>CM056994.1:281807283-284352283 GCA_029891345.1 Dryococelus australis
GAGCCGATGAGGGTGATGGAAGTGAAAATGGAGCGGCACCGGAATAAAGGGGTGGGGGAAATGGGAGATCCCCTAGGAAACCCGCCGACCAACGGCATCGTCTGGCACGATTCCCACCCGGCCGGGGATTGAACCCGGTTAGCCTTGGTGGGAGATGAGCGTGCTAATCGCTCAGCAACTGTGGCCCCGGTTGTGTGAAGTCAATTTTCTTATGCCTGGTACAAATTTTTCGACCTAGGCGGGAGTGTAAATATGCATTAGTGCGTTATTAATAAAACGTAAATCAGTTACAATTTAAAAGTTCTTTTAAGCTCACCAAATTAAAGGTTTAATCACAAATGAAGATTTTGACATATAAATTGTGTCATATTATCTTCTACCTTTACACTGAAAAAAAAAAAAACAGTTTTGTGGTTACCAAAGAAATTTTTTTGGCGACCATAAAATTATTTTGTTAATATAGACACGACAAAAGATTTTGTGGTGCCAAAAATTTTTTTTTGTCATTCCAACATTTAGTGGAAACTACAAAATGACGTTTGTGGTCACCAATAAATTCAGTGTGTTTGTAAGCAGTGATGTGTTCGTTAGTCGCAACAAAAATGGTACGATAATAGCAGCAATACTGGTTAGCGAGATTCACAAAGGTGTGTTGCGGGTTGTGGGTTTTTGTAGGTAGGCATGGTCTAAGAGCAATTAAGCACTATATTCACAGTCGTCATGCAGTGGACTTCGAACCTTGGACCTCTCAACTGCAAGCACAGCATGTTACCATTACGATACCTTGCTCGACGTCAAGGCCTTGTCTTCGGCATGCATATGACATAAATCTAATAAATGGCATACAATACAAGGCTTGCACACTTCACCTCATGGAATGTTAATCATCTGGAATAATTTACGTGTAAAATTTACTTACTTGGAATAAAGGAATGATATAATCCGTTCATAAGTAATTAAGAATATCCCTCATGACTTAATTCGTAATCTGATGCAAAGAAGGAGCCGCGGTGGCTGAGCGGTTAGACTGCTCGCCCTTCCCCCCACACCAAGGCGATCCCGGTTCGATCCCCGCCGGGCATTCCGGGACGCAAGTGGGAATCGTGCCGGATAATGCCGCTGGTCGGCGAGTTTCCTCGGAGATCTCCGGTTTCCCCCGCCCCTGCATTCCGGCGCTGCTCCATTCTCACCTCATTTCACCCTCATCGGCTCTCAAGACCTCGTTGTTAAGAGCCGCTGAAATTTCTCAATTCAACTGATGCAAAGAATCAAACACAAACAAATATGCCGTCGTGGCCAGACAGAGGGTGGCCACTTCGAATATGCCAGAGCGCATGCGCAGAATGTAATTTTGCAGTCGCAGCAAAATATTTAACTATGGATAACATGAATGCAGTTGTTGCCAACAGAATATTTGGCGACAGCGTATAAACGTTTTTTTTTTTTTTTCAATAAACAAATATGTTAATGAGAACTAAATAGCTCTAGTGCTAGTCAATCTACATGTTATTAGTAGGGATAGGAAATTTTCGCGAGTTCAGTGACCTGTGGGCTAGAATTTCCAGTTCTCTATTTACTGGAGCCTCGGTTGTGTGGTCATTGGCTGTTGCCCCACACCTGGCAGTTATGCGGTTCGCAAGGTGTTTCCTTGCAAATTTGCTATTGGCTCAGAGGCGTGCGGGGCAGGTCTAGTAAACTGTGACCCAACTGCGAAGGTGACTTCACTGTATATGTGTTTGACGTCTATCTTGTCCCGAAATGAATTCGCGAATTTTTCGTATCCCTCGTTATTGGACACCACAATCTGTATTTTACCAACCACAAAATTTCGCTCTAGAAAGCATCAACTATACAGTTTTTGTAGCCACAAACAAACCTTTTTTTAATGTACCTATAAAGTGAATTTGAAATTAATAATGCCCGGACTAAACTGAGGGGGGACTTAATTACATGTGATACGGACTTTGTAAATATCGGAACTATCAAATATGAACACATAATTTGAAAAATAATTGAATAGATTTTGATACACTGTCTATAGGGACAGACTATTAAATTACGTTAATTTCTTTAATTTAATTGCCAATTGTATTGATTTAAATCATTAATTGTAAATAGCAAGTGATATCAATTTATTGTGAGATGTTGAGTTGAGATAATTTTGTTTGTAGTTATTAAAAACAAAATTAATAAATTATAAATAACTCCTTTTTATTTTATTGAGACCTCCATCCCTTAAGGAACTTGGTTTAGCACACTGACTTTGAGAAAAAATTGTAACAATATGTATTCGAAGACTCATCAAGAGTTCATTAACCCGATGTATATCGTTATACTCTATGCTTTTGATGACTACTTATAGATAGAGACCTGAAGAATTCGCGGATTCATTTTCAGACAAGCTTGAATTCAAAACGCGTGTGTTTATATAACTTTAGCCAATGGTCCACCTGAGGAACGCTGGTCCAGTCGTCGCCTTCTACTATAACAGCAGACAACTAACGTGCAGTTGATATCTGTATCTTTGTACATAATACCGTAGAGTCTAGCCTGTAGGTAATTGAACTCGCGAATTTTTCACGTCTCTACCTATAGATATGTCTAAAAATTAATTAAAATTTTTTTAAATTTATTTTCTGACTTAAAAAGGGGTAAAATGTATTTTCGGGAACTACTCAAAAGCTCATTAAACCAGATAAGTAGGGACCTGAAAAATTCGTGAGTTCATCGACCTCCAGGCTAGACTCCACGGTCTTTTACACAGTCGTGCAAATATCAATTGCCCATTGGTTGCTTGCTGCCACAGTAGAGAGCGATTACTGGGCGTGCATTTTGTTGTATGTTTCTCATTAACCCAGGGTTCTCCAGGTGATGTCAAATATAGTGTGGATCAATGGCAAAGGTGACACGAAAGTAAGAGTTTACTAATTCTAGCTTGTCCCAAAATTAATCCGCGAATTTTTCAGGTTTCTACAGGTAAGATAATGATAACGATGTTCTTTTCTTCAGAACTAGTCTGCGAATAAATGAAACACTGTATGGATAAGTGTGCCTGTGTGGCGTGGTGGGAGGGAATGAAGGTAACACAGGCGAGGAAGCACCCACCTAGGTGACAGCCGTATGGAGCGGGCGTCGTCGATGTGACGTAAAGTTCGACGTGAAATCAAACCCCGGTATGCAGCAGCGACGTAACTTGCTTACCAGCCGGTATCCAACCAATTGGGAACAGTTTGCAGCACGCAGTAGCCAGTCAGGTATGAAGCCCGTTTCAGAGACTCGCGCAGCCAATCAGAGAACGGCTACGCCCACATCAAAGGAACAGCCGCATTTTTCCACCTCTGCGTGGACAGGATGCTCACAAAAATCACCGACAAACTCCGTCAATTGATTCCTCGCATAAATATATACGAACAGTATATATAGGCTACTCACGGTAATGTGAGCAGTTTTGAAAGCCCTCTCATCTGGAATAATAGTCAATAAATATTTTTTATTTTAGCCTTAACCGCTAACTTCCGAGTGTGGTGGAATCTAAACACGGTATTTATTACTTACATGGCAATATTTATTTCAAAAAGTGGTTAAAGGATAAAAAAAAATGGCTGAAAGAAAACTGTAACTAGGGCCTCAGAAGTGTTCACTTTACCGTGAACAGCCTACACAAGACATTCAGCCCAACTCGCTTCCTAAGGATGGTACACGCCCGTAAAGACTTCACGATAAAATGTGCAATTTTGAAAACAAAAAAGAAAAAAGTCACTGCCCCTGCCTGCATATATTTTAACGGGTGCACTGAGTGATATGCCCCCAGTAAAATTAGTAACGACGGAGGGAAAGTAGTTCACATCTTAACGTCGAATAAAAGTGTTAGGTAAATAATTTGCGATAACTTAAATTATTTTGTTTCCCATTCTGTTTTGTTTCTAATGCGCCAAAGTGAAAAAAAATGTGCGGATTGTTGCAATTTTCCTTTTCTAATAATTTTACAGTTTCACTTGACCGACGCATGAATAAAGAGATGAGGGATAGGGAAAGGAGTATTTCGCGAAAATATTAATGGCCATGCTAGACTTCAATATACTACGTCCACAACCACAACTTCCTTCTGTTATTGGCCGCGTGTCTACGTGAGAGGACGTGTTCCTATTCTACTCGGCCAATTGTAATTAAGTACTCCGATACTGAACGTCCATGATTCGCGCGGACAGACACTTGAGACACGTGACATTTGAAATCACCCAACCACGAACGTGCATATCAACAAAAGTGTTTTGGAATACAACTGGTCTTGAAATCTTTTCGCGAAAAACACCTGTCCCTAGTCATGTATATATAAGGATAGGACAATTTCGCGAGTTCAATGAGAGTAGCCAGTGTTACTTCACACCTGGCAGAATGGCACTCTCTACTTGTTTCCTTGCAGACTTGCTATTGGCTCAGAGGCATCCAGGGCGTGTCTAATGAACTCTGATCCAATTGCAAAGTCAATTTCAATGTAAAAGTGTTTGACGTCCTTCCTGTCCTGAAATGAAATGGCGATATTTCCCTATCCCTATGTATATACTTTCCGTGTATATTTATGTGAGGAATCACTTAACGGAGTTTGCCGGTTATTTATGTGAACGTGCTGTAGATCTAGTGTGTGCTTTTATTCGCGTGAAATGATTGCCTGTTTGAGTTTGAGAGAAGGAAAGGGAAGGATGGTAAGAGCAGTGGATTGCAACAGTAGAAACTATGCCACGTGGCGAGTGCGCTGTCCTCATAAGCAGACGCCACTTATTCAGTGAGACTCGGGTCGCCGCTTGCTTGCGAATGCCCACAACACGTATACGATGATTAGGGACGCCCTCATTTCGCGAAAAGATCTCACGACCAGTTGCTCTTGATAACACGTTAGCGAATATCTACCTTCGTGATTGGACGATCCAGGTGTCACGCGTCTGAGGTGCCTGCCCGCGAATCACAGACGTACAGTATTGGAGTAACCGAATTCTGATTGGCCAGTCAAGTGAGAAAATGTCTTCTCACAGAGACACGTGGTCAATAAGCAAAGGAAAACTGCTGGCACTACCTAGGGTATTGAAATATAGCATGCGCAAATATGTTTCTGCGAAATTCGGGTATCCCTAACGATGATATACAGTTGATGCGTGGGTCACTGAACACTTCTCGAATCCCCGGATTGGTGTCTTCTATCAACCCGTTGCGTAAACTTACGCAACGAGTACAAATTAACATTGCCATGGAACCCGGCCTAGATATGTAGTACTTAGAAACGAAATGGCATCGCGATTCCGTTGTGATGAGAGCGTACAAATTCTCTGACTAGCTGTGCAACGCGAAAGGTTGCCTATTGACTGGCTGCCAGCTGACGTGTAGGTATTGGCGAAACCAAACATGAGTAGCTAAGGGAGTTTAGCTTCTCCCTTGGAGACTGTTTTTACACTGGATATTTCTGTTATTAAATATTATTTTTACTTACCTATTTTTCTTCCACCACGCTGTTTTCACACCTATCTATGAAGACACATCATAAATGTAATTTAAAATTTCAAATTAAAATTTCCTGTGGAATAGATGAGGTACCTATGACTCTGCTAAAAAAGTGTTCTTATTTAATAAAACTGCCTTTGACTTACATTTTCAATGAATGTCTTGGCCAGGGAATTTTTTCTGATAGACTCAAATATACAAAAGTAGGACCAATACCCAAAAAAGGTGACAAGGCATTGATGGATAACTATAGGCCTATTGCCCTACTTACGTCATTAAAAAAATAGAGAAATTGATAGCAAATAAACTGACCCAATTCTCAATAATAATAAAAAATAGGTTATTTCATTGCATCAGTATGGCTTTGTAGAGGGCAGATCACAGAACAAGTTATTTACAGTTTTACTGAAAAAATATTAACTTCTTTTGGTAAAAGACAATTCTCAACAGGTATATTCGCAGACCTTTCAAAAGCTTTTGATTGTGTCGACCACGATAATTTATTGCAAAAACTTGAACAGTGTGAAATAAGAGGCGTAACCAATAATCTCTTTAAATGATATCTTGAAGACAGAAAAAGAGATCACCTCCATACGATATTATGACAAAAATCACATTAGAAATGTTATGTCCAATACCAGAACTACTCGAGTAGGAGTGCTACAGGGATCAATACTGGGACCAATTTTATGCTTAATATTTATTAATGATTTTCCAGAACAAACAACCAACGGCTCATCTATGTTTGCGGATGACTCAAACATTTTGGTAACTAGTTCAAATAACGCTGTTCTTGAAGGAAACATAAAACAGTGATTGAAATGTCCAGTTGGTTCCAGTATAATAAATTAATATTAAATGTAAACATATCTGCGCTTATGAGTTTCTTGCATATAAATAAACATACAATGCAGGATTAAAGATGCACAACAATAGAAAAAGACGGGTTACAAACAGTAAATAGTACAACATTTCTAGGGCTCATTGTAGATAGTAATTTAACATGGACTGAGTATGTTGATAGTTTCTGTAAAAAACTGAGTCCAGTGTGTTTTGCGATATATACCTTTAAAAAGATTTGTAATAATAATAATAATACAGAACTTGCATACAATTTCTCAAGTAAATCATGGAATCATATTTTGGGGTAAATCGACAAAATAGAAAAAGGATTTTAGATTACAGAAGAATACAGTGAGATTAATATGTAATAAGGAAAAAAGAAGCCATTGTAGGCCGCTATCCTATATAATAAGTAGACTATCTCTGTCTGTCTGTACGTCTTTAATACCTCTAAGTCCCTTGAAACTCAACAGAAGTTCTTCAAATTTTGCAGAGCGATTCCTCAGGGTAAAATACAGGTCAAGTTCAAATTTCAGCAAGATCAGATTACGCAATCATTACCTTTTACCCAAAAAAAAACTAATTTTTAAATTAATTTTTCCCCATGAAAGTTTTTTTTATTAATGGATAGAGAATATTGCATAGAGATATGAAGGTAATAGAATATCATTTTTGTTTACTTTAATGTCTCGCGTCAATGTTGAGTTAATAAAGTGGGGCCACAGTGGCTCACTGGATAGAGCGATTCCAAGTGGGGCCTTAGTGTCTCAGTAGATAGAGCGGTTTCAAGTGGGGCCTTAGTAGCTCAGTGGACAGAGAGATTCCATGTGTGGCCTCAGTGGCAAAATGGCTAGAGCGATTTCAAGTGAGGCCTTAGTGTCTCAGTGGATAGAGCGAATCCAAGTGGTGCTGCAGTGGCTTAGTGGATATAACTATATCCAATGTTGAGTTAATTTCCCATCATTTTTTTTTTTTCAGTCTCTGTATGATAACACAGTTTAGTAACATCGTAAATGTTCAAGGCACGTGACAATACTAAAAACACTGTCATGGTCTAACCCCTAGTTTATAAATAACAAAATTATCACTTTTCCATGGCATGTAAATGTACCGTAGTATTCTTTTTTACATGGAAAATTTTAGAAAAGTTAAAAATAGTGATATACACCATTACTACATCAGGCAAGCTAATTATCTTCACCTATTCTCCTACAGAACCTCAAAATTTACATCAAATCCATACTACGCTGGGGAAAAACTAATAAATAACCTACTTAGTAATTTGAAGTAAATTAATTATTTTGCAGTAATTAAAAAGAACCGTTAAATCCTACTTTTTAAATAAGGCCTTCTATTCCGTAGAAGAATAGTTAAATAAAGATGAATTTCTATAATGCAGAACAAGACTGATATAAGGAGACTTCATGTAATACCTTGTGTTTCAATCTAATGTAGACTTTACATATATATACTTTAATATCTATCTGTATAATAATTGTAATAGCTTGTACGGCAACCAAAATGTAGTCTTCACATGTTTGTAGAGCTGCTAGGATTAAGGAATGTGTTAATTATATTATTTATCTGTTATATATATTTTATGTTAATGTGATTGTGTGCAAATAGCCATATTTTATAACAAATATAAAAAATAATAATAATTGACAAGTCCTTTCCAAAGTGTATTGGAATGCGGGATGCGAACAAATAAATAAATAAATAAATAAAGTGATTTCCCTTGGCTTCTTTTCCGCCATGCAGAAATAAGCAAATGTCCTCTATCCCTGTTCTTTTTAATCGTGTCATATTACCACTCGTTGTGGTGTCTCCCACCAAATTAAAAAAAGTGGTTTCGCGATACTATAAGGTAAACAATGACGGCCTCTTAACACGCGCGACACCTGTTATGCGTTACTGTAATGAATCACTGCGCCCGGAGAGCGCCAAATCCCGTGTGAACTGCCGTTTTAAAGGCTTGAGGCGCAATAGATTTTACAGCTTGTGTTGCTTCTACATGCATCCTGCAATTTTCAACGTCATGTACACAAATGTGTTGTGGATTGACACTTCTCAGTTTTCCATTTGGGATGAAAATTTATTAGTATTCGTCTATTGAAGATTGTCATATTGACGGCTATGTAATTAGCAAAATAAAACACATTTCGAAATTTCGGGTACTGGCAATCTAAAATCCAACCTTGCACAGTATCTTAATATTACCCTGATTTCAAAATATGTAACGGTATTCACAGTATCTCTTGCGCCACGAACGTCGATTTCGCGGCTCGCAGCCACATGTAACATGCCCTCTTAAGGGGACTGCCTACTAGGCGCTAGAAATTTGTTGCAGTGTGTTATGAAATCCGTTTTTTTAAGAGACTATTCTACGTGCGCCCAATGTGCTAATTTACGAAAAGAAAACAAACTTCAGGCGATGACGGAATGGCGCTTTCACGACACTGTGCATATTAGAACCACTATTTCCAAGCCCTCCAACATAGCTAAAAACAACTTTTTCAAGCTGTCGTATGCCAAGATGTGCTGACCGGATCTACGTGAAACTCAGATACAGTCCTGCATTGAACTTAGCATTAAACTTTCCATCAGTAAAATAATATAGTAACCGCTTGAAGTCCCATAGAAAAAACGGTTCGACGAAATGCTTGAGCGCTAGTTGAATGCTTTGCGCATAGTGGCGATGCGGCACTTGTACGTGCCAGTGTCGCCTTTAGCGTTCGCTCGCTCTTATGCCATGTCGAGTCAGGTAGGCGGCCCCCTTAACTGAAGTATAAAATGCTTGTGATACATCTCGTGTTCAGGAAACGACGAAGCAAGTAATGCATGCGGTGATTTCTCAAAGGTTCGATTAAAAAAGTGTGATGAAGTCGCGAATAGACTATAGAGTAGAAATGACGCGACAAACAGCCTGCATCACGCGCGCGCTGTCGGAACACCTACAATCCTCTGGTTGGCTCATGACGGCGTACGTGGCCGCTGTGTAAGCAAGTTGTTTTCTCTTCCTCGTCACTTTGTCGCGATGTTTTATTCTTGCAACCTCGCGTTCCTCGCCGCGTTAACTTCGCCGTATCTCTGCGATCGTTCATTGCCCTTCGTTGTCGCGCCGATAACGAGCGAAACATCCCGATAGTAAGCCCAGTCGAGAGAGCGCCATCTCTTCCTCGTGATATATAGTCCATTCACGGCTTCTTGACACTTTTTAAATCTAACCATTAAAAAATCACCGCACGCTTGGCGTGTTTGGTTGTTTCTTAATGCTGGAATCACATAGTCCCGACAAGCACGACACGACACTTATAACTAAACAGCCAAGAACAAGATAGATCTGACGTAAGCCCGACAATTCTGTCGTCGGACCAGCTCTTTTAGATTAGAAATTATTTATATTCTTCGTCGTGTCGTGCTGCACGACGCGTAGAGTGTACAAACTTGCAAAATAAAATTGTACATACATATGATAAGCGTCCCCTACAATGGGAAATACGTAGCTTAAAAGGAAACAAATTATGAAAATGATTGTACTTAACTTTTAAAAATAATGATTTTACCTTTGTATTCATTATCTATAAAACTCTGTCGCCATCATCTATTCAAAATTTATCGTCTCTCCACCGCTTTTGAAATTTGAGTAGTTAATCAGCGCCTTCTAAATTGACCAGAAAAATTATACTCGTCGTGTCGCGTCAGTAAACTGTCGGGCTGTAAATTCGAGGAGTCACATTGAAAATGGCCGTGGTTGCGGTTTTTGTCGCGTCGTGCTGTGCTTGTCGGGGTTATGTGATTCCGGCTTACATATAACATGTAGGCCTATCACAGCCGTTCTATACTACCGTTACCACAAAAGTGCCTAATTTTTTGTTTAATTGAACTTTTATTTTCAGTTAATTTATAAATTAAAATATTTCATTCCTAGTTAAATGAATGAAAACAGAGAAAATATAGGTGTGTTGGCAATGTCTAGTAAGAAATAGTTTTTATGCAAAATATTGTTAAACTAAGTGCGCACGAATACGGTACGCTGTCCCTTTGGTGTAATTTTTCATGACTTGGTTAAACTTCATTAGCATGAGGCGGAGGAAAGTTCTGAAAGTAGAACTTTAGCAGGGCTTCACAAAGAGTGAAAGTAACTGGGAATGAAATATAACCGAGACTTGAGCATTCATTTGGCGTAGAGGGTGAACCTGATATAGTTCGAGTCCAACACTAGGTTCCACACGACTCATTTACGTTTGATTACCCAATCGAATGGCTATTGCAACGCTGTCACTTATATAACCACCTATAATAATATTTTGCATAAGAACTATTTCCTACTAGGTACTACCAAAACATATGTTTTCTCACTGTTTTTATTCATATATATTATAAATGAAATATTATAGTCTATAAATAAAATGTATCTAAAACTTTAATTTAAGGAAAACTAATACACTTTTATGCTAACAGAGGTATAAAACGCTTGTGATACATGACATATTTAGAAAATAAGTAAACACGTAATACATGGGATGATTTTTCAAATGTTTGATTCAAAAAGCCACTAAACTGTGGCTACACGCACACAGCTCTGAACTGGTATGCAGTCTATTAAGCACTGCAAAAGCGGGAAGGAATACTTTTCGATTCGAATATATGTAGTGATATAATTTCAGCAACCTGCAAAAGCACTAACTATTTCTATCGCGCTTATTTTCAGCTATAGCAACTAAAATGTAATATGTGTCTATGTTAAAAGGCTGTAAATACGCATGCAATTAAAAATAGCTTTCGAAAAGTATTGTTGTGCACTTCAAAACTATTTTTGTTCTTCATTTAATACAAGATGAATGATTGTGGTTAATTATTAAAAAAAAAAGTGTATTTCTGTCACCCACAACACAGATCGTACAATAGATAGTGGCCCGCCATATTCAGCTTTTCTCTACGGTATACTGCTAACTAAATCCAGAACTTCTAACTGTTATATGTGGTTCATTGTTAAATAAACATTTCCAAAATAAAATTGAACGAAATGGCGATAACTGAGTATATTTCAACACAAACTTTGACTGAAGTGAAGGACTTGCAAATCTTGGTAACGAACTGATAAATGTACTGCAGTGTTTTACTGAAGAACGTCAGGTTTTATTTTTATTGCATTTAATTTACAAACTTTGGTAAATACAGTAGCACATAAGTGGAGTGGAGAGATTTGGGCTGCTCGTAACATCGAGGTCCCGACAGCCGATGAGGGTGAAGTGAGGAGAGCATGGGGCAGCACCGGAATGCAAGGGTGGGGGAAACGGGATGTCCCCGAGAAAACTCACAGACCAACAGCATCGTCCAACATGATTCCTACATGCGAAAATCCAGGAGCGTGTCCGCCGGGACTCGAACACGGTTCGCCTAGGTGGGAGGCGAGTAATCTGACCACTGCACCACCGCGCCCTCCCTCCCACCAACTTTGTGTAGTTATTTACTCTACTAGGGGCCCAGCCAGTGATCTTTTTTTAGTATTGTCACGTGCCTAGAACAGTTACGATGTTACAAATTTTTGTTATACAACAAAGACTGGATTTTTTTTTATAATTAACTCAACATTGGATATAGTTCTATCCACTAAGCCACTGCGGCCCCACTTTGAATCGTTCTATCTACTGAGCCACTGAGGCCCCACTTGGAATCGTTCTATCTACTGAGCCACTAAGGCCCCACTTAGAAATTAACTCAACATTGCAGCGAGACATTTAGAGTAAACAAAAATTATATTCCATTACCTTCATTTCTCTATGCAATAATCTCTATGCATTAATACAAAACTTTCATATAGGAAAAAACTAATTAAAAATGAGTTTTTAGGGTAAAAGGTAATGATTGCATAATCTGATCTTGTTAAAATTCGAACATGACCTGTATTTGACCCTGAGGATTCGCTCAGCAAAATTTGAAGAACTTGTGTTGAGTTTGAAGGGACTTAGAAGTATTAAAGACGGATAGACAGACAGACAGACAGACAGAGACCGTCTTATTAATAAAGGATGTGTCTACTTTAGGGAAATCTTCCGAGCTGATAATTGCTGCGATATCTTCAGGAAGCAGAATTCATCACCTCGCGTCACGAGATGTGGTTATGGATCGTTGCGGCATTACTCAGCGGCGTTCTGATTTACTACCGTCGCTGTCTCTACTGCTGTGAGCAGGCGCTTGAAAAATTCCCTAGTTCGAGAAACTAAAGGCTGTCCGAGATGAAGTGAGCACTTTTGAAATCAACATTACAAAAAAAAAAAAAAACACTGAGTGGCATGTGCCCAGTAAAGTTGGTAACGATGGAGGGAAAGTATTCCCATATCTTAGCGACGAGCGAAAAGTGTTGGGTAACCATTTGTGACAACTTAAATTATTTATTTCCCTTTCTGATATTTTTTTAATGCATCGAAATATAAAAATGAGAATATTTGTTACATGTTTACTTTTCTAATAATTTCACAGTTTCACTTGGCCCATGACAATGTCAATCTTACATAAGGCACAAGAATACACAACGTGCATACAAGTAGATCTTAATCAGGGCTTTTATTTTACATTTGACCGAGAATAGCCTATGGTATAGATACGCTCGACTCTCCACTATCCTCGAGCATCAGATGTTTTGTTCACTGTCCGCTTCAACTGCGAGCAAACAATTTGCTCTGCCCAACCCTCTCTGTACTTGTTTACTGGTCGGTTTGATATTCTCTGGATGCCGTCCATGACGAAATTAGTTTTGTCTTTTACAAAAGTCACGGAAACATAGATTGAGAAGACAGCAAACAAAATATTTGTTTGTACAGGGGCAAACATATATTTTGTTGCGCCAACAAAATATTTTGTTGAGTAAACAATACTTGAAAAGCAACCAAATTTATTTCATTCGTCTAACAAACTACGCGCTTGGATTAACAAAACCTCTGTGTTCTGCCAAAATAAATTAGACTGCCAACAAAATATTTTTTTAATTAACTGTAGGTATATATTTGCTTGGCCACACATCTGACTGGTTTCGTTCGAAAATACAGCTCGATAGTTTGTTTGTATTTTTGTGAGAATAAGGATAGTAAAATTGTTTGTTAGTGCATTTATTGATGGTTAATAATTGCATAAACACCCTGATAAAACAAGTTCAACAGGAAACTAAAATGTACAACTATAAAAAAAACTGGGTTTGGCTGTTGGGGACACGGCCGTTTGTTTTGCGTGAATACGTATACGTTGACGCGCTCGGACGCCTTGGTGTTTATTTACGTTCCCGGCACCGCTTCACTCGATCATATGGGGTTTTATGGGTATCATTGGATTGCTTTTGAGATGCTCTTTCCAACCGTATACGATTTCTGGATTTCGACTTGGCTTTTTGACGAGTATAGACCGACATTGTGTTAAGTTTTCTTAACTTTCTACATTAAACTCATACAATTTCACCATAACCACGCCACACAAATGTTTTTATACACGCAATCGATTGATCTTGACGAGAGCTGTAGATTGAAACTTAAACGAGCGTCGTAGCTTCTCCTAGTCAAAAGTTATACTACGCGGAAGTTATGAGACGCGGCGCCACGAACTCAAAATTGGGCCCCCCAACCCCCTTCCCGGCTGCACGCAATGCATCGGAGTCCTCTCTTAACAACGTAACATATACATTTATTCTTCGGAAATCGAGTGGTGTAATTGAAATTCTGAATGTAGATGATAGATTCGGAGCTGCAATGCCAAACTGTATCCCCCGATTTTGTTATCATAGGATTTTCTGGATTGCCTCCCACCATGGTCGCAAATTTAAAGACGCATTCACGTCAAAACGTGAAATAGTTACTTGCTCAAGTTGTCCAGAATTTTGGAATGCATGTATCTAAAAAACAATAGACTGCAATGTCGCCAGTAGTCCCTTCAGCTGAGGTTGCTAAGGCATAGCTCTAAGGCGCAACTGATCAACATTCGAACCCCGCTCGGGCTTCCATTATTTTTTTTTTTACAATAACCGAAACTGTTTAATGTACGCAGAGGCAAACAAATATTTAGTTGCACCGACCAAATATTTGTTTGGAACAACCAAATAAAAACAAAATAATTTGGTTGCAACAACAAAATATCTTATTACCCCTACACAAACAATTAATTTGGTAGCGCCAAACAAACTTTGTTTCATTCAACAAAATCTTCTTATCAGTGTAAACGCGCGAAATTTTTGGCTCCTAGTTACAGCAAGTCAAGAAAATGAAATGACTTGCGACCCTGCCGTCGGTTTCAATTTCCGCACCAGCATACGGTGTATACGAAAGGATATTATTACTGAATGAACGTAAAATATTTAAATAAACATTTCTTTAGTTTTCTCACCCCCGGAATTTCGCAAGTGGGAATCGTGGCGGACGATGCCGCCGCTCGGCGGATTTTCTAGGGGACCTCCTGTTTCACCCGACCTTGCATTCCGGCGCTGCTCCATTCTCACGTTATTTCACACTCATCGGCTCTCTAGACGTCGTTGTTAAGAGCCGCTCAAACCTCTCAACAACAACAACAACAACTTTAGTTTCCATTGTTTTCCATTCGCAAGAAATACAGCAAGTGCTTTATGAATGCCACTTCTCAAAAACCTCTGTTTTATTCGACACCTTGATTTGACGAAACGACAATTTTTCACAGGCAAGCCAGACAGCCTAATAGCGATATATATATATATATATAACAAAATTAACAACATATATGTATCAGCCACATAACAATTTCCGATACATGCTTATACATAAACTTTAAGCAAATGTCAAATGTCTCGTCTTCTTGGCTGTTGTCCTACTGCTTATTACAGACCTAGGATGTGTTTCGCTACTCACATCAGCGATTGCTAACTGCAGATATCACATATAATGGCACTCAAAGGAGTATATATGATGTGATGTGTGAGGCGTGTTTCAAAGTAAGCGTTACTTCTTCACTGCTTTGTATTTGATGGTATCATATTAGCCGTTTGTGTGTGTGTGTGTGTGTGTGTGTGTAACGGATGAACCTGTTATATCCTAAATTATTTCGCGTTTTCGGTTGTGACGCCACGTTACGATGGTAGGAGTTCTATATTCCAATCCTTAATAAGGTATATATGTGTTCCGTTTTCAGTTGTATCTTTAGACGTAATTTAGTGTGAAATGTCCGTAGATTGGCGGGAATGTTAACGTTTTAAATTCTCTTTCCCCGTCTGTGGCACGGTGTAGATCTTCACTGGTGTCACCTTACAGGTCAGTGAACCGGCTTACCGCTCAGAGTAGTGCACAGTTCCGTTTTCCGTGCTACTGTACCTGCGTCACAACCGGCGAGTTTTCTGTTACTCATCCCCTTCGTATTACGCAACCTTCGCTCTTTCGAATTTCCCTTTCATGTCACCATTCAAACAGCACTTTCACAACTTCTTAGACTCTCCTTGTTTCTCACTCTTCACAAATCGTCAATTTTCGTGACACTGCAGCTTAGTTATATTTTATTTCGCTTCCGTTTACTTCTGCAACGGATTCGAAAAGTTACATAGAGGCTGTTCACGGTAAAGTGAGCACTTTACGTGACATATTTTATCCTGTAACCACCTTCTTAAATAAATATGGCCATATAAGTAGTAAACACAGTGTGTATATTCCGCCTTACTCTGAAGTTACGTCTAAGGCCAAAATAACATATATTTATTGACTATTATCCCAAGCGAGAGGGCTTTCAAAAGTGCTCACTTTACAGCGAACAGCCTATACGTGTTTTATTCTGGCCCAGGCATATCTTGTTTACATTTAAAATGTATTTCATGTTATCATAAACAACCTCGGGATTCAAACCCGGAAGTTCTGCACCGATCAGTGATTTTGATGCCGCAGAGGTCGCCGTTATTCAATTTATAGCGCTTTCACGATCATGTGAAGTATATAATTTGAGAAAAAAATGCGTGATGTATGTTTATACTTCCTAGCATAGAATCTAATTTCGTTACATTTTTTTGTTTACATGCCTGACTTTCCAAGGTAGACTTATTAAACGTTCTGGTAAAAGAGAGCATCATTATTTCTACAAATATTGCATATTACTAGAATGGTTTTCATTATTTAGTAATGTCTAAAAACCCACATACAGTGTCTATTTTATTTGATTTTTGATATAGAAAATAATATTATAAGCCTCTGCATAAATCTCTATTAAAGCACAAAGAAATTAATGCGAAAAGCTCTGTTAAAGGCTCTTCACGATAAAGTGAGCACTTTTGAAATCAACCTTAGAAAAAAATTACTGCCCTTCCTGCATATATTTTTACGGGGGCACTGAGTGACATGCGCTCAGTAAAGTTGGTAACAATTGGGGGGGGGGGGGAAGTAGTTCCATATCTTAACGTCGAATAAAAAGTGTTAGGTAACTATTTTTGACAACACAAATTATTTCTTTCCTTTTCTGTTTCTTAAATACATCGAAGTGTAAACATAAGCATGTTTGTAAAATATTTACTTTACCAATGATTTCACAGTTTTACTTTACCGACGCATGAATAAAATGATGAGGGCCATGGCAATTTAATAATTTTACATAAGGCGGAAGAATACACTAGGTGCATACAAGTAGATCTTAAGCAGGGCTTTTAAAAGTGCTCATTTGACCGTGAACAGCCTATACTTGATTTCCTAGATAACAGAGAATTATAAAAGTCAATGTGCAGGCAGTGGCCAATAGCATGGCCAACAGGAAGGTGCTGGATATATGAACGCTGTTTTTTTTTTTTTTTAGCCAAGAACAGCGCCGATGTATTCTCCAGCATGTCTCGTACATGAAAGAGTATTTATTCCCCTGCAACATTGTTGCGTGTCCCTCAGGTCAGCCTGCTAATGACTCGTGAGTTAGGACAACGAGACGAGTGCAGACTTGAGTGCTTGGTTGTAGGGGGGAGGGGGATGTGACGTAGCTGCAACTCGCATCTGGCGGCAGCTAACACATTTCAGAAGGTCGGAATCTACCTCATATTTTGAGAAATGTCTCGATACTGAATTACATAATTTATGGGCATGCTAAAGTACGGAATAGTTCAGAAAAGATAAGCACGTGTATAAATACAACAAGACTAGGTCAACATTTATAACCACGTTTGACAAAAACTAGTAAAAATATATATTTAAAGTAATATTTGACTATATTTAGATTTAATAAAAATGTATTGAAATTCTGATAGGTTAAAAAAAGTTTTGTAACTGGCAATATGGCTTCACAAAGATTGTGGTTATGCTTTCCTGTACATAGTGAAAAAAAATATGTTAGTAAATATGAAGATATCTTACAAAATAGTTAAAATATATTTAATCAACGAGATGTATCATAATTGCAATGTTTATAACCAAACACACCAACAATTAGTCACTATTAATAAAGAACCGGTTGCCATTTGATTGTGGTTATACACCAATTTTCATAGTGTAAAACATGTATTAATAAATATGCACTGTATGTACATATGTTACAAAACAGTTACAAACTATTACATCTACATGATTTATCATAATTGCAATGTTTTTGATTAAACACACTAACAATTAGTTACTATCACTCAAGACACTGTTGCCATCTGATGAGTTTTGCCCGAATGAGTTGGCAGAATCTACTCCTGGTATTGGCGTATTTTTTCTAATATAATTTGCATTTCTTGATTAACTATCTTTTTTTTTTTTTTTTGGAGACTTCCGTAAATTCTCTAATAAGGGGTGTCATGTAATACGAAATCTATTCAACAGGTCCGTGTTTGTATATACTCTGGGAGTTCTCCGTTGAAAATGGTCTCTATGCATGCTCCAATTATGTCTCTCCAATGTAATGCAATTTTGTTGATTATTACAGTTGGCTACCAACTGTAATTTTGGAGGTACAGCTGCTGGGTTTCTTTACAAATTATTTCAAACTTCCCTGAATTAGTTTGATGTTCACGATTTATACATTCCAGTATAGCCCCTGAACGTTTAATTAACTCCAGGTTCAGTCCAGTTATTTCTGCAGACTTCTTGGGGTTCCTAAAAACGCTTGGCTGTCATTTGTGCGGCCACTTTGCTGCTTAGGCATATCAACTAAAAGTCCGAATTCACTTCTGAATCTCTCCTGAATTACTTTTTCTTCTTTATTGCTTTTCCTTTACTTTCAGAGCCCCTTGGTTGCAATTTTTTTTATGTCTAGACGGTATGAAATGTGAAGCATGCATTCAAACAGCCTTATCCACGAATAAAGGGGTGATATACCGAAGGAAAGGAATTCTCTTTTTAATACCTTTCTCGAAATGGCTTTTATATCATTCATTTCTTTGGGTTTTCTCACACACAAGTAACACGTTTGGATACACAAACATGACAATAATGCATTAAAAACTTTACCATCTACCATGCAAAGTATCAAATCTGACTTATAGAAATGTCCATTTCGTCAATTTTGATTTTGCTGGGTTCAAGTGCTTTTATTTGAGATGTTATTTTATCTACTTCCGTGTTAACTAATTCGGCAGATTCTTTCGCAAACATAAGTTTAATAGGAGTGTAATACTTTGTGGAAGAAGGAACAGGGTTTTTCCAAATAACGCTTTTGGAATCGTCTTTACCGCAATATACCTGCAAAGGAATTATGGAAATGCTAAATAAGATTGCGTCACTGAGATTATCTTTAGAAAACTTTTGTTTGTATATATTTTGTTCTGAGCGATCACATCTACAATTCATGATGATAAAATCGGCATGTATAGAAGCATGCATTCTCTCGTTAACCTATTCAATTTGACAAAAGCGAGTAACCGCGTGGTCAAGGAGTGACTGATATGGTGTTTCTGCTGATATTTACGTTACGATGATACCTTGAGGATAGCACAGCTCTTCAACTTCTTGAATTCTGCTGTAAGGGGGCTTCAATTCGCAATTTAAGTTTTCAGCTTGTTCTTCTATCTGCAAATACTGACGGGTAGACAAACTAGTATCCACCATGTAACACAAGTGCTTGTACTACAGACAAAGACTCTGGCGTTTGAAGTAAAAACATCCGAACCTTTTTAAAAGTCGTTCCTCTATTCGGAGAAGCAGTAGAGAGTTCTTTTACTACTGTAGCAGAATATATTTTGCCATATTTCCTTAACTGAATATATGAAGTAGTACACAGCTCTTCACTAGTTGATTGCAGTACTGGTTGCACTTTTATAACAATTTACTCCTAGAGCTACAAGCACCGAAATTCTTATTGGCAGACCAGGTCCCCGTACCAAAACTACACGCCTTACTAGGGGCAGACGGGCAAGCATACTCAAAATACGGGGGAAGATAATGTATTCTTGGAGCCAAGATTAATTAAACTAAAGGAAGCGCTGTCGATGCCTTCCTTCCAACTTTTTCCCACTTTATGTTAATTTTATGGCTAAAATTTTTACTTACTTTTAAGGCACTTGAAACCACTTGCAGAATGTTCATTGTTTCCTATTTCTCCCTGAACGTGAGCAATCAATACATCCAGTTTTGATTTCTTCGGCTTTTCAAGCCATACCTCAAAATGTGCCATCCGGGAAATGGAATACGCCGTTCTGTAATGATTAAATAAATGCCATCAGTTCGGAAGTATTCGCAACGTATTTTTCTAATTTAGATTATTTAGTGTTCTAGCTTTAAATCATATACAAACACAACGCGCAACTCGACGGAACTCTAAAGTAAAATCTTCCGTGAAGTTACGCAATGGTGTTTACATTATTCTAATTCTACTCACCTTTTCAAGAGGCTGTTGCTCGACGACATAAAACTTTTCTTGACACACTACTAGCACTATAAAACTGAGGAGATTGTGTGCAATTGTATTCCATATTGCATAATGCATAAAGCTCTGCACATCACCGTATGTTACACCGGTGAAGATCACAATTTGTACTGAGGATAGGGAGTCGCTGTTATGACGACTCGTGCAAGTTCATACAGGTTCAAACATGCACTATAGCTCGCCGCGTGTTTACCTAAAATTGCGTTATCATATAAACTATTGAAATATAAAACAGACTAGAATAACCGGAGAAGTTGAAAATATGAATATCTTCCGCCTAGATTGCCACAATTACACACTGTAAGTCGCAGTTCTTGAGAGTGAGTGGACTACAGTGATTGGCGAGTATACTGGCTGTTCGGCGAGCTACGATAGTTTATTGCAGGGTGGAGACGGCGACCTTTGCGCTCACAACTACTGCGGGGAGTCATCGTGGTGCTCCCGGACAAGTGTCGTGGTGCTTGTGAACCACCTAGGTGTTGGAGCGGAAGTGAGAGGAGTACGCGAGAGAAGACACATTGCTGCACTAAGTATTCTTGAGTATTCGGATGTGTGGTTTTAATTGATACCACTTCATAACATTATTCCCTTATTTTATTTACAATAACTACAGCAAAATTCTATGAACTCAAAATATCATAATAAATTGATATCATTTACTGTTCACAACTAATTAATCCAATTTCATACAGTTTATAATTACCACAAAGAAATCGATTAAATAAAATAATTAAAGATCAGTACCAATAGACAGTGTATCAACCTATTCAATTATTTTATAATTCATGCGTCCATATTTGACAGTTTGAATATTTACAAAATATCAGTATTACACTTCCATTCAGTTCCACCTCAGTTCAGTCCATGTCCCGCCAGTCGCAATGTTCTAGAGTCCTCCAAGCGCTCTCACGCATAGTAGGCTTCCCTCGTCGGTTTCACACACTCTGGTCCCTTCACGCCACGAACATCTCGCCCGACGTCGTTCCGCAATCTCCTGTCGTCGTCCACACTTCACTTCGCTCACGCACACTCGCCAGGCGGCCTCCGTCAAAGATTGCCGGTCACTGGGTTGCGGCAGTATATATAGGTCTTAGGCCGCCACCTAGAATCTTCCCCAACTAGCGTGATGCGTCGCGGAGGGCTGAGGCGCCAGCCAGTCTCACCAGAACATTCTCTCGTCGTCGCTAATCGTATCGGAAACTCTAGCAGGAGAGAGGAGGCCTATGACGCTAGCAAGTCCCGCCGTTGTCGGCATTCACGGGATGTCCATCGTTCCAGGAAGAGGGTAGGGCGAGGTGGGTCACCTCCTACGGTGCGGGGCAGTTGAGTTGGTGCCAGCTGCAGCACTTAACAATACAATACCATGGGTAGCTTGACAACTGAGAACATATAGTTGATGGTCTATCTAAAGCTATTTTTTGTTTGGCGAGAGAAGAACAGGCACCATAGGACCCACCCTGTCACGTTCATAGAATGTCCTAACGTTTCTGAGCGCGAGACTTTGAACAGATGTACAGTCTTTCCTTCGTTTTGAATGCAGTCATAGTTAACATTTTGAATTTATCAAAAATTTCTTACTCGTACATTTAGAGACGTGTATAAAAATTGCATATATATATATATATATATATATATATATATATATATATATATATATATATAATTCGCTACAATGCAATTCACGTTCAAGTTGGGCGGAAGTCTTAAAAGATAACCTAATTTTTTTAATTTCTGTAGACAGCAAAATATTGAGTGGTAACCATGTTCTTTATATGAGGATTTTTTCTCGCGTTTATATTGTCAACTACGTGATATAAATATAATTATTGTTTTATTTTAAATTAGTGAAATAATCGGCATCCTGGAAGGCGTGGCAGAATGAAGTTTTTCCCCTCACCGTCTTGAGCGGATTTGCTAGGCGCATATAACGTGTCTCCCCTTTCTCGGCCCCACCCCACTTCCCTTCCACCTCGGCCACCCCTCTTTTCATATAGCGAAGATGTGAGTGGCTGGACGTTTTTCTGTTCCCCTGGTACTTTCCCTCTCGCTTCCTCTTTCTCATTTCCTTGCGGGCGGGACATGGCCCTAGTTGCGAAAGTGGCGCGAGCATTAGTTTTCTCACAGCCGGTCGGTTCATTCCGTGTTATTGCCCCGATGTCATTGAGCGAACGACCCTCCGGGGCGTCAGCTGCCGTAGAAAGGAGCCGTGCAATACGGTTTAAGGAGAGGCAATTTTTTTTTCTCCCCTTTACCTCGCGTTTTGGTTGGGCTGGTCTGCGTGCCAACCAGCTATACCTCGTTACAATGAACCCGAGTAATTGAACGTGAAGTGCCGTCGGGGAAAATTAAAGTCAACGTTACACTGCGATGTACGTGATGCCTTGCGCACTGCATAATCAGCCCTGTGGCCGTTCTGGAGAGGTGACCCGCTTATCAGTTTACTTAACGACTTAATTAGCGCCACTTATTTGCACGTGTTATATTCCACCTTGTCGTAGACTTTATGTCCTATTTGAATCCCGCCAGGCCACCGCACTAGAAACCTTGCTCTTCGTAACTTTACCGGTGAAATGTGTAGCTTATTGCAAATGTACTGTATTCTTGCGTGTATATGGGACATATTTTGGCCTAATACCTGCCAGTTCATCATCAGTGTTTTATGCATCAGTTTAAACTTAATGATCACCACTTAAATTTATACATTTTTCAGTACTTAAATATGTATGACTCTATTTAGTATTAATTACCTGTTCCAACGATGTCTAATAACGCCTTTTGATTTTCTGCAGTGTTTGTTAATTTTTAAAACTATATAATTAAGCATAATTGAAGTAATGTATAAAAATTGTTAATTTGTAATTAAGAAATGGATCCTTGTTCCCCGCTGAGTTGCAAACATTTGAATGCTTCAGAGCAAATATCAGTTTATCGTTTTCTGTGCAACGGCTTTATTTCATTTTGTTGTGACCGGACTCGATTTATTAATGTTGTCTCGAAAGAATGCTCCGGAGGATACTTTTGTTAATGTGTGTTCAGTTTCCTTGTTGTTGTCGCTATAACCTGTTTTATAATCTGCTTTGTATACATAGCTTATATACACGAAAGTACGTGTCCACAGACGCGCATTTCATACGAGATGTCAAGAATACGCTTTATCTACGGGATATACAGTAATGTATCGAATATTTCCCATTTTGTTTTCTACAATAGTGATTTGCAATGTGGCGTAGTAACCAGACGATTTTATAGGGCGATTTCGTGACAAATAATTTTCTATAGGCTATTCACGGTAAAATGAGCGTTTTATGAAGCCCTCTCATTTGGAATAATAGTCAATAAGTATATGTCATTGTAGACTTAGACGTTAACTTTCGAGTACGGTGAAGTATATATACACTGTGTTTATTACTTAAAAGCCGATGTTTATTTTAAAAAGTGGTGGAAGGATAAAAAAAGGCTGGTAGTAAAAAAGTAACTAGAGCCTCAGAAGTGCTCACTTGACCATGAACAGCCTATGGCAGTTCGTACTTAAAAGTTATATATAAATTAGTTTCCTGTAGAAAACAAATAGTGCATCACAGGTGCAACTGTATGTACAAAGGACACTTTAAAAATTCCTTGCTCCAAAATGTAACCTAAATTTTGATGCAAATAATGTCCTCCACTGAGGATCGTAACGATTTGTCATTGGTTTCATCGCCCAAACA
This sequence comes from Dryococelus australis, assembly GCA_029891345.1. Taxonomy (NCBI): domain Eukaryota; kingdom Metazoa; phylum Arthropoda; class Insecta; order Phasmatodea; family Phasmatidae; genus Dryococelus; species Dryococelus australis. Next base: position 281,831,145 of record CM056994.1, read on the forward strand.
GCCAATTGTGTGAGCACGGCACAGTGAAATCTTGGTATGTTTGTTATCTTAGCATCTAAGGAATTGTAAAGTACAGTGGAGAGATTTGGGCCGCTCTTAACAACGAGGTCTTGACAGCCTATGAGGGTAAAACGAGGTGGAAATGTAGAAGCGCCAGGCTGCAAGAGCGGGGGTGTCCGCACGATACACACGCGCGAAAATCTAAGACCGACCCCACCAGGGTTCGATCGACACAATGAACAGCGCGGTATTTTTCCGTGGAAGATAGCGTTTCAGTATAATATATTGCTTCCGTGAAAACGTTCTGTAAGTACATGATTTTTTTTTCTGGGGGCTATATTTTCTGCAGAAACTAGTTTGAAAATTAACAAAGTTTTAGTTCTTATGTAGAGCGTTTCCGTGTAGGATACTGCCTTTCCTTATCTGCCACACTTCCAAGCCTACATTAGAAAACAATCCCGGGCGTGGGCACGTACTGTAACCCTTATTTCTGTTTACAATGCAAGTTTCAGGTAGCCTTGTCTGAATGAAATGACGGTGGTGTTATCTAGCCGGCCGGCGCGGAAGTACTTACTCAAAGACGCGCTGGCACGTGCACTCAAAGGAGTCGTCTTAAAGGAGAGACTTCCAGCGTCACGTGGCGAAGAGAAAGATCGTGATGAAGATGACAGGCGAGATTTTTTTCGTAGTTAAATGAAACTCGTTCCGGCCGGCGAAGTCCTCCACGGAGCGTGGACAGCGGAGAGCCCCGGGTGCCGTCCAGATGCGAGGCCCGGATAGCAACGCCCCGCTGGCCGACCGGCCCCTGTCCATCCGACTCTTTCCCACAGCCCCTCTCACCGGCCAACGCACGACGGCCATGTTTAATTCATCGAGAGGGCAGCCGCCCCCCGGGCACAATGAGACTCGCCACCGCGCGGCCCAAATAATTACTGCCGTCGCCGCACCACCCGCCGCCAGTTAAAACTGCTTCTTTTTCTGTTCGAACTTCCCCCAGAGGAGGTGGAGGCCCGTCTTCATTGTCTCTGCCCGCCGCCGGAGACTTGTACGCGCGGCAGGAGACTGTCCTCGCCAATCTCACCAATCTCTGTTCGCAGAGATTCGGTAGACATTTCGTTTCGAAATTAGTTAAAACAAAAATCACCTCTGCCGAGACGAACAGCAGCCTTCCTGAACTCACAACATCAGAGTTCAGTTCACATTAGAAGCCCATACAAACGATAGTATCCCATTTATATGTTAACCCATCAATCATCATCCCAATACCCTCTGTAGTAATGTTCTCTTGACAGCGGTTTCTAAATCGTTTTAATTGTATAAAAAAGATATTTTCTTTCATATATCTTTAAAAATTATTATTTATTAACTTCCTTCAAAATTAAATCCCCTCTCCCCAAATATAACAAAATTTTAATTTAATTTAACTGATTATGTAACAGAGTTCACGACTTTTAATTGGAATCAGTGTTTTCGGCTACTACCCGATAAGAGAACTGAATAACGTTATATAGGAAGTAAATTAATTAATTAAATTTTTAAAAATATTAAATAGTGTTCAGTTATAGCTTATGGCTGAGCACTGACCAAATTTGTAATTTCTTTGTTGTTGTCCTCGCCACGCCGCACACACTACAAATTGATGAGGAAATGTTTGGTTTTAAAAGTGCTACATAGTCCAAATTTTCTGATGACCTGCTAAAGTTCTACTTTCGTGATATTCCTCCGCCTCAGACAAGCAAAGCTTATTCGAGTATAGGAAAATACATAAAAGAGACAACGAACCATATTAGAAAGCGCTCACAGTATTAACATTTTGCATAATAACTATTCCTTACTAGGCATTACCAACACACCTATTTGCTCACGGTTTTTGTTCATATTAATCATAATTTTCATATTATAATTTAGAAACAAAATATAAGTAGAGACTAGCAAAATTCGCGTTATTTTCTGGCAGCACGCTAAAATTCACCGTCCTATACATGTTTGAGCCGGTGCTACTTCATTATTTGCTTCTGCAGCAGCACGGAAACATTTTCCTTTTCGACTTGATTGGAAGTGATTGGGCCAGCTTCTCGTTAGTGGTTTCCTATTGGTACAAAGACGTCCTGGGACTGTCCTAACAAACTGCAGTCCAATGACAAAGGTAATACAAAACACAAGTGTTTGAAGTCTCGTCTGTCTTCAAACAGTAACGCGAATTTTGCATGTCTTTAAATATAAGTAAAAGTTTAAAACTTTAATGTTATCACAAGTAAAAAAGCTTGTGATACTTAGCACAACTAGTACACAACCAAACATGTGATAAATGTTGTGATTTTTCAAAGGTTTGATTCAAAAAGTGCGAAGTAACCACAACTAGACTATATAGTAATAATCAGCAGAACAAAATCAATTCGTTGACCTCAGATTTCGTCCAGTGAACAACGTATTATGTAAATTTCACTGTACAATTTTCTGGCATTATTTAAACGTTTCTTCAATTAACCTGCTCAGTCCCGAATTAATTTACGAGCTTAACTGTTACAATAGTTAAATTGTTCGAGTGGCGCTGTATCTGTGTAGAGCATACTTCTTGCTACCAATGGACAACGTACTGCTGATGTCAACGTTAACCGCTAAAAAATGAGAGTTGGAAAAATTTCAACAAACCATATTACTCACAAAAACGGCTCAAAACAAGGGACAGTGATTCCTTTTTGCGTACAGCGCTTCCCATAAATATCCTTCAATTGCAACATGTTCTCAGTCATGGACACTGAGACTGGACGAGTTGAACAGCTCTTTCTCCCAATGCGGACAGCAGAGATGAAATATTTGGCAATCCTTCACGAAAAAGACATGTTACATTTTTATACAAACTACTTCAATAATGGCTATATTCCCTTCACACAGCGGTTCGGCGTACGTTCGATTTGTTCTTTGAGCCAGAATCTGAATTTCAAATCACTCAAGTCCTGAGAGTGAAATATGTATGTGCAAACATTTTCGAAGAAACCACCAAGTATACCTAGGAACAGTATATGAAAAAAATGTCATAACAAACACATTCTGGATGTAAAGAGCTTGTAAATATTTCTATAAATATTTTACCCCTTAGTTATATACTATTTATACGCGGCGCATATAATAATTAATTGTTATATATAATAATTAGCAAATACATTAACTATGTAATATTAATAATTAGCAAGTATATAACTTAAGTGCAAATTTATTATGTGGTGGGGTCACACAGACATTGGGGTTTGAAATTTTAGCTTTGAAAAAAATTACATTTTCCAAAAAACCGAGCATTTCTAGCGACAGAGTAACCTTTACTGTTGCATGTACATAAACTCTGCCATAAAAATTTGCGTGTCTAGAAGGAAACGGTAAATTCAAACAGTGGAATTATTAGCGTTACAGTACAGGTGAAAGAAAGAAGTGATTAAAATCACGTTGCATTAGGACAACGTTACACCCGTCCTTCGCACAGAAGTGCGCTTTTGTAGAGTAGGGCAGGAGTACGCATTTAGTGTCTGAACTCAAATGTGTGCTGTGTAAATATAGGCAGAAATATATTACTTTGAATATGGAAACCTTGATTGTATTGTATTGTCGGTTTTATGATTGAAAGCTTAGCAGGGGACGGCTTACTGACTAAATTATTACCTAACTTAAATTAACACCCAATCTTTACCCGGGATTCGAACCCAGAGCCCAGTGATGTCGGCTGGAAACCTTGATCTTTTGCGTTTATACTTTACTAGGTTTTATAACAAACTGTTCAATATTTTCTGTGCAAAGGCTATTCACGATAAAGTGAGCACTTTTGAAATCAACCTTAGAAAACAGTCACTGCACGTATCTGCATATTTTAACGGGCGCACTGAGTGACATGCACCCAGTAAAGTTGGTAACGATGGATAGAATGTAATTCCATATGTTAACGTAGTATAAAAAGTGTTAGGTAACCATTTGTCACTACTAAAATTATTTCTTTCGCTTTCTGTTTTTTTTTTTTTTTTTTTTTTTTTTTTAAGCATCGGAGTGTAAAAAATGAGCAGATTTGTAAAATATTTACTTTTATAATAATTTTACAGTTTCACTTGACCAAAAAATGAGTAAAGCAATGAGGCCCATGAAAATGTTAATTATACATACGGCGGAAGACTACACAATGTGCGTATAAGTAGATCTTAATCAGGGCTTTCTAAAGTGCTCATTTTACCGTGAATAGCATATAATGAATTTTATGTCAACACATTGCAAAAACGAGGTGACGGGGTAAGCTACTAGAGAGATGACCTTTGAAATAATGGCCGCGGAAGGGTGGTTGCTTGTGAGATTCGATGGGATGAAAAAGGGCGATTCATAATTACCTCGGGGACGTGAAGCATTGCAACTGGGAGGAGAAGCGGGAGGACCCTCTAGCGAAGCAATTTAACACATTGAGGTCCGCACACATTTATTGCCACTTAAGACAAAAAGTGAGTCGCCTATATCCATTACTGCAAGAACACCGGTTCTGTTGGTGTCTGTGTTAGAACTCACCATCGTCCTATTTGGCCATACCACACCGGACACTGCCCTGTACATTACAGCGTTCATTATTGGCCAGTCAACAACCAATGGAGAGCCGAGATGATAGTGACCCAATCATACGTCCTTTATCCTATAAAAGGATTTACAATCAATCATGTCCCTGTGAGTGGCTATAAAAAAAATTCTATCGTTAGCAGTAGCATTGATACTGCGCGCTGTCGTGTTCTTGTGAGGTCATGTTAAACACGAGCAGAACAAAGATTGCATATCCATGCGAGTTTTGTTCTGAACAACAAAGCAATTTTCAAATTATCTTTGCTCGAGCTACACTCGAGCATAGTCTACAAAGTGTTAATCAACTCTTTATATAAACGTGACTAACGGTCATCGATCAGACAGCACGGCAAACTTTTAATAATTTCAGTATCAGCGAAATAATGGGCCTGAAGCGATTACAGATGTCAGTATAAAGATTTTAACTATCAGATAATATCGCAGATATCTCACTGCCAAAGCCCTGCAGTTTATGGAGGTTTATGTTTGCACGATACTTAATGCAAAGTGACAGTTTCACACTCAGTGCTTGCGTGCCAGTGAAGATAAACAGCGGTGTTGAAGTTGATTATGTAACTGGCCGTGATGTATTTTGTTTATCGGAGATATCACGTGATTGATGTAGCAGTTGTTGTGCTCCGTATTTAACGAACCACGTCCATCAAGCACGGTAGTTAACTTGCGTTAATCCTTGAGCCTCTCTCCAGCTGGAATAATCTAGTGCAATCATATTATGTAAACAGCTTGATGACTATAGTCCATTCACAGTTTCTTCTCACTTTTTGAATCAAACCTTTGAAAAATCACTCCATCTATGACGTGCTTTTCTATGTCATATATTATAATACTTCTGTTAATGTAAAAGTATACTATTTTTGGTTAAACTAAACCTTTACTTTTACTTTATCTATAAATTATAATTTTTATTTTATATTTTATAAAAAAACAGAAAGAAAATAAATGTGTTAGTAATGCCTCGTAAGAAATTGTTCTTACGTGAAATATTATTAAGAGTGGGATGGACCCCCACATTTTTCTGTGAAATAGTTGTTTGCGCGAATACGCGTATCTCAGTAAATAAATGTTCTGCAAATACAAATTTTTGTCAGAAAAGATAATAAACAATAATCTATGCCCTAATTTTTTTGGTTTTGTCATATTTGGTGTATTCTTGGAGAAAAAAACCGTGAAAATGGACAAATATAGCATTTTTAGAGCTTGCCAATGCAGTTTCCTCAAGCGGCAAGAGAAAAGTACAAAGATAGGGGCGTAGTTTAATCTGTAGGCTTTCATAGCTTGTAATAAAACCCCTATGTTACAGATCTAGTTTGCACAGTCCAGTACAGCGTTACGAAGGAAACACTGCACGCCTTGCGCGTAGGAGCGATGAGGCACTAGGAGTGCGTGTTAGTGTCGCCCGTATCGCTCCCTCGCTTCTTGAACTTGGACGCAGGGTTCCCACGATGGTCCACCCCACTCTTAAAGTGACTGCGCATCTAATGTGGTACGCTGCCCTTTGGAGTAGTTGTCTAGGCTTAGTTGAACTTTGTTTGCGTGAGGCGGAGGAATATCCTGGAAGTAGTACACTTGAGCAGGGCTTCAGAAAAGTTGGAAGTAACTCTGAATGGACTTATATTGACCACATGGTGGCCACCACGGTGGTATAGCGCTCTGACCACTCACTTACTACAACCTATATTTTCGCACGCGGGAAATGTAACGGACGTTGAGGTTAGCCAGTGAGTATCCTCGGTGTGCTCAAGTTTAACTCGCCCTTACAGTCCATCACCGCTTCATCCTTAGCTCTCATTCCGCGAAACCCTTCAGAGAAGGCTATCCTCCTGGGTGAACTACCTCACTCGACTTTTGTCTTAGTGCCTTCTTTAAGTGAATTTTCTAGATTTACTTGTTGTTTATTGCGTAGTTTACTGAAAAATGTACCACATTAAAACTTCTTTGGCACACTTTTATTGCAGGTGTCAAACTTATAATTTATTTACGTAATTTTTTTTTTTTGCGAAGAGAGTTCTTAAAACTTTATTTTATGCAGCAGTTGTGTACTCCACTGGAGTGCTCAACAACTACACATTTGTACTGTACAGATTTTAGGCTAGGCATCTTTACAATAGTTGCTTCTTAACAGTAAAACCTGCCTTGTTTGTACAGCAAATATTTTAAAATTAACTCTGCTGTACTATGAACATAAAAAAAAATGGATGTTACTTCATACATATACAGGTAGTTTACAATGAATGGTTTTATTTATTTTTTACTCCAGAAAAAGATTTTTGTATAGAGTTTGATGATTTCACCATAGTAACACTGAAATACCTTTATGGCGTATTCTCAGTAGATAAAATCTACATAAAAATGTATCAGAACAATGCATCATTAGACTCTAAATCTGAATCAGTGATTTCAATTAGTAGGATTATTTTACTGTATCTTCAGTTCATGAGCTGTTATCTAATGGCAAATCACTGGAATCCACTGAGGTTTCACTGCCAAGCCAGTGTAATTCACTCGGAATCAGTAGAAATCACTGTTTATACGGTGAATCAAAGCAAATAAATTGAACAGTAAAATTTTACTGATTCAAGTGGAGCAGTTTCAACAGATCTGCAGTCGAGTTCGCTGATTTGGGGCATTTTTAACCCTTTCAATTTTAGAGTGTTTCTTGTAAATGAAAGCAATAAAATGGAAGAACTACAAAAAAGTTACTTACTGAATCTATGCTTGGCTAATCTCTAGGGCGGACGAACATAGGATAATGTATTTATGCAAATGAATGTCTACGATAAACGTTCCATAGTTTAGTTTGGCAACGCATTTTAACGAACTGCTCACGCTTCGACATAACTTACTCGGTTTTAACCGAGCAAGGTAAATAACACTTTTATTTGATATGCGTATTATTGCGCCCTCCTCGCCCGCAATTTTATACTAGTAGACTAGCTGGGAGCGACTACATTAACTTATTCTTACGATAAAACCGACACGCTGACATACACTCACACACAAGCACACACACTTTTACACACACGCATACGAGTGTTTAAACCAGTGGTTCGAACTCGGAATGTCGGTATTTCTAATATTACGCCTGTCAACATCGTCCAAGGACATTGCCAATGAAAATAATTAACATGTGTCCGGTCTACGAGCGTTAGGGCTCGGTGTAAAGATCTCAAAGCACCTTGCAGGTAGGGTCATCTGTTTTCGGCGAAAAGATTCCAGGACTGGTTATACTGCAAAACACGTAAGTTCAGAAACTATTTTGTGGTTGAAGAATGTCAACTTTCACGTATCTTACCTCTCGGCCAGCCACTCAGGATAACGTATGTATTATTAATCCAGTCCAGTATAACATTTCTTCTCTCACAAATACGTGACCAAAATAGCCAAAGTAAATTGGCAAGTGTGCACCTTAAAGTACAAACCTGCGTGCAGATCTTTTCGCGAAAAACAGGTGGCCCTACTTATTGGCTATTCACGATAAAGTGAGCAGTTTTTAAGACCATCACAACATGCGTTTATCATTAACAAAAACATTTTATTGTAACCTCAGACTTTAAACTTATGAGTGACGGAATGTTTACACTGTGCTTGTTAATCACATAGCAATGTTTATATTAAAAAATGGCGAAATGATAGACATTGGCTGAAAGAAAAAATTTAGCAGGGTTTTAAAAAGTGCTTACTTTGCCGTGAATAGCCTTGACAAGCAAATTTAGTTGAAAATAAATCATTAAGTTAACAGCAGAATCATTGGCGAGGCCACTGACAGGAAATAAAGTGAAAGATTTTTGGTTATTTTATCGACGAAAATATTATCTTCTGAGATGTTTAGAGAATATGTTCCGTAAAAATGTTAATTAAACTAATTTTATCCACTTTCGAAATCACGTTTGAAAGGGGCCGCGGAGTTGTAGTAGTCAGACCACCGGATTTTCGCTTGTAGGAAACGTGACAGACGCCGTTGGTCGGCGGGTTATTTCAAGTTATTCTCGTTTTCCCCCGCCTTTGCATTCCACCACTGCTTCATCTTCGCCTCATATCACCCTACAGGCCGTGGAACGTTGACCCAGACACATTTGAAGAGGTGACTTCCAGCGACGTCTTCCAGAACTTCAGAGTGATGATCGACTACGATCCTGGAGTGGACAATAAATAATACACAGAAAGAAATTACATCGAAGTGAATGATATGGTGCTTTTTATCTGTTACACCTCGTAGTTTTGCTAGGTATATCTTAACAGCACTCTGCTCCCTCTGTCTAAGAAATTTTTCACAAATGTTATCACATGACTGTGTAGACGTACTGGCATTAAATCACGAACAGTAAAGCAATTTTCCATACTTCCATACATACATTTTTAAGGAAGGAAGCAAATGCATATCCAATTTACCAATGTTGTATAGAAACATTTATATATTTGGTGTATGATGCGTGGTACATTTATTTTACTATGTATAGATTAAAAACTTCAATTACGGTTTAGAAAGTTTACCGAAATATTTTTTTTACGGCGGTGGTAGTGCCACATAGCATATACAAGTACGCAGAGACGAAATGACGTGGCGGCAAATTCTACGATAGGCTGCAAGAAACTCTGGGGGACGGGCTTTGTGTCTGAATGGCAAGAAGATTACTTACCAGGCGCTGATTGGCAGACGGCGTTACAACACGTTGCTGGCCAGTGACGCCATTTTGTTCGCGTGTGCTGCTGGAGTTGGCTCTTGTCGCTTGTCCACGGAGCTGCAGTTCACGCACAAGCAGTGGCGTGTAGTGAGATTATTTAACGGGTAAGCAATGTAATAGCCCCACATATTGGAGTGTTTTAGATATCATTTTGTTAAATGCCATTAAAATATTATACGTATTTTACACTCAGTCTTGCTGGTGCCGGGTTGTGGTTCCATTTTAAATTTCTACTAGCAAATGCAACTTCCAACTTTGCTTACCCTCCACATGTATTTACCGTTTTATAATGCCTAACATTAGTTATAAAAATGGCAACGAAATTAATGTAATAATAATATAACTGAATATTATTTACAGAGCATATTGCAAATTATAGGAAAATTGCCGTTTTCCCGAACGATTTCACCTATTTTGCAAGGATAAATGGAGGACTGGAGGACGCAAACAGAACGATACTTACCCTCGAGCATGTGGCATGTTGTTGTTTGCGAGTTCGATTCAGCACTAGTCGCTCCCATTCGTGGAAATAAATACTAGATAGCAGCACTATGCCGGTGTAGTACGGAAGTTAATAAAACTCGTTTTCTCGAATCGGAAACGGGAAACGCAGAATTAAACGTTTTTAAAGTTTAGGCGAAAAATATAATGGGTCAAACATTTCCAATAAGTATAGCGTAAGCACTGCTTATCTTGCGTCTATAGAATAAACGCCACTGCGTACAAGACATTTTACGTGGCCAGCCAAGGACCGGTTACGCTTCCTAATCACCCACGCATCTGTTACCTTTCTGGGTAATGCAGGGGCGCTAGTCCTTCCTTTGGCTGTTCTTTATTTATACCTCTTACTTTTCTGTTTGCCCTTTGGCTTCTCTGCGTCAGTAAATGAACACTTCACAATTGTGTACTCCAATCACGTGCAGTCCAGTAAAAAAAGAAGTGACTTTACATCCTTGCAGCAGCCAATCGGGAAACGACACCAGTTCGAGTATTTACATCAGAGTGAAGTTTAGCATCATGCCAAATAACGCGAAATTTGCAGGTCCCTAGATAGCGGCACAATTCTAGTCTAAGTATTTTTCATCTGTAAATATTTTCTCCCGAGTTGGAACTGTGGCGTGATGAAGGGTTGAGGGGGGGGGGGGGGGGGTTGTGGTCTGCTCTTCGATCCCCCTTCCCCTACAGACATGTCCATCAGTTATGATTATTGTCTTCACCATTTCTTTTTCCATTCCCGTGGCTTGAGCCCGCGTTGCTTCGGCCTCGTGTTCTTTGTCTCACGCACGCACGCACGGGTCTAGCCGGCTCTGAAGGGGATATTTTCGGCCGGACTCCAGAGACTCGTTCCAAGCGACCCCGTGAGCAGTATAGCAACTCCCCGCGGGCCGGACGCGTGGGACGAGAATAAAACCTCCAGCAGAGGGGGAGGCCTCCCCCCCCCCCGAGACGACGTAACGAACGACCCTCCCCCCTCAACCTTGCCGCGATCGGCCGGGGAGATACGACCCGCAGAAAGTTAAAATGCCTTGGAGCGGCTGTGGACATGTGCGACCGACACCCGTTCCAAAATTAAAGTCCGGGGAACGTATCGGTGTAAAAAAATACGTTGACGGGGGGGGGGGGGAGAAAGAATGAGGTCTGCGGACATTCGGGTGCTTTGCGCCCCGCCTCTCTCGTAAAACTCAACCCCCCCCAAACCCCTCGCCTCTTAGCACGCAAGGGTCGAAGGCCACGGGTTCGGCGAACTGAGGGGCCGAAGTCCGCACGATTTTACGTCACAACCTGCGTATCTGCGACTGGACTTCGGGACCTCAAAAGGAAGTTCTCAGATCTAGACCACCAGTATTTATGAAAACGCACCGCATTTATTTAGTAACCGGAACAACGACTTTTGGTAAGAACAGAGGGTCAAATCGACTTTTACAAAACAAAGTTCACAAAAACCTGTTTACTGTATTATTGATCACAAAATCATGACGGAATATTTGTCTGGGTGTATTTTAACATCATGTACTATATATGCTCAGGAATTTCTTTCCGTGCATACCAATTAACTTCAAGATCTCTGGACGTAGTTAAACCCTTTCAGATCCACTTTAATTTACGGTTTCAGGTGTTGCAAACGAAACAATTTATGATGCTTGGTGCTGTACTTAAGTCCACGCAACACTTGTTTCATTGTCACAGTCAATCAGCCGTTGGCTATATGTTTGGCTGTAGTTAAATGAACCAATTATGACCTAGAATAGTAAGACGGTTTGCAAATCATTTACTCGCGGGTAAGATCATTGGTCACTGACCTTCGCAGTGTGCAGTACAAACCAAAACATACCTTCATGTGTGTAATGTTGTGTACATTGGTTCTGAATAGGTTAAAAGGGTGTTACATTACAAAAAAGGGCTGTGGTTATAAGAATAAAGACAATATCGAGAAAATATACGAATCAGTTTTCGTTAAGTAAATACGTCCGCGCATTAGAATTCTATTTCTTATCCCCGAGTTCCGTGGCACAGTGGCAAAACGCCGAACTTGCATTCGGGTTCGATCCCTGGCCCGGACATTCTGAGGTAGGTTCGCCATGGTTTTCCGAAATCGCTCCAGACGAATGCTGGGGTAGATGTTCGCTGCTTCCGTCCCCTATAGTGATTCTCGACGCGATGTTAAGCCTCACCCATCGAGCCAGTTCTCACTCATCCAGCCATTTCTCACATAGCTATTTATAATTGGCTTCCTATCTCTATGGTAATACGTGCATGTCCGAATTCGCCTGGCAGCTGTTGTGTTCATCTGGCCACCTTTTTTTTTTATCTTTACAGAAATCCATTTCCTGAATATTTTTTAAAAGCAACATATTTTTTTGCTGTGAAGCAGCTACAGCTAGGGACAGGTGTTTTCTGAGAAAATATTTATCTTCAGGCTAGACTTCAATATACTACGTCCACAGCCACAGCTTCCTTTGGTTATTGGCCAGGTGTCTACGTGAGAAGACGTGTTCATATTTGACTGGACCAATCGTAATGAAGTACTCCGATACTGAACGACCGTGATTCGCGAACAGACAATTGAGACACGTGACATTGTGCGTAAAAACTAAAGTGTTTTGGGATACAACAGGTCCTGAAATATTTTAGCAAAAAACAACTGGCTCTAGGTATAGCACGAAATCGATTGTCCTGCGGAAAATACTGTCAGGATATTAAATCCTAGCCTGTAAAAAATAATTTTTTGAAGAAAATTATTTTAACTATATGTAAGTCAAGTGTCTCAGGACTTTTTTCCAGTACAGTGTACGTAAGCGTGTAGACAGCGCCAAAAGAAAGAACTGCTTCCGAGGTCACTCTGTGAGTGTACGGATTATGTAATATGCTTTTTTCATCCGGCGCCGAGCTGCAAGACAATAAAGTAACAGCAAAACTGAAGGAAGGAGACAGCGAAATCACTGCGTGAGGATACTAAAACACGAGATGAGCCCACTTATCTTTAGCGAAATGGACTTGAACCGAGAATATTTTTCGAGCAGTAAGGCGTGTTTTTGCGTCAGTCGTGCCCTCGTGAGCCTGTAGTCGTAACGTCTGCAGTGGCTGTTCTGTACGGGCGGAGAGGCAGATACGGCGACTAAATCGAGCGAAGCGGGAGATAAACCGCGACATCCAGAGGCAATTAAAAAGTGGGTCGCGAGCCCGAGTTACACGCCAACTTTTTTTTTTTTTTATTACTACCGACGAGCGTCCCCGACTTTCGCACTTCGGCACTATTCGCCGGCAGTGAACCTGCTCGAGCGCTGATGTTGTCAGGGACGTCGAGTAGAATCAGACAGCGGCCGTCTTACAAGAGTCCTATGTACTGAAAAGCTTTCTGTGAAATCGTTTCGCGTAAACGCGTATGTCGGTAAATAAAAGTTCTGGAAATACGACTTTTTGTCACAAAAAATAAAAAACAACTATCTATGCCCCTATTCTTTTTTACTCTTTTCATATAAAGTGTACGGAGAGAAAAAAATCGGGAAAATGGTCAATTATCGCATTTTTAAAGCTTGTCAATGCAATTTCCTTAAGCGGCAAGATATACGTACAAAGATACGGACGTAGTTTAATCTATGGGCTTTCACCGCGTGTAATAAAACCCCACTGTTACACATAAAATTTGCACAGTACAGCGTCACGATGGAAACACTGCATGCCCTGCGCGTAGGAGCGACGAGGCACTAGACGTGCGTGTAACTGTCGCCCGTATCGCTCCCTCGCTTCTCGACCTTGGACGCACAGCTACCTAGTGCCCTTAAGGGGAATGGTGCACGAAAGCAGTATATTTACCCGATTTTCGATATGTCGTTTTCCAAAGAGTCTATTGCAATTTTTGGGGCTAGACAAGAAGTAAATAATAATTTTCAACGCCTTTTTACGTAGTTAGATTTTCACTGCCTTCGTTATTCTTGGAGTACTAATAGAATAAATGAAAGGCATTTTTTTTCTCATCTCCAATCAAAACTCCGAGAGTAACGAAAGCAAAGAATTTTTAACCATGTAATGAGATGTTCAAAATTGTTATTTATGTCTTGTCGAATCAAAAATTTCGGAAAATCCCCTGTAAAACAAATTGTGACAAAAATTATATAAATATACGATTTTCGTGCACCATTACCCTCTAGGTGGTCGATCGCCTGGGTCAGACCGCCGAACGGTGTGCAGAGCTCCAGAAGATAACGTTTTATGACGTGTCTGATTGACGTCTGCTTACGAATAGCATTTAAGAAACGTTATGCGTCTGTATACGTTTTCGAGTTCCTCCAGTTCTGTGTGAAGTGTGTTTATGTGATAGTGAAAATGGCACAAACGGGTGTTTTCGCCGTCATTTTTAAGGTATGAACATTCCGGCACAAAACATTAAAAAAAAGGAATATAGATGTGCATGAAACTTTTATTTTTATTATTACTACATAAAATGGTGGGGTCTCCGCTGAAAGTCTAATAGAGGCGCGTTATCGACGGCAAGACTGCACGCCAGTTCAGTGATTTGCGCGTAGAGAAGACGAGAGCGTTGATGCGCATGTCTCGGTCGCAACTAGCACTCCCACGCATTTAGGCCTCAGACGTGCAAAATTCCTTCAACCAGTCGGCCACCTTAACGTTTTAACCTGAGTATACTTGTTCACGTAAGACATGTTGCAAACTAGGTAAAGTGATGATCGGTACTATACAAGGGAAGAAGCTATAACACCAATACAGACAGCGAAATTTTTCTGGTTATTGGTATTGGCAGCTGCGGGTACACCAACATTTTATTATTATGTTTTACAGGAGCTACAGACCAATAGAAATTATTTTCATAAGTTCCACTGTAAAGACTGTTGCAAGGAATTCGTAAGTACTGTACTATCAGACCAAAAATCTCCTATTTTGCAACACTCGGGACGAAAAATTAATGTGCAAGTTAAGGGGTTAATTCTCTGGATGGAAAATGCTTGAATTGGTTATGAAGACGAATAAGAACCCTTAGTACGCACATATCCAAAAGCATCAGTTACGAAGCAACTGAAATGCTACTCACTGAAAATCCAGTCAATAGTTTTATGGTAACTAGCGAATATGTTCACTGTATGTAGGTAACTTCTGCCGCAGATTGGAAAGATCAATGTTATAAGTTTGGGAATAAAAAATTTTCGCCACTCGGTAGGCGCTACGGTCGGCAATGTACCGTATTTCTTTATGTTCTGAGTTAAAAAAAAAACACACATTATAGTTTTAATAATCATATATCAAAGATGAAATAAATTTATAACTACGTAGAATTTTTCTATTTTATTATTCATTTCGATTAAAATTTTAATTAAAAGTTACCTTTTGAAACACTGCGCACCTAGCGGCGGAAATTTTCTCAAGCTCAAACTCTCCCATAATAAAACTTGTTTTCTTCCTGACCTGAGTAAAGTTAACCTCAACATAGGACCAGCACTCGGGACAAAGGACTTCGCCATAAATAAGTAAAAAAAAAATTGACTGTAGGCTGTTCACGGTAAACTGAGCACTTTTGAAAGCCCTGCTAAAGGTCTACTTGTGTATTTGTCCACCACATGCAAAATTAACTTTTCCATGGGCCTGGCGACTTTATTCATGCGTTGGTATCGTGTAACTGCGAAATTATTAGAAAAGTAAATATTTTATAAATTCATCAATTCTTGCACTTGTACGCATCAAAGAAACACAATGCAAAATTAATTATTCCATTATGTACAGATGTTTACCCAGCACCTTTTACTCAACGTGAAGACATGGAACTTTTTTCTTTCTGCCCGTTACCAACTTTACAGTGTGCGCGTATGCCGGTCCGTGTGGCCGTTAAAGAGTGAGTGGAGATATTTGGGCGGCTGTTAACATCGAGGTCTTCAGAGCCGACGATGGTGAAGTGAGGTGAGTATGGAGCAGCACCGTAATGAAAGAGCGGGGGGAAATCTGGATATCCCCGAGAAAACCCGCCGATCAACGACATCGTCCGGCGCGATTCCCACTTTCGAGAATCCGGAGTGAACCGGCCGGGATTGAACCCGGTTCGCCTAGGGTGGGAGGTGAGCAGTCTAACCGCACAGCCACCTTGGCCACGTGGCCGTCAACATACATGCAGGTAGGAGCAGTAACTTTTTTCAAAGGTTGATATCAAAAGTGCTCAATTAATCATTAACACCGTATAAATGTTTGGAATTCAATCGCCGATACAATCAGTATGATTTCAGCGGTTCCAGTGGAGTAGACAAATTTCGCAAATATGTAACAATTTCCACCGTTTCACTCGTAGGCTGGCAGCACGTCGAAGTGACGAGCTACGGCGAAAATAAAATAAAAAGTAAAAAACAAAAAGCTGTATCTGTTGCAACTAAAGGCTGTTCACGATAAAGTGAGAACTTTAGAAATTAACCTCAGAAAAATGTTATTGCCCCTGCATGAATATATTTTAATGAGCGCTCTGAGTGGCATTCGTCCAGTTAAGATGGTAGCGATGGATGGAAAACAGTTCTTTATCTTAACTTTGAATGACAAGTATTACGTAACCATTTGTGATAACTTAAACCTAATCCTCCCGCTTTCTTTTTTTAATGCACAAAAATTAAAAATTAGCATAGTTGTAAAGTATTTCCTTTTCTGATAATTTTACAGTTTCACTTGACCGATGCACGAATAAAGTGATGAGGCCAATGGCAATGTTAACTTTACATAAGGCGGAAGAATACACTACGTGCATACAAGTAGATCTTAAGCACGGCATTCAAAAGTGCTCAATTTACCGTGATCAGACTATATAGATATTTTCAGAAGCGAAGGAAATTGCAAGCTAAGAACTGATTATTAATAATAAAATTATATGTTTGAACGTAAATATGTGACAGGCACTTGTTTACTGTCGAATTAGCCAGTTAAATTTGTTTTAACTTGCTGGTCTTATTTTCAGGCCTAACAGTAAATAAAATATCCCCCCATGTCTGATGTGCTTGGTGGGGAGCACTTTTGAAAGCCCTGCTTAAGATCTACTTCCTTGCATGTTGTGTAGTCTTACGCTCAATGTAAAATTAATATTGTCAAGTGCCTCATCACTGTATTCATGCATAGGTATTCACCACTGCCAAAATGGCGCCGCACACACACCGACGTCCATCCGCGACGAGGCCCCAGCCAACACTGACCTCTTCCCCGAGGGATCCTCAGCAGTGGCGGCTGGTGACTTTTGAAACTGGGAGGGCTGTAGCAATCCTAACTCATATCATTACAAATATCATTTTTTAAATAGGCACAGTGATAAATATATTGTGTACGACAGGCTTAAGTAAGTGGAGCTTATGTAGCTAAATACAAAAAATAAGTGTGGTTGTTTGAAAAAAATGTATCATCGCCCGATTTGTAGTGGTCAACATACTGTGGCCGCTGGTTCAGATCTAATCACTACCACAGGTATGTATTTGTTTTAGGTTTGTTTAAGTCATATGCCTTCCAACCAGTACCTACATGGTGTGGTACATTACACGAGAAAATAAGAGATAACATAATTATACCAATTCTACTATACTAATGATGATGATAACTTAAATATACTAAAACAAATATTTTTAAAACCAAATACTAATTTACATAGCCTACAGTACATACAAAATTCATGTCAAATTTAAATTAGAGGATGAAAGGGGCATATCTTAATTAATGTATTTATCAAAAAATCCATTCGTCAACCTGTATGCGCTATCTAACTGGCAATGTATATTCACCTTGCCAAGCCATGAGAATTTGATGGCATTTTTTATATGTTGCGAACATGCTTTATGTCTTTTAATTTTGTCTCCCAAATGTTTTATATCTTTTACCCCATTGACAATCCCCGCAAGATCATTAGGTTTCATTAACAAAAAAATTAAACAAAACAACACATTTCCAACTTCACACCCGCATATCCAGTCCTCGAAATTTCTCGTATACGAACAATTTACTACCTTGGCTTTGTTGTTGAATTATATTTAACTGTGACCTTGCTGGTTCCAGATTCTGTAGCTCTAGTTTATTCTCGTAACTGAAAATCTTTGTTGTAATAAGGTTTAAATTGTTACTCGCCGAATTAACAATTATTTATAAGTTCAAACAACACAACATTAACAACAATTCAACCCTGCTTCTGACCGATGCTCATAGCTCATCATTTATTAACAACAAACTTATTCAGAGTATTAAGCACTATATTTAAAGCTCACGCAAGTTTGAACGATATCTATAAATAAAAAATACTCGAAATAAATACGAGCATTGTTAAGAAATGTGTTTAACAACTGCAAAAGAGTGGAGCGCGAAAGTGTGCTTACAAAACATGTAGTTTTGGTAGCTTTGTCAAGTTTCAGGAAACCATTTTTTTGTTTGAGAAGGGGCGCGCCCAGCTCTCTCTGATTTACAGCATGTGATTGACTGAAAAGGCCCGAGCCCCTGATGTCTCTCCTCCCTCCTGTAGCACCCTTAGACCTATGTTATAGTCATCTCTTTCTACTAGCTCAACCTACTTCGGGGCGAAGAATCTGCTGTCCCACCATTCGACATTTCCAAAAACATTTCTCTTGTGTCAAGAGTCTCGTCCATCTCAAAAACATTGGCTGCGAACTAACCTTCATATTCATATTCGTACACAGTAATATTTACTGAGTAGCAGATAACTAGAAGTATGTGTTCTGAGATTTTATTAGGAGGGCTACGCCCAGCAGCCGCCACTGGTCCTCAGGACAAAGCCATGGTGGTGGCCATCTTGGACACACAGGATGAAACCCCCCAGAAAAATAATGACCCAGCCGAGGCAGGTGTATGAGAATGTGATACATAGCCAGGCCTGCTTGGAATGTGTTAATAGGGAGAGAGAGAGAGACAAATGACAGAGCATAATGAAATGCAACAAAAGGAATAATGACCCGCTCAACCAGGAGAATGTGAACAGAATATGTACCCCTGTGGGGAATGGAGTACTAATAGACCACCCCACCACCCCCTCTCAGGCATGAGATGTATAGCCCTTCCCGAAATAGCATTAACAATAAGGGGAGGCTGGCAGGGGAGAGACAAAAAACCAAGGATCTCGCACACACACCAGACCCCTTGCCTCTCGCACGGTAGGAGTACATGAGGAGGTAGCAAAGGAGATACATACACAGTCAAGAGCAATTATATTTATTCACAAAAATTAGTTCAACAATAAGAAACAGTACTGACATTACACAGCTGTAAGCGATGATTTGGTCACCCATTAGTTGAAGTGGGAATTGAAACACAACCACTTCACGAGAACCTGGTTGCCACATCTACAGATCACTCGATCCACTGAATAGTCATGAGGATACTTCGTGACATATATTTCGTAGTTATAGAAATAACTGCTAATCTCTTAGCCGGTCATATCGGTGAGCATATAAGTGTGTGGTGCAATGTCTCTCACCTTGGCGATGCAGAACATCTCGACACTCCAGTTCGGATAGTATATCTTATCAAAGACACCTCTGCTCCTGGATATATGGACATAGTACACAGTCCCCAGTAGAGAAGCAGAGTTGGCATCAGTAATTTCAGATGGACGAAGACCAGTCGTCCTATGCTTGCGTGTATTGTACTGAGTAAGCAGTCTTGGAAGCAGATCCTACCACCAGTAGCTACCGTGTGCCGAGAACGACTTCCACATCAGGCCCTTAAGTGTCCGGTTGAAATGTTCGACGATCGAAGCATTGACGTCGTCATTAGCACACGGAATGCAGGGTTGTAGAACTCCTTCTCGCTATCCATATGGACATTATTTGGGGCGACCACCTTGTCCAAAACAAATTTGATTGAAGCAGCAACATCGGCACCATGCTTCTGGTGCACAGGTACAGCCCATATATACTTGGAGAAACAGTTGATAACCTTCAGGATGTAATGAAAGTCCTTATTGACGTGGGTATAAAAAATCATTTCCACCAAGTCGACCTGGAAGAGATCATGAAGTCTTGCCCGGGGTCAAGGCTTGTACCTCTGCCCATACAAACAGGGGGGTGGCGGAAGGAAGCAAAGAGTGGTGGAAAGAAGCAAAGGGCGGCGGCAAGACGATGACGAAGGAAGCAATCCTAAGAGCCCTGCCTGATGCCCCACTCACGAACATTGATATACATACATGCGCTCGGAAACTGCGAATACCCAACTTCAGGGGCGTATTCATGCGGGACCACCTACTGTACCACCAATGGCGAGTGGAGAGAGGGGTAATGAACCTATATACCAGTTGTGCGCCTAGGATGCACTGGACCGCATATGTGAAGCAAGGACATAGGGTCGACTACTACGACAGCTACAGCAACATAAGGGCTCCACCCAAACTGAAAACATACATGAGAGGTGCTAGGATCTATTACAACCACGGGACAGTTCAGTGGCCATTGGAATGGAACTGTGGACACCTAAATCTGAGATTCATACTTAACATGGGACTCACTGTACGTACCAATCAGTCATGTATGTAATGCTGATCCTGTTGGGTAACAGCTCGGAACTGCACACCATGCATTTCCCACCACTGAAACTAAAGGGGGCGTGAAAAATCGCACTAATAGACTTTCAATCGTATTTCTCTGTACCGAACATTGGCGAATGAAACTGCATGTTTCGATATATCAAGGATAAAAGGAAGAGAGGCGAGGTGCACATACCCATCAGATCGTACGAGGTAGAGGATACTGAAAAGCACCTGAAGCAGGAATTGGGACAGGACGTCACGGTCAAGCTGCATAGCAACATCAAAATGCTACACATCGAAATGTCCAGTACTGTCCACATAGACTTCACACAAAACGACATTCTCGCAGTTATGTTGTTCCACAGGAGAAATTCAAAGTTTGCATTCTGCTGGCCATGCTGTTGGGCTTTGCAGATGACTACAAACACATGATCATCAATGCGAAGCAGGAACTGGGTATTCTCATGGCCAATATGCAAGCTAACGTCTTGCTGGATACTGCGGGGTCGCCCAAAGCCACGACACTGGCTATCTGGTCCATTGAATGGCTTCTGCTGCATGTGCAGGTGAAAATGTCAGAACGGGTGAAACTGTTGAAGTATGCCGAGAAGGGTAGGAACATCGACATGGCATCCACATATGGAGTCTAGAAACATACCCGAGCATCCCACAGGCCATGAGTGTTAACTTGAATGTAAAAACCAGCTTCCCAAGCGAAAAGCCATGCTACATAATAATAGCACTTCAGATGGGAAAACAAAATTCTCTTGGTGCAGACTGCTCGAAATTCGGCCATGCAAGTATAAAAAACGCCAAGGTACATCTCAACTCGTAGTGCTATCCCTACAGTGACCTAAATATCGATTTCGCGAATGGGATGTACATGGTACCATACCATATGTATGCCGACTTTCAGTGAGCCTACTATAACCATGTGCAGTCCCCAACTTTAGCTCCCAGCGAGTTCATGAACATAGCGCCTCTGCTCAAGTTCGACGTCAGTAAGCATGACGATAGAATACAGAGCGGTGTCATGGACTGTAGAATAGAAATGAAGGCCCCTGCTAATTTCCCAGCCAAAACCCAGGTCTATGCGCTTATAATTATGACCGGCTTGTAATGTACAATGTGCGAGACCACATAGTTCAGGTATTGATGTAAAGTATACTTATAGACTATTCACCACCTCCCATCCATCACAATGTTCGCGAATGTCCAGGGCTGCATCTCGCAAAGTGGCTCCATAGTTAAACGTATCTGCATAGCTTACAAGCATGGTGGGTTGGCATCATGTGCCTTCCTACTGACCTTCCCATGGCATGTGCTTGACAAGAAGAGTAAGGTGACAAATATATGGCTGGAGAAATATTACCATGGCATAAATTCGGATGGCAGCAATGTAGCCTACGATAAGATGCTTGAGGTACTCACCTGTATGTTGCCCGATGGCACCGTCTACCTCGCCAGACGAGAACATAAGTGGTGGCTAAGTATCCATTGTTGCAGCAGCACAAAGGTGTGCAATGTACAGACAGAGTACGACTACCCCTCATTGTGGGTACTGATAACTTGGTACACGCCAAGCCACACATGCCGCGAGTGTGGGCAGGGCTGGGAGTATCCAGACATGAACGTACCACTACTGTGCTCATGGTCTCTGGGCACTGGATGGGGGCAAAGCAATGACCATCGGATGGAATACATCTACATATAGGTATGAAGGCTCGGTACACCACATCGGCCACAAGTGTACATGACTACCAATAAGAACAACAGAGAAGGGGAGGACACCGTAAGGCCAGTGCCCGATAATATATTAAATCCTGGCCTGATGGATAGGACAGACCACTGTATCGTGCACACTTGTGGAACGATGGAGGCTCTGTTCACAAAACTGAATGACAACTGCCAGTTCATGGCTTTGGCCGACCTCACTTTGGGCAAATGTTATGCTGTGGAGGACTTCTGGCAGGCTGAAACAGCATATGGCTCATGCATCACATGCCTATTACAAGGAGCGGTCCGGGTACAATTACCAATGTGGTACACACAGCTCATCAACGACAGTGACATGGCAGCGATTAACAACAGTAACATGTTCGTAACATACAGAGGAATCAAGCCCATAGTAAATGGCAAGACAATGCACATTGTCGAGTTTTCGTAAACACGACCTCGCCGGCTCTCTCTCTCTCTCTCTCAACATAAAATGTATAATGCCTTTAGCCTGCTGGACCGAGTGCACTTCAAACTGTTGGGATGGCCAGAGCACATGAAACGTGCTACCAGGCTCAAACATTGGGTGAGTCACAGCGATGGAGACTGTCTTGTACTCTATCCAACACCCTGCAGTATTGTTGCCTGTCTGGTCTACTACCTATGACCGAACTCCGAGCTACCGTGTACCACATCAGCCCTGATGGAATATGCAAACTAAGGTGATGTATGCCAGGTATGGTTACAGTAGACAATTGCATATGAGCTGTACCAGCCGACCAGACTTATGCACTGGACCGAGTCTTGCACCAGCGAACAGCATATGACCATCATGAAGCACGACACAGTGATGTGGAAGACGCCATGTACGCCGCTCATCTGTGAAGTGTTTCTCGCAGCAAAGTACATATAAGAGGCCATGGGCATTATATCGCACGTTTAATTAGTGTTAGTGCATCGCCCAAGAGATACATGAATTTCGACCTGCAATTGTTGGTGATGCAGCTTCCAGGAGTCAACCACCACTGCAACCACTGCCATAGGCAACGACAAACGTGACTGTATGCAGTTCCAGCTGGAAAATGCTAACCTCTACGAACACTATTATGTGAGCTATTGACGAGTCTTGTTCAAACTGGAGCTCTGGTTATAGCAGGTCCAGGTGTGTGAGGGTACCAATCACATTAGGGGCTATCAGGATGCCTGGGATGAATTCCACAGCATGATACAACTGTGTGGCAAGTACAACGGATATGTGGTCGTCCATTTGCACCCCAACAGTCACCTTCTCGCCACTGGGTACATTCTCAAGGCTCATGCAGACTTTGAAAACATTATGGAACACCAGTATACATGCAGGCAAGTCGACTTTGCCCTGTGTGAGGAGGATGGCAAGACTTGTCACTGGAGGAAGGAATGTATGGGACATATGCATACGATGCCAATGGGGGACAGCAAATGGTACCCACCCTGCAGTGTGTGTGTGTGTGTGTGTTGTGCATACAAGTAAGAACGAATACATCAATTGAACAGCATGGAGGGCGACGACGCACGGACCACCAAGGGTGAGCTAACATGCAACACCAAGCGTAGGTGCTGGGAAGTTATTTGTGCACTTATTGCGCGCTTACTGCTGCGCTGGTACAGACGAGCCTGTGAAGGAGGTAGCAGGGGGGGACCTGAGCGAGCCTTATAAGACCGGTGTGACTGGCCTGGCTGCCTTCGGTCCAGCATCATGAGCATGCAATTTGTGCCCAAAGACAGGTATGCCAGCGTGGTGCTGGGACGGGGCACCATGGCTTACACCATCGACCAGGGAGAGGAGGAGCAGAGCTATGTGGAGGAGTGCGACAGGTTTGCACACTGGCTGTATACACAGATCCCGGCACCGTATCAGTGGTGCCAACAGCAGCCAGAGTGCACCCGCTGGCTGGGGCACTGCACCATACATCACATGTGCCCCGATACAACTCTGCCCTGCAGTGCAGATGAGGTAGGGGTGTACGGCCTCCTGCATGATGCTCTCCTCACTGCCACAGCACATAAACCACCCTTGGTGCTGCCGACCATCGAGGATGTGGAGAGCAGTCCCCTCACCAAGGTCACCCGACCACCACCAGTCATCATCATGCTGGACAATGAGGGGGCAGCAACTACCCAAAAGGTGGAGGTGGCCCAAGCACTTTTGGACCTGTTTGCCAGTGTGCCTCCACCACCACCACCACAGCCCCCATGCTAGTCGACACAGGCACCTCCACCAAAGGACCAGTGATGGTGGATGGTGCCACCTCCACCCGCCCTGCGAGGAGGAGGTCTACGGCCATGCAGTTGCCTGTCAGACACCCTCGGCAGCGGCTAGCAACACCACTCCCAGATGTCCGTCTCCTCGCACAGGATGAGAGGAAAATTGTGCTGCAGCGTCTCTTTGAGACCATGCTGGCCTCTATATAGGGTGTGTGTGGCCTAGCAATGTTGACATATGTAAATATATTTCCTTTTTTTTTAATATTTGTATTTATTTATTCCATGGAGATAGCTGTAGACATGTTTTTATAATAAATAGCAGTTTATATATGATGTATGTGTGTAATCTAATTTCATGTGTGTTTGCCCCTAACACCCATACTACTACTCTTATGCTTGGTATACTCTCATACTTGGTATTGATGATGTTGTAGTGTGTGTATGCCATATGGACACAAACTAGAAACAAAGTATAGGTTAATGTATTTGAATATATATATATATATATATATACATACAATCAAAGTCGACTTGCACCACCATCACCAGACGTATGACGGCACCACAGCTCCGATGTCGGCATGGCGCTGCCTGAACGAGTCCACCCCTGCCATCGGAACAAGAACACCTCCCCATCACTTGTAACAGCATGAACACACTTCTGCTTCAGTATTCTGCCCCCAATCACGACCCAAAAAACATGTGGGCCGCTTATGGACTAGTGACCATCAGTCCCAGAGGCCACCCACCATCAGGTAATCATTTAAGCCATATGTACATGGGATGTACTACAAGACAAATAACATGACTGTCAGTGAGGCTAGCATGATAGATATGGGACTGGTTCGGTTACAACACCAAAACAGAAAGGATTACCAAACTCGATTACAAAAATAACATACATATTATGAAACAAACAACAAAAAGTCACAGCACTTCCCAGAGTAAAGGGGAGACAGGTAGAGGCTAAAAACTATGTAAGAAGAAGTCATAAAGCTTCAGTAAGAAGTCATAAAGCTTCATTACCCTTCAGTGGTAAACAAACTATACATGTACTGACCTCCACATACGTGTCACTCCGTTGGGATAAGAGCTGTGCTGCCCCGGGGAGGGTGAAAAAACAGTGTTCCACAGGTTGGAGACCCAACATAGACAACATATCCTCAAGGAAGATATTGTGTGTGTGCAAAATGTAGATGAGTATAACCAGAATACGAGATGTAATAATGAACAGTATGCGTAAATACTTAGCAGTACATATATAAACATATATATAGTGACTGAATGTGAAATGGTACATGTATTGCATGTGCTAGTATCATACACTAAACAAGAGATGAATGTGATGTCCCCTGCCATAGGCACCAACATGCTACTAGCACCATCTTCAAGAAAAAAGCAGCAACACAGGTGATAGCATCATTATACAGCTACTATATGACATTGAGTGTGTCTCCCATTGCTACATGTGCACCAGGACACTGGTCGTATGCCTGTGCAGGACTTGGACTGATCTCCAAATGTTCTCCAGTGCACAACCAGCCAACATACATGACAGGGCATATCAGCCCCCCCCCCCCCATACATTCCATCATATGCTGGAACCAAGCCATAAAGTATTAAAGTATACAGGATTACTGAAGATGACTCGCATGTGGTATACTTGGGGGAAAATGATCTGAAATGGGGGGGGGGGGGAACTAGAGTGTGGAGAATAAGAATCGACCGTACACTAGGCACAATAGTGTACAACCGGCCAGCACACCTGGCCAGTTGTAGTATGTTCTCCAATGTGCTGTAAATGTTCACAGTGCAGGCACAAAATACACACTGGCGACACGCTTGACAAGAACATTATACAATTCCTGTATGTACTCAAGCATGCCGTCCAGGCAAGCCAACACACCTGGTAGGATAGATATGACTCCTACATACTCTACAGTATGTTGGAACTGGAGCAGGAGAATGCCGGCATACCTGGCATGTTTCCTATACAGCTCCTGCTTGAAGCTCCAGCATGCTGGGGCAAATCCATATGCATACACACGTAGTTTGTTGCGGGAGAGAAGAGTGGAAGAGTTTCAACTTCGACAGTCCCAGAGCAGGGAACTGCCTCCTGCTATGCATCCCAGCCCGGTTACCCTCCTGAGGGTAGATACATATATGATGATATGTGCCTGCCCAGGTGCGTGTGTGCCAATATTTTCCCAACATAGCCATAGGGGATGGTGTGTATTCTGTTGTCCAATATCTGATGCTCGTCCTCCATCCATGACAGTGTGAGCTTATTGCTGCATTCTGTGTAGATGCCATGGTGGTACGACCTAATGCTATGGACCTGCACTCTCATCAGCTGGTTGTCCAGAAGAACGTACCTGTAGTCCTCAATGGTAATGACTTGATGGACGATGTTCCTCTGAACCCCCTGGCCCGCTTCACGACCTTATCTCTGCATGAATAAACATACAACTTGGCTCTCAGCCCAACAAACTCCATCATGTCATTCCCCCACACTCATCCTTAAACTTGCCAATGACATTCGCATTGGCATTGGAGTAGTAAGGATGAGTGGGAGAGTAGCCACTAAGATCGAACTCAGTCATCAATGTTGGTTCTGATGCCACATTGTGGTAGAAATCCCAGCACAATGTGGCCATCACAAAGGAATTGGTATCCATGTTTACCAACCCCATATCAGGGCCATAACGTGCCTTCATTACATCATAATGGAAGTGGTATGTTAGAGTCTTTGGCAGGTCCAGTACGGTAAAGTCAGTATAAACTGGTTTGTCGAACAATATATGCTTGTGAGCAAGCTTGACAAGGGATAGCATTTCACTATATATTGTCTGACAAAGGAATGCTGGCTTGAAGATGAGCTTCCTCTCCTGCACCTCAGTTCTGATGACCACCATTTGCTGACAGTTGTGCTTGTTCTCCATTAGCTTGCCGTACATAGCATAGTTCATTAGTTTGAAGAAGTCCCACTTGAAGGCATTTGCAGCAGTGTGACATTTGGTGGCGTTCATCTCTATGTACAGCTTTAGCCATGCCTTCTGGTGAAACTTTAAGACCCGGTTGACAACCTTTAACAAAAGCCCTTGAGCCAATGCCTGCTTGAGGGTGACATAGAGGACGATGTACTGCATCTCCCCTTCAAGAGTGGTAATCAGCTTGGGTTGTTTGGGCCTGGGGGGACACTCATTGAAAGGCAGAATTGCAGGTCGCGATGGTCCTCATGTAGCACAGCAGGGTAGTCTACATCCACTTCCGGTATGTATCCAATTAGTCCATCATCTGGCACCAACATCACGTCAATATCATTGCCGGTGCATTCAAACCCTCCATAGAGCAAGGGCAGGGACATTGCCCATATGTAAAGGTTATTAGCATCGACATACTGGAGGTAGGTAGATGGTCAAGTGGCATTGTACGTGGCAGGCAGGTCCTTGTTGTTCGCTACCATGTGACGTGTGATGCACTTGACAACTCCTCCCTGAATACCAGCCTCGATAAACAGGTGGATGTCGTAGTCTACATGGAGCTCCAGTTCCACACCTGTCTTCCGCAACATCGCGTCGTAGGAGAATGCTGGGGAGCTCACATACAGGATGCAGTCCAGCCCATACATCGACAGACAGAGCACCCAGAAGTTCTCGAAGATGCTGCAGAGGAGGATGTCAGTTGCGAGGTACAGATTTGCATACATCTTCAACAATGTGCATCGAAAGGTCGCTCAGACCATCTTCAATGGTGGTACTCTTCTTTGCTGATGGTGGTGCTGGTGAGCCAGTTAGCGAAGGATGTGATGTCTGGCAGCTGCGGCTTGTCGAGCATCCCCAACGACATGACGTTATCATAGGGAACACTCATTTCGAAATCACCAACACGAACTGCCAGGCATCGGTGAAGACCGCCGCCATGGTCTGGAAGTACGCAGACAGCAGGTTCTGGGCGAGCATTGCGAGGCTGGCAGACATAGACCTGTAGATGTTGATGAAGTGTATGATAAACTGGGCGTTAAGACATTTGCTAAAGGATATCAGTTTTTCTTCGGTGTTCGGGATGATGAAAATGTCCTCTGGGTCATATCCAAGCTGTGTGATGATAAAATGTGCATCGTACATAAGGTTATGGAAGAGGATTGGCAGGCGTTCAGGGAAACAACAGAGCTTGTTGCAGTTGTTACACGCCGCCCCGATGAATGCCCCTGTGAAGTTGTCGTGATCGTGAACCTTTCAGTTGTTGGCTCCAGTGAAGAGGCCCAAACAGAGATAACAGGTGGTGGCCCTACTATAGCCAGTCCATTTCCCTGGTGTCAGAGGTCGCATCGGCTCAGACTGGCTATATGTCTCCTTCACCAGAGTGCTGATCCTCACAAAGTTTGCCATGAAGTATTCACTCATCATTATGGCAAAAAACTAGTTTATACAAAATGCACGAACCCTAAAAAAAAAAAAACAAATAAAACTTACAATTTTGTTTCTTGATTACTACTTGTTCGAAATGGTTGCTTTCTGACTGAAAAAGTTATAAAATTAGAGTTCGGTGCTTTCAACTCCGCGTTACTAACATGGCACTATATCATTCGTAAGATAATGATAGTTTTGTAACAAAAGGAAATTTAAGATTTTTTTAGTGTTATTTGATTTATGGGAAATATTTTTTGGTATAAAATTACGAGAAAATCTGTTAACGCTACTGCAGTTAGATATTTCTGGAAATACAAAGCTCGTGTTTGCCATTCAGTATTTCTCCGACTGCTCGTTTTTGAGTAATCAACTATAAAATTGCAGGAATGGAGTAAGTTGATGATATAGTGAAATATTTATAAACTTAACATCTTCCACCAGCGTTCGTAAAAATTTGTACGGGGAGGGGGTGGGAGGGGTGCCCTGCTAAATTTCATGTAGACAGCGTGTATATGAAACATGTGTACAAACTCGGGCACGTAATTTGTGACTGGAAATGAGGAGGATTGATATAGGACACCTATGGTCCATCTCAAATAATAAGGGCTGAAGCAGCACCTAAAGGTGGTGGGCGACAAGGGCATTACGTGGGATACTAGACAAAATACTTGCGTTAAGAGAACATAAATGGGTATACTGAGCAAGTAAATCAAGATCTTGGATACACGGTAGGTATGGTCCGTCGTACACACCTCCATCATGTAAATAATACTGATAGACACCCTTTGATTGCATGCAACACGTACACCGTGAGGTTAGATTGCTTGTGGATACCATGGGATGAAGCAGGACGACGAGTAGCAAATAATCCCCCCCCCCCCGGTGATACAACTCTCTAGGACCCACCGTTTCCAGTTAAATCGCAAACGAAGGATAGAGTGGTAACAATAGCGTGGCCTAGTGAGTAGGCAACCCTTCTCGCAATCGGAGGAATTAAGCGGGGAGTCCCCGCCTAATGCGTGAAGAGATTTGGGCGGCTCTTAACAGCGAGGTCTTGAGAGCCGATGTGGGTGATTGAGCTGAGTATGGAGCTGCTCCGGAATGAAAGGGCATGGTGAACGGGAGAACCCCGAGGTGAACCGGGTTCAATTCCCGGCCGGGTCACCCCCGGATGGGTGATGAGGCCCACGGAAATGTTAGTTTTACATAAGGCGGGAATATATACAACGTACATGCAAGTATATCGTAAGCAGGCCTTTCAAAATTGCTCGGTTTACCGTGAATAACCTATAGACAGATATATGTTGTAAAATTTGTTCTAATTTACTTGTAGTATTACAAAAACAATTTTGGCAACTAGTTTCCCAAGAACCGTTTGTAACAATATGAACATTTTTTGCAGTGCGTGCTCCTCGGAAACGAACTGGGAACTGTCACATCTGCGGCTAACGAGCCTGCCGCCTACGGCTGCACTCCTGGAAGACTGGTAGGGGATATTTCTGCATGTGGGTGGTGCGGCAGACGTTACAAACAACCGCAAGGGTTTCTCGTCACCTTTCCTTCCTTCGCTCTGAAACTCCGGTTCATTTCATTTCCCCGGGGGACGTCGTCCACCCATCGAGGTCGCTCTATCTTTACCCCTTCACTCCAGATTAAGTCTACTTGCCACTGCGTGCTTGCTTGCTGTTTCGCGGCATTTCTATTCAAGGCTGTTAACGATAAAGTGAGCACTTTAGAAATGAACCTTACAAAAATATCACTGCCCTTGCATGCATATATTCTAATGGGCGCAATGAGTGACATTTGCCCAGTAAAGTTGGTAACGATGGATTGAAAGTAGCTCCATGTCTTAACGTCAAATAAAAAGTGTTAGGTAACCATTTATGATAACGCAAATTATTTATTTTGCTATCTGTTTTATATGCATCGAAGTGTAAAATTAAACAGATTAGTAAAATATTTACTTTTAGAATAACTTTACAGTTTCACTTAACAGACGCATGAATAAAGTGAAGAGGTCCACAGCAATGTTAATTTTACATAAGCCGGAAAAAACACACAACGTATATACAATTAGATCCTAGCAGGGCTTTAAAAAGTGCTCATTTTACCGAGAACAGTCTATATTTCTGAGCAGCGAAAAAGCCACTAGGCTTATTCTGTGCCACCAACGCTAGTCTGCTGTGTCCCTATACCGTGTTTGCGTCCAGTTTGCTTCGAAAATGGCTATGTACCACCACATTGCCAAATGTTGGCTCGAAGATAACAAAGGTAGCAAGAAATATTACGTCATTGAGACGTGCTAGGTTTAAATTATGTTTCGTAATAAAAAATACACATATGTAAGTTACAAAATATGAAACAATTTTTGTAGTATTGTCTGAGTATATGGTTTCGACATTTTGAAGTCTAAAAGCATTAATTAAAACCGATGTTTATATGTCCTTAAATAAAAAAAGTGGGATCGGACAAAATGCAGTGGTATTCGAAGGTACCAATTTTTTTCCCAAAAGTGTGTTTTTAATTCTTCATGATACACAAAAATGGGTAGAGCTATAATGACAACGGTAATTAATTATATAACCAAAACATACGAAATTGAATGTTTGTAATCTTAAAAACAAAGTTTCTTTCCTATCTCCACAACATTATTATTTTGAATGTGGCATGAACTCAAATTGTCCTTTCGCTACGTAACGAAGAAACATCTCGGCAGCCAATGAATATCACGTAATTTTATTTGTAAAAATATAAATTGCAAATATATAAATAAATACGCACAAGTACAATGACTGCAAGCCTTTTAATAATTATTATAGCGTGTTCATCAGTATTCTCGTATGCCAAAATTAGTTTATGCTATTTGTGTGCATTGAATGGTTTTAGAATAAACGTACTCTTAGTGCCATGAGAAAAAGGACTCATTATAAGCAAATCTGAAATGAACTATACACCATCAAATTACTAATTTATAATTAATCATGTAAGAGTTAAAACATAATTTAAGCAAATTGCAGTTTTCTGCCGTGGACAATTGATTGCCACAGAGGATTTTTTCCACAGAGAAAAAAAAAAAAAAAACAAATGTAGCGTTATTGAAACTGGAATTTATATAATGTAGTAAATACTTA
The DNA here is from genome assembly GCA_029891345.1 of Dryococelus australis. Lineage (NCBI taxonomy): Eukaryota > Metazoa > Arthropoda > Insecta > Phasmatodea > Phasmatidae > Dryococelus > Dryococelus australis. The sequence goes on from CM056994.1 coordinate 281,862,925, forward strand.
TACATATTGTAGGCCTGAATCATAGGAACCTCTACAACTGCGTATCTATTAATGTTACCCAAAAGACCATTTCCTACTGTGAATCAACCCTTCCAACAAGAGAGTTGTAAATTACTACTTAGGTGCTTAGTGCAATCCCAGCATTTAATCTATTTTACAGCACACAGTATATTGCATAGTTTACAAAATACACCAATGTGAATCTGTTTGAGTAAACACAACGCTGAGAGATAAACAGACAAGGTGGCAAACTTCAGCAACACTAATGTCTCTCATTTTCGTTGTGAAACGAGATATTTTGCGACAAAAGGGCAGCCAGCCTATGGCTACCGTCCAAGTAAAACCTCTAAAGTTATATTCTTGAAGCAACAGTTTGAGCAGAAGCAAATTTCTAGCGTCCGAAGCGAACTTGTGCGTAAAGAATCACTCTCGACAAACGAAACGCTATTTCTACAGCTGAAGTAAAGCAAATAACTTCAAGAAGCAATTGAAGGTTGATGGTACAGAATAAGACTGCAGGATGTCACCAAACCGTGAAATAAATGAGCCCAAATCATCTTGCGTAGGCTACCATCGCTCAGTGAGGACACACCCGCTCCTTCGTGCAGTGGTTCATCTTACTGATGCGGTCTTTGCAGGCTGCGTGTAGTCCTAAATAGGGCCGAATTCATAGAGTTAGGGGACTAACTCTGTTGAACAACACCGTTTCGCCCTGTTGTATTTTCTAATTTTTGCACAGTAGACGCAAACTCGGGACTATAATTTGAACTTCAATAAAACGCACTCCATGATAGTCGACTAGTGCTGTTTGTTTGACTTGTTGATTCCACGGGAAAATCTGTTGCACGTCCCTACAGACACAAATCAAAAATATGTACGGCCGGTCTTCGTGACTTGGAAACCAACGACGTACGATGAATTTCAACGCGTGCTGATGCTTGTTAACTGTTTCAGAACCTCGCGCGTGTTTCATAAACGAGGTAACCACCATAAGATACTAAATAAATATGCTGTCTGTACAGGTCTTTGACACCTGGCGTGAACGTTAGTTTGCTGTTAGATCTTTACAGCGACTGATGCTATAGGGACAAGTGTTTTTCGTGAAAATATTTATGGTCATGCTAGACTTCAATATCCTACTTCCACAAGCACAGCTTCCTTTGGTTATTGGCCGGGTGTATACGTGAGAAGACATGTTCTTATTTGACTGGGTCAGTAGTAATAAAGTACTCCGATAATGAACGACCGTGATTCGCTAACAGACACTTGAGGCACGTGACAATTAAAATGATCCAACCACGACTGTGCATATGAACTACAGTGTTTTGTAATACAATAGGTCATGAATTATTTTCGTGAAAAACACCTGTCTCTACAGTGATGTGCCAACCAAGAAATAACCTAAAACATTTCTGAACGAACGTGTGCATTCTTCCCGTCTGATGTGGATGTCATTAACGTCGACGAGATGTAATAGTAGCAGCAAATGTGCAGAGACAGCAGTCTTTAGAAATGATCAACAGTATTCCGAAAGGAGTTTTTCCTACTCATAACGCCAACTTTCACCCTACACAAGAGTGTTTGTTTCTGTCCGTGTTATGAAGGACTAAAACATCTGTTATTTTTTCCTGTGCGAATGTTAAATGTATCATTCCATATACACTCTAATGCCGTAAGTGAACATTTTTCTCCTAACCTATGCAATTTGACTGCAAATCAGTGACAACTATGCTCCGTAGGGATCACTTACAGTCAATCAGTGAGTTCTGCTTTATGCCTTCAATAAATTTCAGAGCATTCATATCAGCCAGTCAGCCGCTTATTAATTTAGTTCTAAGTGTGTAGAATGTCACTTGATTAAATCATTGATTTACTTTTCAACTGTACACGAGCGATTGCTACTAAGATTGGCCGTTGTCTAAATCCGAACATGTTGTATTTAGAGGCTGTTTACGGTAAACTGTGCACTTTCGAAAGCCCTGCTTAGCATCTATTTGCACGCTTATTGTGCATTTTCCCACCATATGTAAAATAATCAATGCCATGGGCCTTGTCACGTTATTCATGCGTCGGTCAGGTGAAACTGTGAAATATAGATAAAGGAAATATTTTACAAATTATCTAATTTTCACACTGTTATGCATTAAAAAAACAGGAAAAAAACTTTATTAAAACACTTTCAATTCAACTTTAAGACGTGGAACTACTTTCCTTTTTTCGTTACCATCTTTGCAGGGTGCATGCCAGTCACAGTGCCCGTGAAAACATATGGCGGTAGGGTCAGTGGCTTTTCTCTACGGTTGGTTTCAAAAGTGCTCACTTTACCGTGAACAGCTTACATCAGTGGTTATTATTCACTACAGGAAAAAATTTGGCCACCAAAAGATATCTTGATGAAATAGACTCTGCCATGGATTATTTAATAATAATGGCCCATTTTTGTAGTTATTACAAAACTAAAAGTAATTGCAAAACAAGGCCGTACTGTGTAATTAGTACCAAATAGCTATTTACGGTAACCACACAAATTAATTTTGCATGGCAAAAAAAATATATAGAGCCTGAATGGTTACAGCGTTTTGTTGTCATTACTGGCATACAGTCCCGCAGAGCGTGGCAAAGAAAACATTTGGTTCATTGCAAAAATATATATATATAGTGTAAACGTGCATGTGTTGACGGTATAAGCAGTAAGGTGATAATAACGGCGAGTTTTGGCGGATGCCTAGGAAGAAGAGATGAGGTGTTGCGCAGGGGTCGAACTCTATAGGGATTTCGTGGGCCACTAAATTATTGCCTAGAATGACTTCGCCAACTGTTTAAAAATGAAAATAATGCTTATTAATAAAGAAAGTTGTATATTTTAAAAGCAGTATAATTTTATTTGCAAATGTACTAAAGTCACAAATAAACTTAACCCATTCAGACCCAGTGTAGACAGTTGTGTACATTACGAACGTGTAGAAAATTTTTGATCTGTACTGTACACTGCGAAACTCCATGACCAATGATCTTACCTGTAGGTAGATGATTCGCAAACTATCTTACTGCTCTAGGTGCTAATTGGTTCATATAACTGTAGCCGAAGATATAGCCTACATCTCATTGGCTGTGACAATGAAGCAAGTGTTGTGTCGACTTAAAAACAGTATGCGTCATAAATTTTTTGTTTGCAACGACTGAAACCGTAAATTAAAGTGGGCCTGAAAGGGTTCAGTTTAATTATTATTACCATCATTCATAAAATATATAATTTTGATGTAGGCATCCAGTGGCGATGCGTGCTATAATTTCATTAGCAAGCTACAGTGTGCAGGGGGCAATAGTGGCGTTGATCTCTCCAATAAAGGGGAAAGAGGATCCAGGGGCCCTCCCCCGAGAAAATTTGCATTTCAAGGTGCAAAATGGTGCCATTTAAACATTTTTTCGTACCTAAATATAAAATACACCGATTGTAAAAATATTAATATTTTTTAACATAAAATTTGCCCGAGTGAAAAATATTACAAAGATACCTTCATCAAACCCGGAACTTTGTCGACTCAAAATATATATTATTTTAATACCCGTTGACAGTGAAGTATTTACATACGGAGCAATTTTGTTTGTACAGAAGTGTAGACACGAAAAATTATTATTCGTTTGAGTAAAGACGGAAAGCAGTCAACTCTATTTTTACCAAATTCTTTAATAGACAAAAATGAATTTATGTGAACTTCAGAACGCTCGTGTTTTTGAACATCATTGCACATATTGTTAAGGTCACAATACCCAGTTGCAGTCCACGTGTTAACATGCTTTGAAAACAATAAATATGGCCAACAAAACAATTTTGTTTAGGCTATTACATTCAGTTAACCGCAAGTGTGTCTGATGAATTTTTTTTTGGAAATTACGTACAAAATTACCTTTTATGCGTGTAGTCGTGATCCTAAGTTCAAGTGTCGGCCTACCCTCTTTTATGATGTCACGTCTTTCCTGAAAAGTGAAATTACTGCTGGAAAAATGCTTTACTCGTAATCCACACACACCACACTTACATCCGCATGATTCTGTTGCACTCATTCTGTCTACTCGGTTCTCAGTCTCACTAGGTAATTTCATAGCTTTTATGTAAGGTATACATCGCGCACGAATATGTATAACATTCTCAGCACCAAAACTAAATTAAATATAAACAATACGATTCGTGTTGTGCGCGCGAACTTGCCCACGCATCGATCTAGTTACTGTAAACTACACCACACCAACTGCCTGCGGCTAGGCCAGCTTCGGCTATGTCCGCTTCAGTTCGGTGAAGACAGCACTATAGGCCGTTCACGATAAAGTTCTACTTTCTTGCCCATTATGTATGCTCCCGCCACATGTAAACAAACATTGCTATGTGACTGTCATGTGATTGCCACATGTTAATAAACTCAATGTTTACATTTCAGGACTGCTAAATGTAACATGTATAATATTATAAATGAAACATATAAAATATGTTAAGTATATAACACACAATATATATGTATATATGTGTGTATATGTGTATGCATATATATGTATATAAGTATGCATATATATGTATATATATTGTAAAATATACAATATATATACAATATGTAACATATATAATCGTTTGGGTCATGTCAAAGCTCCGATAGACAAAATCTTTACACAACAAACAATTGAAAAATGAATGCCTTAGCGATAAAGTCATGGAAACCGTGAAATAGCAAACATAAACTTGGGCGGTGAACAAGGACCTACACGACACGTTAAAAAAGGACGCACGTTAGTTAAGCCGAGAAATAATTTGGAAGAGCAGCCAAATTCAGATTTTGAAATAGACTAGCACTACTGCACACCCAAGGTACAACACCACTTGTCACACAAATTAACAAACATTTAAAAATTGTACCGCAAACTTAATGTTTCCCACGACTCACAGTTTTCTAAGTTCCCCATCGCTCTGTAGCATGTCTAGTGAAACGTCAGCTCAAAAACATGGTAGCTGTGTTTGTCCTCAGCTGATCGAAGTGAAGTGCAACTAAGACATCAGGAAAAAACATAGATCCTGCAGGCATAAGGTAGCGGCGTAACGTAGCAGACATCTAAAGCGTAGAGCGAGGCCGTGTAAAGACTTAAATAAACAACCACGACAAATCAAAAAATAATGACGCACAGATGGTAAAGGGGAAGGAAGGGAGGCAGAACAGCGAAGAAAAACGAAGGGATCTGAGCCGAGCAAAGAGTACACCAGTGCACAGAAGTAGATGGTGCTAATAAACTTAACGTGTTGGCACTAATGTGGCAGTACAAAAAATATGTAATATATAAAAAAGTAAAATATATAAAATATGTGCATGTATATGTACATTTTAAGGATAGTTTTATATGCACCTTTATAAATAGAGATACATATGTTTCAACATAGGCCTATTAAGTATGTATAAAATTAAAATAATTTAGCACTAAAAATAAAAACATATCAACAAATGCATTTGTGTATACATACTTCTTTTTTGACACAGTTACTCTGTGTTTGTACCCATCTGAGACCCTCCACAAAAGAATTGGACATTTATACTGTGAATTGAAGTGGTAACAGAAGGGCATTCCAGGCTTGTAACTGGCACAACCTTCATTTGTACAAAATAATTCTAAAAATAAAGTATATTATTTATAGCTAAGTGAAATACCGATCTGGTGATGGCCACATTTCTAGTGTCTCTTGTGGCCTAATTGGGGTTAGACATTTCCTTTTTGTCAAACACACACAGACCTCAAGAAACCAATTTTACAGGTAAAGTGATGGACTTTCATCATTGTTGTGGTTCCTTCATTGCAATGACTGCAGCAAAACTGAAAACTAAAATGGTTCGTGCGTGCACACACAAAGCTGAAAGAAATGTCTTATTATCAATGTAAAACCAATACATATCCACAAATGACAGCAAAAATATAATGTAAAGGACAAATTATAAAAGTAATACGTACAGGCAGTGTTCGATTTTAACGCCTGTCCGCCTGCCCGAAACAGGTAGAAATCAGCACGGATAGGTGAATGTAATTCGCAAGGAAACAGGAGCTCTGGGAGTCTGGGGTCTTGATTATGCCGTGTAATTTACAGTTACATTAAATTTCATACACTACAATATTTTTGTAGCCAAAGTAGCAGATATAACAAACAATTATGCCTACTCAAGAACACATACTATCTTCGTAGATACTTCTCAAAAGGTAGCAAGTTGTCTTGTCGAACATCCATTTCGAAATTTAAACATGGAATTATTCTATAACTGTTGACACTTAATTGTAAATACTTTCTAATTCCTATTACGGCCAGCATTACCAAATAAAACAATTAGACTTACTTCAAGAAAGAACGTCGGGAACAACCACAGCTATAGATCTATAAATAACTACAAAAGAAAAATTAATTAATTAACCAAACCATCTTCAAGATTTTATAGTTTATAGAATGTTGGAACACCTTTGGTGTAGCATCAAACTGTGACATTTATGTAATGTTTACAATAGTAAAACCTAACACTGTAACTTGGGATGAATAACTACATGAACACAAGTTTGAGGTAAGGCTTATATTACAAAATAACGCATTAAATGAAAAGCGTGTAAAATTAACGTATAATTAATGCCGGCAAAATTTGCACTTGTTTTAAGGGCAGGTTTAAGAAAGGTTACAAGGCTGGGCATAAATAGATACGTACATGCGTATTTTAGGTTAGGCTTACATTACAAAACAGCACAGTAATATAAAAACGTGTAAAATTAACGTATAATTACTGCCGGCAAAATTGCACTTGTTTTCAAGACAGATTTAAGAAACGTTACATGGTTGGCCATAAGTAAATATGCACAGATGCATTTGAGGTTAGGCCTACATGACAAAACAACACAGTGATATAAAAACGTGTAATCATCGATGGCAAAATTTTCACTTATTATCAAGACATTTAAAAGAATGGTTAAACAGATGGGCGTAAATACATAGATACACATGACTTTTTATATTATTTGTCAAACTTAGGATATAACATGTACTTCGCAAACTCACATGACTATATTAATGTCGCATTTCTGCTGTCGTTCATTTACTTTCATTATTGCTATTTAACTTTCCGTTTATAATATCACATTTACAACTGCCGATTCCTACTTGATATTTTTCAACGATTTACTTCAATAATGTACTGGTGATAAGCGGGGAAAACTTGTCGTAAAACCTGTTTGGGGAAACACCTCGTAAAAACCCATTTACGCTTACCTCCGGACAGTTGCAGTTGCAATTTTCATCATTTCTGCAACTCGTTCGATGACCTTGCACGGCTTCATCTCTCCTCGATGAATTAAAGAATAAATACTTTAGGCGAGATTTATAATGTCTTCCTGACGCTGACTATTCGTACATAGTTTGCTGGAACTCATGACTTTACACAAAATCACTACAATACAATTAAACATTATACGACCTATAATAAAACAGTTATGATTGCAGATATGCTGAAAAATAAGTGAGAAATATTAAAACACAATAACTTCCAGCTTCCAAACTTGTGGCTTACCTCGCAACCATTCCACACACGCAAACCACAACAACGGGCCGTTGGTTTTGACAGTTGCGCCGATCACGTGACAATATAATTATTAGTTTCAGTAAATAAATTATCTTTACGACAATAACTACTTTAAACTGTCCAAAATAAACTTCAAACACCTTACGTAGCCATAAATTTGAACATTAAACTTGCAATACAGCGTTATTTCGTAGAACTACTTTTCAAATTTCATTGCCAACATAACTGGGTGTGTTCATCCCCAGCCTGTGCGGTAACACACGTGATACGCAGTTGCGGGCAGTGATTTTTTTCGAAGGTCGATTTCTAGAGTGCTCACTTTAACGTGAACGGCCTTTACCATCGTAGCTTCTAACACAGGTTGACGCAGCCATAAGCCCCCTTCCCCCCCCCCCCCCCGGCTCCATGGGTAATCTTCCTATCCTGCCACTCCTCCGTACGCCGGGAAACCATTGCGACCGCCTACTGCTGAAAGCATTACTTACATCGCTTACAAACATCTTTGTTTTGCTAGCCAACGAGTTGTTTTCTCATAATGTACAGTATTGTTTCCTGAGTAGAATGTGTATCGCACGAGTGGAAAGTTACCTTAAAGTAAATATAAGTTAGAATACAATATTTATTTTAATATATATAACCTTGTCAGGAAACTGTCTGGGCAAGCACTGCTTGTCTTGCTTATCCTAACGAGACGCCACTAGCATGCGCTGTCAGCGCCAGAGCGTGTAGATGTTTTGTTTCTTTTGTTATGATCGTTGCTTGAGAAGGAGTTGTTGGTGTTTGCTATCAATTTGCACAAATTGAGCTGTATTGAGTTTTAAAATGCTGATAGTCTAAGAATAGATGGCACGAGAGACATAATTATCAGTGACAATGCCTTTTTCAAAAATGTATAATAAACATTTTAATGAGCGAGTAATACATTTTGTATTTAAAATTGTAGTCACTCTATTATTATCTACCATTAATTATTAAACACATAATTAGTTCCGTGGTAAAATTTGTAAACAGAGAAATTAATTATAACGTTTTTAGCAAATGGTTATTAGCAATAACCAATACATCTTTCTGAAAACTGAAATAGTTATGTTTAAGAGTTGCAATGTTTGCATCAGCCCAAACATAAAGGAAAATCAGGGCCCACCAAAATGGCATTGAACTTCGTCTCTTTATCTTCTTTGTTTTGTGGAGTTGCGAAATGCGTGGGAAGTGAAACTGTGCGTGCTGATGGAGGGCAGCGAGCGACGCCCCCAGTCCACTGGCAGACACGGTCACGTGACCTGGGGGCTGGTGGGATGTCGACGGTTACGGATCTAACCGCCTAGCCGAGCCGTTACACGCCCGGAGTCGACCCTCGTCGTGAATACTTCTCAACACAGCCCCTTCCTTCCTACTTCTCGTATTGACCTATACGTACTCCGTGGTTGATCGAGCACTTTTGAAAGCCCTTCTTAGGATCTACTTCTCTGTCCATTTTGTAATCTCCCGCCGTGTACGTAAATTTAACATTGTCATGCACCGTCTCACTTTATACATGAGCCGATCAAGTGTAAGAATGTAGATGTACGACATACAGTTAATTAAAGGCTGTTCATGGTAAAATGAGCACTTTTGAAAGCCCTGCTTAAGATCTACATGTATGCACGTTATGTATTCTTCCGTCTTATGTAAAATTAACATTGTCATGGGCCTCATCACTTTATTATTCACTTTATTCATGCGTCGGTCAAGTAAAATTGTGATATTATTAAAAAAATAAAATATTTTACAAATCTGCTAATTTTTACAATTATGCGCATTAAAAAAACAGAAAGCGAAAGAAATCATTTAAGTTATCACAAATTGTTACCTAACATTTTTTATTCGACTTTAAGATATGTAACTATTTTCCCCCTATCGTTCCCAACATTACTGGGGGCATGTCACTCAGTGCGCCAGTTAAAATATATACAGGCAGGAACAGTGACTTTTTTCAAAGGTTGATTTTCAAAAGTGCTCACTTTATCGTGAACAGTCTTAATCACTCTTATATAAAAAATACAAATATTAAATAAATAGAAATAAATAGAGCATCCACAAAATTAAACATTATACTTATTACACGGCGTAGAAACGTAGGACTACTTTCACGTACTGTATATAGCTTCCAACTTTAGGCCTACTATGAGTATATCAGCATTTAAGAGCACGACATTTTTCTCATGTTGATTTCAGTTCTTCTAATCTAACCATAAACCAACCAAACGAAAAAAAAAAAAAAAAAAAAAACCTCTGTAAAACTTACTGCCAAGTGTACAGAAGAATATTAAAAGTTAAGTCGCAGGGTTGTGCACAGAGGTCAAGGACGCAGGACCTCCTGGTTATAGTGTATTCTGGATCACTTGCGCAACGATTTGGGTGTTCTGAGATTTCTAATCGTAGCGGGAGTTGGCCTCGGTCTGCTGCAGATCCGACACATCTACAGTTAATGTTGGTAGTGAAACAAAATAATTATTATCGCCATATCAAAGTGCACTTTATAAAGAATGGCCATTAGACTTGATTTGTATATGACAACAATGATTGACTTAAATAGTAACACGAAGACAGCGTTGCTTTATCGACACATTCGATCCACTGCAATGTTAAATTCTGCACGTGTCGGGAGGCTATTAAAAGTTAGAAATAACCTAAGCAAGAGTTTCAAAAGTCTTAATATTTCAGTATGCATCAACTTTAGGAGTGTAGCAGGATCGTGGAATCAAAACCACATTACAGTTGAATACAGCTGTTATCTGCAAGGTGTCCGCAATGAACTACCGCAATTGTGTTCGCTGATAATAGTTATGAATGCAAAAGGCAACAAAAATGCTCATTTGTGTCAACACTCTTGCCCACGCCATTATCGAGATAACAGCACGCAAAATTGAAGGTGTGTGTTAGAATTAGCACACCTTCAAATTTGTGAGCCGTTATAAAACGGCCTGAACAAGAGTGTTGAAACAAAAGAACCCCTTAGTTGTCTTTGGCATGCAGAATTAGTATCAACGTACGCATCTGCGGAAATTCGTAACGGACGCCTCTTTTAACCCTTTCAGGCCCACTTTAATTTACGGTTACAGGTGTTGCAAACAAAAATTTTTATGATGCGTGCAATACTTAAGTCGACGCTACACTTGTTTCGTTGTCTCAACCAATGAGATGCAGGCTATATGTTCGGTTGCATTTATCTGAACCAATAATGAAGTAGACCAGTAAGGCAGTTTGCGAATAATTTACCCACAGTAATATCATTGGTGATCAAGCTTCGCAGTGCAGAGTACAGACCAATAATTACCTAACGTGCGCAATGTACACAATTGTGTACACTGGGTCAGAATGGGTTAACGTACACACAGTTTAGTAGGTCTATAGTCCTTGTTTTTGTTACGACGGAGGTTTCTGTCAGCAGTAAACGCAACCTAATACAATAACTAGGGACAGGTGATTTCGCGAAAATATTTCAAGACCAGCTGTATACCAAAACTATTTTGTTGATATGCACGTTCGTGGTTGGATGATTTCAAATGCCACGTGTCTCAAGCGTCTGTCCGCGAATCATGGACGTTCAGTATCGGAATTTTTTATTAAAACTGGCCGAGTCAAATAAGAACATGTATTCTCATCTAGACAGGCGGCTAATAACCAAAGGAATTTGTGGTTGTGGACGTAGAATATTGAAGTATTGCATGGCCATAAATATTTTCGCATTATACACCCGACCCTCACATTAACACATTATGCAGAATCGCATCATCCCACCTACAATTGACATTGATTTACTGCATATAAACTCGTTCCACCGTAGAAATTTGACGAGGATGTCCCGCCCTCAGAAAAAGTTTTAGGCTATAAGTCGTATTTTGTTGTTGGGCAAAACCTCCTAAAGTTTTTCTAATTAAAAATGTCCCTATGTGTGTATGGGCAAGTGTGTGTGTGTGTGTGTGTGTGTGTGTGTGTGTGTGTGTGTGTGTGTGTCATTATTATACCTGAGAAATCCGCGAGTTCAATTACCTATAGGCTAGACGCTACGGTCTTAATTCTCTCATACAGATATAAACTGTTTATTGGCTTATTGTTGTGGTAATGAAAGGCGGTGGTTGGGTGCCCAATTTATTGCATGTTTGTTATTGGCTCATTTATCTCCAGGAGGTGCAAAACAACACGTCGACCAATTAAAAAAGTAACATGAACTTACAAGCGCGTGAATTCCAACTTGTCTAGAAATGAACCCGCAAAATTATCGGGTCTCTATTCATTATTAAGCAGACACACACTAGGAGAAACGCGTTTTCACCTAACAAAATTTTATTTGGATGCTGCCAACCAAATAATCATAATTTATTGTAATGAAATAATGTGGTTTGTATTTGGTATAACTTCTATAAATTTGCTGGGCAAAACTCTCTTACACTGGATATAAACTGGATGTGACAACTGCGTAATAAGGGGGAAGGCGTCTATGTCAAAATACACGTAGCTACGCTCCATTCAGGGACAGCTCGCCGCCGCTGGCTAACTGTATCTGGTCCCGCAAGGAACGAGCCGGGGTCCGTATTCGGCTACGAGCAAGTCCGCCGATGTTGGCAGCAGTCGGCGGCACCGACTCGCGAGGCAGACGTCTTGTAGCACGGAACAAGGTCTGTTTCTTCTACTGGCAGAAACACCCACAGACTTTTCGCGTTAGCACTGGGTCTTTCACTCGCTTGCCACACCTTCGATAACTTATGGTTACCTGTTTTTCGCAAAAATATTTACACTCGGTCTGAATTTCTTTAAGTTCTATAACTAGAGACCTGAAAAATTCGCGAGTTCAGTGACCTGCAGGCTAGACTATACAGTTTTATGTACAAATATGCAGATATCAAATGCACATTGGTTGTCTGTTGTCACAGTGGAAGGGCAGCGTTCTCCAAGAGGTGTCGAACACCGTGTGGACCAATAGCTAATGTTATATAAACACACGTGTTTTGAATTCTAACTTCTCCCAAAATGAATCCGTGGGGATAGGAAAATTTCGCGAATTCATTTCAGCACATGATAAAGGTCCAACACGTGTACACTGAAGTCACCTTTGCAATTGGATCACAGTTCATTAGAGACACCCTGGATGACGCTGTACCAATAGGAGACTTGTAAGGAAACAAGTAGCGAGTGCCATGCTGCCAAGTGTAGAGTAACATTGGCTACTCTCTGGGGCAGTAGCCAATAAACAAACATCTGAGGCCCGAGTGTACACAGGACTGTGGAGTCTAGCCAATAGGTCACTGAACTTGCGAAATTTTCCTATTTCTATGAATCCGTGTTCTTCAGGTCTTTATCTATAACCTATGTGCATACTGTATGTATATGCTGCTTTACATTGGCTATTGGTAGGGACAGGAAAATTTCGCGTTTTAAACCACCTGTATGATAGTCTCCACTGTCCTATGTATTTTCGAGTCTCAGCTTTCTGTTCATTGGCTGTTGTCCCAGCGTGTAGCCGGTTTCACCTCAGACCAGGTGGCACAGGATTTCATGCTTGTTTTCTTACATGTCTGTTATTGACCCAAAGTTTACCTGGACGTGTCTAATAAACTGTGATCCAATCGTAAACTTAACGTAAACATATATGTGTTTGATGTCTAGCTTGTCCTAAAATGAATTAGCGAAATTTTACAGCCCCTAGCTATCGGTAGAGCCCCAAGTATTTCGCGGATTGAGTTGGCAGCAAGCTAGGCTGGACAGCTCTCTATGCACTCGAGGCACTGCCGTCTGCTTATTGGTTGCTGCAATCAAATGAGGCCGTCGTACAGGACTGTTTAAAGCTCACTCGCACTACTGCTTCCTTCTTCCTACTAGTAGATGTAAAATGGGAGTTCTAGCGCAACTCAATTTTCATCGAAAAATCGTGGTTTTTTGCTCCAAAATCATGGTTTGAAATTGAAGAAATTAATCATTCTAAAAAACAAACAAATTTACCCTAAAATAAAGCATAAATCAAGTAAATTTACCACCTTTTCAAAAATGCCCGAGCAGAATTTGTACCACCATTATAAACATTAAGTCTTAAGCTAAAAATCAAGCAAATTTCTTAATTTTCAAGCAATTTTTAAAGTTATCTAGAAATAGCAATTTTGCAAGCCAGCAATCTAAATAAAGCAAAATAAGCAAAAATCAAAATAAAATATTAAGAAATACAATTGATAGAATTTATAGATTTTTAAAGAGGATTATATATAATGGACAAATTTTCCATTTTTCATTTCTTTTAAGTCTTTATGCATTATAAAAACCCCTTCTCATTTATTAGTTTCAAAGAATTTTTATCAAGTACCTTGACATAGTGCTCTGGCAATGAAATTTTAAGTTTACCATCTAAAATACAATTAATTTTTTTTACCAAAATTAGATTCAAAAATTTCAAAATCTGTAGCAGTATACATTTATTTGTTTCTAGATATTGTAGTTTGGTGAATTCAAGCGAGTTATTCAACTTGTTGAGCAGAGATTCCCTTTTTTGTGTTATTTAAACGAAACCAATTATTAAAGAGAATTTTTGTTTCATTGTCTCAATAAATTATTTTTGTTATTAAATGAAAAATGGAAAATCAAGAAAAGCAATGTGAAATGTGTGGCGAAGTATTAAATACAGAAAGTTTTTCACACGCATAAATACACAAAGGACAAGCATATTAACACTTGTAAAACATGTTGTGCTGATTATGACAAAATTAATATGAGTTAAAAAATGAGAAAATACTTTGCGAATGTGGAAAATATGGTTGTAATGGATATCTCGAAAAGCATAAAAATAATAAATTACACAATGCAATAATAGATATTCTAAATGAAATTCAACATGATAATTATTCAGCAAAAAAATGAAAAGAGAATAAATCTATAAATTCATTTTCTCATAATAAAACTACTCAGGACAAACTAACTATAATGAGAAATATCCTCATAAGAAGTTAAATATTTTAAAACTGTTTCATTATTATCAATAGTTTAAGCACATATTTCTATTTTACACACTTATATATTTCTACCCCCATTTTTACAGTCATCATAAATTTGTTTCATTATAAATATACAATAAAAATGACATCGTACAATATCCCAGTTGAGTTGGGTGAGAAGATATTGAGAGAGTTGAGAATTATAGGTAGAGATTTAAATATTAAATATTTGTACTGGCTATGGAAAACTGATCTAATTTAATTTATTATAACATTTATTATAAATCAACAAAGAAAAAGAAACTTTAGAAATTTACCCTTTTCAAATTACAACATAAATTTTAGAAATGCTAGAAAACAATTAAAAGAGATTTTCCTATTTTCTACTAATGTTTTCATACAACCTAGAGATAAAAGTAAGCGAGTAATAGAATGGATAACAAAGAATAACTTTACAAATTTACTGTTATCAGATGCCAATATCAATAAATTATATAAACAAGATAAAAACGAATTGAAAGAAATATTTCCTTTTTCTTGTAATATTTTCGTTAATAAAACAAATAAGGAAACCAATGAAGCTTACTTAGCTAATAAAGCTTTTAAAAGTAGAATATCAACATATAACATTGAAAATTCTTTTAATTTAATACAAGCTATTAAATTTTTACTTCAGTGAAAAATAAGGTATTTGAGAAAATACATGAACATCTTACAAAATTTAGGGGGTTGAAAACTAGCATTAAATAATATATAAATTGTCGTAAGCAAGAAATTAATCAAGTTGAATTATTTACAATTTAATCACCAAATTATACAATATTGAATGATGGAGATATTAAAAGAATTTATAAATGCATAATACAAGAATAACAAATTTTTCTGAATTCCAAAAAAGAGATTGGGATGGACTTTAGACAGAATAATAGGGATAAATTTGCAATAAATAGGTATAATCCATTAAAAGGATCATCATATATTGAACTACCTGAATTTATAAAGATAAATGTCAAAACAACTATCAAAAATGCTTTCTTTGGGCTGGAAAATCTGCATTGTTTCCTGCAGAAAAAGACCCACAAAGAGTATCAAAATATATAAATGTGGGTCTTAACATTGAGAAAGCATTAGATAAATTTGAATATCTAATTAAAATTGATTATATACCAAAAATAGAAAATAAAATCGATACTATTATAAGTGTATACTCTATTGAAGACGAAGGTAAGAAATCCATTATATATCCACTAAAACTTACAAAAAATAAAAAGAATATGCATATAAATTTACTTTATTTCAAAGATGAGACAAACTCGCATTATGGTTTGATTAAAGATTTATCAAGGTTAGTTTCAGCACAAAAAAATAATAAGCATGGGAAAGTTTATTTATGCGATGTGTCTTCAATTATTTTATTCTGAAGAAAAAGTATATAAACACACTGAAGATTGCTCGAAAAATGAAGCTGTAAAAATAACTTTTCAATTTTAATGCCAACAAATAAATTCTAAAAATATTAAACATACAATGAAAGTTCCTTTTGCTACATATGTAGATTTTGAATCAATTCTAAATAAAATATCAACAATTAAAGCAAATCCAAAAGAAATTTATATATTTAACCTTATCAAAAATATCCTATTTTAACTGAAGGTGATATTGATTATGGTTTTTATAAAGAAACACTTAAAGAAAGATATAAACTTACGAATGATCAAATAAATAACATTGATTTAAAATTGAATGACGAATCATATACAATGAAATATCAATTACATTAAGCATCTGGTTTTTGTCATTATATTGTATCTAATTATGGAAAGTATAAGCCACCAGTTGTATATCGTGGCCCAATGCATATAAAATTTTTATACAATCAATAAAAAGCGAAGTAGAAGAAATTTGTGAAATATATTCACAAATTGAACCAATGCTCCCATTAACAAAAGAAGAAAAATTAATATTCAACAAATCTAAAAAATGTACTATATGCGAATGTGAATATTCTAAGGACAATAGAAAAGTATGTCATCATCATCACATTAGTGGAAAATTCATTAATCCAACCTGCAACAATTATAATTTGCAATTAAAATTATCTAATTTTGTTCCAATTATTTTCATAATTTAGCCGTACATGATGCACATTTATTTATTAGAGTTAGGATATGATGTAATTGAAAATAATGAAGAAAAGTTTATTACTTTTGGGAAAGAAACAGAAACCGTTAAAATTAGTTTTATAGACACATTCAAATTTATGGCTAGTAGTTTAGATAAATTTTCATCTAATTTAAGTAGAGATCAAATGAAACACGCACAAAAACATTTTCCAGAAGATCAAGTTGATTTAGTTATTAGGAAAGGTGTTTACCGATATGATTATATTGATAGTTGGAAGAAATTTGAAGAAACTGAACTTCCACCAAAGAGTGAATTTTACAATTAATTAAATGAATCTGATATAACTGACAATGATTATGAACATGCAAAATGTGTATGGAACCAATTTAATATAATGAATCTTGGTGAATACCATGATTTATAATTAAAAAGTGATGCATTATTGTTAGTAGATATATTCGAAAATGTTAGAAATACTTGTATGAAATCATATTATTTATACAGTGTATGGTATTTTACAGAAACAGGTTTAGCATGGGAAGCAATGCTAAAAACGACTAAACAAACACTACATCTAATACATAACTATCATATTATTTTAATTATTGAAAAAGAAATTAGAGAAAGAATATCAGATGATGTAAGCAATATGTTAAAGCAAATAACAAATATTTAGAAGATTTTAACTCTAATCAAGAATCAAATTATTTAGTATATTTAAATGCTAATAATTTATATGGTTGGGCAATGTCACAATATTTACCATATGGTGGTTTGGAATCGGTTTATTAATATTCATTAAATGATTTAGAGTATTGGAGTAAAAATAATATTAAATTTGAAAGATGATTCACAACATGTTTATATATTAGAAGTTGATTTAGAATATCCACAAGAATCGCATAATTTACATCAAGATCTAACTTTTTGTCCTGAAAAGTAAGATAATTCCAAAGACAAATCAATCTAAATTATTAACAACTTTAGATAACAAACAAAAGTATGCAATACATTATCGTAATTTAAAACTGTTTTAATAATGGTTTAAAACTTACTAAATTCATAGAATATTAACCTTTATTAGTTCGATTGGTTAAAAAAGTATATAGATTCAAACACTACAATGCGAACTAATGCTAAAATGATTTCGAAAAAGATTTTTATAAGCTCATGAATAATTCAGTGTTTGGCAAAACTATGGAAAATATAAGAAACAGAGTAGGTGTAAAACTAGTATCAGATGCTGAAAAATGTGAAATATTAGTAGCAAAACAAATTTCAAAAGAGGTACTACATTTAATGAAAATCTTGCAGCTATACATATGAATAAAACAAATGCAAAATTGAATAAACCAATTTATGTGGGTAAGCCAATTATAGATATATTGAAAGTATTTATGTATGATTTTCATTATAACATAATAAAACCAAATTATGAAAATAAAATTGAATTATGTTATCAAGATACCTATTCATGCATTTATAACATAAAAAAAGGAAGATTTTTACGAAGATATGAAGACAATGTTTGAAAAATTTTATACAAGTGATTATCCAAACTACAATATCTATAACATGCCTCAAATAAATAAAAAAAGTTTCAGGCAAAATGAAAGAGGAATGTAATGGGAAAATAATGAACGAATTTGTTAGTTTAAGAGCAAAAAACTACGCATAAAGAGTTGGCGATAAAGAAAACATAAAATCTAAAGGTGTGAAAAAATGTGTTGTTAATAATAGAACTATGTTCGAAGATTATAAGAATTGTTTGTTTGATGAGAAAATTCAATATAGAGTAGTGAATTTGATAAGGAATGAGAAACACAAAATATATACAGTAGAAGTTAATAAAATTGCAATGAGTCATTGTGACAACAAAATAATTATGCTAGAAAATAAAATTTAACACTGCTGTATGGATATCGGAATTTATAATTAACTTTTATATTATTATATTTTAAATATCTTTAATTTCCAAAACAACATCGATATCAGAACCATCAAAATTAATCAATTTACCATTTTCATCTCAAATTTATAGAACAATATAATTAAATTGCTCATTATTAATTTTATAAAAAATTGGATATGGGGTCTCATAGCTAATGTAATCTCGAAAACCAAATATAGTTTTTGATGGAATACTAGCAATTATATTAGTTTCGAAATGATTAGTTTCACCATGTTTTATGAACATGCCATATGCCAAGTTACAATGAACATTTATTGTTTTATATGTATTAAAATTAGGCAGTTTAGTACCTACAAAAATGTTATCTTTTTCAAAAGCCATATTTCTTTCAAAGTCAAGAATATCAGATAAGTGATCATCAAATTTAATACCAATCTTAGTTTTGATAGATATTCTATTGTTCACATTGTCTGTTATTTCAATGTTGTTTGTTGAAAATGGCTCAATTAAATGTATAGTTTCCTTTAATGATTCAATGTCATATTGGCCCCTGGGGATTGTGATAACTTCATTTTTGTCAACGATAGGACTCATTTTTTTATTATAGTTATAGTATTATTGTCTATATTTGGAGTTAATATTTTTGCAAGAAAAACTGATTAATGCTATCGATTTATCTTTATCAATTATATCATAGTGAAGTTTCTTCTTCAGTATGGAACTGTTGTTTGTTAACTTGAAAACTTTATTGTTATCCATTTATTACAAAAATTATTGTAATTAAATGGATAAAGTTAACTGGGGTGTTAGTATTTTAATTTCTGAAGAATCTTCTAAGAATAATAAAAATGGCGAACTTTTGCCTGATAATATAAGAGCTATAATTGTATGTTCGAGTAATTGTGTAAAAACTAATTAGATGATAAAATTTTTATAATATGGGGTGGTTAAATTTTAATAAATTACTTGTTTACTCTAAAAGTATAAATCAACCAACATATATTCAATTACAAGATGATTTTGAAGGGATATCCACAAAATTTAATGAACAAATTCCACATTTTTTAAAATAATACTGAGGAAATGAAACCTTTACATCAATGCGAAAACAGCTCTCTATTTGTATTTGACGATGTTATTTTAGTGAGTCAAGATATGATTTGTGAATATTTTACTCTAGGAAGACATACAAATTTTGATGTTTTCAATTTGGCTAAAACATATTCCAGAGTGTCCAAACAATTGGTAAGGGACAATACAAATTTTTTGTGTATATTTAGACATGATGATACTAACTTAAAGAATATTTAGAATGATTTTTTTGGTGGAGATATGCCTTATGAAAAATTTAAAGATATTTGTGCAAAATGTTGGGGCGAAGATTATGGTTTCATTACAATAGATATTAAATATAAAAATTAACAATGGTAAGTATAGAAATAAAATTAAAAGAGTTTGTTATATTTCTAAACTTTTGTATATAGATGAAGACTTATATAATTATTCTCGCTATTTCAAATATAATTTTTGCACTATCAAAAAAGAGAAGCAGACAAAATTTGTTATCAACTTTTTAAATGAATATGGATATCTAGAAGGTGATGCAAATTCGCTTTCAAAAATTGATACCGAAAAGTACGAATCTTCTTTAAAAATATTTCAAGAATATCACAACCTATCTTAAATCTATGGTAAACTCAATGAAGAAACGCGCAATTTAATCAACAAGCCAAGATGTTGTGTTAAAGACAATATATTCTGTAGCTACTCAACTACCAACAAATATAATAAAAAACATTACAATTGAAATTTGCATATGCAAATACATAAATTATAAATTTAGCAAAAGAAGCTTTTATCATTTGGCAAAACCCACCATTTTGAATTTAGTTCACGATACAAAAATTTCAGACATAGTATTATCATACAAAGAAGGTCAACATAAATATAAGAGATTACAATGATTTTGTCCTTATACATTACTCTGCATGGTAGTGCACTAGCCCATGCATTTTTTTCCCCAAATTAACAAAATATTCTTGTTGAAATTCATATCAATAGGCAGGAATATTGGTATAATGATGGAAAATATGCTCCTGAAAATTAAGTTAATTAATTAGCAGTTGTGATCCACGAAATTAGACATGCATTAAGTCTTCAACTAAAAATTATAAAAATGCAATCATTTACCCAATTATCAACAATGACTTGGTTGATTTGTAACCAGATGATATTCTAAATATTCAAAACGTTTATGTGCCACTGCTAGAAAATAGTTTTAATGAAAATAAACCAATTGATTAATGCAAAGAGGAATATATAAAAACATTTAAAATTATTGATGGAGAATTATATATATTTTTTCAATAAAAATGTTTGGACAAAAAGTTTGGGAGACAAGAAAATAATCAATAGACCATTTTCGATAAGAAATTGGTTTCAGTTCCTACCAACCAATTTCCAAAAAACTTTGCTTCGTTTGTATTAAGATATGAATATAAAATAAATGCAGTTTTAAATTCATATTCGGGGTTAAATTTATCTTTTATGAAAAGTTGTATTATGCAGAAATAGATGAATATCGTTTCCAGATGAAAAAAAAAGCATGGTTTAATTAGTGAGTAATTTAATAAATTAGACTCAGTTTTTAGATATACTAATGATTTACTGTATTTTTTTAAGTAATGAAACTTTCATGGAATATAACGAATTTACAAAAAAATTGAGAAGAGTTGTCAAAAATATCATTTCATTGTTTGGTGTAAAGTGTGAGTCCTATAATGAAATTATAAATAAAATGAAATATATTGTCAATGAGTTAAAAAATTTAACTCCTTAAGAGCTATATAATTAAATGAACTTGGTCTATATTCTGTAATATTATTTCCTTCAATTTTTCATTTTCTTCATAAAAAAGAATATTAATAAAACACTTATTACAAGTCACCAATTTCACTTGTTCATAGTTTCGTAAATAAAAATGGAGTCAATTCTAGACATTAACAATAACAATTTTATTTACAAAATAAACAAGTTTTTATGATTATTGGTGAGGAAAATAATCCTTAGTTTAATGGAACTGATGTAACTAGACTTTTGGAATACAGAAAAACCACGAAATGTGTTATATTATAATGTTTATAATGATGATAAGAATTTTACTGAACTCAGAAACATCCCTAAGGGACGGTTTCAAACATGAAACCAAATGCTATATTAATCAATTAATCGGATCTGTATAAGTTAATATTTAGATCAAATATGTCTCTAGCTGCAAAATTTACTAAATGGGTTACTAAAAATTTTACCATCAATTAGAAAACATGGTGAATATAATAATCAAAAATACATAATGAATTTATACAAAGGTGAAATAGAACATATTAAGAAAATGAACAAAATTCAAATTAATCATTTTAAAAATATAAATCAAATTCAAGATAAACATATTGAAAATATAAGAGAAACAGTGCCTATGTCTTTAGATATATTAGCTCGCAGAAATGAAGAAATTTGGTACCACAAACCATGTTGTACCGCAAACAAAATCAAAATTTAAATCCAACTTTTATTCTTCTAAAATTATTTGATGATAATTGTGAATTTGACTACTATGTCATTAGAACTCAAAGAAAATATGTTTAAAGGCAATTATATAGTATTGAAGATAGACATCCAAATTGTGAAATATTTTAATAGAGGTTCGAATATATTCAAAATTCTATCAATTTATATCAAAGAATGACATAAACCATGAATGGCAAGATTGAGAGTTTTTGCAACTATTTTAACATTCATAGAAATAACTATACTCAACAACAATTAATAAATTATATTAATAATCTTTATCAAGTTGAGTAAGAAATTTATTTTTATTTATATTTACAAAACAGCTGTTTTATTAATTCGTGAATCAAGCAAGTTATCAAATCCTAACCACCTTACAATTACTTTATCACACTTAATTTTTAAAACTTTTTCAACCAATTATTCATCAGGACAGTTCGTTTTCATAATTTCATATTAATAAAAACCACCCATTATTTATTCTCCATTAATATCTTTTAATTTATAATTTGGCACATCAAAATTAAAAATTTTACAAACAGTAAATAATATTGTTGCCAATTTTAGCTGTATAAACTTTTTCATATAAATTTTTCAGTTTGCTCATACGAACAACATCTCCAACTTTATATTTTGGTTTAGTAAACACAAAATTTGTTTGCAATAAATTTTGCACAGCATAGGCTGCTTTAGCTGTTGCTTTTTCATTTTTTTATTAGCTTCAATTGGCTTCATACCAATAACTCTATGGTTTTAATTATTACAATCTTTCACTAAGTCACCCAATATATTTGTCGATTTATAATTGCCATTCAAAGCAAATATTTTCCACGTTATATTTTTTAAAGTTTCATTAAATCTTTCAACAATGCTAGATTTTAATTCAGAAAATGAAGAAAAATGATTTATATTATGCTTTTCCATAATTTCTTTAAATATTTTATTATAAAATTCTAAGCAATTATCACATTTTAAATTATTTGATTTTTTTTTCATTTATATAGATTCTTAACCATTTGATACATTTTTAGCTGTTTTATCTTTAATTGGTATAGCAAATGCAAATTATGAAAAAAACATCAATAATTGTCAGAATATATTTATAGCCTTTATTTATGTGAGATATACCTTTCAGATTTCCAGTATCCATTTCTACAAAATCAATTTGCCATAAATCATCAATGCCATACGAAACAACTTTTCTTCTTGGAAAATCTTTTCGTGCAGGTTTATATAATTAATTAATTATTCCATATCTCACATTGAGATTTTTTTTTTAAGAATGTTGATTTTTTTTAATTGCACAGCGAACATATTTTGTATTCTCATTTTTTATATTATTATTTTTAGTGACTTTTTTACACTTCGAACTCCATGTGTTCTCTATTTAATTATATATATATAATCTTTATATTTCGATTAAGGTTACTATCACACCATCATCATATTCAGATATTTTATTATTTATCACCCCTTGCAAAATCAAAAGGCTTATGGCGATCTATTTTTTTGCTGCTATAAAATAGTCAAATAATCCTCACGAAAGTTTAAATGAAGGGTATTTATTTTATAAACGGTACAATCCATCAAAGGAGTAAAGAAACCTACATCACCGGGTAGGAGAAAAATGCTAATTCTTTATCCCACCTTGCGGGTACATAAAATTTTTGGAATTTTTCTACAATTTTTGAGTCAACAAGTTTATGACAATAATTCAAAATTAATTTGTTTAAATTTTACCATTTAACATCTAATTCTTTATCAGGATCTTCTTTGATTTTTTTTTCCAACTTTTGAGTTAATAAGTGTATCACAAAAATTAACATCTGATTTGTTTGAACTTTGCAAATTAACATCTATTTATTTATTATCGTATCTGGAAACTACTTCCTTTTTTAGTGCCTGCTTTGAATTATTTATTCGTTTTATATAATCAGCAACAGTATCACTGAATTGTAAATGTGTATCTTCTTTTGAAACATAATCAGCTATTTGTTTATCGAAATATCTTTTATTGAGCGCATCTTTATCGTCTCTAGGATCATCTATATTAACAATTCTTTTTCCAAAAATTAGGCATTTGATTTTGTAAAATCAAAAGAAGTGCTTAACTCTCTTTGTAAAGAAGAAACACTCGAATTGCCTATTAAATATAAATGTCCACAGATAACAGAATTAAAATTCTGAACTCGATCATCATTGTAAGAAATATTATTGTTTTTGAAATAATTAATTAAATTATTTGGAATAATGCCACCAAATGATTGCAAATAATAAACATTATTATTTTCTTTAAAATACCAAACCCAATGAGTGCCAGGATTTGTTGAAATATTAAAATTAACTACATCACATTCATTTTTGAGCATATTTTTTGGTAGTTCATCAATCATATAAGCATTTCTGAAATTTTTAATATTTAAGGATTTTATATATTCTTCATTATCGATATTGGATAATGGAGTTAATTTTTTTGCCCTTCCTTTATTTATTTTTCACAACTACACCACTTCCTGTTTTATTTTCCATTGCTAAATTATGTATTTTTTGTTCTTCCAATTATTTTTTATTTTTGCTAGTTTGTTCAACAGAATTATACATTGAAGTAGCTACTCCTGCTAAAACACCAAGGCCAGTCAAAGCAGCAACATTGTTAAGGCAGCAGCTGCAGAAGCAATTTTTTCTACAATTGGAGTATCTTTATTTAACATGATTTCTTTTATTTCTTTTTGTAAAAATTTAACAGCTTCATGCATAGATTCTAAATCTTTATGATCTCTATAGGCAATATCATGAAATTTACAAGCTTCGTCTTATTTATTTATTCCTGCATCTCCTCTTCCTAATCTTTTATTTAATTCTTTAAATAGTCCACAATAATTATAACCTCGCAAATGCATTTCAGGCAAATTTAAATTGTTTAGTGCCAAATTTATACACACCTTTTCCATGGTGTCCAGAATTTCAAAGTGTTCATAGAGTTACATTTAAAACCCGTATTAGATATGGGATTCCTTTGGGATTATTAACAATAAAATCAAAAAATGTATTGTTTAACATATTCATTATACTTACTTTTTCATTGTAATAATTGATATTTCCAGCATTTTCTTCACCATGAATAACTAACAATATATCGATTAATTTTCTAACATCGTCCATCCAAATATGTTCTTTTGGTAAACTATTGTATTTTTTATGGCTTCGCCAGATTTAGGAGATTATTTTTTATATATTCGTGATAAATTGGTTTAATTATTTCATTATACTTCCAACCAATACTCGAAGCTACGCTCATAGATGTATCATAATTTTGATATGCTGCATTTGTTAATAAAACAAGTTCTGCATAATTTTTATAGTCCTCATTAGCAAATTTATCTTCATCAGTGGATTTATCTACAAAATCATTTTTTTTTTGTTAACAAATTAGTAAGGCCTATTGTTAATTCATATTTTTTTATCTTTGACAAATAGAAAATCTCTATCTCTTTTTACTTTTGTATCTCCGATTTTAAAACCTTGTCCATCTCCTTGTAAACCAAATTTATCATTAATAACATTAATATTTCTGGAAACTAATTTTCCGAGATTTATAGTAAAAAACCTGCTATAGGTGGTAAATTTTTTAACGGCGTAACACCCATTGGTGATCTTGGGAATAATTCTCTTTCAAAAGATGTTTCTTCTTGTGTTGGTGGATAATCTAAATTTTTTGCAGGCGCAGGTACTAGTACTGTAATTAAATTTTTATTTTCTTCACTTACTTTTTCTACTTTTTTTTTACCAATACTTCGTAATTCGTGAATTTATGGTAGATCTTTCTTCTTATTTTTCATTAATTGCTTCATGATTCTTTTTATAATTTCTATACTTCTCAGTGAGCAATTTCACTCGATGAACTAATTTTGATTCTGCCATTTATATATAATTTTTTTTTTACTTATAAATGAAAGCATTGAGAGTTTTGAGAGACAAACTTTTTCCCCAACTGATCAAACGAGGGGGAATTTAAATATTTACAATAATAGAATCAGGTTTGATATTCCCATAGGAGATGGCTTTTCTTTTCCAAAATATGGTTATGTTTTGGAACAATATCGCTTCTAAATCGAGATAATGCTGGAGATGAGGCAAAATACGAAAAATTTGATAATATTGATGTTTGTTCTAATTTTTTTTTTCCATTTCGGTTTTCTAGAGTAGACATTTAAAAACATGGGCATATTATTGAGGCTATTGATAATCCAGATATATCTTCCACAATGATGAATATTTTGCTAAGATCACCAGTTGAACAAAATTATCTAGAGTGTACTGGTGTTGATAATAAATTTTGAGTAAAATCTGTTCGTAGTGATGATATTTAATGAAATAATGTATCCATTAAGATATTTGCTTGGCTTTATTCTTGATAATAATGAAGTTTATGAGAAAGGTGGTTATAAAATCACTTTTTTTTTAGAAATTCATCTCATAACAATTGTTTATTTGTTTATGAAACTAAATCAGTAGATGGTTCAGTTGATAAAACTTATGCTGATCCAGGTATAAATTTTTATTGAAAAATTAGAAATTTTATGGCCTATTGTTGAATACGAAGCTAACACATCAATTGCAATTAAAGAAAATATACATATAAATCCTAAAATTCATATTGGTTTTAAGTATTGGCAAATTTTATAAAAAGAAATTCCTGCTGGGGCAACTGTTTTTAACTGTGATATAAAAGATCAGTTTAATAATTTACAATTTGAAATGCCTGACTTTGTAATTATGGGTTTCAAAACTAACAGAAAAATTGCGCTGAGCAATATGTGAATGCTTCAATGTTTGATCATTGTAATGTAAGATATATATCTTATATATATTTATATATATATATGGTAGAAACGAAATTTTTTCAAAAGAAAATTGGAATCTAGATATTAAAAATAAGCTTTGTCTTTAAATGTTTCTCGCTTTTAATGATTTTAGAAATTCTAGGACAGAATTAGATACTATATACAGAAATAATGAACTTTATTAAAGATAAAACAAATATAAAAATTAGTGTAGATTTTAAAAAAGCTGTTGAGGCTAATACAATTTGTAATGTTGTTTTAATTAGCCGACGAAATTTAACTTACGATTATCTGAAAGAAAATATCACTGAAGATATATAAATTTTCAATTTTATTAGATGGATAATGTAAACGAGTTTACAGAAACAAGAAGTTGTTTCGATATTTTAACACAATTTTTTAGACTCATATTTGAGTAGTTGCATTAAATTTTCTTACTAATTTTTAGAAATATATATGAATTATTTGATCGAATAAAAAATAATTATTATAATTAAAATTTTCTCATTGTATCACTTTTTCTTATAAAACATATATAAATTTTAGAATATCATAATTAGATCAAATTATAGATATTTTAGAACTTTGGGATATTGGATTTGAAATTATAAAAATAGAAACTTTTATTGATAAAGAATTGAACATTGTTCATTTCAAAATTGTTTTAAAATCGATAAGAATGATTTATAATCAAATAAATTTACTGATTTTAAAGAAAATGTTTATGGTTTCGATTGTTGCGATGGTTGGGATTATGGATTCAGTAATGGCTATGCTTCAGATTTTTATTTATTTTTAGACTTTAAAAAATCTTATTAGTGTTTTACTTTTGTTGAATAAAATCAATAAATTCTAAAAATTATATTTTCTAATATTTTCTTTTGATTTTTGCTTATTTTGTTTTATTTAGATTGCTCGCTTGCAAAATTGCTATTTCTAGAAAACGTGAAAAATTGCTTGAAAATTAAGAAAATTGCCTGATGTTAGCTTAAAATTCAATGTTTATAATGGTGGCACAAATCTTGATCGGGCATTTTTTAAAAAGTGGTAAATTGGCTTGATTTTTGCTTGATTTTAGGGTAAATTTGCTTGTTTTTTAGAATGCTTAATTTCTTAAATTTCAAACCATGATTTTGGAGCAAACAACCACGATTTTTCGATGAAAATTGAGTTGCGCTAGAACTCCCCTTTTACGTCTACTCCTACTGGCTCACAGTTTAAGGAGGCGGGTATAAACAACTGCTGTGCAATCACAGTGACAGGAAAAAGTGCTTGAAGTCTACCTCGTCACAGAATGAATTCGCGAAATACTGGAGGCTCTAGCTATCGGTCGCTTGTCTTGGTGAGAGATTTACTTACATGCCTGGGCAATCAGAATTAGGTTACTACCGAAACTAAACGTCCGTGACTGGCGGGCAAATGGCTAAGCCGAGTAGCATTTGAAGCTATCCGAACACGAAAGCGGATCTGAGCTAAAGTGTTATGGAGGACAACTACTTTATCTAAATCACGTGCCCTTGCATGTCATGAACATTATGTGTTCTCCCGCCATATGTAAAGTTTTCATTGCCGTAGGCTTGGTCACTTTATTAATGCGTCGGTCAAGTTAAACTGTGATATTATTAGGAAAGTTATTATTTCACATTTCTGATAATTCTTTAACTTAGACGCATTAATAAAAAAAGAGAACAAAACAAATAATTTCAGTTTACACAAATGTTTATGGAACACTTTTAATTCAACGTTAAGACATGGAACTACTTTCCCTCCGTCATTACCAACTTTCCTACACACACACACTCACACACACACACACACACATACATATATATATATTCGAGTCCACTTGATGATTGGCTTTTGCAGTAGTGAGGGCACACAGTTTCTTCTGTCTTTGTTGGACGTGATTGGGCTATCCTCTCGTTAGTTGCTTGCTATTGGTCCAAATGCGCCCAGGACGTGTCCGAACAAACTGTAGGACAATAGCAAACGAAATACAAAAACACAAGTATTTGAAGTCTAGTCTGACTTGAAATAATAACGCGGATTTTGCAGGTCTCTATCAATGACCAATGATCTTCCCTGCAAATAACTGATTTGTAGACATGGAAAAATTCACGTTATTATTCGGCAACAGGCTAAACTTCGCAGAACTGTCTGTACTGGAGCCGGTGTCGTTTCTCCATTGTTTGCTGCATAGACTTTGTGACTGACTTGCACGTTATTGGGGCAAACAATTGTGAAGTGTTCATTTACTGGCGCAGAGTTACCCAGGACGTGCCAAACACATTATGCTCCAATGACAAACGTATCGGAAAGGTATACGTGTTTAAATTTTAACGTGTCCCCAAATAATAACGCGAATTTGGCAGGTCTCTACTGATTTGTAAACCGCGTGTTCTAGTCCAGGTTGTGATTGGTTCAGATTGCTGTAGCTAAGCACAAAGCCTACGCTTCATTGGTTGTGACAACGAAGCAGGTGCTGTGTTGACCAAAGTACAACACGCCACATAAAACCTCTTGTTCGCAACACCTGAAACTGTAAATTAAAGTAGGTCTTAAAGGGCTAAATTTCAGTGGGATTTCACGATTCTTGGCCTCCCTGGTTGGTGAATACCAGAAAATCTGCATGTTAATTTAGCGTCTGACAAAAAAAAAAAAAAAAAAAAAAGTGTGTTACACTTTTTGTTATACCTCGATTTATTTCCACGCCTTGGCACATCCCGACCCTGTTATTTGCCTGCAAACTACCAAGCCGTGCCAAGAATGCGTCATTCAGCAATTAAATAAAAGAAAAGCTATAGTACATACTTAGAATAACTTTGTGGCAAAAAAAAACTCTTGCGTTAAAACGTCTGTTTACTTTTAGGACCCAACCTGTAACGCCATTGACTCTACGCGCAAGGTAATGAAGCGACGTGCAGTTGCCTTTGTTGGTTATTATGATCCTTCTTTGCTGGTAAGTTTACAGCAAAGTATGTTTCCAAAAAAGCTGTTTGGAAACGTTCTTTCATCGGCCGTATATCTGTATGGTTAACATAGGGGAAGGGATGGGGTGAGCGATCCCGGGAAGGGAAGGAGAGAGCGAACCTGAACACCTGTAATTCGTGACACTTGCGGTTGGGGTTTGGCACTCAGAACATTATTCCCGAACGTAACTCGGGCTGCAATAAAAGGGCGAATTTCTCTGCCGCCGGAAACAGCAATGCTCTTGAAAGCACTTTGCAGCATATCAACACTAATTATCGGGAATGTAAAAATAATGTTTTCATAACAATTTAAGTGGACAATGAAGATCGTTTTACTTTTTTTTTTTTTTTGTAACAGGATATTTGATTGGCTAACTGCCAGCCAGTAATTAAGATGACTCAGTGCGGTATTCGTGTCAAATGTGGCGCGAACCAATAAGATGGTGGTAACTAGGAAAGCAGAGACCAATGGAATTGTCGTTTCTTTAAAGTTGGCTATAAGTAACACAATTCTAGCTTGTCTCTAATGCCACGGCAAATGTTTACAGAGTACCGTTTACAGAGTACCAAGTACTAAACCTAGTAGACATGGAATATGTATTCACAGGGATGAGAAAATTAAGTGTTGTGGGTGTTTGCACCCACGGAGTAGGGAGATTAGGGCGGCTGTTAACATCGAGGTCTTGAGAGCCGATGAGGGTGAAGCAAGGTAACTATTGAGCAGCGCCGGAATGCAAGGGCGGGGGAAACGGGAGATCCCCGAGAAAACCCGCCGACTAGCTGCGACGCCCGGCACGATTCCCACGTGAAAAAATCCGGAAGCGACCTCGCCGGAAATAGAACCCGGTTGGCCTAGGTGGGAGGAGAGTAGTCTGATCACTAAACCATCACGGCTCCTAATTATGCAAGAAATTATTCTTATAGTCAACGTAAAAAAATTTAACCAGTAAAATTACAGATATGTTTAGGTATCTCACTTTGTTGTTTTTCGCTGTAAATTCCTCATTTTAACAGGTTATTGGTTGCCTAAAAAAGCGAAGTTTTTATTTATACTGACGGCTCTCAAGAACTCAATGTTAAGAGCCGCCGAAATCTCTTCGCACACTCACCCCTTTTATTTATACTGGTGATTACTTATAAACTATGGAACTTTTTTTTTTTTTTGCGTTTTATTGTAAAGACATCAGAGGCAATGCGTACAACTTGAATGTATTTTTCCTCTCACCAATATTGTTAAACGTTCTGTTCAATTCGTGCTATTCGTCAGAAATTAACTCCAAATAAGTTAACTTAAGTCCACAAGATTTTGGAAGCCACCCAGAAAAGCTGCGAAAGTTATCCCAGATAAGAGTTTTCGTCACTTTGTGTACAAACATTTTGCCGCGTTAGTGCATTTATTTTGCATTATATATTATTATATACTAAGGCAATTACTTACAAAAAATGATGGCGTAAGAAGTATATCACGCTTGATAAAAATATTGGCTCAGATTATACTTCAGTATGGGCCCGATAATTTCACGAACTCATTTGTGGATAGGCGAGACTTCAAACACATGCAAATTTTAGTTTCTCTGTTGATTGGATAACAGTTTGTAAGGCATAAGCTACCCTGGACGAATTCGAACCAACAGTTAATCTGCAAGAAAACAAGGAACGAATCCCATACTAACTGGGACACTATTCTGTAACTTGGGCTTTATTAACTCTTTCAGATCCACCTTAATTTACAGTTTCAGGTGTTGCGAACAAAATTTTTTATGATGCGTGCTGTACTTGAGTCGACACAACACTTGATTCTTTGTCACAACGAATGAGTTGTACGTTATATGTTTGGCTACAGTTATATGAACCGATTATGACCTAGACCAGTAAGACGGTTTGCGGATATTTTACCCACAGATAATATCTATGGTCGTTTCCTTCGCAGTGTGCAGTACATACCAACAGTTCCCTACGCGTGCGTAAGGTACACAATTGTGTACACTGGGTATGAATGGGTTGAAGACAGTCCTTTGTCTTCATGATAAAAAGAGCCATAAAAATGGTTTCTCGTAACTATCTTTGTGTGGTATTCTGTAAGCCATATCTTTATTATAGGATGTTCACATTAAAATGAGCACTTTTGAAAGCCCTGCTCGAGATCTACTTGTACGCACGTTGTGTATTCTTCGCCTTATGTAAAATTAACGTTTCCTTGGGTCTCATCATTTTATTCACGCGTCGGTAAAGTAAAACTGTAAAATTATTAGAAAAGGACAGTTTCACAAATCTGCTCATTTTTACACTTCGATGCTTTCGAAAAAAAAAAAACCAGAAGGCTTACGAAATAATTTTAATTATTGTAAATAGTTACGTAACACTTTTTATTCGACGTTAAGATATGGAACTACTTTCCCTCCATCGTTACCAACTTTACTGGGTGCATGTCACTCAGTGCGCCCGTTACAATATATGTAGGTAGGGGCAGTGCATTTTTCTGAAGTTGATTTCAAAATTGCTCATTTTATCGTGAACAGCCTTTAACATCTTTGTGCAAAGACGTACGTTTGGCAAAGCTGCAGTACAGAATACTTAGGTACACAAAAGGAGAAATATCCGTTTGTACCACGAACTCCAGCCCCAGAACACAGCAGAGGGGGTCACTTGTTAGCAACATGTCGAAACACGGCTCGCCAATTAGCGCCTGATAACACACTTGCCAATCGGTAGTCCGACCTATAAGAAGTTTTTCGTAGGCCTATAGGCTGTTCACGGTAAAATGAGAACTTTCGAAAACCCCGCTTAAGATCTACTTGTATACACGTTTTGTATTCCTCCGCCTTATGTAAAATTAACATTGGCATGAGCCTCATCACTTTATTCATGCGTCGGCCATATGAAACTGTGAAATTACAAAGAAAGTGAATACTTCACAATGCTCATTTTTTGACCTCGATGCATTATAAAACCAGAGAGCAAAAGAAATAGTTTTAGTTATTCACAAATGGTTACTTAACATATTTTTATTTGACGTTAAGATATAGAACTACTTTCCGTCCGTCGCTACCAACTTTACTGGGCGAAAGTCACTCAGTGCACCAATTGAAATATATGCATGCAGGGGCAGTAATTTTTTTCTATGGTTAGTTTCTAAATTGCTCACTTTATCTTGAACAGCCTTTAGCACGCAGTATTCAACCAGGCACGAGGCAGTAGTTGTTTATGAGGCTATTGAACTGTAAGTCTCGTCAACAAATAGATATCTGCTACAAATGAGACAAATTACTTATTTGTAGAAACCTGCAAAATCCGCGTTGTTTTCTGGCAGCTGTCTAAAATTCACCATCATATATATATATATATATATATATATATATATATATATATATTTGAGTCGAGTCCATTTGATTATTGGCGTTTGCAGTACTGGAGAAACATTTTTTTTTTTTTACTTGGTTGGACGGTTGGACGTGATGGAGCTATCCTCTCGTTAGTTGCTTGCTATTGGTTCAAATGCGGCCAGGACGTGTCCCAACAAACTACGGTCCAATGAAAACGCAGAACAAAAGCACAAGTATTCGAAGTCTTGTCGCTCATGAAACAATAACGCGAATTTTGCATGTCTCTACTTACTGGACTTTGTTTTCTGAAGTGAACAGCGAACTTCCCATACAGTAGACACAGTGACTCCAAAGAGTTATCGCGGGTGAAATGCGTTATGATTAGAGACCCTATTATTAGGGACACGTTTCTTTCGCGAAAATATTTGTGGTCATGATAGACTACAATATCCTACGTCCACAACCCCAACTTCCTTTGATTACTTGCCAGGTGTCTACGTGAGAAGACGTGTTCTTATTTGACTGGGCCAATCGTAATAAAGTACTCGGATACTGAACGTTCCTGATTCGCAAATAGACACTTGAGGAACGTGACATTTGAAATCATCCAACCACGAATGTGCATATGAACTTAAGTGTTTTGGAGTAAAACTGGTCCTGAAGTCATTTCGCGAGAAACACCTGTCTCTACCTATCATATAATTCCGTAGCAGGATAGACGGCACACAGCTATATGTTAATTTTACATATATCATTGGACCTCTGCTCATCCATCCCGCCCTGCGGGACCCAAGACTATAGTATGTTCGCTTAAAACTATTCTTCCGTTGCTTGAAAAATTAATATTACCATGGGTCTGATCATTTTATTCATTCGTCGGTCAAGCGAAACTGAAATTTTCAGAGAAGTAAATACATCACAAATCTTCTCATTTATACTCTCACATGCATTAAAAAAACCAGAACACAATACAAATCATCTTAGTATTCACAAATATTCACCTGACCATTTTCATTTCATTGTGAAGACATGGAACAACTTTCCCTCAGTCCTTATACGCTGTTCATGATGAAATGAGCGCTTTTGAAAGCCATGCTTAAGATCTACTTGTATGCACGTTTTGTATTCCTCCGCCTTATGTAAAATTAACATTGCCGTGGACCTCATCACTTTATTCATGCGTCGGTTAAGTGAAACAGTTAAATTATTATAAAAGTAAATATTTTACAAATCTGCTCATTTTTATACGTCGATGCATAAAAAACACAGAAAACGAAAGAAATAATTGAAGTTATCACAAATGGTTGCCTAACACTTTTTATTTGACGTAAAGATATGGAACTATTTCCCATCCATTGTTTACCAAATTTGCTGCGCGAATGTCACTCAGTGCTCCCGTTTAAATATATGCAGGCTGGGAAGTGACTTTTTCTAAGGTTGATTTCAAAAGTGCTGACTTTATCGTGAACAGCCTTTATCATCTTTACTGGGCGTGTTCCCCCACTCAGTGAGCCCATTAGAGACAGCGAAATTTTTTAACGGTTGATTTCGTAAGCGTTCAGTTAACCGTGTATAGTATTGTGTTCCAGTGGTTTGTGGTGAAGTGTTGCAAGGTTAGCTGGTGCTTGCTCACTGCTGTACATTCTCGGTGCACGCAGCAGTAACCAGTAACCACTGTGCAGCCTAGGGAAACTATTAATGTACTCCGACCACTCACAAGCGATCAGCAAGGGGGTCATTACACGCGTCCTGTGACGTCAGCTGCCAAGCTACGTTTTACTGGTGGAAGTGTAAACTATAGCAAGCAATAGGGTACAGCACAGAGCTAACGACAGCTTACCTTGCAACCGTACACCACCCGCCACTATCATGTACTGTGCAAAGATGTTAAATGGCAACTCCGAAGTCCTGGTACTGACCTAAAAAAAAACAGGTACTTTAGACGGAAAATTGGTGCGCCATGCAACTTCACAAGACAAAAATAGCCAAACCACTATTTTGTGTATTCTGGTTACCAGATAAGGATTACTGTAAAATTTCTAAATTTCAATTAAACATTATTTATATCTCTTTTCCAGTAAGTAGTGGGATTTTCAAAGAATAATACGATTTTTGCAGTCTGGCAAATATTTAAAATATTCTGTATTTTTTAATGTACAGCAGAAGTTTACACATTGCAAAAAAAAAACACACAAAATTACCTTAAATATTCACACTCAACTTCACAAGACCATTGGGAAATAGACTCGTAAAGTAAACATACCATAGAAGTGAGCTCTAGATTCAAGCTGGATCTCAGCAATGCATTAGTAACTGTAAGTGTTGCCAATAGTCCGCGCCCGCGGCGATGCTTGCCAAAACAATACGGAACAACGTGCATCAGACGAAACGGAATACTGGATGCACAGATATATGCTCGGAAATTCAGATCAGCTGTGCTTTGCCTCAAGAAACGTTTTTGCGAAATAAGGTACTGGACTCAAAATACTTATGTCGTGCTTTCTGTTACAAGTGAGAGCAAATGCTGAAATCTTGGTATTTTCGCGTACCAGGACGAAAGTATATTGGTATATGGTACAGCACCCTGAAAATTATCATGTACACAAAAATAACGGGGTTTGGCTGTGTTGGGGGCATGGGCGTTTGTTTTGCGTGAATACGTACGCTGACGCTCTCGGACGCCTTGATTTTTTTTTTACGTTCCCGGCACCGCTTCACTCGATCATATGGGGTTTTATGGGTATCACTGGATTGCTTTTGAGATGCTCTTTCCAACCGTTTACGATTTCTGTACTTCGACTTGGCTTTTTGACGAGTATAGACCGACATTGTGTTAAGTTTTCTTCATTTTTTACATTAAACTCATACAACTTCACCATAAACACGTCACAAAAATGTTTCTATACACGCAATCGATTGATCTTGACGAGAGCTGTCGATTGAAACTCAAACGAGCGCCATAGCTTCTCCTATTCAAAAGTTATATTACGCGGAAGTTATGAGACGCGGCGAAACGAACCCAAAATGACGACCTCCCCCCCGCCCCCCCTCTTCCCACCGCGCGCGATGCTTCGCAGTCCTCACTCAACAGGGTAACATATTCTTTGATCCTTTGGCAAATGAGTGGTGCAGCTAAATTTTGAATGTAGGCGATAGATTCGGAGCTACAATGCCAAACTGTATCCCCCGATTTTATCATGGGATTTTCTGGATTGTCTCCAACTCTGGTCGCAAATGTGCAGACGTATTCACGTCAAAAACTGGTGCGTCTAACATGACTGGTATTGGGGCTCGGGCGCGCTGCAGCTCCAGAGTGGGTGATGTTTGCCCTACCAGGGCGTGGCTCAGGTGCCTCAGCAGGGTGACTCACGTGTGTGCCGACGGTTAACTCGAGTGGCAGCCAGGGAGGGGGGAGGGGGTAGCCGCGAGTCTCAAGGGCCCTCAAACTGGCTGCGGAACTCCACCTTCTGACCTTCCTCCCGTCTCGTTCGCGCGTTTATACAAACCTGATGTCATTGGCGTACACGGACTGCAAGTGGCGCCCGTCCAGACGTAAGACAAAGCCGGGCCGCATTCTCGCCTTCACTGCGCTACCAGCGCACAACGTCGTACCGAGGATAGAATTTTATGTCATGCAACTCTTAAAATTATGTAACGCAGTTATGAGGCCGACGGGATTTCTCGATTATAGTGGGCTTCGTACAAAGTCGCCGTTATCTGTGCTCAAATCCTGAGTTATGCCGAGTTTGGGAGCGAGGAGTTACCATCAGGAATCCTCGCACCATGATAATGTTCCTATTAGTAGATACCTGCAAAATGCGCGTTATTTTCTGGCAGCAGACTAAAATTCATCGTCCTTTACATATTCCAGTCGAGTCCACTTGATGATTGGCTTTTGCAGTATTAAGGACACATATTTTCTATTGACTTGGTTGGATGTTTTAAATCACCTGTTTGCTAGTCTCCACTATCCTATGTATTTTCGAACCTCAGCTTTGTGTTCATTGGCTGCAACCCCAAGCGTGTAGCCAGTTTTACCTCAGACCAGGTGACACGGAATCACGTACTTGTTTACTTATAGGTAGGGGCACCTGTTTTTCGCGAAAATGTTTCAGGACAAGCTGTGTTCAAACGTACTTTAGTTCAGAACCACTTTCGTGATTGGATCATTTGAATTGTTACGCGTCTCATCTGTCTGCCCGCGAATCACGAACGATCAGTATCGGAGAAACTCGATTCTAACTGGTTCACTCGTGTAACAGACTGTATTCGAACAAATACAAGTGTCCAATAGTCAAATGAAGACTGCAAATGTGTAATAGGTAGGGATAGGAAAATTTCGCGAGTTCAATTACCTGTATGCTAGACTCCACAATCCTTTGTTTTGTCGAACCTCAGATGCTTGTTCATTGGCTGTTGTCCTAGTATTATCCCACACTTGACAGTACGGGATTCGCTCCTTGTTACTTTGCAAGTCGGCTATTGGCACGGAATCGTCCAGGGTGTGTATAATAAACTCTGATCCAATTGCAAAGGTGATTTCAGTGTACACGCGGTTGAAATCTATTTTGTACATATGTGATTTTGCTTCCAGTGGATCTTAATTTGTAAGATATGCCCCGAACGACTTTCAATCAATAACGAACCTGCAAGGAAAATAAGAACCCAATCCCGTGCTACCTGGCCTGTGGTTAAACTAGAGCAACAGCCAATGAACTACTGACTGATGTTCGAATGCACGAAGTATTGTGGAGTCTAGCTTGTTGCCGAATGAATACGAAAAATTTCCCGGTGTCTAGTAATAGCGCATCCTATATAATATGTAGACGATCTCTGTCTGTCTGTCTGTCCGTATTTAATACCTCTAGTACCTTGAAACTCAACAGAAGTTCTTCAAATTTTGCAGAGCGAATCCTCAGGGTAAAATACAAGTCAAGTTCGAGTTTCAGCAAGATCAGATAACCTTTTACCCTAAGAACTCCAATTTAATTAATTTTTCCCCTATGAAAAATATTGTATTAATGCATAGAGAATATTGCATAGAGATATGAAGGTAATGGAATATCATTTTTGTTTACTTTAAATGTCTCGCTTCAATGTTGAGTTAATAAAGTAGGGCCACAGTGGCTCGGTGGATAGAGCGATTCCAAGTGGGGCCTTAGTGGCTCAGTGGATAGAACTATTTTAAGTGGGGCCGCAGTGGCTTAGTGGATACAACTATATCAAGTGGGGTCACAGTGGCCAAGTGAATAGATATATATCAAATGGGGTCTTAGTAGCTCAGTGGATAGAGAGATTCCAAGTGGGGCCGCAGTGGCTCAGTGTATAGAGAGATTCCAAGTGGGGCGTTACTGGCTCAGTGGATAGAACTATGTTAAGTTAGGCAGCAGTGGCTTAGTGGATAGAACTATATTAAGTGGGGCAGCAGTGGCCAAGTGGATATATATATCTAATGTGTCCTTAGAAGCTCAGTGGATAGAGAGATTATAAATGGGGCCGCAGTGGCTCAGTTGATAGAGCGATTCCAAATGGGGCCTTAGTGGCTCAGTGGATAAAGAGATTCCAGGTGGGGCCGCAGTGGCTCAGTGGATAGAAATATAGGGGATGGTGGCCTAAGGCGTACCATTTCTTACATTATTGAATTAATTTGGACCAATCTTCAATGTACTGCTCCAATATTGATTTAGTACGAAGCAGCATATATATATATATATTGTGCATACATATCTACATTAATATGTCTAGTTAGCAAAAATAGTGACCCAGAAAAAATTTCTTAGCGTAAAACTGCAATCGGTACGATATAGGAAACCAGTATCCAAAATCGTAAATAGCCAGTATCGTAAATAGTACCGCTACAAACAGAAATAGTCTAATACAAAATTTGTCCATGGAAACAGTTATAATGATGTTTTAAGTATATACAAGTACATATTTCACCCTAAATTAAATAAACAAGCAAATAATTTACATGCAACACAAATAAAACGTTTCAGGCCTGATTTAACCCCTGCGCAGTTTTCATGTACCCAGGCGTGACACTGTAAACATTGCACCATATTTTCTACGACATTTTCCTCACATACTGAGCAAAACCAATCATCTTGCACAAGTTCTATGGTTACATTGGACGCGAACGAAGTAGAAGGGGTATTTTTGACTGGAGTTCTTCTTAAACGCTTGTTTGCACATGCAGAACGTCCCTTCCCTTTTGTAGATTTACTATCTACTTTGCTGGCCGTCTTCCTTCTTGTATCTTTTGCAGCTATCAAATCACGTTTGTACAAATTGCTTGTCAGTACAACAGCAGGTTGAGCTCCCCGCCTTGCTTGTGTGGACACATGTTTGGGACATGTTGGAATCGTAGGAATAGCTTCGATAGAAACATTCAACTTCAAAATCATCTCCTGCTGAGTAGGCCTATCATTAAGGCTAATTATTTTACTACCTGTTGGATCGCTGATGTTTTCTGTAGGCTTACAACTAGGCGTATCTGTCTCATTTTCATCGGAGTGGCATTCGTTTTCTTCCAGATTTGCAGCTGCTAACTTCCTGACATCAGTGATTGTTACCCCAAACAGAAGCTCTTCTAATCTTAAAATATTATCAACGAGTTGTTGCTCTTCTTCGGGTGGAAGGATGGTGGTACGGCTTATGGCTTTTACGGATTCGTTAGCTACAACATTCTTCCTGTCTAAGTGCCTTTTCAATGTTGGCTTTGGAATGTTGTATTGTTGACAGCATTTTCATTAAAAGCCATGTCCCCGTTTCTATACGACGCAAGAGCCATTGCCATCTCCATTTCAGTCCAAGCTCCATATTTCCTTTTCGTCATTCTGTAACACACAACGGACATGTGTTTCAGTAATCGTTTATTTACGGTGACTATTAAATACTTTTACACATGGTAAATATGGAACTTGGCAAATGTAAGGCGTGTTCAACTGAAACCCATTGTTCTCGGATGTTGATGTACGACCATAAAAAAAAATGTTCCGTAAACAATACACAGATTTAATGCGGCATATATACTGAAGTTTGTAATTAAATGTGATAACTGCATAAAACTATGCAAAAGGTTATTTAGATTGTTCAAAGTGTTTACACATACAGTCAGCAATAAACGGGTTTCATTGTAACTTGCCTTGTAGTAGTATCCTAAATCGTAGCGGTACGATTTGCGAAACTACGACGTGGTAAACCCTAGGCAACTCGTCATCAAACAGAGCAAACATATGAAATATAGCCTCAAATTGTTTGTCGTCAGATATAAATTAGTTCAAAATGCGAAGAAGAGTTGTCTTTACAATAATAAATATATTTAAACAATAACTACTTATTTTCCAATTTCGTACAGGCTCACAACTGAGGTTCAGAAACTACATACAGAAGTGCAAATAATCATAAACTCCAATAATACCGCTAAACGTGGTTCCATACTTACGTTATTCTTTGGACTGGCCGGGAACTACAACAGGTTCATCTTGTAGCCACAAGAGCTCATTAATATTCATATTTCCTGGAATACAGAGGTGGTACGATTTAGGAGGCGGTACGCATTCGGCTACTTTCCCCTATCAAGGGGGGGGGGGGGGGGACCTAGTTGCTTAGTGGCTTAGTGGATAGAGAGATTCCAAGTGGGGCCTTAGTGTCTCAGTGGATATAACTATGTTAAATTGGCCTGCAGTAACCAAGCGGATAGAGAAATATTAAATGGGACCGCAGTCGCTTCAATGTCGAGTTAATTTCACATTATTTCATTATTACCTACGTATATCTATGCATTATATTTTTCAATCTTTGTATGGTAACCAAATTTTTTAACATGATAACTGCTCTAACCCCGTGACAATACAAAAAACAGAGAGGTGACGGGCTAACCCCTAGTATAAAAATGATGGCCTGGTTTATAGATTGAGGGCCGGAAATTTCGCGGATTCATTCGGCTACAAGCTAGACTCCACAATCCTTTGTACATTCGACATCAGTTAGTAGTTCATTGGCTGTTGCTCCAGTTTAACCAAAGACCAAGTCCAAGACTTGTCCTCAGCTGAATCCGTGAAGTTTCCGGGTCTCTGATTATAGGTAAAGGTTATTTAGTTAGTTTGTGGAACTTGTTAAACTTTCTTTTGACAGTCTCTTTTCTTTAGTACGATGAAAATGTATTGGTGTTTGTTACTTATGCTTCGGTAAAGGCACAGCCCCGACGAGAGGGCATTGATGTTATATTGTTCACAGAATCTTACAGTGCTTATAAAACAATGTACTTGTTTTATAGATTTCCAAGTTATTTTGTTTATTTAAGGATATTCTAATGCTTCTTTTTGAGAGTGTCCTTTCTTTTATGCGATGGAAGCGTATTAGTGCTTGTTACCGCTTCGTCTTCTGTAATGGCACTTTACTGTACAACCCTGAAGAGAAGGTGATGTTGGCATTTCTGCAGCAATGCGGCTCGACTTCCTGGAAGTCCAGGAGCTTATTTTTTTACAATTTAATTTTTTATAACTCATCATTCTGA
Source organism: Dryococelus australis (assembly GCA_029891345.1). Taxonomy (NCBI): domain Eukaryota; kingdom Metazoa; phylum Arthropoda; class Insecta; order Phasmatodea; family Phasmatidae; genus Dryococelus; species Dryococelus australis. The sequence goes on from CM056994.1 coordinate 281,904,727, forward strand.
AGTTTTGAAAAATTTCACACATCAGCTGTTAAGTTATTTTCTGCAAACCATCAAAAATCATTTCGGCGACATTTTAGTTTCTGAGTTAAAGTGTTACAAACACGTATTTTTTATATGCGCTGTACTTATGGTTCAGCAGTTGTCTTGCAACAACGTACTGCGTGATCGATAATATTGTGATTAACCATCCATTTCAAAGAGGTGCAGAAAATTTTACAACTCAGATTTAGCCATACGCAACACTGCGCCACAGAGTATACTTATAAGCAGAGACCTGAAAAATTCGCGTTATTTTCTGGCAGCAGACTAAAATTCACCGTTCTATATATTTTCAAGTCGCGTTTATTTGATTATTGGCTTTTCCAGTAGTGAGGGGACACATTTTCTTTGGTCTTGCTTGGACGTGATTGGGCTAGCCTCTCGTTAGTTGCTTGCTATTGGTCCTAATGCGCTCAGAACGTGTCCGAACGAACTGTAGACCAATGAAAACGCAAAACAAATGCACAAGGGTTTGAAGTCTAGTCTGTCTTGAAATTATAACGCGAATTCTGCAGGTCACTTCCTATAAGAATACATAGGTGAAACACCCTCTTAAACCATGAACTCCAGAAAAACGGCGTCACTGACCAGGTCAGCGCCTGGTAGCTTACGTGTCAGCTGTCTTACCAGCCAATAAGGTGCCTTTCGCAGCGTGCAGTAGCCAGTCAGACTAAGGGCCCGTTCCCAGAGACTTGCGCAGAGGGTACGTTCTCATCAAAGTATCCGCTACGATATTTCGTCTCTGTGTAGTTATACTCTATGAATGGGCACTGATATACCTTGCTGTGTACAATACCGGTCTTAACACTTTGTAGACTGTGCTCCAGTGTAGCTCGGACAAAGATAATTTGAAAATTGTTTTGTTGTTCAGAACAAAACTCGTATGGATGTGCAGTCTTTGTTCTGCTAGTGTTTAACATTACCTCACAAGAACACGACAGCGCATGTAGCAATTCTACTGCTAAGGATAGAATTTTTTTTCTTTTTTTTAGCAACTCAAAGGGGTATGATTGATTGTAAATCCTTTTATAAGATAAAGGACATTTGATTGGGTCAATATCATCTCGGCTATCCATCAGTTGTTGACAGGCCAATAATGAACGCTGTAAAGTCCAGGGTAGTGTCCGGTGTGGTATGGCCAAATAGGACGATGGTGAGTTCTAACACAGACACCAACAGAACCGGTGTTCTTGCAGTAGTTGATATAGGTGACTCACTTCTAATTTGTCTTACGTGGCAGTAAATGTGTGTAGACCTCAATATGTTAAGTATCATTTATGTGCAACTTTGCCCTGATACAGTGAGTAACTTAGTTCAGGCTTGAGAATGAATTATGGGGAAGTGGTGGAGAGATTTGGGTGGATCTTAATATCGAGATTTTGAGAGCCGAAATTATAGGGAAAGTTGTAAATACAGTTATGGGACGAGTGCACGTAAATTCTCATGTAAACAGAGCCTAGGCTGGTTCTCGACGGCCCTGTTATAACCCTTTCAGACCCACATTAATTTGCGGTTTCAAGTGTTGCAAACTACATTTTTTTTATGATCCGTGCTGTACTTAAGTCAACACAACACTTGCTTCGCTGTCACAACCAATGAGCTGTAGGGTGTATGTTCAGCTACAATAATATGAACCAATTAAGACCTAGGCCAGTAAGACGGTTTGCGAATCATTTACCCACAGGTAAGCTCATTGGTCATTGAGTTTCGCAGTGTACAGTACACATTGAAAATTACCTGCACGTGCGTAATGTACACAATTGTGTACACTGTGTTTGAACGGGTTAAGCACAGGTAGTTATAGCCCTGGCTGCTCTCAGGCGTTCCCTGAACGCGCATCTTCAGTGGCTCCGAAATCCCTCGGGGTATCTACTTACTTCTGCAGCGACCACGAGATTGGAGCATGTCTTCCACCCGGTAGAGCAAAGCAAACCTGTTATGCCAACACGAATTGATAACAGCATTCCGGTTTGGCCCGATGATGAAAAAAAGGGGGGGGGGGGCCGAGGGGAGAGAATGAGAGAAAGATTTACTGCGCTGTTTTGATAACTGTTGTCTCCGTGATAGCAGCATCACACAAGTGAATGAGTTACAAGGAAAACGGATTTGCTTCTGTTCCCATTGTGGGTGGATTACAGCGCGAAACTGTTCAGCAAATATTTGGCGAAGCGAGGCACAATGAGGCGATGAACAAAGCCCCTGCAGTTTTTTAATGTGTATGCACCGTCACAAGGTTTATTTCAGTTTGAGAACAATCGCAACGGAAAATTTTTTGCACCAAATATTTAATTTATATAAGGTGCCTTCATGCTGAACAAAAAAACTGTTTATGGATACTTACTTACGGCAAAATAACATTGACCATATCAAATACGAAAAGCTTAAAATTCGTTGAATATTTCTCTCGTTCTCTTTTTTTTTTTTTTTTTGTGGTGAATGCATGCTAGTGTTCTGCATATTTGCAGTTGGAAGTAAACTGGACGTGACCACGTTTACAGCTGTGTAGTGTTTGGACCACATATCAGTTGGCACGCCTAAAAGGTAGAAAATGGACAAAGTTGCGAGTTCGTTGACATGAATCGATAGACGTTAAAGTCTTATGTACAATCAAACTGATGTTATTTGTAATTGTGTTCATTAGTGGCTGTCATTGTAGGCCTACCCTTGAGAAATTGCAATGCCATCGAAACATTATTTTAAAGGGAGGAGTGGGATTGTAACTGACTCAGGTTCCTACAAAGCATTTTAGATAAACTGTGCGTTTAACAGCTAAACTAGAGCAAGTGTAAATGTGTTTGACGTTAAGCATGTCACTAAATCACAATGTTGATTTTTTTTTCTCGGTGTATTTTTGACGGGCATTAGGGCCCTCCTAAAAAAGCGCTATTCCAACCACTGCGTCCAGGATATGATTGGCGCACGTAACCCTATGACGTCACAGTGCTATCCGAAGCTCCCCACGGCTACCCCGAGTTCGGTTTTCCGTGGTTTCCCGAAATCACTCCAGGTGAACGCTGGGATGAGCCCTAAGTAATGGTCATGGCCGATTCCTTCTCATTCATTCCCCAATCCCTCTTCCCTGAGCAGTTTGATCCGTCTCTAATGATCTCGCTGTCGACGAGACGTTAATCTCAAATACCTACCTACCTACGGAAGCTCCCTTGTCCTAGGTCAAGCTGTGTCCTTAGACAAGCATTCGCCAACTTTGAACTTTCGTCGCAAGCTATTCCACTTTTATATACGTTTTCACGCACCTATACAAAATATACAAACGTATTAAAAAGAGACAACAAACGAGTATAGAAATTCATACTTTTTTTTTCCACATCTACGATACTAGTAAATAATAAATTACGCTACGTAGTGAATTTACTAACTCAAGTTATAATATAAATTATATGAAATCAATAAATGTCCACATATTACTTTATTTCGAAAATCACAATGTATAAAATCTACTATATTATATCTACTATGTTATAATCTACTAATTACGGTATTATTATAACGTTCTTCGCATGGAAACCGGCAAATAATAACACTTCATTAGTAAATAACTAAAACACAATAATGACCGTATAGCTGTGTTTAAGAAGCTCTGGTGGCAGTCTCTGAAAGCTCTTCTTCGAACATCGCAGAACATAACTATTGTAAATCGCGTTTCTGAAAACGCCAATGTGAAGTCATTCAAGTTGGAGCTACGATACGGAAACCTTTTGGAAGTTCAGAGCAAGTGACTTTCATGGAAGTCACTTGAAAGTACGTAGTCTAAATAAAGTAAAGGTTAGAAAAGGCTATCAGGGGTAGTAAAACAATATGAATATAGAAATATCATGAAGTGGAGGTAGCGTGTTAAGGCAGGCAAGCAGTGAGGGTGTTTATTATATAATAAGTCTCATTTTACCATTTTAGAACAACGCCCTTGAGTGAGTGAGTGAAGAGTTTTGGGCAACTCTTAACAGAGAGGTCTTGAGAGCCAATGAGGATGATTGAGGTAAATATTGAGCGGCGCTGAAATGATGAGAAAAAAAAGGGGGGGGTGTTCCCGAGGAAACCCACTGACCAGCGGCATCGTACAGCATGATCCCCCCATGCGAAAATCCGGGAGTGACCTGCTGAGGATTGAACCCGGTTCTCCCTGGTGAGGGGGCGAGCAGACTAACCGCTCAGCCATCGCGGCCCCTAAAACGCACTTGAGTTCCTTTAGTATATGACTAACAAACTATCAGTATGTTACGACATCCACTCATTCACTTGCCTGTGAGAAGAAGGAAATAGCGAGCTCTTTAGTAATTTAAGTATAAATAAGTACAGTATATATAAAAAATAAGCACAGCTAGAGACCTGAAAATTTCGCGATTTTAATGACCTGCAGACTAGACTCTACGGTCTTATGTACAAATATGCCGATATTAAGTGCACATTGGCTGTCTGCTGTCACAGTGGAAGGCGACGATTGGGCCAGCGTTCTCCAGATGGTATCGAACACCGTGTGGACCAATGGATACAGTTATATAAAAACACGTGTTTTGAATTCTAGCTTGTCTCAAAATGAATCCGCGAATTTTTCAGGTCTCTATGCATATCAGTTGAATATTAGGCTACAGGCTACGCGCAAACAATAATAATACCAAAGGAATGCAATTTTACCACTTGGAAAAAGTACACAGAAGACAGCTGGGAAGGTTGCAGCTCACAAAATAATATCTTCTTTAGAGCAGCAAACAGTTTTTTGTTGTGTCCGTGTGATGTGGTTAGTGCTTGTCTCGTTCTGACGTTTTGTATTTGCAGGGCTGAAGAGCAGCACAGCATCTCTCCGGGAGATGCACGTCCAGCTTTATTATACCAGTAGTGGTTGTTCCTGCTATAAGCCAACCACGAGCTACAGTTAGCCAGGTCCGCTAGCCGGCTAGTGGCCACAAGTTCACCAGCCCACACATACAGCAGCTGAAATCAAGACTATGTCGTCAAGGGATTTATGCCCGGTTGCACCAACATCTTCCCCGATCCGAGATCGAATGATCCTAGTTCCGAACCGGGATCCAGTTTGATCTTGGTTCCAATGTAAAAGTGTTACACCAACGAAATTTCATGATTCTGGATCTCCGATTCGTCGATCTTAATTCCAAAGTGAGCGATCGATATTAAGTATGAGACAAATTTTGCTATTGGTTCGTAATATATGGCGTCATGAAAGTAGGCGTATTTTTCACTATAGATAGAATTATATGCGCGATGTCTTATCTGTTTTAATTCAATTACTAATGTACGAATTTTACTGAATAATATTTAATAACTTATAAGGTTTGTTTTAAATTCCCAAGAAAACAATCGACCGTAGTTCTATCTGTTGGCGTATTTTCAAACTACATTTGTCGACGATGGCTTATGATCTCAGATAGAGATTTCGAACAGCCAATTTTGGAGGTTTGAAATGAATTTCATCTCGATCTCCAGTCTAGCTTTGAACTCGAATGGTGCAACAGTTTTCTGTGTCGATCTTAGATCCGTTCTTGGATCGAGTTTCGAACCACGATAGTGCAACCGGGCATTATAAGTGCAATTGAAACACAAGAAAGTAATAAAAATGTTCTTTTGTTTACTGTTTAGAGTTCTCTATCAAATATATGAGTATTAACTAATTATGGTAGCACTATTTTAATACATAAAATATCAAGTTGGACATTAATTTAATTGTGGTTGTCTTGACTTCCGGCCTATAGCCGCGTGTTTGTTTCTCCAACCAAGATGCGGCTCCAGTCCGAAAGCTGTGATAACCACCAGCCGGAAAATGGCGTCGAAAGCCTGCAATCTTCTGGCAATTTCATTAATTTGATTTTATTTATTTATTAACGCCATATTCAGTCATTGGCTGGTTTACAAACTAATCTTTACAACTATGAATTATATAAAAAACCACTTATTCCAAAAATAATTCATGCTGAAGTAGGCGCACTATAATAATAATAACAATAATAATTATTATTATTATTCCATTACAATATCAGCTCAAAGTAAGAACTAACTTGTAACTACCTGGAATACAGAAAAAAAATTACGAGCGTAATTTAATAGTTAACTTAAACTAACAGGGATAATCTCTTTTGTCTAATGTTAAGGTAGCAGAAGATAATTTCATAAACAGAATAATAATAATAATTTAGTAAGAAAAAAATTTACTTCAGCGCACCCAAATTGTAGAACTAACACTAATCATTCATTTAGAGTGATAACTAGAGCTAGTGACTTTTTGCGAGAAAATATGAGTACATTGTATCCTTCAATACTATAAGCACTAACAGCAGTTTGTCTATTGCCATTGGTTGCTGCCTGCTTGGGAAGGAGTTTTCATATTTGACCAAGCCACTCAGAATTCTGCAACATCGGCACGGCTCCTGCGTGATTCTTGTGCAGACAGTTAACACGTGGCAAAAGATAATTCAGCCAATCAAGATATGTAAACGACCCTACAATGTTTTGGAGTGTAACTTGTCTTGAAATATTTTCGCGAAATTTCACTACTCTTAGTGATAAGTCAGCAAGACGTGCTCTCAATAGGGTGAGCTTATATGAAAAATTCAAAAGACTAAATCTTTTTTTTTATTAGATTATCTGGCAGGTCATTTCACAAGGCGAAGGAACAATAACAAAATAAAAATAAAAATAAAAAATGCTATTTGTAGTCGCGTCACGCGGTATTATGTATTTGTTCTCGTTCCTGGTATTATGCTGATGGTGTACAGTACGTCGAATTAACCCTGTCCGTCAATACGACGGATTTCACGTCAACAAAAGTTTCCTTACTGGATAATGAAATGGCACAACCGCCTGAAGTCAGTATCCAAACAGTTGGTTTGCTCAAATGCTTGACTAACGTAATACTATTTTTTCATTGAAAGAAAGCCTGAGACATGCATTTTGAATTTTTGTGCCCTGTAAGCCAGTGTTTTGTTCAAGCAAATGAATAGCATGCTGCAGTAATGAATGACGACAGCACTAGTAGGTCATAAAGTTTTATCTTCGGGTGTGTAGGAAGGATTTACTTGAACTTACATAACGTTTGAAGACAATACTAAACGGTGCGACGAATGGCACCACGTCACCAAACGCGTTTGAATAATCATCCAACTTACAACTAAAAAGTCTTAAAATTAATGGGCTGGACCAGGTCGAACATGCACTCGAAAAATTAAAACATATAAGTAATTAGCACGCAGGACCACGTCGCCAGACACCCGTTCGAATACTTACTGTGTACACACGAACTTTATCACGTTGATTTTACTGTTAAAAACCTCCAAAGTGACACAAAAGTAGTAATTACCTAAACTGTGATGTTCTCGCCAGGTTTACGTTGCCTTAAAAAGACTTTGAAAACCTGGGGCGCCAGGAAAACAAGTGGTATTGTACGAGTAAATTTTCACGTGCAGCAGCAACCAGCTTTGGCAGACATATGTGTGGCGGACGGATGTTTCAACGGTTCGTCGCCTGAGCGCAGCACCGGCGACGGCAAGCGAGGAGAACTGCTTGCCCTGGTGTGTGCGCACCTCCAAAACGATGACGTCTGGTAACGCAGTTTCCGGCAACTTGGTCAAGAGGCCAGAAGTTTAATGACGTACTGTAATATTATTGGTGTTTGACATTTCAATTAAGAAGACCCCCTAAGGGAAACAGTTGTCCGCTGCGTCAGTTCACCTTATTAGGTAACATCAACCGCCATTGGCCGTCAATATCACGACCCCTCCCAGGAACAATTGATAGCCTCAACTATCTCTTGGAATCGCCTTTTTTGGGGAAATTATTGGAGTCCTTACTTGATTGTTAGTGCTAGTTGGCGCACTTGTGTATTTAATGCCTTTCACGCTTCTTTCTAGGTCAGCCAGCGGCCTCGAGTTTGTCCACATGTAAGATTAATGGTGAATGAAAAGAATTGAAAGAATCATAACCAAAATAAAAGAATATTACCACACTTCCTTATTTCTGTTACAAGTCGTTTATCACTATCAACTTACCCTTACACTGTACAGAAAAATGGTTTTTTGTATGGCTTTTACCATTTTAGTGTTCTGTTGGTTTTGATAGGTATTATGCAAATCTTGCCTTTCAACGCCCTTGGTTTAGGACGCAGCAAGTTCAGAACGGTTTGCAGGCTTGAGAAAGTGCTGTTTGGTTTGGGGGGGGGGGGGAAGATTTGGGCTGCTCATATCATCGAAGTCTTGTGAGTGTATATGGGTAAGCGAGGTGAGTATGGATCAGCCCAGGAATGAAAGGGCGGGAGAAACGGGAGATCCCCGAAAAAACCCGCTGACAGCGTCCCCCCCCCCCCCCCCCGTTTTCCGACAGTTTTGGTGGAGTATGTTCTATTTTTATAGGCTATTCATTGTAAAATGAGTACTTTTGAAAGCACTGCTTAAGATCTACTTATATACACGTTGCGTATTCTTCCCCCTTAGGTAAAATTAGCATTGCTACGGGCCTCATCACTTCATTCATGCGTGGGTCGAACGAAACTGTGAAATTATTGAGAAATTAAATACTTTACAAATGGGCAATTTTTACATTTCGTGGCATTAAAAAAAAACAAAAAGTGAAAGAAATAATTATAAGTTATCACAAATGGTTAGGCCTAAGAACATTTTTTATTCAATGTTAAGATCTTGAACTACTTTCCATCCATAGTTACCAACTTTACTGTGCGATTGTCACTCAGTACGCCCATTAAAATATATGAATGCATGGGCAGTGACATTTTGGTACATTTATAAAGTGCTCACTTTATCTTGAACAGCATTTAATGAGTTGTGGGTGTGTTGTACAGTCGGGTAGAGTGCCCCATTGAAAGCCACACTAATTCTATGTCGAGCCCCGACCAAACTTCTCGAATAACCCCAAAGAACTGCTAGGAGTTGTCTTGCTGTCTGTCGTGGTCGGTACCCGAGTTGTGTCTTCGATAAGCTATGAGTGGTTCCCCGCCCATAGACTAAAGATGAGGTAGACCGATCTCACTGGCTGCGTACAAGCACAACCAATTTCCGTGTCCCAACAATGAACTGCTTTTATGCCTACACGTCTAACAAAAATGGCGTGGATTAGGTTTGAGGTTAGAACACTGTGTAGTAGACAAGTGCGTTTGAGATGTTTTTATACTTCCTCTAATCAATTTGTAACGCTTTTTTGATTAAATTCAAACTCGTAAAAATACTGTATTAATGTAACAATGCTTGTCATTAAAAAATTAAGATATAGACAAACACGTTGATCTATTATGTTGACCATGTGACTTTGACAGTTGTGTTCCTTTGGGGTATACGAATAAGCTGTTTACTTCATCTTTAGTCTATGGCCCAGCTGCGGTGACTTCCCACGCACTTGAGGGTCTTGACGACCGGGCAGCTGTGCGAGATCCGGCGTGGCTTTCCCTTAGGACATGCCACCGCCGGAAGACCTGCACGGCATCTACGTCGGGCAGCTGACGGATGTCGTAGGCCAACCCTCAAACCGACCAAACATTTCCACCAACGCACACTGAATATTCTTCACTATGAAATTAAAGCTCGAGACCTCAGCCTCCAGAGTGCTATCGTAGTCCAGGCTAACGTGTGAATGGGGCCGCGGTGGATGAGCGGTTAGCCTGCTCGCCTCCCACCAAGGCGAAGCGGGTCCAATCCCCGGCCGGGTAACTCCCGGATTTTCGCAATCGTGCCGGACGATGCCGCTAGTCGTCGGATTTCCTTGGGTATCTCCCGTTTCCCACGCCTTTTCATTCCTGCCCTGCTTCATACTCACCTTGCTGCACCCTCATCGGCTCTCAAGACCTCGCTGTTAAGAGCCGCACGAATCTCCTCACTCACTCACTAACGTGCGACCATATACGCCAAGCTGACACTCGCACATCAATAACTAAGACTATAAGTCGTTCACGGTAAAATAAGCACTTTTGTATGCAATGCTTCAGATCTACTTATAAGCTCATTGTGTATCATTCCGTTATATGTAAAATCATCATAGTTGTGGACCCATTCGCTTTGTTCATACGTCAGTAAATGAAAATTGTAAAATTATTATAAATATAATATTTCACACGTTTAACAATTCATACATTTATATAAATTTACAAAATCAGAAATAAAAAAAATAGTTTTATTGAAACATATTTACCGAACACTTTTAATTCAACGTTGTGATATGGAACTACTTCCCCTCCGCCGTGACCAACTTTACTGGCCATATGCCTCTACGTTTGCCCGTTAAAAATACACGCAGTTAAGGACAATAACAGTTTTAAAGGATCTATTTCAAAAGTTCTCTCTTTACCGTGAAAAGGCTTAAAGCTAAATAATTTTTGTGTTTTCACGCTGTGCACTTAGTTTCCACAGGTGCATATTCGTGCGATCAAGGTGGCGTTAGGTGAACGTGGTTATTCCCGAGACTAATCACCATCAATTATCTCCTTTGTTTTTTCCTTCCCACTCCGAAACAAAGGTTTCTGGGTCGGCCTCTTTGATCTCCTTGCTCATGGACGCGGATCGCCTTATGGCGGATCGCCCGCCAACTTAATTAACAAACACCAGTAGTAGGTCCCGGGGAGGGGTATTTTATGCCACCTGGGATTAATTGGGATTAATTGATGGATTATCGATTTGATTGAAAGGGTTACTCCCAATCCGATTTTAATCCGATAAAAATTGGAAGGTATTAATCAAACAAGGGCTAATTTTTAATCGGATTAAAATTTATCTTCTTGATTTTTTGCTTACTTCTTTCTTTTTGGGTTGGGGGGGGGGGTAGTAGGAGCTCTGTACGATGTTAACGATGTGGTGTCCTGAAGGTGACTGCTAGCTACCTGACTCTAATCCACATTTAAAAGTATTCGGGTTTCGCTGTCTTTTTAGACACAGCTCTCGCTCCTGTATTTCCCCAACGAACACAACATTTTTAAAATTTAGAAAAATATTATGTCTACAATGTTAATTATAATAAAATTATTTTTTCACTTATATTGTGTATGTGTGTGTCATCGGGGAAACTAAAGAAAGTTTTTAGTTAGGTGAAAATGTGTGAGCGTAAGCGATCCTGTATTGACATCTTTCTTGAAGACAAACAAGCAGTCCAGACAGTGTCCCTTCGCCAAAGTGGGCATGAGTAAAACTTTTGGAGGACGATCTCTATTTAAGCGATTCAAGCATGGATTCGATTATGGAGAGATTATCAATACCAAAAGGTCATAACGTGTCCACTTCCCCAAACATGATATGGTTGATCTTTTGAATGACGACTTATTTTATTAGACTCGGAAGATTCTTGTGTTTCGGAAAGTGCTCCAACCATTTCACAACCGATTTTCAAGTCGATTAGAGATATTTCGCCAAGAGAGCCAGAAAATAATTCCTTTTCTGATTCCCAAGCCTAAGTGGAAACTTTGCCAGATCTTATGCGCCAGCTATTGGCTATGGGGTTCGCAGGAAGACTAAATGACGTGCGGATACGTAATTATGAATTAGAGTCTGACACAGATTTTTATCGTTTTAAAGTCTCTTTATTAAGCTTATTAATGACATCACCCCGACCAGTTAGATTATCCGTTTCTGTAGCGAGCAAGTATTTGAAATTCTTCATGGCGGAAGAAGGCGTAAAAGAGACTTTTTATTTTTCAAAGCAAAGCACTCCCTGTCCTCCATTCATCCTATGTGTGTTTAATCTATGATGAGAATATCGTTCCTTATCTCAAAAACAGACTTCAGGAGTTTAGTGTGCGTGGTTCCGGCTGGGGTCTCCAAATGTTGACATACATGGACGTCCCTGTGAGTCAATATCGGCCATTTACCATCGGTGCTGCGCACACTAAACTGCCCCAGTTTATTTCCAATCATCTTGCTTGTGTCGATGTAGTCTGCCCGGAGGGAATGGGTTTCCAATACACTGTTGTAGCATCTTTGTTTCCTGCCACACAACATGTTTACAGAACTACTTCATATCCAAAACCTCAAGAGGTTTTGAATATCGAAGGTCTGTCGACACCTGTAGTCATGCAGGATATTCGCAATGCTATATCTATCAATGTCTACTGTGTGGTAGACAAAGATAGTAATATAATTGCAAAACTTGCGAATAGGGTGGGGTTGTAGTACCCATGAGTATTTCTCCTGCACGCACGACAAACACGTAAATATTTTGCCTATTCGTGCGAGTGGAAATGCCGCTCATTTGCATTTTGTATGCATTAGAAATTTGTCTCGGCCGGTTAGTAGTCTGCTGAGTAAGAAGAAGTGTAAGAAACATATTTGCGAGCGTTGTCTTCAGTATTTCCAAACTGAGGAGAAACTCGCAAGTCATAGTATTCTTTGCCAGCAGCAAAAAGCTGTTCGCAGTATTTCCCCACTGGGAACGACAAGTACTTGGGATTTTAAGATTACAGCAAACAGCAGAGATTGTGTTTCGTTGCCTATTAAGAACGCAGAAAGTTGTCTGAAACCCATGTTCACTTCTTGCCTAACGATCAAACAAGTAATACAACTACCATCAACCAACATGTTCCATATGCTTGTAGCATTTTGTTGGTTTGTTCATGCAATCCAAGTTTATCTCAGTATTTCGAGTTTGTAGGTGCTGATTGTATGTACAAATTAGTTGATAAATTAGTTGAAATTCAAAGTGGGTTGCAGGAATTTACAGCGTCATTGTTCCGATGAAGCCAGAAAACCCTGCTGATAAAGCTATGTTGGCAGCTCAGAAAAGTTGTCACATTTGTAAAGAACTGCTTGGTGCAGATGATATTGTAGTCGACCATGACCATCTGATGGGCGAAATCTGAGGCTGCACACATAATAAGTGCAACTTGAATTTCAGACTGCCTAAATGACAACTTGTCGCTGTTTTCTATAATCTGCAGAATTATGATGATCAATTTCTTATAAAGCTCTTGGCTGAACATTACATAATGTTACATTGTGGAATCGGGGTAATTGAAATTCCTGGAAAAATTCAAGTGATTGGAATGTTGGAATGACCCTTGAAAAATACAAATGTATCACGAAACAAATTCACAATGGGACTGATTGCAATGGAAAGGCGCAATATTTCATGTTAAGATTTCTTGATTCTTCCAATTCATGAGCGCCTCTCTGGAAACTTTGGCAGGCACTTTACTACCTGTGCAGTTGAGTATAATCTGCTCAATGTTTCCAGACAACACCCAATTCAAATTAGCAAAATGAAAGGGAGATTTTCCTTATGACTTTGTTAAGTCGACAGACAGTCTGATGTGCAAGTCACTCCCACCAAAGCACGCATTTCATAATGTGATGAGAGGCGAAGGCATTAGCGACGAGGATTACACTCATGCCCAAGACGTATGGGATGCGTTCAACTGCATAAACTTGCTGCAGTTTGCCATTCATTACTTATGTGTGGACACTTGTTTGCTGGCTGATGTTTCTGAGGATTACAGGGTCGTATGTTTGACTCATTACGATCTTGACCCCGCCATGTACGTCACAGGTCCGTCTTTTTCACGGGACACTTTATTGTCAATGACACGTGCGCAACTAGAGCTGTTGGCTTACCCTGACATGTATCTTTTTGTAGAACGTGGGGCAGAGGAGGCATTACCCAGGTTTCAAAAAGACATGCGGAACTCAAAAATATTTACATGGGTGAGTACTACAACCCAAGTGTGGCATCGAAATATATATGCTATTTCGACGTCAAGGGGAGTAACAGTCATACAATGTAGTTCAAGCTTCCGATTGGTAATTTCGAGTGGGTTGAGGCTGACGTGTTCTCTTCATGGGATTTTGAAAACACGGTGAATGACGGTGACACTTGTTTTTTTCGCGGAAATTGATCTATCATTTCCAGAGGAGTGACATGATAAACTATCTGATCTGCCATTTGGCCCCAAAATATGGCGTACCCCGAACGGCTTGCATGAGAAAGTTCTTTTAACACTTGTGTCATGCATGAAATATGTTATACACGGGAAAACACTGAGGCAGTATTTGATGTACAGGACCAAACTTGACTCTGTTCATCCCGTTTTGTGCTTTGAGCAGATGGCATGGATGGCTCCGTACATCGACCTTGACTAAGAAACGAGGCCAGGCTGCGAACGCATTTGAAAAATCGTTTTTAAGTCGATGAATAATCCCATTTATGGAAAAACATTGCAGAATGTCCGCCAGGAAAGGGACATAATAGCTGTTTCGAGGTATAACACGATCTATGGGGCTGCAGAGCTGATAGGATGTCCGGCATTCAAAGCGTAGCAGATTATCGATGAAAACTTAGATCTCATCGAGATATCAAGTGTTCTGTTGTGTTCAACAAACCTTTGTACACTGGTGTTGCCATTCTCGACCTTTCAAAATTAACACTATGAATTTCACTATCAGTACATGTGTACAAAATTTCTTCCACCGGCTTTGCACCTCCTGTATTGTGACACCGATTCCTTGGTATACTCTATTGCTTGTGATGATGTATATAAAGTAATTACCCCAGATTTAAAGGCATGGTTTAATACATCCAACTATGCGATCTATTATCTTCAATGATTCCCTTACAGGATCAAAGGCCGTACCAGGGTGATGAAAGATGAATGTGCTGGGCGCATATCACACACTTTGTGGGTTTACGTTCTAAGCTTTATGCATATGTTGTTGCAAATGAGCAATGTATTCTTAAGGCGAAGAGTGTAATAGCTACATGTTGCAATCACTCAGGTACGAGGATTATCGAGATTGCCTCGAAAATTTCAGAAGGGTAATGGGGACCCAATATCAGTTCTGTTAGTGTGTTCATCAAGTCTACACCGAATGCGTAACAAAGGTGATGTTGTCAGGTACGGATGATAAGCGGTACATTGAGGCAGATGGATTATCAACCTTACCTTGGGGGCATTATCGAATACATGAATAAATTTCTTTTTTATTTTCCACCCTATAACAGTTTTAGCACCACAATAAATTTACAGACCTCCCAACACCACACAACGTCAAGGACACCCATCTGCCGACACCACACGCACTTCCTGTCCCACAGTCGTCGCAACTGTTTGCAATAATTATCGCAGCAAACTATAATTATCATCACAGCTGATTACACCAACTACAAATATTTACAACACCTGTTGAATCGTCATCAATGCTGTTGCTCCTTGTTTTCCTACCTGTAAGGCATTACATAACTTAAGTAACAACTCTCTTGAGACAAGTGTCTTCGATCTAATTTCCCTTGTCAAAGATAAAAATGAAATTCCCAGTGGAAACTGTGTGCGTGTGAGTGTTCTGCCTCAGTCACTTGGCGTATGTGAGTGAGAATCATCCAGATGTGACGAATGAACGTCCCTCTGTGCGTGTCTTCGAACACACCTCCCGAATGTGTCGTTAGGGAAAATATTGTAAATAATTAGGAAAGAGAGACATCAACCATAATGCTCTGAAAATTGTTTCTTGTATATAAATCTCTTCGATTGTGTGTTTTAGTTAGTATAAATATCTTTTCATTTTGTAATATGTCAAACACTTTCGTAACATTAGTAATAGTAACAGTAGTGTAGCAATAGTAATAGCAGTCTTAGTAATAGTAGTTGTGCTAACTTCCAGATGTAAAAAAAAAGTATTATGAAATGTTTGTAAAATGTTGTTGATAAAATGTTATTGATGAACTGTCTTTTAGTTTGTACATTGATTGTTGTTCAAATATTATTGATGAAATATCTTGTTTTGGTAAAAATGACTTGTTTTTTGTAATTTAGTTGTAAGATGATTGTTTTTAAAGTTCATATTAAATTGCTTTGTAAATATTTGTATAAGAATTGTGACTGAAAAATTACTTTTACTGTTTGCAGATGTTTGTTGTAAATTCAATCTTTTTTGTGTGATATCGTAAATACTTAGTTTTAAGGCTGAATTTCAAAAGGGTTTTTATAGTAAAATGTTAAAAATGAATAGTGTGTGACTTTTTATTTATTTTTCAATACCTCATTTCACTAACTTTTTCCAATAATATCTTATGTATTATGAGTGATGGTTTAATTGTAGTGAAGTGAAATAAGTAGGTGTATATCAGTAATGGTGTACTGATGACTTGTATTTAAAAAATTCAGGATAACTGTTTGCTTGCTTTTATGAAGAAGAAAATGTAATTTTCTTGACTTAAAAAAAATAAAGAAATTTAAATTAAAACTTGATTAAAAACTAATTTACTTTGAAGGGATGAGGAAAAATTACAAAAAATTATGGATAACAATCAAACATAGCTGAATGAATGAATGAAGTTTTGCAAAGGAATGAGGTAACAGGTTAGTATCTTCAGAGAACCTTGGTCCACTCAAGTTGGAGTAGGACATGGCCCTCTGCTGACCAAGTTTTGTGACACCCCAGAGGAATATATTTAAAGTGAGCCCTCCCGAATACCTTCTACAGAGGCAGGTAGCAAAGACCTGTGTCTCTCCTTGGCTTGAATCTACGACTGCACCCAACAGAAACCAGCAAACAGACTCCAGCAAACGTTTTAAAAATATTTCAATTTACATATACACAGATTACAAGAGTTCCTGTTCAAGATACAACACGATGATGTCTCTAGAAGAAGATAGACAAAATATTTTAACTAGTATAAAAATAAAACAAAATTCAACTCAAGTCATGTAAAAACAGTAGTATATTTTCCAGTAAATTTACAAGAGCCTGACCTACTTTCATCTCTATAGTGCTACCCGCAATTTAATATAAAAGTATTTTATTGGGAAAATATAAATTTTCGTGTGTTGACTTATTTTTTCTTTTCAGATCGATATACTGCATTTGTGATAAGTAATTGATTTCTGTTTTCGGTCTACGAAAATACAATTTGTGTTGATAAGTGTGCTCTATTTACAGGAATTTGTACTACATACGTTATTTTAAAAAATAATTCTCTCTCGAGGATGTTTGTGCATTTTTTTCAATTACATATATAAAGTGATGTGGGATTATGCTCTACACAAATTGGTTATTTTGAAACAAATCATTTGGGGTAAGATTTTCTATAGTTATATATTTTACTTATTAGAATAGAAACGCGCTATTGTGTCTGGTTTAAATCGTATTCAGATTTTTTTTTTGCCTTATCATTCTCCAGGATGAATCGTGTTAATGTGATATTTATTCATACTGACTAGCTGGATTTCGTTTAAAGACAGTAGTTGTTCGTTATACATGCCTCTTGTGTTATTCATTGATACGTATAATTCGTTTAAATACTCTGCATTGTGCAATTTTATAGCTGGATTTCGTTTAATAAGATTGCACTTGTCGACATCAGATGTTATTCACGTAGTTAAAATTATCTCTCATGTAAATTATATTTCTAAGCTCGAGACTCACCTTATGTTTAAGACTCACGTAATTCCATTTATTCACGCAGTCGTTTGAAATTTCCGATTCAATGTGTGTAATTTATTCATACGTAGGACACTCTGAAATTCTCTAACGTTAAGCTGCATTCTGAAAATGGATAGTTTAACAGGTAAATCGCATCTTTCAAAGTCACCTATCTACAGTTTACGAGCAATATCCACGAAAAAACATAAAATTCACACTTAAGTCACTCTTAGAAATCGTTTAAACACTCTGAATTTCTCTTGTGTGTTAAATATATTCATAAAAATCGACTATCTACCACCAACATCCCTACAAACACCTCAGAATTAGAAAAATTAGAAAAAAAAATCTGACTTAGCCCACTCTTGCACTCAGCTCTACACCTATATAAGACATTGCAACTCACCACTTCGGTCAGTCACCTTCAGAACACGGCTCCTTCAACATCGTACAAACCTCCTGCTACCCCCTCCCCTCACCAAATAAGAAAGAAAAAAGTAAAAATCAAGAAAAAAAATTTTATATAATTAAAACTTAGCCCTTTTTGATTAACCCTTTCAATTAAATTTAACCCTTTCAATTTTTGATCGTATTAAAATCGGATTAGGGATTAACCCCTTCAATCAAATCGATAATCCATCAATTAATCCCAATTAATCCCAGGTGGCCTGGACCCCCCCCCCCCCCGGCCCTACTACTACTAACCCCAAGCAGGGGTTTTCCACAGCCTGTTGTTTGAGGATGTGATGTCTGATATGACGTCATGACCACCGAACACGAAGCAGGAAAGACGGTTTTAAGACTGATCAGTTTTCGACCTTCGTGGGAAATGAGTCGGGAATATGTTCGATCAGCGTGGTTGTCCTCCAACTAATCCAGCAGTTGACCAGAGAACGTGGTCCGTCTCTGGTGTTATAGGTGCTTTCAGACCCCTGCCACAACCTACCGAAACTCTGAACCACTACGATCATCATTGATACTGTTGGGATTGATTGACTGATATTGTTTATTAACATCCATTATAATACATTGATGTAAAACAACAACAGAACAATTACAATTTACGACACACCAGTCAGCAATACAGGCTCTTCTGTTGACAGTGAAATGGCCAGGGCGAGAAAAAATATCTTCTGGAATGACTGTAACAGAGAAAAAATAACACTTTAAGCACATGAGGAAACTAAACGAAACGACAAAATGGACAAAACAAAGCATTACAAAAACATTCACATAAGAAGGAATAACGGGAAAAAACCTTCTAAGAGAAAGGGGAAGAAATATGGCCAATGACATTAAAACACATAATTCATAAATATAAGTATAAATACCAAAGTGGTAATTAAGGTACTTGAAGTAACGATAATACGGATCAGCAAAGTACAAAAAGCATTACACGAGTATACCACACACGCTCCCTTGTACCGCGACTATTAACGATGGTTCAGAAGTTAATATTACTAGGGAAATGTATAAGGAAAATATAATGGAGAGAATGCCACCATAGGCGTCACTGGGATTATTTCCAAAGAGGGCCACAAATATCAGAACAATGTCCTTTCATAAAAGTGTGTGATTTACAACATGCAAAATGATGTGACAAACATCTGTAACATGTCATGAATAAGTTAGTTCATCTTTTACGAAATACAATATATTAAAATTAAAAATTTATGCGCAAACATTCATCATACTAAAACTATGGGAAAACAGGAAGAGCTCAGTTACTTCTCGTACCAAAGTCTTGCATTTTGGAGATACGTCGCTAATAAGCAACTAATTTGTTATAAAAATTGTTAGGCCTATTTCACTTAGTTATGGAATTAATACGATAAACTATTGTACCGTATCTCTTAACATTTCATGGAAAAGAATCCATTTTCCAGATGAGGGAAAGTGCCCCCTCTTTCCCCCTCCTACTGACGACCATGAAGGCCACTAAAAAGGAGCGGTTAGAAGAAAAAGGGAAATTAATGTATATGTTAAGCACAGTATTTGGGCACCACAAAACCACTGTTGTTAGTACATTAAATGTGGAAAGGAAAAGAGGCGACGGGTAGGAACGAGAAGCTAAACGTAAAGTATTGAAAGGAGTCTACAGAAAGGGAGAGAAGGAAAAAGTGTACATTTATTGTACGGTGTTTTGGCACCTTAAAACCCTACGTGTAAATGGTATTCAAATTCATTAAAAGAAGAAAGTAGATAGGAAATGTAGGTCCGGGAACAAAGTTCCAGAGTCCGACTCTGCAGCTCTGGTGTCCACCATTTTGGATTGCATCATCGCCACCATTTCGGATTATGTCTCTGTTGCCATTTTGGATTCCGTCATCGCTGTAATTTTATATTACATCATCATCGCCATTTTGGATTAGGTCTTCACCGCCATTTTAGATTTCGTCGTCGCCACTATCTTGGATTACGTCATTACCGCAATTTTGGATTATGCCATTGCTACCATCTTGTACTTCATCATCGCCATCATCTTGGATTATATCATTGTCGCCATATTTTATTACATCACCACTATTTTGCATTACATCATCGCCATCATGTTGTATTACATCATGGCTGCCATTTTGTTTCCTAATTACTCAACATTCGTTCGACTGTATAGAACACCCGCATAAAAAAAATGAAGATTTTTTCATTATCTCGTTTTTATTTTTCAAACTGTAAGTACAGAAAACTAGCAAGGCAATTAACGGCGAAGATGACGTGAATTCAAGGAAATTTATGGAAAGTCCGTAATTTTTACGAATTTGCGGGCACATCTGGATAAAATTATATCAACACTTTTCTGTAAAATTTAAGTTTTTTTTGCCTATTTTTTTATAATGCATTTACCCTGTGCGATTGCCACCGCCGAATGAATTTCTTCACGATGAAATTCGGAACTGGGGCCTCGGCAGAGTAGTGCTCACAAGTTACCCTAGGCCAACGTGTGAACAAACACGCTTACTTATGTGCACACTTTAAAAACTACAGTACAGTTTTTTTTTTTCGTAGCGGTCTTGGCATTCGAGCCTACATTCAACCCACATGGACGAGGGATCGGGATTATGCTCGAGCAACATGCCAGCTAACCTAGCAATTGAAGAGAAAATGTGTCCCGCATCTAATGTTATTCGGCGCTCTTAGATCGAGCGCCACACGTTCCCGAAACTACCAACTACTACTACTTGTTGGACACTACCACTACCCCGACCCTTACTGCCTGCATGCACTTGTGGCGATGGTTTCACTGCAGGCCCACTCCGGCATACGCAGTTCATAACAGCTTGGCCATAACTCCCTGCGATTGGAAATAATGGACTGATAATGACTCCTTCGGTGCTACTGTGTTTCGTGTGTAAGAAAGTCGTCGTATTCGGAACACAATAGGCAAGTAATACAATGTTTATCACTGTAGGTGTTGTGTACAGCCAATTAAAATTACCGAGTGATGTGGCGCAGTGGAGGTAAACCTTCAGGACTCGCATCCGGTAGGACATACTTATTTCGGAATTGTATGGTTTTAGGAAAAATTACTCCAGGCGAATTCTCCTTTCTAAAAGCCATGATCGGTTCCTTCTCCGTCCCTGTTTCTCTGAGCTACTTTCTCCGTGTCTAATGATCTCGCTATTGACAAGACTTTAAGCCCCGCCTACCACCTATAGGCTGTTCACGGTAAAGTGAGCACTTTTAAGGCCCTGCCAAGTTTTTTCTCACAGTCAATTTCTGTCTTGCCAAAACTTTTTAATATAAATATTGGAATGTGGCTAATAAACACAGTGTATACATTTCACCACCCTCAAATGTAAACGTCTGAGGCTGCAATAAAATATATTTATTAGTGGTCAATGCCTGTCTGAAGGGCCTTAAAAAGTGCTCACTTTACCTTGAATAGCCTATACCAAGTAATATAAATATATGATAAAATAAAATAGTAAGTGCTAATAATAATAATAATAATATTTGTTTACATTTTCATTGCGTCCAATATCTCTTATATAGCAATATAAGTGGTATTTTTTAATCCTGTTTTGATAATGTAAAATATTCGTTCCTGTCTGAGACTTGTATACGGGATACCGAAGAAACTAGTTTGCAACAACACTACAAACACTTGTTTAAAGTACGATGTCCCCAGCGAACACGAAGACGTCATTTTCTCTGTTACTCTTAGTTATAGGCTATTCACGGTAAATTGAGCACTTTTGAAAGTCCTATCATTTGAAATAACAGCCAATGAATATATTTTATTGTAACCTTAGACGTTAATTTCCCAGTGCGATGGAATACACACACTATATTTATTAATTACGTGGCAATATTTCTTTAAAAGGGTTGTTAAATGAGGAAAAATGGCAGAAATAAAAACAGTAACTAGTGCCTCAAATTGCTCACTTTACCGTGAACAGCCTATAGGAACGGTGACTTTACGCAAAATTTTACAGCTAGACGTGCACTGTTCCACTGCATTGGAAAGTCGTTACAACTACCTGCAATTTTTAGCATGCCTGGTCTGTTTCTGCCAGATCACAGACGTTCTGCGTGATATATCCGAATTTAGAGCTACTCAAATAATTAAAATAGTTTATATCAACCAAATTATATGTTACAGGTGTTGACATGAAATATTAAAACCTATCTCTGTCGTATATTTGTCTCCAAAAATTAGTATAGCATATATTTGTGAATAGAACCATTATCCACAGCAAAAAAGAAAATTATTGCATGGAGTGTTTCCTGAACATGTTAAAATACACGGTTTCAGTTAGCAAAATAAACGTCAGCCTACATTAATCCTGTCGCGTATGAAGTCGCTGAACTTTTCCGAAATGGTTAATTATTTTGCTATAATACTAAACTGTTTACGCATCAAGAAATTAACTATCTTCAGGTACAGTTTTTATATTTTTCTTTAAATTGTAGTTGTGGCATAGAGGTCAGTTGCCAACGTTACGCTGATTAACAACTTTACTTAGTTTAAAGTCAAGTATGTTGCTTGACTTCACTAGCCGGAGCCAATTACAAAACGTATGATGCTCCAGGAGCCGCCAGTCATTATAAATAAATCGAGTCAACTGGAACTGACTGTACTGATAATGACTTATTAGTATAGGCTGTTCACGGTAAAATGAGCACTTTTGAAAGCCTTTCTTAAGATCTACTTGTATGCACGTTGTATATTCTTCCGCCTTATGTAAAATTAAAATTGCCATGGGTCTCACCACTTTATTCATGCGTCGGGCAGGAGAAAATGTGGACTGGTCGTTTTTAGACTTAACGGATTAAAAAAAAAAAGACAGAAAACCAGAAAACGGAAGAAATATTTAAGATGTCACAAATTATTACCTATCACTTTTTACTCAACGTTAAGATATGGATCTATTTTTGATCCATCATTACCAACTTTACTCGGCGTATCTCTCTCAGTGCGCCCGTTAAAATAAATGCAGGCCGGGGCAGTGACTTTTTTTCTAAGGTTGATTTCAAAAGTGCTCACTTTATCGTGAACAGCCTATACACCCAATAAGGGTCATTATCGTCCATATTGCTTCTATACTGTGATAGGGCGAAGGCGATAAACCCGCAGAGTGTCATTCAGAGGAACGTTCCAACAATGCCGGCGAAGAACAGGTCGGGATGGCGCGACGGCACTTAGCAATTATCACTGGCAGCAAGCCGCCGAGCGCCCATTGCTCACGTCAGCTGCAGCAGATATTTCGCGCAAGCAGATTACATCCCCCCTCTCCCTTCTGCGACGCGCATCCATCCGCCGCTCGTGAATGGCCTACCGCTGCAGCCTCTCCCCCTTACCAAGCACGCGTGTGCAAGACAGCGCGTCTTTCGTCCGCTGACATGCGCGAAATTAATTGCCGGCCACCGTTTTCGCGCTCGGCCGGCCTTGGCAGGACTCGCTAATTGCCGTGCCCGCGAGCTCTTGGCCAGGGATAGGGTTGTCCTCTCTGCTGTAGGTTGTTCACGGTAAACTTAGCACTTTTGAAATACCTGCATAAGATCTAGTATGCACATCCTGTGCCGCTGGACTGATCTTCCATAACAGCATTCGGCCATAGTTCTGGAAGATATTAAATTTACTCTCGTCTCAAAAAATAATTTTCTTCCAGAATTCCGAGTCCTTCGTGGCATTCATCTGCAAATTGCAACCACTTCTTCCTATTCACCTCACCGATATAGGGTTTATTTCTTGGCATTCTTGCACGATATAGACTGTTCACGGTAATATGAGCACTTTAAAAAACCCTGCTTAATATCTACTTGTATGCACGTTTTGTAGTCTTCCGCCTTATGTAAAATTAACATTCTCGTGGACGTGATAACTTCATCCGTACGTTGGTCAAGTGAAACTGATAAAATATTATAGCAGTAAATATTTTATAAAAATGCTAATTTTTATACTGAGGTGCATCAAATAAAAAATCTGGGTGAGCTATGTCGTCTACACGGCCGTAGGTATTTCAACGTGACGTCTATGGATGATGAGAGGAAGACAATGATAGACTGTGAGGGTTTGTTTAAATCAATTTATTTGTTATTAACACGCAACGGGCGAGTATCGGCGGAGTACAAACGATTGAGTACTGGGCGATGGTACGAGAAGTACGATATGAAACGTAGGATATCAGCGGTGATGTGCCAGATGAATATGAGATCCAGGAAAGTACGTCCCAAAGTCGTTGGGGTTAGTGTGTTGGTGGCGCATTCTGTCCTTCATGAAGCGCACGAATTCTGATTTTCACTGCTGCGTAGAATTATCACATTCTAGTTCACATAACTCCAGAATGGATTGAAGTAGATGAGTCATCCATTCAATATTACATTTGTCTTGTCAAGCACTATCCATGTTAATAATATCATTAATGTCCTTTTCTCCTAACTCGTAATTTTTAACTATGTTGTTTTGTAATCTGCAAAGAAAATAATTATTGGTTAGAAAGTCACTATCTGTGTTTATTATTTATGATTTATGGTTATGTTTCTAGTTACTCTTCTTTTACGCACAAACTAACAACAGAATATATTCGATCGGATGAGCCTATCGGTCGCTACAGAGGTCGTGCGTAAACTAAACCGCTCGAAATCAGAGGTTCGCAGCGCGACTCCCACCGCGGCCTGATGACGTCAGAACGATAAGTTTGTGTGTGAATCATGAAGCCAAAGGGCCGACCTATAGCACTGTTCTACATTTACATTTAACGTACCGCTCATTTTCAACAAGTAATTGCTACGGACCCGAGAACAATATTTGGTGACGCTCACATTCTGAACATAAGGGGCTGAGTTGTAAGAAATCATTTAAGTTATTGCGAATGATTATCTAACACTTTTAATTCGACGCTAAGACATGGAACTACTTTCCCTTCATCGATAAGAACTTTACTGGGCGCATGTCATTCTGTGCGCCCGTTGAAATGTATGGAGGTTGGAGCAGTGACAATATTTTCGAAGGTTGATTTCAAAAGTGCTCAGTTAACTGTGAAGGGCCTTTACCAAGGTTACAGCGATTTGACGTCCGGTTTTCTCCACATACTAAAGATGAAGTGGACCGATTTTCGTTTCCTGCTCGTGTCACTAACACTGACTCTGTCATGGCCTATACAACTGTCGAACTGACATGGCCAACAGTCATGAAATAGTTTGACCCACCCTTTTATATTAATGAAATACTATGACTAAATTCAAATATACTCTAATTGCATTAAAACTAGGTGAGAGGAAGTGAAGTATTTTCTTTTCGTAATTTATTTATATGACCCTTTATGCCTCTTTTTTTTTAGTAATATTACTAATTTACAACGTTTGAAGTAATTTTTAAGTATATTAACACAGCATTTTAAATTATGAGTATTTTTCATTAGTTTGTACTCTGCACCAGACCTGGACTTCATGTCTTGGTGGGAATTTGGTATGTAAAGATTGGCTGTGTGAACTTGTAATTTGTCTCTTTTCTGATCCTATTTCATCCTTCATCAAAACATTATTTTTCAAAGTTTCATCAACCAAGTTTAAAACTTCGTACTGATGACATACATGACAACTCTGTATTCATATTTTTCCTGAGAAACACTGTTACGTATTTACTTCATTAACACAAATTCAACATTAAAGGAGATATATGTGGGTTTCCCTTATCCCTTAGTTGCTTTTATTTCTCTTCTAGCCAGGTTAGCTTTTGATTCGACATGAGTTCAAAGTATACTTTCGTTGATTCTTTCTTAGAGTAACGTAAAGCCATTTTAAGACGCTTTAAAATTAGGCCTAATCCTTAAGATGTAGGTATTTATTGATAGCCTTATCCTCTATTTTTTGTTCGAATCACTTCCTAGCTAATTCTCTTGTATTTCTTCGGCTGCTGCAGACTTTGTTTCAATGGAAAGCCTTTCGGCATTTTTCTTATCCCAGTTGCTTATATCCGTTCTTAAACAGCTGTTAAAGTAAATAGAAAAACGTTACAGACATCAAGCATGTATTGGTTTATGCCAGATGGTATATGTTAATTCACAACTTAGGCCAGATTTGGTGTTTGAGTGTTCCGTTCGTTGTATATTAATTGTACACAGCTGAAACCATAAATTAATTATTTTCTCAAGGTAAGTCCCAAAAACGTTTTTAAAGGTTTTGCCAACTCACTGTCAAAAAAAGTTCTTGATTTTTTTAATTGCACCGCAGACTTTTTAACTACATATTGGTCCCATTATTTCCTTTCTTCTGAACTACTTTTCTATAAGAATTCCCCTCTTTTTTTTTTCTAATTTATCTTATGACTTCCACCTTTCTGCTGTGTTGGGCCAAAAGACATTAGACTGCCGACAAACTATTTAGTTGAATCAACTGTGTACATTTGTCTGGCCTTCATTCGATAGTACAGCTTGAGAGTTTGTTTGTAAGTTTCGTGACAGTCAGGGTAGTAAAAGTGTTTGTTAGTGCATTTATTGATGCTTAATAATGGCATAAACATCCTAATAAAACAAGTTCAGCAGCAGAAAAAACAAAGCTGTAAAATTTGTAATTTTTATTTGCTCACGTTGTCGAGTATTTTGAAAACATTCAGATTTCATCAGTAGTCACTTTAGTTGAAGCTACTAAGGCATAGTGCTCAGATACAAAACATCTGGTTTCGAATCTTGGCCGTGCTTCCAACTTGTTACGTATTAACCGAAACTGTTTGATGTACGTAGCGCCAAATTAGTACCTCCAACCAAATCTTTGTTTCGGCAACCAGATAAGAAAAACCAATTAATTTAGTTTCAACAACAAAATATTTCGTTGCCCCTATACAAACAATTAATTTGTTTGCTCCAAAGCAACTTTATTTGTTTCAACAAAATATTTTTCTTGGTGTAACATTTACCTCCCTAAAAAGGTTTCTCCAGGAAAGGTCTGACGCAGTCCTGTACACACATTTACGCACAACCTTCGGGAGAAAGTTGTTGACTAGCCGATTTTAAGGGAACGAAGTGACGTACTACTGGAACAATCAATTTATACTTGGAAATTATGCTGGCAAGGTATGGGTTTGAGGATACAGCTATTAGCAATTAGTCAATAACTGGGCTTTGGAGAGTGGCGTATGGAATTCATACATAGAGTGACGCAGTTTCATCCACTCAAGAATGCCGCGGTGGTTGCTATAGATAATATTTTCTGTAGAGATTTTTACTGGGGGTCGGTGGATATTTCGTGCCGAAAAACACTTTGTATTGACCTCTGGGCAAACTTAACGATCCCCGCCTGCAAAACAATACTATCATGTATGGCTGTGCCGCAGTTGTTGAAAGTGAGTGCTAATTTGGATTTTCTGGTTCCCATCTCTCGGGTGTAAAGTGGCACTTGGTGTAATTACAGGCTTTATTGGTGCAGCGGTTATTATAGGGTAGTAAGTATAACATGCATAATTCGCGTCTTTATATGGCAAGGAGCTGTATTCCACAGACATGCATATATTCGATTCGGCGTTATATTTGTCCCAATGCTGAGGCCACAGTGAGTTATTACCCTGTTGTCCAACGTGTGTATGATTGGGAAACATCATTTGTGAAGTGTTTCTTTTCGGTCTACAGATATCTGGTATTCCGGGAGAGTATAACAGCTTGGTGCAATAACGAAATATAATGTAATATATATTTGCTTTAAGTATGCTCTACCACGAATTTTATATAACTTTACCATTAACCTATATATTTACAATTGGCTCCCTCCTCAGCTCTGTATAGCAAAATTATGAACTGATACTGATCACATACGGTTTGTGGCCAGATTGAAATTAAAATTTTGATAAATGGCAAAGAGGTAGCAGAAGCTATGGTCTTTGTTTCTCATTTGTAATGGAGACAAATGTGTTGAGCATTAGACCATATTCCCTGCACTCGAACACAACACACAAAATCCGTGCACCACAGAGCATAACATTGAATTGAAGTAAAATGAATAATGTTGGTTCTCAAAAAAAAAACTTTTTTTTATTGCTATCTCTAAAGTTTATAATTGTTTCCCCCCGAGTGTTTGTAATTTTATGTAGTGACAAACATGCATAAAGGAATCTCAATTTACTCTTAACGTTTGAATTGTCAAAAATCTCTTTTCATTCCATTACTCTCTAAATCTGCCCGTATTACATACTTTTAAAATGCGGGATTCATCTTTATTAATACCAATTTCCCCGGTAACATGAATATTCAGTCTTTCATTTAGTTTTCATGTAATCACCACAGCGCTCTGTTTGAAGGTTTAAACTGCATATAATGTCTTGAAGAGAGTGCACTCATATATATTCGTTTTGACAATCCTAACGATACAAATTAAACCAAAAACGAAAATTAAGGGCATACTATTTAAATCTTCAAGAGATCGTTAAGATCTATAAGAAATATATTTTCCTCTAGATTTTCATCTAGACTTGGTAGCGCAGGCAGTACGGCAACAGTCCAGAGCGTAGCCAATGTTACTCTACACTTGTCAGTATGGCACTCGCTACTTGTTTCCTTGCAAGTCTCCTATTGGTCCAGAGTTATCCAGTGTGTCTCTAATGAACTGTGATCCAATTACAAAGGTTACTTCAGTGTACACGTGTTGGACGTCTATCATGTACTGAAATGAATAAGCGAAATTTTCCTATCCCTACATATAACACATGAGTTCAATCCAAGCCAACACCGAGAGTTTTCTTAATTTTTTAAACTATGGTAAATTGAGCGAAATAAATAGTAAACTATCCTAAGTATGTTTAATTCACGTAATTATTTGTCTAAATTAGAAAATATATATATTTAATTCGCCACTGCAGTCGGCCGTCACTTATTCAGTGAAATTGTTTCACGTCGCTAATTCAATCAGTGGAATTTTTCCACTGAAATAATCAGTGGTTTTCCACTGTTTCTAAGTGGAGTCATGTCCACTGATTCGAGTAGTTGAATCCTAATATTACCAATTGAATTAAATACTGAAATAAATTGCATAACATTTAAAGCTATATATTATTTTCGACAAAATGATTTAATGCGTATATTTTCCACTTTAATGTCAAAGTCAGCTTGGTAGTTCATCTGATTATGGTGACAGTACGGGAGCGCAGAATTTTCAACTCATTCGAATTTAGAAAGTACGTCTTCACTTCTAACCTTCTGAGAAGAAAAAATAAGTAAATAAATAAACAACCGTGCATGGGTGTCTCGACAAACTCTTAAAGCTAATTATCAGTGTGCCATTAAAAAAATAACGGAACTGTAATTTGCGTAATGGATCCTTGAGTTAATTTACTAATAAGGCGCTATATTATAAAATATAACTGAGAACATAGATCATCATGTCATATCGCTAGAGACAGGTGTTTTTCACGAAAATATTTATGGTCATGCTAGACTTCAATATCCTACTTCCACAACCAACTCTTCCTTCTGTCATTGGCCGCGTGTCTACGTGAGAAGACGTGTTCTTATTAGCCCGGGCCAATCGTAATAAAGTATTCTGATACTGAACATCCATGATTCGCGGACAGACACTTGTGACACGTGACATTTAAAATCATCCAACTACGAACGTGCATATCAATAAAAGTGTTTTGGAGTACAAATGGTCTTGAAATCTTTTCGCGAAAAATGCCTGTCCGTACATATCGCTCCGCCAAAAGACCATGAAGTCTATATGCCAGTGAAAGGTAAATGAGCAGTTGTGTGTATACGTATTGAAAATGGCTATGTCTCTATCAT
The DNA here is from genome assembly GCA_029891345.1 of Dryococelus australis. Lineage (NCBI taxonomy): Eukaryota > Metazoa > Arthropoda > Insecta > Phasmatodea > Phasmatidae > Dryococelus > Dryococelus australis. Next base: position 281,934,341 of record CM056994.1, read on the forward strand.
ACGAAGCATATCAAGACGACCAAAGGTAAAAAGCAATTAAATAGAGACCTGCCGATGTCACGGCAATGTAGAAAAGCAGAAAAATGCGCCAAGTCACTCAAACTAGCTTTAGAATATTAACAGAACACGCGGAAACCTGTTTGATTGCAACATCGCTCTGCACACCACTGTTAACTCTAATAAAAAAAAATTATATTCTTCGGAAATTTTCACATACTGCGCAGCTGCATCTCAAACTTCACTTCTTCCATTCTCTAAGTAAACAATTCATGACGCATATTTCCAACAGAAAAGGATATCAGTTCTATAAGACATTGGAGCAGTGAGTCCCAATAAATACTTCATTGCGTATGTGTGTCAGTATAAAATTAATGCGTTTAAGTGCCATCTTTAGAATGAATAAGTAGCTCAAGTTAAATTGTTGTGTAAGCTGTCCCGCTGATAGACTTTTGAAAATTATATGTACAAAAATCATACATATAAATGAGTGAATCAATTGTTTTAAATACAATGTTGAGGAAATACCGAAAGTAGTCATGTTAACGTGTAGATGATGATTTTCATCTGCGAAGTACATTTATTCAGACAGGTTGATGTGATATCGCACGGTTGTTTTGATACGTATTTGTTACCTTGAATCTTTTTGAAGTATCCATACGAAATACTAGGCGCAAAGTATTTTCTTCGCCACCTTCTTCAGATGCCTCTTATCAAATTTAACATCAACTGTTTTTTTTTTTTACTGTGTTAGTTTGGTTGTTATCTCATTCAAACTATGTATCTGATTTTTGAATGATTATTTTAGTGAAAAATAGAAAGATAAAAGAAAGAAAAATCATGGAATAAATATACGTAACTAAACCAAAACTGTCATCACATTAACATGAATTATGACTACAAAATATAAAAGAAGTGAAGAAAATTTATTCCATGACTGAAAACAGAGTGGAATGGGAATAACGAGACACAAAGTCAGTCATGATACGAAATCTGACTGCAGCTCTTACGAATTAGCTAAAAATGCTTACGTTAAATACATGCATAGTTGAACTTGACAGTTTAAGACTTTTTACTTTAAGTCAGAAGTTTTTCATTCAGATTTACGTTCAGCGTTTCACTAAAATAGCTTTCGTAAACAGTTAAATCTATGGTATAGTTTCTTAGTGATTTATTGCGACGTTTTTCAAAACCTTTTCGATGTATTCTTCCTGGTCATTGCGTGGTTCTTCAACCACAACGTGAATTTTTTATAAATGTTGGAAAGTTACAACTCCACCGATTCTTCCCATAAAGCGAGTAAAACAAATATAAGTCATTTTCACTGGCTAACAATTTAATAATAATAACTTTAATAAGACGTTACGTAACGATTAAGATTAAGACCTTTTTTTATTGTATTTGCTGCCAACATCGTTATACTGACTGAATTGGACTCAGTTCTTTACGTTAAATTACACAGACTTATATAAGTACAATTTTTCAAAAGAATTCGATTACCACTGAGTAAGCTATAATAATCGGATTCCCGAAGAAATATGAACGACATGATTCGAGAGTCAGATAATGCGTGGCAGGTGTAGCATGTTCACGGTAAACTGGGCACTTTTGAAAGCCCCACTTAAGATCTACTTGCATGCTTAATGTGTATTCTTCAACCATATGTAAAATTAACATTGCCATGGGCCTCGTCACTTTATTCATGCGTCGCGTCGGTCCGATCAAAACACCGAAATTATTAGAAAAGTTAATATTTTACAAATCCGCACAGATGAATTTAAATAAACAGAAAGCGAAACAAATAATATAAGTTATCACAAATGGTTACGTAACACTTTTTATTCTACTTTAAGATAAGGAACTACTTTCTCTCCAACGTTGCTAACTTTACTGAGCGCATTTCACTCAGTGCGCCTGTTCACATATGCAAGTTATAGCTGTTCACGGTAAAATGAGCACTTTTGAAAGCTTAAGATCTACTTGTATGCTCGTTGTGTATTCTTCCGCCTTATGTAAAATTAACATTGCCATGGGCCTCTTAACTTTGTTCATGAGTCGGACAAGTGATACAGTGAAATTATTAGAAAACTAAATATTTTAAAATCTGCTAATTTTTACATTTCGTTGGTTTAAAAAAAACACAGGAAGCAAAAGAAATAACTTATCACAAATATTTACCTAACACTTTTTAATCGACGTTAATATATGGACACACATTCCCTCCATCGTTACCTACTTTACTGGGCATATGTCATTCATTGCGCTCGTTAAAATATATGCAAGCAGGGGCAGTGACTTTTTCCTAAAGTTTATTTTAAAAGTGCTCACTTTATCGTGGACAGTCTTTAATTGAAATACTTGCACAATCAGCAAAAGAAGAACCGCCGTAATTCAGATAGTTCTTCGTGTGACTGTTATGACCGCTACATAACTGCGACGGACGGCAGGCGTCTTTCTCCGTCTCTGTCTCGCACATCGTACACATTGTTTGTTTCCGCTACGGAGACATGTGACCTTCGTCCCACGTCTCGGCCTGGCTTGGTCCGCACACCGCGAGGAGCGTATCTGTCGCGAGCGCGCACCATGCTGATTGGACGTGTGATGAATGCCGAGAGCGCTACTCGCGGCCGGAATACCAACTAGCACTTATGAACGCATAGCGTCCGCCTGCGTGCGTGCAAGCAGACAATAGAGCGGACTAGGCTCTCAAAAGGACTACTGAAGAACTATAATAGTCTATAAATCGATCTAGCACTGGTTTGCATTGATGTTTCATATTTAGGGCCACCTGTATTTCGAAAAAAGATAAACGCGGATACTAGACATCAATATCCTGTGTGAATATTTGCAGTCTTCATTTGACTATTTGACACTTGCCTTTGTGTCTCTAGGTCTAAGGTAATAGTCATCACCGCGCTGACAATAAGCTTCTGTATTCACAGTTATTCTATGGCCAGTTTGTAGAGACCTGAAAAAAATCGAGTTCAATGACCTGCAGGCAAGGCTCTACAGTCTTATGCATAAATATGCCGATGTTTTTAATTCTAGCTTGTCCCATAATGAATCCTCGAATTCTTCAGGTGTCTTACCAATTCGACGATATTCTTCTTTGTCAGGCCGTCGCTTGGGATTCGGTCTAATACAGACTTGTGAGTGCATGCTAACAGGTAATAATTAGGGCCACCTGTTTTTCTGGGAAATATTTACGCGAAGGCTAGACTTCCGATATCCTGTGTGCACACTTGCAGCATTCATTTCGCTATTGACCGCTTGTCTTTGCATGAAGAAAGTTTGCTACATGAATGAACCAATTAGAATTAAGTTTCTCCGTTACTGACCGTCCGTGATTCGCAAGCAGACGAGACGCGTAACAATTCAAAGTATCCAATCACAAAAGTGGTTCTACAACTTGTCGTAAAATCTTTTCGCGAAAATAGTGTGCATCTATAATTGAAAAATTAGTGGGGATAGGAAAATTTCGCGAGTTCAATGACTGTAGCTAGACCCCTCATTCCTGTACATTCTGCAGCATCAGCTGTACGGTCATTGGCTGTTGCCTCATACCTCGCAGTTATGGGATTCGAAAGGTGTTTCCTTGCAAGTCTGCTATTGGCTCAGAGGCGTCCAGGGCATGTCTAATTAACTGAGATCCAATTGCAAAAGTGACTTCACTGTATATGTGTTTGACGTCTATCTTGTCCCGAAATAAATTCGCGAAATTTTCCTAGCCCCAAAAATTAGTAAAACTATACAAAAACCAGAACAATTAGTAATATAGAAAAAATTAGTAATGTCCCAATGAACTTTTTTTTTTTTGTTTTTGTAAAACAGTGTGATTTTTTGGAACAATGTTACAGGAATACTGTATTTCTAGTAGAAAGGTTCGAATAATATTAATTCCAGCATTCAGGCTTTTCGTAACAACATATTTGTCAGGCCTTATTAATATTTGAACTTCTCCGTGCCCTCAATCCGCAAGTTTTTTTTTAGGACCGCCGGGACACCTACACTTCAAAATACTCCACTTATTTATCGCAATATAATGTGAAGCATGCGAAACGGTGGCAAGTGGAAAAAACAGGAATGAATACGGGTAGTGAAATTTCGCGAAAAATTTTCAAGACCAATTATATTTCAAAACACTGTAAGGTCATTCACCTATCTTGATAATCTGAATAACTTTTTGACACGTGTTAACTGTGTGCACACAAATCACGTAGGGGTCCTGCCTATGTTGCCGAGTTCTGAGCGGTCCGGTCAAATATGAGAACGTCTTTTCAAGCAGGCAGAAACCAATGAAAATAGACTAACTGCTGTTGGGTGCTTAAAGTATTGAAGTCTACCACGTACTCATATTTGTTCACGAATAAACACTAGGTCTAGGAATGAAGTAATTAATCTATAACATTTCTGCACAAACTGAGAGTAAGAATATTGGGTAGGATCCGAAGCCTGCTGCCGCTGCCTGCATGCATTTTAACGGGCGCCCTGAATGACGAGCCCAGTAAAGTTGGTAATGATGGATGGAAAGTAGTTCCATATATTAACGTCGAATTAAAAGTGGTAGGTAACCATTTGTGACAACTTAAATTATTTATTTCGCTTTATGGTATACTTAATGTATCGAAGCGTACAAAAGAGTAAAATTGTAAAATATTTACTTTTCTAATTAATTTCACAGTTTCACTTGACCGACGCTTGAATAAAGTGATGAGGCCCATGACAATGTTAATATTATATAAGACGGAAGAATACACGACGTGCATAAAGTATATCTTAAGCAGGACTTTCAAAAGTGCTCATTTTACCGTGAACAGCCTATACCAACGCCCAACCGAAGACGTGAAAGTCTTGAGAGGTGTCATTTAGCCGCAACAAAGACGCGTCCCATATATGCAAATATGCTAGGAAATTACCGTGGGCTCGTTACTGAGGTAGGACGTGGGCGTGTAGGCAAAACACAGACGAATTACCATTGCAGGGACAGTTGAATACTGCGCGCGTGACATCAGACAGCTGGACGGCGCATTTATTTGGCTGTTTGGCACCGAAAACACGATAGCCCTTGCGCTCCTAACGAGTCTCGTCGATCATCGAAATATGTGTTAAGGCCTCTGCCTGGTTCGAAATCTTTGAGAATTGTGTATAGGTAAAAACATGTTAATGAAATTCTGTTTATCTGAAGGCCAATTTTGGAGATAGGCTATAGGTAGGGATAGGAAAATTTCGCGAGTTCAGTGACATATTGGCTAGACTCCACAGTCCTGTGGCTCAGTATCATTTTATTTGACTGCATGTCATATTAATAATCTTTAAAACTTTCCTCCACTCCCTCAACCCTTTACGTCAGTATAACATCTACGGTTTTGGAAGTCAGATTCTGGTAGATGTGTTATAAAGAAAATTCAATTCTCTGTCTCTATTTGTGTATTTCTTACAGACACTGAATACAGGCTTCTGACGGTTAAACTTTCGTTTTTTGGTCAACCAATTTGGACTCAAACTTAGAAAATGCTATTCTTTATCCCGCAAGGAAGGTAATTCTTAGATTAAACAATTATTTAGTAAATGTTTATATGTGCGAATGTTTCGTGTGTAAGACAGTCTAAGATAAAGCAAGTATCAAACTGGGACATATTTTGCTTATTTAGTAGTTGTGGAATTGACAACGATTTATAACAAAATGTATATAGAATGTTAGTCAATCATGTTTGTAATCGCAATGTTACATATTATTAAACAAATGGTAGTTGTGTACGCCACAGTGGCTAGCATTCGCATAACATGGTGTCAAACATTGAGAGACCAATTGCTAGAAAGCACACTTACACATGTATTCACCAATCAGTAAGGGGACTGGTCAGTGTGGTATCTTCCACCCACCAAGTATTTCAAATTGGGTTACTTAACATTACTAACACGAATCGTCAATGGAGGCAATTGGGTGAGAAACCATATCATGACACAATACGTCGAGTTGAACTGTCCAGCTTAGAATGAATGGTACTATAGGCTCTTCGCGCCAAAGTGAGCTCTTTACACTTTTCGTAATGGTGCTATAACACACACATGGCACATGAAAGCACTTTTATTTAACTTCAGATCGTGCATAATTGAAAATGAAAACTTAGTTACGAGTTAATACGTAATCGTTATTGACATTTGGTCTGCTACATCCATATATTAAATGCAAGAGGCATCAAGAAGTGCTCACTTTATTGCAAAACATTTATTTAGTGCTAATATTTTGCTTCGGAAAACATTTAGTAGCTCGCTTCATGTGTTCGGGTAATCATCACGGTGCATGTAAATAGGCTTTTACTTTGTGAACGGATTAAAATTGTTTTAACTTTTCCGTATTATCATCATATGGAACAGGAAAACTGCGCGTATTATTTCCAGGACAAGCTAAACTTTACACACTTATAGACGTCATCACCCTTTGCATTGGATCACAGTTAACAAGGCTCACTTAGGAATGAAACTTGCAATAAAAGACTTTTGAGATAACATGCTGTATGTTTTGGAGTAATATTGGCCACTTACTGGCGAAGCACGCTGTGAATATACAGTAGCTGATAGAGTATTCATTGGACCGTGAAGTCTAGACTTCAGACCGTTGATTCCAACACATTTCATGGCCTCTATTTATCTTACATATGAAAACATTATTTTACATAATGTATAATTTAATGTTTTTAGTGATTATCACTTTATGTTTTCAAAGACCTCGTGTTTGTTGACAAGAGGAATTATAACGTAACACCTTATTTCAGATATACAATTATGCATTATTTGGGAGTAATTTTTTTCAGTGGTCCAGTGTGGTCTGTTCAAATTTATAATGTACTATTTGTTTCTCAGATTTGATACAGGCTAGTTTATAATTCCGAAGGTTTCACCACTAATTTACCTTAACTGCATTACATATAATGTGTTGGAATATATTCGGAGAAAACTGAGCTCACAGAACTATTATCCATGTTTTGTATCCTTTTTCCTCCAAAGTCATGTTTCCTGCAGCAGTTAGCCACGCCCACTCCGAGGCACGCGCTTGTGACTTAGGAGAGGGCAGCCTGCCGGACATACCCGAAGTGGGACTTAGAAATATTTTCAGCTGCACGAGATCGCTCATTTTTTGTGACGAGAAGTGTACATTCCTATTACGTTTGTAATTGGTCGACGAATTGTTTGACACCTCCTGGATATAAACGAGCCAATAACAAACATGAAATGAATTGCGCCCCGAACCACCGCATTTTACTACCGCAAGAGTTGATATCTGTATGAGAGTATGAAATACTGTGACGTCGAGCACTCGGAAGTGACGCGACGAGTGGCAGAGGAGAGAGAGAGAGAGATGTCCGACACTGGCCGGAGGTTCCTCGATCCGCGGCGGACAGCGTATTACGACTTCCCCCGGCTGTAAGCTGTCAAGCGCGTCACCTTGGCCGGCGGCGACTGATTGATACGGACCATCATCTCGTCTGGACCTGCAGGCGCCGCTCAGTCACCGAACCTGCCCCTAGCACGTCGCCCTCGCCAACAAGTTGCACAACTGATCAACCGCAGGTGATGATAGGTTATTCCCTGGCCCGCGGAATAATAGTCATCGGCGCCCGCCCGACTGACGCCCAACTCAGTCGCCGTTACACGTTTCCAAAAACATACTGCCGTAACGACTTTGCATGCATGTTTCCACACGTAATGTAGCCCTCCGACCAATATTTCCCCTATACTGCTTCAAACATCCTTTCACTACATATTACGAGTAGAGACGAAGGAAAATCGCGAAAATTATCTGAGCCAACATATCTTATTTTACACTCTCTTATCAGTTTATTCGTTGATGATTGGATGAACAATGTTTTAACGCGGCTAAATTGTTTGCAGATCAATCACGAACATTCTGCCTTATAACCTGAGAAATCATCATTGGCGCAGTGTAATGGGGTAGTAGCTTCGTACATGCATGACCGCCAATAAGGTAAAAAAAAACTATCGGGCATGAATACAGTACGTTGGATCCAAGCAAACGGTCAACCTTTCCCGCGATAAACCATAAACTCTAATTATGAGGGACCTACAAAATTCGTGTTATTATTTGGCATTAGGCTAAACTTCACTGTGATGTAAATATGTGTTCGAACCGGCGTCGGTTCCCCAATGGCTGTTGCATATATGTAAAGTCAATCCTTTTTTTACTGGACTGCACATGATCGGACTACACAACTGGCACAAAATAACCATGGGCGTGTCAAATATAGTGTAGACCAATGACAAACGTATTGTAAAAGTAGATTTGTTTGAAGTTTAACGTGTCCCCAAATAATAACGCGAATTTTGCAGGTATCTACGTACTATGGATGGATGGAGGGATTTGGGCGGCTCTGAGCATCGAGGTCTTCACAGCCGATGAGGGTGATAGATATGAGTGTGAAACATGCCCCGGAATAGGGGGTGGGGGAAACGGGAGATCCCCGAGAAAAACCTCCGAGAAACGGCATCGTCCGGCACGATTTCCACGTGCGAAAATCCGGAGTGGCCCAGCCGGGGATTGAGCCCGGATCGCCCTGGGGGAGGCGAGTAGGCTAACCGATCAGCCACCGTGGCCCCTACATGTTATCGTTTCCCATCCTTTGTTCTATTAGCAATAATTTTCTGCTCCAGAAATCGCATGTAATTTAGAATTCATTTCTGTCGAGGGTTTTTTTTTATGGTGTCTATATCGGTTTCCCTCTTCCCCCTTCCTTTCTAGATCAGTTTATGTTAGCACGGGACGTAACTATGGCCCCAATTGCGGGTATGACCTTCGACTCTCATCTTAGATTCAAGGTAGATTACGAAAAAAAAAATAAAGGTAATGAAATTACGCTTCACACTATAGTATATTCGCAGTTTCTTCACTCCCGCCCTCACACTTTTTTAAATCAAACATTAAAAAAGTCACCCAATGTATGACATATGATTGATTCCTAAATGTGTTATGTACCACAAACGTTTTATACTTGCGTCAGCATCAAAATGCAATTTTTTATTACATTGAACTTGTACTCATAATTGATAAATAAATTACAATATTTATTTTATAATTAATATGATTAAAACAGTTGGGATATGTCTGTTGGTAATGCGTGGTAAGTATGGTTAGTGGAATTTCGCGAAAAGATTTTAATACAAGTTATATTTAGAAAAAAACTGTAGGGTCGTTTACCTATCTCGTTTGGTTGAATTACTTTTTTTACACGTATTAACTGTCTGCACACGAATCACGTAGGAGCCGTGCCGATGTTGCCCAATTTTGAGAGGGCCCGGTCAAATGAGAAAACACCTCAAGCATATATCAATCAATGGCAATAGACGAACTGCTAGATGGATGCTTGTAGTATTGAAGTCTACCGTGTACTCACATTTTTTCGCGAAAAGTCACTAGCTCTACTGGTAAGAAATTGTTCTTGTGCTAAATATTATTACACTGAGTGAGCACGAATGCGGTGAGTTGTTCCTTTGGTTCTAATTTTCTAGACTCGGTTAAACTTAGTTTGCATGAGGCGGAGGAATATGCTGGAAGTAGAACTTTAGCAAGGCTTCCGAAAAGTTGGAAGTAACCGTAAATGGCCAATAGTAAGGAATATATTATCTTCTAAAGCACATTCCATATTGCAAACAATATTCTGAAGCCTTTTTAACCGAACCAAATTACATTACAGGCAGTTTTGTTCTGTGACAGAGACCTGCAAAATTCGCGTTATTATTTGGGGACAAGTTAAGATTTAAACACGTGTACCTTTGCAATATGTTTGTCATTGGATCATACTTATTCTGACACGCCCTGGGCAACTCTGCGCCAATGAATGAACACTTCACAACTATGTGCCCATTCACGTGCAGTTCAGTCAGAAGGGCGTGGCTTCATATCTATGCAGCAGCCAATGGAGAAACGACACCGGCTCCAGTACAGACAGTACTTTGAAGTATGAAGTTTAGCCTGGTGCCGAATAATAACGCGAATTTTGAATGTCTCTAGTGATAGTATGTGGGAAATTTGCACTAGACTATGCTATTAAATTTCTTACGAACTTTTAACCTGTGGAATTACATGTGCGCGGCTTTAAATTCCCTTAATTAACAAGCAGGACAATGGGAGTCTTAAGTGACGAATTTAAGTTTAGCCTCCCGCTACATTATACACTATCATAGGCTATTCACGGTAAAGTGAGCACTTTTGAAAGTCTTCTCATTTGGAATAATAGTCAATAATTATATTTTATTTTAGTCTTCAAGTTAACTTTCGAGTACGGTGGAATATAGAAACTGTGTTTATTACTTATATATAGAGACCTGAAAAATTCGTTGTTTCAATGACCTGCAGGCTAGACTGCACAGTCTTACGTACCAATATGCCGATATCAGCTGTACATTGGTTGCCCGCTGTCATAGTGGAAGGCGACGTTTGAGCCAGCGTTCTCTAGGAGGTGTCAAACACCACGTGGACCAATGGCTAAAGTTATTTAAACACATATATTTTGAATTCTAGCTTCTCCCAAAATGAATTCGTGAATCCTTCAGGTCTCTTATATGGCAATATATATCCAAAAAGTTTGTTGAAGGATACAAAATGGTTGAAAGGAAAAACTGACTGAGGCCTCAAAAGTTGCTCACTTTACTGTGAACAGCCTATAAAACAATTTCTCTTTTTGTTACTGTCATCATCACATCTGCACAAGGACATTTCGAGGGCGTACCCAATCTCAGTCACATCACTTTTCATACTGGAGTTAATACACAGGAGCGTATCCAGCGGCAAATATTTTAGTGTTGTGGAAAAGGCGGTGGAGAGGGTGTAGGAGAAGGAATTACCTAATGATCTTCGAGTTCTGACTGTATCACTTTTCGTAATGTTGAGTAAAGGACAATAATCGGTAAAGTGTAGGGGGAGAACAATTCCCAAGTCTTACCTCTTTTATAACTCCTAACTTCTTGAACCAATTTACACATCTATATCTATAAACTTCATTTAAATAGAAACCAAATAAAACGCACGAAATCAATACAAATTATATGCATGTTTTGTAATATTGTAATTGTGCAATAGAAACAAGTCAGCACGTGTGAGCGACAATTGATAATCGAATAGAAAAAAAATCCCCTGTCCGGTGTGAGTGCGCGCGCGCGTATTTTGAAAATGTATTTCATCATGTAAACCAAACTAATGTGTAGTAGAGAAAGGCGCAAAGAATTTTGAATGGGGCAACGTGACTTTTGCCTTGTCTATTTTGTGTCGAACTAGCAGTACCAGACGTTTCTGAAGACGCAGCAAGAGTTAAGATAGGAATGGCCACAAGCATATTCGAACGTTTTCGCTAACCCATTTATTTCGTAGGTAAAGTGAATACGAAATTAAAAATACTTTATTATCACGTGAGTTAACTTGTTTTTATTTTCCAGTATAGGCTGTTAACGGTAAAGTGAGCACTTTTGAGACCCTAGTTTTTTTTTTTTTCATTTCAGCCATGTTTTGTTCTTTAACTACATTTTAAAATTAATAATACCATGTAAGTAATAAACATAGTGTGTAGATACCACCGTACTTGAAAGCTAACATCTAAGACTAAAATAAAATAAATTTATTTACTATTTTTTGGAAATAGAGGGCTTTCGAAAGTGCTCACTTTACTGTGAATAGCCTATACCTCCATGTATAAAAGCATATGTATTGTATACTTTATCAGATAAGCTTCTCAAATAAATAAATATTCATATTAATATATGTATACAGTATATATTACAGAAAAATGAATATTACGTGTTTTTAAAACATATTTTCATAATTAGGGATGAAATCGAACGTACGTAGAGTACAACGGAAACGTATAAAATACTCTCTTTTAAAAAGGCTGTAATTAAATCGATGTAAATTTATATTATTTTCCGAATAAGACATGTTTAGAGAGGAACTCAAGAACCTCACACGCCATCAAGATCTTGTAACTTTCAACTCGTTTCGTTCAAAAGCTTCGTTTTGAATATCACACTCTTGAAGTCTAGCCACAGAGTACTTATGTATACAGAAGTGACATAGTCTCTTATTCCGAGAACTCCAGCCACGCACCCCAGCAAAATGGCGTCACTGATCAGCATCGTGTCGGAACGCTCGCCAGCCAGGAGCCCAGCCAATAAGGAACCTCTACCAGCAAGCGGTAGCCATTCAAACACATTGCCTGTTCCCAAGGCATTAACGCAACCAATGAATGAATGGGTACGCCTACCTATCCAAAACCTGACGCCATTTCGTTTCTGTGTACTCTATCTACTTTGTGGTACAGAGCAGTATCCTAACTTACTTCATTTTTTTTTAAGATTACTCAAATCAGCGGCGTGTGGTGAACTGTTGCTTGGTAAACTGTGTTTTGCTTTGTCCTATACCTAAAGATCTGCCAAATTAGCGTACTTTTCCTTTTTTGGCAGCAGACTAAAGTTCACCGTCCTATACATATTTGAGTCGAGTTCATTTCATTATTGGCTTTTGCAGTAGTGTAACGCATATTTTCTTTTCACTTGCTTGGACATGATTGAGCTATCCTCTCGTTAGTTGATTGCTATTGATCCAAATGCGCCCAGGACGTGTCCGAACAAATTGTATTCCGATGAAACCGCAAAACAAAAGCACAAGTATTTGAAGTCTAGTTTCTCTTGAAAGAATAGCGCGAATTTCGCAGATCTCTACCTATACCTAATAATATGTTGGTGCGCTTATCGGCGACTTAGACGTAGTAGTGCATTTAACGTCAATGCACGTAGGTAATGGGTGCTTTGCCACTCTCTCGTGAGTGGCAGCAGTACATTAAGTTTCTCCTGGCCCCACTCTGGTAACTGGTCATTCTGCGTGCGCCGAGTGTGTACAGCACTCAGCAAGCACCAGCTTACCTTGCAACAATTCACCACACACCATGCCTAGTCGAGTCATTCGATATAGCTAGTAATTCGTGATTGAAGATTTAGTGAGTGAGTGAAAACATTCGGGCGGCTCGTATGCTGATGAAAGTGATTGAGATGAGTATGGACCAGCGCCGGAATTAAAAAAAAAAAATAGGGGTGGAGATCTGCGAGAAAACCCGACGACCAGCGGTATCGTCCGGTATGATTCTCACATGCGAAAACCGGTGACCCGGTTCACCTTGGTGAGAGACGAGCAGGCTAAACCGCTCAGCCATCGCGGAAACAATTCGTGAATGAAGATACTTCATTCATGAACGAGAATAACCCCAACTCAAAAGTATGCACCTCACGAAAAAGTTTGAAATCGTATTTTGAAAATGCGAAATTTTGTTCTTCAGATGCCTAGCCAGCAAGTTCATTAGACAGATCCGCTAGAGTGAAGGGAAATTCGTTGTCATCACAAAAGGAGTCTTCGTCACATTTATTACTTGTCCCTTCAGCATATACGTAATCGAATTTCCTTTCCTTTGTAGAAGTTTAAATCGCATATGTTAACATGGCATACATAGTATTAAATACAGTTACAAAGTTTGTTTGAAATTGGTCACATCGTTTCATAGACACAGTATAGTTATCAAAATTTCTATATTGCCACCAATTTAAAAATAAATGCCTGGCCCAATTAATTCATATCAGCGTACTTCTTGGTTGTCAAATTTGGTAGGAATGTGTAGATTGTTTTCCGAGTGAAGATACAATGATTTTATTGTTTCGTGTTTCGCTATATTACAATATGGTGAACGAAATTGGTTATTTCATGACATATTTCATATTTAGGCGATATGTTCTTCATATCAAATTTAATAGAATTAGATGATATGTATGTGTGTGGATATATATATATATATAATTTGATATATATATCAACTTTAAAAAGATATATTTGGCATGGTTATGAAAATATAGTAAGTTTCACATTAATCTTAAATGTATAAAGCACCATGGTCTACTTTATGCCTTAAAGGTACTAGTTACCTGAGAAATGTGGCAGGAATCTATTGTGTAATTTCCGAGATATGATGTAAAAGAATATTGTTTTCATGATGGGCTACCTTCCACAATGGCGAACCAATAAGAACCTACCTTCCTAGATTAAAGACGTGCGTGATTAACTGTGAAAATAAAGATTTGGTATTATCTAGTAAAATAATTCCCCAGATATCAAATAGTGTCATATTGTATTAACCCGTTTTAAAAATAAGCAAATGGCTTGGCAGAACATTGTAAAATTGGATGTCCTTACTAAGTTATATGTGTACTGAATTCGGTGAAGTATGTTTCACGGCTTCGAATGTTATTATGAGCTGACATACAGTACATCACAGATAGACATTTGCATTATTACATAAGCCCATTTTCCCAAGGAATGTGGCTTAAAATTAAATTGAACTGAACGTTCCTAGTTAATCAAGGAAATATGGTGGAAAATCCTTTATTTAGAATTATTGAACAACCGTTAAACACAGCAGCACCAAACTATTTTCGAAATATATAGTTTATAATAGAAAATGAATTTCTCACGGAAAAAAAGGTTTAAATATTATTAGCTCAGTATAAAGTTTTTTTCTTTTTTTGTTAATGTTTAAATGGATTCAGAAAGTGTTTCGTTCAACTAGGGGCGTACCCTGTTAGGTTTCCTCGCATGACATGGCTTCACAGAATTCTTTGTGGATGTCATTATTTTCGTTTTTTTCCTAAAGAATATAGCTTAATGATATGTACTTAACATTTAGTTGGTTCAGCGATGCAATAAGTTACCGTTTAAACTAAAATGTTCAGTTTGCCTGCATGCTTCATACTCTAACGCAGAAGAAAACAATGGAAATTATAAGTCTGGCGGAAGAAAGTTTGCCTTCACTTGAGACATAATTTAGGTAACGCCACACAAATCTCTGCTGGAATCACTCTCCAAAATATAGTGTTGCTTTCGTTGCCTTTTCTAAAACATGCGGTAATAAGTAATCTTCTTGCTTCGCAACTAGTATAACAAATATTTACTTATCTCTGGCATAGGGACAATATATTATGTAATCATGTTCGATTCCTATTTATGCCTATATTCTCGATGAATTCACACGTCACACTTTATGATTGTTTAGTTTTGTGTGGAGTGTATGAAGTCAGGAATGCGATTCTGTAACGTACAATATACAGGCTATATACCATTCATGGTAAAGTGAGCACTTTTAAAGGCCCTTATAAATTTTTTCTTTGTTACAATTTCCATCTTTCTGCTGTTTTTCAATATACGCATTGCAATGCGACTAATAAACACAGTGTATACATTCACCACCATCGAAATTTAATGCCTGGGACTGCAGTAAGATATATCTATTAACGGTTAATGCCTGTTGGGAGGGCCTTAAAAAGTGCTCACTCTCACTCGCTACTCTCACGCTGGCACACTCTGGCTCACTTAAGCGAATTGAGACTTGTGCCCTCTGGAAGCCTTCGGCATTATTTCTCTGACAGAAAAGGTAATAAATATTAAAATATAAAATATTGCCGGCCTTTCTCTTTACTCGAATAAATGCACAGTATTTTATGAAATAGTAACTTATTTTAATTTGTTACATTTTTTCATGATTAAAAACGTAATTGTTATGTGCAAATCGCAGTATTTAATCATAGGCACATAATTGATCTAAATGAAATGGGAACATAATAACATCATAATTTGTTATGCTCCCTATCAAACGGAATATTGTGATTATTACACATTTCACAATCGCAATGATTAAGTTAAGTCGATCAAATACTTTTAACACTGCTTTATAAACAACAAAATGTGTGTCTGGATATTAGAGGTTAGACTTGAAAACAACATGGCTACCAGAGAGGGTGCGAGAGTGAGCACCGAGTGTACATCGTCGTTCACTCTCCCTCTCGCACTCTCTCCTCGGAGTTAGGACAACGAAGTGGACTCTCTGTGACATCAAGAGTGAGCGAGAGAGTACTCTCTCGGCGAATTGGGACACGGCCTTAGCGAACGCTGAACACATTTATCGCCAAAAAAAAGAAGAATTGCTAAGTTATAGTTAGGGATAGGAAAATTTCGCGAATTCATTTCGGGACATGATAGACGTCCAGCACGTGTACACTGAAGTCACCATTGCAATTGGATCACAGTCCATTAGAGACACCCTGGATAACTCTGGACCAATAGGAGACTTGTAAGAAACAAGTAGCGAGTGTCATACTGCCAAGTGTAGAGCAAAACTGGCTACTCTCTGGGACAGCAGCCAATAAACAAATATCTGAGGACCGAGTGTACACAGGACTGTGGAGTCTAGACAATATGTCACTGAACTCGCGAAATTTCCCTATACCTAGGTATAGTTCAAGAACAAAAAACAAAAAGAGCAGTAATACAAAACACTTTCAGTGTGTTTGCGAACAATATTTAAATGAAGGGTCTTCTGGTCCATGCACGGTGTGGCGTCGAGGTTGCGTGGCCAGGCTCGTGAAGTTTCGCGCCTAGCTTCTGGCAATCGTGTGGTTCGGGGCCCACCAAGGTTTTCAGTTCTGCGCGTGAAATAGGCAAGAAAAAACAGTCTGGTCGACAACACAGTTCAACGGTTCATTAAGTGAGGCGAATTTTTGTGCAATTATTTCTGACTGGATAGAACGATTGTTTACATTGCACAGGAAGCAAACATTTAAAATCAATTTATGGGGAAAATGATAGTTCCAATGTAAATTAAAGTATTATGGAAGTGTTTTTCGGGATTATCTTTTTTTAAATTTTTGAAATATCTTTCATTCGGCAAATACCGGCACGAATATGCTATATTCACGACAATACATCATGGCAATTACAGTTTTTATAAAAGAAAAATAGTGGCGACATATAAAAGTTAGGAAATGACATTGCAAATTTAGAAAAACTGGAAGACAATGGGCATGATCACGGTTATCAGAAATAACAAGATTGCTGATTAGTGTACGATGTTATCGCTGACGCAGGTTCATTGCATTTTTTATAACTGGTTACATCCACTGCAATCGGACTAAATATTTTTTTTGAGAACAGCGCGCGCACGTGTTGCAGTGATATGCGCCCAGTATTATTGGTAATGATAGAGGGGAAGTGGTACAATATATAAATGTCGAATGAAAAGTGTTAGGTAAACATTTGTGATTACTTAAATTATTTTTTTTTACTCCATCGAAGTGTAAAAATGAGCAGATTTGTAAAATGTTTAGGTACTTTTGTAATAAGTTGACAGTTTAATTTGACCGACGCATGAATAAGGTGATGAGGCCCATGAAAACGTTAATTTTGCGGAAGATTACACAACATGCATACAAGTAGACTTTGAGCAGGACTTTCAAAACTGCTCAGTTTACCGTGAACAGCCTTTAGTGTTGAGAGGGTTGCTGCAACATCTTGGACCTCGGAAGACAGGCTTAAGCACTGAGCACATGTCGGCAAGAAGACATTGTGTTAAAAAAAAAAAAAAAAAATTGAAATGAGAATCTGATGTATTAGCTACGGGATTCACCCGCCCATTAGACGGTTTTTGCATTAAGTTTCGATCACAGTGTGAAAATTAAGCGAGGGTGATCGCGCACGCATTTCGCCGGACGGATATCTTGGCGAAGAACAAAAGGCGCCGAGTGAAACGTCCGAGGAGCCACAGCTGGCCATTGTGAAAACTGCTTCGATAAACATACACGGCGGAGTCAGTTGGAAGAGCCAACTGCTAGCTTGCGGCTACGTAAATACGCCGCGCTGAAAACTGGCCCAATGTTTCCACTCCACATGGGAGAACAAACACGATCAGTCAGCGAATAACCCCATTCCTCCCTCCCTCTACCCTCTAATTCTCCTGTCCCCCTTCCTTCCCTGCAACAGTCACGCCACTTCCGGTCGGCCCCGCGAGTCGCAAATTCGCCAGCCAGATGCGCAAAAAAAAATTATATATATATATTTATATATACACCGCTGCGCAGACGTGTACAATGAGCGTCGTTGTTCGTCGCCTCGAGCCTAATGTGTGCTACAGAGCACCCCCTTCCTCCTCCCTGCCTTCAGCTACGTAGCGTGGCTCGTGCCAGATAACTTCGCTGGCAGATGTTTGCACACCTCGCCCCGCCAACCTGATAACGCCGTGAAATTAGGCCTCCGTCGAGGGATCGACGTGGAGTGCTGCGTAGGCACGCGCAAATGTCGGGTATATTTCATTCATGGCTGCTTCCGACCGACTTTCCGAAAGCCCTGCTGAAGTTCTAATTTCAGGTAATTCCTCCGCCTCATGCAAACAAAGTTTTACTAAGTATGGAAAATTACACTATAGGGACAACGCACTGCATTCGTGCGCACTCGCTGTAATAATATTTTGCATAAGAACTATTCCTTGCTATCCACCTATTTCCTTACTGTTTTTATTCATAATTTGAATATTCTAATTTATAAATAAAATAAAATTAGATTTTTGATTTAACAAAAAATAAGATTTTATTTATTTTTGTTATTTGATGTTGGAACAAGTATAAAACGCTTGTGATACATACGATAATTGCGAAACAACAAAACACGTGAAACATGGGGTGAATTTTCAAAGGTTTGATTTTTAAAAAAATGAAGAAATCGCGAATATACTATAGGACGTAACACTTGGAGGACTACGCCCAAGTGTTGCTCGTGAAAAACCATTTTCATAATTAATGTTTTCTAAACAAAACTTGTATGAGTGTAGATTCTTTGTTCCACTTGTACGTAATCAAAGTCTACAAGAATATTTTAGCCGAGCAATAATGATTTTACGGACTAAAAAACAATACTTTCAAATACCAACTCAAAAGGACACGTTTAACTGCAAACCATTTTATTAAGTGAAGAAAGCTTTAATTGGGGCAAAATCAACTTGCCATCCCATTTTCCGACGACCAGCCAATAAGGAGCGACGTGCCCGGCGTCACGTGAACCAGTAGGATGGTCGTGAATGGAAAAACACAAAAACCAATAAAACATTTGATCCTAAAGAGCTGAAGACATATGATTCACTTGTAATTAGTAGGGGCCTGAAAAATTCGGGAGTTCAACGACCTCCAGGCTAGACTACACGGTCTTATATACAGTCATTCAAATATCCATTGCCCATTGGTTGCGTGCTGCAAGAGTAGAGGGCGATGATTGGGCGTGCATTTTGTTGTATGTTTCTCAATGGGCCAGGGTTCTCCCGGAGGTGTCAAATATCGCGTGGACCAATGCCAAAGGTGACACGAAAGTATGAGTTTTCCAATTATAGCTTGTCCCAAAATTAATCCGCGAATTTTTCGGGTCTATACTAACTAGTCCTGAATGCCAGTAAATGTGTGCGGACTTCAAAGTGTTAACGTCTTGTCAACAGCGAGGTCATGGCGGAGCAAGTTGCTCAGAGGAACAGGAACGAAGAGTCAGTCGGCCATGGCCTGTACTACAGCACTCGCCTGTAGTGAATTCGGTGAACCAGGGAAAACAGAACTCAGAATGGCCGACACAGGATTCGAACTCGGGTCCTCCCGAATGCGAGTCCACTGCGACACGTCGCTCGGTAGTGCACCAACCATCTACAAGAACTTGATAACTAAATGGCGAACTGGAAATTTTCGCGAAATTTATTTCAGAACAAGATAGGCTCATGCGCATGTGTATTTCTGTAATGTAATACGTGCAATTGTGTAGTTTTTTATTATATTAGACATGCCCTGGTGAACTCTGAGCCAACACGAGACCTTCAAGGAAGCAAGAATCGAATTCCGTGCCACCTGGTGTAAGGTAAAACCGGCTACACACTAGAGAGCAGCCACTGAACAAAGCTGAGGCTCGAAAAAAAACATAGGGCCGCGGAGTCTAGCCTACAAGGCGTTTCTAGAGACAGGTGTTTTTAGCAAAAAGATTTCAAGACTAGTCGTACTAAAAACGATTTCGTTCATATGCACATTTTTGGTTGGATGACTTTAAATGTGACGTGCCTCAAGTGTCTGTCCACGAATCACGGACGTTCAGTATCGGAGTACTTCAGTCAAGTAAGAGCATGTCTTCTCACGTAGACACCTGGTCAACAACCAAAGGAAGTTGTGGTTGTCGACGTAGGATATTGAAGTCTAGCATGACCATAAATATTTTCGCGAAAAACACCTGTCCCTACTCGTTACATTTAATAAAAACAAAGCTTCAGTCATACTTACGATTTAGAATATTTGTAAAGGCCAACAAGTTTTTGTGCTATACTTAGATAATTATTCGCTGGCATGATGTGTATTTAGTGTAAAACCAAATTCACGTTGGAGCCGCAACGTTTTTTCTGTGTCACGGCGGCGCAGAACACTTCTCTCCCTCCTCTGCTCACTGTCACGAGGATAAATATGACAATAGTTCATCCCTGACAATACCAGAAACGGCCGACAGACGTGGCACAATGCCGCAACTGTCTCGCTTTAGGACACACCAAAAATCACTGTTCCATGCCGACAAAATGCCCTCACTGCGCCGGCCCTCACCCCGAGAGTGCTTGCAAAACAAACGAAACCAACTCCAAGCCGACATGCAGTAACTGCGCAGGCGAACACACAGCTCTTTCAAAAGCCTGCCCCAAGTTCCTGGACTTGGTGCAGAAAAGAACTACTGCTGCTGCTGCGAAAATCGCTCCAAAAACTGCAAAACAACCTCCTGCCCCGTCCAGGTTCACAGTCAGGACATTACAGCCCGGCAAAACGTATTCGCAGGCACTCTCTGCGCCTATTCACAAACCAGCTCCCACTCTTGACACCCCTGCAATGCCAAATACACAACCTCAGTCCCGCCCTCGCCAGCGAAATTCGCCAGGAGAGATGCGAAGCGTTATGCAGGATTTCCATGAACTCATGGAATTCCTTAAAGCATGCGACTTCGCCTCGCTCATGGCACATTTCCACCCCTACATACTAAAACTCCGCAACATCACAGAGAAACACGAGAGAACCTGGCTACTTCTCGAAGCCATGGCGTCTTTTGCGGCCCCCTAGCCCGTCAACTAGACCCGCATTTACCAATTTCCCC
Organism: Dryococelus australis; assembly: GCA_029891345.1. Taxonomy (NCBI): domain Eukaryota; kingdom Metazoa; phylum Arthropoda; class Insecta; order Phasmatodea; family Phasmatidae; genus Dryococelus; species Dryococelus australis. The sequence goes on from CM056994.1 coordinate 281,955,363, forward strand.
TACTCTGTACTGGAGCGACTCCGAAACACAGTACATAAATATTAATCACTATGACGAGCGAAATAATCGCGTATATATTCTAGTCGTACACAACTGAACATGTTAAGTTTTGCAGCACCAATTATTTATTTAAGACGATTTAATAACTTTAATTAAAATCGCTTTTAATTTATTTAAATTTTTCCTTGTCAAATAAAAGCTGTTGACGGTAAATTAACGACCATGCTACCATCTCTCGAGCAACTTCATAAGCCCCGCCCCACCAAGTTCTCTCGGCCAATCAGAGCCCTCTGGCCTATATTACTGTTTAACTTCACTCACGCGACGTGTTTTCATGGCTCTGCTTTCGAATTTTACAAGTCTAAATAATTATCAACACGGAATATAGTTCAAAACAACTTTAAAAATATAAATTCACGCCCTCAGCCCAATTATACCGCCCGATTTCATAGAAATAAGGCCCCGAAACTGGCCGGAATTTTCCGATCGGTCCGGGACAAAATCCACCACGTTTAACAAAACTATTTGGCGCTAGCATCGCGCCAGCCATATCGCTCTCGGACTTCCCCGAGTTAACATATTTTACTTGACTTTTAGTCGCTCATCACGGTACATTCAGACATGCATTCACACACCAATCAGATTATTTAATGGTTTTTAACAATAACTCATAAGATATGAAGTAATTACTGAAACAACTACACTGATTTAAATTTTCGCGCAACTTAAATTCACCACTACAATATACATATAATTAAGTTAATTATATAAACCCTTGCCACTCCAGTCATGGGAAAGCTACTTATATCGAAAATTTAACTTCATTTGGCTATTAACCTCCGCTTTTTATACCAAACTGTCGCTAGCTCTCTCACAGGGAGCTCATGACAGTACATCACAAGTCTTGAACTTTAAAATTCCGCACTGATAAATTCAATTTAACTTCACCACTCTCTTTTATCCCGTACAGGCAGGGAAAAAGAGAGTAAAACTCAGCTATGGAAACAGCTCCCAGGCGCTACCCTGAGAATCCTGTAAAAGAATGCTAGCTTTGCAGCATAAAATATGTTTGATGGGTCCGGGGGGGAGGGGGTTAGCTTCTCCTCGCCTCCGCAAGCTAACTGACAACTAACTGGGTGGCCAAGGTCCCTCACAAGGGACCGATCTACCCCCGCGCTGAGAGAGTAGCGTCCCAGTGATGTAAAATGGCGGTGGACCAAAGAAACTGTGATGTGTGTGTGTGTTTGTGTGTGCGTGTGTGTGTGTGTGGAGGCTGTTCAGGTTTGATAATTCTTCAATTTGTAAACTTCGTTAGATGGAAATCATCAAACATCAAGCTACGAAATAAATTTTATTTTTTTTTGTATTCTGAATCAAGTCACGTGACCACTACTAGGGGCACATGTTTTTCGCGAAAAGATTTCAGGACAAGTTGTCTCCCTAAATACTTTGGTTCAGAACAACTTCCGTGATTGGATAACTTTACTTGTTATATATCTTGTCTGTCTGCCCACGAATCACGAACAGTCAGTATCGGAGAAACGTAATTCTGATAGGCTCACTCATGTAGGAGTCAGGCTTCGCACAAAGACAGGTGCCCAATGGCCACAGGAAGGCTGCAAGTGTGCACATACGATCGCGTAAATCTTTTCACGAAAAACAGGTGACCCTAACCATTAGCCATGTTAACACAGTATGTCAGTTCGATCACTGCCTTAGGCGGAGAGATTTTTGGGGGGCAGCACGTGTATCAAGTCCATCATAACTGCCAGTTAATTCTCCTTTACTACCAGTATAGTGACATGTGTTGACCCCCCTCCGGTCGGGTTATAGGATTTTCGCAAGTGGGAATCGTGCCGGACGATGCCGTTGGTCAGAGGATTTTCTCGGGGATCTTCCGTTTCCCCCGCCCTTTCATTCCGGCGCTGCTCTATACTCAACTCAGTCACCCTCATCGGCTCTCAAGACTACTCAAATCTCTTCACTCACTCATGTGTTGGCCCCCATGGCGGGCAGTGACGCCGAGTTCGTCACTGTCATACACAGGTCGATGACATTTCTAATACACGCCAGCGAGGGAAATATATCGTCCCACTCCACAGGTCCTGAATAGTATTAGTTGCGGAGAAAGAACTAAATAACAAGGTTACTTTGAGCCAGTGAACTCGGATTGCAACAGTACGTTAAGTAGTACGTAACGTTTTTTAATTTGACTCTTACTCGGTCGTAACCTCGTCTCACCTGGATTTGGTGGTAGTACAATATAGGGCAGGTGAACTCATTAAAAACTTTCTTCAAGGATTTATATGATTTTTCTGATTCTTTTGTGATACTGTAAACTAATGGATAGTAATTATATTCTTCAAAATTTTAATTGCCAATCTTAAGTTTAGTTATTAAGGCAAGTTGATTCTCGAGCCTATATAAATGTGTAACGACTTAATACATATTGACATTTAGACTACGGTGCCAAGAAAAACTAAACTAATTACAGTGATGCGTAACAACCAAATTCTATTTTCGCCAATAGCTCCGCTCGCGGGTGAGAAAAAAAAAAGGGGGGTCTCTTATTATCTTGGTCTTGAGAGCCGATGAGGGTGAAGTGAGGTGAGTATGGAGCAGTGCTGGAATGTAATGGCGGGGGAAGCGGGAAATGCCCGAGAAAACTCGACGACCAGCAACATCGTCAGTCACGATTGCCAAATGCGAAAATCCGGGAGTGACTCCACCGGGATTCGAACCCGGTTCGCCCTAGGTTGGTGGCGAGGTTCGGTGGGAACCGAACACAAGCCAACAAGCTGATATCAGCGCGAGACATTAGTATTAAAATCGTTTCTCTCCATTCGTTGAGGAATCTATTTATATTTGAGTCTCGTTTACCACGTGCGAAATATCAGGGTGTCGCCGCCGGGGATCGAAGCAGTTTCGCCGAGGTGGGAGGCAAGTGGTCTGACCACTACACTACCGCGGCCCCCTTTACGGGTAGCGAATTGAGAAGCTATGCACATGCTAACGAGCTGTGGCAGCATTGCCCCGGCTGGCATCGACGTAGAAAATGACTTGAAACAAACCACTTTCAGAGCGAAAAAGCCAAAAAGAATGACTTCGTCTTGTCTATGCGTTTCAGAATAATTCAAGTGGTTTGAAAACTTAAAATACGACACTCTTATTAGTAGGCACTTATAATGACAACATTTAAACACTGCTCGAAGGCTAACTGAAGACTTAAAACACTACCTATTTAACATTTAAAGTGAACAATGTACTTACAGGCTGTTCATAGTAAAGTGAGCACTATTTAAGGCCCTACCAACAGGTTTTGCCCTTAAAATAAATTAATTTCATTGCATCTTCAGATGTTAATTTTTGTGTAGAGTGAAACGTATACATTGTGTTTATTAGTCACATGACAGTGGTTGTGTTAAAAAGTGGCCGAAAGATGAAAATTGACTGAAGGGAAGATTTTTGCAGGGCCTTAAAAAGTGCTCACTTTACCGTGAACAGCCTATATCTGTACAGCCACCCAGTGTGACGCATGCTGGTACGTTAGCTACTATCGTGCAATGGGAATCTTCCATGTCTGCTCGCATAGCGGCTGGTATACCGGCTCTTGCACCAGGCCTCGCAGAAGATTGTAAGCTTTGTTTGCACAAGGTGGATGAATATCCTGGAAGTAGAACTTTATCAGGGCTTCAGAAAAGTATGACGTAACCGTGAATGGACTACACAGCAGCACGTATCGTGTAATGCCTGGTTCACACGTACGCCAATCACGCCGGACATAACGCAAAGCTGCGTAACAGTCAATCAGAAACGGTTCTCGTTTTCCGCACGAGCCACGCTTAAAAGTTGCACCCACACCGAAATTCTCGCTCACGGAAACAGCACACATCGCCAATATTCCCCAGCGCTTCACTGTTTCGCATGTTGTATACCAATAATTTCACGCAATATCAAAGTATGTGGGTGTATTAGTCTAGGATGGTTAATTGTATTTATTAATAATGAAATACGTGAATCTAAATGTTAATTTTACTCAAAAAATTATTAGACATAACTCATGTGGAAATGGACCGTTAGAAAGGACTAAATAAAAAAATGGAATAATAAAAAAAATATATAGACACTAACGTAGAGAATAAGAAAAACATCGCAGCGCCTAGTTTACTGTCCGCCACGTACTCGAAAATATTGCTATTAAAAGTCAAACAAACGAACTAGTGTAGTCGGAAAGTGACGTTCTGACCAAACAACCAACACGGTAAACCAGAAAACCCGTTTAAATGAGAACAACCATAGGCTGGCACTACGCTGAATTCCAAAACTTTACATCGGCTCTGAAGACCTCGCTGTTAAGAGCCGCCCAAATCTCTTCACTCACTCACTCACTCACTCCAAAACTTTAAACGGCCATTTGATCAACACTAATTGGCTGATAATTTGCGGATTCTCGAGCCAATACTAAACGTTCAAACGCTGAGAGACCAATCACCTTTTCGAGCTCACTCAAATAAATGATTGTGTCTGCCATTAAACTCACGTATTGTTCTCAAGTCATAGGTATTGTCCATTTCATATAAGTGGTCTCAAATTTGACAGACAATATGACCAATCTACACATTATGTATTCAATAAATGTTCTCGCTCCTACAGTATTGTATCAGCTGATGAGCTGTTACGGGATCCGTATTGTTAAGTTGGATATTTTGATGGCGGCTTTAAAATAAAATAGTACTCGGAACTAAAAGTTGTAATTTAAAATCTTAATTATACTTACAACATTCATGGTTTAAATTATGTTTCTAAAGTAATATTAAATTTTCTTGGCTATTAGTAACGGGACTTAAAAAAAATGTTAAGCATTTATGACAGAGTATGTCGACACATACGAACAGTAAATGTTTCCAGCCAATGGCTAGCCATGTTTATGTTTCCAGTTTTCCAGCCCGGCGAAGGCCGTTGCGCGTACACTTTTTTCTCATCGTGTTTATTATACGAATATCTTATTGGTGTTGTCGGAATATTTAATCGGTAGTTAATTATTTTTTTATTTGCTAGTTCCAAAATAGTTGGTTGTAGGTACCGTTGTAATGCGTTTTCTTGAGTTGAAATTTAATCGGCGCGTCGTTAAAACTGCTCGTTCCGCCATTTTCCTAATCGCCTTCCAAAATGAAGTGACGAGCATATAATTTACGTATTTTAGTTTAAGTTTGTTTGTAACAGGATACGTGCGCAGTGTTAATTTTACTAAATGATTTTGCAAATAGATTATTTAATGCTATTGACGAACAAACGTGATTTTAGTGAAGTAAACTCGCAAGGATTGCCACAGAAAAACACGTGTTCAAGAGGTTACAACAGTAAGATTGCGTGTTTTGTAAATGTATTTGTAAACCGTTAATGTAATTATTGAAATGCACGTGGCCTGAAAAATGCCGCACTTTCCACACTTTTGTAGGGAGTGAAAATATATGTTTGTCTACATCGTAAATTCGAGTGTACGGTTAACTTCGGCCAAAGTGTGTGCGTGTATATATTGCTACATCTGTACGAATACCAACATCGACCTATGTATCCCATTTTGTACTTTTCATTAAAGTTATAATTTTCGAAGTTAAATAATTTAAATGTTATTTCCATACGAGCAAAATTTTCCGCTGCTCCATCAAAACAATATGCAGCTCAAAATGCCACTCACTCATAAGAGGTTTGTTCGGGCGACCTCAGCTTTTTACTCTCGAGAGCAAGTTGAGAATTTCTGAGAGCAGGAAAGAGCAAAAAGCGCACTGCTATTTTCTGCTACCAACCGAACGCCAGAAGTCACGGAACTGTTTACTACTAATCAGCTTATCACAACATCTTCAATCTGTAATTTTCAACTTGATTGAGAATGGCATTATAGGGCGACGGACAGTTTCGAGGCAGCAAAAAAATAGGGCATGTCTGGTTAAAAGAGGATGCTTGGTAACCCTACTAGTATCAAATACTGTAAAATGGATTCTGCAATGACAGTCGTAATTTCGACATAACCCTAACCTTGCGACACTTGATAAAACAAAAACTAAGTTATTGACAATGTTATTGGTTATTAGGGACAATTCAGCGCCAGTTTAATTGCTTGGCACATTAAAGTGGCCTGTGATTTGTTATAAGTATGTAATAATCAGAGTGACTGTCATTTCAACACTTGTCTTCAAGGATGATCGTAATATTTTCATCATTATCTACAATTACATTTACATGCCCTACAGCAGTTCTCAAAGGATGGCCAAACATATTCTTAAATAAATGAATGTGACAGAAAAGATTTTGAAGCAAAACTAGCTCTATCTCATAGTCCAGACACACAAATTTGGCACCTTTTTTCCTTGCTCTAAATCTCACTGCACCTCTGCTCTTCCTCGACAGAAAGAGCAGGAAATTTATGCTCTTTGTGAGAAAAGTAGCTGTGCTCCTGATGCCCGAACAGCCAACCAAAAAAACACTTCCTGTGAAATAAATGCTCAAAATGAAAAAGAGCAAGAAAAGAGTAGAAGTCGTAGAAATCTCAGGTCGCCCGAACAAACCTAAGAACATCAAAATAATCCCGTTTGACGAAAGACGATAAACTAAACCACCCCACTCTGCTCACTTTTTCCTTTTTCCCTCGAAATGAAATAAAGATGATACCCTAATTGGGCCCACATTTCATTGCTATGGACATTTCTCTGTGTTATTATTGATTGAAACTCTAACACTGGTTCTGGAGGGTTTCAAAATGTAAAGCTTACTGGCCATACAAACTTGTCACTTGTATCACTTGTATTTTTTTAGAACGAATATAAAATTTGTCAAGCTTGTTACACGGGGATACTTGTTAGCAAATAAATTTAAAGGATATTCCTATTTTTAAAGGCTGTTTTTGAAAGTAACGTAATGGCATGTAGGTTTCAATGTTGGAGTCTTTCATAAACGTTTTGAGCATTCTTGTTTTGCAAATTAAAGCGCTCATATGTTTTAACATACGTTGTTAAGAATATTGTAAGAATAACGGAAGAATAATTCACATAAACAGGATTTACATGGGAAAGATAACATTTTGATATCAAGTAAATTACAACATGCTTATCAAACAAAATTTTTTCAATGTAAACACCCAACGAAGGTGCTCCATCATAAAGAAGTGTTTCATGCACCAGCAGGAAATGCAACATTCCAATATTTATCGCTAAGGAAAATGAACTTTATGATGTCTTTAATATTGGGTAGGTGGAGCATCTTTTTAGTGTGTAAGTAATATGTTCGTTTGATATATTGTTTCTGTAGGTCACATCTGCTTCTCTAGAGCACTTTGTAATAACTCAACTGAAATACATTTTTTCATTAGGAACCCGAGAACAAGCCTAGGGCTGTATTCATAATTCTGAGGAGGGAGGTTGTGCGACTGAACTTTAGTGTAAATATCAACACTGAGTTAGTCAGAAAGAAGTTTTTATTGGCAGCATGGCAATCTGAACACAAAGGTATTTGAGAAAAATTATTAAAGTATTTTGTATGTAGACCAGCAATACTTAACATATGAGTTACTAAATGAAATTTAGGCCTATTAAAATTACTGAAATAAAGTAACATTTGCTTAAATATTGTTTTGGCTACCTACATACTTTAACACCCTGAAAATTATAACCACCATAAAATTATAGGCTGTTCACGGTATAGTGAGCACTTTTGAAGTCCTAGTTACTTTTTTCTTTCAACCAATTTATATCATTCCACCACTTGTTACTGTAAACCCTGCCATCTTAGTAATAAACACAGTGTATACATTCACCATACCCAAAACCAAAAGTCCGAGGCCACAATGAAATGTATTTATTGGTTATTATGTCAGATAAAACAGCTTCAAGAAGTGCTCACTTTACCGTGAACGGCCTACATCAGTCTGTAGAGTTTGTTGTCATATCATACCACAAATCTTAATTGCGTACATTTAATGCAATAATAGGCATAACATGTATATAAGAATGAGAATGTATACTGTATTTTAAAAGAAGGCCTGGGAGGGGGCGGGGGCGATATTTTGGTATTTCTGCATTCCTGGGGGGGGGGGGGGATTTTTTTATATTTGGTGTTCGTGGAAACCACACTAAATTTTTATGTTTACAAGAACTTACTTCAGGTAAGTGTGACAAGATTAGTTGCCATTAATATATTTAGAGTGTATTCAAAAACAGTAAAATATATTTTATTTATTTGACAGTCAAAATACAATTTCATTTTCGTGCATCCTGGTTACAAATTTCTTGCAAGGTAAAGACATTATCGATTTATAGACATGGGCTGTTAGTCATTTACATAAAATATTTATAAACTAAAATAAATGAGATTATTGCCAACCTGCAACTGTTTGGACATCCCTTTCACAACTTCTAAAAGTCATTTAGGAGGAGGCACACGCAGTTTGTTTACAAAAACAGTCAGTCATATGTTGTTTGTTTACAAATACTGGCAGTCACATGGTGTTTGTTTGCAAACAGAAACACCTTCAATGACAGTTCAGTTGTGGCGGAAGGATAAATAGCCACCTAGATGCCATTGGCACTACTTTCCTAGAACTGTCAAATTTGAGACCACTTAAATGAAATGGACAATATAGGAAACTGAAACATAACCAGCTCCAAAATAATTACAAGAGACCCGAGAAATCCGCGGGTTCATTTTGGGACAAACTAGAAATGAGCACATTTGGGCTTATATAACTTTAGCCATTTTTGCACACGGTGTTTGACACCTCATTGAGAACGCTGGCCGAATCGTCGCCTTCCATTGTGACATCAGATAGCCAATGGGCAGTTGATATCGGCATATTTGTACATAACACTGTAAAGTCCAGTCTACAGGTAATTGAACTCGCGAATTTCTTGTGTCTCTAATAAAAACGCTAATTTTACATATCCCTAACTATGGGCAGGGACACCCGAATTTCGCGATAATATTTAACGGCCAGTTTTACTTGACAACGCTATAGCTCACATCCACTTTCGTGATTGGATGGCTTCCGTGTTACGTGTCTTAAGTTTGCGCGCGCCGGTCAAAGACGTGCAGTATTGAAGTTACCAAATTGTGATTGGCCAGCCGAGTAGGAAAATGTCTTTTCACAAGGACACGCCGCCAATAAGGACAAGAAAACTGCTAGTACTGCCGTAGGGTGTTAAAATATATCTAGGGATAGGAACATTTCGCGAGTTCATTTCAGGACAATCTAGACGTCCAACACGTGTGCACTGAAGTAAGCTTTGCAATTGGATAGCAGTTCATTAGACACGCCCTGGACGACTCAGAACCAATAGCAGACTTACAAGGAAACAAGTATCAAGTAGCATACCGCCAGGTGTGAAGTAACACTGGATAGTCTCTGGGGCAGCAGCCAATGAACAAACATCTGAGGCTCAAGTGTACACAGGACTGCAGAGTCTAGCCTACAGGTCATTGTACTCGCGAAGTTTTCCTATCCATAAATATAGCATATGCGGAAATATTTTCGCGAAATTCGGGTGTCCCTAACTATAGGTAGTGGTCGCTCTGTCGATTTGGCGTGGTTGTCGTAAATGTGAAGCAAGCTTAGCACCGGCTGTAGGTATCTAGAGCGCTGGCCGGTGTCCGCGGCAGCTATTCCTGGCCACGCGGTCGCACGCGTGTCGCTCATGAGCGGCAGCAGACTCGCCGCCACTGCACACGTGCGAGTGTCTACTTCTACTATGTTATTTTCTCTTCTCGGGAATATTAATCCACGCTCGGCGCAAGGAACAGCCTGTAATCACTATATATACCCAGAAATCTTGAGAGTTCATTTCGGGACGAGATAGAATTCAACGTCAAGTACATTCGAGTTTCTGCTTCTACCGTAAAAAAAAGTTTTTTTTTTTTGTTTGTCACCTCGGACGACTTGCAACTAGTAATGAGCCTGCAAGGAAAAAAAAACACCGAATCCCTCGCTACTTAGTTTGGGGTTAAACTGCAGCAACAGCCAATATATGCTATTCACGGTAAAATGAACACTTTTGAAAGCCCTGCTTAAGATCTACTTTTATTCATATTGTGTACTTGTCCACCTTATGTAAAATTAAAATTGCCACGGGCCTCATCACTTTATTCATGGGTCGTTCAAGTGAAACTAAAATTATTAGAAAAGCATTTTTTTTTCCTTCAAATTTGCCCATTCTTACACTCCGATGCATTAAAGAAAACATAAAGCGAAATAAATAATATAAGTTATCACGAATAACTACCTAACACTTTTTATTCGACGTTATGATATGGAAATACTCCCCATCCATCGTTACCAACTTTAATGGGCGCGTGTCACTCAGTGCGCCCGTTAAAATGTATGCAGGTAGGAGCAGTAATTTTTTCTACGTTTGGTTTCAAAAGTGCTCGCTTTATCGTGAACAGGCTTTACCTACACATTTGAGGTTCGAGTACATAAATGATTGTAAAGCTTGCTGGCCACTGAATCTGCTAGATTTCCGTGCCTCCACGGTTTTGTGTATTGGCCGCTGAGATACGCCCTAGAAGCCAAAATTTATACTTAATTCGACTAAAGATAATTGGATCAAGGCTGGTTGCAGTCAATTATTGTCTTTTCATAGTTAATCGAGCATTTCTGAAACTAACCTATGAAAAATATAATTTTTCCTGCCTGGCATATATTTATATTTTGACGGGCACACTGAGTGTCTTGCGCCTAGTGGAGTTGGAAATGACGGGATTGTGTGTTTGACCCCGGGGGGTGTAAAGGGGGGAGGGTAGTTTCGTGTCTTAACACTGAATTAAAAGTGGTAGGTGAAATTTTTTGAATAGTGAAATAATATATATTTTTTGCTTTATGTTTTTTTTTACTTATATAATATAAATTTAAGAATTAATTTTTTTTATTTAATTCACAGTTTTACTTGACCGACACATGATATAGTGATTAGGCACGTTACAAAGTAAATGTTACAAATGATGTGAGAATATGTATGTACATACAAATAAATTAAAGAAACTCATGCAAAGTCCTCACTTTATCTTGAACAAACTATAGTTAACTCTTATGTCCCAAGATTCGTAAGATATAGCTTTTTAAGACGCAAAAAACTTAAAAAAAAAAGTATCACAATTCTTTTTTATGTGTTGGCTTAACGTTAAGTTGGCATATTTTAGGCGGAGCTTAACACCATGGGTGAAATGAGGTGAATATGGAGCAGTGGCGTAATGTAAAGGCGTGGGAAACGGGAGCTCCCCTAGAAAACCCACCAGTCAACAGCAAGGTCCCCCACGTTTCCCACGTGCGAAAATGCGGGTGACCCCCCTGGGAATCGAGCCCGGTTCACCGTGATGGAAGACGAATAGTCTGGCCACTACACCACCGCAGCCCCATGTGGCTTAACGTCTCGTTGCTAAGCGAGTTCGTTATAAACGGAGCAAGTTATGAGAATCAGGGGCGGGAAGGAAGTGGTGATTGCCTGCACCAAGAAAATATTCCCGGTCAACGTTGTCCTCCTAACTAGAGTCCTATAGAGTCCGGGGTGTCAGCAGCACTGCAAGACATCGCTCCTCGGGTAGAGATAGGAGGAAAGAGGCCCAATAGCGCCATTTCCCTCGCCAGACACCTCTCTGGTTACTGCCGGCGCCAAGGTAAACAACAATAAAGACCCCCGCCCATTATCTACTAGTCTTCTCAACTCTACTAAGCAAGAGCATGTTCCCAAACACTCTTATCCTCTGTAGCATTCTATTTATTTTAATTTAACTTAATGCGTGCAATAATTTTTTGAAATTTTTACTTCCCCGTCGCAAGGGTTTTTACGTCTCTCTTGACGGTTTTTCCTTTGTTCTTTATAGTTAAGACTAGCTCTAAGTACACTTAGGGAGGTAGTCATGGCCCCAAAGTGCAGGCCATGGATGCCCAATCCCTCTTTACCGCGATGCATGTCTCCTTGTATGATTATCCTTCCTAGTAGGCGTAAGGGGTCGGCCCTGAGACGCAATAAAATCCCGCCCTACCTTCGGGCCCTACCTTCTGGCCGTAACTTCACATAACACTTAGAAAAAGGTAGTTTATAATAAATAAAGTGCTCCTCGGGTGCACGGCGAACAACACTTCTAGGAACGGAGATGTCATCGCTACCTAGACGCTGAACCATAGACTAAAAAGATGTACATCGATTACGCGTACTCCGCGTGTGCCCCAAACATTGACTGAACCATCTACACTAATATAATGAAGAGGTAAAGTATGTGAGTTTGTTAGAAGTAATCTTCGGAACTCTTTATTCTATTTTAAAATGTTTTCACTGGTAAGTAGCGTGGACCTTCTGGATGAACATAGGCTATAAATCATGTCGTTATGACACCAGGGGTAATTTTAAATACAAAAAATTGTAATGAACATGATAGCATTAAATTACTATTTTTGTATGTACATACATACATACTAGAAACTATAGATTTACGTAAGAAATTTTCAAACCATTTCATTTAAAATAATATTAAAATTAATTTTCTTACTTCATCTTACAATTACGGCGAAATGATTATATATATATGTAACATTTTTTGTAGAGATTTTAATTAGCTGATTAATTATATTTTTGCCATACCTGTATTAGTTTAGCAAGAATTTTTAATTTTTATACATAATTTTAAATGTAGATTTGAAAGTTTGTAATAAAACATATTTTCAAGATAGTAAATTGATGCCCAGCGAATGGTTACGTTAATGATTTTGTGATTATTTAGAGTTTATTTTGTAAACAAGAGATCTTCTATTGTTTGAGCATTAGTTTAACAAATAACTGTTATTAAGACATACTAAATAATATTGGATATAGTTTTTGAAAATGCTAACTAAAAAAGGTAGCTGAATTTACAAGTAATTTTTAAAATTTTCTAGAATAGAAATTAATTAATTAACTTTTTATTTGATTTTTTACCATAGACAGTACCAATGTTTATTTAGTTAAATAGCCAATTTAAAAACATAGTTACCACTAACAGCTTCCACTAACAGTATTTTGGAGCAAAATTCAGTATGTTCCATACGTAAAAACGGACCTCTTGGCAAACTGTTACAAGATGTATAATTAATTAATAGGGACGAATGAACTGTGAGCCATAGAGCTCATGTTGAAGCAGTGAACCGGACGCTCCATGATCTCAGAAACTCAAATGTACTCATGGATGGTGTCACTTTTTCTTTTTGGGTGATTTTCGCCAAACACGTCCTGTCATATCAAAAGGAACACGTGCAGACATTGCAAAATCATGTCTAAAATCATCTCCGTTATTGGGTTCAGTTCAAACACTTAATTTGCGCACTAATATGAGAGCCCATTTAAACGAAAACAATGATAACGGTTTTCCACTATAATTGCTAAAGCTTGGTGAGGGAAAATTCCCTTTTGCAACCGCAAATGGTGGTAGCACTGAAATCAAACTTGATGCCGGATTGGGTCGCAAAGTCCATAAATTAGAACGCCTTATAGAGGCAATATATCCCGATCTAGGAATTGTATTGCAATGAGACTATCATTGGTTCTGTTCAAGGGAAATAGTAGCTCCCGGAAACGATAAAGTTGGTGAAATAAATACAATGATCTTACAAGAAGTTCCCGGCCAAGATAAAAAAACATTACAAATCATTTGATACTGTCACCGACATGAAGGACAGTGTGCACTACTCACAAGAATTTTTAAATTCATAAAATCCTTCTGACTTGCCGCCACACAACCTCAAATTAAAGATTGTTTGGTATTCCAATAATGCTTCTACGCAACTTAAACGCACCTAATATGTGTATTGGCACGAGACTAAGTATTTAAGAGGTTCATATTTCCTATTTACGAAAAAACGAAGTTAATTTGAGGATTATACTCCCTTGTAGGCCTACTGTTAATGTAAATTTAATAAAACCTATGAAACAAAATAACGAACTAAGACGCAGGCGTTTGGTATTTAAAATAACATGTTGAAATTCATTTTCTTACTTTAAGATGCAATTACGGAGAAAATTTTTAATTACTTTTAAATTGTAAATTCGAAATTATGTAATAAAAATAATTATAAAACCTATTAATGCTATTATTAATTATGTATATAGAATAATAAATAAATGGCCAGCGAAGCGGGCGAGGGTACTGATAGTCGCCAATAAAACTGTCTAAATAACTTTACGTTTAAATGTTCAACATAACCATACTTTTATATCGGTAAAATACTTTAATTGACGCGAATATATCCTAATCTCATTAAAACCAGGTTAGATCAAGCGTGCAAACATCGCAAAGTACTTATTTTAATAAACAGTATTTTAACATCAAATGCTATCCGTTTTATTATTCTACAGTGATTTTGGGGAAAACAACAGTCTTATGTTGGAACACAGCCTGTGTTTACTGCACTCACACGCTCACTCAACTCCAAATTAAGCTGAGGTAAACCCTCTGGCCTGTGGGAATCGTAGGTAAGGACTCCTGTTTTTGTCATAACATGTCACGGCTGGTTGTGTATTTACATACTTCAGCTCTAACACACAATTTTGTGACTGGATTATTTTAATAGTTCTACTTTTTATGATACTGCTTACGAATGACAAACGTTTAGTTTCGGAGTATACTTATTCCGATTAGCCCACCCAGCCAGTAAAGGCAATGTCTTCTCACAAAGATATGCGACCAATAACACAAAAAAGGGGTAATTTACGAAGGTTGTTGAAGTCTAGTCTGCTCCGCGAAAAAATCGGTGTTCATAATCAGTGCCGGCGGAAATTTTCTTAGTTCGGTTCTGCGGCGTGTGTAATGGGTCCCTTGCTGCTCGCTTGTGAGTGGTCGGAATACATTTATAGTGTCCCTAGACTGCACAGAGGTTACTGGTTACTGCTGCGTGCACCGGGAATGTACAGCAGTGAGCAAGCACCAGCTTACCTTGCAATACTTCACCACACGCCACTGGTTCTCGTTTGGTTGAAGGGTTGAGGGGACAAGGTCGTCTAGAGAATTTGGAGCCCACCGTGTTGTATAAAATGTCCCTTCCCAGAATTTGGTTTTTAAGATAACTATGTCAATGTTTGCAAACGTAGTTTGCTTCCTACCCACACCCTATTCTCGAAAGAATTATTCCATCAAAAGTAATGCTTAGAGATCCTACAATATCCACAGTTTTCTACACACTCGAGCACAAGTCATTGGCGGCTGCCACAGACATAACTCCGTCTCCTGTTTGACCCGATCACGCGGAATGGAGCTACCAGAGTGTTGAGTGTTTACAATTGGTTCTGTTCTCACTCAAGACCTCGATGTTAAGAGCCGCCCAAATATCTTAACTTACTCACTCACCATTAGTTCTGAATCCTGTGGGGCGACTCGGATGAACGGAGGTCCAGTGACACGCAAAACTAACCTATACTTTTATGCCATATACTTTGTTACTGAAAATTATAAAGTGAAATGACGGGGTCTCTAATAATACTGTATAACAAAGAACACCTGTTTTTCGAGAAAACATTCCACGAACTATAAGTGGTATGAAAATATTTATCTCAGATACACTTACGTTATTGGATAACTATAATTTCAACACGTATTTGCCATCTGCCCGCGAATCACAGAGGTTTAGAATCCGAGTAACTTAACTTTGATTGGCTCAGTCGTGTAACAAAGTGTATCTCACAGACACGCGGGCAATAACCAAAGGACAGCAGCAGATATGCACATAGGTTATAGAAGTCTAGTTTGCTTGCAAATATTCTCGCGAAAAACAGGTGGAACTTTGTATAACATAATTTAGTGAATTCCAACTTTATAAAATTCACGTCAAATATGACAACCTACAGTTATAGCATGTGAAGATTTTGACGCCCCGTAGTGCCACCCTTGCCTCCCCCCTTCCCCCTTTTTCGCTGGCACCGTTCATAATTACGAAGCAAATACGAAAGACGAGAGTGCGTGATAGCCAGAGTTGCCAACCTGGTTATTTTACCACCAGATATGGTGATTTCAGGAGATAATCTGGTGGCCAAATTTCATATTTGCCTCAGATCACAAAGACAGCAGTTTCTGAAAAAAATCTGGTGGCAGAACTAGTTACCTGAAGAAAGACTTATCATTTTTTTTTTTTACTGTCGGATTATTCTGCCCATTGTGTCTTCAGGATTGTTTCCCTGGAATACGATGTACAATTGGAGAGCATGAGATTATTTTGAGACTCATATAGTATATTTTATTGCAAGTAATTATTTCTTTACAGCGAGTTATGTGGATTGTCTCTTGCGAGAATAACGATACTGTTTGGCCCAATTGTAAAAAAAGTTTGGGAAACTTTACACTGAAAAAGTACTTAAAGTACTTATTTATACAGCTAGCGAATACGTTATTAAAGTGTTTCAGTTGTTTTTTGCTCTTAATTTAAATTTGAATTTAATTTATATATTTTCTCATTTTTTTTACAGTAGTACAGTATTTACTCTTATGGGGTGGCAAGCAACTGTAACGAATCATAATAAACTATATTCCAAGCTGCAAAAAAAAAAAACTTTTTTTTATATTTTGTCTAAATTTAATTTGTAATACTTTAACATTACAATCTGGTGCTTTCCTTGGGATTTTATAGTGACTTTCTCTCAAAATAATTGGCAATTCTGGCTGGTGTCGCGAGGCGACATGGCCACAGAGTAGATAAGTGTACTGGTATGGCGGTTCCTTTGATGTGGGCGTGCCTGTTCTCTGATTGGCCGTGCGAGGCTCTGGGAACGGGCCTTGTGTATAATGCCGGGGTCACAATAGCGTCACGTGATGGGAGCGACGTGAATAAAAAGATTTCCCAACCATTCAACATCGAGCATCCTGTTACATCATCGGGACAAAAATCACCCGCGTGGTAATATTTATGAATAGAAAATATTTCAAATCTATTCACGTCGCGGGTTCGACTGGTCAGTAAATATGTCTAACCCGTCATCTGCTAGGTGTCAAGTTCTTTTCTGCGCGACTATCCTCCGTACTGATAAGCAAAGCGACACCTTTTTACCCCTGGGTGTGATTACGACCATATATTCACGTGTAAAGTATCAGTGGGAAGAGAAATAAGAAAATAGATAAATATTAATGGCTTTCGTACAAGAGGTTTGTACGTAGTGACAAGACACTGCTTACATATAATTATGTTTTAGTGTCGGTCGCGAGGCGGTCAAATTGGTGTTCACACTAGCGCAACTGTCGCGCTATTAGCATATCTGATGGTTAGAGCTTCCGTGACGGCTGGCGAGTAGGTTAGCAGGCGTCCCAGCATCCTGATGATCAGAGCCGCCTTTTTACCGGAGTGTGAGGCTGGAGTCGTGGCCCCACTGTGCCGCGGAGGGCCTGCCGCTGCACGGCCGGCCGACAGGTCTATTCCGAGCAGCGGTGCAATAATTCCTCGGATCCCTTGCCAAATACCGATCAGGAAGAGTTTAATTCCTGACGCCGCGGGGGGAGTCGAGCAGAACCAACGTAAAGAAAAATTTTCCTCCCCTTCCTCTTCCTCCTCTACCACCTCATTGACCGAGAGCGCGTCCACATAATATTCGCAGCGGTGGTGTAGTGGTTAGACTACTCGCCTCACCAAAGTTAACCGGGTTCTATTCCCGACGGAGTCGTCCCCGGACGATGCCGCTGGTCGGCGGGTTTTCTTGGGGATCTCCAGTCCCCCCCCCCCCTTGCATTCCGGCACTACTCCATACTCACCTCAATTCACCCTCATCGGCTCTCAATACCTTGATATTAAGGCCATTGGTGCATGAAAGCAATATAGTTATATAATTTTTGTCATAACTTGTTTCACAGCGGTTTTTTCAAAATTTTTGGCTCGGCAAGATGTAAATAACAACTTTTAGCACCTTCTTACATTGTTACAAATTCACTATGTTCGTTATCCTCGGAGCACTGATTGCGAATAAGAAAACAAAAATTATTTCTTTTCTTCCATCAGTACTCCGAGAATACTTACGACAGTGAATATCTAACAACGTAAGAAGGTACTAAGATTTGTAATTTACGTCTTGTCGAGCCAAAAATTTCGACAACCCCTTTGGAAAACAAGTTACAAGAAAAATTATTTAAATATACTGCTTTCATGCACCATTGACCTTAAGAGCCGCTTAAATCTCTTCACTCACTCACTCACTGATTCCAAGTAGAAAACACGCGCATCAGTAGCAGCATATCGCCTCGTGGGCGTGGAAGCCACTGGGCTGGTCGCAGACTCGTTTGTCGTGCCGCGTGAAGCAACTCGACATTGTACTGGCGTGAAGTCTGTAGCCGCATTCAGAGAGTGTTAGTTGACACGTGTTGGACGAGCCTGCCTGCCACGCACTTGGAACTGCAGTGGACACAGTGTTTGAAAGATACGTTTCCCCCGCGAGAAAGGTGCGTCTAATGTGTGGATCTGCCGGGGGGAAAGGGACACACAATTCATATCAGGCCTGTCGGTACTTTCAGGGAGTTACGCACATTAGAAATATCATTTCAGAGCACTCCAACATAGTAAAAAAAACTGCTATTTCAAAGCACTCATTTCAAAATATACAAACAAAAACAAACAACATTACATTGAACCTTACACGTTGGAGAGGCTAATTAGAAAACACGTGATTATAAAACTGCTGGACAGGTTATAGTGTTATCTAAAAACGAGAAACATTTCAGAAACGTTTCGTGCCAAAATATAAGTTTCAAATTCTAATTTCAACTCCAGAGATAACTTTTTTCGGCGCGATAATGACTACAAAGAGTGTTTTTCAGAATCAGTTTTAGCTGTTGAATTCCCAACAGTGTTTTTTTTAGACACGCGTCGTACTCTTATCTTGTTCGCGTACTATCAAAATATAGGTTCAGCACTCAAAGTCACGTTTAGGCGAGTCACCCTTAAGCTCAGGCGACACTGCAACTGGCATCAAGTGCGCCATCGCCTCTACGCAAATGGCCGTGGAATGGAATCATCGTGCTGCGTGTAACTACACTGTGAACATTTTTCTGGTAAACTCCCTAGGCCGTAAAGGTAGAGTTTTTAGCCTATACGCCGTATGGAAATAATGCCACACATCAAGCTGCAGATATAGGAATGTTTAGCGTCGCTACTACACAAAGTTGGGAGCTTCCCTACACATTTGACTGTTTCCTGAGCAATTTTAGGAACGCTAGAGTGAATGTATAGGGGAAATAATTCCTACTCCCGCTTTTTCACTAAGCGTATATACTGGTATGGTAAACTTCCTGATAATTTATTAGTGCGTATGGTACTTGAAACGTGTGACTAAGCTCAATGCAGGGCATACTAGTTTCACAAGAATTCATCCAGTGTATCTTAAGATGTAACAGTCTCAAAATATAGTATTGGCCATAATAAAGAGCTTCAAAATAATGTTTGCAATACGCGTGATCGATTAGAGCTGCATTACGCTCTAGTCTGCAGTGTTAATTATTTCGTGTGAAATCATGTTGTGCCCGTGTAAATTAGTTTTAAAGATGTGTACTACAAACACACCGCAGCCCAGTTTGCGAGCAGGTAGACAGGCACCTTTTGACAAGCGAGGTCTTGATCACCGGTTAAGGCAGATTCCCACCCGCCGTCATGGATTTATGGAATTTTTGCCATACTCTGGAAATACAGTTTTGTATCGTGTTGTTTTCTTTTTCGGGACGACGGAGCACAGAGCATTGCCTAGTGCATTGTCTTAGGTCACTTTCTCAATTACTGGTCATATCGTCGCCTTTGTAATCGTCCGCAAGAAATAATCTCACGTTTCGCCCCGACAGTTACCAGCTAAAAATTAATTAATGTAGTGAATCTGAGGCAGTTCGATAAAGTTTGGGAAGTTGTTACTTAGGATATGTCGTGTAGGAAATTTCAATACACCTTCTGAAATAGAAGCTTTGGCGAAAATCGATAAATCCAAGATGGCGGTTGGGAATCCACCTTCTGGTGAAGTTAGGTGAACATGGAGCAGCGGCCGAATGGAAGGGCGATAGAAACGGCAGCGCCCCGAGAAAAACCTGCCGTGTTTCACACATGTGAAGATCCTGGTGACATCTCTGGGAGTCGAGCCCGGTTTGCCTCGGTGGGAGGCGAGTTTTCGGCTCTCTGCACAGTCGTGGACTCCCGCTATTGTTAGGGGCCTGAAAAATTCGCGAGTTCAACGACCTGCAGGCTAGACTCCACTGTCTTATATGCAGTCGTGTAAATATCAATTGCCCATTGGTTGCTTGTTGCCACAGTAGAGGGCGATGATTGGGCGCGCATTTTATTGTATGTTTCTCATTGGCCCAGGGTTCTTCAAGAGGTGTCAAATATCGCGTGGACCAATTGCAAAGGTGACACAAACGTAAGAATTCTCCAATTCTAGCTTGTCCCAAAATTAATCAGCGAATTTTTCAGGTCTCGGATGTGTTCTGAAACACGGCGTCGTGGACAGACTCATGATTATGCTTGGAGGCCGATCTTTAATATCAGTACATCCAACGTTAAAAATAATCTGTAATTGTGAAATACTATTTGTATAAGTGTTTCTTCTGAACATTATTTTCAAAGTGATCTATGGCTTGTTTGTGTAACGTATATGAATACATGCATGTATAGAATGTTCACGGCAAACTGAGGCCGTGTCTCTGTTGGTCCAGAGAGCGCTCTCTCGTGCTCTCGCTTTCGTGACGGCGTCATTATGACGTCAGAGAGAACACACTCCGACTCTGGTCGTCTCAATTCGTCGGAGAGAGCGCGAAAGGAGAGCACAGAGAGAGAGAGCACGAAATTGAATACTCGTCGGCGCTCTCTCGCACTCTCTGACCACGCGCCATATGTTGTTTCAGTGTATGAATAATATTATAGTAGTAGCTTTCTTGGCCGAAGCCATGTCGCATTTCACCAGTAAGTAACACGTAACACATATTTATATAGGCAATTCACGATAAAGTAAGAACTTTTTAAGGCCCTCCCAAAATTTTCTCAGACAATATTTATCCTTCCTCCACTTTTCAATGTCAGCATTGTCATGTGACTAATAAATACGGTGTATACTTTCACCACTATCAAAAGTTAATGCCTGAAATCGTAATAAAACATATTTATTAGTGGTTAATGTGCCTGTTGGGAGGGCCTTAAAAAGTGTCCACTTTATCGTTAACAGCCTATAAAAATGTAAATAAGGATTTTTGACAAAGATTCGTTTTTGTCACTTTGCTGTAACACGACGATAACGTAAAAAACCAAAATAATAGTAACAATATTCCGGCAATTGTATAATCATTTGTGATTTTTCTTAACATAATTAAATTATTTCCAATAGCTATGACCGTGATTTCAGCTCAACGTGATTTCGCGCCTTTTAGCAGCATCTGTCTGCGTGACGTCGGAGAGAAACGATAGAGCGGTTGTCTCAGTTTCGCAGAGCGAGAGCGTGAGAGAACGCGAAGCAGTGCTCTCGCCAGGTTGTGCGAAATAGTGCTCTCTAGAAAAAGTATTCTTTAAATTGAGACACGGTCTGAATACTTTTGAAAGCCCTGCCTAAGATCTACTTGTATGAACACTGTGTATTCTTCCGCTATAAAATTAACATTAGCGTGGGCCTGATCACTTTATTCATGCATCAGTCAAGTGAAACGGTCAAATTTTTAGGAAAGTAAATATTCTACAAGTTTGGTCATTCTCGCACTAGTATGCATTTGAAAAATTAAAGCAAAACGAATAATTTCAGCGTTCACAAATGTTTGGCTAACACTGTTATTCAACCGTTGTGACATGGAACTAGCTTCCTTCTGTTGTTACCAACTTTACTGAGCGTATGCTCGTTAGCATCTCCGTTTAAATACACGCAGGTAGGGTCAGTGACATTTCTCAGAAGTTGAGAACAAAAGTGCTCAGTTTACCGTGAACAGACTATATATGTGCGTGTAGCAACGTACAGTAAATCTCATGTCTGTCCTACAAAAATGAAGTATGGCTACTACAGACACGTTTTAAATTAATGAAAACTTTTTAAAATAGGTTATAGGAAAAGTAGAGCTAAAAATGAAACAGGAGATTCGATGGTTTTAATCAGCAACACAAACACACACACACACACACACACACACATAGACGCTCGCGCTGCTCTGATTCTAGATACTAGCTCCGCGAATGAACTCTTAAGATATAGTGATGTGTGTGATGCAGCTGTAAACACTTTCGGTCAGAACTTTTCTGGCCGACTCGTGAGTGTCACGATTTCTCACATCATGACCTAATTCTAAGTTCAGTGCAGTCGTTAGTCTAAATTTGTATAGTTCACACAAAGTGTGTTCTATGCAATTAATTACAAGTAAGTATAGACTGTTCACGGTAAAGTGAGCACTTTTGATGCACTGGTTACTTTTTCCTTTCAGCCATTTTTTATCCTTTTACCACCTTTTAAAATAAACATTTTCATGTAAGTAATAAACACAGTGTGTATATTTCACCGCACTTGGAAGTTAACGTCTAAAGATAAAATTAAATATATTATTGACTATTATTCCAAATGAGAGGGCTTTCAAAAGTGCTCACATTTCTGTGAATCGCCTATAATAAGGTTTATTTCTGTGTTTCAATGACGAAATAAAGACATAAAACATGGTCACAATTTGTCAATTACAGCGTGTTTAATGCATTTTTGTTATAATTCCTTTTTTTTTTTTTTAAACTTACTAGCACAGTTTCCTTTTGAAATGAACACGCGCATTTCAGGCGAATTTGGAAAAGGCCATACAATATTCAGTGCATATTACGCATTTTATTTTGGGGCCGCGGAACATAGCAAAAGGCAATGCTTTTTTAGACTACTATAGCTGGATCGCGGTTCATGAAGGGTTTGTGAAAACTCTACTGAGTTCCATCTTAAAGGTTATTGTACCTCTTCCACTCAGGGCGTGTCTGCCGATGTATTCCGAGTAGAGAAGGAATATTGTCATCATTGGGGCAAACAGCTGGTAAGTTGAAGATGTCCAGGACATAGCCGACATCGGAGGAGTTCAAAGTAACAGCAGTACTAAATGATTATAATTTATGAAATAAGTTAACCGCCAGGAAAAAAAAATCATTTAACGCAAACGGTTCCACAGCGCTTACATTAGGAATTGCGAAAGTACCTGTCGGGCCGTCACCAATTCTCGATCTCGTTTCACGTAACCGCAGGTTCAAGGAACTCTCCGCGACAGCAGGGCCTGCGGTGCGCTTACGCACGAACTGCGGAAAACCCAGAGCAAAAAAGATTCCGAAACGACTATACCTAACCCACAGAGGGAGGGAAGAGATTTCGACGGCTCTTAACATCGAGGTCTTGAGAGCCGATGAGGGTGATTGAGGTGAGTATGGAGCAGCGCCGGAGAGAGAGAGAGAGCGGGAGAAAAGGGAGATCCCCGAGAAAACCCGCTGACCAACGGCATCGACCGACACGATTCCCACGTATGCGAAAATCCGGAGTGGCTCGACCGGGGATTTAACCCGGATTGCCTTGGTAGGAGGCGAGCGGGCCAACCGCTCAGCCACAGTGGCCCCCTAACCCGAAGAGTACATAAATACAAAGAGACGGAGTGTAGTGTAGCGATTAGACTACTCGCCTATGCGATGCCCGGCTTGGTCGCCCTAGGATTTTAACCTGTGGGATGCATACCGCTGGTTGGCGGGTTTTGTTGGGGGACACCCCCCCCCCCCCCTCGACCGTTCTTCCGTTCCGGCGCTGCTCCACACACTCACCTCGCTTCACCCTCGTCGGCACTCAAGACCTCGATGTTAAGAGCCGCCCAAATCTCTTCACTCATTCTCGAAGTGGGATGTTGGTTCCTACAATGTGGGCATACCCATTCTCTGATTGTCTGGGCTAGGCTCTGGGAATGGGATTTGTGTCGGATTAGTCTGTCTGCTGCGAAAGCTTCCCTACTGGCAGAACTGCTGGCTGGCGGGTAGGTTACCATACGCTGATTGGTGAACACCTTTGCAACATTTTTCTAGCCAGTGATGTCATTTATCTGGCGTGTGCGACTGAAATTCGCAGAAAAAAACAGCTGTTTCACATGTATATTTCGTAGTACTCCGTGACAAAACCCTTTGATGTCGCTATTCGATCTGTTACCTTTCGGCAAGGTAGCCACGTTTCAGTGACGCTGTTCGTGAGTGTCGTGATAATAATGATGATGACGATTGTGGTTTGAGATAAGTCTGCTTGATCGGGTCGTTTACATGTAGGATGCATTATCCTATTTCAACTCGAGCCTCATCTCTTTGTTCATTGGCTACAGCCCCAGTGAGTAGCAAGTTTTACCCTCGACCACATAGTGCGTGATTCGGTACTTGCTTTTCAGCATTTTATTTTATTTTATTTTTTTTTTAAGGTATCACGAGTCGTGCAGGTCGTGTACAGTAAACTGTCATCCAGTTTCAAAATTAACGCAGATGAACCTACTTGTGAAGACTCTTCAACGGCCACTGACCTCGCGACGTATGACGCACGTCCAAACCCCCGGCCACCCTACTGATGACATGGTCGGGGGGGGGGGGGGGTCCTCGACTCGCGGGCGAAACGCGCCGACCGTGGAAGTTTTCTGCACGCAGCGGGAAGTAGACCGCGGAAATGGCTGTTGCCCCACTGGGCAGGACGCACAGCAGTCGTCCCTGGCGCGGCTGCGGGCGACTTGGCCGCTCCTGCTGGGGCAACGCCCTCCTTCTGCTGTCCTGGCGACCACTTCCTGCCGTCCCGTCGTGCGGCAACCACCATCCAACACACTATATGTGTAGTTCTGTACCGTGTGGTGAAGTGTCGCAAGGTAAGCTGGAGCTTGCTCAGTGCTGTACACACACAGCAGGAATCAGTGGCCACAGATCAGCCGACAGAAACTGAGTGTATTGCGGCTACTTACGAGAAAGCGGCGAGATGCCCATTACACACGTGCTGTGACGTCGACTGCACTACTACGTTCAAGTGGCCGATGTGTAAACTCGCAAACTATTATATATAGCACAGAGAAAAACACACATTACCTTGCAACAGTTCACCACTCGCCGCTGGTTTACATTAACATTTCAATCCGGATTGAACTTTGAGTGGACTGAAGAATTGTGTTTCAAATATAGCTTGTTCTAATTGTCTTTAAAGAATTCGTGAACTTGCTCTACCCAATGATTGTTGTTCGGTTCAAAAGTAAGGCTCTATCAAAAGTACTTTCTTTGATATCAAAGCCTGAGTTATATTGCTGATTTCATTTGGGCAACTAAAGCCTACGATATTAAATTAGTAGGAGATAACGTATAAGGAAAAGGGGAAAAGAGTACAAGTTAATGAAGACATATCGAGAAAACCCACGTCCATTCTTACTTACCATTTTATATCGGAACATCGCTATCTGAAGGTAACTAACTCCTTGGCAATATCTTCCATATAGGTCGGCTACCTGGATTATATTTCCCAATAAAATAGTCTTCATTGTGCTGAAGCCATAGCGATTTGTTTTCGGATGTTGTGGTGGTCTGGTAGTTGAGTTGAGAGAATTGGGCGGCTCTTAACAACGTGGTCTTGAGAGACGACGAGGGTGGAGTGAGGTGAGAATGGAGCAGCGCCGGAATGCAAGGGCGTGGAAACGGTAGATATCCGAGAAAACCTGCCCACAAGCGACATCGTTCGGCACGATTCCCACTTGCGAAAATCCGGGAGTGACCCGACCGAGGATTGAACCCGGTTCGCCCTGGTGGGAGGTGAGCAGTCTAAACCGCTCAGCCACCGCGGCCCCATGGTCTGGTAGTAAAACACTCGTCTACCACGCCAAAGTATGCCGGATTGAATCCTCTTTCACCAGTGGCGTGAGGCGAAGTGTTGCAAGGTAAGCTGGTTCTTACTCAGTGCTATACACACTCGGCGCACACAGCATGATCCAGTAACCAGAGTGCAGCCGGGAGATACTGAATGTACTGCAGCCACTTACGAGAAAGCGGTGAGGCACCCATTACACACGTGCTGTGTCGCCAAACGCACTATTACGTTGAATTGGCCAATGTGTAAACTAGCAGACTATTAGTTATAGCTAGAGCTCCGAGTATTTCGTGGATTGAGTTGACAGCAAGCTAGGCTGGGCAGCCCTATATACACTAGAGACATTATCGTTTGCTTATTAGTTGCTGTGATCAAGTGAAGCCTATATGCAGGACTGTTAAACGCTCATTCACACTACTGCTTCCTGCTTATCACTGGCTCACAGTTAAACGGGGCGTGTCTAAAGAACTTTCCAATCACAGCAGCAAGGGAAAAGAAGTGTTTGGAGTCTACCTCGCCTGCGAATGAATTCGCGAAATACTCGTGGCTCTAGTTATAGTACAGAGCAAAACACAGCTTACCATGCATCAGTTCACCACATGAATAATTACATTGTTATCATTGGCCGGCCACATTGACGTGTGTCCAGAGTACTTGGGAATACAAAATTGAGACAGCCGCTTCTTCCCGCGAACTTCAGCAGCCGCGCACACCAACAAAATGGCGACTCTGGCGAGCAGCAATTGTCCGAATGCCTCTCACCAATCAGCGACTGTTGACTTACCAACCGACAGCCCTGCCAATAGGTAATACTTCGCAGCACGAGGTAGACAATCAGGCAGAGCTCCGAGCAGCCAATCAGTAAACTGGTACGACCATATCAAAGGGACCGGCACTCCATTTCGTCTCTGGGTACTTATTGATGTGCGGGGTCACGGTCATGTGACTAGGAGGCCGGTCGGACGATGGCTCGCGTCCACACACCAAAGTGGCCCTGTTTGTGAGCATTGAGTCACATCGACCACTGTGGTTGTGCGAGTCCCATCGTATTTACCATAAACAATAAGTTTTTTGTTGCAGGTCGTTGCTTTCCGAGGAAACAATTTGTGTAAAGTTCCCTGGGTGTTTCCTTATGAGGTTAACACGTCGAACTAAAGACGATTCGGTGTGTATCGCACGG
This sequence comes from Dryococelus australis, assembly GCA_029891345.1. Lineage (NCBI taxonomy): Eukaryota > Metazoa > Arthropoda > Insecta > Phasmatodea > Phasmatidae > Dryococelus > Dryococelus australis. Next base: position 281,982,351 of record CM056994.1, read on the forward strand.
AACCGGTGCATAGCTGCGGTCTTAGTGTTTCGGAATCCACTACTACTGAAAGGCCTGCCGCTTTTAATCTTTTGGTGCTCAAAAAAAGTGACGCAAAACCCAATACAGTATTTAGATTTGGAGTCTGCAGGAGCAATAGGAGGCATCGGTTGTCGGAATGCTAGCAGGTCCATCTTCCATCATGACAATCCGGGTTCGATTCCTGTAGGACCCGAGTCCCAATTTCTGCTAAAGGCTGTTCACGATGAAGTGAACACTTTTGAAATCAACATTAGAAAAACGTCACTGCCCCTGCCTGCATATATTTTAACGGGCGCGCTGAGTGACAATCGCCCAGTAAAGTTGGTAGCGATGAAGTGGAAAGTAGTTCCATATCTTAACGTCGAATCAGAAGTTTTAGGTGAACATTTGTGATAACTTAAATTATTCCTTTCGCTTTTTGTTTTTTTGATGCATCGAAGTGTAAAAATGAGCATATATTTAGAATATTTACTTTTCTAATAATTTCACAGTTTCACTTGTCCGAAGCATGAATAAAGTGATGAGGCCCATAGCAATGTTAATTTCACATAAGGCGGAAGAATACAGAACGTGCATACAGGTAGATCTTAAGCAGTGCTTTTAAAAGTGCTCATTTTACCGTGAACAGCCTATATGACGAAGTGACTCTGAATCAGTTGAAGGCCGGCCGGTTCCTCGATGTATAATCTCATTTCCTCCATATATGCATTCAATCGCTGCTCCATCCTGGTGTCACATTCCATTTCGTGCGTCACTGATGACATCTCATGCGAACCCTGTCGTGTATTAAAATCAGTGGTAACTGCGAACTAGCGAACCTAAGGTACGCATTTTGGTCTGTTCGTATAACATCGTTCTGATATCTGTGCCAATACTCTGGATTTTAGTACAAGTTCAGAATATGCGTAGCCTAAAAGCACGCTTTGGTCGACCCAACATAAGATATGACAATTAGGTAGGTATGTAGTCATGGCCTAAAATATTTAAACATGCTATGGCGTATAAGACGCACTGACCGTGCAGATAAACACACGGCCTCATTTTAACTAATCTTCTGCTTGGAAAACTATAACTGATGTATTTAGTTCTTGGTTGGATACGATAAACTAGAGTAATTTATAAATCAGCCGGTGGTGTTATACGCATGTAACCAGTGTGCCATCAAATGTGGCATACTAGGACATAAATCAACAATGAACGCGTTATTATAGATGCAAGATTTTCAAAGCCAATGTAGAAAACAGAAGAAAGGCAACGCTAGATAGAATTTTTTGCCAAATTTGTAATTAAATCTTTCGCAGAAGTGATTCATCATTATTAAGATATACTATATAACGCTTTAAATTGTTACATTTCAGAATTGCGGAAGATATCACACGAGCAAAAGCCTGTTTAAAAAAACGCGTTAATTTTATAATTCTAATATTAAATATTCCCTTTTGCTAAAATACATTAAGTGTTTGTGTTGGTAACTGTTAAAATAATGTTGTAACCACACTAAATGATTTCTATTGACTCCTTTAACTGAAAAATGTGAAGGCATAAAATGTTGATGTGTAAATATATTAAATACATAATTAATAACATTTTTACTGTATATCACAGCTTTAACCAATGTCTAGCGACCATACACACATCAGCTAGGATACAAAAGCATAAGTGGGTAGTGGCGCAAATGACGTCTTCTTTTCAGAGTTAGGCGAAACTTATAATAATAAAAAAAAGAGACATTCGTCCCTGTTTAGTTGGCAGTGCCTGTAATACGCATACAAATTATTAGAGAAAATTTACGCTGAACTTTAGAACGCATTTTAAATTTAAAAAAAAATGGGCTTCAAGAAGGGCATGTCTTGAAGTGGAAGTTGGGAGAGCGTCACTGCTGTAGGGGCAAAACACGGCATTGTAAAACTTGCATACAACACAAGGACCCCTAGCCAGGCATCTGTCTTACCTGAAGACTGATCCAACTCAGTGGACAATTAAACACACACATTTTTAGGCAAAACAATTTTCCTCGCTAAATCATTATAAATAAGGTTTTCTTCCTTGTCTTTTTTATTGTTTTATTCTTAAGGCTTTATTAGTGATCAAGCAGTTTGAAATTTCCAAAGGATATATAATTGTTTAATGATTTAATTTAATTTCGTAAGAAAACCACGCTCCACTGCAACAGTCGTTAAATTTGTTTTGAATTTTTTTTGTAATCATGGCAATGCAACGAGCGAGGTTACTTCGAACATAATTCGCATATGACTGAAATGAAAGTTTTTCCAACTTACATAACCAGACTATATTCCGAATTTAATGCCGAAGACAATGCATTAGATATCGTAGACTGGACATTTTCGTGGCATCATTTAGAGACAAAATAAAAAATATGCGATTGAGGTTTATGTATTGTTACACGCCGTCTGACGCACGAGGCGGGGTGACCAACCTCGATCCTCCCCGCTCGCGGTCCCGTCGCAGGGCGGCCGGGAATGATTGACAGCTGACCTGGCTGGCGTCACAACCCTTCCTACCCTCTGCTGGAGAAGCCGACGTCTCTAGAGGATTGGCTAAACCAGATAAGGATGGATATCTTAATTAAATAAAATACTTAATTATAATTTTCCCAATTTATTTACAATAACTACAAAGAAAATATTCTCATCTCAATATCTCTCCATGAATTGATATCTCTTGACATTAACAATTTAATAAATTCAATCAGTACAACTTACAATTATCTCAAAGAAGTTAATTGGGATATATATATATATATATATAAACATACATATGGATGGATAATTCTGGACCAATTATAAACCTTCAACGATGAAACTACCGAATCATGTGCAACCGACGTAAAGAGCGGAATCGGCCTCCAATAAAGGCCGCAAGTGAATCAAGTATACAAATGGTTATAACACAATCCACATAGACTACTGATCTGGTGTGGTGTTATAACATGCTAAATTACACGCTTTTTATACATTCAAGCAGCTGTTGTTTGTAGGTTGTCTGCCTCTTTGTCACAAACGACAGTCTGTTCTATTTGGCCGAAAACGGAGTTTAACCTCTAACGTGCTAAAATTTCCCATTAGTTCGACGTCCTCTTCAGCCTTGCACAATGGCGGGCAACCCACTTTAGGTCAGAAAAAATTTCCATCTCTTCAGGGTTTATTTTAGAAAATCATAACGAGAAATCTTAGAACCCTATTTTTTACTACGCTATTAGAATGGCTAGGTACAGAAAAATATGGGGTTTAAAATGTAAAATACCAATTTGTCAACGACTTACATTTTCTTGAACTAGGGAGTTGTAAGATTATGGAAGAAGAATTTAACGCCATATTCTAGCCTGCTTATGTGTGGAAGGCAACATGGAAATCCATGAAAGCAATCCTATGCTGTATAAGTATTTTACAACGAGAAACCAGACATGTTCTTGTCAGATCACAGAGGTTTACAAAGTCATCTTTTGTGAGTGAATCTTCAGTATTTGATTTGTTCCCTCGCAAGCTTAGTGCTTGTGTGGATAATGACAGAACGTTCTCGTAGTTACAGAAAGCCTGTCAACAACTGATAAAATCATGTCAGTCACCATTTCTGAAAATACCACCCACCCGAAGGTCGCTCAAGGTTTACTGGCTTTTAATCCCAGTCTTGAACAGCTTACATATTTTTTTCAGCGTAAGTTTTCAAAAAAAAATTTTGTGTGGTGCTACAGTGAAATAAATGTACTAAGAAAGGCTTCATGAAGAACTGTATTATAGTTAGCATAAATTGATCACATACATATTACACAAATACATATTAAACTCACAAAATTAGCATAGAGTACCTTCGGAAATTATTGAGAAAATACAAATGTTTTAAGCTTTAAGTATTAAATCATTTTTTTCGTAGTAAGCATAAATATTTTTAAAATCACCAAGAAAAAAAACTATTAATGTTGAGAATTTGGGAAAGTTTATTTTTGATGTCATGTATTTCTAAGTTTTACTGTGTTGCAAAATTTTATTCTGAATACTAATAAAATAGGTAAAAATCTAGTCATCAGAAGTACCTGAAGCAAAAAGTTCTAGATTATCATGTTGTTGGCAACAGTTAAGAAAATCTGGGCTATATATTCACATCAAAATATGTCCCATTACACAGTAAAAATGTGAGTTGGAAGTATTTTCTCTGCAATATTTTAAGCCTCCGACGAATATTGTTGAAGCATTGTTGGTTAAATCAGTAATGATTTGCTATACGAAAATTCGAAAATTTGAAATCCTAAGTTTTATACCGTCATGTCAAATGGTTGCAGGGAGGCTAAGATAAACTATCCGTTAGGAAAATACTGTGACTCTGTAGTAGTTTATTTAGATTGTGGGTAGTTAATTATAGACATAACTTTTAACGCTGGATAACCATTATCGATTGAATAATTTAAAGACGCACAATATTAAAGAAAAAATCGGGCAGATTACGTAATCTATGATTGGCAACTCTGCTGAAATAATTTTATGTAAATTAATTGATGTCGTGTTTATAAATTTTTATCGGCTTGATTAATTCTCTGTCTATGTATTTGTATTCTAAGGCTGTTGAATCTACTGCTTTCATGCCATGAGCTAACTTCATTTCGAAATAGGTTAAACTTCGTTATTTGTTCTTAAACTAGTTTTGTGTCTGGACTATAATTTATTTGGCTTTCTTGGAGGACTTTTAAGTCAATAAACAGCCACAAAGATATGTAGGTCGAACCATATGAAACCAGGTTAAGAGTGGAGTAAATTTCTCATAGAGCGTAAAGTGGAAAGAAGTGTCATTGGCTCCAGAGAAACCACAGAGAAAATTTTGTTTAACGTGATCAGTGAAAGGCTGATCACACCGCCTTATCAACCTCCCATCTGTGCCCTTTCTGGGTAATGCGGTAGTATTTACTTTGGCTCACTTTTCTGTTTCGCCTTTCCCTTAATGTCTGACCAGGTGACTACACTTTTGTTTCGCCTGGTTACAGGAAATCTCTCTCTTTTTTTACATTTTATTTATTCTTTATTACTCAGCTATTCCATCATGCCATTCTTTGAGTACCTTGAGTAACTACAGGTTGCCCGGAAGGCGAGTGTGGTTGAGGATGATCCTGCCTGCGCTGCCCCGACTTGTCTACCAGTCTGAGGGTCATTTTCTTCCCCCCTACTACTATATTATAAAGCTATGCTTTATATAGAGGTACTATTCCAGTCTACGTATTTTACATCTGTAACTCCTTTCTTCCGAGTTGGAACTGCGGTCATGTTCCTTATATCTTGCCTTGGTCTTTGTTCATCCATTATTCTTATCCTTGTTCGTTGACTGGGTCTTCATAATAACCTTATAGAATCTTTAGAAGGAAAGTCGGGAACTAGGCCACCTTACCATTAGTAGTCTTCTGATGTTAAGTAGTAGGGAAATGTATGTTGAAAGACAAGGGATTGGGGGATCGGAGACGGAGCCGGCCGGGCGCCGTCTTGTTGCATCACCGTTGTCATTGCCTTGACGCATACCTTTAACCCGTGACACTGACTTGACCCCGGTGACCCCTTACCCCCAAAAATGCGAAAGAATTCTTTAAAAAATATAAAAAATTATAACAATGAATTTAATAAAAAAATCGCTTAAAATTAAAAAACCCACGTTTTGAAATTTATTTTTATAAAAAAATATTTAAAAATGTTTTAATTAAAAACTCTTTAACCCCGGCGGCCATTTTTTCCCTTTTTCCCTTAAAACTTTCCCTTTTTTCCCGGAGCAGGCAAGAGGGATTAGTGACCCAAGGTCAGAAAGGAGACAGGGATCAGTGACCCAGGGGTCAGGATATCAGGACCTACGACCTTTGGCCTTTGACCTTTGACATTGAAAATGCAAAAAAAAAATCGAAAAAATTCACATAAAATTAAAAATCGATTTCAAAATTTATATAAAAAATTATTATTAAAAAATTTAATTAAAAAACGTTAAAAAAAAATTTTTTTTTTCTTAATTAAAAACTCTTTAACCCCGGCGGCCATTTTTCCCTTTTTCCTTAGGAATTTCCCTTTTTACTTATAAAATTTCACTTAAAATCTTATAAATTTGTAATTTAAAAACTTATATTTCCTGAGATTTCCCTCCTCACCACCAATTACTCACCTCTATTCGTCATTTGTTTATATTTTACTGGATGCCGCCATATTTATTTTTCGTTCGTCATTTGTTTATACATTACTGGAGGCCACAATCTTGGTAGGCGGCCACCATATTGGTAGGCATCGCCCATCCGCCATATTAGATGCAGAATACCTTTACCTTAGCCCCATTACCTTGAATGACCTTGAAATGAAAACTCATGAAAAAATGCATAAAAGTCAGTAAGCATAATAGATTACAGACTACGGCTGCCATATTGGATGCAGACTACCTTTACTTTGGCCCCATAACCCTGAATGACATTGTAAACAACAGCTCAAGAATATATTCGTGAAAGTAAGTATGCTGGAAGCCAAGCGAGCCGTCGGCCCTTATATTTATAGGCATAAAAAGACTTGAAAATTTCCACCCTATTTAAAACAGATGTTTCCAATCAGCAGTATACCTACAAAAATAATGCGAGTATTTAAAATTTAAAATTATTTAATTTTAAAAACTTTTTATTTAATTACATGCAGTACAATACTTTTTAATAAAATTTATTTTATTTATCTATCTTTTTAAATTTTAATTATATTCTTATAAAGTAGGAAAACATGAAATAAAATACAATTTCATCCACAGGCATTTCTTTACGCAATTTAATTATTACAGACGCTAACATCCTCAAAAAAATTGCAATATTCTTTAATATGTCTAAGTAAACTGCCGCTATGGCTGATCAGCATACGGCACTTGTCATACAAATATGACACGCAACAGAGATTTTTAGTACAATTAGAGAGCTCATGTCGCCAAGTATTGCTGCTGCGCGTGGAGGTCTTTTCACAGAAGCGACACTTATAATATCGGAATGGTTCAGCAGATGCGGTTGACCATACATATTCTGCTGGAACAGAGGCCGATGGTCCAGTTGGCGATGTCAATGGAGCTGCCGTAGGTAGCCAGCTCATAGAAGTCGTTGGCGCTGTTGACGTCATTCCTGAAGAAGTCGATGGCTGAACTGCTGTAGGTGACCCAGCCGAAGATGCTGTCGGCACCATGCCTGAAGAAGTCGATGGTACTGCACCGGTGGAAGTGGATGCTGCTAGTGACGTGCCCATCGCAGCTGAAGAAGTCGGTGGTGAGAAACCATCGGTGGGCAATATCCACTCAACTTTAACTTGACTATTGATGACCTGGCGTATAAGCTAGCCGAGACGATCCACCTTTCACGACAGCCGCTGTCAAATTGTACCTCTCAGGTGACTTCCCTACCGCTTATATACGAGCATGAGTATGCAAGCCATATGGCGTCTTATTGACTTTGAACCAATCATATTACACTACTAATACATTGTGCAGACACCGACCAGCCAATCACCGAATTACCACATTATTGCAGCTGACCAATCACATACAGGCATTGAAACATCACACACAGGCAGGTAGGCAGGCTTTAGATGCTAGTTCCTTGATCACGTTTGCATGCAGTTATATCTTCAACAGTTTCTTCCAGACAAGTTCGTCGCTCACCTATAAATCATGGTCACACCTAAAGTAGACAACTGTCTTCTGTTGTTGGTCCGAACCCTCACAACACTGGCTCATTGACCCCACGACTCATTGGCCCATTGACCCCATGACCCCATTGACCCCATGATCCATTGACCCATGATCCAATTTACCCATGACCCCATTGACCCATTGGTACCATTGACCTATGATACATTGACGCCATGACCCCAAAAGACCCCTAAATGACCCCTAATGATCCCTGATTGAGGCGGTGGCGGCGGTGGTGAAGGAGGCGACGATGATGATGATTGCTGAAAATGGATCGAAATATTGGGATTGGGATTGGGATTGGGATTGAGATTGAGATTGAGATTGAGATTGGGATTGGTGTGCGTGTGTGCATCTTTATGGGTTGTGAGGTTGAGGGAAAGATTGCGATTGCGACTGATGGAAAGACTGACTCCAGCAGACTGAACGCACGAAAAGGACTCTTTGTATAAATCGTTCTCTCGTGCCAGAATGCATTGCTTGAACATAGGTGAAAACTCGATCACAGAATATTAACTAGCAAAAACCAGTTGGCGGTGATGCAGGTCGAGGCTCCGTGATCGTCGAGGTCAAAAGACGGCACTTCATATTCGCAAGTCATTTTCGTGGTATTGGAGCACTTTTAAAATCAACCTTAGAAAAAAGTCACTGGCCCTGCCTACATATATTTTAATGGGAGCACTGAGAAACATGCGCCCAGCAAAGTTGGTAACGAAGGATGGGCAGTAGTTCCATATCTGAACGTCGAATAAAAAGTGTTAGGTAAACATTTTTAATGACTTAAATTATTATTATTATCCTTTTATGATATTTTAATCCACAGAAGTCTAAAAATTACATTTTAAAAATATTTACCTTCCTTATTATTTTAAAGTTTCACTTTACCGACGCATGATAAAGTGGTGAAGCCTATGGCAATGCTAATTCTACATAAGGCGAAAGAACACACAACGTGCATACAAGTAGATTCAAAAGTGCTCATTTTACCGTGAACAGCCTATAGTAGAGATAGTGGAAAATAGCGAAAATTTTATGAGGCAGCATATATTCTATAACACTCTAACTATAGTCTATTCCCGATTGGAAGAGACTTATGAACCATTGAAAAAATGCCCTAGCCATTAGCTGCATGTATTGCTAATAAAAAAAGTTGTAGGTTATGGTGCAGATACAGCACCCGCACCAGAACCTGCAATTTTTTTACTAGCTATGCATGCAGCTAATGGCTAGGGTGTATTTTCAAAGGTTCATAAGTCGCTTCCAATCGGGAATGGACTATAGTTTATTCTTTCATATTTGGATGAGCAAGATTTTGACTCGGTTAAGTTGTTTCCAGACCAATCAGGAACGTTCTACCTTATAGTATCAGAATGCTCATTATTTGTCCAGTGAAAAGGGGTAGTATTTTCATACATGAATGACAGCCAACAACGAAAGAAAACTGCCGGACATGTGTACAGTACGTTGAATCCTAACAGTCATCTTTTACCGCGGTAACCCACCATCTCTACTTATTAGGCATTACCAACACGCCTATATTCTCGCTGTTTTTATTCATATTAATTATAAATTAAATCATATAATTTATAGTTAAGATATATGTAACTTAATTTAACCAAATATAAGTAATAAACACAACTATAAAACACTTGTGGCACATGAGCTATATCCCACCAAGGCTAGCTGTATTCGATCCCCAGAGGGGCAAATCGTATTTCAGCGCGTGGGAAACGTGATGTACGTTACCGTCGGCCTGCGTGTTTGCTCGGGGTACTGCTGTTCCCGCCTGCTGTTACATTCAAGCCGCTGCTCCATCTTCATCTCGTTCACGGGCGATCCAGAACGTCTCAGATGTGAAGTGAGCCAGCGAGCAGTGTGCGGGAAGGTAAAGGCTGTTCACGATAAAGTGAGCTCTTTTTAAATTAACCTTAGAAAAAAGTCACTGCTCCTACCTGCATATGTTTTAACGGGCGCACTGAGTGACATGAGTCCAATAAAGTTGGTCACTATAGACGGGATAGTAGTTCCATATATTAATGTCGAACAAAATGTGTTAGGTGTTCATTTGTGATAACTTGAATTATTCATCACGCTTTCTGTATTTTGTAATGCATTGAAGTGTAAAAATGAGCGGATTTATAAAATATTAAATTTTTTTCATAATTTCACAGTTTCATTTGACCGACGCATGGATAAAGTGATGAAGCACATGGCAATGTTAATTCTACATAAGGAGGAAGAACACACGTCGAGTATACAAGTAAATCTTAAGACGCCCGTCTACTTAGAGCTTTTTTCCGCGTTTGAAGGCAAGAAGCGAGGGAGCATTAAAGGCGACACTCCCACGCTCATCAAGTCCCCCATCGCCGCTAAGGCGCTGAACTGGCGTGTAGTGTTCTCGTCGTGCTGCACGTACCTACGGGACTTTCAGCGGCGACCCTATGATTTTATTGCTGAAATGTGTGTAGGCAGGTTCATTGCATGCCCCCTTGACTAATTTTGTATGGATCTGACACGTACGTTTTGAGATACAGCGCTTTGAAAAAGCCGTTTGTTGCAATTTTGGCGTGCACTGAAATTGTGTTTCTAATTAACGCGAGGTCTTGAAAACACTCAACAGTCCTCGTATTGAATGTGTGTTCTTTCCGTAAGTCAGTACACTGGACGCAAGTTCAATAGTTTCGTAGGAAAACGCGTGTTCCCAACACTCTGCAACGCACTTCAAGTGTCAAGAAGACGGGCGTCTTAAGCAAGGCTTTCAAAAGTGCTCATTTTAACGTGAACAGCGTACAGCGGGAGAGAGCCGCCGCCGCCATGCCGGCCGGCCTCGCACGTCAAGTGCCGGGGTTTTGGAAAGCGCTGCGCCGACACGTGTCAAGGGGCGGCGAGCTGTGTGACGCAACCCCGGGAGCCGCTTCGCTGATCCTCGCTTGGCAAACATCACTTCTCACCTCCCCCCTCTCACTCTCTCTCTCTCTCTTCACACACACGCGCTCGCGCCCGACCAACACCCGTCAATCCTGCCGGCTTTTACGCCATTCGGAAACTTGCTCGTGCATGCACTCTACCTTCATTCGCCAGTTCACTGGCCAGTTCACCGGACTTTCGCATACTCTACGAGAAGTTACGGTAACCATTAAGAGTAGGATGGACTCCCGCGTTTATTGTGGCATAGTTGTTTGCGCGAATACGCGCATCTCTGTAAATAAATGTTCTACAAATACGACTTTTTGTCAGAAAAGATAAATAAAACAATAATCTATGCCCTTTTTTTCTTTTGTCATATTGAATGTATTTTTGGAGGAATTGGCCATAAATTTGGCAGTATATATAGAAATACTGAGCATCGCTACTACCTACTATGCAAAGTTAGGACATTCACAATGGACTATTTCATGGACAAATTTAGGAAACCTACCGTTTTATACTTAATGTATTAAGCGTTGAGGAAGATGGTGGTGCTAAGAAGGGGGGGGGGGGGAAATTCATGCTATCTGCAATCTCAATAAGTTACACATAATCATTAATATGGTAAATGTTTGAATTACGTATTTTTTAGAGTGCACTTCTCACCAGTAGGGTATGTGATCGTCCTTGGCAGCAACGTAGGCCTGACAACGCTGTGTGGCTTGCGAAAGACAATGCATGTATAGTTGCTCCCGTTCATGCTGGAGTGCTGCTTGTAGCTTCCGGAGAGCGAGTGCTTGGTTCTGGCGTGTAACAACTCGTTTCCCTAGAGCGTATCTAGTCACAGAAACGCTTTATGGGTAGGTCCACCTGTTCTCCGCGTAAATACTTGAGCGCAGGATAGACATCAACATTCTACGTACACACAAGCAGGTATCCTTTGGCTATTGCCTGGGCGTCTGTGTGAGGATACATTCTCTGTTTGACTGGGCCCAACAGAATAAGTTACTCCGGCACTTAACTTACAAAATTGTCTGGCTGACACCTCAGACTTCGAGGATGTCATCAACCAACTCTTCCCTAAGAGAAAGGCAGACGAAACAAACGAGTCAAAGGTTTCGAGGTCTCGCCTGTGCATCTGAAGATAACTGCATCTAAACCTACGTGATTTTGTCGTCTTCTGTTCGTCCCCGTTCAACGCGACCAACACGACAACGTCCGAAGTTCGTTTGCTGCACGTACGGAACACTATTGGATGTTTGAATTATTAAAATTTATGTATTGGACTTGGTGGAATATTTTATATTATTGAATGGGTGGATGCCTTTAGCTCACTCGGCCACACAGGAGTTACACACCACAATTTCAGTATCTCGTACTACTTCACTCTACCTTGTTCGATCTTGGACAGTGTTGCAATAGGAGCACACCTGGGCTGTTGGTTTGAGAGAAAGAGGGGTTGGGGATAATTTTCTCACTGTACAAGTGCGGGGAAAAGAGGGGGTGAGGGGGGTCTGATCATTATTTTAGGTAACAATGTAGAATTAATTAAATTAAGTCAGTATTTTAAACTGTTCTGGCGCAATTTCATCTCATTTTTAAAACAACATTCAGAGGGATGTTTCATGTCAGTATAAGATACTTTTAGGGAAAGGGCCGAGTTATGTCCCCTGCTACTCCCCTTCCTATGGATCCACGTGATGTAATCAGGACTCTATAGTGGTGGGGATTATGAGAATGTATAACATTTTTAAAATCGCGCACATAGTAACGAAAATTATATATATCGATTACATATTTAGTTTTATATAAAACAATAAAGCGTCGTTAACAACTTAGCAAATTTTATGCCAACTACATAGAGACCTGCAAAATTCGCGTTATTTTCTGGCAGCAGACTAAAATTCACCGTCCTATAAATATTCAAGTCGAGTCTGTTTGATTATTGGCTTTTCCAGTAGAGAGGACACATATTTTCTTTGGTCTTGGTTGGACGTGATTGGGCTATCCTCTCGTTAGTGGCTTGCTATTGGTCCAAATTCGCCCAGAACGTTTCCGAACGAACTATAGTCCAATGAAAACGCAAAACAAAAGCATACGTGTTTAAAGTCTAGACTGCCTTGAAACAATAACGCGAATTCTGCAGGTCTCTAACGAAATAAATTTTTCTGTCACTTAACTTCCTCAACCATAATTCAGAGTAATGATGCACGGAAAAGTAATGGCGTTGTTGATAGCACATATGAACTAAAATAATGTGTATGTTCAAAAATTACCTTTACGTATAACAGTGATTTGTGTAATAGAGCAAATACATACACTGTAAAAAATTTCCGTATATTTACGGAATGTTTTACGGAAATGTACAGTGTATATACGGAAAGGCAATCCGTAATGACGAAAAACGGAGTTAAGTCCGTAAGTACAAAATACGGAAAGTCTCCGTATTCCCTTTGGCTTCGAGTTACGGGGACGAACAATGCTGATTCTATACACGAAGCTTTCTTCGCCACTGTAGCAAGAAAATTATTGTTTCTGCGACAGTTAAGGTTATCCACGCGACTATGACCTATTGTTTCAAACATTAAAAAATAGCATCAGGCGTCTGTAACATTTGGCCACACTAAAAATGCACTAAATTTAATAGAAACTGAATTTTTGCTTTTTGCCTTTTGAATATAAATATAATAGTTATACTACAATTTCCATGTGAGAGTTGTAGGTGAAAATCAATGTGTGCGTAATTTTACGGACAGTTTACGGACACTTCTGGATCAATTTCTACCAGCACTTTTCCGTAAAATTAAGGATTTTTTTTTACAGTGTACGATATGTGATTGTAAAACCAAAGAAACGCATTAGTGATATCAATGCAAATTGGAAACATTATGTAGAAAGCCCAGCATAAAAACCAGGTCCGGAATAGTTATTTCTAACGCCAATCGAAGTAAAATATTGGAACTACTATGAAAGTAATATCAAATATGCGTGTTCAGCTTGAAGTGCTTTGAGCGCTCAAAATGTAACGACGAAGATTGTCATGATTTGCTATTGCCATTCACAAACCACATATGAAGAGAGACTACAGTATATTTTTCAGAACACGGAATGCGAAACGTAAAAAGAAAACAGTTCGGCCCGAAATTGAACCCCTTTACTTTGGCCCCATCATCCAGGAACCAAATGGTCGGAGAACACAGTATAGGGCTGCAAAAATATCGACACTATAGTCCATTAACGGCTATTTCCAACTTTGCTAAAGTCCTGCTGAAGTCTATTTCCAGGATATTCCTCCGCATCATGCAAACTAAGCTTAACTAATCTGGAAAAATTACATCTAAGGGACCACGCACCACATTCGTGCGCACTCAGTGTAATTATACTTTGTATGCGAACTATTTATTACTAGCCATTACCAAAACACCTATTTTCTTTCTATAGGCTGTTCACAGTAAAATGAGCACTTTTGAAAGCCCTGCTTAAGATCTACTTGTGTACACATCGTGTACTCCTCCGCCTAATGTAAAATTAACATTGCCATGGGCGTCATCACTTTATTCATACATCGGTCAAATGAAACTGTGAAATTATTAAGAACGTAAATACTTTACAAATCTGCTCATTCCTACGCTTCGGTGCATTAAAAAAATAGAAAGGGAAGGAAAAAATTTTAAGTAATCACAAATGGTTACCTAACACTTTTTATTCGTCGTTCAGACATAGAACTTCTTTCCATTTATCGTTACCCACTTTTATGGGCGAATATCACTCATTGCGCCCATTAAAATAAATGCACGCTTGTGCAGTGACTTTTTTATAATGTTCATTTCTAAAGTACTCACTTTATTGTGAACACCCATAGTTATATTCGTATTGATTATAAATGTAATATTACAGTATATCAATAAATTGTAAGAATATTTAAATTTAACGAGAAATAAGATAATTTTATATTAACAGAAGTATAAAACACTTTCGATACATGAGATACCTAGGAAACACCCATTGGGCAATTTTTCAAAGGTTTGATTTTAAAAGTGTGAAGAAGCCGTGAATATATTTTATAACTAGAGGCACCTGTTTTTCGCGAAAAGTTTTCAGGTCAAATTGTGCTCCAACGCAATTCAGTTAATAACTACTTTCGTTATTAGATCATTAGAATTGCTATGCGTCGTATCTGACTGCTTGCGAATCACGGTCGGTCAGTTTCGGAAAAATTCAGATTGGCTCACTCGTGCAACAGACTGTCTTCACACAAAGACAAGTGTCCAATAGACAAATGAAAATTGCAAATGTGCGCATAGGACAGTGAAGTGTAGCGTCCGCGTAACTCTTGTGGCCCTAACTAGTATGACCCTTATTGTCAAGAAGAGAGCATGGGAACATATCCACATCAACCCAGCCTACTCTCTGTGCACGCCTCTGTTCACGAATCGCTACACACATGTAACGTGGCTGTCCAAATACGCAATGAGCAGGTTAGTGTACTGTAACTGTCAGTTTTGTCCCCCCCCCCCCCCCCCCGCGTCCCTACATCATCCCCAGGTTGCGAAACCGATGGACAAGCGAGAGGAGTGGGCAATGAAGGTAGAGAGCAAGTGCTCGCTGTCACGACCGGGTGCGGGGTTCAGGGCTAGAGAGTCGATCAAGTCGCTCTCAGCCCTCCCCCGGGGGCTAGCTATCAGTCGTGCCACCTGCACTCGCAGGGGCGTAACCTCCTGTCCTCCTCAGCGGTTTCTCATTTCGTCTTCGCTCGCTGTGCCGCCGCCTCAAGCCACGAGCTGCACTCTATAGTCTTCTCGCGGTTCCTTCGCATTTTTTGAGCCCAGAGACCTGAAAAATTTGGGAGTTCAGTGGCCTGCAGGCTAGACTGCACAGTCGAATGTACAAAAATGCTGATATCAGCTGCACATTGGTTGTCCGCTGTCACAGTGGAAGGTGGCGATTGGGCCAGCGTTTTCCAGGAGGTGTCAAACACCGCGTGCACCAATAGATAAAGTTATACAAACACATGTGTTTTGAATTCTAGCATGTCCCAAAATGAATCCGCGAATTCTTCAGGCCACTAAAAATCACCCTGTATGTCTAGAGACCTGCAAAATTCGCAATATTTTCTGGCAGCGTACTAAAATTCACCGTACTATACATATTCCAGTAGAGTCCAATCGACGATTTGCTTTTGCAGTAGTGAGGGGACATATTTTCTTCTGTCTTGGTTGGCCGTGATTGGGCTATCCTCTCGTTAGTTGCTTGCTATTGGTCCAAATGCGCCCAGGACGTGTCCGAACAAACTGTAGGCCAATGACAAACGCAATACAAAAATACAAGTGTTTGAAGTCTAGTCTGTCTTGAAATAATAACGCGAATTTTGCAGGTCTCTATTTATGACGTCTTGGCTCTTTCCTTAGTATATCGTGTATCACAAGCATTTACTACTTGTGTTAACATAAAAATTCCATACTTTTTATTAAATAAAACTTTTACTTTTATTTTACTTGTAAATTATATTATTTAAAATTTATAATTAATATAAATAAAAACAGTGAGAAAACAGACCTGTTGTTAATATCTATAGAGCGTCTGACTCTTAGATTGCAGTGTGCGATGTAATGGACATTCGCTCTCTCTTTCCAATGCACGATTTCTGTCGTTAACGCTGTCCTTGTTCCCGCGGGCGCTGTTGCCTGATAAGCTATTTTTTCTGCAACTTCAAAAAGAAAACTATTTACGTTGCGTGCACGCCGTCCAATCACAATGGTGGGGTATCTCACAGGTTTCAGTTTCAAAGAAGCTTTGCATCTCAGGATTGGATTCCTTTGCGAGTAAGCAAGGGGATAAACAGATAAAAATTATCTTAATTAGACCGTTTCCTTCTCCGCCCATTTGTTTCTCAGCTTGTCAGTTACGTCACAAAGCTGAAGCAATCTGGCAACCGTGAGCGCCATAAGCCCTATACTGCAATCTAAGCGTCAGACGAACTATAGTAAAAAATTGTTCTTACGCAGAATATTATTTGACATAATGCAGACGAATACGATGCGCTGCCCCGCTAGTAAAACTTTCTGGACTCGGTTAAGCTTCGTTTACATGCTGGCCGAGGGATATACTGGAAGTATAACTTTAGCAGAGCTTCAGAAAAGTTAGAAGTAACCACGAATAGACAGACTGTATCTCAACAGCCCGCAGAGAGATGACGGGCGATTAATTTTTCCGTTCAACCATTGCCTCACTACCAGCGGCGTGTGGTGAACTGTTGCAAGGTAAGCTGGCGTTAGCTCTGTTGCTAGCTAGTTTACATTTCCACCACTAAAACGTAGCTCGGCAGCTGATGCCACACGGTGCGTGTAATGGGTCCCTTACTGCTCGCTTGTGAGTGGTCGGAATACATTCAGTTTCCCTAGGCTGCATGGTGGTTACTGGTTCCTGCCGCATGCACCGAAAATGTACACTTCACCGCACGCCACTGCTCACTACATACGAATTTATTTATTTCATTCATTTAACTTTTTCACTGTTTGGCCACAGATGAGATAACCACACAGAGACGAAATTGTTTGTGGTTCTTTTGATGCATGTGTACCCGTTCTCTAATTGGCTGCACTAGACACTGGGAGGGACTTTGAGTCCGATCGGCTACTGCAATCTGCGGAAGATTCCGCCTATAATTGAGCCTCTCCAGTTCTCAACCCGTAGACTAACCCATTCACATCCAGCGTACACAATTATTTACATAACTCTCACAAAAAAAAAATATTTTTTTTGGCCAGTCGCGTTCTCTGCTAGACTCATTGCCAAGTGATCTAGTTTACGAACGATTATTATTACTACTGTAGCCGAACACAAAGCCTACCGCTTATTGCTTGTGTTGACGAAACATGCCGTGACAGATAAATACTGCAAGCAAGAAAATAAATTCTAGTTTGTAACACTTTAAATGTGGGTCTGAAAGGATAAGATTCTAATTAGTCTGTACACATGCAAATAGACAAAAGTGGTTATTTGCTGCAGGTACATCGGTCGTACAATGTAAAAAAAATATGGTGAACTTCCATAATCGTAATTTAATGGGAATATAATAATGTTTATCGTCGCTACCATAAGCAGCAAACGTAGCGAAGCTATCATGGATGTATGGAGGAAAACATAACCATTCGCTTTGTCTTACAAAACGGATACTTTTATGTTGAAAATTTGAGAATAATTTCTTATAGTGATACCAGTGAAACTAATAAAGGCCATAAAAACTGAAAACTCTACATTTGTCAATCTTTGGAAAGTGGCCAGTTAATCGTGAACAGCCTGTAACTTGTAACAATGTCCATAGCCTCTCACATCTTCGAACGTCGATCTCAGTTGCCCTGGTCCAACTCCTCCTACGCGTCAGCAAGACGGCAGAATTTGCAGTCGGCTGGACTGAACTTGCTCATTTTACGCTTTCCCCATCCGTATACTCGTATCCTGTCTCTGTCGTGCGCGTCAGCTTGGAACCCGAACTCGGGCGACAACGTTTCTGTCAGTGTCCACTACTCGTAGCTCTAGTATCAAACAACATTAACAGTTTAATTTGTAATAGATAGGGACAGGAAACTTTCGCGAATTCGTTTTAGAACAATCTAGACATTAAACACGTGTACAGTACATATCTGTTGAGTTTGAAATTGGTTCAAGGTTGATTAGACACGTGCATGTGAACTTGGGCCACTAACAGACCGGTAAGAATACAAGCATCAAATACAGTGCCACCTGGTCTGAGTTAAGAGTGGGGTCGACCCCCGTGGGAACCCCGCGTCCAAGGTCAAGAAGCGAGGGAGCGATACGGGCGACACTAACACGTACGCCTAGTGCCTCATCGCTCCTACGCGCAAGGCGTGCAGTGTTTCCTTCGTAACGCTGTACTGTACTGTGCAAATGAGATCTGTAACATAGGGGTATTTATTGCACGCGATGAAAGACCACAAATTAAACTAAGCCCGTATCTTTGTAGCTACTTTTCTCTTGCCGCTTGAGGAAACTACATTGGCAAGCTCTAAAAATGCTATATTTGTCCATTTTCACGGTTTTTTTTCTCCAAGAATACACTTAATATGACAAAAGTAAAAAAATGGGGACATAGATAATTGTTTTTTGTCGTTTATGACAACAAGGCGTATTTGCATAACATTTATTTACCGAGACACGTGTAGTCGCGTAAACAACTATTTCACAAAAAACGCGGGGGGCCATCCCACTCTGAAAGCTCAGACAGCACATAATGAACAGAATGCTGAGGTTCGTAAATACATGGGACAGTGGAGCATAGCATACAAGAGGTTTAAAACGCAAAATTTTCCTGTCCCTAGTAATGGATTGTTGTTCCTTCCGTTAAAATCACCATGCATGCAGTTATGCCTACCAACTTTACAAGGATGTAAGTGTTTGGTGGCAACGAGATTGAATCTGCAGGGAAGACAAATTAATGTGCTAGCGCACAGACATTCCACCCACCCAGAATGTTTACTTCATAAATGAATTATATATATATATATATATATATATATATATATATATATATATATATATAAACCAAACACGGATACATCTCAAGTCCAACAACCAAATATAAAAAGCAGAATATTATAAAAATGAGTCTTGCGCAATGAATGGCGTGCGGGCGCGGAGCGTCGGAGCCGACCGCCACCATCTTGAACTTCCCTTTTTTTCCCTTTTCCCCTCAAAATCGACTAAATTTACCTCAAAATTTCTTTTTTCTTTAAAAAAAAAAAAAAAAAAAAAAAAAAAAAAAAAAAAAAAAAAAACACAGATCACCCCAACTGCAAAACGAGCTGTAGAAATGCATTTTTCGATCCATCGGAAGGATTTGGGAGGCTCGCTTCTCGAGGGTAGAGCAGTGGCGACCGTATTGATTTTATAGGCGTAGAGAATATGTCAAATCGTAAATTTGTACTTATGATCCGATTTTAAATAATTGTGACGGTGTTTGACAACACACACAGGACGAGGTATTTGATTCAACTGCTTCCTGAATGTAGGTGTTTTAAAGTGCAAAACAGCTGAAAGCCCCCCCCCCCCCCCCCAAAAAAAGGAATTGGGTTGGTTCCAGTGAAAAGGTTTGAAAATATTCGTTACCTTGCGTTTATATTATGACTTCAAATTAGTTACATAGTAGTTTTTCCCCCAATATCACAATACGTTGACTTTATACAAAATATAATTTTCCAATTTTCCCGCTGATTAAATTTGGTATAAAAGGTTAGTATCAAAAATAATTATGTTTAAAACTTCCCCCAAAATTTACATTTTTTACAAAATTACATCTCTTTCCAGCTATACAGGATGAGTCATCAGCTCTGCGATAAACGGCGAGAGGACGTTCCTTGCTAACTTTCAGTTAGAAAATGTCTGACAACGAATGCCAGGAAACCACTCCTAAGGCGGAAACCCTTGTGAAGATGGGGTTGCAAATATGAATTTTATTTAATTACACTGAAACCATGTGATATTAAGGGATGAATTTTAGTAGGCATGCCAAACAATTCAGTCCCTGTAACATGCAAGTACCCATGTTGACCTATCGCATACCCTACATGGTAAAATGGGAATTGCCACCTCAGTGGAAAAAGGGTAGTCGTACATCGTTACGTAAATTATGATCACGGCCTATGAATTGCCATTGCAAGAGTTGAAAACTAGTCCTCCTGATAAGAAAACCTCCGACGAATGGTTTTCGGGAAAACAGACCTCCAAGATATTTAATACCACGTAATGCTTATAAGGCATTTAATATCTTGTAGGTCTATTTTCTCGCAAACAATTCTCCGGAGGTTTTCTTACCAAGAGGACATTTTTTTCGTCTTGCAATAGTAATTCATAGGCCGTGATCATAATTTTCGTAACGATGTATGAAGACCCTTTTTTCACTATTTGAAGGGGTGGCAACCCCCATTTTACTATGTAGGGTATGCGATAGGTCGACATGGGTACTTGCATGTTACAGTGACTGAATTGTTTGGCATGCCTACAGATATTCATTCCGTAATATCACATGGTTTCAGAGTAATTAAATAAAGTTCATAATTGCAACCCCATCTACACAAAGGTTTCTTGCCTCTAAGAGTGGTTTCCTGGACATTTTCTAACTGAAATTTTGCAAGGAACGTCCTCTCGCCGTTTGTCGCAGAGCTGATGACTCACCCTATGCAGGTTACATTAAAGTATATTTAACTAAAATGGCAACGAGTTCCCCCCCCCCCCTTTAAAATGTTGAGGGAACTGCAGTTCCTGCCCAACTGAAAACTATGTGCTGTCTCCCCGAACATGGACGAGACACCTGTATTTGTATTTTATTTGAAATCATCTAGAACATTACAAAATGATCTTCACTCCGTCGATATCCAGAAGTTGTGGAAGGGTACCCTGGTGGTACGTGACTAGCTGGCTGGCGTCACGTGGTCAAGGTGACATACGAGGGAGGGGAAGGCAGTCATATTTCCTTGGGCGGCAGCGGCCCCGCGGCGCATATACTTGCAGACCAGCAGGCCCGCCCAGCGGATGTGAGGCGTGGAACTCGTCAAACACACCCCCGTCGCAGCGAAGGTAAGCCTTCTCAGATGGCCAATATTTTCTCAACTTCATATCGCACCGTCGGTTTAACTTTCGTTCGATGTGCAGGGATAGCCGTCACATCCCTCCTCCCCTAAAGAAGACCCACGAAGTCGGTGTCGAACACGCGTCCAGAACATAAGGCGTAGGCTGGCCAGGCCATTACCCCAGGCTCCTTTCCGCATGGGACACGGGTCACGTTCTTAGCAGCAACCATAAAACAGACAGGCCCCAGGACTCACTCGACGAAGACGTAGAACAAATTATAACTCTTTTTCAAATTTAACTTTCGGTAGGCTTGCTTAGGATTTTGAACTATTTTTCATTTTTCCATTTACGTATAAAATCTCAAATACTTCACTCATTATATATACAGTATACCTTTTAAATATTTATGACTTTGCATATTCGTACATTTTTACTTATGTACTCATTTAACTTTACATTTTGTACACATTTTAACTATGCACTCATTAAATTTTTGAGTAGAGCATACTTGCTTACAAAACGTTGATACTCAATCTCTCTTTTAAATTTTCCATTGAACACACTAGAAAACTAAACTATTTTTATAAGAACGTAATAATCTTAAAATCTTAGGAGCTTTAATAAAACAGTTTTACACCCTTTAATGAAGACGGTGGGAATTCCACAAAAAGGAAGAGCGGGGACAGCACTCGTATGTTGTGGATACATGATATCTTTTACATTGGGAGATATGAACCTTTTCGTATTTGTTCTGAGAATGTGGATCTTCGATCAATACTGTCATAGGCGAAAGGAACATCACTATCTGAAACGGCCCTCACCATTTCACCGCCAAATTAGACCTAAAATAATATATTTTTGAACTGAGGTGGTGAGCGCAAATAAAATTAAATCATCATGTTTCAAAGTTACATTTTTACAAGCTAAGTTACTTTTCTGGTCCATTTTCTGGTGATACGAAATTAAATTGCGTATCACATCTGCCCATATTTCTTCCCGTTTTTTATTATTCACGTTTTCCAAACAAATACCGAGAAGTGACCACACATTTATTAAAGGGTGCATCAATCTCTGCCCCAAAACACTTCAGCTGGTGCATACTTGTGTGGACTATGGATCAAACTGTTGAAATTCAAAAACAAGAGGTATAATACGTCATCCCAGTGACGTTGCGTATCTGAATGAAAACTGCGTAAGGCAATCTTAATGTTACGATCAACACGTTCTACTAAATTTGCCTGTGGATGGTAGGGGGCAGTTTGAACCATCTGTACTCCCCATATAAAATTCAAATCTCTGAATTCTTGCGGCAAAAAAAATACGCAGTGTTATCTGTTACTACATAATATATAGGGGTGCGCCAAAAACACTATACAACCGTTGCATTACAACTTTACAGATTCCAACTGCCTTCATGGTGCGTAACGGAAAAAATAAACAAAATCTGCTAAAACAGTCTATTATTACTAGTACATAGACATAACCAGATGTACTCCGGCAACGGACCCATGACGTCAAAATACACATGTTCCCCAGGGTTCGTGGCTTCCGTACCGGCACACTGGCCTTCTGGTTTTTGATTTTTCGGGTTAGCGTGTTGGCACGCATCACAACACTTCTCCCAGTTTTCAAGGTCGGTGCGAACTCTCGGCCACGTAAAAATTTCTAACACGCGACAGATGGTTTTATCACGCCCTACGTGTCCTCCGTAATACGACTCGTGGAAATATTTTTAAACACCATCGCCCTCAAATTTTCAGGTACAAAAACTCTGAATTTTCCTCGTCCCGTCCATTCTCCTAGAAAACCTTTATGGATAACATACGGCGGAGTTCCATTCTTAATTTCAGACAAAATCTGCTTACATTCCTGATCAGAATTTTGGTATTCTTTAATGTCTGTAAACACGCTTGGGAATCCTGGTAAGTATTCAATTCTGAAACGTCTGTGTTTCCTACTGCTGGCCTTGCCAGCTGACTATCGACGCTCATTACACTCTCTTCACCTGCTCTTCGCCTTGCTCAAACTCTTCAGCGCAATACATGCGCGACAACGCGTCTGCTGTCGAATTATCGACCCCGCGGATGTGTTTCACATTAAATTTGAAACGGGCCAATCTTGCCAGCCAACTTGCCAACCTGCCTGCAGGCGATTTTAAAAATTAGCTGAGCGCTTGATTGTCCGTGTACAACGTGAACGATGCGTGATCCAAATAATCTGCAAACTTTTCCATTGCCCAAATACAACTTTAGCATTCTTTTTCATACATAGTAAATTTACGTTCTGCTTGAGTCAATAATTTACTGGCGTACGCTATCGGTACAGAACGACAATCAATATTTTGATTTAAACACACTCCTATCGCTACAGAACTGACATCGCAGTGCAAATAGAATTAATCGGAAAAATTCGGTAAATGCAAAATGGGAGGATTTGCTAACATATCTTTCTATTTTTGAAAAGCATTTACCTGGTCTTCGTTTCACTGAAACGGCATGTTTTTTTTCTTTTCAATTTATTTAACGGCTATGCAATATCGGAAAAATTCGGAATAAACTTTCTATAAAATTCTACCATACCTAAAATCGTTTCACTCCTCGTACATTTTTAAGCTGCGGGAAATTTACGACTGATTTCACCTTTTCCGGATCTGTTCGCAAACTTCCTTCGGAAATTATGAATCCCAAATAACGCATGTGTTGTGGTGCCCAACTTATCTTTTCCGGATTTACCGTCAGCCCGGCGTTACGCATCGCGTCTAATACTAGCCGCAAGTGTTGAAGATGTTCCTCCAACGTATTACTGTATATGCACACGTCATCTATGTATGTGAATACAAACTCATGTACGTACATATTTTCCTAATACGTGAGTTAACACTCTGGACATACACTGGGGTCCGGAATTTACTCCGTTCGGTAAATGTGTCCACTGGTACAAACTCCACGGTGTACAAAACGCTAACGGTACCTTACTATTGGCATGTAGTTCACTCTGTAAGAATGCCGAATTTAAATCCAAAGTAGTGAAATACTTTGCCTTGTGCAAATGTTGAAATACAGTTTCCACGATGGGTACTGGATAGGAATCCACATACAATTTTTTATTTATTTTTCTATAATCACAGATAATTCTAAACTGTCCCGAAGTTTTCTTAGGAATTAGAAAAGACGGGCTTGTGTACGGTCTTTTGGAACTTTCCACGATCCCCTGCTCTTGTAATTCTGTGATTAAATTTTTAAATATTTTATTATTGGGCACTGACACAAGATACGGCACGCACACTACGGGCTCATTATCTTTCAGTTTTAATTCTACTGGAATCTCTTTACGATGCCCTAGCTTCAACGTAAGAACATCTTTATATTCCATTCTAAGCTGTTCTGACGCTTTTCTACCTCTTCAGAATGCTGAAGCAACTGAATTCGACAGAAATGAGAAAGTTTTACTTGCAAATTTACTACCGTGTCGGGGGAAAAATTGAACCCTAATTCCTTCTTTGCTACGGCAACGCACGCGCGCGTACTCCCCAAAAAAATCGATTTCCTAAAACACGTCATGTGACAGATGTTCAAAAACTCGGAACGCTACTGTCCACGAAAAATTTTCTATTTTCACTTTCATCACCGCTATTATGTTTGACGATATCAAACCTCCGTGAGTTAAGGAAAATACCACTGACTCTCCCCGTTTTAACTGCACAGTTCCAAACGGCGCATCCCGCATGATTTTATTCAAGGTCTCTTGCCTTATGAGTGTCGCTGAAGCACCCGAGTTAACCATGCCTGACATCGTTAAGTTTGCAATCAGAAGCTGTACGTACAGTAGACCATTTTTGTTATATAGATTTGTGTTTGTGACGGCGCCTATTCCTGCAGGTTTTGCCTTTAACAGACAGTTAAATTTGAAATGCCCAGGATTACCGCGTCTGTAACAAATAATATATTTTACGGTTTTACGACCTTCAGACTTAGCAACACTTTCTGAATTTTCTTTTACCTTTGACGCCCCCATTTTCAAGCGGCTTTTCTTTCCCGTCACTATCCAATTACTTATAAAAACATTTTTCCAACGGATGATTATTTCTAAAACAAATTTGACATTTTTGTTTTAACTTTTCCTGCATGGAATTCCCTTCGCCTTTTTGCTCTTTATAAAAGAATTTAGCCGTCGGATGATTGGTACGAGAACAGATTTGGCATTGCCGTTTAGATTTTACTACTTGAGGTTCACTTTGCTTGCAATCACCAATGGTTAATACCACTTGAATTAATAAAATTAATAATTCACTTAACGTTTTCGGCTTTGAAGCAAATGTGAAATATTTACTATTTTCCGGCAACATATTAAAAGGCAGTATTTCCGCCAAATCTGCTTCCGCACACGGCAAACCTAATACTTCTACCCATCTAATAATCTAACTGACAAACTACTGCACTGACTCATTTTACCTTGAAATCTTTCCAGTATTTTCATACGTTGGTGCGCGATAGCAACTGATGAACTCGTCTGTCTCAACATTGCCTGACTAAACTCATTAATGGCATACGTTTATTTATCACCTACCCCACTCAATTTTGCACAGACTCTGGGACTTTGAACATTACAGCGGCATACAAAAGCACGATCTCACAAATATTTAAAGAACCGATTCTAGCCGTTTGCACCAAGAGATTTACTACTAACTTTAAATTCAGTCTGTGTACTGGCTCAATACTATCAACCAAATGAGGTGGCAAGTGTTTTATATTTTTAAAGATGCTAACTGCGCCGGACTCACCCTCGCGTTGAGCAGCTACGTCACCTTTCCTGACTAGCTCCCTCATATGTTGTCTGTCGGAGGGTATCTATCCCATCGTCCGGATTGAAGGACACCCCTGCGTCAGTCAAGCTTTTCTGGAGAGTTTCCTAAGACATTCTCTGGATTCACGATGTACGAATACCCGTAGAAGTCATTTTGTGAATGTGTTGATGCACCACTACTAATAAAAGTCACTCTCACGACCACTGGAACAAACCCAAGGGAGTGTGTACTATTTCGTAACTTTACAAAATTCCTAACTTTATTTTCCCTTTTAACTTCTCTGCACTGAGGAAACAGAGTGGCGCAGATTTCTCTATCCAGTATGCGACGGTGTTTGCCAACACACACAAGACGAGGTCTTTGTCTCAACTGCTTCTTGAATGTAGGTGTTTTAAGGTGGAAAAATCTGAGAGTCCCCCAATGATTTCAAAAAAGGGACTTGGGTTGGTTCCAGTGAAAAGATTTGAAAATATTCGTTGCCTTGCGTTTATATTATAACGTCGAATCAGTTACATAGTAGTTTTTCCCCAATATCACAATAGGTTGACTTTATATAAAATATAATTTTCCAAATTTCCCACTGATTACATTTGGTATAAAATGTTAGTATCGTTACATCTCTTTCCAGCTATATAGGAACAGGTTACGTTAAATTATACTTAACTAAAATGACAGCGAGCTCCCAGCCCCCGTCCTGTCTCTTAAAACGTTGACGGGTTGACGGAACAGCAGTTCCTGTCCAAATGAAAACTATGTGCTGTCTCCCCGAACATGGACGACAGACACCTATATTTATATTTTATTTGAAATCATCTAGAACATTACAAAATGATCTTCACTCCGTCGATATCCAGAAGTCGTGGAAGGGTACCTAGGTTGTATGTAACTGGCTGGCTAGAGTCACGTGGTCAATGTGATGTACGAGGGAGGGGAAGGCAGTTATAGTTTCGTGGGAGGCAATGGCCCCACAGCGCCCATACTTGCAGACCAGCAGGCCCGCCCAGCGGACGTGAGGCGTGAAGCTCGTCAAACACACCCCCGTCGCAGCGAAGGTAAGCCGTCCCAAATGGCCAACATTTTCTCAACTTCATGTGGCACCGTCGGTTTAACTTTCGTTCGATGTGCAGAGATAGCCGCTACAGAATTATTTTTTATATTGTGCCGAAATTACACAGTACATAGGGTATTGCGGAAACTATTTCAACTACATTTCCAGTCTCCTCTTTCGAAGAGAACTAGAATTATTCACTACCTCGACTGTTTTGTAAGCATAAGTATGTTACTCAGATTAGTTTTATTGTATGTATATATGACTAAACCAAACCCATAATAATAATAGCGACCACATGCATGTGTATGTCATAATCATGGTATGGAAGAGCATCTACCAACACTTTTATAGGCTTAATTGGCGTTAATTTAAATGTCAATACTGCTAAGCCCTGGATACCATTCGTCCAATCATTCCATCGATATGTCAATCAATCCATTAACTGTCCAATATTTCTATCAATCTTCCGCAATCTTTCCATCGATCTTTCAATTTTCCCATCACTCTATCACAATATTTTCATCAATCAGTACCACAATCAGCACCGTAATTAGCACCGCACGCACTGCAAGTAGCACCACAAATACCGCAATCAGCACCGTAATTAGCACCGCACGCACTGCAAGTAGCACCACAAATACCGCAATCAGCACCGAACGCATCGCAGCCATTTTGGATTCTTGGTTTTTCTAGTTTGTTTAGCTATATTTTTAACATTTTTAGATCGGCTCGCCTTTACTAGCGTTAAAGACAAGCTGTAAGTGAGTGAATGGTACCCACAACTGCCAGAAAACAATGTCCTATTGGTCTCTATTCTCACTTACCGGCATCCTATTGGCCAACAACGACTCAGGCTTTATAACAGCCGAACAATGTTGCTATATTTCAACCGATTTTGTTTTTTATGAGCAGATAAATATCTATCAATTTTCCTGACGTGTACTCGGGCATGGTCCTCAAAGTGCTAAAAAAGAAAATACCCAAAGTACCCTACTCTATACCCAACTAGCTAGTGACCTTACACAGCAATACATACGTAACTACTGCACTGCGAACTCGTATTTACATCACAATATTGATTTTGCCAGATTCTAGCATAATTAATATTGTGACGTAATTATGCGTTCTCATTTATGACGTTTAGCCTGTACTGCTGTGTTCGAAGATATAAACCAACCAGATAAACAAAAAAAAAAAAAAAAAACAGATCCAAAATAGGGGAGGTGGGGGAGGTTCCCCTTAAGTTTAGGATCGCTTCAGAAGTAGGTAACATTCTATCTAGAGTGAAATCCAAGTTATACAGCCTTGACAAAAATGGCTAAAGTGCTTTATTTATTTATTTTTCTGAAAACGATGACAGTAATGGGTGTCGACATGTCTTGCTGCTATCGTGTCGACATTCTGTCCTGGCTGCTCGGGCAGTCTGCGGTTCCGACCATTCGATACCAATCTCGTGGGTGTAACGAACATGCGCCTTAATATTACGACACTTGTTTTCAGCCCCTAGTTTTACTTATCGTGCCCGTTTCCTTTCTCTGGAAATGCGTGATTTACTTCTCTCACAGCTGGTGGTGTCCGCTTTCTCAATCGCCGCCAACATTTCCTCGGCATTTCCCTCGCTTCGTTCCCAATCTCCTGGACAAGGGGTTCAGGTGATTGCCTTGTTGCGATATACCGTACTCGATTATAGATATCCCTCCAGTTTCGTTCTTAGAGCGTTTGCCTACTTCTCCCATAATCAAAAATTAATATATACTGACAAGATTTGAAGCACTTGCGTGTTTAACTAATACCTGAATAACTATCAAACACGGACATGTGAAGGAATATTTAGATAGGCTGTTCATGGTAAAGTGAGCACTTTTGAGAGAGCTCTCATTTTAAATAATACTCAATAAATATATTTTATTTTAACTTTAGACGTTAACATCCAAGTGAGGTGGAATACACCTAATATGTTTATTACTTATATAGCAATAATTAAATTGAAAAGATGGTTGAAGGATAAATAATGGCTGAAAGGAAAAAGTAACTAGCGACTCAAAAGTGCTCCCTGCATCGTGAACAACCTAGAGACAAGTTATTTTCGCCTAGAAATTAGGTTTTTTTTTTCATGTTTGTGAAATATGCATTAACATTTAACCACTTACACTCTTTCACACGAAATCTTTTGAGCTATAATTAGGGATAGGAAAATTTCGCGAGTTCCGTGACCTATTGGCTAGACTCCACAGTTCTTTGTACACTCGGTCCTCAGATGTTTGTTTATTGGCTACTGTCCCAGAGAATAGCCAGTTTTGCTCTACTCTTGGCAGTATGGCACTCGCTACTTGTTTCCTTACAAGTCTACTATTGGTCCAGAGTCATCCAGGGCGTCTCTAATGAACTGCGATCCAATTACAAATGTGACTTCAGTGTACACGTATTGGACCTTTATCATGTCCTGAAATGAATTCGCGAAATTTTCCTATCCCTAGCTATAGCATTGCGGTCTGTGACCTACACGCCTGTGTTACGCTATGAAATACAACTGGGGCTGTACTTTTTTGTTATATGCTATGTTTTATCTTTTAGTTTTTAAATAAAAGCGCCTATGACTAGGGCTGACTGTTTTTGCGAAAGGTTTTACGTGGAGGCTAGATTTCAATATCTTATGCGCACACTTGCGGTCTTCATTTGACTATTGGCCGCTTGTCTTTGTGCGAAGACAGTCTGTTACATGAGTGAACCAGTCAGAATTAAGTTTCCCCGATACTGACCGTCCGTGATTCGCGGGTAGACATAGGACGCGTAACAATTTAAATCATCCAATCACGAAAGTGGTTCTGAACTAAAGTGCTTTTGAAACTTGCCAACACTGACACGGATGATAGTTATATCTGGTAGAAGAATGATTTTCCGTTGTTACTTTTGAGCCCGTGCACCGAATTTCACCCAAATCGAAGCACTGAGTAAACTATACTTTATAGTTTTCAACCATGGCGAGTGGTAATTTTCAAACTGACGTCTTTACATGTATTTATAATGTCATGTCTTATGTTAGAAAGCAAACAACTAATTCACCTTCCTATACATATTCGAGTCGAGTCCATTTGATTATTGTCTTTTGCAGTAGTAAGAACACACATTTTCTTTTGACTTGGTTGACGTCATTGGGCTATCCTCTCGTTAGTTGCTTGTTATTAGTCCAAATGCGACCAGGACGTGTCTGAACGAACTGTAGTCCAATGAAAACGCAAAACAAAAGCACAAGTATTTGAAGTCTTATCTGTCTTTAAATAATAACGCGAATCTTGCATTGAGCTTCGCAGTGTGCAGTATAGAGCAAAAATTACATATACGTCCGCGATGTACACAGTTGTGTACACTCAGCCTGAACGGGTTAAAAGTCAACCTTGTACAGGGAACATCTAACTGTTATTTCGAAATCCAATAATTCTTGTCTCCTGTAGTCGAAGGTTTCCACATTATTGAATAATTTCTGAAACCGTACAAACTTAAACAATTCTGTCAAGCAGTCGTCTACGTAATGACACGCTTTGACTTTAAATGTCCGGCTGTAAAGTTTCGTTACAACGAATAAAAAAAAAACTCAAATCGAATGAGATTTTCTCAACCTTAACTCTGCTGCCTATAATGTGGAACCAGCCGAACGAAAGGACAAGTTCTACATATTAAAATGAATTTAGGCCACCTTACACGATATCACATTCAAACAAAAAAAAATGTTCAACTTTGCCCGGACCACATTCTCACAAAAATATTTCTATAAAAATTTTAATAACTTGAAAACTGCCGTTAAATTAATATCTAAAGGCTGTTCACTATAAAGTGAGCACTTTAGAAATTAACCTTAGAAAAATATCACTGCTCTTAAATGCATATATTTTAATTGGTGTAGTGGGTGACATTTCCCCAGTAAAGTTGGTAACTATGGATTGGAAAATAGTTCCATATCTTAACGTTAAATAAAAAGTTATTGGTAACCATTTGTGGTAACTAAATTATTACTTTTGCTTTCTGTTTTTTTTTTTTAATGTATCGAAGTGTAAAAATGAGGAGATTTTTATAATTTTTACTTTCCTAATTATTTCAAGTTTTGCTTGACCGACGCATGAATAAAGTTATGAGACCGATGGCAATGTTAATTTTACATAAGGCGGAAAAGTACATAACGTGTATTTAAGTAGATCTTTAGCAGAGTTTTCAAAAGTGCTAATTTTACAGTGAACAGTATATATAGACTCAACAAATACACAAACTCTTACAAAGTTCCTTTCTTTTTTCTTTTCTCGTGGCCAGCCAAAATCCGGTCACGCAATTTTGTTATCGCCCCCGTACCTGTTCCCTTTCTATATAATACAGAGGTATGGGATGTTTCTTTTTTTATTGTTTTCTTTTATTTGATACTTAATTTTCCTATAATAGCCTTTATGGATTACAATTTTATATAATATTTCAACTATCTACACCAAGTTGCCTGGAAGGTGAGAGTGGCGCGGTTTTCCTGCATTCCACCCTAACTCCCCTAGCAGCTGGGAGGTCAATTTCATGACATTCTATTTTATTGATGATTATACTATGCGTATATTGCGGCACTAAATTACTATTGCTTAGGCTGTATATATTTCAATTCCAGCCATCAGTTTCGGAACTGCCAGCTGATAGGGGGGCCTGTGGACTCCTTTCCGACCTCCCCCCCCTCCCCCAATCCTTACCCGTAGTCCGGTCCTTTAGTCTGGAACATTGCCATACCATTAATCTTTGTCCTTATACATTGCCTAAGTCTTCAGCGTCCTGATTCGTTTACTGTTTACTTTCTTTGGTCATTGCTATTCCGATTTCTCATGTCCTTTGTTACGAAGTTACTCCGACTTCTCATGTCCTTTGTTACGAAGTTACTCCGACTTCTCATGTCCTTTGTTACGAAGTTACTCCGACTTCTCATGTCCTTTGTTACGAAGTTACTCCGACTTCTCATGTCCTTTGTTACAAAGTTACTCCGACTTGTTCTCTTGTAGCATGGTGTTTCTCGTCAAATGACACCAAGTGTCTTTTGTTTGGAAGTTGGTATCGTGAGAGAGGGCCGAGAAACGCCTACGACTATTTATCATATAGAAATATATCCTTTCGCTCGGCTGGACAAGTGCGATATAGCGAGGTGAGAGGGCCCTGGGGCGCTATTATCATTAAGGTGGCCGCCTGGTTGAAAGAGTTTATGCACGCCTGAGGCCTAAAAGCGTGGGAGCTCTAGGGGCGACTGATATATGCGCGTCAACTCACATCGCCTCTAAGTGCAAAGCATTGAACAGGCGTGCAGCTTTGCCGTCGATAACGCGCCTCTATGAGACTTTCAGCGGAGACCCCGTTATTTTATGACATAATAATAAAATTAAAGGTTTTCTGCACGTCCCTATTCATTTTTTAATGTTTTGCTTCGGAATGTCCATGCCTAAAATTGACTGTGAAAATACCCGTTTGAGCCATTTTCACTATCACAAAAACATGTTTCACAGAGAAATCGAGGAACTGAAAAACGTATACAATCGCATACTTATTCGTAAGCCGACCTCACTCAGACACGTTAGGCGGGTTTTTTTTTTTAATAAAACGCGTTCTGCTGGAGCTCTGCACACCGTTCGGCGACCTACCCAGGTGGCCACCTTAACCCATTCAGACCCAGTGTACACACTTGTGTACATTACGCACGTGTAATTAATTTGTGGTGTGTACTGCACTGCGAAGATCAATGACCAATAATCTTACCTATGGGTAGGTGATTCGCCAACCGTCTTACTGTTCTAGGTAATAATTGGTTCATATTATTGTAGCCGAACATACAGCCTACAGCTTATTGGCTGTGACAACGAAACATGTCTTCTGTCGACTTAAGTACAGCGTTCGTCATAAAAAGTTTTGTTTGCAACGCCAGAAACAATAAATTAAGTGGGTCTGAAAGGGTTAACATTTCTGGTTATCGAAAGCCGACTTACGTTGTGGAAACAATAAAGCGGTGTGGAAGTTGTCATGGCACAGAGTGCAGTAGTCGCCTGCCTATAAGAATACGCTGCCAGTTAGCGATGCTCGCGTAAGCGGACTCCCGATAAGCGAGAAAATTGAATGAGAATCGCGCTCGTGGCCCCTGCATGTCGCGCTGGAGAACAGAGAGCCCGGGCGACGGGCCCATTATAGTCCGGCAAGCCACACGAGAAGCTCATTAAAACAGCCTCTCTGGCCAGATGGTAATCTGGTCAGGTCGTGACTGCGGAGGAGGGGAGGGGGCTTCTCCCAGTCCCGCTGTCCGTCTCGAGTGCAACCTGAGGGGGGTAGTGGGGCAGGGAGGTAAACAGCTGCGCGACAGCAACTCCGTGACTCCTGGCCTTTCGCTGACGGGGCAAGGGGGGTCGTCGAACTCCTGGCCGCCTCGCTTGTTCCATTCATCAGACGTCCGCGGGGGTTGCGTCACGGCGCTCGCCGTCCTCGCCCAGTCTTCGCACTATAAGCTCTTCACGATAAAGTGAGCACTTTTGAGGCTCTAGTTACTCTTTTCTTTCATCCCTTTTTTATCCTTTAACAATATTTTTAAATGACTATGGCCATGTAAGTAATGAGCACAGTATATATATTGCACCACAATCGAAAGATAACGTCTTAATAAATATGTATTTACTATTATTCAAAATGAAAGGGATTTAAAAAGTGCTTAGTTTACCGTGAATGGCCTATACCTAGAGACCTACAAAATTCGCGTTAGTATTTCAAGACAGACTAGACTTCAAATACTTGTATTTTTGTATTGCATTTGTCATTGGCCGACAGTTTGTTCGGACACGTCCTGTGCTCATTTGTACCAATAGCAAGCAACTAACGTCCAACCAAAATATAATAAAATATGTGTCCTCACTACCGCAAAAGCCAATCATCAACTGGACCCAACTGGAATATGTATAGGACGGTGAATTTTAGTCTGCTGCCAAAAATAACGCAAATTTTAGCGGTCTCTACCTATACTACTACATGACAGCTTGTAAGTATTTACTTTATTTTGGTCTGCTCAGGCTATACACCGTCATAAACTTGCACACGCGTTTGAGTGAGTGAGAGAATAGATTTGGGCGACTCTTAACAGCAAGGTCTTGAGAGCCGATGAGTGTGAAACAGGTGAGCATGGAGCAGCGCCGAAATGAAAGGGCGGGGGAAAAGAGAGACCCCCGGGAAAACTTGCTGACCAGCGGTGCCATCCGGCACGATTCCCACTTGCAAAATCCGGAGTGAACCTGCCGGGGTGTGGATCCGGTTCGCATTTTTGGGAAGCGAGCAGTCTAACCGCTCAGACACAGTGGCCCCGCAAACGTTTGAACACTTGAGTAAGGAACCCACAAATATTTTCAGAACATATAGCTGAAATCCAACCAAGTGACAAGCACTCATGGTGGGTCCCGTCCATAGACTAAAGATGGGGTAGACCGTTCTCGCTGCCTGGGCACAACCAGTTTCCGTGTCCCAACATTGAACTGCTTTTCTGCCAACACGTCTAGCGAAAAGGGGTTTTTAGGTTAAACATTTTTTGTAAACAAAGGCTAAGAGGTGTATGTTTACTTCCTCTAACAAATTTATAATGCAGTTTGATTAAATTCAATTTGTTAAAAGTATTTTATTCATATAATAGTGCTTGTCATTAAAAAATTAAAGATGTAATCAAACACTTTCATCTCTGTTGGCCATGTGATTTTGAAATTTGTGTATGACTGGGGAAGGTCAACGTTGGGTAGGTAAATACATGGGCAGAAGACGAATAAGCGACCTACCTCATTTTTAGTCTATACTTACCACCGCGAAATCCGCCAGCAGACTGGCTTCACTAACCAGCGAGTGTCAGAACGCCAATACTTTTCTCGCAAATCAGTTTCTGCCGCTTGTAATCCCATACCACTTCAATCTTCACACCACTTCACAGTAATCTTAACACCACTTCAATGCTTTGCGTGTAAAAGACGATACCGCTTTTGTTTGTGCCGGACAGCAACGCCTTAAGTTCTCCATCGACTCTGAGTGCCTCACACGGACTTCCCAATAGGTGAGGCATATTCGCGTATAACTTCTGCGTATTGCTTAGCAAACTTTGTTTTAAGGTATTTGCTTTCACTCAATAGTTTTTGTAAAGCCATTAACGGTCATAATTTCCATAACTGCGAATTTATGTATAGAACCTCGTATCCAAGATTATGCACACACATGTAAACAGACGTCACGTGGCCATAAAGCCAGCAATGTGCATAGCCTCCGACACAACACAGGCACAACTCATGAAGGGATCGCAGGTTATCTCTTGTTATAGACATTGGCGGTAGCTGTCGAGATTAGACTTGCCCTTCTCACAGAAGAATGATGGACATATCGCTTAGACACTTGGGTGCTGCCTAAGAGGTCTGCTCTGAAGTGACAAATGGCCTATAGTAGAAAATTGCAGGCCTTTGCGGTAACTGTAGCTGGATGTCGGCTTCCAGGCCGTAGCTGCGTCGTGGTAGGTGCAAGAACAATCGTTTCGCTGTACATTCTAGTAGCCTTCTTCAGCATCTTCCAGTAGTTAACTCCTTGTCTCGAGTTCAGTGTTGGAAGAACCTGACGAACCCTAAAGGCTGTTCACGATAAAATTAGCACTTGTGAAAGTTCTGCTTAAGACACGCTCGCATGCACATTGAGTATTTTTCCACCATAAATACAATTAACATTGCCGTGGGCCTGATCATTTTATTCATACGTCTGTCAAGTGAAACTGCAAAATAATAAGCAAAAGGACATATTTTACGATTTCGCATATTTACATTTAAAAAAAACAGAAAACAAAATAAATGCAATTTTCCACGTACGTCTAACACTTTCAATTCAGCTATGAGTCGTCGAACTACTTTCCCTATGTCGTTACCACTTAACTGGGCGCACGCCAGTCAGTGTACCCCTTAAAATGTATGCGCTCTAGGGACAGTGGCATTTCTCAAAGGTTGATTTCAGAAGTATTTTTTTCTAACCGTGAACAGCCTACACTGTCGTGCACAACAAAACGTCGCGTCGCGTCGGATTGTACAACCACCACGACGCGGCTCCAGTCCGAGATCCAAGACAACCAAATGGTCTGGCATAATCCATTCACGGTTACTCCACACTTTCTGAGGCCCTTCTTAAATTCTAATTCCAGGATATTCCTCCGCCTAGTGCAAGCTAAGCTTAACTAAGTCTATAAAATTACACCAAAGGACATCGCACCAAATTCGTGCGCGCTCAGTTCTGATAATATTTTGAATGAGAAGTATTTCTTCCTTTTTTATAAATGAAATATTGTAATTTATAAATAAACTAGAGGCAAAGCTTCAATTTAATTATACATAAGATACTTTAATGTTAACAGAAGTATAAAATGGTTGTGAAAAATGGCATATTTATGAAATAACTAAACACTTCAAACACAAAGGTGATTTTCAAAATTTAGATTCAAAAAGTGTGAAGAATCCGCGAACAGACAATATTTCAGTAGTAGTATCACTGCACGGTGGTGTTTACTGAAGGTAGCGGCAGGCGGCTGAACTACTTGAAAGAAGTGACTTGCACAGCCGGCAATACTAGAAGGTGCTATTTTTCCTCAAATAAGATTTGTTAATAGTTAATAAAAAATTTCATATATGTATGAGTCCAAAAATTATTGACGATTAAGCAGGCTATTGAACACTTACTTTTGGCCTTCTTTCTGCTCACTGTGCCGAAAAAAAGGTTTGCTCCAGCCAAGAAAATGCTTTATTGTATATGTCTAAACATGTATTTAATAGCAACAACAAAATATTTCTTGAGTAAACCAAACTTGAACAACAAGAAAAGGGATTTTCTTCATCAAACAAAATACACACTTGAATACACAATACCCCTATTTATGGCCAAAATAAAATGAGACTGCCAACAAAATATTTATAGTTGAATCAACTGTATATATTCGACTGACCACTCATTTCATTACCTTTGGTCGAAAATACAGTTCGAGAATTTTTATTACTAATAGAATAGTAACAATAGTTTTTAGTGCATTTGTTGATGCTTAATGGTGGTACATAATTGTCAATAAGAGAAATTCAACAGGAAATTAAAAGGTACAGTTTAAAACTAGAAATATTTATTTACGCACGTTGTTTTGTGTTTGAAAGTATGTGTGTGTGTGTGTGCGTGTGTATATATATACACACACGCACACACACATACATGCATACATATAATCCATCCCTTTTTCGTCAGTAGTAAAGGCTGTTCATGATAAAGTGAGTACTTTCGAAATCAACCTTAGAAAATTGTCACTGCTCCTACCTGCAGGTATTTTAACGGGCGCCCTGAGTGATATGCGCCCAGTAAAGTTGGTAACGACAGATGGGAAAGTAGTTCCGTATCTTAACGTCGAATAAAAAGTGCTAAGTAACCATTTCTGTTATCTTGAATTATTTCTTTCGCTTTCTGGTTTTTTAATGCATCGAAGTGTAGAATTGGGAAGAGTTGTAAAATATTTACTTTTCTAATAATTTCACAGTTTCACTTGACCGACTCATGAATAAAGTGATGAGGCCCATGGCAATGTTATTTTTACATAAGGCGGAAGAATACACAACGTGCATACAAGTATATCTGACGCAGGGCTTTCAAAAGTGCTCACTTTATCGTGAACAGCATATAGCCTAGTTTTAAGTGACGTTGCTAGGATGTAACATAGGAGCGCAAATGGCCTGGAGTGGAGTGAAGAAATTTCGGCGGGTCTTAACTACGAGATCTTGAGAGCCGACGAGGTGATTATGGAGAAGCGTCGGAATGTAAGGGCAAGGGAAGCAGAAGATCCCCGAGAAAACCAGCATCGTCCGGCACTATTCCCACTCGCGAAAATCCGTGGGTGACCCGACTGGGAATAGAACCCAGTTCGCCTAGGTGGGAGACGAGTAGTCTAACTACTACACCACCGCGGCTCCTGTAAATGGTCCGGGTTTGAAACTCTGCCGTGCTTTCAGTTTTTTTTTGTTTAATGTTCGTATAACTATGCAAAATTTTAGTGTGCCAACCACATATTACAGTTTAGAGCAACCAAATGAGAACAGCAAAATAATTTGGTTTTAACAAAATATTTAACTGTCCCTGGGCAAACAATTAACT
Organism: Dryococelus australis; assembly: GCA_029891345.1. Classification (NCBI taxonomy): domain Eukaryota; kingdom Metazoa; phylum Arthropoda; class Insecta; order Phasmatodea; family Phasmatidae; genus Dryococelus; species Dryococelus australis. The sequence continues at coordinate 282,020,582 of CM056994.1, forward strand.
TTTTACGCCAAACAATCTTTGTTTTATTCGACAAAAACTTTTTCTCAATGTGTGGTGCGCGGTAAACCTTCTACCACATGTAAACATTAGCATCGCTATGATACTTGTGACCAGCTTCAAGAAATCAGCAAAATGACTTGTATAATTAATGGTTGTTTAGGGTAAACACTTTGAAATCAACCTTTGAAAAAAAAAATCTGTTCCCATCTGCACGTATACTACAATACAGTCCAATCACAGTTACTTCCGATTGTTCTGAAGCACTGCTAAAGTTCTACTGTTATGATATTCCCAGAGGGACAACGCAGCGCTTTTGTGCGCACTCTGTTTAATAATATTTTGCATGACCAACACATCAATTTTCATCCCGCGTCCAAAGTCAAGAAGCGAGGAAGCGATACGGGCGACACTAACACGCACACCTAGCGCCTCATCGCTCCTACGCGCAAGGCGTGCAGTGTTTCCGTCGTGACTCTCTGCTGTGCAAATTAAATCTGTATCAGTGGGGTTTTATTACACGCGATGAAACCCCACAGAATATACTACGCCGGTATCTTTGTACTGTTCTATTTTCACTTACGGAAACTGCATAGGAAAGCTTTAAAAATGCGATATTTGACCATTTTCACAAAGTTTTTTCCCGAAGAGTACACTTAATATGACAAAAGTAAAAAAAATAGGGGCATAGATAATTGTTTTTCATATTTTCAGTCAAAAAGTCGTATTTGCAGAACATTTATTTACCGAGCTACGCGTATTCGCGCAAACAACTATTTCACAAAAAACGTTTGTGATACGCGACGTATGTATTAAGAACCAGCCAAACATTTTATACATGGAGTGATTTTTCAAAGGGTTGTTTGAAAAAGTTTGAAGATATTGCAAATGGACTGTACACACTATGGCACGTAGGGCCCCACTTAAGTTGGCAGCGAGTTCATAAAAGTATTTGTAAGACCTGGCGTCGGGTTGCGAGATTAAATTTATGATCGCCACTGAAGTCGGTGTATCGTCTTCCATACACATTTGCATTTCAGAAACACATTTACATTCCTAACAATCGCAACGATTCTGCTCGGATGACGCGTGCATAAAGTGACCAGGCCCATGGCAACGTTAATGTTAGGTAGCGCGGAAGGGTAAAAATGAGAAGAAAAGTATAGCCTAAGAAAGTGCCCTATTAACTGCGAACTGCCTATATAAACCTGTGCAACAGTTTTTCCTCTTTAAAATAAGTAATAACGGCCAGGTATGTTTTAAACGCCAGTTTAAAAATTACTTAAATATTCTTGAACCAATACTGTCGAACGGATCTCGCTCTCTCGTGACAACTGTATCATCCAATGCGCCGCGGTGGTGTAGTGGTCAAACTGCTATCCTCCTAGGCTGAACCGAGTTCGATTCTTGGTGGGGTCGCTCCCAGACTTTCGCACGATGCCGCTGGTCGGCGTATTTGCTCGTGGGTCTCCCGTTTTCCCCTCTCTTCGCATTCCGCCACTGCTCCATACTCATCTCGTTTCACCCTCATCGGATCTGAAGACCTCGCCCGAATCTCTTCACACGCCCACTCTTTATTCGTATCATCCCTGTATGACGGATCGACGACAGGAGCGCATGCAAGTCAAATACGCCGCGATACATATTCACTCGTCCCCCGCGAAATATACAACGTGGTCGCCACGTGTTGGTAGCCTGGCGAGTATCAATGATCGGCGCTTGGGCTTACGCGCGGCGCCACTTGCTAGCGGACAATCTACAGGCGGAGACGTCGACCGCAGGTCGCTGCCGTATCTCGATGATGCATCAGTGACATTCTCCGGCCGCATCGGAAAAGATTTTAAAACCAAGCTTGGAAAAACCTTGAAAGGCAAATCATAACGAACACTGTGTATACTGTTGATCACATATAGGTAGGGATAGGAAAATTTCGCGAATTCATTTCGGGACAAGATAGACGTCAAACACATATACAGGGAAGCCACTTTTGCAATTGGATCAGAGTTTTTATTAGACATGCCCTGGACGCCTCTAAGCCAATATCATACTTGCAAGGAAACACCTTGCGAATCCCATAACTGACAGGTGTGGGGCAACAACCAATGAACATACAGCTGATGCTCCAGAATGTACAGGAATGAGGGGTCTAGCTTGCAGGTCATTGAACTCGCGAAATTTTCTTATCCCTGCATATAGCCTGGTAGAGACACGAAAATGTCGCGAGTTCATTTGAGGACAAGTTAGGATTCAAACACATCTACAAATGTCTTAAGTTTTTAATTGGATCGCAGTTTGTAAGACACGCCCTGGACGGAATTTGAACCAATAACTAACCTGAAAGGAAACAAGGACCAAACCCCGCGGTACCTGGTCGGAGGTAAAACTGCATCAACAGCCAATGAACAACTAACTGAGGCTCGAGTTCACCAATAATTGTGAAGTCTAGCTTGTTGCCGAACGAATATGCGAAATTTCCAGGTCTCTACATATAGGTTAGTAGGTGTGGGCGACAATTATGCAGTCATCTCTGACTTCGTATAATTATAATATAAAATAAAGCAGAATAAAATATCCTAACAAAATTTATCTAAAAAAAATGTATCTTCGACAGAAATAAGTGAATGAGTAATTGGGAAATCCTGTTCTCAGAATTTCTATTTTAAAAAAATGTGTACAACTATGAATATGCAACTTACATCAAAACGCTCCCGCCTACCTACGAAAGAAGGGGTGTAGATTTCTATAAACTTACCCACGTTGGAAAACTATTGAACTTACTGCTGTGAGATCCGGCTATTAACAACATTCGCGGTATTTTACACGCACGTTTGGAGGTGCCAACCTATCAAGTGATACGTAAGGTTTTTTCCCCATGTCAAGGTAATTAAGATAAGCCTATAGGCTATTCACTGTAAAGTGAACACTTTTGAAAGCGTTCTGATTTGGAAACGAGTGCGGTATATATACACTGCGTTTATTACTTACATGTTAATATTAAGAAAAAAAGGTGGTCAAAGATTTTAAGAAATGCTTAAAGGAAGGACAATGCACGGCGGTAAGGCTGCATGCTATATCTTTTAACACACGTGTTTGGGCCTTTTGTCTGCTGTAGTCAATAGTTGGGCACACGCTGATCGCTGACGCTCTTCTTAGTGTTAACCAAGTCGTGAAAGTGAAGTGTATTACTCATGGCCACAGCAGCCAACGAGACTTATAACACCTGCGAAAAAATGCTTAAAGGAAGGACAATGCACGGCGGTAAGGCTGCATGCTATATCTTTTAACACACGTGTTTGGGCCTTTTGTCTGCTGTAGTCAATAGTTGGGCACACGCTGATCGCTGACGCTCTTCTTAGTGTTAACCAAGTCGTGAAAGTGAAGTGTATTACTCATGGCCACAGCAGCCAACGAGACTTATAACACCTGCGAAAAAATGCTTAAAGGAAGGACAATGCACGGCGGTAAGGCTGCATGCTATATCTTTTAACACACGTGTTTGGGCCTTTTGTCTGCTGTAGTCAATAGTTGGGCACACGCTGATCGCTGACGCTCTTCTTAGTGTTAACCAAGTCGTGAAAGTGAAGTGTATTACTCATGGCCACAGCAGCCAACGAGACTTATAACACCTGCGAAAAAATGTTGCATTTGAGACAAACGTGTCGAAGCTCTAGTGGAAATGATAGTAAACATTTTTGTCTCCTCGAAAATGTAAATGCGTATTTGCGTTTCCTCAAAAATGTGTACTATTTTACCGGTAGTGTCTTGAATGTAACTTGCCTGGCAAATAATTAAATATTTTGTAATTACGCACTCAAAAAATGACTTCCTATAGTTACATCATTTTAGCGTAAACAGCGAGTGGCGATTCTGAAGTAGTGTTGGGACACTGGATCATGAACTCAAGTTCTATTTGGGCCTCCCAACGTTTCAATGAAAGTCCTGTATTTAATTTAATGATAGTTTGAGCTTTTTTTTCTTTTTATTTTTTTGTTGCTTTTTGTAGAAATAACTATCGCAGCAGTAACACTGCTTGCGTTTCTACAAATTGCTCGCATGTTATCGACGTATAGTATACAAACCTCTAAATAAGTTTTGCAACACCTGTAACTGGTTGCACGTGAGGAAGGATGTTCGCTGTGATAGTAGCCTCATTACAAGGAGACATTCGTCAAGTCAGGAGCGGTGTTCTGTACAGACAGTGTGAATTTCATGGCGCACTTTCTTTTGACCTGTGGGCAACCTGGCAACTTGGAACCCGGTGGTACAATACCTTTTTTGAGTAGTATTGTAGCAAGTCACCAGGCCCATGATGCCAGTATTTAAATGTTGGTACAGATACACAATAATCACAAAGAAGAAACCAAGCATAGTTTTCAGAAACGTCCGGTTAACAGATTCACGTGCCACGTGATGCAGTCGTAATATGCTTTAATTCATGAATGTTCACTATCATATTCTTAGCTTATGGGTAAAGGAGTAGTGTAGAGTCACGTTACCTTGAAAAGTAACGCTCTGTTACCTATTCATCCGAAAGGAAAGTAAAGTAAATTTATTTTTTATCTAACTTAACTTTAATGCAGTTCGTACTTGGAATTACCCAAAAACGCTGCTTACACCAACGTGAAAATAAAAAGTGATGTATTAAATTCCGTAACACATTAAGTATGTACTTAGAACCAGACAGTAAAATTCTATATACCTACTATACTTATAGTTAAAAAAAGTTTGACACAGGAAATTTATAAAATTTATATACGTTTAGAAACATACAGTGAGTGAACCAACCTTTGGACTTATATATATAAATGAGAGAGGGAGAGTGAGAAATATACAAAGATATATATATAAAGAGAGAGAGAGAGAGTAAGAGAGTGACCAGTTGTAATTACATTACTGCACAAAAATCTCAATTAGAACAGAACAGACATAATCTATTAATGCAAGCCAATATTTATCTTAAATTTAAATTATTAAATTACGTGACATTAGCTGTGTGATTTACAAAGACGGCACAAGCACAGGGCACAGAACTCCTGTCAAAATTTGTCATGAATTTTGATTTAGAGGTTGTGGTTGGAAATCGTGCAGTTATAATTCAAAATTAACTTAATTAATTTCCTTGTCCTGTTTTCGACATGCGCGAAGGTTTATTAAATCGTGCATAATTTATCTGATATATCCACGTGAGTAAAAACAGATCGTTTGTGTTTTCTTGCCAGATTGTCCATCCAGACAGGAGTCTCGAGGTTACACTGGGAGGAAATAAGATTCGTCGTATACCAAGCAGGACAAAGAAAACACGAGCTGAAAGAAAGTGGGCTGGTTATTGTTGTGAGGACCCGGTGGTGGGTTTGTAGGTGTGTCGTGGAGAGCCTGTCACAACTAACAAGGCGAGGTGTCACGTGAAACAGCTACGGCCACACTTAACTTCCCCAGACATATTTCTGTGTCGTGCTAGAGTGACACCGACTAGGAAGGAAGAATGACGTGCAGGAGTGTTACTCCAGACGTCCGACCGTGAATGTAATTCTTTTTTTATATTCGTTTGTAAGGGAACCTTCCAAAGCCATACTGGATTGATGTTTTTCTAGCTAGTTTTTATTTTTAAAAAATAAAATTCCTTATGTATCCCTATACTCAACTATCTATTGACCTCACAGCTTTACAGGCATAACAATTGAACTAGGTTCTTATAATTACTAAACATTATGAATTCTGCAAAAATGTGACGAAATCAATATTGTGACGTAAATACGAGATTGTAATTAAGTCGGTATATCAGTGTAAGGTCAATAGTTAGTTGGGTTTAAGGGTAATTTCGGAATTTTACTTTGTAAAAATATATACAATCTAGAAAAACCAACGTGTGACTACAAACCACAGTTCCAGGTAATCTTTTAATGAATTTTGAAGTATTATTTACGTTTGACTGACGTTTTTATAATAAAATCACTTACTTAAATTATACGTTTGTACGAATGATTTAAAAAACTGCAATGACACTACTTTGATAGTATCTCCTCATAAGCACCAAAGAAGTATACAAACACACCCCATTTTACCGTCCAGCTTCACAAAGCAGATTTACAGCGAAGTTTGGAATTTTGCATTGAGGGGTAATATGTTGGTTGAGCTGTGGTTAGGCCTATTATTCAACGCCTTTGAAACCTCCAGAGGTTGCTTTTACAACAGACAGAACACAAAATCACATTTATTTGAAGCTGCTTCAAAGAAACCGAAATTATACGTTCATTGAAATGAATCGAGGAAGGACCAGGGCGATATAACCATCTCCGAGTGTCAACATTTGTTTGCTTTTAATTAATGTATCTATTCTCTTTTTTTTTAAGATAGAAAGACGCATGTGGTCATATAATAGGATAAATCGATACCTAGTATCCTCTTTCATTATGAAAGAAAATTTGTTCTTCGGAATAAAGGTAAAGAAAACTTATCTTTTATTCTTTAAACGTAAACAGTTATTAATGGTTTGTTTACATTTTTGCAGCAATAAATTCAATTTATAACGTTATGGCATACACGCACTAATCATCAAAACAACGTTAACTTTGTAAAGTTCTACTGAGAGAGGATACGAAACGCTGATAAACACAACAGCCGTTAAGTAAGACTTCAAAGAAATAGCTTTCACCCAAGGTAGTGAAGTAAGTGAGAAGTCCGTAGTTGCTCTTAGGAAACATTTAAAACCATTTACAAAGAAAATGAACTATTTTTTTGTGGGCAGAGAGCGGGCAACGATTCAAGTGTTTAGAACTCAGTGGGTGCACGCAAAAATGTGCAAACCATCAGATTTGAAAATATTGAGTTTATTGTTGAGGACGTAAATTATTTGTTAATATCGTGAAATACTGTGTCATTAAATACAAAGCTGTCGAATTCTTGCGATTTAAAAATCGACAATAAAACATTTGAAGAAACGGGCTGAGTAGGTATTACACTGAAAGGCATATACGTTAGATAGCTCTGTTGAGCTGGCAGGTTACAAACATTATTGGTTTTGTTCTATAGAATACATTTACATATGTTTCACAATGTAATCTACAAATGCAATGCTGTTGCCTGTGAATTTGTCCCTATTGATTGGATGCACTTATTCTGAAGATCAAAGAGTTAAAAATCCATCCAATGTGCAGAAAACGACGACTGACATGTTTGTAAGTACTGCGCCATTAATAGAAAAGGTAACAAAAAATTATTCTCAGAAAACATACAACAGATTCTGTAGAGCCGGGTTGTCATGATCATGACAAAAAAAAAAGGATGAACCGTTAATGTATGTTGTTAAATATTCATATGGAACCATTAAGGAAATTGACTCAGTGAGCATTAAAAAAAACAGTAAAGGCAGGACTTTACTTTCTGCCAATACCAAAAAAAAAGTGTATAATAGCAGAAAAACACTATTTCCAGCAAAGATCATAGTAGACCTTTTTGAGTGTGTTGTTCCAAGATGCCACTAGTTTTCAACAGAACTGGCCCTAGATATTTCACAGGAAACTCCAGAGAAACCATTTTTCAATGGCTGCGGTTATGATCAATATAACATGTTAGCGAATATTTATTCTTCTATTCTCTGTGATGTCACTATTGTACGACTGTTTGGTAGAATAAAGCTTCTGCACTACGACCAACTGCAGACGATATTTCGTTTTATGAACAGGAATTTTTTTCCCTACATTAATGCGAAAATATTTTTTCTCCATTGTAACACAATGATGGTTAATTCCGTTTTAGCGAGCATTCATTCAGTTGGTGATTTTATCTGCAGCGCGATGAACGGTTTGTACTATATTCCATTCTCGGGTTACTTCATTCATTTCCGAAGCCCTGCTTAAGTATTACTTCCAGAATATTCCTCCACCTCAAGCAAACAAAGCTTAATCAAGTCTAGCAAACTACACCAAAGGGACAACACGCCGCTATCGTGTGCACTCGGAGTAATAATTTTTTTCATAATAACTATTTCTTACTAGGTATTACCAACACACCTATTTTCTCCCTGTTTTTGTTCATATTAGTAATAAATGAAATATTTCTTCCACATTTTGTTCTTCATTGTACAATTATATCTCTCTACAACACTGGCTTTAATTTCACTGAATGTAGAATAATGATTGATGTTATATTTTTGCATAAGTTCTTTAAATATTTTACTATAAAATTAGGACCCATTGTCACATGGTAAATTATGCAGTTTTCTTTTTATCAGTATACATTCTAAAGCATTTTCTACATTTTATCAGTTTTATATTTTATAAGTATAGCAAATGCATGGTTTGAAAAAACATCAATAATTGTCATAATATATTTGTATGCATTATTTATATGTGATATTCCTTTTAAATTTCCAGTGTCCATCTCAACAAGATCAATTTGCCATAAATCATCAATACCAAACGAAATTACTTGACTTCGTGGAAAATTTTTTCGTGCAGGTTTATATAATTCTTTGATTATGCCTTCTCTTACATTGGCCAAAAAAAAATTTTAATGTTGTTTTATTATAATTACATATTGGACATTTACTTTTCTGAACTATTCGTCCATTTTTAGTATTTTCATTTTTTATATTATTATTTTTAGTAATTTTCTTATTTATATTTTACGAATATTCCTATTGTGGTCATCAATACATCATCATAACTAACTATTTATTTTTTTCTAATTTTAAACTGTAGAATATCACCTATGTTAACGCCAAAAGGTTTAATGTAATCCATTTTTTTTTTAGAATCATAAATAACAGTCACAGTATCATCAGGTAAATTGATATTAGTAAAAATTATTTTATAAACTGTACATTCCTCAAAAAGGTAAAGAAAATTAAATTATTATCTAGGTAAAAAATAATTTTTTATCCCACTTTGCAGGGAAATAAAATATATGAAACTTTTCTTCCTTACATTTTTCAACTTTTGAGTTAATAAGTGAATCGCAATAATTCAAAACTGATTGGTTTAAATTTTATAATTCATCAGATACTTTTTTATCAAAAAATCTTTTATTGGCTACATCTTTACCATCTATGGGATCAGCCATTTTATCAATTCTACTATTTTGAAGATAAACATAATCTGTTGTATAAACAACAACTTTATTTACTTTATCTCGTAAAGCAGAAACAATAATATCGTATTTTCAATCTACATATGTTTTTAATTCATTAGCATTAGTGTCAGGGCTTTTATTTAAAAATTTGATTAATGGTTTCCCAAATATATCCATCAATTAATAACAAAGAAATTATATAATGATACTTAAAACCTTTCGAAAAAAGGTGTAATACAATTAAACATAAATGTTTACAGATAATTGAATTAAAATTGTGAATTCGATTATCATTGTAATAAATATTTATATTTTGGAAGTAATTAGTTAAATTAGTAGGAATATTACCCCCAAATGAATCAAAATAGTTAGCATAGTTATTTTCTTTAAAATAGGAAACCCAATGAGTACCAGGATATTTTTAAATGTCAAAGTTAACCACAGCACATTCATTTTTGCGCATTCTTTTTGGTAATGCATCAATCATATAAATATTTCTGAAATTTTTAATATTTAATATTGTTACATATTTGTCAATATCAATATCAGTTAATGGAATATATATTCAAATTTTTTTGGTCTACCCCTTTTTGCAACTAAACCACTTCCTGATTCATTTTCTATTGCTAAGCTATGTCTCTGTTGTTCTACTAATTCTTTTTATTATTTCTAGTTTGTTCATCAGAATTGAAAATTAAGCTAGCTCCATCAGCTAAAGCACCGAGTGCAGCTAAAACTGGAATTAAAAATGGAATGGCAAAAACATTCATGATGTAATACATTCCTCTTTTTTTTTTTTTTTTTTTTTTAATTTGAAACATTTTCCTTCTATAATTTTTTATTTTTTCTCCCAAGTTGTTCTTTTGTTGAAAATTTTTCTATACCCAAATCTCTAAGTTGATCAATCGGTATATCGAATTTTATATTTGTTAACTTCAATTAATTAGTAAAAAAATATAAGTAATTAATAAATTTTAATACCCCCATCCTAATTTTCTTTTTGTAAACATAGTTGAAGCTACAGCTGCAGAAGCAATTTTTTCAACAATTGGAGTATCTTTACCTAACATAATTTCATTTGCTTCTTTTTGTAAAATTTTGTCAGCTTTATGTCTAGATTCTAAATCTTTATGAACTCTATAAGCAATATCATGATATTTACATGCTTCATCTAATTTATTTATTCCTGTATCTCCTTTTTCTAACCTTTCATATAATGTTGCAAATGGCGCACAATAATTAAAACCAGGCAAATGCATTTCTGGTAGATTTAATTTGTTCAGTACCCAATTTATAATACCTTCACCATGGTGTTCATAATTCCAAAATGAATGTGGCATTACGTTTAAAACTCTTATAAAATAAGGAATTCCTTTTGGATTATTAATAACAAAATCAGAAAAATTATTGCTAAACATATTCGTTATGCTTACTTTTTCATTGTAATAATTGCAATTCCAGCATTTTCTTTACCATGAATAACTAATAATCTATCAACCAATTTTCTAACATAGTCCATCCAAACATATTCTTTTGGCAAATTGTTGTATTTTTTTATACCTTCTCCAGATCTAGGAGTTCTTGGGAGAAATCATTTTTTCTGGTGTGTTTAGTGCTGTTCTTGAATGTGATTCTTTTATATAGTTATCATCAATTGGTTTAATTATATTTATGTATTTCCAACTTTTATTCCAGCGTATTTTCTTTTTGGATTATATTTTAGGAATGCAACATCGGTATCTAAAACAATTTTCGTGTAATTTTCATAGTCAGTATCAGTGTAATTATCCTCAAGATCTTTTAACAAATTAGATAGAAAGTCCTTTAGTTAATTTATATTTTTAATTTTTATTGGTTATTTTATTAATTTTATTACCTATGTAAAAATTTGTTCCTTCTGCATGTAATCCATATTGAGTATTAATAACATTTATTCTTTTTGCAATTTCTTTTCCAAGTTTTATAGTAGAATCAGATGTCCCACGCCTCAAATTTTTTATGGGTACAATGTCCATTCGCTCTCTGCATTAGTAGATTTTGAGAATAATTCTCTTTCAAATGATGTTTCTTCAGGAGTAGGTGGATAATCTAAAATTTTTGCTGCAACTGGAACTAGTGTTGTTATTAAATTTTTATTTTCTTCACTTACTTGTTCTACTTTCTTTTACCAATATTTCGTAATTCTTGAATTAAAGGTAGATCTTTCTTCTTATTTCTTTCATAATCTGATTCATGATTCTTTGTTATAATTTTTTGATTTTTCAATGAGTAATTTAACCCGAGAAATATCCTTTGATGTATCTTTCATTTATATATGTATATAACTTATAGGCATAAATGAGTTATAAAAGTATCGAGAGTTTTGAAAGATAAACTTTTCCTCCAACTGATCAAACTAGGGTGAATTTAAATGTTTACAACAATAGAATTGAATTTGATATTCCTATAGGGGATGGAGTTTCTTTCCCAAATTATGCTTATGTTTTTGAGCAATTTAATTTACTAAAGAGAGATAAAGAAGGAAATGAGGCAAAATAGGCAAAATTAGATAATATTGATGTTTGTGCGAACTTTTTTCTTTTTCATTTTTCTAGAATAGAAATCTGAAAACATGGACATATTATTGAGGCTGTTTATGACCCAGGTTTAACTTCAACGATGATGAATAATTTGTTAAGATCACGAAGTGAACAAAATTATTTAGAATTTTCTGGTGTTGAAAATAAATTTCATTTAAAATCTGTTCACAGTGATAAAACAAATGAAATTACCTATCCACTGAGATATATGTTTGGTTTTACTCGAGATAACAATGAAATTGACTGGAAAGGAGATTATAAAATTACTCTTTTTCATCATTCATCTGATAATAATTGTTTATATGTTTATGAAACTAAGAACGCGGCTGATGAAGTTCAGAAAAGTTATGCTGATCCTGGTAAAATTATTATTCAAAAATTAGAAATTATGTTGCCGATTGTTGAATACGAATCTTGCAAAGCCATTGCAATTAAAGAAAAAATATACAAAAATACTTATTAGTTTTAATTATAGGCAATTTTTTAGAAAAAGAGGTTCCTGCTGGAACAACTGTTTTTAATTTTGATATATCAGTAAAATTTACAATTTGATATGCCTGATTTTGTAATTGTAGGTTTTCAACTTAATAGAATAAATCGTCCTCCTAAACAGTTTGTATGTACGTATATGCTTCTATGTTTGATCACTGTAATGTAAGAAATATTTATGTTAAGAATAGTAGAAATGAGATCTTTCCTAAAGATAATTGAAATCTAGATATTGAAAATAGCCTTTGTGATAAAATGTTTCTTGCTTATAATGATTTTATTAATTCAAAATCAAAACTAGATACTCTATTTAGAAATAATGAACTTTATTATGAACCAACTGTAAACACTCAAGATTATATCTATTATTGTTCATTTTGGGGCGAAAACCATTACAGTATTTGTTATTGATTGTTTGTATAGAAAAACAACTGTTGTTAAATATAAAACAATTATAAAAATTACTGTAGATTTTAACAAAGCTGTTAAAGCAGGAACAATTTGTAATGTTGTTCTAATTAGTCAAAGAAATCTAACTTATGATTATTTGAATGAAATGATTACTGAAGATATATACATTTTTTAAATTAATAAATGGAGGATGAAAACGATTTTACGGAAACAACGAAATGTTTCGATAGGTTTTGATCTATAGTTAAGGATCGAAAATTGATGCTTCTGGAAACATGAAAAAGTTGCTTGAAAACGATAAAAATTACTTGATTTTGAGCTTAAATTGCTTGGGTTTTCATCGAACTTCAGATTTTGAGTTTTTAATTTTTTCTTGTACTTTAATTTAAAATAGCAGGAAATATTTATGTTAGTTTTTCATGTTATTTTGGTGAAAATAGCCGATTTAAGTCAGCTGCGCTCGCTCTCTCATTTCTTATCTACTGAAGTTAACTTCTGAATATGAAGTAAACTACAAACTGATTTTATTACTTATGTGGTAATATTTACTTAGAAAGTATTTAAAGGATAAAAATGGCTCAAAGGAAAAAGTTACTAGAACAACAAAAGTGCTCGCTTTACAGTGAACAGCCTACATCCATGGTGGTATTAGTCTATGGAGTGGAAGCCGAGACACGAAAGTGAAGCCGATAATGAAAGACAAGGACAGAGCTAGTAGCAGCAAAAAATGCACGTTTTACATTCCTTACTGTGTAACTTTTGCCACTCATAATATGGCGGCTGACGTAAACAATAGGTCTGCGCATGCGCAGTTGAAAGAAGTCAGACAAGGCATCGGCTTCACTTGATAAACGTGGAGAAGATAGGCTGTTGCCACTCCATCATCTATTACCTCCATGCCTATATCCGTATTTACTTCAACAGTTAAAGGGCCATTCAAACTCACAGACGTGAAAAAGCCGGACTCTCCGAACTTTTAACTGGGTTAACGCGCTCTGCTATTATACATTCTTTGTGTGTCGGTGTGGCTGAAGTCGAGAGAAATTTTCGTCGGGCGGAAAGTTTTTTCTTTTCGCGGCCGGGCCGACGTGAAAGCAGCGGCGAGCTGTCGCCACGTCCAGGTAAATAAAAGCACGCCTCACCGCCACGAGCGAATCGCCATTGTTCGGGAGATCTTTGTTCGTCGTGGGGGTCGTGTTCTTGTGTCGAGATACCTGCCTGCCACGTGTTTCGTTCAGCGCAGAAACTCGAGCGGCCGCGGCCAAGTAACACGCCGCTCACAGCTAATTGATAGGGATAGCACAATTTCGCCAGTTCAGTGACCTGTAGGCTTAACTCCACACTCTTGTGTCCACTCGAGCCTCAGATATTTGTTCATTGGCTGCTTCCCCAGAGAGTAGCCAGTGTCACCCCACACCTGGCAGTATGGCGTTCGCTACTTGTTTCCTTGTAAGTCTGCTATTGGCTCAGAGTCGTCCAGGGCGTGTCTAATAAACTGCGATCCAATTGCAAAGTCAAATTCAGTGTAAACGTATTTGACGTCTTTCTTGTCCTGAAATAAACTCGCGAAACGTTCCTATCCCTACTAATTGATAAAGACCTGCAAAATTCGCGTTATTTTCTGGCACCAGATCAAAATTCACAGTCCTATAGGCTATTCACGGTACAGTGAACCCTTGGAGGCCCTAATTACTTGTTTTCTATTAGCCATTTTTTATCCTCCCACCACTTTTTCAAATATATATATTGCTATCCAAGCAATAAAAACAGTGTATATATTTCACCGGACTCGAAAGTTAACGACTAAGGCTATAATAAAAAATATTTATTGACCGTTATTCCAAATGAGACACGGCTTTGAAAAGTGCTCACTTTACCGTGAATACTCTCTATTTACATATTCGAGTTGAGTTTAATAGATTATTGGTAGGCCAACCTGTTTTTCACGAAAAGATTTACGCGAAGACTAGACTTCAATATCCTATGCGCACATTTGCAGTCTTCATTTGGCTATAAGAAAGTTGTCTTTGTGTGGAGACAGTCTGTTACATGAGTGAGCCAATTAGAATTAAGTTTTTTCCGATACTGACCGGGCGTGATTCGCGGGCAGACAGATAAGACGCGAAAAAATTCAAATGATTCTATCACGAAATCGGTTCTGAACTAAAGTGCGGTGGAACACCACTTGTCCTGAAATATTTCCGCTGAAAAATAGGTGTAATAAGTAGGTGCACCACCTACCTATTAGCTTTTGCAGTAGTGAGGGGCAACATTTTCTTTTGACTTGGTTAGACGTGATTGGGCTATCCTCTCGTTAGTTGCTTGCCATTTGTGCAAATGCGTCCAGGACGTGCCCGAACAAACTGTAGGCCGATGATAAATGCAATACAAAAACACAAGCATTTGAAGTCTAGTCTGTCTTGAAATAATAACGCGAATTTTGTAGGCCTCTGCTAATTGAACACTTTTTCAAAGCCTTGCTTAGGATATACTTTTCTGCCTTCTTTATCCGTCCGCCATGCGTATAATTAACATCGCAATGGGCATGGTCAATTTATTCATGAGTGGGGGCAGGTGTCTTTCGGGAAAATTTGTCAAGACCAGGTGTATTCCAAAACGTTTTTGTTCATATGCACTTTCGTGGACGTAGTATTTTATTACGATTAGCCCAGTCAGATAGCCACATGTCTGCTCACATAGACACGCGGCCAATAATTAGGGGCGCATGTTTTTCCCGAAAATATTTCAGGGCAAGTTGTGTTCCGACGCACTTTAGTTCAGAACCACTTTCGGGAATGGTTCATTTGAATTGTTACGCATCTTATATGGGTGCACGCGAATCACGGACGGTCAGTATCGGAGAACCCTCATTCTAATTGGCTCACTCATGTAACAGACTGTCTCCACACAAAGACAACTGTCTAATAGTCAAATGAAGACTGCAAATTTGCACAGAGGATGTTGAAGTCTAGTCTACGCGTAAATCTTTTCGCGAAAAACAGGTGGCCCTACCAATAACTAGGGACAGGTGTTTTGCTCGAAAATATTTATGGTCATGCTAGACTTCAATATCCTACGTCGACAACCACAACTTCCTTTGGTTAGTGGCCAGGTGTCTACGTGAGAAGACGTGTTCTTACGTGACTGGACCAATCGTAATGAAGTACTCCGATACTGAACGTCCGTGATTCGCGGACAGATATTTAAGGCACGTGACATTTTAAATCATCCAACCACGAGTGTACATATAAACTAAAGTGTTTTGGAATACAATTGGTCCTGAAATCTTTTCGCCAAAAACATCTGTCTCTACCAAGAATCAAAGGAAGTTACCACAACTTTGGACGTAGGATATTGAAGTCTAGCTTGACCATAAATATTTTCTCGAAGATCACCTGTCCCTACATTAGCTAAAGTCGTTCCAACATTTCGCCAGCCAGTTTGGCCATTTTGCGAGTTTGATAGGCTGGAGCTCGCTTTTTAGGCGGCTGTTTCACCTTTGTATAGGATATTTACGTTAAAATGAGCACTTTTGAAAGCCCTGCTTAAGATCTACTTGAATGCACGTTGTGTGTTCTTCCGCCTTATGTAAATGTATCGTTGCCATGGGCCTAATTGCTTTCTTCATGCGTCGGTCGAGTGAAGCTGTACAATTCTTAGAAAAGTAAATATTTAAAATATCTGCTAATTTTTACACTTCGACGCATAAAAAAAACAGAAAGCGATAGAAATAATTTAAGTTATCGCAAATGGTTACCTGACACATTTTATTAGAGTTAAGACATGGAACTACTTTTCCCTCCATCGTTACTAACTTTACTGGGTGAATATATGGAGGTAGTAGTAGTAGTGAAGGTTGATTTCAAAATTGCTTACTTTATCGTGAACAGCCTTTATCATCAAGAACTCTCGTGAAACAGTGGAATTGTTGGGAATGTGTCATTATAGGCTGTTCACCGTAAATTGAGTAATTTTGAAATCAACCGTGAAAAATGCATTTATTTAAATTTACCTGCATTTATTTAAATTTACGCACTGACTGACATGCGCCCAGAGAAGTTGATAACGGCGGAAGAAAAATAGTTCCATGATTTTACGTCGAACCAAAATTTTTAGGTAAACATTCGTTAGTACCGATATTATTTCGCTTGCTACTGTTTTTTTTTTTTTTAATGCGTGTATGTGTAAGAATCATAACAAAATTTTAATTTTTTTTTCTAATAATTTCCCAGTTTCACTTGACCGAAGCATGAATAACGTGGCCAAGTCTACGGCAATGTTAATTTTATATATGGCGGAAGAATACACTGTGTGCATACAAGTAGATCTTAAGCAAGGCTTTCAAAAATGCTCAGTTTACCTTGAACAGCCTATAATATAGTATATCAAGTTCTTGCTTTAATGCGTACAAAACTAGAAACATTACTCCAGGATACATAAATTATACATTATACTCGCAGTACAGCGTTGTCTTATTTGTTAACTGACCGCCAAGTTATCTGGAAGACGTGCATACCAGTGAGTAATGTCGCGTGTATGTTTGTTATGAGCAGTAATATCTCTTAAAGGTTGATTTCAGAAGTACTTACTTTACCGCGAACAACCTACAATAAAAAAATATTTTATGGTTTTTAGGAAAATGCTGCGTTCGGGAACGTTTTATAAGTGCAAGGCGGAATGATAAAATACCTCAAACAGACTGCGCAGGATGTTGTAGCTCACATTGCGATAGAGGGACACGATACACAAGTTATTAAAACTTTAGAGTCGCATTTGCTACTTGGCGTTCTTAGCATTCCTCCGCATTATTCACTCCTGTGATAACGCGATACGGGCTGTCAGGTAGACGTGCCGCAGGTAAAGGTAGTTCACGTTAATGTGAGCACTTTTGAAATAAACCTTGGAAAAAAGTCTCGGCTGTATGTATTTTAACGGGCGCACCGAGTGACATGCGCCCAGAAAAGTTGGTAAAGATGGAGGAAAAGTAGTTCCATATCTCAACGTCGAATAAAAAGAGTTATGTAACAATTTATGATAACTTAGATGATGTCTTTCGTTTTCTGTTTTTTTTATGCATCTAAATGTAAAAACTACCAGATTTGTAACATTATTTACGTTTATAATAAATCCACATTTTCACCTGACCGACACATAAACAGTCATAAGGCCCATGGCAATGATAATTTTACGTAAGGCGGATGAGTACACAAAGTGCATACAAGTAAATCATAAGCAGAGCTTTCAAAAGTGCTCATTTTACCGTGAACCGCCTATAGGCATTAGTTCCCCTGACACTAGTTCGCGAGAAAATATGAGTACATGGTAGACTTCAATACTATAAGCACCCAACAGCAGTTTGTCTGTTGCCATTGGTTGCTGTCTCCTTGCGAAGGAGTTTTCATATTTGATCGGACCACTCAGAATTCTGCAACATCGGCACGGCACCTTTCGTGATTCGTGTGCAGACAGCTAACACGTGGCGAAACGTAATTCAGCCATTCAAGATGGGTAAACGACCCTACAATGTTTTGTAATATAACATGTACTGAAATACATATAGCCAAAACTCGATGTGCGAGCCCCGCAACCCACGAAATGCAGTAGACATACCCTGAAAAATGACTGGTCTCGTCGCCAGAGGTGTTCCCAAATACTGAGGACGTTTTGAGCATTTCTGGAGTTCAGGAAGGGAGCTATTCAGTTACTCGTTTATATGCCATGTCCTTTGGATGGACGAAAAGAACACACGCCAAAATTTCGTGGAACATTAAAGACGTTACTACGTTTATACCAAAATTACACTCAAAATGAAACTATGTTGCTCCAGGTCAACGTAATTTGATTACCAGCAAGTAAAAAAAAATGCGCTATTTAAATTTTAGAGAGCACCTACTCAATTGCACCAGTATCGGACTCTCAACCTCCCGAATTCGAGGCAGACTTGCAGGCTCGCTACCCGAACTGCCGTAGGGTTTTCAAAAAATATATTTTTTAAATTCATGTACCGGCTTTAGGCCTAGGTAGCCTAGCCACTGCCAAAGGTTGGCAGATTCTACAACGGTATGGAGGACAAGTTGGTTTTTCACAAAAGTAACTTGCTTATTATGTATACCCAGCTTCGCACTGGTGCTAAAGAGGATTAAGAACTAGGCCTACCTCCGGACAATAGCAGGCTGTAACAGAATAAAGGTTGTTTCCTTTATTTTCATCGAAGTGGAAACTTATTTATCATAAAATAAAGTAGGATAATGTCAACGGTTACTTTGCACAAAAGACGGTGCGACATTAACTTAAAGCAAGATGCCAACCATCGGTCCATGCATGCATGAAAATGGTTTTGTATGTTCGTGTAGTGTAACGTTTATTTTATTGCAAATGTTAACACATATTCTTATAGGGCCTAAGGGAAGAGTTATTATGTGGAAAGGCCCCTTGTTACTGGGGGGGGGGGGGAGCAAACGCACTGCATAGGGTGGCAGTATATCTAAGTCCGGCCCTGAGCATGGTGAAACCAAACAGAAATTGGAGCGGTGTAGCACGCCTGTACGCCTGGCATTCCCTGAAACTACATTTACAACCTACACATCTGCATTTTTAGGGTTCAAGCTGTGTTTTAACTTTTGCTTTTGTCGCACATTAAGTGCAGCACAGAATGACACGAGCCGAGACATTTCCTTTTCCAATCGTCCCCCCTCTCCCCATCACGAGAGTAATGAATGACGTGTCACTTTTCGTTGCGTTTCACTGCAAGATAATGGCGTGGCTGCACATTCGTCTCCAGCCGCTACCGTCGCTGGCAGCGCGGGAGATTCAAAATGTACTACACTACAAGGTATATAGGCAATTATAGGCTGTTCACGGTAAACTCAGCACTTTTGAAATCAATCTTTAAAAAATGTTCTGTCCTCACTTGGTTAACGGGCACACTGACGTCGAGTAAAGGTGGTAACGACTGAGAGAGAGAGAGAGAGAGAGAGAGAAAGAGAGAGGTTCAACTACTTCACGTTGAATGAAAAGTGTTTGCTAAAAATTTGTAAACATTGAAATAATAAATTTTTCTAATAATTTTACAGTCTCACTTGACCAACGCATCAATAAAGTCTCTACAGATGACGGAAGTATATGCAACGTGATACAAGTAGATCTTAAGCGCAGTGGCGATGCGTGCTATAATTTCATGGGCAAGTTACTGGGTGCAGGGGGCAGTAATGGCGTTGATCTCTCCAATAAAGGGGGAGGGGGATGCGGGGGCCCTCCCCGGGAAAATTTGGATTTCAAGGTGCAAAATGGTGCCATTTAAACATTTTTTCGTACCTATATATAAAATACACCGCTTGTAAAAATATTAATATTTTTTAACACAAAATTTGCCCGAGTAAAAATATTATAAAGATACCTTCATCAAACCCGGAACCTTGTCCAATTAAAGCAAGTAACTGAACATAATTGCCACAGTTTTCTGATTCTCTTGTCTCATCATGACTACGGAAAGGCAGATCCTGTACACACAAGTAACAAACAACATCTATTAATCGCTTCAAAATCTCTCTGTTTGTTTTAACTTTTTCATTATGTCGTTGTGTGCTTAATTGTTTGGATCTATCTAGACCAAAATCAACTCTATTTATACCGAATTCTTTAGAGAAAAACGAATTTATGTGAATGTCAGAACGCTCGTGTGTCTGAACAACATTGCGCAGATTGTTGAGGTCACAATACCCAGTTGCAGTCCACGTGTTAACATCCTTTGAAAAGAATAAACATGGCCAGCAAAACAGTTTGTTTAGGCTGTTACATCCAGCTAACCACGAGTTTTTCTGATAAACATTTGTTTTGGAAATTATGTACAAAATTACCTTTCTTGCGTGTTGTGATCGTAAGTTCAAGTGTCAGCCTACCCTATTTTATTATGTCACATCTTTCCTGAAAAATGAAAGCACTGCTGGAAAAATGCTTCACTCGTTATCCACACACACACCACTTACATCCACATGTTTCTGTTGCACTCATTCTATCTACTCGGTTCTCAGTCTCACGTGGTAATTTTATAATTTTTACTTAAGGTATACATCGCGCACGAATATGTACAACATTCTCAGCACCAAAACTAAAGAAAATAAAAACAATACGATTCGTGTTGTGCGTGCGAAATTGCCCACGCAGCGATATAGTTACTGTAAACTACACCACACCAACTGCCTGCGGCTAGGCCAGCTTCAGCTAATTCCGCACAATTCGACAAGAGACACAATTCAAAAATTCATTGTCATCAAAAATATCTTGCCAACAACTATGGATATGTTACGAAATTACATTCAACGTTGACTAGATAGATGACAGCTCTGTACGAATTTGTGTGTTATTATTTGCATGATTTTTGGATTATTTGGAAGTAAAACAGCTGTGCTGTAAAATGTGTTCAAGTTGGCTTAGCATTATGCTGTCTCAAGCCCCTCAATGTTTGCAAATTTTGTGAACAATGAGTAATGTATTCCCGTTGAGATATTTATCACGCCGCACCGTAAACCTTCAGATAAAATATTTGTATCCTCCAATCACCCCCATTTTAATGGTGAAAGATATGATGAAAAAGTGGTAAAGGAACAAGTAATCTGTTGATTCATCAAACCACAGAAAGTATTCCATCTACATCGTTGTCATTTTGATCTAAAGTGATTTTAATTCGATACTATTTAATAATTGAACAAAAAAACTGGACTCAATTTAAAACAAAAGCAATTGAATGCTATTGAAGAATACACACAGAAGGTAAAGAAATCCTCCAGCACACACTGTCACAAGATCACTGCTACCTGTTGTCGCCAGTAGAAAGTTTCCGTGTCCAGTTTTGCATTTGCTGTTACTCAAGACAAAATACCGAATGTTTTTATGTCCGCGCGAATACTGCTTACCGCTTAGATAGAGACCGGACCGTGCCAAGCCGTAGTCTAGGGAGTAAGAGGGAACTCGCGTCCACAGAAGTTTGCCGGTACCAGTAGATAAGTCTATATTGGTAGCCATTTTGGAAGAGAAGCGCTATCTCAAATATAATGCTAAAATAGCATTTCTCAGAAATTGCTGACCCGATTTGGCATCAGTGAAAGTAATTGGAACGTCAAGAAGCTGTATATATTTATATGTGTGTGTGTGTATATATATATATATATATATATATATATATATATATATATATATATATATATATACATATATAATGTAGTAACCAATAAGTACTGAATTTTGATGCATTTCTTCAAGTAAAGCTACAAACGATATAATGACTTAAAAGTAGTATACAAATGGTCAATCTAAGAGGGGTTTGCAGTTGTGCACAAGGGAAATAGGCGACCCCATCTTTGATGACGGTATACGGGAAAAATAACCAGTTTTTCCCGTTTTATCCCCAAAAAATTTCCCGCTTCCCCCCAAAAAATTTTTCATTTTCCTTTACGCCTGCGGAGTCATCTTGGATCCCAACCTCCTGCTCTGTAAATCCGATGCCAAGATGTTGGGACCCTTTCACCTAGCGTCCTGGGGGGTGCCGAGACTCATGCTCTGTCATTCCTTTCGGGATCTGTCGACCTAGCATTGTAAAGCGGTGCCGAATACCAGCATTGGCTTACACACTCGCCAAACCTATGCGCACACATAAGCATAGTTGAATGTAATTTCCGAACCATAACAGATATAATTGTAAAATTCATAAACTAGGCCACACCTCCGACGATGACAAGGGTCGCAGGGCCAAGTATACCCTATGTCTACTTATAAGTATAGTTGGTTGTAATTTCTCAACCATGTATGATAAGGTTGCCAAATTCATAACATAGGCATCATCCACGATGGTGAGAAGGGTCGCAGGGCCAAGTATAAACTATGTATACTCACAAACATGGTTAGCTGTATGTTCCCAACCACAAACGATATAGTTGCCAATTTCATAACATAGGAATCACCCATGACGGTAAGAAGGGTCGGATGGTGAAGTATTCCCTACATCTACTTATAAGCATAGATGGCTGTAATTTCCGAACTCCGTAAGATAGTCACCAAATTCATAACATAGGCATTATTCATGACAAGAAGGGTCACAGGGCCAAGTATAATCATATGTCTACTTATAAGCATAGGTACCTGTGATTCCCATAACATGTAATATATAATTATTAAAGTCAAACACCGGCATCACCCCCGACTCTAAGAATTGTCGAAAGGCTGAGTATAACCAAATGTCTACTTATAAGCCCCGTGGGCTGTATTTTCCATAATTTGTAAGATATAGTTGTGAAATTCAAACACAGGCTTCAACCCCAACAGTGAAAAGTGTCTAATGGTCAAGTATGTGCATGGTTTAACTATATGCATAGTTGACTGTAAGTACCAAACTGCATAAGTTATAGTTGCCAAATTCATGACAGGCACAATCTACGACGACGAGAAGGTTCACAGGTACAAGTATACCCTATGTCTACTTATAAGCATAAACAGCTGTAATTTCCGAACTGTGTGAGATATGATTGCCAAATTCATAACATAGACATCACCCACGACAACAAGAAGGGTCGCAGGGGAAAGTATAATGTAAGTCTACAAATAAGCATAGTCGGGAATAATTTTCTAAATGCATTTCATAAGATAGGTACTATCCACGACAACAAGAAGGTTCGCAGGGGCAAGTATACCCTATGTCTGCTTATAAGCATAGTCAGCAATGATTTCCGAAATGCATTTCATAAGATAGGTATCATCCACGACAACAAGAAGGGTCGCAGGGGCAAGTATACCATATGTATACAAATAAGCATAGTTGGCAATAATTTCCGAAATGCATTTCATAAGACATGTATTATCCATGACGATGAGAAGGGACGTAGGGCCAAGTATACCCTGTCTACTTATAAGCAAAGTTGGCTATAATTTCCGAATCACATAAGTTATATTACCAAATCCATAACAACGAGAATCAGTCACTGGGCCAAGTATACCCAATGTCTACTTATAAGCATAGTTAGCTGTAATTTTTTTAATGTGAAAGATATAGATGCCAAATTCATAACACAGTCATCGCCTCCAATGACGAAAAGGGTTGCAGGGTCAAGTATACCATATGTCTACTTATAAGTATAGTCGGCAATAATTTTCAAAAAGCATAAGATACAGTTGCCAAAGTCATAAGATGGACATCATCGACAATGATGAGAAGGGTCGCTGGGCCAAGTCAACAGCATGTCTCTTTATAGACAAAGTTGCCTGTAATTTCCGAACCTCATAAGTTATAGTTACCAAATACAAAACATATGCATCATCTCATTGCAAGTATGAATCATAGGGCCAAGTATACCCTATGTATACTAATAAGCATAATTACCTGTTATTTCCAAAATGTATAAGATATAGACATCAAATTCAAAACAGCCATCACCCCCAATGAAGAGATTGGTCGCAAGGCAAATTATAACCGTATGTCTACTTATAAGCATAGTTGGCTGTATGTTCGAACTGCATAAGTTACAGATGCCAAATTCATAACATAGACATCATCCACCATGATGAGGAAGGTTGCAGGGCAAGTATACCCTATGTCTACTTATAAGCATAGTTGGCTGTAACTTACGAACCATGTAAGATATAGTTGCCAAATTCATAACATAGGCATCATCTACAATGGTGAGAAGGGTCCCATGGCCAGGTATACCTTATGTAAACTTATAAGCATAGTTGGCTGTAATTTCCGAACAACATAATATGTAGTTGCTAAATTCATAACATAGACATTATCCAACACGACAAGAATGGTCGCAGGGCCAAGTACCCTATGTTTACTTATAAGAATAGTTGGCTGTAATTCCGAACAGCATAAGATATAGTTGCTAAATTCATAACAGATTTTTATCATCCACAATGACAAGAAGGGTCGCAGGTTCCAGCATAACCTAAATCTACTTGTAAGCATATATGACTGTAGTTTCCAAACTGTGTAAGATAATGTTGCTAAATTAATAAAATGAGCATCAACTACAACTTTGGAAAGATCGCAGGACCAGGTATACTCTATATCTACTTATAAGCATTTATGACTGTCATTTCCGAACTGTGCAAGATAAGGTTGCAAAATTAATAACATGGACATCATCCACGTAAATGAGTAGGATTGCAGTACCACATATACCATATATCTACTTATAAGCTTAAATGGCTGTAATTTCTGAATCACATAATGTATTGTTGTTAAATCCATATCATATACATCATCCACGACGATGAGAAGGGTCTCGAGCCAAGTACACCCTATGTCTACTTGTAAGCATAGTTAGCTGTAATTTCAGAAATGTGTAAGATATAGTTTACAAATTCATAACACAGGCATCACACCCAACAACAAGAAGAGTTGAGGGCTAAGTGTACCCAATGCCACTTATAATCATTGTTGTCTTTAAGTTCTGAACTGTGTAAGATGTAGTACTAAATTCATAACAGAGGCATCACTCACGATGACGATAAGTGTCGCAGAGTCAACTATAACCTACATGTACTTATAAGCACATATGACTGAAATTTCCGAACCGTGTAAGATAAGGTTGCCAAATTAATAATATGAGCATAATCCACAATGATGAGAAGGATGGCAAAAACGTATATACCCTATATCTACTTATAAGGATAATTGGCTGTAATTTCCAAACCATGTAAGATATAGTGGCCTAATTCATAACATAGACATCATTCAAGATGGTGAGAAGGGTCGCAGGGCTAAATATACCCTATGTCTACTTATAAGCATAGTTGGCTGTTATTTCCGAACCACATAATATAAAGTTGCTAAATTCATAACATAGATATCATCCACTACTACATTAAGGGTCACAGTGTCAAGTATGCCCCATGTCTACTTATAAGCATAGTTTTTTGTAATTTCCAAACCATGTAAAGTGTAGTTGCCAAATTCATAACTTAGGCATTATCTACGACCACAAAAAGGGCCGTAGGGTTTAGTATACCCTATATCTACTTATAGGCATAGTTAGCTGTTATTTCCATACTGTGTAAGATATAGCTGTCAAATTCATAACACAGGTCCCACACCTGATGATAAGGGTCGCAGCACCAAGTAGGCAGTCGATATTATCTGTAGGAATTCAATTTCTTCATGTATTTTTGTCCTTGGCAAATAATACTACATTTATCAGCTCTCTTGTTGGTGTCTCGTATAATACATCAAAATATAATACAAGTTAATATATTACCAAACAATAGGGTTACTCTCATACAAAATAACATGTCTGTTTTAATGTTCATATTTGTGTTTTTATACACCTCTGTTTGCACGGTCATGCGATGGGTAACAAAAGGAAACAGCATCAGATGATTTGATGGTCATTTTGGGTATTTAGCGTGCCTCTCCAATGCCACAGAGTTTCTTCCTGATTGCCCATGTATTTATAGTCCTGAACTTCATCACATGATCAGTTGAGAACCTTATTTAATTTTTTGGACACGCCTTATGGTCTCCTCCATTTTTGAACAGATGTCCTTTGACAACACACACATTTCGCAAACCTTGGGTTCCCATTTTACACTTGGCATGCGTACTTTCTATGTCACAGACATATACAAACGATTTGATTAACATTATTGTGTAGCAATGTCTCGCCAGAGCCAGAAGGTTCAAGGAAGTGAAACATCATTCTGTAGCAATGTCTCACCACAGCCAATAGGTATGGGAGAGACTCATAGGCCTTGTTGAGGTGGCAGGTTTATCTGCCACTGAAGCAGACCGATGTTACGGTGCTCCAGAGAGCACTGCGTGTCGATGGGTATGACAGTTCTGGGACACGGGTGACATGATGCATCGCGTAGGAACGGGTTCATGGAGAGTGTCGATTGCAGCCAAGGACAATCGTCTTATTACCCAGGCACAGTTGACTCCTTTCAAGTGCACCAGTCAGCTAAAACATGCCACGTACTTTCCTGGTAACTTGAGTACCATTCTGAGGCACTTGATGACGGCAGGACAGAAATCCCGACGTACTTCAAGGAAACAAAGTCTCACCGATGAGCATAGGATTTATCGAACTCGCCTTTTGCCGCTGAAAATATTGAGTGTTACTGGTCAGGTGTTGTTATTTACTCGGCTAATGATGGTCAATGCATGTCTTCAGACCTCGTGTGACCCGACACAATCCGGAATATGTGACCGAGTGCTCGCACTATGGTCATGCAACCATTGGGTGTTGGGGATGGATGATTGCACGCGGGATAGGCGTCGTGCACAGAACTGATGATCGAGGTCCGAGTACATGCGGCCTCAATGCCGAGCAGTATTAGCATATTCTAGACAATATTATAATTCCCTCGGTGCGAGTTTTGTATAGCAATGGTGTGCTGCTGCCAGCAGGACCATTCTCCAATACACACTTCTCAGACGGTTCAAGAATGGTTCGCAAGGCAAGACCAACTAGATTGGCAACTTAGAGTACCGACATAACTCCAACTGAGAATGTTTGGCCGGAGACGAAGCGCATGATGGCGGCAAACTTGCCTGATCCACAGCCAGCAAATAAAGATGCTCTCTGGGAGCTAGTAGAGGATGCCTGGGATGTAGTAGCTAGTAGCGAACGCTATGCTACTTTTCTGGTCGCCTCTCTACCACGACGACTGTGGCATGTGGTTGAGAATGAGGGATACTGGTCCTCGTATTGAGATTACAACATCGGTCCTTTTCAGGGCCAAATAAACACTCATATAAAAAATGCAACACAAAAAAAACCAATAGTATACCTCATGGCATAATGACCACATTGACATACAAACTGAACCCGAAACAGAAGGCATCAGAACTATACACGCGAGACCATATTTGTTGTTACATGTGTTTTTCATATGTATGCAAACATATGCTTACAAATAAAATACATTGCATGATACTGTAACATTTTGTATTGCAACAAAACAAAATAATATAACCAGTAGGAATGAAATTCAAGGTCAAACTGTAGAAACATAATATTATTGTGTGAAGGGGAAATGCCATTTTTTCGGCAAGTTCGACAACCATGCACACATTGCGATTAGCAGACAGCTGGCAGCATGGGCTGACAACATAATATCATTCCGATTGAAGTTCAAGTCCGACCTTTACTGATATTAGTTGTCCAATTCTGTAATTCATTCCAGGTAAATTGAAATAACATTGAACTATTTCTCGAACTGTTGTTCTTTACTGCGCGATTTCACTCAGTCTGGTAATTTCAGTCTGACAAATAAAGTTCTAATTCAAATTCACGAATTGCCCTGAACTTTAAGAAAATGTGCCATTTCATTTCCAGTTCACTGTAGAGGAAAAATTAAAGAACTGTTTCTCGAACTATATCTCGTACTTCCTTATGTTATTATAGTCCGACATTTTCGATTCAAGGTAAACAATTATAATGCATGTTAAAGGCCTACAGTGAACTAAAATTATGTTCACAGTTGCATTTCTAGTTCATTGAAGCGTAAATTTTTATTAACTGTATCTCGAACTATATCTTGTACTTCCTTGTGTCATTCTAGACCGACATTTATAATTCGAAGTGGAAAATTCCAATATATGTTTACTACCTGCCTTGAACTAACATAGTGTTTCATTTTTCATTTCCAGTACTGTAAATAGGAAACGCTAATGAAATGTACCTCGAACTGTATTTCATACTCCTTTTTTTTTCGTTCCATTCCTACATTTTAACCTGAGTATCAAAGGCCAGCTAATATTCCCAGAATCATACAAATATATGATAAGTTCTGGTGCAAGATTCAGGAATTTAGTTCGTGGAGTTAATTGACCACGGCTCATGTTCGATCAATTCCTCTATACAACAGCCATGGGGGCTAAGTGGTTATACTTCTTGCCTCCCACCTAGGCGAACCGGGTTCAATCCCCGGCTTGGTAACTTGATTTTCGCTTGTGTGAATCGTGCCAGTTGATTTTTTCGGGGCTCTCCCGTGTACCCCGCCCTTGCGTTCCGACGATGCTCAATTCTCACCTCATTTCGCCCTCATCTTCTCTCAAGACCCGATGTTAAGAGCCGCCCAGATCTATCAACTCAACTACAACGACCATTTTTAATATTCTTAACCTTGAAAGGTAGACATGGTCGTGACCCACCGAGTATTATCAATAGAATTAATTTGTTTTTATTTAGCAGTGTGCTAACATGTAAAACAAATGCGATGAGAGCATTATGCTAACAATACCTATTGAATTATATTTTAAATAAATTTGGTTCTATTTTGAATAGAGAAACAACGGACAGACTAACTAACTGATATATTCTGCCGCATACATCTGCATAATGCACTTCAAGCGTGTTGAATGGGAAAGAAACTACTGGGGAAACGAGACAAACCATTGTTTCATTGCATTGTAAAAACAAATAATACCCTGAAATTCCAAACATTCTTGCACAAAGTCGTGTAATCTAGTGATTTAGAGACTAGAAAGCTTTAATTAACCTATCAAGATTAGGCCACCTACAAAATCTGGCCGACAGGGCAACACAGCAAGTGGATTTATTCACTTTGAATTTATGTACTATGTAATTAAAACTCATATATCGCGAATCATTACTCCAATTTCAATGACCGATAAGTTCTTGGATTCTCCTTACACTTCTCTACGAAATGAGATGTAAATGGATACGATTTAGTGAGTAGTTGTCTAAGCAGTTAACCAAAATTCTCAAAAAAGAACTTATAATAGCAGTACTACTTGTAACACCTTCATTAACTGGAAACACGTTTCCATAGAAAGAGATCCTCCGAAAATATAGTAATATGCAATCTTAATTGCACCTAGTGACACAATGGAGACAAGAGAAAACGAAAATGAAATTATGGATTTCTGGTGGGAAACCTCTATGATGTTGATCAAGTATGATCAAGAAAGATGCAAAAGTTAAGTCTTCTGCATTATCCGCGAATTCGCAAGAACGGTTTGGAAAACAAGTAACACCAAGAACAATAAAACTATTAACTAATATCACTGAGAAACTGGGTTTAGGCACCTAGTAGTATAGCCGAATACCGAACGTTTTACTTATGGCGGTAATGTATTTACATGTTTGAATGATATACTACATTTATATCTGTGAATTATAATTGTTTGTTCCTAGAGTATATAAAATATTCCCCACACAAATTTGCCTTGCAGTGGCATAAAACTGAAACTGAAATTGAACAGGAAGATTTGGTCTTGGTTACATCTTTTTGTCAAGACTTCACTTTGAGCCCAGTGCTACACTCTAAATTCGGATCAGTGGTAAACTATTGATTCGCAGTGAAATTCATCCACTCGAATAAGTGCAAATGGCTTCACTTAAAATCAGTGGAAAACCACTGATTGTTTCAGTGAAAAACTTTCACTTATTGAAGTAGTGACGTGAAACAATTTCACTGAGTGAATAGTTGACGACCGAATGCAGTGGCGAATTAAATATTGATTTTATTGAATTTATCCAAAAAAAAAGTACCTGAAATAAACATGCATACGATGGTTTAGTATTTATATTGCGCGATTTACCGTAATTTAAAGAAGTAAATACAATATCGGAGGTGGCCGGGAATGAACACATACACCATTTCCATTTCGCTCTTAGGCCGTTACCTTACCATCTGCGTTACCAGGTTAAGTCAAAAATGAGAGCAAAACATATGTCTTATACATCTTATCGAAATCGTTAATATTTAAATTATATGCCCTTACTTTTCATACTGTTAAAACGAATACTATGTACGAATGCACTCTCTTCACCACGTTATATGCAGTCTAAACCTTCAAAGAGAGAGCTGTGGTGATTAAATGAAAACGAAATGAAAGAGGTAAAAACGTAATGAAAGGCTAGATGTCCATATTACCTCGTAAAAAGGTGATTTGAAAGAAGAAACACATTTTAGAGAGTATATTGTTTTGGGTTTATTATATTATTCGTTATTATTTCGCTTGATACACATTGTTAAATGGGCATTTTTAAACGTTGTTTCACTGTCATTTTTACACGTTGTTTAACTGACCCATCAGTCAAAAAATAAACCACTAAAAAAAACAGTGGAAAAGTGACTGATGAATCAGTGGTAAACGTCACTGACTCAATACGTGAGGTAAATACATAAGTACATGCTATATATCATCCTAACATGTGCGTCCAGTGCGAGTCCTGTCATATTATGTTGTTTTCAGTTACACAACATATGATCAATATTTAATTTACCCATTTAATTATACACCTATTTGTTTTGACGATTTTAATACATGATTGACGAACGTGACTCTAAGTTACTAATTATAGATTACTGATAATCTGTCATTTTGGTTCTGTAGCCGGTATATCTACTGGCTTTCGTGACCTTGGATTTGTTACATTTTCACCTTGAAAATTTTAAAGGAAACACTGAAGAAACAGACAATTCTACATCGAGTTTAAAGCATATCAATAAAATAACAAAAAAAGATTTCCCTCGCTTTACAATTACGGTTAAATGGACATATTCTTGGAATTAGTTGTTTATTGCGCAGTCAACGGATAATTCAACAAATCCGGAACCCTGCATGGTGAAAGCTTAACTGTTGAATAACATACAGATAACTATCTGTATGTTATATACTTATTCATTAAAATGTATGTAACTGTGATCAAATATCGTCTTGCAGGACAATGATGACTATTCCTTTTGCGATTCGAAGACGTAATTTTAAAGACTTGAGAAGAATTCGCTTGCCGCATGTTAACCTAATTGCCATTTTGCGGAAGTGGTAACTGTGAGTAAAACTGTAGCTCTGAGAAACGTAGCGAACTTATACATATATATATTGCATACAGTACTTATTCGAAACAGCAATACCAACTATTAATCACTCTGTTTGGGTCTGAGAGACGGTAGCGAACAGCGAACGTCACTGTACTCCACGCCATCAAAACGGCAGTGTAACACTTAGATCTGCGAGGGACCCAGGTAGACAGGCAGGCTGCTACAACAGCCTGGTCAACTTGGCCTCCTCCAGCTAACTATTGTATATACACTGGCACCTGCCCTGAGCTCTGCACACGTCCTTGTACTCCACGCCATCAAAACGGCAGTGTAACATTTAGATCTGCGAGGGACCCACGTAGACAGGCAGGCTGCTACAACAGCCTGGTCAACTTGGCCTCCTCCAGCTAACTATTGTATATACACTGGCACCTGCCCTGAGCTCTGCACACGTCCTTGTACTCCACGCCATCAAAACGGCAGTGTAACACTTAGATCTGCGAGGGACCCACGGAGACAGGCAGGCTGCTACAACAGCCTGGTCAACTTGGCCTCCTCCAGCTAACTATTGTATATACACTGGCACCTGCCCTGAGCTCTGCACACGTCCTTGTACTCCACGCCATCAAAACGGCAGTGTAACACTTAGATCTGCGAGGGACCCACGGAGACAGGCAGGCTGCTACAACAGCCTGGTCAACTTGGCCTCCGCCATGTAACTACTGCGCATGCACTGGCACCTGCCCTGAGCTCTGCACACGTCGCTGCGTGTACTGCTCGTAATCATGACTGCACATACTGTACGTTTCTTTACGTATAGG
Source organism: Dryococelus australis (assembly GCA_029891345.1). Classification (NCBI taxonomy): domain Eukaryota; kingdom Metazoa; phylum Arthropoda; class Insecta; order Phasmatodea; family Phasmatidae; genus Dryococelus; species Dryococelus australis. Next base: position 282,052,731 of record CM056994.1, read on the forward strand.
CTGTTCACGATAAAGTGAGCACTCTTTCGAGTTGAGACACGGCCTTAGACTTCGTACACTGTAAAACTTTTAATGGTTGGGGCTATTGTTTTCTAATAGTGTTAATTCGTGATAAAGGCAACCATTTTTTTTTTTTTTTACATGGCATGAGGGCTCTCGTTTTGCATCATGAGGGTAATGTTTAGGGTTCAAGGTTCCTATATGTAGACACCTAGGGAGGGACCAACCAAAAGGAGCCTACTACAGTAGTTTAGTGGAGTACTTTTGTTAAATATTAAAATTAAGTTACTGAGAAACTCGCCAGATATTTCAAGTTACGGTGATTGAAAAATGATTCAAAAAATTTGCTAAAGGATGTTCGCGATAAAATGAGCACTTTAAAAATGAACCTTAGAAAAATTCACTGCCTCTACATGCATATATTTTAATGGGCACACTGTGTAACATTCACCCAGTAAAGTTGGTAACGATGGATGAAAAGTAGTTCCACATCTTAACGTCAAATAAAAACTGTTATGTTGCCATCTGTGACAATTTAAAATAATTTCTTTAGCTTTCTGTTTTTTTAATGCATCGAAGTGTAAAAATGAGCAGATTTCTATGTATTTATATTCTTAATAATTGCATAGTTTTATTTGACTGACGCATGAATAAAGTGACGAGGCCCATGGCAATGTTAATTTTACATAAGGCGGAAGAATACACAACGTGTTTACAAGTAGACCTTAAGCAGGGCTTTCAAAATTGCTCATTTTACCGTGAACAGTGTATAGAAAGGAAGACCTTGTCATTCGCTGCTCCACATAGGTAAGCAGTGTGCAGGATGCTTCAGAGCGATACTATCTCCGCTGCGCAAAATTTTAGCTGCAGTTAACAGTACATACATACAGTATATGTTATATAATAGTCAGAAAGTGATGTTTTCGTCATGAAAAGACTCTATGGTGAACTGTCTTCGGTCTACCTCACTGAAGAATTTCTCATCGAGTCATATGAATTGGAGACAAGTGTGCAAGAGCGATAGATATCAGTGACATATGGCACATAAGGACCTAATCATTTCGCGTTATACTTTGGTAAAAGACTAGACTTCATACAGCTTTAGTCTACACTACTTTCACTTGTGTGTTTCGGCCATCTTAACTTCAGAAGGTTTAGTATTCTGAGACAGTAGCAAACATTCAGTGCTCTAGTGCACAAATCCGGGATGGTCTAGTCAAAGAGCCAATTGGCTCGTAAAAGAAACGACAGTCGACGGCTAATTCAATGCTTTCCGAGTTGAGACTGGACTGTGGATTCTGAAGTCTGATAGTATGACATAGACGCGAAATTGCTGAGCCTCTATAATGATTTCAGTATAAACTTGGGCCGTCTATGCGCATGAGATATCGTGACACTTGAGAGGGCTTACCATCTACAGAAAAACTAGAAAGCTACGTAATTAAGGTTACAAATGCAAATGTTTTACACACTCATTGCCATAAAAATTTATGTCCAAACTACTAGGAATTCGACGAAAAAAATTTCTCAACACGTTCTCTACTTTACCACGATTGACAACGCCTATGTGTACATTACATAAAACAAACATTATAAAAATGCCGATACCAAAATAAAGAAAATTCGTTGCATGCTGTCATAATGAGTAACAAATTTAAAGTTTTGATTAAACGGCAGTAGAGTTGAATATAATTAACACACAAAAATAATTTAGCAACGTGACAATTTGTGCTATCCAAGATGATAGCTAGTTATCAGTCGTAATAGACTGAAGAATATAATTATACCATCAGCCTAAATTGTCCACCGTCACGCCGGAATGGTAAAATTAAGGACATTTAATTAAGCAACGAAAACGATAAATATAAATAGGTAGGTAGGGCCTAACGTCTCGTTGACAGCGAGGTTACTAGAGACGGAAAAACAATAAATATACATGTTGTTTGTTTCTTTGCAAAAAATATCACTTATAGCAGTGTTCTACGAGATGGTGATGCCCCCTAATGTCCACGTGGTTTAGTTAACGGTAGGTGAGTGTGTAATAACTAAAATATCCATTTCATCTGTACAACAGCGACATTTTTACGTAACACGAGTAGCTCATGTTCTAGCGGCTTACATGAAGAAGAAAATTTCAAAGTGATAAAATCCAAATCTAAGAGATTTCACTTTATTATTAATATTATCATCATTATTATTACACTATTTGCGTCTGCGTTATTTTCTATTATAGTTGTGTGATAAGCTTGGTCAACAAGACTTGTATCAGCAAGCTCAGTGTTCCGGGCGGTCCTACACTGTTACTATAGGCTATTCACGGTAAAGTGTGCACTTTTTAAGGCCCTGCTAATGTTTTCCTTTCTAATAAATTCTACTTTCTGCCACTTTTTAATGTAAACATTGCAATATGACTAACAAACAGCGCGTATACACCCATTCACTCTTAAAAATTAATGTCTATGACTGACTGCAATAAAATATATTTATTAGAGGTTAATGCCTTTTGAGTGGGCCTTAAAAAGTGCTCACTTTACCGTGAACAGCCTATAGTGGCGTAGATGCAGATAAAGGCTGATCACGATAAAGTGACCACTTTTGAAATGAACCTTAGGAAAAGTCCCTGCCCCTGAACGCGTATATTTTAATGGGCGCACTGACTGACATTTGCCCAGTAGGCCTAAAGTTGGTAACAATGGATGGAAAATAGTTCCATATCTTAACGTTGAATAAAAATTGTTAGGTAACAATTTTTGGTAACTTAAATTATTTCCTTCGCTTTCTGGTTTTTTAATGCGTCGAAGTGTGGAAATGATCATATTTGTATAATATTTACTTTAATAAATATTTCATAGTTTTACTTGACTGGCGCATTAATAAAGTGATGAGGCCCACGCAATGTTAATTTTACATAAGGTGGAATAATGCATAACGTGCATACAAATCGATCTTAAGCAGGGCTTTCAAACGTACTCATTTCGCTGTGAACAGTCTATAATTTTAACTATTGCTTATTGGAAAAGCGTTTTTTTTTTTTTTTCAACAATTTATTCGCTACTTCACGGCACAAACCGTTGGCAAAGGGGCACACAAGTAACCCCCCCCCCCCCCCGACCACCTTATTAACACTTGCATTATCAGCAAGCATGTTACATTCGACAAGCTACAGATAGTGTAATGCTGACACCCTAACCGGTGAGATCTGGCTAGGTAATCAAACACCGCAGCCCAAGGTCACTTTGAGAGTTAGGCTGTCTAGTCAGGCGCGCCGCCTTATCTTATCGCGCCTGCTCTTGTTGAGCTGAGAGGACGACAGCAAGTTTGCAGTTCGTAGGAGGAGTCGTTAGAACCCAACCGCACTAATTGTGGCCAATATTCCTCGTCTCCTCCAACAAGGCTACCACCACCTTGCCATTCCTTCTGTGTTAAAACCATATCGCTTTCCGTCATACGTTTTGACAGCTACTTGTAGTTCTGACAAAATTACACAGAATAGCAGAAATCATGCAATGAAGGCAGTAAGCTAATTTTTTTCACGACACTCATAACTGAGATATTCTTTTGACATGGATACGTCTTTAAATTTGTGAGCATAGTGGGAGGCAATCCAGAAAATCCGAGTGAGGACTGCGAAGCATCGCGCGCGGCGATGGTGGGGGTGTAGAAAAAGAAGGGGGGGGGGGGGGCGCAATTATGATTTCGTTTCGCCGTGTCTCATAACTTCCGCGTAGTATAACTTTTAACTAAGAGAAGCTACGACGCTCGTTTAAGTTTCAATCGACATCTCTCGTCTAGATCAATCGAGTACATTTGTGTGGAGTGATTATTGTGAAATTGTAGAAAATGTAAAAAATTAAGAAAACTTAACAAAATGTCGGCTTATACTCGTAAAAAAGCCAAGTAGAAATACAGAAATCGCATACGGCTGGAAAGAGCATCTCAAAAGCAATCCAGTGATGCCCATAAAAACCCCATATGATCGTGTGAAGCGGTGCTGGAAACGTAAAAAATAAACATCAAGGCGTCCGAGCGCGTCAACGTAGACGTATTCACGCAAAACAGACGACCGTGTCCCCAACACAGCCAAACCCAATTTTTTCTGGATCTAAATTTACGTAATTCAATAAATGTATATCTTCGTTCATAGAATTTGGGAAACTGGTTTATTCGGAACGATTCGAATCAATATTTTGTTTGGCGTCAATTATTCTGTCCATGAATATCATTGAAATATGGCCTTCGATAGGCAATTTGACTTGCTGATGAATTTTAAAATGGAGTGATCTCGCACCACACTGACACAAGTGATTATTAAATACGAAATGAGTGTCGGTGATGTGGTGGGGTAGCTGGCAGCTCGCGCGACCGAGATTGACAGACTGCGACTGGAGCTAGGCCTCCTAGATGAGTTTAAATTAAGGTCAAGTTGTTAATTTGAAAGCCGTTGGTGCCTGGTTGCCCTTGATATGCATTACGAGCCAAGGAGGGTGGGGGGAGGGAGGTGTAATTCGCAGCTTCGCGGGTCGCGTCATCCGCAATCGTGACGTAACAACGGGCGATCTCTTTTTCCATCGCTGGCATTGGAGCGTCTGGCCGGGCGGAAACTGACAATCCAGTAGATCGTTCGCACGAAGGCAGTTTCGGCCATCGTTTACGTAGTCCGTGGCACGCTATGAAAAGCATTAAGGTTGCCGCCAGGTTGAAGGAATTTTGCACATCTGAGACCTAAAAGCGTGGGAGCTCTAAGGGCGACCGAAGCATGCACATCAACTCTCTCGTCGCCTCTACGCGCAAAGCACTGAACTGGCGTGCAGTCTTGGCACCGATAACGCGCCTCTATGAGACATTCAGCTGAGACCCTACCATTTGATGATGTAATAATAAAATTAAAGGTTTGATGCACGTCTCTATTCCTTTTTAGATGTTTTGTACCGAAATGTTCATACCTTAAAATGACCGTGAAAACACCTGTTTGAGCCACTTTCACTATTACAAAAACATGCTTTAGAGAGAACTGGAGAAACTTAAAACGTATACAAACGCGTAACGTTTCTCAAATGCTATTCGTAAGCAGACATCACCCAGACACGTTGGGTGGTTGTTTAATAAAACGTTTTCTGCTGGAGCTCTGCACGCAGTTCGGCGGCCTAACCGCAGACATTCTTCGCTCACGTGTCAAAATTTCAGTTTCGGAGGTATTATTGGAAACGTTTGTATATAGAAAATTTACAATTTACTAGTTGTTTAATATATAACTTTCACTGTGTGTTATTTCCTGCTTTCAAAAATGTACGAACCTATTTATAAATTATAAATATGTTCCTGACATTTAACAACTCGCAGATAATACGCAATTACAATTAAGCACAAAAATATTAAACAGCTTGTAAAATGTTAAATTTTCTATAATCATGCAGTGTCAGTAATTACTCTGAAGTGGAAATTATGACACAAAAACGAATCATTTGTACAAAAGAGGTGAAGTTGAGTCTTCAGACACGGTGGTGTGTATCAAACGTTGCACAAGAAGAGTTTATAATGTATCATGTACACAGCATGAAACAGTGTTAAGTAATCAAAGTCCTTCAAGTGTTGGGAGACATTCATTCTCGAGACTACTGTATACTCCACCGTTTGATAAACACTTACTATCAGTTACATCATACTCAAACACATTTCTTTTGGCCCCGACCTATGGCATAGTGTTATTGAGATACTTGCACAGTTACGAACAATCATGTATAGGCTATTCATGGAGAAGTGAGCACTTTTTAAAGCACTTTCATTTAGAATAATAGTCAATAAATATATTTAACTTTAGCCTTAGACGTTAACTTCTGAGTGCGGTGGAATCTACACGCTCTTGTTATTACTTACATGGCAATATTGATTTTAAAATATGGTTAAAGGATATAAAATTGCTGAAATAAAATGTAACTAGGGCCTCAAAAGTGATCACTTTACCGTGAACAGCCTGTAGCAACGTTTAAGACAAATTAGAGGTGAGTCTCTTATATCCACTACTACAAGAACACTGGTTGTGTTGGTGGCTATGTTAGAACTCACCATCGTCCTATTTGTTCATACCACACCTGACACTTCCTTGTACTTTACAGCGTTCATTATTGGCCGTTCATCAACCAATGGAGAGCCGATATGATATTGACCCAAACAAATGGCCTTTATCTTATAAGAGGATTTACAATCAATCATGTCCCTTTGTGTGGCTATACAAAAAAGAAATTCTATCTTTAGCAGTACCATTGTTACTGCGCTATCGTGTTCTTGTGATATCGTGTTAAACACTAGCCGAACAAGACTGCACATCCATGCGAGTTTTGTTCTGAACAACAAATAAATTTTCAAATTAGCTTTACTCAAGCTTTGTTCGTAGTTCTGCGGCGTGCTTGTAATAAAATTACCCTAAGGCATAGCACAAAATGTTCAAAGATCGAACGCTGGAATACAGAGTGGTACCAAAAATAAATGACTCGCGCATCTCCTTCTATCATGTCGTAAATAACACTTACAGTCTTCGCTAATATGGTTTATGATGAATGCATTACCGTCCGACAATATGGTGCAGTATTTCTTCAATTAGCTAAATGGACTGTGTCCATTTTCGGAAATAAACCGAAGAACGAAACAAAGAAACTTAACAACCAAACAAATCACAGAAAATGAACAATTAAAACTAGGAACTTATACAGAAGAACCTAGCAGTCAATAAAACATGAACTAACGAGCGGAAGGCAACAAACTGGATAAGAAAAAATCAAGGGCAACAGCCACAATCAACACAAATCATGAAAAAATTATTTCCTGGCTAAATTACAGGAATCTTATTGAAAATAATTTAATCCAACCAAAAAAAAAAAAAATAGGGGAACGGCACACTGCAAAATCAATACGAACAAAAATCCGAATTTCAGTAGACGCAAGGGGACAACAAAACCGAAAACACAGCGCATACAACAGCTACATTGAACACAAAACAGAAAGATGTATTTTCTTTGCCAACGTATTTTTAAATGATCCAAAAACATGTAAACACAACGAAAATCACAGATAGACAAACTGCACTACCCTGTGAGTAGCGACGAAAACTTCAGGCCCTGTCGCAAGGTGAGTTTTAGCTGGCCTGGTCGACAAAGAGAATGATCGGTCGTCTTTGCATACTAGACAAACTGTTCCCATCAAACTACTCTATTTACTTAGTGCGATGTGATAAAATATATATTAAAAAACTCGATTGGAAGGTGAACCCAGGGCGAGGCAACACTCACCGAGTGTCGGGCTTCCTAGCTGGGACCCGTAGGTGCCCGTCATCCCCGGACATGACGTGAAATGAGACCCTAGGATGGAGTGGCGCTGGAATGCGAGGGCGGTGGAAACGGGAGTACCATGAGAAAACACGCCGGCAAGCGACATCGTCCAGCACGATTCCCACATGCGAAAATCCGGGAGTGAACCCGCCGGGTATCCAACCCGGATCGTCGTGGTGGGAGGCGATCGCCCTAATTACTGCGCTAATTACAACATAGCTAATAAATAGGGAACTGGAGCATTCAAAACGTGATGGCCAGTAGGCTAGACTTCACATACTTATGTACAATTAAACAGATTGTAGCTTTTCATTGGTTACTGCTGTCACAGAGTGAGGAGATGATTGGGCCTGTATTTGATTGCATATCTATTAGTGGCACCGGGCTTATACAGGAGACATCAGATAACGCCTAGACCAATTGGAAAAGTAACATAAAGGTATTCGCGTGTGTACCGATATAGACCGGCGAAATTTTCAGGTATCTGCCATCAAAATCATTTAGAATATTTTTAATATATTTTCGGTGATCTGAAAATGACAGTTTATGACAAGAGCACGGTTTGTGTAGTTCTTTTTTCTAAATTGGACTACACTGTAAAAAAATAAGTGTAAATTTACACATACAAATTTTTGGTAATCTTACATTTAGTATGTGTAATTTGTAAAAACAACTACAGTGCGTGTAATTTTACACAAATGTTCTTAACAATCCGGAGAGTAATGCATGTCTTAATAAACACAGTGTTGGTGTTCATTTACACATTTTGAAGTATGTGTAAGAATACACCCACTCGCTGTATTAAAACCTTAAATTGTGTATTTTTACTGCTACATAGTCATTGTATGAACACCCAATGTCGGTATAGATAGAAAAACATACAGAAATTGTGTAGTTACAATTACAATGAATTTGGGATTTTACTAGTTTGTTAGTGAACAAATACACATACACAGTGGTGAAATTACAATTGTGATGTCTGTGTAAATTTACTTACCACGGAGAGAAAATACGCGAATGTTGCAGTTAATTTTCTGCTACACAGTAATAGTAATTATACACCATTCTATGTAAAGTTAGTTGTACAAAGTGTATGCTATTTTAATAATTTGTAGGCTAAATTTACTTGGACGAAGATTATATAAACATTGACATATGTAGGTGTAAAATTACACTAATGTCAGTGGAGACACTGCTGCCACATACATTTAGTGTAAAATTACACAATTGTTTTTACATTGTAGTTTTCATGCAACTATTTAATATGTGACCCCGGAAAAGATACAGATGTTGTAACTAAAATTAAAAAAAAAAAAAAAAACATTCTCTCGTGTATTAATCAAATTAAAAAAGTTAGCATGCGTATACAGTAGTGAATATGGCATATAAGCAGACTTGTTGAGCAGTCTTGCATTAGAACGCATATATTATTTCCGCGTACGTTTTGCGTACGCGATGCCGATGCAAATTATTTAGATTTGTCTGACCCTGAAGTAGGCCTTTGTAAGAATCCAAGAAGCGGACTTTTCTAACACTGGAGTTACGTTTACCACCAGGCATATTTTATATTATTTAGACCTTGTTTTAGTTAATTATTTCATTCGTTGAGAAAACATGGTTGTTGAAAATTATTTCAGAAAGGGGGTAGTCGTGCACTCCGTATTATAAAATTACAGCACAGTTTCTACAGTTGCACGAGAGTTGGAAAGATGTTAGTTTGGGATAGAATGGTCTGCTTTGATTATTTGACGGAGGGGAGTCGTTGAGGAGGTTTCGCAAACGCACATACACACGCGGGTGCAAACACACAAAAAAAAACTCATTTATTGAGGAAAAGAGGCTAATGAATAATTCAAGGATGGAGAAAAAAGCCGTAAAGTTCCTTTCAAGACACGACATGATGACCTGTCATGGCAGATACACAGTTTCGCACATTGTTTCTCTGTTTTTATTTGATCCTGCAAATGCGAGCTCTTGCATAGGACGTTTACCCTTTCAGACACACTTTAATTTATTGTTTCTGGCGTTGCAAACAAAAAATTTTATGATGCGTCCTGTACTTAAGTCGACAGAACACTTGTTTCGTTGTCACAGCCAATAAGCTGTAGGCTGTGTGTTCGGCTACAATAATATGAACCAATTATTACCTAGAACAGTAAGGCGGTTGGCGAATTACTTACCCACAGGTAACATCATTGATCATTGAGCTTCGTAGTGTGCAGTACAGACCACGTGCGTAATGTACACAATTGTGTACACAAGTAATTTGTGGTCTGTACTGCACACTGCGAAGCTCAATGATCAATGTTCTTACCTGTGGGTAAGTTATTCGCCAACCATCTTACTGCTCCAGGTAATAATTGATTCATATTATTGTATAGGCTGTTCAAAGTGAGCACTTTTTAAGGCCCTCCCAACAGGCATTAGCCACTAATAAATATATCTTATTGCAGCCTCAGGCATTACATTTTTAGGGTGGTGAAATGTATATACTGTGTTTATTGGTCACATTGCAATATTTATATTAAAAAGCAGCAGGAAGATGGAAATTGGATGAAAGGAAAAATTTATAAGGGCCTTAAAAAGTGCTCACTTTACCGTGAACAGCCTATAACCGAACACAGTCTACAGCTTATTGGCTGTGACAACGAAACGAGTGTTCTGTCGACTGAAGTACAGAACGCAGAATAAAAATTTTTGTTGCGACGCCAGAAACAATAAATTAAAGAGGGTCTGAAAGGGCTAACAAATCGAAGCTTAATCCACACGAACAAACTCCGCTCCTGCTACAAGACAGCTCCAGAGAAATGTACACCCCTCGGCAGTTGCAGAGTAGTAAACAGTCGGCGCAGGAAATGTCGCAGATAATACAGCGCCCGGGCTGCCTTGTTTGCCGGAAGTTCTACTACAGGCTCCCATTTCTTTCTTTTTTTTACTTTCATACCACTGCTGCAAGTGTTCTGTGTTTACAGTATTGCACGGGCCGCTAATTAAGAGAGAACTCCTCGTTGTAATACATCCGCACGGCGTCCGGCCCGACATCTGGCGGGCGAAACGCGAAGCTGCGGCCTTGAGGCCGGGAGGAGCGGTCCGAGTGCGCTATGGCTGTTGTTGTGTCGTGAACAATAGTCGCTTGTCTCCTCGCACGCACACACACACACACACACACACACACACACACACACACACACACACACACGCACCAGCACGCAAACGAGCAGACAGCGCTGCTGCCTATTAGCAAACAATGCGGCCTCTCACGAGCTGCCCGACGCCGGCCGCTCCGCCGCGACTGCCTGCTGTTTCCAGACAATCCCGCGACAATGGGGAAACACCTTGATCACGCGCGATTATTCATGTCCAGCTGAGCGAGCCCAATACGCGGCATGTCCACAGTTTCCGAGACCAGGTCTGGAGGTGAAGTACAACATTACTCCCAGCCTTTGTGCCATACACACCCGATGTAGCGGGACGTCAAGACCAGGACTTTTGGCACACCAGTCAAACTTTTGCCCTTGGGGCAAATATTCGGACTGTTTGCGATCGTCTACCTCTCGATGCATTTAAATGGTTTTCCGGAATCACTCCAAGCGAATGTTGGGATGGTAGTAGTTTATATTTAGGTTGAGGACAATACATTTGAGACCATAAAATCCATGAATTGCATGCTTTTTCCACCCAAAATTTCAAGCTTATAACCCCGAAATTCAAGCCCAAAAATAGCCTCAAAAAAACCTAAAAAAAAATACCCCAAAAACAAAGGTAGCCGCACGAATCGACATGCAAAATTTAGACCCAAAATAAAGCATATTTACCTCGATTTTAACCAAACTTTCCATGTTTTCTAGAAGTGTAAAAAATTAATTGTATTCTTAAAAGTAAACCAATTTAAGTTAAAAACAAGTGACATGAGCAAAAAATCAAGTAAAAAAGATAATTTATAGAATTAAAGAGAATTAAATATCGTGCATAAATTGACCATTTTTTATTACTTTACTAATTTATACATTATAAAAACTTCTTTCTCATTTATTAGATTTAAAGCATTTATATCAAAAATCTTTACATAGCGATCAGGTAATGCAATTTTATATATACTATCTAGAATACAATTAATTCTTTTGCCAGATTCAGATTCACAAATTTGAAAATCTGTAGCAGCACACTATTTATTCTGTTCGAGATCTCCTAGTTTAGTAAATTCATACGAATTGTTTAACTTGCCGAGCAGAGAATCCATTTTTGTATTATTTGTAAGGGGAAAAAAATTAATAAAGAAAAAAAAATTTATTTCTCTTAATAAAATGATTTTCCTAATAAATAAAAAAATTGTTGCCCCTTTTGCATAATGGAAACCAAGCAATGCAAAAGATGTGGCGAAGTATTAAACATAGAAAGTTTTCCAACACATAAACACACGAAAGATAAACATATTAACACCTGTAAAAAATGTTACAATGAATATGTTAAAAATCATTATGAGTTAAATAAAACGATATGCCAATGTAGAAAATATATTTCGAATGCAAAACTCAAAACGGATAAAGATAGTAAATTACACACTGCAAAAGAAATTCGTGATTATTAAACTAAGACATGTGTACTATGAAATGAGAATAAATATATCGGTCCATTTTATCCTCACAAAGCAACTATAGACAAGCATACAACAAAATGTAAGAAATGTTTTAGTGAGAAAATATTGTGCGAATGTGGATGTTAATAGTGCGTATATAAAAGAGCATAAAAAAACTAAATCACACAGTACAACATTAGATATTCTAAACGAAATTCAACATGGTGATTACCCAACAAAAACATGTACAGTATGTAATGAGAATAAATCTATAAAATTATTTTCTCTTCATAACAATACTAAGGATAAATATACAACAATGTGCAAAAAATGTTGTAATGAGAAATATTATCACAGAAGATGTTTAAAGAATTATTATCAATAAATTAAAACTGTTTTCCAAACTTCATTCCTATATATTTTTATTAATTTATTTCTTTATATTTTTTTAATGTGTATAAATTTATCTTCTTTATAAATAAACAAATATGGCTATGAATTGAGAAATATAGGTAAAGAATTAAATATAAGCAATTTATTTAAATTACATAAAGATGATCTTATTACAAGTATTGTTAAATTAATGAAGAAAATAAAGGTTTAGGTCAAATTTTTCCTTCCAAACTAAGAATTTTTAATGAACGCATAGAAAGAAAACAACCATTCGAAATTCGCGAAATTAGTAGTAATTTTAATGAAGGATTCGACATTTGGCAAACAAAATACGGTATTCGCATAAATAATTTACAAGGAACTCCGATAGAAAAAATCAATGCTGCTCGAAATGCTGTTCACGCAACAATGAAAGCAGTAAGAAAATTAACTGGTTATAAACAAGGAGATCAAATGAGGATAAATGCAAATAATCAGAATTTTCACCACACTATTTCGGCTGCAAGAAATAACAATCTAAATGACGAAAATTTACTTAATAAAATTGAAAGAATAATTACATCTTATGAAAAATGTAGATATAAATGAAACTGCTTTCGATATTGATGTTTACAAAGTATCCAGTGGTAGTGGTGCTAAAGGCAAAAAAAAATTGCCAATTTAACTAGAGATATAAAAGCAAAACAATGTATTAATAAAATTAACAACGATGGTAATTTATATGAGCCCAGAGCGATAATTACACTTTCAACATACGAAACTAATATAATTTTAGATAGAGAATTAACGAATAATGAACTTATTAACATTAGAAAAGGACGAAAATTACAAGGAGAATTAGCTCGTGAACTTTGCGCACGAATGGGAAAAATTGCGGAATTGGTTTCAGTTTAGAAGATATTATGGATGCAGAAAATTTTCTGGATATGCAAATTAAAATTGTTTCAGCTGCACATTTCAATTCAATTATTCATTCAGAAACAAAAAAACCAACAACTGTTTATTCATATTTACACAACGAACACTACGATGTAATCAATAATATGAAAGCATTTTTAGGTAGTGTTTACTATTGTAAAAATTATGACAAACCATTCAATAATAAATATCAACATGAGTGTGAGAAAAATAATAAAAATATATGTAATTTGTGTAAAAATTGACCACAAGAAAATGACGATCGTATCAGAATATATTGTCAAAAATGTAATAGATATTGTTTTGGACAGGAATGTTTCGCTAAACATGATGTGTGTGATACAGCTTATAAGTGTAAAACTTGTAACAAAATATGCTTGAGAAATAAAAAAACACGGATGTGGTTATGTCAAATGTTGGAATTGTATATCATTGGTGAAAACTGATGAACATAAATGTTATATGCAAAAGAGGTGGCAAAAAGGAGGTTTTTGTACAACACCTTTTGCTTGTAATGGCCAAGAAAACAAAAAAAGATAAAAGATTGTTCTTGCACAGAAAAATACTACTTTATTGACTATGAAGCAACACAAGATACTGGTTTTCACACACCAGAATTTATATCTGAACATGATTTTAATGGCAACAAAATTAATTTTGAAACAAATGATGAGTTTTACGAATGGGCAATATATGAAGAAAATTAAGGATACACATTTATTACGCATAATTCCAAAGGCTACTATTCATATTTTATTTTACAATATTGTGTTAGAAATAGCATAAAACCTCATACAGTATATTAAGGTTCAAAAACTACTTAACTTAGAATTTCGAGTCTAAATATTAAAATAATTGATAGTATAAACTTTATTCAAGGATGTCTTGCAACACTTCCCAAAACATTTGGATTAAAAAAAACTTAAAGAAGGATATTTTCCACCCTTTTTTATATACCAGAAAATTATAATCATATTGGAAAAATACCAGCTAAAAATATTATGGAGTCAATACAATGAAGCAAGAACAACGAAAAGACTTTTTAAAGCGGTATGCTGAAAAAAAGAAAGAAAATTATATTTTCGATTTCAAAAAGGAATTTGCTGAATATTGTGATTCTGATGTTGATATTTTAAGCAGTTGATGTCTTAAAATTAGAGAATCTTTTCTAGAAATAGCAAATATAAATCCTTTCCAATATATATCATTAAGTAGCGTTTGTATGTCTGTTTATAGATCAAAATTTCTGGCAAAATATCCTATTGCAGTAGTTATGATAAAAAAGATTTGTTTAGTAAAGAATCAATTTCGTGGTTAATCACATTTTCAAATGTTCGACACGCATTAAATGGTGGAGAAGTGAATATTTGTGTAGCAAAAGTTGATGGTTATGATGAAAAATATAAAACAATATAACAATATCATGGCTGTTTTTGGCATGGTTGTCCTGATTGTTATTCGCCAGATACAATAAATAAATGTAATGATGAACTCATGGATGACTGATGTACTAAAACAAATAATCGAACAACAATTTTAAGACAAAATGAATATGAATACAAATTAATGGAAATGTGGGCTTGCAAATGGAAAAAAATCGTTATTTCATTAAAATAATTTAGAGAAAACCAAAGATGTAATAGAACCATTACAACCAAGAGATGCATTTTTAGGAGGTAGAACTAATGCTACAAAGTGAAAAGTATCAGGAAAAAAATTAAGATGTATAGATGTATGTAGTTTATATCCCGCAGTGATGTTTTATGATTATTATACAGTCGGTTAACCTATTAAAATATTTAATCCTAAAAATTACAACGAAAATTGGTTTGGCTTGATCAAATGTAAAGTTATAATCACCAAGAAATTTATATCAACCAGTACTACCTATTAAACAAGAAAAAATAGTTTACTTTATGTGATGAAGAAAGAGCAATAAATGGAACTTGGACAACATTAGAATTTAATAAAGCTATCCAAAAAGGTTACAAATTACTTAAAATTTACGAAGTTTGGCATTTTGAACAAAAACGTAATAAGAAGTCCAGAAATTATCTAAAAATATTTATGAAAATTAAACTAGAAACTAGTCCTTGGGAAGACGATTACAAATCAAAAGAATATATTCGTGTTATAAAAAAAGAACAAAAAATTGATTTAGATATTGAAAAAATTAAGCAAAATCCTGGAAAACATGTTGTAGTAAAAATTAGTTTAAATTCACTTTGGGGTAAATTTGGACACAGACAAAATTTAACACCAACAGAATATATTACTGATCCAACTCTTGGTAACAATTGTTATTAGATGATAGAATAGAAATAAATAATGTGGTTTACATTAATAACAAAATAATTGAAGTTTCCTATAAATACCATGATAATTATATAGAAGATAGCACTACAACAAATACATTTATAGCAACTTTTACTACTTCCAATGATAGATTAAGATTATATAAAATGTTTGATAAATTAGGTGATATAATAGTATATTATGACACAGATAATTTAGTTTATATTGACGATGGAAAAAATATAGTTAAATAGGATGTATGCTTGGTGAATGGACAGATGAATCTGGAAAAAATGATTATGGATTAAATTGGAGAGCTATGGCTATGATATTTTTTTTGGGAAAACAAGTTACAAAAATTAAAGGATTCACTCTAAATCATGAAAAATGCTTTACAATTAAACATGAAATCAATGGGTGAATTGGTACAAAAACTAAGCAAAATGTGATTATAAAAAATAATATGATTACAAGAGATAAGGAAACAAGAAATTTGGTGAAATAAGTTTATGGCTAAGGAATTTAATTTTAACTATGATAAACATGTGATTACGAATGAAAAATATTATATTATAGATACATTGTGGTGAGACTATTAAACAAATAAACAAATAATTTGATATTATTATATTCAGTATTATTATATTTCTATATTATATTTTTTAACATCTTCAATTTCTAAAACAATACCGATATTAGCACCATCGAAATCACTTAGTTTACCATTTTTGTCTCTAATTTCTAAAATAATGTAGTTGAATTGTTCATTATTAATTTGATAAAAAAATTAGATATCGAGGCTCATAAATTATGTAATTTCCAAAACCAAACATAGTCTTTGGTGGAAAACTGGCTATTATATATGTTTATAAATGATTTGATTCATCATATTTGATAAACATACCATATGCTAAGTTACAGTGAACATGTATTGTTTTAAATGGGTTAAAATCAGGTAACTTAGTACCTACAAATTATTTTATATTTTTCAATAGTTATATATCTCTCAAAGCCAAGCATAGCAGATAAATTATCATCAAGTTTAATTTCAAATTTAGATTTAATCATTATTCTATTTTTCTCATTATCTTGATAATTCAATGTTGTTTGTTGGAAATGGCTCATTAGAATTTATAGTTTCTTTCAAAGAGTCTATACCATATTGACCTCTAGGAATAGTTATAACTTCATTTTTAGCAATGTTAGGAGTCATGTTTTCAATTGTTGTTATCATACTTTTGTTTATATTTGGTAATAAAAATTTTGTATGAAAATTAACTAATGCAAAAACACACAAATTTGAAATTTTTTATGATACGAAATTTCCAGACATAACATATATCACACAAAGAAGGTCAACATAGAAATCAGAAACTATCTGGACTTTGTCAGACTAGATTTTATCTGCATGGTAGTTCACAAGCACATGTATTTTTTTCCAAATCAACAAAATAGTGTTGTTTAAATTCATATCAATAGGCAGGAATACTGGGATAATGATGGAAAAACCCCTCCTGAAAATAAAATTAATGTTCTGACTATTTTGATCCACGAAATCAGCCTTGCATTAGGTCTTCAACATACAAGTGATATAAATGTGGTCATGTATCCAATTATTAACCATAATTTGTTTGATTTGCAACTAGATGACATCCAAAGTATTCAAAACTTTTTTATGGAACACCCCAACAAAATAATTTTAATGATGATGAGCCAATTGATTTATGAAAAGATGGACATGTAAAACCATTTTAAATTATTGATGATAAATTGTATATTTTTAATAATAAAAAAGTTTGGACAAAAAGTTTAAATGGCATCAAAATAATCAATAAGCTAATTTTGATAGCAAAAATGTTTCCATTTTTACCAAGCGATTCAATAATTTTTTTATATATCAAAGGCTTTCGGGCGAGTTAGTTCTGTTTGTAAATGATGAAATTTATATGGTTGATTGTCCAAGTTATCATAGTATTAAAGGATATCTGAAAAGATGTTCTTTGTTGGGATTAAGAAATTAATATAAAATAAAGGTGGTTTTTAATTAATATTCAGGGGAAACTTTTATCTTCTTATAAAAGGTGTAACAGACGAATGTAGTTTCCAGGTAAAAGAGACTAGTCTAATTAGCAAGAAATTTCCTCATTTATCAGATATGATTGTCGGATTTTAGACATACAAATGGCTTATTGTATTTTTTTTACTAATGAAACTGTTAGCAAATATAACAAATTTTAAAAGAAATTGACTAGAGTTGGTAAAAATAGCATTTCCTTGTTTGGCATAAAGTATAAATCATATAACAAAATCATAAATAAAATGAAAGATATCATTAATGACTTAGAAAATTTAACTCCTTAAGAGCTATACAATTCAATCAATTTGGTCTATATTCTTTAATATTATTTTCTTTAATTCTTAATTTTCTTTATAAAAAAGAATACTAGTTAAAAATAGTTATTACAACTCACCAATATCACTTGCGCATAATTTCGCATATAAAAATGGAGTCGATTCTAGACATAATTAATAACAAACTTATATACAATGGTAAACAAGTTTCTATGATTATTCATGAGGAAAAAATCCTTGGTTTAGAGGAAAAGCTATTGCTGAAATATTAGAATATCAAAATATAAAAGATGCTCTTTATAAAATAGATTCTCCAAAATATAGGAAAACTTTGTCAAAATAGTTGGTATGCAAAACGCATACCAATTTGGCTACCATGATGGTAAAGCAATTTGTTTACCTGAACCTGGTTTATATGAAATTATTTTTTGCTCGCACTGTAAAATTTCTAAAGCTTTTAAAACATGGATATTTGAAGATGTTATTCCTTCAATTAGAAAACATGGAGAATACGAGATTCAAGATAAGTAATGCATTTATAAAAAAGCCAAATAAAGCATTAAAAAGATATAAATAAAATTAAAGATGATCAAATAGATCATCTAAGAGATAGAGTTCAAGGTGAATATGAGAAATTTGACCTGAGTGGCTCGGCCTTGACCTGGAAAGTTCGAGGCACCCCGAGTCAGGCGGAGAGAAAATAAGGCGACAAACCATCAGAAAATGCTTCAGATAAACACGGAAATTCAATCAGCTGAAATTCAGGAATGCTAGCCGCTCAAGATTTCTCACAGGGCCACACGCGGCGGCAAGGCTGTGTAAGCTAATCTTTGTGTTCGCCGCTCGCTCGTGGGGTGCAGGTGCGACCTTCACATGTTTCCGCTCTCGTAAGGGATGAGAAGAAGCGAGTGCGTAACATTATGTTACGCTGCTGAGGTTCAGTATAACATGTACGAAAATCCTCTATTTAAAAAGTATTTAAGTAGTGACGATGACAATGGTGAAAAGTGAATTAGCGAATTCGTCCAAAAATTTTTTAACACAGGCCAAGCGGTTTAACAACGATTTGTTCAATGGGATAACCGAAGTATTTTAAGACGGCAAAAAAGTGCAGTGCAGAGTAGGCCTACACATTGTGGTAATTAGCTTTGCAATATTGGTCTAGGAAAACAGATATACTGACCACCGTACCGCAGAGGCTGGTTTCAAAGCAATAGTTTAAACTATCGAACAATTTGCTGTTGAATGGGATATTCATGATCTCAACTCGGGATTTTTCATTTCAGATCACTGGCAACACTGCGAACAAAATGTCTTTCTATGGAAGACGTGAATGGTATTGCTGCCAACTAAATAGTTTTGTGGCAGCTACTAAACGATTTTTTTTTCCTTCATGAAACATATGTTGGGGAGCACTAAACGGCTTTAGCACTTATCAGTCTAAGAGTTATCGTTCACCACAATCTGTTTATCTACCAGCAAGAAAATGTATTGATGGGAACATCAACCAACAAGTTTCTGTAATCACTAACAAATATTTCGTCTTAGTGCGTAAAACTTTCTCTAAGGACATATACACACGTAGACCTGCAGAGTGCAGTATAGACCGAAAAACTCGCCAGGTGATTAATCTGTAAGCTGGACATAGCCATTTTACACACACACACACACACACACACACAAACACACACACACACACAGAGGCACGCAACTCTGAAGTCAGTTAATTGGCTGCTGCTCTGTGATTTGGTTGCACACAATTAGAATTTTTCTTTTTTTGCTGTTTTATTACCGAACATTAAAGACGTGTCGTACAATTTGAGCCGACCTCCAGTGGAGCAGTCAGTTGGTACGCCACCGATATGGGGTGCGGGAGGCTCTGGGTTCGAATCCCGGGCAAGGTATGGGTGTTAATTAAGTTAGGTAATAAGTTAGTTTATAAGTCGTCCCCTGCTAAGCTTTCAAGCATAAAACCGGGGGACTCTAAAAAGTCGTTTTCAATACAAGTACAACATGTGGTCGAACTAAAATAGTGAGAAGTGAACCTACACTAGACAGACTCGCGATTCCCAGATCTTGTTAATCTATACTTATAAAATATCATAGTAATTTTTTTCCATGTAAAATTAGAGACTGGCCATTTGGTAGTGTGATTTCCACGTTGGGGACATATATTTTTCAGGCATTAAAAAAAGTTCTTTCCCACGTTGTGCGGTGTACTGCTGAAGGCAACGACTAAACACGGCAGATTGAACCCGGCTCGGGATGAGCAGCCTCACGGCAGATGTTGGTACCCGTGACACGTATATCGGGGTCACGACGCTGCCCTCGGCGTGACCTCGGGTGGCGGTCTCCTCGCGCCTCCCCGGGCCGACCCCCGGGGTCGTCGAACCCGAGCGAGAGCTACCCTGGAAGCGATGAGATGTTTGAGGGCCGATAATCAGCTCGATGACGGGAGTCAGCCTGCTATCCTGCCCACCCTCTCAAACACGGCTAGTTTCGCAGCGATAACAGCTGAGCTCCGCCTACACTCCGTCCGCCGTGCAACTGCTGCTAGCTTTCCACACCAACATTGGCAAAATTAAATCCCAGCCCCTACCTGTTTACATTGTGACGTTGTCGTTTACTTCTACACATCTTCATCAACATTGCCTTCATTTGACGCTAATAAGTCTTTAAATTTACAACCATATTGGGAGGCAATACAGAAAATCCGATGATAACAAAATCGGGGGATACAGTTTGGCATTGCAACTCCGAATTTATCGTCTGCATTCAAAATTCACTTACACCACTCGATTGCCAAAGGATTGAAGAATATGTTACGTTGAGTGAGGACTGCGAAGCATCCCGGGGGGGGGGAGTTTCACAATTGTGTGAGTTTGTTTCGCCGCGTCTCGTAACTTCCGCGTAGTATAACTTTTAACTAGGAGAAGCTACGACGCTCGTTTAGGTTTCAATTGACAACTCTCGTCAAGATCAATCGATTTTGTGTATAAAAACATCTGTGTGGTGTGGTTATGGTGAAATTGTATGAGTTTAATGTAAAAAATTAAGAAAACGTAACAAAATGTCGGCCTATACTCGTCAAAAAGCCAAATCTGAATACAGAAATCGTATACGGTTGGAAAGAGCATCTCAAAAGCAATCCCGTGATACCCATAAAACCCCATATGATCAAGTGAAGCAGTGCCGGGGACGTAAAAAACATCAAGGCGTCCGAGCGCGTCAACGTAGACGTATTCACGCTAAACAAACGGCCGTGTCCCCAACAAAGACGAACCCAATTTTTTGTAAATTATATTTTTTACGTGTAGTAATGGTGTAACACTTCTGTTAGAACCATCTAAACTGCTTTTAGTTATGTGTTTTGAAATTTATAGTTACACTCACAGTATCACAGAGTGGACATACTAATACTAGTCATTAGGTCAATGGAAAACATACCAAAGAATAGAAAAGTATTGTAACATAGGCCTAACTTAAGTGTGATTCTGAACTCTGCTATGATCATCCGCGGTAGTGCCTTTATATATGGCACCCTATCAATGTAATTAGCAGTCACGCTCGCGAGTGATGGCCGAGTTTCAAGATATTGCTGTCCTGTATATTTTTTCTTTGGTTCGCGTATTGCTCGGGATTAATATTCTCTTGGCCGTGTATTTTGACAGTTATCTATGTTACGTTCCTTTCCTCTCGTTATTCTACAGTAATGAAGTCAGTGAAACGTTACTTAAATCCGTCTTACCTGAGCTTCCAGGGAATACTGAAGCTGTACATCATATATACATAACTGTAGGTGTAAACAAACTAATTTCCGTGTCTACTAATCTTTCAACACCAGTGGTCGTAAAAGGGAGCTTCAATATCAAGACTGAGTAACTGACGACGAAACCCTCTGCTAGAGGATATCATTTCATTAAGAGACTCGTCCCAAATAAATCTACAGATATTATTATTTTTCACTACATTTTATGATCAAAAACCCTCACGGTATCCACGTTATAAAAAAAGGAAGATTTGCTATACAGTGTGTTGAAGTGAACCGGCGCGGCGGTTCCGTTTGATGTGGGCGTACCCGTTCGCTGATTGGCTGTGCGAGGCTTTCGAAACGATCCTATGTGTCTGGCTGCCGCCATTTTGTTGGCCAGTGACGCCATTTTTCTTTAGTGTGCTGCTGGGCCTCACGGGAGAAGGGTCGCTCTTAATTCTGTACTCTCAAGTATTCTGCAGAAACATTGTGTTACAAGCTGTTCACGGTAAAATAAGCACTT
The DNA here is from genome assembly GCA_029891345.1 of Dryococelus australis. Lineage (NCBI taxonomy): Eukaryota > Metazoa > Arthropoda > Insecta > Phasmatodea > Phasmatidae > Dryococelus > Dryococelus australis. The sequence continues at coordinate 282,074,861 of CM056994.1, forward strand.
TTGAAATCTCTGCTTAAGATCTACTTGTATGCACGTTGTGCATTCCTCCGCCTTATGTAAGATTAACATTGCCTTGGGCCTCATCATCACTTTATTCATGCGTCGGTCAAGTGAAACTGTGAAATTATTAGGAAGGCAAATACTTAACAAATTTGCTCATTTTTACACTTCGATGAATTAAAAACTCGGAGTGAAAGAAATGATTTAAGTTATCAGAAATGGTTGCCTAACACGTTTTATTCGACGTTAAGATACGGAACTAGTTCCCATCCATCGCTACCAACTTTACTGAGCGCATGTCACTCAGTGCGCCCGTTACACCATATGTAGGTAGGGGCAGTGACATTTTGCTAAGGTTGATTTCAAAAGTGCTCACTTTATCGTGAACAGCCTTTACTGAGGCGGAAGGTGGGCTGGAAAAAGGAACTAAACGAAGCTCTCCAAAGTGATGGATATTTGTAAGCCAGCTACAGCTACAGGACGCATGGTTGTTACACTCGTGTGGCGATCAGGCTCGTGACCCACTAACCGCATAACTCAGAATTTGAGCTCCCAGTCTGCGCGATAAACCTCGCATTTCACTACAGTCAGGCGGGTCCATCGCATTTATTTGTTCTTTCCGTACATAATAGTGTGAAATAAGTTGTAAACTTTTACACTTTTAGTTTATTGTACGGAATTTATTTGTACTTACTGAACTTCTGTTACCGCTTCGAATAATTTGATTCGTTTTAATTTATTACAGTATTTTTATTGGCCATTTGTTTTAAAAAGATCTACACACAGAAAGAGCAGAATGTTAAAAAAAATGGTTACCAAAATACGAACGACGCACTCAATCATTTCTAAAAAATAGTTCGGAATTCCTTTTCTATTTCTTTCTTCCATCTTACAAGTATGAGTCAAAGACGTCTTTATTACTGCTTTTACATACTGCTTTGAAATATTTTTGACAACTCTTTGTACAGTACATAGTACAGTCTAATATGTGTGTGCTTCCAAAAAACCTTGCTCACACTTTCTTCATCTGGCTTCTGCTACTGTTGAACTCCCTAGTGACATTTCTCGCTCAACACAGTTTCACTTCGTTAATGCTCGATGCAAAAATGTCTTCTTTTTTCTAAAGATGGGATAGGCGCAAGCAGCAAAATAAAGCACAGTCTTCCGGAGCCTCGTGTTTTCGAGGGCATAATTAACGTTAATAAAGGCTGTTCACGATAAAGTGAGCACTTTTGAAATCAACCTTAGAAAAAGTCACTGCCCCTGCCTGCATATATTTTTAACAGGCGCAATGAATGACATGCGCCCAGTAAAGTTAGTAATTATGGATGGAAAGTAGTTCCATGACTTAACGTCGAATAAAAAGTGTTAGGTAACCATTTGTGATAGCTTAAATTATTTCTTTCTGTTTCTGTTTTTTTATTGCATCAGTGCGTACAAATAAGCATATTTATAAAATATTTACTTTTCTGATAATTCTACAATTTCACTTGACAGACTCATGAACAAAGTGATGAGACCCTTGGCAATGTTAATTTGACATAAGACGGAAGAATACACAACGTGCATATAAGGAGATCTTAAGCAGGGCTTTCAAAAGTACTCATTTTAATGTGGACGGCCTATTTTAAATTTTAAATTCTATCTGTTTTTGAATTGAAGAAAAAGATGTACAAATAATTATTACTGCTAAGGACAAAGAGTGCGTTGTAAACATATCCCTTATTTAGAGAACAAAAATTATTGCCGTAAAAGGTAGCTAGGCCTACGTCCACAAACAGAAGTTAAATAATTTTTTCAGAAAGGATATAGCATAATGATATTCTAAGCACCGCCATAAAACATGTGCGCTCGACCTGTAATTTGCATACCTAATACCTTGTCATAATAACTGGTAAAGGAAGTTAACCTCTACGGCGACAAAAACGCTTGATTAAATAATTATGTAAAAAAAAAATTGGGCTCAAGTGTGACACACTGAGAAAATATATTGGATATATGAGCCAAATTTTGTTATTCAGAACCATCCAAGACTATGAATACAGCGACAATTAGTACGCATGGGTTTTGGTTTTTCATGGTACCGATTCCTGGCTTAGTAAATTGTAATCTACATTGTAAATTGTACCACTATCATTCTCGAACAGTATTATGGCCCAAGCTGTAGGTCGTAGTAAGCGGCTTCTAAAGTTCCAATCTGTGCGTATTTCCTGAGTTCAGGCAAAGGGGGTGCTGACTTAAAAAAAAGTTAAGGTTTTACTTCAGTGAGGCATTACCTAGTCTTAGAAACACAGGCAGGGACTTAAAATATTTATTTTGGATTTATGTAATAAAGCTACTTTGCAGCGGCTTAAAACTTTAATAAATTCGTAAATTAAAAAAAGGGAATATTTTACTAACCGCCTAATACTTTTAAGAAACTTATTTAAATATATGGTATAACTCTAATGTAGGTTTCTTGTTATAAATAGTAAGAGAAACATGACCTCTATTCAAAAAGTATCTTAGGTATCATTGGTATGAAAACAAATAATACTTACATTTTACAATGCCGGGCTATTACAGCGTTATTAGTTATAAAATATTTATCTTCTATTTGCGTATTAAAAAAGCCTTTAGCAGTAATGGAAGTGCCGCCAATTTACAGTGACATGCTCTAATGTTGCATTTTGTGGTACGGTACTTGTTTGCATCCGTTACTGTATAGAATGTTCACGGCAAAGGAAACACTTTTGAAGCTAACTTTAAAAAAAATATCACTGCCGAAAAAAAAAATTATGCTGCATCACACACTCGGAGGGGGCTCCACGTTAAGTTGGCACTGTATTCATAAAAGTATTTCTAAGCACTTCAAGTCGTATCGCCAGTGTAGCTAATTTTGAAATTTATCACCACTGAATTTAGCATTTTTGTATCAGGCACATTAGAATATGACTTTGTCTATTATACACTGTTCACGGTAAAATTAGCACTTTAGAAAGCCCTGCTTAAAATCTACTTCTGTGCACATTGTATCCTTCCGTTGTATGTAAAATTAACACTTCCATGAGCATAAACACTTTATTCATGCGTCGGTCAAGGGAAAATGTAATAATTGTATAAAAAGTAAATATATGACAAATGTGCTGATTCTTAAACTTACATGCGAAAAAAAAAATTTCAAGTATTCATACATGTTTACCTAACACTTTTAGTTCAAAGTTAAAACAAGGGACTACTTTCCCTTCCGTCGTTTTCAACTTGATTGGGCACATGCCAATCATTGTACCCGTTAAAATATATGGAAGATAGGGGAAGTGACATTTTTCAAAGGTTGCTTTCAAAAGTGGCCACTTCGACGTGAACGACCTTGAAATTTCACGGTTCCATTTGCATGGCGCACGAATATAAAGTGATCTGGCACATGGCACTGTTGATGTTACATATGGCACAAGGATACCAAATGAGAACTAAAAGTAGATCCTATTCAGGTATTTCCAAAAGAGCAGAACCAAAGTTCTATTGCTGCTGCCTTGAAAACAGACTACGTTAACTGTTACGTAATATTTATCTCAGTATATTTTTCTCGGCGATAAAGGCAACCTCGCGTTCCTATTTCAGCGTTCTAAACATAGCTGTGCCAGCGGACTGGAAGCACGTGTTTCGTTGCTGATGCAATAATTTTATTTAAGATACCGCAGTTGCTAGGCTATTTGTTACTTAAAAAAAATTGTAATTGCATAGGCGACATATCTGTGAAATTGCAAACCTGACGTATTCGGCTTTCTGGAGTTTTTCTAACACACGGAATATCACAAACCTGCTAAGAAAATATTTCTTTCGTATGAAATTACATTTGAAAGTACTGAACGACAGAATATATAAACGGTTATAATGCGACTGAATAGCGATCGCGAAAGCACAATGAAATTCCGTATAACCTGCCAAATTTTGGCTCAGTTGGATACCTTCTGGTGCTTTAATTTACTGCCATAGTATGTATAAGGATGATAGCAATATTTACTATATGGCTTTTCAATAACCAATCTCTTGTATATTATGAGAATATTTTGTGGTTTTATAAAATTATATGGATGATAGCAAGTTCAAAAATAATAAAAATATTAGGTTTGGCTGTGTTGGGGACATGGCCGTTTGTTTTGCATAAATATATCTACGTTGACACGCTCAGACGCTTTGATGTTTTTTTTACGTTCCCGGCACCGCTTCACTCTATCATATGGGGTTTTATAGGCATCATTGGATTGCTTTTGAGATGCTCTTTCCAACCATATACGATTTCTGTATTTCGATTTGGCTTTTGACGAGTATATGCCAAAATACTGCTGTTTTCTTAATTTTTTACATTAAACACATACAATTTAACCATAACCACGCCACACAAATGTTTCTATACACGCAATCGATTGATCGTGATGAGAGCTGTCGATTGAAACCTAAACGAGCATCGTAACTTCTCCTAGTCGAACGTTATACTATGCGGAAGTTATGAGACGCGGCTGAACGAACTCGAAATCGTCGGGTGGTTTGATTGTATTTTGAATGTAGACGATAGACTCGGAGCTGCAATGCCATACTGTATCCCCCGGTTTTGTTATCATCGGATTTTCTGGATTAGGCTTACCTCCCACTATGGTTGAAAATTTAAGGACTTATTCACCTCAAAAGCATTGAGAACTAAGTTTTTTTTTAACAATAATGGGAGAATTTTAACTTAAAATCTTGAGTATTCATAGGAGTGGCGTATTGCAATTTATTTGATATTTGAGTGGAGGGGTTTGGGCGGAATGCAAGGGCGGTAGAGACGGAAGATCCCCGAAAAAGCCCGCCGACCAGCGGCATGATTATCACATGCGAAAACCCGGGAGCGACCCCGCTGGGACTCGAACCCGGTTCGCCTGAGTGGGAAGAGGATAGTCTGACCACTACACACCGCGGCCCCACTTTCTTTCAAAGACGACACTTGGTTCACCTGTGGAAAGGGTTTAACTTCTTGCTACTTCGGCTTTAAATTTTATCTCCATAGTTTTAATTGGAATACGATTGAACCACGCAATAAATTCCCAAGAATCCTTATTACTTAATATTCTAATAGCATGAAAAATTAATTCAAGCTCTAACCTAAAGAACCAAATTTGTTTTTCAATTTACAGACTTGTTCCATATACTTGTTACATTCGTATTCGAAAAGTCGTTTTCCTCCACTGTAGTATTTTTTTTCCGCACTATTAATTCATAGCACAACGAAAAAGGTTGTATTCTGCAAAAATTAAAACTTTTAACCTCTTGAACGCCCATAACGCAGTATACTTAACTAAAACGAATTATATTTTTTCCATTTTTTCGTTATTCATATAATTCATCTAGTTCATGGTTACCGCGTCACTTTTCGAATCGTTTCTGTAAAATGTTAGTAAAATGCATACCTTTTTAACGGACACACTGGCTGGAACGTATATGCGCCCAGCAGAGTCGATAACGTCGAAGGAAAGTAGTTTCGTGTCATTAACTCTGTACTAAAAGTGGCAGGTGCGCGATTGTGAATACTGAAATTATTCTTATTGTTTTCTTAATGCATGCAAGTGCAACAAACTAACGGTTTTGTAAAATATTTTATTTTGTAACGATTTCATAGTTTCACTTGGTCGACGCATTGATAAAGTGATCAGGCCCATAACAATGTCAACTTAACACATTGTCAATTTGATGTGAGGTGAATTTGGACAGTTCTAGAAAAGTAGCAGGGCCACAATGTATCCTTCCACCGCAACTGTTTTGTCACTGAAGAAAAAGACGTTTGTGAACAAATGTTTTGAGTCCAATGCAAACTTGCATTTCCCTCCTTTCTCGTGTTCCGTGTAATGGCAGGCATTGAAAATCTAACGATAGCTAACTTCCGTCCAGTAATTAATGTAGGATATAATAGCTAGGTTGACATTCCAACTTGTTTTATTTTTGTAATTACCAAGATAAATTTGTTGGGGTTCTGTTTATTTATTTCGAGGGAACAGGGAAACAGTGTTTAGCATGAAGGGGGGTAGGGGAGGGGCTTTAGATTAACGTCTTTCGTAAGGAGGCATTGTTCTGATGTTCTTATGAGGGAGTGGCATTTCGAGTTGCATATTGTTTTGATGGAGCAATGGAAACTTTCGCTCGTATGGAAATAGCATTTAAATTATTTAACTTCGGAAATTTTAACTTTAATGAAAAATCAAAACGCAATACATACGTTGCTGTTCATATTCGTACATATGCAGCAATATACACAAGCACACATTTTTACCTAAGTTAACCTTGCACTCGTTGAATTTACGATATAGATAAAAAAAACAAATGTTATTTACTCACTGCAAAAGTGTGAAAAGTAAGGCTTTTTCAGGCCACGTGCATTTCAATAATTGTGTTAACAATTTATAAACACATTTTAAAAACACGCAAACTTACTGTTTGTAGAATTTGCAACCTGTTGAACACTTGTTTGTTTATTTCAATCCTTGCCAAGTTTGCTTCACTAAAATCGCGTTTGTTCGTCACTAGCATTAATTAATTAATTTGCAGAATCATTCAGAAAAATCACCACTACGTACTTTTCCTGATGCAAACAAACTTAAACTTAGATACGTAAATTATATTCGTGTCACTTCATTGTGGAAGGCGGTAAGGGAAATGGCGGAAGGGACGCAGTAAACACGTGCAGATTAATATTACATTTCACTCAAGAAAAGACACAACGGTACCTACAACCAACTGTGCTTCAAAAAAACAAATAAAAAATAATTAACTACCGATTAAATATTCCGACAACACCAACAAGATATTCGTATAGTAAACACGATGAGTAAAAAGGACACACACAATGGCCTTCACCGGGCTGGAAACTGGAAACAAACATGGCCAGCCATTGGCTGGAAACGTTTACTGTTCGTATGTGTCGACATACTCTGTCATAAATGCTGAACATGTTTTTCAAGTCCAGTCACTAATAGCCTAGAAAATGTAATATTGGTTTGAAAACATAATTTAAAACCGTAAATGTTGTAAGTATAATTTAGATTTTAAATTACAACTTTTAGGTCTGAGTACTATTTTCTTCCAAGGCCATCATAAAAATAGCCAACTTAAAACGGATCCCGCAGTAGAACATCAGCTGATACACTACTGTACAAACGAGAGCATTTACTGTTTACATAGTGTGTAGGTTGGTCACATTGTCTGTCATATTTTACTCCACTTATATGAAATGGACAACACGGGCGGAAGAACACTCACTGTGCATATAGTCTATTCGCGGTTGCTTCACACGTTTTGAATCAAACCTTCGAAAAATCTCCCCACGTACTTATTTCTTTCCTAAATAAGTCTAGTGTCGCAATCGTTTGTTAATACCTAGTAAGAAATAGTTCCTATACAAATCATTATTAAAGACGGTTCACTACAAGTCTAAAGTGAGCACTTTTGAAATGAACCATAGAAAAAAGTCACTGCCCTGAACGCATATATTTTAACGGGCGCACTGAGTGACACTTGCCCAGTAAAGTTGGTAACGATGGATGGAAAATAGTTCCATATATTAACGACGAATGAAAATTGTTAGGTAACCATTTGTCTTCACTTAAATTATTTCTTTCGTTTTTTTGTTCCAGTGCATCGAAGTGTGAAAATTAGCCGATTGGTATAATATTTATTTTACAAAAATTTTCACTGTTTTACTTGACCGACGCATAAATAAAATGATGATGCTCATGGCAATGTTAATTTTACATAATGCGGATGAATACATAGTGTTCATACAAGTAGATCTTGAGCAGGGCTTTCAAAAGTGCTCGCATGAGGCGGAGGAATATCGTGGAAGTATAACTTTAGCTGGGCTTCAGAAAAGTTGGAAGTAACCCAGTTCATCGCGAACAACCTATGAGGATTGTAATTTGAAAATTTAACTTGTTTTTAATTTTTATAGCGCGACAAATTTTATGTATGGACTGTTTTCCAAATTTATTTTAAACTCTAGTCACTAAGACGAGTTCTGACCTTCATCTGGTTACTGGTGCCATTTTAATATGTTCTCTTCTGCCGATAGGGAATGTAAGCGGTTGGCTGGCGTGCACGTAGATGGCGTGGTGCTCGCAGCTCGACGAGTGCGCCGAGTGTTTGCGAGAGAGGACGGGGTTGGAGGGGGCAAGACGCGCTGCCCCGCGGAAGGTCGAAGGGGAGGCCTTGTCCCACTTACAGGTCGTGACCCGCGACCTCCACAGGCAGCTCGGTCGCGTGCCGAGGGCCGCTGTGTCTGCCCCGGGACACGCTCCTGATACACTTCCCTCCATTGCCTAGGACGCAAACCTCAGCCCTCTCGCACTACACGCTACAACAGCTCACGCAATCACAGTAGTTTCGTTAACCACACCTTCACTAGTATAGGCTGTTCACGGTGAAATGAGCGCTTTTGAAAGCCCTGCTTGACATCTACTCGTAAATGCTGTTCGCGATAAAGTGAGCACTTTTGAAATCAACATTACAAAAAAGTCACTGCCTCTGTCTGCCTGCATATATTTTAACTGGCGCCCTGAGTAACATGCGCCTAGTAAACTTGGCAACTATGGAGGGGAAAGTAATTCCATATCGTAACGTAGAATAAAAAACGTTTCGTGACAGTTTGTGATAACTTAAATTATTTCTTTCGCTTACTGTTTATTTTTTTTGAGCGTCTAATTATAAAAATGAGCAGGTTTGTGAAGTATTTTCTTTTTTAATATTTTCAGTTTCACTTGACCGACGCATGAATAAAGTTATGAGGCCCATGGCAATGTTAATTTTACATAAGGCGAAAGAACACATAACGTACGTACAGGTAGATCTTAAGCAGTGCTTTCAATCAAAAGTGCTCATTTTACCGTGAACAGCCTATGCTCGATTAATGCACACTTTCGTTGCATCTTGAGCGTTATGTAATTTACGATAAAAATGCAAACTGAAAAACTCCACAACAAAACGACACCTAAAAACAGAAGACTATACCTTTCTGTATAAATAGTTTCTCGTTTACACCATTATTAATCTTGCTTGCTTACATATGCTTGTATTGGTTTACAGCGTTCCTATTACTCCCAACAGCTGCTATCGTATGGGCAAAGGACTATATTTATTCTAGCGTTAATCCTTTCCAGATTATTCGGCATTAAGGCGCGCCCAGAGATGGCCTATTTCAGTATTGAGAGGTTTTCCAAACGGTGAAGTGATCCTCGACCTTCTTCGCCATCAGGTGTGAGCTATCAATCAACGAAAAGTGCCCCTGTCTGCACCAGATCGTCCTATGCTCGAGTCGTCTCTTTACAGTTGGCTGAGTTCATGCACGCTGCTGCCTGAGGACATGTGGTTTGGGAGGCTCCCATCGTGCCGCAGCACTGTCCCCACCTTATGTCTGTTCGTCTAGAACAAACTCAGTACCTGTGAGACCTTCGTCCAACGCCAGTCCAACCATGTGGATTGGTTGGAAAAGGACTTATTAACGTCCCCTGGTGTTATGCCTTAAGGCTTATCTGAGGACGACTTAAAAACTAACTTATGACCTAAATTAAACCATCACCCATGCCTTACCCAGGATTCGAACCCAGAACCTCCAACACCCCAGACCGATGGTGCCACAGGAGGTCGGCTTGAACAGTGTGAAAAACCTTAGACTCCACTTGAGAGCGCCAACGACAAATCCATAAAACCACACTATCGTTGCTATTATTTAATGTCTGATAAGGGCTTTCGCAAAATTTCTGGAGCTTAGGACAGCATCCCTTCAATTGATGTGATATGTACAGCCACGCCAATTGCCCTTCTTAGTCAGCTCAGACGTCTTAAGTCATATCGTGTATTCATCCTGCGGTAGCGGCTTTTTATTGTAAGGTGCTTCCGTTCGAAATCGTATATGTCGACCAGTATTCATCCTCATAATATTTGTCACCTCAGAACAGTGACGCCTCAAAATATTGTCCTCGGTCCTTACGGTCCTTCAACCATTGAAAATTCATGTTCCGTGAGGGTCTCGGCCAATGTGTGAACTTCCTAGTTTGGAATCAGGATGACTTCAGGCCACTTAGTGAAATAACCCTGAGCTAAAATTTTGTTATCGTTTTCACTATTAGTGTCAGAAAACCTAACATTTCTACTGTCATCGCCGACCTCCCATGGCGCAGTCGGTTGGTGCGCCACCGATCGCGGGTGCGGGAGATTTTGTGTTCGAATCCCGGGCAAGGCATGGCTATTAATTTAAGTTAGGTTATAAGTTAGTCTGTAAGACGTCCCCTGCTAAGCTTTCAAGCATAAAACCGGGGGACATTAAAAAGCATTTTACATTACAATACAATCTACTGCCATCCTCTGAAATGGGATTCCCACATGTCTGGAGACGACCTGCTCACTGAGTCGTTGTTGCTTTCTTTGCTGTACAGGTGTGCCACATCCAGCACCAATGGAATCGCTGCCGAACTTTGCTTTAATAATACCAAAGTGACTGCCTTCTGCAATGCCATGCAGTCCCCTGGTTATAGGACCCTACATTCTAGAAGAACCAACTGTAAGAGTTATTGTTTCACAAATTTACTTTCCCAATTCTTATAGACCACTTAATTACCCAGGGTGAGAGAACTGCACTGTGCCCAATATGCTTTGACTGTAGGAACTAAACTGGATATTTCCTCCCATCTGGGTGAATGGTTTACTTCTTTCCATTCAAGTTGCGGTACAAATATGCATATGACCTAAACTAGAAGTAAATCTTTTAACTTCTACGCGCAATCAGTGATTTGCAACTCTTTTCCTTCTCCTGTTCGCAGAGATCAAAGAGACTGCGTCACAATTCCGTCTCTGTATGTCTAGTTGATCTGTGGTATCGCTGTAAGGAAAAGAGAATATGCAGGGAATGAGTGTCTGTGTACTAGTCTGGCCGTCACTACTACGCAAGCGTTTGTGAGCTGCTATCTTTACCTTTTACACCCATAATTTTTCAGCACAACATCCGATCTTGACAGTCCCCAACCAAACTAACATAGGATAATAAGTGAATATGTATTATAAACTACTGTAACCTCAACTAAACTACAGAACTCGTTTAGTTACAGTTTTTAAAGTTTCAGCTGACTATGATAGGTGTGTGTGTGGGCCGTTTTCACACACAGAGTTATAGGCCGTTCACGGCAAAATGAGCACTTTTGAAAGCTCTGCTTATGATCTACTTGTATGCACGTTGTGTTTTTCGGCCTTATGTAAAATTAACATTGCCATGGGCCTCATCGCTTTATTCATGTGTCGATCAGGAGGAACTGTCAAATTATCGGAAAAGGAAATATTTTTAAAATCTGGTAACTTTTATACTTCGATGCATAAAAAAAAAAAAAAAAACAGAAAACGAAAGAAATAATTTAAATTATCACAAATGTTTACCTAACACATTTTATTCAACGTTAAGAGATGGAACTACTTCGCATCTCTCGTTACCAACTTTACTGCGCGTATGCCACGCAATGCGCCCGTTAAAACATACGAAGTTAGGAGCAGTGACTTTTATCTAATGTTGATTTCAAAAGTGCTCACTTTATCGTAAACAGCGTTTAGATGTAAACAATCCTTTATATCCTGTTTCTCCTTTCGTCCCGGGGGCCGCGGTGATGTAGTGGCTAGTCTAATCACCTTTCCCCAAGGCACGTGGGAATCAGCCGGACGATGTCGCTGGTTGGTGTTTCTCGGGGATCTCCAGTTCTTCCCGTTCTTGCATTCCGGTGCCGCTTCATTCTCACCTCGCTTCACTCTCATCGGCTTTCAAGAGACTGATGTTCAGAGCCCAAATATCTCTACTCCATTCCACTAGTTTTGTCCCGATATCCTCTTAAGGCTGTTCACAATAAAGTGAGCATTTCTGAAATCAACCTCAGAAAAAAGTCACTGCTCCTAACTTCAAATATACTTAATGTGTTTTAACGGGCGCACTGAGTGGCATGCGCCCAGTAGAGTTGGTAATGATAGATGGGAAAGTAGTTCCATTTATTAACATCGAATAAAAAGTGTTAGGTAATCATTTGTAATAACTTAAATTATTCCCTTCATTTTCTGTGTTTTTATGCATCCAACTGTACAAATTGATAAGATTTGTGACATATTTATTTTTCTAATAATTCCCCATTTTCACTTGGCTGACGCATGAATAAAGTTATGAGGCCCATGCTAATGTTAATTTTACATAAGGCGGAAGAATACACGAAGTGCATACAAGTAGATCTTAAGCAGGACTTTCAAAACTGCTCATTTTACCGTGAACAGTCTATAGAAGTCCAAACTGCTAACGTTAAACAACCAAGTCACCGCAGGCACAGTCTGGAATCCTGTGTCGCAGCAGATAATCGATATCACTCATTCCTGCTGCAGTTCTGCGTAAACGGCCATTTAGACGGGACGAGTTCAGTCTGACTGCGATCTGAGTGGCACACATCATACTATTTTATATGTACTTTCGTAATACAGTCTTGTCTCTGCGACGTAGGAACTTGAGTAGGTAAGAGATTTGGGCGGCTCTTAACATCGAGGTCTCAAGAGCCTATGAGGGTGAAGCGAGGTGAGTGTGGAGCAGCGCCAGATTGAAAGGGCAGGGGAAGCAGGAGATCCACGCGAAAAACCCCCCGACTAGCGGTATCGTCGTGCACGATTCCCAAATGCGAAAGTCCGGGAGTGACCCCGCCGGGGATTGAACCCGGTTCGTGTAGGTGGGAGGCGAGCAGTTTAACCATTACGGTTGTAGCTTAGGTTGGAGCAGAATGGTGGGCGAGGGAAAAAAAGTAAAAAGAACAAAATAGAATATTACTGATACGGAGGGGGCTGGGGGCCTTCGGGTTCGTGGGCGGGGCCATTCGACTGTTGGGTGCCATGACGGACCGCTGAAAGGCTAGTTAGCTGTGTGCGGGCCCGACGGCGTCTGGTCGCGCGGGCGGATTCGTGGGAATCCCCCGGTCCCTGGTCTGTTCCGGCGGGCGCGACGAAACGAGGGGCGGCAGAAAGGATACCCGTCGGGGAGCTGTCTCGGTCGGGGCAGAATACCTCACCACCTTCCCAGGAAGTGTGAATGATGCTTTTGAATATAAATAGAATTTGTAGCTTAAATTACGGGCGCCCAAATAAACAGCCCCCCTCAAACAAAAAAAAATAGCGAATCTATATAACTAATATATTGTTTTTTAAATTGTATTAGTCATGATAGATTTGAACACTTTAGTTGGCTGTATTGCTAAGTAGGGTTAATGAAATAAATTTAAAAAAAAATCTAACCACTACGTAGGTACTGAAGTAACACAGCTTCTCTCGCGTACACACGGAAGTCGGAGGACATGGCGTCTCGGGAAGTGCTTCGCAAGTGCTGAAGAGTCACGAGAGAAAACCTGTGTTCCAAGACAATTTGAACGCTCGTTCCACAAAAGATGCTTCGTGCCCAAAGCGAGCGAGGAAGTTGTTCGCGACATTTGTGGAAGCTCGCAGCGTCGACGAAGAGTGAGTTGGGCAGGTTGGAACTGCCTGTCTTCGTAGCCCGTGTAAGTCATCCGCGCGTGGATCACGCGAACACAGCACGCACCGGGAAACAACTGCGCAAAGGCTTGCTTGCAGGTGACTTCATCTGCACGCCTAGATGGAGAGTGGCTTGCACTGCGCCTCGCTCTACAACACGCAGAATTTCACTAGAAAGTGGTCCATACATTACGAAAACTGTGGTCGCGGTGATGTAGTGTAGGGGGAGCTACTCCGCCGGAAATCGAACCCGGTTCGCCTAGGGGCAAAATCGAATGAAAACAATTAGAATATTCGACTGTTGCACTATAATCGAATTCTCGATTTTTGTTATTGGTATTCGAAGGAATAATTCGGTTTGAGGTTTTCCTTCTCTACCACAGATGGCGCTAAGTGCTCTGCAATATTTACGTAATTTTTTAAGGTACTCAGCAATTGACATTTAACTTTTTGCCATTTTTATACAGTACAAAGATTTAAAATTTTCTCTTTGCATTTGTCTCTAAACACAGTTTATGTCGAGTATTCTTCTCCACGAAGTGAATGGCAGCTATTATAATAATTCAGTTTTTAAAATTTAATTCTAGGAAGTTTTTTCTTTAGTTTTGTAACTTTTCATGAACTGCAAAGAGCCTTTAACTCGTAAAAATACTCGATAAAATTGATTTATCATTGAAACGAAGAGAACAGATGTAACTAAAAATAAAATACAGAAGAAAGCTTTCGGTATCATTTCCAAAGGTTTACGACAGCTCCAGAATACACATTAGGAAGAAAAAATATCGCAAACTAAAAATGTTACCTTTTTCCAAGTACAAATAAATATTATTACTTCTTATGAACTCAAATGTCATAACTTCAGCCGAATACGCCATCAGTTTGCTCGCTTCAAAAAAGAACTTTTCGAACTGTTAAATTGTGGCAGCATTAACATTCACTCCTTTCGATTAAGACGCAGAGACGCAAACTAAGAAGGAAACTGAATATTCGGAATCCGAATTATCGATTCTATTTCAGGCGAGACTATTCAAATAAAAATCGATTTCGAAGCGAGTATTCCAACCATTACACCAGAGCAGCCCCTTCTGTGTATTATATATTCATATCACTGGTCACCGAACACAAAGAGTAGGCCTACGCCTTATTTGGTTGTGATAATGAAACAATTTCTTTACCAGCTTAAGTACAGCGCGTAAGAATAATCTAATTCGAAACATCACAAACCATACATTAATGTGGGTATGAAAGGGTTAATTTATAGGGTACCAGGATCGTGGGTAAACCTGGCGCCTTACTTCCTCTCTCCGTATGAGCGTTCTTCGCCATCACGGCGAGATATTCCACGTCCAGCTCAGGTTTCTCGCGGCTCAAAACAATAAAAAAATACGTCTGCGGTGCGCCGGTGGACCGGAAAGCGTGCAGCCTCGACCGGGCAGTGCGGCACGGAGAGGAACCTGTCGACCGGACAGTTTTTTTTCCTGCGCCCCGCGGCCTGGTTTACGCCTCCGCCGTGGTCAGCGCTGCCCACGGGTTTCTGGGGCGCCCCGCGCAGACCTGGCCGACCCTGCTGCTGCTTTCAGCTGTTCCGAGCTTACATTATACTGTTACGTCTACCTAAGTCACTGGGCTTGGCAAGGTTTTTTTTTTAACGGTCCTGCCTACCAAGCCGGCAGCTGCGAACGTCATGTGGGGAATCACTGTTAAACCAAATTCCTTCTCATTGCGCCAATTTAAAACATAACTATTTCAAACAAGACGTATTCTACGTGACATTTATTAAGGAATGGTGCTAATATTAAATTTACATATAACTAAAAAAAAGATGGATACATAATTTTTTTTTTTTCCAAAAAATATTTTATGTGGTAATATTCTCTGATAAAATCGCGTCAACATGTTTTTGTTTGAAATAGTTATTTTGAAAACTGACGCAATGAGAAGTAATTTCGTTTAACATTCATTCTCCATTTGAAGTTCGCGACTGCCGGCTTGGTAGGCAGGTCCGTAAGAGACGGAGGTCTTCATTAAATTAAAGAGCAATAGTCTATCGTGGTTTCCTTAACTTTTCGAATCGAATCTTTGAAAAAATATCATCCCATGCATGACGTGTTTGGTTTTTCCCTAAACATATCACGTATCTCAAGCATTTTATACATCACTGTTAACATAAATATAACTTACACTTGGTGTAATTGAATTTTTGCTTATATTTTATGTATATACGTTATAGTATTTCAATTATAATCAATAGGGATAAAACAGGTAGAGAATAGATGTGTTGATAATGCCCGGTAATAATTAGTTCTCAAGCAAATTTTTAGCTGAATGCGGTACGTTGTCCGTTTGGTGTGATTTTCTAGTCTAGATTAACCTTTGTTTACATGAGGCGGAGGAATATCCTGTTGGTAGAACTTAAGCAGGGCTTCAAAAAAGTTATAAGTAACCATGGATCGACTATATTAATAATTGCCTCATTTATTTACAAACTCTACAAAGAAAATACTTTCGACTTAACACCTCAGAGATTATTTATATAAGTTATATGGCCCTATTTGACACTTTCAATATTTACAAAAATTTGTATCAAACTTTCATACAGTGAAGTGAAGAGATTGGGGCGGCTCTTACCAGCGAGGTCTTGCGAGCCGATGAAGGCGACTGAAGTGAATATGGAGCTGAAGGGGCGGGGGAAACGAGAGATCCCAGAGAAGACCGGTTGACAACGACATCGTCCGGCACGATTCTTAGTTACGAAAATCAGGTGACCCGGCCGGGGATTGAGCCCGGTTCGCCTTGGTGGGAGGCGAGCGTGCTAATCGCTCAACCACCGTGGCCCCTGCACTTTCGTACAGTCCTGCCTTAATACAATACACATTCGACCAGTCGGGAAGGTTCTAGAGCGCTCGAAACGCCCCCAAGCACAGTAGCCCTCTCTACTCGTCAAGTACCACGTCTTCTTCCGTTCACACCGCACACCTCCACCGTTGTCCGTCCTCTGCACTGATGTCCCTCGCTGCACAAAACTTCACCAGAATGCCGCATTTTCAGCCAGATGGCTACCACAAAAACGGCCAATACTCCGGCTGCGGTGGTATTTATAGTATCGGCGGCCTTAACCCGGAAACTCCTTTACATGTCGGGTGGCGCCGAGGAAGGAGCTTACTAGAAAGTTTATTCACTATCCCACTGCCGCCAAAATCTTGAGAAGGGCGATGGTGGCGAAAAAGGGGGGTGGAGGGGCGGTGACGTGCCAGTCCAGGTAGCTGTCAATCATCCCACCCGCCGGGTGTCGTAGGGCACCCAGGTATTAAGTTGGGTTTACAACAGAAAAATTAACAGTCAAATTTTGTGGTATAAGGAATAGGAAAATTTCGCGAGTTCAGTGACCTATTGGCTAGACAACACAGTCCTGTGCACACTCGGGCCTCAGATGTTTGTTTATTGGCTACTGCCACAGAGAGTAGCCAATGTTACTCTACACTTGGCAGTATGGCACTCGCTACTTGTTTCCTTACAAGTCTCCTATTGGTCCAGAGTCATCCAGGGTGTCTCTAATGAACTGTGATCCTATTGCAAAGGTGACTTCAGTGTACACGTGTTAAGAGTCTATCATGTCCTGGAATGAATTCGCGAAATTTTCCTATCCCTAATTATGGCGTGCACAGAAGAACCGAGAGTGTTTTGTCGTGTGTATTGGTTTCCAACGAAACATAGTAGGTCGTGTACCTTGTTGGGATTCCCTTAAAAAATCAAATTAAATAGTTATATTTGAAATCTTAAGTAAAACTTGTGAGGTGACGGCCAATAAGAACAGAGTGGGTGTGTGCACATGTTAACTATTCTATTTGTTCTCAAAAGTTATGTTACTTTGATAGAAAATGTCGGCCTAGAAGTATCTTATACTTAAATATGGTTGTGATATAACCCATTCAGACCCAGTGTACACGATCTTGTATATTACGCATGCGTAGGTAATTTTTTGTCTGTATTGCACACTGCCAAGCTCAATGACCAATTATCTTACTTGTGGGTAAACTATTCGCTAACCGTCTTACTGGTCTAGGTCATAATTGGTTCATATAACTGTAGCTGAACATGAAGCTTACAGCTCATTGGTTTTTGACAATGAAACAAGAGTTGGAAAATGCGGTAGAGAGCCGTTCTCTGTGTTCAAATTACAGAATACGCTAGTTTACCAGGTCCTCGTAACTCTAAAAATAAAAACGATTCCCTATCGAAGATTTCCGGAGTCAAGTTTTTGCGTTTTTACAGCTTTGGTATTAAAAAAAAGATTGTATATTTTAAAAAAGTAAGTACTACGTTCACATAACATAAATATACTACAAACAGTAGTGTATTTTTTAACTTTATATATTACTAGGGATAGGAACATTTCGCGAGTTCATTTCAGGACAAGCTAGACGTCCAGCATGTGTACACTGAAGTCAGCTTTGCAATTGGATCGCAGTTCATTAGACACACCCTGGACAACTCTGAACCAATAGGAGACTTGCAAGGAAAAACGTATCAAGGGCCATACTGCCAGGTGTGAAGTAACACTGGGTACTTTCTTGGGCAGCAGCCAGTGAACAAACATTGAGGCTCAAGTGTACACAGGACTGCGGAGTCTAGTCTACAGGTCATTGAACTCGCGAAATTTTCCTATCACTAGATATTACATAAAGACATGTTTGATTTGCATATCTTAGTTTTGATGGCGGTAGCACAGTCTTCTTACTGTAACCCCCCTTCGCGTCTGTTTATTCGTGTCACGTGTATTTTCATAAATATACCCATAAAACTGGTTGTCGAGTAGTGGTTCACCTTCGTGGTTACGGCTTATTTTTACACGAAAGTATTATTGACATGAAATAACTGCGAATAAGTGACGCATCAATAATATTGCCCAGAAAACATAATTTAAACATAATATAAAAAATTAGGTTAACCAGTGGCGTGTAGTGAGTTGTTTTACACGATTATATATATATATATAACACTCAGTCTTGCTTGCTAGTGCCGGGCTGTGGTTCCATTTTCAATTTCTACTAACAAACACAACTTCCCAATTTGCTTACCCTCTACGTGTATTTACCGTTTTATAATACCTAACATTAGTTATAATAACGGAAACGAAATTAATATAATAATAATTAAACTGAATATTATTTAGAGAGCATATTACAAATTATAAGAAAACTCCTGTTTTCCCGAACACTTTCATCCACTTTCCAAGGAATAATGTAGGACTGGAGGACGCAAACAGAACGACTGCTTACCCTACCGAAGGACTGTGGTTGGTGACGGAGTAACTCGGACGTGTGGCGTGTTGTTGCTTGCGAGTTCGATTCATCGCTAGTCGCTCCCTTTTGTGGAAATAATTACTAGATAGCAGCACTATGCGTGTACAGTAGAATACGGGAGTTACGAAAAAACGAAAACTCTTTTTCTCGAATCGGAAACGGGAAACTCAGAATTAAATGTGCTTAAAGTTAATGCGAAAACTATAAAGGATCAAACGTTTCCAATACGTATAGGGTAAGCATTGCTTTCAACATTGCCACTAGAGCACATCGTAACAAAGTGAGAATGTGTAGTTACTGTGTGTTCTGACGTGGGCAATACCGTGGATCTTACTTCGGTAAACAAATTAATAGGATAAGGATCTTTCATTATACCGTTGAGTCACAACTCTCTACTTATATGCTCCCTGAAGTTTACAGAGATAAATAGCAGCTTATTCAGCGAACTCTAGTCCAACACGCATAAAAACTTCCGTTATTTTAACGATGTTGGAAGGTTCCAAAAGAAATTATAAGACATGCGTAATAGCTTTTAATTACGATTCCATCCTCGTCTGGGGCATGCTTTCTTTTCGGACCAAAACATATCAGGGACACGTATATTATTTCCGTAAGAAAAAATACACCGCAACACAATTCAAACGTTACGTGTACCTTCACATTTTTATTGCGGAGGACCCAATTACTAACTTAGGCTGTTTCCGAATTCTCAAGAAATACATACTTGTGCGTACCTGTCCCCGGAAGTGACATCACCATGCATATACTAGCGGTGTCCGAATTCGCAGTATAGTACCCATAGGCTCTATACTTAGCAAGTATTCGAAATTGCATACTTGCTGGGCATACTTGCGTACTTACGGCAGTTGCCATATTTATTTCAGTTCTGAAAATTAACGTGTACGTTTCGTTGTTATAAAGCCTGCAAGTTTTAAATGTTAAAAAGCATTTCCAATATGTCGTTCTGTTGTATGTGTAAATAATTGTCATTGTAGTAAATGTGCTTCCAATTATGAATAACATTCTGAGCGTTTTATAGACGTCTGCAGCATATTTCCCAGGCGTATGCTTACAAATAATATTACAATCGCAATCCGCATTTTCAAGTTATTACAAACACCATTGAATTATATTTCTCTTTATTTTGTTATCAATGTGTATATTTCAAACACACACGTGTCGAGGAAAGAATGACAGTTTCTGTGTGATGCCCTTTCACATACGATAAATAAATGAAGCAAATCGCATAACAGCTGTCCTAATTTGTTTACAACCTTCCACTAACGTGATAAAGCAATATCCAAAGGCTATTGCTATGGTATGAATATTGTGAAATCGAGAGAAGCTGAACAGATAAATATAACGTCATGATACCGAGGTGCAAGACGTTCTATATTCCGGAAAAAAAAAATTTCTGCTGTACAATTCGTACTCAAAGTGTACAACGACTAAAAACAGAATTTATATCGGCATATATTTGTGTATTAGTTTTCGTTCAAAACAACACACACCTGTTGTCTTACTGCTCTAGCAAGCGACCAGTGTATAACAATATTTCTGCGCCGCCTTTCATTTCCCTCCTGTAAACGAAACGCGCCCACTAATGTTCCTATTAATTACACATTCCCGGCTAAAGCCATGCTTCAGCTCTTAAACATGTGAGATGTCAAAGTACAAAACCACGACACAAAAATAAATAACAAATTCGTATATGGTTATGTGTTTTCAGTGTGCATTTCCATAGAAGTTGTCGTAATGTATATATAACACCATACGCCACATATTACTGTTGTCGCATAGTTTCTGGTATTTCCGCCAGAATGTGCGACCAGTCTAGTAGGAAGAGGCGATAACTTTTCCGAATAATCTCAACAAGTGCACGACAAGTACACATCACGGCTATTACGCATACGTATATATTGACAATTCGGAAACATATTTAGTTCCACGCGAGTTCACGCAAGGCTGTGTAAATGCCAGGATCAGAGAGTTATGACTAGGGACGGTTGTTTTTCGGCGAAAATATTTATGGTCATGCTAGACTTCAATATCCTACTTCCACAAGCACAGCTTCCTTTGGTTATTGGCCGGGTGTATACGTGAGAAGACGTGTTCTTATTTGACTGGGCTAATAGTAATAATTTACTACGATACTGAACGCCCCTGATTCGCGGACAGACACTTGAAGCACGTGACATTTAAAATCATCCAACCGCGGATGTGCGTATGAGTCTTTTGGAGTACAACTGGTCCTGAAATCTTTTCGCGAAAAACGTCTGTCTCCTGTTATTACTGTCATGCCATTTTCAAAATATGATGCGCACGACAGTGGCGTATGGTGAACTGTTGCAAGGTAAGCTGCCGTTAGCTCTGTTGCTTGCTATAGTTTACACTTCCGCCAATAAAACATAGCTCGTCAGGTGACGCCACAGGACGTGTGTAATGGGTCCTTTGCTGCTCGCTTGTGAGTGGTCGGAATACAATCAGTACAGTAGTGAACAAGCAGCAGCTTACCTTGCAACACTTCACCACACGCCACTGGCGCACGAAACAAAATTATTTCCAGCAGCCAGCAATTTCAAGCACTACAATGATACGTTTAGACACGCTACTATAGGCTGTCCACGATAAAATGAGCACTTTTGAAAGCCCTTCTTAAGATCTATTTGTATGCACATTGTGTGTTCTTCCGCCTTATGTAAAATTATCACTCCCATGGACCTCATCGCTCTCTTTATGCGTCGGTGAAGTGAAACTGTAAAACTATTAGCTAAGTAAATATTTAAAAAATCCGCCCATTTTTACACTTCGATGCATTAAAAAAAAAAAAAGAACAGAAAGCGATAGAAATAATTTAAATTATCACAAATGGTTACCTAACACTTTTTATTCGACGTTAAGATATGGAACTACTTTCCCCTCCATCATCACCAACTTTACCGGGTGCATATCCCTCAGTGAGCCCGTTAAAATATATGCAGTTACGAGCAGTGACTTATTTTCTATAAGGTTGATTGCAAAAGTGATCACTATATTGTGAACATTCGTTACCATGTTACAATTCGCTGCCGACTACAGTGTGGGTATATATAGGGATAGGAAATTTTCGCGAATTCATTCCAGAACATGGTAGATGTCCAACACGTGTACACTGAAGTCACCTTTGCAAATGGATTACAGTTCATTAGAGACACCCTGGATGACTCTGGACCAATAGGAGACTTGTAAGGAAATAAGTAACGAGTGCCATACTGGCAAGTGTAGAGTAACATTGGCTACTGTCTGGGGCAACAGCCAATAAACATGCAACTGAGGCCCGAGTGTACACAGGAGTGTGGAGTCTAGTCTATAGGTCACTGAACTCGCGAAATTGTCCTATCCCTAGGTATATATTAAACGTTTCCTTTGAAATAAGCATGAAGTACCGATTCTTTTCTTTTCGGGAGAGGTAGCGCGAAGTCTGACGTCTGACGTGGGTTGAGAAGTGGACAGACGGCGAATTGGACAGGGGACGGAGATTTCGAGACGCATGCATTTTCGTCCGTTGAAAAGAAGAAGAAGGGGGAAAAAGTCCTGCGGAGACAAACAGTTTCTCCTTCCGTGCTTCCTCTTCCTGCCGGAAATAATAGCCGTGGGAACAGTAAACACCGGTGTGAAAACTGCCGCCCGCGTCCCGCCTCCTTGTGCAGTACGACGCCCGCCCGCCCGTCCTCCCGCCCACCGGACAGCGAGACGCGGCTGCGTGATATTCGCTACGACCAATAGTGCACGTAAACAGTACATTTACCCGATGTTCGCTACATTCCATTCACGGTTTCTTCGGCCTTTTTGAATCAAACCTTTGAAAAATCTCCCCATGTATGACGTGGTTAGTTATTTCCTAAATACGCCGTGTATCGCAAGCGTTTTATGCTTATTTTCATAAAAGTTACTTTTATTTTTTGTTAAATTAAAATGTTATTCATGTTTTATCTATAGATTATAATGCTTAATTTATTAATAATCCGAATGAAAAACAGGGAGAAAATAAGTATGTTGGTAATGCCTAGTGAGAAATAATACTTATATAAAATACTGTTACAGTTATTGCCCACGAATGTGGTGCGTTGTTCCTCTCGTGTAATTCTCCAGACTTAAGCTTAGTTAGCACGAGGCGGAGGAATATCCTGGAAGTAGAACTTTAGCAGTGCTTCAAAAAAAGCTGAAGTAACCCGAGAATGGAGTATATAACTTGTTTTTCAGACTGTTTATCGAAATTTTTGGCACGAAAAGACGTAAATATTAATTTGAAACAACTTCTTGCATTGTTAAATACTCTCTACCTTTATTATTCTGTGAGTACTGATGGAAGATCAGAAATAAGATATTTTTTCTTATCTTGCATCAGTGCTCCGATAGTAGTAATGGTAAGTGGTGAATATCTATCAATGTAAGAAGGTGTTAGAAATTATTTTTAATGTCTTGTCGTGCCAAAAATTTCGAAAAATTTTCTGTAAAACCGCTTTTGACCAAAATTAAAGCCAATACACTGCTTTCGTGCACCATTGGCCTTAACCCTTTCACATCCAGTGGTCTACTTCTTCAGGTGTTGCAAACGGCATGTTTTATGATCCGTACTGTATTTAACGGCCCTGCCTTTCAAGCCGGCAGTCGCGAACTTCAAATGGGTAGAGACCTGCAAAATTCGCGTTATTATAGGCTATTCACGGTATAATGAGCACTTTTGAAAGTCCTCTCATTTGGAATAATAGTAAATAAATTAATTTTAATTTAGTTTTAGACGTTAACTCTGTGTGCGATGGAATATCTACACTGTGTTTATTATTTACATGTCCATATTTATTTAAAGGGCTGGTTAAGTGGTAAAACAGCGCTGAAAGGAAAAAAGTAACTAGGGCCTCAAAAGTGCTTACTTTACCGTGAACAGCTTATAATTGAGGACACGTTAAACTTCAAACACATATACTTTTGCAATAAATTTTTCACTGGGGTGTACTGTATTTGACACAGCCTGTGTAACTCTGCGCCAGTAAATGAACTCTTCACAATTGTGTAGTCCAATCACGTTCAGTGTAGTAAAAAAAAGGAGTGACTTTACATCTTTGCAGCAGCCAATGGGGAACCGGAGCCGGTTCGAGTATATACATCGTGGTGAAGTTTAGCCTGATGTCAAATAATAACGCGAATCTTGCAGGTCCCTACAAATAGAGAATCAATGTTAAACGAAATTCCTTCTCATTGTGTCAATTTTAAAGATAACTATTTCAAACAAAAAAAGTCATGACAACTTTCTCAGAAAATATTGCTATTAATTTTTTTTTATAATTTTTTTTTGTTGTGAGTAAATTTGAATATTACATTTTAGTAAAAAATATACATAATAAACAAAACAACTGGCAAGATGTATTAATACAGCAACATTTCTTAAGAAATTTCACGTGGAATACTTTTTGATTGATATAGTTATATTCAAGTTTGACGCAATGAGAAGGAATTTCGTTTAACATAGATTCCCCATTTGAAGTTGCCGGCTGCCGACTTGGTAGGCAGGGCTCGTAAGACGACAAAACCCTTATTTCGTTATCACAACCAGTGAGCTACAGACTTCGTGTTAGCCTATAGTAATGTGAACCAAACAGAACCTAGGCCAATAGCTAGCGATAGGAACATTTCGCGAGTTCATTTCAGGACAAGATAGACGTCAAACACGTGTACACTGAAGTTGACTTTGCAATTGGCTTGCAGTTTATTAGACACGCCCTGGACGACTGAGCCAATAGCAGACTTACAAGGAAACAAGTAGCGAATGCCATACTGCCAGGTGTGGGGTAACACTGCCTACTCTCTGGGGCAGCAGCCTATGAACAAACATCTGAGTCTCGAGTGTACACATGAGTGTGGAGTTAAGCCTACAGGTCATTGAACTCGCGAAATTGTCCTATCCCTACCAATAGCACGGCTTACGAATCAGCTCCTCATAGGGAAGTCCATTGGTTAGTGAGCTTCGCAATGTACAGTACCAGTCAAAAATAACCTCCATGTGCGTTACGTACGTGTAAGCTGTTCACGTATGTCACCCAGTAAGCCCGTTAAAATATATGCAGATATGGGGCAGTGACATTTTTCATAGGTTGATTTCAAAAGTGCTCACTTTATCATCAACAGACTTTACACAATTGTGTACACCAGATCGGAATGGGTTAAGTAGGTAATAGCCTATGTGGTCGTTCGTATAAAATAAATTAAATAGCTTTTATCTTCTCAACTGTTACCTGGCGGAATGTAACGAAGGCAGTGAAGCTGTAACAAGTTCAGAGAGTTTGGAAAGCTATAAATTGCGATTTGTTGCGCCAAAATTTTCATACAACCTCTGAAACAGAAGGTATAGCGAGAAAATTGCTGAAATCCGAGAACGGAAGGGATTAATCCCCTTAGTGAGCCTCCCTAAAGGCTGTTCACGGTAAAGTGAGCACCTCTGAAAGCCCTGCTTAAGATCTACTTGTAAGCACGTTGTGTATTATTCCGCCTTATGTAAAATTAATACTGCAATGTGCCTCATCACTTTATTCATGCGTCGATCAAGTGAAACTTTGAATTTATTAAAAAAGTAAATATTTCACAAATATGCTCTTTTTTTACACTTCGATACATTAAAAATCAGTACAAAGGAAAATAAACAATTGAAGTCGTTGCAAACGGTTACCTAAAACTTTTAATTTGACGTTATTATATGGAACTATTTTCCATCCATCATTACCAAATTTACTAGACGTATGTCACCAAATTTACCCGTTATAATATGCGCAGGCACGGGCAGTGAATTTTTCTAAGGTTGATTTTAAAAGTGCTCACTTTATCGTGAACAGTCTTTAGTAAGATTGTATGTATAAAATCAGTGTTTGCACCTATACACGCACCTCAGTTAATAAATGTTCTGGGAACACGCCGTTTTCCCAGCAAAGGTAAAAAACAATTAAGTGAATGGCGCCACTTTTTACTTTTATCCTGTTAAATATATTAAAAAATAAACACAATTCGCGAAAATGTGTAAAAATGTTATTTTTAGGGTTTTTCCAAGCAATTTACTTATGGGAAAGGAAAAAAGTAGGTATAACGTGTCATTCATCGCGTGTAATAATATCCTACTATTAAATATCTCATTTCCGAGGAATTCACCTATAGGCTGTTCATGGTAAAGTGAGCACTATTGAGACCCCACTTACTTTTTTACAATCAGCCATTTTTTTTATCCTTCCGCCACTTTAAAAAAAAAAGTATTGCAATGTAAGTAATAAACACAGTGTATATATTTCATCGGACTCGAAAGTTAACGTGTAAGGTTGTAATAAAATATATTTATTGATTATTATTCCAAATGAGAGGGCTTCAAAAGGTGCTCACTTTACCGTGGATAGTATATACCAAGGAATGCATGTCGCAGTCTTAAAGGTGTTGGACCCCAAAAAATTAATAATTTAATTTTTGTTGCAAACATTGTTCAACTTCCACATATTTTATGTGATGAGATTTTTCTCGAATAAAATTTAATTTCCACTATATATATAATAATAATAATTTGATGTCAAATTCAAATATTTTCTGCTCTTCTGACCCATGATAACAAATACTACTCTAACATGAATGACAAATGAAAAAATTTACAAAGCATACAAATGCAATGGGCTACTGCATGACATATGTCATCGCCAAATAACAAACAATATATATTTTAAAAATTTGTTCAACATAAAGAAATTTTTGAATAATTTTAACTTTTTTTTGTTAATGTATGAACTGACGAAAGTGGATCTAAACTTAAGGGGGCCTCCGTATTATAGGCTGTTCATGATAAGGCAAGCACTTCTGGATTCAACCTTAGAAAAAGTCACTGCTACTACCTGCATATATTTTAACAGGCGCACTGAGTGACATGCGCCCAGTACAGTTGGCAACGATGTAGGGAAAGTAGTTCCATGTCTTATCCTCGAATTAAAATTGTTAGATAAACATTTGTAATAACTTAAACAAACTATTTATTTCCCTTTCTTCTATTTTGATGTAAGCTATGTACAGTACATACCTATCTAAGTTCAAATATTAGAATATTTTTTAATATTTACTTATTTATTGATTTCACAGTTCCACTCGACCGACGCATGAATAAAGCGATGAGGCCCACGTCAGTGTTAATTTTACATAAGGCGGAAGAATACACAATGAGCATACAGGTTTTACAGCCCGAAGACCGGCATTCCCTCATTTCTCCCGCACTTTAACTGTACTCTGATGAGTAAGACAGTGCTCAGTACTTTCTCCTCTTCTCTTTTCGGGTAATTCACTGTTCTTTATGCCTTTACACATATTCTACCGGTTTTCTCTGAAAAATCTGTCATCGCCATTCTGAGGTACTCCGATTTCTTCACATTGAAGCCTTTATCCGAGTACCCCATCATGGGTCATCGGAGAGCTCTCCTTGCCTCTTATCGAAGTCCTCTAGTCTCCTACGAATCTTAGTGGCAAATTCTGCCCAGATATTATGGAGACCCTTACCAACCTTGTTTTCTGGTCTCAAAGTGCATGATCTTTGTCTCTGTAATGCCTTGAAGCCATTGTCTGATATCTTCAGTCTTCATACGTTCCATTATCACATGCTGAGCAGTGCCGTCAACTCTGCAGACGTCACACAGCAGAGACCGCACGAGCTGCAAGGCTGTACAACATGGTTTTGAAGTTGTCGTGCCCAGTAAAGAGTTGCATACAATAATGGTTCACATTAATCCATTTGCTTTCCATTCTAGCCCTTGTATTGAGCAGCAACTTATATGTAGTACTTCTTCGTTTATCTGAAACATCCCACCTATCTTACCATTCTTGTAGAGGATGCCTTCCATTATTTCCTTCTTATCTTCGTTCAACAGCCTCGCAACCTGCGCCCTTATCGCGGTGGTTCCCTTGAACTTCGCCAACAGGTCTGCTAGCAACACGCCAACAATCACTGCAAGTGAATCATTTGGCACTGTATTGTATGCCTTGGTTACAGCCAGCATTGCTACCCTTTGAGTTTCCTCTTGTGATGCACCAGCTCATCTCTGTGGTATCACATCACAACGCCATAGGTCACAATGGCCTTAAAAACCGCTCTATATATTAACCTTAATGTTCTGTAATTAAGGTCCCAACATGTATTCCCAATTCTTCTTAATGACACAATGTGCATAATGTTATATACACCGAGAAAAATGTTTTGTTGAATGAAACAAGATATGTTTGGTGCGCAAGCAAAATATTTGTTTGTATAGAGGCAATGAAATATTTTGTTGCTGAAACCAAATTATTTTGTTGTGCTCATTTCATTAACCCAAACAGTAAGATTTGATTGGTGTAACTAGAGATTTGTTTGGCTACACGTACATTAAGCAGTTTGGGCGGATATAAAACTATCTTACAAGTTCGACCTAGTTTCGAACCATTACCACCTACGCCCGAGCGCCACGCCTTAGTAATCTCAGCTAATTTGACAACTGTTGACTCCGGAAAGATTTTAAATATGTATATTGCAAATATTGAGCAGCGTGTGCGAACCAATATTTCAAGTTTTACAGTTTTACGTGTCAGTTTCTTGTTGCATTGTTTTATTAATGTGTTTATATGATTGTTAAGCATCAATAGACGCACTAACAAACAAGGTTGCTGTCCTAATCGTCACAAAAAATACAAATAAACTATCGAGTTATATTTTCGAACGAAGGCAGTCAAATAAGTGGCCAAATAAATATTAATATGTACAGTTGATTCAACAAAATATTTAGTTGACAGTCAAATTTTTTGGCCCAACACAGAGATTTTGTTTATTAAAGCATATATTTTGTTAGATGAACAAAAGTAATTTTGTTGCTTTTCAAATTTGGTTTGCTCAACAATATATTTTGTTAGGGCAACTAAATATATATTTGGCCCTTTACAAACAAATATTTTGTTCGATTTTCTATCAGTGTAGTGCTCAGTTTATCGTGAACAGCATATAACAATATTTAACGCCTCGTGGCTACTTCCGGCCGGAAGGAAGCATGGCGACGGCGATAGAATAAAGTGTAAACAAGCGTCGCGCGTGTTCTCTTTCCACAGAATTTTAAGAGGTGATTATAGGATTTGCGGTCCTTGCTTAGCCCTTGGGGTAAGTACCAAGCAAGGACACTTTTTGCAAAGACACATCAACGAACAAGTTTATAATCAACAGACAAATAGATGGCTTAAAAAGGTGAAACAAACTAACTACCAGGTAAACACACATGAGTTCAGAAAAATTCTATATTGAAACATTTCATCATATGGTTAATTTTAAAAGTGCTCATTTTATCGTGAACAGCCTTTGCCATTGTTGTTTAAGTTTGGAAAATGAAATTGGATTAATTTCCTTGTGTTAATGTTGAGATATAAATAGCGCAGTTATAAACATACTTGTGTTTTCAATATTTCCACAGTTTCTCCAAGACATTGTTAATAATCTGGCCCGTGACAACGTTGTGGGGCGGTAACATACGCACCGTGTAAAAAGAAGAAACCAAGCCAAGTTGTTCAATTAGGCGTGAAACAACTAAAGTGTTTACTCGGTCATATAATCAAGCGTGTTAAGTGGATCAGCTTTCTCTGGCCACGCTAGTTTATGGACCCAACATTTTGTACCGCTGGAAACTGCTTAGGAAAACAGCCAGCACGGAGTCTCTCACAATTTACGTAACGCTTTCCCAGGCACGACTTTCAAGTCCTAGAATATTAATGTTTAAAGGCTGTTCACGATAAAGTGAGCACTTTTGAAAGCAACCTTAGAAAAATGTCATTGCCCCTACCTGCATGTATTTTAACGGGCGCAATGAGTGACAAGCGTCCAGTAAAGTTGGTAACGATGGAGGGGAAAGTAGTTCCATATATTTCCGTCGAATAAAAAGTGTTAAGCAATCATTTGTGATAACTAAAATTATTTCTATTACTTTGTGTTTTTTTAATGTGTCGAAGTGTAAAAAGAGCAAATATCTACAGCATTTACTTTTCTAATAATTTCACAGTTTCACTTAAACGACGCATGAATAAAGTGATGAGGCCCATGGCAATGTTAATTTTACATAAGGCGGAAGAATATACAACGTGTAAAACAGATCTTATGCAGGGCTTTCAAAAGTGCTTATTTTCCCGAGAACAGCGTAAAGGTTGTCCCAAGGAATTATGTAAATGAGCACTCGATCATTTTACTGTTCTATGGAGCCCGAGCAATACCTTGTACACGGAACAAGTTCTTCCTCAAAATTAATTATGTTTAATAGATCTGAATTATCAAAGCTACTGCACAATACCAGATTGGTATTTCTTTACCGCCGTCTGCTAGTGCCGAGGCCAATTGCATTCGCTTCAGTACAAGCAAATATCTAAGCTCTTAAGGCCCCGATGCTTTTACCTTGAAGAACTATTAAATAGACTTCTTACACACTAACGACACCGTAGGTAAGTTGTGCCTTGCAATAACTGCAAATAAGCGCAGTTCTTCCTCTGACCGTCGTACCCATGTCTTTGTGGCAACTGCAAGCTGTGGGAAGGTAAGTTACCTAATAACAGTCTCAAGACATCGAAGGCTGGAAATTTATCTGGACTTCACGTTTCTGCACAAGAAAGTACGCCTTTTTTTTCGTCCAAGAATTTCAGTTCCACTTTATTCTTACATTCGACGTATTCATTAAGTTGATATATTACGGATAGCTATACGTAGTTCGCACAAACGAATTGCGGGTTAACGCAATCGCTCGGTATCTCAGGCAGTTAGTGACGTTCAGAGTTTAGAAATTCGTTCTTTGTTGGGGAAGTACTGAGGATTAAGCTACGGAATGCGACCGAGTACAGCATTAAAGAAACGTGACCCAGATATGCACACAAATGTAGGTGTTCTGTTGTACTTAAAAGTGTATGTACTTTTCGTGCAATAAATATTGCTTGGGGACGATATTGTGCATAAAATATCGATTACAAAATTTTCAGCGCAGTTTACCAACGAAGAACGAGCATATTTATTTACCTTAATTATTAAACCATTTAATGGTTTTCACTTCTAAGCGTTGGATAGAGGAGCTATAGTCAATTCCCAGTTACTTCAAACTTTTCTGAAGCCGTGATAAAGTTCTTCTTTTAGGAGATTCCTCCGCCTTAGGCAAACAATGCTAAAGAAATCTTAAGAATAGAAAATTACACCGAAGGGGACGAACCACCGCATTTGTGCGCAATCAGCGTAATCACATTGTGCTTGAATACTATTTCTTGTTAGGTATTACCAACATACCAATTTTTTCACTGTTTTCATTCATATAAGTTAAAAACAATATATATAAGCAAAAGTTCAATTCAACTAAAAATAAGATACTTTTGATAACAGAAGTGTAAAACGCATGTTATACACGACATATTTAGGGAACAAGCAAACACGTCATGCATGGGGTGAATTTCCAAAAGTCTGTTTCAAGAAGTGTGAAGAAACCGCGTATAGACTATATATACCCTTATCTCCTACTCGCGTCATGTCTCAGACGCACAAAATGGCCCCACAAGCCGAGCCCCTGTTGTTATCACAACTCCAACGTCAACAAGAGAATGAACCAGCTCAGCTGCCCAAGTCACCGACGGGTCATAGCACTTGAAGGTCACCCAACTCGCAAACAGCACTGCTGTCGTGGGTTATGCTCTTCTATCCCCTTCTAGAACACGACCCGCGTAGATTTACGTACCAATGAACCCACATCCGCGGCAGGAAGCTCCGCACAGAGGCTGTCGTTGTTGGAACTTGCTGCCTTCGCGGGGGTTATCGCCGCGGTTTCCGCAAGTCCCGCCAGAGTGCGTGGGACATAGATTAGCGCTGTAGTGGTCGATTACGTTCTACAACTTTGCGGAAACCAGTAAAGAAAAAACGACGATAGGGCAATAATATATAACCGTTTGTTTACCAAATTTGTAGGCAGATATTTTACCAGAGGGATGTACGTACATATTTCTAAAGGCTGTCCACGATCAAGTTAGCACTTTTGAAATCAACCTTAGAAAAAAATCACTGCTCCTACCTGCATATATTTTTGCGGACACACTGAGCGACATTCGCCCAGTAAAGTTGGCAACGAAGGGTGGAAAGTAGTTCCATATCTTAACGTCGAATAAAAAGTGCTAGGAGTCAATTTGTGATAACTTAAATTTTTTTTTCGCTTTCAGTTTTTTTTATACACTGGAGTGCAAAAATTACCAGATTTTGTAAAATATTTACTTTCCTAATATTTTCACAGTTTCGCCTGATTGACGCATGAATAAAGTGATGAGACACATGGCAATGTTAATTTTATATAAGGCGTAAGAATACATAATGTGCATACAAGTAGGTCTTAAGCAGAGCTTCCAAAAGTGCTCATTTTACCGTGAACAGCCTCCATAGGCTAATCATGGTAAAGCGAGCACTTTTGAAATCCCTCTCATTTGAAATAATAGTCAATAAATATTTTTTATTGTAGCCTTAGACGTTAACTTCCGAGTGTTGTGGAATATACACACTGTGTTTATTACTTACATAGCAGTGTTCATTTTAAAAGGTGGTTAAAGTATAAAAAATTGTTGGAAGGAAAAAAGTAACTAGGGCCTCAAAAGTGCTCACTTTACTGTGAACCGCGTAAACCGAGATTTTTTCTTCCGACATGTCATTGCGGCTCAAGAAATCATGCAAAATAAATTGATCAGTATGTTAAATATGTGATCACGAAGTTTGCAAAAAAAAAAAAAAAAACTCCATCTATGATTTCCTTTTCGTAGTTTCTGTATATTGAGTAAACAAAATTTTGTTTTCCAACTGACGTATTGGCTATTAATGTACGCACCGTCCCCTCTTAACGCACTAACTCCGTGGTGGGGGGGGAGGGGCACCATTTTCTTCGCCTTTTTATCCTGCGTTTGTTTTTTCCGACGTGTTGAAATTGTCCTCTTACCTCTTCTTTCTTTCCCCTCGTCCTCGTCGCGTCGCAGCTGCTTCTCTCTCCGCGTGTGTGCACAAAGCCAGCAAAGTGTGCCGTGTAACAATGGTGGATACTCCGCAATCTTCCACCTGTTTTATTACAGGCTTGTAAAGGAGTTCTTGTGTTCCTTTCTACTTGCGGATGAACGTCAAACCACAGTCATCTCTTGCGGAGTAGACGTTTCTAGTGGGAACAAAGAAATAAAAGGAAATAATACTTTGAAAGAAAAGGCAGTTTCCAGTGTCAGAGAAAAAGCTGGTAATAATTCACGTCATATATATATATATAATATATATATATATATATATATATATATATATATATATATATATATATATATATATATATATATATATATATATATATATATACATATATATACACACACACACACATTACTGTTTCGTCCTTATCGTGCTGTGCTTTGATTTAATGACATCTCATTTTAACGGCTACAATAGTTGGAATTTTTTCCCTGTTTTTTTTTACGCATATCATTTGAATAACTCGCCAGTCGTCAAATTTATACACAAGGAGTGAACGTTATTTGACCAAGTGTCCTAATGGAGCAATGTAGTTGACACGTGTGAAGTTGTTCAAATGCTTCAGTAAACATGCATTAGCAGTTGACTGTAAAATCTCCATGTGAAGCGCGCACACAATCTTTGTGTTGCCAGTGCAACATTCTTATCTGCAACTTGTATAATTAAGGTTAACAAGAGATCATTTGTTGTTTGTTCACTAACAGTTGTTAGTAACCATAGCTTGCTAAAAGACCACGACTACCCAATACGTCTTCAAGGCAATTTAAGCATTTTTTTCCAACAGCAGTTGAAACTAACTTCATATTTCAAACTCAGTATCGCAAGCAGATAAATAAGAATACTGCAACGAATAAAGCATAAAATTTGAAAATTTTTATTAAAGTTTTGAGCTCTGAATTTTAGCATAAGTGTAACTGAAATATGAATCTTATATTGCAGCCGTAATTTAAAACAGTAACGCAAGTACTTAAACACACTTTAACATTTTACGAGATTCCGCAAACGTGGCGCACTTTCGAAAACTTTTCTGGTAGTTACTTTGACCCCGAGAAAACTCGCCTTTTCGCCTCCTTGGCCAACAGTTCTAAGTCTCACAATAATCAAATGCAATGTCAACGCCAGCAAACTGCCGACAACTTTCAACAACCTTCACAAGTGTTAGTCCCCTTACCCGGTCGCACCACTGCGCCACGCCGCGCTGTCACGTATACGAGCGCCTATGCGGCGCGTCTCTGTGTCACGATGTCGTCGCTCGTGTGCGAGATTCACGCGGCAGAAGACGCAGTTGTGAACATGGACTCCGATAAAGAAAATCTTCTGCATGTTCTCCTCCTGAGGCGGCGTCGTCGCCGTTTCTTTCGACGAACTTTTGTCCTTACTGAAAACACACATCGGGAAAGCTGATACAAATATGAGGAAGAGTATACTAGCCGAGGAGAGACTTGCGATTACACTCAGGTGGGCACTATTAGCTAATTCAGCCAAATTATGTTAATCTATAAATAAATAGAACATAGGCTAATCAGTAACATTTCTGGCAACTGGTTTTTATCATGAACAGTTGTTACTGGTTTGCAACAGACACGTGGTAATAATTCGCAGGGTATAACTTACTTTTATCAGATTGACTAGGTTAAGTAAGTAGGGCGTAATGTAAGCACGTATTGAGATTCATTTTTATGGATAAATAAATGTGTTTCTACAGGACAGGGTTTTAGGTCTACATTCACAAACACATTATATACATTAATATATACAAATTGGCACAGGTAGTCAATTACACGTCGCTGTTTACAAATGATTAACATTATGTGGAGTATTACAATATCTGTTTTAATATATGTAAAATAAAACAATATTGACATATATTACATGTATTCGAAACTTCTGTAATGTATAGGAATCCACATTATGATTAAATTCTCTGTGAAATTGCATTATAAAAAGTGTGTGTGTGTGTGTGTTTAGGCGTGCCTGTATGTATGGGAATACGTAATGTTTTAAAGAGAAAAGCTGATACAGTCTTTTCGCTGTATTTTCTCACCAATGTCTTGTAAAATCATCCCAAGTATGCGTTGTGTGTTTGTTTTTTTAATATGTCACGTAACTCAAGCGTTTTGTACTTCGGTTAACATAAAAGTATCCTACTGTTGTTCAAATTTTACTTTTACTTACATTTTGTCTGTAAATTATAATGTTTCTTTTAGAATTGATATGAATAAAATCTGCGAGAAAAAGGTCGTGTTGGTAATGTTTAGTAAAAAATAGTTCTCATGCAAATATAATTAAACTGATTGCGTACGAATGCTGTGCGTTATACGTTTGGTGTTATTTTCTAATCTTAGTTAACCCCAGTTTGCATGAAGCGCAGGAATATCTTGAAAGTAAAATTTAGGGCGGCTTTAGAAATTTGGCAGCATTTAGAGAAATTTCTGGACGATGGCCTACGGCTCTATAAATATTACAGTGGTCCAAGGGTCGGAAGTATTATTGTGGAAGGTAATCGGCTGAGTGAGGTAATAGTGCAGCTAGGGACATCGGCGAAGGGACGGATTACGACGGAATTACGAGACGACGGCGGACGTGGTGTTTGTGGTGTGAACGGACGAGTGAAGGCTACTGTGCCTGAAGGCGTTCCGAGATCTCTAGAACATTGCGGACTGGTGGGATCTGGACTAAACTGAGGTGGGACTTTATGAACATGTAATCGGACATTATTGTAAATGTTGGAATTGTCAAATATGGACATATAATTAATAAAATAATTGAATAAGTTTTGATACTCTATCTATTGGGACTAATTTTTAATCATTTAACTACACTAACTTCTTTTAGGTAACTGTAAATTGTATTGATAGAATTAATTAATTAATTGCAAAAGCAAGTGATATCAATTTATTGTGAGATGTTGGGTCGAGAGAATTTTCTTTGTAGTGTTATGTGTTGCAGCTGGCGCCGACTCAGCTGCCCCACGCCGTAATCGGAAACCCATATCGTCCTCCCCTCTTCCTGAAATGATGTGCTCGTGGCTGGCTGCCTCCTGGGAATCCCGTGAATGCTGACAGCGGCGAGACTTGCTGGCGTCACAGACCTCCTCTCGCCTGCTAGAGTTTCCGATGCGTTTAGCTACGACGTAAGAATGTTCTGGTGAGACTGGCTGGTGCCTCAGCCCTCCGCGACGCATCACGCGAGTTGGGGAAAATTCTAGGTTACGGCCTAAGACACTATATATACTGCCGCAACTCAGCGGCCGGCAGTCTTTGATGGAGGCCGTCTGGACGAGTGTGCGCGAGCGAAATGAATAATGGACGACGACTGGAGATTGCGGGACGACGGCGAGTGAGGTGTTCGTGGCTTGAATGGACGAGAGGGTGTGAAACCGACGAGTGAAGCCTACTGTGCGTGAGGGCGCTTGGATGACTCTAGAACATTGCGACTGGCGGGACATGAACTGGACTGAGGTGGGACAGAATGGAAGTGTAATACTGATTTTATTGTAAATATTCGAACTATCAACTATGGACGCATACATTATAAAATTATTGAATAGGTTGATACACTGTATATTGAGACTGATCCTTAATTATTTAATTTCATTGATTTCTTTGTAGTAATTATACATTTTATTAATTGGTGTCAATTGTGAACAGTAAATGATTTCAATTTATTGTGAGAATGTGAGTTCAGAGATTTTTGCTGTAGTTATTGTAAATAAAATAAGGAAATTGTAATTAATTCTTTTATTTGATTAAGACCTCCATCCCTTAACGAACTCGGTATAGCTCACTTGATTTCTAGAGGGAGAAATTGTAACACTAGTTATAATAAATAAAATTAGGAACTTATAATCAACTCTTTTATTTAATTAAGACCTCCATCCCTTAACGAACTTGGTTTATCCCTCTAATTTTGAGAAAATTGAAACAATACAAAATACATAAACTATCGGGTTCCAAATGCGAACAATACTGAGCTTATACGAAGTGTTTTTCGCCACTGGATACTCTTGTCACGACTTAAAACTATTTCTTGAAACACCAAAAAGTAGCACTAGTCACCTGTAACACTTAGCAATACGTAAAACACTCGAACGTCGCTACAAACTTATATACGTGAGTTACATATTGGAGATAACACGTCATACAACTGATTTTCGCAGGTAGACGGTAGCCGAGCGATGAGAGTTACAACTTTACTTAAAATCGATTAGTGTTCAACTCTCGCTGGAGTACAAAGCTATAGAGCGTCTCACTCTTAGATTGCAGTGTGCGGTGTAATGGACATTCACTCTCTCTTTCCAATACACGGTTTCTGTCGTTAACTATGTCATTGTTCCTGCGTGCACTATTGCCCGATGTTTTATCTTTAGCCAGCCTTTAAAAATGCCATTACGTTGCTTGAGCGCCTTCCAATCACAACATTAGGTTTATCACAGGCTTCAGTTTCAAAGGAGCCGCTTGGCTTTGCGTCGCAGGATTGGATTCCTTTACGAGTTAGCAGGAAGGTAAACAGATAAAAATTCTCATAATCAGGTCTTTTCCTTCACCGCCCATTTGTTTCTCAGCTTGCCAGTTACGTCACAAAGCTGAAGCAATCTGGCAACAGTGAGCGCCATAAGCCCTGTACTGCAATCTAAGCGTAAGACGAATAGGAAAGGAAGTGTCCGTAATTTTCCGATGATTTTTTAAATAGTTTTTTTAAGTAGTTGTGCCTAATTTCGTGGAAAATCTCTTTTCAAATTAAAGGCCTGAGTATTTCTGCATTGCCAAGATAAATGTTGCTTGTGAGGCGCTTCAAATACTTTGTGACGTATAAGTACGCACACATAATAGCCACCATGTACAAGGAGCAGGTGGAAGGGAAAGGAGGCGGTCGCTCGTCCACTTTTTAAATTAACAGAATGTTTATCCCCCCCCCCCCGATCCACCAGGCTATTGACAACTAATTCAGTTTTTAATAAGTATATTTCAAGAGAGATTTGACTTCAAATACTTGCGACTTGTATTGCGTTTGTCATTGACCTACTGTTTGTTCGGACACGTCCTGAACACATTTGAACCAATAGCAGGCAACTAACGAGAGGATAGCCCAATCACGTCTAACCTAGTAAAAATAAATGTGTCCCCTCACTACCGCAAAAGACAGTAATCAAATGTACTCGACTTGAATATGTATAGGACGGTGAATTGTAGTCTGCTGCCAGAAAATAACGCGAATTTTGCAGGTCTCTAAGTATTCTTTTTCGAATAATGTATTTTAATATGCAGTATTATTATTTTTTTAAATTTAATATTTGATTTAGCACTGTTAGATTTTTATGGCACTTCTATAAACTTGCATTACCTTTGTATTTGCTTAAGTATTTGTAAGGTTTCGTTTAAAATATTGAAATACATGAAAATAAGTATTACACTTGTGGATAACTTCGCTTACAAACATACAACATATATTAAGAGGAAGAAAGTGATAAGATTAAATTGACCGTGGGTGTGGTTACATATAGTTTGAGACTTCTCTCGCCTCTGGAAACAATAAGTCGGCGCCTGTAGAGTGCTTGCTAGTGTACATGTGGCTCTCTTTGTAAGTAGCTGTGTCTATTATAGTTTTTAAATAACTATGGCGCATATCAATGTAAATTTTTTTTTCCTTCAGAACAGAAATGAAAGTCGATATTTTGATTCCCATTCATAAATTCGGTTAAACATAAATATGGTCGTTGAAATTGCCAAGTCAGCAACTAGGCGCACGTGACATTCAAAATCATTCAACTACGAAAGTGTACGCGAACTAGAGTGTTTTAGAGTACAACTGGTCTTCAAGGCACTAAAAGTATGGTAAAGGCTGTTCACGATAAAGTGAGCACTTTCAAAATTAAGCTTATAAAAATGTCACTGCCTCTACCTGTATATATTTTAACTGGGGCCCTGGGTGACATGCGCCCAGTTAAGTTGGTAACGATGTATGGGAAAATAGTTCCATATCATAACATCGAATAAAAAGTGTCAGGTAGTCATTTCTCTTAAGAGTCGGAGGAACTCAGATGGCCTTATATGTCACCCATGTTAATTTGCACCACAAATTACAAGAAAACAACACATTTTTTCGAGGTAGCATTTGTTCTGCATAAAAAAGAAAAATTAAATCGTTGTTACTGTTACTTAAAAACGGCACATTTTCTTTATGAAAAACATTTTACTGTTACAATATTTCACAAACCCGAATTTTGCACTTACATATTGTTTTCCTATGTAAACTCGTATGCTTGGCTAAAAAGTAAAAAGAAAATTGCATACTTCCTCAGGTAATTATACAGCATATCAAATACTGCCTCCGCTGTATAAATAATATGATTACTTTTGAAATAAATCGAAAAAAAACTTTTGTAAATGATTATATTTCATAAATGAATTCGTAGATAGACCTGTTTTGCACTGGGGCATTTGGCAGGTAGAAGGATTGAAGGATGGTTAATGACCTCCTCGGACTATCCACTATCTCTTCGGAGAATCTGCACTCTCCACAGCTTGTCTGTTAGAAGCAGTGGAGGATCGGTCCGAACATTCTACCTATGGAAGCAAGCGCAAGTTGTATTTGCACTTACTTTCGGGAAGTATTATCTCGATCATGCATATTACTCTTTAGCGATAAAAATGGGTAGGTACAGTACGAAAGGCAATGGAAAACGTTTGCGTCTTAGTGCAAGACTAAGAAAATGGAAGATGAAGCATTTACAAGAACATGCCTCTAAAAAAAGGCAACTACTAATATTATAAACATAATATAGTTCATCTCATGTTATGTTCCCAGATTCTTACAGCTACTACTGCCAAAATATTTTTTAATCACAACTGAATAACATCGCACTTGAAATTACGAAACGGCGGCTGATTGTCGCGTGAAGTAATTGTGGTAGCCCTGAATAGAAAATCGTCTCTCTTTCATCAGCGAAAAACAAATTCCGCTTAGTGAAATTAATAAATTACGAAAGAAGTTTGGAATAAACTTAATGTTATATCTATTCGAAATAATCTTTCACGGCATCGTATTAGTGACAGATTTACTCCATTCTATATGGAAGTTATCATAAATTTAACTGTTTATCTTAATGGTGGTGTGGCGAAAACGAACAGCCATTCATGTTGCTTGTGTCAGGTATAATTTTTCGTGTGCGAGTGCTTGATTGAGCTCCCTGTCAGATTTGAAAAGATTTTTTTTTTAAATTTTGTGCGTACTTTTATTACAATGCCGTGACCAGAAAACACTGAATGAAATAATAATCTGTATAACTTTATTTGGAACACATTGAAATACTCGGTCAATGTTGCTTCTGCCCTGCATAGGAACATAGTAGTCACATTTAATGTTTCGTTTATTTGCAAATTTTTATAGAGTCTCTACATTCATGAGATTCCACCAGCGGTCTGACAAAATGTGGAACCTGGAAGTGTGTGTGTGTGTGTGTGTGTGTGAGAGAGAGAGAGGGCGATAGAGAGAGAGAGAGAGAGAGAGAGAGAGAGAGAGAGAGAATAACACTGCATTTGCATGAACTTATTAATTAATGCTGTTATCTAAATAGATGCATTGCTACTTTGAATAGTTTA
Source organism: Dryococelus australis (assembly GCA_029891345.1). Lineage (NCBI taxonomy): Eukaryota > Metazoa > Arthropoda > Insecta > Phasmatodea > Phasmatidae > Dryococelus > Dryococelus australis. The sequence continues at coordinate 282,115,369 of CM056994.1, forward strand.
CGAATACTTCGACAGTTACATACTATTATTACATAATATTATTATTTTTAATCAATCAAATCTTGTGAATTGAACCGTTACCACAGAGACCAGAATGCGTGACAACCTCTTCTTACCAAGCCAGTGACGTCGCGGCTAGGGGCAATCGTTGCTGGTGTTTATGTACAATATGACCATAGGCGTAGGTACCTGTTTAGTAGTTTACAGCATCGAGCGAATCTACGGTTTACATCGGCATGTGGTATGTTTTGCTTTGATTGGCAAGCATTCAGAAAAAGTGGAATTATCTATGGTGTGCACAGAATAAAAAATTAATGTAATGTATATTCTGTGTCCTCGGTGTCACGAAAATTAACCGAACGGATCGTAAGTTTACGGTTTTAAATTTCCCAACGATTAATTTGTAAAGGAAAACAATCCCGAGGAAGCACTTCGCGTCTAGGAAGTGTTTAAGTGTATGTTGATATTTATCAACTTAACATACAGTATAAATAGTTCTGTATAAAAGATAACTTCTGTGTAAGAATATAGTTCAGTATCACCAAACATTTGCAATAAAATACTTCATTCTGAATAACTATACGATCGAGTCTAAATGTTCAGTTAATCCATTGCCTTACTATTTCAAATATCGTGTACCTTACGTCTGAGACAAATTCATGTGACTAAGGGCGTTTCCTTACACAAGATTTCATTAAAATGAGCCGACTTATTTTGATTTTTTCACTTAAACATTAATATTTAAAGGGGAAAATGTAAGTAAATTACGTAAGTCCTCTTGCTATTTTTAATGACGACGTTAAAATTAAAAATGAAACAATCTGTTACGATACAGCAAAAAAAAAATCATTGGCAAAATCAGTTATATATGTGTTTTATGCTTTTTTTGAAAGAAAAAATTAGTTTGCAAGTTTATATAGATATAATCCATTTTGACTTAGTGCGACAATATTAAACTACTCTTTTGTGACAATGTATTTTAGGAAATTGATGTTAGTTGTTTTATTTCATATTATAATGGGCCAAGGTTTTTTCAAACATTTTCTACTTTTCGACATTGATCAGGAGCATAATGGTTCGTGTTCAATGGTAAAGTGTCCAAGTACCCTCCTACACTAATTCCCGTCTTCCTCTTGCTTACAGCCTTGCCAATAGATCACAATGAAATAACACCTTTCAAAACTTCCAAGAACACAAGTAGTTTTAAAATAATATACCTATGTATAGTGCTTCCATTTAAATGTAACGTGAGAGGGAGTGTTTTTTCAAAACAATGTGTGTGAGGTATTTGTGTATTGAGATTATTCCTTTTAATGTAATTATACATTTGGTAGGAATTTTCTTAGCACATTATGATGACCAAGCACTTTTTGTAGAAATTTGTGAATTTTGGAAAAATCTACACACGGCAAAATTTCGACGAAAACTTGCGTACATTAAATGTCAGCAAACGACGTGTGTGTATATTATATATGTAGGTATATATAAATGTATATGTATAAACATGTGTCGTTACTGCCAGCACCTGTATATTTTGCTTAATCTATAGATAGCTGGGTACCTATGGACTTAATTTAAATTAAACAAAACATAATTCAAATACGGCAGTTCATGAAAAATTAGTCGCAGTTTAATAGTCGAAAGTGGACACGTTTCAGCCATTATGTGCCGTTAAAATCAAACAACTTTTATAACTAGAAAAAAATTGAAACACTGTTTTCTTTTAAAAGTAGGCCTATCATTGCTCGAATAAAAACTTCCCTAAAATTTTCAAACAATTTTTTAAAGAATTTAGAAGTGATCGTAGGTATTCCTCTTTAGATGGAAATTGTTGTTTTATGTGAGTTATCATTGTTGAGCGCTTTCGTTGGATATCTGAGGTTTCTTTCATGTGAATACCGAGAACTGGGAGCAGTTTATGAACAAAAGCAAAATTCTTTCAATGGACCATATAGTTAGAACTACAACTATTTGCTGCGATATTTAAATTCTGTATGAAGCAAACTGTTCCCAGTTGCACGATTTCATTTACCTACACGGTACGTCGTATTCCTTGGAACACTACGCTAGCGCGCCGTGATTTTATTGTCTTCGACCTGTGACGTCACGCGGGAGTTGTCAGGCTTTCTTGTCTCCGTGGTCTCGGTTGAACCATAGTAATATGACCTCTGATATAGCTCGGTTTATTGTAATATTTCTTTTTGGATTTCAGGGCAAAGACAAAAGCAATTAAGAATGTAATATTTGATGGTGACCATGTGCTAGACACCGTGTAAAGTAAGTTCACGCCAGCCGAAACAGACAATAACACATCTGAAGAAACTATCGTGTCACATGATACAAGTGTATCTATAATGAAACATCAACTTCACAGAGAGAATAACTAACTAGCACAACCCCTATACTTTTCAGAAACATGGGCGCCGAGTTGTCGATATTTCTCACTTTGTTAGCAACCTTCAAGCATTTGACTCTTGACTCTCATAGTCCAGTAGGTTGCGGTTTACGAGATATGAGCATTGTGCGTGAGAAGAGACACGGAATGAGGAGCTGCTTTACTTTTAAATGCAAAATGTGAAATGTAGAACTCTCTGTAAATACCGAAAAGACAATCAAGAAAAATATATGTGAACAGGGGCGCAGTGTGCGGGACAATGTATACTGGCGGAGGACATGCACAACTTGAAGAGATGATGTCGGCTATGAACATACCAATTATGTAAGCCAAGACATTTCGTAAATATCATGACGATGTGTGTGATGGGTGGGAAGCTACTGCCCTGAATGAAATGAAGCTTGCCGCAGAAGAAGAAGCTCGTTTGGCTGTTGCTGCTGGTGATGTTGATATAAATGGAGTACCAGTCATAACTGTCATCGCAGATAGCAAGTTGGTCAAAACTTTCATACAGGACCAACTACAGCGCCCTGTCGGGAGTGGTAAGTACAAAATTTCGCTTGGCAATGAAAGAGTACGTGAAGGGTAGTTGAGAAAAGCCGCTGGATGTTAGGAAACTAATCTGCCTGTTTCTTGCGGGCATTACGCGCGCGCGCAAGAGAGTGTGTTTGGATGGGTGCTTGGTTCCGTTGTTTTGATGCCTGACCTCGGAGGCAAAAGGCGTCGGGTTCGATTCCTGACAGGGAATTATTTTTGTAGTTGGAAAATTTCCTTCCCTGGTTAATAACTGGGTGTTGTATTGTCCTTTTACCGTCATACCGCGGAAGGCACTCGCAGACAGCAGAATCTCCTTGCCGATAATATGTCCGTTCTAAGGTGACAGCTTGTATTAATCCGCCTTTCGCGCGCTTTGGAGATAGGATTAGTTGTGTATCCAGTCATCACTGCGTCCACAATCTTGCTCAACACAGGTAACTTGGTACGTTTTATCCGCGACACAGAAACAATGAATTAAAGTATTATGTGACTACCAGAATTTTGCACGTGCATGCTCATATAGTACTGTATTACTATATTATAGAGCATTGAATAAAGCAATACTAAATTTACTAAATAACATCAGAACTATTTACTACCGCCATCGTAATGTGAGTTGGCTAGTCGGCCAGTGGTTTTGAGCTGGTCAATAGTAGCAATAGCTTTTCTCAGCTACCACCTTGGGATGGATACTGTTTAGTTTCCCTTGGGCACGTATCAACGTTGTCCTCAATGTTCTTACCTGCCTTCGGGAAGTTAAAAAAACCTTTATTATATATATATATATATATATATATATATATATATATATATATATACGTATACATATATACTCATACATATATTTACATTTGCATATGCGAGCCCGTGATGTGTGTGGTAAATGTGAAATTTTAGATATACAGTAAAACCCTGTTTTAACATTCCTGAAGATAACACTATTATTTCATGATGCCACAATTTTTCCATAAATGTTGATGTTTTCTTCCTGCACATGAGATTTTATTGTCCTCATTTACTGCATACAGGCATAATAACACAGTTTATCCAAGTGTGACCAAATTTCTAACATTTCACTCTGTTTTGAATGTGAAGTTTGCACTTGAAAAATGATTTTGTGTCACATGAGTAACTATTTACACGAGGTAACAAGAAACAGTACAAAGTCAATAACATAACAATCATATTTTTGTGGAACACTTATTTACAGATAAGTAACTAATATTTAATACTCTTGTAGTTCCTCATATTTTTCTAGTTTTTGTTTAGAAAATATTTTGAGCGAATTTATGCTACAAAAGCCAAGTAACTTTTGGTTTGTACTGATAAAGGATTAAATTAAAGTAATTTTTCGTTGAGTAACTGCTGTAGATACACTATGCCAATTAATTCTTATAACGTTTTCCTGTATTAAACAATTTATCCCCTTGAGAAATGTTATAACAGGGTTCTACTGAAGTAGGCTTATACGTGCCTAACTGAGCGTATAATGCACGGCTACAGACGTAAACAGAAAGTACAGATAAATTAACGGGGCTCATTGCATGAATACACGAAAACAATGGTAGTATAAATTAAAGTAGATGAGTGTCATTTTGAAGCATACATATATATGTGGTTCATTACGTATTTAGTCGCACTGTGATACCAATGCTAACTGCGAATTGATTGAGAATTATGTGATATCAGAATTCCTGGGCTTCACAGTGCTGGAAAAATTATAAATTATTGTAATACCTTATATATGTGGATAAGGCACGATATATAATCACACAAGCATGCTATTTGGAAAATAAGCTTTAAATGGTAGTATAGAAAGTCTACAGAATTTGATAAACGTACAGGCTAACCTGAACGGCGAAACATTTAGTAAAATTTATATTTTGAAAGACGTGAGGATGAACTTGTGTTTTTATGTCAGCGGACTACATTGCTAACCTAAAATCTGCTGTAGCGCTGATGTAAACAAAACCTCACACTTAATACTTAATGCTTTTTTTTCCCGAGACAACACGTTTTAGTTTAAAGTGTGTAGCATAATGTGATTCAGAAATGACAAATTAAATTTAAATTGACTTACCATCTTACTTGTCTGTTGCGCCTTTTATGTGAAAATAATGTTGAGGTGACTGAGCATTGCAAGTAATAACCTACCTTGTCATGCTGTTGTCCAGAACTTCGTTTACAGTGTCGCTAATTACATGGAATTCTTTATTCTTGAATGTGTTTTTTTAAGAGCATGGCAAAGTGAAAGCCAAATTTAATCCACGCAAATAATAATTATAGTTTAATTGCCATTTTTTTTTGTAAAATAATTGCTAGCAACATTTTACATTCCATGTCAATAACACCATAAAATGCATCGAAACGTAATGTTTTAGTGTGTGTTGCGCTTGATGCAGCTGAATGTTCAAATTTACACTTTTATCTTTAGTTTCAGACATAAAAACCAAGTAAATCTCTAGTCATTTATAATTTATTGTGAATATGTAAATGTTTGATCCATGAACGATCGCGGACGTGACTGTTGATCGGAAAATGTTTATTTTAAGACAATTTTGCGAGTGGTTTTGAAAACTAATTTTAAGTGCCATCGTTTTTGTGCGGTCTGTATGTGATAGTTTTGGAACATAGATTTTTTTAATGACGCATATGTCCAGAAAATGATAGTAACTATGCACGCGAAAATTAGCAAAATTAATTTTACACAATTCTTCAGTATGACTAGAGATGGTGATTTATCGCGAAAATCTTTCAGGTAAAGATGGTCACCAAAAAAATATGTTTTAATTTTAAGCGAATCAAGTAGGTTCAGTGTCAGAGAAGCAAAAGCCTCGTTGGACAAGCCAAAAAAAGGAAACTATTTCTCGCACGTACTGTAGCTAGTAAGGAAAGAAACGTTGCAGGCATGTGTATAGGACGGTGAGACCTATCATGATGTCCGACATTTCCACGATAAGTTACCATCTCTAGAATGGCATAATTGTGGTTACATCCCGCCTGTAGTTCATGCAACATTGTCGAAAGAATTTACACCGAAGGAAAATACGCGTAACTTTGTACCTAAAGGTTTACCATTGGCGAGTCGACAAAATGAAAGTTGAAATGTACTCAAGATTCAATCATTTGGGAGACATCTTGCATAAGTAATTTTTATATAAAATGTATTTGTGTGTCAGAATAACTGCCATATTAACAAAATTCAATAATTTAATTTTTAAGTGGATTTTCGTACCAAACTGATTACAAAATCATTGTTGTAAACACGGTCAAAACCTAATTAATGAACACGTAATTATTAATTACAACTGATACAATGAACTCTAGTCTTAGTGCAAATGTTAACTAAATATATAAAGCATTAACAAGAGTAAGTATATTTGCATCTTCCAGCCAATACCTTTGCGCAAATGGATTTTGTGTTTGGAACGCACACCGAAATTAATTATTGTAAACTCTCATTACTTCGGCAGTATCACGCTATATGAGGGTACAATATGATACACAAAAGCATTTCTATAAATTTACTACATTATTATAAGCGCAAAGCGATGCTATTAACCTTAATGTTTTCACTGCTGAATAATGGTTTTATTGGCATAACTTAAGATAATGTATGAAAATATGAATTACATTTATATTTGCCTAATCAATGTTATTACTTTTTCACTCGCAAATAATACTTGTTCATATGGTTTTACAGGCTGCGATAGTAGGATTCAGAAATGAAAAAGTCCTTTTTTTTCGGCGTAAAAAACAAGTACCGTACAACCTGTTGCCGTGCTGCAGCATTAAGGAAAACTCCGAAGCTGTACACATGCTTAAAGAACTGGGAGGAAAACCAAAGTTCATCAAGTATGGAATAATTGTTGAAGGTTTCCGCCAGAGTGAAGAAATGTATGGTATTAAATATACTAAACTAATTGCTGATGGTGACAGCAATGTGTATAAAGTAGTTTTAGACGCGCATCCTTACAAAAATGTTACCGTCGAAAAAATTGAGTGCAAAAATCATCTTCTGCGTAATTTCTGTAATAAATTTAAGGATATTACAAATACAAGAAATAAACAGATTGGTGACATTGTCATGAGAGAGAAGCTTGGTGACAATATTCCTCTGCTCGAATAGAGGCTACTTTTATACGTAGTGATCGTAATAATGTGCCAGAGCTCATTAAAAATGGTCTGCATGATAAGACATCTGGTGTAGTAAGGCAGATGAGCAACCACAGCAGAAGTTTAATCCACAAGGTGTGCAACAACCCTGCAGAACACTACAATCCGGCAGTTGTAAAATACAATACGGGGATGCCATTGTATACGTTACATAATACAATATACAAAAAAAGCCCGGGAAAATTATGTAAAAGAATGGAATACAGACGCAGAACTAAAGTTGTAGCAAGTAAGGCCAAAAGAAAGGCAACAGTGAAGAAGTGTCGTAAGCCTTTACTCCGCCGGGCGCTTTCAGATAACTTCTATGGCACCAATGCAGAGAAACTGGATATGGATCCAGAGACTTTTAAAGGAGAATGCAGGGAATTTCTCGACTCCATGCAAATGACATAAAGTGGGAAACAGAGAGTAGAAAGGGCAACCGTAATGCAAAGAGAAAGAGAGGAATGGAAAGAGAGGAGATGGAAAATACTTACAGCATCACATTTCAGACGAATATGTAATATGAAGCCATACACGAGTTGTGAATCTACAGTAAAGAGTATATTATACAGCAGAATCGATACCAAAGCAATGAAATACAGTAGGGATAACGGAAAACCTGCAAAGGAAGCGATGGAGGAAGAACTAAAATTAACAATTTTAGACTGTGGATTGATCCGGAGATTCCTTACTTCGGTGCCACCCCAGACGGGCTTGTAGGAGAGGACGGAATTGTAGAACTTAAGTGCCCATCGTCCGCCTCACATATGCCACACAAAGAGGCAATACATAAAAAAAAGCCACTGCATGGAATACTGACAAGTCAGGAAACATCTTAAGCATGAAAATAAATCACTGTTTTCACCTACAAGTGCAAGGGTAATTACATGTTACTCGCAGAAAATATTGTCTGTTTGGCCTCTGCACACCACTGGGAATAAGAAATGAAAGAATATAAAGAAACAATGAATTCTGGAACAAAGAAATGATGCCAAAACTGGAAAATTTTTATAAAAACTACCTACTTCCGGAGTTAATTGATCCAAGGTTTACACTGTCAATGCCTATAAAAAACCCTGCATACATTACTGAAAATCAGAGAACGAGAAAAGCAATTCAGTAAGTTTTAAGAAGCTACATAGGAAGAATTTAATTTATTTACAGAAAGTAAAATGGAGTCACGATTTGTTTTCTTCAAGCATTGGAAAAATTTCAAAAAAATTTTACAGTTATGTACTGTGATAATTGTTCATATTATGCATTGTGATCTATGCATGTTAATCATTATATTATATATAAATTGTTTAGCAAAATGTATAATATGTTAACATTCAAAATGCATTTTCTAACAATCATTACATTATTTCAAATTTAAATTGTAATTTGTCCGTTCAGTGGCTACGACCATATGTTATATTTAAATTGTGCTTTATAAATGGAAGAACGAGCCGTACAAAATTAATCAGAGTCTTATGTCCCAAGTGTTATGCTTAATTCGTTTGTTGTTTCAGTATTGCTGATGTGATAGTTACTTTTTCTTTCAGGAATTAACTGAGTGTTGCAATTCGCATGTGTATATAAACTAGATAGAAAATAAGGCGATACCAAATATACGGTGTTTAGCAAATATGCAAAAGTGATTGATACAAAATAGAAAAATTTTGTTGAAAAGGATGGCATTTTTTCATTCATTATATCCATTATATGCATAGTTGTTTTAGAATGTGAAAATATTTATAATGTGAGATTTTGAATAACTTTTGTGTTACAAAATTTGGGATTTAAAAATTTTGGCTTATTAAAAACCAAAAAAAGTGTTCATGCATTTCCTTGCTAAGTAAAACATGACTACTAGATTTATTGCCATTTGATTTTCTCCAAGGTACCTCTATCCCTCTCCCAAGAGCTTTATTAAAATATAAAACTAATGCGTGCCATCATACGTGTTTAAATGACCAATACAATGTTTCTAGATTTATTTATACAAGTACAAATTCGGCTCAAAAATAGAAACACAATAAGTATTAAAAAATAACTACAAATTTATTTTCGGCGTATATTGGATAATCTTTTTAATACTTTTCATAACGAATATAACGTTCACTATTCCCGCTAAGTAATTAGTAACTGAGATTTGCGTAACAAAACTACGTCACTCAAAGCGGGACCCAGGCAAGTTATTCATGCATGCTCAGGTATAAGGGAACAGCCAGCCAGGATATTGGCTACCCTCCCACCCGCTGGCTTGAAAGACACTCATCCTCGATGGAATGCGTGCAAAATGGGCATAGCAACAACCACGTACCCCGTATCTTCCGGTGAAAAAATCGCGTATTTTCAGCCAACTCCCTCCGACTAACGTAAATTATATCTTTGGCTTTCTCATTTTTTTTTTGTATCGAAGTGTAAGAATGAGTAGAATTGTAAAATATTTACTTTTCTAATAATTTCACAGTTTCACTTTATCGACGCATGAATAAAGTGATGACACCAATGACAATGTTAATCTTACATAAGGCGGATGAATACACAACATGCATTCAAGTAGATCTTAACAAGGGCTTTCAAAAGTGCTCATTTTATTATGAATAGCTAGGGGTAGCGAAATTTCGCGATGAGATTTCAAGACAAGTTATACTCCAAAATATTGTAGGGTCGTTTACCTATCTTAATTGGCTGAATTACTTTTTGCCACATGTTTACTGTCTGCACACGATTCACGTAGGAACCGTGCTGATGTTGCAGAATTCTGAGAGGCTTGGTCAAATATGAAAACTCCTTCGCAAGGAGACCGCAACCAATGGCAACAGACACACTGCTGTTGGGTGCTTATAGGTATTGCAGTCTACCATGTACTCATATTTTTTTCGCGAAAAAGTCATTAGCTCTATGAATAGCTTACGATTACGAGCATTGGACATAGTCCATTCACGGTTTCTTCGGCCTTTTTAAATCGAACCTTTGAAAAATCTCCCCATGTATGACGTGTTTACTTATTTCCTAAATACGCCCTGTATCACAAACGTTTTATACTTGTGTTCATAAAAGTTACTTTTTTTCCCTGTTAAATTGAAATGTTATTAATATCTTATCTATAAATTATAATGCTTCATTGATTAATTGATTTGAATAAAAAAACAGGGAGAAATAGGTATGTTGGTAACATCTAGTGAGAAACTGTTCTTATACAAAATATCATTATAACTGATTGCGCACGAATGTGGTGCGTTGTCCCTTTGGTGTAATTCTCCAGACTTGTTAAGCTTGGTTTTCACGAGGCGAAGGAATATCCTGGAAGTATAACTTTAGCCGGGCTTCATAAAAGGCAGAAGTAACCGTGGATGGATCATACATAGGTAGGCCGGGCAGGCGGAGAAAGCAGCAGAAGGAGCCGACGTCGAGCATGCGCAGAGCGGTCGGTTCTCACGCCAGAGTAAGTGCGTGCGTGAGCTCGCCGTACTCTCGCAAGTACACACGTCTGCCGCCGCTTCCACGAACACCGGCTTTCCCCTCTGCACGCAGCTTTACCACAGGTGAAATGACGTGATGGTTCCGTCCATGTTCACGGTGAAGTGCAGGATCTAACTATGTGCGCAGTGTGCATCCTTCCGCCTTCTGTAAAATTAACGCTATCGTGTGACTGATACCTTTATTCATGCGTCGGCCAAGTGAAACTGCGAAATTATTAGAAAAGCAAATATTACACAAGTCTGCTAATTTTTACACTTATGAGCACTTTTGGTACCCTATTTACTACAGACCTGAGGAATTCGCGGATTCAATTCGGAACGAGTTAGAATTCAAAACAAGTTTCTTCATATAACTTTAGGCATTGGTCCACACGGCGTTTGACACCTCCTAGAGAACGCGCTGACCCAATCATCGCCGTCCACTATAGCAGCAGGTAACCAATGTGCAGTTGACATCTGCATATTTGTACATAAGACCGTAGAGTCTAGCATGTAAGTAATTGAAATCGCGAATTTTTCAGGTCTCTACTGGTTACTTTTATCCCCTCAGCCATTTTCCATCATTCCACCACTTTTGACGTGAATACGTCTTTAAATTTGCAATCATAGTGGGTGGCAATCCAGAAAATCCGATGATAACAAAAAATCGGGGGATACAGTTTGGCATTGCAGCTCTGAATCTATCTTCTACATTCAAAATCCAATTACACCACTCGATTGACAAAGGATCAAATAATATGTTACGTTGAGTGAGGAGTGCGAAGCATCGCGCGCAGCCTAAGGGGAAAAAAAGGGGGAGGGGAAGTTCCACAAGTGTGTGAGTTTGTCTCATAACTTCCGCGTAGTATAACTTTTGACTGGTAGAGGCTACGACACTCATTTGAGTTTCAATCGACAGCTCTCGTCAAGATCAATCGTTTAGTGCATAAACATTTGTGTGGAGAGGTTATGGTGAAATTGTATGAGTTTAATGCAAAAACTTAAGAAAACTTTACACAATATCGGCCTATACTTGTCAAAAAGCCAAATCGAAATACAGAAATTGTGTACGGTTAGAAAGAGCAGCTCAAAAGCGATCTAGTGATACCCATAAAACCCCATATGATCAAGTGAAGCGGTACTGGGAAAGTAAAAAAAATCAAGGCCTCCGAGCGCGTTAACGTAGACGTATTCACGCAAAACAAACTGCCGTGCCCCAACAGCCAAACCCAGTTTTTAAAACAAGTATTGCCGCATAAGTAGTAGACGCAGTGTATATATTTCACCGGACTCAAAAGTTAAACTCTAAGACTACAATAAGATATATTTATTGGCTTCTATTCCAAATGAGAGCGCTTCAAAATGTGCTCACAATAATTCTTCTAGAGGGATGACGTCTTCAACTATCGGAATACGTCAATTTTTGAACACTACATAGCGGATTTCTATACCGGACTCGAGTTGGATTGTCGAAATAAATCTGACAGCAAGGGAACTGCCGGAATCGCCATTCCTCTAGCGATTTGTTTGTTAATTTTTTTGTGCTATAAAGAAACTTTAAATTATAAAATTATATCCACAATAACTCGTCCGCAGTTGATTGGTTGGCGGACCTACTTCGTCCGCGGACGCATGTCCCAACGCGCGTGTCTACAATAACGACGTCCGAAGCTAAACTTTCCAACACTGGCACCAGAGTGCACCAAATTCGACGCCGTTCGAAGCTAAGTTTTCAGACACTTAAACTAGAGTGCACCCTTATCGGCGCGTCAATAAACCATATGCGATTACTCGTAAATATTATGTTTCCATCATATTCTATTTTGTTTTCTGATTTGAGTTATACGAATGAGTACGTTTGGATTTTGCTTTAATTAAACTTCATTTGGATATATATATATATATTTTTTTTGCTTTAGTCAGGGAATTTTTGTATTTTTACTTATTAAAGTTTCGTTTTCGCGGTTATGAGATTGAAGGTAATTGCTTTGAACAAATAGTGAGTTTTAACAAATTAATAATAATAATAATAACACCCGCAATTTACTTTTACCATTTGCGCGCGATAAAATGTAAACAAAAACAATTTGGAACACGTCCGCGGACGAAAGTTGAAGTTGGCGAATGATCTTGGGATATGGGACCTTGGGGCATTGGGAGGGCGAGCTGTGACGTCAGAGGGTCACGTGCACCAATCCACAGTTAGGCGTCCGCGGACCAGTTATTGTGGACTAGTCCTAACTGGTACCAACCATAGACTAAAGATGAGGTGGACCGCTTATTCGTCTTCTGCGCATGTACCCAACATTGACTTACCCCAATCCTACACAACTGTCAAAATCACATGGTCAACACTGATGAACGTGTTTGTTTACATCTTAATTTATAAATGACAAGCACTATTATATTAATAAAATACCTTTACCATTTTGAATTTAATTAAAAAGTTTCGCAATCTTGTTAGAGGAAGTATAAAAATATCTCTAAGCACTTGTTTACAAATCAGTTTTTTAACCTAAAATCCAAACCACGTCGTTTTCGCTAGACGTGTTGGCAGAAAAGCAGTTCAATGTTGGGACACCGAGATTGGTTGTGCGCAGCCAGCGAAATCGGTCTACCTCATCTTTAGTCTATGATACCAACGACTTCACTGAGTCCGGTTCGGACAAGGTTTTGTACTGTCCGTCAGTAGTCGGAGCTTGTAATGAATACGGTTTCTCATGTTCAGACGCCAGGCAGTCCCTCTGTCGCTCAAAGTTACCGTTGTCAATAGCGTCACCGAAATACAAGTCGTCGTTGCTCTGACGTACCTGGAGAAATCTGCGTTACTATTCGTTGACAAGCGTGCACTCCTATTACTTTAGTGATTGCGCCGCAGCTTGGTCGACACGGTCGGAAGGATACGATCGAGACGAGAGCACTAGGAAGCGTGTCAGGCGTGACCCAGTAAGGCAGCGCCTCACAAAGCCAGCGGCCAGCAAACAAATGACTGTTGCCCAGTTACGCAGAGCACAATGCATCCTAACCACGTCAGTTAATTATCTCTGCGGGCTGTCGCTAGTTTACTGCCCCTTCCAGCGTTTTCCTCGAGCAATTATTTTTAAAATCAGATCGCCTTCCAGAGGTCGCACCGTCATTCTTGGTGTAGGCCTAAGTCTCATGACTGCGGCTTCGAGTCAGCGACTGAACGGGCCTGCCTACCAAGCCGACAGCCGCGAACTTCAAATGGGGAATCAATGTTACTCGAAATTCCTTCTCATTGCGCCAATTATAAAGACAACTATTTCAAACAAAAAGTATTATATGTGGAATTTCTTAAGGAATGATGCTACACTAAAATATTTTGCCGATTTTTTTTTGTTTAGTGAGTTTCTTATAAAATGTAATTATTGAAATTTACATATAACAAAAAAAGATGGCTAAATAATTATTTTTTAAAAACAAATTATGTAGCAATATTTTCTGAGAAAATCGCGCCAAGGTGTTTTTTTGTTTGAAATAGTTATCTTTAAAATTGACGCAATGAGAAGAAATTTCGTTTAACATTGATTCGCCATTTGAAGTTCGCGACTACCCATGAAGTGAATCAAAGTTCTGGTTTTGCGTCGCACGGTGAGCCCACAGACACTCAAGCAGATGGAACCCCCATGATTTAAGACGGTTTTGGACTATTCTTATATTTGACATCAAAGTTCATTGAAAAGAATCTTAATTGGTTTCTCAACGAAGGATTAATAAAAAGCGTTAAAAATTTTACGTAGATATGTATCGCCCTAAGAAATGTTTCGCAAATTTACCATTTCACTGAAGACGCGTACGGAAGAGAACACGAATGGTATAAGAGTTTTTCCCCATAGCAGCCATGGTTGCTTGTCTACATTTGTTTCAGAAAAAAAAAAAAAAAACAATTATTTAGTGAAGTTCCAAGTGTGTGTAATTACATTTCTGTAATTGTAGTTTGAGATATAGTAAATTTTTCATACTATGTATAGGTTAAGAACTCTCATTACAGTTTAGTTCAAGCTAGGTTTATTTATGAAGCATTACAATGGCTGCAGATAAGCAACACTCATAACTGTTGAGGATATTTGTTGGACGTGTATTACACGCGCCGCTGTTTCATACTATGTACATCACTCTGTGTTAGTGGCTGTTCCCCATCTGTAAGCCCTTTACTTGGAAGTTAATAATTCATCTCCCAAGTACACAATGTGTGGCGACAGGTTTCTAGATGGTTGAAGAACTTCGTTCAGGTAAACATTATCCAAATTAGTATTACGTCTTAAAAGAATTTCCCATTGATATTTTTGGCACCTATTTTAAAGGCGTTATATCGCCCTTACCAAATTCTTAAGCCAATTTGTCGTAAACTCTAAAAAGATTCTCTGGTAAACATCCTGAACTGAATTGGAAGTTTTCAACCCACGTATCGTATGGTAATAATACCACACATCTGGCTACAAATATGTAATGTTTAGAGTCGCTACAAAGTTGGGAAGTTTTATACCCATCTGACTGTTTCCTGAGCAAATGTAGGAATGCTAGTATTAATGCATGGGAGATCTCACTCTACGTATACACCAATATATGCGACATAATTATACTTTTCGTTGCCAACATGAATGTAGATGTGACAATATTTACGTTAGGGTAGATTAAGTGATTGGCACGGAATTTTCCAAGGATCATTTTCAGAAATGTTCATTGAAAGGCTCCACACGATAAAGTGAGCACTTTTGAAATTGCCCCTGCCTGCATATATTTTAACGGGCGCACTGACTGACATGTGCCCAGTAAAGTTGGTAACGATGCATGGGATGTAATTTCGTATCTTAACGTCGACTAGAAAGTGTTAGGTAACAGTTTGTGATAACATATATTATTTATTTCGCTTTCTGATTTTTTAATGCACATTATTTGTAAAATATTTACTTTTCTAATAATTTCACAGTTTTACTTGACCAACGCATGAATAAGGCGATGAGGTCCATTGCAGTGTCAGTTTTACATAAGTCGGAATAATACACAATTTTGATACAGGTAGATCTTAAGCAGGGCTTCCAAAAGTGCTCATTTTACAGTGAACAGCCTATAGCTGTAAACCAAATTAACCAGTTTAAAATGTCGCCTGAGGAATCGACCACTGTGCTGCGACCGGCTGTAGTAAGAGCCGGGCCTAAACACAACTCTGTGTGACGGGCGGGTCAGTGTAATTCACACACACACACAGCCAGCAGGCGAGGAATCGCCATCAGACGCGCGAAATCTCACGGCGGACAGCTAATTATCGGTCCCGTGCATGCTCGCGCGCCTAGACGGGTCTTCGACTTTAGCACCGAGAGAATGTGACACAGTGGTAAACCTTCAGGTCACGCATAAGGAAGGGCCTCGGTGCAATGCCCGGTACACTGAGAGAAAATTGAACAAAATGTTTTTTTGTATAGGACTAAATATATATCTAGTTGAACTAAAAACAAAATATTTTTTTGAGCAAACAAAATTTGAAAAGCAACAAAATTGCCTTAGTCCGTCTAAAAAAATATATGTTTGAATAAACAAAATCTCTATTTTGTGCCAATCAACTGTATATATTTGTTTGGCCACTCATTTGACTGCCTGTGTTCGAAAATACAGCTCGAGAGTTTGTTTGTATTTTCTCTGACAATTAGGATAGTAATCTTGTTTGTTAGTGCATCTATTGATGCTTAACAATCGTATGAACACATTAATAAAACAATGCAACAATAAACTGACAAGTAAAGCTGTAAAACTTGAAATATTTGTTTGCGCATGTTGCCCATTTTCGCAGTATATCTATTTAAAAGCTATCCGGCGTCGTCAGTTGTCACATTAGATGGGTTTACTAAGGCGTAAAACTCGGACACAGGTGATCTAGGTTCGTAACTCGGTCGAACTTGTGAAATAAATTGATATCGGCCCAAACTGTTTAATATACGTGTAGCCAAACAAATCTTTAGTTGCACCAACCAGGGTCTTACAGTTTGGGGCAACCAAATGAGAATAACACAAAAATTTGGTTTCAGCAACAAAATATTTCACTGTCCTTATACAAACAAATAATTTGATTGAACCACACAGATCTTCTTTTATTCAACAAAACATTTTTCTCAGCGTACGGTCGTCCAGGTTTCAGCTTGCCATGGTTTCCCGAAATCACTCCAAGTAAGTGCTGGAATGCTTCCTTAATTCAGGTCATGCTCTCTTTCTTGCTTCTCTTAGCAGCTTGCACAGTCTCTAATGACATTACTGTCGATGAGAATTTAAACCCTACTCACCTACCCACCTTGATCTGCAGCCCTTTTCTCGTTATCATCGCCGTAATTGAGGTCGTCGGGCTGTATGTCCCGCTACGCATCGCTGTGGGTCCAGACGCAGATACCTGCCAGTTTCTTTGTTTTACTTATTCTACATGTTTTACTTGCGTGTCTAAGTCCATGTTAAAAATAAATCTAATAGCGTCCTATACGGCGTGTTTCTTTCCCTATTTACAAACACGTAGGAATCACAATAAAAAACTGCACTAACGTCTTCACTTAAGTATTTTGACAATGCTTACAAACCTAAGCTTCTCAGAAAGACAAACTTAAATTAATTACTCGGCATTTGAACCCAGCGCCTGGTGGTTGGAGTGTAACGCCTCAGTAACCTTGGCTATCGAGACCGCACGCAGAGCACTTAGGCCATGTCCGAATTCAGTACATACTGGTGTACTTGCATCCTTCCTTACTGTACTTACCCTTGACACGGTCAGGCAGTCTTGTTGGCTTAGGCAATAGCTATTAGCCAGCTTTTAATGAATCACTTTTAATGAACATGTTTCTTGGCGGAAAAAACTTGATAATTGCCTTAAGTTATAGGGTCAAATCAATGATTAAATAATAATTCAATTTGATTTACGTAACATTTATTGTCAAGCTGATCGTACACGAATTTGCAGTTTTGATTGCTTGTTTTGCCTTAACTTTTATTTAGGCATTTTAAGGTGCACCTTCCGATAGTTATTAACTCAGTTCAAAATTATGTGCCTATGAAGTAGTGATGTTGCCCTATTATTCTAAATTAATATTATAAAGAGGTAATATGATATTGTTTATTTGTTTATACGTCTCGGATAGTCTCGGAAACTACAGGGCCGATTCTTACAATTCTTTCACTGTTAGAAAGCTACATTCATCCAGATGGACATAGACATATATCAAGTGGAGACAAAGAGGCCCAGTGGCTAGAGCGATACTAAGTGGTGCCACAGTAGCCCAGTGGCTAGAGCGATCCCAAGTGGGGACGCAGTGGCTCAGTGGCTCAAGCAATCTCTATAGTGGGGCCGCAGTGGCTCAGTAGATAAAAGTTATATCAAGTGGGGCCGCAGCGGCTAAGTGGATATTAATATTATCTTATTGTTATAAATTCGCAAGTAGTCGCAGGAAGTCGCAAGTAGTCGCAATTAGTCATGGGTAGTCGCAAGTAGTCGCAGGTTGTCGCAGGTAGTTACGGGTAATCACAGATAGTCACGGGTAGTCGCAGGCGGTCGAAAGAAGTCGCAAGTAGTCACGAGTAGTCGCAGGTAGTTACGGATAGTCGCAGGTAGTCACGGTTAGTCGCACGTAGCCACGGATAGTCGCAGGTAGTCATGGGTTGTCGCAAGTATTGGCAAGTAGTCGTAGGTAGTCGTGGGTAGTCACGGGTAGTCGCAAATATATAAGTATGTATTTTAATAACTCCATAAAACCTGAGCGTAGCGATGGCGGGCTGCTAGTCTTTAAATAAACTAAATAAGTCGAAAATTATTATTGTATCCTACAAATTGCTTCTCAAAATAACGTCACATATGCCGCAAGGGCAAGAGAAGTACCTTTACATCTTTGTTTGTTTGTAAATTTGCATACTTCATTTGCAACGTGGGCAGTATTTATGTCACTTCCGGGGACAGGTACGCACAAGTATGTACTTCAGGCGAATTCGGACACAGCTTTAAGTCCTTCTGACAACTATGCTCACTTAAAAGCTGAATGCCTTATTTCAGTCGGAAGAATCATGCTTGCTGAAAATTCGACCAGGTTGTACGGAAATAAACGGCCGTTTTCGTAACTCACGGCAATTTTGAGTCTTGGAATGGAGTAAACAAGTAGGTCTACATAGTTTAGAACAGTCTTCGTCTGCAGTGACACGTCTCCGCCAACTATTGACCAGGTTCCCGATCTCGTACCGGAAGAAACGTGCGTCCTGTGAAGCAAGTAAGACATGGAAGGCACTTCCTGCACTATCCCTATTATCGAACAACCCGTTCTTCAGGAAGTGACTTTGATGCACGAATGTTGTGTTAGTCAGATGGAAGAGCCTAGGAAATATAGAGGGAACACGATTACTTCATATAATTATCAGGTCACTCAAGTTCTTTTTTGTTAACTATCGCCTCGTGGTGTTTGGCGCTGTTTGCTCAAATATATTATTTCAGGGGAGCGAATACTTCGACTCTGATACAGATAACTAGGGACAGTAAAATCTCGAGTTTTAAAAGACCTGCAGGCACCGCGGTAGCTGAGATGTTAAACTGCTCGCCTCCCACCAAGGCGAACCGGTATCAATCCCCGGCCGGCCCACTCCCGGATTTTCGCAAACAGAGAATCGTGCCGGACGATGCCGCTGGTCGGTGAGTTTTCTCGGGGATCTACAGTTTCCCCTGCTTTTAAATTCCAGCGCTGCTCCATTCTCACCTTATTTCACCGTCATCGGCTGTCAAGGCCTCGTTTTTAAGATCCGCCCAAATCTCACAATTTCAGTTTACACGACCTGCAGGACAGACTCCACTGCCCTGTGCATTGTCGAGCCTCAGTACTCTGCTCATTGGCTGCTGCTCCAATGTGTGGAGAGGTTTTCCTTAGACTACGTGGCACGAGGTCCGGTGTTTGTTTTCGTGAAGGTGTGTTATTGGGGCAGAGTTCACCTGGGCGTGTCTAATAAACTGCGATCAAATTGCAGATATAACTAAAATACGCATGTTTTTGAGATCGAATTTCTCCTAACATGACTTCGCGAAATTTTCCACTACCTACAGATAACTATGCATTCAGTCCTTAGTCACCAAATCTTACGCTATACCTGTAGTGGCGGTTCCAATTGTAACCAGTGTGCTTCCAGTCAAGTGGTTTCTTTTTATTGGAGCTATTTTCACAGTTTCGGATTAAGACCTTTAGAAGCTCTTAGTACATAGGATTTTGGTGACCCAATAGTTTACATATAATTCAAAATGTAAATAATATAACTTTTTTAAAGAAATGCAACAAAACGTGTACCAAGATAGAAACCAGTGGTTATTATTTGTATCCTCGCGTTTAATTGATATGTTAACATTTTTCTCTTACTTTTTGTAATTGCAAAGTCTTTTATCAGATTTTAAAAACTAGTCTTACGTAACTCAGCAGATATAAGGGATCATTTTCGTGGAACCTGTTTCAGCTGCACCGGTTGTAATTTTGTACCATACAGTATATTCCATAGTAAATCTGGTATAGGCTATTCACGATAAAGTGAATACTTTTGAAAGCCTTCTCGTTTGGAATAATCTATATAAATACAAATGAATGGCTAAATGTGTTGCTAAGCGCAAAACTCGAGAACGGCTGGATCAATTCGGCTAATTTTTTTTTTCTTTCAAATATTCGTTGAAATCCGAGGAAGGTTCTTATGAGAAGAAAAATTGGAAAAATTGTACTGAAAAACGTAAAAACGGACTGCACAGCAACGTGAAGAGCGAAATGAAATTGAAAGGATTCGGATATCACAAACCCATGCAGCGCGTCATTCAGCTAATAATCTTGCAAGTTTGAAATGAGCTGCTTTCAGTTACGATGTTTCAATTGACTACAGTGCCTACCAATGCGTTGCTATTGGATCTATGAACTCAGTTTGCCCACATTGTAAGGCATTGAAATTCAAAAATGAAGCCGCTGGATTGTGTTGCGCAAATGGCAAAGTGAAATTAGTGCCATTGGTTCCGCCACCAGAGCCATTGTACTCATTGGTTTCAGGAACAGGAACGGATTCCATACATTTCCTTACAAATATCCAAAAATATAACAACTGCTTCCAAATGACTTCATTTGGGGCAAAAAATGTAGTTCGGGACAATTTCATACCAACTTTCAAGGTAACATATAACAAACAGACTTAACCCCCGTATTACTTTGTTTATTTTATTTTATAGTTTTTGTAACAAAAGTAATAAACCTATATTTTTAATTTACAGATACAAGGCCAAATATATCACCGAGCAGGTTCACTGTTGCCGGTGTCAGATGGCGACTACAAATTCCTGCAAATTTATTTCATGGGCAATTCAACACAAGCAATTGATCTGCGTTGTGCACATAATAGTTCAGTGAAGAGGTCTATTGTAGAAGAATTACAAACTTTCTTTCATCAACACAATCAGCTGATTACATTGTTCAAAACTGAACTGGAACTCATGCAATCTGATAATCACAAAATTGTAATCAGAGCTGATAAAACTCATGTGGGCCAACATGCAAGACGTTTCAATGCACCTACAATTGATGAAGTTGCCATTGTTATAGTTGGAGGAAATTTGGAAGCCCGTGATATTGTTTTACATCGCCGGAATGATCAGTTACAGCGTGTGTATGAAACACACCGCTCATATGATGCGCTACAATATCCCATCATATTTTGGCAAGGTGAGATGGTTATCACTTCTCAATCAAGATGATAAATCCCCTTACAGGTAATTAAAAATTAG
Organism: Dryococelus australis; assembly: GCA_029891345.1. Lineage (NCBI taxonomy): Eukaryota > Metazoa > Arthropoda > Insecta > Phasmatodea > Phasmatidae > Dryococelus > Dryococelus australis. The sequence goes on from CM056994.1 coordinate 282,136,682, forward strand.
GTTTAGCAATGGAGATTTTGTATCAGCTACTATATGTATTATATGCAAATTCAATCACTGTTATTAAAACAATGATTTATTTACAGGTGCCGAAACCAACAAAAATGTCAGTTCAATGAACTATTATTCATACCGCTTGATGGTTCGTGAAAATGAAGACAATCACATCTTGAAATGTCGGTGATTATTTCACCAATATGTTGTTGATATGTATGTCAAAATTGAAACAGAGCGCTTGACATTCATCAGGTTGAACCAGACCAAACTCCGTTCTGAAGAGTATATTCACCTTCGAGATGCTATTAATACTGATGGAAATGCAGAGAATGTCGGCCGGATGACAATTCTTCCATCAACATACATCGGAAGTCCTCGACATATGCATGAATATGCTCAAGATGCCATGTCGTATGTTCGTCATTATGGCACAGCAGATTTATTTATCACATTCACGTGCAATCCGCAGTGGACAGAAATCAAACTTGAGTTATTCCCTGGCCAATCACCCATTGATCGCCATGACATTACGGCAAGAGTCTTCAAACAAAAGTTGAAATCTTTAATGGATTTCATTGTGAAACATAGCGTGTTTGGCGAGACGCGCTGCTGGATGTATTCTGTGGAGTGGCAGAAACGTGGATTGCCTCATGCACATATTCTGATTTGGTTGGTTGAGAAGATAAGACCAAATGAAGTTGATGAAGTGATATCAGCTGAAATCCCTGATATACAAGTAGATCCAGGCTTGCATGAGGTAGTTATTAAAAACATGATTCATGGTCCCTGTGGAACACTTAATCAAAATTCACCGTGTATGGTGGATGGTAAATGTTCGAAGCGTTATCCACGGGCATTAGTAGCAGAAACAATTACCGGAAATGATGGTTATCCATTGTATCGTAGCCGATCGACTGCAGATAACGGAAGATCAACAATTGTCAAAGTGAATCAACAAGACATTGAAATTGATAATCGTTGGCTTGTTCCGTATTCACCGATCCTATCAAAGACTTTTAAGGCGCACATCAATGTTGAATCTTGCCATTCCGTGAAATCTATCAAATACATTTGTAAATATGTAACCAAAGGAAGTGACATGGCTGTGATTGAAGATAGTGCAGAAAATTCCAATGACGAAGTTACCCAATACCAAATGGGCCGCTATGTTAGCAGTAATGAAGCAATTTGGCGCATTTTTTCTTTTCCCATTCATGAAAGACACCCAACTGTTGTTCACTTAGCCATACACTTTGAAAATGGTCAAAGAGTATATTTCACGGCACAGAACGCATTACAACGAGCTGTTCAACCACCATCTACAACCTTGACCAGTTTTTTTTTTTAATGTGTCAGAATGATGATTTCGCCCGAACACTGCTATACTCCGAAATGCCAAAATGTTATACTTGGCATCAATCCTCAAAGAAATTTCAAAGACGGAAACAAGGAAAACCAGTTCCAGGTTACCCAAATGTATATTCCACCGATGCAATAGGCGAATTTATTCAGTACATCCAAGCAACGATGAGTGTTTTTATTTGCGATTGCTGTTAGTCAATGTTTGAGGCCCAACATCATTCCAACATTTACGAATTGTTAATGGCGAATTGTGTGGTTCTTACAGAGAAGCCTGTCAACGTTTGCAACTGTTAGAAAATGACGCTCATTGGGTTCAAACTCTCAATGATGCTGTAATTTCTTCACAAGCTATCAAATACGAACATTGTTTTCTATAATTATATCAACATGCTTCCCATCAAAACCAATTGATTTATGGATAAAATACAAAGATGATATGTGTGACGATATCTTGCATCAAATGCGCATTAGAACAGGAAATCCAAATTTACAAGTCAGTGAAGAAATTTACAACGAGGCGTTAATATCAATTGAGGACATATGCTTGATGATGTCAAACAAAGTATTATCTCAATTAGGCATGGCCGCGCCCAATCGCCCGATGCACGACGCTTTTAATCAAGAGTCGCAACGCGAAAATATGTACGATCTCGATGCTTTAAGAGAATCAGTTCGAATAAATATTCCGCTGTTGAACCAACAACAAAAGTATGTATTTGATACTCTTATGAAAGTTGTAAATGATGGAACTAGAGGGATTTACATCTTGGACGCTCCTGGTGGTACAGGAAAAACTTTTTTGATTTCATTAATTTTAGCAACAATCCTCTCACACAATGAAATTGCACTCGCACTTGCTTCATCAGGCATTGCAGCTACATTGTTGGAAGGTGGTCGAACAGCCCATTCAGCGCTAAAATTGCCGCTGAATATGCAAAGCAACGAAACTCTGATCTGCAACATTTCGAAGAACTCTGCAATGGCAAAGGTTTTGCAGCAATGTAAATTGATAGAGTGGGTTGAATGCACGATGGCACATAAAAAGACTTTGGAGGCATTAGACCGAACCATGCAAGATCTGCGGAACAATCAAAACCGATTTGGTGGTTCGATGATTTTGTTAGCAGGAGATTTTCGTCAAACATTGCCAGTGATTCCACGGTCAACGCCAGCTGATGAACTTAATGCATGTTTAAAGGCCTTCGTTTTGTGAAAACATCTCAAGATATTAAATATAAACAAGAATATGCGTGTCGAGTTGCAAAATGATCGATCTGGAGAAATATTTTCAAAACAACTCATTGACATAGGTAATGGCAAATTCCCTTCAGACGTTTTGACTGGCTGCATTACCTTTCCTGACAATTTTTGTCAGTTTACTGAATCAAAAACCGAACTCATTCAAAAGGTGTTTCCAAACGTTGCTCAAAATTACAGAGATCATATTTGGTTGAGCGAACGAGCTATATTGGCTGCCAAAAACATGGATGTAAATGAATTAAATTTCAAAATTCAAAATGAAATTGCCGGTGAATTGAGGACATACAAATCAGTTGATTCCGCTACTAACCAAGGTGATGTAGTCAACTATCCACCCGAATTTTTTAACTCGCTAGATTTTCCAGGATTGCCGCCTCACAATCTTCAGTTAAAGGTTGGATCGGTGATCATAATTTTGCGAAATATCAACCAACCGCGTCTTTGTAACGGCACACGGCTAGCGGTGAAAAAATTACTAAACAACGTGATCGAAGCAACCATTCTAAAGGGAAAGTATAAATAAGAAGACGTGTCGATACCTCGCATCCCAATGATTCCAACTGACATACCATTTGAATTTAAACGACTGCAGTTTCCAGTGCGGCTTGCTTTCGTTATGACCATAAATAAATCCCAGGGGTAGTCATTGAGTGTTTGCGGCATTAATCTTGAAAACCCATGTTTCTCTCATGGCCAATTGTATGTCGCCTGTTCCCGTGTTGGAAAACCATCAGCTTTGTTTGTTTACGCGCCAGGTAATCAAACAAAAAATATGGTGTACAATAAATCATTACAATGAAAATATCATTTAACACAATATTACTAAAATATTGCAGTGAACGAAATAGAAAACTGAATTTTGTAAATAGTTGTTGTTTATGATTATGACATTAAAAATACATAGAAAAGTATATTAAAATTATGCAAATGTATTGTTGAAATCACGGTAATTATTTGATAGTCAATAAATAAAGTGATTACTCTGAAATACGTTTATATTTATTTTTTATTTAAATTACACATTTGTGACTGTATAGTATCACATACTTATCTGTTCTGGTGACACCAGAACTTGACCAGAAAAGATAAGTTTATAGGACTGCCACAGTCCAATAGCTTTTGACAGAACGACGTTTGTCGGGTCAGCTAGTAGCCAATAAATATATTTTATTTTATATATACACACTTCGTTCCGCGAGGAATTCCCACCTTACCTTTTCATTCATCAGAGCGTGTCATTCGTAGAAAACGTTAAGCAAGCCTTCCTTGCGTGCGAACCACAAATTACTCCTTCCCCCCTTCTTTTCCATCCATACAACACCCCTTATTTTGCTGGCCTTCCCTCCATTTACAGAGCGAACGAGTGCTGTGATCAAGTAGTTACGTGACGCGGGCCTAGAGGACAAATGAATGGCGTTCCCTTCCATGAGGCTTCTGGAACTGTGCGATGATTTCCAAGACATTTTCCTTGCCACTCGAGCTCCTTCCAAGTGCATCATGCAATATTGTCATCGCATTGCACGATGCCGTTAACACGCAGCCTTCTGAATGATACGCAATCTCTTCGTAATAATTGATTCAATATGACGTTCTCCGTGGTTGACATTGCTATAGGCTGTTCACGATAATGTGAGCACTTTCTAAGGCCCTCCCAATAGGCATTAACCGCTAATAAATATATACTATTGCCGCCTCAGGCATTAAAATTTGATGGTGATGAAATATATACACAGTGTTTATTGGTCACATTGAAATGTTTATATTAAAAAGTAGCAGGAAGATGGAAATTGGATGAGAGGAAAAATTTATAAGGGCCTTAAAAAGTGCTCACTTTACCGTAAACAGCCTATAATAGCTTATTTCCGGTTAACAGGCTACTTATTCAAATCCCGTTTAACAAATTTTTAAATAAGTTTATTAGGTAAACAGTCCGAAGATATGTTTTCCGCCATAAAGAGACCGTTAAAGGAAAGAAAAAAAGTACTGCTACCTTTGTCGTTCCAAAAGTCGTACATCCGCATTATTGGAAGGAAATTTATAAAGTTTTAAATTAATTAAATACCATAGAATGCAAGAAATAGCATGCAACAGATTAATTTTAATTATTCTAGACGCTGTCATGATACATTTTAATGTGTAATATGTCATATTGCGACGAATAATAATTTAATACTTTTTCGCATATTTTAAATGCTATGAATATAGAAACTTATTTTCATCAAATAAATAATGCAGTTAAGCTGCAATTATATATAGTGCAAAGGAAAGTAAGAACGAGTCACCAAATTTTCTGATTCTCGACGTACCTTTCTCTCCATTACACAATGTTGAACGCACAATAAGTTAGTCAGAACACAGCAATAGAATAGTCAGCTGTTGACATGCCAAAAGAACAATATTACAAGAATGTTACTTAAATGTGAATTGACTTATCACGAGTCCGGAATATTAGCACACAGCCGGATGCCTCAGAACCGAAATCTAAATTGACAAGTTCGGTTAGATTATGGGCATTTCTGAATCTAAGATATTGGTATTCGACGCTGTAGACGTTGTAATATTTCAGTGTTACGGTACGGATAAATAGCACAGAGGAAATCGTCTAGATATATTACTTTTTTTTTTCCTTGTGTAGCTACACTAGATCGAGGTGTATTGAAGTTACGGTACGTATATCGGCATGTGGTCATTCGTGTAATAATGCGGTACGTAGCAGTTTCCAGCTTTCCGTAGTAGAATTTAATCATTAAAATAGATAATTAATGTCCCCTTTTTAAGAGGTAGGGTGGGTCTCGCCGTAGTTAGAACTTATTATCAAAGAGCAGGGAGAATAATGGAGAGATTTGGGCGGCTCTTAACATCGAGGTCTTGAGAGCCGATGCGGGTGACGCGAGGTGAGTGTGGAGCAGCACCGGAATGCAAAGACAGGGGAGACGGGATATGCCGAGAAAACCCGCTGACCAGCAGTATCGTTCCGCACGATCTCCACGTGCGAAAATTCGGGAGTGACGCCGCCAGAGATTGAACTCGGATCGCCCTGGTGGGAGGCGAGCGGGCTAACCGTTCAGCCACCGTGGCCCCTAACCCACAGTGTGGATTGACCACATTGAACAGTATTGTCCATTTCATGTAAGTGGAGTAAATTTAGACAATTCTAGAAAAGTAGCAGGGCCACAATGTATCCTTCCACCACAGCTGTTTTGTCAATGGAGAAATTGATGCTTGTAAACAAATACTTTGAGTCCAATGCACACTTGCATTTCCCTCCTTCCTCGTGTTCCATGTCATGGCAGGCACTGAAAATCTGAAGGTCCAGTAAAACTTCCGTCCAGTAATTATTGTAGGATATAATAGTTCGGTTGGTATTCCATCTAGTTTTATTTTTGTAATTACCGATTTAAATTTGTCGGTGTTCTGTTTATTTTTCGAGAGAAAAAGGAAACAATAGTAGAAGGACGAGGGGGGGGGGGCGCCTTTAGTTTTAGGTACGTCTTTTGTGAGACGGCATTATTTTGATGTTCTTTCGAGTGTGTAGCATTTTGAGTAGAATATTGTTTGGATGGAGCGATGGAAAATTTTGCTCGTATGGAAATAACATTTAGATTATTTAACTTCGAAAGTTTTAACTTCAATAAAAAAACAAAACGCGATACATACGTCGTTGTTCGTATTCGTACAGATGCAGCAATATATACACGCACACACTTTGACCGAAGTTAACCTTACACTCGTTGAATTTACGATGTAGATATATAAACAAATATTATTCACTCACTACAAAAGTGTGAAAATTGCGGCTATTTAAGGCCACGTGCATTTCAATAATTGTGTTAACAATTTATAAATACATTTTAAAAACATGCAAACTTACTGTTTGTAGAATTTGCACCCTCTTGAACACTTGTTTGTTTATTTCAATCCTTGCCAAGTTTGCTTCACTAAAATCACGTTTGTTCGTCACTAGCATTAATTAATTAATTTGCAGAATCATTCAGAAAAATCACCACTACGTACTTTTTCCTGATGCAAACAAACTTAAACTTAGATACGTAAATTATATTCGTGTCACTTCATTGTGGAAGGCGGTAAGGGAAATGGCGGAAGGGACGCAGTAAACACGTGCCGATTAATATTACATTTCACTCAAGAAAAGACACAACGGTACCTACAACCAACTGTGCTTCAAAAAAACAAATAAAAAATAATTAACGACTGATTAAATATTCCGACACCAATAAGATATTCGTATAGTAAACACGATGAGTAAAAAGCACACGCACAATGGCCTTCACCGGGCTGGAAACTGGAAACAAACATGGCCAGCCATTGGCTGGAAACGTTTACTGTTCGTATGTGTCGACATACTCTGTCATAAATGCTGAACATGTTTTTCAAGTCCAGTCACTAATAGCCTAGAAAATGTAATATTGGTTTGAAAACATAATTTAAACCGTAAATGTTGTAAGTATAATTAGGATTTTAAATTACAACTTTTAGTTCTGAGTACTATTTTCTTCCAAGGCCATCATAAAAATAGCCAACTTAAAACGGATCCCGCAGTAGAACATCAGCTGATACAATACTGTACAAACGAGAGCATTTGCTGTTTACATAGTGTGTAGATTGGTCATATTGTGTCAGATTTTACCCCACTTATATGAAATGGACAATAGCAGGCCTCAGTCACTTCTGCCGACGGACACAGCTCCGTGAATACTTGCTCTGTACAATCGAAATAGCCTGCTTTTGTTGATCTGAGTAGCGTGGCCACGCTGAACAGGTCAGTTTGGCGTGAAACACTCTTATTAAGAAAACTGATCGGTAGTTTAAGCTCGACAACACCACAAGAATTAGAGACACTGAACAATTGCGAATGAAATTTCGAAACAGCATAACTTCCAAAACACTGTAGCGTCATAATCATTTTTTGATTGACTGATGAATTTTTTGACTCAGTTTGGAACTCTGCAGTACAATCATAAGGGTTCTGTCATACGTAGGGTGTCAGAATTCTCATTGGCCCAGAGAAATTGGTAAGTAGCTTCATACATATACGACAACCAATAATGAAAGAAAACTTTCTGACTTATGCAGCTCAGTGCGTTGGAACATAGGAAACACTTATCTTTTCCTGCGATAAGCCATTGTCTCTATACTGTCTAGGCGAAGGCTGTTCACGATAAAGTGAGCACTTTTGAAATCAACCTTAGAAAAAAGTTCCCTCTACCTGCATATATTTTGATGGGCACACTGAATGACATGCACCCAGTAAAGTTGGTAACGCTTGATGGGATGTAGTTCTGTATCTTAACGTCAAATGAAAAGAGTTTTAGCTAACCATTTCTGATAACTTAAATAATTACTTTCGCTTTCTGTTTTTTTAAGCATCGAAGTGTAAAAATGAGCAGATTTGTAAAATATTTACTTTCCCTCATAATTTCAATTTCACTTGACCGACGCATGAATAAAGTCATAAGGCCCATGCCAATGTTAAACTTACATAAGGTGGAAGAATATACTACATGCATACAAGTAGATCTTAAGCAGGGCTTTTAACAGTGATCATTTCACCGTGAATAGCCTATAAGTGTACTGACGTAGACAGTTTCTTGGATGTGGACGTCATTCGCTGACCGGCTGCGCGATGCTCTGTAACGGACTTTGCGCCTGATTGGCTACTGCGTCCTGCAAAAACTTCCCTATTGGCTGGGCTTACATTTTTATAGCCTTCCTTAAAACTAATAGGAGAGTCCGAGGTTCTAGGTGGGGATGGGACCTAAGTGCGTCTCAGGACTGTACCCCATACACCTAGGCATGCAGGAAATATTGGTTGTGTTCGATTTCGGTGCAATGTACCCTTGATCCCTTCCCGTTTCACGAGCCCTTGCTCCCTTCCGTAGATATATTGGTTAAGTGAATTTGGACGCGTGTGTTCGTTTCCACCTCGAGTTTTATTGTCTAAAATTCCGCTCCATGCGAGTTTCATTTGTCTTTGTGACGTTTGCAAGTGTTTTCTGCGGCCTTGCAGAGTTGTAAAAACAAAACAAAAAAACACTAACAAACTAAGTATTTCAAACTATTGCGAATCGAAAACTTTCTAGGGCTTGAGAAGGGCAAGTTGCTCGTGCCTTTGGCTGAAGGGGACATTCTAGGTTGCATAATGTGTCGTTCCTGCAAATTCGGACAGCGACAATGTGACGTCACATCCGGGATGCACTTTTCAAGGGGACGAAGCCAGATAAGAGCCCTTAGCTGGCGATTTCGAATACAGCCATTATAACTATAGGCTGTTCACGGTTAAATGAGCACTTTTGAAAACCCTGCTTATGATCTGTTTGTATGCACGTTGTGTGTTCCTCCGCCTTATGTAAAATTACCATTGCCATGGACCTCTTCGCTTTCTTCATGCGTCGGTCAAGTGAAAATGTAAAATTATTAGAAAAATAATTATTTTAAAAAACGGCTAATTTTTACACTTCGACGCATTAAGAAACCAGAAAGTGATAGAAAGATTTTAATTTATCGCAAATGTTACTTAAAACATTTTATTTGACGGTAAGATATGGATCTATTTTCCCCTCCATCGTTACCAACTTCACTGCCGGATCTCACTCAGTGCGCCCGTTAAAATATATGCGGGTAGGAGCAGTGACTTTTTCTAAGGTTCATTTCAAAAGTGCTTACTTTATTGTGAACAGCCTATACAAGGGCACATGCTCGTGGCTTTACTGGTAGAAACGTGAAGATTTCGCGGATTCATTTTGGGACCAGACACGTGCGTTTATATAACTTAAGCCATTGGTGCACACGGTGTTTGATACCTCCTGGAGAACGGTGTCCAGTTGTTGCTTTCCACTGTGATAGCAGACAACCAATGTGCTGTTGATATCAGCATATTTGTACATAAGACTGTAGAGTATAGCCTGCAGGTCATTGAACTCGCGAATTTGCAGGTTTCTATTTACTGAAATTTAGCAAACATGGCTGCGATTTGGACCATGTTTGCCCCCCCCCCCCATGCTAACGTAACCTGGAGACTCCAAAAAAAGGTGGTAAAGGGGGGGGGCCAATTAGACATCTGAAATACAAATGAAGAGAGAGATAGAGAGAAAGGCAAACATTTTGGAGACAGCCAGTTAGCCTGCCACGGGCGCAGGTGTATAGCGGTGCACCAGAGAGAACTTTGCAGAACCACTCTATCTGTGCTACCTACTGGCAAGTAGGGGCCACGGTGGCCGAGCGGTTAGCCCGCTAGCCTCCCACCAAGGCGAACCGGATTCAATTCCCGGCCGGACACCGGATTCTCGTATGTGGGAATCGTGCCGGACTATTCCGTTGGTCGGCAGGTTTTATCGCAGATCTCCCGTCCCCCCCTTTTTTTTCATTGCAGCTCTGCTCCATACTCACCTCAATCACCCTCATCGGCTCTCAAGACCTCGCTGTTAAGATCCGCCCAAATCTCTTCATTGGAAAGTGGATTAACAAGCGCTGATTGAAGAATGGCGTTCCTACACGTTGCTGTAGTCAGTGACGCCATTTTGCTGGCGTGTGCATTTAGGGTTCGCAAAGTAAACGACTGTTTCACCTCTGTACTCCCATGTACCCCACCATAACCACGTTTAAACGCGTGCGTTTCTCAAAAGCTATTCAAAAAACAAGAAAAATGTCACAATATGTAACCGTACGAGGGTGTCGACTAGCCGACCACCTGAACCTGCCAAGAGTGTGGACTGAGAGGAATTTGCTGCTGGCCCGGGGGCACGAACGGCAACACTAGGGGCCTTTGCCGACTACAGGGCGGATGCCAAAAGGGGCGGTGACATTTTCCTGCCAAACAGCCTGTCAAGGGCGTCGACCCTGCAGAAACGAGCCCTGGGTACAGCAGACGCCCCGGCCATCCTCACGCCTCATTGCAGTCCTTCATTAGCAGAACGGCTGAGACGCTTGAATTAGGCGCTGGCTATTCCTGCATCGCTCAGGTGGCTGCAACTATGCGGTTATCTTGAGCTGCCGTGGACGTTGTAATCGTGGCCTGTGCATGCGAAAGTTAAAGGCTGTTCACGGTAAAGTGAGCACTTTTGTAATAAACCTCGGAAAAATGTCACTACCCCTGCCTCTGCCTGCATATATTTTAGCGGGCGCACTGAGTGGCATGCATCCAGTAAAATTGGTAACGATGGATGGAAAGTAGTTCCTTATCTTAACGCTGAATAAAAAGTGTTAGGTAACCATTTGTAATAACTTAAATTATTTCTTTCGACTTCTGGTTTCTTTTTTAATGCATCGAAGAGTTAAAATGAACAGATTTGTAAAATATTTACTTGTCTAGTAATTTTACAGTTTCATCTGACCGACGCGAGAATAAAGTGATGAAGCACATGGCAAAGTTAATTTCACATAAGTAGGAAGTATACACAACGTGCATACAAGTATACCTATCAACCCGATACTCTCTTAAACTGTCACTATCCAACGCTGCAGAGGACCATCTCTCCTGTAATCAAGTAACGGTATCTTCACTATTTTAGAATAAAACTTTTGAACAATCCTGCACCAAACGTATGAAAAATGTTTATTTGTTTCCTAAATAAACCATAAATCACAGATGTTTTATATTTTCGTTAACGTGTAACGTATATTAGTTTTTGGTTAAATTAAACTTACAATTACGTTTTGTCAATATATTATAATATTTATTTAATAGCTAATATGAATTAAAAATACAAATATAAAAGAATTATGTTGGTAACTGCTAGTAGGAAATTGCCATCATGTAAAATATTACTAAACCAATTTTTAAAAAAATTTAAATTTTAAAGTTATTTGCAAAATAAACGTATCTGGCTGACATTTATTTAGGCGTTATGTATGGAAATAATTACTTTTGGTTGTCCAGTGCACAAATACAAATGATTTTTCATTGGCGTTTTCTTCGAGACTTATTTATGTTTCGTTTACTAGCGGCGGAAAGATACCCAGTGCGAAAGTACCTATAACCTCAGCACTGTTTCAAAAAAATCTTCAGTAACCACGAATAGACTATAAACCCGGCAGCGAAAACAGCGCTTGTTTACCGCCGATACTCACTCTCCAGTAAATAGGATCGTCACAGTGATTTTGCAGTTTTCTTTTTTTTGGAACTTATATGCCACCGTTTATCCCCTTCCGCTCTGCTAGTCCTGCCGTCTGGGTCCCATGGAGACATCGCCCCTGGTCTGTAAGATGCAGATCACTTGTTACTTCAGTTGTCTGAAATTCATATATAATAATTTATTAAGGCGTAAAGATATCGTATTCTTTTTTTCCGGATTCGCTGCTAAATTTTCTGAGAGGAAACCACTAAATACGAGTGTTAAATTATTTTGCACAGGGAAAATTCTAAAAATAATAACTGTGAACTTGCAGCAGGAAAAATTGTTTCAGGAATCTTGCATAAGAAGTACACAAGAACGAGCAATGCGTTACTGCATAGTTTTTAAATTTTGCATAGCACAAAAATAAGAGAACTGTAATGATGACTTCTAATATTTAAGTTCAGGCAATCAACAGAGAAACGCAAAATTTTCCATTATACAATTTTTTTACAATAACTTACGCGTACAAAGTGGACAGCGATCATATTTACAGCATGGAAGGTAGTATTCTTATGCAGGAAAGTACAATTTATTACAAATAGCAGGCAGGAGATGTGAGTGGGTTGGCACATTTTTGGTATGCTCATTTGATCTATATGTTTAAACAAGTATTGTGTTTCACCAGTAGAGATAATTTACTTTGTAGGAACCCTACCGCCTCTAATTCTTAGCTCTTTTCTCCGACTAAGTTAAAATTGTGTAAGTTGCTTTAGAGTTAACTATTTGGAATCAAGAACATGAATTTAGAGTAGAGCAGGAAAAAAGATAGAAAATCATACCTTACTATGGATCAAGCGAACTTTACTTTCACATAATTACAGCCTGCCGCTCTGAACGTTCGAAACAGAGACTTTTTAAGTGAGCGTTCGTCTGGCAATATTCAAGAATTCTGTTGAAAAATCATATCTCCAGGAAGTAAACATAAATCTGAGAATATATCTGAACGCTGCTTTGTTCGAAACCTTAAATTTCCTGCTATAGTGAACTTCTTGGCACAAGACGAAGAAACGATGTACTCAAGGGATAGACGTATTATCATACGGCACAAAACTAGCGTCATTTATTACGTTAATGTAATTTTTGAGACTTGAAAGACTGGTATAAAATCGCTTAATGAACAAAAACTATCTGTGTTATAATGTATGACGTTTTGTAAAAGATCAGTGTTTATATACCCTTAATAAAATTTTGTTACATATTTGATTTAGTATGTGTTTGGCATTGTTTATATGGGACGATAGTGCAAACAGTGTATTTCGTCGATTGGATTGTAAAAAATGTCCAAGTTTAACTTAGTATTTTTATTCGGAAGATTGCGTGAATTAAAATTATTTCTCTAAAATAGCACAGAAATGGTAATTTTGATGGCTTTTATCGGATTCTTTTCGTTCTGCGAATATTTGTAATCTTATGTAAAGCACCTACTAAGATTGCTTTATTTCGTGAATTTTTTTAGCCAAATACAACTTTCTCGGCAGTGCGTTCTTAAACTCGTAAACATAAACTTTCCACAAAGTCCGTGTACGGTTATTTCAGTCTTTTATGGATATTTAAACCACTCAGTAACCTAAAAACTGGATAAATAAGTTTGCAACTAAGATCGCGGCCGAAGCAAAATAATTAGCATGTTCATATTAACAACTGGTGAGCAAACTTTCTTAATCTCCAAAAAAGTCTCAAATTAATGCAATTAAACTACTTTAATTCAGCCTTTCGTTTGATACAAGGCTCCCGCTTAGCTGGCTTGCGAAACAGTGGGTGGAGATGTAGTAATTACAGCATTTATTTAAAAACTATTAAGTGTTTTAAAGTGTCCGCTTACAAGTAAAAAGATGAGAAAAAATGTATTTATCAGTAGCTGTTTACGGCGCACGCTCCTGTATGTGAAGCACGGAATCTCCTGAGGTGCTACAGTATATGCGAGAGCATGAAACACGCCGCTGCATCTACACGCAAGACACTGAGCAGGCAGTCTGACTGTAAAAACGCTTTCTTCGCTGCAACATATGATTTGTTACCGCAATGAAAAAGTTGTTTAAATATGAACGACTGCAAAGTAGTGGTACAGTTTCTCTCCGACTCAGTGGGCTTAGCCAGGTTCGATAAGGGATGGAGGTCTTAATAAAATAAAATAGTTAATTATAATATCCTAATTTATTTACAATAACTACAAAGAAAACACCTACACTCGCCTCAATATTTCATCATAAATTGATATCTCCTGCTATTTACAAAATAATAAATCCAATCAGTAAAACTTACAATTACCTAACAGATATTAATATATTTAAATAACTAAAATCATTCCCAATAAACAGTGTACTAAAACTTATGGAATTACTTTATAAACTATATGTCAATATTTACAATGAAGTATGTATCGCATAATCATACAGTCCCACCTCAGTTTAGTACAGATCCCACCAGACCGCAATGTTATAGAGCTCTCCGAGTGCACTCACGCTCAGTAGTTTTCACTCGTCGGGTTTCATGCCCTCTCGTCCATTCACACCACAAACACCTCGTCCGCCGTCGTCTCGCAGTCTCCAGTCTCCTGTCGCCGGCTGTCCTTTTCACCGATGTCCCTCGCCGCACTCGACTTCGTCCGGTTACAGCACTCAGCCAGAAGGCTTCTAACAAGACTCCCCTCCCGACCGTCCAGATGTGGTGTATTTATAGTGTTGTCGGCGATAGCCCAGAAATTTCTCTAAATGCCGCGTTGCGCCGAGGGTCCTCGTTCCCAGAACTTTCTTGAGCATCCTCTAAATTCGTCGGCTTCTCCAACAGGGGGGAGGAGGGGCTGTGACGCCAGCCTGGTTAGGTGTCAATCATTCCTGGCCGCCCGGCGACGGGACCGCCAGCGGGTCTGCCTGGAGGGTGGGGAGGGTCCGAATAGCCTGAAAAATGAGCAATTTTCTAGAAATATTATAAAAAAAAAAAAAGTAGTCTAGCAGGATTCTTTAAAAACGCGGGTTTCTACTCTTTCAATCGCTCTAGCTACAATGAAGTTCACACTCCAGGTAGGTGGTCGCCTTAAAGTGCTCTTGTACGCAAGGGAAAATACTATAAAGACTATTTCAGAACTGTTATAAACTAAAACATTCCAGTACATTCAAGTACCCCAGTGTAGAAAAGTGGAGTACATTTTTGTCTGCTTTATTATGCCATGAATTAAGGTATAGGTTATTCACGGTAAAGTGAGCACTTTTGAAAGCCCTCTCATTTGGAATAATAGCCAATAAATATGTTTTATCTTAGTGTTAGATGTTAACTTCTGAGTACGGTGGAATATAGCCAATGTGTTTATTAGTTACATGCCAACATTTTTTTTTAAGAAGGTGGTTAAAGGATAAAACATTGCTGACAGGAAAAAGTAACTAGTACCTTAAAAGTGCTCACTTTACAGTGAACAACGTATAACTTTGAAGTCCCATAGTCGAACGCTGCAATACTTTGAAGTTAAACGCAATATTGGTGCCTGACGTGAAACGACGTGTCATTGGTGCACTTGCCAATGTCACCTATTGCACTACACCATCTTCAGACAGGCTAATGATTTAATCAGAACTTTAATTAAATTAAAGCGCTACAATTTTTTCCTATGCATGTCAACTTCTTAAAGTTATGTTTAAATTGAAATTTCTACTTTTGAATTAGTTCTCGCAAGCTCTCTACTGGACAACTAGAAAGCAATCGTTTCTGATAGCCAGAAGATGTCTGGCGTTGTACGTTATCGTTAGTTCACCTGTCGTCTATCTCTTTTTTTATCTTAAAAGGCCACTTTAGAAGCATTTTCTTCTGGTATGTTGCGGTAGGTCAACGGCCTTGATAACGCTACAATTAGTTTTTTTTCTTTGGTATTTTGGACTGTCTCCCGTACGGCTCGATTGCAAAGCGATTTCAAGCTGGACTGTTGTAATATAGCCAGTTAATGTGCTTGAGCAGTGAGGAAAGAACAACCGATAAAATTTATGTTCCACGTGCGTGCGTTCATAAGTACACAAGATAATAATTTCTAGTAAATTTCCCAAACTGCAATGGATCGTATAGAAATAACACCATACATTCATACATCGTATGTACACCACATATTAGGCTGCAGATATAGAAACGCTAGGCTGAGCGTCGCTAATGTACAAAGTTGTAAAGTTAGAAACTCGCTTACGTATTTAACTATTTCCTGAGGAAATTTAGGAACACTTTCAGTGGTAAATTTGTGAATAATTATTACTAGTTTACTGTATCTCTCGACTTACGCAAGCGACATTTTACACTTTGTTTTGACTCTTATTATGGCATGTTGTTAGGTAAAGCTCCCTAAATATCATTGTCCTAAAAGATTTTTTTGTGTTTTTTAATGACCCAAACTACCGTTTTCCCTAAAGCCATTTGGGCTTAACTTTGTTTGCCAAAAAAAAAAAAAAAAAAGGCATTTCCTTCGACTTTTGCCTACCCTTAAGGCATTTGCGATATAATATTTATGTGATATGTCCATCATTTGTGCAAATATTAATATATTAGTAGAAGAGAACTGGCTGAACCATTACACGTGCTTAGGGTAGAACCTTCACATTACACCTGAGGAATCAGAGATACATGAAAAAAAATGTAGTACAAATGGGGTTTTATACAATAGATATACAGTATCTGAATTTACAAATAATACTAGAAGTAAGGAGAGATTAGAATTTAGAAAAGCAACAGAGCTGTAAGCCTATAGGACCAATTACGTACTGATAAAATGTTGAGGATGTCCTCAGAAATTATGGTTCCCCAGCTTGGTAGATTAATGCTGACCTCCTGATCTATACGCGAAGGCTGGGGATTAGTAATAGCCATATCTGTGCTTAAAATATGAGATAGTAATAAAACGGAAAATTTTCGAGTTATAAGCCTTCTGAATGCTGCATATAACAACTCAAGTGTAAAACTGCCATGCCAAAATACTCGTGCCTCAGTCAATATCTGATGTTTTATTATTAGAGTTGGAGAAATCAGGATTTCAAAACAGAAAACCCTGCTGTGAAGACGTGTTCATTCTCAAACCAATAATAGAGGAAAAAAACAAGGAATATTAAAGGTACTTTTGGACTTTATACATTACGACAAAGCCTTCGATAGAGTTAGAAGAGGAGATAATTTCCAGCACACAGATATAAGTTACTAAAAATATGTATAATCAAACAAGAATTAACACACCAGGTAGTCACTCATAAGGAGTTAAGACAGGGATGTAGCACTATACTTAACATAAATGTCGATTACATTGTAAAGAAATGGAGGTGTAGATTAAATCCTGGGATAGAAAGTAATACAAACATAACGCTCGGCTTCACCCATTATTACAAATTTATGGAAAACTTATAATTTACAGTTATTTAAAACTTTTCTATGTAATATTCACTGAGTGCTATTTCCTGCTTGCAAAAAAGCAGGAAATTGTTGATACAATATAAAAATGTTCCTGACTTTTGCAAGCAAATAACACACAATTAAAATTACGGACAAAAATATCCAACAACTCGAAAAATGTAGATTTTCTATGATCGTACGCTGTCGATATTTTATGTTAATACGAAGTTATTGCACGAAAACGAAGACTTTTTTTCGAAAGGAGTGAAGCCTCAAGGATTATTACAATGTTATTTGCACATGATCAGGTGATAATCCAAAAATCAAGATATGAACTCCCAGCGGCTGTATTTAAATTACATATACTCCTCGGAATACAACAAGAAAACATCGTTGGAGTAAACAAAAACTATATCTTCCTCGGGAAAATATCTTGTTTGTAGAAAAATGGTTTTAGATGACATTAACATAGAACGAGAAATCAATTTCCAAAGCAGAGTTGTGATTATCTCGCACGAATATTATGAAGATGTAATAAATAATATCGACAAGTTCCAACATATTTGCTACGGCACAATTTTCTGAACTGTACAGACGAAAACTTACAGGAAGCACAGGCTGAAGTTGTACATAATGATGGCGGCGCCGACTTTGTTTGACGGCTCAGGAACATGGGCTAGTGATAGTGACAGGTGTCTCGCGAAAATATTTCAAGACCAGTTGTATCCCAAAACACTTTTGTTGGTATGCACGTTCGTGGTTGGGTGATTTCAAATGTCACGTGTCTCAGGCGTCTGTCAGCGCGAATCATGGACGTTCAGTATCGGCGTACTTTATTACAACTGGTCGAGTCAAATAGGAACATTGTCTTCTCACGTAGACACGCGGCCAATGACAGAAGGAAGAGTTGGTTGTGGAAGTAGGATATTGAAGTCTAGCATGACCATATATATTTTCACGAAATATACCTCTCCCTAACTATTGAGAAGAAAGAACAGCAAAACAAATTTTAAAAACTCATAAATAAAGTATTAAATATATAACAGGTCACAGGTTGGCAGTAATTGGGCGAGACAGGCCAAGCATGTACGTTGTACAATGGCGTTTGTGCGTTTGACTCTACGCTCAGCTAAGCCGGCCTTAGGGGGGACCACGCACCAGGATATATTATACGTGCCCGACGTCAATAAATGCGGCAGCACAAATGATACAAATGCCTTCTTCGCCATTAGCGTTCCCTTTCTTCTGTCACTTAGAGTGCAAAATAGATCCACGTTGGCCCGAGATTAAACCAGCGAAGCGCTGCAAATTGCAGGAAGTAAAGAACGGCGGGATACGTACGGAAACAAAAACAAGGGGGGGGGGGGAGGAGAATTAATTACGGCAATCACGTGCACCGTTAAAGTTGTTTGATGTGTGTTTATTGTTGTGTAGGAACGCGACCGAGGTTTTCGCTTAACACAGTAAACACAGTAGCACTGTACTTCTTTATTCCTTGCTAGGAGTACTTACGTTTTACATCCTAGCTCTGACACCAGTCTGGTTATGAATATTTGTGAAAAATCTGCATGCTAAATAATGAACGGTAATTTTACTCACTCTACCGGCGAGCCAGTTAATAAATGCAGTTTGTTTAACTACGTATAATGGCGTAGTTACCACCACGGCATAAAATTTAATTTCTTAGCGAGGAGGCATGAATTAACCAGCTGCATTGCTTCGAAGTCGTTATATTTGGTTAAGAAATATATCCAACTATTACAGTAGGAACAAGTCAGAGCGTTGACATATATGTTACAGACATATTATATATATATGTATATATATATATATATATATATATATATATATATATATATATATATATATATATATATATATATATATATATATATATATACACACACACACATACAAATCTACACAAAATGTTTCGAATATACATAAAAAAAAATGGAATATACACAAAAGAAAGCATAGCAATTTACCAACGGTACCGATACAAAACGTGAAATTGAGTGTTTCTAAAACAAAAACAAATTTCCAATATCACAGACAAATAAACACCAATGAACAACAAAATTAACGTAATGGTGTCTGTGACAAGGGATGGTTTCGTTCTTCCCACTGCAGTTTAGTACCGTGTATGACCTCCATGTGCATTGTACAGGTCCCTAACACGCCGTAGCATGCTTGTAACCAATTCCATCTGGACAGATATTATGAGATCTGGAAGTGTTTCTGGAGATCGTGGACGATTATAAACTGCTGTTTGCAACTTCTCCCAGGCATGATCAATGCATTAGTGCACTCTGTGTTGATCACAAATGAACTACATAACCCCTACCACCCAAACTCTGCCTTATCGCACAATAATACAAACTTTTTGTGAGGTGTGTGTATGTGCATGTGTGTGTGTATGTGTGTGTATATATATACATACACACATACACACTTCGCTTTGGAACGTTTAGATCGTAAAATCGTAAAATCGATGCTCTTACAGAGCATGTATACAAATTATACAGAAAGAAATAGCTGCAAGATTCGGTACTTGAGGTTCCGGGGCTGATCTCAGGAGACGACGTGGAATCGTACGTATGTAGGTAAAAGCTCACTATAAAGTGAGCATTTTCGAAATCAACCTTATAAAAATGTTACTGCCTCTACCTGTATATATTTTAACGGGCGTCCTGTGTGACATGCGCCCAATCAAGTTGGTAACGATGGATGGGAAAATAGTTCGGTATCTTAACGTCGAATAAAAATTGTCAGGTAACCATTTCTGCTAAGTTAAATTGTATATTTCGCTTTTTTTTTAAATACATGGAAGTGTAAAAATTTGCAGAATTGTAAAATGTTTACTTTTATAATAATTTCACAGTTTCACTTGATCGACTCATGAATAAAGTGATGACACCCATGGCAATGTTAATCTTACATAAGGTGGATGAATACACAACATGCATTCAAGTAGATCTTAACCAGGGCTTTCAAAAGTGCTCATTTTATTGTGAATAGCCTATAGGGCTTAGTAAGTTGCTTGGGGAAGTAGCGGCGGGGTGGGGGTGGGAGGAATCGCTGCCATGGCCTGCAGGGAGGAACGATCTCAGCATTCACCTGGAGTGATTTCAGGAAACCATGGAAAACCGGGATCAGTGTGGCCGTACCAGGATTTGAACCCAGATACTCTCGAATGCGAGTCCGAAAGTTTACCACAGCTCGAACTCGCTCGGTCTACGTGGATGATGTTGGTGCTCCCTTGTATGATACTTGATATGCACGGACTCCATCCAGGCCTTCGTGCATTCACAAAGGCACTCTGGGCGGGCGGGAAGGGCGGTCTGTCTCTCAATCAAGTACACAGACTAGAAGACAGGTCTTATCCCTTCCTCAGAAAAATGCGAGGTAGGTAGTCGGGAGATAACAGGATGTTGCAAAATTTCATGTCAATACTTAGGGGGGAACATTCCTCACATCTGGAGATCTGGAGAATGAAAAAATGTTATATGAACATAGGCCCGCAAAAGGTTCGTTCTTTTTCCACAGCTCGTAATACGTATGGTAGGCTACAGTGTATGGCCCGCGGGCTGGATCATGTTACATGTTACGCAAGGCATTACGTCGGCGCCTGCCATCGGGATACAGGGACAGCGGTGGCGCAGTGGTTAGGGCGCCCGCCTCCCACCATGGCGATCCGGGTTCGATACCCGGCGAGTCCACTCCCGGATTTTCACGTGTGAGAATCGTGCTGGACGATGCCGCTTTTGCCGGTGGGTTTTCTCGAGGTACTCCCGTTTTCCCCGCACCGCTCCATCCTAGGGTCTCTTTTAATGTCATGTCCGGGGATGACGGGCACCCACGGGTCCCAGCTGGAAAGCCCATCACTCGGCGAGTGTCACACTGAAACTCTAGCACGACTCCACACCACGTCTAGTCGACTCGTATGAACCGGACCACGACCACGGGTTCACAGTCCCGTGCCTACATAGGTCGTCGTTAACACCAGAGCAGAGGCGGCGGCGTTTGGATAAGTTAAGTATCGTAACCGGGAGGTAGGGCGCGAAGACTAGTGGTGTTGTGTAATTGGCAGCGATGAATCTCGGTTGTGGGTTACCACACGGATGACCGCCATCGGAGTGTGACGACGCCGGTGGGAGATGGAAAGCCAGTGTTGTGGAAAGAGTCATATATATTACTCCGGGTGCCATGTCGTGGAGGTTACGGCTTAGAAATTATTAACAAAAAGATTCTCATTATCTCATCATCCATTGTCGTTAGCATAGTGTCACACTATGTTACCAATTATTTGGGGTTATTTATGCACGTACGTAAGACAACGGTTCTAAATTGCCATGTGTTAGTATCAAGTCTCATGTAAATCTCTCAAAAGTCTACTTGAATTTGTATTAGTGCATCTACGTCGTTGTCAGTAACTATAAATACCTTTTAACCAAGGAAATTAATAAGACATTATGTAAAGTGGCAAGATTTCTTGACCAAAAAGTTTGTTATTGGCACTTCCTTTCGCGGTTTTCCAACAATATTAATTTAACCAGTACCAAATAAACAGTAGATGACGACCTAATAGCATCCAATCGCGTATCACAATGCTACTCCATGGTTATCAGATTAATTTTAACCAGGATTTAGCAAACCAGCACTTCATTTACTGGGAAATGTCTGCTGATAAACAGTATGAGAGTACCTAACCAACGACAAAAGTTCTTTCTAAATGTATATGTGGTCAGATAACCAATACTTTAAATATTGTGAAACTGGCCGTTACACAAATTGAGTGTGTAATTTTATTTATTATTCTATCGTATTTGTTGTTTTCTCTTATGTATCCATGCGTACAATGACTTCAGTGTTAGTGAAAGCAAATGTTTCCTTAAGAAACCAGAAGAAATAAATAAGTAAATAAATACATCGATCGTGTATGTATGACTTGGGACCACCTCTGGCAGTGATTAGGGGGACCATGACAGCACAGCGGTATGTCAGTCACATTCTGCGTCCCTTTGTCAACAAGCTTCTACAGTCTTTCAACAAGGCAACGCTGGTCCATATGTGACAGATGCGTCTATGGAATGCCTGCGGAGTTTTGAGGACTGGGTGATTCTGTGGTCAGCAAGGTTGCGTGTATCCAGGCTCGAAGTGTGATACATCCTACTGACGTGGTACCAACAATACACCCGTACTGCCGCTGTTAGTGGTAATGTACTTCTCGTAGTTTTCGAGGTGCTGCAATTATAATGCTTCCCCTGCGCTTGAACCCGTAATTTAACAACTGCATTATATGCCTTGACTGTTTAGATTATTTCACTGTAAATACATTGCTATGTGCTGTCCACAGTAAAATGAGCACTTTTGAAACCCCTGTTTAAGATCTACTTGTATGCACGTTGTGAATTCTTCCTCCTTACGTAAGATTAACACTGACATGAACCTAGACACTTTATTTACGCGTCAGTAACGTGAATCTGTGAAATTACAGAAAAGTAAATATTTTACAAATCTGCTTATGATGAATTAAAAAAAAAAAAAAAAAAAAAAAAAAACAGTGAAGGAAATAATTTATGTTAACAGAAATGGTTACCTAACACATTTTACTCGACGTTAAGGTACGGAACTACTTTCCCATCCATCGTTACCAACTTAATCGGGCGCATGTCACTCAGGGTGCCCGTTAAAACGTATGCAGGTAAGAGCAGTAACTTTTCTTCTAAGGTTGATTTCGAAAGTGCTCACTTTATCGTGAACAGTCTTTAGCGGCGAAGAGAGAATTAATCGGCACAGTAAGTATGATGTTTATAATGCACAGTCGATCACGCTGGCCATCGCTGCAGAGAGAGATGCACGTACAGATCAGAGATAACTGCTTGCGAATGATTTGGCGAAGAGTCGGTGACGAAGTCTACCGTCTTTCGGAAAGCTGGAAGGATTGGATGAGATCACCCAGGTTGGTATGAAGGTGGGAGGGGTAAGAGGTAGGACAGGACACGTTACAAGTCCGAGAGGACGGCGTGAAAGCGGCCAGGAAGTGGGAGATTACCGACCGCTGTGCGTAGACCCCGTCAGAGACAGAGAGGGAGCGAGAGAGAGAGAGAGAGAGGGAGAGAGGGAGAGAGAGAGGGAGAATACGGGACCAGTTACGATGGTATCCCTGCCAGTAGATCCGCTCCGCCTCCCGACAAATTACCCGGCCTCGCCTCTAGAAAGTTCTGGCACTATCGCCGCGCCGCGGAGCGACTCCTAGGCGGACTGGTTTTGAGTCCCGGATAACTTTACCCCCCGAGTCGCCACTTCTTCACCCACCAGGCGCCAGCGACTCCGATACGAACAAGCCAATCCTTACCAGAGGTACCCGAAGTCAACGTTCTACGCTCCTATAACTTCGGCAATTTAAATTAATGTTACATATTTTAAAAGGATATTTATTACAGTCTGTATGCTGTTTCTTCACACTTTTTGAATTAAACCTTTGAAAAATCACCCCATGTAGGAAGTACTTTTTTTCCCCCCTAAATATATTATGTATCTCAATCCTCCTATTATATAATAGGACGCTCTCTGTCTGTCTGTCTGTCTATCCCTCTTTTAATACTTCTAAGTCCCTCGAAACTCAACAAAAGTTCTTCAAATTTTGCAGAGCGAATCCTCAGCTTCAAATACAAGTCAAGTTCGAATTTCAGCAAGATCAGATTACGCAATCATGACTTTTGACCCTAAAAACTCATTTTTAATTACTTTTTCCTATGAAAGTTTTGTATTAATGCATAGAGATTATTGCATAGAGATACGAATGTAATGGAATATCATTTTTGTTTACTATAAATGTCTCGCTTCAATGTTCAGTTAATTTCGAAGTGAGGCCTTAGTGGTTCAGTGGATAGAGCGATTCCAAATGGGGCTGCAGTGGCCCAGTGGATATATGTTTTTTTTTTTCCAGTCATTGCACTAATTTTTTATGATTTCTTAGTAGTGTACAGTCAGGCACAGTGCTCCATAGACAGTTGATTTACTTCAACCTTAACTTCTGTTCATAAAAAATTACTAGAAAAACATTTATCAATTTTTGAGAACAATATTTTTGACTGAAGCTCTGCCCACCGTTACTCAACCTAGGTAGGACACAGCCTTGATTTCGCATATGACACACATCATATCATACATTAGAGATTTTGTTCTTGCAGGATCGTTCTACTTTTGGAGGTCGTATTAGCGCACAGGGAAAAAATCTATTGTTTTCCATTCTGTCTAGTTATTGCACTTCACTGAATTTCGCCATTACTTCAGGGATTATGCTGTTAACTATTCTTGGCTTTAAATTCTCACATGGAAGACAGCTTGTTGTAAATCGTATAATTGTTGCACTTACAACTTAAAACATAAGTTATTTCTGCTGGTTCGCATATAGATGTGTTTATTTCTACGATTGCTTTGTCTTCCTAGTATTTTTTTCTAGCAATTGGTTCATTTTCAGGAACGTAACCTAATTTGTTCAGTTTTCCAAAGTGCTTATTTTGTTTCACACTGGGTCCGATAACTTTCGAATCCGTCCGGCATCAGAGGCTAAGTGCTTCTTACTTTTAGATTGCAGTGGGTAGATAAACAAACAATTTAATATTTATACACTGCTATACAATTTGACAATTTTTGCTACGCTATCTTGTACGTATGAAGTCAGTCTGCCAACACAGCACAACATCTTGGCTGTTGATAACTATTCATGCATATCTTACTGCAATCTAAGAGTGAGACGCAATAACAGGTCCGCGCGCTTTACTACCGTGAATAACAGAAACTAATAATTATTACATTAGTACCATTTAATAATTCATGTCATTAAAAATCAGAAAACTGTTACAAATGCAATGGCGTGCACGTCAATTTAGTAGGCTTACTAAGCTATACCAAAGACACCCCAAAGAGGCTTAGGTCCGACACGGGGCTCAAAAGTATAGGACTTATCGACTTAGGTACAATAGTCACCCTCTCCACTGCATCATCACTGGTGGCTGGTAGCCATATCATGATGCATTCTCCCTGCACTGTACAACTACCTCTACTCCAGCTTAGAAGAAACACTTTTAAAATTTCCCTCAAATCGACTCAATAAGGAAATTAATTCTAAAGCTCACCAATTTCGCTTGTTGTCTGTGTAAAATGTCCCACAGCCAAATATCTTCACCTCTCAAAGTCCAACAGTAACACCTGGTGCGAAAAAACAGGGAAACACGCTTGTTGAAAGCTTTGCTTGGAAAGGCGACGACGTATTGATGTGTGTGCTAGTCAGTCCTTAGCGTTGCCTTCCTTCAGGACCTCAGATTTGGAAAACTTGAATCAGAACTGCACGCTGCTTCATTTTTGTGCCAGTACTCCGAACAACTAAGTGTTATGTAGTCAGAAACATTTATATCATGAAGTTGTACGCCTATTTAGCACATGTTTGCTCTTTAAACTTCCAAATGAATAGGCGAGAGGAAAAAGGATAATATTCCATTTAAATTAGTAATAAAAAAACTGTTTCCCCGACAAACTATAAGTTGGATTGAAAACTTCATTGTTAGACAATTATAGTACTATTAGCAAAGAGTCATTCGTCACTACATCCAAGTGAGAAGACCAATTAAACATTTAAATTGAAATGATTAAAAGTGCCAGAATGTTATCTTTTTCCTTTTAATGCGCAACAATACCGAAAAATGTGAAGAAAAATCTCCTTACATCACAAATACATTGAATATCACCGTATTTAAGAAAACAGTACTGCAGTGAACAACATATTTGATATTTTTGTTCATAGTTTTTATTTACATTGGTTGTTTTTGGGCTACTTCACTCAGCATTGTCGCTATTTGCTGTGTTTGACGTAGGCCACCGAAGAATCTCTTCATAAAACAGCCTATATTCTTCAGGTACATAGTGAGTGTCTTTGTAGACGTCGTGACGTTTATTTGGACTGATAGGAAGTTTCCCAATGTATGTTTTCTCGTTAGACAGTGACACATTGTCTTGTTTCTTCAGCTTTAATGTTTCCTTAACTAGGCCATCGATGAACTCCGACGCCTTCACATGTCCCACCACATTCTCGTACACAAGATGTCTGTATGCACGTATGTCGAAGGTCGTACCATGCTAGCGGATGTCCTTGGGAGTTTTCGTGAAGTATACCGGGGCCATCATTCCTTGAAGTTCAGTATGTGGTTGTTTTCGACACGTTTCACTGTAAACATGGGGTCGAGTTCCCTTGCACTTTGAATGATCTCTTCGTACTCGTTTGGTGAATAAATCCGATCATTTTTGTGAACAGCTCGCTTGATGACCCACCACATTGTTTGGAAGAAGGATAACATTCCTGGAACGTTATCTTTCTTCCACTCAACGAATACTTCCAGGCCGGTTCCAGCAATGCTATATGACTGGATTATTCCCTTCTTACACTCAATAAATGGATTAAAATAAATTATACAAAATGGATATCTCAGTTTACTTTCCCCATTTTGTGGAATGTAATCCCTTTTCCACTCACACATTCAAATGTTAGCTGCAACGCCAGAGCAAAATAATGTTCCTACTTACGTGACCAGCTTCTCTGTTTTTACAGGATGTATCTAAATTCGACTGACAAACTTTGACTGTACGTTAATCACGAAAAAATAAGAATAAAACATATATACGACCTATGGTCTAAATTGAATACTAAAGGTGGTACACATCTTTGAAGTTGGACTTGGAACACTTGTTTATTGCAAATATTGGAGATAATTTCAAGATGGAACACCGATTGTCTGGATAATGGTTAACTGAACAAAGATATTCAAACACAACACTTGTCGCTGTCATCAAATTATTTCATTTAAAGAATCACTGGTATTATTTCGAACTGACATCTATGTCGCCGTAGCATTTTTAGGATTTAAAGGATGGATTATTAATCCTTGTGTCACAATTAACAAGAATGTCACGTTATGTAAATACGCTAAACTTCACCGTTTTCGAGTAACTCGTGTTTTACTTTCAAAATAATATTTACCAATACCTGGCAGCTGGGGCACGCACAATACCCAATAACACACTTTTGGGGCTGTTAAAAGGGAAGGGAATATTCCAGAGCGAGAGAGCGATATATATATATATATATATATATATATATATATATATATATATATATATATTTTATATATATATATACACATACATTACAGTGGCACTGTAATAAACTTTTTATTCTACTACACCTCCCTTAGAATTAATTTTACACCATATGTCGTATATTTGTTTTGAAGTAATTTTTCCGTAGTAAACCTACACCCGAAGTTTGTTGGTCGAATCTATATACATTTTGCATAGAGAGGCACCTCTGTTCCAGTTCGTGACACTTCTGATTTACTGTACTTGTGTTTGACTGTAGGGCTGCTAATATATATATATATATATATATATATATATATATATATATATATATATATATATATATATATATATAAACTATTTCACAGAGTAGCTAGCTTGTTTTCGCAGTGGTGCTTATATGCAAATTATTAAATTTGCAAGCATTATTGTATTTCGTTATACAGTAATTTGTCTTGCTACCTGAGAGAGTTCGTTATAATATCCCGATAAAAGTGCCGTTTGAAATGGTTCAAGGATGACCTGACCCTTCCAGTCACAGCCTTCTATATGGGACGTTGGCAGTATGTGATTTTTATGATCTGCACTGTACACTGCAGAGTGAGTGAGTGAAAATATTTGAGCGGCTCTTAATATCGAGGTCTTGAGAGCCGATGAGGGTGAAGCGATGGTGAGTATGGAGCAGCGCCGGAATGCAAGGACGGGGGAAACGGGAGATCCCCGAGAAAATCCTGCGACCAGCGTCATCGTCCGGTACGATTCACACATGCAACAATCCGGGAGCGTCCCCGCGGGGACTCGAACCTGGTTCGCCTTGGTGGGAGGCGAGTGGTCTAACCGCTAGATCACCGCGGCCCCTTACACTGCAGAAAACGGAATACAATAATAGAAGTCCCTTACTTGGTCGGAGACAGTATTCGTTGTTTAAACTACTGTATATACTGCAGTCTCAGAAAGAGCTGTTGCCGGATGAGAGTACATGTCCTCTGACAAAAAATTCTGGCAAATTATTTCTGAAAAATGGGGCGTAATAAATACTTAAAGGCTGTTCACGGAAAAATGAGCCGTTTTGAAAGCCCTGCTTACAATCTACTTTTATGCACGTTGTGTATTGTTCCGCTTTAGGTAAAATTAACATTGCAATGGGCCTCATCACTTTATTCAAACGTCGGCTAAGTGAAACGGTGAAATTATTAGGAAAGTAAATATTTTACGAACGTGCTAATTTTTACACTTCGGCGCATAAAAAATCACAGAAAACCGAAGAAATAATTTAAGTTATCACAAATGGTTGCCTAACATTTTTTATTCGACGTTAAGATATGGAACTACTTTCCATCCATTGTCACCAACTTTACTGAGCGAATGTCACTCGGTGCGCCCATTAAAATATATGCAGGCAGGGGCAGTGACTTTTTCTAAGATTCATTTCAAAGGTGCTCACTTTATCGTGAACAGTCTGTAGAATCTCAAACACTGGAATAGTTGAAGACATCAGTCACGCATCGTAATGTTCCGTGTATAGTTAATAGGCCTAAGCTTTTCATCTCACACTTCTTAATTTTTAGAAGATAAAATTTTAAAGAAGTATCGAATAGAGAATCCCCACTCTATTCTCCTGTCGATAAGTAACAACCTTGTAAACAAATGAAAGTATTATTTTTGTGAATTTTCAAAAACAAATAGCAGATTGATCTTCATTAAAGAAGGACACCATCTTCTGTAGTTCACTGCATTTCCTAAATATCTGCAAATAAAAATGAACTAGAACAGTGATTCTGCCTCGTCACTCTGTGCCATTCAGAGAATCTGTATCCGTACCAGCAAAGCAAGACTGCAACTGATTTTATACCCGTGAGGTGCTGGCACTATCACGTTGCTAAAGGCTGTTCACTGTACAGTGAGTACTTTTAAAAGCCCTACTTAAGATCTACTTGCATACACGTTGTGTATTCTTCCGCTTTATGTAAGATTAACATTTTCATGGGCCTCATCATTTTATTCATGCGTCGGTCATGTGAAACTGCGAAATTATTAGAAAATTAACTATTTTACAAATCTGCCTATTTTTACACTTCGATGCATTAAAAAAACAGAAAGAGAAAGAAATATTTTAAGTTAGCAGAAATGGTTATCTAACACGCTTTATTCGACGTTAAGATACGGAACTACTTCCCCTTCCATCGTTACCAACTTAACTGGATGGATGTCGCTCATGGCGCCCGTTAAAATATATGCAGGTAGGAGCAATGATTTTTTTCTAATGTTGATTTAGAAAATGCTTACTGTATCGT
This sequence comes from Dryococelus australis, assembly GCA_029891345.1. Taxonomy (NCBI): domain Eukaryota; kingdom Metazoa; phylum Arthropoda; class Insecta; order Phasmatodea; family Phasmatidae; genus Dryococelus; species Dryococelus australis. The sequence goes on from CM056994.1 coordinate 282,166,221, forward strand.
GAACAGCCTTTACTAGGGAACGTATTTGTCGAAACTTAGAATAGGAATAAGAACTCAGCTTACGATACATCTAAATGATTTTGATGGTCTGGATAAATCCATATGCGATTCTTGAGGACTAGCAGCTGAACTGTCGTATTTCGGTAAAGGGCATTTTCTACATTATTTTCTACCTGTCAAAGGCAGGTCTCTAGGTATATTAACAAAACTTTACTTAAACATATCGATTATTGACTGCTCACTTGTACACGAGGAACACCAGAGTTAATGAATATACGCCTCCATTTAAGAAAAAAAAGTATTTTTAAAACTTTGATGAAATCATGCAAGGAAGCAGAGAAAGGAAATTAACCACGTCACATAAAATCTGATGAAAGTTTTTCTAGAAAACGTGAGGAGAAGAAAATCGTCTCAGTTAAAAAAAGTAGGCAGTAATATAGTGAACAAATTATCAATTCTCTTTTCGCGCCTCAATAAACAGTATTTGATACGTTCTACGATGCTTCTGCTGCACGAAATAAGTTTCAAAATACCATTCCTGAAAAAAAAATCAGAGGTGACACTAGAAGGTTGGGATGTGGTTTCATCAGAATTGGTGGATGCTGTTGCTAGAAAACTATTTAATTAGTGAAATTACATGCCCTTAATTGGTTATATACGTCATAATAATAACTCCAACTTCGATTATATTCTAAATTTTGTACTTGCTTAGATTTTTTATCGACCAGAAGTAACTTGAAAAATTTGGGTTCTTGTTTTTCTCATGAAGTGTCCGCCTGGATGTTACAGCAAAATATACTGACTGAGTCTGCCTTGCTTTCTTAGTTACTTTCAGTTTTAAGTCAACAATTACATATAAATTTGCAAATAAAGTCAGATTTTCTCTACGTCGTCATCTGTTGTAGCCAAGGCCGTGTCTCAACTCTGGCTCACTTAAGCGTATTGAGACTTGCTCCATCTTTAAGCCTTCGGCATAATTTCTCTGACAGAAAAGGTAATAGATTGTGAAAAATTAAATATTGCTGGCCTTTCACTTTCCTCAAATAAATGTACAGTATTTTATGAAATAGGAACTCATTTTAATTTGTTACATTTTTGCTTGATTAAAAACAATTGTTATATGCAAATCACAGTATTGAATAATATGAACACAATTAACCTAAATGAATTGTGAACATAATAACTTCATAATTTGTTATATTCCATATCAAACGGAATATTGTTTATTAGAAATTTCGCAATCGCAATGATTAAGTTAAGTCGATTAAATATTTCTAACACTGCTATAGAAACAACAAAATATATGTCTGGATATTTGAGGTATGACTTGGAAACAACATGGCTGCCAGAGAGGGTGCGAGAGAGAGAGCACTGAGTGTACATCGTCGTTCACTCTCCCTCTCGCACTCTCTCCTCGGAGTTGAGACAGCAGAGAGGACTCTCTGTGACGTCAAGAGTGAGCGAGAGAGTACTCTCTCGGCGAATTGGGACACGTCCTTAGCATGAATTTTTTTAATTGAATCACATACATGTCCCTTATGTTCAAAATTAATATAACGAACTGTACAGCTAAAACAGTGAAGCAGTGAAGGTTTCGTGTGTTTTATCCACACGAAATCACCAGTTTTATTAAAATAATTTTTTTTTTTACGTTTTAAATGTGTAATTAAATATCAAAAGTTTTCTTGCGCGCATTTGTATGATCATGGTTCATTATCTGGTGCAGTATTTAAGTTAAATTATTTGATTTGGCTACGTTATCCCAAGGCAAAGTCACTTAAAGATGTTGTGTCCAAAAGTGTTATTTTCCCTGAGCATGATAAGAAGTCTAAATGTATAGTCGCTAAGTTTATAATGTTTATAGAAAGTGTGCTCTATCGCAACATCAATCTCTTTGAACTAAAAACAGTTGAGAGTTGTTGACCGCAGCACTGCATGAACAAACATCACGTATCGCTCGCCAGGGACCTTGCAAGATACGGCGTGTCATGGGGTCACACCCGCGAGCGACCCGCGACGAACATAGCCATGTGTGCTGTGGCCGGGGTGCTTTTTGGAGTCTAAGTGGGCTTGACGCATGGCCAGACATTGTAAACATTGCCACGTGCGCCGAGACAACCTCCGCTTTGTGTGGAGGTCAAGCTTTCCTGCCGACTGGGAGGGCGCGAGTTCGAGGGCGCCACCGCGCTGTGGTGCAGCTCGACTTCCACCAACACGAACCAGGCTCGATTTCCGATACGTGGTGGACGTAGCCATTGGCAGGCGGGTTTTCTCGGGGTGCTTTCATCCCCCCTCCCCAGCTCTAGCAATCCACCACTGCTCCTTTTAAAGGCGAATTTTCTTAAAAAAAAATTAGTACGTTTAAAAACGTAAAGAAACTATAGAAAAGTGGTTTTTATTCACCATGTGAATTCAAATTTGACATGATATGTTAATAAAAAGTAACGACAGTTTACAATATTATCGGATACTGTCATTACTTTTTATGTACTGCTACAAACGGCACATAAATATTTAATGGACATGGACACGATGTTTATCTTTACTCGTAAGTAGAGACCTGCAAAATTCGCGTTATTTTCTGGCAGTAGACTAAAATTCACCAACCTATACATATCCGAGTCGAGTCCATTTGATTATTGACTCTTGCATTAGTTAGGGCGCACATTTTCTTTTGACTTGGTTGGACGTGATATGGCTATCCTCTTGTTAGTTGTTTGCTATTGGTCAAAATGAGCCCAGGGCGTGTCCGAACAAACTGTAGGCCAACGACAATCCCAAAACAAAAACACAAGTATTTTAAGACTAGCATGTCTTGAAATAATAACGCGAACTTTGCAGGTCTCTACTCATAAGTAAACAGTTAACTTTTCAAACTTTTCATGCTCGTGCAAATAATTAGTAATTACATTACAAGACGTGCTTTCTAGAAATAATTACTTTGGGGTAAAAACCCCCGTGTTTAACTCCTCTTAGTACGCAATAGCTGGTGCTAGAGAATCTTGAACTTGAATTGTAAGTGTCAAGTAATATTTTTCTATGAAATGTCATACAGTAGTAACTGCAGCCGTAGTTATATTTATTTTGGGTTACTTAATCTACAGCTCACCATTTTGGTGTTTCAATTCTTTCAGGCACACACAAGATTGTAATTTTAAGAGTTGCAACGAAAATTGTTGTTGTTTGGAACTCTACTAATATTAAAGGCTGTTCACCATAAAGTGAGCACTTTTGAAATCAACCTTAAAAGAAAGTCTCTATCCATTCTTGCACATATTTTAACAGGTGGGCTGAGTGACATGCACTCAGTGAAGTTGGTAACAATGGAGGAAATGTAGTACTATATATTAACATCGAATAAAAAGTGATGGGTAACCATTTGTGATAACTTAAATTATTCCTTTCACTTTGTGTTTCTTTTTATGTGCTGAAGCGTAAAAAAAAGGAGCAGATTTGTATATTATTTACTTTTCTAATAATTTCACAGTTTCAATTGATCGATGCATGAATAAAGTGATTAGGCACATGGCAATGTTAACTTTGCATAAGGCGGAAGAATAGCGTACACAACGTGCATACAAGTATATCTTAAGCAGGGCATTCAAAAGTGCTCATTTTAGTGTGAATAGCCTATAGTATAACGCTGTCTCATGGGTCGGGATCAAGAAAAAGTGTGTCAGTATGTGATCTTATTGGTAGCAGCTACGGAATATACAATCTAAACAACGATCGTCTACCGCCACATAAGTGACATCACTTTTGGATGCAGGGACCACGGTGTCTGCGCAGTTAGCCTGCTCGCCTCCTACCGAGGCAAACCGGCTTCAATCACTGGCCGGGTCACTCCCGGATTTTCGCATGTGGGAATCGTGCCGTACGATGCCGCTGGTCGGCAGGTTTTCTCGGGGTCCTCCCGTTTTCCCCACCCTTTCATTCCGCCGCTGCTCCAGACTCACCTCGATCACCCGCATCGGCTCTCAATACCTCGCTGTTAAGGGCCGCCCAAATCCCTTCACTTATTCACTTTTGTATGCTTTTTTATGCTGTGTACAGTCCACATAATTAAATCCCACTTTCTTTGCAACGTCCAATACATAGGAAACCTCATCTTAAAGGGTTTGTTGTAAAAGTTTTATTTATTTTTACATTGTTCTGATATCGCTGGAGAATGATTAATAGTACCACAGAAATTACTTCGATTTTATGCAATAAAATATTTGGCACCCCGACTCTACTGTCCATATCATTAGCTCAGGGCCGGAGCGCAATGCTCATTTGACGAGACTTTCCTGCTGGCTGGCCCTTTAAACTCCATTGAGAAGGAATGTTGTCCTAGATGCCTGGTGGCGGAATCTTAATCCGATAATTTTTTTACCTACTTTCGGAACATACACCACTTTCTTCGAATGAACCTTCTTACCTGCTGTGAAAGAAATGTATCTCAGAATACACGTACATATGTACAGCGTCGTCACTTGTTTGTTCGGCTCAGATAATCGCTTTAGGATGTTTAGAACTGTCGCGTAAATGACACTTTCTTGACAGCTTTCACAAGTACGTAACACCACGGCTCATTAGTGTGACATGAGAATGAGGGTTCCATAATGACATAGTAATGTAATAATGAGAAACAACATTTTACATGATATTCTTACGTGTGAGCTACGTAAAGAAAACTTCGTAGAGATAGAATGAAACCCCAAGTAGTGAACAACAATGGTTACATAGTGTCTTTCCTTAGTTCCGCTGCTACTGACGTTTGTCTTCCAAGAAAGTTTTCTAGCAGCATAGTTGTTTACCTAGTATTTTCCAAGAAACCACTGCATAAACAGAACCGCCATCATAACGGTCCTCGCGAATTTCCTTCTTGAGCGAGAACTGTCACACAGGACGAAACGGAACGAAATATTTGTACAGCTGGCAGAGCCGGAACGAACTACCAGCCTAATCCGTGGTCCTGAGATAATATAGAAAAGATCCCGAGATCATCCAGAACTAGTCCAATTTTAGTTCAGCCCACTTAATAGCGTACTCATTAAACTCAGCTGAAGGGCGAATAACTTTTCGTCTCTCTGTATTCTAGGCACACCGTTGCCATATTTTCTGGTTCGGAATAACTGAAATGTGCAGTTTCGGAATAACTGAAATGTGCAGTTTTGATGATTGTTCAGAAACACAATTTACTGCTAGATTTGTTCGTTTGCGAGAACAACCGAAGTAAGTGTTGGCAGAATCATACACATCAGCTGTGTTGAATATATCTACGAAAATGGTGTTAAAAATTTGTATTTTGATTTTATATGTCTAAAATATACTTTTCTTTTTCTAGTAATGGTACCTAGTGATATTTAAAACTACCCTTATGTAAGAACGCCTGAAAGTGAATTTGATCCGTATACATTCGTTACACTCTAGATTCTAAACATTTAAAATTAATCAAAATCTGCGAATTTGACTGCACATCTGTTTAAAATGCTCCATTTGGAATCAGTAAAGTTCTACTGATCAATCTAACTGCTAGTATTCATATATTAAACTGTGATTTCTACTGGTTCCTAGAGAACTGCACTGGCCCAGCAATAAAACTTCAATGCATTCCACTGATTCGCCAGTATAGATAACAACTCATTAAGGTTGCAACTGTAATCAACTGCGTATGGAACACTGCACCCAACTATACAACGTGAGGAACTCACTAAAAAAGTAGCAAAGACACCATAAAAATTGACAGAAATGTGAGATATATACTGTATATGAAAGAAGGATGTATATATTTCTCAACATTATGAAACATTAAAAAATAACATTTTAAACGTTTAAAAAAACTATTAAAATAGTATGCATTTTTAACTAAATTGAAGCATATTTCCATTCTGGATACTTCAGAAAGCAGACTTTGTAAGAAAATCTTCGTCATAGAGTATCGTTATAATGTGTACTATGATTGTGTGGAAGAAAAATGTAATAATAATGTAGCAAATAATTTTTATAATTAAATTTATGTGCGTCCATTTGTCACAAACATTTATGGCTGAAACTGCCATAAATAAAGTTAATTATAAAATTAGTACTATACATTATTACTATGATTTTATTACACATGATCACAGTTAATATTATGACTATAATTTTTGAAGATTTTCTTGTAAGTTCTGCTTTTCGAAGCATCCAAAACGTAAATGCGCTTAAATTTTGTTAAAAATGCTGACTCTATCGATCGATTAATTTTTTATATTTAAAGAGTACATTTTCATAAAATATTTAATAATGTTGCAAAATATATACATTTTTGGTTCATATACAGCATAAATCACACTTTTCTGACAACTTGTATGGTGTCTGTACTAATTTTTTACGAGTTCTTCACATTGTTCTGTCAGCTCCAGTGCTCCTTAGGAAGCTGCTTTACTTCAACCTCAACCCCTTGACTTACGCGTTAATTTTCCGTTCCAGGTGTAGCAAAAGGCAATGTGTTTGATCTGACCCTCACTTACGAATTCCTAGCAATAACTTACACGATGGAACCTATGAAAAGAATTCTTATTGCTTTGTGGCACACGTCCGCAACCAAGATAACATTTTGGTGCCCTAACAGCAGCCCATAGTATTAACCAGGAAAAATACACTCTTTGAATTGGTGCTAGCTTGTGTTCTTGTACGGCACCGACCATGAGCTTACCTATTTTGCATCACGTCATACGTGGACGAGTATACTCGGGATAATTTGTTACGGGATTAATTGGATATTCAGGCAAATACTTCTACTGAATGAAATCAATGATTCAGATTTGGCGTGTGTGTATATAATATGTTATATATATATATATATATATATATATATATATATATATATATATATATATATATATATATATATACACAAACACACACACACACGTCATACGTGGACGAGTGTACTCGGGATAATTTGTTAGGGGATAAACTGGATATTCAGGCAAATACTTCTACTGATTGAAATCAATGATTCAGATATTTGGTGTGTGTGTATATATATATATATACACACACACACATATACACACATATATATGTATGTATATATATGTGTATATGTATATATATATATATGCACACACAAAATCTAACAGTATTTGACTGTTATGTTTATACAAATGTAAAATTGTGGTATCATGGGATGAGTTTGTTGGTAAGTGGGGGGGGGGGGGGGGGGGGGGGGGAGAGAACGCTGCATATTCATTAAAAATTTCGGCGGGGCTCGTTATAAAACCTGCGATTCCTTCTCTGACTGGCTGTTCATCTTTACTCTCTAGCCACGTGGCATGTTCGGCATAGGGGCACGCGTCAATCAGGATTATATATTTAAAAAAAAATACAAAACGTGTTGGCGAAGCATAGCAGCAGTGCTGTGGAGAAATGACCTCAACATTTTGTTCGTCAGCCAGCACGACTCCGTCCGTCAGCTGGGTATAGCGCGAGTACGAGTCTAAGTTTGTAAAGGTTTTTCACGATAAAGTGAGCACTTTAAAAAACAACCTTAGCAAAATGGCACTTCCTCATACCTGCATCTATTTTAACAGGCACCCTGAGTCACATGCGTCCAGTAAAGTTGGTAACGATGGATGGGAAATATTTTCGTATCTTAACGTCGAATAAAAAGGGGTTAGGTAACCATTTCTGATAACTCAAATTATTAATTTCACTTTCTGTTTATTATTTTATGCAATGAACAGATTTGTTAGATATGTACTTTACAAATAATTTCAGTTTCACTTGACCGACGCATGAAAAAAGTGATAAGGCCTAAGACAAAGTTAATCTTACATAAGGCGGAAGAATACACAACGTGCAAACAAGTACATTTTAAGCAGGGTTTTCAAAAGTGCTCATTTTACTGTGAATAATGTATAACGCGGTGTTATGCGTACGTTGACGGGTACGTGCTGTTCAGAATAAAGTAAAACACTGGCTAAGGTCGTGCTTAAAAGTTTATTTCAGCTTATTTGAATCATTTTCTCCAATTGTTCATGTAAAAAGTGCTATGTGACTAATAAACGCAGTGCACTATACATTTTATAGCTCTCAGAAGTTACCTTTAAGGTCACAATGAAGTATTACTCTTTGGTTACTATGCTTGCTTGGAGGGCTTTAACACTTGTAGACTATGCTCGAGTGTAGCTCGAGCAAAGGTAATTTGAACATTTCTTTGTTGTTCAGAACAAAACATGCAAAGGATATGCAGTCTTTGTTCTGCTAGTATTTAGCATGACCTAACAAGAACACGACTGCGTAGTAACAATGCTACTGCTAACGATAGAATTCTTTTTTTTATAGCCACTCAAATGGACATGATTAATTGTAAATCCTTTTATACGATTAAAGACGTTTGATTGGGTCAATATCATCTCGGCTCTCCATTGGTTGTTGATGGGCCAAATGAACGCTGTAAAGTACAGGGTGTGGTATGGACAAATAGAACGATGGTGAGTTCTAACGCAAAAACCAACAGAACCTGTGTTCTTGCAGTAGTGGATATAGGTGACCCACTTCTAATTTGTCTTAAGTGGTAGTAAATGTGTGCAGACCTCAGTGTGTTAAGAGTGCTGAATCAACAGCGAATAGCCTTTAGTAGCGAATCACTGCATAATGCAAAAAAAATGCCTTGTTCATCACGAGAAGTTGCGCCAACTTAACGACATTCGATGTCAAATAATTCAAGAAATTCGCCTGTGTTAATGGGTTTCTTCGACCTAAAAAGGTGAACGAATTTTGAATTGCGCGTGAAGGTTGGGGTAAATGGATGCGAGAATGAAGATTTGGTTAACGTGTTTCATTTCAGGAGCAGTTGTATGAATCTATAGAGCATGGATCTATACCAGAAATGACTGGAACTCATAACACTGTTTTTTTTGTTGGCTTTAGCTTATATTTGCATAATCACTTGTACAAAATATGAAATGAAACCTAAAAAAATTAAATGATATGTGTTGTTAAAGACATCAAGGTGGCCTCACCATACCGGGTAAAACACCGAGAAAAATCTACAGAAAAAATTCGAGTATCCGGTTATTTAATCGGATTACAGAGTAGCAGTAACAGAACTTCAACATTGGGGTAAGAATGTTGATATTTTCGTACTATTTGTTACATGCAAATTTTAATATTGTTCAACGTTGAACGTTGTGTTGAACGCGAAGCAACTCCCCCCCCCCCCCCTCTCTCTCTCTCCATCTCTCTCTCTCTCTCTGTATTAGTCTGCACTTTTGTATAAATTCTGTTTTCTGCTTTGAAAATTATATATATATACTTACAGACAGGACCGCTAAAGACAGTTGTGTTGGTATCTCGCCTCTCTAAACTTAAAAAATTTTATCTTTATCTGTTACCGAAGCTGGTTACGGGTAAAGTAACCAAAGTTAAAATAATTTCCAAGTAAAAATGTTCAACTAAAAACAGATTAAAAGGCAGTATTCAAATTGCAATATTTACGCTATGCAAAAAGTCAAGAAAGTTTTAAAATTTCAACTAAAAATTCACATTTAAAAATATTACATTTTCAGTTTTGCACAGCTATTTTTTTTGGTTGAAAAATACTTTTATGCATATATTATTTATAATATGTTTTCTGGTGGAACTAGTTTAATACGGAAATTATTTTAGTTCCGGTTATTATTCTTGGAATCAATTTCAGCGATGGAGAAAGTTCGACGAATTTCCGAGTTAAATTAAGACACGTCATTCTCACACACACACACATTATATATATATATATATAATATATATATATATATATATATATATATATATATATATATATATATATATATATATATTTATATATATATATATACACACACACACACACTCAGCAAATTTCCGAGTTAAATTTATGCACATCATTTTCATATATATATATATATATATTTGAAATATACATATGAAATATATATTATATATATGAAAATTACGTGCATAAATTTAACTCAGAAATTTGCCGAATTTTCTTCTCCATCCATCCACACACACACATAAACACACACACACACACTCTCATACGCATATATATATATATATATATATATATATATATATATATATATATATATATATATATATATATATATATATATATATATATATATATAGACACATACATATACACTCTTATCTCTGTCTAAATATGGCAGTCTTTGGCACGTACCAGTAACTCAGCTGATTGCTGTTCCTATAGAAACATGCTCTGAGAATTCTGTTAACCCTTTCATGCCCACTTTAATTTACGGTTTCAGGCGTTGCAAACAAAAAATTATGACGTATACTGTACTTAAGTTGACACAGCACTTGCTTCATTGGTACTGCCAATGAGATGTAGGCTATATCTTCGGCTACAGTTATATGAACCAATAGGTACCTAGAGCAGTAAGATAGTTTGCGAATCATTTACCTACAGGGAAGATCATTGACCATCGAGCTTCGCGGTGTGCAGTACAGACCAAAAATTAGCTACACTTGCGTAATGTACACAACTGTGTACGCTGGGTCCGAATGGGTTAACTGATATCTGATTCCCACATACGGGTCTTGTACGTACTACCACAGCAAAAGTTGGTGGACTGACTGGTGACCCCGAGTGCATTAAGCTTACGGTATTTTCCTTCCTCGGCACAACCCGACATGTAAAGAAGTTTCTGGGCTAGGGCCGGCGACACTGTTAATATCCCCGCAGCTAGAGAATTTGACAGTTTTTGTGGTAGCCGTCTGGCAGCGGTGCGGTCATCGGGCAACGTCTAGTGCAGCGAAGGACATCAGCGGAGAGGACCGTCGATGGCGGAGGGTGCAAGATGCCGGAAGGGGAGCGTGTGTGGTGTGGACGGATGAGAGGGTGTGGTACCTGACGTGTAGAGGGCTACTGTGTATGTGACAGCTCGGATCACTCTTACCGACTGGTGGCATATCGACTTAATTAAGGTGGAGCTGTGTTAATGTCAGATACGGAAGTATTATATTATTGGATCTGTTAAATATTGACTTAATAATTTATAACGTTATTGAATTGTTTATGATACGCTATTTATTGCGACTGATTTCAGTTATCTAACTGCATTGATTTTTGGGAGGTGATAGACGATAATGTAAATATCAGTTCTAAAAAAGAAGTCATATCAATTTATAGTGAGATAGTCGAGAGTATTTTCTTTGTAGTGTTCGCCAGTAAAATTCTTCTTCCTTTAACGAACCTGGCTAAGCTCGCCGACTTTGAGAAATTGGAACATTATTGACTGTGTTACGTATTTGTTTCTCAATATTGGTGGCAACACCATCGATACTGAAGTGTCAGGAATTTCTTGTGACAGTGTGGGCAGCTTCACAGAATAATAGCAGTGGCTCCAGGGAACCGGGATAACGGTCACGTGATGTCCGAGAGCGTGTAGCAGCACGTCAGTGCGAGCGGTGCACCGCTCAGTGGCTCGTGAGTCACGTGACGCGGAGTTAACCAGTCACGTCACGAACAGCTCGGAGCGGACATGAATTTGCTCGTGTTACGCGATTTCATCGTTGTAACCCGCCACCGCCAGCCACGACGTCTGCAGTGACGCGGCGCTTCCCTTCGTCGTGTATAAGTGGACGGGAGGAAATAGCGTGCGGTAGAGCGCGCATGCGAGCTGCGAGTTAAACTAGCTCCGGGTGTCGATATTAAACTGCTCTTCTGCCAGTATCACTAACAAAAACTACGTGATCAGATTTTTTGATGATTTATGTAAACAAATTCTTTGAGATGTTTCTATACTCCCTCTAGCCTAGTTTTAATGTAACTACATTATATCCAAGTTAATCAAAGTATTTAATTTTTTGTTGAAAAATCAAATATAAACAAACACATTCATCATTAAAATAGGCTATTCAAGGTAAAATGAGCCCTTTTGAAAGTCCTGCTTAAGATCTACTTACATACTCGTTGTGTATTCTTCCACCTTATGTAAGATTAACATTGTCATGGGTCTCATAACTTTATTCATGCGCTGGTTAAATGAAACCGCGAAATTAATAGCAAACTAAATATTTTATAAATCTTCTAATAGTTACTCTTCGATTCATTAAAAAACCAGAAAGAGAAAGAAATAATTTAAGTTATCAGAAATGGTTACCTAAGAAATTTTTTCGACGTTAAAGATACGAAACCACTTACCATCCATCGTTACCAAGGTAGGGGCAGTGACATTTTTCTAAGGTTGATTTCGAAAGTGCTCACTTTATCGCGAACAGCCTTTAACCATGATGTTTTGAGTGGAGTGGAGAGTGCACAAGAGAGATTTTGGCGGCTCTTAACATCCGGGTCTTGACAGCCGATGAGGATGAAGCTATGCGAGTACGGAGCGGCACCGGAATGCTAGGGTGGGGAAAACCGGAGTTCCCCGAGAAAACCCGCCGATCAGTGAAATCGTCAGGCACGATTCCCACGTGCGGAAAACTGGGAGCGACCTCGTCGGGAATAGAACCCGTTTCGCCTAGGCGAGAGGCGAGTAGCCTGACTCCTACACCACCGCGATAAAAGTTGTACTGGGTATGGGTGAGTCAACGTTGACGACGAACACAGTTGTACGAGGATGGGTGAGTCAACGTTGACAACGACCACAGTTATAATGGGGACAGGTGAGTCAATGTTGACGACAATAACACTGATGTACTGGGGACGAGTGAGTCGACGATAGCGACATGAGCACAGTTGTACTGGGGATGGGTGAGTCAACGTTGACGACATGACAACAGTTGTACTGGGGAGAGGTGAGTCAACATTGCCGCCATGACTACAGTTGAACTGGGTACGTGTGAGTAAACGTTAACGATATGACAACAGTTATACTTGGGAGGGTGAGGCGATGTTGACGACATGATCACAGTTTAATTGGGCACGGATCATTAAACGTTGAATACATGACCACAGTTTACTGGGGACGAGTGAGTCAATGTTAACGACTTGACGACAGTTGTACTGGGGATGGGTGAGTCAACATTGACGACATGACCAAAGGTGTACTGGGTACGGGTGAGTCAACATCGGCTCCATGACTACTGTTGTACTGGGTACGGGTGAGTCAACGTTGACGACATGACCACAGTTGTACTGGGGATGGGTGAGTCAATGTTGACGACGACCACAGTTGTACTGGGGATGGGTGAGTCAACATTGATGACATGACCGCAGTTGTACTGGGGCCGGGTGAGTCAACGTTGACTTCATGACTACTGTTGTACTAGGGATGGGTGAGTCAACATTAACTACACGACGACATTTATATTGATTACGGGTGAGTCAATATTGACGACATGAGATAAGATGAACATCGGCGTTCCTCATATTATTTAGTGTATGGGTTTATTATCAGTTCGGTCTATATGGTGAGATTGTAACTTCACCTAGAAATAGTAATAAAATAAGTCCTTCGGATTCAATAACTTCATATGCATCTAATACAAAATTAAAAATGTGGAAATACTGTGCAGAATACAACTGTAATAAAATAACACAAATGTACAAAAAACTGTTTAAATATTTCTACAGTGAACGTTATAACTTGGATAACGATCCCAAGTGTTAAAACGCCATTTTCCCTAAGGCACAACACCTCGCAAAGTCTGAAACTGTAAGAAAGAAATGGTTACTAGTTTTCACAATTTCAGTCTTTGAGAGGTGGAGTTGTCTACTTTTTAAAAGTTTTACTCTACTCCGTATTATGAATTTTCATACTTAAACCGATATTTTTTTATATGCATAGATGGATCTAGGTACAAACCATTCATGGTTACTTCAGCCTTTTCTGAAGCCCTGCTAAAGTTCTACTTCCAGGATATTCCTCCACCTCGTGCAAACTAAGCCTGGAGAATCACACCAAGGGGACAACGCATCGAATTCGTGCGCACTATGTGTATCAGTACTTGGTATATGGATTATTTCTTACCAGGCGTTACCAACATACCTATTCTCTCGCTGTTTTTTATTCACATTATTTATATACGAAGCATTATAACTTATAGATAAAATATGAATAACATTTCAATTTAAAAGGAAAAAAAAAAATAACTTTTATGGACACAAGTATAAAACGCTTGTGATACAGGGCCTTAGGGAAAATAGCATGAGTTTTGTCCAAGTTATATTACAATAACACTACATATAACAATAATATATATGCATAAATCGCTGTGTAAAATAATAACGATTTTTTTTAGGCAGTTCAGTGAAACTTTAAAAGTAGACAACTTCACCTAGACTTGAGCCCTTAGCGTTGACTCAGATGCCAGCTATTTTACTCACTGACGTACCAGCACCACATACACAGTATATTCAATTGCAGGCAGTGGGAATATATTGTTACTAGTATTAATCCACAGCACATACTTGTTCAGTTTTATGTATATTCATTTTACTTTCTCGTGAAATGGTATTAATGTGTTTGTTTAAAACAACATACCGGCCATACTGAAAAGCACTATTGGTATCTTCATTGTCACATTTATTGTACCTACGACCGCTCGAGGTGTATTTCCGGGCTGTATTTCTGTATTTACAAATGGCGGAGCCAACTAAATAAATACCGGCAGTGCAACCATTTGAATTTGTGGTTACAGTTTGTTCAAGGCAATAAAATATTCGTTCAATTCGACATTAGTTGATGATTTAAAATCACCATGATATTATAAAACTACGTAAAGCATCCATCGTGAAAATTTTATATGTACTAATTATATACTGATGATGTCGAAACAACCAAAAAGGTGTTTAGGCCCCAGCACATTTTTTTTAACAATATTATTTGGTTCACGGAAACGTATGCGGATGCTGGGCAAGAGCGGAGAGGTTCTGTTCACCAAATATTGTTCTACGCAAACAAATGCATTTGGCACAAGGCAGGAACTATTCATTTTACAGAATGTAATAACAGTTTCTGTATCTAATGACGTCCCATGTCGCAGACAATCCTAGCGAAACGATTTAAACAGAAAACAAGAAAGTAAATGTTTAGAACTTAAAAAAATATTACGCATGTGTCATGAATTAAAAAATGTTTAGAAAGAAGACAATGTTGACCTGGCTAACAGTCATCGTAGTCCATATCGCTAGGGCGAAGTGTTCGATCGCAAACTCTCCGGTTTCGAATCCCGGTTATCCTTTCCTTTTTTATTTTTTTTTAAATAATAGTCGAAACCATAATATTTAGAGCCATAAAAATCTTCAGTTGCAACCACCAAATGTTACATCTTGGCGGCAACCAAATAAAGACATTGATTTTCACTTACAAAATAAACAATAGCCTCTATTCAAACAATTAATGTGGTTGTGCCAAACAAAGCTCGTTTTCTTCAACAAAAGCCTTTCTCTCTGTGCCTTCAGCTGATCAGTTAGTGGGTAAGCCTACGTCGTAGGGGTCGCTGCGTAATTACGCTCTTGCTTACTCACTTATTAATTATGTGATTCTAAGCATCAGTTTGAAATTCCATGCAGTTATGGGCGCCCTCCTCCGTAGTAATCAGAGGGGGCAGAAATTACTGACTCTTAAAACTCAACCAACCATTTGGTAATTTCAATCTCATGAGCAGGGACCGGCAAAATTCGCGTTATTATTTGGCTTCGGGCTAGACTTCACTGTACTGTATATACTCGAGCCGCCGGCGTTTATCCATTGGCTGCAGCCCAGGTTAGTAGTCACGCCCTTTCTGACTGCATTGCACGTGATTGCGACACAAAATTGCGAAATGTTAACTTATTGGCGCAGAGTTACCCAGGGCGTGTCAAATAAAGTGCGGTCCAATGGCAAACATATTGAAAAGTTACGCGTGCTTTACGTTTAACGTGTCCCGAAATAATAACGGAAACTTTGCGGGTCTCTACTCATGAGGCACGCAATGAACGTGCCTGCTGACTTGTCGCCGCCGGTTGTACATCACAGGGTCGCTACACTCTCAGCGCGGCGGTGATACGATCCCTTGTGAGGAACCTAGTCCACCCAGACGGTTTTCACATAGGAGTACGGCGGGAAGGAGAAGCGAATCCCCTACCCCGCCCCCTCCACCAATCAAAAATGTTTATTGCTAAAGGCTGTTCACGATAATGTGAGCACTTTTGAAATCAACTTTCGAAAAAAGTCACTGGCCCTGCCTGCATATATTATAACGGGCGCACTGAGTAACATGTGCACAGTAAAGTTGGTAACGATGGTTGGAAAGTAGTTCCATATCTTAACGTCGAATAAAAAGAGTTAAGTGACCATTTGTGATAACTGAAATTATTTCTTTCGGTTTCTGTTTTTTTTTTTAAATTTTTTATCGAAGGGTACAAATGAGCACGTTTGTAAAATATTTACTGTTCTTATAATTTTACAGTTTCACTGGACCTGCGCATGGATAAAGTGATGCGGCCCTGGCCAGTGTTGATTTTACATAAGGTGGAAGAATACGCAACGTGCATACAAGCAGATCTTAAGCAGGGTTTTCAAAAGTGCTCATTTTACCGTGAACAGACTATGCTAAGCAAACAATTTGTACAGTTTTCCCAGGGTAGCACCTGGGAGCAGTTCCCATAGTTGTGATTCTACCCTCCTTTGCCCCGCCTGTACGGGGAAAGGTGGGCGGTGAAGTTAAATGAATTTAATCGGCGAGGGGTTTTGAAGTTCAGTACTTTTGATGTTCTGTCGCGAGCCCCCTGCGAGACGGCTAGCGACAGTTTGGTATAAGTAAAGCGGAAGTTATTGCCAAAATAAGTTAAATTAAAACGATTGAAAGTTGTTTCCCACGACTGGAGTGGCTTAGGTACAGTATTTAATTGTTTGTTTGTAGCTGCGGTGAATTTTGCTGACTTGCAGTCACACAGCCTGTACACAAATGATAAATTACTCGGAAACTAGTTAGGATAGATACTTAACGTCGAGAGTTACCCAAGCATAACTTTGCATTTTAGTTTCACCCTGTGGTATAGCATCACTGCAACTAGCAATGCTGTATATAATTTGATCAACTCCAAAGCAAATCTGAGTCGGCAACTGAATTGCAGTGGGCGAAATGGTAAACGGATGTCAAAATACACATATGTTAAGTTTGGGTATGATACAAATAGTCTTATTTTAAAAATGTAATAAGACATTATAACCATTTATTTTCCTGCAATGTTAATCTCTTGCGATGATAAAAAAAAAAAAAAAAAAAAAAAATTCTTATGTGTGAGTATTCATAACTTTCCGGGGAAAAAAATGCTTCTGTTTTTAACTGGTTCCCCTGCCATGCTGATTCGGCTGTGAAAGAAAGGGCTAGTGATAATGCATTACACGGCACTGCCCGAGGTTTCATATAATATTTCCTTCCGTACTTGAATAAACATAATAATTGTATCAGAACTTGAGGCGATCATAATAGCCATTGTATAAAACGAGTGTAGATTCACGACAGTCTATCACATATTATATACTTGATGTTATTTGAGATTACTCTAAACTACAACTACGTACGTTGATATAGGCTGTTAACGGTATAGTGAGCACCCTGCTTAACATCTACTTGTACGTATGTTGTGTATTCTTCCGCCTTATGTAAAATTAATTGCCATGGGCCTCATCACCTTGTTGACGTGTCGGTCAGGTGAAACTGTGAAATTATTAGGAAAGTAAATCATTTACAAATCTACTCTTTTTTTTTTTTTTTTCACTTCGATGCATAAAAAACCGAAAGCTAAAGAAATAATTTAAGTTATCACAAATGGTCACATAAAATTTTATTCGACGTTAAGATATGGAACTACTTTCCATCTAATGTTACCAACTTTGCTGGGCGAATATCACTCGGTGCACCCATTAAAATATACGCGGTTAGGAGAAGTGACTTTTTTTTAAGGTTCATTTCGAAAGTGCTCACTTTATCGTGAACAGTCTTTATATTGATGTATTCAGACGATGACAGTGATGACGTGGTATTTTAAAGTATAAATAGTAGCTTAATTGGAACACTCCATTCAGTGAAGAAGTTTAATTTGTATTACACATACATACGGTGAACATTTCGTAGTGCCTCATTGTATCCACCTCCCAGGCGCAGTTGATCACACGTCGGGTGTTCTGTATGACGTAGAGGAGACATATGTTTGGATATATTTTTCTTAATCGGGCAGTTATTTCTTTACTAATCAAACAGTTTTTCAGATATATAAGTAAATAGTCAGCTTTATTAAGCAATCTATAATTGGTGATGTAGTAACAATAAAAGGAATTCCTGAATTATTGGGTAACCAATGTGTTCAAAGTTTTGTATATAAAAATTCTGCTAAATCGGTCGTTATGAATGGAGATCAGTGAACTGTTTTGTTCTCATCACTAGTCCAAACTTAAAAAAAAAACCTCTTTTATTGGTTGTGGGTCATGGTTTCACACTACGAAACGATCCTAGCTAGCATTAAAAATCACAGTGATCGTTTCATATTTATATGTGTGTAGTGTGTGTGTATGTATTGTATGTGTGTGTATATATATATATATATATATATATATATATATATATATATATATACATATATTTACACGTGTGTGTGTAAAACCGTAAAACCAGTCAGTGAGTTCGTGAACTGACTGGATCCCCGAGTGTAGTCAATCACAGACCATGGTGCCCACGACCTTATTGACTGTACTACGTAGGTGCGTGTGTATATATATATACACACACACACACACCAAACATACGTGATGGTGCATAACTTACTAGTACGTACATATAAAAAAGAAAATTCCTTCTGAATATTCAAAGAAGATTTGCCTCCACAGCGTATACCCTTACAATTACATTAAAAGGTGCACTGTTTAACATAAAGCATAAGTGTGCATTGTAGTTAGGGACGGGAATTTTCCGCAGAAATATTTATGGCCATGCTAGACTTCAATATCCTACGTCCACAATCACAACCTATACATAGGGACCTGCAAAATTAGTATTATTATTTGGCATCGGGTTAAACTTCACTTTACTGTATAGGTATGAAGTAACGCCCTTTCTGACTGTACTGCACGTGATTGGGGCGCATAATTGTGAAGTGTTAACTTATTGGCTCAGAGTTACCCAGGGCGTGCCAAATAAAGAATGATCTACCTATACCTAACAAAAATAAGAGGTATATTTTAATGTTATTGTTCCAGCAAAAAATTGAGAACTTTCTCAAAACCAAGCTGTCACTCATTGTCCATGTCATTAGAAAGAATCGATGCGTGTGTGTGTGTATTTTATAAATAATATTTGTTACGTGGTTCGTTAAAATTGAAAGGAAAACATCACAACCCAAATCCCTCCCGCAGGCGTACTGAGTGTCAAATCTCAAAGAAATTAGAATGTGACACTCCTATGTACTCAACAAACACTTTAGCTGAACCCAAACTTTGTGTTGAAATATCAATTTGAAGTTTGTATGACTTAATATTTTTAATTAAAATTAATACGTTTACGCTTTAAAAATATGATGCAAGTTATTTTTAGATTTTGTAATTTTGTGAAGCTACCACATCACGAAACCATTAAATATGCTCAAAATATGTATTTTTTCACATGTATAAGTTTCTACCTTTTAACCACAAGGTTCTGATCTTGAATCCCCGACTAGCCTATGATGTGTGTGTATTTCAGATGTTAAGACGATCCCAAGTTAGTGTCGGTATACCAGTTTTTAAAATATTAATTCGTTGTGGGATCGTTCGTGCATATAAGAGTGGTTGTGTTCTACTATAGGCTATTCACGGTAAAGTGAGAACCTTTGAAAGTCCTCTCATTTGGAATAATAGTCAATAAATGTATTTTATTTTAGCCTTAGGCGTTAATTTAAGAGTGCGGTGGAAATACACACTGTGTTTAATACTTACATGGCAGTATTTATTTTAAAGTAACCAGTGCTTCAAAAGTGCTCACTTTACCGTGAACAGCTTATAGACGTGGTGTGTCTGGCTGGTGGGACCGGGAGGTTCCGAACTCGCCGACCACGACGTCGGCCCGAGGCTGAACCGCGAGGCTGCGAGGTGCTTTCCTAGGCGCACGGACACCGGGTTTGTTGAACTCGCACGTGAGTTAGTGGCCGTCGCTCGCGTGTCCCAGTTAACCCCCCCCCCCGGCACACCCAACACCCTTCATAACACCCTGCCCCGCCGTCAGCCCCACCTGGTCGCCTTCGCACTGGGGACCAGAGCAACATTAACTGGTCACTGGCCAGGTCTGCCCCCTCTCCTTGGGTGTCTACCCACTGTCTTGCATTATGTATGTGTTTGTTATTATAGGCTGCTCACGGTATAATGAGCACTTTTGAAAGCCCTGCTTAAGATATACTTGTATACACGTTGTGTATTCCTCCGCCTTATTTAAAAATATCATTCCCATGGGCTTCATCACTTTATTCTTGCGTTGGTCAACTGAAACTGTGAAATTATTAGAGAAGTTAATATTGTACAAATTTACTCGTTTTTACACTTTAACGCATAAAAAAAACCAAAGAAATAATATAAGTTATCACGAATGATTACCTAACACTTTTTAATTCGATGTTGAGATATAGAACTACTTTCCATCAGTCGTCCCCAACTTTACGGTGGGCGCATGTCTCTGATAGCGCCCGTTAAAATAAATGCAGGTAGGAGCAGTTGCTTTTTTCAAAGGTTGCTTTCAGAAGTGCTCACTTTAGCGTGAACCGTCTTTACTATATGTGCCAGCCGAGACAGGCCACTTGTCCCTGCACGATGCAAGGCGACAGTGACTGGCTATTCCGGGGACCCCGCCCGCACACGACACGCCACGTGGATGCGCTTTACGAAACAACATTAGTTCGTACAAGTTATTCGTCTTAAGGGGAATGGTGCATGAAAACCGTATATTTATATGATTTTTTGCCATAGCTTGTTTCACAGAGGATTTTTCAAAAATTTTTGCTCGACAAGACGTAAATATCATTTTTGAACATCTTCTTACGTTGTTACAAATTCGCTGCGTTCGTTATTCTCGGAGCACTGATTAAAGGTAAGAAAAAAAAAAACTATTTCCTTCCATCAGTGCTTCGAGAGTAATGAAGGCAGTGAATATATAGCAACGTAAAAAGGCGTTGAAAATAATTATTTACGTTACATTGCTAGACGTACTTATATTGAGACAAGATAAATATTCCGACTATTCTTCTATTAGGACACCTATTAGAGTAAATCCAACTGATATTTTGGCTGATAAATGTTTTAATGTGAATGTTTACAATAGTGACAGAAACCCTGTCATTAATATTAAACCTTGTGCAGTTGTATTTGTTAGAAAATCCATAAAAAAGGAGGAAGGTGGACGCCTTATGGCTTGTGCAAAGAACCCATAATTTGGTGCCTTTTACTATGAAAGGAATTTGTGAAATGGTGTTTGTTGCACAATGTCTCTATTCATCATTTATGTTTTACATTAATTGCAATTGTGGTATTATTTCAGTTTTTCTGAAGTATGATTTATAGGAGAAGGAGGAGAACTGTTAGATATAGGAGATTTCGAAGACCTGCCTTTAAGAAAATAATATACCCTACATTGACATTGAACAAATATGATTATTATACAACTGAAATTTATCAGGTTGAGGAGGCTATGAACCTTGTTTCACTAAAGCTTAGTTTTGCTGTTTATATGAAAGAGACACTTGCTGGTTCTACATTGTTTGAAGTTTATTTAGTGAGACAGACAAAATATGTGGACTACCGCCACGGTGGTCTAAAAGTAAATTTTAATCCAGCTCATGTCCCTGCACATAAATGTTTCACTGTGGGAGTTATTGCAAGTGATGGCCACGCTGTGGTTAAATGACTCCCCATGGTGTTATGTTTGTTAGAAAATTTGTCCGAATGGAGGAAGAAGAAAAAAATCTTTTTTGTTGCTAGAACTACAAATTACCGTTAGAAAACGACTTATATCGAAAATCGGGTAAATATACTGCTTTCATGCACCATACCCCTTAAGCTCCTCTCACAATCTAAAATTTTCCCCTTCAAATATATTCAACAGTAAAATTTGAAGGTGAAACACGACCATCAAAATTTTTCCGTCCAATAAATTTGATAATTTAATATTGAATGAGTTTGGAAATGCCATAGTAAATTTTTTTTTACGGAGAGAATCTGGTCTGAATTTTTTTTAAATAAATTAATTTCAAAGTGTGATAGTGTTGTAGTATTTACGTGCACTCCACTACCGGCGAAGCAGTTCGGTTTTGCAGACCCATCCGTTACGTCACCGCGACCAGCTGTCGGCAAAGGAAAGCTGTTCATTGTGAAGTCCGTTTCACCACAGTCACTGCTGGTCGCAGGGGCCAATATGGCTGAGCGGTTAGCCGGCTCGCCTCCCACCAAGGCGATCCGGGCTCAATCCCCGGCCGGGTCACTCCGGAGTTTCGCATGTGGGAATCGTGCCGGACGATGCCGTTGGTCTTCGGGTTTTCCAAGGGATCTCCGGTTTCCCCCTCCCTTTCATTCCGTTGCTGCTCCATACTCACCTCAATCACCCTCATCGGCTCTGAAGACCTCGATGTTAAGAGCCGTCTCAATCTCTTCCCTCACTCACTCACTTCACTTCTGGTCGCACGGACACGGCATATTTTTCCTTCCGCCCATAACGTGTGATCGTAGTGCTTGCCAACTGGGGGATCGTGGGAGGTAGCCCCGTCACAAGTAGTTTTTAAAAAATTAAGGCGCCTAAGTACTCGGCGTATGAACTGTGTCCCAACGTACACTCTAAGAAATTATTTGGAAATATACCATACAATCGTATACCCTTAGTAAGAAAGCAGGAATGGCAATGATTTCCTCTATACATTGATCGTAGCGTTCCTACATTTGCTTAGGAAACATTCAAATGCATAGAGAAGTTCCCAACTTTATATAGTAGCGCTGTTAAAAATTCCTATAGCTGTTTCTTGTTGTGTGGTATTATTGCCATACAGTGTATAGGTTCAAAACTTCCATTACAGTATAGGAAGTTTACCAGGAAAGTTTTTACAGTGTAGTATGTAGGTAATCGCAGCGTGCACTGAGGAAATCGCAACATACACAGAGAAAGAAGTTTTATTGAATAAAACAAAATTTGTTTTGCGTAGCAAAATTGTTTGTGCAGGGGCAATTAAATATTTTGTTGCTAATACCAAACCATTTTTTTTTCTGTTCTCATTTGGTTGCTACAAATGTGAAATATTTGGTTGCTACAATTATATAATTGAGTGACTCTGCGCATAGAGTAGTTTCAGTCGTTACAGAAAATTAAGAGGACCGAGACTCGAAAGCTGAACACTTACGTCGGAGCTCCACGGCTTAGCGACCTCGACCACGTTGACTGTTAGCAATGCAGGTGAACTTTTATTTGCGTATGGTATCTAGTACATGACATTTACGTAAAGTACTTTAAAGTTTAAAAGCTCTAATTTTTTGTTTTCTATTGAAACTGGCTTTATCTGAGTCTGTTTGTGCTGTTAGTAAGCTCCCATGAATACACCAACAAACACTGACATTATCCTAATTGTAACAGATGTTATAAACAGACTCTTGAGCTTTAAATTTGAACGAACGCAATCAAATGACCCTAATAATTGATTATACTTGACCAATCTTCTTCTTGCCACCTAGCTCCCGTGGCGCAGTCGGTTGGTGTGCCACCGATCTGAAGTGCCGGAGGCTCTGGGTTCAAATCCCGGGTAAGGCAAATTATTATTCACTCCAAACGAAATATTTATTTGACAACCATCTCTTTTATAATGCCAACGGAAACTAAACAAATAAGTTGAACTTACTTCTAAAATGATCGTGTGTACGTAATACAAGTACGTCATGTGTCAACGATCAAATAAATGTTCGGCTCAACCAATTACTTTTGAATGCTTTATGAGGTTGAGGGGACAAATGCAGGTGTTCGTAGCAATAGCAGATGAGTTGAATGAATAAATATAGGTCAGTGGAAACAAATACTCTTCATATTACAATTTGTTTTAATATTTGAAATAAAATCTTTCTCTTAGTGTGCATTCTTATGAAAAAACACACGTTTCTGACTATTAAAAAGTACAACAGTTAAGATATCTCGCGCATTACCATCATTTTCACTAAGGAAAACCAATCCAAAAACAAACTTTCCATACTGATTTGTCTAAGGAAATGCACAATCGAGTCGCATTAGAGTGGCGCTCAATATTGAGGATGACAACCTCGCACAGCACAGGCAGCATCTAGACGGCGTGGCAGCGATTCAGCGAGGCGATGGAAGGTTGCCAAGTTTATCTGGAACCATGCAGACTGCAGTGCGTCATCCAACAGCTGCTGATGAGCGTTTTGTGGAGGATCCGTGCAAGAACACGATGGTCGAGGTCTAAGTATCAAATTTCAAAGGAAGTACTTGTAAGTCTTGATCGTACTTCTCTAACTAATTAAGACAATTTTGGCCGTATAACACGTTAATATTCCTATCGCCTCAGAAAAGACGGCCAACATATATGGGTGTACATCATACCCAGGGATTGCTAGATAACAAAATCGGTCGCGAATGCCTTCCAGAGACACAAATGGACCCAAAAATGGCAAGATAATACTCCCCAGACCATAGCGCTGCTTCCACCAGCTTGTGTTTTTCGAACAATGGTTTCATGGAGTCCGTTCTCGGAAGATTCTCTCCTGGCACTAGTCTATCCGTTCGACTGGGCAGGAAACATGACTCGTCGGAGAAGGAAACACTTTGCCAATCTGAAGAGGTCCGATTCTGGTACTATAGTGAAAATCTAAGCCGTTTACGCCTATGAATTATCGTCAGTGTGGGTGCATTGACTAGCTGTCAGATTCAGGGCCCATACACAATAAGTTTTGCTGTGCTGTCGTTTTATACCGACGTCTGGTAACCTTTGGTTCGTTTTGACGGTAAGTTGATTTTCTGTAGTGCGTCGGGAGACCCTCACAAATCTTCGCATTTCTCATCAATGGCACATGATGCTCCACAGTTTACACACCATTTTTTTCGTAATGGTGCCGTTTGTCCAATCGCGGTACACTTTAACCACTCTGTCAACTTTGGACCGAAAGTATGTGATCACTCCTTTTGAACGTATTATTATTATTATTGCTAGTTTTACCGAGTAGAGGATGATATTTTTGTAGAGTGCCCACATATCACCTCGTTTATCCACCAAGCCTGCTAGTGACATATACCGGATTTCAGTGACGCTGCTTACGTCACATGTAGCGAGTGGTCATAATAATTTGACTCGACCATGTACCAATTGAATACACGTGAAACTTGCATGGGCGACCACGCGGAACTTTGCCACGTGCTCTTTATCAGTGAAATGATAACGCCACAGCTCAAAGTGCTATTGCACGGTGCACATCGGGAAGACTACACGCTAATCTAGTGCCTCGCGTATACGGGCCATAGGGCATGTGATGCACAAGCCAGTGTCACTCGTATTACTACTTAGCTTCTGTACGTCACAAATGCAAATAGCCCCAGACAGGCAGACACCCTGATTAAAATGAGTGTTCTATCGAATTGCATGCTTGCATCAGTATGAGACACGATATAATTTTATATTAGGTTTGCTTGAGATATCATAAAAGAAATTTGGACGTCCGTATTCCGGTTATGAGTTTGCACTTCTTCCAAGGTATTTTTCCGAGCTTGAAATTGGTTTAAAAACATATTCTGCTAGCAGAAGAACACCACTTCACCTTGACTGGTATACGAACATGTATCACCAATATGTACAAGAAAGTCGCACGAAGTTTCACAGCGTTTGCATTTCTCCTTCACGGCTTCAGTTGAATTTGGCGTGGTGGTCATAATGGCGAAAGTACATTCAGTCCATGTGCAGATGTCCTTCATCACGTCCCATCAATCAGCACATACCAAGGCGACGCCCTTCCTTCAAAGACCTTTCTGTTCAAGAAACTGGCACTGATTTCAGCCTCATATACTTATGTTGTTTCTGCCTGCAGCAAGGATGAGACTTACAGATCTATCGTTGACTGCGGTGATGTAGGTGTAGGAGAGCTAAGTGTTCATACTTTATTTTAAAAATATGTTTACATTTAGTACATATAAGATTTATCACTAATCAATGGGAAAAAAGAAAGAAGATATCCACGCTTACCGACATTTCAATCCTGGAAACTTGCAGGTTGAAGGTAACGCCTCGATGACTTCGGCAGAGGAACTAAAATTGTCCTCCTGAGTGACGTCAAGGGAAAACTGTTAGGTTCGCTAGGACCTGATATAAATCTGGAAACCTCTTACAAATGTGACGCTGGTAATTAAGCATGAACAAACGGAGTCGTGATCTTATAGCATCATTTCATAATTTGCTGTAAGATAGGTCTCAGGATGGCCTCTTATAATGTCAAATGCTCAAAATGACATGAATTTCTTTTCGATACTAATTGACGTCTGGACCCTAGCAATATATTAATGGACGCCTTTTTTTTTGTGGGGAAAGACTGATGCCATTTTGGATTCAGTGGTATGTTTTGCCTTAGAAGCTATTTCATATTTATTTTTGATAATTTAACCTTGTTAGAAAACACTTGAATTGTGATTCTGAAGTCGTGTCTTATGCTCTGTGATAATCTTAAGATGTTACACGCTGTTATTATGGGAGTTACCTACCAGGGCATATTTTGTGTGTCGACGACTAAGAGCGGGGAGCGTTGCCTCTTACACGGAGAAAAAGGTTTTGTTGAATCAAACAAGATTTGTTTGGTGCAACCAAATTATTTGTTTGTATAGGGGCAGCAAAATATTTTGTTGCTGAAACCAAATTGTTTTGTTGTTCTCATTTAGTTGCCCCAAAGTGTAAGACCCTGGTTGGTGCAACTAAAGATTTGTTTGGCTACACGTGCATTATGCAGTTTGGGCCGATATAAGAAATTTTTACAAGTCCGACCTAGTTTCGAACCGAGATCACATGCGTCCGATCGCTACGTCTTAGTAACCTCAGCTAATATGAAAACTGATGTCACCGAAAAGCTTTTATTCTACTACAAATATTGGTCAACGTGTGCAAACAAATATTTCAAGTTTTACAGCATTACTTGCCAGTTTATTGTTTCATTGTTTTATTAATGTGTTTATATGATTGTTAAGCATCAATAGATGCACCAACAAAGACGGTTACTATCCAAATTGTCACAAAAAAAATACAAACAAACTCTAGAGCTGTATTTTTGAACTAAGTTAGTCAAACGAGTGGCCAAAAAAATTTATACAGTTGATTCAACAAAATATTTAGTTTACATTCTAATTTTGTTTGGTCCAACACAGAGATTTTGCTTATTCAAACATATATTTTGTTAGACGAACAAAAGTAATTTTGCTACTTTTCAAATTTTGTTTGTTCAACAATATATTTTGTTAGGCCAATTAAATATATATTTGACCATATACAAACAAATATTTTGTTCGATTTTGTCTCAGTTTATGTGCCAAGACACTGAACTGACGTGTAGTATAGCCATCTGAAACTCGCCTCTAATGACATCTCAGTGGTAAGCCTTTCATCATTCGCTGTAATATTAAAGATAAAGTGTGCTGCACGTTTCTGAACTATACATTAAATATGTTGTATCGGGTTTCTCGTACCTAAAATTGGCTGTGAAATCCCCATTTTCTGTTACAAAAAAATACACACGAGAAAAAACGGATCAAGAAACAGAAATTAACCTTCGGGCGTGAAACGTTTGTTATAATATTCGTGCAAGCAGACATCGCACAAACACGTAGAGCTGTTTTTGACCATTTTTCTGAAGATTGGCTCACACTTTGACGTTGTAAGTAGGCGGCACTAGAATTTATTCTGGTTTCAGGTAGGAAAATAATGAAACCACTTGATGTCTTACCACTTCAAACATTAAGATCATCTTTAAGTTGTGCTTTCGCGAAGGCAAATCTGTAATCATAAAGGGTGTAATCTATTATTTTTTATAGTGCTATAGTCATTGTCCAAAACAAATGTGAGACATTTCTTCTGAAAGTTACTAAGCCTGCTGATTAAGTACGTCTTTATTATATAAACAAAAAGGGATGTGTGAGGAGCGGGTAGGAGTCAAAAGCATAACGCAAATAGCAACTTTCATAAATGTTGAAAGTTTTTCGGCCAAGTCTTCGCAATTAATTTATTACTCAACATTGACATAAATTAAGCGTATAAGTAATTAAGAGGAAATCACAACTATTCAGGTTTCCATGTTCACATCACTTAAAAAAATGCTGAACATAACTTTCTATACTTTTGCCACTGAGAGCGCAGTTCTTATTTGAAAACAATTTCGAATGCAATAACGCTAGAGCGGTACTTTTGTAGTTTACTGTTTGGTATCAATTACATTTTCTTTTTTCAAATTAATGGCACTATCGGAAATTGTTTCCAATTTTTATGCCAAGCGATATTTGTCACCATTGAGTAATACAATATTTAGCTCTCTAACGGTAAATACGACCTTTTTATTGCAGAAATTTGTTTGTGTTTTTTCAAACAAATGTTTGTTCTGTGTGATGTGTTGTATTCAAGTAATTCGCGAATTCAAAAATATTTTCTGCATTTTGCAAAAGTTTTATATTTGTATTGTACACCACAAAGTACAATTATGTTAAAAATCTAATGTTAAAAATAATAATTTTGAAAAAATTGAAATTTCAAATCTTATACGTTTAGTAAACATTTTAAACCTTTTGAAACAAAAATGTTCAGCTTAAAGCAAATGTTCTGTCATTACAATATTGTACAGAAATTTCTTCAAAATATGTTTTATGGTTTGTTTAGTTTTTTTCTGTGTAATTCATCATAGCTAAAATGGCAAAAATCATTGTGTATGTAAGATAAACGTCTTCATCTCAATCCTGTGAGTATTCTGGGTTTATAACTTTATGCCGATTGTCATTATTCTTAGGTTAGTATTTTTATAAAGTCTGAGTTGTACGTTGGTTCCGACGTTCGAATCTTAAAGGTCATCCTGGGTAATGCACTGCTCACGTCGTAATCGTTATTGTCAACTGTGCTTCTCCTACTGGCGTGTAAGTGCTTTGTGACTGCTGCATTCAAGTATACTTCATTATTCTGGTTGTTTGTTTCTCCACATCGTGCTTGTTTTATTTCTCCATACTTCAGTATCACTGAAACCAGGAACAAGTAAGTGACAGTTTTTGAAGGGGCGAAAAACAGATCGATGTTAAATAATCAGCAAATGAGGGCTGCGCGCCAGGGCAGAGGTAACACTCACCCACCAACCGACAGGCTTGTCACTCTTACTGTTATCGCTGTGACGTGACATGAAATGACGCTGGAAGTGGAGCAGCGACAGCATTCACAAAGGCGGGGAACAGGAGTAACCATAAAATACCACAAAGGATATCGACACCATAGACTCAAAATGAGGTAGACCATTTATTTGTCTTCTGGGCATGTACCCAACATTAACATACTCCTAAGGTTTATATCTTAAATTTTAAATGAGAAGCACTATTATATTAATAAAATACTTTTACCAGTTTTCAGTGATAATCAAAAAGCATTACAAATTAATTAGAGGAAGTATAAAAAAACATTTCAAAATCACTTGTTTACTAAACAGTGTTCTAACCTCAAACCCAATCCACGCCATTTTCGCTAGACGTGTAGGCAGAAAATCAGTTCAATGTCGGGGCACGGAGATTGGTCGTGCGCAACCAAAGAGATCGGTCTACCTCATCATTACTCTATGACCGGCACTTTCCGCGACGTTCCCTACGTGCCAGGTACGATGATCCGGACGTCAACCTTATGGCGATCAAGCCCACATCGCTGCGTGGCAGCCGGAAGAACGCAAGGCTACAGGGGCCTTGTTAAACGTTTGCAATGAGTTATTATTTGTATTAAACATTTATTTAGAAGCATCGCATGTAATTTCTACTTTAATCTTTTTTTATCTCATTCTTGAGCAGGAAATGCATCTCGGTAACCTGTTTGATACATATATCAATTGAATCCTTACAAAGTTGCAAATTGAAAAATTACATTTATGCAAATGACTTATCGGAGACCTGAGGTGTAGGAGAATTCATTAACGAAATATAAATGAAATAAGGTATTATTTTAATCCCCTAAAGCCCTAAAAAGAACGCTCACTTTTCAGATGTGAACTTAGGGAGCCTCCCTAGTAAAGACATGGTAAAGTGAGCACTTTGAAGTCAACCTTTGAAAAATGTCACTACCCCTACCCGCGTATAGTTTGATGGGCACACTAATAGGCCTGCGCCCAGAAAAGTTGGTAACGACGGAAGCGAAATAGTTCCGTGTCTAAGCATTGAATTAGAATTGTCACGTTAACATTAGTGAATACTGAAATTATTTACTTCACTTAATGATTTTTTTAGTGTATTTCAGCTTACAAATTTACAGATTCTAAAATATTTAATTTTCCAATAATTTCGAATTTTTACTAGCCCTACGCGTGAATAAGGTGATCAGGTCCATGGTAATGTTAATTTTACTTACGGTGGAAGGATACACAATGTGGATACAATCAGATCTTACGCAGGGCTTTCAAAAGTGCTCATTTTACTGTGAACAGCGTATAAAAAGTTTTACATACGCAAGGACTATTGCGACGCCGATGCAAAGTAACAGACAAGCTCCGCGGTGTTCTTGTGCCCTCAGGATTTTGTGCGGCGACTAAAGGCTGTTCACTTTAGAAATCAACCTCAAAAAAAGTCACTGCCCCTACATGCGTATATTTTAATGGACGCACTGAGTGGCATACGCCCAGTAAAGTTGGTAACGATGGATGCAAAGTAGCTCCATACCTTAAAGTCGAGTAAAAAGTGTTAAATAACCATTTGTAATAGCTTAAAATTATTTATTTTGCTTCCTGATTTTTTTTAATGCATCGAAGTGTTAAAATTAGCAGATATGTAAAGTATTTAATTTCTCAATAATTTCACAGTTTCACTTGACCGACGCATGAATAAAGTGATGAGGCCCATGGAAATGTTAATTTACATAAGGCGGGTGAATACACAGCGTGTATACAAGTAGATATCAAGCAGGGCTTTCGAAAGTGCTCATTTTACCGTAAACAGACTATATATGGCTTTAATATAGCAATCTGTTCAGAAAAGATACAGCATTGTCGCTATAGTTTCAATGACCAAATTTATGAATGAGTAACAAAACATTTTCTTTAATTTCTGTCCTATAAAAAAATATTTACATTGAAATATTCCGCAGCTATTTTTTTAATTAGAGAAGACACGACTGTTTATGATGAGACCCACATGGAAACTAAGGAAGCCGATCGTCAAGGTGAGTGATGAGATTTGGGCGGCTCTTAACAGCGAGGTCTTGAGAGCCGATGAGGACGATTGAAGTGAATATGGAGCGGCACCGGAATGAAGGGGCGGGGGAAACGGGAGATTCCCGAGAAAAACCGTTGACCAACGGCATCGTCCGGCACGATTTCCACGTGCGAAAATCCGGTGACCCGGCTGGGGATTGAACCCGGATCGCCATGGTGGGAGGCGAGCGCGGAGCCTGAAGGTGGCAGGTCGCCTGGGTATAGCCTGTTCACGGTAAAATGAGCACTTTTGATTACTTACATGCACGTTGTGTATTTTTCCGCTTTACGTAAAATTACATTGCCGTGGGTCTCATCATATTATTCATGCGTCGGTCAAGTGAAACGGTTAAATTATTAGAGAAATAGTACTTTACAAAACTGCTCTAGTTTTTATACTTCGATGCTTTAAAAAATAGAGTGCGGAATAAATAATCTAAATTACCAAAAATTGTTCCCTAACACTTTTTATGCGACTTTGAGATATGGAACTGCTTTCGATCTATCTTTACCAACTTTACTGGACACATATCACTCAGTGCGCCTGTTAAAATATGTGCAGGCAGGGTTAGTGACTTTATCCTTTAGCAACGCAATACGTCTTATTAAAAAAACTGCCCAACGTGTCTGAGTGAGGTCTGCTTACGAATAGTATTTAAGAAACGTTAAGAGACTTTATACATTTTTCAGTTCTTCAATATCTCTCTGCAGCTTGTTTTTCTCATAGTGAAAATGGCTCAAACGTTTAATTTTACGCTCATTTTTAGGCAGGGACATTCCGGTACAAGACGTTGGAAAAGGAATAGGGACGTGCATCAAAACTTTATTTTTATTATTACATCATAAAATGGCAGGGTCTCCGCTGAAAGTCTCACAGAAGAGTGTTATGGACGGCAAGGCTGCACGCCAGTTCAGTGCTTTGCGCGTAGAGGCGATGTGAGAGTTTATGCGCATGTGTCGGTCGCCCCTAGCGCTCCCACGCTTCTAGGCCTCAGACGAGCAAAAGTCATTCAACCAGGAGGCCACTTTAAGAAAGATGGTGGATAATTTATTCTGGGCAAGGAGACCAGCAAGTTTCCTTGGGGAATCAATCAGAACTGAATGAAATTCTCACGTTTTTAAAATGAATGACCTCTCAGTGAGTTAAGAGAGACACGAGCATTATTTTTCTTAAGTGCGAATTGTGCACAATTCATAATGTTAATAGAGAAAGTCTATAGAACAAATATAAGGGAAAGTGTATGACCAGTAGCGTGTGGTGAAGTGTTGCAAGGTAAGCTGGTGCTTTCTCACTACTGTACATTCTCGGTGCACGCAGCAGGAACCAGTAACCACCGTGCAGCCTAGGGAAACTGAGTGTATTCCGACCACTCACAAGCGAGCAGTAAGGGACCCATTACACGCACTGTGTGGCATCAGCTGCCGAGCTACGTTTTAGTGGCGGAAATGTAAACTAGCTAGCGACAGAGCTAACACCAGCTTACCTTGCAACAGTTCACCACACGCCATTGTGTATTACAGACCAATGAAAATACAGTACACAGGAATAGGGAATCAAAAATTTCAGAGCGTTTTGAGTTCCAAGCCAAACGCTAGCAACTACACCATTGTAGACTTGTAAGCGGTTTTGACAGTGGAGCATTTCTAATTATTGCCTCTGAATTTGGTAAATTCAGTTAATTATGCATTTAACCAGATTTATTTTATATATTTGCATGTAGTCCAATACATATTGAGGCAAATACTGATATACGTATATTATCAAATAATTTTTTTTATTTATTAATTTTTGGCTTACAGTATTTTCAACAGAACTGTAGAGGCGAAACCAGAGGTTCGAACAAATAAAAGGGGAAGGGGAATTGGGCGTGAACTAAATTAATTCTGTTCAAAAGTCAGTATTTTTTCTAGATTCTGGCGATATTTTGTGGTTTTGTAGTACGACATCGATATTAACGTCTAAAACATAAAATCATTTGAAAAAAAAATCTTGTTTGTAATCGCAAATATGAGCTTTGTTACTTAAAATCTTGATTGGCAGAAATTTCAGAAAGTTATCTTATTAAAAAGTTTTGTTTCAGCAAAAATGTTTATTGGAGTAAAAAAAATGGTGAAATTGAAATTTTTTTTTTAACCCGACACTTGTTTTAACTGCGGTACGGGTTTAACTTTAAACTGTTGTTACATTAAATTTCATTTTAAAAGTTGAAATAAAAATATAGGCCAACCACATAACAAATTACCAAGAAATATTCTTAGGGACATTCTAATAACGTAAGCAATCAAACTGAGATGCATCCTATTGAATTAATTTTGTACAATGTTGAGATTTGTAATATATATGTGTGTATGTGTGTGTATACACGCATATATAAAATTTTAAAATTCGTATAGTTTGTTTCTTTCATTTTTGAAAATACATTTTCCTTCGTTGTCATAGATTTTTCAGGATATTATTTTATATCACAATGAAAAAGGAAATAACTAAAAATGTAGAAAGTAATTTTCAACTCTTAAAGGCCACTGAGGAACCATTCCGGTATTCACTAGGAGTGAGTTGGGAAAACCATATGACTACACTATTTCCCTCAGTTCAGAAGAAAATTACAGTAACAAATACCTGTGTCAACTAAATACAAATAAGGTGAAATATTCGTGACTGAAAAACTATTCAGAAATATCAATGAACGTGCTCTAAATCCAGATCACCTATGTGCCGAATGTGTTAGAAGTGCAGTGAATACTGGATATCTAATACAAAACCACACTCGCAAAGGTGACAGTTTACGTTAACAGGTGTGACCCGATAAAAAAAAAAAAGTGCTGCCTAACGTCAATAGAATGTCTGCTCTTCGTGACCGCATAGTGATGCAGTGTACATGCAGCTACAAAACGGCTAGATCGACACAGATCGGGAATGGGAATAAAAACTAAGATGGTTGATAGGGGGTTGCTAAACATTAAATAGTAGTGCGAACATAGTGTGCACCTGAAGTGTCATTACTGAATAAGGCTAAAAATTTAAAATGGATTGAAACGGGGGAAAAAAATTCTTCTGCATTTCTTTAAGCCATCAATAAACCACGAAAAGTGTGCCGTAACTCAGTTTCTTGAAAGGTGACTATTTGCAATGTGTATCCATCTTCTGCGAAGCGTAATAAAGCAGTTAGCTTTGCTAAGAATCCATAGCCTTTTCAATCTCCGGGCGTAGCCAGGTATCTAATTGTAAGGCATAGTCTTACTTTTAGTTGAATATAATAACCTCGTCTTATTTTCAAATGTATCTACACTCTTTAATAGATTAAACTATAGTTTCCAGAACGGCACAATAAGTCACTTTCTATTTCATACTACGCAGTGTAAGAAGTCACTCGGTCTCAGGTCAAATAAATAGTAACATACCTGTTATATTTCCCAAATAGATCAGTTCTCGTTGAATTATTCTCACGTTTGTACTGGCCAACATGTTGATCACAAAGGCCAACAGAGGTTTATGAACGTTCCGAGTAATTACACGCAGTCTTGCCGAAATCTCATCGCTGGTTTCAACGCCGCAAATACGGTCACAGTTCGCCAACTTGCTGATCACGCTCATTTGTCTTATGCAAGAAAAGCCCCCTCCCCTCTCCGGCTCTTCTCGTAACTCCAACAGACACCCCACCCCAACTTCCGTACGACAGCCCACACTATCCCCCCCCCCCCCTTTTCCAATCGCACAGTGGGCTAACTCGGATGCACGACACAGCCTTAAACAGCCTCCCAGTTGCTCTTCACAAAATAAAATTGCGCACTTTCGAAACGAAAAGGAAGACATCTGGTTCGATTCTCAGGCAGAAATAAGCTCGACATTTTTTCTCGGCAGAATGTAGCGGAATCGCTAATGGACACAGGACACATCACCCATCAGTGACACACCAGATAGCGGCACGTTCCTCAAGCCAGGCTGCCCATTGTATTTTACCGGTTATATCGAGAGATTTTTGGGACCGCGGTGCCTGAGCGGTTAGCCTACTCGCCTCTCACAAAGACGAACTGGGTTCAATCCCCTGCGTATTTTCACATGTGGGAATCGTGCCGAACGATGTCGCTGGTCGGCGAGTTTTCTCGAGGATCTCCCGTTTTCCCCGCCCTTCCATTCCAGCGCTGCTCCATACTCAACTCGTTTCACCCTCACCGGCTCTCAATGCCTCGCTGTTATGAGCCGTCCGTCGCTCACTTCACTCATTCACCCGAGGCGTTACGAACAAAATGTTCCAGGCGTTGTCTTCAAAATAACAGTAAATACTAGTATAACTTTGAATAATGCATTATAATGGCACTTGCATAGCATCAGAATATGACAAGTATATGTTTTAAACTTGTAAAAGTAGTTTGATTTCTTAACATTGTTCTCGGATATGTCTCTCTAACTGCAGACTGCTCGAACAGGAATGATGCCTAAGAAAACCACATTATTGGCGCCTGTAAATGACTATACAGCGTCACAGTAATTTCTTTCATTACATTAATTTAGTCACAGGACGAATCTTGGCAAGCCCAAGAGGAATGGACAGAAAAGGTCGAAAACTGGATGAGCTGACAAAATGCCATTCTTGCTCCTGGAGATACACTGTGGAGATATTTGGGCGGCTCTTAACACCGAGGTCTTGAGAGCCGATAAGGGTGAAACGAGCTGAGTATGAAGCAGCACTGGAATGGAAGGGCGGGGAAAATGGGAGATCCCCGAGAAAACCCGCTGACCAGCGGCATAATTCCGGCATGATTCTAACATACAGAAATCCGGGTGTAACCCCGATGGGAATCGAACCCGGTTCGCCTTGTTGGGATGTGAGTAGTATGACCACTACCTCGCCGCGGCCCTCCTTGGAAGGTTTAACTTTTTCTATTTCTGATATTTATAGCCACTCAATCACGAGACTGCCAGCAGAAGTCGAAGAGTTCACAGACGAGTCAGTAAACGTTAGAGTGTAGAATGTTATCAAATATTTGACCTTTGGAAAATGATCTCACATTGTTTGCAACATACCAACAGAGTATAGCTTCACTATACTTAAGACTAAGTAAACAGGATAAAGTTTTTAACCTTTCCTGTAAAAGGATGCAACTATTTTTGGAGAAATACGGGCCTATTTTCAATAGCTCGCGTTCGTATAACAGTAATAATAATAATAACAATAAACCAGTGTTAAAAATGGAAGGATTCCAAGGCAGGAAGGAAAAGAAAACAGGCTCAAAATGGCCCGAGGAGAGGAAAAAGATACATAGTGAGAAGATGAAGGAGTACTGGAGGAAGAAGAAACAACAGCAAAGGTTGAAGCATTGAAATTGGCTCGTGGTCCCTAGAATACCCTAACGGAATAATAATAATAATAACAATAATCATCATCATCATCCCTTGTATGTATTAAGCCTGATACAGATGGACATCTTTTGTGAACAAGAAGTTGAACAGCAACACCATCTTGTATGGAAGTCCCATGTACATACTGTGCATACAGTAGTAATAGTACTGCTTGAATGTTGCAGCATGCCAAGAGATTCGGATCTGGAGGCTCTTTTTGGGGCTGTAGGAGTAATTTGTATATTGGCAATGTAGGGATAGGAAAATTACGCGAGTTCATTTCAGGACAAGATAAACGTCAAACACGTGTACACACAGAAATTGACTTTTCAATTGGATCGCAGTTTATTAGACACGCCCTGGACGACTCTGAGCCAATAACAGACTTGCAAGGAAACAAGTAACAATTGCCATACTGCTAGGTGTGAAGTAACACTGGCTACACTCTGGGGCAGCAGCCAATGAACAAACATCTGAGGCTCTAGTGTGCACAGGACTGTGGAGTCTAGACAACAGGTCATTGAACTAGCGAATTGTTCCTATCCCCAGCAATAGGTAGTATGTGCTGTTAAAAACAAACGATGGAGACGACGTAGATGGTGGACACATTAACAATATAGGCTTAAATAAATGTGCGGGGACTACATAAACGTATACAAAGCAAATGTAAACAAACGACTTGCCACTTATTTTCACCACAACACAAAAAGATTTTTCAAACCAAACAAATCACAAATACAGAATTAAAATTTTTTCCTTACTCTTAAACTAACAATATCAGCATTAATATATGTCCGGGAACTACATAAATGTATAAATCGCAAATTTAAACAAACGACATCCACAAGAAGGTGTACGGATTATAGAACCGGCTTTAAACGATTCTAGCTAGCACGCAAGCCCTTGCGTGCACGCCATTTGCATTCAAGTTAACCAGTCACACGATGCAAGTTGACTTGCACAAGAAGGCGTACACCTTCTTGTACACGAAAGATGCCCGTCTGTATCAAGCTTTACTTGAAGCGAAAAATTTTGAACAGATTAAGTGATTTTACTAAAAAAAAAACTCCAGTTTACTCGTAGTTCTCATTTCAGATGTTTGCCAGACGTGACTCGCATTCGATAGTTCGTGAGTTCGTTTCTCATCCAGTTTTAGTGGAAGTTACTTTTCGAAAGTATTCTTTCTCCGAACAACGACTCCGGTATCAATAAAACTAAATAAAATAGAAGTGTCTGTCTATGATTTTCGAATTTTCCACTTTTAATTATTTTTTCGTATAGTATAATTGATCACTAATCCATATCTAATGTTAATTTTTTTACGTTTCTGTCTGTCCGACCGGATTTAACTCAAAAACCACTGAACATATTAACATCAAATTTACACAGTTTATATATAATAACCCCAGGACCAACTTAATCTTTGTTTTATCGAGATATCTCAAACGGTTCCGAAAATATGATGATCAGATTTGTACATAGGTACTGGATTAAGCTTTTCTTAGGATTACTGTATAAAGAAAAGCATTGTTAAAAAAAGTCCTGTCATTTCTTCTTTCTTTTTTGTTCATGGTCTGTCCTCCTATCCTTCCCAAGAGCGATTCCAAATCCTAAATGTCATGCGTACGAAGTAGCACAGGAAAGCTAGTTTAGAATAAAAAAGGCTTGTTTTACCTAAGTGTATAACGGAAAACAACAAAACATTTTCACCATGTCGGTTAACTTTTCTTTTCTCGGGGGCCGACACGCGCCATATCACCATGACAAGAGCATGTGGTAAATATAACGCAGGTCAGTTACGTTTCTCTGTGGTACTTCCGTTGTCCCCTGCCATTATTCAGCCCACCGCTGCCCGGTTAAGGTTGGATCTCTTCTCACAGAGAGTGTGGAAAGCACTGTGATTTCGTTACAATAACAACTTAGGTACTTTTATAGTTATGGAATTGGTGAATTTTCTCGTGTGACAAAACGTGCTCGCTAGTCATGCTCGTCAAGGTGTCATTCATGATCATGTAGAAAGAACTTGCGTCCAACCTTTCCTGACACAGCTTATCATTGTCAAGTTGATTAATAAGTGTCTCGAAGCCAGCTACAATCTTGGAGGTATCATCGTCTTTAATCATCCGTAACATAACCTTAAGGTGTAAATCAGAAATTTAAAAATTTTTCAACGATTAAGAACTGCCATCATTTTTGGCTACGTTTTATACTTTAAGTTAAGCAAAGTATGTTTTAGAAGTTTTTTTGAACTCCTAAATTAATTATTTCATCATCAGAAGTCTTGAGTTGCTTTTGGCTGTCAACCTAGTTCCAAGTTTGCTAAACACAGCTCTTATTTAGTAAGAGTTTCGCGTCACACGCCATTAAACTCCCCGACAGCTGTGCCTTGTATTTAGAAAAATAATGCATTTGTCATATCGCTAGGGACACGTGTTTTTTCGCGAAAATATTTATGGTCATGCTAGACTTCAATATCCTACATCCACAACCCGAACTTCCTTTTTTTATTGGTCAGGTGTCTACGTGAGAAGACGTGTTCTTATTTGACCGGGCCAATCGTAATAAAATACTCCGATAATGCACATCCGTGATTCGCGGACGGACACTAGAGGCACGTGGCATTTAAAACCATCCAACCACTAATATGCATACGAAGTAAAGTGTTTTGGAGTACAACTGGTCCTGAAAATATTTTCGCGAAAAACAACTGTCTCTAGTCATCGCTTACTTTCCTGTGTTCGCA
This sequence comes from Dryococelus australis, assembly GCA_029891345.1. NCBI lineage: Eukaryota > Metazoa > Arthropoda > Insecta > Phasmatodea > Phasmatidae > Dryococelus > Dryococelus australis. The sequence continues at coordinate 282,205,648 of CM056994.1, forward strand.
CTAACAGTAATCATGTCGACATTGGATGAGTTCGTTAATAAGCAGATATCTCATATTTACACGATATTCCTATTTCTTCAAACTTACTGTGTTCTCTGATGTTAATTTTGAATTTGAGAAAATGATACCCCGCCTTTTGTCCTCGGAATTATGAAATAAAGACATAAAAACCGACAAGGCAGAATAGAGCTTATCAACACACAAAGAATTTCTTAGGGTTTGTCCCTAATTTCTATAGTATGACGTCGCGGCACACCTAACGGCGCAGTTGTGACGTGGGTACACTGCAAAAAAAATTGAGGAAAATTCCCTTAAATGTAAGGGAAACTGCATGCAAGGTAAAATTACCTCTTAAATGTAGAGTAAAATTATATGACAAGTAAAGTTCTATTCTCTGATCGTACGGAAAAAGTACTGATAAAAGTGGAGGAATAATAGCATACGAGTAAGGGAAATTTAACTATAGTCCATTCCCGATTGGAAGCGACTTATGAAAATCAACCTTTGAAAAAACGCTCTAGGCAATACATGTCAACCTGTTTTTTTCAGTAACCAGTATTCCACAAATATATAACACTATGGATAACTTTAGAGTACTGTATTATTGAATAAATGAAACTTTACTTTAATATCTTCTATAACTTGTAATATTTATTTCTTTTTAAATATGAATTAACAACAGCGAGAGCAGCGAAGTGTTGGCAACGGGCGGTAAAAAATAGTTCACAGTTAAAATATTATGTCAACCTAGTTTTTTAGTAAACTATTTGTAAATAAAACGGTGCCTATTGAAATATTGAAATATTTAGGTAGCCCCGATGGGTACATATCTCATATTTACAGTTTAAAATAACAGCGGAAAATATCGTGAGTAGGCTGTAATGGTAAGGTGTTGTTTTATCGAGCGAGAGCAACTTTGAAGCAACTTTCTGCTGAGCGAGACTTGGCTCTCTCTCTCTCTCTCTCTCTCTCTCTGTCTTTGTCTCGTTCACACTCGGGAAGTTTCACTTCCCTAGTGAGCAGAAATTATACATGTTTTCAATTGTATCATATTTTCTACTTATTACAGCAAAATAATAATTTTTGAATTTGTAATTTACAACTGATAAGGAGATTTTAATGTTTGAATACTTATTTCAATATATTTAGATATGATGGCGGGGCAGAAACAAAGTGAAGTTGGTAGACATGGCGAGCCATGAAATGGCGTGTTGCTGTTTTACCAAACGAAGAGTAAATTTTACTTACTCCGAAAAATACTTCAAATTACATGACGTTCGTAGACGTGTTTTTTAAACCTACCTAAGCAAGTTACGATGTTGTGATAAATCTGTGTTTCCGCGGCAGTAATAAATATACTGTTACGGTGTGTTTCGGTAACCGCTGAGTGTGAAATAGCGTGGTGTAGCTGTTTAGTTATAGTTACGCTGGATCTGTGTGTGCGTGATTTCAAATAGTTGATGTGAACTATTTATACGTTGAAAATGTGAACTGTTTTTATGACGAAGTTATTTATTTACACCCACGTATATTTATTTATCACAACGTTGTACCTTTGCCCTGGGTGTTTGAAACACAGGCGTGTAAGGTGATTTACCACCAATCCCAACAAAATAACCAAGTCCAACCCCAATAAATTTCAATAAACCTAATACACAGTAAGTAGCAATACATATAAATATGAGTGGAATAAAAGTTACGGTAGGCTTATTTGTGTGCATGTTCACCCCTATATTTTAAGTTTCTATAACAAAAAATGAGCGACACGAGTTGCGTGCTTGATTTTATTGTCGCTTTTTCGTTGGACTGTCTATTCTTTCGTTATTCGAACTGAGGCCGTCCTTTTAAAGAAATAACCTAACACATATCAATAACAAAAAGTTAAATACTACAGTTCATTACCCCGCAGTTGTAACAGTGTTTAACACAGTCGCGGCAAAATACTAACGTGCATTTCGTGAAATGTGCTTTGTCGTGGAAAACAAATATGTTAATCTAAAGTAACCGTAAGAATGATCGTTAATTCAGGCATTTTCAAAACGTCATAAAGCTTACCTAAATAATGTTATAGGCTTAAACTGTGAATATTGTTCGAAATGGTTTTTGAAATAGACCTAAGACAGAATTTTGTGGAAAGCTGTAAACAGTAAACAACACATTTGACATGTATAAAAGTAGAAGTCACATTTCAATGTTTATATTTAGGTGTAGCGAAAGTATACGAACATATGTACACACACAATGGCATGTAAACATAGATTTTGACAGATGCTACATGGCAGTCACATGGCAATCTTTGTTTACATTTGGCGGAAGGATACGAAACGGGCCTGCAAGTAGATATTTAGCAGGGCTCCGAGAACGTTGCTTCCAATGGGAAATGGATTATATATTGTACAGTACAATAATATTTTTTAAATATCCCGGAGTATTTGTACGGTTAACTTTTTTATTACCTACATCCTCTGACAAATAGTAACCCAAACCTCAACATTATAATCCTCGACACTTGCTGATGTGCGGGCGCGAATCATGGTCATCTATCACGACAGGCCGATGCGCTATCCATTACGCCACGACGACAGCGTGACAGCATTAGTGAATATTAGAGTGCTAAAGGATCGTTTCTTCCGCCCGTTCCCCCACTTACACTCTAAATCGGAATCAGTTATTTTTTTCTGATTGCCAGTTAAATCTGCTCCATCCAGAATCAGTAGAAAAAAAACTACTAATCTCTTCAGTTAAATGAAATCCACTAAAACAAACAGTATAAAATCAGTTATTTATAGTCGATTAATGAAAAGCACAAGGATTGAAAACAGTGCATTACGGTTTGAAATAAATTAGGTATACAATTATTTTATCTCAAAACAAAATTATTCCATGTACATACAAGAGAATTTTGGAAGTGGTTGGTATCGAGCCGCCACCCCAAAACACAACACATTCTCTTGTTTCTTTTGGCTGACGTTCTATCAACTCTGCTACTTTTGCCACTGAGAGAAACGGTCTCGCATTTGCGTAGTAACAATAAACTTACAATGGCGAACGGCTGTAAGTTTCGTAATGTGAAAGTACTTCATGTGGTCAAAATATACACATATTATGCGTACTTAGGTACATGTCTTTGTAAGGCTAGAAAGTCATTCTAAGTTAAGTTTAGTTCAGATTATGTGCTTTAAAAGAAATATATAGTGGTTTTAACGGTGTTGTCGGTGTTTTCTATGTATCTGTTATTTTTAAATGCCACATTTTACAGAATGATATTGTTATTTTGAAGAGACAGATTGACTAGTAATAACTGTGCAAATTAGACAGTGGAACGTTAGAAACAATGCAATATTTTATCAAATTTGTCGTTTCCTCATTATTTGATCTGCTAACTCGCAGAGACCACAAAACTTTTGTTGGTGTAAATCCACCTTTCTTATTGGATCACCGCACTATCGAGTGAGTAAGATTATCTTTGATATATCTTTCACTAAAAATAACAGTTTGAATCTGTAGTGTCTCGTTGCATTGTAAACTGGCGTATACTAGTGGACATCGATAACCTCGTATATTGAAACCACAATATTTATCTTTTAAAGCACAGAATCCGAACTAAACCAGAGATAGATTGACTTTCGAACTTTGCAAAGGCATGTACTTGCACAGAAAATCTGTATAGTTCGACAACAAGAAATACCTTCACATCACGAAACTTACACAATATTTGACATTACATTTTGTGCTTCAGTACCCATAATACGAGCACACATTTGGCAGTGGTAAAGTAGGGCAGTGGATATGGCTTATCGTGAAAACTTCAGCATGCTTTGCTTTATGGGTGGAGGTTCGAGCCCAACCACCTCCAAAAACGTTATTGTGTAGACAATATTTGTATTCTGCGACAGAATAAATCGTACCTAACTTACATCACATAGGAATGCTCTGTGCTTATTTATTTATAACAACTATAAATAAGTAGTTCTCTACTGCTTGAATTAGTAGATTTCTTTTAATTGATGAATTAGTGATATTTTTTCTACAGATTCCGGATGGAGCAGTTTCAACTGACAATCAGTAAAAAAATAACTTATTCCGATTTAGAGTGTAGCTGTTGGAATGCTGAAGAGATGCACGCGTCGTAAGGTAATTTTCCCATCCATGTATGGGATTCTCCACTACCGTGTACGTAAATTTTACTCCGGAGTGCGGTAATTTTACCTTACCTGTAAGGAAAACTATGTTTCCCCCCCAGAAGTTTGCGAATATTACCTTACACTTGTCAGGTAGTTTTCCCATTATTTTTACAGTATAGGTAGAGATAGGAAAATATCGCGAATTCATTTCAGAACATGATAGACGTCCAACACGTGTACGCTGAAGTCACCTTTGTAATTGGATCACAGTTCATTAGAGACGCCCTGGATGACTCTGGACCAATAGGAGACTTGTAAGGAAAGAAGTAGCGAGTGCCATACTGCCAAGTGCAGAGCAACATTGGCTACTCTCAGGGACAGCAGCCACTAAACAAACATCTGGGGCCCGAGTGTACGCAGGACTGTGGAGTCTAGCCAATAGGTCACTGAACTCGCGAAATTTTCCTATCCCTAAGTACAGGTGTAAGAAAGCGTTCTGCGTTCTGGTGTTTGCCAAGGTAGAGTCGGTTGTAATGTCACATAGGATGTTTTTGGTTGAGCACTACACAGGACCACCTGAGAGATAAAAATATACGTGAGCAGTGCACCAGTCCTAGTGGAGGAGCTGTGCGAGGTCGACTAGGGTCACTGGCCGAGACCTTGCGATGCTTGAGAGAGTCATTTATCATGAGGCACTGTGAGTCGACAAACCGCTAGAGCTGCCTACTACAGATGTCTCTGTCAAGTGTCAAACGCATTCTACGTAAACGTCTTCACTTCCAACCGACTCCTCACCATAATAATCCTAGTCGCCAGTTCTGCAAGGACTTCTAATAGCTGCTAGGGGGAGATGCGCGTTGACAGAAACTGCTTTATAGTATATTCGCGGTTTCTTCACACTTTTTGAATCGCACCTTTGAAGAATCGCCCCATGTATGATTGGTGGTTTCCTAAACATGTTGTGTATCATAAGCGTTGTTTTACTTCTGTGAACATAAAGGTATGACATGTCGTGTGAAATTGAATTGTCACTTGCATTTTATCTACAAATCATTATATTCCAGTTATAATTACTATGCCTAAAGGCTGTTCACGGTAAAATGAACACTTTTGAAAGCCCTGATTACGAACTACTTGTATGCACGTTGTGATTTCTTCCGCATTATGTAAAATTAACGTTGCCATAGGCCTCATCACATTATTCACACGTCAGTCAATTAAAACTGTGAAATTATTAGAAAAGTAGATATTTTAAAAATCTACTAATTTTTACACTTCCATGCATTAAAAAAAAAGCAGAAAGCGAAAGAAGTATTTAAATTATCACAAATGGTTACCTAACACTTTCTATTCTACATTAAGATATGGAACTACTTTGCATCCATCGTTACCAACTTTCTTGGGCGAATGTCACTGTTCGGTACATCCATTAAAATATACGCAAGCAGGGGCTGCGACTTTTTTCTTAGGTTCGTTTCAGAAGTGCTCACTTCATCGTGAACAGCCTTTAGTATTAAATAGTTCTCATGCAAAATATTATTGAACGCAGTGCGCAAGTATACGGTGCATTGTCCCTTTGGTGTAATTTTCTAATAGTTAGATAAGCTTTGGTTGCATGGGGCGGGGAGAAATATCCTGGAAGTAAAACTTTAGCAGGGCTTCAAAAAAGTCGGAAATAACCGTGAATGGACTATACAATGACGATGCAACGTTTAACGTGTGTACGATACGCGCACAGTAAAATACGCGGGAAGAAATCAATCATATACAAATCTCAGAACATCATAGTTAAGGGGATTATGTAGCTGCGCGTCCAAGGGCAAGAAGCGAGGGAGCGATAAAGGCGGCACTAACACGCACGCCTAGCACCTCATCGCTCCTACGCGCAAGACGTGCAGTGTTTCCATCCTAACGCTTTTCTGTGTAAATTAGATCTGTAACATAGGGGTTTTATTACACGTGATGAAAGTAAACAGAAATCAACTACCTGCATATAATCGTACTTTTTTCTTACCGCTTAAAGAAACTTCATAGGCCAGCTTTGAAAATGCTATATTTGACCACATTCGCAATTTTTATTCTCCATTAATACACTTAATATGAAAAAATTAAAAAGATTTGCGACATAGACAACATTTTTTAAATACTTTCTGGCAAAACTTCGTATTTCCAGAACATTTATTTACCGAGATACGCGTTTACGCTCAAACAACTATTTCACAGAAAACGTTTCAGTACATAGGACCCTTAAGAGTCCTATGTACTGAAAAGAGTCCTATGTTCAAGGAAACTGCATAGGCAAGCTTTAAAATGCTATATTTAACCATTTTCACGAATTTTTTCTCTCCAAGAATACACTTAACGTGAGGTGGGGGGGGGGGGGGGAAAGTGCATAGATAATTGTTTTTTATATTTTCTGCGCAAACAACTATTTCACAAAACATGCGGGGGTTCCATCCCACTCCTAACAGAAAACGTCTGACGTCACAGTCAGAAGTCACAAAATGTCAGGTAGTGTGATCGTGTGCATACCAATACCATGCCATAAGCTTAGTGTAACGTCCCCGTGTCCATCTTGCCATAAATAAATGGTTCCAATGATACACTGTGGTGTCACTTTTCTTCGTGCATTCCCATTTATATTCCATTGCATCACCATATTCTATACACAGTACCATACACTAAAGATGATGTAGACCGCTTATTCGTTTTCTGCGCATGTACCCAACATTAACCATCCCAATCATATACAACTGTCAAAGTCACGTAGTCAACAGTGATAAAGTGTTTGTTTATATCTTTATTTTTAAATGACAAGCACTATTATATTAATAAAATACTTTTACCAATTTGAGTTTAATCAAACTGCATTACAGATTCGTAGGGATAGGAAAATTTCTCGAGTTCAATGACGTGTATACTAGACTCAACAATCCTTTGTATTGTCGAACCTCAAATGCTTGTTCATTGGCTGTTGCCCTAGTATTATCCCACATTTGAAAGTACGGGATTCATTTCTTGTTACTTTGCAAGTCGGCCATTGGCGCGGAATCGTCCTGGGTGTGCATAATAAACTCTGATCCAATTGCAAAGGTAATTTCAGTGTACACGCGTTTGAAATCTATCTGGTCCTGAAATGAATTCGCGAAATTTTCCTAACCCTAGGTATAGGTCTGTGAACTCCTGCACGCGATGCATAATGCAACGTCGGTCTGAAGTCTAGACAGTTTCCTTTGAATTCATTCCGGTGTTTGTGAACCTACGGCCGGCAGATTATTTCATAAAGATGATTCAAAGATCTCGTAGCGGGTCGGAGAGAAGGGGCTAGTGACCCTGCTCCTGAATGTGTTTGTATGGGATCAAGGAATCATTGAACCTGCCGACGTGTACAACTGCTCTGCTGTGGCGGCCTCGTGAAAGGTCTAACACCTTTCCTTCCCCTCGACATCAACCCTCCCCCCACCCTCCTCCATCGCCACCACCCGTCGAGACGTCTGCATTATTGAAGAGCTCCGGGATCGACATTCGTCACCGCTGATCTCGTATTCAGCCATTTGTCTCAATTCCCGCGCTTTAAGGGCGTCGCCCCTTCTGCGGTGGTGCCGTCAACCTCAACCCGCACACACACACACACACACATAGTTATGAACACTTCACCACTGACCGAGGCCGCGTAGAGAGTTCAAGTAACTTTTTGCAACATTATAAACGAGATAAAAAATACCACATGTCAAGCGCTTTGACATAGACGCCAGTCGAGCCAGTGACGAAAATCGAAAACCGAGAGTGCCTAATTCTCGTGTGCAGTACCTCAGGAATACAGCTATTAGTTGGGTGCCACAGCGGAATTCGGCGGGAAGTTTTTACCGCCAGAGCTAAGCTTTCTATTTATCTACGCAGTTACAAGAAATTACAACAGAATACTAAGCAAGTCGATTTCTTATTCTTCAAGCATTTTTACACACTAAAGATTGCAGAGTAACGGAGTTAATTTCATAAACAATTAGCTCAAAGAATTATTACAACCGATATGACTTTTCTTAAAATAGTTGTTAAGGTGTAAGCACTGTGCCAAGATAGTTTTAGACTTATTACTAGAGGCACCTGTTTTCCGCGAAACAAGTTGTGTCCCAAAACACTTTAGTTCAGATCAACTTCCGTGGTTGGATCACTTCACTTGTTTCACGTCTTATCTGTCTGCCCACGAATCATGAACAGTCAGAATCGGAGAAACTTAATTCTGATAGGCTCACTCATGTAGCAGTTAGGTGCCCAATAGCCACAGGAAGGCTGCAAGTGTATACGTACGATCGCGTAAATCTTTTCAAGAAAAACAGGTGACCCTACTTATAACCCATATATTTCACAATTAAGTTATATATACTTGCATATATATATATATATATATATATATATATATATATATATATATATATATATATATATATATATATATATACAGGCTGAGTCCTTTAAAAGAGGCTTCGTGGGACATGTGTGTAACAGAACGAGGGAATGAGGATATACACTCACGGGGCCTCTTTTAAAGGACTCGTGCTATATATATATATATACATGATGAACGGAAACCAAACCGACAAATTTCAGATGATTTCTGACCGAAAAAGGAACAACAAAAATGTTATTAACGTATGTTCGGAAATGCATATTTGCCAAGGTGCACACACACACAGATATATATCTGTATGTGTCGATATAATACTTGAAGCGGCATATAAAACAAAAGGAATTTATAACTGACAAGTTTTTTTTTAAATACACTAGAAAAATGTCATAAATATTAAGCTATCAGTTTACGTTGATAACTATGCCTACTTTTTAATGCATTCCTTGTTACATAAATTATTTGCAAAACATTGCTAGTAAATGTATATACTCACAACGTTACTTCAATTAGTTTTTATTGTAATATAATATTAAGGAAAAGGACATACTTTTCGTGTATTTTTGGTTCGTTTAGTTATTGAGATATTCTGAGAACATTAAATTACCAGACGTTACCCCCAATGGGCAGGAAATATTAATATTGCGACCTAGCCATGGAAAATCTCAAATCAGAACCCACATTAGGCCCTATGTTGTCTTTGTCACAGAGAAGTGGATAACTATGTTAAATAAACTGAAACCGAAAGTATTCGTGAAAACAGAATTTTGTTATATTTGGCATAAAAGAAAGGCGTACAAATATATTTTTAAATTAGTACCTGTTCCAGACATTTAGCTTTTTGCCTTTAGTTTTAGAAAGTTTATAAAAATGTAAATACTGACACATGAAACTTTTGGACTTATTTAGTTTTTAGCCAACTTTTCAAAAACATAAAAAATAAAGGCAAAATTTCGAATACACTTTCGTTTCCTCTTTTTTATTTCATAATTTGATCATTCCTTGATGTAGAGTAGAAATATCTTGTGCGGAATAACGATAATAATACGTACACAGCACTGAAAAATTTTAACGCAGCTTTTCAAGTAATAATTTTTTTACATGTTCGTGCGAATTTATAATGTTCGTTCCTTTTGTTCATGATCAATAGCACGAATCAAATAACTGTGTTTTGTTTTTTTTTTTTTGCTAAAGAACTGAGTTCTTTGGAAAGAAACTACGATTACTGCTCTTTCATAAGCATTGATTGTCACGCTGCAGGCACCTTATTTCCAGTGCCAAATAAACCGATGTTTTTCAACCGAGTTCAATTTTCATATTAATAACGTTTATGTACACCTGAATACCTCCATCATTTCTTGGAATACAGTGCCATCATTTGCGCGAATTACTGGTAAAGTCTATTCGCGTATTCTTCGCACTTTTTGAATCGAACCTCGGAAGTGAAGTGAAGAGATTTGGGCGCACTCTTAACAGCGAGGTCTTGAGATTCGATGAGGGTGAATGAGATGAAAATGGAACAGCGCTGGAATGAAGGGGAGTAGGAAACGAGAGATCCCACATGCGAAAATCCGGTGACCCGGCCGGTGATTGAACACGGTTCGCCTTGGTGAGAGGCGAGCAGGCTAACCGCTCCCCTCGAACCTTGGGAAAATCACCCTATACATAGAGACCTGAAAAATTCGCGAGTTCAATGACCTGTGGGCTAGACTCTACGGTCTTATATAAACACATCCCGATATATATTGCGCATTGGTTGTCTGCTGTCACAGTGGAAGGCGACGATTGGGCCAGCATTCCCCAGGAGGAGTCAAACACCGTGTGGACCAATAGCTAAAGTTATATAAACACACGTGTTTTGAATTCTAGCTTGTCCCAAAATGAATCCGTGAATTCCTCAGGTCTCTACCTATATATGACGTGTTTGTTTGTCTCCTAAGTATATATCATTATCGCAAGCGTGTTATACCTGTGTTAATAAATGTGCCTTCGCTTTGGTTATATTTTATCTATAGATTATATTTCGTTTGTAATAAAATGAATATAAACAGGGAGAAAATAGGTGCGTTGGTAACGCCTAGTAAGAAATAGTTATTATGTAAAATATTATTACACTGAGTACGAATGTGGTGCGTTATCCTCTTGGTGTAATTTTCTAGACTACGCTAAGCTTTGTTTGCATGAGGCAGAGGGATGTCTAGGGAGAAGAACTTTAACAGGTCTTCAGAAAAGCTGGAAGTAAACGTGAAATGACTTTAGTACGTTGTTTTGAAACAGCAACATTGCAAGTTTATTATATATATTGCATTTCATGACAACGAAATAGTTTTGAAGAGAGAATTGCCTGAAGAAATCTCCGGCCACGAGATTTCCTTTTACTCGCCTCCACCTACCTCCCCCTTTCCCTTTCAAAATAATTTCTTGTGTTTTTTGTTGAAAGGTAAGATACACTGCAGAATCTTCAACAAGGAACTGCAGCCATTGCTGTGGACATTATAAATGATGTGTTAACAAAAAATGTTTGGAGCCTCGCGTATACCCACGGAGTACAGGATACTTCAGGGCACTGCTTTGGCAGCTGCGAAATTTAAATGGGAAATCCCACGATGAGGAAATTTCGCTTGAGTGCGTTAATTTTAATGATAAGCGTTTCAAACAAAATGCATTCCTGACTAATTTTTTAGGAGAAGTTCCCTAAAATGGAGATGTTTCCATAACATGTAAAGCCTGTTTACAAGGAATTGTTACAATTTACAAAAAAAGTACATAAAAAAGTACATACTGCCTATCTATATTGAAAATATACGCTCGTAGGGATCGCCTCCTAAAAAATTCGGTAAGAATGCATTTTGACTGAAACGCCTATATTTTACATGAACGCACTGAGGCGAAATTTCCTTAGCATGCGATTTCCTCTCTCGATAGCCAGTGCCCTCAAGACTACGGAGGTGAAACAGTCGCTTATTCCGCAAACTCAAGCCGCACACGCCTGCAAAATGGCGTCACTAGCCAGCATTCCGTTGGCACTCCGTTCGCCAATCAGCACTCAGTAACCTTCTTGCCTGCCGAAAGCCCAGCCAATAGGCACCCTTTGGATCCTTGCAACTCGATTCAGACACAAGGCCTGTTCGCAAATGCATATTTTTAAGAGGGACTCTTGGTTAAGAGTGGGAAATGTTCTGCAAATACGACTTTTCCTCAGAAGAAATATATATCAATTATATATGCCCTATTTTTTACTTTTGTCTTATTAGGTGTATTTTTAGAGAAAAAAATTTGTGAAGATGGCCCAATATAGCATTTTTAACGTTTGCCTATGCAGTTTCCTTAAGCGACAAGAGAAAAGTACAAATATAGGGGCGTAGTTTAATCTGTGGTCTTTCATCGCGTGTAATAAAGTCCCACTGTTACAGATCTAATTTGCCCAGTACAGCGTCACGACGGAAACACTGCACGCCTTGCGCGTAGAAGCGATGAGGCACTAGGTGTGCGTGGTAGTGTCGCCCGTATCGCTCCCTCGCTTCTTGACCTTGGACGTGGGGTTACGACAGGGGTCCATCCCACTCTTAAACTACATTATCACAGTAGTTCTTTGTGTTCAACTTGGTAGCTAACTTAGCGAAAGTATCATTTCAGCAGTATTTTGTTTTCGTTGGCAGCGATATCCTATTGAATTGGTCTTTCCTTTCTAGCTAGGTTTTCCTTTATTGATGCTTAAACTGGCCACCTGGATAGGCCGCCGAACGGCGTGCAGAGCTCCAGCAGAAAACGTTTTATTTAAAGAAAACTGTCCAACGTGTCCGAGTGAGGGCTACTTGCGAATAGCATTTAAGAAACGTTACGGGTATTTTTGTGACATTGAAAATGGCTCAAACGGGTGTTTTCACCGTCATTTTTAGGTATGAATTTTCCGGTACAAAACGTTAAAAAAGGCATTGGGGTTTGCCTCAAACCTTTACTTTTATTATTACGTCATAAAATGGTAGGGTCTCCGGTGAAAGTCTCGTAGAGGCGCGTATCGACGGCGAGACTGCATGCACACTTCAATGCTATGTGCGTAGAGGCGACGAGAAAGTTGATGCGCATGTCTCGGTCGCCCCTAGCGCTCCCACGCTTTTAGGCTTCAGGCGTGCAAAATTACTTCAACCAGGCGGCCGCCCTATCCTGTTGATATATGGCACAAGAGCTACTTTGTAGCACGTGTCAAATCACCCACTCACGAAAGTGAAACACGGAAGTCTATTGTACTGAGAAATAAAATCACGAAAATGGCACATGTCTAGTGATCTTTATTCTTCACGTAAGCCATAACCGTGCAAAAAATATTAGATTTTTTTCTCTGCAGGCGAAGTATTTACAACTTTGCTCGATTCAGTTTTCGTCCTTCAATAATAAAATAGGAAACAGAAATAAACTTTATGAACTAAAACTTTCAGAATGTAAATACAAAGCTTGTAAATAAATTTTCCACAAAAATAATAATGTTAATATTACACTTTTATTCCGGATAAAAATAAATTTGCGTCACAACATTTGCATTTTAGTATTTTGCATTTAAACATTTTGGAGGAGGAGAGGGGGGGGGGGGGGGGATTGTGGCAACTTCGCCGTATTATTTTGTCACATAACTAGTTATGGTTGTGTTTGGCTTTGCGTCCCGTAGGTTTACTCAGAAATATGAAAGATGTCACGATCCCATGCTTTCGATGTGTTCCGAACATGTCTTATATGTTGAGGCTCGGTGCTCAAATTCTAAATCACTGTGTGTGTGTGTGGAGTCACGAGCCATTTGCCGAGTTCTGTCTCCTTCCAGTCTTCGTGTCCATGATCAAGGACAAGTTGCACATGAGGGATATTTATGGTTTGTGCTGTACACAACAAGGAATATCAGTGGCCGGCGTCTTCCTTCTGAGTGATCTTATTTGTTGAAGTTTCCGCACATCTCATTTGTGAATGGTCAATGCTGAGTTCGGCGAACACGAAGTACCTTCTTCACTCGTTGCGAGAAGCATGCTGTACACAGGTACAGAGAACATTAAAAAATAATACGTTTGCATCACTTGAGTTCGTACATTAATTTGCGACTGGACGGGTTTACACGCTAAACGTGGTGCTAGTTAGAGTTACGAGTATTTCGCGGATTGGGTTGGCAGCAAGCTAGGCTGGACAGCCCTCTATGCACTCTAGCCACTGCCGTGTGCTTATTGGTTGCTGCGATCAAGTGAAGCCATCGTACAGAACTGTTGAAAGCTCACTCGCACTACTGCTTCCTTCTGCCTACTGGCTCACAGTTTAACGGGGCGTATATAAACAACTGCTGTCCAATAACGGTGACAGGGGAAAAGAACAAGTGCTTGAAGTCTACCTCGTCACAGAATGTATTCGTGAAGTACTCGGGGCTCTAGCTGTAGAGTAAACAAGTACACCGAGGCGAAAAGGCGTGGTGGCGGTTGTTCTGACGTGGGCGTGCCCATATTCCGATTGGTTTCGCGATGCTCTGGAAACGAGCCTCGAGTCTGATTCGCCACTGCGTACTGAAGAAAGATTCCCTGTTGGCCGGGCTTCCGGCTGGCAAACAGGCGCTGATTGGCGGACGATGTCCCGATGTGCAGCTGGAGTTAGCGGGATAAGTGACTGTTTCACTGACGGCGAAGCCTTGGAGAGATTGGCCCTGGAGTAGGCATATTTTCTATAAGAAATTGTGATGATCCACTGCCATAAAAATTGCGAGTATAATCCGTGCACAGTTAATTCCACACTTCTGGAAGTGATTAGTTTATTCTTTTGTATATTGTGTGTTATTCTGCCTCATACAAAAATCAACGGTGCCATGTACTTATAGGTAAAGACCCGAAAAAAATCGCAGATTAATTTTGGGACATGCTAGAATTGGAAAATTCTTACTTTCGTGTCACCTTTGCAATTGGTCCACGCGATATATGACACCTCCTGGATAACCCTGGGCCGATGAGAAACATACAACAAAATGCACTCCCAATTATCGCCCTCTACTATGGCAGCAAGCAACCTATGGGTAATTGATATTTCCATGACTGCATATAAGACCGTGGAGTCTAGCCTGGATGTCGTTGAATTCGCGAATTTTTCAAGTTCCTACTTAAAGGCTGTTTCAGCCATTTTTTTTATCCTGTAACCAACTTTAAGAAGAAATATTTCCATGTAAGTGTGTATATTTTACCACACTCGGAAGTTTGCGAATAGGACTACAATAAAATATATTTACTGACTATTATTCCAAATGAAGGAGCTTTCAAAAGTGGCCACTTTACCGTGAATAGCCTATATTTACTGGGATCCATGAGTCATGCATGTGACATTCTAGAGTTATTAGAAGAGGTATAACGTTACGTTGAGCTAAGCCTTACTTTAACGAGTACAGAAATTCAGTTGACCTCAGTTTATAGCCTTGTATTCTAATTCACTAACAACGACGGTGATGGCATAAGAGTAAATACTACGACAGTTGGAGGCATGTTTTATTTATCGGAGGTCGTTTCGAAACTGTTCCATTAACCATAGACAATACATAGTCATAGTTGAGTAACTTAATTCATTAATGGATGTGGTCTTCAGTAGTTCCAAAATATTCTCTTCTCAGAGCACTCAAGTCCACCGCTGGCAAGTACGCAGGTGTGCGGCCACCTCGCAGAGTCGTTAGTGAATCTAGACTATAGGCTGTTCATGGTAAAATGTGCACTTTTGAAAGCCCTTCTTAAGATCTGCGAGTTTGAATGTTGTGTATTCTTGCGCTTTAGGTAAAATTAGGTTTCCGAGTGCTGATTGGCGAACTGTGTTCCAACATAATACTGGATAGTGACGCCATTTCGCTGGCGTGTGCCGCTGAAGTTAGAGGAATTAACGGCTTTTTCACCTCCGTAGTCTTTAAGGCACTTGATACCGACAGGCATCCGCGAAATTAAAATGTTAAGGAAATGTCGCGCCAGAGCGTTAATTTTTAAAATAGAAGTTTCCAACATAATGTATTCTTCACGAATTTTTGACGTGAATACATCTTTAAATTTGCAACCATAGTGGGAGGCAATCCAGAAAATCCAATGATAACAAAATCGGGGGGTACAGGTTGGCATTGCAGCTCCGAATCTATCGTCTATATACAAAATTCAATTACGCCACTCGATTGCCAAAGGATAAAAAAACATGTTACGTTGAGTGAGGACTGCGAAGCATCGCGCGTGACGCTAAGGGTTTTTTTTTGGGGGGGGGGGGGGATTTTGAGTTCGTTTCGCCAAGTTTCATAACTTTCGCGTAGTGTAACTTTTGACTAGGAGAAGTTACGACGCTCTTTTAAGTTTCAATCGACAGCTCTCGTAAAGATCAATTGATTTCGTGTATAAAAAAATGATGCGGCGTGGTTATGTTTTTAATGTAAAAAACTATGAAAACTTGACACAATTTCGGCCTATACTCGTCAAAAAGCCGAATCGAAATACATAAATTGTACATGGTTGGAAAAAACATCTCATAATAAATCCAGTGATACCCATAAAACCCCCATATGATTGAGTGAATCGGTGCCAGGAACGTAAATATTGGCGTCCGAGCGCGTCAACGTAGACGTATTCACGCAAAACAAACGGCCGTGTCTCCTACATAGCCACGCCCCAAGATCCCTATACGAGCGTATATTTTCGATATGGATAGGCAGTATGTAATTGTTTTGTAAAACATACATTTTAAAAATTCCTCGCAAACAGCCTTTACATATTATGAAAACATCTCCATTGTAGGGAACTTCTCCTAAAAATTAGTCAAGAATGAATTTCGCAGCGAAATGTCCCCCTATCGGCTGGGCTGTCGGCTCACAAGTAAGTTATTGGACGATGATTGACGAACGGCGTTTCACTCACGTTAATGGCTAGTGACGCCATTTTGCTGGCCAGTGTGTGCGGCTGCTGGAGCTCGCTTGTTTCAGTTCAGATTTAAAACACTCACAGGATTCTTTTAGGTCAAAGTGAAGGGTTATTTTGTTGGCAAGGGGAGTGGGTAGTCACGTCCCCTGAGACCCTCCCTATGGATCCGCCTGTGTGGCTGATAACCGTAGGCGACAAGGCACATTATTATGTGTTACAGTCTATTTGCTGGCTTGTTCACACTTTTTAAATCCAACCATATAAAAGTCACCCCATATATGACCTCCGGTACTCGCCTTGGGCCTGATTGGCTATTGCGACGTTAATATATGTAACTACTTTCCATCTATCGTTACGAAATTTCCTGGGCGAATGTCACTCAGTGCGCCCATTCAAATATATGCGTGCAGAGGCAGTGAATTTTTTCTAAGGTTAATTCCTAATGTGCTCACTTTATCGTGAACAGACTTTAGGCACTTATCAAAGGCAAAGAATACACAAGAATACAGATGCGAGACAACCGCTTGCACCGCGAGCTCCAGCTTTTTCAGAACAACGTGCTATAGTTAGGTGCACCTGTTTTTAGCGGAAATACTTCAGGACAAGTTGTCTTCCAACTCACTTTAGCTCAGAATCTATTTCGTGATTGGATAAAATGAATTGTTACGCCTCTTATCTGTCTGCCAGCGAATTACAGAAGGTCGGTATCGGAGAAACTTAATTATAATTGGCTCACGCACGTAACATACTGTCTTCACACAAAGACAAGTGTCCAATAGTCAAATGAGGATCGCAAATGTGCACACAGAATATTGAAGCCAGTCTTCGCGTAAACCTTTTTCGTGAGAAACCGGTGGCCCTAACTATAGTCCATTCACTTTTCATTTCCAGTTTTTCTGAAGCCCTGGCTAAACCATTTGTGATGACTTAAAATGAATTATTTCGCTTTCTACTTTTTCTATAGCATCGAAGTATGCACGTTGTGTATTCTTCCTCCTTATGTCAAATTAACATTGACATGGGCCTCATCACGTTATTCATGCGTCGGTCAAGTGGAAACGTGAAATTATTGGAAAAGTATACATTTAATAAATCTGCTAATTTTTACACATTGAGGCATTATAAAAAATAGAAAGCGTAAGAAATAATTTAAATTATCACAAATGGTTACTTGACACTTTTTATTCGATGTTAACATATGGAACTAATTTCCATCCATCGTTACCAACATTACTAGGCGCATGTCACTACGTGCGCCCGTTAAAATATGTACAGGCAGGGGCAGTGACATTTTTCTAACGTTGATTTCAAAAGTGCTCACTTTATTGTGAGCAGCCTTTATCGTAGTTTCGCTCTTGTCCGAACAATATAGCAGTCTTGAGAAAAGCAGTTTGTAATGATATTGGAGGACTCCGAAATTATGTTTATAACATGCGTGACATTTTGAAAGTACCACTACGTCTTCATCTGGAATATGTTTTCCTTGTATACGTAAACATATTGGGGACACGTTTAAGTGCATTGCCAAAAATAAAGTATTTTTAACGTGCAGCAAAGCATTTTAAGCATCGAATAGGTGACTGCCTTACAGAGCCATCGAGCTTATAAATTTTTTCATGAATATTTCAGTTTCCAAATTTTTGTTGCTACCTGTGAATTGAGCACTACCGACTTACATTCACGGACGCCCATTCTGGGACACGCTGTATACGTTAACAGTGGTGGTTTATTCATTACCCCGCTGCTGCCTTCATTAGAGGGTGTTTTCCTGTTGGTCTTGGCCACGCGAGTCTCGGCCGCTCTCGCATTGCATGTTTGGTAATGACTCAGACTTCATCGGGACGTATGCCGAATAAACGGGTTCGATAATAGGCGGAAAAGTTCAAACCACGTTCGTCAGCTTTACGTGACAGCCGTAAGGTGTGGGCAGATTATACATAACTTAAGCTTGCTTATATCTGTACATTTGTAATGTACCTGTATTCAAATTTCATACTTTATCTGCGGCAAAATTTCGACAGAAAGTTTGAATTGCTGCAATTGTTATATATGGGCTATATTTATGAGAAGTTCTGCAGAATTTTAATGTACAAATTATATAAAAAAAAAGAACCTAATTGAATTTTGAAATTGCTTAATACAACTATAAAGAAAACTTATTATAAGCTGTTCACGGTAAAACCCTGCTTAAGATCTACTTGTATACACGTTGTCTAATCTTCCGCCTTATATAAAATTATTATTGCCATGAGCCTCATTACTTTATTCATGTGTCGTTCAAATAAAACTGTAAAATTAATAAGAAAGGAAAAAACATTACAAATCTGCTCATTTTTACACTTCGATACTAAAGGGAAAGTAGATAACGAAATAATTAATTTTAAGTTTTATCACAAATGTTTACCTAACACTTTTTATCCGACGTTAACATATGTAACTACTTTCCATCTATCGTTACGAAATTTCCTGGGCCAATGTCACTCAGTGCGCCGATTCAAATAAATGTGTGCAGGGGCAGTGACTTTTTCTAAGGTTAATTTATAATGTGCTCACTTTATCGTGAACAGCCTTTATCACGCAGGATAGACAAGGAATACACAAGAATACAGATGCGAGACAACCGATTGCACTGCGAGCTCCAGCAGCCACACACACTGGCCAGTAAAATGGCGTCCCTAGCCATTAACGTCAGGGAATCGCCGTTCGCCAATCAGCGTCCAGCAACTTACTTGTGAGCCGACAGCCCAGCCAATAGGGGACGTTTCGCAGCACGCAGTAGCCAATCAGGCACGGGGCGCGTACCAGAGCCTCGCTCAACCAATCGGGCACGCCCACATCAAAAGCACAGTCACGCCATTTCGCCCTGTGTTCTTGTCTACTCTTTGATGATAGCTAAGAAAAATAAACGCGTAAACATATCTAAAGGCTATTCACGATCAAGTGAGCACTTTTGAAATGAACCTTAGGAAAATGTCACGTGCCCTGTCTGAACATATTTTAACGGGCGCACTGAGTGACATGCCCACAGAAAAGATGGTAACGATGGAGGGAAAGTAGTCCCATATCTTAACGTCGAATAAAAAGTGTTAGGTAACCATTTGTGATAACTTAAATATTTATTTCGCTTCCTGTAATTTTTAATACATCGAAGTGTAAAAATGAGCAGATTTGTAAAATGTTTACTTGTCTAATAATTTCACAGTTTCACTTGACGCTTGCATGAATAAAGTGATGAGACCCATGACAATGTTAATTTTACTTAAGGCGGAAGAATACACGACGTGCATACAAGTTGATCTTTAGCAAGGTTTTCAAAAGTGCTCAGTTTACCGTGAACAGCCTATAACTAACCTTCATGTGACTGCGAGCTGAATGTTCAAAATTTGTGACATAGCTGACCAATTCATAATGTCCAGAAATGGAATCATATAGTCCATTCAAGATTGTTCCTAATTTTTCTGAAGCCCTGCTAAAGTTATACTTTCAGGATATCCCTCCGCCTACTGCAAACAATCGTGCGTACTCAGCTTAATAATACTTTGTATACGAACTATTTTTTTTTTTACTAGGTATTGCACACACACACACTTATTTTCTCTATGTTTTTATTCACATTAATTATTATAGATTAAATATTATAATTTAGAAATAAAAAATATATTAAGTAAAAACTTAATCTAACCGAAAATAAGTGAGTGAAGAGTGAAGAAATTTGGGCGGCTTTTAACAGCGAGGCCTTGAGAGCCTATGAGGGTGATTGATGTGTGTATGGCGGAGCGCCGGAATGAAGGGGCGCGGGAAACGGGAGATCCCCGAGAAAACCCGCTGACTAGCATCGTCCGGTACGATCCCCAAAAATAAGGTACTTTTATGTTAACACAAGTATAAAACGCTTGTGATAAATTAGATATTTAGGAAACAACTAAAATCGTCATATATGGGGTGATTTTTAGATGGTTTGATTTAAAAAGTGTGAACAAGCCAGCAAATAGACTGTAACACATATTAATGTGCCTTGTCGCCTACGGTTATCAGCCACACAGGCGGATCCATAGGGAGGGTCTCAGGGGACGTGACTACCCACTCCCCTTGCCAACAAAATAACCCTTCACTTTGACCTAAAAGATTCCTGTGAGTGTTTTAAAACTGAACTGAAACAATATAATATACAGTTTTAAAAAACCTGATTTAATGTGATTGCTTTTAATACTATTCCCTACAATTATGATGAGACAGTGTCCTCCCATGCCACTGCACTTGCACATTAGGGAAGTGGATCCCCAGCACCAAACCCAAAATCGAAAGTCTAAATCAGCTTCTGATCAGCCGTAGTAAGAACTTTAAAAAATATTGTTCGCTAAGTGATCAAACGCCGCTATTTATGCGTGTATTAGTATTTGTGCAAGAGTGAGACGTAGCGAATAAACGATCACTTTGTGATACGTTTGTGGTACAACAAGCACTTACTATTTTCACAATTCTTCACACGAACTAGTCGTCGTTGTGATAACGTGATGCTTTCGTACTTGATCGGAAATTCTTTAATTACACACGCAGGCTCAGGTGTATTGAGAAATGCCACATCTGCAATTATTAAGCTCTGACTGAAAGTAAACGTTGAAGATAGCCAAAAAATAACCATTTTATCGAGATTTGAGTTATAAAAACATATATATAATTAAAAAATTGTTATAAAATGAAACGTGAAAAAAAACCCAAAGTGTCCTGCAATTTCACAAGACCATAGTCACCGGTGACTATTCAACGCATAACATAACATAACAGCATAACAGACGAGGAACGCGGGCGCTCATATTCGAACGGGTAGTCCATAAAGAGACTTTTGACAGTGTGCGGGAAACATTCCAACGAAGCTCCTTCAAAAATCGAAACGTCGTACTTCAGGTGAACTTGGCATTCGAGGTTCAGTGGCCTAATAAAAAAAAGAAAAAAAAATACACATAAGATTTCACATAAACATTTTTTTTTTCTGAGACTACAATAACGGTTAGCGTGTACCCAGACATGTCGGAACTTTACGCAGCACCTCAGCTAGAAGAGTTTCAAATTTCGGTGGCGTTTCAACAAGGTGGTGTACTGCCACTAAGGGATTAACCGTTGGTAATTTCCTGAAGGCAATATTTCCCGATCGTTGGGTTGGACGCGATGGCCCAGCATGCAGGCTACTGAGATCATCGGACATTACTCCCATATATTTTTACTCTGCGGTTGTGGTAAAGATAGCGTCTTTGCAATACGTATGCAGTTGTCCCCTTTCCTGAACATTGAAGCCATTTTACAAAGACTTGGTTGTGAATTTACGCGTTTTTTTTATTATAAACTAATGAATGCACTGATGCGAATGATTCATGTTGTAATATGTTACGGCTATAAGGCAAATTCGCTTTCTATGTATTCGTAATAATAATTTTTTCACTACAACAGTTAATGTAAATCTGGACATTTATGGTAACGTAAAATTCTACTGAGTTCCATGTACTTGTACCAATATACTAATGTGTACGTTTGTCAGTAATATGACTGTGCTGACATAAAATAGGCAATTATGAAGACTTCACATTGAATGCAATTTGACGCATGTATAATATATAGTATGTGCAATAATCTATGCATCAGTTCTGTTTATTTACTGCATACATATATAAACATATATATATACATATATATGCAGTAAAAATAAATACACTTAGCCCGCCAAGAAATTTAAATTTAAAACACATACTGAACGAAAGAAACCATACAAGGACTATCAGGTAGCAGAAAAACACACAGGTATAAATTCACAATGCAAGCCAATCTCAGCGGCGAACGGACTCGTCCATTCTATTGTGTGTGGGAATGTAATCACCTAGGGCTACCCGTTATTTTATAATTACATAACTACAAGTGTGCATGCAGTTTTAATGATACTTTAAAAGTCAATATATAGTAAATAAATCTAATTACTGGCATTTTAAAATGTCATGTTACTAAACGAAAAGCCTATCTTACGACCTCTAGCTACACATCAGGTTAAAAGTTAACTGCCGGATGGAGCAAAAGAGTGTATTACGACCTATAGCTATTGTGTACTCACTTTATCGTGAACCGCCTTTACGTTCATGTTACTTTCTTAATTTGTCAACGTGTTGTTTTACACCTCCTGGAGATAAATGTGCCAATAACAAACATTCAATAGATTGTGCGCCCAACCACCGCCTTTTACTACCACAACAATCACCCAATAAACAGTTGATATCTGTATGAGAGTATATAAGACTGTGAATTCTAGCCTACGGGTCACTGAATTCGTGAATTTCTCAGGTCTCAAGTTAAGTACAGGTCAAAAATTTTCTTATTTCCAAAAACTGAAACTATGGACTAAAATGGGCCTGGAAAGGCTAAAACTCCATCTCTAATAGAAAGGCCCAAGCCCTTGTTGTTTGCTCCCCCTCCCCTCCTTTTTTATGGCGCCACCACTGGCCTCAAAGTCTGAACTCAGAACTAACCAGCCCGCGTAGAGGCGAGACCATGTCTCCGGCCAAAACCCAAATTACATGTTGCATAAACGGTAGAGAAATATCTATAACCCAGAAAAGAAGAGGTATAGGCTGTTCACGGTAAAGTGAGCACTTTTGAAATCAACCTTACAACAAAGTCACTGCTCCTACCTCCGCATCTTTTAACAGGTGCACTGAGTGACATGCGCCCATTAAAGTTGGTAACGATGGAGGGAAAGTAGTTCCGAATCTTAACGTTGAATAAAAAGTGTTAGGTAACCATTTGTGGTTACGCAAATCATTTCTTACACATTTAAGTTTTTTCTAATGTAGCAGATTTGTAAAATATTTAGTTTTCTAACAATTTCACATTTTCACTCTACCGACGCATGAATAAAGTGATGAGGCCCATGCCAATGTTAATTTTACATAAGGCGGAAGAATACACAACGTGTATACAAGTAGATCTTAAGTAGGGCTTTCAAAAGTGATCATTTTACCATGAACAGCCTATATATATATATATATATATATATACACACACACACACACACACACACACACACACACAGTAGAACCCTGTTGTAAAATCACCTCTCATAATATTTTCCTGCTTAATAAGCTATAAGCTGCCTTCTCTTGGTCCACGAACATATCCGTCATTACAAGATTACCTTCTTATAAAGTTTTCCTTTATATAAGGCTGGCATTTCTTGGCGCCCTTCAGAAATGTTATAATATGGTTATAGTGTAAGTATCTGAAACATGTTACGTCAAATTTCCAACGCAATTATTGCAAAATTTTAGTTTAAAATAAGGATTTAAGTCGTGTATTAAGTCAGGTACAATCACTGTGAAGACAAACTTTAGAATGTGTGAGTGAAGAGATTTGGACGACTTTTAACATCAAGCCGATGAGGGTGAAGCGATATGAGGTATGGAGCCTCAGCGAAATGATAGAGCGGGGGAAACGGGATATCCCCGAGAAAACCCACATGCGTAATCCACTAGCGACCCTGCCGGGAATCGAACCCTGTTCGTCTTGGTGAGGCGAGTGTTCTATTCACTGCGCTACCGTGAACACTGACAGCGTTATAGATTGTATAAAATATATCAACACATTTTCGCTTAACAAAAAAGTTTGGGTGCCCATTTACTCTTATTCTGGATCGCTATCCTAAAATTACGGAGAGAGGAGCAAAGCACGAGAGCACTTTATAATGGCTGTTTACGATAAAGTGAGCACTTTTTAAAGCAATCTTTAAAAAAATTCACTGCTGCTACCTGCATATACTTTAACGGGCGTACTGAGTGACATGCGCCCAGTAAAGTTGGTAATGATGAAGGGTAAGAAGTTCCATTCTTTAACGTCATATAAAAAGTGTTAGGTACCCATTAGTGATAACTTGAAATATTTCTTTCGCTTTCGTTTTTTTTTTTTTTTAATGCATCGACGAGTAAAAATGAGCAGATTTGTAAAATAATTACTTTTCTAATTATTTCAGTTCGACTTGACCGACGCATGAATAAAGTGACGAGGCCTATTGCAATGTTAATTTTACATAAGGTGGAAGAATACACAATTGCATACAAGTAGATCTTAAGCAGGGCTTTCAAAGTGCTCGGTTTACCGTGAATAATCAATGTCCTGTATTCTCTCTCCCTCCACTCTCTTCCCTAATCTGTTGCGCCAGTGCAGAGAATGACGCAGCCAGCAGCAGCTTAGGCGTTCCGCCTCTGTACGAGGCCTGCCCCGTGCTGTTTCCATGCGGCGAGACGCATCGCCGAAGTTGCCACGATAACCCGAGCGACGAAGAACCTCGCAGACAGCGCGGGTTGACCTCGCAACGCAACACGATCTCAGTGGCTCGTGTTTCGTCGAGCTGCTCGTGTACCTCGGTATCAGCTCCAGTATCTCGTCAGCTGAGCGAAACACATTCGTCTGCTTAGGCTATCGCGTTATGCTCCAGAGAGCTCGATAATCTAAGTAGAGTTGGAGAAATCAACCTTTGATGACGACTCTGGGAGTACTGTTCATTATTTTGCATGGATAAACGTAGTATATCCTACTTTCGCAACTATTGGCGAGGACTAAAGCAAAAATGTTCGGTGTTTGCATACGGTTATGTAACACTTTTTATTCGACGTTAAGATATGGAACTACTTCCCACCCATCGTTACCAATTTTACTGGGCATATGTCACTCAGTGCGCCCGTTAAAATATATGCAGGTAGGGACCGTGACATTTTTCTAAGGTTGATTTGAAAAGTGCTCACTTGATCGCGAACAGCCTTTGGGTAATTTTAACTCACAGGTCACTAATTTTTTGTCGGGTGAGATAATTATCAGTGTTTCTTTATCAAATGCGGCATACGTAAATACATTCAGTGTAAATGATAGCAAAATAAGTTTTACGTTTTAAGTGTTTCTTAAAGGATCGTCTCGCCTGCATGTTTTACGATCTCCCTTACAGTTACCTCAGCGGAGTCAACATAGTGAAAATTTTATTTGTTGACAAAAATGTTACAGCTGCGTCTGCCTGCGAATATGTAGTCTACTAGCAATAGGGTTAATTGTTCCAGCTAATCTAGGCCAATAACAGCACTTATTAGCACATTCTTAATATTGTTCAAGAATGTGCTAAGTGTTGTCGTTCTGGCACAGAAATCTTAAAATCTCCATAAATCGTAAGGATGGGCACCGAACGCGGCCCTTCGGACACATATCGTAAAATTAATTGCAACTTTATCTCGCTTAATTTAGGTCTACAGGAGAGTGTCAGCAGAGCATTAGGGCATGCCATTAATACGAGATTGTATGCAGCAGGTGAATGATGTGGGAGTTTTGGTACGCCAGCCACCAAGAAGGCGAGGCAGATTTGAAGAGCTCGTTAAAGAAAAATCATTTGTTACCATTTCTACCCCGCGAATATCGTCCTACCAGATGGCGCGTGCATACTGCTGCACTTGACACAATGTTGCAAGCCTGTCCTCGTATATTGGAATTGCTAGGAGAAATTGTTTATTCCAGAGATTCTGGAAACGAAGCTGCAAGTATGGCTCGACGGCTTTCTAACCAGCTTAGTAAAGAAGAAATATGTTTAGGAATGCAGGGTTTTCGGACCTTCTGAACGACTGCGTGTTACATTACAGAGTCCATCTGTGACCTGCAATTCGGCTGCTTAATCTATTGAAGCTACAAAAGCACATTTTCTGAAATGCAGGACTGATAAAATGTTCAATAAATTGTGGACTGAAATGAAAGAGAAAATGAACATCTATGAACAGGAACCACCCATGCTTCCCATAAAACGATACATTTCACAAAATTCAGTAGCATCTTCAGAGAACTTCGATTTCACGACGGCTAAACACAGGTTTAAAGCGATCTACTTCGAGACCCTCGACACACTTGTCGGAGAACTCGACGAACGCTTCAAGCAGCCTGGATTAGAGAGAGTTCGAATTTTGGAGGATGCCTTATTATTGGATCCTGAGGAATGGAGTTCTGCTAAAGATATTCTTAGTTTGTATGAAGTAAATTTTGCGATTTAAGTCACAAGTATCCGTCATGGCTCAACGTATACCTACGAAAAATTCATTGAATTAAATTGTCGAAGTTCTAAGGTCAATTCACGAACAAACCAGAGAACTCTTCCCCGATATTGCTTCTATTCCTTGTGATTCCCGCCACTTTATCAACTGCAGAACGCTCATTCTCCCTCTTAAAGCGGCCGAAGTCTTAGTTAAGATCTACTATGACACAGGAAAGACTAAACCATTTGGTGATTTTGCACTGTTATGAAGACATGGTGGGCGAAATAGACGTTAAAGCTCTTTGTCAAGAATTTTGTTGCAACCCATACCGTGTTTCAGTGTTTGGGAAAGCATTTTAGTAATATTTTACAGTGAATTTTTCTTTTTTTTATTCTACAGGTTTACTTTATTTCGTGAACTGTCATTTCGCAATGTGTATTACATGTCTTTCGTTTTAAGCTACCGAGAGTGATATTTCCCTGTGACGTGTTATGGACTATTAATGAATGTTTATATTTTGTTCGGTTAAAGGCATGCAGAAAATCAGCTATTTTAACCTATCATATAGTTGTATATTTTATAAATTATCATTGAATGAAAAGTAAATTTAGGTTTAAAATGTGGTTGAAAAATCTGTAAAAGCAAAGTATTTGACTGTAAACTTCAGGCCTGCCATTAATAGTTATAGAAACTTTTAATACTTTATTTGCGTGCTTTTGTAGGTCTGATGATTATTGTCTTATAAAGTAGTAGTTGAAATATATCTAAAAGAGACAGACTTCATTACAGTTAAAGGAAATTTGTT
The DNA here is from genome assembly GCA_029891345.1 of Dryococelus australis. Lineage (NCBI taxonomy): Eukaryota > Metazoa > Arthropoda > Insecta > Phasmatodea > Phasmatidae > Dryococelus > Dryococelus australis. Next base: position 282,232,911 of record CM056994.1, read on the forward strand.
TGTTTTATCAACCAATGTTATGATAGGCCTACATGTTTTCCGTCAGGTTTCATTATAAAATTCAGTATGTTACCTCGTTAATCTCATTAATTTCTTTGGACATGATAACTAACTATATAATTATATATATATATATATATATAGAGAGAGAGAGAGAGAGAGGGAGAGAGAGGGAGAGAGAGGGAGAGAGAGAGTGAGTGAGTGAGATAAAGACAGTGGTTGAAATAGCCGTAACGAAAAAAGGGGCATCAGAAATCAATGGGGCACCAAATTCGTTTTGCCCCCACCTAATATAAATATGTTTTTACCCCAATGGTTTGGTTGTAATCGAGGTAACATTACATATAAACCCTTTTGCACCAAGACCGCAGATGGATTTGTAAAGGGAAGAATTTGGATATAATTTAAAAAATAGGTACATGTGAGAACAGTTTCAGTAATTATAAAAAAAAGGGGGGGAAGCGTGGTCAAAATTATAGACGCTAGTGTACAAGAGCAGATAAACTTTCGGTTTGGGGAGGGAGGAGGGTTATTTTCTATTGTGCAAGTGCAAGTGTAAACTTTCGACCAGTGGCATGGGAGAAGTGCATTATCTCACCATAATTTTAGAAAACGGTAATTAATGACACAAAATCAGTATTTAAAACAATTCTGATATTATTTTGGTTTAGTTGTAAAACTTTCACAGGACACTTTCATGTCAAAGTAAGGGTTTGGGGGAATAGGGCATGTCCACTGTGACCTCCTCTACCCCCCTCCCCGCCCTCTATTTCCACTGCGATAGACTGTATATTATTGAAGATTGTTTTAAGATGTCGAAGTAATTTTTATTACCTTTTTATAAAACTTTAATTTTTTTAATGTTAAAATGTTATATTCTGTTGGATAACTATTGAAAGAGACAGATAAATAAGTTCTTAGGTCGAATTAAATGAATACTAAATATGGACGTTATATCAGTAACACGTTTTTGCACGTCAAAATTCCATATATGCGCATGGTTTTCGTTGTTGCACATATTTATATTGCACATTCTGCAAATAGTGCATGTATCATCTGTGACTTTAGCGAAGGAGGGATGGAAAAAAAAGTACAGTGATTTTGTCCTACCGAAGTTTAATATGGTAACAAACAACTGCCTTCGTTTTCCAGCGATACTGGATATTCTCGATGAAAATGTGAAAATAACAAAAGTCATTGAGTTAGTAATGGGAATGTCTGAACTTCCCAAACATCTCTTGTAAACGGCTATGAATTACAACGTATAACTACATTAGCGTGCACTCAAAAGGCGGATAAACAAGTTTTACACGATATTGATCGAGCGACCAAATGGTTATATAACGCATATGCTGCCAGGCTTTCAGTGGAGGTGAGGACATCATAGGACTGCACTTAATAATGCCAGTTGATTCGAGATGGCCAGTTCACAATTACACCAGGCTCAGTGAAGTTATATAACGCATATGCTGCCAGGCTTTCAGTGGAGGTGAGGACATCATAGGACTGCACTTAATAATGCCAGTTGATTCGAGATGGCCAGTTCACAATTACACCAGGCTCAGTGAAGTTATATAACGCATATGCTGCCAGGCTTTCAGTGGAGGTGAGGACATCATAGGACTGCACTTAATAATGCCAGTTGATTCGAGATGGCCAGTTCACAATTACACCAGGCTCAGTGAAGTTATATAACGCATATGCTGCCAGGCTTTCAGTGGAGGTGAGGACATCATAGGACTGCACTTAATAATGCCAGTTGATTCGAGATGGCCAGTTCACAATTACACCAGGCTCAGTGAAGTTATATAACGCATATGCTGCCAGGCTTTCAGTGGAGGTGAGGACATCATAGGACTGCACTTAATAATGCCAGTTGATTCGAGATGGCCAGTTCACAATTACACCAGGCTCAGTGAAGTTATATAACGCATATGCTGCCAGGCTTTCAGTGGAGGTGAGGACATCATAGGACTGCACTTAATAATGCCAGTTGATTCGAGATGGCCAGTTCACAATTACACCAGGCTCAGTGAAGTTATATAACGCATATGCTGCCAGGCTTTCAGTGGAGGTGAGGACATCATAGGACTGCACTTAATAATGCCAGTTGATTCGAGATGGCCAGTTCACAATTACACCAGGCTCAGTGAAGTTATATAACGCATATGCTGCCAGGCTTTCAGTGGAGGTGAGGACATCATAGGACTGCACTTAATAATGCCAGTTGATTCGAGATGGCCAGTTCACAATTACACCAGGCTCAGTGAAGTTATATAACGCATATGCTGCCAGGCTTTCAGTGGAGGTGAGGACATCATAGGACTGCACTTAATAATGCCAGTTGATTCGAGATGGCCAGTTCACAATTACACCAGGCTCAGTGAAGTTATAATCGCTTGTCGCCCTCTGAGTTATTGCAGCGACAGGCTTTCATTCACACGGCCATTGTAATTATAACTTTTTACACATATGAGTCTGTGTTACCTATAATTACCAATGATTCAGTTGATCGAAGTGGTACAAACCTCAATTTGCGCCGACTCATTTCCCTTGATACTGCGACAGTATATGAAAAATGCAGCTATGTGGCGTGTACCAACATATCCGTGAAAATAAAGAATAGGTTGACGCATCGTATTCGAAGAAACAAACCCAATAACCCACATACTATATTGAAATGATTTTACTTCGCAGTTGTCACTATAGTATTCTTAAATTAGGCTTAATACATGAGTGGTACATAGGGCTCTACAGATAATATTTGTTTATTTTGGGTTTTAACTCGGTACTGCAATAAAACTTAATATTCATTTGCGTAGTTATAAAACTATTTATAATAATTGTGACGTAAAAATATTTGGTCTCCGCCAACAAAAACAAGTGAACTCCTGAAGAAATCATCAGTTAGCTGTTATTTGATCAATACTCTGTGATCGAATATCCATTCAGAAAAATTAAGAGCTGTAAAAGTCCTCGTTTTGTTTTGATCTAAAATAAAAATATCAACTGCAACAGTGATATTGAAACTAATTGCAAAGTTTGCATCTTAAGCTGTAACAAAATAAAGCGTTCATTTCATTACGCATGTAAACCAACAATTTCGTCAAAAATCTGCAACAAATTCTAATGTACGTACAGTAAAAGTTTCTAGTTTGGTTATTGATTTTTATTATTTAACCACTAGTGTGCCATTCAGAGTTTAAATAAAGACAGAAGAGTCAAAACTATCGAGTATAATTATTTTAACCAAACTTTTTTGATGACCAACTTCTCAAATCGCTCACCAAACTGCAGGTACATTATGGACTAGCTTTAAACAATGAAATAGCATGCTATTTCCGAGTGAATGTGCCGAAAAAGTATTCTATAACGCACCATCTTCATTAGGTTATTTTAATTTTAAGGAACTTACCTTGTATTTAGTTGTGAATCTCATCTTTGACAGCCTATGACGCCCTTGTTAACGATCTTTCCATGCACGAGTGAAGCAATGTAAATATGTTTGTTTTTATTACGCATTCGCCGTATCAATGCCTGAGACTGCACTACGGCTTATAGCACCAAGTGTTCAACAGTAATGTAGACACCTCATAACTATACTTGCGTTTTCATAAATGTTAACTAAGTTCACGGAACGAATAAATGCATTGCCATGGCGAAGCGGTAAGACAGTTCTCCATATAAGTATAAAAATTATGCAGCCAGCCAGTTGGCGGTTATGTTGTGGACACGGAGTATGTACTTAAGAATATAGAAGAAAAACGGCCGCTTATTCCGTGAACTCACGCTGAATATGCCAGCAAAATGGCGTCAATAACCATCATAATGTCGAGACACCGTTCGCTAATCCGCGACTGGTATAATTTTCTTGGGAGAGGTCAGCTCAGCCAAAAGAGAACACGCAGTAGGGAATCAGACACAAGGCCTGTTCCCAGAGCACCGCGCAGCCAATCACAGACTAGGAAGCCTACATCCACATCAAATGCCCATTCCACTTCTCTACTATAATCTGTATTAAGGGAAAGGCACGTCACCCGATCACGGCCAACCTGTGAGCCGTAGGTGTCAGTCAATGTACGAAGACTCCTGGCCCGAGTATCAAACAACTACTTTTTAGGATACGCGCGTGCAACCTTCATCCGTTCCAGGGCCAACGATATTTGTTTTTTTCATGCCGCAGTCTGCCCCGGTGGTCGCAAGTCGGACTACAGAGCTGGAGGCCACTTTTCCCGGAGTGGCCGCCAAGAAGACTTCACGAAACCTTACATTAACTTTGGCGGATACTCTGGCAACCATGCCATACAACAGGACTAAGTACTCACAAACACCGCCAAGCAACAGAATAGGGAAGTATATAGGAAGTTCACGGTAAAGTGAGCACTTTTGAAAGCCCTGCTTAAGATCTACTTGTATGCACGTTGTATATCTTTCCGCCTGTAAGTTTAACATTGTCTTGGGCTTCAGCACTTTATTTATACGTCGGTCAAGTGAAACTATGGAATTGTTAGAACAGTAAATATTTTACAAATCTGCTCATTTTTTCACTTTAATGCATTAAAAAAACCGAAAGCAAAATAAATAATTTAAATTATCAGAAATAAATACCTAACACATTTTATTCGACGTTAAGATATGGAACTACTTCCCGTCCATCGTCGCCAACTTTACTGGGCGCATGTGACTCAGGGCGCCCGTTAAAATATATGCAGGTAGGAGCAGTAACGTTTTCCTAAGGTTTATTTCAAAAGGGCTCAATTTATCGTGAACAGCCTTTGCAGAGATGAACATCGTCTTACGTCTCACACATCAGCAAAATGGCGGTACTGGCCATCAACACATCAACCTGCGACTGGTGACTTGTTTGCCAGCTGGCAGCCAAGCCAGTTTGGAATCTTTCGCAGCACGCGGTAGCCGATCAGACGCAAAGCTCGTTCCCACAGCCCTGCGCACTCAATCAGCTCCCATAAAAAATTCGCTGCGCAATTATAGTTCTGTACGTTTACCTATTCTGTGGCCAGGCTATAGGTCCTATGTGTACCTCGGGTCTGGAAGGGCAGGAGCGACACCAGTCTCGCCTCTCATCATATGCTGCAGCAACCTCCCATGCACACAAAGCACTGCACTGGTATGTAAGTCTTTTTGTCGGCAACGCGTCTGCGCTGGACTTTAAGCTACATCATATTTATTTTATTACTGTAATAACAAATATTCAGCTGTACTGAAAGTCCCTGAACTGTTTCACGATTGTGTATCCATATTTTCGTAGCTAAAATGTACTGAGAAAATAACAATCTTTTTCAATAATTTTCGCCCTTAAAAAATACACTTTAGGGATCGATCGAATTAGTTTCACTTGCCTACATAACATCTCTAAAATGCCGAAGCTGAGCGTAGCCTTGCAACCTCCGCTTCTAGTACCCACCCATTGTTGGTATCCCAGGCCCTATATTTTTCCTACCTGTCGATCTTGACCCTAATAAAGGTTACAGAGTCTGGGTAAATTATTTTTCATTCCGTTGTGTCAGCCGAAATATATTTGTATTTTATTTATTTAGTTTTTTTTCACAAGTACTCTTGTTAAGCTGTGCTGAAGCAGAACATTACTTCGTCGCTACATCGCCTGCCTGTGAGCGGGTGGACTCAGTTTTGTGGCTGGCCGTTTGTTCGTCTTCTTAAACCACAACTTTGGCCTGCCCCTCAAATAAGCGAGAGATATTTGTCACCTGGCCATCTCTTTCTTTACGTTCATCATAATACACTATTCTGGCTTTCTTTAACACGTCAAGCCATTCCGTGCATGGTAAGTGATACACTTCCATCATCAAATGACATTCTGGGTGCCTGGCAAGGCGTCATATTCGGGAACTGTCACAATCGGCAATTGCTCGTCAGAACATCACCAAACCAATGACCAAACGACAGACAATGAACGGCTTCGTGTAGTCAAAGGCCTGTTTACCAAAAGTAAATAAATATACCAAATAAACGGAAGGGTCAAACACTATACACTCTCAACTGTAATACTATCAGCAGATTTGAGTTTTTTCTTATCCATGAGCGAGTTGCTGCAGACGATCAGCAACTTGGGGACTGTCTCTACATGCTGAAAGACAATTCTCCTGCCCATCAAAGCAATTGCTGTTATTGCATTCTGGTTTCGCACTTCATCCAAATGCGTTGGTCAGTGCAGACACTTCCCAGCATGAAAGGCTGTTCAATCTGATGTCCAATCGTCCTCGTTGCATCCTTAAAAAACAGCCCCGCCATGGTACCCTCACCATGGAGGCTTTAAATCTTTCCTTTGTGTAGCATGGCATATAATTCAATGCCCATCGTCCCTTGTACATTTATCTTCTGCGGAAGTAATGTCTGCATCGGTGTTCTTTGCTGCTCGATGAGCATCTCTCATTATGTAAGATGCTCTCTGCATCTGACCTCTTTCTCTTCGGAAATGTTTCCGTTTTGCCGCGCCCTTAATAAGGCAGCTGTCGCCAGTCAGATCATCGCCAATGAAAGAGCTATGTAGCTAATGATTTACACCTTCCATAGTTTAAGAATCAGCAACAGATCACCCATCATCCAAAGTGTGGTTTGAGCCACCCGATTGTTATCCGGCGCACGAGATATGGAATTACTCTAGACGCATAGCGCGCTCCACGACATTCGTCACTCAAGGCGAGCAGTTTCCTTTTGCAGAAAACAGATCTGCAGACACCTCATTCTTCTCTCTCAAACTGTTCTGAGATGTGCGTTTTCATACAAGTTCAGCATATGCTGAGTGGTGAGCTTCCTTTCAAAGGCTGTATATCTCGGCGACTTAACAAAGTGAGATCTATGCAGCTTAGCCTCGATGTTTTGTGTGTCGTTAGGAAATGAAAGGAGTATTGCCTAATATACAATTTGGTGGTCTAAGAAGACAGCCACCTTAAACATTACAGGTACCCGTCATTTGACTGAAAAGACATTTTGCAGAATTTTCTCGTGAATAACTGTGTGGCCAAACACTTATTAATCCAATCATACATGTCAAACCACTGTTCCTCCAAATGCCTGTTTGGCCTAAATCCTGTTCTCCCAAATGACTTCTCGGTCAAATGCTGCGTTCCCAGCATTACGTCTTCAACAAGATAGTTCGCTGCTAACAATCACTGTAATTTATACTCTATTAAATTTTTTAAAATGAAACGGAAGTTTTTAAAGAACATATACATTGCATGCAAATAATATCACATATTTAGGGATGTTTAGCATCGCTGTTATTCGGATTTGAGAAGTTCCTTAACCATTTGTCTCTTTCCTCAGCAAATACAGGGACGCTATCGTGGATGTATCGCGAAAAACTTTACCAATCGCACTTTCTCACTGTACGTATACACTGATGTGGTATATATGTAAATGATTTAATGGCGAAACAGCAAGTGTCCCTGTAATCGTTTTGTTAAAATAAAATACAGTTCGAGAAGTGGGAATTTATTTTACCAAAGGCTGATTACCAGGGTCACCTGTTTTTCTCGTTAAGATTTGTTCGCAGGATATACGTCAACATTCTACGTATACACAAGCAGGTATCCTTTGGCTATTGGCCGGGCGTATGTGTGAGGATACATTCTCTGCTTCTCTGGGCCTAACAGAATTAAGTTACTCCGGTATTGAACTTCTGTGGCTGGCTGGCAGACGTCTTAGACGCGTGAGCGCTCAAATCATCCAACCACGAAATTGTTCCTGAACTAACGTGTTTTCGAGTATAACTACTCGTGGAATATGTTCTCTAAAGATAGGTGGCCCTGCTGATTACAAAAGCGTTCCACAGTCAAGCTTCTTACACAATAGAACACTTTAGCATTTGACTTTACTTTTCCTTTCCTGTTACGAAACCACCAATACACAAAACAATTGTAAAATCAGACAATTGAAAATTGGTTCTGCGAGCTTCGTAAAAATGTGTATCTTGTTATGTAAATAACTATATTATCCAGAAATGCATTTTACGTACCTTTTTTAAAAATAGGCTTAACATTTATATTAAAAGTTTGTTTCAAAACGAAAAACTAATTTATTTGCTTTATTAAAATATGTCAATTCTTATATTTCCTCTTCACACTATATTTGTTTGCGATTTATTTAATTTAAGACGAGCTTTGTTAATATACAGAGATTAAAATCGCCCTACAATAAAATAACGCACATTCCACATACCCTCTGTTAGATTCTCGACTTTGACTTTAAATTTCAACTTTTCGAAATCGTAAAGTCAAGAGTGCTTGACTTTACCTTTGTCAGTTCCATTATGTCAAGCTCCATAACAACACGTCGGAAAGCAAATGTAAAGTCAAATGGTAAAGTCAAATGTTAAAGTTTTCAATTGGCCTCCAGGCGTGGAGCAGCCGCGAGCGGGCGGTGTTCCAGAAGCAGGATGGCCGCCCACCCGCAACGCCGCGCCGGTCGCCAGTCCAGGTCGCGACCCGCCGGCACAGCGGGCACTCTCCGGCAAGGACCAGAGCGGAAGGGTGGCAGGGGGAGAGGCCACAAGCCGGGGCGACGACGACGGCGGAAAGGTGAAAGCTGGCGACTGCCGCCGAAACCTCGCCGCCGGATGGTTATGGCCGGTAGTTGCGTCCCGTCGGCCGTGTGAACTGGGACTCCGCGGTCGCTGCACGGGAACGGGCTAGACTCTGCTTCTCTCTGTCTTCTGTCACGAACCGTAGCTTTAACTGGGGGGGGGGGGGATACTTGACCCATTCAAATCCAGGGTACACAATTGTGTACATTACGCACGTTTAAAGGCTGTTCACAAAAGTGAGCACTTTTGAAAGCAACCTTAGAAAAATCCACAGGCCCTGTCTGTATATATTTCTACGAACACTCTGACTGACATTCGCCCAGTACAATTGGTAACGATGGAGGGAAAGCAGTTCCATAGCTTAACGTCAAATAAAAAGTGTTACGTAACTACTTGCGATAACTTAAATTATTTATTTCCCGTTCTGCTTTTTTAATGCATAGAAGTATAAATAATGAGCTAATTTTTAAAATATTTAATTTCCTAATAAGTTTACAATTTCATTTGACCGACGCATGAATAAAGTGATGAGGTCCATGGCAATGTTAATTTTACATAAGGGCTAAGACTACACAATCAGCATACAAGTAGATACTAAGCAGGGTTTTCAAAAATGCTCTTTTTACCGTGAACAGCCTATATGTTATATTTGATCTGTACTGCATACTACTGCAAAGCTCAGTGACCAATGATCTTGCCTATGGGTAAATTATTCGCAAGCTGTCTTGCTGATCTAGGTCATAATTGGTTCATATAACTGTAACAGAACATACAACCTACAGCTCATTGGCTGTGACAACGAAACAAATGGTGGTGCACCACGTATATGTGTTGGTATAATCAAGTGTTTGATTAGCATAATGATTGGATGCAGTGTGGCTATGCCCACAAAAAGAAACAGTTATATTTGTGGGGTTCATCGAATGTCAGTAAGACAAGTTGTTGCAATCGGGTGTTACATGGAGCACGAATTTTTTATCCCGATGTTGGGAAATTTGTGTTCCAAAACATCGATGAAAGGTATTACGGTGTGCTAGTTTTTGAGGAATATAGCCACGAGTATCACTGCGATAGTTTCATTAAGATATTATGTGAAGGTACGTCAGTTCGACTACCAGTAAAAGGTGGACTGCGGAATGTAATAAGCTGGAAGGAACCTATTTGGTTTATTTCCAATGATCCTCCACCTCAAAAGGATTGGTTCTTAAACCGTGTTATTGTAGTTGAAGCCAATAGACAACACTGGGAGTATGAAAGAAGGCCTGCTATAAAGACAGAACGTCTTGACAAACCTGGAGTAGTTAGCTTATCGTCAGAGAGTTCCGATTCTTCCATGAGCTCTCATTATATATTTTATTTGCAACACCTGAAGCCAAAAATTAAAGTGGGCGTGGAAGGGTTAAACACACTGAGGAGGTCTGCGCACATTTACGCCACTGTAGACAGTTATAAGTGAGTAGCCGACTATATTCACCACTGCAGGAACACCGGTTCTGTTCGTCTCTGTGTTAGCTCTCACCACCGTCCTATTGATACATTACCACACCGGACACTATCCTCTACTTAACAACGTTCGCCATTTGCCGGTCTTCAACCATTTTGCCAAGCTGATTTTCACCCACTCAAATGTTATTTATTGTATAAAATTGTTTTACAATGATTAATGTCATTTTGAGTGCTTATAATAAAATGGAATTCAGTAGTTAGGAATATTAATGTTACTACAAAAATTGTGAAATTATTAGATAATCTGCTGATTTCTACACCCCGATGCATAAAAAAAAACAGAAAGCGAAAGAAATAATTTAAGTTATCACAAATGGTTACCTTAACATTTTTTATTCTATGTTAAAATACTGCTTTCCCTCCATCATCACCAACTTTACGGGGTGCATGTCACTCAGTGCTCCCGTTATAATATATGCAGGCAGGGGCAGTGACTTTTTTCTAAGGTTGATTTCAAAAGTGCTCACTTTACCTTGAACAGCCTTTAACAGCATACGTATGCTACAGCAGACAATGGCGTGCAAGCTTTCAGTCAACATGACAGCGAATTAAGTAAAATACTTTCTAACCTTGACGTTCTATTGCGAAGTGTAATGTATGGCATATCGTGTCGGTGTATTTTCCCCTTTGTACACATAAGGGTATGAAAATGCATGTTTGTAACACATTTAGATTCCTAACAAATTCATGTTTTGACTCTACTGACGCATGAATAAAGTAACTAGTGGACATGGCAATATAAACTTCACTTATGGCGGAAGGATACAAATTGCTTACTTTAACGTGGACAGCCTTTACTTTGGAAAAGAGTATAAGTTTTGGATCTGTGACTCGTAGTTGTGCACAGGTCCCATATTTATTGAAAGCTTCGTACCACATGGGTTCCGATTGGTGCTAGTTAGTTTTGTCACGACGAAGGTTGATCGCAAACGCTACCAATCAGACGTTATCAACACAGGATTGTGAAGCCATTGGGTGCAAGTCCGGCTTCTAGGTTATTCGGAAAATGGGGAGGCTCTCAACATATTAAATTAACATAAACGCATCTATTAAAAGAGCAGCACGTGCTGTAGTGGCTTTCGCGGAGTCCGCTCCAAGGACCTCAAGGACCCAAGATGAGGCATTAGCAAACTTACGTTTTTCCCGAAGGCTAGAATTCAACAACCTGCGTACACACTTGTACACTGTTAAAAATTTTCGTATATTTACAGAATTTTTTACGGGCATGTACAGCAAATATACGGAAACGTAGTCCGTAATGACGAAAAACTGAGCTAAGTACGTAAATATAAAATACGGAAAGTCTACGTGTTTCCTGTAGCATCGGGTTTCGGGGACGAACAATGTCGAGTCTGCAAGTCTACACGAAGTTTTCTTCGCCAGTGTAACAATAAAATTCTCGTTTCTGTTAGGTCAACTACGCCACTAACGCCTATTCTTTCAAACATTTAAGAGTAGCATCAGGCGTTTAGGTGACTCTACAAGAATTACTAACGTTATACTAGAGACACCATATTGTAAGAGCTGTAGGTGAGCGAGTATAGTCGTGAAATTGTAATTTTTATACTCTTGTTCATATATTAACTTTTTTTTAACTTTTTACAAAAAAATTAACACACAATAAAACACCCACATAACGAACATTAAAGACTTTTTTAACTAACTCATTTTATTTCAAACAAAAAATGCAGAAATCTATCTAGGGAAATAACGGAGATGTTCCGTGAAATTTACAGAAATTCCGTTTTTTTAAATAAATGTTTCCGTATATTTACGGAGAGTTTACGGGCACCTCTGAATAAATGTTTACCCTCACTTTCCCGTAGAATGAAGGGAAATTTTTTTACAGTGTAACTTTCCAGTTGTTATTGGGCTCGTATATTTGTGACAATACATTTTCTTCCCTATACTGTTAATGTTCACGATAAAGTGAGTACTTTTGAAATCAACCTTAGAAAAAAGTCATGGGCCCTGCCTGTATCTATTTTAACGGACACACTGAGTGACATTCGCCCAGTAAACGATAGATGGAATATAATTCCATATCTTAACGTCGAATAAAAAGTGTTAGGTAGACATTTGTGATAACTTAAATTATTACTTTTAATCTCTGTTTTTTTAATGTTTCGAAGTTTAAAAATGAGCACATTTGTATAATATTTAGTTTACTAATCATTTCAAGTTTTATTTGGCCGATGCATGAATAAAGTTATGAGGACGATAGCAGTGTTAATTTTTCATAAGGCGGAAGAATACACATCGTGCATTCAAGTATATCTTCAACAGGGCTTTCAAAAGTGCTCTTTTTACTGTGAAAGCCTGTAACTAGAGAACTGAAAAATTCGCGAGTTCAATCACCTGCAAGCTAGACTCTACAGTCTTATTTACAAATATGCCGATATAAACTGCACATTGGTATTCTGCTGTCACAGCAGAAGGCGACAATTGGACATCGTTCTCCAGGACGTGTCAAACACCGTATGGACCAATGGCTAAAGTTACATAAACGCACGTGTTTTGAATTCTAGCTTGTCTTAAAATGAATCCGCGAAATCTTCAGGTCTCTACCTATAGCTAAATGAACGCAGCTCTATCATATATAGAACGAGAAGGAAGTGGGTGGAAGGGAGATTCTAGTTTTTACTCCAATTTTAAAACGATGGTTTATTTGCAAACAATTTTAAATATTCAAATACACACTAAAGTCATACATAGATGTGGGAGGTAAACCATTTCCCCGATATTTTTGAGGGGTGGGGGAGGAGCCGAAGTAATACGCCTAAGACATAAAGTACAGTGAACTGTAGCCTACAGATACATGAACTTGCAATATTTCACCTTAGGAAGTGGAAACATTCGTGCCGTCATTGTCATAAGGCACTCGTCACAGTCGCCCGTACAATGGAAGGTTTTTTTTTGCAATACAGTGTGGCCGTTCTCTTTGTAAAGCCATTCTCCCTTCAAGGGTGTCCTCGGTGACCGAGATCACTGAAGCGACACGCTGTTGCGACGAGGAGGCCCGACTACTGTTATAAAGCCACCTGCTGCATGACTGAAGATTTGAGCACCAGGTCGGTACGTGAATAGTTCGGGGCCCACTGCAGTCGGGAGAGGTCTCTGTGTGAAAACTACGTGACCTAGAGCTCCAAATATACCGTTAGGAACAAAATCGATCGCTTCTAAAACTTTGAGTGCAGAATACATGTGCAGATACCCAATCCAAGACGACGTAGAAGTGAGTGGCAGCATGAATACCAGTTCCGGTTATCTCTGTATTCCCTCTTACCATCGTCCTGTTGGTCCACGATACACCGTATACTACACTGTACGGTGTACTGTACAACGTTCAGTACTGGCCGGCTGTTGGCCAATATGATGGTGATTTGTTTATGTCTCAATGAAATTTTTTGTCCCAAGTGATGTAGTATGGCATTCACGGTGCTCATTTGAGTAACTGACATTTAGTGCTGCAAATGTGTTCTTAAACAATGCGAAGCACAATGTTCAATGAACTTACCTGTGGGCGATTCACCAAACGTCTTACTGCTATAGGTCATATTGGTTCATATTGTAGTAGCCGAACACACAGCCTACAGCTTGTTGGCTGTGACAACAAAACATGTGTTCTGTCGACTAAGTACAGCACGCATTATAGAAATTTATGTTTATAACGCCAGAAACAATAAATTAAAGTAGGGGTCTTAAAGGGTTAAACGTTAATTTCCGAGTGCGGTGGAATATACACGCTGTGTTTATTCCTTACAAAGCATTATTTAATTTAAAACGTGGCTAAAGGATATAAAATGGCTAAAAAGGAAAAGTAACTAAGTAGTATGGACGTGCCGATTCTAAAAGTAAGGGATGCCGCCCTTTTTGATTGACATAATTAATTTGATATCAAATTGATAACAAAGGGTTTATTAAATTGATTAAAAGGATTAACCAAAAATATTAATTAAAGAGAAAGGGTTAAATTGAAGGAAAGGGTTAAATTTATTGAAATGGAAAACATTTATTAAAAGGGCTAAACATATTGAAAGGTTTTTTTAATTTTATTGTACTTTTTTCTTTCTTTTTGGGAAGGAGTAGCAAGAGTGGATTGCAATGTGTTATATAGGTGTTGAGTTGAGTGCAAGAGTGTTCTAAGGGTCATCTATTATATTTTTTTCTAATTTTGATATATTTGTAGAGATATTGGTGGTAGATAGGCGATTTTTCGAATATATTTAACACATGATAGAATTTCAGAGTGCTTAAACAATTTCTAAGAGTGGTCTAAGTGTAAACTTTATGTTTTTTGGGGGATATTGCTCATAAACTGTGGTGGGAGACAGGCGACTTTAAAAGATGCGATTTATGTGTTAGTAATGACAAATGATTAACTAGACGATGACTGTTTCCGAATGCAACTAAATGTTACACACAAGAGAAAAAATAAAAATATGAATAAATTACATGCATCGAATCGCAAATTTCATCATGCTCACAACTACGTGAATAATAAGAGCAATTACATAACTCTCCAGTATGGAATTAAATGTAACATGATTTTACCACCCCGAGCTGAATACTAGCAATGTAATTTACATGAGAGAGGAGTATAATGAACGAACACAATTACTTCAGTATGGAATTAACAATCTACAACAAAATGTCCCTGTAAATTAAATGAACACAATAAAAAAATATATATGATGCCTCCCACACATACCTTACACGACCTTCTGCCTGTGAGACTGGTGAGGAGGAACTTTAAAAATGTAATCCACACGTAAAAAGAAATTAATTGATTAACATGCGAAATAAAATTACACCCCTCCCAAAACACGTCTGTCCGGATGCAAGGTTGTGGAAGGAATGACATTAGTACATGATTTGCGGAGAAATATAAGCACAAATAGATACGTTGAGTGCAGCCGATGTCCATCCACCTCGGAGGTCACTCGCTGAATGAGTGTATTCCGCCGATTTATCATCATTGAGGCTAGGCCTCTCAGCGCGGGGGAAGTACAGACCGAGGCCCTTGTCTTCCCAAGCGGTAGTCATTTGAATGGATCAGGGTTAGGGGTAGCTAACCCACCCCGCCCTGATCCCCCATATTACAGGCACTTTCAGCTGGCACGCGCGGTGTTCGCATGTCAGGAGTGGTTTTGTGACCCAGTATAGCCCCTGAGCCACGGTTGTTCCAATCTTTTTTCCCCTCATTTTTGCCTACAAAAATGAGGGGAAAGGCGGTGGAGTTCCGTTCCCTACTGGCACGGAATTTTGAAAATTAAAAATGTAGGTCTTTTAAAAGTTAGGTAAAAAGTCTATGAAAAAGTTGGTTTTATTAATTTATAAAATATTCCCGTGAAGTTAACCAAGATGTCAGGAAGAGGCAGAGGAAGCAGGGTCTTCTTCTAGCTATGACGTTAATTATATATATATATATATATATATATATATATATATATATATATATATATATATATATATATATATATATATATTGTAGAAATATGTTTGGTGTATGTGTGTGTGAGTGTGTGTGTTGTTATTAAATGTTGATATAAAAGGTGTTGTTTGTGTGGGACAGTGAGTTTAAGGATTTGTCGGTGGGCGGGCATTCATATTAAAGGAATTTTCTGATTGGCTGTATCTCAGCCAAGGGCGGGGCTTCTGTCTTCAGAGGAGAGAGGCAGCACTGCGATTGAATTAGTATGTGTTTAGTAATTAAACATGTCAAAAACTTGGGGGACATAATTAGGGATAGAATATTTAATCAGTCAGCTCGGTGAGGAAAAGCTAGTGAAGTAGAGAGAGGTGTGTTCGCTGTGAGAGCAGCAGGCGGAGTGATGTGCGTTATGCTAGCGCCAGGTAGTTTTGTTAAACTGACTGTATTTTTGTCCCGGACCGATCGGAGAATTTCGGCCTGGTGTACGGGTTTAGGAGACGTTAGTTATTATGTGGGAAGCATTTTAGGGCGTTTTATTCTTCTGTTTTTATCGGGTTCGTAGTCTCCTAGCCGTTTAATGGCGGGATTGGAATGCGAAAGTAGTTTATTGTAATAATTTATATTGCGGTTTAGTAATAGTGTTTTTATAGTAGGAATTTTTAAACGTTCATGTATCGATAGGTTGGTAGTGTAGGGCGCTGCGTTTATAATGATTCTTAAATATTTATTTTGTATGACTTGGAGAGAGTTTAGAAGGAATTTATTTAAGTTCCCCCAGACTTCGTTGCCATACAAAAGGGCTGATCTAACTATTGCAGTGTAAATTAATAGTTTTAATCGTCTGGGTAGATTGTTGCTTTTTAAAATTGGATAGAGTTGCGGTAGTTTACACAGTGCTGCCTTTTTTACTGTTGCAATGTGATTGGTCCAGATTAGTTTAGAGTCTATTGTTAAACCTAGATATTTTGCGGTTTGAGTGAAGGGGATTGGAATATTATTGACAGTTATTTGGCGTGAAGGCTGCATTCTGCGTTGAGTTAACAATAATGCTTGTGATTTAGTAGGATTTGTTTTAATTTTCCATCTTTCAAACCAATGTTCTAAATCGTTAATTTGAAGTTGGGTTAGTAGGATAGCATATGGTAGTTTTTTGTCGTGAGTGTAAATTATCGTATCGTCCGCGTACATTTGTACTGAGGCATGTGTTATGGGAATGTCTGACGTAAAAATATTATACAGAAATGGGGAAATTGCTGAGCCTTGTGGGACACCTGCTGTAATTTAGCGAGTAGTAGAGTTGGCATTATCGGTACTAACAAAGAATTTTCTATTTTGAAAGTATGAGGCGAGTAAATGTATGTAGCAGTCGGGAAAATTGAAGTTAAATAATTTTTGTAGTAATCCAGGTATCCACACCTTATCAAATGCCCTAGCAATGTCTAGGAAAATGGCTATTGTGACTTCGTGTTTTTGCATTGCAGTCAGGGTGTCTGTGGTGAATTTAGTGAGGGCGTGAGTGGTGGAATGTTGGGCTCTAAACCCGAATTGTGTTGCCGGGATAATATGTTGTAATTCTGCATGTACTAATAATCTAGTTAGAAGAAGTTTTTCGAAGACTTTACTAAGGGAGTTGAGTAGGGAAATAGGCCGTCTATTTTCTGGGATAGAGTGATTTTTGCCTGGTTTGGGAATCGTGATAACTTTGGCTGTTCGCCATGCTATAGGAAAGTAATTGAAATTTAATATTGCATTAAACAGGTTGAGTATTGCAAATAGTGCATTAGCTGGGAGGTTTTTAATAATTTTATAGGTAATTTTGTCGTGTCCTGGAGCTTTTTTGACTTTAAGTTTTTTAATTTGTACAAGTAATTCTTTAAGTGTTATTACTTCTGGTTTTGCTGTTATGGTTCTGTTGAAAAAAGCTGTAATATTGGTTTCTACATCTCTGGAAAAATTTGGATCTCCTAGATCGGCATTAGGTGAAAATTGGTCCTGATAGCAATCGGCTATTGCATTTGCTTTGTCCTCTGGTACGTATAGGAGAGTTCCTGCTGAGTTTTTTATGGGCTGGGAGGTGGGTTTTTTAGTTTGACCTCGCAAGGTTTTTGCAACGCGCCAGAAATCAGTGTAATTATTGTTTATGTCGGTCATGAAAGTTTCCCATTTATTAATTTTTAATGTGATGAGTTTGTTATGTAGTTCTTTCTTTAATTTATAATATTTTTGTTTGTCTCCTTGGTTTCTAGATTTTTGATAAATATGGCGGGATTGGCGTTTTTCAGCTAAAAGAATTTCTGCTTCGGGAAAGGAGTGTTTTAAAAATTGTCGACGGTTTAGGAAATTTGTGGTGTTTTTTATTTATTTTCAATATTGTATTTTGTATTAATTCAGTTGCCGAGTCTATGTGATCTTTAGTTGGAATATTTATTTGGTGCGTTTCAAATATATTTTCTAGGTCTAGTTTAAAATCCTCCCAGTTAGTTACCGGAGTTTTTAGAAGAGTGGCGTTTGGGTGTTTAAGTATGTTTGCTTCCAGCTGACAAAATATAGGTAAATGGTCGGAATCTAATTCTGCGAGGACTTCAAATGAAATATTTACATTATCTAAATTGGTAAGTGCAATATCTAGTATATCTGATTGGTATTTTGTACAAGCAGGAAAGTATGTCGGTTCTGTAGGGCCTGTAACTAAATAATTATATTGATTAGAATGATTTGCAAGTATTCTGCCTCTTTGATTGTTTTCTCTACTATTCCAGGAAGTATGTTTCGCGTTTAAATCTCCTGCTAAGAAAAATGGGTATGGCTGTGTTGTTATTTTATCTAAGTCAGCTGGGATTAGCGGTTTATTGGGGGAATTATAAATAGCCGCTAGAGTGATGTGACCTGCTTGTGTGCGAATGTTTATGGATGTGTATTCTAAATTTTCTAGGACTGGGACATTATTTAAATGGTGTTGTATGCGGTTGTGAACTAGTATTAATGTGCCACCTCCTTTAGATTTTCTGTCAGTTCGATATGCCGTGTAATTTTTTATGTTAAATTTTTTTCTAGGTTTTAAATGTGTTTCGTTAATTAGTGCAATTTCTACGCCGTAATTTTCTAGAACTCTTTCTAATTCGTAAATTTGATAAAATATACTGTTGGCATTCCAGTAGAGAATGGAGAGAACACAGGGTCTATCTGTGAGGGCTTGATCCATGACTAATCGAACCCGGAGTAGGTGGTCAAGGCCTGCAGGAGCAGGAGGGTTTTCATCTGTGGGTCAGGTGTGGAGTTACCCAGGAGGATGTATGATTTCATGTGTGTCATGAATTGAAGGAAGTTCGCTTCCCGGAGGAAGCGCATAAGGTCTCGGAGGTCGGTAAGTGTGGAACTGATATCTCCCATATCGGGAGGGGCCATGGAGGGAGGGGAGGGTTGGCGTGGGGTGGGGAGGAGGGGTGGAATGGGTTGCTGGTTGGTTGGTTGTTGGATTGAGATCGGAGAGGAAGACTGTTGTGTGTTGCGAGGCTGTGTTTGAGGCCGTAGTGCCTGTGAGTAGGAAACATTTTCCCTAACAATGTTCCTAGTTGAGATTGGGGACGGAAAGTGTTCCTGCGTGAATACAGAGGGTGCACGAAGTGTGGGGCGTCGGGATTCTCGTTTAGCTGCGGCCTCCTGTCGAAGTTGCACCAGGCGAATGTAATCTGGGCAGAGCCTTGAATTGGCTTCGTGCACTGCTTTCCCCTTGCAGTTCACGCAGTTGGGGTTTTTGTTTAGGTTCTCACAGGCTGTGTGGGGGTGGGGGTCGGCGCAGTGACGGTAGACAGTTCTGAGGGCACAGAAATTTTTAGTATGGTGGTAAAGCCAGCAATTTTGGCACTGGGGGATGTCCCCAATCCTCTTTTTGTACGGGCGGGGTTGTACTGCCGTCATGTTTATGCTAGTGAGGTTGAGAAGGGGAGTGAGGGTGTCGTTTCTGGCGGCTGTAATGCAGAAAATGTCTTGAGGTTCGTCCCAGGTGTGTGAAGGGTTGTTGGGGTCTGAGATCGTTTTCTTGAATTGGTATACGTCGATTACAGTGTAGTGGCGTGCCTCAAGGTCTTCTTTTATGTCTGAAGTAGGGGTTGTTCGTGGGAGCCTGACTACCACTTTTTGTGGTTGCTCTGCTGTTATACTGAAGGTGTAAAAATGAACGTTGGCGATTTTAAGGAAATCTTTTAACGAGTTATACGCCTGTTCGTGGGTGCAAGTGATTTGGAGGCCGGCTTGAACAAGGGAAATTTGTGTGCCTGTGATGTTCATGGAGCGTATTTTTGCGATTAGATGGTTGTATGTGGAGGTGTCAGGTACGATGAGTTTCATGGGTTTTGAATTAGTTTTTGGGGTTGGGCGCTCAGTGTGAGAGGTGGACGGGACAGGTGTGCTATTTTGAGTATCAGTCAGTGTAGCTGTTGGCATGTTGGTTAAAGGTTCGAAACGGTTTTGAACCGCGATTGACTTAGGCTGCGGTTCTCGGGTGGCTCGGGATATTTTCCTGCGATTAGTTTCCAAAATCCAGGTTTCATTTTCGAACTGTTGGTCTAACAAAGCTTTGCGGCGATTGTGTTTGGCCAGCAGCCAAGACTTTTGTTGTTCAGCAGTTAGATTGTGAGGCATGAGGTTTTTTTGTGTTGTGTCGTGATGTTCAGTTGTGTCCATGACGGCTGCCTGGGATTCATGTGTTTCGTGAAAATGTATTGTTCCTCCTTCTCCGGGTGTGGATAAAACTGCGCCGGGTGGTATGTTAGTTGGTGTTGTTAATTCCGCCTCCAGCGAGCCCACATCCCGCCCCCGGGGGTCGAGTCAGCCAGGATCGTGTATTCAGAAGGTTGGTTAGTTAGTGTGTGTGAGTGAAATTTTTTTTTAATTTTTTTTTTTATTTTTTTTTAATTATTTATTTTTTTTAATAATAAAATGTCTGGTGTTCCTATCCGCTGTGAGAAACAACCACCGCTGACCTTAACAGGCTAGGCTCGAGGTGACCCGTTGACCAGAGCAACGGGCCGGCAGTTGTTTCCCTATGTCGCGAGAGCTACAGTCGAAGGCCGCAAAGTCCGCTAAGAAGAAAGCCGAAGACGATGCTGTCCGCCCGAAGTCGAGCGACGAAGTGAAGTGTCGAATGAGTGTATTGTATGACTTGAGCCTGCTTATATATGTGTGGCACAGCCGTCGTCTTAAGGCATCTGAGTAGAAATTTATGACTGACAGAACCTATTTCCCTACCAAGCTGCTATTAACTACTTGATTTGTCCTACAAGTACATGAATGTATACAAGTGAATTATTTAAAAATAACGTAGTACTATAAATGTTTTCTGTAAAGTCTGTTAAAATCATGGCACTTGTTAACACAAATGCTAGTTGAAAATGTTATGAAGTTTCACCAACTAAGCTCAGCAATGTACTTGAGATGATTATAAAACAAACAAAGACACTATATCGGGCTATGACATGAAAATTAATATTTTCCGATAAATTATAAAAACTTACAATATTTCACACTTTAGTTTACGAATACTGTGAACGAGATCTGAACCCCTGAGCATATAATATCGCTTAACGAAAATCGCGGCTACCACACTCCCAAGCCTGGTGTATATGAAGGAGCTATTGAGGTATACATCTGTTTAGTCCAAGCTTCTATTAGCAACTGAAGATGGCGGAAACCCTCGAGTAACCTCCACGTCGCTCTGGCCAAGGCCAAACACCCCTCCCCTCGCCAGAGCGACGTGTCTTGGGGTCCTTCACCTGTTTTCCCCGATTGCCAATTTTTCGCCACTGAGGCAAGATGGCGGCGACTAGCTAGAGAGCTTCACATCGCCCCCACTCGCCTGAAGGAATTCCTTACCCTTACCCCTCGCAAGAAGGACGTGCCCCGACGTCAAGAACCCAGACCATCCCTCCCATCCATAATCCAGAAGCTGTTTTCGCCCGAAAAGTCAGTTTCTTCTCCAAGGCCAGGCAATTTCACATCACCCGCCGAAGAAATATTATATCCCTGAAATAAATTATCTTTAATCCCCGAGACACTCCCCAAATTTAACGTTCCAACAACAAGTGTATATTTGAATCAAGCAAACTATGATTTGAAAAAAAAATGACACAGAAACACAAGACATATTTGATTCACTTGTAAAAAAATTTGATTTTTTACAACTATTGAAACAAGACATATATTTATTAGTCTAGCAGACAAAAATACATATTTCATGTGTAGTTTTTACTAGCCCAGAATTTTTAGACAGTACTATATATAGGGAAATGTAATATAATCTCGCTAAAGTTTAATATTCTATGTTAAGTAATAATTACTTCGAAATTTATTTGGGAAAGGCAGTCGACTACAGCGACGTGTTTTTACAAAAGATACGGGGATTAGTCATTCTAAAACCTCGTGGACAATACCAGGTAACGTATAGCAGAGAACTGAGTACGTGGAGAGTGAGCAAAATTTAGGTCTCGGGAGCCGATGAGGGTGATCGGCATGCTAAGTTGGAGCAGAATACACCATGAACGAAAGTTTAGAGCATGTGGGTTGGGAGTTTGGGTCGCGAGCGGGTGGGAAATGTGCACGGTGCGGAGCAGGCGAGGGGATGAGAGAATGGTTCAGAAATGTGTCACTGTCCGCATCGTACACCACTATCGAAACCCGCTCGCCTTCCCCCACCCCTTCTAATAGCCATCCCATCTCGTGCAGAGCCTGATGGTTGCCTCCGCATATGTGCAACAGCAGAAGAACTTCCCCTGTCCCTCCGCCCCGCATACTCGACAACTTCACTCTATGTTGCACGTCGCCCTGACTGCAGCTCAACTCCACTTTACACAATGATTTTCCTTGACCTGGCTCATCTAATCTACCTTTCAAAAATGTGTTATGTTTGAAGCAAGCGGTCGGCGTTTACAATATTGCATGGAATTTTAAGCCTGGTTTAAATGTTATCTTTGTAAGAAATAAAAATTTACATCTTCAATGTGCTTTTAATAATTTTTTTAATCTTACACCATCAAAGTAGTGTACACCATAACAATCGTTTACACCATCAAAAATATTTATGAATTTTACACGGCAAAAATTGTTTACACCATAAAACTTTTTACAAAATTTTAAACTACAAAAGTTTAATAACTATTTTCGTATAAAAAGTTTTAAGCCTGGGGAAAACTTATTTGCTCTTTTAAAACTAACTAATTTCCAAGAAATGTATCTTTACATGCAAATAAATATAATCCAGCACAAACAATTATGAAACCCAGAAATGTATTCCGATAAACTAACCATCACTCTAACATTAATGAATTAAAAACGATAAATTACATCACAATTATATAAAAACATGAAATACCATAGAAATCTAATCCGAGAAACGAATTCCGGGAAACATTATCCAAGTTCTAAGAAATATATCACATTACAAATACATTCTAAATAACATTAAAACAGAATCATGCTTTAAGATTCCACGAAATTTTATCCCAATTGTAAGAAATGTAATATCAAAAACAATCAATTATGTCACATCTAAAAGGATTCAAATGCAAAGGAATACCACCCAAACACTATTAATTACAATATGTACCAAACACAACAAATTAACACCTAAATGCGAATTACCAATTAAACGATTCTATCACAGATACCAATTGAATTACATATCAAATGTAATGGATTATTACCTAAATCTGAATGACATCACAATTAAAAGGTTTTATTCATATTGGATTATCTCTCAGATGCTAATCCAATCAACAAGGGGATAGATTACACAATAAATTGTACCCATCCAGAGGTTTATTAAATGAAAAAAACACATTAAATATTATTAAAAAATGTTTTCTTTAGTATCATAATTTTACAAATATTGTATTACAATCTTATCGGATCTTGATTCCTAACCCACGAATCGTGTGCTTTTGAGACACCCCTCCATCCAACCAAGGACATATCATTTTTCCTTTTAATGATTATATCAACCAAATATTCATTTGGAGAAGTACCTTTTTAGAATTCATGTTCGTAAAATCCGCCTTTTATTGGTTCTCCATCATATGTTTCTAGGTAATACATCTGGGATGTGTTTGTCAAATTGAAATAATTTTAAATATTTCAAAAGACCAATTCACCATTAATTTTTTTCTCAAAGATTCATTTTTTCTTCGCGATACGTATATATTCCCCAACTTTGAACTTTGGTTTTCTTTCATCGATGATTTTCACATTATTAAAAACATTTTTCATTAAAATATTATCCCTAACTTCTTTAGGAGCCATCTTTATAGTTCTATGATATCTGGAATTATAACATTTAACTATTTCAGGCAAAATGTCAACCCATTTTTAACTCCCCCTCGATGTGAAATGTTTATATATATATATATATATATATATAAATTGTTTAATTGATTTGTTGTAACGTTCCACAACACTGGCTTTAAGCTCGGAATATGTTGCATATTGATTAATACCATATTTGGTGATTAGTTTCTGGAATGGTGCAGAAAAATTCAGTTCCTCTGTTGGTTTGGAGCGAATTGGGTGTTTTCTCTTTCAAAACGAACTTCATTGCATCGCTAACCTGTTTCCCAGTTTTGTTTTTCAAAGGTATGCTCCAACCATATTTCGAATCAACGTCTATTATGGTTAAAATATATTTGTATCCCTTAGTGTATGTAGAAAGCAACGTCATTTCACAAAAATCTGGTTGAAAAAGATAATTTAAACCATGAGTTATAGCTGTTCTTCTAGGATATCTAATCTTTCAGTAATGTGAAGCTCTTGAGCAATCTTACTAAATTTCATTGGTAATATAAACATCTTCTATCAACTCTTCAATAATAGAAATAATTTCGTTCATGTGCGAATTATCCCAGAATCTCTTGAAGCGATGAGAAGTTTTAATATATCGACCAATTCATTAGGATTATTTTAATTTACAGGTGAAAAATAGTTGTCAATTTCATTTTCATATATTCCACTTTATCTCCTATGAAATGTATTTTGAGGTGAATTTCAACTCCTGAAAGAATGATAATATTCATTCGACGAACAAGTTCTTTATATTTCTTTAAATTAGTACCAGAATAACCATTTGGAAATTTTTCAAACAATAATTCAATCACTCCTTAACTAACATCAATGACGTAATCACCTATTTTAATTTTATTGTCAGGCAAATACATAATCACTGAATCTCCTAGGAACCTTGATGTTGTCATATCGATAAACACCCAATATCGCACCACGCATAGACGACGATTGTTTTAAAGTTAAATAACATTGTGTTAAATGAGAAATGGGTTGCTTTGTATTCTTCTTTGTCAAAGATTCTTCTTCCATTTCAATTTCCAAAACTTTTTCATTAGGTATATTCAACACAGAATGCAATGTATTCATTCTACTCATAACAGGTTTAAATATTTCTTTGTTTAAAATATCGTGTTCCATATGAGATCATTTGGCTTGTAAATAATATTCCTTCACAGCTGATATAACTTCATGTAATTCCGAAGCAGAGGCCGACATGTTTTGATTATGTTACATTAAATTCAATCTATTTATATATGAATTAAGTCGTTGCTTTTCTAACTGATGTAGTAGATCTAATAGTTTGGCTTTGGCTTTTCCAATCTTATCGACTTTACTTAAAACAACTAATTTTGTTAAAGTTTTAGGTTTCAAATCATTTATAAAATAATTGATTCATGTTTCCAAATCATTATTTTGTTTTCTCAAATCAGCTTGAGTAACTTGAACAGATCTTTTATTAATCAATTCATATCATATATATTGAGTTCTTTATTCCATTCATGTTACATGTTTTTTTGTAACAGTAGGACTTGCCACTTCATTAATTACAACTCTTAAATTATCTTGCATTTCTGTAAGTAGTGTTGTATAAACCATGTTTGTCATATCATTAAAATCTTTACTAAATCCATTTAAACAATCTTATATTCTAAATTCATTACTCTAAAAATCAGTGTTAATATTGCTTAAAATGTTTGCAATTACACTCGTGTGTTTTTATAAACATTATCATTCAAATCAACTGATTTTATTAATTTCTCTTGAATATTGTTTGATTGCAATTTAAATATGTTTAGTGTATTGGTGTTTAAATATCCACATAACATTTATTTACCGCATCAGTAACTTTCACAGCCACCGCAATATTATGTAATATATGTCCGTTCAAATCACAATTCCCATCGCGATTTTGGGTTAAACATATATTGTAATGACTAAATTTTATACCGCTGTGTCCAAACTTTGAAATACTCATAGTTCTTTGTCTGGAAATAGAAAACTGACAAAACCAGACCAATATCTACCTTTATATAGGAGAAGTGTTGGTATAATCACTAAAAGCCATAGTTGTCTTTCCAATAGTAAAAGCACATATCCTTAAACTTTGAAAAAGTTCATATTGCCTAAAACATGATCATTGTAAATATGTTGCAGATTCATAATAGCCATTTAAAATACAATTACCAATTTGCATTAATGCGTACATTATGTTTTGGAATTCGTGTGTAACTTTATGATAGATAGAAACAATCAAGGTTTGAATTTCTTCCAAAACTGAAAACTGCTGAAATTGTCGCTAATTGATGATATTTCTCTTGTACTGTTTTAAAAGACTCATACATTTTTCAATTTAACTCCATTCGGATGCTCCAACTGCGACATAATAACACAAAGTTTTACCTCATGGAAAAGGACTGCTTATTATACAATGTATATTTGATTGTAAAAGAATACAATGTTTCTGATCAATTACGTATTCTTTCATATCTACAATTACATGCAGATGAATATTCTGTTCTATAGCCTTCATCTGTACACAATTAGACAGTATTACATAACGTACTAACACAGAAACTATAAATGCAAGTCTATATATAGGTTTGTGTTCAGTTGAAAATAATGGCTCGTACTAAACATATCAAAAGGATGTGGTGTATTGAATACATCGATTAATAAATTACCATTTGAATTACATTTACCAAAATACAATTATTGTGGACCAGGTAGTAAACTTGCAAAACGTTTCGCACAGAACAATCCAGAAATAAACTCTTTGGATAACAAGCATAAAGAACATGATATAGTTAACGATTGAACAAACAATTTGAAAGAAATAATATAGTGGGTACAATTATAGCAGATAAAGCAGTGAATGTAATGAAGAATCCATCTACATCTACAGGCGAAAATCTTAGAAATTGGATTGTTGATAAAGTTATGTGGGTGAAGGTGAAGAGAGGCATGGGCTGAAAATCTAAAACCAAACGAAAAACAAAGAAAGGAGTGATAATTTCATTCCTATTTCCAACATTACAGCTTTGGATCAATCCTTGGAGGGGTTTCGGCAATTAGTAAAGCAGTTAAATTAAAGGTAAAGGAATATATTTGAAACCCTATAAAGTTGGACAAGGATGAAAAAACTCCAAACATGGAAAAACCGCAGAAAGTCCTAAATAGTCTTCCAAAACAGGTATTAACAAACAAATACATTAATAAATTTATTAAGAAACTGGATATTCCCTATTTCCGAGGTGTGTATATGAGAGACGATTAAAAAAGAAACCAAATATTCGTGAATGATTGATTGATAATTGAGATTCTAAACAAAATGGAGGAATGCATTGGGTTGCATTAATTAAAAACATAAATCAAACACTGTATTATGAGAGTTTCGGCGATTTGCATCCTCCAATTGAAATATGTAAATATTAAAAAAAAACACGCAATTAAGGAATAATTACAAAATGGAATCATTACCAAATAAAATCAATTGTGGACATTATGTTTACCTTTTTTGACTATAAATAGGGTATATAAGTAATTGCAATACTAAACAATATTAGTAATATGTCATTTATGTTGGTATTAAGTGGAAATTCGTCGCAATTTTGAGCAGTATACTTCCCTACATTAGAGTTAGATGGAGAATGGCAAATAATTCTAATAGAATTTGTTACTTACAAGAGTGTACCAAGAAATTGATATGCATAACCAATTATTTACAGCTTATATTTGTGGAAAAACATACAAGATTGTGATGGATCTTATGAGTTGGATGACCTTGAAACATTCATTAAAGCGGCATTGCCTGATGACGTACATTTCCGATTACGTTAACTAGTGCAATGTATAGTAATTTCAATATTAATTTCTTGGAAGACAACTCAATTGCAAATATGTTAAGTTACGAACAGAGAGTGTACCCCATAGTGAATTATACAAATCATCCGAACAGGTTAATATATTGTTCGTAAATGTAAATGGAAATTGTTCGGGACTGACAAATATACTACATGTATTCACGTGTGTGGAGGCTCCAGGATATAAAATAATGTAAAACCGAATACTTTGATATATCTTCGAGTTATAGTGAATCATGTTCAAGAAATAGTTGTTGCAATTGTCGATCAAGATAGTAAACTTATTAATTTTAGAAATGAAGAAATTACCATTCGTTTACATTAAAAAACTATATAAAAAGCTGCATTATGTTGTGGATTATAATCGTAATGGTTATTGTGTAAAATAGTAAATGCGGATGTAAAGTAGGCAGTTCTTTTAAGAAATATGGTATTAAAGAAGGTATTTCAAAAAAAGGAAGTATAAAAAGACATACGCGCCAACATAAAATACTCTCTTAAAATAAGTTATATGAAGTTAACACAGGATAACATATTCTATTTAAAAGAATTAGTATATATGGTGAATAGAAATGTAAGACATACTTAATGTTGAAGAACCTTTCAGCTATGAAAATACAATCACCAGTATGGTGGTTTTGGGCTTTGCTGAAGATTACAAACATGTTATATTAAATGCTAAACAAAAATTAGTTATTCTATTTAACAAAACACATTTGAATACCATATACGATATAACAAGGAAGGTATCACATTTGAGTTAAGCAGTGTGAAATGGTTGATGCTGTATAATGAAATTAACACTTGTGAATGTGTAAAGTTTTTAAAATTTACTGAAAAAGGGAAGAATTTAGACATTGTATTCAAATTGTGGCATTTGGAGACGTTTCCAACTCTACCATTAGCTCAAAAAATAGTGTAGAATGTGAAATCAAGTTTTTCGCCGGAAAATCCAAGATATGTTGTCATTTGTTTTCAAACAAATCGACAAAACAATTTAAAAACTGGTAGATCAATATTCGATAATTGTGATATGAAAAATATTAAACTGTATCTAAACAGTCAAGCCAAACTTCTATGTGGATTTTAATTTGAACTTTGCCAGTGGGGAATTCCATATTTCGTATGATATGTACACAAAGTTTCAGGGAACATATTATAACAAAAACAGTTCGCCGATCCTAGAACCCAAAACATTTAAAATTAGAGGAGTGTTATTTGTGTTTGATGCAAGCTAACAGGACGACACAATTTTAAATAGAGTGATTGATTCATGAATTGAAATTATTTCAAATACACCAATTCCAGCAAATATGCAAACTTACTCTCTTATAATTCAAAATAGATTAGTGAGTTAGAATGTAACAGATAAGCTGGTGAAAATAATGAATTATCCTGTAAACGACGAACCACGGCTGTGACAAGATGTTTTGTAATGTGCAAGGATTTCAGTCTACAGAAAAAAAAGTATCATTAAAGAAATAGCTATTACTTATATGGAAGAACATACAACTGTATTCAGCTTCAAATACGCCATTTGAGTGGAAATATCTATTTCCCAAATACAAGAAAACTAATAAATGGGTTACTAACCATCACCATGGTTTGAAATGGGAGAGTGGATGTATAGAGTATGAGAATTTTGAAGATATTTGCAAAGATT
The DNA here is from genome assembly GCA_029891345.1 of Dryococelus australis. Lineage (NCBI taxonomy): Eukaryota > Metazoa > Arthropoda > Insecta > Phasmatodea > Phasmatidae > Dryococelus > Dryococelus australis. The sequence goes on from CM056994.1 coordinate 282,262,265, forward strand.
ATCTAAATATTTGTGAAATATATGTAGGTGGAGTTGAGCAAAAGACATTTTCGTAAGTGTGTATAACTGGAAAGTAATAGATATTCAAAAATAATACAACTGCACCTTGTGCAAACAGCATATAACATATGGATCTAATTCGACATTCTTCTCTGCAGAGGAAAACTCAAAATTATTGCTAACTTGGGCAAATGATGTCTGACTGGGGTGAAACATACTATGGTGATTCTCCCCCGCCCCCCAACACCACCCGAATCACTTCTAGATATTATTAGAGTGATATAGCATGATTTAAGATGAGTGAAATTTAATATATAAAGTGTTTGATTGTATGTAATCCAATATTTCTTAAATATGGATCAACAAGTCGATGAAATCACATCAAATGTAAATTGGATATCAGCAAGTTATTAGCATGTTGGAGTAAACCATTTAGAGTTTATTTTGGAAAGAAATAATTGTGTGTCATCCTGTAGTTGATTATGGCCTTATAATTAGTGTCTTGAAAATGTAAATATATTGTGAATTTACTTGTGTTTGTCTAGCATTGAAATGGTTGGAGCAAGTTCTACTTGGTAGTGTTAAAATGTTTTGTGTCATCCTATACTTGTTCCATTCTGTGTGATAAAATGATTTTTTGAAACTGCTTGTGTGTGTATGTATATATATAAAATATATATATATATATATATATATATATATATATATATATATATATAGTAAATAAATATTATGTAAAATGAATCCCTTTCGTATGCTTATTTAACCTATTATTTTTAAAATTGAACTTATTTTGGTAGTAAAATGTTTTCTCAACAGAGAAAGAAAGAAAGGTAAAAGTTCTGGAAGCTAGTACTCTAACCACTTTTCTGTAAATAGGAAATAATATATGTTATTGGGTAAGACATGGTTAATATAAGCTGGGTTCGAATCTCGTTTAGGTTATGTATGATTGTAATATTGGCAAATGGAATAACAAAGTTAACACTGATAATTAAACTAATATAAATTCGTTCATGCACATGAAAAAGGTAGATATGCTCAATTTTATAAATATTCAAACTTAAATGAATCGTGTGGAATTTTTCCTATGAAATGTTATTAACTTAGTAATTTATACTTGCTTCAAAATCTTATACTAGTAGTGTTTGCCAATATTTCAAGATGTTAAAAAAGCCATTATGTTTATAGATCTGAGGTCTTAGCAATATGTGTGCTCCCTGTCCAGAGTTAACCTTCAAGGTTAAATTTCAAAATTTTTTCTAGTGATACCAACTACAGAAACCAATATTTCAGAGTTTGATAGCCTGAGTCCAACAAACCCCCACAGAATGCATTTTGGTTTTATTATACCCTGGAGATAACCCAGGCGCCTAGCTTTTCACAAATGAAGCGGTCAAGGACATCCCCACCCCTGGTGGGGAGGGCATTTCAGGTCATAGATTTTAATTGTTGAGAATAGCAAGATCAAAACATCTTCCTAGCTGTTTGAAATCTCTCGAGCAAAATATTGTATCTTCTACTTGATAAAATTAATATTCACTTTGTAAGCTCCAATTCGCAACAAAAAATATTCACAAGATGTATATTAAAAATGAACAAATATTTATGAATCAAGTTTTACTTCCCCGTACACACCAAGGTTTACAAAAAGTTTTAAAAATATCTTATAAAATAATTTTTTTTACCATATTGAAATCATGATAAGGTACATTAACAGAAAATTTCAGTATATGGTTAGTGTAAATATGATTAACAATACACTGAATAAGAAAACAGGAACATATTTACTACAATTAGATAGTAACACGTTTCTTGATTTTGATCAGATATATTGTGAATGAGAAAAATATTCCCTTTAAAAGATGAAAGTAATCTTAGAGATGCTTAAAAAGGGATTATGTCATGTGTGAATGGTTTTTTATGGATAATATTACTTTATTTTTTCTCTATAAATTATACATAATTTTATTAAATATATGTTGATCTCTAATAGATTACTAATTGTTTTAATTGATTATTAATTAACTGAAAAAATAATTTGTTATGATTCAGAAGATATTTTAGTGATAAAATAAATGTTGTTCATTTCTTCGAGGATGAACTTTAGCAGAGAGGTTTGTCTCCGAGGTTGAGGGTGCTGGCTTGAAGATATTTGAAAGTCGGAGGTGTGAGAAGAGACGATAATGGGTGTTTGGACTTCCGATTGGAGGGGAGAAATCAGGCTTCTCGAGCATTTTACCTAGAAATTTGAAATTTTTATAAATAGGACTTCAGCCTCTATGCTCTTTCCACTTTTTCCAGTTGTTTGTCGGTCCGATTTGCTTTGAAATGTCGCGCTTGTATGAAGATTACTTTCTTGTCTTATCTACACATGACTTCAAGAGAGAACTTGAAGATTTTAATTTGAATTATTTTGATGATCTATTGAATGGACCAGATGCTTTGGCAAAAAATTATTTGATTTTTTGGATATCGACAAAGAAAATGGATCTACTCTACAGCCATTGCTCTTATCAACACCTTCAGCATCGATAGCAGTGACGTCTATGCTGATAAATCCAACAGTGACACCTTCGACATCAAAACCAAGTATATTGAAAGCTGCACTAACGAGACAGACAGTCTTGCGTTCCACATCGAGGTCTGGAACACCATTGAGGTCTACAGCAATGCCTGCTGCATCGAGGCCTGCAAGAATGTCGGCATCTGCAACAACATCGAAGTCTACAGTGGCGCCTGTGGCACTGAGGGGTACAGCAGTGCCTGTGTCGCCGAGGGCTACACTGGTGCCTGCGATGCCGAAGGCTACGGCAGCACCTGCGATGCTGAGGGCTACAGCAGTGCCTGCGATGCTGAGGGCTGCAGTGACGCTAAGGACTATAGTGGCACCTGCGATGCCGAACTCAACACCTTCGACATTGAGATTGGAACCTTTAGATTTATCATCAGTTACCAAAACAGATGAGATATGGATACCAAAACCAGCAATCTGTTCCTGCTGCAATCCACTGAATTTAACCTCAAATAATGCATGTGAATATATTAAAAACACAGTTATACCAAGATTTGAAAGAGTTTTTAGAGGTCACTTTTGTAATATCTCCCGAGTCAAGTTTACCATATCCTGATATATTGATATCACCTGAATTACCACAGCATAAATTAATTTCACCCCCTCCTCCTTTCATACCTTCATCACACAAAATTATTTATACTCCTATAACATCACCAATATCATCACCACAAAAGCCTGTTGTTCCGGTAAAGAAATTAAAATTCAGATTTCTTTTAACTCTAAATGTAAATTTCAATGAAAATAAGATTTAAAACTTACAGTGATGCTTTCTAACAAACCATAATTTAATTTTTTTTTCAGTTTTACAATTCTAAATATATTCTGTTGTCCTATGGTGTTATAATTTTCAGCTGTATTATTATGAATTTTTTTAAATAAATTTAAAGAATTTTTTACTGGAAGTAAGCTGAGGAAGTTTTTTTTTACAGTTTTAATGATTGAAAGTATAAAGTTGTAATGATTTTAAAAACCCATTATTCAATTTGATAAAAAGTTTTATGATTCTAAAGACTTGTTTTATTATTTCAAAGACCAATCATTCAATTTGATAAAATATGTTTTACAATTCTAAAGACTTGTTTTATTATTTCATCAATCAATTTTATAAAATGTTTTATGATTCTAAAGACTTTTTTTTTACGAGCTCAAAGACTCATCATTCAATTTGATACAAAGTTTTACGATTTTAAAGTCTTGTTTTATAATTTCAAAGACCAATCATTCAATTCGATAAAAATCTTTACAATATTAAATACTTGTTTTACTATTTCAAAGTACAATCATTCAATTTGATATAATGTTCTATGATTTTAATGATTTGTTTTACAATTTCAAAGACCAACTGTTCAATTTGATAAAAATTTCTTTCAAGTCTTAACAATTTTGTTAAAAGTTTAATGAAATTCATTACAATATTGAATGATTTAATGAAAATTTAAATGATTTATCACATAGAATGTTGGAAAGTTTTAATAAACTTCATGATTTCAATCATAAAATGATTAAAGATTTTCAGTTGTAACATTCTCTGTTGTGATAATTTTTTGCAGTTTTATGATTAAGATGGTATTTTTTATTAAATAGTTTGTATGGCGTTCACACATGATGGTAAAAATGATTGATGATTTTCAGTTGTAACATTCTCTGTTGTGGTAATTTTTTTACAGTTTTATGATGTGAGATGGTATTTTGGTTTAAAAAAAAGCCAGAATGGCTTACAGTCCTAACATGTTGATAAAATGTTAGTAATTAATTAATTAACTATATACTATTTGTGATATAGCATGAGTCGCAATATTGTTAAAGCTTGTAAGGTTTTCATTACTACCATGTTTGATGTGAATATGTAAAGAAATTATTTTACGAATGTTTACTAAACTGTGTTATGAATTTTTTTTTAAAGAAAAGAATTTTGAATAAATTCTTTCTATATTAAATTTTAATACTGTGAGTTGTTATTTATTAGTTTGAAAAAATTCCCCATGTCATTACTTTGTGTTTATTACTTAACCAAAATTTAAAAAATTCTTGGTGACTATCAGTGTTGCTTTGAATTCAAAGCCTGGTAGCTGGAAAATAATATATTTTTTCAAGTTGTGTGATGTCAAGTTGATGAGGGAGAAAAAACTAGCAAATCAATTCAAATGTAATCAAACAAACACAGTCTGAAGAGCTGAGTAGAACTTACAAAAATGCTGGAGAGAAACAAACATGTCTGAATGAATTTTTGAAACGGAAGAAAGGAAAAGGCTTGAATAGCTCGAGAAAACTTTACTGGGCTATTGGGCAAGAACTCTAGGGAATTTAACAAAACCAAGAGTCTATTCACACAAAAACCTTTTCAGGGGCAAGGTATAAAGAGCCCTTAGTGTCACACAACAATGTTTCTCTACTGCCCTGTAACTGGGAGAATTCAACCAACCTTCAAATTTAAAAAAAATTCCTTTACATCAACAAGATTACAACTGTTCCAGAATTAACACAATGATGTATGGTGATGAAAAACGCAGTCATACATTACACAAAGTCAAAAAACATAATTGAAAAACATCTTTAAAAAATTAATTTATACCTCCTTATATAGTAAATGGATACAAAATGACTGTAATTTCCCTTTAAATTTATGTTAAATTTGCCCTTTTAGGAAAATCAGTTGAAATATTGTGAAATTTCACAGGTTTTGGCTCCAATAGCACTAATTTCTAGCTGGATATGTGTTATTTCTGTAATATCACATTGGAAATTTTGTTCTCTAGGGAAAACAAGTTAAAATATATACACATTTCATTGCAGAAATTCAGAAGTGGGAGAACTATACATAAAATACAAGCAAATATTTCAAAACACATTGAATATGTATGCACATGTCGTATATTGCATTGTAATAGTTCAACTTAAATAAAGATGCGTGTATGTCATTACTTAAAAAAAATTTCTTATAGTTTTTTGGTATGAAAGTTAATCATTAATTAGTTAAAACTTGTTGGAAAATGGGAATAAAGTTTGGTGGAAAACTGTTTATATTTTTAAATTGAATTTACTGTGTGATAAAGACATTTGGAATGTATTTCTTAATGATGAAGAAAAATGATGTTTTATTGGCAGGAGTTTGGTAGCAAAATTTTACTTAGCTGGGAATATGCCAACCGCTTGCACCTCGAAAAATTGGGAGGAAGCTTCAGTCTCCAAGTCAAAGTAACAGTTTGTAGGGAGGAGGGGAAATAGCCCAGGTCAGTTCAAAATCTGCTGCTGCCTCTCTAAGGAAACCATCGCTTTGACCTTGAAGCAAGCCTCTGTTCATAGGTGAGGCAGCGCTCTGGGGTGAAGGGCCGGACCTCCATGGATTGGCCAGTTCTCGAGATATCCAGAAAATGCATCACTTGGATGCTGTAAGGGGAGGGAGTAGTGCTTGGCCTTGAATTGATAGTGCTCTCAGTGGACAGGGGCAGTCAACCGAAAAAAACGCTTTCTGGCCTTGAAGAGGGCATGTATAAGAACAGCATTGGAAGGGGCAGTTCTTGGGCAGTGTGGGCAGAGAGGGAGTTTGCCGTTTAAACAGGTTCTTTCAATGTTGAATCGACACCAAGGTGTGTGTGTTCTGGAGCTTTGAAGAGGGCGAAAACGAATTCTGCGTTGGAGGGGTGGAAGGCAGGGGACAGATCACAGAAGATGCTGTCATTGACAAGGGCTGGGGTGTGTGGACTGAGCATTTCTCTGCAAACGCGTTCTTGGCCGATGTAAGAGGAGGGGTGGTTGGCCTTGGGCAGAGCAAAGCAGAGGTTTGTCGAGGGGTTCCGCCATATTCAGTTGCTCATAGAAGCTTGGACTAAACGGATGTATACCTCAATAGCTCCTTCATATACACAGGGCTTTGGAGTGTGGTAGCCGCAATTTGCGTTAAGTGATATTATATGCTCTGGGGTTCAGATCTCGTTCACAGTATTCGTAAACTATAGTGTGAAATATTATTAGTTTTTTAATTTATCAGAAAATATAAATTTTTTGTGTGATAGCCTTATATAGTATGTTCGTTATTTATATAATCATCTCAAGTACGTTTCTAAGCTCGGTCGAAGACACTTCGTACCATTTTCAACTCACATTTGTGTTAACAAGTGCCGTAAATTTCTCAGACTTTACGGAAAACATTTGAAGTACATACATTATTTTTAAATAATCCACTTTTATACATTCATGTGCCAGAGTAGGGCAAATCAAGTCGTCAATAGTAGCTTGGTAGCGAAATAGGTTCTGTCAGTCATACATTTCTACTCAGTTGCCTTTAAGATACTGGTATGCTACACTTATATAATCGTGCTTATAACTCTCGGCAAATCATATACTAACGTATTTCCTTCGGCAACTTTGCAACCGGGCAGACGTGTTTTGGGAGAGGTGCAATTTTATTATGTGTGTTAATCAATTAATATCTTTTTACATGTGGATTATGTTTCTAAAGTTCCTCCTCGCCAGTCTCAGAGGTGGAAGTAATTGTAAGGTATGTGCAAGAGGAGATATATATCTTTTTACTGTGTTGGTTTAATTTATAGGGACATTTTGTTGTAGATTGTTAATTCCATATTCACGTAATTGTGTTTGTTTGTTATACTTCTCTCTTGTGTAAATTATATTGCTAGTATACAGCTCAGGGTAGTAAAATCATGTTACATTTAATTCCATACTGGAGAGTCACATAATTGCACTTTTTATTCATGTAGTTGTGAGCATGTTGGAATTTGCTATTCGATGTGTGTAATTTATTCATACATAGAAACCTCTGAAATTATTCTTTCTCTCGTGTGTAATGTTTAATTGCTTTCAGAATCAGTCGTCGTCTATTTAATCGTTTGTCATTACTAACACGTAAATCGCATCTTTCAAAGTCGCCTATCTCCCACCACTGTCTATAAGCAATATCCCCAAAAAAAACATAAAATTTACACTTAGGTCACTCTTAGAAATCGTTTAAACACTCTGGAATTCTCCCGTGTGTTAAATATATTCGGAATAATCGCCTATTTACCACCAATATCCCTATAAACACTTCAAAATTAGAAAAAAAAAAAAAGATAAATGACCATTAGCACGATATTGCACTCAACTCAACACCTATATAACACATTGCAACCCACCACTCTGGTCAGTCGCCTGCAGAACACCACAGCGTCAACAACGTACAGAGCTCCTGCTACCCTCTCCCAAAAAGAAAGAAAGGAAGAAGTACAATAACAAAACCAAAGGAAAAATAAAAAATTAACCCCTTAATACATCTAACTCTTTCAAAAAATTCAACGCTTTCATTAAATGTAACTCTTTCCATTTAAATAACCCTTTTTGATTAGCCCTTTCAATCAATTTAACTAAACATTTTATATCAATTTGAAATAGAATTATTTAGGTCAATCAAAAAAGGCGACATCCCTTTGTTTTACAATCGGCACACCCGTACTACTTAACTAGGGCCTCAAAAGTGCCCACTTTACCGTGAACAGCTTATACGTTCCAATGATGTGATGAAAACTGCTGGCCAAGTAAAATTACGTCGCCGAAGTCTTCAAAGGATTTGGATGTCGTAATCTTACAACAAACTCCATACAGGTCTGTTGAATTCTGGCAGCAAATTATTAAGTCATCAGCACTCAAAGTGTATCTAATCTGTAGGACAAATTCACAATATTGTTTATTGCATGACTTTTGCGAGGGACCTGTTTAACATTTGTCTGAGCTGCATGCAGTTGATGTTTCAGAGTTCTCCACGCAATTTGAAACAAACAGTGGTATAATAGACGAAACAATGTGTAACTATGAAGTGTTTCGGTAGTAGTCTGATACGAAATGAACTGGAGTGTTTTTCTTGCCAATACCTAACCAAGGCGATATACATTTCCTTTTTTCCTTTCTGTGATTTGACATTAATCTGTCAAGCTCATGCTGTCTGTTACCTACTCAGAACCAGCCAGGTCCAAAATTAGCACAACCGTCAAGTCTAGCATGTTACCAAGTAATGAAGTGAATTTTCCTGCTTCCTAATAGTTTCTGAGGACTGAGGAGTTTTATAAGTTCGTTTGATGGGTTATGCTATACATATGTACGTTTGTTTTTTACCACTATATAGGTCTTTGTGACGTCATAGAAATTATATATTTGACAAGCACTAGGGACGCAGGGGTTCAAGCTTACTTACAGCATACATTTTTTTTTGTGCATAAAGCTGAGAAAGATAATGTAGTCATTTGCAAATTCACAAAATTCGTGTCTCCCTTTGTGTTACTTTTGTACATTTACAAAAGAAGCAACTGTATTGCTAAATGCAGGAATAAACACTGAAATTCAATAAATTGCTGACAGCGTCTTAGAAATATTACCGAAGTACTAAAGATTATTTTTATTTAATCTCACTACTCTGATAATTCACTTAACAGAGGGCTCACTTGTGAACTACTATGAAAAGGCAAACGAACTCAATTTTGATGTAGCTTTAAAGGGCTGTGCTTTCTATGTGTTGTTTCCCGAGGACACTTTATGACAACACATGCCAATTGGAGAAAATTTCCATAAGTGATTGGCAATGACGTACCACAAAAATATACGTTTGGAAGACGTCAATAAGAGGGTGAACATGTTTGTTGCAAAATATTCACAGTTTTGTTTCTGCTGCTACCGAATATGTTAGCACCTAGTTCCAAAAAACTTTTGTAGAGTCAAAAAAATTTACTGCTCGGGACTTACTACTGAGTTCAAGGAAGGTTCGGTTGTAAGTAAAGATTAAGTTCGCAAAAACACAGCTGATAGAAATATTTGTATACATAAAGCATGTAGCAAAAATTTAACACTGTAATGAACTGAATTCTTTGTCGAAATCAAACAGAGGACAGGATTTTAACGAACGCATTAGCTAATGGACCGTTTTTGTCGGGATTATTTATCGAAGAGTGAGACGGTCATTGTACATTGTAAAATCATCATCAGTGTAAATTATTGAGATAATCATCAACAATATTTATAAGAATTTAATCTAAAACAGCAAAGTTGGAATGTAGCTTTTAACGTCAGCAGGGCTATATTAATTTAGTCGTTCGTAACTGGAAAATTTCGTTAAGCTAAACTTTAAACATATTTTCCTAACATACGTTGGCTACTGTCTCTGTAGAAAGTTATTTCCTTCTTAATAATGGTGAAAGTATTTCAATGAATATGAAGTGCAATGAAATATGTTTAACGGTTTGGCAAAGAAACACTGTTCTAGAAATAATACAGATGAAAAAATATGTCGAGTTCTAGCGTGTCTATAAATGAAATTGTGATTTTCTTAATCTCTAATAACAATGCCTAGAACATGACTTCGTGGTAAGCAGGTGTGACTGGCGAACGTATGAATATATTAAAATTAACTTACCTCCCTAAAGGCACACACTGCGTTCGGAACGACAAACAAAATAATTTTCGGTAGCCGTATGAGTAGCAGGGCTACACAATTACGAATGTCTAGCCACTCTGAAAATAGGGCTAAATGTTATCAAGCAAATTAGCACACTATTCTGGTGGGAAAATGTTTCAATATGCACGATGTCTGAAAGCATAGACGGCCACGCATTATTGGTAAAAATCAATTTCAAACAAATTTTTATAACCATTGGAATAGGACCAGATTACAGAATGTTACACTGGTGTCCAGTGCCAAAAAAGAGATGTTTAGATTTTTGCCTCGCCGTTGTTTGCTGTGGCTTTCAATAAGTTGCTCTAATTAATATGCTATCTAGTAACACCATCGCCGTAACATTTTCAAAACAGTAAAATTACACACATTAGTAAGATTTCATGGCAAATTTATTTTCGGCGCATTTAAATATTTATTGTAATAAATAAATTAACAACATTACACTTATATCTTGTAGTCTTTCCCTTTCGTCCAAGTTTTGACACGTGGCCCTGCAGAGGTTGGAGAGAAGCCGCATAAGCGAGATGTCTAGGAGCCGTCGCGTTAAATGGATTCTAGTGGAACGATATTCGTGGCCCTTTACAGAGTATCACTTCCTTTTTCAAATTTGGCCAGCATGTTTCGCTGACACACGGCTCGTACAAAGTGTGCACGTAGCATTTCTGACGATCATGGCTGCAGCGCGTTGGTGACAGCGACACATGTTAGTCAAGACTATATCGTTGTATTCATACTCGGAAGAGTCTAATTGAAATGTCAGAATAGGTTTAATATAGTACAATGTGTGTAAGTGGACTCCTTCATTATCTTTCATGACGTAAGACAGGGACGTTGGTATGCACAAATATTTCAATATACAGCACACTGCACTTTAATACTTTAAAATTAAAATAATAAAAAATCACGGTCTGAAATTTCTTAAGCTCATGTCAAGAGAGTTGTATTTTGGTTGCCCTCTTTGTTCCTCTTTGCTTTAACAGGAGGTAACTGCTAAAGCAGGAAGTGATTTGATTGCATTTTTTCCGGCGGTCATATAATTTTCCTGAGCCTACTACGCTGAATCTTGACATTGACGTAAGAGGCTTTGTTTACTAGGAAGTCTTCGCTTTACATAGAGATACGTCGTCACAGACCGCAGCTGTTAGTGTTGGGCAAGCGCCTGTTATGTATTCGCTAGAATCGATGACATTATACAGACAGAATGACTGACTTACACTGATTTGTACAGACTTCCAGCGAATTTCACTGGCCCAGGTCAGTGACGCCTGTTGCAATCAACTTATTAGCCAGTCATTATAAGCTTATTTACTGAATTTTCAGTAAGCAGCATGTCACAGAACGAAATCACACATTCAACTTAAGAGAGAGAAAGCTAACTCGTCACTGGTCAACGATTACAACTTACAGAATAACATCTACATTTCTGACTTATAAATTGCTTAATTTATACTTAACCAAGTCATGGCTGTTGAACTTATCCATCTGTAGGTTACGCCATTTCAGGTTTTAAATTTTTTCCTCGTATATATTTTTTTTTAGATTCTTACGCAAACACTTCGCCGCCTGTGACTTCCGAATAAGCCAGAAATATTAGAATTGCATGACACGGCGATGTTTTTACATTAGGATCGTTACGTGTCACATCTAGGGAAAACATGCTGCTGAACCTTTCGATTAATGGAATGTATGTATAAGTTTCATCAGACGAGCAGTTTCCTCTTAATTTAACATTCCGTTTCGGAAGCAGACTCCTGACCTGAAGAACTGTCAGCAGGACACAAAGGCAGAGACAGTAAAGAAAATGCCTTCTCAGTACTTCTCCAGGCTGTGTTAGAAGTCACAGCGACGTCATTTTGGTGGCGGAAGATTATTTTACACTTTTCTGTTATTCACAACACCGGGGAAAAAAAAAAAAAAAACTTGGTTGTTCAGTCCCATGTGTTTCACGGACAGCATTTTGGATGCAACTTGATAACGAGATGCATACCTGACTTTTTCATTACCCCTCCCTCCCGCAACACAAAGCTGTATAGCAAATGAAACAGGTTGTTATTCGTGGACAGATGATGCATTCCAACTCTGCATTGCAACAGAATGAACTATTAATAAAATTACATGTCAAAATTCACAGAATTCTATGTCTTAGATTAAAATGTAAAATCCTTCAGAGTACATTGTAAATGACTCTTGACTGGGTTCCTAGGTATTATGGAGGCGGCTTATACACAAGAAAGGCCTAAGCTTTCATCTAAAAATTGTTCAGACATCCATTGTCCCAACCCAAAACGAACTGCGTTTTGCAGACAGTTATTATAAGATTGTCGTGTAGTATCACGTTAATGACATGCATAATCAACTGTTCCAAATTAGTGATATAGATACTTAGAAAATAACTGTTCCCTGGCTTGATATTCTTCATAATGCTCTGTACGTGAAAAGCTATTCTCTGACGTAATCCAATTCTGAAAGGTACAAACCAATAAGACGAAGCTTATTTTTTTTGCACAGATAATTAGTTGATTACTACGCAAGTGGCATTTTCGAGTTACATATTTTTATATCTTGTACACGGTTAGGTGTTTGAGAAAAATAGTCCGTACCAGTTGATACGTGTATTTTAACGTAATGTTGGCCAGCAGCATTGGCAGTGTATTAGGAAACGTAGTGTTGTTGAAAGTGCTGTTAGTATCTACTGAGTAAAAATTAGCCTAATATTATCATACTCATGTTTGTAATAATTTATTAGTGTCACCTTATCTTGCGAATACTAATTGTTGGGTTCATGGCAATGTTAAAATTTGTCACTTCAAAACGAAAAATTAATAGCCTTCTTTGAGTGAGTCACTGTACCTGACACGTGCAGCCAAGCCAACGACAGGCATACGTTTAACACACGAGCGCCCGTATTTCACCACACGGAAAAACTTTAGACAATGCAGCAGCCAATGAACCAATGACCTCTGTTCAAGTGCGTATGGAAACTTTAAGTCTGTTATTTTAGCATAACATAAAGCGAAAATGCCATGTCCCCGCCGATGAAATCGAAAAGTAGATGGTATCTTCAAAGTATTTTGAAACGTACGATGGACGTAAATATTTTCGCGAAAAATAGGAATTCCAACTTCAGTACTGGACGATGGCGATATTAGCATTAAAATATAAAATTCACAAAAAACAAAAAATTGAAAAGTAAATCGAAGCCACGGTATTTTCAATTCGAATTAGTCATACTTGAAATCTTTGCAAATTGTGAATAATAACTCTTTAATAGTGTATCTTTTTTCTCGCGTGTATATTTTTAATTAAGTCCTGCAACCTGGTGACTGAAATGGATAGCCTCATAGTGCGCAGACCTAGGAGAAAACCACTTATCGGTATGTTATAATATTATTCACAAGTTTTCAACGAAAGTTAACGAAATAAATATTTGGCGTCAGTTCACATTTTTGGTTACTCTAATAACCACTTAGGTGTGATTGTTGAGCCGAAAATGTAAATAAATAAAATGTGCAAGTAATCAGGAAACGTGTGTAGGAGCAAGGAACACGCATTTATTTTTACTGGTAGGCCATATACGGACAAGGCTATAATTTAATTTCCTGTGGTTGCTCGTCTTCAAGACTGCACGACTGTTCAGTTCGTTGCCCTTCAGGTTCCCGCGCTACCTGGAACCTTTTTTCAGCGTTTGAGGCCGAGAAGTGCGGGAGTGATAAAGGCGACATTGCCATGCGTATGAAGTGCAGTAACGTCCCTAAGCGCAAGGCTCAGAACTAGCGTGCATTGTTCTCATCACCCTGCGTGTATGGGACTTTCAGCTGTGACCTTATAATTCTATTGGTAAAGGCTGTTCATGATAAAGTGAGAACTTTTGAAATCAACGTTAGAAAATGACACTGCCCCTGTCTGCATATATTTTAAAGGGAGCGCTGTGTGACATGCGCCCACTATAAAGTTGGTATCGATCGATGTAAAGTTCCATATCTTAACGTCGAATAGAAAGTGTTAGGTAACCATTTGTGATAACTTAAATTATTTCTTTCGCTCTCTGTTTTTTTTTAATGCACTGAATTGTAAAAATGACCATATTTGTAAAATATTTACTTTTTTTTTTTTAGAGAATTTAACAGTTTCGCCTAACCGACTTATGAATAAAGTAATGAAACCCATGGTAATGTTAATTTTACATAAGGCGGAAGAATACACAAAGAGCAAACAAGTAGATCTCAAGCAGGGCTTTCAAAAGTGCTCATTTTTCCTTGAACAGCCTATAGAAAGTCTGTTTGAGCTGCATTGCATAAACGTTTTTCGCCTTTCTGGAGTAGGGCGTACTCTGAAATGGTGTTTATAATGTGCATGGCGTCTTGAAAGCACTTGACAACCCTCGTCTGAAGTCTGAAGTGTGTGTTGTTTACTTGTATCAGCACACTGGATGCACGCTTCATAGTTTTGTGGAGAAACTCCGTGAACAGATTTACGCGCAGGTTAGAGTTCAATATCCTAAGCGTGAACGTGAAACCTTCATATGGTTACTGACCGCGTTCTTTGTGAGAAGAAATTTCACATTTCCTTAACAGCCTGAGGAAATCACAATAAGACACTCCGACTCTGTCTGTGATTCGCGAGCCTGAGAGTCATGACAATAAAATTATCAAATCACGAAAGTGTATCTGAAGTAAAGTGTTGTGGGGTTAATATAGCCGTGGAATCTTTTCACGAAAAACAGGTGCACCTGGCTACAACGGTTTTGATGCGCGGACATGTGCCATTCTTAAGCCTTTATTGCACGATACCTGCAGCCGTACTTTGTTCTTGTACAAGCTTCTAGAAGCCCTGGTGCACGGACCGGTATACCAACCGCTATATGAGCCGCCATGGAATATTCATATCACACGACAGCAGTTTGCGTATTAGCATTTGGCACCCTCGGTGGGTGCGCAGTGTGTGGTTTGTAGTAGATATGAACCCCATTCGTAGAACTGCTACCAGTTAGTAACTTGGGTAAGCCTGAAAAAAATAACTAGTTAGCACATCTTAATATTGCTATAATATTACTGTTCGCTTTTTAAATAAATTGATTGCTTACTAGTATAGTTTCAATCACTTTATTGAAAACGACGTGAAGTCACTAAAGTACGAGTGTGTTATTTTTAATTTTGACGAAAATTGCTGACAGGTTGCAAATAATTAATTTTTCTTTACGTACCAGGATATTATCCGCATGTAAAATTTAATGATAAAAAAAATGATGGGTACGGCGAAGTTTTGAACTCACGCCCAAAGGATATATACTACCCGCGGGCGCTGCGACTTTACCACTTATTACCAGATCAATTTTTTTATACGTTAGGTAATACTGTAAGTATTTAGAACGTTGATAAACAGTAATTAAATTTGCCATTACCAATATTATTCGTTTTTGTCGTATTTTAAATCTATTTGAAAGAGTTCCAACCTCACATAGGTATAATCAAGATGGAGGCGTCCTTTTCGGTTTCATCAACTCGTTTCCTGTAGTAGCCACGCGGAGCGCCGTACGCTCTGAAACTGCGATGTGATTGGCCAGGTACGAAACCTGGTATAGAACCTGCCACGAAAAATAAGACGTGTCCAATTACCAAACCTGGTACGAAATCTGACCGTGCAAGGCAGAAAATGCCATGACGGGTGCCATAATAGCTGGTATAACGGCCACTATGATGGACCTTGCACAATCTTTTACGGAATATGCTTTCGTGTAATATCGCCTTTAGTGTAGCCTTGCTTCTGCGCCCCGAATACACATGAATAGCTTGCGGTAGGCAGGGCTACCTACGGCGAAAAGCACAGCCAGTGATGGCATTTATATCTACGTGTTACAATGTCTTATTTTCAGAGTAATACTCCTAAATTTCCACCGCACGTTTTTTTTTTTTTTTTTTAATTTGCGACTAACTCAAGTAAGTTAAGACATTTAGAAACTATAACTTGTTTCATGATATCTTATAGGCAATTATTCTGCATGACGTACTACAAAAAATGACTTTACTTAGGCCTACAATGAATCTTATATAATGGAGCGAAGAATGCATCATGACAGACAACTCACCTGGAAGAAGTTGTGAAGGCACGGAATACATTTTTAGACTCTTTGACCCAGCATTATTACATTGATCATTGAAGTGCAGGTCACATACTAGATAAGTATCGTACAATTTCTTCTTGTCTGCGCTTTGTAACTTCGGATTCCTTATCCTATGTAACCACGCACGAAAAACTTCGCCTCTAAGTGGAAACCGATGTCTTACAGAAAGTTTGTCGGCACATCCTGGGACACAAGGCTTCTTCTTCCCTATCACGCACTCATTACCGACATGTACCCGTACACAAACTTCCCGATTTTAAATTTTAGCACTGCTTCATGCTAATCGTACGCACTTGCGTGGTAATGAGAGACAGAATAGTCTCAGGACAAAGGCGTATCCAGAATTTTTTTCGGGGGGGGGGGGGGAGGCTCATTAGTTTTAGTGATGTCACTAGTAGTACATCGTTCACAAATCAAATGGAAGGATAGAAAAGGAAAGGAGTATAGAAACTATTTATGCAAACTCGCTCACAAGTACACACACAAATGTACAATATGTAGGTCAACACAACACTCATATGTAAATTGCATCACCGTGTCATTTAAATATTATATATTTTTAATATGTAAATATAGCATCACCGCCACTTTTTATTACACTAAGAAGGTAACACAGCATAAATATTCCCCCCCCCCCCCCTCCTCCCGGTTTATTCAGAAAACGAAGTTTTGATGTATAAGATGTAATCATATGTGTGGTTAATAGCAAATAAATATAATGATTGATAATTTAATATAGAGTGTAAAAAATGTGAGTCGTGTGGGTGATAACAAATATATAAATATAATGATTGACATTTTAAAAATAGGGTTTTAAAAATTGTGTGTCATTTGGGGGGGGGGCTGCAGCCCCCCTCCCCCTCCCCCTAGATACGCTCTGTCTCAGAAGCACTTGGTGCTCTGCCGAAAGCACACTTACGTAATATTTATGATTTTATCATACTATTCTACTGCAATGAAGTCCATTGCAGGTTTATAAGGATTTTCTTTCACTCCCAGGTGTGCCTGATGTTTTCTTTTAACTCCGTCATTGTTCATACCAGCGAGCAGCAATAGACAACCTAAAATAAAACTTCGCGATAAAAATCCAGTGCCACCATATCAGACGGTCTTGATAGTCATTTCTAGAAACCCGAGAAGTTCGCGAGTGGGATGACCTGTAGGCTAGACTTCACAGTCTTATATACTCTCATAAAGATTGTTGTGGTAGTAAAAGGCGGTGGTTGGGCGCATAATTTTTTACATGTTTGTTAGTGGCTCATTTATCTCAAGGAGGTGTCAGACAACACGTCGACCAATTACAAAAAATACATGAACCGAACGTACGAGTGTGTGGATTCCAACTTGTCTAGAAATTAACCCGCGAAATTCTCGAGTCTCTAGTCATTTCATAGAGCATTCTCTATTTATTTTCGAGGAAAACGTTTGTTCAGGAAGATTTTATTTGACTATGGGTATGCAGTGGGACAAAGTTACAGCGTAGACGAGTAAACAGAGACGAAACAACTTGGCAGTTCCTGTGACGTGGGCGTACCCGTTCTCTGATTGGCTCCGCGAGGCTCCAGGGACGGGCCTTGCGTCTGATTGGCTGCCGCGTGCTGCGAACCGATAGAAATCATCCATTCGCGGTTACTTCACACTTTTCTGAAGCCCTGCTGAACTTCTACTTCCAGGATATTTCTTCGCTTTATGCAACCAAAACTTAACTAATAGATGAAAATGGCACCAAAGGACAACGCACCGAACTGCGTATACTCAGTTGTAAACATATTTTGCATGAGAACTAGTTCATACTAGGCGCTACCAACTCACATGTTTTCTCACTGTTTTTATTTATATTTAGGGACAGGTGTTTTTCGCGAAAAGATTTCATAACCAGTTGTATTCCAAAACACTTTTGTTCATATGCACTTTCGTGGTTGGATGATTTTAAATGTCACGTGCCTCAAGTATCGGAGTACTTTATTTCGATTACCTTTTGAACGCCCTACTTAAGAACTATTTGTATGTACTTTGTATATTCCTCCGCCTTATGTAAAACTAATATTGCCATGGGCCTCATTACATTATTCATGCGTCGGTCAGGTGAAAGTGTGGAATTGTAAGAAAAGTAAATATGTTATAAATATGGTCAATTTTTGCACTTCGATGCATAAAAACCAGAAAGCGAAAGGAATAATTTAAGTTATAACTTATTCGACGTTAAGATATGAAACTAATTTTCGTCCATCATTACCAACTTTACTGGGCGCATGCCTCACAAAACGCCCGTTAAAATATATGCAGGCTGGGTAGTGACTTTTTTCTAAGGTTGATTTCAAAAATGCTCACTTGATCGTGAACAGCCTTTAGGTGTGCTCTGTAATAGAGTTTTTGTTTGATCAATTCGTTTCGGAATGAGCCCTTGCTGTTGTGGTCCAGGTTGATGATACTTGTTGCTGCGGCTTAGATAACACGAATGGAAGGCGCGCACAACGTTTACCACTTTGGTGACGGTCCCTACATATTTACTTGAATTTAAGACAAGCCATAAAGAATAAACTTTGTTATTCGCAATACAGTGTAAATATAAAGAAATATAGGTACTCACATATTTTAAAAAATGTTGTCATAAATTGGATTTGGCAAATACTAGGCTTACACAATTTCTTTATTTAAATATGACAATTGAATCAAAAAATATAATAGTGAAATGGTTGTCTACGTCAGTTTCAGAGTTTTCTAGCGAATTTTCCTTAAGCGAAAGGAGAAAAATACAAAGTCCCTTTTGATGACAGCTATATTATTCTCGCACTTAAAATTTTAACGTTTCCCCATTGAATTAAGCTTTCTTATGAACGGTCAATTCCAAACACAAGTTGTATTTTTACTGTTTGCTCCTGTAATCACAATTGGAGAGCGTAAATAATTACGAAATAAAGTTAATACTTAATATGTTTGCTGCGGCAAGTAAGATAGAACACTTCGAGCCAAACGCGAACTTTTACACACAAATAAGTATTATTTCCCCATATTTACCACAAGCTTAAGAGTAACCTGTTTAGAACACCGGCGAACCTAGGAGCGGAAATTGTCCATACGCCGAACTGTCCCATAAGAAATCTTATTTTGTTCCTAACCTGGGTAGAGTAATCGTTAGTAGAAGCGAGTCGCCTATATCCGCCGCTGCACTCGCGCCAGTTCTCTTGGTGTCTGATTTCGCGGTTACCACCGTCCTATTGTTCCACACCGTAAAGATATTACTGCCTCGCCGTTAGCCAATGAAGTGCGGAATTGACACAGTCGCAATCACCGTGGGCTTAGAGATAGAACAGTATTTGCAATCTATAGTGTTAGTTTCAAATTATTTATTTTATATTGTAAGGCTATATCTACTGCTTAACACCTGATGTGTTGTTGTGGTGTGAGTGTACAGAGTACAATATAGTAAAGGCTGTTCACGATAAAGTGAGCGCTTTTGAAATCAACCTTAGAAAAATATCACTGCTCATACTTTCATATATTTTAACGTGTGCATTGAGTGGTATGCGTCCACTGTAAAAATGGTAACGATGGAGGGAATGTAGTTCCATGTCTTAACGTCAAATAGACAGTGTTGGATAACCTTCTGTGATAACTAGAAATTCTGACACCAGTATTTTAAAGAGGTACTGTGCTAAAACCATTATTCAATGAGTCTAACCTTTAAATTGCGCTGAGATTTGTGTGTCCTTACAGTAAACGTTAGCCTTTCTCGTGATGGCATCTCTTTAAATTAAATTAAATTATTACTTTAAAAAATTCTTGAAATCTTGAAAATGGAAATCATTAAAATATATCTTCTCAAAATGGCTCCGGCAAACATGAGAAACTTTGAGTGGCTTCGTAGTCAAACGCCGAGCAACTAAAATAATTTGTGTCCAAATTGGCGTCTCTGAAGCTTGAAATAAATGTCTGAAAACTAATCAAATACATTTCAAAGTTGCCTTTGCCGTCGAAAACATTAATTACGTAAATTAAAATATTATTTCATCGCAGAATATTGCAGAAATATTGTATGGGATGTTCACGGTAATGTCAGCACTTTTGAGGCCCTAGTTACATTTTCCTTTCAGTCATATTTTACTCTTTAACCACAGTTTAAAAATAAATATTGCAATGTAAGTATCAAATTCAGTGTGTATATTCCACCGCACTCGGAAATTAAAGTCTAAGAGCATAATAAAAAATATTTATTGACTATTTTTTCGAATGAGAGGGCGTTCAAAAGTGCTCACTTTACCGTGAACAGCCTATAGCCTCCTGAAAGGTTTAAAAAATCTGCACCCCCCGGGCGCGACCTGGAGGGAATGACGAAGGAGTGAGTGAGTGAGTGAAGAGATTTGGGCGGCTCATAAAAGCGAGGCCTTGAGAGCCGAAGTGGACGATTGACGTTAATATGGAGCAACGCCGGAATGAGGGGGCGGGGTAAACGGGAGATCCCCGAGAAGACCAGCCGACTAACGGCATCGTCCGGCACGATTCCCACTTGCGAAAATCCGGTGACCCGGCCGGGGATTGAACATGGTTCGCCTAGGTGGGAGGCGAGCAGGTTGACCGCTCAACCACCTTGGCCCCGAATGACGGAGGAGGTGCGGTGGTGCGGAAGAGGGACACGCAGTCCGCTGTGTCCGAGCTGGGTGGGCGGCCATCCAAATGAGTCGCGGGTGCAATTTCACCCGTGGCAGCTGTTGCACCAGGAGGTGTGGTGGGGGGAGGGAGGAGGCTCGCAGCAACCTGCCAACGACGTCGGCCGGGACCCCCCGAGGTTCCTGAACCCCGGGGCCGCCGCGGGGCATGCCCCTCATTTACGCCGACAACGAGCTCGCTGTGTTTGCTCGCGTCGGTGGAAAGCGCGCTCTCCCTCCCCCAGACGTCGTCCAAAGCCACATCGCAGAACGGCGCGACAACAGCCGCTGTTGTGTTCCCTCGCGACACTTGGCGGGTTGTGTGATCCTCGCCAAGTACAACACTCCTCGTCCGTCACGTCGCTGTAATGCTTTCTCGGTTACTTCACACTTTTCTGAAGCCCTGCTAAACTTATGTAGGCTGTTCACTTTACAATGAGCACTTTTCAAAGCCCTGCTTAAGATCTACTTGTATGCACGTTGTATATTATTCCTCCTTATGTAAAATTAACATTGCTATAGGTCTCATCAATTTATTCATGCGTCGGTCAAGTGAATCTGAGATTATTAGATAGTTAAACATTGGAAAAACCTGCTAATTTTTACACACTGATGCATTAAAAAATCAGAAAGCGAAGTAAATAATTTAAATTATCACAAATAGTTACCTAACAATTTTTACTCGACGTTAAGATATGGAACTACTTTCCATCTATCCTTACCAACTTCACCGGGCGCATGTTACTCTGTGCACTCGTTGAAGTACATGCAGGCATGAGCAGTGACTTTTTTTAAAGGTTGATTTCTAAAGTGCTCACTTTATCGTGAACAGCATTAACTTGTATGATATTCCTCCGCCTCATATGCAAAGTAAGCTTAACTAAGTCTAGAAAATTGCACTAAAGGACGACGCACCGAATTCGTGCGCACTCAGTTGTAATGATAGTTTGCATAAGAACTATTTCTTACTATGTGCTACCAACACACATGTTTTCTTCTCTGTTTTCCTTTGTATTTATTATTAATTAATTATTTAAATTTATAAATAAAATGCAGGTAAAACTTCAGTTTAAGGAAAAAATAGACCTACCTTGATGTTAACAGAGGTATAAAACGCTTGTGATACATGTCATATTTAGGAAACAACTAAACACGTCTTACATTGGGGTGATATTTCAAAGGTTCGATTCAGAAAGTGTGAAGAAACCGCGAATAGACTTATAGCACTGTAGAATCCTTCAAGGAAGTACACTTGTCAACGTGTTACGCGTACGTGCATACTTGTAGCAAGCATTTGTCATATCAGTAGTATACAAGAACTCTACCGACAAACTTCGGCAGGTGATTCCTCGTAAGAAAAAAATAGGCTGAAAAAATATATTTACACGACCTATAGTCTAAGTCTATTTCCGAAGGGTGTAACCACCCTTGAAAGTGTAGCTGATGAAGCTGACGTTATTGCTCCTAACACAGCCAGAATGAAAGACTTATCTTCTGAGTTTCTGGCTAATGCATTGTTGACAGAAGATGTGCAAACCACAAAAAATTTGCCGAGGTTATCAATCCCCTTCCATAAATACTGATAGACTGGAACCGTACATGTGCATTTACAAATGTAACTACTATGTACATTAGGTAGCGCTCAATTGTTAATGCCTGGAACCACAAAAAAAAAAAAATTGTTGTTACCGCGGCTACTGGGAGGACCTTAAAAATTGCACACTTACGGTTATTGACTTCGGTTATCTTTTTTTGAATATAGAGGGTGTCATTTTTTAAATTATGCAAGTGGAATGAGATTGTGACACCGTCTCATTACATTTTAGAAGCAATACAATTATAAATAAAATCAATCGAATTAAACAATTCTTGTACTTTTGGAATACAGTTTTAAAAAACATTCACAGTCAGTTTACATGTCATTGGAGTTCTTGGAAGGGGTAGAAGTCATGCCGTAGGACCCTTCCCTCACCTTGATCCGCCTGCCTGAGTTAATATTCGTTGGTTTGGGTTATTTTGTAACGGTTGTTAGGACACCCTCCCCTCCCCTTGACCTTCCGCCTCCCCCACCTCCAGCGCACCCGCCCTCCCTGACCTTTCCGCTCTCCCCCCCCCCGGTCATTATAAAGGTGCGTTAACATGAGATTGAAAAACAATTACACCAGAACGAACGGCATTATTCTACTCATATCATTTGCTAACGTTAGTTGTGGATTTATTTTTGGGTTATAAGATTTAAATAGAAAACTTAACTTAATCAATGACTTCACCATTTTGTGTAATTGTTAGTAGATAATTTTAATAAAACACCTAAAAATTTTTGTGAAGTTTTGTAGTTAAGTTACGTTATGGTTAATATGCCACATCATATCCTTTACTGTAAAATAAATACCCCAGAAATGGTTTGCGCTTTTTGGACGCAGAAGAAAGATGGTGCAGACACTTGAATATTGTTATTATATTTATTATTATTACTATAATTAGTACTTTCAAATGGCCCTGAATTTGAAGCATGTTACAAATATACAAAATATAATAAAATTATCGTAACGCGCGTTTTTGAAGTTCATAAAATGAAACCAGATTCTACAACACGTCCCTCATTAGTCTTAATGTTCCTCTGCCATTGTCATGACGTGTGTAAGCAAACCCGTTACGTATTTAGGAAGGAACGTCAGAAAACGACGAGACATTTCCTTCACCTGAAGGATATGGAGGACTGGAGTAGTCCGCAAAAGGGTAATTATATAAACTTATTTTAGCAGCAATCACGGTGCTGAGAGGGCTAAGAGAATCAATACGATAAAGAACACTGGACCACGAAGCCACGCTCATTAGCGTCTTGCAAAAAAAGTTGATCGGGGCAATTTCGTGTTTCCAAATATGTAAATATTTTTGGTCATTGGTTACTCTGCTGTAGAAGCGAGAAGCTCGGCGGTCCGCTCATATTTTATTACAGCCCAGTATTCATTGTTCGTGATTCGCGGGTAAGTAACTCAGAAGTTAAGATGTAAATTTTTGGGCATTCGCCATAGCGATGCAGATGTGTCATGGAAAAAACGGGACTGAGCACTAAACAATATTTAAAAAAGACAAGCAACCTATGGACGAGAAAATTCCAAGAGGTAATAGAGTCAAAAAATAGAACATCACTTAATAACTAAAAACATCTTGTAATTCATCCCCATTGTACTAGTCATTCAAATTGAATACACTGCTGGCTAAATTTTGGCAGCGTGTGCGAAGGTAGCTGACACACGCACAGCATACCAGCAAAGAATGGGCGAATTGAGAATTCACCCACTTGAAGTGTCCTCTGTGAGTAGTTGGAGCGGGGCCATCCTGGGACACTTAGTGCAAGAGGGACCTAAGTCGCATTTTGTGCAAGAGTGGACTAAGTGCTAAATAATTATAAGCAAATGAGATTAAGTAATAGTTTGATTAATTGAATAACTAATTAGACTAACTAGCCGATTAATTAAATTGATTAATTGAATTAATCGATTAATTAAATAATGTTTCGATATCAATTTATATATATTAAAGAATTCTTTGATATCAAAAAGTGTTATTGATTTATTGGTGTCATAAGGGTGATAGTTCGATTTGTACTCTATGACATCCTGAATTCGACTGACCAGAGGAGTGTGTTGTAATTGTTTATATAGAAGTTAATGTTGGTGTAAGAGTGGTATAAGTGCCCTTATATATTTTTTTTGTTGGTTTGTGACTGATATGCAGAGCGGGCTACATACCCAGGTCGAATGTCTGGAGGCATACTGAGTATTTAAATTAATGTTTTCGGCCAAGTAAATAATGTTTAATGAAAAGAGGCGTTGAAATAGGTCACAGAACGGATTACTTCAATCACTCCTCGAATAGCATGAAAGGAACGAACTGTTTTGGCGAAGCAAATTAAATAAGTACGAATCATTAACCAAAAGACTTGAAACAAATTTGTTGAACAGATTTTATTCGTATGATGAAATTGTTTACCTTAGTAAAGTAACTGATCTCCACTTTAATCACATAACATTGAATCTACAGACATTTATTCATGCGATTACCGAATGGAACATGACCAAAGTTAGTGTTATCAGGTTTAGAAGATAAGTGCTTCATTGTGTCGGATGGAGTACCAACTTTGCCCTGGGGTCACTACAGGATTCCAAAGTAAATTTTTTTCTTTCCCCATTACTTTGGTTTCAGCACCAATTTAAATATAGGGCTGCCATCACCACTGCCAGAACCGCACCCAACACCACACCCGGCTCCGCACCACACCCTGCTCCGCACTGTAATCATCATCACAACTGCCTTCAAACCTACTGCATCGAAATCTTTAGAGATATTTCTTCAAAGCTACTGCTATGGTCTAGCTGCATTGCATTTAACATCGATGCAATAACCCTGTTGTATTTATATCACCCAGGAATTATACTTCGCAGTGTGGCGTTACATCATTTTAAATCTATGAATATGCTAGGTATATTGAAGCTATGTGTGTGTGTGTGTGTATGGAGATATTGTAGATGATGGCGTGTCTAGCAAATATAATCCCGGATGTGACATGGTGGATGTTAACCACTAACGCCACAGCGGACGACCTCCTCATCGCCATTTGTAAAACAGTGTATATTTTTTAGTTTCAATTAATGTATATAATACAATGGCTGTGGACCACAAGGACGACACCCTGAATCGCCTTTTTTCTGTATATTTTTCTATTTTTAATGTTTGTAAATATCTTTATAATGTGAAATGTTAATTTGTATGAATGTATGTGTGTATATGAATATTTTAATAAAGATTGTTTAAGTGTTTTCATATCTAAATATAATATTAAAGATTGATGTAGATGATTGTGAAGTTGCAAATATTTTGATAATGTGTGAAAAGTTATTGAAATGTTTGTAAATATAGTTTTTAAGGATTTAAAAAAAGTGTAATTTTAATGCTAAAAGGGAATAATGTGACTTGTTATCGAGTAGTTTGATTTCCTTTGTTATATATATTTTTCTAACTTTCAGTAATTTGTGGGTGAATTGCAATGTTTTTTACACTAACAAATATGGAAATGGAAGTATGAAAATGAATTAACTCTGAAAAGTAATGGAATGAGGGAGAATCCCGAGAAAATCTTGTGAATGAACTCTGAAAAACACACAATGTTGAGACAAGCTACACTATTGTTAATGGTTGGGAAAAATTCAAGTTAAACGGACTCTTGCCCCACAGAGCAAGGTTAAGGAATGCCGAGACTCACTAGTTGACATTGACTTTGTCTTATAACAAACAAAAATATTAATTTTAACAAGTTTCCAAGGAAATACAAACTTAAAAATAACTCGATTTAAAAACTTATGATTTTTACTATAACATACAAAAGAAAAAATTACTCCGGCCGATGGCTGCTGTGAAGAGATATTATTCTTCAAATATGTACTGAAATGTATGGTAATCACACTTTTTTTTAATATTGAAAATAATTTTTTTTCAACACTTTAAAGATACATTATACAATTTGCAAGACTGGTTATCCACCAGCTTCTCCATCCTCCTCCTCCACATCCACACTTAAAACTTAAGACTTGGCACCGCAATTGACATCACAATCAGCACTGCAATTGACACCTCACACACTACCTCACACAGCACCTCACATAGCACCGCAATTGACATCGCAATATTTGGGGTAAGTCAATCAATCAGTTTGCCTGGTTTCTGTAGCGTGTTTAGAGAGCCGATGAGGGTGAAGTAGGTGTGAGTATGACTTTGTGTTGGGGAGTTGTAATTTTATATTAGCTGCGCATTTCATTTAATGACAAGTTAGAATTTGAAATATAAATTTTGTGTTCCATTCGGTAATCACATTAATACATGTCTGTAGATCCAATGTTATGTGATTAACGTGGAGATCAGTTACTTTGCTGAGGAAAACAGTTTCATCGCACAGTTAAAATCTGTTTAACAAATTTGTTTCAAGTCTTTTGGTTAATGATGCGTACTTATTTCATTTGCTTCGCCAAAATAGTTCGTTCCTTTTATGCTATTCGAGGAGTGATTGAAGTAATCCGCTCTGTGACCTATTTCAACGCCTCTTTTCATTAAAAAGTATTTACTTGGCCGAAAACATTAATTTAAATATTCAGTATGCCTCCAGGCATTCGACCTGGGTGTGTAGCCCGCTCTGCATATCAGTCACAAACCAACAAAATATATATAAGGGCACTTATACCACTCTTACACCAACATTAACTCCTATATAAACAATTACAACACACTCCTCTGGTCAGTCGAATTCAGGATGTCACAGAGTACAAATCGAACTATCACCCTTATGACACCAATAAATCAATAACATTTTTTGATATCAAATAATTCTTTATTATATATATAAATTGATATCGAAACATTATTTAATTAATCTATTAATTCAATTAATCAATTTAATTAATCGGTTAGTTAATCTAATTAGTTACTCCATTAATCAAACTATTACTTAATCTCATTTGTATATCATGATCAGGTACTTAGTCCACTCTTGCATGTAATGCTATTTAGGTCACTATTTCACTAAGTGTCCCAGGATGGCCCCTCTCCTACTACTTCTGTGGTTCGTTCAAGACTGTCTGAACGGACTATGACGCTCCGCTTGAACAACGTTTGGAGGAGTTTAATAAGTCGTGCTCTGCCAGGTCAGAAACCATTGATAATGAAAATAAGATCTGAGATATATATGGTCGCCTATACTTTGAGATGGTCGTAGAGTATGTGGTGGTTTGTCCTGTGTGTGGTGTTGTGGAAAAGTAATCTCTAACGTAAGTCAGGTGCGTGCTGAGTGGATGCTTTGATGGGTGGCATGCAAGCGCGCAACACAGTGCAATTACTTCCTTTTGCTGACTTTTACAATCAACCTCACAAAAATGTCACTGTGCCTGCCTGCATATACTTTAACGGGCGCACCAAGCAACATGCGCTCGGTAAAGTTGCTTACGATGGGTGGAAAGTAGTTCCATATGTTAACGTCGAATAAAAAATGTTAGGTAACCATTTGTGATAATTTCAATTATATCTTTCGCTTTGTGTTTTTTTTGTATGTCTCAGTGTGTTTAAATTGGCAGATATTATAAAATGTTTACTTTTCTAATAATTTCACAATTTCACTTGACCGACGTATGAATTAAGTGATGAGTGTAGTGGAAATGTTAATTTTACATACGGTGGAAGAATACACAACGTGCATGCAAGTAAATCTTAAGCAGGGCTTTCAAAAGTGCTCATTTTACCGTGAACGGCCTATAGGCTTCGTGCACTGGGTATCACAGTCATGGCTTCCTCACGCTGTGCAGCAGGACTGGTGACAGAAGTACTGGTTCGGATGTTCGACGTTTGCTGATGACAGACTGAGCTGTGTGGGACGGTGGCTCCATTTTGTTTGTTCTGATTTTACCGACGGATTTGTGGGAATGGAGAGGCCCCAGGATTATCTTAGGGTTTTAAGCCTGGGTCCTTAAACCCACTGCTGGAGAGAGCTACCCGTATAGACGCCGGGACTGTCATTGGTAAGAAAATGCGGAGTGCTACAGTGTCAGTTCTTCCTGTTTGGCCACTCGTGATCAATCACCAACCTGGTCTAGCGATAGCGTAGGCTGCATTGATACGGAAGTTATACATGTTTTGGCCTGGGCAGGTCTGGGTATCAAGGGTCGCGCACTGACTAATTGAGTTCCCCACTGCTGACAGATGATCGGCTTAGGTCGCAATTGCAGGATGTCACGGAACAAGTGGCCCAGTGCTGATCTCCTCTGTTTACCCGACTGTCGACTTCTAACAATATCAACAGTATGACTTTACCAACACTACAGTATGATGCGTGTCTAAAGATAACTCTGATTTTTCCGTATAGACAATTTAGCAGCTAATATTATTTTATAAACACCTGTTTCAGCTATTTGTACGAACCAAAAGAATACTTCTTGGAGTTGAATGATAACTCGAAACTTGTCTTTGGGCACGAAATGTTGTTTAAATGCTTTTGATGTTCAGACTACGCTAAAAAAATATCCAACCGTATTTGAATCACCTATTTTCTAGCAAACCTCTGCAATGTATGTACTTCATGTATTAGCCAGAAATATAAGGAATGAAGAAATAATTAAGTCTTTGCAGTTTTTCCAGGCATGTTGCGCGGACTCTCGCAGGCCCGGCTGGCGAAGTCGTGTGAAATCGCAGTCGCTCTCCCTGGTTCGGAAAGTTGCGCCAGGCGACGCGGAAGGCGATGGAGGAGAAGACGACGAATAAGAATCGAGGTGCCCGCCGCCAAAGTTGCTGGCGAGTTTCGAAACCCCGAGCGCTCGCTCGCGCACGCACACTCGCGCACACACGCGGGCTCGGCTCGACGCACGCACGTAACTCGCAGATGGCGTGAAGTTGTTTGTCGCGGGCAATCACGCAGCGAGCCGACCGCTGGCGACGCGAGAGGAATCGCCGACCAGGGGAAAGTTGGCCGGCCCGGGTTGGTAGCGCATGTGGGGTGTGCGTGTGTGTGTGTGTGTGAGAGAGAGAGAGAGAGAGAGAGAGAGAGAGAGAGCGAGCGAGAGAAAAAAATGAAAAAAGTACACATGCCTCGCTCTCCCTCCCCAGCCCCAGCGGTGACATTTTCCCATCGAGGACATCGTCGCCTCGATACATGGCCTCGCATAACCTCTCCTTCCACCCATCAGCCTGGGGTGCTCCCATCACTATCTCCTCTCATGTTACAAGAGCTTGCTGCCTCGGAAATGGAAATATCCTTCAGAAAACGAGGTGTAAATATTGCAGGATTTTATTCTCTATCATGCTATCTGAGGCTAAAAAAAGCTATACAAAGTGTATCTAAGTTCGACCGACAAACTTCGGTTGCAGGATAATCACGAAAAAAGATGAAATAAAACATATACTACCTACATATGGTCTAAAGTGAATGCTATTGGCAGTACACATTTTTGAAGTTGAACCTGAAGCAATGGTTTATTACAAATATTGGAGGTAATATTAAAAATGGAACAGTGTGTGCCTGGAAAATGTGTAATGGAACAAACATCTGCAAACACCACAAATACCCCTTTTTTTTTTACTTAATCTCCATGACTCTGTAGTATACTTGGGATTTAAAAGATGGATTGTTGTTCCACATGCCTACGACGAAGCTGATGATTGGTGGAAAAAGGGGGAGGGGGCTTGGGGGTAAAGTCGTCTTTAGTCATTTAAGGTCTAATAAACTTTTTCTGTGAATTAAAAGTTTTTCTAAAAATAAAAGTGATTTTTTATGAGGTAGATGTAATCTTAGTTGGTGGACAAAGATCTAGGTCAAGGCCGTATCACGTCATTCAAGATGTCGATTGTGGTGCCACGGTTCCTGCCATCGCGAGCAGGGTAAATGGGTTTTCTCAGAGTGTTCAGATGTCTTATATTCAATAAATATGACGTTTATCTCTTCGCCCCATTTTCATTCATTTTAATTTTTAAAAATAAATGAGACTTTTTCTGTATCTGTGGGTTTTCCATTCTTCATGACCAGTATTCATGCGAATTGGTGTACGGAGACTGTCTCGGGGTGATCTCATATTTTTACATTACATATGTATGGTAGATCTTCTAGTTCTGTAAGGGATGCGAGGCTGGCAGACATGACTCGACAATTACAAATAAAATCTCTTCAGGAGTCATTCTGCAGAAGTCAGCCTGCATAAGTCAGTCTGCGGGAGTCAGTCTGCAGGAGTAAGTCGGTAGGAGCCAGATTGCGGAGGACTTCTGAGGATTGTGGAAGATTGATGAATATTGTGGAGGATTGGTAAGGATTCGTGGGGAGGATTACTGAGGATTGTTGAGCATGGTTCAGGATTTGCAGAGAATTGCCGAGGAGGACTGAGGATTGCCGAGTATTGGCAAGGATTGCAGAGGAGGATTACTGAGAATTGGTGAGGATTTCTGAGGATTGCAGAGGAGGATTATTGAGGATTGTGGAGGAGTATTGAGGATTGATGAGGATTGCAGAGGAGGATTGCTGAGGATTGAGGTGTAGGATTGAGGAGGATTGCTTATGATTGTGAGGATTGCTGAGGATTAAGGAGGAGGATTACTGAGTATTAAGGAGGAGGATTGCTTAGGACTAAGGAGGATTGCTGAGGACTAAGGAGGCTTGCTGAGGACTGAGGAGGATTTGTCGAGGATTGGTGAGGATTGCAGGGGGGATTGCTGAGGATTGCAGAGGAGGATTGAGGGGGATTACTGAGGATTGAGGATTGCAGAGGTGGATTGGTGAGGATTGAGGATAAGGACTTCTGAGGAGGATTGCAGAGGATTGAGGAGGACTGCTAGGAGGAGGACTGCTAGGAGGCGGATTGCTGATGATTTAGGAGGATTGCTGAAGAGTGGTGAAGATTGCAGAGGAGGAATGCTGAGAATTATCAAGGAGGATTTCCAAGGATTGATGAGGAGGACTGAGGAGGTTAGTGGAAGAGGATTGCTGAGGATTGAGGAGTACTCCTAAGGAGTAGAAGTTAGTCTCTAGGAGTCAATTAGCAGGAGTCAGTCTGTAGTAGTCAGTCGGCAGGATCCAGTCTGAAGTAGTCAGTCGGCAGGAGTCAGTCGGTAAGCGTCAGCTAGTAGGAGTCAGTCAGCAGTAGTAAGTGTGCAGTAGTAAATGTGCAGGAGTCAGTGTGCAGGAGTCAGCCTGTCGGAGTCAGCCTGAAGGAGTCAGTCGTAAGTTAATATGGATGGTTAATTAGATGGTTGGTATGGTTGGCTGATCTGCTTAGTTAGCATGGTCGGTTGGTATGGATTGTCGGTATGGTTGGTTGGTCTGTTTGGTTGGATGGCCTGTTCGGCTGGTATGTTTTTTCAGCATGGACCTTAGTTATGATCCGCTATGAATGGTCAGGCTGTATGACTGGTTGGCATTAGCAGTAATGGTTGGCTTATCTTGATGGTCGTTACACTGGTCGGCTGGAATGACTGTGTGGTATGGGTGGTTCATATGGTTTGGGGGTGTTTTTGACTGGCATGACCGGTTCATATTTAATCTAGTATTTTTTGGCTTCTAAGGTTAGCTCGTATTGTTGGTTCGCCTGGTTGCCTGGTATGGTTGGTTAGTATGGCTGGTTAGAATGAAGGATTCACATGGGTGTTTGGTATGGTTGCTTCAAGTGGTCGGCTGGTATGGATGGCTCATATGGATGGTCTGTACGAATGGTTCATATGTTCCGTTCGTATGAACAGGTGGCATGGTAAGCTCTGGTTAAAATGTTCAGTGAAGATTTTCAAGATTTTGCGGAGAATTTGTGAAGTTTTTGTGCGAAGATGGTAGCTATATGATTCTTATTATACGACGTTCTTAGGTATTAACCAACATCGTCTGTTTGTATCAGTGGGTGGTATGGTCGGTTGACCTTTCTGGTTGGAGTCTTGCCGACTAAACAGCCAATAAAAACTGGCGAGGGTAGGTCGCCTGCTGATAGTCGTATCAAGGACGATCTGTGCTCTGCCAACTTTATGAGAATCGAACTAGATATTTTTTGAATTTTTTAAAAACTTTTTGCGATTTTTTTTTCGAGTTCAAGGTTTTTTTTATGTCACTATCAAGATCGACAACATTCAACATAATGGTCGGAGTCATCAATGTAATTTTATCCTCGATTTTTAGAAATATTTTTCGATTGTTTGCGATTTTTTTTGGTTGTTTATGATTGGGCGGAAGTAGGTTTGATATGGGGATGATGAATTTTTTTTGGAATTTTTTAGTAAAATATTGTTTAGAATCTTTCGGGTTCAAGGTTATCCAAGGTCATGAACACGGGGTCACGGTCACGGGCGTGAGGTCAAGATCAACTAGATCCGAAATGACGGTGGAATGACGTCACAACATGGCGACCGGTCCACTCTGATTCCGGTTCCCCGTACCGTTGTGTGAACAAATTTTTCAAGATAGCATTAAAAAAAAATTTATGAATATTTAAAATTAATTTATAAATTATAAACTTAATTATTAGTCATATGATGATGTTACAATGGTGCATGACTAGGTTCCAGAAGCAACGGAGAACTCAAAGGGTCTAAATATAATTTTATAGTTTATTTACAATACTTAAAATAAAAATATAGAATTGCATCTTTCAGATTTTGCTATCACTTAATATATCAAACACCTCGATGCAAAGTATAAATAGTTACTCAATACCTTATTAAATCGATGACTGAAAACATTTAACTATCCCTACTAAAAACAATGAAGTTAAATATTCTACATCAGTAGCTAAGTGGAGTGGAGAGATGTGGTCAGCTCATAATCACGAGGTATTGAGAGCTGATGAGGGTAAAACGAGATAGAAATAGAGCAGCACGGGGGGAAACGGGAAATCCCCGAAAAAACCCGCCGACCATCGGCATCGTCCAGTACGATTGCCACGTGCGAACACCCGGGAGGAACCCCGCCAGGAATCGAAACAAATCAATAAAAATACTTCAGAGGTAAGTCTGTCGTGAACTCCTTCCATCTCTGCTCCGCCGCCTATATGTAGTTCCCAACCACCGCTGCACACGCCTGGAAGCACCGTGATCACACCTTGAAGTCACTACAGGTCGCTGTATGTTCTTTTCTTAGCAAAGGCTGTTCACTATAAACTGAGCACTTTTGCAATTAACATAAGAAAAACGTGACTGCTCCTACCTGCATATATTTTAACGGGTGCACTGAGTGACATGCGCCCAGTAAAGTTGGTAACGATGGAAGGGAAAGTAGTTCCATACTTTAAAGTCGAATAAAAAGTGTTCGGTAACAAATTGTGATATTATAAATCATTGCTATCGCTTTATGTTTTTTTAATGTACCGTAGTGTAAAAATTAGCAAATTTTTTAAATATTTACTTTTCTATTAATTTTACAGTTTCACTTAACCGACGCATGAAGAAAGAGATGATACCCACGGCAATGTTAATCTTACATAAGGCGGAATAACACACAACGTGCATACAAGTAGATCTTAAGCAGGGCTTTCAAAAGTGCGAATTTTACCGAGAACAGCCTTTACCATGGCTGTATGCCGCCAGTAACCGCCATAGTCTACAGGAACACTCGCCAAACGCCTTCTCTTCTCCCACATGCGTACTCGTACAATGTTTCCAGCGGGGTAAAGAGTTGCTGTTATATATGCGCTATTGCTTTCTAGATGATCCCGCACTTACCCACGTCCAAAGATGACCCAATTCAGCATCGAGACGTTTCTCGAAAGTGGAGACAATCAGCGATCCTCTCGAAGGTGTAAATAGCCATCAGGTGTGAACTGCCAATAAAGCGAGTGTCAAACACATTTCAATTCCTCCTTTCCACTCCACATGCTACACTCGTCTCGCTGTTTAGACACGTGATTCGTAGGCGTCCACAGGTTGGAGGGCTGGGATGACAGACCGCCAGCTCTCAACAGTGTTTTCTCATAAGTAATTTATTTTAATGTTTTGTTTTTTCATCATAATTTTCACAGTAGATATTTATTCGTTAGAGTTATTGTAAAATTTTATTTCGGCGATTTTCCTCTTCAGTTTATTTTTGGCATAGTTAAAAATGCTTGTAAAAATTACTTTTTATTTAGCTTCTTACTATTTCGTTAGACTAAAATAACGTTTAATTTATACAGATATGAAAAGACGCCCACGAGAGAAGCTAAAAAAAATGGCCAAGATTCCCATATTGTATCTACTTTTCCTTGAAAAAGAATACTCCCTAAAAACATATGGCACTGAATAACTTCAATACGAACATCATCCCTCAGCAAGAAATAAGGCAAATGCCTTTTACGCTTCAGCCTCTGAATACAAAAATATATGATGTGCGAATTGTAACGTGTGCGACAGAAAATACCGTGGTTACTTGGAAAACTAGCTTTAGAAGGACTGTTAAAATACTACTCAACTTTTATAATTGTCCCAGGAACAGCTTACAAATGGAATTATATATTTTTTAGTGTGATAATAGGATATTACTTCAAAGAAGTGTACGAGTACTCAATTGTTTCCGTTGGGTCTCAGATATGGAGGAATATTCAGGTAATCGTTTAATACCTGAACAAAAGTTTTCAATCTGTGAGCTAGCAGTGTTCAGACTAATGTTTTCCGCGTTCTCATTTAAGAAATCTTAAGAAACTTGAAGAATTTGAGTGAAAACTTTGGCATCCAAAGCCTGATAACATCTGGTTGGCTTGGCCAGTCATTTTTTACTTGGTCGTTCGTAGTTGAGTGATCTGTAACACAATTCAGCTTCTTGCATCTTGTATTATCTTCCGAAATTACAGGATTTTTGATTAAACAGAAAATCTGTTTAGTCACACTGACATTGCATTAAATGTATCAGAGATTGCACTTAACGCTTGTTTTAGGCTGTTCACGGTAAACTGAGTATTTTTGGAAGCCCTGCTTAATATCTACTTGTACGCACATTGTGGATTCTTCCCCCATGTATCAAATTAACATTGCCTTAGGCCTGATAACTTAATTCATGCATTAGTAAGGTGAAAACGTGAAATTATTATAAAAGTAAATATTTGAGGAATTTACTGATTCTTACACTTGCATTCATTAAAAACAGACAGCAAAAGAAGATATTTTAATATTCAGAAATGTTTATCTAGAACTTTTAATACGACGTGAAGTGATGTAACTACTTTCCCTCCAACGTTACCAACTTGAGTGCTCATTTTGTGAACAGTCTATATACACAGAACAAAAACTCAATTGACTGTACTGCACACCGACCTCCGAGGCAGAGGTCGCTTCGGGCCACACGGTTCCAACTTGGAATCACGTTACAAGCCATAGAATGTGTGTGCCGTCTCTCGAGTTACGATAAGCGAGTAAGCTAACCTTACCACCGCCACCATCAACCTACCCTCATTTTATTCTTCGGCCTAATGACAAAAAGAAAGAAAACCTGGGTGAACGGTAGGAAGTAAGCAGTAATGAGAATGAATTATATTACAAGGTAGAAGAAAAGTGCCTTCGAAAGGCGCCCTGCACTTGACTGTACAGCATTCAGAACTCATGTTCTAGTTTCTAAAGCATTCAAAATGGAAATACTCTTTAATTGTGATGGGAATTTGGCACTAATTTACTGATTTTTAAATATTTAAGTAATTAAATTCTAGAAATGTATTTTACAGTGTTACGATAATATACATTATTTAACATGCAACATAAATCGTACGCTTTTTTGACGATTTTGGTAGTGTGTATACTAGTTTGTAACCAGTTGTTCATGTTGTACAATTGGATGCAGTAGTCTATTGTACACCACTGTACTTTTACCCTAACGGAAGAGTGCATTATCTCAGTAAAGGTCACGTGTGCTGGCGTAACAGCCATGGGAACCAACGGTCGTTAAACCAGAGATAGCGAGCTTTTGGTAGCTTGCTCTTCGTATTCGGAAGTTCGTGGTTATTAAAATTTCAATATAAACGTTTCTTTTATTTCTTTTCATTTTCCATTTGTCTCCCATCTTCGCGACGACCATCGCTAAATGACTTATTTAATGACCTTCTGTATGAACATTTGTTACCAGTCTTTTAACCAAATTTAAACCCACAAACAAGTGGCGATAAAAGTCAACGACTGAATAAACTTTTTTTTTTTCTTTTCCTTCCACGCATGTTAGCACCTCGCACTCCTCCGTTTAGCTGTTGTGTTGTGCAAGACAAGGACTGGTATCTAAGTTCAAAGGGTTTAGTGCGTTTTACGATGCTGTAAAACCAAACACTGTAAGTCAAACTTCCTCATCAAGATTCAGAGAGCCGCAGTTCTCGTTCGTCTGTAAGTAAACGGTGCCTGAAAGATGCGCAATCAACAGTTTTACGCGCGGCATATAAACGCTAGACGTCCAGCCCTCCAGGTACGCGCGCGGGTTGTAAAACTAAAAACCGACAAAACTGAAGGACATGAATACGCACAGCCTCAAGGAATTAAATTGCCGCTTCATCAGTCCGTGTTCACAGACGACGTTTCAACCGCTCGTTAAATTATATATATATATATATATATATATATATATATATATATATATATATATATATATATATATATATATATATATATATATAAAAAATCGGGGGTGCGGCTGTGTCCGGATACGGCCGTGGGTTCCACGCCGAATATGTCTGCGTTAACGAGTATTATTTTGTTTGGAATATGGGAAGGAAAGACAGTAACGAAGTGGGTACTTGGCTTTTATGGCTTAAATCGATACGTAACGATAATATATTTTATTTGACACCAAAATCAGCGCGCTATAGCCCCTTTCACACTATAAAATTCTCGCCTTCAACTATACTTGACAATAAAATCTGAGGATAAAATACAGCCCTCAAATTATTTTTCCTTCCGACAAATTATATCAAATAATCTTGAATGTGTTTGAAAATGAGTCGCATTGTCAAATTTTTTTATTAGAAGAATCTAATTTGAAATATTATTTTTAAATCATTTTCATAGTGCGATATTGATTTTGTTTTTCCATGCGGTCCATCACAGGAAGAAATGAAATGTAAGTAATATTGTAATTTATTTTCGTTTCTTTACTAAATTTAAATTTTATTTATAAGATATGTTTCCTGCACGATGAAATAAATGCCTGTGAGTTTTTAATATTATGTGCAGTATTCTCTTAAAATAGCATTCATGCCCAGACAGCTTCTACACAAATTAATTATCTTCATAATTGACTTCGTTTCCAGCAATTGTTCTGTATTTTAAATTTTACGTCCATTTTTGTCGTTCACGATTCTGATTGGCTGAGACCGTCAAACATCAAGATGCAAACTGAAGCCATCCAACTTTTTCAGACAAATGTTGTGGCGTTTATGACGTTTCGACGACGTCATAACTGTCAAACTTTATTTGACCAAACTTATTGGAAGTAGTTTGACGGGAAAATTTGACAGTGTGGCAGGAGCTTAACACATCAGAGTCACAAGATATACTGTACAGTACGGAAAAGATCGCCTCCTCGCCCCGCATATCCGCGGCACCAACTCAAGGTCGTGCTCGCATCGTGTAGTCAGTCGTATATAATCCATTCACGGTTACTTCAGCATTTTCTGAAGCCCTGCTAATGTTCAACTTCCAGGATATTCCTCCGCCTTGTGCAAATTAAGCTTAACTAAGCACGGAGGATTACACCAGAGGGGTAACGCACCACATTCGTGCGCACAGTGTAACAATATTTTGTATAACGGCTATTTCTCACTAGGCTCTACCAACATAACTATTTTGTCCCTGATTTTTATTCAGATTATTTATAAATGAAGCGTTATAATTTATAGATAAAATATGAATAACATTTCAATTTAACAGAAAAAAAAGTAACTTTTATGAACACACGTATAAAACGCTTGTGATACATGGCATATGTTGTAAATAACTAAACACGTCATACATGGGGAGATTTTTCAAAGGTTTGATTTAAAAAGGCCGAGGAAACCGTGAATGGACTATACCCGATAGAACGAGAACACATTTTTTTTCGATCGTGTTATTAGTCATGAAGTTACGATTTCGGAATGTATCACCTTGCAAACATTACGTCGTAATTTCCGTCCAAGTACCGCGTGTGTCGCTTTGATTGACGTATTCATGTTTAAAACAAATGTATAGTCTTTTCGCAGATTCTTCACCCTTTTTGAATCAAACCTTTGAAAAATCTCCTCATGTATGACGTGTTTAGTTATTTTAAACATATGCCATGTGTCACAAGCGTTTTATATTTGTGTTCATAAAAGTTGCTTTTTTTCTGTTAAGTTGAAATGTTATTCATATTTCATCTATAAATTATAATGCTTCATTTATAAAAAAAATTTGATAAAAAAACAGTGAGGAAGCATCTGAGTTGGTAGCACCTAGTCAGAAATAGTTCTTACACAAAATACTGTTACACTGAGTGCGCACGAATTCGGTGCGTTGCCCCTTCGGTGTAATTTTGTAGACTTAGTTAGGCTTAGTTTGCACGAGGCGGAGGAATATCCTGGAAGTAGAATTAACAAGCGATAATCCGTGCGACTCCCGAAGGTGGGTACGTGTAAGTCTGGCCGCTACATCACCGCGGCCCCGGGATTTGGTTTTGAAGTGGACGGGCGTCCCTGTGCGGTTATCGATTCGTACGGCGTACAGTTGTTGGCAATCAGCAGGCACCACTGTACACACTGAGAAAAAAGTTTGGTAGAACTGCAGTGGCTGTTGCCAAAGTGCTATTGCTTGGATGTGTGTGACGAGAAATGAAACATGTTGTTTGCAATTTGCTGAAACAACTATATGTTTCATCGCAACTGTTCAAACAAATGGTTTTTGATATGTATTCTTTTCAAGAAGCGTCGACTTAGAGTGTCCTTCCGCAGGCTGTTTTATATTACTAGAAGCTCATCGTTCAAGTGTTATTTATAACTAGGAACTCTAGAATTTCGCGAAAAGATTTCTGCAAACGCTAGATTTCAACACCCTACGGACATACCAACGGTTTTCTTTTGCTTATTGGTGACATATTTTTGTGAGATGATCTTCTACGTGACTGGTCAATCACAATTAGGTAACTTCAATCCTGCGCGTCTGTGATTCGCGTTATACGGAAAACATCCACTCACGAAAGTGGATCTGAGCTGAAGTGTTATGAAATACAACTGGCCGTGAATTATTTTCGCTAAATTCTGGTGTCCCTAGTTATAACTAGAGAGCCTTCACATTTCGCGTTGGAAAATGGCACCCAGCAAGACTCCAAAGACCTCTACACAGTGGAGTAGAAGAGGTCATTCGCTCGTTGTCTGCCGCCACAGGTCTCGTGTTCTAACCGGCTACGAGGAGTGTGCGGAGGTTCAGTGACACACGTCAAAGCTGCCTACTTTGCTATAGGCCTTTCGCGGTAAAGTGAGCTGCTCTTTTGAAAGCCCTCTCATTTGCAAAAATAGTCAATAAATATTTTTTATTTTAGCCTTAGACGTTAACTTCCGAGTGCGGTGGAATATACTCACTGTGTTTATTACTTTCATGGCAATATTAATTTGAAAAGGGGGCTAGAGGATAAAAAATGGCTGAAAGTAAAAAATAACTATGGCCTCAAAAGTGCTCTCTTTACCGTGAACAGCCTATAGTGAATTATTACATGAAACGATACAGTATTTAGTCATGCCTGTATTTTACCTCACAGACTGTGTTGTAACCACTGGTTTAGTTGTCTGGTTACAGTTTTCAGCTGCAGGGAGTCTGGACAGTATAAACAAGCCCGTTGCATTTCTAACTGTTTATGCTGGCCATGTGAAGGGAACGGGTCCAGGCGGGCGGGCCGGGGAATGTTGCTAGAGATTTAAAAATGGAAGTTTCTTGTGGTCGAGCGGTTAGAACACCGGCCACGGGCCTCCCACCATGGCTGCGGCAATCCATTCTGAGTTTTTGCACTGAGAGACTCGTGGAGGACGTTGCCGCTGGTTAGAGAGTTTTCTCGGGGTTTTCCCATTCCCTCCACCAGTGCACTTCTTTGCTGCTCCATACTATTGTAGTAGTGTAGAAATAGCATACTACGTGGCAAAGGCTCCACGTTACAGAGTTATCTGTGAAGAAGTGGTGTTTGATATTCTCATTCTTTTAAAATTAAAATAATAAAATATGACAGTTTTTGTTAGTTGGGCGCCTTGAAAAACAACAGTGGATCTGTTCTGACCACTAAATCACACATGAAATCATAGCATAAGAAATTTGTGATCAATCTCTGTATTAATTGAACGTTCTGAAAAATAGTTATTCAAATCTTAAAATTGGATAACTGATATGGTACACTCGAATAATTATATCAGTGTACTAATAAATATCAGACACATTCAGAATTATGATAGCAATGAAACAGGAACTAATTAAGTTAAGTTTAATACGAAAGCAAATTGAAACATATAATAACACTAACAAGACGAAAAAATACCTTTCCAAATCAAATCTTATAATAAAATATGTACGAAATCCTGCTGTCAGAAATATAAATTAACTGAATTTGAATTTAGTAGCGAAACCATAAAATTATCTCACAAATATTATATGACTGACACAGCAGTGGAGATTTCATAAGGTGATTGCGAAATAGAGTTCGAATCAATCCTTTCAGTCGGGAGCACATGAGATTACTGCACTTAAGCCTCTGGCCTTGCGGATAAATGTCCAGGGAAAATCTTTAAAATTATATTTATTAATTTCAAATGTTGTACGAATTATGGAAATTTTCGATTTTACTGCAAGTCTCTGAGAAATTTAAATGTTTTAATACCCTTGTTTCAATCTTTAGTATCTTGGAAAGGTAGGCCTCGACGAATTAATTCGACAGCAGGACTAGAATGGCAGACAGCTGATCTTACTCGAAACTATACATAGGCGGAGATGGCTGCTGGTATCCTGACGACATAGGAGTTGAGAAGTCCTCGTTTACGTCGTAGTCCTCTCCAAACTCTGTATACCACCGTAGAGGATGATGATAATACTGCGCCTCTACAACACCGGGATGGCATCTCGTCTCGATCCTTGGCGATTCAAGCTGTCCTGTCGTAGTTACCTCGTCGTCGGGACTCTCTAGTTCCATGATTGCCTTCATACTCAACGTTCGCAAGATTTTTTGCTGAACATTCTCTTTCAACAAAACAGTTTCTGACACATTGTTCGCGTGTTCCTAACAAACAATTTCACTAGGACAAAATAATATTCTTCTTTGTCTGTAGATCACGGATTTGCATTAAGTTACGACACTACCTTGATAGCAATATTTATTATGAAGAAAAACTTTATATGTGCAAGTCCATGATTGTTATAGAGTGAGCTGAATAAAAATTAAAATTTGATATACCTTCATAAATTAATCATGTAGAATTTTACATATAATTATTTGTCTCACGTCAGCTTATTTAAATAGTAACATGAATTTTATACTTGTTACATACGGAAATTATTGGGCTTAAAAGACATTAAACAATAACATTGACAAATTTCCAAAGATAGCCTGGCATCAAATGAAGCAATACAATTTTGAAATGATTTTGGGTAACCTCTGGTAAGGCTACTCCTTAAACTGTCTCATTTCACATCGCACTTCAAAGATAACTGGGCAGCTTCGGGTATTATCACATAAGCTTGTCCCTTGGAGGATCATATCTCCCCCCCCCCCCCCTGCTACTTTGATATTATTGCTTTTCCACCATGTAATGATTAAACGCATTGGACAAAAAATACGCACTACTGTTCTGCACCCAAACAATCGCGACATATTGTTGAATGAAGGAGACGTCCTTCAGACTATTTAGACCCAGGTACTATAGGTGTCATAACAGTAGTTCGCAAAGTGGAATGGATCTAACGTCGTACACCTTACGTCAAGTCTATCCTATCCTTCCTGGTCGTTGATTTAATTTCAATTATAGCCAAACAATCGCGACATATTGTTGAATGAAGGAGACGTCCTTCAGACTATTTAGACCCAGGTACTATAGGTGTCATAACAGTAGTTCGCAAAGTGGAATGGATCTAACGTCGTACACCTTACGTCAAGTCTATCCTATCCTTCCTGGTCGTTGATTTAATTTCAATTAAAGCCAAAAGAATTTGGGTGCACATTGAATGGGAAGTCTTAGTACTGAAATGACGTAGCGTTAACGAACTTCGAGTTGTTTCATTGCGCAAATTGAGACAGGCCGTACGCGAGTGTTGAAACAGTTATCGACATTGTGTCATAGCAGCATCAGCGGATTCTAACCGCAAATCCGTGAATGGGAAAGAGCCTAACTGGAGGCGTCTAGCTGTCTACCATCAATGTTGTTATTCCACTCTTCGTAGTGGCATTGACTGATGGATAGTAATCGGTGAAACGATAACGGCATGAGATACGTGAACCTTATGTGACCTTGATGATGCACACAAATTTGTTTCTCTCATTTTATGTGAAGTAAAAATATTGTACATAGAATATGTTAGAATTTCTTTTTCGATTGACCATAGAACCATGGCAGATTGTATACGTCGTATGTGCCCGTTTAAGTTCGAGAGGAATTCTGAGAGAGGGGGAAAAAATGGGTTATACTGTGCCGAGAATAAAAGTGACGCAAACACGTGCCCGTTTGCGCTGAAACTGCTCAAACGCTTACTTCGAACTACACATAAGCCTCTCCTGAAGCCAAACAATAAGATTTCAGACTGTTAGTATGTGGTATTCTTTCTGCGAACTCATCCCGAGTTTCTAGTTTTAATGTTAGTGTTTATTTTAACTTCGTGTCACTTTTCAGAGACCTTACAAGGATTTTTCTGACTCCTGTTCGCGTGACCATTTGGCTGCTGTTTTAAAAAACAATCTTAATGTCTAGCTGCATGCGTGATATAAAACGTGTTGAGTTATTCTATGCGTGCTCTGATTGCTCGCTGTAAAACTTTACTAGTAGCTAATACATGCTTCTAATCAATGAAATACCATTGCAAATCTATTAAAATTGCTTTACCTGTCTCAGTGACAAGCTACTAATAAATGTAGTGTCCCAGGTTTGCTATATTACCAGTATCTTTTCTTTAAACTTTCTACTCTAGTTGTACCGTTCAGAAACAATGATCTATGGCGTAGGGTTTTTTTACTTCCAGCCGGCAGGCACAGATGCATAACTAAATTTACGGTGATTAAAACAACTGAGCCACTGAGGGCCAAAACAAAGCTGCTCGATGACTCGTGGAGGGATTTGTTTATTTGCTAGGGCGGTAATAAATTAACAGCAAAAATAACTTAATTTATCATCCATCCGAAGCAAGCTTGAGACAATAAATCGTCTCGCATTTTCATCTATAATTTGTGCGCACACGTACGTTATTTTACTCAGTTCCCCCACTTCTCGCTCTTTCCTCTTCTTTATTACAAGATTATTTTTAGCTATTTTACAATAGGTATTCTTTATTGTAACCGTTAAAACGCGCCAACGTATTCCAGACATTGCGAAAAATTGCTGTGCGGACGGGCCAGTTCGACTGCTTCATTTAGCAATGTTATATTGCAAAGATGTAACGCGGCTGCGTGA
Organism: Dryococelus australis; assembly: GCA_029891345.1. NCBI lineage: Eukaryota > Metazoa > Arthropoda > Insecta > Phasmatodea > Phasmatidae > Dryococelus > Dryococelus australis. The sequence goes on from CM056994.1 coordinate 282,306,141, forward strand.
GGAAAGCAGGAGGTGCGTGGAAATTTGATGACAGTTGATATAGCAAAGAATAAAAGCTTCTTCCATAAGATATATCAGTGTACAGCAGGAACACGCATTAGAACAACGCATCACATAGCACGCAAGCAAGTAGTTAAATTTTTACAGTATTTGTGAGGTTAAACTCGCTGCAACTAAAGCTTTAAAGTCTATGTTCATTGCCATAAAACAATTTTTAACATCCTGTAAAAACTATTTGGTAACTGTGATTTGGTAAATAGGTGCATCGAAGGAACATACGCAGACGATGGGTGTATATACGTCTCACGAGAGCATTCCAGTCGCTTTACGTATGAAGTACTGTATACAGGAGGTATATGCAAGTATGTTACAAACTTTGTGAGGCGAGTCCTTGCCGAAAATGAGGTTGTTATATAATGCGTCTTATAGCCTGGAGTAAATCATAAGGGAGAAATTCGCCCTTGAAAATAGAAAATAAATATTGTATTTTGACAAAATACCGTGAACTACTTTGAAATAAAGTACAAATATCTAGATTCTGTTTTATGCTAACACGATCTGCAATCTGTGAAGAAATCATTTAGAATACTTACAGCCTTCATTAAAATAATGGAGGCGACCACCCCCTTTGTGGGTTAATTTTCTCTTCCATAAGATTCTTTAGAAGTTTTATGCCATAATTTCTATCAAGAGGGCCGAATGAACAAAAAAGGTCGTCTTGTCGCAACACCCACAGGTGAACCGTTTTCGAGTAAATTGAATAGAAACTTTGTTGCCTGAGGGGTAGGCACCCACATAACACAGGAAGAGTGACTGAACGACACGCTAATTAGCAACAAACTAATAGTGGACACTGTACTGTAAACGTACAAAGTGACATGTGCTACGTGTGATTCTGTGTGAGTTATGAACAGGTAATGAGCGATGCCTGGTGTATTCGAACTTTTGTTGTTTAATCGCACGTAAAGTTAAATACTCTTTCCATAAAGGCATGGTATCTTTTAAATTGTTTGGTGTGGTGCATTTACTTGACAGAAACTGAAGTGCTACCTCATGACGGAACCTTTGAGCATTGCCTCAACATTTATCGACACATCCCTCAGAACAGCACATGTGAGTGGCGGCACACTCGTGCCAGGCGTAGTAAATGAATGACAGGCAAGTCTAGACAGTAGTACGAAAACTGACAGAGGTTGAGAGAATGGAGTGCAGATATTTGGGTGGCTCTCGGAGTCTTTAAAGCCGATGAGTGTGAAGCAACGCCAAAATGCAGGAGCGGGTGGAACAGGAGATCCCCGAGAGAAAACCCGCCTACCATCAGCATCGTCCGACACGATTCCCATGTGCGAAAACCCGGTAGCGAGCCCGCCACAAATCGAACACGGTTCGCTTTAGTGGAAGGCGGGTAGTATGACCACTACATCACTGCGGCGCCGTTTGAGGTAAGATGATGTATGGTTAAGAGAGGTAGAGTGTAGAGCGCGTCGCGTTGCCCGTTATATGGGCCATCCGAACGTCACTATCAGATCGTGTTGGGAGCAAGGGGCGCGTGAAGGCACACACGCAAACTGGTTCTGTACGATTTCCACGCCCGACAGTAAACTATCAGGGAGGGCCTTTTGATTGCCAGGCAAGCACGAACGCAACTTCCTTGTCTACCATCCAGTGGTGCATTTCTACCGAAAGCATTCCTTGACGCCCAGCACAAACAAATTTGTGATCAGTTGGACCTTTTCGTGTTCCTCCAAAAGAACGAAACAAACTAGATTATCTAGGACGTTAAAATAAACGTTAATTATGAAATGTTATACTATTTGAGTTCTCAAGCACAGACAACACCAGCATGCGCATTGCATACCAATTGAATGCCACTAAATGAATTTAAAAGCGCTGGTGTCTGAAATTGGTTCAGTTGTCTGGGGAAGGGTCTAACTTAGCTGTGTAGATAGTGGAAGGTCACTGAAGTTCGCCGAAGTTGTGACGTCATCATTCACGGGTACAGAACACAGGAACGGCTCTCCCGCTCCTCTTTGGCGGCACATCCCCTGGTGGTCCTCAACAAGCTCGTCCTCAGCGGGCCGGAACAACGGAGGTGGACGTAGAACCGGAACTAGCTGGTATCGCAGCCAGTGGTCCTCTCCTCGCAGATATGGCTCTCCAAGTATCAGACACCGCGTTCTCCCTGGTTCGTAGTCGGACCCCAGAAGTCCTTTACCGGATCGTAATTACGTCTTGGTTCATCATATATGTCGACGTACTTCTTCTTTTAGCTGATAAGGCTCAGTATTTCACTAAGTACATGTAGCAATCTTGTTTCCCAACGTAAACGTCAATCTTTTATCGATCGAAATCGGTACTGTATTTCTTTACCTTCTGATTCCAAATTAGAATAAATAAGTTTTGTTCTAAAACGCTATTGTTCAAAAATTAATAAATTATGATGAGTCGGATAGTGTGGCCTGATTCTTTTGGGAAACAAAAGTAGTGCTATTTACATAGACAAACTTTCATGCAAAGAAACCACAGATAATCATTCAAATTACATAGTATAAACAACACAACGGTCAAACTAGATAAATGTACACATCTCACATCGAACATACGTAAAACATCTTATACAAAACATTACAGTTTGGCATTAAAATCAAATTTAAAGACAGAGAATAATCACAATAAAGTTATAAACATTGAAGTGTTTCATCGCCTTCTTTTGCAGTGATGTCAGCCGAGAGCAGCGTGGAATGCTACAGACTGATACCGTACTAAATTTGGTTACAAATCACAAATTTCACTGGTAACGGATGACCAAAGTACCAGAGTTTGGAGGCACGCAGGTATAGTTGATTCAAGGTATCTTCGGCCTTTTCTGAAGCCCTACTAAAGTTCTATTTCCAGGATATTCCTCCGCCTCGTGCAAACTAAGCTTAACTAAGTCTGGACGATTACACTAGAGGGACAACACACCCGATTCGTGCGCACTCTGTTGTAACAGTAATTTGTATAAGAACTATTTCTTACTAGGCGCTACCAACACACATGTTTTCTCGCTGTTTATTTCCTTCAAATTATTTATAAATGAAGGAATATAATTTATAGATAAAATATTAATAGCATTTTAAATTTAACAGAAAAAAAAGTAACATTTTTGTTAACACAAGTATAAAACGCATGTGATACATGGCGTATGTTGGAAACAACCAAGCACGTCATAGATGAGGAGGTTTTTCAAAAGTTTGATTCAGAAAGGCCGAATAGACTATAACTACTACAATCCCTCAATCCCTATCTCACTTTCGGGGCCGCGGTGGTGTGGTGGTTAGACTATTCGTCTCTCGCCTACGCGAACCGGAGTTCGATTCCCGGTGGGGTCGCTCCAGTATTCTCGCATGTGGGGATCGTGCCTGACGATGCCACCTGTCAGCGGATTTTCTGGGGGATCTCCCGTTTCCCCTCTCCTGTCATTCCGGTGTTACTCCATTCTCACCTCGCTTAACCCTCATCGACTTTCAAGACCTCGATGTTAAGAGCCGCCCAAATCTCTCCACTCCTATCTCACTTTACAGCGGCACATGTCTCGTACTACTGAAGTGAAGGCTTGGCGGAGCCATCGTTCATGATGAGCTTTCGTCACTGGTACAGGCTATTCACGATAAAGTGAGCAGTTTTGAAAGCCCTGCTTAAAATCTACCTGCATGCAAATTGTGTATTCTTCCGCCTTATGTAAGATTAACATTGTCGTGGACCTCATCACTTTATTCATGAGTCGCGTCGATCAAGTGAAACTGTGAAATTATTTGAAAAGTAAATATCCAACAAATTTGCTCAATTTTACACATCGATGCATTAAGAAATAAACAGAAAGCGAAAGAAATAATTTAAGATACCAGAAATGGTTTCCTAACACTTTTTATTCAACGTTAAGATACAGAACTACTTCCCATCTATCGTTGCCAACTTTACTGGACGCATGTCTCTCAGGGAGCCTGATGAAATATTATATGCAGGTAGGGGCAGTGACTTTTTTTTTAAGGTTGATTTCAACAGTGCTCACTTTATCTTGATCAGCTATTAGTAATATGAGTGTTGCTGAATGTACAGTTGTTCTACCTTCGTAGGTTGAGTGCCCTGGAGCCAATTTCCAGCAAGATAACTCTCGCCCGCACACAGATTTGTTTTCGTAGGGTTGCTTACAACACTTCCGCAGCCCATCGGGTCACCTGATTTGTTGCCCACCTATCATTTCTGCAATCAAATGAGGTGCCATCTTCCTACATGTCGCAGTGCTTATAATTCATTGCATAATTTGCAACAAATGTGAGTACATCTTCCGCAAGATAACTCACGGCGTTTGTCTGATTTCATACCTGTTCTTATCGACGCATGAGTACAAGGAACTCTGTTGTAGGTGGGTAGAACATTGTCCTGATGGACTGGTATTGAAATAATCCCTTCCCATTGTTTGTACCACCACGGTAATAATTTTTCGACGCGAATGCGTCTTTAAATTTGCAACCATAGTGGGAGGCAATGCATAAAATCCGATGATAACAAAATCGGGGGATACAGTTTATCATTGCAGCTCTAAATCTATCATCTACATTAAAAATTCAGTCACGAATATATTACGTTGAGTGAGAACTGTGATGAATCGCAATGGTGGAGGGGGAGCGGGTCGCACTTTTGAGTTCGTTTCGCTGCGTCTCATAATTTACGCGGAGTATAACTTTTGACTAGGAGAAGCTACGGCGCTCGTTTAGGTTTCAATCGACATCTATCGTCAAGATCAATCGTTTGCGTGTATAAAAACATTTTTGTAGCGTGGTTATGATGAAATTGTATGAGTTTAATGTGAAAATTAAGAATACCTAACACAATTTCAGCATATACTAGTCAAAAAACCAAATCGAACTAGAGAACTCGTGTACGGTTGGAAAGAGCATCTCAAAAGCAATCCTATGATTTCCATAAAACTCCATATGATCGAGTGAAGCGGTGCCGGGAACGTAAAATAAACATCAAGGCGTCCGAGCGCGTCAACGTAAACGTATTCACGCAACACAAACGGCCGTGTCGCCAACAGATCCAAATAAAATGTTTTATCCAATTGTTCCTCCATGGTACGCAGAGTTTTATGGTACTAAGTGTACAGCAGTAAGATTGCAATAGCTTGGTAATTAGTTAAGCTGTTTATGAAATTCCATGAGGGTGTCGTATTGACTCATTACATTTATTAATCCTCAAACTTAAACGTCTGGGAGTTTCGTCGGACATGCAGTGAATTATCAATCTGTAGCTTGTACAACTTGAGTTTGCGTACATGTTAACGTGGACTACCATGTGTGCGAGATTCCCTGATAACACCCGTTTAAATTACATTTAGTTCACTGGTAATTAAGATCATATACAAGCTCTGATAGGTATGTTCTGTCTTTCATTTGCACATCCTTTTGTGTAATTCGAAAATTAATGTTGCCATGGGGCAAATACCAACCTTCAGGAGTAGATCCGCATACACACTGAAGTCGTCAGAAACATACATAAATACGTTGATATTACGGCAGTGCTTTCTTCAGTGCGCATAAAACTAAGACATTCCAGAGGACACCAATTTAAACATTACTTAAGAGTTTAACATTTCACTGTATATAATTGTTTATTCTTTAATAGATGCAATAACTAAAAGGATTTTTCTTTAAATTTGATTTTCTAAGTTTCTAAATCAACTGCGTACTTGCTACAGCTACAGAGGCGTAATATTGTTACGCTTGCAGTCGCCAACCGTAAATTACTGTATACATAACGACTCTCAATTAGACCGATAAACTTCGGGAGGCGATTCTTCATGAAAAAGTAAAACGAAAACATATGTGGCACTTTATACCTAAACCGAATATTAAGTGGGGTATTAGCCCCCCCCCCCCCCCAAAAAAAAAAAAAAACGAGATTTTAAGCCTTATTTGTGCAAAATATCGGCTCTTACGTTGAAGGTCCCGATAACATACAATAATGTTCCGAGAGTTGTCATAGAATTTTACTTCGTTACCGGCATTTTGCACAAATACGGTTGAAAACTTCGTTTTTTTTTTTAAGGGCTCGTGACTCCCTTAATATTCGGTTTAGGTATAAAGTGTCGCATATGGTTTCCTTTTACTTTTTCATGGAGAATCACCTCCCGATGTTTGTCGGTATAATTACGAACCATTCTGTATATTAGGTGGAGCAGGGGTGCTCCGTTTTCCACACGACGAGAGTGTACGTGAGGGCTATTTGTGGCTGGCAGCGCGAGGATTTACTCTAATAGGGCAGGGTTTCCGCCGTACTGCGTGAAGCCTGCGATAAATCCGAGAGCTTTACTAAGGTTTCTGGCACGTCCTGCGGGCAATCGCCGGCCTCTTCCCCACGGCTCCACGAGACGCCCGGCCAGTTTGTTTCCACGGCTGGCTCCCTGCTAAAAAAAACTTGTGTGTGATATAAAGCAGCCGTGCCCAGTGTTTTGCTTTCCCAACACTTCCACATTCTCAGCTCTCGCTCTCGTGTGCTGAGACACACCAACAAAATGCAGGCTGGCTTGAACGGGCACCCGACAAAATAAAGTGAATTTTCTCTCAGCCAAACTCTCGTTGCAGTACAACAAACTGTGTGTTTATCTGGCTCTCCTGAGAGAGGTCGCTGTTTCAAATCCTGTGGGTACCGCATTGTCGCCATTTAATCTGTAGTAGGTAAAGTCGTCCTTGGACTATTCATTCAACTATAGGCCATTCACGATAAAGTGAGCACTTTTGAACACCATCTCATTAAAAATAATAGTCGATAGATTAGACGTTAACTTCTGAGTGCGGTGGAATATACACACTGTGTTTATTACTTACATGACAATATTTAATTCAAAAAGTGCTTAAAGGCTAAAAAATAGCTGTAAGGAAAAACTGACTAGGGCTTCAACGTGCTCACTTTACCGTGAACAGCCTATAAGGGGGAGGAGATTATTGACAGCGGCGACCCAGTTGAAGTCACAGTTCCTCGTTTTTTCCCCTGCTGGAGAAGCCGATGAGTTTGGAGGACCCGCAAGAATATTATGGGAACTAGGACCCTCTCTGCAATGCGGCAATTAGAGACATTTCTGCGCGATGGCCTACGACCCTATAAATATTGAAGCGGTTTTATGGTCGGGAGCCTTTTTCGGACCCCATCTGCACGAGTGCGGTGGGCGAAGGGAAATGCGATGAGGGATGGACGACGACGGGAGATTGCGAGACAATGAAGGACGAGATGTTCATGGTGTGAATAGACGAGAGGGCTCAGTGAAGCGCTTATCGCCTAAACCTGATAACACCACTTTGGTCATGCATTCGATTTAAACCTCTTGATTTTGCGAACGGAACTGGTATTGGGTCCCCAGAACCCTGGCGCAACTCTTTAGGTTTTACACCCTTCACTTTACGTATACACTGCTCATTTGAAACAATGTATGTGTAAAGCTTGGGACGTAAACCTACAAAGTGTGTGATGGTGTGGCCGGCACATTCATCCTTCATCACTCCGGTACAGCCTTTGTTCTCTGCCGAGAATCCTTTTGGGTTATCGAGCGCAAAGTTAGTAGTATCAAACAGCATCTTTAAATCTGGGGCAATTACTACATAAACATCTCTACAAGCAATTCCATAGATCATACTGTCTTTATCGCAGTATAACAGGTGCAAGGCTGGCGGAGGAAATTTCTGACACATGCACTGGTAATGAAATTCATATAAGATCAATTTGGAAAGATCAAGAATGGCAACACTAGTGTACAAGGGCTTGTTAAATGTAACAGAGCTCTTTGACATTTCGATAAGTACAAGATTCTCATCGATGATTTGTCATGCCTGGAATGTAGGATGCCCAATGAGTTCTGTAACCCCATATATAGTGTCATACCTGGCAACGACTCTTATGTCCCTTTTCCGGCGGACATTCTGTAAAGTTTTTCCGTACACTGCATTATTCATTAGTTCAAAAAACTATTTCTGATAGTCATTCACAGCCTGGGCACATTTTTTCGTGTTAAACTCCATGTATGGAATAATTTAAGCCTTCTGCTCAAAGTGCAAAACACAATGAACAGAGTCAAGTGTGGCCCCTTACATCAAGTACTGCCTCAGTGATTCCCCATGAATAACATAATTCTTCCATGGTGCAAGAGTCAAAAGGATTTTTTCATGCAAGCCGTTCGGAGGTATGCCATTTACTGGAGCCAAAGGCAGATCGGAAAGCACCCCATGACATTCGTCTGGAAACGACAAATTCACTTCCACAAAAAAAGCATGTGTCCCCATCATTCGCCGTTTTCACAAAATCCCACGATGAAAAACATCAGCCTCGACCCAATCGACATGGCCAATAGGAAGCTTGCTCTTCATAGTGTTGCTGTACAGGCTACTTACGTCGAAATAACAGATATATTTCGATGCCACACTAGGGACGTATTCTTCACACATGTAAATGTTATTGGCTTCCACACACCTTCTGGAAACCTGGGTAATGCCGCTACTAACCCCGCATTCAACAAAAAGGTACATATCAGGGTTGGTCAACAGCACTAGCCACGCATGTGTCATTGACAATAAAGTGTCCCATGCAAGAGACAGAGCTGTGACATACATGTGGGGTCAAGACAGTAATGAGCCAAACATATGGTCCTGAAATTTTCAAAAAGTCTGCCAGCAAACAAGTGTCCATATGTAAATACTGAATGGTGTACTGCAGCAAGTTTATGCAGTGGAACGAATCCCATGTGGCTTGGGTATGAGCGTAATCCTCATTGATAACGCCTTCGCCTTTAATGACTTGAAATGCGTCCTTTGGTGGGAGTGACATGCACATCAGACTGTCTTCACACTTAACAAAGTCATAAGGAAACACTCCCTTCCTTTTCGCCAATTCAAATAGAGTGTTGTCTGGAAACATCGAACAGGTGATACTCAATTGCACAGATTTCAAATTACCTGCCAAAGTTTCCAGCGAGGAAACATAAATTGAAATGTTGCGCCTTTCCTTCTGAGTCAATCCCTTTGGGAATACATTTGGTGATGGGCTCATACTTTTCAAGGGTCATTCCAACCACCTCGATTCTACCCGGGTTTTCGATTACCATCGTACCATTGGGTTTTGTTACGTGACGTTCAGCCAATGGCTTTATGAGAAAGTGAGCATCATAGTTTTCAGATTATGAAAGACAGCAACAAGTTATTTCTTGGGCAGTCTGAAAATTCAAATTGCATTTATTATGTGTGTGGCCTCTTATTTCCCTGGTCAGATGGTCATGGTCGACCACAGTATCTGTACTGTGTTCCTTCTTACAAATATGACAACTTTTCTGATCCACCAACCTAACTTTATCAGCAGGGGGTTTTGGTCTCATTGGAACAATCACATGGCATGTTCCTGCAACCCACTTTGTCAATTCACCCAATTTATCTACTAACTGGTTCATACAATCATCACCTATAAACTCAAAGAAATTAGCTAAATCTGGAATGTATGAACAAATCAACAAAAGTTACAAGCATATGGAACATGTTGGTTGATGCTATTCGTATCACTCATGTTATCATTGGTGAGGCAAGTGGACAAGGATTTCAAATTTCTGTGTCGCAATAGGCGATGAAACCCAATCTTTACTGTTTGCTGTAACCCTGAAATTGCAAGTACTTGTCATCCCCACTATGGAAAGTACTGCGAACAGCCTAAAGTTGCTGACAGAGATCATTACTATAAATGTATTGGAGACAACAATCACAAACAAATTTCCTTAGTCTATCTTTACTTAACTGGTTGTTATATGGAAACAAAATGTAAATATGCATCATTACCACAAGCGCAAATTACCAATACATTTACGTGATGTGCATGTTGAACAGGAGAGATATGCATTGGTACAATAACCCCTAGATAAGCGAAAGATTCGTCAATAATGTTACTATCTTTAACCACAACACAGAAGACAGTGATAGAAATGCCACTGTACTCCTCAAACCTTCGAATATCCTGTCACACTACAGTATCCGACAGACTTTCAGTATCCAAAACCTCATAAGCATTTGGATATGAAGAGGAATGACTGACAGTTTGTGTTGCAGGAAACAAAGCTGATACAATGGCATAATGGAAACACAGTCCCTCAGGACACTGCACATCAATGAAGGCCTTCTTTTTGGCAATAAACTTGAGGAGCTTAGTGTGACCAGCACCGACATTGAATGTTCTAAAGTACAAATATGTGACCATCCAAGTGCATAATTGGAAGCAGACTCAAGCTGCAACCACAAGCACTGAATTCCTCAAGATTTTTTGTGAGGTAAGGCTTAATTGTTTCGTTGTAGATTTCGGCCACATCGGTTGAATTCAAGACAGGAAGTGATTTACTTTGAAAGTAAAATGTCTGCATAGCACCTTCCTCAGCCAGAAAGGACTTCAAATATTTACACACTTTGGTGACACTAAGCATTATTGGCTGGGGTGATGCAGTTGTTAACTTTAACAAAGGGACACTGCACCTTCTAAAAAACCTTTCAAAATCTGCATCAGCCTCTACTTGATCATTAAGTATGCACACATCACTGAATCAATAAAGCTACCACTGAGTGAGAGGAATTGGAAAACGAATTATTTTCCATTTCCCTAGATGAAGTCTCTCTAACTGACTCGAAAGTCGGCTGTGAAATGGACGAAGCATTATCTGAATCACTTGGATTTTCCATGTCAGATAGAAACAAATCCTCTAACAGGAGATCTACTTTTCCTTGTTTGGGGGAATGGTCATGTTCCGATATGTTGAAGTTGATGGTCTTTCCGTGTGTGAATCAGCCCTCGAATCACTCAAGAAAAGATCATCCAATAACAAATCGAAATGATGCAGTTTAGGTGAACCAACAATGTACTGAAGCTTGTACTAGGCGTTCTTTTTATTTGGGACTCAGATTCTGAATCACTAATGAAAAGATCATTCAACAAACTAGTAAAACTATGACGTTTTCCCTCACTTATTGTGACAAAATGAAATTTTTGTTACGCAATACAATAATTTCAAAACCACAAAAAATATAAAGTGCTATGTAGTGCTGAAAAAGAGAAAAAAACATTATTATAATGCCATGCAATGAAGTTGTGTTGTATCTGTAAATAAATGTTTATTAGTGGTACAAAAATTTGTTGATGTGATAATTTAATAATACACAGAGGGGAAAGGCGACATACTAAGTATTCCTTTAAATTTTAAAATTACTGTTTTAAATTGGATTTAAGAAAAATAATAATTTCAATGAGAGAGGTCAGTTGTCTTTGAAAACCAGCACACATTCTTTGTGCTTTGTAACAAGTGAGCTGTGTTTACAACACATTTAATACTATTACCCTTGTATTGAATATACACAAGTTATTTTACTTTGACTAGTACAAATGATTTGTTTAAGACAAAATTTTCAATATTAATTTTTTTATGTTAAATGCTCGACACTGTAAAAATCAAAGTAATTGACACTGTAGAAACTTGAAGAATTCGACACTGTAAAAAAAATTAAAGTATTAGACACTGTAAAAATGTTTCATAAACTTAATAACAATTTTTGTCTAAAATGTTTTAGTGAAGGGAATTAATCTGTTACACTCGAAAACTAAACATCTAAAATACTTACTTATATTTTTAAAAATCCTCAAAAATTACTTTTGTTTAAAAATTCTTAAAAATTACTCAAATTTTAAATCTTCTAGAAATTCGAAAAAATTATACTTTTACAACTAAATAATATACTTAAAACTTCCCCCACCCACCCTATTTTTATACATTCCACAATCGTTAAATTCACTCATGTCTATTTATTCATAAGTCAGTCATCCTTCACCAAATAACTCATTCACAAAATAGGCATGGGCACAGCTGGTGTCCTCCAAACATGTTGTGCATTGTTTGGCATAGTTCCGAAATATTTTTCTATGTTGAATAATTCACACCCAAGCATACATCAAAATCCCTCCCAGATTGTCGTAAAACAATTTAAAACTAACTAAAATATAAAAAAGCACCACCTTTCCCTGCACTCATATCACATTCATACACCTACTCAATAAATTTTTCTGAGACTACTTTGTATTATATTCGAGATGGTTTTAACATATTTTTTGCGAGAAGTTAACAGTGTACAAAGAGCCTCAGTCTGTGATAATGTGATTGCTTCTGTCAATTTTAAGAAGAATGGTGGTCACTGAGTGTCTCTCTATCTACTACATTAAAAACTCTCAAATATACATCAACAACCCCCTAGAATTACTTACATAATCTTTTCCAGCACTCATACTCACAGTTATTCAACAACTTTGAAAATGAAATATCTTAAAAACTACTTAAAAATAAATTATATGTCCAAACCACCCCCTCACACATATAAAAAACATTTCAATTGTAAGAGATACTCAAGGTACATCCATCCATAAAATCACACATCCCTCACCAATTAATTCATTCTGAGCAGAGAATAGGACAGAGCTATGTGCTCTCAGTATACAGTAGGTATATCCGGCTTAGTTTTTCTTTTCTTTTTCTTGTGCCATAATTCACACATCAGTCATAACCAAAACCCACCATTGAAATCTCTCTAAAACTACTTAAAATTACATACCCAAACCACCCAATCACACATACATAAAAAACATTTCGATTGATAGAGTTACTCAAGGTTTATTTATTCATCATTCAGTCACCCTTCACCAAACAACTCATTAAGATGATAGACTCAGGCAGTGCTGTGCACCTTCAAAACATGATGTGCATAGTTTGGCATAGTTCCCAAATTTGTTCTATGTTATATTATTCACTCCCAAGAACACAACAACCCACCCTTGAACATCTGAAAAATACATAAAACTAACAAAATTATCAATATCTTAACAAACCCAAATATAATACAAGCAATTCACAAAGAAATTTTAAAAGTTAATCGATTTCAATCTAAATCTAAAAATTTTGAAAAATTTATAGAAAAAATGAAACAAATCGCAAAGAAATTTTAAGCGATTTGTGAAAAACCTGGTAAAATTCTAAATATTTTAAGTGAATTCAGAAAAAAAAGTGAAATGAATATTGTTAAACGTTAAATGAATTTAAGCAAAATCCTAATAAAGTGGAATGATTTAAGCAAATACTGGTTGAAATTTAACATTTTTTAACAAATTCTAAAAGTCCAAGAAATTCCGAATAAAGAATTGAAATGAATGAAGCAAAACTAATTTAAAATACTCCCATTAAAAAAACTCTCAACAACCGTATATATTTATGCGATTATTAAGTACAATTCGTTAAACAAGCATAATAGTTATTATAATATTAACATGAAAGCAAACAATGTTAAAAAGCCCTAATGTTAAAACTATTTACTTACATAAAGTATGCTACCAAAGGTGGTAGGTGAGGCCTGAACTCCATTCAGGTAGGTAAGGCTTCAGGCGATACCTGAAGCCCAATTGAGTAGTTGAGGGCCCTAGCAGGGCCAAGCTCTGACCGTGGGTAGCAGCCCACCTAGGCTGGGCCGATGCTCTACTGACCCCGTCCCGAGCTAACCGTGGGTGGCTGCTCGCCCAGGCTGGGCCAGTGACGGTCTGACTCTGTCCCAGCAGACCGCCAAGGCTTCCAGCAGGCAGTGGGGGTGAGAAGACAATCAGGCAGCGTGCAGGAGCAAAGAGGCGGTCCGCACCCCATGGCCGTTGGATGAACAATGACGAGCACTTCTCCTGCACATGTATATATAAGCCGACAGACACCCTCCTCCCCGCCATCCCCTGGGAACTTATACGAACAAGGCAAATAGACGGATATGATAATAAAACATAATTTTATTAAAGTAAATATGATTTTCTTAATGAATTAAATTATTTTAATGCAAAATTAAAAGATTTTTAACAAACTAATGCATTTTCTGAGTTTTCTCGTTTACAATTATACTGAGTTGGTACTGCAATGTGAAATATGCATATTTCTTCGGTATTAGTGATTACATTTAATTTGAATTATGTCATTTGAATTTTCGTATGGATTTCTTTTGCAATACGATTCCAGAACATAATAGGCTTTGTAATGCAGTATATGCTGTTTTTCTCTTTTGAATAACAATTAGTAATTATTTATTTATTTTAATTATATAATTTGTAGTTACATAATTACTTATCAAGCATTGTGTACATATATGTTAGTGTACCGTGTATTATTCCGTGAATGAATGTTGAGTAACTCTTATAATGACACTGAATTATATTACCCATGGCTTAGCTGGGAATCGAACCCAGCTTATATTAACCATGCCTTACCCGGGATTCGAACCGGGAACCCTCGTCATGTACATAGGGTTCATGCTAACATAATGATTTCCCAGATGAAAGAATGGCATGTTACTCATATGCAAACCAATCCACCATTGAAAACTAATTAGTAACGAACACTGTATATATTTACCTTGTAAAACCCCTGTATCTTATAAAGTTAAAACATGTTTGAGGATTGAACTTTATTTTTTCTAATTTTATAGCTCGATGTATGTAACACTTTGAAGAAACACCCCCAGTACATAATAAGTAACCAAACTCTTCGTTATCATGTACAAATATATGAATATCATTGTCACATTCTTCAAACTATTGAAATGGTAGAACATTATCTGTTGTATAGATCAGATGTTTCAAATTATATTATTCCTGGCAAAATGATGCTACAATATGCTCGCCCTTAGATTTAAAGTTAGTTTTTTTCTCTAGCCTGTACAATCTGCATTAATTTACAATATAATTCAAACTGTTACAGTTAGTCCAACTGGAATCAAAACTACTTGGTTAATTACACTATGTCAAATATTCAGGCCAGTATGAACATTTGAAATGAATGTCTGATTCACACATTTACCTAACACCAACATGTGAATATGATATGCTATAAGTCACAGAATACAAACAATTTTTAATAAATGCATACTTACAAATATGAGAGAATGTTATTCTGAATTTGCCACTTCACACATTTCCTTCCAACGGATTGTGGTTCCCTGATGAGGTCTGGTGAGTTGATAGGTGCTTACCCCATTGCCATGCTCTTCTTCCAACTATTTGGTAAGCCTGGCAAACATTAGGTCTTCAAATGTAGATGGTAGTTCAATGTCGGGGCAGAGATATCTCACAGCAGAATCATTGCATGCTAAACCTTCACCAATGCGGATGCCGAGACTGGAATCGAAAATTTAGCACCAATGTTCGATATTGTTACTCACTTGAACTTGTAAAATACCATCATAAGGCTTAAAGAATACTCTTTGGTAACTTATTTGCAGGACCTTGTATGCGACTGTAGGCTCAACGATAGTAACCATGACTGACGATTTAATATTAAATGCTCTCCTTTATATATCTCGCAGATTAGATGTCCTTGCTTTGAAAAAACATTGCATTGCCACATACTACAGGGAGACTTAAATTCCTGGTTACATTCATGTGTAACATGCTCCTTGTTGTCACATTGTTCGCTCCAAACTGTAGGAATAGAACAGCAATATTCCTTCTGTGTGATGTATTCAATTTTCTGGCATGATGTGCGTATTGTTATGAATTTAGATAAAGCTTCAAATTCTGCTTAACTCTCACTGCTAGGTAGCGTACTGTCAGCCTGCATATTATACAAAGGACAAAATCTTCTTGCAGTCGAAAACTTTTAAAGCATATGTCGGACTAATTAACGAGAAGTGCCAATGTTCTTCTCCGTTACACATTTGAATTTGTAGTGGACCCTGTTCTTCAAGTCGAAACCACACTCTCCTATAGTCTGAAGTAGCAGTAGCGTATTGAAGTGTTGAGTAGAACCTATCCATCATAACTGATGTGCCGCTGTATGTTTGTTCCTTTATATATATTTTTTTTCGAAACAAATGTTTACACATTTGGTCCGGAGTGTACCATTGAGTATGTTTAAACATCATCTTGAATTTTTTTTTTATTTTCTTAATGTCATCATGGTTAAATCGAATTTACAAACACAAACATTGCTCCGCCAAACCTTCCAATCCCACATGCCACAAGGCGACAGTTTAATTCTGCTACATCCTTGTATTTGCGTGGTGTGTTGCTTGTTATTATATGTTTCAGTCGACAAGGTGGGAATGCTGTAGAACTTGCCACTTAAGTAATATTTTATTTGTCTAAATCCTGGTTCCTTAATTATTTCTTCACTTCTGTTTTTAAAACACACATCCCAAGACGAACAGGGCAGTTCTCTATCGGGTCGCATGTTAAAAACCGAGCAGTCATCTTTTTCATAAGACAATACTCGTTCTGTATATTTATTTCCTGTGGAACTTTGTACAAAGTTCCAATGTTCAACTCCATTACACATCTGGAATTGGGAGTATATGTTTTTTAGGGATTTGAACCACACTCTCTTGTAACCTTGAGTAACACTCTTGTACATCTGCTCTGGATTGAATGTCTCCATTTCAAAGTTTTCATGCAGGTATGAACCTGTAACAAACCAATTTTAAAATATATTTACTCGTAGGTAGGATGCTGATATAAATACTCTCTTAAAGTTTCACTTTTGCATTGCCAAGACATTTTTTATCACAATTATTAGTGTTATAGCGCTTTACTAACGAATTAATCCTTGAACAGTCATGATATCTTCTGATATTTACAATTTCTGCATTAGTCAGACTTTTTAAAATTTCCTTCTGCATTTCTCCAAGTACGTATCCCGGATAGGCTTCGAGAAGCACATTGTTCACATATTGGAAACTCTCTTCGTAAGCTACAACACTAGAATGCCATTTCAAACCTTGTACTTCGTAGGTTTGATGCCAAAACATAATTTTCAATTCCGGTTTTAAAGCAAACAAAGATTTGGAAGCTTTGAAACTTAATACTTTTGTGTCATTATCATCAGTTTCATATGAAATGGCAAGTTATTTAATAATAAAAGACTTGTCGTAATGGTTTGCAAATCCTTCCGCATAGCACATCATGATTAGACTTTTTCACTCATGCTTACATCAGAGTTTAACAAGTTTAATTTTACAATACTGGAATCGTCTCTTGGTAAATCGGGATGATTAACAAGGTTCATTGCGTTTTACCACCTTCGCATTACACAATCTCTTCTCAGATGGATTGTTTTCGTTGATTGAAAAAACCGATGTACCATACAGGCAATCTTCGTCACAAGGCAAATCCAAGACTATATCCTCATCGCCTCTTAATTCTCCTCAGAGGAATGGATACAAGTGTTGAATTTCGTGTCCCACGAAAGTAAATATAAAGGCTTTAGGTAGTAGTAAAAGGTTCTCAATATCTAAATTTAAAAGCATTTTGCTTTTTCTGTACGCTAAAATGGCATTAAACACTCTCACACATTCTTCATCTCAGTTATTGCGGCAGCGCTCGCTGTGCATATTACCAGCTGTTGAAGTTGTACACTGATGAACGCCTTGGAGAAGTCTGTTGATTGATCTAAACTTCTCAGAGATGGTTGTAGTATGCCTCAGAGAAGTGTGTTGAATGATGTAAACCTCTTGGAAATGGCTGTAGTATATCTCGGCGAAATCTGTTGATTGATGTAACCCTCCGGTGATACACTACCAATACGATCTGACTTCGACAACTGTTGGCTTAAGACTGAGAGAAAAATTTATTTACTCCTTCTTATATAGTATATGGATTCAAAATGGCCGCCATTTTACTTGAATTATGCTTAAAATAGGGTCTTTTAGACCATTTATTGAAATATAGTTGATTTTGACAGTTTACAACTCATTTCAGGCTGAAATCGTGGTATTTCGTTAATATTTTGTCGAAAATTATTTTCTTGGGAAATCTATTATTAAATAAATATATGTATGTTTGTCCAAGTGTACACGTTTCTGACATATATGAGTGGCAGCACTTGTAAAATAAACTTATTAGAGAGAGAAATTTGTGTTTTGTAGATGTATAAACGTATTTTAGATATTATATGTACGTTAGCTCTCAAAATCCTATCGGCTTTCGAAATGTTTAAAATACGATTTTTTGTTGAAACATATTTTCCTGTATACGAAGATTGGTTTAAAACTTAAAAATTTCGTATACATGCAAAACATATTTTAGAAAATATTCGTACATTTAAAATGCTTAACGAATTGTGTTAGCTAGCTAGCAAAATGTTTAAAGAATGGAAAACTGATCTTCAAATATTTAGTTTTGAGTCTTGAGAGCCTATAAGTGTGATCATTGAATAATGTAATATTTTAAATAAACCTGCTACTTGGAAATATCTTAAATCGGTTTGTTTGAGGTATATTTCTTTGAAATTTGGTTAAGAGTTTTAGAATTTCCTGGACTCAAAATATTTTTTTATGGAATAAATGTGCATTGCTGTAGACGTGATGGGATTACTTTTTTTATTTAGTTTCTACTATATGAAATTTCCTCTACGAGCTAGGCTGGCCCAGTAGGTGACTTTGCTCTCCGCCAGAATGGCGCCACTCCTGTCTTGAGGCGTGAGAAATTGCGCTAGGCTCTTTGTCCCTGTTCCCTAGCGGCAGTGGGCTGGAGGAGGGGGGGGGGGATGAGCTGAGAAATTGTTGCCTCCTGGGAGATATCAGTTCTAAGCGACCAGCTGGCCTGCCTGGTCGGGTAATGCAAGTTGTGGACAAGTGATGTTGCTTCCTACACAATACAATTACAGTTTTCAAATTCGTTTATTTATTAAAGTCTCTCGTGTTCTTATAAGTGCTTCGGTTTGATTAATTTACGTGAAATTTTTGCGCCGGGCTTTTGCAATATGTGAGCGTTGAGAGTGGCGATCCATCGGCGTACGACGGAAATGTTTTGAGGAATTGCTGCATGCCGAGTTATAACTCATTTGTAAGAGCAGTGGTACTGCATTTTATTGTGTTGCGAGAGCAAAGAGATTTTCTTGGAGAGATGCGTTAGGCACAAATGTAATTTGCGTGTGTGTGGTTTGATTAATTTCTTATTGTATTAAATCATTTTTTGTAAGGCGTTCGTCTGGTTTAACCTGTATTTCGATGTGTGTTTGTGCATTAAGAATATTGGTTTTGAGAGACGATGAGGGACGGAATAAAGTACGTATTTATATTCATGTTTCAGTGTGACTTCGTGTATGTATACTTTTGTTGAGAGGGGATTAAAATAGGGGGAGGGGGTTTATGACACCTGGAGTGCTGGTGAGTTGTAATTTAAATTGTTTTATTGTGTTTAGGACAGCTTGATTCTTGGGCTTCTTATTGATTCATTTGCGTATGTGTTTGATTAATTAAATTTGTTTAATAACTTTAGTTAGCATTTGTTACATTTGAAATAGTTTTCTGGATACGATATTAATATAAATTCCATAATCGCATGAATATGTGTTTGGTTCTGTCGATTTAATGTTACGTGATTATAGTGGAGAACAGTTACTTCGATAGGGAAATAGTTTCATTTGGTAATCGCACGGCTAAAGTTTTTTCGTAAATAGGGTTAGTGATTAAAGTAATTCCTTTTGGTAGGCTATTTGAGCGTCTCTTTTCATAAAAAAAATTAGCAGTGTTAGTTAAAATGTAAACCGTAAAATCGATAGTGTTAGTGAAACTGTAAATAGCCAATTTAGTAGTGTTAGTGAACTGGTAGACAGAAAAATAGACAACGTGGACCGAAAAATAGAAGCTATTAGAAGTGTGTTAGTAAATAATAAAATAGTCTGTGTGGACAAGAAAATTGAGAGTGTGAGTGAGACAATGGACAGTATCGAGTGTAAGGTGTACCAGGATGTTAGCGCCCTCAAGAATGAATGGCTAGAATTCCTGCAGCAGCAGGCGAGAAAACATGCAGTGACTGAGGAAGAGCTGATATCGATCCCAACTGAGTCAACAGATGTGGGCAGCAAGAAGTAGACAGAGGTTGCCGCTAATACAGCCATCGCAAGAGAGGACCAGCCGTTCTGCAATGTGGGTGCACCTCAGCCAGAGGTGGGTAAAGGCATCACAATAAAGCCCGCCCCATACTATGGACAGACACCTTGGCGCGAATACCAGTACCAGTTCGAGATTGTTGCCGACACGAATGACTGAAAGGAAGAGTAGCGGGCGTACTACCTGGCGGCTGTACTGAGGGAATCTGCATTGAGTATACTGCAGTCCCTGCCAGAAATACATCGACTGCAGTATTCCACATTGGTTTCGGGCTTAGGACTGCGATTCGGCGACCGATAACTGTGACACGCCCACCACACCCAACTGTGAAGCCGCACCCAGAGACCAGGGAAACCACTGCAGGAGCTGTGGCAGTACATCGTGAGGCTGTCACACCGGTCTCTGTAGGAATACTCTGGAGAGGCATGAGATGTCATCGCAGTCGGCTTATTCATCGACGCTATCGCTGACACCAAGGTGCGTCAAGCTGTATGGTTGATTGCGCCTCATGGTTTTCTGAAATATATATGGGATTTAGATGTGATAGAGTCATCATTCAGTCCACGACATTCTCCCATTGTGCTTATCAAAAATTAAGATTGCTCAATTATATTTCGTGTTAATAACCACCAACTTAATAATGTGACCAAGAAAGATTCTTACCCACTCCCTAGGATAGACGACACACCACACCGAATAGCCTAGCAGATTCACAGTGTTTTTCTACTTTAAACATGAAGAGCGGGTATTGGCAGTGCGAGGTGGCCACGGAAGACAAGGAAAAGACTAAATTTTGTGTCCACGGGAAAGGAACCTAGCAATTCAAGGTTATGTCCTTCGGGCTATGCAATGCCCCTGCCACCTTCGAACGACTCATGGAGAAAGTTCTGCCCTTAGATATTTGCCAGGTATACCTAGACGACATTGTTGTCACATGAAGAACATTTGAAGAGCATCTCACATGCTTAGATTCTCTGTTTCAAAAAGTCGCTGCAGCCAACCTGAAATTAGCTCCCAAGAAACGCCACATTTGCCAAAAGAAAATTAATTTCTTGGGCCATGTTGTGTCGGCCCATGGGATTGAAACAGACGCTGAGAAGACCAGAGCAATATGAGATTGGCCTCTACCAGATGATAAAACTGAAATGCGAAGTTTCCTGGGCTTATGTGCCTATTACCGCCGATTCGTGCCTGGGTTCGCCTCAACCGCCAAACCTCTGCATGAATTGACTAATGCAACCAAAAATATTATTGAAACCCGTAGTGCGAAATTTCTTTCAATATACTGAAGGAAATTTTGATATCTCCCACAGAACTGAGATTTCCGAGTAGAGAGGGTGAAATCATTCTGGATAGTGATGTTAGTGATGCAGGTATCGAGGCTGTGTTACCTCAGATTCAGGATAGAAAGGAGAGGCCATTGTAATACTTCAGTAAGGTGCTATACCAGCCTGAGGGGAATTCCTGTGCGACATGCAAGGAACTCCTAGCATTGGTGACGGCAATTGCACATTTTCACCTGTATCTATATGACAGACACTTCATACTAAGAACTGATCATGCTTCATTACATTGGCTGCTAAATTTCAAGAACCCCGATGGCCGAATAGCCCAGTGGATACAACATCTGCAAGAATATGATTTTGAAATATATCACAGCAATGCAGATACACTTTCCAGGAAACCATGCTAACCTCTCTGTCGTCATTGCGAACGCCAGAAGGAAAACGGTGGTGTATCATGGTAAGCAAGGAGGACAAGAATTTAAGGCTCTGTATCTTGCGATGCGTTACCTACATGGAACAATAATAAAATAAGGAATGGTCAGCTAAGTGACCTCACCTTGCATCCAATATTGGAGTGGAAGGAAGCTGGGCGTCGATGCAGATAAGAAATATCCAGCCTGAGCATGACAGTCAAGGCATACTGGGCACAGTGGAGTTCCCTTGTTCTAAAGAATGGCGTGCTTTACAGGAACTGGGGAAGTCATGGTGGGAAACAAATATGATTTATAATTGTTCCTAACCAAAGTGACGAATCCCAGAAGTGCTAAGAGAACTGCACGACACAGCAGCAAATGGTAACTTCCATGTAAATAAGACCCTCAACAGAGTTCGAATGAGATTCTACTGGATGCATTGTCGGGAGGAATGTTGAAAAGTGGTGCCATCTATGTAATGCATGTACCGCGAGGAAGGGTTCAAGGATTAAGGGGCGATGTCCCCTTCAGAAGTACAATGTTGGGACCCCATTTGAGACGATGGCAGTGGACATTCATGGACTACTGCCTGTCACTGATAGGAGGAATCAGTACCTTCTGGTAGCGCAAGACTATTTCACAAAGTGGCCTGAGGTCATACCGGTACCAAACCAAGAGGCAGGCACATTAGCTGATGCACTTGTAGAGCATGTTTTCTCCAGGCCTGGAGTGCCACTTGAGCTTTATTCTGATCAAGAATGAAATTTCCAAGCAACTCTTTCCCAAGAGGTAACGAGGATTTTAGGGATGAAGAAAACTCGTACCACAGCATTACACTCTCAGTCGTCTGGATTGGTCTAGATGTTAAATCGTACCCTGGAACAGTATCTGACGAACTTCGTAGAAGACGATCAGAAAGATTGGGACTCCAGGTTACCCTTATTTCTCCTGGAATATCGTTCAGCAGTCCACGAGTCTACAAGGCTAAAAAGGTCCAGATGTAGGAGAGTCTGTTTGGGACGAACAGACTTAAGGAGGGGACAGTGTTACGCTCTGTAGCCTGCACCGGCAGCTCCCATTACGCACACATGTAACCGGCTGTGTCTGGGTGCCCCACCTCGACCGTCCCCCCCCCCCAGGCAGACCAGCTCGCTGCCCCGTCGCTCACCTGGTTTGGGGAGGAGTTTATTGACAGCGGCGACCCGGATAACCTCACTGTCCTACATTCTTCCCCCTGCTAGAGGATCCGGCGAGTTTAGAGGACGCACAAGAATATTATGGGAAATAGGATCCTCCCTTCGACGCGAAAATTAGAGACATTTCTGGACGATGGCTTACGACCGTATAAATATTGCAGCGGTATAAGGGCCAGGATTCATTTGCGGAGGAGATCTGGCAGAATGCGGTGGGTGAAGGTTAGTGCGGTGAGGGACGGTCGACGACGGGAGATTGCAAGACGACGGCAGACGAGGCATTCGTGGTGTGAATGGACGAGAGGGCGTGAAACCCGACGAGTGAAAACTACCGTACGTAAGGGAGCTCGGAGAACTCTAGAACATTGCGTACTGGTGGGGCATGGACTAACCTGAGGTGGGACCGAATTGACATGTAATACGGATTTTAATGTAAATATTGGAACTGTCGAAGATGGACATATAATTTATAAAAATAAGTGGATAGGTTTTGATACACTGACTAGTGGAACTGATTTTTAATTATTTAATTACATTAATTTCTTTGAGGTAATTGTAAATTGTATTGATTGAATTCATTAATTGTAAACAGCAAGTGATATCAATTTATTGTGAGAATTTGGGTCGAGAAAATTTTGTGTATAGTTATTGCAAACAATATTAGAAAACTATATTAACTCTTTATTTAATTAAGACCTCCGTTCCTTTACGAACCTTGTTTAGCCCACTGACTTTGAGAAAATTGTAACAATAAATATATACACGTGTGTGTTTGATGTGTGTACACAGACCTCCCTTGTGAGCAATCGCATCATAAATTAAATACGACCGTAGTAGAAGTATTCTCTCAAATAATAATTGGGATATAAGTAACGAGCGAATAGTTATAAAGCATTGATATTATATATATATATATATATATATATATATATATATATATATATATATATATATATAAGTGTGCTACAATATACACTGACACACTTTTAGCTCATAAAAGCTTTATAAAACATAAAATTAAAAATATATTAATAAATTAAAATCTGATAGTAACAATAAAGCACAAACGATGAGTCTTTGAAAATATGTTTATTTGAAACCTGTGAATAACACACAAGATACCGAATGAAAAAATGGGTTTTAAAAATTAATAATAAGCTATGGAGTTAATGAAACAAAATATTGTTTTCAATTTATTTTAAGAGAAGAATCTTTGTCTACAACTCCAGAAATTACCATCAAGTGGATTTATACTCGCACAAACTCAGTTACCAGGTTCACAGCAAACAGATTTTGTTGAAGTGGAAAACTCATTGGCTTTTTTTGCGGCTATGTTGAGGACAGTCCCAAAAAAATGTTCCGCATTTTTTGAAGGCGTAAGCGAAGGCCATCTCATTGTGAAAATACGTTCACCTGTGGAGGTAGTTATAGTACTAAACAAAAAACTTGAACAAATGCTATTCCTTCACGCTGAAGTAGAACTGAATAACACCACAGTGGAAATATTTATAACCGCACACTTTTTACTAGTGCTTCCCTGGTATAAAAGTACTGGAAAAGTACAGTAAAACTAAAAAAAAAAAAAATGCATCTAGTTTACTTTCCCGTAGTAAATTTGTTGAAATATAAGATATTATAACTTTACCGAAAGTAGTCGTGCCTCAAATAAAACGTCTAAGTATTTAGTAAAACTTTTCTATAATTCTATGAATTGATCTACGTTCTGAAGCAGAATAAGTTAAAACTAGGTACTTTAATCCAAATAGTGAAATTTTGACGGAGGATCAGTGAAAAATGTTTTACTGCAATCACTAGAATCCCTCTGATTATTTCAAAGGTTGTACTGCATTGATCTGCCAATGATATCAACTAATTTATTGCGAATTCCTAATTTCCTAGCTCTGATCGACACAGCATTATATAGACTCGCCAGTTGGAAGTCAACTGTGATAGGTAACTGGATTTTTAGTGTGTGTAGTATTTCACAGATTGAAATCACTGATTACCTTTAGAGCGTAATTGTTTCCAGAAAATGTTTTATTGCAGGACAGTGAAAATATGCATTATTTTCATGACTTGATGAGTTCTTTATTTCCACCGCGCCTTCTTCGCTTACATATTGACCATGGGCGTTCGCTACAGGAGCAAAGGAATTGCGACAAATTCAATTTGTGGAATGGCTGCGTCAGCCTGGGGAATAACTTCTCGCATAGGAGCAGGTAGTAAAAGGTGATCTGCTCATGTAAATGCGTTAGATTTTTAATACATGTGCACTCAGATTACTTTACAAATTTCAGCACCCGAAACCACACTTCTATGCTTCAACTCTGTATGGAGCCGCGGTGGTTGAGCGGTTAGACTGTTCGCCTCCCCTAAAGCGAACCGGGTTCAATCCCCGGCCCGGTCACGCCGGATTTTTCGCCAGTGGGAATCGTGCCGGATGATGACTCTGGTCGGTGAGTTTCCTTGGGGTTCTCCCGTTTCCCTGCTCATACATTCCGGTGCTGCTCCATTCTCACTTTATTTCACCTTCATCGGCTCTCAATACCTCGTTTTTAAGAGCCGCCCAAATTTGTGAACACAACTCAATTCAACTATTAGACTCTAATGCTCGGTTTCACCAACAAGGAAATAAACTCCCCCCCCCCCCCTCCCCCAAGCAAAGGGACACTAAGATTAAGTGGCTCTTAAGGTGGTTGAGGTGTTTCCTCATTATAAAACTAATTTTTGTAAATGCCACTTAGCTGGGGGTTGCTTAAATAAACAAGCTGCAAATATTCTCATGTTGGTAGTGGTGCGTTGTAGTCATGTGACTAAACGAACCAATGAAAATTAATACAGAAGAAAGGGGAAATAATTTTTTTTCCTCTGAAATATCTGTGTTTACTTTCGTTATGAGACCAAACCAATCCTAACAAAAATTTTGTTTTAACTTTTACCTGATAAATATTAAGAACCAATGCAAATAGATGTCACTGCGGAAAAAGATACATGTATTCCATTCGTTCAACTAACAACGTACACCGAAGTTTTTAATACTAAAATTACGTACGTGAATATATAAGGTTTGAATTTTTCGAGGCTACTTTATTATGGTGGAAGTGTTGTGTTGCAATTCTGTGAAGTTGTGTGGTCGCTTTTTACAGGTCATCAGTGCCAAGTGTGATTTTTCGCACCAAATCTTACAACGGTTCTACGCCCGGGCTGTGTTTTTAAGTAATCAGAAGTTGCAATTTTATGTTTTACATACGGTACTCATGTAATGTTTTAACCTCGGTACATATATTTACGTAGCTTTCTTCAATAAATATATATACATATACACACACACAATACTTCGTAAAATACTAAGTTAGGTTAATGATAAATGTTAAAATGAAACTGTTATCTTGTTTAGGCACTGTTTGAATATTCGCTAAATGTCATGTATAATCTGTGCAAAGCCTGGCTAAATTATGTTCAAAAAAATTAGTAAATATCGTTTTGCCTTCAGAAAGCAACACTGGGCCTACATTTACTACAAGACCATCCCTAATTGTTCTACTTAATATGACTGTTGTATGTTTTACATACGACATTATTGCTGTTCGTTAAAGATTCGGTATAGGTTTTGTTAAAATTAGTTAGGGCATTTATTTTTTAATAGACTTTTTCAGCGAAAGTAGTGAGTAGTGATCTTAATTGCGATTCCGATATCCTCATTTTGACGTAAAACTGACTTGTCTAATATGAACAGTAATATTATGTTCGGGATGCTTCCGTTGCTTTGTACGCTATTCAGTATCTCGCCGATAACATTTCAAGCAATTACACACTGTGAAGAAAATACATCTCCCTATTTAGGATAACATGGTTAATTTTATATCTTGACTTTCATCACTCAGTGACTGAATTTATTGATTGAATATGATTATCACTACAGTCATCCCTGTATGACATCTTTAAATGGACGCTCGTTAACAACACTTTTAATTCAAAACAATGGAAACTTTGTACGGTACTAAATATTTCTCGTGTAGTAAAACCAAAGTGTAAATGCGTTATATTACGTCCAGTCTAAAATGTAATCAAAGAAATAATATACTTTTGCATATCATATACGTACAGGCCTAATGTCCGAGACCCATTTTCGCTGTAAAAATTACATGCCAACCTTTTTTTAATTTATTTTCAAATGCTTTTGTGACTTGTGCGTATCCGATAAATCCATTTCTATCAATCAGCTACCTACCTATAATACTCTTATTTTCTATATATATATATTGGCTTTGTCCCTTCCTTGAAAATGCATGTATAAACAAAATATGTGCCTGTCTCGCGTTATTAGCTCATTTTGTATTTCGTCATTAAATATAAATGGATAGGTTACTTCAGCAAAAAAGGACTTGCATCCAACTTCAATAATTTTGATACTATAAAACTTCTTATTTTTCTAAGTATTTAAATTACAAAATTAAATACCGAGTAACACATTTGGGGTTATCTATATATAATTTTTTCAGTAGCAGCCATTTTCCTATTGGTTTATTTCTCGGATTTAAGTGCCCTATTTCGGGCCCCTTAATTAAGGGCTACCTAGCGCTATTTAAGGGTCACTTAAAGTTGGTGAAACAGTCCGCATCCTTAAGTGACACTTGCTGTGGATTTAAGTAACCCTTAAATATATTAGGGGATGTTGGTGAAACCGGTCATAAATCTCGTAAGCACTGGAAAGCGAATAAATCCAAACAAACGTACCTCTACTTCTGTCTCAGAAAGCTAAGTTTGACATGATTATGTGTCTTCTTCGCTTCTAATTTGTGTCTTTCCGGCTACAGATACTTAAACAGTACGTATCAAGCATTTTGAAACTACACGATGAACAGAATACTGGCCGTAGCTGCGTTCCAGTTCACAAGCCAAGGTCACTTACCTGACTTCGTGCTGTGACGTCACATTGTCGCTGTGTAGGTCGCGGTATAGGTATAGGTCCACGGTTAACTAAGCACTTTTGAAATCAACTTTTGAAAAATATCACTGCATCTGCTTGCATGCATTCCAATGGGCACAATTACTAGGAAGCGACCGGTAAAGTTGGTGACGATGGAGGGCAATTAGTTATATGCTGTTCACTTGTATGCACGATATGTTTTCTTCTGTCTTATATAAAATTAACATATGCCATAGGCCTCATCACTTTATTCGTACGTCGGTCAGGAGAATGTGCGAAATTATTCGAAAAGTAAATATTTTACAAATTGGGTAATTTTTACTCCTCGATTCATTAAAAAAGACAGAAAGCGAAAGAAATAATTTAATTTATAATTTTATAGTTTTACTTGGCCGACTCGTGATTAAGGTAATCAGGCCGATGGCAAAGTTAATTCTAAATATGGTGGAAGGATACACAATGTGCATACAAGTTAATCTCAAGGAGGACTTTCAGAAGGGCTCAGTGTACCACTAACAGCCCATAAGGACTCGCAGACAACAAAGAATGTCCCCTTCGTCTAAGGGCACGAGTGATGTCAACTTCACGTGCCCTACAATGCAAATTTCGTTTTTCAGCTGTTTGTTACAGTTTTGTAACTTCTTCCTGCCATTGGACCTGATGATCGTACACAAAAAAAAAAAGTGTTCATTTAATTGATTTTTTTCACATATGCGTTGCGACGTGAAACAATTTCGAGATGAAGAGGGGTGTTCGAAATCACACCCACTTCGTGACAAAGGGATCAAGGGAATGTGAGGAATTGTGGGTACTGACGGAATCAAGGACAAGCGAACGAGGGTATTTTGCAGTGAATTCGAACATAGTTCGTGACTGTTATCTGTACTCCTACTTCCTCCCTCAAATAATCGAAGCATACAAAACTTTACAAAGGTCAGTGGAGAGTCTATTTTTTTAAGCTCAGGATTTCATACTATTGTCATTTATAAATTAGTTACAAAAAGTAGCTTTATACTCAACGCAAAAAAAAAAACCTTCAACTATGTAATTATAATATACCTGCTATATTAATTCCAGTGAATAGCTATCACTTCAGTGACTACTTTCGAATGTATACTATATATTTATACTGATTTGCAGTGAATTACCTTGTTCCAAGTCAATGATATCCGAAATCGAAATATTGCTCGCCTCAAAAAATAATTGTATGTTTGAGTAGTTTCAGTCAACAAGAACATACAGCTATTTTTTTCCAACAAAACAATTTGTCTGGCATGGAATTTTTCGACCTATGAAATGGATTTTGCCAGTTCATCTGTATGATTTGTTAGAATAATTTTTCATGTAAATTACATCTTAGTCAATCAAATATATATGTATATTCATAACAAGAATGTTTCAAACTATTACAAGGAAATATTTTTTCATTGGAAACACCTTTTGTCTCTTCAGAAGAACGTATCTCAGTTATTCTACAACTAGTTTGGCCTCCACAGAAATCGCAGGAGGGTTGGTTTCTGCTTCACATTATAATAGTAATTCCTGAAGGGGAAAATGTTCCTTCGGCAGGTGACGTCACGTGCAATTTCTTTTTTTTGTGGGGGGGGAGGGGTAATGAGGTCAAGGCGGCTGCGACGGGATCCGCGGCACAGCAGGCAGCGAGGGTCCCGCGCTCCGGGCCTCCAAGGTCCCTCGTGCGCGTGGACCATGTGCGTGCAGTGCGAAAAACCTCGCTGCCTACACCAGAAACACTT
Source organism: Dryococelus australis (assembly GCA_029891345.1). Taxonomy (NCBI): domain Eukaryota; kingdom Metazoa; phylum Arthropoda; class Insecta; order Phasmatodea; family Phasmatidae; genus Dryococelus; species Dryococelus australis. The sequence goes on from CM056994.1 coordinate 282,335,669, forward strand.
CTCCCCCTCCCCTCCCCCTCGCCTAAAATACCAATTACTATCCCTCTCCAAGCCAGCGCGCGAGGAGTGCTCGCCGTTCCCATTCGGGTCAGGGCCGGAGAGGCAACGAACTGGGGACCTTTCGTGCTCGACCAACAGTCGAGCCCGCTCAGGACCGAGGCCTGGCCTGCACCGCCAGCGAGATAAAAAAAAAAATAGACAGGCACGTGTCGGCTTCGGGGCAAACAACCTCACTTTTTACCAGAAAGTTCCTCGGCCGGCGCGGACGTGGAACCTTACTATAGGCTGTTCACGGTGAAATGAGCACTTTTGGAAGCCCTGTTAAGATTTACGTGTATACACGTTGTGTATTCCTCCGTCGTATGTAAAATTAACATTGCCATGGGCCTCGTCACTTTATTCATGAGTGGGTCAAATGAAACTGAGAAATTATTAAGAAAATAAATACTTTACAAATCTAGTCATTTTTACACTTAGATTCATAAAATAAAAAAATAAAAAACAGACAGTGAAATAATCATTCTTAAGATATCACTTTTTATTTGACGTTAAGCTATGGAACTACTTTCCATCAATCGTTACCAACTTTACTGGTCGAATGTAACTCAGTGCGTCCGTTAAAATATATGCATGCAGGGGCAGTGACTTTTTACTAGGTTCATTTCTAAAGTGCTCACTTTATCGTGAACAGCCTTTAGTTTCTATACCATACACTATAGGCTGTTCACGGTAAAGTGAGCACTTCTGAATCCCTAGTTGCTTTTTCCTTCCAGTCATATTTTATCCTTGATCCACCTTTTAAAATATAACATTGGCATGTAAGTAAAAAACACAGTGTGTATATTCTATCGCATTCGGAAGATAACGTCTAATGCTAAAATTAATATAATTATTGGTTATTATGCCAACTGAGAGATTTTTCAAAAGTGCTCTTTTTACCGTGAATAGCCTATAGACAGATATGAGGCAGGCCGATCTCCATCTCCTGCGCATTTCTCCAACAATGACACCGCCCACCGCCAATACAACTGTCAAGAGTCACGTGGCCGGTAGTGATGAACATGCTTGTTTACATTTGAGTTCTCAACACACACGCACCTTATTACAATTAATCCGCTGTACACGAAAGGGACAACGCACCGCATTCGTGCGCACTCAGTGAAATAACGTTTTGCATTAGAACTATTTTTTACTAGGCATTACCAACACACCTGTTTTCTCACTGCTTTCATTTATATTAATTATAAATTACATATTATATTTTATAGATAAAATATAAGAAATAGTTCAATCCAACCAAAAATAACGCAGACTTATTTTGCGTTAACAGCCGTATAAAACGCTTGTGATACATGGCATATTTAGGAAATAACCAAACAAGACATAGATGGTGTGATTTTTTCGAAGGTTAAATTTAAAATGTGTAATGAAACCGCGAATATACTATATATGACTATACTACGCTCTGACTGACTTGAATACATTCATGTTACGCTGAAACTAGGTTATAGGAAGTATACAGTCGTCTCAAAGCACGTGTTTATGTCGACAATGTTCTAACTCCAAATCCTGTTCACGTCGTTTCTAATAGTACTGATTTTGGCAGAAAGGCTGACCAAATTTGGAACATCGTGGAGAGTGGCTATCGCGCAGGTCGCATGGCCACTCTACGTTATTTTCTTTTTATTGTTTTTTTTTTTTTTGCTGGCCATTCTTAAATGTAATACTGACCGGCCGTGATTGTTGGAGGTATTGGTGAATGGTTCAAAATAGGAATTGAAATTTACGTGTTATTGTGGCCTGTACTTGTAAAGTTATGCTGAAGGACAGTAGAAATAAGGTTTTTTTTTTTTTTTTTACTACTGACTTTAATTTTGGGGAAGAATTGAGAGCTTCACAGGGTGCATTGAGAATAACTTGTATATTGTCAACTGGAGAAGCTGCTTGCTGGAGCTGTCTTGCTGGGTTGCGCAATGATAGGCAGGAATGGTTGGATGGGGGTTAACAGCTCTCCGAAGACGCTGAGAGATTCTGTGATGTCCTGGAACGCTAGTGGCTTCGGGTTGTGGAGGTCGTGGTTGCTGGAATCTGGTGGCAAAGTTATCTGCATTGGTGGTGATCGTTGTTGTGGTGTAGCTGCGAAGACTTGTTGCCGGAGCGCAGGAAATGTCTAGTTGTTCCACTCTTGGGTCTTGGCGGGTTGTGCGTATTGTGGCGGAGAGTACTTATTTTAGCATTTCTTCTCTGTGCATGCGTTTGGGAAAACTTTTATAGTCGCCCTCCTGGTTCCCTCCACAGTTGGAAGAGGTGCAGCTGTCTTCTGGTGTCAGTGGCCAGCCTGTTTCGTATTCTGAGCATTCCCTGCTAGTCGGTGTACGACAGCAGCTACTGCCTACATGGCTGTATTATTGACGCTTGTTGCAGCATTTTCTGTGTTAATGGCCCGTAAGATTCAACTATTATGAGGTAGTGCATGGTGTGTATAAGGCCAGGCTTCACCATGCATGGGCGTATAGGGAATTAAATGCTAAATTCGGACAACGATCTCTCGGTCGTTTTTTGTAGTTGTATTTTCAACTAAAGATATTTTGTTGGAGATTAAACGCACCTACATTTGTAAACCTCCCAAATTTTAATTTTTTTTATTTTAAATGCCCTTCTTTATTATTTATAAAGTTAGAACATTTTATAAATAATTTTAAAATTTATTCAAAATTTAAAAATTATAATTTGAACAGTTTACAAATCTATATCTGTGCCATCTCTAACAAAAAAAAACTTTAGTTGAAAATACTACTACAAAAATACCAAGAGATCTTTGTCCAAATTTAGCATTTAATTCCCTATACGCCAATGCATGGTGAAGTCTGGCCTTAAGTCCGGTGTGCTAGGCTGCTTGTAAGCTATCACGGAGTATGAGCATCGGTGTACATTAGTATTTTGAGTGCTGGCCATCTGAATTGCCTAATAGTCTGATTTCAGGGTTGGTGAATCCTTGGTTTCCAAGGTCTTCTCCCACGTATGCTGGATCTGTTCCTGTTGGCAACTGTGCGAATAGAATACGAGTCGGTTTGTGATGAGGTGGTGAAAGAGTGAGTGGTGTGGCCCCGAGGTTGAAGAGATGCTTGGGTATGCCATGGGCGCTGAGGGGCTCGGGATCAAGGCGAAGGCGGTTGAATTTTTGTTGTACTGTGAATGGGCCAACTATTTAGCGAGGTTCTTTTAAAGAAGGTGCACAAATTTTTTGGGAGAGAGGTGTCTTTGTAAAAGATGGAGGGAACTGTTCTGTGACTGATTGGCTGAGATTAGCGATTTTGTCTTGGGCGTGACATGTGAGATGATTCAGTCGTGAATGGGTCGGGGTCAGACTCGTCATTCCACGGCTGTCGCAGTAATGTTCGCCGCCGTTCCGCTGGCACTCCAACGACGCTTGTGCTCTCCGCACGATGGTGCATATGCCGGTTATCTTCAGCCTTTTCTTAGTTATAGTTTTAACTATAGGCACACCAAGGGAGATGGTCGTGACCTAAAACGGTGGCCATGGCTGCCCAATCCCTCTCTGCCACGATGCATGACTCCTCGCATGGATTCCCTCTCGTGTAAGCGTAAGGGGCGCAGCCCTGAGACGAAAAGCTCACGTTCCTACCTCGGGCGTCCAACTAACACTTAGAATTAGGGTAGGTTAGAAAAAACGCGCACGATGCTGCTTGACTAGTAAGGAGCATACGAGGGAGGGGTTGCAACTCAAACAGATAACGAGAGAGCATTATCTAATTTAATTTGTTTACTGAGTTCTACTGTACACCGACCTTATAATACAGAGTCAACTACCAATGTTCAATTTTTTTAAGTTGTCAGACAAGGCTCATGACATCGCCAGCATGTATTATACGTTTATTTTAGGACTGGCCAGCTTTATCTGGTAAATATTATTGTCTGCGTTGTTTATTTGCAGTTAGTCGATACCTGAAATGCATTCCACAGAATAAAGACTATTATAATGGAGATTAAACATTCGTTTATAAACAGTTTCATGTCAATATTCATGAGAATAGGCGAAAGATTAAATAACAGACGTAAAATCCCCGGACAAAGAATACTGTGCTACCACCATCAAAATGAAAATATGAAAGTAAGCACGTGTTTCTACAATATCTAAAGAGATAAACTACAGGTCAAATTTACGCGATGCATAAATGTTCTGTTTAAATATGCAACTATAGTCCATTCCCGATTGGAAGCGACTTATGTAAATCAACCTTTGAAAAAACACTGTAGGCATAACATGTCAACCTGTTTTTTCAATGACCTGTATTCCACAAATATATAACACTGTGGTTAACTTTGAATAAATGAAACGTTACCTTAATATCTTCTATAACTTGTAATATTTATTTCTTTTTAAATATGAATTAACAACAGCGAGAGCAGCGACGTGTTGGCAACAACCAGTATGAAATAGTTCCTAGTTAAAATATTAGTTTAACCTAGTTTTTTAGTATACTATTTGTAAATTAAAGGGTGCCTACAGAAATATTTAAATATTTATGTAGCCCCGATGAGTACATATCTCATTTTTTACAGTTTAAAATGACAGCGGAAAATACCGTAAGTAGGCGTAATGGCACGGTGTTGTTTTATCGAGAGAGATGGCAAATGAAACCAACTGTCTGCTGGGCGAGGCATGTCGCTCTCTCTCTCTCTTTCTTTATCTCTTTCACACTCAGGAAGTTTCACTTCGCTAGTGAGCATAAATTATACATGTTTTCAATTGTATCATATTTCATACTTATTACAGCAAAATAATAATTTTTGGAATTTGTAATTTACAACTGAAAAGAGATTATAATGTTTGAATACTTATTTTAATATATTTAGATATGATGGCGGGGCAGTTACCAAGTGAATTTGGCAGACGTGGCGAACCATGACATGGCGTGTTGCTTTTTGCCAAACGAAGCGTAAATTATTCTTACTCCGAAAAATACTTCAAAATACCACATCACGTTTGTCGACGTTGTGTTTTTGAAATCTACCTAAGCAAGTTACGATGTTGTGATAAATCTATGTTTCCACAGCAGTAATAAATATACTGTGACGTGTGTTTCGTTAATCATTGCGTCTGTGAAATGGTGTGCCTTTGTGCATCGTGGTCGATACGCTGGCCCTGTGCGTGCGTGATTTCAAATATTTGATTAGCACTACTATACGTTTTAACTGTGAACTGTTTTTATGACGAATTTAATTATTTACATCCATGTCTGTTTATTTATCACAACGTTGTACCTTTGCCCTAAGGGGTTTGAAACACAGTCGTGTAACGTAATTTGCCACAAACCCAGAAGATAAATACTAAGCCCAGCCCAATAAAGTTCAATAATCCTAATAAACAGTAAGTATCAATACATAGAAATATTAGCGGAATAAAAGTTACCGTAGGCTTATTTGTGTGCATGTTCACCGCTATCTTTTGATTTTGTATGACAAAAATGAGCAACACGAGTTACGTGCTTGAATGTAACGTGCCTTTTTCACTGGTTGTTCCTTCGTTTTAATATTTATTCCAACTGAGGCCGTCCTTTTAGAGAAATGACCCAACACATATCAGCAACGAAAGGATAATTAGCGTAGGGCTTTACCTCGCCGTTGTAACAGTGTTAAACACAGTCGCGGCAAAATACTAACGGGCATTAAGTGTATTGAGCTATGTCGTGGAAAACCAATATGTTAATGTAAAATAACCGTAAGAACTGTCGTCAAATCAGGCATTTTTAAAACGTCATAAGGCTGACTTAAATAATGTTGGAGGCCTAAACTGAATATTCATACCGAATGGTTTTTGGAATATGACAGAATTCTTTGAAAAGCTGTAAACAGTAAACAACACATTTGACATGTATAAAAGTAGAAGTCACATTTCAATGTTTATATTCAGGTGTAGCGAAAGTATACGAACACATGTACACACGCAATGACATGTAAACTTTGATTTTGACAGATGCTACATGGCAGTCACATGGCAATGTTTGTTTACATTTGGCGGAAGGATACGAAACGGGTCTGCAAGTAGATATTTAGCAGGGCTCCGAGAAAGTTTCTTCCATTGGGGAATGGACAATAGTGGCCACGGTGGGTGAGCGATTAGCCTGCTCGCCTCCCCGGCCGGGTCACCGGATTTTCGCAAGTGGGAATCGTGCCTGACGATGCCGTTGGTCGGCGGGTTTTCTCGGGGATCTCCCTTCATTCCGGCACCGCTCCATACTCACTTCAATCACCCTCATAGGCTCTCAAGACCTCGCTATTAAGAGCCACCCAAATCTCTTCACTCACTAAATATGCAACCATTTTTTTAATGCCGAATTTGTAACAGTGTAGACGCTCGACTTCGGGTACCTTCGGTAAGGATTCAACTTCTCTGTTAGAGGTTGGAGGGCCTGAGGACGAGAACCCGTCTACGCAGGTCGCAGTCGGGAGACATAAGAATGACACGTTTTTGAACACCGTGGGAACGTAACGGTAGCGCGACAGCTTGAGCGTGTGTGGCCCGTCATCCCACTTCAGCTTCACACCTGAGTACACCGCTTTGTAACCAACCTTCGACCTGTGACTACTTATACCCGACTCGACTGGTTTGCCTTCAGCAATATTAGTTCCAAATTATGAAAAGTTGTGTGATTTCTCGACATAACACATTTGTGTTTATAAACATTAAATGCTGTTCACGATAAAGTGAGCACGTTTAAAATCAACTAGAAACATGTCACTGCTGCTGCCTGCATACATTTTAATGGGCGCACTAAGTGACATGCGCCCAGTAAAGTTTGTAACGATGGAGGGCAAGTAGTTTCGTGTCTTAACGTTGAATAAAAAGTGTTAAACAACCATTTGTGACAATTTAAATTATTTCTTTCACTTTCTGATTTTTCAATGCTTCGAAGTGTAAAATTTACCAGATTTGCAGCATATTTAATTTTTCCAATAATTCCACAATATCACCTGACCGACGCATGAATTAAGTGATGAGGCCCATGACAATGTTAAGTTTACATAAGGTGGAAGAATACACAACGTGCATACAAGTAGACCTTAAGCAGGGCTTTCAAAAGTGTTCATTTTACCGTGAACAGATTATACGTAGCGGCACTTGATCGTCGCAGAAATAAAGTGAAAGCCTGATCTATATTTTAGATTGGGGGATGGGTGCACAGTAATAGGGATTACGTTATTGCGCTGATAGAATTGAGTGCGTGCGACTATGATATATGTGTTAAAATGGATTATATCGATATGGTACCGTTTAGAGCTCGGCCAATCGCCGATGTCAAATACAGATTATAATAATCGTCTGATTTTGTTTTTTTGGGAAATTTTTGTGATCGGGTTCTACGTTCCCATATCTTATGCCGAATAACGTTAAGTTAAGCCACCTAATTATAGCAATACTTATTTTTGCTATATTTTTCTTCCTGCGAAGGATTATGACCCAGACACACGCCCTTCTAGATCCGCCACTGGATACAGTCCTTAAGCACGTTACTATATTACAAGTTTAGGCACGTCTTAAGGTCAGTTTTAACTATAACCAATTCACGGCTACATCACACATTTCTAAAGCCCTGCTAAAGTTCTACTTCCTCGATATTCCTCCGCATCATACAAACAAAGCTTATTTAAGTCTAGAAAATTACACCAAAGGACAGTGCACCGAATTCGTTCGCACTTAGTTGTTATTATGTTTTGCGTGGGAACTAACCATTTCTTACTAAGTGCTATAAGCACAAATCTTTTCTCGCTGTTTTTTTTTCGTATTTACAATAAATTAATTATTATAATGTATAAATAAAATACAGATAAAACTTGAATTTAACGAAAAATAAGTTTCATGTTAACAGATGTACAAAACGCTTGTCATGCATGGCATACGTTGTAAATAACTAAACACGTCACATAGGATGATTTTTCAAAAATCCGTTTCAAAAAGAATGAAGAAACCGCGAATAGACTATAACAGTAAAGGCTCAGCAACTAGGCAACCAGTCTCCAGTAAAACGATCACACACACGCGCAGGAAGGGAAATTCGAACATGTCGAGCAGGGCTTTCTAAATTCCATCTGTGAACGTCTGTAAACTGTCATCCCGAGGAATACGATGCGCCGTGATGTGGTTTATTACATTTCCCTGTACGTAGTTTAAACGATGTAAGGTTAAATTTATCTCCAACAGAGATCCTTAATTTTTCTTTTATTACCAACGACGCTCCTAAAATACGATTTATCGTATCGATCAAACGCAAAATTGTGTCTCGTTGCTTATTATTTATTAGAGCGCTGGTAAATAATTTACCTTCAGAGTATACGCACGGTTCGTTCATTGTCCTTCCTCTGCTTGACGTCCCCAGTTCGAGGCCTGGCGTTGGCGGGTCGGGACAAAAGTGTTATTCTCACGTAGATAATGTTGCGGACGCTGCCGGGGCGTGAGAGTTTACTCGTGGTGCTCCTGTTTCTACCTTTGCCCTCATTCCCCGCCTCATCTCGTCAAAAAGCTCAAATCCCCAACAAAAATAGACTAACTTCTAAAAAGGGGCAAGGGAGTGTTTTTGAACACAGACAATTGTCCAAGTTTCCCACGTGGTAGATATGCCATAATTACTTTCGTGGATAGTGTTATCATCATACCAATACCTCTGCTGGATTTCTTTGTACGGAACTGATAACCTCTTTATTCTCAAAATCATAAAGTTCACTTATTAGCACCTCATTTTCATTACTTCCATAGTGAACATAAAATTGAAGTGTAATAGGCTACAAGTACGCCACACTTTGACGAGATTGCCATTCGACACAAAAAGTTATTAATTTACACTCGTTTTGCAGTCCCTTACTTTTTTTTACAACTACGAACTTTCGATATCCACGTTTAAACAGTAGATATATAGCTGAAGTCAAAGCTACGTTATTGATGCACGGTAATACACAGAAAGGATATAGGCGACGGGGACCCCTATTTATGCACTGTTTAAAATTTCCGTATATTTACGGAATGTTTTATGGAAGTGTATATACGGAAAGACAATCCGTAATGACGAAAAACGGAGTTAAGTCCGTAAATACAAAACACGGAAAGTCTCCGTATTCCCTTTGGCTTCGAGTTACGGGGACGAACAATGCCGATTCTACACGAAGCTTTCTTCGCCACTGTAACAAGAAAATTTTCTTTTCTGCGGCAGTTAAAGTTATCCACACGACTATGACCTATTGTTTCAAACATTAAAAAATAGCATCAGGTTTCTGTAACATTTAGCAACAACTAAAAACACACAAAATTTAATAGAAACTGAATTTCTGCTTTTTGTCTATTGAATATAATTACAAAAGTTATATTACAACTTCAAATGAGAGTTGTAGGTGAAAGGTTAGAGTCCTGGACTGGTAATTTCTTGACTCTGCTTCAAACCTCGCTTAAGTACAAAATATATTAATTTTTTAAATATAATTTTTTATGCACCCACATAACGAAAATTAAAGACATTTTCACTATCTCTTTATATTTTTAATGCAAAGTACAGAAATTAACGGAGAGGTTCCATGAAATTTACAGAAAGTCCGTTTCTGAAAAACAATGTGTAAGGTAATTTTACGGAGAGTTTACGGACACTTCTGATTTTTACCAGCACTTTTCCGTAAAATGAAGGAAATCTTTTTTAACAATGTGGCGGACACCGAACTACGTCATATGAGGCCCCTGCGCCCGCCAAAATAATTGTAGTCTCGTTCTGGGAAAAAACATCACTGAGTAATGAAAGTAGAAGTAAGCTCGGAGGCGTTCTGAGAAATGTCCCGTCACGAAATACATCTTCGGAAAGTCACTGTACTTAATTATGAGACCTTGTCTTTCCAATGGAACGGCGAGCAATAGGGTTATTGCGCTTCTACCGTAGATTTGTTGCGGCCAGCTACCACTGGAACTGACTTCCCGGTTGTCTCTTATAATTAAATAACTTCCCGCTCTTGACCTCGGAAGGTCCCTGTCCTTCTTTTGACTTTGCTGCTGGGGGGTAATTCTCCCTCGCGTGCGGAATGAGTATTAGCATGTAAAGGTTGTTCACAATAGAGTGAACACTTTTGAAATCAACCTTATAAAAATATCACTGCCCCAGCCTGCATATACTTCAACGGGCTCACTGAGTGGCATGCGCCAAGTAAAGTTGGTAACGATAGACGGAAAGTAGTTCCATATCTTAACGTCGAATAAAAAGTGTTAGGTAACTATTTGTGATAACTTAAATTGTTTCTTTCGCTTTTTTTTTAATGCGTCGAGGTGTAAAAAATTAGCAGATTTGCAAAATATTTACTTACTCATACTTAATCTCTATCTCTCACTTTGGAACTAAGATCGACGAATCGGAGATCCAGAATCATGAAATTTCGTTGGTGCAACACTCTTACATTGGAACCAAGATCAAACTGGATCCTGCTTCGGAACTAGGAACATTCGATCTCGGATCGGGGAAGATGTTGGTGCATCCAGGCATAAAAGTATTTAAAACTCGAGGTAACCCCCACGCGGCTACCGTGACCCCAGTTTCCACCAGGAAATGGCGCTCGACTCGACAGTCGCTCCAAACTTCAAAGCTCACTGAGCAAAGTGGCACAAGTGAGTAGCGAGTAACTCAAACGGAAACGTGATGACTAAGTTTCGAGACCGTTTCCGAAAGCAAGCACTGGAAGAAAAACAAGAGGAAGTAAGTAAGGCACTGGACACTGGCTGTAGAAAGTGCATGAAGAATTAACTTGGCTTAATGAAAGTCCTGGACTAATTTCACTAATTTGTCACAAAGTTGCGAACATAGCAAATCTTTGGTTAGGTATAGTCCATTCACGGTTACTTCCAACTTTTCTGAAGCCCTGCTAAAGTTCTACTTCCAAGATATTCCTCCGCTTCGTGCAAACAAAGCTAAACAAGTTCAGAAATTCACACCAAAGGGACAACGCACCATCTTCGTACGCACTCGCTACAATAATATTCTGCATAAGAACTATTTCTTACTAAGCGTTGCCAACACACGTATTTTCTCCCTGTTTGTATTTTTATAAACGAAATATTAAAATTTACAGATACAATATAAGTTTAAGTTCAATTTTTAAAAAATAAGGTAGGCCCATATTTTTATTTTTACACAAGTATAAAATGTTTGTGATAGGTACATGACATATTTAGGGGAAAAAGCACGTCATACATGGGGTGATTTTTTAATTTTTTAATTCAAGAAGTGTGAAGTAACCGTGAATAGACTATACAGTAGTAATAATTTGTTAGTTCTGTGACGTCTATGCAGATTGTATCTAAATTTGACCGACAAACTTCGGGTGTAGGCTAATCACGAAAAAAGATGTTGAAAACATATATACGACATATGGTCTAAAATTGATTCTAAGGGAGGTAAACATTTTTGAAGTTGCAGTAGAAGAAAATGTTTAATACATAACCACTGTAATGTACCTCTCTCTGGAATCTTCCCCTCTCTTTAATAGTGTGTTATTGGATGTTGTGCGGCCCCACCTGCCAGGTACTGGCAAATATTATTTAGAAAGTAAAACACGAGTTACTCGAAAACGGTGAGGTCTAGGGTATTTACACAAGGTGACATTGTTGTTAATTGGGACATGATGGTTAAAGCCGCGTCTACACTGGGACGACTGGTCCTGCGACACTGTCGTACGACCAAGTCAAGTGACCGCCTTCGGATGACTTGTCACCTGTCTACACAGAGGCGACGTGATCACGTAACAATGTCGCGCGACCGTATCAAAGCATTGTGTAGACGCAAGTCGTATGACTCAGGCGGTCGAGTGACACGTGTTTCCCGTTTCCATCGAGAGTAGGTCTGGATCAAAGGAAAGTCAGTTGACCTGGTCGAGCGACATGTATAGACACGAAGTGACATGAGTCACCCGACCAGTGATCGCGGAGCTTACGCCGAGGGAAGTAGTGTTGTGGCTGTGTCGTGTGTGTTAAATAATTGTGCTGCCAACATTTTCAGAATGGATAGCAATGTGCAGGGGACCGTAGAAAATACGACAAAGTTTTAATTGAGCTCTATCGTTCATATGAAGTACTGTGGTACCCTAAAAATATTAATTACAAAGTTAAAATTGCTAAGTACGATGCACTGGCCGCTATCAGTACGGCATTAGATATACCAAAACATGTGGTGGAAAGTAAAATAAAGAATTTAGTCGGGCAGTTTGCAAGGTAAATAAAGGAGCTGAAGACGTCAGGGAGTGGAGCAGACCCTGAAGCGATGTCAACATGGACGCATTTCCGGGAGTTGCTGTTCCTTAAAGACAGGAACACACAACATGCATCACGCAGTACATTACAGGTAACAATGAATAGGCTAAATAAAGAATAGGTAGTGTAAATGTTATAAAATAAATATAAAAAGAGCAGTTATAACCGAGCGAGGTGGCGCAATGGTAAAACGTTGGACTCGCATTCGGGAAGACGCGGGTTTGATTCCCGGTCCAGCCATCCTGATGTCAGTTTGCCATGTTTTCCCAATATCATTCCAGGCAAATTCTGTGATGGTCCCGTTACAAAGGTCATGGCCTATTACTTCCCCAGTTCCATGCACGTGTGTGCAGGTGTGTAGACCCCGCTTAATAAATTGATGGCATTACAATGAATACTTACAGACGGGGTTTTATATGTTCTAATTACCTCAGGAAGTGAAAACTCGTATCGGGTTGACAATAACCATTTCTTGCTGCCTGAACTACACTGGAATTACAAAATAATCGGAACAAAACCATGTAATTTGAAACGGGCCCTTAACATTAGGTTAAGGTTACATAACTTGACACATTATATACGGTTTTATGTATACATGCATACAGTCCATTCGCGGTACATTGAGCACTTCAAGTTCCACTAATGGCAACAATCTATAATTACCAAGACGTCATAGCTTGGAATTACTGTCTGTAATTCATAATCAACGTACCTGGGAGCAAACAGACGAAAGTGTGCGTGTAATTTCACGTGTTAACAGTGTGATTACTTAGGCATATTCATTACAAAGTGTTCAATGCACCGCAAATGTACAATAGATGCAGTTAGAAAGAATGTATAGGTCTGTACCAATCGGTATACTGGAATTGTTTATCCACACATGTCTTGTTGCCATGGCACAGAACCTTCCACTGTTAGGAAATACTGTGCAAATTTTTCTTGTATTTCAATAGCAGCTTCTGCACTCCTTCTAGGAACCCTGCGAAGAGGTAGAAATGACGTTTGGCCCACTGTATTGCTTCTCCAAATCCCAGGGATTACTTACGTGTGTCATTGCACTCTACTTCCAGGTGGTGTGTAAATCCTTGACGCAGTACTGCTTCGTTGTAAGAAGTTATGTAAATTTTCTGCTGCGAGCACAAGCAACGAGGCGGTACTGGGTTCCAAAAGCAAAGGTTTTCGTAAGAAACAATACACTGAAGCTAAAATTCCGAAGGCATTTTCCGCTGTTAGCCTAGCTCGACTTACTCTGTAGTTATAATCACGTCCTTTCGTTCCCTTATCATGTTGTCCTGGAAAAGGCTTGACTATGTTATTTGACAGGGGGAAAGCGTCATCTGCAACAAACACTGGTGGAATTGGCAGGGTCCTCCCTGTTAAAGGAGAGGAGTGTGGCAGGTTTAGGCAATTGCCTGTTAACTGTTTACAGAAACGTGTTACTGCGAAAACACCTCCTTCAGATATTTTCCCCTGACAACCAATATCTGCAAATAGACACTTGTAAAATGCATCAACTACAGCCATGAAGACGATACTAAAACATCCTTTGTAGTTAAAAGATTCTGTGCCAGATAATGAAGTTGCTTGAAGCCATCAATCGATCCACAACAATGTGGAAAGTTCCAACGCATATTGAACTCCCTTTCAATCTGTTCCCGTTCGTTTGCATTCCTGGGTACCTGTAACTAAGAGGGTATTCTTAGTATCATTTCATATTGTCTAAATTGTAGCAAATACAGTAGAGGATAATATCAGGCGCAGCCTATCCTTTTGCACTGGAGATGGTGGCGATATGTACACCATCGATACCTAGACAGCTGAGAGCGCCTGTCATGGAAAACACTTTAATTTAATGCCACCATCTAGTAGTAGCATAAACAGTCAAATTCAACTACCTGTATTGGTATGGGTCCCATGTACTGGTCTGTACTCAGAACCGCATGGCGTGCTGCTATCAGTTCTCGCCAAACAAAAGGCCTCAGTGTCTGGTATTGTTCTCTACTGTATTTGATTGCAGTTACTTTAAGATTATATTGTAGTTGGTTTCTAAAGTGGTTACATTTGCATGTGCCACATACACGTGTGTTAATGTAATTGCTTGCTCCACAGGTCGCTGAATAAGAGGATAGCAGTGGAAATACTCCCAACGGACAAGATGAGACTATGGTAGAGGAACGTGGTGAGCCGGGACCCAGTCTGACACTTCGATACACCTCGACAGGTTGCGGATGTGCCGGGTACGGATTGCCGGGTACGTCTGGCAATGCTACATCACTGCAGGATACTAACTCTCAATGCAGCGTCACATCAAGGCAAACTCCCAAGTTTCAGAAGAAACGGAAAATGACAAATCCTAGGGCAGAGGAAGCATTTCAAATAATGAAAGCTTTATGGGGAGGGAGAAAAGAAAAAAAGGGTACTATCTGTATGTGGAACAAATCCGTCACAAGTTACGTAAACTTACCAACGGGTAAACGAGAAGTAACGTCCAACATGTTATTAACACGGTGTTATGGGAAGCTACACGTGGAAAATATGACAACTACTTTGCACCTTCACCACATTCGCAATACACTCATGCCTTTCAGCCAGCGATCATGATGGCTCCTTACAGTGTGCCATCATCAAGCGACACGAATTCAACGACATGCCTATCTAACATTACTTCTGTTCTTGAAGACAGTTCATGAGAGATCAATGTGCAATACCATATAAAACATAGACGTTACTAGTTAATGTTTGCGCCTGAATTCATTCACAAGTCCACAAACATATTTGTGCATAATAAACGTGTTTACATTTAATTTGTGTAAGTACGCTGTAAAATATGAATTATAGTTTTATATTTGCCATGGCTTTGGTATATTTTTATGTTTTCAGCAATGATAGGACTTTCTGCATTACTGTCAAATGAATTATATACATTGGTAATAATAACCATGGACATGCCAAGATTATTTCCTCCCTTTGTAATGTAACGCAAAATGCTGTACTACTTATAAACAATTTGCAGTAAAAGTGGATGTGGCTGCATATGAATGTAGTACATCAATATGACCAGATTAGTTGTTATGTAAGCAATTACAATGAGTCTGTTAGTTATTAATATAACATATACAACACAGCCTACCTGTATGCAGTCCTTCAGTGCTTCTACAAGAGCTTCCCACACCTCTCCTCTGGCATGTACTTTGAAATAGTTGAACAGGATATCTTGAATGTCATTTCCAACGACCTGTACGAATCTCCACTTGCCATAAATCTCAACGTGACTCCTAAGCGTTCCTTTATTGATATTGCTTGTACTTGTCTATACGAGGTATTAGCCTTCTTAATTTTCGGACCTATTATGCACAATAGTTGTTCTAAATCACTACTTGACATCCTAAAGAAATGTTTGAACCCACCATTGCTCCGACATTCCAGACTTAATTCATCATTGTCATCGCATATTAGGTCTGCCATTAGATCGGTGCCACTGTATGTATTTCTCCTCTTTAAAGAAAAGCGCACCCAATGCCGCCGTGGACGTCTCTGTTTACAAGCGAAAACAATATATGCCACTGTGGTTACGAGGACATCCTCATCGTCCCACATCTTGCTAACTGAAGTTCTGTCGATCAGGTGTAGCCAGGGCAGTCGACATATAGTGCGACATTGTTTGATGTGATTGGTGTAGACAGGTGTTGGTCATCTGACAGAGGTCACGCTACGTGGTCGTGTGGCAGTGTCATGTGACCAGTCGCCATGGTGTTGCCGCAGCTCACGCGATGTGGCCGCGCGACAGTGTCGCTTGCCCAAGTCGCTCCAGTGTGACAGCGACAAGTGTTGCGGTGTTTGAAGATCTTTATTCAGTTAACCATTATCCAGACAGGCGGTGTTCAATCCTAAATATTATCTCCTATATTTGCAATAAACAAGTGTTCCAAGTCCAACTTCAAAGATGTGTACCACATTTAGTATTCACTTTAGACTATAGGTCGTATACTTGTTTTCAACTTATTTTTTTCGTGATTAACCTACAGCCGAAGTTTGTCGGTCGAATTTAGACACATTATGTATAAGCCTCTATTCCGTCAGCCATTGCATAAACGAAGGTATGACGTATAAACTTCCTATAATTGTCACTGTACTCTGGGCCCCGCTAGCCAATATTGTCAGTATAGTAGCTTGGTGCCACAGACTATAGATGAAGTAGACCGGACGATTCTTTGTTTTATGCGCATGTACCCAACATTGACCTACCCCAAAACCACCCAACTATCAAAGTCACATGGTCGACAGTGATGAACGTGTTTGTTTTGTCTTATTTTTCAAAAGACAAGCATTTTTATATAAATAAAATACTTTTACCGATTAGACTTTAATCGAATTGAATTACAAATTGGTAGACACTTGCGTTATTATTTAAGGACAGACTGAACTCCAAGTTACTGTGCATTTGACCAACTTCAGCCATTGGCCAAAAAATGTTTGACACGCCTCCGAGAACTCTTAAGCCGGTAATATAAGTTCACCTGTGGAGTGGCCAATCTGTTTTGACTAGGTCAAGTAGATACGTGACGTTGATTGCACTGTAGCAGCCAATGAAACCACGAACTGTGGTCACGTGTTTATAAGGCAGTGCAGTCTACCATGTCACCGAAAGATAGCGCGAATTTTTCAGGGCTCTACAAATTGGTTAGAGGTAGGGACAGGTGTTTTTCGCAAAAATATTTATGGTCATGCTAGACTTCAATAGCTTACGTCCACAAACATAACTTCCTTTGGTTATTGGCCAGGTGTCTACGTGAGAAGACGCGTTCTTATTTGACTGGGCCAATAGCAGTAAAATACTCCGATACTGAACGTCCGAGATTCGCGAACAGACGCTTGAGGCACATGGCATATAAAGACATCTAACCACGAATGTGCATGTGAACTAAAGTGTTTTGGAGTACAACTGGTCCTGAAATATTTTCGCCAAAAACACCTGTCTCTAGTTAGAGGAAATATATAATCAAGCACTTGTTTACTAAACAGTGTTCTTACATCAAATCCAATCCACGCCGTTTTTGCTAGTCGTGTTGGCATAAAAGCAGTTCAATTTTGGAACACGGAGAATGGTCATGCGCAGCCAGTTACTGTTACAGTGGAGCTCTCGGTCTTGTAGTTTGTATTTTTACGCAGCGCTCTTAGCCTTACGGCCTTACCGCGCTTCCGCCTCCCAATAGCCTCATGGTGGGGCCAACCGATCTTCCCGTGCTACCACTTAATTTCCATGGCACTTGTAGGTTATTCATGGCCGACATTTTCACCTGAATGGAGTGGCAAGAGGAAATCCCTCCCACAAAACGTGGTTGAGAAGACCTCACCGGGCATACCCTTACACCAAATGATGGGCCGGTCACACTCCACTCCCTGGGAGCCACATCCTCGGCGGCGGGAAATTACTATGACCCAGAGTGGCCACTACCTCGGCGGCCGAGCACAAGAGGGCAGTCTGGACTCCTCCCTGGTGTCGCGGCTCACCGGGGATAGCAGTCCATGCTCTAAAATTGGAGACTTTATACCATATATCATCATATCATCTCCATGGTTTCATCACTACAACCAAGCCATTGCTCCCTCAACCACCGAGGTGTTACGTGACCTATTCCCAGTTCGGGAGGGCGTCGGCCACACTCCATCCCATGTCTTTGTACTTCTTCGTTGAAGTGCAGACCTTGGGCCCCAACGGCCTCAGTGCTAAGTGGTCCAACACCCCGCCAAGTGGTTGAGCCTAGGTACCATCTTTCGGTCCAACCATCACGGCAGATGCCCCTGGCATGCGCAGCCAGTGAGATAGTGCTACCCCGTATTCACTGTACGCTTGATGCTGGAGAGGGAATATTTCGGAGTATCCGTAACGGAGTGGGTGGCGCCACATGGCGGTACCCTGCCAGGACGGGGTTTGGAACCCGCTCAGGGTCTGTTGGCTGACGTGGCATCCCCTCTGCCAGCGGCGATGTGGAGATCTCGTGTTAACTTGCCATTACGCGAGTAGTCGAACTAGATGGTTCTCCTTTACAGGCCAAGGGACACGCGTCTGGAACAGAGAAGCGGTTGCGCCTAGTTATGGTGTCACATGTTTACCCTTAGAGAAATTAGGTCATCTGAGTTTATTACAACCGGTTTACAGTAGGAGAACTGCTCTTAAGCTTCTCACACAATAGAAAACTTTAGCATTTGACTTTAGGTTTCCTTTCCTTTAACGAAACCACCAATACACAATATAATTGTGAAGTCAGAGTTCAGACAATTGAACATCAGTTCTGCGAGCTTCGTAAAAATGTGTATCTTGTTATGTAAATCATTATGATATTATCAAGGAATGCATCTTACGTGCCTTTTTTTTTAATAGGCTTAAAATTTATATTAAAAGTTTATTTCAAAACAAAAAACTCATTTGTTTACTTTATTGAAATATGTCCATTTATATATTTCCTCTTCACATTATGCACTATATTTGTTTGCCATTTATTTAATTTAAGACGAGCTTTGTTTAATATAGCGACATTAAAATCGCCCTACAATAAAATAACGCACTTTCCACATAACCTCTGTTAGATTCTCGGCAAAATGGATGCTTGACTTTGTTTTTTCAACTTTCCGAAATCAACAGTTCCATTGTGTCAAGCTCCATAAGAAACAACATGTCGGAAAGCAAACGTAAAGTCAAATCGTAAAGTCAAATGTTAAAGTTTTCAATTGTGTAAGGGCCTTTACGAAGACTCACAGCAAGCGTACCCAGGAGGGCCGCCAGCAGTTCCCGGGTAGTGAAATCCCCGACGTGCCTCAAGTGTACATACGTACTCAAAACAGGCGAGTCATTCGACCAGAATTGTCAGTAAAGAAAGTTGCATGTTGAACGACTCCCCTTTGTCATGTACCGTAAATTAAGTGAGTGTGTCGTAGAACGGTGGCATGCGCAGTGTAAAACTGAGATGCACATTGGCTTAACGTGACGTGGTCGTAGAAGTACAGTGCACACAAACCGTCTCTAAGGGCATGCAATAGAAATTACGTACCACATATACTTAACACGACATGGACTTAAGTCAAGGATATATCGTACACATCGCAGTAACATTTGAGGTGCGAGCTACATCGAGTCTCCAGTCACTAAACGCAACTGCCAGGGTGCCGCCACACTACCTGTCCATAGTGGATATGCACCTGATCCGAAAAACGAGAACACGCCGCCGGTGGTGTTAAGAACTAGTTGGACACCGGTTTCCCAACCAAAATGCACATATATTAAATACTGAACCCCTATTGGGTCGGATGGACGTTTCAAAATCGGCCTAGACGCATAACCTTTACAAAAGACAAACACTGAGGAGCGCCTTGTGGGTCGCAGCGGTCTTTCACTGACCTCGCTTTGGACCTCCTCTGAGTCCGAAAGCAATTGGCTCGTTTCACACAGATAACTTTGGGCGGGCTTTAAAAGGCTCGCTGGTGCAGGAGTAGAATAGAACTTACAAGTGCCAATTAAACGTAATTCCCCGAATGGCTTACAGTTTAGAGCGAGGTTCAAAACTACTCCACGCAACACCACACAGCCATTTGGGGCGAACGATCACGACATTCTGAGAAAGTGTCATGACCGCAATTTTGGATTAGAGCTTGTCAATTTGTAATTTTTGGCTTCCTCAAACTGTGTTAGTAGTAGAATTTTTTACGTAGGACATTCTGATATCCTACTAGCTGTTACCGTGGCTCAACCAGCGTGCAGAATATAATAAACAGACAACCAACCAGCGCTTACTCAAATGGTTGGTGGCATATTTTGTATATTCCCTAATAAACTGTTCGTTTTCCCGGGAGGAAAAGTACCCTGTGTGCTAATCCAGAATATAATCTATCCCTGTATGAAATTTCATCCATATCCGTCGAGCCGTTGCGACATAATTGAGTTACAAACAAATATACAAACTTTCGCATGCATTTATAAAATTATTAGGAATTAGGATTAAGATTGCGTTACTGTTGTGTATTTTTCCTCGGCGTTATGAAGTAGCTGCCGTGATAACTTAATTAGGCCTACTGGTTGGGAATTTAGTTTCTGTTCATATATAAGAACACGAAATATTGTTCTTATCTATGACTCGTTATTCTGGCATTGGAGTAACGGAAACAGATGGTTTTTAATGCCTGATCATTTCAGAAGGCTTATTCTAAGTTATTCGCTAATTTTCCGTATTCGTTAGGTTTCGAAAGCTCTCAAACGAATAAAATCTTCGAGAAAGGCAATTTCGTATTCTATGTCATGTTTCGTTACAGACCTCCGAGCCTTCGGCAATGTTAAGATTTTCACAAGGGAATACAAGGTGGCAACCCTACTCGCTTGAACTTTAACTGAAATATGGGAATTTGTTTATAAAATTATAAACACTTCTGCTTGGAAACATCAATAAACCAAAGTAATAAAGACCTTTAACTTTTTTGATTGCATTTGGATGGTTTTAAATGTCAGCGTGTGAAATTTGCTATCCATCTTACTTGGCGGTATTTTGAAACTCGGCTGACCATGTGACATATATACATAAACATGCTGTGTTTTCGCATGCATGACGACAAGAGAGCGCGGACAGAACTTTGGCTATCACATGGACGCAGATTTATGTGCGTTACCATTTTGCTGTTTGGTTACAGGCTTTTTAAGAACACGTTTCGTTCTTTTTTTCTAATTCTAACATTACAAAATAAGTGATAGACAAAAACTTGACTCTGTCATGATTCTAGCCAATTGTATTACCTCCAATGTGATATGAATTTCTACTAAATTATTTTCACGAGACACTAAAGTTTTATTCTCCCAAGAATTTGTTGGGCGCTACCTATCAGCTCATTTCCAAACTACATTTTTTAAACGTGTTATTGTCTTAAATCAATGTTTATGTTCCCGTATGTCATTTTAAAGAACTGTAATTAAACAATACAATACCCTCACAATAGTCAGACTAGACTGCTACGTATATAGTGCAACAAATAAAACAGAAAGGTTAATTGGTGTTACTAAAATCTTTTTGTTTTCAAATGTATTTTTGTATTTCTGTATGACGGTGCATTACTTCACGATTCTCATATTTTGCAGTTACAAATAACAAACTGTAGCACGCAGCCGCCATGTTTTCATAGGAAAACTCCTTAACGAAAGCACGAAGGACTTCGTTATAATTTAGAATGTGGTATCAAATATAGTAACGTCAAACGAACTCTTGAAGGTGCTTAGAATAACTCCTTTCGTTAGGAAGAGACAACCCACGGAATAACTAATATTTTCGTCAAAAAGGAAACGAAACGGATAACTTAGGATAAGTCCCCAATACGCGAGTAGTCTGTAGACTGTGGGATTTAATTCCGTACACAGGTCTGTCTAATCACATAATTCTTATATGTTTTAATTTATTTTGGAATCATGCCACTTTCGACATGCTAATTTTTGTGGCACCAAAGCAGTTTGTCAAACAACTAATGGAATGTCGATTTCCCAACCGAGGCATTGTAATGCTCTTCATATTTAGATTTTCAGTCATGCGAATGATTTGGCCGTTTAGTATTGGAAAAATGTGCATTATTCGCCACGAGGTGTGTGGTTGCTCTGGGAAAATGCCTGGGTGTTTTCCTTCTGACCTCCCTGGTCGACACTGCGCGCTCGGAAACTGACGGCTAGATCACCACACAAATTACCCTGCTGGAATTGAGCTATAGATCGTACGGCGTCACTGAAGCAAATATCTAGAGAAAACAACTCAGCTTCTTCGCTTATCTGCCTGTTTATATTTTGACGTGAATACGTCATTAAATTTGAAACCATAGTGGGAGGTAGGTAAAATCCAGGAAATCCGATGATAACCAAATCGGGGGATACAGTTTGACATTGCAGTTCCGATCTATCGCCTACATTCAAAATTCAGTTACATTACACGAATGTCGAAGGATCAAAGAATATGTAACGTTGAGTGAGGACTGCGAAGCATCTCGCGTGGAGTTGAGGGGGAGGGGGGGATTGGGGGGGATTGGGGGGGATTGGGGGGGGGGGAATATTTTAAGTTCGTTTCGCCGCATATCATAACTTCCACGTAGTATAACTTTTGGCTAGGAGAAGCTACGATACTCGTTTAGGTTTCAATCGACAGCTCTCGCCAAGATCAATCGATTGCGTGTATAAAAACATTTGTGTGACGTGGTTATGGTGAAATTGTATGAGTTTAATGTAAAAAATTAAGAAAACTTAAGAACATTCCATCCTATACTCGTCAAAAAGCCAAGTTGAGATACGAAAATCGTACACGGTTGGAAAGAGCATCTCAAAAGTAATTCAGTGATACCCATAAAACCCCATATGATCGAGTGAAGCGGTGCCGGGAACATAAAATAAACACCAAGGCGTCCGAGCGCGTCAACGTAGACGTATTCACGCAAAAAAACGGCCGTCTCCCCAACACACCAAAAAGCAATCTTTTTTTTTTTATGTTGCCTTTTAAAAGTGCATTTCGAATTGGGGTAGTTATTTAATATTTGTCTTTCAGAATCATGATTCACAGTCCGAATAAATTGTTCGACGTAAATTTTGAAAAATTTTAAATTGAGTTCATTTTTAAATAGCTATACCTACATAAAATCCAGCTTGACTTTCACAGAAATGTATTTTAAATAGGCATTACATTATATATATTTGGGCAAAATAACTGTTTCAGAATTTTGTTCCGGGATTGTGCTTACCATAAATCTGACACTTTTACCAAAATAAATTGAAAAACTGTATCCCTATCGTGTGGATAGGGCTACAAGAATGCAAGAAAAAATTCAATTTACAAATTAAGAAACGTAACATGAAGTGTAGTTTGTGATGTGTTTGTCTGTCTTGACGCGTGCCCCCCATTACAACATTTTTATAAGTGCATAAACATCACATAATTTATTATATGGCGAAGTTTTTTCATAGAGGATTCTTTTCGACATGAAAAGTTATTTTGCCGATACTTGAAACCAACAAAAATTCCAACATATGTATATGCGTGTGTATGTGTGAGTATAATTTTTAAGCCAAGCGGTAGTTAATTTCTATGCTCAGTATCAGCAGTAAGATCGCAGTGCGAAAGGCAGGTAACGGCTATTCACGATAAAGTGAGCACTTTCGAAATCAACCTTAGAAAAAGTCACTGCCCCTACCTGCATATGTTTTAACGGGCGCGCTGAGTGGCATGCGCCTAATCAAGTTGGTAACGATGGATGGGAAATAGTTCCATATCTTAAAGTCGAATAAAAATTGTTAGGCAAACATTTCTGATAACTTAAATTTTTTGTTTGGCTTTCTGTGATTTTTAATACATCGAAGTGTAAAAATGAGCAGAATTGAAAAGTACTTATTTTCTTAGTAATTTCGCAGTTTCCCTTGACCGACGCATGACTAAAGTGATGAGGCCCATGAAAATGTTATTTTACATAAGACGCAAGAATACACAAAGTGCACACAAGTAGATCATAAGCAGGGATTTCAGAAGTGCTCATTTTACCATGAACAGTCTGTAGTTAGATGAAGTCTCGGGGCTGCTGCAATACTCGGTGCGTTTGGAACGGCAGCGAGTTGTTTCACACCGCACTTCAACTAGAAGGCGATGTGCTGCGGCAGGAAAACCTATTTACCGCCCGCTACGCAGTCATAGGGCGCGCCCTACTGCGGGCCAAGGACTCGCCCTCCTCTTCGCCTGCGGATAATGCAACTGCGGCTGAGTTATCACACTTTCCCACCTCCATCCTCCACATCCCCCCAACCCCTCTCCTGTATCTACTCATCTCCACTCTTCATTACCATAACTCTCCCCCGACAAACACTCAACAACAACGAAGGCTAATTGATAAGCTGCGATGACTCTCCTTGTAGTCACTGCACTAGATTTAGTCGCGTGAAGCCATGTGTAGGCTGTTCGTCGTTGACCCAGCATTTTTTAAAGCCCTATTGAAGTTCCACTTTCCTTCCCTTTTTGTATCCTTACGTCACGTGTAGAGGCTTATCTACTACTGCCATGAATTACATAGCGTTACTTACAGGGCGTTAGACTGAATCTCGACTGTCCACAATTGGCCTTGACGTAATTTGCGGTAGTTTTGTGTGACCAATCGCGTTAGAGTACGTAAACGGGAAATATTTAATGTTCTCACAATATAGTTTTCATTCATTCGTTGGCTATTCTGGTTATGGATCGTATATATATATAGGTGCCAAGGATTTTGATTATGAATGACATGGAATTAACAGATTTACTTATTTATTTCCACGTATCTCTACGGGAATCATCAAAACAATAACAAAGAAAACACTTTACTGCACTGCAGGAATCCGAAGTCAAATACACTCCACTTTCGATTCTTGCAAACGTGACTTGACTACTACGATTATTATGATGTTCTGCATTCTGATTCGCCGGCGTTAAAGACGTGGCGCACGATACTTAGAGATGGCCATCTTTCACGCTATGCACGCCATGTAAGTCAAACCGAGTCATAGTTGTGGACGTTGCCATTTAACTTCAGGTATTCAGTTTCTTATGTGGCTAACGTAATGTGCGGTACGGAAATTGTAGATGAGCCTTAAAACGAACATTTTCGTGGACCCAATCACTTTATCGTTCCGCCGTTCAAGTGAAACTAAAATTTTGGAACGTAAATATATGTTATTGACATGCTGGGTCATACTCTTAAGCGCACGAAACAAAACGAAAACTACAATAATATAAATTTAGTGTCAACAAATTAAAAAATTAAAAAATCTCTTTTTTATACTAAGTTACAACTTGGAACTACTTGTTGCACCTCGATATCAAATATACTGGAGCGTTTCAGTATGTAAAGTTATGGACAGTGACTTTTTTCAGAGCATGATTTCAAGAGTGCTTAGTCCTTGAAGAAGACCGCGTATTTTTAAAATCGTATGTCTAAGGAACTGCAGAATTCCATGCTGTTAAATACGACATGAAAATGTGTTTTGATGGATAAATCAATTAGGCGAACGAATAACCGCTGTTAAAATATGCACGAGTGATGAAGACTGGTATTGCCTGTGACCTTGGGACATGTATGTGAACTTGGTGGGCCAGATACAGGTAGTACAAATAAAATTAACATTCAAATTTCGCTTTCCGAATGAACAGTCGTAATCTCAGAATGCCTAATTTTAATTCATCATTTAAATTTATTAATATAATGTTTGTAGTTCTTTTTCATCCTGCCATAACTATCCTTTAGTTTTCTGCTAAGAGCCAATCCAAGAAATAAACTATAGCTAAAATCACTGGTAACTGGAATTGGTGACATTCCACTTTGCTAACGAAATGGCGTTAGGAAAAAATATAAACTTGATCTAACGTAAAAGGTCGACTTCATTTCATTTCACTGAGTCCATGAACACACCTTCGCCTGTACTGCTTATTGTGGATATTTATTAGGTTGAGAAATTGCTTGCTGTGAAGTACTTAGCTGGACTTCAAAGACTCCGATGGCGATAACTACGCTTAAGGAAGCAAAAAAAATAAATTGTTGGTTGGTTCAAAGCAGATATTTATGTGTATAGGGATTCGCCCTAAAAAAGTACAGCGACAAGGAAACTAAAGAAATTGAAGATTTTAAACTAATAAAGTTAACATATAGAACTACTAATTTGTAGAGCCACGAGTATTTCGCGAATTCATTCGGAGGCGAGGTAAACTCCAAACACGTGTTCTCTTCTTCTACTGTTGTGATTGGACGACAGTTCTTTAGACACGCCCCGTTCAACTGAGAGCCAGTAGTAAGCAGGAAGCAGTAGTATGAGTGAGTGTTTAACAGTCATGTACAGGGGCGTCACTTGATCACAGCAACCAATAAGCAAACGATAATGTCTCGAGTGTATAGAGGACTGTCCAGCCTAGCTTGCTGCTAGCTCAGTCCGCGAAATACTCGGCGCTCTACTTATTTGAAAAGTATCTGTTTGGGGTGTTACAAGCACCTTATGAGAATACGAGACATTTTTATCGCAGCTACCACGTTGTGTCACGTCACCAATAGAAAGCGGTTATCGGTGGACGTCGTCACGTGACCCATGAGGACGGGCCTATAGTAGTTCACTCCTGCTCCTCGGAGTAACAGTTTCGAGCATCGTGTATCAAGTGGTTCTGAACCAGCAATAAAAAAGGAGGTCCCATCATCTCGCTTAACCGTGCGACCAAAAGTCCGACCATTGAGTCAACATACTTCTTTTTTTCTGAGCACGTCTCTGCTCCTACAAATTCTCTCAGCATAACATCTTGCGTCACAACGAAGTTCACAAAATTGACGGCGTAACAAATACGTCTTTGAAAATGCATTCCTCTGAGAAAATATTTGCTCACGAAGTTTGCAAAAACCGGTGTTTGCATTGCCTTCCTTGATTTTTTCACACTGGCTTTCGACAAATCTGTTGACTTCAAGGTCCCACATGACATTGAGTGAAATGAGCAGTAAATACTGACTCCAGAAACGTGATAATTGCATCGCCGGGAGATAGAGAAAGGTGATTGGAGACATACGCTATAGGCTATTCACAGTAAAATGAGCACTTTTGAAAGCAAGCGCTACATAAGATCTACTTGTATGCACGTTGTGTATTCTTCCGTCTTACTGTATGTAAAATTAACATTACCAAGGACCTCGTCACTTTATCCATGCGTCGGTCAAGTGAAACTGCGAAATTGCGAAGATAGGAAATATTTGACAAAATTTGCTAATTTTTGGAATTCGATGCATTAAAAAAAACAGAAAGCGAAAGAAATAATTAGAATTATCACAAATTTTTTACCTGACACTTTTTATTCGACGTTAAGATACAGAACTACTTTATATCCATCGTTACGAACTTTACAGGGCGTAAGTCACTCAGGGCGCCCGTTAATATATATGCAGGTTGGGACAGTGACTTTTTTCTAAGGTTGATTTCAAAAGTGCTCACTTTAATGTGAACAGCCTTTAGCATTTAAGACGTACAAGAATTGCAAGCGACTAATGAAGAGCGTGAGATGGCACTGAAGAAAAAATTAAATTGAAAATAAAAGCACCGCTACGCTCGTTAACGTTGCCGCTTCACTACGCTGGAGCGATTCCTCAAAGGGATGTGAACAGTGAATGGTATTGCGAGCTTGGCAGAAAGTAATGGATTACCAATACTGTACTTCCAAGTTGCGTTGTCGAACAAGAAGAGGATGACTGATGATGACGGATCATTATGACGGTTTCGAATGATCCCATTTATCATAGTTAGAGACAAATATTTATCACGGGAAAAGCTGTCTGATAGCTACAGACTCCGATATTCTGTGCACATGTCTGACTGTTCTCGTTCGTTATTGGCTGACATGATGTAATCTAATAAGAAGAGTATAGTAATGAATAGTCTAGTGGAAATTCTGATATTCTAATACTCGACGCTGTTGATTCGTCGGCGAAGCAGTTAAGCCATATGAAGGAAAGAGTTTTCCTAGTAAAGATTTTTTAACTACTCAAATTCACGTTCGGTCGTAAGGAAATGTTGCGACGACGCGGGGATGAAAAATATCATAAACAAACTTCCCGTGCGTTCTGTCTCCTTAGAACTGTCACTAACGGTTTTAATACATCAATCTGTTACGAAAAAGAAACACAACATTGTCGCTGTGTTTTAACATACAGTTTTAAAATCGTATACATTTCGTAAGAAGACGGGGTATTTACGGCTATTTTTTTTATTGAATTTGACAATTTTCAACGAACACATTTGTTTCAATAACCAAATTTATTAATTGGCAATAAAAAAAGGATTTTCATTTCCGTCCAGAAAAAAGTTTTCATTGGAATATTCCACAGTTTTTTTAAAATTAGATTGGACACAACTGCTAAATACTATTCACGATAAAGTGAGCACTTTTGAAATGAATCTTAGCTAAAAGTCACCGCCCCCTGCCTGCACATACTTTAATAGGCGAACTGAGTGACATTTACCCAGTAAAGTTGGTAAAGATGGATTGAAAGTAGTTCCATACCTTAACGTCAAATAAAAAGTGTAAGGTAACCATTTCTGAAAACTTAAATTACTTTTTTTTTTTTTTTTTTTTTTTTTTTTTTTTTTTTTTTTTTTTTTCCCCCATCAAAGTGTAAAAATCAGTATATCTGTAAAATATTTACTGTCCCAATAATTTCACAGTTTCACTTGACTAACGCATGAATAAAATAATGCGACCTATGACAATTTTAATCTTACATAAGACGGAATAATACACAACGTGCATACAAGTAGATCTTAAGCAGGGTTTTCAAAAGTGCTCATTTTAGTGTGAACAGCCTTTAATAATGATACCCATATGACAACTAAGAAGGCCGATTAAAAATACTTCACCCAATGGTTAAGGAAAAAAGAAGTCACTGCAGTGTTTTTTATTGCTAGCACAAAAGGTTTTAGCAATTTTTCCTTTGCAGTTTACCTTAGGCGCTCATTACGAAAACTTGTACGAAAATAACCATGGATACAGCAATTGTAACTTTAGCATGTTTTTTTTTTTGTGCAGGACGAGACAGCAGCAGATGTAACACGCTACAGAAAGTAATTTCAATCGAAGTTCGTCGAGAATCACACAAAAGGAAATAAGGATTTCCCTACACGTAAAATGAATAATGAAGATGGACAAATACATATCTGCAAAGAGAATAAAGAGGGGAACCATGTGTGCTGTTATGCACAAGCACAAAAAAGAAGAATACTGTTTGGACGAAAACACGTGGACTAGAAGGAGTAAGAAAATTATCAATATCTAATAAAAATATACAAGAGGAGATTATTGCAGAAGTACGATATGACAGAAACCAATATAAACGTAAGATGTAATGCTACAAAGTACAATGGT
The DNA here is from genome assembly GCA_029891345.1 of Dryococelus australis. Lineage (NCBI taxonomy): Eukaryota > Metazoa > Arthropoda > Insecta > Phasmatodea > Phasmatidae > Dryococelus > Dryococelus australis. Next base: position 282,364,874 of record CM056994.1, read on the forward strand.
GACTTTCGTTTGTTTTTATTATGCAACGTTTTTTTCAATTTTTTCTGGATGCAGATAGATATTTTGAGATATGACGAGTTGGCATTTCTCTCAGTGATTGTTATGACAATTATGACTGAATGACATTTTAGGGACAACCATGCGCACGAAAAATTAGTATTCAAGATTTTTCTGAGGTTATGCAACCATTTTAGATGCAAGTAATATGTACCGTTCTACATGCACCGTGTACACAGTCAGTAACGGGCCATCGTTATGGTGTGTCGATGTGAACTCTTGGGTGTCAAGTTCATCAAACTCGAGTCCGACAGGGGAAAATATAGAGGAAGTCTTCTAACTTGAACCTGTTTTGGTACAGTTCAAAGTTGGATTTCTGAGGTTGCAAATGTGCGCTTAGACTGCGCTGCTGCTCACTTATTGCATTGTACACCGTTCGTACAAAATCCCTTCCCAATGATGTTGCTTGGCAATGATAACACGACGCTGGAGTGGATGGAAACGAGGGCAGCCATTTGACTCTACTCCCCGTCCTGCGGACGTCGAAAGTCCAACACGGGGTCGATACCAAAGGACAATTTAATTGCACGTGATTCTGTGAGCGATTCAAGGTTGCAACTCGGGCTCATCATGCGGAACTAAAAATAAACCTCCCTTGCCACTGCACCCCCCCCCCCCCAAACCTCATCCCACTTTCGGGCACCATCAATTGGCTCGTTATCTGGTTGGTCGTGCGGCTCTGCGACCTCTTCGCGCATTCGGCGACCTCACGGCCGATGACGCAATTATGCCGCAGCTACGTTCCACGCTTCCCAGAGTTTTTGATCAGCGATCCTGCTACGTGTCTGGAATATGTTGCCGACCAAAAACAATCCAGCCGAGCCATTGTAGGTATACCAGAACGCCGGAGTGTTAAGGCGGATTCCCACCCGCCATCTTGGATTTATCCATTATTCGTCAAAGCTTCCATTTCAGAAGGTGTATTGGAATTTCCCGCTCGACATATCCTAAGTAACAGCTTCCCAAACTTCGTCGAACCGCCACAGCTTCGCTACAGTTATTAATTTTTAGCTGGTAACTGTCGGGGCGAAACGCGAAATTATTTCTTGCGAACTATTAAAAAGGGAACGAATTCAAGAGTAATCAAGAAATACTGACTTTAGACAGTGTACTAGGCAATGCTCTGTGCTCTGTCGTTCCAAAGAAACATTAATCAAAATTGTATTTCCACCGTATGGCAAAAATTCCATAAATCCAAGATGGCGGGTGGGCCAGTCTTCCAATATTACACTACCAAAATATATCCTCTCCCTTCCTTTCAATTTTGAACTTCAACTATTCATGTCTTTAGAAACATTCAGTACAACTTTCGGAAAAGATGTTTGGGCATCTCAATGAAAACCCTCCAAGAATATAATAACCTCATTGTGAGCATGATTGATCATAATCAGTTATGTGGGATTTTTAATCTTATTATATTTGTGTGAGATACAACTATGTTAGCTGAGATGTGTGGACAGTATAAATATCGTTGTGGTACCAGCGTCGCACTTTCATGCACAGGATGGCTAAATGTGATGATAACACTTTATTAAAATAGACTTAGAACGACTTCCACGGGTGACACAATTTTGTGTTTTACCACGCCTGGGTGTACATGCGCCGACTTAAGGCGAGCACGAGGACTATGCCCCGCAGGACTAAATGCAAATTCATTTGTTTCTTAGATGCTTCAATTAATGCCATTAGCACTTAGCGGCGGTTTTGCCTTATATAGGCTATTCACGGTAAAGTGAGCACTTGTGAAAGCCATCTGATTTGGAATAATGGTACATAAATATATTTTTATTTTAGCCTTAGAGGTTAACTTCTGAGTGTGGTGGAATATATAAACTGTGTTTATTACTTATATGGCAATATTTATTTAAGAAAGATGGAAAATGGATAAAAATGGCAGAAAGGAAAAGTCATTAGGGCTTCAAAAGTGCTCACTTTACCGCTAACTGCTGATAGTAGTACGTTTGCTGCGATGTTACCTATCGCTCCTTAATTTTTTTTAAATCCTCAATATGCAAGTAGGAATAATTATTTAATATTGAAAGATCTGCAATTCGATATCATGATTTGTAATGCACATGTATTCAGATACATATCCAAAAATGCGAGTGTTCACTATTTATCGTGCGTTCTGACTTCTGGCCTGCGCAACGAATAATCATTTTTCCCACTTGGATCTCGTACCCCCACCCTGCAGGATAAATATAAAGGTCGGCGCCTGTGCCTGGGTGGCCCTAAACTCTTCAGTAGTTCGGCGTCGTCCCGTGTGGAGCGTGACGTACTGGCGATCACGTCTCCGTCGAAGACCAAGCGGTGACGTGATCGAGTGGCCCTAAGTCACTTTACCTTGTACAGCTAAGACTTAGCAAGGTCACACTCAGGTGGAAGCCAATATACTTATGCTATTTGTTTTAGATTCGTATCCTGGTTGGTTTGTCAAGATTATTTTTAAAGGCTGTTCACGATAAAGTGAGCACTTTAGAAATGAACCTCCTGCCTGCATATATTGTAATGGGCGCACTTATTTGCATTCGCCAAGAAAAGTCGGTAACGATGGATAGAAAGTAGTTCCATGTTCTAACGTCGAAAAAAAGTTTAAGGCAACCATTTGTGATAACTTTTAAATATTTCTTTCGCTTTCTGTTTTTTAATGCGTCGAATTTTAGCATATTTGTAAAGTATTTACTTTCTTATTAATTTCACAGTTTCATTTGACCGACGCATGAATAAAGTGACGAGGCCCATGGCAATGTTAATTTTACATAAGGCGGGGGAATACACAACTTGTATACAAGTAGATCTAAAGCAGGGCTTTAAAAAGTGCTCATTTTACCGTGAACAGCCCATACTTAAATTGTTCTCTCTCCCTCCCTCTCTCTCTCTCCTCTCTCCTCTCCTCTCTCCTCCCGCTTCTTGTTTCTGTTGCTCAAGGGAGAGAACATAACGTGGGGTTACTGTTATCAGCGCGTCTATAGTGAAACCAACGGTAAAAAGAGTGGGTTTGTAAAATTGTGAACTTTTTAATGTTTTCGTATATTTGTAAGTAAAATGAAAACCAAAAGGTCACTGCAATCTTTTTATTTTTACACTTCTTTCCGAAGGAGGAAAAAAGCTTATGAGATAGCTCCCTGTCTGTCTCATATGTATGTGGCTATGTGCATGAATTGGTGTGAGCTACTGTGCGTGTATGCGTGTGTGTGTCCTTAATAACTTTTGGACACCTGAAACGAATTTCACCCAAAAAATATAACACAAAAAATTGTTACTGTATGAACAGGCAATTACTTACTAAAATTTCAAGTATTCACAAAATTTACTATCTATGAAATGGCGAATTGAGTTCGCCAACTATAATTATTACACATCAATTATTTTTTATCCTGTTGCTATTATCTTTCCTATTCTACTGATGTACTGTCGTGTTCACTCACATGGCGAGCACACGTGTGATTCCGTATTCAAGTATCGTTTGGCTTGCTGTGCAACCACTTCTTTTTCCTCTTTGATTTACAACACACTTATATCGCAGTAATAAAATAAGCGACTGTCGGATTGTTCCAACTGGCAATTCTATTACATATTTAAAGGCGTTTTTTCCGTTTAAGGGTGGTCCTTGCATCAAGTGCCCACCCGCTGGCGGCGCCCCTGCAGTTATATATGGTTTTTATGAAAAAGTAAGTGCCGTGCTGTGTCGGCCAAAACACGCATTTTTTTTTTCTTAAGTGCAACATCTGAAACCGTCAATTAACTCTTTCGGTCAAACGTTAATTTCTGAGTTGGAGTGTTGCAGTTACGTATTTTCCGGTGAGCGCAGTGCTCTCGGTTCAGCACTTGTATTGCAACAACGTCCTGCATGCTCGATGATAAAGGCTGTTCACAATAAAGTGAGCACTTTTGAAATGAACCTTTGAAAAATGTCACTGCCCCTGCCTGCATGTAGATATTTTAACGGGCGCCCTGAGTATCATACACCTAGTAAAGTTGGTAGAGGCTGTTCACAGTAAGGCGAGCACTATAGAAATGAACCTTCGAAAAAAATCACTGACCCTGCATCCACGTATTTTAACGGGTGCACTGAGTGACACTCGCCCAGTAAAGTTGGTAACGATGGATGGAAAGTAGTTCGAAATCTTGACGTCGAATAAAAAGTGTTTGGTAACGATTTGTGTTAACTTAAAATTATTTATTTCACTTTCTGTTTTTTGTAATACGTCGAGATGTGAAAATGAACGGATTTGTAAAGTATTTACTTTCTTATTAAGTGCACAGTTTCATTTGACCGAAGCGTGAATAAAGTGATGAGTCCCATGACAATGTTAATTTAAATAAGGTGGAGTAATACACAACGGGTTTTCTAGTAGTTCTTAAGCAGAGCTTTTAAAAGTGTTCACTTTACCGTGAACAGCCTCGAGTGTAGGGTTATTTGTTTATTGGGGGGGGGGGAGGGGGCTGCACGCACAATGCAGGCACTCTCTCACGAGCCATATTTCCACGGCTGCGCGATACGCTCTGTCGCCCCGCCAGGATGAAGCCGGCTCGTCACAATTAACACCTCCTGGGGGATGATAATTGCCACAGTTTAATGTCTTCGTGTGAGAACGGCGGCGGGAAATTGCATCGCCGCACGTAAGTGTAAATTAAATACACGTGGAGAAGCTGTCAGTTGTGAGCGAGTTCTACGGATCAACTAGTGTCAGCAATAGCGATGGGTGTCAATGTCACGTGCTCAAGTTTTGTCAACCTAAGAATGCAAAAAAATTGGAATGCATGTATGTAGCCACTGCCACACTAAAATTTTTGCCTACAACTATGTTTGAAAGTAAAATTTAAAGACAAAATACGGCCATAAATTTTTTCCTTCCAACAAGTTTTATCAAATAAAATAAAGAATGTGTTTGAAAATGTGTCACACTGTAAAATTTTTTACTAGAAAATCAAATTTGAATTATTATTTAAAAATTATTTTCATACTGAGTAATTGATTTTGTATTCCCACGCAGTCTATTACAGGTAAAAAAATGTCACGAATGTTGTAATTTATTTTCGCGTCTTTATTAAATTTATAATTTTTATTAATCAAAGAGGTTTCCTGCACAATGAATTTTAATACCTCTGAGTTCGTAATATTATGTGCGAAATTCACATAAAATAGCAATAGTGCGCAGGCTGCTTCTACTTAAATTAATTCTAATCACAACGTTCTTAGTTTCCAGCATTTGTTTGTTATTTTAATGTTTGTTGGCGTCATTTTTTGTCATTCACGATTCTGATGGCTGAGACCGTTAAACATCAAATAAATTTTAGAACCGGTCCAAACTTCTAATGTCTGACGGAAACTGAAGCCATACAACTTTCTCAGATAAATATGGTGGCGTTTATGACGTTTCTATGACGTTATAATTGTCCAACTATATTTGACCAAACTTATTGGAGGTATTTTGAGGGCAAAATTTGACATGTTGACCGGGGGTTAACAGAGAGACGTAAAAGCCAACAATAATTATGGGTTTTTTGTATCGGCGGAGTGCTAACTCTTGCATTTTATACGCAGAATCGCCGTCAGTCATATGTACGAAAATATAAATCGGATTTATAACATCTAAACTTTTTTAAAGAATTCAATTTTAATTATTTTAATGATTTTAAGATAGAAAAGCCTTTGTTATATATTGTATTGGTGCCTTTGTATCTTTTCTTTCTCTTTTAGTCGTTTTTAAATGTTTATTTTCAGTATATTTGGTTGATTCTCAGTGGTTAGATAACTCATACATACATATAAGCCTAGTTATTCCTTAGGATATTTATCAGAAAATAATACTTGTTTAATTCTTAGCTTGTACAGTTGACTAAGATTCACTACAGGATAACGATCAATAAATATCCACGGGTAACACACTTTAGTTGGTTAATAGAATGGGAACTCCTAATTAGCTAATTATGTTATCACCACGCAAAATTATCACAGATTGCAGATATCAAACCGGTCTAATATTATTCACGAATTTGTTGTTTTATCTCGCGTAGTTCCTGACATTTTACAATCAACTACTTTTAATTGCCAATTTTAAATGCTTGTCTCTCCCGTGATGATCACGTCAGGATATATATAGAAATGTGAACGTAGCGAATTATTTTAGCAGCAGACTTGATTTCTCATTCCTGTACGTGCTCGAACCAGAACTGTTTATTCATTGGCTACTGCCAAGTCCGTCGATTTTTTTTATTCGACTTGGACGCATATGACGGTCACATTTTGAAGTTGGCTATTTTGGTTGCAATTAATTTCGATAGTTCTTTTCGAATATGTATAGTAACAAATTATGTTAAATATGTATAAATTGTGGAATAATCTTGAAGTTTTATTCTAATATGTATAAAGAAACAAACCTAACGATAGTAGGTATTTAGAGACCAACATTACTTTAATGTTCAACCCAGAAATAAGTAGTTCCATCGTTACCAACTTTACTGGGTGAATGTCACTCAGTGTGCCCGTTCAAATACATGGTTGCAGGGTCAGTGGTTTTTTTCTAACGTTCATTTCTAAAGTGCTCACTTTACGGTGAACAGTCTTTACTTGACAATACAGAGCTGCAACCGCCACACACATCAACAAAATGGCGGTACTGGCCAGTAAAAATGTCGGAACGCTTTACGCCAAGGGGCCGCGGTGGTGTAGTGGTTAGACCAATCGCCTACCACCTAGGCGAACAGAGTTGGATTCCCGGCGGGGCCGCATTTGCGCATGTGGAAATCTTGCTGGACGATTCCGCTCGTCGGCGGGTTTTATCGGGATCTCCCGTTTCCCCTTCCCTTTCATTCCGGCGCTGCTTCATACTCACCTCTCTTCACTCTCATCGGTTCTCAAGACCCCGATGTTAAGAGCCGCCCACAACTCTCCACTCAATCACTCCACGCCTTTCGCCAATCGGCGCCTACTGGCCTATAGTCCATTCACGGTCACATCCGACATTTCTGAAGCCCTGCTTATGTTCCACTTTCAAGATATTCCTCCGCCTCATGCTTCCAAGTTTAAATGTCTAGAAAAATACACAAAAGGGACAACGCACCGAATCCTCTTTAATAATTCTTGCATAAGAACTATATTTTCTAGTCATTATCAATTCTCCTATTTTCTTTGTTTTTTTATTCATAATTAATCATAAATTTAATATTAACATTACAGATGAAATAAAAGTAAAAGTTCTTCCTAACCAAAATAAAATATTTTCGTGTTAACAGAAGCATAAAATTATTGTGAAATATAGCACGTTTAGGAAACACGCAAGTAGATCATACAGTAGATGGGGTAGTTTATCAAATGTTTAATTCAAAAAGGGCGAAGAAACAGCGAATAGACCATAGCTGCTAACATGCAGCTCAGCCAATAGCGAATCTTTCGCTGGAGACAGTGGCTAACCAAGGCCCACTTCCATAGCCTTGCCAGTCAATCAGAGAATGGGCACGCCTACAGCTCGCCATCTCGCTTCTGTCAACTTATCTACTCTGTAGCAGAGACGAGCGTCAACTCAGCCGATAAACCGCGCGTTTTTCAAAACTGAAACGAAAATGATACTTTTTTAGGCCGAATTTTATCCGTTCAAATTAACCCGTTCAGTGACCGTATCCACAATCGTGGACACGTTGCAAATGGATGATATTTATGATCACTGTTGTACACAGCAACGCGTCAGTGTACTCAGTCGTCATTGGGGCTAATCTGGTAAACGGTATTTCCCACACATCATTGGCATGAATGGATAGTGTTAATAAAGACTTTTCACGGTAAAATGAGCACTTTTGAAAGTCCTGAAGTCCTGCTTAAGAGCTACTAGTAAACCTGTTGTGCATTCCTCCACCTTATTTAAATTAACATTGTCATGGGACTCATCACTTTATTCACGCTTCGGTCAAATGAAACTGTGCACTTAATAAGAAAGTAAATACTTTACAAATCCGTTCATTTTCACATCTCGACGTATTACAAAAAACAGAAAGTGAAATAAATAATTTTAAGTTAACACAAATCGTTACCAAACACTTTTTATTCGACGTCAAGATTTCGAACTACTTTCCATCCATCGTTACCAACTTTACTGGGCGAGTGTCACTCAGTGCACCCGTTAAAATACGTGGATGCAGGGTCAGTGATTTTTTTCGAAGGTTCATTTCTATAGTGCTCGCCTTACTGTGAACAGCCTCTACCAACTTTACTAGGTGTATGATACTCAGGGCGCCCGTTAAAATATCTACATGCAGGCAGGGGCAGTGACATTTTTCAAAGGTTCATTTCAAAAGTGCTCACTTTATTGTGAACAGCCTTTATCATCGAGCATGCAGGACGTTGTTGCAATACAAGTGCTGAACCGAGAGCACTGCGCTCACCGGAAAATACGTAACTGCAACACTCCAACTCAGAAATTAACGTTTGACCGAAAGAGTTAATTGACGGTTTCAGATGTTGCACTTAAGAAAAAAAAAATGCGTGTTTTGGCCGACACAGCACGGCACTTACTTTTTCATAAAAACCATATATAACTGCAGGGGCGCCGCCAGCGGGTGGGCACTTGATGCAAGGACCACCCTTAAACGGAAAAACGCCTTTAAATATGTAATAGAATTGCCAGTTGGAACAATCCGACAGTCGCTTATTTTATTACTGCGATATAAGTGTGTTGTAAATCAAAGAGGAAAAAGAAGTGGTTGCACAGCAAGCCAAACGATACTTGAATACGGAATCACACGTGTGCTCGCCATGTGAGTGAACACGACAGTACATCAGTAGAATAGGAAAGATAATAGCAACAGGATAAAAAATAATTGATGTGTAATAATTATAGTTGGCGAACTCAATTCGCCATTTCATAGATAGTAAATTTTGTGAATACTTGAAATTTTAGTAAGTAATTGCCTGTTCATACAGTAACAATTTTTTGTGTTATATTTTTTGGGTGAAATTCGTTTCAGGTGTCCAAAAGTTATTAAGGACACACACACGCATACACGCACAGTAGCTCACACCAATTCATGCACATAGCCACATACATATGAGACAGACAGGGAGCTATCTCATAAGCTTTTTTCCTCCTTCGGAAAGAAGTGTAAAAATAAAAAGATTGCAGTGACCTTTTGGTTTTCATTTTACTTACAAATATACGAAAACATTAAAAAGTTCACAATTTTACAAACCCACTCTTTTTACCGTTGGTTTCACTATAGACGCGCTGATAACAGTAACCCCACGTTATGTTCTCTCCCTTGAGCAACAGAAACAAGAAGCGGGAGGAGAGAGGAGAGGAGAGAGGAGAGAGAGAGAGGGAGGGAGAGAGAACAATTTAAGTATGGGCTGTTCACGGTAAAATGAGCACTTTTTAAAGCCCTGCTTTAGATCTACTTGTATACAAGTTGTGTATTCCCCCGCCTTATGTAAAATTAACATTGCCATGGGCCTCGTCACTTTATTCATGCGTCGGTCAAATGAAACTGTGAAATTAATAAGAAAGTAAATACTTTACAAATATGCTAAAATTCGACGCATTAAAAAACAGAAAGCGAAAGAAATATTTAAAAGTTATCACAAATGGTTGCCTTAAACTTTTTTTCGACGTTAGAACATGGAACTACTTTCTATCCATCGTTACCGACTTTTCTTGGCGAATGCAAATAAGTGCGCCCATTACAATATATGCAGGCAGGAGGTTCATTTCTAAAGTGCTCACTTTATCGTGAACAGCCTTTAAAAATAATCTTGACAAACCAACCAGGATACGAATCTAAAACAAATAGCATAAGTATATTGGCTTCCACCTGAGTGTGACCTTGCTAAGTCTTAGCTGTACAAGGTAAAGTGACTTAGGGCCACTCGATCACGTCACCGCTTGGTCTTCGACGGAGACGTGATCGCCAGTACGTCACGCTCCACACGGGACGACGCCGAACTACTGAAGAGTTTAGGGCCACCCAGGCACAGGCGCCGACCTTTATATTTATCCTGCAGGGTGGGGGTACGAGATCCAAGTGGGAAAAATGATTATTCGTTGCGCAGGCCAGAAGTCAGAACGCACGATAAATAGTGAACACTCGCATTTTTGGATATGTATCTGAATACATGTGCATTACAAATCATGATATCGAATTGCAGATCTTTCAATATTAAATAATTATTCCTACTTGCATATTGAGGATTTAAAAAAAATTAAGGAGCGATAGGTAACATCGCAGCAAACGTACTACTATCAGCAGTTAGCGGTAAAGTGAGCACTTTTGAAGCCCTAATGACTTTTCCTTTCTGCCATTTTTATCCATTTTCCATCTTTCTTAAATAAATATTGCCATATAAGTAATAAACACAGTTTATATATTCCACCACACTCAGAAGTTAACCTCTAAGGCTAAAATAAAAATATATTTATGTACCATTATTCCAAATCAGATGGCTTTCACAAGTGCTCACTTTACCGTGAATAGCCTATATAAGGCAAAACCGCCGCTAAGTGCTAATGGCATTAATTGAAGCATCTAAGAAACAAATGAATTTGCATTTAGTCCTGCGGGGCATAGTCCTCGTGCTCGCCTTAAGTCGGCGCATGTACACCCAGGCGTGGTAAAACACAAAATTGTGTCACCCGTGGAAGTCGTTCTAAGTCTATTTTAATAAAGTGTTATCATCACATTTAGCCATCCTGTGCATGAAAGTGCGACGCTGGTACCACAACGATATTTATACTGTCCACACATCTCAGCTAACATAGTTGTATCTCACACAAATATAATAAGATTTAAAATCCCACATAACTGATTATGATCAATCATGCTCACAATGAGGTTATTATATTCTTGGAGGGTTTTCATTGAGATGCCCAAACATCTTTTCCGAAAGTTGTACTGAATGTTTCTAAAGACATGAATAGTTGAAGTTCAAAATTGAAAGGAAGGGAGAGGATATATTTTGGTAGTGTAATATTGGAAGACTGGCCCACCCGCCATCTTGGATTTATGGAATTTTTGCCATACGGTGGAAATACAATTTTGATTAATGTTTCTTTGGAACGACAGAGCACAGAGCATTGCCTAGTACACTGTCTAAAGTCAGTATTTCTTGATTACTCTTGAATTCGTTCCCTTTTTAATAGTTCGCAAGAAATAATTTCGCGTTTCGCCCCGACAGTTACCAGCTAAAAATTAATAACTGTAGCGAAGCTGTGGCGGTTCGACGAAGTTTGGGAAGCTGTTACTTAGGATATGTCGAGCGGGAAATTCCAATACACCTTCTGAAATGGAAGCTTTGACGAATAATGGATAAATCCAAGATGGCGGGTGGGAATCCGCCTTAACACTCCGGCGTTCTGGTATACCTACAATGGCTCGGCTGGATTGTTTTTGGTCGGCAACATATTCCAGACACGTAGCAGGATCGCTGATCAAAAACTCTGGGAAGCGTGGAACGTAGCTGCGGCATAATTGCGTCATCGGCCGTGAGGTCGCCGAATGCGCGAAGAGGTCGCAGAGCCGCACGACCAACCAGATAACGAGCCAATTGATGGTGCCCGAAAGTGGGATGAGGTTTGGGGGGGGGGGGGTGCAGTGGCAAGGGAGGTTTATTTTTAGTTCCGCATGATGAGCCCGAGTTGCAACCTTGAATCGCTCACAGAATCACGTGCAATTAAATTGTCCTTTGGTATCGACCCCGTGTTGGACTTTCGACGTCCGCAGGACGGGGAGTAGAGTCAAATGGCTGCCCTCGTTTCCATCCACTCCAGCGTCGTGTTATCATTGCCAAGCAACATCATTGGGAAGGGATTTTGTACGAACGGTGTACAATGCAATAAGTGAGCAGCAGCGCAGTCTAAGCGCACATTTGCAACCTCAGAAATCCAACTTTGAACTGTACCAAAACAGGTTCAAGTTAGAAGACTTCCTCTATATTTTCCCCTGTCGGACTCGAGTTTGACGAACTTGACACCCAAGAGTTCACATCGACACACCATAACGATGGCCCGTTACTGACTGTGTACACGGTGCATGTAGAACGGTACATATTACTTGCATCTAAAATAGTTGCATAACCTCAGAAAAATCTTGAATACTAATTTTTCGTGCGCATGGTTGTCCCTAAAATGTCATTCAGTCATAATTGTCATAACAATCACTGAGAGAAATGCCAACTCGTCATATCTCAAAATATCTATCTGCAACCAGAAAAAATTGAGAAAAACGTTGCATAATAAAAACAAACGAAAGTCGCCATTGTACTTTGTAGCATTACATCTTACGTTTATATTGGTTTCTGTCATATCGTACTTCTGCAATAAATTCCTCTTGTATATTTTTATTAGATATTGATAATTTTCTTACTCCTTCTAGTCCACGTGTTTTCGTCCAAACTGTATTCTTCTTTTTTGTGCTTGTGCATAACAGCACACATGGTTCCCCTCTTTATTCTCTTTGCAGATATGTATTTGTCCATCTTCATTATTCATTTTACGTGTAGGGAAATCCTTATTTCCTTTTATGTGATTCTCGACGAACTTCGATTGAAATTACTTTCTGTAGCGTGTTACATCTGCTGCTGTCTTGTCCTGCACAAAAAAAAAAAAACATGCTAAAGTGACAATTGCTGTATCCAAGGTTATTTTCGTACACGTTTTCGTAATGAGCGCCTAAGGTAAACTGCATGGAAGAGCTCCTTGAGAGAGCTGCTTGTGCGATTTCACTATGTGTTTTTCAACTCAGTCTATAATCAAACATAGGCCAACGCACACGCAGGTTCTGTTTTCTCTCAACACCTCGTTCAACTTATTACTCGATGTAAGTGGTATGCCCATGTCAATGCTGAAGCGACCTCTCAAGCGAATGTACGTATATTAAAAGCACTGACTGTTAAACATTTTCTTTTTTACGCGTATTAATAAATAAATAAATTTTAACGAGTGGTTTCCGTTTCAAAAGTTCCTCAACAGTCTCACAGGCGGACTGACGAGTTTTAAAATCATGTAATATACGTTTACTGTGTACGTGCTTTTAAATCCCTTGTAAATGTGTTTAGGAAGACTGCAGATTAATTCATAGAGATATTTTCTTAGTTAATTCATTTCATACTGGAGACTCACGTAATTGTGATCGTTTAGTGGGTTAGCACTTGTCGACACCAGGTTATTCACTTAGTTGTGTTCGTTTGAAATATAATTCGTTTAAACACTGAAATTTTCTCCGTGTATTAACTATACGTCGTTTTCTCTTTATGTTGAATTACTATTTCCAAAAAATCGCCTCTCTACTACTAAACTCCCGATGGCGTGTTCAAGAGGACGTGGGAAGGTTCACTGAATTATTTAAGGGGTTCTATGACAGAATAGTAGACAATCGCTTTCACACAGCGGTTAGTCCATACGGCGGAAAACTTCTGGACCATACGGTAGCGACCCGAGGTTCGCACTTGGGTAAAAAAACTGTCGGGTTGTGGAGGAGTAGGATAAGGGATTACCTCTGTCGTAAGCGATAACGCATCATTTTCATGGGGCTTATCACAACTCAATAATAAGGCTCATGATTCCTACCCATAATCCTCCCTTAGTATTTTCTAGTACTGCATGTAAAAATGTGGAACTTCTATCCTGTTGAAAGGTTTTTACGCTGCATATGCCGGGTTTTCCTTCTACCTTCACAGCATACTTAGGAAGGTAGTCATGGCCACAATCGCGGATATGACTACCCAGTCCCACCCTGCGGCGATGCAATGCCTCCTTGTCTAATCTCCCTCCGTTGTCTCTCTGTCGCGAACCTCCGCCGTAAAGGCACGCCTGCAATCGCGTTGATACAGAACGTTAAACGCTAAACCTCGCCATAAGAAAACTGGCATGTCTACAATCAACGTTAATAGGAATAAAAATAAAAAGAATGTAGGGGTATATAAACAAATATTTTTGTTTGTGTTTGAAATTTAAAAATAACCTTTTATAGTTTTTATAGTTTTAATAGTTACGTGCAATTATTTTTTAATGCATTTTGCAGTTTTTTTATATTGATATCGTACAACATTGACATATTAATACGTACGGCGATAGTGGTGCTATCTGGTGCCAATCGTCTGTAACAACATGTTTTAACTCGTTTCTGACGTCTTGAACTCTGATTGGCTGGCGTAAGTAAAACGCAAAACACAAAGACTTGAAAGTTGGCCAAATTCTATTGCGTTGCGTTTTTAGTTTAGCATCATGGCAACATGTAACGACGGTTGTAGCCAGAGCGTATACGATTCAGGGAATCATGACTTAGTGTAACGCTTTATTGTAGCGTCAACGCGATTGTAGACGGGCTTTAACATATCAGATAAGGTTAGGTTAGGAAAAGCATCGCGAGGAGGCGGAACAGGCAGCTGCTCGGAACCTATCCACGGCATTACTCACTCAGGATGGAAGCACCTTGACGGTGGTCGCATGCTTCAGAACTTACTTTTGCAAGCCGGCAGTGGTCTGTGTTTCTATCTCCCCCCCCCCCCCTTCTCGTAACAATACTCTTACTTATAAAACCATCCTTCGGATGACTGTGACTCACGAGCATAAGCGTGCGCAACATTAGGAAATAGGGGGTGCAAATTGTGAAATGAAGATCCACTTTTACAAAATTAAATCTACGAAGTAAGGACATCTTTAGACGTATACACTATATATATTGTCTATGCTACTTTAAAGCTATTTTTCATTTAGTGGTCTTTCAAAACACGCAACTGGTCTACTGAAAAATATGAAATTGATAAATTCTCCTTTTATCTTCCTTACGACATGATGCAAATTGGGCTGGAGTGTATGCAGCTAAACACCTTTCATCTCCCTTGCGCTGTACAAACAATGCTCTCGCGTCTGGCCAGGACGAAGCATTGCCGTAAAAGCAACGGGGGAGGGCAGGATATATATATATATATATATATATATATATATATATATATATATATATATATATATATATATATATATATATATATATATATATATTGTCCCTGCAAATTTTAGTCAAGTACGACATAATTAAAGCAAACGAGTTCCCAAATTGTTTTATCTCACTGAGATGCGCTGATGTATTGAATACAATCTTTAATCTATTGTCATCATGTATTACTCATACTTGCGTACATCTTCATTTCTGCGTTATAGTTTTAATGCAGCATGTAATTTAGTTCTGCTCGCCCCTAAATGAATCATATAATAAAATCAAAATAATTTTAAGAGGGGTGCCTAAATGCTTGTCCCCTTTTGAGTTGGATATATTTCGCCACTAAGAAAAATCCAACACGAGAACACGAGACTTGGAAATGAGGAGGACAGGAGATTGTGTGTTGCATGCGTGTGTTTGATTGCTCACACACAAATTTAACTTTAAAAGAACACACTTTCGAGAAGATCGTAAATATACACTTACGAGAAGAACTAATAACCAAACATTGTATATTTAAAACACATGTTATCATTTCTCATTACTTTTTGTAAATCAGAATATTGGTGGGTTTTGATGTATTTTCACCTGACAAAGGTGATAATGTGCGTTATTTATACAACCATAGATGATCCTATTATTAAGACAAACATTCTACAGCTACGCCATCAGTACAAAGATAATTACAGCAATTGTACAATATGTGCATTTTAAAATAACTCGCTTTAAATGTTTAGTTATGTAGCCTAATGCTTTAAGTCATGAAAATGCCTTCATACAGTATTAAAAACTGTTGTTAACGTTATATGACTTTATACGATTTTAAAGCCACTGGAATAAATTTTAACTCTATAATCAAGTTGGAGGCATCCTTTTGGTTTCATCCATTCGTTTCAAGTAGGAGTGCCCGGGGGGGGGGGGGTGCGGGCTCTGAAACAGAAACGTGATTGGCTAAGTACAAAAGTTGACGGCGAACCTGCCACAGAAAATAGGTCAAGTTCAATTACCACACTTGGTATGGAATCCAAGCAAACAAGTCAACAAATGCCATGGCGGTTGACATACTATCCGATATAATGAGACGATCTGTGTCTGTCCGTCTTTAATACTTCTAAGTCCCTTGAAACTCAACAGATGTTCTTCAAATTTTGCAAAGCGAATCCTTAGGGTCTAATACAGGTCAAGTCCGAATTTCAGCAAGGTTAATTTACGTAATCATGACTTTTGGCCCTAAAAACTAATTTTTAATTAATTTTTCCTATGAAAGTTTTGGATTAATGCATAGAGATGATTGCATAGAGATATGATGAAGGTAATGTTTAATCTAAATGTATGACTTATATAATTATATATCTCTATACAATGGTTTTTTCAGTCTTCGTATAACTAAAAACGGGGTTTTGGGGGGTTTGGGGGTGTTGGTGGGTAGAATGGTGAAGGGGGGTAGGAGGTGGTGGTTTGGTGGGGGGAGTGAAGGGGTAGGGGGCTGTATTTGTGCCATTTTTTCCCCTCTTTGTATGATAACCACATTTTTAACATGGTAACTGTTCTAGCTACGTGACAATTTAAAAACAAAAGTCACGGGCTGGGTCCCCTAATTTGGTATAACAGCTATTATATCAAACATTGCTCAAGTGTGTTATGGAATCTGGTACCCTGTAATGTGGACATAATGCTATGCACTGATGACGCAACATAAACGACGTGTTTTGAAATATGTCACTTTTGCAAAGGGCGCTGTTCATTATGGTTGAAATGAGTCCGTACTTTCTTTTAGAAGACAAAACTATGCGATACTTGTTAGTGCTTTCATAACTCATTATAACATCAAGAAGTCTGCAGCGACAGAGGGGATGTATGTACATGTATTCAATGGAGCATGTGAACTGGCCCCGATAATGCGGGCTACGTGAATGCGTACTCACGTGTGTACATTACGTACAGAACAACTTTGACACCGTTTTATTCGCAGGACAAACTTCAGTCTGCAAGAAAGCCAGCATGCGAGTCTTCTGAGGGCATGTCGAAAGACTGGCGTGTATGGCGGTCCATAATTGACGGGACGCCTCCCTATCTTCCCCCTGATCCACCGCTTAGCTTTTCTTTTCCCCTCTCTCCGGCGTGTCTTGTTCTTCTCCCGAACCGGCACACTACGAGTGAGCAGTTTGCATTCGTTAGAAACTCGTCCTCCCTCCTACAGGCAAACTGAAAACCTGTTCGGGTCTCGTAAACACCATGTGAGACTCTCGTGGTGTGTGAAAACAAAGGCATAAATCACTACATATGTCGCAGTTATGCCCCCCTCCCCTCCCTCATCAACACAAGCATTTATCCCAAACTTTCATCATCGTCTTTTCCTATCCCGAAGAACCTGCTGCGCAGTGTAGCTACAGACTTCGACTTTTTGGAAACTCGTCGATTGTAAAGTGCTCGAAACTTGACCTCTCGCTGGCATTTCGTTTATTTAGCGAAGACTTGGTTTATGAATGTTCCAACTTTGTAAACTTTTAGTTGCGAGGTGTATTGCGAATGATATTGGGATATTACTTTACCGCAACCACGCAAAACTGACTGAAAATTTTAAGGAAACATATTACAAGAAAAAAAAAGTGCGTTTGTTCATACGTCCATGTAGTTTTTTATAGTTTCGTTAACAGTGCAGCCACCAACATGACTTTACCAGACAATGCCAGTTAAAATTACTTATTGTTCTTGTTCTAGAGAAAAAGTCGCCTGATAATCACTACACGGACAGGTATATCGCCTGGCGAATATGTCTTCGGGAAAGCACTTAAATCACAAGAAGGCAAAATAAAGTGAGAAGAAAGATACAGCGACAGTTACAAAAGAGTCAGGAATGAATAGATTTTATGAGACCTTTCAGTTATTACGTTGCAAGAGAACAAACCAATAGCTACGCTTTAGTAGGTTTTCTGCAGTTTTGTGCTCCATTCGTCATAGCACTTAATCCAATACCTCATTAATAACCACTGCTAGATTAAAAGTAAGATCGTCAGCACAGCGAAAATTTGGTACCAACTGTCGATAGGCTTTGGCTATATAAACTGCTCTACAATTATTATTTATAATAATGATAATATTGAACATCTAAGAAAGATTATTGCTATCAAAAAGCAAGAAACTTAAATATTAGTCAGCGTCTACACTAACTGTGCAAGCATATATTCGATAGCTGGTTATGTGTGTTAATGGGATTTTTTTTTGTTTTCAGTTAAACGGTGAAGTGACACACAGCTCAGTAGTTCATCGGGTAAATAAACCAGGCCGACATGTCTCTTACCTTGACGAGTTGCACAAGAGCAGCAATTGTATTACTTACAGAAGAAAGAATCATGCAGTGACTATTCTCACTCGAGGATGCGATAGACTGCACTTCCCGAAACATCGTCGCTGTAAAAATAATAATGTTTATTATTTATTTCGTCCAGTTGACCATTTGTACAGTGGTGTAGAACATGCGCTGGGAAAAAATAATAAAATCTGTCACATTATCTCAGTCTGGGTAACAATATAAAAAATAACACAATGGAAATACAGCGAATAACAAAAGTGTGTAACAGGAAAGGCAAGAGATATATGTTAGTAACAGAAATTAATGAAACAGCAGTCACGAAATATATTGATAAAAGCTGTATATTCTGACATCACATAATTAAAAGTAGGCCTAAATATAAATAATTATAGTTACGTTAACACGGTAGGTGCAAATAATATTAGTGTAATATGGTATCACATAGCTTACAACATGGGAACCAAAAAGCACGGGCGACGTACAAAGTAAATGAAACAGTGATGAAGTGAGTGAAGAGATTTGGGCGGCTCTTAACAGTGAGGTCCTGAAAGCCTATGGGAGTGATGAAAGTGAATGTGGAGCGGCACCGGAATGAAGGGGCGGGTGAAAAAGGTGATCCCTGAGAAAACCCGCCGACCAACGGTATCGTCCGGAACGATTCCCACTTGCGAAAATCCGGTGACCCGGCCGGGATTGAACCCGGTTCGCGAAACAGTGATGAAGAGGATATGGAGCAGTTTATTACCATCAAAATACTTTTTCTAATGAGGTATGGCCATATTAGGGGGAGCTGCTGATAAAATGGATTTAATATGTGGTTCGGGTATGTTACAAACTTACATTTCATTCAGATATTCCGCTGCTTTGCAGCGACCTTTTTGGAACGAATACTTTAAAACGTCTTGTTTATGTTTTGTGTCATTGTCTTCATATTTAAGTTTGTGGAAATTTCCCCGAAAAGTTTTACCTCTCATATGAATAGTCTCACATACCACGGTACTATGACTGACATTTTTATATGTGTACGACCATCCTCTCTTCTGCTAGGACCATGGATCTGTGCCTGGTTTTCATGATATTTACGTTTTTATCCACACATATAACACTGGATGGCATATGCAAATGCTGGGAAAATATTGTGTTTCAAAATAAGGGTTTCTTGATTTTTAAAATTATGATCAGGATTTGCTCTTTTGTATAATTAAGACTGTTCAATTCACTTGTTATGCCTAAATATTATGCGTAAGCAATTATCTACTGAAAATGGGTGTAAAACTGTTGTATTAGTAATTTAAAGTTATGCATTTTGTACTAGAGAACAACTCATAGCATTACTAGTAAGTTCTAGTTTGTATCTATGTTTACTGCCAGTTTAGTCAGCGAGAAAATGTTTAAACTGTTTATTTGTATTTTTTTCTAAATACACCTAATCGTTATTTTACGGTATGCTAAAGCTAATAAGTTGCCGCCAGTGACGTCATCACACAATTGACTGACTAACACTGCTTGGTTTCCTCCATTCCTTGCTCTTGTCTCATTTGGTCGGGTTCCTTCCGTCATTTGCTGTTTGTCTTTTCGTTTTAAAACTGTTGCACAGGATCTTCCTATTTTGCTGCCATTAATTTTTGTTCTACATAAATGTGCTGGTTGTCTCTTCTTACTTATCGTACTAGTATTATGCACCGATTCCAATAGCGTACTTGAATATTTTTTATCGGGTCATGATTTAACTTCTTTCTGCGTGACGTATACAACGTCCACATCATCCCTCCCTTTTCTAGTAACTAAATCCCAGAGTAATTTTTTTTTCTATATTCGTTTTTAAAAAATATATTGATTTTTAAAGATTTTTTGCCCTTGCAATGGTATGTCTCGCTGTTGAAAGAAATCTCCCCTCTTTGTTATTTGGCCCGTGGTTATTCTTGGCCGGTTTAAAGAACCTTTGGCAATCGAGACTTACCCATCTCTACAGGCTGTTCACGGTGGAATGAGCACTTTAGAGGTCCTAGTTACTTTTGCCATTCAGCCATTTTTAAATACGTTAACCACGTTTTAACCATGTAAGTAATAAAAACAGTGTTTATACTCCACCGCACTCGAAAGCTAACGTCTAAGCTAAAATAAAATGTATTTTATGATTATTATTCCATATGAGAGGGCTTTCAAAAGTGCTCCCTTTACTATGAATAGCCTATATTTACGAGTGAAGCAGAGCATCGTTTCGTTGCTTTTAAGAGATCGAGTTGTAAAGTGGAAAAAGAGGCGTCAACCCGAAATGACTGGCAAACGGTTGGAATGAAAGGATTGGAGGCATAATTGTTTCGTAAACACCCGCATATGCTCTTCACGGTAAAATGAATACTTTTGAGAGCCCTGCTTAAAATCTTCTTGTATACACGTTGTGTGTTCTTCCGCCTTATGTAAACATAATATTGTAATGGACCTTATCAATTTATTAAAGCGTCGGCCAAATGAAACTGTAAAATTATTTTAAAAATTAATACTTTACAAATCTGCTTATTTTTACACTTAGATGCATTAACAAAAACAGAAAGCTAAAGAAATAATTTTTAAGTTACTTCAAATGATTACCCAACACTTTTTATTCGGCATTAAGATATGGAACTACTTTTCATCCATAGTTACCAACTTCACTGGGCGAATGTCACTAAGTGCGCGCATTAAAATATATGCATGCAGGGTCAGTGTCTTTTTCCTAAGGTTCATTTCTAAAGGGCTCACTTGATCGTGAACAGCCTTTTTAATAAATTCGCACAAGAGATGTGTCCGCTGGCAGGAAGTGTAGCTGCAGTATTGCCTAGGGGACGAGGACTGCCGCAGCGACGTCGAGCTGTAGCACTGAACCGGTTGCGCTTCGCGAGGTCAGCCCTGTTTGCTGGACATTCTCAAGGTTTAGCCCGCGTCCTCCAAACAGCAGGATTTCTGGGTCAGTCGCCATTCGAAAGATGCCAGATGAACTGGCCTGAACTTTCGGACATATCTGAAGGTGGGTACTCACTTGCGCATTTTAGTGTGAACGCTCACGAACAAGCAAAAAAAGAAAGAAAAAAACGCCAAAAGCGCGCGAATAAACAGCACGTCCGATATCCCCGAACGTTTCAAGTGTTTGCTGTTGCACGTCTTGTTCCCAATAATTTTACCGCGAATAGCTCGGTATAGAAATGTATTTGGTAGTAGCTGCTGGTTGATTTTATGATACGTGCATTAAATAAAAAGAGGAATAAGAGAGGCCAGGAAAATGTAGGTGCCAAAGTTCAACATTAGACGATGGACATTTACTCAATTTTGCATGAATATCCTCTCAAGACTTCGAAATTCTTGTAACCCTTGTTTGTCACAAAATTACAAAGGACACAAAGTTCCGGAAAGCAGTTCCTGTGATGAAAGGTCGCTTGGTTCTAACGTTACGTTTTTTAGCAACTTGTAAAAAAATGTCCCCTCAGTTTCCCTTGCTCTTTTCACGCCGTAGACTAGACAGTAGGCTATCTACTTTCTTCTTTACTTTTTGCGCAGCATATCCAAAATTTCTCGCGATTGTTGCCACTCCCCCCCCCCCCTAACAATCCATTCCCTTCGTGCTTCTTTACCTTATCGTAACATAGTCAATGCTGAGTATTCCTTAACACCGTGTTATCTTCGTAGTAATCGATCGACTTCAAACAATCTTCAGCGGACCACCCCATTATCAAAACACTCCGAACAGTCCACACTGCCCGGACTAAGTGCGATATCACTGAACAACCCGAGCACCTCCGAATCTCTATGGGCACTGAGAAAAAATCGACTCGAATTCGATCACGTTTGGCGCGACGCAACACGGCAAAGACGGACACGCTAGCCAAAACACTCCGTGCACAAACAGAACGAACGAAACGCTCGCGAACAAATGCGCGAGTGAGTACCCACCTTAACGGCAGTTTCACACGAGGCGACTATCACCAGGAGACAGTCGCTCATAAGGCAACTTGGCTGACAACTGGAGTCGTCCGTAAAAGTGATAAAGGCTGTTCACGGTAAAGTGAGCACTTTTGAAAGCCTTTCCATGTGGAATAATAGTCAATTAATATATTTTATTTTAGCCTTAGACGTTAAATTCCAAGTGCTCTGGAATAGACACAGTATGTTTATTACTTACATGGTTATACTTATTTTTAAAATGTAGTTAAAGAAATGACTGAAATGGCTGAAGATATGATAAGAAATGGCTGAAAGGAAAAAGTAACTAGAGCGTCAAAAATGTTCCCCCAACATATGTCCAGTATTGAAAATGGGATCAGATGAACTTCTGTTGGTGCTAATTCTCAGGAGAATAAGTAGGAAATTTAAGTAACATGTGAGCACAATACACTAAGAGACTATATTGTTTAAATATCCTTCCATAGAAACGTCCCATATCACTGGATGTTGCTCAGTTTTTGAAATAAAATCGTCAACATTCAATTCGTCAGCCAATTCCATTGTGATGTTGTCCATTTCATGTAAGTGGGGTAAATTTAAACAATTCTATAAAAGTAGCACGGTCACAGTGTATCCTTCCATCACAGCTGTTTTGTCACTGAAGAAACAGACGTTTGTAAAAAATGTTTTGAGTCCAATGCACACTTGCATTTCCCTCCTTCCTCGTGTTCCATGTTATAGCAGGCACTGAAAGACTGACGTTAGCTAACTTCCGTCCAGTAATTAATGTAGGATATTATAGCTAGGTTGGCACTACAACCTGTTTTATTTTTTAATTACAGAGTTAAATTTGTTAGGGTTCTGTTTATTTTATTTAGAGGGAAAAAGGAAACCCGACAGTTTTTTTTACCCAAGTGCGAACCTCGGGTCGCTACCGTATGGTCCAGATGTTTTCCGCCGTATGGACTAACCGCTGTGTGAAAGCGATTGTCTACTATTCTGTCATAGAACCCCTTAAATAATTCAGTGAACCTTCCCACGTCCTCTTGAACACGCCATCGGGAGTTTAGTAGTAGAGAGGCGATTTTTTGGAAATAGTAATTCAACATAAAGAGAAAACGACGTATAGTTAATACACGAGAGAAATTTCAGTGTTTAAACGAATTATATTTCAAACGAACACAACTACGTGAATAACCTGGTGTCGGCAAGTGCTAACCCACTAAACGATCACAATTACGTGAGTCTCCAGTATGAAATGAATTAACTAAGAAAATATCCCTATGAATTAATCTGCAGTCTTCCTAAACACATTTACAAGGGATTTAAAAGCACGTACACAGTAAACGTATCTTACATGATTTTAAAACTCGTCAGTCCGCCTGTGAGACTGTTGAGGAACTTTTGAAACGGAAACCACTCGTTAAAATTAATTAATTAATTAATACTCGTAAAAAAGAAAATGTTTAACAGTCAGTGCTTTTAATATACGTACATTCGCTTGGGAGGTCGCTGCAAAATTGACATGGGCATACAACTTACGTCGAGTAATAAGTTGAACGAGGTGTTGAGAGAAAACAGAACCTGCGTGTGCGTTGGCCTATGTTTGACTATATACTGAGTTGAAAAGCACATAGTGAAATCGCACAAGCAGCTCTCCCAAAACACGTCTGGTCGGCTGTGATGTCAGTCAAGGAATGTCTACATTGTATGATGCGCACCAACTTATAAGCTGTTAAATACGTGGAGCTTGCGGGCGAGTTGAAATTACGGAAAATACTGTGAATACGACTGACTAAACGAATTTCAGAACCTAACTACTATTAACGACTTGATTACACTACGTCCTACAACAACCAACGAAACAATTTTTTTTTTAATTTGCCCAGAATTTTAACGCAAGTTTCAATATTGTAAGACTACTGCACTTTTAACACAAATTTCTGTCGAACTGTATGGAAATTCGGATGACTTAATCCCATAAAGCGTAATCCTGCAACACTTTATAGAAACGTATTATATATTATTTTTAATTTACAAACCTGATCGAAGGAAAATTATTAAAAATAACAGGCGTACTACAAATTTTTCCGTTAAGTCTGTGAAATTCACAGTACTAGTGACTGAAACGATAGTTGAAAATGCTTTGAAGTTTCGTCGACCGATAAATTAAAAATTATAAAACTTCAACCCCCGCTATCGGTCCAAGGCCATGAACTCCCACCCTCCTCACTTCACTACCAGCCCAGATCGCATCTTTTATCCAAAAACTTCGGGGACTCTACATATTCCAGACACCCCTCATGACACCAAGTTGGACTCTTCCAAAGTATTTATTTGTTTGCAAAACTACGCTGTACCCATTAATTGTGGACCCTCCCGAAAATCTGGCCTGTCCGGTTCTGTGAGAGGAGTACTTATACCCCCCCCCCCCCCCCCCGCCCTCCCCTTCCCCTGACTCGCCATACCTGGAGCTGGTTAGCAGCCTTCAATCCTTTATGTCAGGGATGATTGAAAAATTCTCTCATTTCGAGACTCAAGTGTTTGAACGTTTATTTCCATCGAACAAATATTTAAAAATTTTGCTGAAAAATTATTCCCTTAACATTAATAACTAAGCTGAAAATAATAGCAGTAGATATTTATTAAAAGTATTAAAATTTCTTTCATAGTTTTATTAGCGAATTGAATGCAATGAAGAAAATGAAATTATAACATTTTTTTCTAACACCGAAACCCAAGTTTGCATGTATGGTTGTCTAAGCCCATACCGGATGTTTAAGAGAAACTACGTGAAAGCGATGGTAGGAACACACAATGAACTTCGATCTATATTTAGTCATATCTCGCTCATTCTTCTATCCTCTCTCTACAGCATTGTATCCTATCATTAATGCAGGATTAATATTCCCTTTCCTTTGTAATAGGCAGCGGTTATGGAAAACTTTACACACACCCTTCATATAATTCTTTTTAGAAAAAATAATCTAAGTTGAGAAATAAATAAGTTGGGAATATTTTTAATGTTTTTTAAAGAAATGTATGATTAAAAGTATTTAAGCACACTGGATTATTGCTCAAATATTAATACAATGAAACTATAATCCAATCAACAAGTGGATTGATTCCACAATAAATTACAAATCCAAGCTCTATCGAGAGGTTTATTAAATTAAATAAGACATCTAATATGATTAAAATCTGTTATTTACTTTCATAATTTTACAAACATTGTAATACAATCTTTTAACATCTTGATTCTTAACCCACGAATCGTGTGCTTTTTAGAAACCCCTCCATTGAACCAAAGACATATCTTTTTTTCCTATTTTATTTTATTTTATCAATTAAATATTCATTTGGAGAAGTAAATTTTTTCAGTTCATGTTCATAAAAACCGCCTTTTATAGGCTGTCCATCATAGGTTTATATGTAATACATTCTTGGATATGTTTGTCTAATTGAAATAATATTTGATATTTCATAAGACCATCAACCGTTTTTTTTCTCAAAGATTCTTTTCTGCTTCGAGATACGTATATATTTGCCAACTTCGAACTTTTGTTTTCTCTTGCCAATGACTTTAACATTATTATAAAGGGTTTTCATTAAACGACTATCCGTAACTTCTTTGGGCACCATCTTGATTGTTATATGATATCTGGAATTATAAAATTTAATTATTTCATGCAAAACATCAACCCATTTGTAATTCCCTTTCGATGTGAAGTGTTTATATATTAACTGCTTAATCGATTTATTATATCGTTCCACAACATTGGCTTTACATTCCGAATATGTTGCGCAGTGATTAATACCATAATGTTGCATTACTTTCTGGCTTTACATTCCGAATATGTTGCGCAGTGATTAATACCATAATGTTGCATTACTTTCTGGAACGGCAATGAAAAATATTCGGATCCTCTGTCGGTTTGGAACGAATATGGCTTACTCTCTTTAAAAACGATCTTCATTGTATCGCTAACATGTTTCCCAGTTTTGTTTTTCAAAGGTATACTCCAACCATATTTCGAATAAACATCTATTGTGGTTAAAATATACTTGTATTCTTTACTGTATTTGGAAAGCATTGTCATTTCACACAAATCCGCTTGCAAAAGATCATTTTAAACACTTTAGTAATAACTCTTCTTCTGGGATATCTTATCCTTGCAAGGGGGGGGGGGTGAAGCTCTTCAGTAATATTACTAAATTTCATTGGTAATATAACTGTCTTCTTTAAGCTCTTCAATAAAAGTAACAATTTCGTTCATGTGTGAATTATTACCATATTCTCTCGAAGCTATGAGAAGCTTTAATCTATCAACCAATTCATTAGGATTGTTCAGATATACAGGTGAAAACCGGTTGTCAATTTCATCTTTATCTATTCCACTTCCGACTATGTCTCCTATTAAATGTAGTTTTGGGTGGTTTTCATCTCCTGAATGGTTATTCGCATTTGTACGACGAACAATGTCTTTATATTTCTGCAAATCGGTGTCGGAAAATCCATTCGGGAAGTTTTTTTAACAATAATTCACACAATCCTTGACTCACATCAGTTATGTAATCACCTATTTTACTTTTACTATCAGCAAAAACATTATACTGAATCTCCAAGGAACCAGATGCTTTCATGTCGATAAACTCCAAATGTTATATCGCGCAGAGGTGATGTATGTTTTAAATATAAATAACGATGTGTTAAATGAGAAAGAGTTAGCTTTTTCTTTGTTGAAGGTGCTTCTCCCGGTTTAATTTCCAGAGCTGTTTCTTTAGGTTTATTCGCCACAGAATGCAATGTATCCATTCTTTTTGTAACAGGTTTAAATATTTCTTTGTTTAAAACATCCTGATCCATTCGGGCTCACTTAGCTTGTAAATGTTTCTCCTTCACAGCAGATATAAATTATGTAATTCCGAAGCAGATGCAGACATGATTTGATTATATTACATTAAATTCAAACTATTTATATATGAATTAAGTCGTTGGTTTTTTAACTGTTGCAGTAGGTATAATAGTTTGGGATTTTTCAATCGTATAGACTTTATCAAAACAACATCTAATTTAGCTATAGTCTTAGCTCTCAAATCATTAATAAAATAATTTATTTGTGTTTCCAAATCCTTATTTGGTTTTCTCAGATCTGTTTGTGTAACTAAACCATATGTTTATTAATCAATTCATCACTTATATATTGCGTTATTTGTGCCCATTCATGTTTCAAGTTCTTTTGTATTAGTAGCACTTACCACTTCATGAATTACATCTCTTAAATGACTTGCTTTTCTGCAAGTTGTGTTGTAAAAATTATGTTTGTCATAGCATTGACGTCCTTACTAAAACCATTTAACAGTTCTTCTATTCTAAATACATTAATCTGTAAATCATTACCAATATTGGTTAAAATGTTTGCAATTACAATTGTGTTTTTACCAACATTATCATTCTAATCAACTAACATTATTAATTTCTCTTGAATATCGATTGATTGCGATTTAAATACTGCATCAGTATCTTCCGCAGCCATGCCCATATTATGTAATATGTGTCCATTCAAATCACAATTCCCATCGCGATTTTGGGTTAAACAGCTATTGTAATGACTACATTTTATACTGCTATGTCCAAACTTTGAAATACTCATAGTTCTTCATCTGGAAGTAAAAAAAATACAAAACCAGATCTATATTTACCTTCATATAGGGGAAGTGTTGGTATAATCACTAAAAACTGTAGTTATCTTTCCAATAGTAAAAACACATATCTTTAAACTTTGTAAAGTTTGGATACAATTTTAGCTGTTAAAGCAGCAAATATAAACAAGAATCCATATACATCGACAGGTGAAAAACTAGGTGCCTGAGTCATTGACAAAGTCATATGCACAAAGGTTAAAATGCATGGGTTTAAAATGTAAAACTAAACGAAAAACAAAGAAAGGAGGAATCATTCCATTCCTATTTCTAATATTAACAGCACTTGGATCAATCCTTGGAAGAGTTTCGGCAATGAGTAGAGCAGTTAAAATCAAGAGTTAAAAGAATGTATTTGAAAGCCTATAAAGTTGGACAAGGACAAAAATCTCGAACCGTGTGAAAAAATGTAGAAAGTTCTAAATAGTCTTCCAAAACGTATATTAACTATCAAAGACATTAATGTATTTGTAAAGAAACTAGATATTCCCTATTTCAGAAGTGTGTATACGTGAAACAATTTACCAAAGAAACAAAATCTTTGTGAATGTATGATTGTTAATTTAGATTCGAAACAAAACAAAGGAATACATTGGGTTGCATTAATTGAAAACATAAATCAATCATTGCATTACACCAGTTTCTGTGATTTACATCCTCCAATTGAAATACGTAATTATTGCAAAACACACATATAAATTACAATTATCAAATGGAACAATTACAAAATACAATTAATTGTGCTAATTTATGTTTGCATTTTTTGACTAAGATAGGATATATAAGCAAGTGTAATTGTAAAAAAAAAATAGTAATATATCAATTACATTTATATTAAATGTAAATTCATCGCAATTGTGTGCTGTATATTTCCCTGCATTGAAGATAGAAGGGGAATGATAAATAAGTCTAATCGAATTCATAACTTACAGCAGCATACCAAACATTGATATGCATAACCAATCAGTTATGGTCAACACTGGTGAAGAAACTACAAGATTGTGATATCTGTTGGATCTTATGATGTTAATAATATAGAAACATTCATTAAAGCAGCATTACCTGAAAATGTACATTTCCGATTATGTGGAAATCCAAATACGTTAACTAGTGCAATGTATCATAATGTCAATATCGATTACTCAGAAGACAATTCAATTGCAAATATGTTGGGTTACAGACAAAGAGTATATCCAGTTAATCAGTTGTACGAATCATCAAAACAGGTTAATATATTGTGGGTTAATGTATGTTGTATGAATGTTATTACTGTAGGCAATTCATATTTGAATGGGAAACCGACAAATACACCACATGAATTCACGTGTGCGGTGGCTCCAGGATATAAAATAGTTGAAAAAATTGAATGCATCGTTGTATCTTCCAGTAATTGTTAATCTTGATGAAATAGTTGTTACAATTGTCGATCAAGACTGTAAATTTATTAGTTTAATAAATGAAGAAATTATTATCTATTTACATTCTAAAAAGCTACATAAACAGTTGCAATCAGTGTGCATTACAACAAAAATGGGTATTGTGTATAACACCCAATATGTATGTAAAGTAGATGGTTCTTTTAAGAAGTATCTTACCAAGGAACATATTTCGAAGATAGAAAGTATAAAAGGATGTAAACACAAACATAAAATGTTCACTTCAAATAAGTCACCTATGAAGTTAATACAAGGAAACAAATTGTTTTTAAAGGAATTAGGATATATGGTTAATCGAAATGGAAGATGTACTTAATATAGAAGAACTGATCAGTTATGAAGATGCAATCACCAATATGGAAATACATGTGTATGAAACATTCCAAGCAGGTCCATGTACATTTCCATAGGAAGTAAGGATTGTTATACAAAATCATGATATTTACACATTACCATCGAACTCAAGTTTAAGGTTTAGAGTAACAATTAAAAAGACAGTCGATGCAACTAATCCAGTAACTACAGGAATAGTGAGAATCAGAAAACTTCATTTAATCGATAGAATTGCATATCTGCTAAGTGGTGTTGAAATTGACCAAACACGAGATGTTGAAATTACTTCCCTCGATAAAGAACTATCTCTTGGTAACTGTAAACAATATTTATACAGGGCTTATGGCTGGGTGGAGCAATGCTAATAATTTTACACTACAAATAAACCCAGGTGCAAAATACCAAGTTATACTGTTAAATATGGTACCTTCGCTGAAGACTACAAACATGGAATTATAAATGCTAAACAAGAATTACTTATTCTATTTGGTAATACATATTTGAGTGCCATATATGATACAGCTAATAATGAGGAAGGGTATCATTTGAATTACACACTGTTTAATGGCCAAGGCTACATATTGAACTTAATACTCGTGAATGTGTAAAGTTTTTAAAATATATCGAAAAAGGGAACAATTTAAATATTACATTCAGATTGTGGGCTTTGGAGACATTTCCAATGTTATCAACATCACAAAAAGTCATTTGGAATGTGAAATCAAGTTTTTCATCTGCGAAAACACAAATTGTCCTTATTTGTTTTCAAACAAATCGATAAAACAATTTAAATGCTGATAGATCAGTTTTCTATAATTGTGATATGAAAAATATTAAACTGTATCTCAGTCAAGCTTACCCACGCATGGATTTATATTTGAACTTTGAAAATGGGGAATTCTTTATTTGCTATGATATGTACTCAAAGTTGAAGGATATGTACTATAACAAAATCAGCTCACCTATCCTAGAACCCAAATCATTTAAAACCAGAGGAATGTTATTTGTATTTGATGTAATTATACAAGACAACACAATTGCCAATAGTGTAATTGATTTCTGAATTGAAATTATTGCAAATACACCTATTCCAGCAAATATACAAGCATACATGTAAGAGATAAGCTGGTGAAATTAATAAATTGAGTCAGTAGGTGACGAATCATAGCTACGACAAGATGTTTTGCAATGTACAAGGATTTCAATCGCCAGAGAAATTTATTATTTAAATATTAGCTATTATTTATATGGAAGAAAATACAACAGTGTTCAGTTTTAAAGCACCATTTTACTGGAAATATCTCACTCCCAAATACAAGAAAACTAATAGATGGGTTACTAGCCATCTGGAGAGTGGATTTATGGAGTATGAGAATATTGAAGATATGTGTAAACATTACCTAAATAATTTGAAATATATGTAGGTGGGCTCGAGCAAAAACACATTTTAGAAAGTGTGTATAAAGGGAAAGTAACAGATATTCAAAAAGATTACAATTGCCTATCATTCAAACATTTACTTAAAAAACACAGATCTAATTCAACATTTTTCTCTGCAGAGGAAAACTCTACATTAATGCTAACTTGGGCAATGATGTCTGACTGGGGTGGAACATATTATGAGGATTCTCTTCCTGAATCACCAATGGATATTATTCGAGTGATATGGCAACATTTGGGATGAGATAACTAATGAGTGAAATTTAGTATTAAAAGTATTTGGTTGTATGAAATCCAATATTTCATTAAAATGCATCAACGATACGAGAACAAGATATCGAAGTGTGAATTTAATATTAGCAAGTTAATAGCATGTTGGAGTAAACCATTTCGATTTTATTTTGGAAAAAAATAGTTTTACAAACTTTTTGATACAGCTTGTGTTTGTATATATTTTTGAAATAATTGTTTAATATGTTTTGTATCATCCTGTACTTGCTAGTGTTTTTTAAAAATTTTTGTACATTAATTTGTGAAACAAGCTGTTTTTGTATATGTTTTGTTAATTAAGTATGTCTTAAAATGATTTTTTTTACATTTTTATCCAACCTATCCCTTCTAATAAAAAAAAGTGTACTTATTTTCTTAAGAAATTAAAAAAATGATAAAAAGTGTTTCAACAGAGAGATTCTTAAAAGATGTCTGCTTTCTATTAACATATATTTTGCATGAACATGTACAAGTACTGTAATGAAAAAGCCAGAGTAAAAGTTCTGGAAGCAAGCACTCTAATCACTTTTCAATAACTAAGTATATATTATACCATACTGGATAAGACGTGGCTGATATAAGTTATTTTCTGGGTTCGATTTCTGGTTAGGTACAATTGTAATCTTGTTTCTGAGTTCAAGTCCCCGGTAGGTCATGTAAGGTAGTAAGCATAATACATAAAAGGAATAATGAACAAATAATGAAATTAATAAGAATATATAAAATAAATTTCAGTAATTCAATTGTGTATGTCAAAAAGGTATAAGTTCCTTATTTTACAGCTGCTTAAACTTAAATGATTCGTGTGGAATATTCCTGATCAAACATTATTAGCTAGTAAATTTATACTAACTTCGAAATATTAGACTTATAGCATTTGCTAATATCTCAAGACTTGAAAAAAGCATTATGTTTAGAGATCTATGGCTGTGTGACTGCTCCTTCTCCAGAGTCATAAACCTTCAAGGTTTAATTTCAACATTTCTCCAATAGTATTAACTACAAAACCGAGATCTCAGAGAGGGCCTGCCTGACTCCAACAAGACCCCACAGAAAGCATTTCGGTTTTATAATTCCCTGGGGAAAGTATCTATTTTCACAAAGCAAGTTGCCAAGGTCATTGGTTCATCCTGCTAGGGAGCCCAGCTCAGGTTAATGATTTTAACCATCAGAACTCAAGCCAAAATTATGTCAACTTAAAATTTGATTACTAAAATCTTTAGCTTAAAATTGAATTAATATTTACTGTAAAAAAATTTGATACTATAAAAACATTTCTGATCAAATTGGAAAATATGTATTTAGAAAAATATACACTTTAACAAATATAAATTATAGATTGAAAAAAATTACATACTCATTAGAAAAATTACAGCTTACATAAATTGAAAATATAATTTTGCTATTGAAGAAGCGATTCTGTAATAATAGGGCAGTTTGTGAAGATTGAAATGAAAGATTTGTTAGATCATTGGCTTGATCGAGTGTAGGTGTGGCTTGGACAAGAACTTCCACCCGAAAAATGTGTCTGGGCTATGGGGTATAGGGGGGCTGGCATGAGAGGTTTTGATTGTTGGATCATAGGGGGTGCTGGACATGGGCAGAGTGTGGCGTAGAGGAAACTGCTCTTGATGGAGGAGTGTGGCGTGACTAAAATGGTCTGTTTCAGCGAAACAGTCTTAGGTGGGGAGAGGGACTGTGGCGTAGACTGATTCTTGCGCAAACATGTCTAGTTTAGGTTTGGGAAGCGACTGCAGTACTGTTCAGTAACTGTTGCGCCATCTAGTTAAACATCTCACCCTAGATAGACACGCTACTGAGCATTCCTCTGAACCAGCTCTTCTGACAACACTGGACATGGCTTGCAATGAAGACTGGACTTAATGAGAGGTGAAGCCCAGCGGGCTTCACCTCTCATTAAGCCATTTGAATATAAAAATTCTTTATAAGTTTTATTTTATTGGTAAAATAATTTTTGCATGTTAAACCTATATAGCACGTTTATCGTCTCAAGTATGCTTCTGAGTTCAGTCGACAAAACTTTGTAGAAATTTTAAATATAATTTCGGTAACTAGTGCGGTGAATTTGACAGTCTTGACGTAAAAATTTGTAGTATGTCCGTTATTGTAAATAATTTTTCTTCGACCAAGTTTGTGAATTAAAAATAATATATAGTACGTTTCTATAAAGTGTTGCAAGATTATGCTTTATGGGATTAAGTCATCTGAATCTCCATACGCTTCGATGGAAATTTGTGTTAAAATTGAATTAGTCTTACAATATTGAAACATGTTAAAATTCTGGGTAAGATTTTTTTAATTATTGTTTCATTGTCTGTTGTAGGATGTAGTGTAATCAAGTCGTTAATAGTAGCTTGGTAGGTAAATAGGTTCTGTAATTCGTTTAGTCAGTTGTATTCAGAGTTTTTGCCATAATTTCAACTCTCCCGCAAGCTCCACATATCTAACAGCTTATTAGTTGGTGCATGTCATACACTGTAGTCATTCCTTGACTGGCATCACAGCTGACCAGCCGTGTTTTGGGAGAGCTGCTTGTGCAATTTCATTACGTAGGCTAACACGCACACAGGTTCTGTTTGCTATCAACACCATATTCAGCTTATTACTCGACGTAAGTGTTATATCCAAGTCAGTACTCCAGCGACCGCCCAAGCGAATGTAGTATGTTAAAATCACTGACTGTTAAACCTTTTTATTTTTTATGCGTATTTATAAATCAATTTATTCTAACGTGAGGATTCCATTTCAAAAGTTCCTCATCAGTCTCACAGGCGGACGGACATTTTTTTAATCATTTAAGGTACGTGCAATTTGTACGTGTTTTTAAATCCCTTGTAAATGTGTTTAGGAAGACTGCAGTTTAATTTGTAGGGTTATTTTTGCTTAGTTAATTAGTTTCATACTGGAGACTCACGTAATTGTGATTGTTTATTGAGTTAGCACTTGTCGACACCAGGATATTCACATAGTTTTGTTCGTTTGAAATATATTTTGTTTAAACACACTGAAATTTCTCTCGTGTGTTAATGATACAACGTTTTCTGGTTATGTTTAATTCCTGTTACCAAAAATTCGTCTATCTCCCACACCATTTACGAGCAATATCACTAACAATCCAAAAAATATTACACTTATACCACTCTGCACAAGACTATATATATATACCCTGTCCCCAACACGCCACACCTCATCAAGTGCCAGAGCTCCAAGGGTAAGGGCATGCCACAACTGCTCCCCCCCCCCCAACCCAAAAAGAAAGAAAACAAATAAAGTACAGCTGTACACTTATCACACAACAATTTTAATGATTAATTACATTAAATTAATTGGATCAATCAATCAAAGTTGCATAGCATTTTAGCCGACGAAAATACAAAAAATAAAACAAAATCGATCGGATTAATGATTTATCCAAAAAAATCATCGGATTAAAATGGAATTTAAAATATTTGATCGTAATAAAAATCGGATTAAGGATTAACCCTTTCAATTAATTTGCTATCAAAGGGTTAATCCGATTAATCGAAAGTGAAGTGGAACCCCCACGCTCCTACAACTGAGTTTCATGAACGCCGATGGCTGCTGAAACATGCAAATGTTAAAAGCTTTGCCCATATAACAAAACGACATTTGGGTCTATCACTAGAAATCAAGGAACAAAAAATTAACATATGTGGTTATTATGATAAAGTAGAATGTGTCATTTTGCTAAGCAAAGTACTGAGAAGTGAGCAGACGTCATATATTATTGTTCAAGATTTTTTTTTTTAAGTTATCGCTATAGCAAACTTACTGCTGCGTGTCCCTGATTCAGCGATAAAACATGCAGATCTTTTGCATTTTGGAGAATACGTCTAACGTCATCGCGTATCTGCTAGTACCATCCCGAGATGCAATGAAATAACCATACGAACTTTTAGGCAACTTACTTGGTTCATACGTGTCGAATAAGTGTTTTGTTTAAGGACTTTGATCTTTACACATTAACAGTTAAGTGTTATGTTTCTGCCGAGGTTTCTGCGTATTCTTGTATTGCACCCATCGATAACTTTCGGGTGGTCAATTGTTCGACTACGGCAAACTACGCTTGAAGAGGTTTTCCCTTCATTGTTCATGCTCACTCGAGATAAATGCCGGTCAAGTTCCTCAGAAAAATATATGTAACCATTTATAAAAATGAGAAAAAGGTGATTAACATGATATTGCTTCATAAACTAAGTTGCCTTACTGAAAATTAAACGGGTCCATTTAAAATTACTGTATCAGTGTTGAAATTGCAGAATTGTCCAAAATTGCTTCATAACCCTTGGTATTTATGAGTAGAGGTACTAAAATCAATGGATCTTAAACCATAACACACTCCACCATGTCTAAACTTCGGTGGGAACAATGTAGTCATGTAAGTAAGTCCCGTCACGCATTGGTCCCACCCATACATGACCATCGGATTGCCACAGCACATAACGTGAGTCATTTCTGCACAGGATGCTTGCCCATTGTTCCTAGCGTCCAGTGAAGATATTCTTGGCACTACTGTAAACGAAGGGTGGCATTCTGCTCAGATGTCTTAAGCTTAAGGCTGTGTTCACGATCTACAAATTAATCGTGCACTTAAAATTTATGACGTGTATATAAGAGCTTAGTGTGTGTTGTTTAATATCTTGGTTCAGAATAGAAATTAACCGTGTGCGTGGTTTGGTTTTACTCAACCGTTAAAATAAATTGTTATATTTTATATCTTGTTGTGTGGCAGTGAGCAATCAGAACAGAGCAGTCTATGTAGTTTGCAGGAAACTGTTATTTAGAGTAATGTAAGGATATAAAATATCAAGAAGGCATGTGTATGTTCATGTTCATGATTAATAGCTGTGAGTTTATATCACAATAATAGGCGTCTGCCAAAAAATGTCCTCCTTGAAGAATTATACGAGGTTTGATTAAGAATAGCTGCCAAACAAAAGTAAAAAGGACAGGTTTGTCGCGAGTTTTAATTAGTCGTATTTGAGAATTATAATGGTGAAATGTGAATCGACATAGTTCCGTATGCGAGGACTGCGGTTATTGCTTAGTTGTTAAATTATAATTTCTCAATTGTAAACGTACTCCTACTGATTGCAGCTAATACATGGTATCCAATTGCAAACCACCAAACGGAGGATGCCATGTTCATTCACAGCACTTCCCGATGCTGATGGTAAGTTTCTGGCCATCTTTTTGTTCAAGACTTGCGGTTTGACTGACTTCATCGCATGCCGGATTCATTGTCGGTTCCGATCTG
The DNA here is from genome assembly GCA_029891345.1 of Dryococelus australis. Taxonomy (NCBI): domain Eukaryota; kingdom Metazoa; phylum Arthropoda; class Insecta; order Phasmatodea; family Phasmatidae; genus Dryococelus; species Dryococelus australis. Next base: position 282,401,568 of record CM056994.1, read on the forward strand.
CCAATGTTTTCCGTCCACTGGTTCCAGGTTGGTTAGGCACATATCTCCATCACGTTTCAGTTTTACCAAATCAGCAACTGTTTCTTGGGATATCTGTAATTTGTCTGGAATTTCACAGATTAAGTGAACAAACCCGAGGCACCAGTGACCATGCCTGAATTAACGCCATAAAGCTCCCCGTTGTGCGTTTATACTGGCGGTCTATCGCCGAGTATGATATTTACAGGATATACCACTTATTTTCCGGAGGGAGGAAGGGCACCTAGTGATTAACTGTCCTAATGTGTGATGTATAGTGAACAGAAAATGTTTGATAAGAATCGTTAATACCCTCTCGTGATGCCTTGTATGGGGCTCTACAGATTGGAAAACTATCACCTCTCTTGTTCAATATTTTTGTAAAATAACAATTCTAATAGCGCAAGGTACTCCAATGCGTCATCAACGAAAACACACAAAAACTAACAATTTCTTGCTTCCACATATTCAAAGAGGTAAAATGTTCCGTTGCCAGTTGGAGCACTTATAATGAAATTAATTTAAATATCGACAAAATGCGTGCAAGTGTGAAATTTACTTGCTTATACTAATCACATAGTACAGTGAGTGAGTGGAGATATTTGGGCCTCTCTTAACATCGAGGTCTTGAGAGCCGATGAGGGTGAAGCGAATGTGAGTATGGAGCGGCGCCGGAATGAAGGGGCGGGGGAAGCGGGAGATCTCGAGAAAGCCCGCCGACCAGCGGCATCGTCCGGCACGAGTCCCATATGCGACTCCGCCGGGAATCGAACCCGGTTCGCATTGGTGGGATGAGAGTAGTCTAACCACTATACTACCGTGGCCCCTCGCATGATACTGAATAAGTTTACCTTTCTAGGGTGAAAATTCTAAAGAAATATCCTGATTTCCAGGTAAAAAATATGTGAGATTATTCGTTATGTAAAATGGGGTATAAAACACAGTATGGCACATGACATAGTGTAATTATTAAAGGAGGGAATAACAGATAAATTAAAGTAGTTATTTGCAAAATGTCAGATAATGCGTGAGATGGAACAACAATCTCGATAATAGCACATTCCATTCACGGTTCTTCCAACTATTTTGAAGCCCTGCTTAAGTTCTAATTTCAGAATATTCCTACGCATTAAGCATACAAAACGAAACCGAGTCCCGTCATACGTGGGGTAATTTTTCAAAAGTTTGATTCTAAATGTGTGAAGAAACCACGAATAGTCTATGTTAGTCTGGTTTGATATCTGACACGTGTGAACATTTGGCAGTTGATAACAATTAATAAGCACCGACGAGTAGGCTGTTGGTGTTTGATAAAGCACTTTTGAAATCAACCTTTGAGAACTGTCACTGTCTCTAAAGGCTGTTCACAATAAAGTGAGAATTTTAGAAATGCAGCTTAGAAAAAGTCACTGCCTTTGCATGCATATATTTTAATGGGTGACATTCGTCCAGTAAAGTTGGTAACGATGGATGGAAAGTAGTTCCATATATTAACGTCGAATAAAAAGTGATAGGTAACCATATGTGATAACTTAAAATTATTTCTTTCGCTTTCGGTTTTTTTAATACACCGAAGTGTAAAAATGAGCAGATTTGTAAAGTATTTACGTTCTTAATAATTTCACAGTTTCATTTGACCGACGCATGAATAAAGTGACGAGGCCCATGGCAGTGTTAATTTTACATAAGGCGGATTAATATACAACGTGTATACAAGTAGATCTTGAGCAGGGCTTTCAAAAGTGCTCCCAGTTTACCGTGAATACCCGATAACACACTTGAGTTGGTTAATAACGTAGCATTTCCGAATTTCCTAATGACGGGCGATGTTATTACCCACCTAACGTTTACAGATAGCTTACGTATATCAAACCAGTCTAACACCATTCACGGATTTTTTTGTTCGTCTCGCGTAGGTTCCGACATTTTGCAGATAAGTATTTTTAATTGCCTATTTTCAAAGGCGTGACACTCCCTTACTAATCTCGTAAGGGCGTATGTTGTATTGCGTTTTTTACCCCATCTGGAGTTCACGATAATCCTGTGTATTATTGCGGTTTGGAATAAACATGACGTGGCATGACATCTACATTGTAAGTTACGTCAACCTCGTCTCCCTAGTCTCCAACAATTTAACTGACTTCAATAAGTCACTCAACCAGAAATATGTATGTAGTAGTTTATTGTAATGCAAAGCTTAGTAAGTACTTCGTATTGTTTGTTTTTTCAACATTCATTTGGAATTTTTTTCATTCACCGATAATGTTTTACCTACTCACCTCATAGCTTTACCCATCAATTTTGGCAGAGTAATACTAGGCATACATTCGATCTATTCTCTGCCTCCGAGGCTTTTGAGAGCTTGCTCTGTGTCATATTCACCCCTAAATGGGGTGAATAATACCAAGTCCACATTTAGCATTTCTTTCTGGTATCATGAATTCTCATACTTTTTTTTTTTTTCAGCGCATGCTTTGTTTAGCATTCGCTTTAGCCATTTTGTGTGGCAAAGTGTTCAGATAGTGAAAAGAACCTCTAGCGAAATCCAATTTATCTTCTCAAAACGAATTATAAATATAAATTGTTGACTTTTTTCGAGGCGGTACGCAGCTTTAACAGAAAGGGTATATTAATTGTCGAAGAAACTATTCGAGTACAACAGCGGCCGTGGCGGCGTGGAAGAGGAAGAAAGAGGGAGGGGCAGAGAGAGAGAGAGACAGAGAGAGAGAGGGCACGATAGCCAAAGATGAAAGCGTGCAAGAGAGAAGGGAGAAGAGACGCTGTGCCAGCTTTCGGGTTGAGAACCTGAAAGTAGGCCAGGAGCAGAGAATAGAATTAGACGCGAGTATACGGACGAAGAACGAGCCAAGTCAATCATACACTTTATTAGGGTCTTTTATACGGCTCAGAATTTATTTGAATGAGGCGATTTTCAATTTTAACTGATATTCCGCCATGCCTAAAATTAACAAACGACTAGTAGCCTATCTCATAGCAATTTTTTTTAAGAAAATAATGTAACCACAAACAATAAACAATTTTTTTGTATAGAAACAGTTTATTAATGGAATTATGTTGGTAGTTCATATGTATGGTCGTAATAAGCTGCCGGTTAGAGAACACATCGTATTCGTACTTAAACGCAATGGTATCAAAGTGTTAAGTTTATGAAATTTTCTTTTGGGTAGTTACACGCTTCTGCCTCGAGACCTCGCCTTGAAGTCACGTGACCCGCAAAGTGTTAACTGCCCCTCTCCGCCCCCGGAGACAACTTCAGAGACGTCACCAACCTTCCAAGACGGGAAGGGCTGTTTGACACCTGCTCCCCCCCCCCCCCCTACTCCGTGTTCGACCCCAGGTAACCCCGACACAGGCCAGTTACGGACTGTTATTACTTTACAAATCCCAGTTAATTAATTATCTTACAGCGATCTCGGGGGCTCGCCGGCGGGAGGGGTCGACTTAGTTCGGCACGGCTTGGATGTAGCCACGCCCACCGACTACACTCGGGTTACACCCCGAGATGCTATCGCCACTCCAGCATCGCAAGACAGCTTTCTAACGTTCGCCAGGAAATTATTACTTTTTTTTTATAAACAGCTTGTTAATAAATGTGAGTCTAATACCACAAAGGCAAACGTAATTTCGAAGCCATTGCCCGAAGAAAGAAATGAACTAGCGAGACTTGTAGTCCGTTAGCGACTTTCAAAAGAGGTGATAGTACCACGCCTTTGTTACACCTTCACCCCCCCCCCCTTCCCGCTCCTACTATTACCATTAGCACTACAACTACAATTCCAACAACTAGTAATATAACAACCTCCGAGTTTTTTTTTTTTTTTTTTTTTTACCACTACAATATTTCAGGTCAAACATTTCCTCAACGGTTCCATGTTTTAAATGCTCTTTCATATTAAAATATACGTTTTATGAACGTTGCACTAAGATGCATAAAAATCGTTACGTAAACTTCAATCACATTTTACAGTTGACTGCAATTCTTCTTTTTTGCAGCTCGAATGTATTGAAATTATTATTACCTGTCCATAACAATAGGTGTACATAGAATGAAACTTCAAAGTTAAATTTTTTTGTTGAAGTCCCTCTCGTGTCATTCTGGTGACCTGAGTTTTTATTCTGCGTATCAGAGTGGAGAAAAATTACAGAGTTAGTCTTTATTCAATTCATCCATTCCGAAGCAGTAAAGTGGCACAATTCAGCAAGAACGTTTTTCGGTGTCGGCAGGGAATTACTCAATAGATATAAGGTAAGGGATTTCTCTTCGACGTTGAAGTGCCTGTCTAAGTGGCTACAGTCGTTGACAGCTCGCTTAGGAAGTTACACGTAAATAGCTAAATGTTAAATACAGAGACTGTGCGTTGTTGTTCATCGTTAGCTGATTATTTTCAAATTTCGTTTGTTAAGCCTGTTTAAAACGCGCACTGCGGCTGTAAAGAACTATCACGTAATGGAAATGAAAAACTCACGCAAGAGAGGTGGACTTGCCCTGTTCGTCAAAAAACATGTGTTCGGCCATAGGGCAGCACAACTCACACGTCTTTAAGAAGGTCGTGGGTTCGATTCTCACTGAATGCACTGGCGGGTGGCTTCTGCAAACGGTTCTACGACCCCATCTCGGGCGAGTGCTGGTTCGAGTTCTTAATAACGCGTCTTCTTCACACTCACACATTACACGAAGACCCTTATGGCTGGTTTGCTGTCTACTGAACTTTTTGAAATAAACCGTTTAAAAAATCTCTGCTCCTGCCTCCTATGTAGATGTCTACATTTCACGGACGCACTGGCCGCCATCATCCCAGCTAAATTGGGAACGTAGTAGGAAAAGTAATTTTGTAATTATTGTAAAGGGCTTTTTAACGTCCCCCGATTTTACACTGGAAGGCTTAGCATAGGAACGGCTTACAGACTAACTTATAACCTAACGTATGTTATCACCCATGCCTTACCCGGGAGTCGAACCCAGAGCCTTCCGCGCCTCAGATCGGTGGCGCACCAACCGACTGCGCCACGGGAGGTCGGCAGTAGGAAAAGTAGTTCCATTATTTAATGCTGTAGCAAAAAACGTAACCGTTTAGTTTGTGGATGATTACAGAATTTATTTAATGTATTTAGGTATATTTTATGCACAATAACAGTAAGACTTATGGGGGCCTAGACATTAGTAATATATGCGTTCCTTACAATTCCACAGTTACTAGAGTGATGCATGACTAAGCCATCGGGTCCATGGCGATGTTAATAATACGTATGATGGAAGGATACAAAATCAGCAGAAAAGTATATCCTACGCAGGGTTGCACAAAATGCTTCGTTAACAGCAAACAGAGTATAGGCTACTGTCGCCGCTCGTGAACTGTTGCTAAGCGCAATGAAATAAAACACTACTGTATTAACTGTACGAACTCAAGAACATGGCATGTTATATCGTTCTCTGGATAAACAACTAGCAGTCTATCACAGACGGTCAGTTCTATTGGAAAAGCCAATTACGAACAAAGGTGAAAGAGTGGAAATCAAAAGAAAGAAACTACGGTAAACAATGCGCCTTATTAATAGAAATATAAAGTCATACAGTAAAAAAAAAAAAAAAAAAAAAAAAGATTAATTATACGAGCCATACAAACGTGTACGCAATCATTTATGATTTTTTTTTTAAATCAACCGTCTTGTAAGTAGTTTCGTTTAAAGTTTCGTGTGCTGTGTATAGCCAGCCCACTTGTTTTCGCCAGCACGGCACGCTATGTGGGCCAACATCTCAGTGCTGCTGAAGCGGTTGGCCCACAACGCTGGTTTGCTCAGTCGTCGCTGTCAACTCGTTTACCAGGTTATGGAAAGTACTCTCGTTGGCATCGAGCACGGCTAAGTATGTCGACGCCTTACTGCGTGGCTAAGGTAATGCATCTGAAGATACTGTATAGTGATGTTATCCTTTTCCTAGAATAAATTAAATTTCAGGCACCCTAAATTAATTTTACAATTTTTCTCTCAAAGTCAGTGGGCTAAACCAAATTCGTTAAGGGATGGAGGTCTTATTTAAATAAGAGAGTTAATTATAATTTCCTAACTACATACTAAATTTACTCTAATCAACATTTCATAATAAATTGATATCACTTGCTGTTTAAAATTAATGGTTTCAATCAATAAATTTACAATTACCTCAAAGAAATTAACATAAGTACTATATCTAAATACCGCGTTGTGCTGAGGGTCATAATTCCTTGAATATTCTTGCGGATCCTCTACACTTAACGTATTCTCCAGACAAAGAGGGGGTTTGGGGAGGGTATAAGAAGGGGCTGTGAGGCCAGCAATGTCACCACTGTTAGTCATTCTGACGGGTGCCCGGGGGGATGGCGACGAGGCAGCGAGTGGGTCTGCCTGGTGTGGAAGAGAGGGTCGAGGTAGGCCACACCCCCCTCCCCTAAGATGGACCGCGCATAATGGGAGCTCGTGGCGGGTGAGCGCTTCAGATCGTAACAATAACTGTTACACATCGGGTCATCGATTGTAGTGCAGTATATTTTTGAAGTGAGAAGAGTTAGGCCACAGTAAAGAAACATTCTAAATAGGCCTGTGCATTCTCATTATTATTGTTGGATAGGCGATAAAAGTATCAACATGCGAACTTTGATTGTGTTCGATCTTATCATTTAGTATATTAATATTTTAGTATTTAGCAGCGTTCAATTCGGACATCTGTTCAGCGATGGTTGGGATTAGGTTCATGTAGTATTTTAGCAAGTTTCGTTACGCATTAATAACTACATACTAAAATCCCAAGTACGTCATAATCCACTAATTCGGGTCACGTGACTAAGTAAAATAAGAGTACCAATTAGAACACGGCCTTTATTGGTTTCAGTACCTGTAAAAGCTGCGTTATGCGTTCTGTCATTTCAAACTAAGAAACTTCGAGTGAAAATAATAGAGAAAAATCAATAAAAGTGATTTGGTGTAAAAAAAACACCTTTTCAGTAGGTAACGTCTATTGAATGTTAGGTATACTTCTTTACTTTTATACGGGTTTTGAATAATCTGGACAAACCCTAACTGCTACCATACTTATCATGGCATATAGCAGTACTACATCACCTAATTCGGCACAACCTCCCACCGTTAAGTGTAATTTTTTACCATCGTAACGTAACTTATAAATTATATTGGTAATATTCGACGTGTTGCCCTTGTTTAGCGTAAACAATCGGTGACAAAACACTGTAAATTTCCTTAATATCGATGTAGTGAACAGTGTCAATGTAGCGACTACATAGTCTACAGTTACTAGCGAAGACATTAATACACTTATGGCTGGTTGCACTATCATGGCTCGAAACTCGATCCGAGATCGGATCTAAGATCGACACAGATAACTGTTGCATCGAGTTCAGAGCTGGGCTGGAGATCGAGATGAAGTTCATTTCGAACCGCCAATTTCGGCGGTTCGAAATCTCGATCTGAAATCAGCAACCATCGTCGACAACATGTAGTTTAAAAATATGCCAACAACTGGAAATACGTTCGATTGTTTTCTTGGGAAATTAAAACAACATTATTCGCACTTGAATATTATTCAGTAAAATTCGTACAAGAATATTTTACTTAAAACAGATAAAACATCGCACATCTAATTCTATCTATAGTGAAAAATACGCCTACTTCTATGACGTCATGTATTATGGACCAATAGCAAAATTTGTCTCATACTTAATATCGATCTCTCACTTTGGAACTAAGATCGACGAATCGGAGATCCTGAATCATGAAATGTCGTTGGTGCAACACTTTTACATTAGATCCAAGATCAAACTGTACCCTGGTTCGGAACTAGGATCATTCGATCTCGGATCGGGGAAGATGTTGGTGCAACCGGGCGTTAGAGATGGCGTGAAAATATGTACGACGGTAAAGATTGGCTGATTCAATGATGTGCCTTGGCGGTCGCAGTCCTACAGCTGACTATTGAACGCGACCAGCTGAGTAAGTTTTGGCAGGGGGAAGCAGTTGTGCCATCAAGAGCGGTCAGCAGGAGTAGCGACTGAAGCACTTTCTTCGCGGTGAGATCGTCAGAGCGAGGAAGCAGCCCTCGTCACGCAGAGCAATCACTTTCCTCGGCGCTGCGGGTACTGAAGCTTCTTCTTCTTCGGCGTCCGAGTCGTTCCACGTGGCTGACTTACAACAGCTGAGCCTCCCCTGCGTGGTGTCCCATTCCCCCCTGCGTTACTAAACTAACCGCAGGTCTTTGTGGCCACTGCCGGGCCGGAAGACAGCCGGCAAGGGTTGCCAACACTCCACGTCCCGCCTTTCCCCCTCGTATATTACACAGCCCTTTTATAACCACGCATTTGATATCAAAATGAGGCGTGGCTGTGTTGGGGACACGGCCATTTGTTTTGCGTGAATACGTCTACGGTGACGCGCTCGGACGTCTTGATTTTTTTTTTTTTTTTTTTTTTTTTTTACGTTCCTGACACCGCTTAACTCGGTCATATGGGGTTTTATGGATATCACTGGATTGCTTTTGAGATGCTCTTTCCAACCGTATACGATTTCTGTATTTCTACTTGGCTTTTTTACAGTATAGACGGACATTGTATTAAGTTTTCCTAATTTTTTACATTAAACTCATACAATTTCACCATAACGACGAAACACAAATATTTTTATACACGCAATCGATTGATCTGGACAAGAGCTGTCGATTAGAACTTAAAAGAGCGTCGTAGCTTCTCCTAATTAAAAGTTATACTACGCTGAAGTTATGAGACGCGGCGAAACGAACTCAACCGCCGGGCGCGATGCCTCGCAGTCCTCTCTCAACGTAACATATTATTTGATCCTTTGGCAATCGAGTGGTGTAATTGAATTTTGAATGTAGACGAAAGATTCGGAGCTGCAATGCCAAACTCTATCCCCCGATTTTGTTATCATCGGATTTTCTGGATTGCCTCCCACTATGGTCGCAAATTTAAACACGTATTCACGTCAAGATGCAAGCTTGTATGCGTGTTGTACTTTCAGTAAGCCCAGGATACTTGAGAATACAGAAGCGATACAACATCTTACACCGCCAACTCCCGCTGCACACGCCAGCAACATGACGTCACTGACCAAGCAAAATGTTGGAACACCAATCAGCACCTGTTGCTCACCATCCGGCAGCCCAGCCAACCTTTCCCAGCACACTGTGGCCAATCGGACACAAGACCAATTCCCAGAGTCTCGTTAGGGTCACTTCTACTCAGGTTAGGAAGATCAATGTTAAAAGTTTGGCAACCAAATATTTCCGCCACTATGTAAGAGCTAGTGTCGCATGTGTACCAGATTTTTCTCTATTTCTTACGTTAAAAAACAGGATAATTGCAATGAGCTTTAATCATATATAAAATAACTTTGTAACTAAGTCAAATATTGTATAGTACATTCACGGTTTCTTGAAACGAACCTTTGAAAAATCACCCTATGAGTAACATGTCAACTCAATAATTTGACTTGTATACCACAAATATATAACACTGTGATTAACTTTAAAGTACTATATTCTTGAATAAATGAAACTCTAACTTTGTATCTCCTATAACATGTAATATTCATTAGGTATTAAATACGAATTAAAAACATTGAGACCAGCGATATGTTGGCAACGGCTAGTAAGAAATCGTTCACAGTTAAAATATTGTTTTAACCTAGTTTTTTGGTATGCTATTTGTAAATTAATTGTTGCCTATTGATATATTTGGATTTTTAGATAGCACTGAAGTAAACATATTTCATTGTTACAGTTAAATATATCAGCGCAAAATACCACGCGTAGGCCCTAGTGACATGGAATTTTTTGTCTTCCGGGGAAGAAAATTCAATAGGAGAAGCGGAACTTATCTATCTCTTTCTCTCTCTCGAGAAGTTTCGCACTGCCTGTAGTAGTAGAATAATTATACACGTTTTCAATTTTAGCATATTTCATACTTATTACAGCAAAGACAATGATTTTTTATGTTGTAATTTACAACTGAAACCAGATTTTACTGTTTAAATATGTATTATAATATATTTAGATGTGATGGCAGGACGGTTACAAATCCGAAGTCGGCAGAAGAGGCGACTGGCGATGCCGACATGTCATAGCGTGTTTCTGAACGAAGCTTCAAGTTTGTACTCGTGTTTTTTAAACCTACCTAGGCAAGTTACGATGTTGTGATAAATCTGTTTTTCCATGGCAGGCATAAATACACTCTAAAAGTGCGTCGTGACCGCTGCGTGTGTGAAAGAGTATTGTTGTCATTGCATTAAGTTGGACCAGTGTGTGTGATCGCAAATATAGGACGTGTGAAATTTATACGTTTTAACCGTGAACTGTCTTTAAGATGAATTTAATTGTTCGAAAGTCGCGTATGTTTCTTGCTCTAGGTGTTTGAAACACAGTCGTGTAACGTCCATAAATTTCTGTGATTTTAATGTTTGCCACAACCCCAACAGAATACTAAGCCCAGCCAGATAATGCAATAAACCTAGAAAGCAGTAAGTAGGCCTACCAATGCATAAAAATATGAGTGGCATAGAACTTATGGTAGGCCTATTTGTGTGCATGTTCGCCACTATCTTTTAAGTTTTTCGTTTCTAGGTACAAAAAAATAGGCGACACGAGTTGCGTGCTTGAATTTACTGTATCTTTTAGTTGGACTGGTTATTCCTTCGTTAAAATTTTTATTCCAACTGAGGCCGTCCTTTTAACGAAATAACCCAACACATATCAATAACAAGAGGTTAAATACTACAGTATTTTCCCTTGCATTTATAACAGTGTTAAACATAGTCGCGGCAAAATATTAACGAGCATTATGTATAATGTGCTACGTCGTGTATAACAAATATGTTAGAAATGTAAAAGAATAACCTTAAGAACTATCGTCAACATAGACATTGTTAAAAAGTCATAAAATTGACCTACATATGGTTACAGGACTAAATTGTGAAAATTTGTACGATATGGTTTTTGAAATATGACTAAATTCTTTGAACAACTGAAAATGGTAAACAAGCTTTTCACATGGCGGTGTTTATGTTTACTTGTAGCGGAATCGGTAACCAAAAGTATAACTTTAGTAGGGCTTCAAAGTATAGACTGTTCACGGTAAAATGAGAACTTTTGAAAGCCCTGCTTAAAATCTACTTGTATGCACATTGTGTATTCTTCAGCCTTATGTAAGATTAACATTGTCGTGGGCCTCATCACTTTATTCATGCGTCGGTCAAATAAAACTGTGAAATTATTTGAAAAGAAGAAAACTAACAAATCTGCTCATTTTTAAACTTCGATGCATTAAAAAATAAACAGAAAGCAAAATAAATCATTTAAGTTATCAGAAATGGTTACCTAACACTTTCTATTTGACGTTAAGATACGAAACTACTTCGCATCGATCGTTACCAACTTTACTGGGTGCATGTCACTCAGGGCGCCCGTTGAAATATTTGCAAGTAGGGGCAGTTTCCTTTTTTTCTGCGGTTGATTTCCAAAGTGCTCACTTTACCGTGAACAGCTTTTAGTGTAAAGTAATCGTGAATGGCCGATAGATAAAAATTTTAATTAAATGTGAGCTCTTTGGAACACTAGCGCCTACCTAGCGGCGGAAATGTTACCTATGCCAAACTTTCCCATTAAGACCCTGTCACACTGTCCAATTTTTACCTTCAACTATATTTGACAATCAAATTTGAGGATAAAATACGGCCATCAAATTTTTCCTTCCAACTAATTTTATCAAATAATCTTGAATGTGTTTGAAAATATGTCACACCGTCAGATTTTTTATTGGGAGAATCTAATTAGAGATATTACTTAAACTTTATTTTCATAGTGTGATATTGCTTTAGTTTTTCCAGGCGGTCAATTACAGGAAGAAATGAAAGTAATATTGTAATTTAATTTCGTTACTTTATTAAATTAAAGTTTTATTTATAAGATGTGTTACCTGCACAATAAAATTTAATGCCTCTAAGTTCGTAATATTATGTACTATATTCACTTAAATTAACATTCATGCTAAGACAGCTTCTACATAAATTAATTATCTTCATAACTTACTTCGTTTCCAGCAATTGTTCGTTATTTTGAGTTTCTTGACGTCCATTTTTGTCGTGCACGATTCTGATTGGCTGAGACCGTCAAACATCAAATAAATTTTAGAACCGGTCCAATTTTCAAATGTTTGATGGAAACTGAAGCTATCCAACTTTTTCAGACAAAAATTGCGGTGTATGACGTTTCAATGACGTCATAACTGTCCAATTTACTTTTGACCAAATTTATTGGAAGCAGTTTGACGGAAAAAATTTGACAGTGTGACAGGGGCTTAAGAAAACTCGTTTTGTTCCAAACCTGAGTAGAATTAACTTTAGTCTCGTGAAGCCAATCAGGGAATGGGTACGCCCACGTCAAAGGAACCGCCGCACCATCTCACGTCTGTGTATTGATCTACTCTATGCTTTACGCTATGTTACATTATTAGTTTGGTACTCGTTTTCTGTCATTTCCGTTTTTGATTTTGTGAGGTTTTAATTTGAACACGAGTCAATTGTTTAGCAAGCATGCAGTGCTGCTGTACATGTCTTGCCTGATACTAGATAAATATGAAATAATTATTTTAAAACCAAAAACCCTGTATTATTAAAATGAACCCAATGACTTTCATAAAACCACGTTTAAATCACTGTTTAACACTTTATGTCACCAGAATAAAATAGTAACGACGTTAATTTGTTACAAAAATAATAAGAGAAAAAAACACCTTTCACGAATATTTTGACATCTTAATTTAGCAAATAGGTATTTCAAATTTGAAATACATTAGTTTTTTACAATATTCGTACGCGTATTCAACATATAAATAAATTAGGCAGAACTAACATGGCGGTGAAATTGGTAATTATTATTTGGTAATTTATAAGCTTCGAATGTGACAAAACCCAAAACACAAATTACAAAAATACGTCATCCATTCTGCAGACAAAATCAGTCACGTAATCAATTTTTCAAACAAAAAGATGCCAATTCGGACACTGTCTCAGACACCAAAACTTCTAACGGTTTACCAACTTCACCAAACACCATCAGTAAGATTCCATGACCCGGCTACTTGCAGCTGTTTTACACTTTTTTGAGCGTGACAAATATGTCGTCGCCTTTACGCGGAAGATGCAGTAACTTAGAAAGCGTGCAGTCTTTTCATCGTGCAATGGGCAGCCCAGGAACTTCCAGGACGCGAACCTGTCTTGTTATCGTATTACCATAATAACAAAGAAAAAGTTTTTCTGTGCGTACCGACTTAACAAGCTCTGTGCTAGGATTCTCGTACTACAATATCGCCCTGAAAACATCCGTTCTAGTTATAGCTTGTTCACTGTAAAATAAGCATTTTAGAAAGCCCTGCTTAAGATCTACTTGTTTACACGTTGTGTGTTCTTCCTCCTTTTGTAAAGTTAACATTGCCTTGGGCCTTACCACTTTATTCATGCGTTAGTCAAGTGAAACTGTCAAAGTATTAGAAAAGTAAATATTGTACTAATCTGCTTATTTTTACACTTCGATGCATTAAAAAATACTGAAAGCGAGAGAAATAATTTAAGTTATCACAAATGGTTACCTAACACTTTTTGTTCGACGTGAATATATGGAACTACTTTCCCCTACATCGTTACCAACTTTACTGGACACATGTCACTTATTGCGCCCGTTAAAATATATCCAGGTAGGGACAGTGATATTTTTCTAAGGTTTATTTCATAAGTACTCACTTTGTCGTGAACAGCCTTTATGTAGTTTCACTTTAAAAACGCATTGGTCAGAACGCTCGATAAAGAAAGTTCCGTTTGCTCGCAATTTCCCAGCACAGGACGAATTTCTAATTTCCTACACTATTTTTTGTGTCGTACTGCAGACAGGTGGCGTTATCTTCGCGCGATGACGATGAAGTCTCCGAAGCACTTTATAAGGCATAACGAACTCGACGCTCAAGTTGAGAGCTAAGTCGTGTTTTGGTCTCGTACAATGGTAGGTCCGGTATCCTCATAAAAAAGAACCCGTATGCGGAAGTTACAAAGGACCGGTGCCTCCGCCTTGTATACGTCCGCCCATCTTCTGTCCGTGAAAAAGCCGGGCGATTTACATCAAGATGCCACACGTCAGAAATGCGCTGTCAACTAACAACCGAAAATGTATAGGTGTTAAAAGAAAACTTCCAAAAATAATTATGATTTTGTGACCATCCTGGACGTACACATGCAAGTACTTATGAAGTTCAAAAATGAGCAATTGCCATCGCAATCTGATATGTGAAACTCAAAGTAATTTCTATCCATTGTTTCCCTTTCAGTAGCTTAAATCTGTAATGTTAACTGTAAATACAATATGCGTACAATTTTTTTTACTATATTTATACAAGTAACAATCTTTCTGAAAAAATGAAGATAATTGTCCATTTCAATCGAGAAGTGTACAACCTTATGTAAACAAAATACCAATACAAACTAATGTTGCAGCTTCCTGATGAACTGAAAGTGGACAGGCAACAAAGATTTATTTCACCCGTCCTTCCGTTAAAATGTCAAACTTGCCAAAGTTTCGATGGAAGGTCGGATGGGGGTGTTGTAGGCACCTGATTGGCTGTTGGTCACGTGACTAATGCACGGATGCCGGACGGGTCCGTGGCTAAACTTCTGCGTTGTGGACGTTCTCACGTGAAGGGTCCAGGTTATGAAGTTGCTCTTTCTACTGAAGAAAGACATCAAGCAGCGGCCTTGTCGCTACGCTATTTTCGTGGGAACCAATTCACTAACAAGGTCGTCACACTGGTGCTGCTGGAGATCTTTCTGCGCGGAAAAATTCGTATCTGCCGAGGATTTTTAAGAGAACTTTAATACAACAGTACGAAATATCGTTCCTTGAATGGAAGCTAGCGACGCGTTTGTTTATTGTTTTTTCTTATCAGTGTGTAGATTTGTTATTTTATCTTATGCCCCAAGTTAACATTATCATTTTTTTTTTTTTTTTTTTTTTTAATCACGGCCGTAGAAGACAGGTCTGGACACTCGCTTATCTAACAATGTTAGCGAATTTATCCCCTTATTGACTGATTTAGTTCATACAGAAGCCGCAGATCGCTGCAAGCAAACTAGTGGTGTCAGCATTGCTGGTATAGGAATATCACGATAGAGATATGAATGTAATTTTCCCATTTTAAGAAAATATTTCAATTCTCCTCCCTATGCTAGCCACGTCAACAGCACTACTTCGATAGCAGCGCTCTTTTGCTGGGTTCATGAACTAAATGGGTCAATAAGGGCGTCAACTTTTCAAGCTAGTGTCCAGACCTGTCTTCTACGGCCGTGGTTTTAATTATAACACAAAAAAAACCTCTTCGCTAAAATAATTTTTATAGGTGTTCCTGTCAGATTTTAAACGCACGCGTATTCAAGTCTCTTCCAGAGCAAATCTCATTACGATAAATGCAATATTTCTTTGCAAAAAAGAGACGGAAATCATTATCACTGCTCAGTAAGGAATAGTAGACAATTGCTCATAGCAACCGCTCGCGAGAGCTGAGATAAGACATGTTCTTCTCACGGAAGAACAAATGGTGAAGCGCTCGTGGTGTATCGCATAGTTACTTTTCCTTTCAGCCATTTTTTTAAACCATTAACAACCTTTTTAAATAAATATTGCCATCTAAGTAACAAACACAGTTTGTATATTCCACGACACTCGAAAGTTAAGGTCTAAGGCTACAATAAAATATATTTATTAATTATTATTCCAAATGAGAGGGACAGGCCACTGGCAAAATGGGACAACATGAAGGAAGAACGTGCATTGCTGATATCAGGCGTTTATAAAGACTTTTTATTATTTGCTTGTGGGTCAGTAATACATATCTAACGATAACTTAGCGATATAACTTATTAACACACATCCTTATACAAATATATATGTCAATAATTTTGATAAAATACAACCAGGATTAGACAGTAGGAACATGTGCGTTAAACAAAATGTTTAATCAGAACGCATTTTCTACCGGATTTCGTGGTATTCGATCGAATACTTCATGAGACATGACGTAAACCTATAAAAATAATACACTAAATAAGTTACCATTAAGAGTGTTTATTGTACCATAGTACTCATATTTTTGTGTGTATATTGTATTTTTATTAACATGCTATATTTGTTTTTTGTTGGTTTACTTCTAACCAGCTTCGGCCACACAGAAAGTCCAATGCAGTTCAGAATCTTATAGTCCAGGCGGTACTGTCTTACAAAAGTCAGACTAAACACCACTAATGAAAGCATTCAATGCTCATTTAGGTACTGGCAGCAGAGTTTGGCCGAAATTAAGTAGGTTTGTTAAATACGACACACTAGACTAATATATTTATGTGGCTGTCATTTTTTAAATAAAGTCATGATCTACTTAAACCATACATAGTAAGGATCTAAACTGTAATATTTAAATGGCCACCATTTAGAAAATAACTGGCTGAAGGACAATTTTTTTTTTCATGGTGGCCAACCATAGTACTACGAGTGTACCAAATTTGGCAAACTTGAGCAGCTCCCAAGATTTAGTATACCACTTTATTTCTTCAGTGGTCGTTATCTTACAAAATAACTGGCAAAAAAGGCAGTGAATTTGCTAATTTAGGCAATTCTTGTAATACGTAGGCCTACTGTCAGCATACCAAGTTTGGTTGAAATTGACAGGATCCTTTGGTACATGTGGCTTTCTAACATAAAAAATTCGTCTGATCGCCATTTAGAAAATAAGAGCCTCAAATCCCGAATTTATATATTACTATAGAGTTACTCGTGTGTCAAATTTGGCGTGAATCGGTTGAGTGATTCCCGACATAATGTCGTAAGAGTTATATTTATTCTGGTGACGCTATCTTCCAAAATGGCGGACCAGTAAGAACATAAGTCTTTGAATGCAACCCACCAGTTTTGGTTCCAGTCAGTTGAATGGTTCCTGATATATGACATAGCACTAAAAACTTTGAAATGATCGCCGTTTTGAAAATAAGCATCTGGCTTGATCGAGAAGAATAATAATCGGTGTATACCAAGTCTTGTGAAATTCGGTGAACTGGTTCAAAAAGTTTTTAGGAGGACACGCACAAAACACACACAGTATAGACACACACAGGCCTACATCAAATAGGTAGGTAATCTCATAAGGCTGCCTTTTCTTCGAAGAGCCACGAGTATTTCGCGAATTCATTCGAAGGCGAGGTAGATTTAAACATGTGTTCCTTTCTCCTGTTGTTGTGATTGGACGACAGTTCTTTAGACGCGCCCCGTTTAACTGTGAGCCAATAATAAGCAGGAAGCAGTAATGACAGTGAGTGTTTACAGTCTTGTAAAGAGGCCTATCTTGATCATAGCAACCTATAAGCAATCGATAATGTCTCGATTGTATAGAGGACTGGTCAGCCCCTAGTTCGCTGTCAACTCAATCCGCGAAATACTCGGGGCTCTACCAACAAATGGTTTTGGGGGGGGGGGGGGGGCGCATAAGGACGGGAGTGCACTCACCTGGTGAGATGTTTCTGAAGCTCTGGATCTACGGGTCTTTGACATTGAACGAGATCCTTCGGATAGAGCAAGCGATGGTAAGGGCTGATGATGAAAATAAAGTACACCGTGTAAACATATCTGTCATTGGCAGTTTTCACCACGATTTCGAAATTTGGAAATCCGTGGTCGATGCGACAAGTATTGCCGAGGTTGGTAACCGGAGTGCTACCTCACGGCCGCCCAAGCCCTAATTAACGAAACTAAACAATTGAAAAAACACCAGAGCCAAGATCAGTATTTGCAAATAATAACGGATGGAATTCCTTTTAAATTTGACTCATTTTTGATTCGTATTCATTTACGTACTAGAGTTTGTATTGTTGCATGTCGTTGCCCGGTGTTTCCTTTGCGTAGGAAGGTGCCAAGAGCTGGAGGTCAAGTTTGTAATTTTAGACGAAGCGAGCGGCCTGCAGCACACGACGATAAACTTATCGCCGCTCGCAACTCATTGACCCTGGGAAGCTCATATTTCTTAATTCATCACTCGGGAATGTCATCGTCATCAACATTACCTTTCCTAGAACAACTTGGATTGCCGAGAACATTCCAGAAGACACCTACCTCAAGTATAAATACCACATGCGGGCCTCTGAGAGTTGGGTGATGCCGGAGCGGCGAGGGACGACTGCAGCGATCTGCGAGAGTGCGTCGGCGAGCTTATGTGCAGTGAAGAGTGGGACTGGTCTGCGGGACTGTGGACTGGATACGTGAGCGAAGAGACATTCGGGACGAAGCAAATAGACAGCTTTAACTAAACGTGTGGAAATAATTGGAGTAATTAGCAAGAGTAAAGACTGTAATAAAGATTTAAATTTAAATGGAGATAGTAATTAAATATTGCACATCAGTAAGAATAATAAGTGTTAATAAGATGCTGAGACTTGTATATAACATATGTTTGACTATTTTTAGCATGCTGAATAAATATAATTATCGAATTTAATTATTTTATTTTTATTAAGACCTCCATCCCTCACGAACTAGGATACGCCCCTCGGTCATGGCCTTCCTTCAGCCGCCACCATCAGCATTCAAAACGTACTGGATTCGCATGGAAATGAATTCAGCAAGATGCTGGAAACATTTTGGAGGTATCGAGAACCATGCAGAAGTGAATCTGTCCCTCAGTTCCTGGAAATTAGATGGAAATGTAGGTCTGTGCGAACATCCCTTACCAGCTGATGCCAAAGTTGGTCAACTGGATTTAAAACGGAAGAACTGATTTGTCCACTGCACCAAATGAAAATCTGTGCCATGAACCAGGAGAGAATCCATTGTGATGCGGGCTTTGTCCGCTGGCGCATTATTTTGCTGGCAGTTATGATTTGACCACACCAAAAGACTTCCTCTGTCAACGATATTTAATGAACCTGTTATATTTAGGCGTGAACATAAACTCAACGTGTGACAGAAAAATATTCCTCAAACTATGACATCGCTCCCACCACCTTGCACAATTTTCGTCGTGCATTACGGGTCCATTGTTTTATTTTGTTTTCACCCAATTCTGAAAGTAACCTATTATTATCGCAGCAGAAATTTATTCGCCTTACGAAAGGACTTTTTTCCTTTATTTTTAGATGGTTCCGTGCTAATGTTGCAGTGTCCGTAAAAGGCGTGGTATTTTGTTCTTATGCAGTAAAGGTGGTACCCGACACTGCCATCGGGGTCGCCCGCATCAAGAATAGTCAGTGATATATAACATGTAGCACTAAATACACTATCGACCAAAAAGTAATTGGTCACCCATGAAGATAGGTAATTCAGTATGTCAGCTGGCTTGTGTGGCCGCCATACGCTGCAGGCCGGTGTAGAACCAGTTGACAAGGAGATGGCACGAGGTACAGAGCTATCGGACTTCGATAAGGGCTTGATTGTGGGCTGCCATCTCAGTGGGCTGTCTAGCCGTGTGATTGCACGGAAGGTAAACAGGCCCAAATCAACGGTCGATGGGCATTGTGCAAATCCTGTACGTTCTGAGCGACCTCCAATCTTGACCGGTAGAAATCGCAGAACCCTGAACCGTGAAATTGTCAAAAATAGGGTACAACCCATGGCTACCATCCGACAGGAGTTTCATGCAGCAGCAGGAGTATCGGTTTCCATTGGAACATTGCGTAAATAGGGCCAACCACCGACACTTTATCTTTAACTAATCATAAGCATTTTTGTGAGTCGTCTGTTCTGTGGTTCGAGTTATCACTAAAAGATAGCTCCTTGTCCTTCTCAACTCAACCTTATCTCAGGGTTTATTTTCGTTCACACTTGAGTAAAAATTTAAATTTACCTGCATATAGGTGAAATTCACATCATGTTCGGGTACACATCGTTTATCTTAAAGTCGTAGTTATAAACATTTTGGTAATGCCAAACGAGTTTAGGACAAACATCTTTCGAGTAAACCGAGGTTAGGTAAAATGCCGTTATTCACGGGTTTTCCAGATTTGCAAGACGGGGCATGTTTTTATGTCAAACGCCTTTAGGCCAAACAACGGGCGAAAAAAAAAAACTGTTAGTGCAAACGTCGGAGCTGGACTTGAAAAGAAAAAAAAAACTAACTTTTAGGGCGAATGCCTTCAGGGCAGACTGTAGTGCGAACCCACTAAGGCAAATGCCTGATAGAGAAAAATATTTTATGGCAAACGAAAATTATGGCAACGCCTTTTTGGATTGATCATGCGAAAAAAAAAAGCCAGAAAATGTTTTTAGAGCAAACATCTTAAGAGCTAAACGACCTCCCTTCCCCCTCCTACCTCATATTGAGCCTATGTTGTACTTGGAGGCAGTCCAGGTGTAGGAGTGTGAAGGAGTGTTGTTGAGGGCGCGGTGTCTTTATTTTTATGGCTCCCTCCTTCTGTACCTGGCACTTGAACTGCGTTGCAGTGTGTTGGTGAGATACGCGTATTTTCACGCGGAACTCTTAAACGCGTATTCAGTGTACTGTTATATGTAAAGAACACACGTTCCAGACGAGGGCTGTTGAGTACTTTAAAATGCATGCACGTTAGAAACACCTTTTCAGAGCACTCCAAAACGGCTGAAATGTCTTTTTCAAAGAGTTGTATATCAAATTATTCGCTTCAGATACGTACCAAACTACTCGAGGGCCCTGAACTCAAGCTTCTTACGGACTTCCCACTAATAAATTAATACGGTCACCGCTGATAAGTCCCATAGGTACACGCAGTGTGATTAGAACACTGCACGCCAGTTCAAGCCAGTATTAGGGGCGTATTCGTTTCATTTCACCTTGGAATAATTGGGATTAATTGATGCATTATCGATTTGATTGAAAGGGTTACTCCTTAATCGGATTTTAATCCGATCAAAAATTGAAAGGGTTAAATTTAATGAAAGGGTTAAATTAATTGAAAGGCTTAATCAAAAACACGTCTGTCCGGCTGCGAGCTCAGTGGAGCACTGAGTCGATCTTACGTCGAGAGCTTGACAATATATACGTGGAGCGCGTTCGGAGGTTGACAAACGGCTAAGGTTATTGCTACTCGGAAATAGATGTGAATACGATTGACATGAAAAATGGATAAAAATTATGTTAACAATGCACATACTAATATATAAATTAAACTAGTTGAATTTTAAACAGACATAATAGAAAAACACATTATGAAATGGTAGCAGGAGCTCCGCGACAACACACCCATCCACCTCGGAGGTAACTTGATGAATGAGTGGATCGTATGAGGTGCGCCTGATTATATACGTGTAGCGCGGCCGGCGTCTTAAAGGCAACTGAGTAGAAATTTACGACTGACAGAACCTATTTCCCTACCAAGCTACTATTAACGATTTGATTAGTCCTACATGTGCGTGAATGGATAGAAGTGAATTATTTAAACAATAACATACGTACTAAAAATGTTTTCCGTGAAGTCTGTGAAATTCACGGCAGTTATTAACACAAATGTGAGTTGAAAATGGCACGAAGTAATGTCAACCGAGCTCAGAAACGTACTTGAGATGATTATAAAAATAACGAAGGCACTATATCGGGCTATCGCACAAAAATTTATATTTTTCGATAAATTAAAAAACTTATAATATTTCACACTATAGTTTACGAATACTTAGAACGAGATCTGAACCCCTGAGCATATAATATCTCTTAACGAAAATCGCACCTACCACACTCCGAAGCCCAGTGAAGTTGAGAGATCGTGTTGCGTCTATGCAGCATGAGGGTTGGCGAAGTACTAAGATGATGGAAGCCCTCGAGAAACCTCCATGTCGCTCTGCCCAATGCCAACCACCCCTCCCCTTACATCGACCATGAACGCGTTTGCGGAGAAATAGGCAGTCCACGCACCCCAGCCCTTGTCAATTACCGCGTCTTCGACGGACTGTCTCCTCGCCACAAACCCTCCAATGCAGAGATTGTTTTCGCCCTCTTCAAAGCTCCGGAACACACACACCCTGGTATCTATCCGACACTGCAAAAACCTGTTTAGCGGCAAACACCCCCTCTGCCCACACCGCCCAAGAACTGTCCCTTCCAACGCGGCGCTTCGCAAAACCTGCCCACAGCCCCGTCGAGGTCAGAAAGAGTTTTTTTTTTTTATATTTGTTGACTGCCCCTGTTCACGGAGAGCGCTAATGATTCAAAGCCTCGCACAACCCCTTCCCTTACAGCACTCAAGTGACGCGTTTTTCGGATATCTCGGGAACTGGCCAGCTCCCATTCCTTCACTACCAGAGCGCTGCCTCGGCTATGAAAGGAGACTTGCTTCAATGTCAAAGCGACGATTTCCCTAGGGAGGCAGTAACGTATTTTGAACTTACCTGGGCTATTTCTTCTCCTCCCTACAAAATCCTGTTTTCGCTCGGACACTGAATCTTCCTCGTATTTTTCGAGGCACAAGACGTTGACGTATTCCCAGCTACAAAAAATTTCACAACTCCCGTCGATAAAACTTTATTTTCCTCATCACTAAGAAATACGTACCTAATGTTTTTAAGACACAATAAATCCAATTTAAAATATAAACAGTTTTTCACCAAACTTTTTTCCCCCGCTTCCAACAATCTTTATTCCCATATCCAACAATCTTACAAGACACTTTAAACTTTATTCCCATTTTCCAAAAACTTTTAACTAACAGTAGGGTACGTCTATTCTGATAGGTTAAACATATAACGATCTATAAGAAAGTAATTAACAATAGAAAATCTTACCCCAAATGATTTGTTTCAAAATAATCAACTTGTGTCGAAGTGTCGGTCAGACTCTTGCAAGTAGAAGAATTCATATTTGTGACCGAGTTGATTTTTATTTTTATAAAAAAAAAAAAAAAAAAAACACTTTAAATTTATTGATTTTTGTGTTTGTTTTCTTCACCAGATATCGTCGTGTTGGATCTTGAAGAGCCGTAATCAGTGTGTATGTAAAATGAAATTTTTTTAAAATATTTAATATGTTCGCTGGACTCTGTTCAGTGCAGACGTAAAAGTTTTAGATGGAGAAACTTTCTTGTACGCAAGAACGGTCAGAGGTCTTTTTGTGCCTGCCTCTGTAAAGGTAATCGGGGCTCACTTTTAATATGTCCCCCTGGGATGTCACAAAAGTTGGCCAGCGGGGCGTCGTGTCTCCTACGCCAACCTTCAATTTAAGCAGTCTGGGTGGACGAAGGTTTTAACCTGCTGGCTCGATTATTTGCAAAAAACTTGTTCATTTCAGTGCAAGTTTCTTCCGTGACATATACTTAGCCTGTTACCATCAATGTTTAGTTATTATTGAAAAAAAGGTAGTGACATGAGGTATTAAAAAAAATAACAAAACACACACTATTCATTTTTAACATAAAACATTTTTACTATAAAATATTCTTTTCAAAACATCCTTATAAAGTAAATATTTACAATGTCACACAAAAATATTCAATTTACAACAAACATTTGTCAAACACTTTATGATAAAAACAAGTTAACATATACAACTAACATTTATGACAGACTGTATGATCCAAAACAAGTTACTATTTATAAATAAATTTTACAAGAGAATTTATATGTTACAAACATTTACACACTAAAAGATATTTTACAACAATAATTTTAAAAAGGATAACATTTTACAAACATTTTAAGAACTAAATTTCAAAACATTATGAAACGCTATGAGAAAAAAAACAAGTTATTAGGTTCAACAAAATACCTATTACTATATTTACAATATTCTATGACAAAGTTATGCACATAATTTGTACATATTAATGCTATTACTGTAATGTACAACAATTCAAAATCTTCTTACACATATTAAATTATAAAACATCAAGAACAAAAATATATACATACGATATTTAAAAAAATTAATTTACAAACTGTATCGATGTGGAGGTTCTTCTCTTTCCTAAATATATACAAAATTTACAATCTCTTGAGGAGATTATTAAGACACACACTGAGGGCGTTCTTTTAAGGTGTCCCATCCGGGAATATATTTGCAGACACTCACACATGCCAAATGACTGCTTACAACTAACACACATGCACGCATACTCCATATTTCAATGATGAAGACGTTAATTTCTTCTTCCTATTTGTAAAATGGCAAGGGAAATTGGATCGAAGACACTTGTATCAAGAGAGTTGATACTGAAGTTATGTCATGGCTTACACTTAGGCAAACAGATAGCAGCAGCTTTGATGTTTATGCAACAGGGTTTGCAAACAGTTGCAGACAGCTGTAGTCAGCTGCGATGAGTGTAGAACAGGAGGTGCGTGTGGTGGCAGCATAAAGATGTCCTTGGTGTTGTGTAGGGCTGGGAGGTCTATAAATTTATTGTGATGCTGAAATTATTATATGGAGAAAAATAAAAATAATTTACTCAGGTATTCTGTAGTGCCCCCAAGTTAAGGTTCATATTCCATCTGCCTCACTGTACCGCCTATCATCCATACCTGAAAACACTAGCTTTGTTATGCGTTCAGTGTAGACGTCATGGACATGCGAACGGAACTGATATTGGGTCCTCAGAATCCTTATGCAATTTTCGAGGCAATGTCGATAATCCTCGTACTTGAGTGATTGCAACACGTTGGGTTTTACACCCTTTGCCTTACGAATACTTTGCTCATTCGCAACAACGTATGCGTAAAGCTTAGGACGTAAACTTACAAAGTGTGTGATTATGCGCCCAGCACATTCATCTTTCATCACCCTGGTACGGCCTTTGTTCTCGTGAGCGAATCCTTGCGGGTTATCGTGCACATAGTTGGATGTATCAAACCGCGCTTTTAAATCTGGGGTAATTACTTTATATATCTCATGACGAGCAACAGAATAGATTAGGGGATCGACGTCACAATAGAGGAGGTGCAAAAGTGGCAGAAGAAATTTTGTACACATGTACTGTTAATGAAATTCATAGAGGGTTAATTTTGAAAGGTCGAGAATGGCAACACCAGTGTACAAAGGTTTGTTTAATGCAACAGAACTCTTTGACATCTCGATAAGGACCAAGTTTTCATCGATAATCTGCCTCGCCTGGAATGTCAGACGTCCTATCATCTCTGTAGCCCCATAGATCGTGTCATGCCTCGAAACAACTCAAATGTCCCCTTCCCGGCGGACATTATGCAAGGTTTTTCCATAAACCGAATTATTCATTAATTTGAAAAACGATATTCGAATTCGTTCGCAGTCTGGCCACGTTTCTCAATGTTAAACTCGATGTACAGAGCCATGCAAGCCTTCTGCTCAAAGCGTAAAACATGATGAACAGAGTCAAGTTTGCCGCATACATCAAGAACTGCCTCTGTATTTCCCCGTGTACAACATATTTCTTCCGCGGTGCGAGTGTTAAAAGAAGTTTATCATGCAAGCCGTTCGGGGGTGTGCCATTTTATGGTGCTAAAGGCAGATCAGATATTTTATCATGACACTCCCCTGGAAATGACAGATCAACTTCCGTGAAAAAACAAGTGTCACTGTCATTCACAGTGTTTGCAAAATCCCATGAAGAGAACACATCAGCCTCAATCCACTCGAAATTACCAATCGGAAGCTTGGACCGCATCGTATGACTGTACAGTCTGTTTACATCGAAAAAGCATATATATTTCGATGCCACACTGGGGTAATAGTCCTCGCACATGTAAACATTATTGGCTTCTGCACGTCTTTTTGAAACCTGGGTAATGCCGCTACTAACCCCGCGTTATACAAAAAGATACATGCCTGGGTCAGTCAACAGATCTACCCACACACATGTAATTGGCAATAAACCGTCCCATGAAAGAGCCGGAGCTGTGACGTACATGGCGAGGTCAAGACCGCAATGAGCCAAACATATTGTCCTGGAATTCTCAAAAACATCAGCCAGCAAACAAGTGTCCACACATAAGTAGTGAATGGCATACTGCATCAAGTTTATGCAGTTGAACGCATCCCATGCGGCTTGGGAGTGAGCGTAGTCTTCACCGCTAATGCCTTTGCCTCTCATCACATTATGAAATGCGTACTTTGGTGGGAGTGACTTGCACATCAGACTGGCTGTCGACTTAACAAAGTCATAAGGAAAATCTCCCTTCCATTTTGCCAGTTCATATTGGGTGTTGTCTAGAAACATCGAGCAGGTGATACTCAATTGCCCAGGTAGCAAATTACCTGCCAAAGTTTCCAGAGAGGTGCTCATGAATTGGAATGAATCAATAAATCTTAACTTGAAATATAGTGCCTTTCCATTAAAATCAATCCCATTGGGAATTTGTTTTGTAATACATTTGTATTTCTATAGGTAATTCCAATCACTTGAATTTTTTCAGAATTTTCAATTACCATGGTTCTGTTGTGTAATGTTACATGACGTTCAGCCAAGGGCTTTATAAGAAAGTGAGCATCATAATTCTGCAGGTTATGAAAAACAGTGTCAAGTTGTCTTTTGGGCAGTCTGAAATTCAATTTGCACTTATTATGTGTGCTGCCTCTGATTTTGCCCATTGGATGGTCATGGTTAACCACAATATCATCTGTACCGAGCTTTTCTTTACAGATGTGACAACTCTTCTGAGCCACCAACCTAGCTTCATCAGCAGAAGGTTTTTGGCTTCATCGGAACAATTACGCTGTAAATTCCCGCAACACACTTTGTAAGTTCAACTAATTGATCAACTAATTAGTACATACAATCAGCACCCACAAACTCGAAATACTTAGGCTAAGCCAGATTGTATGAGAACACCAACAAAATGCTACAAGCTTATGGAATATGTTGGTTGATGGTAGTTTTATTACTTGTTTCATCATTAGGCAAGTGGACATGGGTTTCAGGCAACTTTCTATATCGCAATAGGCAACGAAACCAAATATCTGCTGTTTGCTGTAATCTTTAAATTCCAAGTACTTGTCATTCCCAGTGGGGAAAGTACTTCGAACAGCCTTTTGTTGCTGGCAAAGAATAGCATGACTTGCGAGTTTCTCCTCAGTTCTGAAATACTGAAGACAATGCTCGCAAACAAATTTCCTGTTATGGTTCTTACTCAGCTGACTACCAACCAGCCGTGACAAATTTCTAAACCATACGAAATGCAAATGAGTGGCATTTCCACTCGCATGAATCACCAAAATATTCTCATGTTTGTCATGACGCACAGGAGAAATACACATGGGTACTACAACCCCACTCTATTCACAAGTTTCGTCAATTATATTGATATCTTTGTCTACCACACAGTAGACATTGATAGATATAGAATTGTTCTCCTCGAACTTGCAAATATCCTGTATGACTACAGGTGCCGACAGATCTTCGATATTCAAAACCTCGTGAGGTTTAGGATATGAAGTAATTCTGTGGGGGTTTTGTGTAGCAGGAAACCAAGATCCTATTATGGTGTAGTGGAAACACAGTCTCTCCAGGCAGTCTACATCGACACAAGCAAAACGATTGGCAATATACTTGGGCAGTTTAGTGTCCACAGCACCGACGGTGAACGGCCGATATTGGCTCACATGTACATCCATGTATGTCATCACTTGGAGACTCCAGCCAGAACCACGCACACTAAACTCCACAAGTCTGTTTGTGAGATAAGGAACAATATCATCATCATAGATTAAACCCACAATGGATGAATGGAGGGTAGGGAGTGTTTTACTTTTAAAAATAAAATGTTTCCTTTGCACCTTCCTCAACTGTGAAGGATTTCAAGTACTTACTCGCTACGGCAACTGAAACTCTAACTGGCTGGTGTGATGCCATTATTAAGCTTAATGAAGGGACTATACACTTCTGGCAAAAAACGAGAAAAGTCTGCATAAGACTCTAATTGATCATTACCTAGTCACATGACATTTAGTCATCCTGCGAACCCAGTAGCCAATAGCTGGTATGTCAGCTCTGGCAAAGCTTCCACTGAGGCATGGGAATCAGAAAAGGAATTATTTTCTGGCTCCCTTGGCGAAATATCTTTAACCGACTCGAAAGTCGGTTGTGAAATGGTTGAAGCACTCTCCAAATCACAAGAATCCTCTGACTCTGATAGAAATAAGTCGTCATTCAAAAGATCAACTTTCTTAATTTTGGGGGGAAGCGGACATGTTTTGACCTTTGGCTGTAAACGATCTCTCCGTAAGCGAATCCGTGCTTGAATCACTCAAGAAGAGATCATCCTCCAAAAGATTAAATCGTGTCTGCTTAGGCTAAGGGACACTGTCTCGACAGCTTGTTTATCTTTCCATCTGCGATTCCGAATCGGAATCGCTTATGTAAAGATCTTCAAGAAAGATATCAATACTGGATCACTTATGCTATCCCATTTTAACTAAGTAAATTATTCTTTAGTTTCCCCGATATAAACTTACAACACCACAATAAATTAATATATGTAGGTGTCTCATGCTTCTGAAAAAAAAACACTCTTAATAACACACACACATAATATAACTGAAAACATAATTTTATTACTAACATCCTAGACAAAAGGGAAAATTTTTTTATTAATATTATATTTTATGTTTGTTGGGGAAAAAACAGGAGTGAGAGCTGTGATTAAAAAGGTATAGAGTTCAAAATACTTTAAAATGTGGATGAGAGGCAGGTAACTAGCAGCCGAGGAGAAATGAAACACAATAGGGAAAAGACAGGGCAAGGTCTCGCCCGCCCGAAGGGCTGTGCGCACGATGAGGATGAGCAGTGTAAGATGCAAGCATGGAACAAGCCAGACCCATCCGCATGTGGAGCTGACTAGATTAGAGAATGGGAAAAATAGTTCAGTAACCTATTGCTAGCGCCTGCGTGCGACACCATCCGGCCACTCTCTCCCTCCTGTGCCTACTCGACAACCCCCACCCACTCGACAGTCTCCCTTTCCCCCTCCAATGACTCATCATGTACACTGCAGCCATCTCTGTGATGAACCAGAGGAGGGGAGAAAGTTGGCACTTCCCCTCCAGCCCCGTCCCTCCACCGGCTTTCAGTCCGCAGCCCATCTCCAACATAGAATTGACTGTGCTTTACAACCTGTCTCGCCCTCGTCTTTCACAAGATTTGCTTTTTGGCCAAGGCGCACAACTTTAGTTTAGAATATAACAGTGAAATTTAAACTCACACCATTACATTTCAGTTTAAGCCCAGTTTAAACATTATTTATGTGAGAGAAGAACTTTACATTTCATAATGTGATTTTTTTTAAGTTTTGTGTTTTAAACCCTCAAAGTACTGTACATCGTAAAAATCATTTAATCTATAAAAAGTTTTTATAAATTTTCCGAAAATTTGTTTAGTAACAAAAGTTTTAACAAGGGGTTACAATGTTACACTCAGGATATTATAAAACTTGTCTAAATTTTTTTAAAAACAAATTCTTAAATGTAGTTCAAATTCAATTGTTTTATGCTTTAAAACTAAACCTATAATACTTTTATAACTATGAAAACATATATACACATTGAAGTCATTTTTCTTAAATTCAGTCTTATAATACATTTACAACTATACAATCTGACATACTTGTATTTTAGAAGTAAAATTTTCCTGAAACTTAAAAATGCTTGAAAAATACTTGAAAAATCTATCTATCTCTGTCTCTCACACACACTCTTAATAACACACACACACGCACACTCTCTCTCTCATTCACATAGAACAAGTTCCTCTGCACTCACACTCACAGTCATGCACTCACACCTACATAACAGTGAAAAGAGGGACAGGTACGTGTTATTGGCACTGCCTTACTCCATATAGTGCAGTAGCTACTACTGGTGGTTCACCTGTATATCCCTCTCAACTCTGCAAAAATAAACTCAAATGTACATAAAAATTACATTTTGAATTAAATTTCATCACCTTCCCCCTGCTCTCATGCATGCACACACACATATGAATTAACGATTTCAAAGACTTGTTTTAAAATTTCAAAGACCAATCATTCAAATCGATAAAAAGTTTTACGATTCCAAAGACTTATTTTAAAATTTCAAAGATCAATCATTCATTTTGAAAAAAAGTTTTATGATTCCAAAGACTTGTTTTACGAATTCAAAGACCAATCATTCTATTTGTTAAAAAGTTTATCGGTTCCAAAGACTTGTTTTACAATTTTTAAGACCAATAATTCAGATTGATAAAAAAAATTTACGATTCCAAAGACTTGTTTTACTATTTTAAAGACCAATCATAACATTTGTTAAAAAGTTGAATGAAATGCATGCAATTTACTCAAAGTTTAAAGAAAATGTGAAAAAATTTAAACAAAATACCAAAACCCATAAATTTTTACATTAAAAATTATTAACTTACTGAAACTCTTGTATCAATGATGGTGGGTGTGGAACAAGACCCGAACCTAGGTCAGTTGAGCTGAAAGGTAGGCCACACTGTCAGGTGAGCATAGGGAATCTTACCCCAACAGGTTAGCAGGCGGGCACCCACATTCCTTTTGAGAGTTCCATGGGAGCCTACCCCAGCAGGCTAGCAAGCGGTCAGGCGATCACAGTCCCAAGCGAGTTCCTCGAATGACTTCTCTGGCAGGCGAGGAGGGTTGCTTTCACCGTCACAGCAGAAGTGATGGGCGAGTGGGTCCTTTGGTCACAAAGCCCTGTTGCGGAACAGACAGGCACAGGTAAACGGCGAGAGGGTGGCCGATACCTTTGAACTAGGCACCCTAGCACCACAAACCAGCTCCCAAGGCTGAAGTTCGGTACACTTTCACGCACTGGAGGAGAGGAGGTCTTGACCCCATCAAGTCTCAGCATCAAATGAGGTCACTATTTATACCCTCACCACCCTCCCTTGTCGCAAAAATTAAAATAATGCCATTTGCCTTAAATAGATATCAAACATACAAATAACACATTTTAAGACATTTAAAGTAAATATTTTACTGTTTCAACATAAATTAAAAGTATTTAATGTATTTTAGGATTTTTAGCATAGATATGGTGAATCTTAACATTTATATCTGAATTTTACGTGTAATTGTTTGGTTTTAAGCCATTAGGTTAGAATTATGTTCTTATTTAAGGTTTATTCACACAAACAATTTTCATTACAATAGAAACATTTTGCATTATGAGGTGTAATGAATTTAATGCTATGATTCAACACTCTTTTACCAACAAATTCCTGTTTTTACTATCATTTATTTGTAATTTTATTCTTAATTGTTTAATCATTTTAGTTAATATAGTTAACGATTACTGACTTACAAACTAACTAATATTATACAAGACCTATCTGGGAATCGAACCCAGAATCTATATATTTCCATCATATCTACCCTGCACTATAAGTGAGAAATTAGATTATAATCATTCATGATCTAAGTGGGATTTGAACCCAGTTTATATCAACCATGTCTTAGCTGAGAATCGAACCTGCTAAGCATATATTGCAATTAACCATTCCTTATCTGGGATTCGAACCCAGAGCCACCTTGTATAATCCGATTACTCCACGGAGGCTGGCGAAAGAAGAAACTTTTTTAAGTGTATTTATATATTTTTCCAGCAGACTTTTTTGTCAGTTTCAATTATATCTTTAGTTGAATAGAATTTTTGGAGAACTAATAGTCTGTTTGCTATCTGATTTTTTCTTTGCAAGACTCTTTCTTGTTAATGCAACATACTTTTTAATATAAATATTTAAGAATCTCTCTCTCTCTCTCTCTCTCTCTCTCTCTCTCTCTCTCTCTCTCTCTCTCTATCAAGAAAATATTATTTCTTACCAAAACAAGTTCACTTTTAATATGCATTAGGTTAAATAAATGAAGAGGAATTAATTTTACATCATATTTATTTATAAAATATATACAAACACAAACTGTTTCAAAAAATAATTTTAACACTGAGCAAGTATAAATTTCTTCAAAAAAAATTTAAGCACATAGAAATTTTGCTCCAAACATTTCCATGCTTATCAAACATGACTGTATTCACAGTCTATTTACAACATTTTCAAGAGACAAATATTTTTATAAACTGTTAGCAACTTTCATGAACGAAGTTTTCGT
The DNA here is from genome assembly GCA_029891345.1 of Dryococelus australis. NCBI lineage: Eukaryota > Metazoa > Arthropoda > Insecta > Phasmatodea > Phasmatidae > Dryococelus > Dryococelus australis. Next base: position 282,433,711 of record CM056994.1, read on the forward strand.
GCATTTTCTTAATATTGGATCCAGATACCCTTATTGACCTCTGCTTTCAAGGAGTGAGCACTTATTATGCCCTGGTTTTAATCTGTATGTTTGTACACAGACATTTTTACAAGTAGGTGTGTGTAAAACAATGCTTTCAGATAAATCACGATATGATTCAACATAATGAGAGTAAACATCTTCAATACTAGATAGAAGAGGTGTGTTTGCAGTCATATTAAACACTGGACATTTTTTGTTGTCACTGCACTACATGAGTTCGTGACTTTGTGTCTCCTAGAGGAAAATAAATTACTTTAAAATAAAAATGTTGTCGCAAGTCTCCGTAAATTCTCGTGAAAGCCCATTTCACTACAGGGCTTAAGTTATATTGGACTTTCCTTGTTTGACACTGACATAATTATTTGCAGCATGAAAATATGTCATGTTGCTACTATGACATCCAACACTCAACTGAGAAGATTTAGCAAGGAACAATGTATATATATTGTTAAATACATTCTCTTTCCCCCTCCCTCTCTCTCTAAATTTGTAAGTTGAAACATGATTTAGGGCTAAATTTAATTTTTGCTAATTTTATTGTTCAATTTACACAAAATTTTGATGAATTACACCCAGTATGAGATGTTTAACCAAACTTGTTTTTGCTGTAATGATATAAAGTATGAAGATTATTATCACATTTTTCGAAATACTGATAGGACAAAACAGTGTCTGTATTATAAACAAGATGTTTCAAAAATTTTCTTCCACACAATATGAAATTACAATTCATTCACCCTTAAGTTTATGCTTACAATCTACTATGTGTAGTCTGTACTGGTTTGCAAGACATTCAGAACTATTGCAGTTAGTTAAAGTGCAATCTTAAAAAGTTGGTTTACTATGTGCTGTAAAAGCATGACACAGATGTTTACATTTGAAATGAATGTCTGACTCAAACATATCCTTAACAATATAATGTGAATATAATAAGCTATAAGTTACAGAATATAAACCTTTAGTAAGAAATGCTTACTTGTATTTCATTGAGAACAGTGGAAACATTGGGATCATTATTCTGAATTAGCCACTTCACACACATATAAATATAATCCTCCTTGTTCGAAAATAAAGTTGTGGATGTCCCTGTCGCAGGTCTCTTTGCTACAAATGGTGGTTCCCTGGCGAGCCATGGTGAGCTGGTAGTCGATTACAGGGATAAGTTAATTTTTGGTCACCGATATGCGTATAATGTTGCTTGTTGTTGCATTGTTCTGTCCAAACATGTCTAACATAATTCTCCCTTTGCAACTTATATTTAATTTTTCTAAAAGATGGATATTTAGTTATTTCTTTACCTTCAATGTCCCATACTAATTCGGTTAAACTAATTAGTAAAGCAGTTTCAGGTCTTAAATTATAGACTGCACACTTGCATCCAATGCAATCTCCAACTTCTTCATACATACATTCAGGATTGATAATTGAAAAACTCCAATGTTCATCTCCATTGCACATCTGTATCTGTAGTGGACTATCTTCACCTTCAATTCGAAACCACACTCGTCTATACTCTGGTGTAACAGTAGCGTACTGAAGTGATGGGTCGAACATATCCATCGTAACTGAAGCTTGGGTGTATAGTTTTCTCTCTCTCTCTCTCTCTCTCTCTCTCTCTCTCTCTCTCTCTCTCTCTCTCTTTATATATATAAATATGTTCTTCCAGTTTGTGGTAAAATTAGTTCTTCAACAATAACTTTGTTAGATCAAATTTACAGTCACAAACAATACTGTTCCAAACCTCACAGTCCCACATTCCACATGGTGCTCATAGAAGTGCGCTAGTGCCTTGTATTTACGTGATGTGTTCCTTATTATTACATGTTTCTGTCCATAAGGTGGTGGTGGTGACGTAAAATTCTCTAATAAATTTATATTTTCTTTGATGAAAACCTGGTTCTTTGGTTATTTCTGTACTGCAATTTTTAAAACACAAATACCAAGAAGAACAGGGCAGTTCTCTGTCAGGCCACATATTAAAAACAGGACAGTCTTCGTCATCACACAGCACTTGTGCTGTATAAATGCTTTCTCCTAAATATTTTGCGAAATTCCAATATTCATCTCCATTGTACATCTATGTTTGAAGTATATGTTACCTAGAGATTGGAACCATACTTTCTTATGCCCTCGAAAAATACTGGAATATGTCTTCTCTAGGTAGAATTTCTCCATTTTTCGAAATCTTATGCTACCTGGAACAAACCATTCTTTTTTCTCGAAAATTAATATCTCTACACACAGGTAGGATGTTACTATAAATATTCTCTTAAAACTTTGCTTTTACATTGTGAGCAGAATGTTTTTATCCTCACAGTGATTTGTATTATAGTGTTTGACTATTGAATTAATATTCGAACAGTTGGGGTATCTTCTGATATTTATTACTTCTGCATTGGTTAAAGTTTTTAAAATTGCCTTGTGCATTTTTCAAGCATGTATATGAGATAGTCTTCGAGTAACACATCATTTACATATTGAAAACGTTTTTGTAAGCTATATCACCAGAGTCCCAAATCAGGTTATGTATCTCGTAAGTCTGTTCCCAAAACATCATTTTAACTTCAGGTTTTAAAATATACCAATTAATCCCTCCTTATATACTCTAAGGATTCAAAATGACCATTTCCCCATAAATTTGGACCTTTTAGTAAAAAGTAAGAATAATGTTGAAAATTGCTGAATTCAAACTCCGAAAAACATAATTTCCACCTTTATACATACTGTTTTGTTAAACTTACATCGGAAACTGTTAAAATAAATTCAAATATATACATTTTATATTTTATGTTAGCTGGAATACATTTTGATGTTGGAAAGCTTTTGGTTAGACATAAAGAGAGGGATAATGTTGGTTGAGTGGTTTGCATTCTCGCCTCCCCGGGTTGGTCACACCATAAAATTTTTTCCGCAATGTGTGGAAGTCATGTTAGGCGTTGCTGCTGATATAAGGGTTTTATTGGAGAACTCTCTCTCGTTTCCTTAGTCATGCGTGACCTGGCCCAGCGCTGCTCCATACTCACTTCACTTCACCCTCATCGGCTCTCGAGGCCTAAATTTCGCTCGCTCCCCAAATAAACTCATTTCTTGGCTATCTGTTACCTGGTATTGTACACAAAGTTTTAGAATGACTCGTCCCTGTATCTTTTGTAAAAACACGTCGCTGTAGTCGACTTCATTTTCCAAATAAATTTGGAAGTAATTATTACTCAACATAGAATTTTAAACTTTAGCAAGATTATACTGTATTTTCTTATATGACAGTACTGTCTAGAAATTCTGGACTAGGAAAAACTACACGTGAAATACGTATTTTTGTCTGCTAGACGAATAAATATGTCTTATTTCGTTCGTTGTAAAAAAAACCTTTTATGAGTGAATCAAATATGTCTTGTATTTCTGTGTGATTTTTCAAATCATTGTTTGCTTGATTCAGCCATACTGTTGTTGTTGGAATGTTAAATCTGGGGACTATCTCGGGGATTAAAGAAACTTTATTTCAGGAATATAAAATTTAATTGGCAAGAGTTGTGAAATTTTTTAATTTGGTGGGAATACACCAGGCTCTTGCGTGACCTTGGATCAGCAGCGAGGGTGGTCTGTATGGAGAGGCCAGCTCTCGAGATATTCGAAAAAAAATGTGTTCTGGGCTGGGGATGCATGGCCTTAGAGAAGAAACTGATTTTTTGGGCGAAGACAGCTTCTGGACTTGGAGTGGGAGGGATGGTCTGGGTTCTTGACCTCGAGGAAAATCCCTCTCGCAAGGGGTGGGGTATAGGGGATGCCTACAGGCGAGCGGGGGCGATGTGAAGCTCTCTTGCCAGTCCTCGCCATGTTGTCTCAATGGTGAAAAATAGACAATCGTGGGCAGAGGGCTGAGTAACCCCGGGACACATTTCTCTGGCAAGGGGTGGAGGTGGAGGTGGAGGTGTAGGGAGGTTTGGAGCAGTTTGCCTTGGGCAGAGCGATGCAAAGGTTTCTTGAGGGCTTCCACCATCTTATTACTTCACCAATCCTTACGCTGCATAGATGCAACACTGGATCTTCCGTCTTCGCCGGGGTTCGGAGTGTGGTAGGTGCGATTTTCGTTAAGAGATATTATATGCTGAGGGGTTAAGATCTCGTTCACAGTATTCATAAACTATAGTGTGAAATTTTATAAGTTTTTTAATTTATTGTGAAATATAATTTTTTGTGTGACAGCCCGATACAGTGCATTCGTTATTTTTATAATCGTCTCAAGTACATTTCTGAGATCGATGGATGAAACTTCGTACCATTTTCAACTCGTGTTTGTGTTAACAAGTGCCGTGAATTTCACAGACTTTACGGAAAACATTTCTAGTACATACATAATTTTTTTAACAATTCACTTTTATACATTCACGTACTCCGAAGTGGACGGATGTGTTGTCTGGGAGCTCCTGCTGCCATTTCGTCACATGTCTTTTGTTTGTGTCTGTTTAAAATTCAACTATCCTAATTTATATATTAGTATGTACATTGTAAACATAATTTTTATCAATTTGTCATGTAAATGTAATTCACATCTATTTCCAAGTAGCTATAACCTTATTTGTTTGTCAACCTCCGAATGTGCTCCATGTATATATTGTCAGGCTCTCGACGTAAGATCGACTCAGTGCTTCACTGAGCTCACAGCCAGACAGACATGTTTTGGTAGAGGTGCAATTTTATTATGTGTGTTAATTAATTTCTTTTTATGTGTGGATTATGTTTCTAATGTTCCTCCTCGCCAGTCTCACAGGCAGATGGACGTTAAGGTATGTGCGAGATGTGTCGTGTATATCTTGTTTGTTTAATTTATAGGGACTTTTTTTCGTTGTAGGTAGAAGTTGTTAATTATTTTTTTAGACACCTGGATACTCACATAATTGCCATAGTCACATAGTTGTGATCATTCGTTATACTTCTCTCTCGTGTAAATTATATTTCTAAGTTTGGAGTAGTAAAATCACGTTATGTTTAGTTCCATACTGGAGGCTCACGTACTTCGACTTGATTCTTTATGAGTGCAGGTAGTTAAAATTCTCTCTTGTGTTATTCATTAATACACAGAACACTTTGAATTTCTCTCTTGTGTGTTAAATATATTCGTAAAAATCGCCTATCTACCACCAATATTCCTACAAACAAGTCGAAATTAGAAAAATAAGAAAAATTACTCCTAGCCCACTCTTGCACTCAACTCAACACCTATATAACACATTACAACCCATCACTCTGGCCAGTCAACTCTAGGACACCACACCATCAACATTGTGCAGAGCTTCGGCCACCCCCTCCCAAAAAGAAAGAAAGAAAGACAACGAAATCAAGAAAAAATTTAAAACATTTAATCCTATTAAAATAACCCTTTTTTGATTAACCCTTTCATTAAATTTTACCCGTTCAGTTTTTGATCGGATTAAAATCGGATTAAGGAGTAACCCTTTCAATCAAATCGATAATGCATCAATTAATCCCAACTAATTCAAGGTGAAATGAAACGAACATGCCCCTACTACTCAGGGCCTTGCGCTCAGCGGCGATTGAGCACTAGTAGCGCATAGCAGTATTGTCATTATCACTCCCGCGCTTCTCGATACTCATACGCGGAAAAATGGTGCAGGTAGACGGGGACCTTTAGGCCAGTGTCATACTATGCTTTTGTGTCGCTGCGGTTAAAACACTCCGGTTGACGGGATAGGCCACAACATGTTTATGTAAATGCCAGGTGTCACACTAGTGAACGTCGCACTAGTGTGACACCTGGTATTTACAATAATATAACTAGCACGACACCGGGTCAACAGCGCACTTGCATGGGCTTCGCGAGGCGGTAGTGCTGGAGGTTGTTCACACTGGAGCTGTTCCCGAGAATCTCGCAAGAGCAATCACGGGGAGGGTAAGGAGACGGCGCAGCCAGCCAACAGGTAGCCGAGCGAGGTTCTCATGTCACTGGCTGGTCGGCAAGCGCCGGCGCTCACTTCCCACATCGCGCTACACCTCGCGGCTGCGCTGCACGAGAGTCTCCCGCGTGATTGCACCGCGAACAACCCACCGCACAAGGAAACAACATATCATTTAAATTTAATAAACCGACCACAATGATTCACAGTCTATATGAACAAGTTCCTAGTTTACAAAATGCTCGGAAATTATAACCCCAAACTGCGGTTGGTGAATCCTTATCTATGCTAATATTATAAAGACGCAATGTGAGTTTGTTTATTCGTTTATATGTCTCGGGAAATCCCGGAAACTACACGGCCAATTCTTATAATTCTTTCACTATTAGAAAGCTACATTCCTCCAAATGTTCATAAGCTGCGTTAAATTCACAAAGAAAAAAAAGTCCTTGAGAAATTTCAAAATTTGAACACCAAGTCGGAGAAAAATGAGCTACTTGGCTTATTTCTAAGCATGAGCTACCAAAACCATTTAAGATAAATTGAAACAATGCGACAAGAAAATGTGTATCTTAATATTGTAAAAACCAAATTCCCAGGAGTCGCAAGTAGTCACAGGTAGTAGCAAGTTGAAACATTGCTGGCCTGTATTCATAATGTAAATACAGTCACTAGGCATTCGAAAGGTCGTCAAGACGACATTTTAGTTACGAAATACCATTTCAACTCATAGGCCTAAAGATAGTTACGAGGTAACTGTATTTATACAGGACGTTTTTGAACAACACCGACAAACTCCACGAAAAAAAAAAAAAAAAAAAAAAAAGCTAAAACATATGTACCAATTTTCTCCTGAAGGGATTATTAAGGGGATTATGAGCTTCCATATATCTAATTTGAAAAAGATCTTCTTTCAAAATATTAGAAACTACTTGCGATTAAGTAACAAATTAGGGAATGGTGTTTTGTAGTGGAGTGGAGAGATTTGGATGGCTTTTAACATCGAGGTCTTGAGAGCCGATGAGGGATGAAGTGAGATGAGTATGGAGCTACTCTGGAATGCACGTGCGGGGGAAACGGGAGATCCCCGAGAAAATCTACCAATCAGCGGCATCGTCCGGCACGATTCCCACATGCAATAATCCGGGAGCGACCCCGCTAGTAATAAAACCCGGTTCGCCTCGGCGAGAGGCGAGTAGTCTAACCACTACATCGCTGCAGCCCCTGGTATTTTGTTGGACGGAGATCTTACACTTCTGAAAACACTATTGGCAATATCATCCCCCTGCATGGCAAAAGTGGGAGTTGGTGTCTTTATTTTTGTGTAAAACTTGGTATCCTTAAGATGTGTGCGATTTTTTTAAAAGATATCTTATGAATCAGCACGTGGAAATTTTTTTTTAAAGAAATGTCATTGTTTTGGAACAATTTGAGGTGAATAGTTTTCAAGAAATCCATGCAGGTAGGCAACACACGAAGCTGAAGAAAGCATTTTAAATTTAAAAAATTTTTGGGAGCAACTGGTTCCCTTAAAAATGTATCTTTTTGTATTCAATGGCCACCCTACCATGATCGTAAATAATGACTCCCTTGTCCATCAAATAACATCGGTCCTCCAAACTCCGGCAAGATTGTCATCCATTCCCAAAGAGAGTGATTTTTTTTTTGTATAGGCTGATTACGGTTACGTGAGCAGTTCTGAATCAACCTTTGTAAAATATCACTACCATACCCGCATTTATTACAACGGGCACACTGACTGGTTGTGCGTCCAGTAAAGTTGGTAACGATGGAGGGAAAGTAGTTCAACAACTTAACGTAAAATTAAAATTGTTAGATAAATGTTTGTGAAAACTAAATACATTAATTTTGCTTTCTGTTTTTGATGACTATATATATGTAAAAATTAGCAAATTAAAAAAATATTTACTTTTATAATAATTTCACAGTTTCACTTGACCGACGCATGAATAAGGTGATCAGGCCCATAGATGCTTCTGGTGTTGCTCGAGTGAAGTCGCCACATGTAGCAGCATGGTGGACACATAAGCCGCTTGATCTGTTTGTACCTGACAGACGGTCCTTTATTCTGGTGGCACGTCGGGTTCGTTCAAAACAGGCACTACGCCATGCATGCTTCACGTATCCATTAGCTCAAACACTAAAGGCCTTATTCATAGCCAGATCTTCGTCCAAGGATGATCCAGAGATGATCTTCCTCGGAGTTCGAAGTCGAAGGATCATCGAAGTACACCGTTGCCAGGTTTACTGCGCATGCGCATTGCAGATTCTTGTCTCAGATAAAACATTTACTACGAAAGGAATACCATATTTGAGACAACACAAATATTAAAAGTAGCTTCAATCAATTCGAACAGACACTGTTTCTTTACCTAATGACCAAATTTTCCGTTAAGGAAATTTATTCAATATTTTTTTAAATATTTATTAATGATTGTTTTAAATGATTTAATTTGTTAAGTCGAACTCGAGTATGACTGTAGAGCAGTGAATAAGGATCTTGTTTTGTAAATGTGAACTGCATGTTCGAATCTCACTTTTTCATTCAAATTTTTTATTATAACTATTTGTTTCGACGGAAAGTACATGTTAACATATTTAATTATATCATTAAATATTTTTTTCGTAATGGCCAATTTTTTATTTTTTTATTTTTATACATCTGATTCTCCATCATTATAATACTGCAGGATGGTGGACGAAAATATTAATATACTAATCATTTTATTATTCCATATTGATTTATTAATTTTTCATAGTACATCCCTATGCACTGGTAGTAGGGGCTGGTTTCATTTTCTTACGCCAATACTGTCTTTATAATAATGATAAATTTGTATTTTAATGCTAAATACGATACAAAAATGCATTATAAAATGGTTAACATTTTGGTACCCAAATAAGATTCTAACTGGACCCCTTGTAAACATCAACCCACGATGCATTTACTTTAAGGAAATACTTTACCATATGGATTATCAGTAGAGTTTGTATACAAATTTTCTTAATCACGTCTGGAAAAATCTGTTTTCAGAGAAGGCATTGCTGTAGATTAAGACTGCTGTATTATGATTAGATTTCCTTTTGATATATTATTCATGGAACATTTCAGGCATTATGTCGGCATATTTTTTGCATACAGATTGACAAAATCGGCCTTAAACGCATTTATTGTGTTTCGTAAAAATTCGTATAGATTTCACTCGTATACAATATTAGCGAAACTGTTTTATTTCATGTTCGCCATGTTTCTTTTTGACTTTAATACGTCGTTAGTCGTACTCTTAAGTCCGGACTAAAAGTTAGGCCGTACTAAAGCAAGATGGTACGCGGACTGGCAATAATATGGCTCTCTGAATAAGAAGAATTTTGGTCGGAGGATGATCTTTCCTTAGTCGGGACTAAATCGACTATGAATAAGACCCAATGTGACTGTGTAATTCGAACGGCCCAAATGCCGGAGAGTTCGGCATATGCCTTCTAATTGACCTCTCGAAGGCTGCCTCGTACGTCTGCTGTACATGCCTACGACTCATTTATCACGCCTCTCGAGTATTGGACGTGTGCCACGTCACGCGTGCTGTTCTGATGTCTGTTTATATGGACATAGGGCGACGGCAGCGCCTTTGTGCGATGTATTTGCATCATCACCTCACGAAACTTAGGCCAATCGTTTGCTTATTACCCATCGATGAGCATATTTATCAAATTCCATGGTTATCAAATTTTTTAGCAGCAAGAGCACATTTTTATGGCAATGAGTGTACATTAAATTAATAATTGCTTCATTCGCAAAACTACTGCGTATAGCTGGTCGGAAGAACATAATACGTCTATGTTTAACACGGTAGCATCTACAACTTTGTACTAGTTATATATATTGTACTCTATGCATAATGAAGGAATCGTAATGTTTTAAAATATTTGGCAATATTAGATTTAATTAGTTTTATTGGCCACCTCGCATTTATGGCTTTAGGCCAACAATGCTATCGCGTATATTGCTAATAAATTCGCGTATTTGTAAGCATTGCAGTCACATCCATAGCTTTTCAAAATTATGTGGAATCTCTTATTCTGAAGCTAAAGCCTGGCACCCTTTGTGTTAAATCTGCATATTTTTGTAAACAGATATACCTACTTACTGTTCACTGCACTGATCCCTAGTTGCAATAGTCATCAAACTTGGAAACATTTATTTTATAAATTACGTTTGTGCTACTGAAAACTGGGAACACTTGCAAATCTGTTTTCTGAAGACTGCAATTTTAATGTCACATTACCTCAGAAAGGCTACCCCAGAAATACTGCTCTTATGCTCTAAGATACCCGTGTACAAGTGAAGTTGCACTCCAGGCTGACTTTCATGGCCGCTATCTTTCAGACCAGAAACAAATAATAATAGCCCCTCTTTCAACATTGATGAAGTAAATATTTGTCATTTTCCGATCTTCGAGGTTAATGGAAAATTACTGCCGCTTGCTTATAGATGGCTCATGAACAAAATCAATATACTTTTATTTAAGCCTGCAAGCATTTAACAACGAAGATGTCAAAATGGAGCATAAATAAACTCTATAAATACTTTTATTTCAGTCTGCAAATAATTGACATCCAGGCTGCCGAAACCAAGATAGAAGAACCCTACAAAAGCACTTTTTGAACTTATGCAATCAGTATTCTAACAAGTGGATTTAATTACTGCGATATAGTTTGTGAGAGTAGTAGGCAATGAAATGTTCACCTCCACCTGGATGCTGGCTGCGAACTTGCGGACGAGCCGTCCGCCATCTTGAATGTCATCATGTGGCAACCTCATCCTCTGTCTTACGTGTCAACGTCGGAGCTCCCGCTCTGTCATTCCTAGTGGCCATTATGGTTTCCATAATTCATGCTCTTGCAATTCAGTGTGTGGGGGTTTCTTCGGAATCCTCCCGATTTTTCTCACACTCTCTCATTCCATCCTGGCTGTTCCTATGTAATTCTCTTGCATTCTGTGTCTGCGGGGTTTCCACTCTCATTACATCCTGAATTTTTTCTTTCTCGAATACAATGGGGCTGGAGGCTGTGGACGAGGGGACGAGCTGGCATACCCGTGGGTTTTCTCACATTCCATCTCATTTCGCCTATGTTAATGATTCCAATCTTCAAGATGCTAATACCTCACAGTAAATCACCGCACCTGACTGCTGGCTGCGGATGTGCAGATGGGCTAACATACTCGCAGGTTTTTTCATATTACTTTCACCTGGCATTCTAGCAGGGATTCGAAGTCTCATGCTCTGTCATTCCACCTTCCAGTCTCCTTTCACCTGGCATCCAGGTGGGGATTCGAATTCTCATGCTCTGTCATTCCAACTTCCAGTCTTCTTTCACCTGGCATCCTGGCAAGGATTGGGAATTCGAAGTCTCATGCTCTGAAATTCCACCTTAGTTATTTCATATATCTTCTGCTCCCCTTTCACCTGGTATCAGGGTGGGGATCAGGGATTCGAAGTCTCATCTTCTGCCATTCAACCATAGTTTTCTCATATGCTATCTGGTTTCCTTTCACCTGATGGGGAGCTGGGATGGGCATCGTGGCAAGGATTTGAAGTCTCATGCTCTGGCATTCCACCTTAGTTTTCTCATATTACTTCTGGTCTCCTTTCACCTGAATCCTGGTGGGGACAATTCACATGCCTTGTCATTACACCTTAGTTTTCTCATATCACTTCTGGTTTCCTTTCACCTGGTGGGGAGCTGGGATGGGCATCCGGGCAGGTATTTGAAGTCTCATGCTCTGGCATTCCACCTTAGTTTTCTCATATTCCTTCCGGTTTCCTTCCACCTGGCATCCTGGTGGGACAAGTCACATACCTTGTCATTCCACCTTAGTTTTCTCATATCACTTCTGGTTTCTTTTCACCTGATGTCCTGGCCGGAGTGAGTCTCATACTCTGCCATTCTACCTGCACAACATGGCGCGATGTCTACCTATGCACACTATCCTAGAGTCGTACCATACGTACGTCAAGTATGCCCTAAGTACACTTATAAACATAGTTGGCTGTAATTTCCAAACTGTTTAATATATAGTCACCAAATTCATAACATAGACATCACACCCAACAGCGGAAAGGAATGCAGGGCCAAGTATGTCCTAAGCACACTTACAAGCATTATTATGTTGTAATTTCAGAACCATTTAATATATAGTCTCTTAATTCATAACATAGGCATCTTCCCCAATAACGAAAAGGTTCTCAGGGCAAAGGATGCCCTAAATGCACTTATAAGCATAGTTGGCTGTAATTCCCATACTATTTAAGATATAGTCACCAAATTCTTAACATAGGCATCACCCCAACAATAAAAAGGACCGCAGTGCAGATATGCCCTAAGTGTGCTTATAAGCATAGGTGACAGTAATTTCCGAACCATTTAAGATTTAGTCACCAACAAAATGTAAAGGAAAATAGGCATAAGTAATTACCAACCAACGCAATCACATATTAGACATGCATCGGATGCTGTAGCTGTGTGCTAAGCGATGCTAAACAAGACCAGGCCATCCTGGTCAATACAATAGAATAGCAAATGATCTCCTTATAAAACCGGCTGAAACACAACCATTACACTCAGAGTGTAGCCATCACGCACAACACAAGCAATGGAACACATCCAAATTGGCCGTTGTTGTTATGCGAACAACTAACATCGTGAAAATCTATAAGGCAGCTCAGGCGGTCGCATGGATGCTATACTCATCGGTCAATTAAGTTATCATATTGACTCTCGCTGGGCTTTTCACAACCTAGCACTGCTTCACGAGTTTCTGTCAGTCACCAGTGCTCGCCTAGAAGCACTACAAGTTACTGCCCCACACCCATGGACACTTTCGAAAAATATTGATTTCCCTTCGCGAATATTCACACAGTTTGCATACTTACTACGTCCCCCCTCCTCCACCACACACACATTGCTGCTGCAGGACTCATTACGGTCATGAACTATGAACTGCTGCGTCACATATCTACGGACTCTCGTGCCCTTGCTCAAACTACGAACAAACAACTGCTATTTTGATGCATGACATTGTCCTGTCGCCTAGAGCATGTCCAGGTTTAGTGAGGGATAGAAGCCTTAATAAAATTAATTGATTTTATTTTTAAATTTATTTACTATAGTATAAAATGCATGAGGCCATTATTCATAAATGCTATACTGTTAACACTTCTATTTTTGTCATGAGCACAATGTTATGCTAATCTTATAAAGTTCTTATCGATGTATTTGTAATATCTACGATCACTTAATCTTCACTCGGTAAAAGCTATTCACGAAAAAGTGAGCACTTTTGAAATCAACCTTAGAAAAAAGTCACTGCCCCTACCTGCATATATTTAAAGGTCACAATGAGTGACATATTCCCAGTAAAGTTGGTAACGATGGAGGAGAAATTAGTTCTAAAAATTACCGCCGAGCCAAAAGAGTTAGGTAACCATTTGTGATAACTTGAATTAATACTCTCGCTTTCAGTATTTTTTAATGCATTGTAGTGTAAAAATAACCAGATTTGTACAATATTTACTTTTCTAATAATTTCAAAGTTTCACTTGACGGACGCATGAAAACAGTGACGAGGCCCATGGCAATGATAATTTTACATAAGGCGGAAGAACACACAACGTGCATACATGTATATCTTAAAAAAAGGCTTTCAATAGTGATCATTTTACAGCGAACAGCCTATAATAGAAGTATACGATCAAAATATCCATTGCCATACTTTCTCATCATCCAAATGTTCATCACTCATAATGAAACAAGCCCCGTATTCTTCTAGTCCAGCTGGTCACTTCGTCTTGCAGTCTCTGCTCTCCCTACAGTCGCACACCGCACTCGCTGGTCACTCCACCGTCCATGGTCACTCAACTCGCCTACGTCGCCGTACGCACTCATCACTCAGTGGCTATTCAAGTCTGCCCACACAATGTCAACGGGCCGTTTGTGCCTGGTGCCTCAGTATGGGACAGGTTGGATGGAGTACCTGGTCGACACGACCTCACCTCCATGCCTAACCTCGTGATGACTCTAGTGGGCCTACCTAGTGTTTGAGCTACGGGGCGTTCGTCGGACGGTGACCCATCCAAGTACTGATCCCGCCATACCCTGTTGAACCCCGGTGATCGAAATACCAGCAGGTTACCGGGGCGGTATACCCGTCGGCGACTGCCCATCACAGAGGCACGCCGTCGCTTATATAGCTGAGATGACCTAGCACAAAAGGTTCTTCGCACCCCGAATCACGCCAATGGAGGGGATGAGCAGAAAATTTGCGCAATGGCTCCCAAGTTGTTGGCGCTTCCAGGAGGCAGGAGTGGTATTGGTCCCTTCAGCGATATCGCGGCTCGTATGGTGACTCCACCTCCTCTCCGCCGGGAACCGATGACGTCACAATGGTGAAAGGGGGAAGGAAAAGGGAGGGGAGTGCGGAGGCGAAGGAGCCGCGCATAACACCATGTTCTTGGTTGGTGGATGTGATCAAAATTCTTAAGCAGGTTTCACACGATGCACGATGAGTGCCAAACTTGCGCGAAATGCCGACCTTGCACAAGTTTGTGCGCAAGGCACATCTTGCACGAAATGAGGAGATAGAGCAGGTCCTATTTTCCTCGTTCAAGGCGTTGCAAGTCGCGATCCTATTGGTCCTTGCATGCTGGTCATGTGACCTGTTGTAGACTCAACCATAGAGTAAAAGAAAATCATAATCTGAGGTGTGCGAAGCGGAATACATGGAAATAAAACATTGCTGGAAAATAACTTTAAATCGTGGATTGAAGTTTAGACAGTTCGCTGAGAATAAAATAAAAACCATTATATTTCCGAGGGATAGCTTTGAAACAAATACCTTGTTGAATTAAGTAACTTCATATTTTGTATTATGATACCTTGGCTGTTTGGTACTCACCAGGGCTATCAACTAATTTTGATGCGAGACATTATTCATCTTATTTATCTGCGTGTGAACTCTTTTCGCACGCAATTTAGTTGGCAATCTTGCGCGAATTGCATCTCGCATCGTGTGAAACCTACTTTACGGAATCCCTAAACTTGAATAACGACGTCTGTGTGGGGCGAACATATAGTAATACTTTGACTCGTACGTCTCCCATTAGCCAAGTATCAGTCACAGATACAAGGCTTTGCGTAGTAGAGTAGAGTGCGGAAAGCGATTAGGGTATTCCACGAGCATGTTACTCTATAAATGAGACGTACCATCGCCTTGATTTTCTGTGAATAGCAGAGTAATGCCAAACACCAGTTTAACATACATACAGTATGTAAACATAGCAGATAGCTCTTGTTAACATCCTTGCACTTAGCTGTGCCTCCACAAATATTGAAATAAGGACAGTGATAAGAATTTGTTGGCAGCAGTGTTAAGTACAGATAAGTTTTGTGACAACTTCCACAAACATCGCGCTCATCCGCGACGTGAAATCCTCAAGACTATAGATGCACTTCTAACGTGTGTAGACGTTTAGTACAGGCCACAGTAGAAAACAGAAAATTGCGAGTACCATCAGAATAGTAGAAATACGTTTAATACTGGGCACTTGCTCTTGATTTTAGGGAAAGTGTTATTTCTTTATTTATTTTATTTTATAACAGCCAAATTTATTTATCCGTCGGTTTACGTTATTATGAGTAACTAAAAACAACAGAGGAGTAAACTGCGTAACTCATTGCTAATTTAACTGCAAAAAAAGTTTATAAAATTTAACTTTTGTTAGCTTACATATGTCAACTTACAATTACAAGAAAACTAATTTTAGCCTAACGGACTCGTGCTGCTCCTCAGAATTCAAAATACATTTCACGTTTCTACAATGGCAGCAATACTCTTATGTCACGACGCAAATAAAGAACTTATATGAATGGCACACAGTGCATGCGGCATTGTTATCACATTCAGAAACTACGTGTGTCAGATCTAAGAATAAAGGTGTGAATACAAAGTACATTAAATGCTCCATGGCTAGACTTATAACTTTATCTTATCAAACATACATTAGTCTGAATATGACGATTTCATCGCGTTTGTACTTTGTCTCTCTTTTGGATGCGTCAAGTGGGAAACGTGTTGATTTCTGATTAACTTAATTATTTCGAAATCAACCCCTAAAAAAATGATCCTCGTAGTTGCATGTATAGTATGTGCTATTCACGGGTAATTGAGCAGTTTCAAAAGCCCTGATTATGATATAATTTTTGTCTCAAATTTGTATCGTTCTGGTATATAAAATTAGCATTGTCATGGGCTTGATCATACGCCATCTAACTGAAACCGTGGAAATGTTATTAGGAATGTAAATGTGTTAGCTAAAATTCAAATTCTTACTACAAAATGTGTACAAAAATAGAATAATTAGCTTCAGTGGCCAATAATCTAAACATCAAAACTGTCGTAGAGGGAAGATTGCATACACCAGCTGTGCAGTAATCACTCTCAGTTTTCCAAGATTGGACTGCTTTTCTGCCAATAGTGCAATTAAAAACAACGTGAAATGGATTTGAGGTTAGAACTATGTTTATGTACAAGCACGAGGAAGTGTTTTGAGATGTTTGTACACTTCCTGCAGCCTACTTTCAATGCAACTGGAATATACAGAATGTTACATAAATATTTGAGGGATTACAAAATGTTATTGCAACGGAACCACTTAAGGGGAATGGTGCATGAAAATCGTATATTTATATACTTTTTATCACAATTTGTTTTAAAAAGGATTTTTCGAAATTTTTAGGTCGACAAGACGTAAATAATTTTGAACACCTTATAACATGGTTACAAATTACCTGCGTTCGTTATTCTCGGAGCTCTGATTGAAGATAAGAAAAACAAATTCAATTTCTTTCTTCCACCATTGCCCCGAGAATAATGAAGGCAGTGAAAATCCAACAACGTAAAAAAGCGCTGAAAATTATTATTTACGTCTTGTCGAGCCAAAAATTTTGATATACCCTTTGGAAAACGACTTATATCGAAAATCGGGTAAATATACTGCTTTCATGCACCATTCCCCTTAACGTACAATAATAAAAACAGTGCAGAATGAACGTGGAACAGTTTTTTGTTTCACCTACATGTTGAATGTGTGTACCGCGAGTGAGTGACACGGCATACATCCACACGATAGTCTAGTTCTTGCCACGTCGTTAGTGCCTGCCGCTACGACGATCCGCTCTCTTAGGTCAGCGATATTGCGCGGCAACGGTGGGGTGTATACCGTACGAACAAAGTCACACGGTGTGAGGTCCGGTGATCTTGGGGGCCACGGCATTATGTGCTGGTCATCTTCAGATGCACGTCCTATCCATCGCCTGGGCAGTATCTTCTCTAGGTGCAGACGAACTACGTGTTGGAAATGGGCGGTGCAGCCGCATTGTTGAAAAATGTAATCATGTTTTCCCGACAACTGCGGCCACGCCACTGTTGCAGCATGTCTCAGATACACTACACACACAAACTCGTTGCGTTCCTGGTTCATTCTGCACTGTTTTCATCTATTTACATTACGTGGTTTAGTGGTAATCCATTTCTGCAATTCTCTCAAATCTTTATGGAACACGGTTAAGTTAGTCCCACATAAAACGGCAGGTTTGTTGAAAATTCAAATGTGAACACACACTTTCAACACCGTTGGTCACGTGACTTTTGTAGCTGTATTTGCAATGAGCAAGGATATGTTCATTCAACACATGCACAAAATACGAAAATCGGCCTACCTCATTTTTATACGTAGTGTTATACTTCCTTAAAGGGAGTATAGTTCATGAAGGGTAGTCGGGGGGGGGGGGAACAATTTTATTAAGCAAAATAATTAATTATGGAGGATACTTATTGATTCAACTTAACATAATTACAGCTTGATGTGGTTAGTGGGGTTAGGGATCGAGGTACGTGTGAAGGACAATCTGTTATGGGAGGACAAGGATATAAGGGGATCCGGGCACGCTCTTTCACCTAACACTCTATAGCCGCTCGGCACCCTCTATCGCCGCTCGGGGACCCCCGTTTAGGAAGGGCCGACGCCGACTGACACACCGGCCCTTAGCCGCCGTGTCCATCACACTTCTCCTTCACGCCCTCCCTCTCCAATATCCTTGATTCCTATTAGCCCTCCCTTGTAGCCTGGGCAGGGTTACTGCCGTTAGATGTCGATGAAATTTCCGCGACCCCACTGTGTCAGCCCAGACCCAGATATTATACGTACTTCTGCAGATTCCTGCATTTTCAGTCGTTGGCCGCATTCCTGCCCTACCTGGCCTCGCTTCTTGTGTTGTAATCTTAACAATAGTTTATACTTACTTGTAATACCTCTTTGTCTCAAAACTATTTTAAAAAATTCACTGACAAGCTAACTGGAAGCGTGCACATTAATTGTGTTCTGTAGCTCATAAAATACTTATGGACAGAGGTTCTTTTTTCAAAGATGGATTTCCAAATTGTTTACTTTACCGTAAATGGCCTTTAACACAAATACACTTTGGCGTATCTTCAGGTAAGTTACAGTGGATTACGGAAGTATGCTCTGTGCCTTTGCGTCTTTTCACAGTAAAATTTTTGTAAGGGCAGCCCCTGAAACTAGTTACTTTATTCTGTATGTATTAGCGCAATGGTGAAATGGAAATGTTCTTAACAATTGTATAGTTTCGTTTGGACATATGTAAGTCATTAAGTCAGCGGCAATGTCAGTTTCTACGTGAGGGAAACTACACGATATGCAAAAACAATAATCTAGGCAGGACTTCAGGAAACGTGAACCAACAGCAATAACTGAGTACACGAAAGTTTAGAAACTGAATCATCGTCTTCAGTCCTACTATTGTTGGTAGCGCTGCTAAATGCTCGTTTACAATCAACTTGACGCAAAACGTTAAACGCTAAACGCCACCTTAAGAAAACTGGCATGTCTTCATCGACGTTAACAGGAATAAAAATTAATAGAACGTAGGTGTGTGTGTGTGTGTGTGTTGTGTGTATGTTATTATATATTATATATATATATATATATATATATATATATATATATATATATATATACATACACACACACACACACACACACCCACACGATTTTTTGTGTATGAAATTTAAAAAGAACTATTTGTAAAAAAAAAAAGAAGAAGTTTCGACAGACTTAATAGTTACACTCAATTATTTTTTTAATGCATTTTGGGATACTTGCATATTGATTTCATGTAGCATTAACATATTAAATACGTACGGCGTTAGTGGTGCTATCTGTTGCCAATAGTCTGTAACATTTGTTTTCACTTGTTTGTGACGTCTTGAATTCTGATTGGCTGGTGCTAAACGCAAAGACTTGAATGATGGCCAACTTCCACCGAGTTGCGTTTACTATTCACAGATTCATGACTTATGGTAATGTCAACGCGATTGTAGTCGGGCCTTAAGTTTCGTCACCTCGCAACTGGAATGAGACTTTGGGAACTAGTATCGGGTTCGGCCAACTACCATCGCTCTGTGCTGTGTCGAAACTGAACATATACTGGGTAGGAATATTTAACACGTGGGAACTCCCCTCCCCGCCCGTCTTTCTCATGGGTGTGGAACTGTGGGCGAGCCGACACAGTTGCTGTAGAAGCCAACTGCCTGAAGCGATTACGAGTTCGCGCAACGCTCAAGAGGCGAGGGGTCGTCTGAGAGTGAACGTACGGGCCAAGGCGCCCAACAAATTCCTGCCAAACTTCAACACTTCTCGGCGCAAGGAGAAGGTCCAACTTTCAAACGTGAGGCAGCTTTGTTTCTTTTCATCCTATTTCTTTTTATATATCTCCTTATCAAACGAACAATGGCTTGTTTTGCGCTTCGAGGTCGTAAAAGAACTGAACTGTGCTCGACGGCAACTGGGTCGTAAATCAACGCTGTCTAATTTCGACCGCCTTTCACGGATTGCAACACTTCCTCTCGGATTTGCGGTTATGGCGTTTCGTTGCCGTCGTTATTTTTAAAGGATGTTCGTGGTAAAGTGAGCACATTTTAAACAACCTTACAAAAATGTCACTGTCCCTTCCTGCGGGTATTTTAAAGGCACTCCCTAAAGGCTGGCAGCCTCGAAATTTGAAAAGAAATCCCATGATAAGGAAATTTCGCCTCGGTGCGTTAATTTTAAAGATAGGCGTTTCGGTCAAAATTTATTTTTTGCGAATTTTTTACGAGAAGATCCCTACGAGCGTATGCATTCAACTAGCTGTTACCCGCGGCTCCAACCCCGTGCAAAATATAAAAAACAGGCCACCAAAATTATTATTCAAAATGTCATTAGAATTGAGTGCCCACGAATGCACTGCGTTGTCCCTCTGGTGTAATTCTCCAGACTTGTTAAGCTTAGTTCGCACGAGGCGGAGGAATATCCTGGAAGAAGAACATTAGCAGGGATTAGTAAAAGGCTGAAGTAACCGTGAATTTTGGTTGAATATATTGTTATGAAAACATCTTCGCTGTAGGGAACTTCTAAAAAAATTCGTGAAGAATACATTTTGTTCGAACGCTTTCTTTAAAACTAACGCACTGAGGCAAATTTCCTTAACATGGGATTTCCTATTTAAATTTCGCAGCTGCCAGCTGCAGGCCGCGCCCTTCGGTACACTGAATGGTATGCGCCCAGTGAAGTTGGCAACGAGCGACGGTTGGAAAGTAGTTCAGTGCCTTGAAGTTGAATTAAAAGTGTTAAACCCTGTTCACTATAAAGTGAGCACTTTTGAAATCAACCTTTAGAAAAAAGTCACTGACCCTACCTGCTATAACGGGCGCTCTAAGTGACATGCGCCCAGTAAAGTTGGTAATGATGGATGCCAAGTAGTTCCGTATCTTAAGTCGAATAAAAAGTGTTAGGTAATCATTTGCGATATCTGAAATTATTTTTTCGCTTCCTGTTTTTTTTTTATGCGTCGAAGTGAAAAAATGAGAAGATTCGTTACATGTTTACTTTTATAATAATTTAACAGTTTCATTTACCCGACGCAGCCGACCTCCCGTGGCGCAGTCGGCTTGTGCACCACCGATCCGGGGTGCGGGAGGCTCTGGGCTGGAATCCTGGGCAAGGCATGGGCGTTAATTTAAGTTAGTTTATAAGTTAGTCTGTAAGCCGTCCCCTACCAAGCCTTCAAGCATAAAACCGGGGACGTTAAAAATACCCTTTTGCAATACAATACTTGTCAAAGGCTTGAATGCTATGGATAAGTATGCAGAACCAGTGTTGTAAATTAATATTGTTGAAGATGTAAACATTTGCCTAAAGATATTTTGAGGTTATTTTATAGCACACATGCTATTAAACCAGATAATTTGTGTTTCGTTCTAACTTGCCAGTCCTCTGCTGTTAAATGTTTACATGTTTCACATTATGAAACATAAGAGTTAGTTAATTCATATTGTATGTTTGTTTAATCAGGTGTCCCAAGAAATGCTTCAACCGGTTTGATGAGATTGACCGAGCTGCAGTGTTTGAGGTTTTGTACACAATGAACACAAAGGATGAGCAAAATCTACATCTGCAGAGAATGATAGAAATTAGAGAAGTGAAACGCCACAGGAAGAAGACAGAATATTCTGTTGAAAAACAGAGGACATTCAAGTACCATGTTCTTCTCAAGGACAAAAAGATTGAGTTATGTAGGGATGCTCTCTTCCGATTGTACGATGTAACTGATAAAAGGGTAAGGCGTATTCGCAAATTACTTGTGGAAGCAAAGTCACTACGCGATAAGCGCGGCAAACACCCTTGCGCATTCAAAAAAGGCGGAGATGAACTTCAGATTCATCAACACGTCGCCTCATTCCCAGTTAAGGAAGCACATTACACATCACGCAGTTACAAATATCTCTCTGCAGAACTGTCAGTTGCAAAAACGTACAGCATGTTCAAAAGCAAGTACCCAAAAACCACTGTCAAATACAGCTTTTACCTAAAGTACTTTAACGAGAACTTTAGTCTACGGTTTGGGAGGCCGCAGGTAAACACGTGCAGTTTATGTGAGTTGAAAAAAACCATCATGAATAACACATCCCTAAATGACATAGCGAAACGGGTTGCTGCAGCTGAGTTGATAGTTCATCTACGCCGAGTCAAAAAGTTTTGTAGCTTGATGAGAGACTCAGAGCAGCTATCACAGTCATCTAATAAGAATCTAGGATTAGTGTTTGATTTTATGCAGAATTTAGAACTTCCTAAAATCCCAGTACAGGAAATTTTTCACCTGAGGCAACTAAATGTCAACGTTTTTTGTGTAAACAATATGAGAAGTGGGCTGGCACATTACTATGTCTACCATGAAGGAGAAGTCCACAAGGGGCCCAATGATGTAGCGTCAATGTTATTGGTCTATATCGAGAAGAACGTCCCTCTTTCGGTCAAAGAACTTCATTTGTTTGCAGATAACTGTCCAGGACAGAATAAAAACCACATACTTGTTAGATCCTGCCTCGCACTTTTTGAAACTTGTAGATTTCATATTGTGAAACAGTATTTTCATATACGAGGACACTCGTACCGTCCTTGTGACAGGAAGTTCAGCGTCATTAAACGCCCTATTAGAAGATATGGCCGGCTTTACACACTAAAGGAGATCTGTGAACTTATCTGCAATTCATCCAGCAAGTCACCCAATACTGTCACTCTGCTCAATATTGTACTACAAACGAAGTGTAGTATCACTGGAAACCAGGCAACATGATCGTGAATCAAGAGAGGTCTTCAATATTTCTAAATATCATTAATTTGAGTACTCTTCAGAGAAGAAAATTGCTGTGAAAAACTGAATGTTTAGGTGGTCTTGTTTCCCATACGTTTGTGCTGGGAAAGGTACCTGATGTCAGTTTGTCACCCATTCCTGCATATCCAACTCGACGAGTACCTATCAAAAAACCAAAGATAGAGGACTTGAAAAAGGTATGCTGTTATATACCGGAGGAGTGCAGGTATTTCTACAATAGGTTAACAGTGTGGCCAACAGTTGCTGCAGATGACACAGACGATAAATAAAGAACCCTGATGGACTGTTTGTGCGGATGACGGAGTCACCTAATGATTTTGTTATTTTTATCATGAAAACAGGTGTAACATGTTAACATGTCATCGTTGTGTTTATTATGTATTTGTACCTCAATTGCAACTTATATTATGTAAATATACTATTACTGTGACAAGTTACAGCTGACAATTTTATTTCACATCCCATCTGTTGTAAAAAGGTACCGGAATCCCACACACTAATTAATTTTTCCTGTTGATATTACGCAATTCGTAACCCTGAAAAGACTATACATCATCAACATATACCATTGAGAATTACCACAAATTTTTCGTTTATCACAGCCCAACAGTTTCCTTCCAAATTACTTTTTTTTTTTTACTCCAAACTTTATAAATAGCACTCAGGTCCCTTTTTAAAATAAGCGGTTCATTTGGGTTTTTGGGCTGTGAAATAAACTACGAGCAGTATGTGCTGTGAATTATGGATAAATAACAAATGATGTTCGTTTCTACGCTAAATTGATAGAGATCTTAGAATAATCTTGTTATAACGATTGGAATTCTCATAAGTAAATGTTGTTCACGGTAAAATGAGCATTTTTGAAAGCCTTGCTTAAGGTCTACTTGTATGTACGTTGTGTATTCTTCCGCCTTATATACAATTAAAACTGCCATGGGCCTCATTACTTTATTCATGCGTCGATCAAATGAAACTTTCAATTTATTAAAATAGTAAATATTTCACAAGTGTGCTCTTTTTTACACTTCGACAAATTAAAATAAAGTACAAAGCGAAATAAATCATATTTAAGTTGTTACAAATGGTTACAAAGCACTTTTAATTTGACGTTAAGATATGTAAAGGCTGTTCACGATAAAGTGAGCACTTTTGAATTCAACTATACAGAAGTCACTGCTCATACTTGCATATTTTTTAATCGGCCGCACAGAGAGATATGTGCCTAGTAAATTTTGTAACGATGGAGAAAAAGTAGTTTCATGTCTTAACGCCAAATGAAAAGTGTTTGGTGACCATTTGTGACAACTGAAATTATTTATTTCGTTTTCTGATATTTTTAAAGCCCCAAAGTGTAAAAATGAGCAGATGTGTAACATCATTACTATTCTAGTAATTGCACAGCCTCGCCTGTCCGATACATGAATAAAGAGATGAGGCCCATGGCAGTGCTAATTTTACGTAAGGCGGAAGAATACACGACGTGCATACAAGTAGATCTTAAGCAGGGCTTTCAAAAGTTATCATTTTACTGTGAACAGCCTTTAACTACTTCCCATCCATCGTTACCAACCTAACTTGGCGTATGTCACGTGCGCCCGTTATAATATATGCAGGCAAGGGCAGTGACTTTTTCTAAGGTTGATTTCAAAAGTGCTCACTTGATTGTGAACAGCCTTTACTTGACAGTGTTGCGAGACTGCGGTCGTCTTCTCAGGCCGGCTGCCTGTCACCACTTGACGACCGACCTGCGCGACTCGTGCCTCCGCAATGATCGACTTCATCCTTGGATAACACTGTGCCAGATTGAACAGTTCGACACGAAATCGATATAATTTGACGATCCTTTGTATCGTCTTTGCATAGTGTACTTTACAAATCATCCAATTTAATCCATTTACATATGTAACGTCTAAGGAACGTGTGTCAACAGTTCTATTGACAGAGAGTGGTGAGTGTGAGAATGTGTATGCGTAGCATCTACACTTAGAGAAAATCGAACAAAATATTGGTTTGAATAGGGCCAAATATATATTTAGTTGCCCTAACAAAATATATTGTTGAGCAAACAAAATTTGAAAAGCAACAAAACTACTTTTGTTCGTCTAACAACATATATGTCTGAATAAACAAAATCTCTGTGTTGGGCCAAAAAAAATTAGACTGTCAACTAAATATTTTGTTGAATAAACTGTATATATTTGTTTGGCCACTTATTTGACTACCATCGTTTGAAAATACAGTTCGAGAGTTTTTTTTTGTATTTTTGTGACAATTAGGGTAGTAACCGTGTTTGTTAGTGCATCTATTGATGCTTAATCGTATAAACACATTTATTAAATAATGCAACAAGAAACTGACAATTAAAGCTGTAAAACTTGAAATATTTGTTTGCACACGTTGCTTAATGTTTGGAGTTTATCTATTTAGAAACATTCCCACATTGTAAGTTATCACATTAGCTTAGATTATTAAGGCGTAGCGCTCGGACGCAGATGATCTAGGTACGAAACTCGGTCGAGCTTATAAAATTCTTTTATGTCGGCTCAAACTGTTTAATGTACGTGTAGCCAAACCCATCTTTAGTTGCACCCACCAAATCTTACAGTTTGGACAACCAAATAACAACAAAATAATTAGATTTCAGCAACAAAATATTTCACTGCCCCTATACAAACAAATAATTTCGTTGCACCAAGTAAATCTTTTTTGATTCAATAAAACCATTTTCTCAGTTTAGGTGGCAATAAAAGTTTAACTAGCATCTTAGTTACGGCATTCCTCTTGTTTCGTTGATTTTATAATCATACCACATTTTGTATAGTTTCAGGATCCAAGTTGTATAATCCAAAATAAACTGTTGGCAGCCCTGCGTAGTGCGGGGTGCGGGGAGGAGAGCTGAACTCCCGCACCTGGGAGCGACCACGCCTTCCAGAAAGTCGGTGATCGTCTCCTTCGGTCGAGACACCTCTGGACACAGAGCTGGGCCACCTGGGGCGGCATGTCCCAGGTGGCCCAGCTCTGTGTCCAGAGGTGCTCAGAATCATGGAGAAAGTATCGGCGCCAGTATAAACACAGCACTCGCGATTTTTTTTCTTCTAACTACCCTATTACTAAGTGTTAAGTGGAAGCCCGGTGGGTAGGGCGGGATCTCATTGCGTCTCAGGGCTAACCCGTTACGCCTACAAGGAAAGGAAATCATGCAAGGAGATAGGCATCACGGCAGAGAGGGATTGGGCAGTCATGGCCAGCGATTGGGGCCATGACTACTGACCTGAGTGTACCTATAGCTAAGACTATAACTAGAAGGGACTGAGAAAAACCGTCAAAGACAACGTAAAAACCCAGTCGACAGGAAAGAATTCAAAATTATTCATGCATTAAACAGAAATGCTACGGGAGACAGAGGTTGGAACTCGTGTTTTATTAGTAGATATGAAAGACTACTGTCTATCTCATATAAGATGGCAAGATTTTGACAGTCAGTGAGTGGCAACTTGACGTATACTAAACAAATAAAGAGCCATTTACAAAATCGTGTATAGGCTGTTCACGATAAAGTGAGCACTTTCGTGGCCCTAGCTACTCTTTTCCTATAAGCCATTTCTTTATCTTTCAACCAATTTTTAAAAATTAATTATTGCTAAGTAAGTAATAAACACAGGGTATATATTTCACCCGACTTGAGAGTTAGTGTCTACGGCTACAATAACAAATATTTATCTACTATTATTCAAAATGAGACAGCTTGAAAAAGTGCTCACTTTATCGTGAATAGCCTATAGTCGGAGTTCTGGCGCTGGGAATGTGAGTTAAGTGTGCTTGTGGTCGGAGCGGAGGTGGCAGATCACGAGAGACTGGCACATTGCTGCAAGCGGATTGATTAAGACAATTATACTACTTCGTTTATGTTGACAGAAATAATATTAAATATACTAAATTAATGTAGTTAAATATTCTGCGGTAGTTTATTAGTATCACAGAGGATTGCCATTAACGCCACGATCTGCCATTTCTAAAGCTTTTGCGAGAATTAATTTTTTGTACCCAAACGGGAGCTCACATTTAAAAATCATCTTACAATTTTGTTACAAATTGTTCTTATTATGCGGTGTAATTTTTTCAACACAGCAAACGGTATAACTTTAACCAATTATTAAATGAACAAGATTTTCTATAATTAAATAATTGGATAAAAGTATACAGTTTTTGTGTTAAAAAAATTTAACTACATAACAAAAACAATTTGTAACAAACTTGCTACAGGGTTTTACAATATCGGGTCCCGTTTCGGTTCAGAAAATTAATTCTCAGCAAAGCTGTAGAAATGAAGGATCGTGGCCTTGAATTATAGTACATCGTGGAAGGAATAGCTGCATATTTCTGTATCACTGTTAATAAATTAGGAGTGGAGTTGAGAGATTTGAGCGGCTCTTTAACATCGAGGTCTTGAGAGCCGATATGGGTGAAGTGAAGGTATAGAGCAGCGCCGGAATGAAAGGGTGGGAGAAACGGGAGATCCCCGAGAAAACCCGCCGACCAGCGATTCCCACATGCGAAAATTTGGAAGCTACCCCGCCGGGTGTCG
This sequence comes from Dryococelus australis, assembly GCA_029891345.1. Taxonomy (NCBI): domain Eukaryota; kingdom Metazoa; phylum Arthropoda; class Insecta; order Phasmatodea; family Phasmatidae; genus Dryococelus; species Dryococelus australis. The sequence continues at coordinate 282,461,059 of CM056994.1, forward strand.
AACCCGGTTCGCGTAGGTGGGAGAAGATGGGTCTAACCACTGCATCACCGAGGGCCCTAACAAATTTGGAAATATTAATTTTGTTATTTTATTTCATTAACACTCTTATCTCTCACGATCGTGGCAACGTCAAGGCACATTTAACAATATCCTCTTCCTCAGAATTTCGTAGGTGATATAATCACAAAATTACTCAGAGGACTAAATAGGTTATATAAATATGTACATTTGTATGTGTATGTGTGTGTGTGTGTGTGTGTGTTTATATATATATATATATATATACACACACAAATGTACATATATATGTACATTTGTATATATATACACACAAATGTACATATATGTTACAAATCTGTTAAACTTTACACTTCGAGGCGTTAAAAAAAAACAGGAAGCACAATAAATAATTTAACTTATCACTAATGGTTATTCTAACACTTTTTATTCGACGTTAAGATATGGAACTACTTTCCCCTCCATCGTCACAAACTTTACTGGGCGCATGTTACTCAGTGCGCCCGTTAAAATATATGCAGTTAGAGGCAGTGACTTTTTTCTAAGGTTGATTTCAAAAGTTCTCACTATTGCGAACAGCCTTTGACTGTGTGACGGCTCTTACTTCTGGACTGCGTATGAGAGGAACGGCCTCCAACTGCGATCCACACGCACAATTTACATGTATAGGCTATTCACGGTAAAGTGAGCACTTTTGAAAGCCCTCTCCTTTTGAATAATAGCCAATAAATATATTTCATTTTAGCCTTTGACGTTAATTTCCCAATGAGGTGGAATCTACTCTGTGTTTATTACTTGCATGGCAATATTTATGTAAAAATGTGGTCGCAGGAAACAAAATGGCTGAAATAAAAAAGTAACTAGGGGCTCAAATGTGCTCACTTTACCGTGAACAGCCTAAAGCGGCGAGGGAAACCGTATACAGTAGCCTTCACGAGGCGACCGCCATTTTTACGACATACTAATAAAGATAAGAGTGTAGCTGAGGGTCGTATGATGGTGTCTAGATAAACGAGAAGGGATTAGTTTGTGTTGATATCAGTTGAGAAATCCCAATGATTAAGATTTGTTCGTTTAAGCACTTTTAAAAACCCTCTTTATTATCTGATTCCTCCCATTAAGTATTATTCCACAAAATGTAAAAAAGTAGCATTGCCATGTCTTGTCTTGTATATCTGCGTCGATCACACAAAATTGCTTTCATTGTCAGGCAGAAAAATATTTTAGTATTACGCAAATTCTTTCTCTAAACTGCGAAAGACAAAAATGAATCGACTTCACTGGTTAACGATTAATATGTTTTTTAAAAATAATTTTCTCATTTGTTGCCAACATTACTGAAAAGCATACAGGTCAATAATGGTGTCAAAATGTATGTAAATATAACACTTTTTTAAAATATTGATTTTCTAAGTGTCTAGATTAGCTCGAATGAAATACAGTAATTTTGAAAGAAGTAAAAGTTTAACCTACGTAATATTTGTAAATACATAATGTTATATTTAGATGCACGAAGCTAGCACTAAGTCTACAGTTAGTGGAAAACAATATTTGAGAAATGCCTATAGTACCCCTTATTAGTGTTATGAACAGAGTCTTATTCAGTAACGTTATCAGCACATTAAATCTTTTGTAATATTGTGATTTATTTCCTTTTCTTCTCAACCTTACTCCTTTATGTCTCAAAAACATTTCGTTGAATAACTGCTAAATTTTGTGCGAAATACAAATTCACTCTAACTATCCCATTCAGTTTATTTCAATAACTGGCACAGATTTATCAATTTTTCACAGCTGGTTAAAATTTTGCAAGATTTATTGAAAACTGCCTATTCGTTTAGTATTGGATCGCTAGGATTTTAATGTCAGGTATAGTTATTTCTTAGCACCCAGGGTAAGTTAAATTCAAGAAAAGGCTTTCACTCCTTACATCCACAGTACAAAAAAAAAAAAGCCTGTAGCGTTCTCTTAAAAGCTTTGCCCACTATTGCCCTATAGCTATAAATGGGTAAGTTCTTAAAAGGCTGTGTTAATAGCAGCAAAATACTCAAAATATGAAAACAGATTGGGAATTCTTTGGGCTATGGCTAGCACTATTTCAGACCTCACAACTACTGCAACACACAGAGTAGCGGTTTTCTAGTAAATATTCGCAGTTACTAATTACATTAGATATTAACTTCAATGCAAATTTCTGGGAAGAACTAATGTAGCGTGATGCTCGTTGTTACAAGTAAAACTGCAGCGATATTTTCAGAGATACCGTTTTGTAGATATTTACCCGCACTAAAATAAGCATTCCCGAAGTGTATAAATCTTGATCAACAGCATTGACCTGCTACGTCGCGAGTCTCTGGTTTGAGACTTATTTAATTCCAATTGCAGTCTGTATAACTTGAGCTTTAGTGGCAAGTTGTCACACAAAACACACGATAGATAAGGCACTTAAGTACGCGTACTTATCGAGTCACGACATCATCGTGCCAGTTCCAAGCGATAAGTGAGTCAACTCTCCTTTGTTTTAAAGTGGGTGACTTTGCAGAATGTTTTTTTTAGTGAATGGAACTTTAATGGTTCTTGGGGGCCAGGTTTAAGGTGAGTCCTTCAAAAGAGCCCCCCGTGTCTGTATTGCCCCATTCCCTTGCTCCGTTACACACATGTCCCACGGGGCCTCTTTTAAAGGACTCACCCTGAATGTTACACAGTTCTATTTAAAATTTGTATTACACCGCCCGGAAACGAGAGTAAAACAGAAAATGTTGCACGAGAGAGTGAAATAAAAAATACTGCTCACGACCATTCAGAATGTTTCCCGCTGTCATTTCAATTAGAACGCAGTAGAGGCTTTTGATACCCACTGTGCAGTTATTCACTTGTTCTCTGACTATCCTAATCATGGGTTATGTGAAGGTTTCGCAGTGCACGAATGCTCGAAAGTAAAATCAAGAACAGAATCTGAACTACGTACGTAATATATTTTGACAGGGTTTGATTTAGCGATAAGATATTTGAATCTTTGTAACTGTCATGTACAACAATATTCGACGCAGTCTATAATTTTCGATTTAAAAATTGCCAAATGTTTTGACATAAACCACAAAATTAGAAAATACGCCAAGACAAATGTCTTAAAATTGGCAAAATAATATTGTCGTTTATGATACTGAAAATGATATATCGTGAAATTTTCTGAAAGAAGCTTTAAAGGAGGATGAAATTTACTTATAATTAAGAAGGCGAGTTTGTTTAACTTTGTTATTAGAAGGTAGCGTTTGTTTCACCGGAAATAAACCCGTTATGAAAGTGAATTTCTTAGTTGTTCGGGAACAGACATAAATAATATCCAGTGTCAAACTCAGTATTCTATAATAAATAAATCTCTTCTTTCCAAGCATGTTCTCTACGTAGGCGATTTACACAATGACAAAATATGCCCTACTGCAACGCCCTTGAGTTAAATGTTCTAGTAGTTTGGTATATGCAACAACGAGTGGAACTGTACACATTATCATCACATCATAACCAATCTAAAGGCTGTTTATTTTTTCTTTCAGTTTCCTCCATTCTGCAGTCTGCTGTGAGATGAGAAAATGTTTGATCAGTCTAGGATCCTCGTTTCGGTAACTGACCCCGTAAGATAGCGAAATAATTTTGTTTGTAGTTATTGTAAATAAAATGTGGAAATTATAATTAACTCTTTTATTTAATTAGGACCTCCATTCCCTTAACGAACGTGGCTCAGTCTAGTGACTTTTGAAAAATTGTAACAATACAAACTGTAAAGCAGCCCAAGTCATACGAAATTTTCGGGACCTCTTTCGGATATTGTGCTCTCCTGATTGCAGGGTGGTGTGTGAGCTTTGTTTTAGTCCTCAACGAAATATATACAAAATATTGAGTTACAGCTAACAAAGTATCTAAAGTATTGTTTTATAGCTAGTCCGGCCAGCTAAATGAGAAGTCGTAAACAGCTGTATGTCAAAGTAGACCGTAAACATTTGTTTCTAAAGTAGGTTTCACACGATGCACGACGAGTGCCAAACTTGCGCGAAATGCCGACCTTGCACAAGTTTGTGCGCAAGGCACATCTTGCACGAAATGAGGAGATAGAGCAGGTCCTATTTTCCTCGTTCAAGGCGTTGCAAGTCGCGATCCTATTGGTCCTTGCATGCTGGTTATGTGACCTGTTGTAGACTCAACCATAGAGTAAAAGAAAATCATAATCTGAGGTGTGCGAAGAGGAATACATGGAAATAAAACATTGCTGGAAAATAACTTTAAATCGTGGATTGAAGTTTAGACAGTTCGCTGAGAATAAAATAAAAACCATTATATTTCCGAGGTATAGCTTTGAAACAAATACTTTGTTGAATTAAGTAACTTCATATTTTGTATTGTGATACCTTGGCTGTTTGGTACTCACCAGGGCTATCAACTAATTTTGATGCGAGACATTATTCATCTTATTTATCTGCGTGTGAACTCGTTTCGCACGCAATTTAGTTGACAATCTTGCGCGAATTGCATCTCGCATCGTGTGAAACCTGCAAGCAAGCAACTGCCAACGAAAAAGGAAAAAAAGGGCAAAAAGCAATGGGGTGTCTTTCCCCTGACAGACGAGACGGCCAGGTAGGGAAGTTCGGTTCTGGCGGAAATAAAAACGACACCGTCAACTGAACATCCACCCGACGATATCTCTCACGCTCACGCACGCAGCCGGCACGATTTTCCTCGCATTGTGTGTGGAAAACTTTCCGTTCCTCAACGTGGGGCGGCGTGGGGGTTATGAGTCAGGCGGCTCACGCCACATCGCGGAGAAGTTATGTGCGCGACCAGTTGGAAGGGGGAGACGAGTGTAAAAAAAACGAGCAAGAGGGGGAGTGTAGATGTGCCGCTCCGGTTGCGAAGGGAAGGTTGCGATAGCTATACCTGCTCCTTGCAAGACTACACCTGTTGGCGCTAGGGGACAAAGGCAGCGTGTTAGAGTGGTATATGTCGTCGCGCCCTCCTCGCAAATTACGTGCCAGCTCAGTACGTGTACTCCCATCATTCACGGCAGGTAACTTGCCAGCCTTTGTGGAGCCCTGCTAAAGTTATACTTCCAGGATATTCCTTCGCCTCATGCAAACAAAGCTTAACTGAGCCTGGACAATCGCACGAAAGGGACAACGCACTGCATTCGTGCGCACTCAGTACAATAATGTTCTGCATAAGAAATATTTCTTAAAGCCTGTTCACGATAAAGTGAGCACTTTTGAAATCAACGTTAGAAAAATGTCACTGCCCCGGTCTGCATAAATTTTAATATGCGCCATGTAAAGTTGGTAACGATGGATGGAAAGAATTCCCATATGTTAACGTCGAATAAAAAGTGTTAGGTAACAATTTGTGATAATTAAAATTATTTCTTACACTTTCTGTTTTTTTAACGCCTCATTGTGTAAAAATTAGCATATTTATAATAATTTCGCAGTTACACTTGAACGACGCATGAATAAAGTGATAAGGCCCATGGCAATGTTAATTTTATATAAGACGGAAGATTACATAACATGCATACAAGTAGATCTTGAGCAGAGCTTTCGAAAGTGCTCGGCTGACCGCGAACAGACTACAAGCTCTGCTTAAGAGGTACGTAAACGTTTTGTATTCATATGTCATATGTGCAATTAACACCGTCGCGGGCCTGATCACTTTATTCATGCGTCGCTGAAGTGAAACTGTGAAATTATTATAAAAGTGAATCTTTCACAAATCTGCTAATTCTTACACTTAGATGCATTAAAAAAAAAAAAAAAAAAAAAAGAACCTAGACAGCAAGAGAAGTAATTTCCGTTTTCACAAATGTTCACCGAACTCTTTAAATTCAACGCTAAGGTGTGGAACTACTTTCCCTCCATTATGACCAACTTTACTGGGCGCATATCACTCGGTGCGCCCGTTAAAATACGTGCAGTTGAGCAGTGACTTTTTTCTTAGATCGAGTTCGAAAGTGCGAACTTTATCGTGAAAAGCCTTTACATTATTTTTAACGAAGATATCAGAACACTTATTCTATTATTTTCTCCCAAGACAACTTAAGTTTTCAACTAATTATACACAATATAACCCCCCCCCCCCCCCTAAAGATACAACGAACATTGAACACACACATTTCCAACATATGTAGTTTTTAAACCGAAAATCGGCAGGGAAAATTTTTTAAATAAAATTTTCAGGTCGAGCCAGGATCCGTGGTGCATGGCCGGGTCCGTAGCATGTTTTCCCCTCCTCCCCCCTCCCACTGCCTGCTTAGGTGGAACCATGAGAGGTGCAGCTTTCACGGCCACCAAGGACCGCTTCGTGATTAGTCACAGGTGTGCTCAGCCCAGGGTGGGCGACACGCTCGAACCGGCCTTGGTTCGAGTCCCCCCTACCGCCTGAGTCAGTCAGTACTTCAGCGCCTTGTTGATACTGCAGTCGTTCGTGGCGCACTGCGTTCACGTGCCGCCCTACTTTAACATTTCCTTTGCATCTGGACAAAGCTGCGTGCACGGTTATGTAGGGATGATGAGGTCGGTTAAAAAATATCGATATTATTTATAAAAAATATTGTTTTACGAAATGGTATATCGAAAGAAAATCGTCGATTTTCAGTACATCGGAATCTGATATCTTATGTATTAATGGACTTGACAAATGTAAAGTTGTTTGGAATATTCAATATTGAGGACACGAGGCATTGTAAAAAGACGTAATGCCTTTTTTTTTGTACATGTTGCCAATTTGAACATAGTAATTTTTAAATTTCAATATTTGTATTCAAAGCAGATATTAAAAGAGCATTTTAAAAATATTTAGCTCCGATAACAGGAAAAATATATCGATTTCGATGAAATATCGTTTAAATATATCTACTATTCGTATCGATATATCGTCATTTCGATATATTGACATTTTTTCAACATCCCAACGGCTATCTTTAGGAGAAAGCTCAATCCTGAAAATAAATGTATGTATTGCTGTACTCGTTCAAAAGTGCGCAAGATCTCAAAAAAATTTTCGATTGTGAGTTGTGCATAAGGGTCGATTCGATTCTTTTTCGGACCTTTCCTTTGTTACACGATAACATCAAGAAACTTAATTAATTTTTGTTTGATAAGTGCTATAAAACGTTGGAGAATATCTTTAACTTTTAAAGCCACACACACGTACCATATTCCAGTTTTTCCCGTCTTGTTTTGTGATAATTATTTGCTAAAATTAAATTGCTATAATGAATAACATTTTCATTTGGCACACTACATAGATTCTGACGTATATGAGAGTGTAATTCAACTAAGTTACTGGAAGTGTAGTTTCCCAATAACATAACTTACAAAATTTTACACTGTTTAATTAGCGCAACGGTATACATTTGTACCAGTCTCCGTGTTGAGACATGACATTTTGCTCTTAGGTTATTTGTTAGTTCTACACAATTATTCCGGAGTATGATATGTATGATTATATTGTAATTTTAACTTTCCTCAAACATCATTCGCATTTAGTTTGCTAAGGATACATAATTAATCTATTTGTAATTTGAGCAATTATATTTTTGATTTCCTTCCTATTAATTTAAGATTTTTTTTTTATGTTTATGCATGAGTGCAAGATATTATAATTCCTGATTAACGGCAAGAAAAGGCATTCATATCTTAACTTTGTTAGTGTATAGAAAGTTGAAATAAATAAGTACACAATTGTGGAAGAGTCTCATTGACAAAAGATTTTGAGCTACCATTGCTTCTTTTTTTACTCACGTCCCAACATTTATAAATCATGAGAGCAATATATTACTGGGGAAGTTCAGTTTTATCTATAGCAACTCAGACTTTCATTGACAGTCGAAGGGAGGAGGGTGAGTTGGGGGGGGGGGGGGCGTAGCCCCGGGCCCCCGGAAGCTACCTGCTCATGAATATGAAACATAACCACAATACAATAATTAACACAAATCTATTTAAAACGTGGAACTAATTAATTCAGAGTCGTTCCGATGGTAGAGTAGCAACAGCAACAAAAAATAAAGTTATTTTGTATAGGGAAGGTTATCGTCTCTTCCAATATTACCTTCTACTATGATGGTTATTCGTTAGTTCTGTTTTTTCATATGACGAGATCTGCAACAAAGTGTTTTTGCCAGCTGTGATGGCTGGTACTTTTTCCCAATATTTCGGTTTTCTTCGCATAGTGACAGCTATTATAATAATCCAAGCTTACATCAGCTGTAGTTAATATTATTGAATTTTTGTACTTCAAACCAAGTTTTTGCTTAATATTATATCTTATATCTCTGGCTTGTTGTTTGGGCTCTCATTATGATTATCTCCTTTGTTTTCTTTAGTTAGGGTATCTGTAATACTGGTGTATTAAGATGAAGATCAATTATTAATCAACGCCGTTATTCTTAGTAAAAGGTTGACATTTTGGATCATTACTTCTTATATTCAATTTTAATATAACTTATTTATTAAGTCATATAGAAATGTTACAAAGTACAGTTATTGAAGTATAAACATGGTCACAGTAATAAGGCTTATGAAATGCTTTAAAATAAATCGTAACTATCAAGCGAGGCCGAGATCAAACAAAGCGTGGAGGAAAAGTTCGAGAAGTATCTGCTGGGTGTGACCGCAGAAGTTCCTGGCCTGATACGACTGCAAGGGAACCACAAGCGACGCGACTTCCTCTTCAATTTCTTCACGGCGGTTAACGGAACCTTTTTTGAAGCCCTCCTTAAGATCGTGGCATTCTTGCCACCTTGTGTTTATTTATATCTCTTTGTAACTTACTATGTGCTATTCGCGGAAAATAGAGCACTTCGGAGGCCCGAATTACTTTTTCTTTTCAGCCATTTTTTAACCCTTAACCACCTTTTAAAATAAATGTTAAGTAATAAACCTAGTTTGTATATTCCACCGCACTCGGAAGTGTGCCTAAAGTGTAAAGCTAAAATACATTATATTAATTGACCCCCAAGGCGGATTTTACCCCCAGGTAGGAAAGGACGGACACCCTTGCTATCGAGACAGGAAAAGAACGTACTAAGTACATCATTATAACATTAGTGAGATGTCCGCACAGCGGGGTGCCGTACGGAAAGAAAAGGGAAAATTATCAGAATAGGGGCTTTTCAGAAATTACAATTTTTTTCTCGGAAAGTGGTACAGTTCTATTCTACTAATTACACAAAACACGAAATTACTACCCTTGAAAATCATTTCTGGGGAAACTCCAAGCTTCGCTAATACGTGACTTCTTCGCGGTCACCACCTACAAAAACAACCGGTGTGCCTTGAATCACTGTTTTGGGGATTTACTCCCCTGCTGGCGCTGAGAACTCTAGTTTGGTGAGTAATTTTTGGCTACGCTTGAACAGTAATTTTATTTGCGAGGGGGCTACACTTGTTCCTTAAATTGTTATTGTGCCAAGGGACGTTCTAGCAAGACAGTGACGAGGGCAATGCTCTCGGAGATTAGTGTCAACCTAATGTAATGTGGTCAGGCGAGAGTTGTTAGCAGTGTTATACTGTTCTCGCGGTTGTCAGCGGACCGCCGAGCTGCTTTGACACGCGCCGCCACTCTGGAATTAAGGGCGTAAGAATCGCGGCGTGGGTAAAAATCGCCTGCTACACCTGTGCGAGCTGCAGCACGTAACAGTATTTTCGATCGTCTGTCATGCGCACAAATCAAATGGAATTTGTTCGCGTACATGTGACGGACGAATACGTAGCGAGTACCCCGACAGTAGAACCCGAGCAGCAGGACTTCAGAAAACTTGGAAGTTACACCGTGAATAGACTGTAACAAGCATAAATAAGCCCTTTACGCAGACTCCTGTTTAAACAGCACACACCTTCCACGTGTATGTAGGAGGCTTTGTAAGCGCTCATTATATCGCTATCCGCAGTTACGCTGTCGTGGAAACTGCCGGGGACACATTTGCACGGGCTGTGAAGCCGCGAGCAGATAACGCACTGACGTGAACCGACATACGAGCCTCGAGTCACGAACGACGGGCCGAGGTTTACACGCAGTTCCACGTCGCAAAGAACCAGGTTCGTATTGACTGTTCGCGGTTAACTGAGCAGTTTTGAAAGCCCTGCTTAGGATCTACTTTTCTTCTCATTTGGTATCCTTTCGCCATGTAAAAATTAACGTTATCATGGACCGTCTCACTTTATTCATGCGTCCTCGAAGCAAAACAGTGGCATTTTTAAGAAAGCAAATAATGTTACTTTAGTACGTATTTTCGCGGTTTCTTCACCCTTTTTGAATGAAATATTTGAAATACCCCACCATGTACGACGTGACTGGTTTTTTCCTAAATATGTCGGGTATTACAGGCGTTTTAAACTTCTGTTAACATAAAAGTAACTATTTTTATTTAAATAGAACTTTTGCTTATATTTTATCTATAACCTATAGATTTAATTTATAATTAATATGAATAGAAACAAATATATAAAAAAGGTGCGTTGGTAAAAGTTCATACCCAAATTTTATTACACTGACACCCGAGTACTCACGAATGCGGTACGCGATGCCAACTTGGTGTAATTTTCTAGATTCGGTGAAGCTTTGTTTGCTCGAAGCAGAGGAATGTCCTGGAAGTAGAACTTTAGCAGGGCTTCATAAAAGTTAGAAGTAACTATGAGTGGAGTGTAATAAGCACATTCACACTCTTATGTGAACAAAACGAGAAACACTGATTTCTCTTGCCATAAATAGCTATAAAAATTACATTCTCAATGCAACGCAACTCTTGGAACCACTTTTATTATTTCGCTGCCAACTTAACTGGAAGCAGCATCCCTGCCTATGTGTGCTGCAGCATGTAAGTCTATGTAGTCATTCCGTCAGTGACTTTTTTTTCAAAGGTTGATTTCTATAGTGCTTACTTTGCCGTGAACAGCTTTTAACAGCTCAGCTCTTCGTTCAAAACTACTTAGTAAAAAACAAAATAATAATTAATATCTTGCGTTTAAGGCTATTCACGATAAAGTGAGCACTTTTGAAATCAACCTTAGAAAAAAGTCACTGCCCCTACCTGCATATATTTTAATGGGCGCAATGAGTGACATGCGCCTAGTAGTAGTTGGTAACAATGCGGAGGAGAAAGTAGTTCTATATATTACCGTCGAGCCAAAAGTGTTAGGTAACAATTTGTAACTTAGATGATCTCTCTCGCTTTCGGTATTTAAGGGATCGAAGTGTAAAATGTGCAGATTTGTACAATAATTACTTTTCTAATAATTTCAAAGTTTCACTTGACCGACGCGTGAATAAAGTGACGAGACCCTCGGCAATGTTAATTTTACATAAGGCGGAAGAACACACAACGTGCATACAAGTAGAACTTAATCAGGGCTTTCAAAAGTGCTCATTTTACTGTGAACAGCCTATACACGACTATGCACAGCAGGCTAAAAACGGAGGGACCGCCATGATCGCAGTGGGATTCCATAGCTTGGCCACGTGACGCGACGCCATAGCAGTCATGGTCACCATGCAGTCTGGGAGATGATAGGACGAGATTTCTTGCAAAAAAAAAATGGGAGATGAAACACTGCAACTCGCCCCAGGATTTTTTTATTCACAGGAAAAATAAAATTCAAAGAAATATTCACATCTCAGTTTTCGAGTAAATTTGTTCAAAACAATTACAGAGGCTGCCTGTCGTGTGCGTGTGTGTATAGGCTGTTCGCGGTAAAGTGAGAACTTTTTACGGTCTTGCTAAAATTTTCCTTTCAGCCAATTTATATTATTACACCACTTTTTAATATAAATATTGCTATGTGACTAATAAAAACCCATGTATGCATTTCATAACTCTCAAATGTTAACGTGTGAGGCTGAAATAAAATACATTTAGGGCCTGAAAAAGTGCTCAATTTACCGTGAATAGTCTACAGGATGATTTGCAATTAGATCGACAAACTTCGGGAGGTGATTCTTCATGAAAAAGTAAAAGGAAAACATATGTGACACTTTACTCAATAGTGATTACCTAATCCGAATATTAAGGGTGGTATGAGCTCTTAAAAAACGAGATTTTAAACCGTATTTGTGCAAAATATCGGTAACGAAGTAAAATACAATGACAACTCTCGGAACATTACTGTATGTTATCGGCTCAAAATCTATTTTTTTAAAGGGCTCATACCTCCCTTAATATTCGGTTTAGGTATAAAGTGTCGCATATGTTTTCCTTCTATTTTTTCACGAAGAGTAGCCTCCCGAAGTTTGTTGGTCTAATTGAGAATCATCCTGTATAGTTAGGTGAAACTAACAGGTCGAAATACCCTTCTCCCGATCGAGTGTCACACTGAGAAATGGATGCAACTATTCTCTGTCTCTTTTGTACGAGGAAGGGGACAGTAAAAGTTGCAATATATTTAGGTACTGACATTTATAACTCAGTTTACGATGGTGTACCGGCTGTATTCTACGTCATAACGTATGTAATTGACGAATCGAATTCTTGCTGGGCTTTGGTGTAAGTCACTAAGGGTGGGAAACACTGTTCAATTTACAGCCATTCGTTACAAAATAATGTTTTTCTCAGTTAATAAAATGTTTAGGTTTTTGCGAGAATTTTCTGTAATTTCCCGATAAATCTAATATGCCCCTAACTGAATATTAAGACTCATTGGTTAGTTATGCACAGATTTATTTACCTTATCGCTATTAATTGAAGAGTGAGATTTTTCCATGACTTCAAACTGTACTGTCACAGTTTATTGCATTCTGCCTAGAAACGTTAGGATTTATTAAGTAATTTTCATCATAGATGAACTATAGTTTGTCTGTGTCTACTGAAATAGTTGACTAAGGTTTAATGTAAGGAAAGGCGGAAAGCCTTAACTACGCTATAAAAAGAAGAAAAATAAACTAATAAATAAAATCAAATTGTTTAATGTAAGAATAAATAAATTTTCAAGTGGGGATGCTTTTAACGGTAGGAGTGAAACCTACACGGTGACAGGATTTCAATATAGAGGCCATAGTTGCCCGTTATTCCTAAAGTGTGAGGTGAAATAAAGACGCTAGGATGAAGCAACGAGGAAACGCACTGGAGCAGAAGACAGGAGCACTCAGAAAATACACCAGTCATCAGCAACGTCCGCCATGTTTGGAGACTCGGTTCTCTTTCCGCCGCAAATTGTAATAAGAATTGAAATATCTATACAACAAAATTAATTAAATATAAGAGAATATAAGCATGATTTATTATTATTATTATTGATCCTGGATTGTCGTGGAGGAAGGCCGGTATGCTGGCTGCTAAGACCCCCCAGTTTCAAGCTATAATCCATTCGCGCCTATTTCGACCTTTTCTGAAGCCTTGCTAAAGTTCTACTTCCAGGATATTCCTCCGCCTCGTACAAACTAAACTGAACTAAATCTAGAAAATTACACCAAAGGGACAATACACCGAATTCTTGAGCACTCAGTGTAACAGTATTTTGTAAGAGAACTATTTCTCGGCGCTACCAACACACGTTTTCTTAGTTTTTAATTCAAATTATTTATAAATGAAGCATTATAATGTATAGATAAAATAGGAATAGCATTTCAATTTAACAGAAAAAAAAAGCAACGTTTATGAACACAAGTATAAAACGCTTGTGATACATGACATATATTGGAAATAACTGAACACGTCATACACGGGGAGATTTTACAAAAGTTTGATTCAAAAGGGGTGAAGAAACCACGAATAGATTATATAAGTAATGCCAATCACTAGAAACACTATCCCCTGTAAATCCACATAATAAACTTCAACCGACCAGTAAATCGGTGTAATGCAATGTCTGAGGCAGATGACTTCAGTGTAAATCGTTAGACAGCGCCGCTAAGGTGTTGGATAGCAACACACTCTCACTATTTCATGGTTAAGAGAAACACCGTTCAATTCACATATATAGGAACTGAATGTAATTTCATTTGCGTAATTGAAAGACTGGTGCCATAATTTTTGCTTAGTTAGATTTCAGAATGACAATTTTGCCGTTGTTGAAACCGCAGATAGTAAAAACCAACTCATTTACAGAAATCAAATGATTTGTGTTGACACAAACTATCACGACTTATTTGAATATCTCTATACAGCCGCACACAGCACCGTCGTTTAATATTTGTATTTATTGAGTATACGGAAACGTTAACATATTTTTTTTTTTATCCGAGTCCTTGAACTTTTGTAAAACAACTCTTTCTGAGCATACTTCTAAATGAATCAAGACCATTCTATTCAGCTTCTCTCGTACAATTTTTTGTAAATTGTTTCCTTTTTGTTTTATTTGTGGCTCCCAAACACATTAAAATTGTGATTTTGTCATACGAATATGCATAGTGGCAAAATAACTTTTTCAAATTAAGAGGGGGGGGGGGGGGAGGGGAACCTTTTTTTGCGTCCTACTGAAGAAATTTTTGTTTCTCTCATAAACATAATTTTGGTGCGATCAAGAACGTAAACTACGTGCTGCATAAAAACAGAGCCTATAACCGAGAAGGGAAGTTGAACGTATCAGAAATTCTTTATAACAACTCATGAGAGACTGTATCAACGCATCTTAGTGAACAAAAACAGCTTGGGTGCGTGCCCATTTGCTATAATTCTGGCGCCATTTACTAAATGAATGGAGGTGCAACTTCCCTGCCTCCCACCCCTTGCTGTTAACGTCACTGACTATGCAGAAAATGGTGGAAATCCTCCACTGGTCCCCCCCCCCTCCCCTTCCCCGGCGCGCTATTTTTATTTTCGCCTATCTTTACAAGGTGGAAAATCACAGACACTTATCGGACACTGTAACGTGCGGCGACTGTTGCATCATGCATCACCGGAGATCGGCGAGTGAAGTCTCTTAAAGGCCGTTCACCATACAGTGAGCACTTTTGAAACCAACCTTAGAAAAAAAGTCACTACTCCTACATGCATATATTTTAACTAGCGCACTGAGTGACATGCGCCCAGTAAAGTTGCTAACGATGGAGAGAAAGTAGGTCCATGTCTAACATCAAATTACAAGTGTTAGGTAACCATTTGTTATAATTTAAATTATTTCTTTCACTTTCTGTTTTTCTGGTTATATTTTAATGAATCAAGGTGTAAAAATTACCAGATTTGCTAAATATTATCTTTTCTAATAACTTCACAATTTTACTTGACCGACGCATGAATAAAGTGATGAGGCCCACGACAATGTCAATCTTAAGCGGAAGAATACACAACCTGCATACAAGTAGATCTTAAGCAGGGCTTTCAAGAGTGCTCATTTTGCCGTGAATAGCCTATACACGCGAAAGCTTTATTACCGTCTATCGCCGAGCGCTGCGTGCTGATAAAAGACAATCGCTTTAGCAACTGAACAAGCCAGCCGTAGATAGGCAGCGACGAGTATCTACTAGTGTGAAGTAGACACATGTGAGGGCGTGTGATGCGAGAATATGCTGGTTGGTGGTTATAGAAGCGGCGAAACATACTGCATGTACCTGAGAGGCTGCAACCCTTATACAGAAATTATTCGTTTTAATGTCATAACAGAAGAGTCAGGGTCATTACTGAAAATTTTTCTTTATTGTAGCATTACATTTCTTAGGCCTGTGCAAAATTTTGCACCTGATTGTTAATAGGTTTTTCCCTGGTTGCCATTCAAAGGTGAGAATGACTTAATATATTAAATTCTGTACTAAGTTAATTGTTGTATAAACATGCGTTAGTAGTTCATACATTGTGGCCGTGTCTCAACTCGAAAGTGTGCTCACTCTCACTCTGGCACACACTAGCGAATTAACCGGTCAGGACCTGTTCCATTTTCGCACTTTCACAACGTGAGACTAATTGCAAGATTAAAAAAGAAAGGCATTATTTTGATTATTAAGAATTTATAAATGTCGATTTTGTAACTTACTGCATTCGCACCCTGAATGCACGACCATTGTAACACATAAAATTGAGTTTTCGCAACGTATTTGTGCCAGAAGATGGAAACTATTTATCAGTAGACAAGGAAACACTGTTGCGAAATTTAGTTTAGTATTACTGGACGTACGGCATTTAAATGTGTTTTGCGCTTCGAAAATTTGTATTAATAAGTAAACGTTAGCATTTTATAATTACACATACATGGGTTATAAAAGTATTGAATGACTCACTGCTATATCCTAACACAGTTTTAAAACTTCATTTTCCCTTACTGACAAAGTACTTTTAAAACTTCGATTTCTCTCTGAGAGCATGCGAATGGATTATGTCATATTTATGTGACAAATATCAGTGTGCAATAACGAACGACGTAAGTAGAATGATGATAGCGAGCTGGGCACATCTGCGTTCAGCGTCGGAGCTCGGAGCTGTTCATGCTCTGTCATTCCGGTTGCCCGGCGGCCGTTTTCCACTCAAAATTTCCCCTTTCCCTCAAAAATTCCTGTTTTTCCTCTTAAAAGCACAGAGCCTCCCACTTGCAAAAACGAGCCGCAGAAAGGCAATTTTCAGCCAATTCGGGGGGCTTGAGAGGCTCGCTTCTCGAGGGCAGAGCAGTGGCGGCCATTGGTTTTATAGGCATAGGGTAAGTCAAATCGATACATAGGGTCCAGGATCAGAGTCAGATCTAACCATCAGCCATCTTGTTCGCAATGTTGGATGCCGGTGACCTTGACTTTGATCCCAGTGACCTTTGACCTTGAACCCAAACATTCCCAATAATCTAAAAAAAAGTATTTATAAAAATTATTTAAAAATGTATTTAAAAATTATAAAATTAATATTGTTAATGTTTGGCCTTAGAAGGGACGAGGGACTGGAACTGACCAGTCACCATGATATGACGTCACCCAACTAATATGTTGGACCCAGATGACCTTGACCTTGTATAACCTTGAAAACAAAAACTCAAGGAAAAATGGTAAAAACTGAATAACTTCATAAAAATCAGCTCGCTGACTTTTATGAATTTATTCAATTTTATATTTAATATTTTTTCTCGAGATGTTTTCAAGGTCAATCACTGTCATGGTTATAGGGTCAAGATCAAGGTCACCTGGGTCCAACATAGTGGTTGGGTGAGGTTATAACATGGTGACAGGTCGGTTCCAGTCCCTAGTCCCCTTTAAGTCCAAACATTTAAAATTCAAATTTTTTACATTATTTAAATTAATTTTATATGAAACATTGATTATTCTTTAAATTTTTTGGTAATTTTGGGACTTATTTGTGTTTAAGGTCGAATGTCGCTGGGGTCAAGGTCACATACATCCAACATTGCAGACAAGATGGCTGATGTTTAGGTATGATTCTGATCCTGTACCCTGTGTATCGATTTGGCACACCCTCTGCCTATAAAACCAATGGCCGCCACTGCTCTGCCCTCGAGAAGCGAGCCTACGAAAACCCCCGAATTGGCTGAAAATTGCCTTTCTGCGGCTCGTTTTTGCAAGCGAGAGGCTCTGTGCTTTTATGAGGAAAAACAGGAATTTTTGAGGGATAAAAGGGAAATTTTAAGGGAAAAAGGAAAATTTTGAGGGGAAAATGGCCGCCAGGGGACCGGAATGACAGTATTAACAGCTCCAACACTGGTGTGCCCAACTTGCTATAATTATTCTACTAACGTAAAATCACAATGTCATGCTGTTTTTCAAGGAGTGCCTCAAGAATCGATATTGGGTCCTTTATTGTTTTCGCTATTTAATGATCTTCCAATACGCTTTTCACATGTGAGCTATCATATTTATTCAGATGATCTCCAGATGTACATATCTTCAACTCAAAATCAAATTGTATCTACTTTTCACAAAATGAATCCGTATCTGGATGCGACTAGGAAATGGTCTGAAACTAATGATAAAAAAATCAATCGTGTAAGAACCCAGTGTTTAATAATCAGCTCTCCGTCTCTCGTTACTGCTGCCAAGAATCTTCCTTTGCCTAATATATTAATTAATGGGACTGTTATAAATTTCTCCAGCAGTATAAAAAATTTGGATATCATAATGGCTGAAACACCATCCTGACCTGCTCACACAACATATACTTTTAAAAAGGTCTATAAAACATTGCATTCCATAAAGCACTTTAAAAAATCTTCTACTGGAGCGAATTAAGGCACTCCTCGTACATGCACTTGTACTTCACATAATTAAGTATTGTGATGTAAGTCGTTACAAAATGTATGTTCCAGCACAGGGACTGGGGGCTATGGAACCTGTGAACCCGACCACCATATTGAATTCCCCGCATTTCGCACTATGCTTATATGTAATCATAGGTCATACTTGACCTGAGGCTGTCAGGGTGCCTTGGAATGAGGTCTCCCCCTCCCCACAGAATGCGTGAGAGGGGAGTGTACACTTTCGGTAGGACAGAAAACTTGACGGAGCACCCAGAGAACACCGACCAGAATGCCAGAGTAGGAAGTGCTGTGAGGGTGACTCCATACACAAGGAGTCAGCGCAATATTGTGGATTCATCCCAGTCAGATTGTGCAAGGGCACTTTCGGGGTGCGAAAGTTAGCTTCATTGTGCGAAAAAACATGATTCTTGCGCGAGATTTGGGTGGTTTTGCAGTCATTTGCGATGATTCTGGCCATTTTCAGTGCAAAAACAGTTTTTTTTGTTCGGAATACAGGAAATTCAAGATGGCGGTTGGGTATACGGGGTCCACAGCCCCAGCCCTTGCACCAGAGTCACTATTTCTATACTATGTTTCCCTCGTGTCGTCATCCAAGATGGCGGTGGGTCGTCCGCTCGTCCTGCAGCCAGGAGCCACTTGTGCTGGATCCCCCACTTTTATACTACTGATGTGGAGTTAGAGAGGTGACAACATATGTGTATGTTTTGTATATAATCTTAAATCCAGAGGCCACCTCAGTGGTGTGGTTTGATAAACTGTGCTGGTTAAACTCGCATAACAGAAGTAAACAGCACTCTTTACTGGTCCTAAATAAAATCCTGCATGCTGATACTCCTGTATGCTCAGGGAATCGTTTTAACTACCTCTCCTGCGCTCATAACTTTCTTTCTACTCGCTCAAAATCGGACAGTAAACTTTTAATCCTGTTCCACCGAACAAATTATTTTCAAATTCTTTTACCGTTTCAGCAGCTCGGAATTGGAAAGACCTGGGCCAGAACATACGCGATGAGGGTTCTTACCATCTGTTCAAAAAGAAGTTGGTGCAGAGGCTGATGTCACACTATTGTGTCCTGTAATTGGAGCACTTTGAATGCATGGTTGAATGATGCTTTTGTTATTTTTTATCATTAATTTTGTTTAGTACTCTTATGTATGCAGAAGTCTAAACGCTTTTCCAGCTTAAAGTGTCTGTACTGAATATTATAATTGTGTTTGTCACAAGCATTTGAATCATAAAGGCCTAAGTACTCGCAGTTTTGATGTTGTAACTAATTAGTGTTCTATTGTATCATTTGATATACAGGGACCTATTTGTTACGTATGTATGTATGTGGGCCTGTTGTTCAGTTATGCGTTTGTGTAAATACCCTATAGTCTTGCATGTATATGGTTAATATTTTGGCCGAATACCTGCAAGTTCATCAGTGATTCATTTACTAGTTTAAACTTAATAATGACCTCTTAAATTTACATATTTTTCAGTACTTACATATGCACGTCTTTTTAGTATAAATTACATGTTCTATCAAAGTCTAGTAAGGACTAATAATTTTCTGCAGTGCTTGTTGATTTGTAAGTATTATTACAGTATTCTTTTTCGTCTAAACCGTAATAAGTACGAGTGCATAAAAAAAAGTGGTTCAGTGCAAGAGAAGGCAGATATGCCTTTACTGCCAAATAAAGAAAATTTATTATTATCATAAAAATAAATATTATTATCACCATTATTTTACGCTCATATGCCATATATAAGATATAACGAGTTAAGGAAGTCTTGCATTCGAGGTGCGAATGAGAAAGAAACTTGCGATCTGAGACGGCGTCAGATGACGGAAGCGTACGCCTAGGTATAGGCTGTTCACGGTAAAGTGAGCACTTTTTAAGGCCCTTATAAATTTTTCCTTTCATCCAATTTCCATCTACCTGCTGCTTTTTAATATAAACATTGCAATATTACCAATAAACAGTGTATACATTTCACCACCATCAAAATTTAATACCTGAGGCAGCAATACGATATAATTATTAGCGGTTAATGCCTGTTGGGAGGACCATAAAAAGTGCTCACTTTATCGTGAACAGCCTATAGCGGGGCTGGTTTCATCCTGCTGCAGACTTTGAGTTTGAATGAAAAAGAAAACAGGAATGGGACGAGGGATGTGTATCCTTCTCAAAACGTCTTGGGCAAGCTCCTACCTGTTTCGCCCTGTTGAATGAAGAGACGTTACAAGTAGGCGAAGTGGAAAATGCATGCGTGCGTGTTGTACACTCCACTCACGGCTACTGCCAACTTTTCTGAAGCCGAGCTAGTTCTATTTTCAGCATATTCCTCCGCCTAATGCAAACAACAGAAAATTACACCAAAAGTACAATTCACCGTATTTGTGCGCACTCAGCTTATTAATATTTTACATGCGAACTATTTCTTACTAGACGTTACAAACACACCTATTTTCTTCCTGTATTTATTCATATCGATTTAAAATAAAATGGGGGCCACGATGACTGAGCGTTTAGACTGCCCACCTCCGACCAAGGCGAACCGGGTTCAATTTCCGGCCGGGTCACTTCCGGATTTTCGCAAGTTGGGATCGTGCCGGACGATGCCGCAGGTCGGCGGGTTTTCTCGGGATCTTCCGTTTCCATTATCCTCGTTGTTGAGAGTGGTATGGGCCTTCGAGCCCAAGGTCAAGAAGCGGGGGAGCGATAAGGGCGACACTAACACGCACGCCTAGTGCCTCATCGGTTCTACGGGCAAGGCGTGCAGTGTTTCCGTCGTGACGCTGTACTTTGCAAATTAGATCTGTAACAGTGGAACTTTAACTACGCTCGTATGTTTGTACTTTTCTCTTGCCGCTTAAGGAAACTGCACAGGCAAGCTTTAAAAATGCAATATTCAACCACTTTCACGGATTTTTATCTCCAAGAATACACTTAATATGACAAAAGTGAGAAAAAAAAAAATAGGGCCATAGATTTTTATTTTTTCTGACAAAAAGTCGTATTTGCAGAACCCTTATTTAACGAGATACACGTATTCGCACAAACAATTATTTCACAAAAAAATGTTTCAGTCCATCCTAAGAGCTGCTTAATCTCTCAACTCAACTTAAAATGAAATATAAGATTTCATAGATAAAATATACGCAAGTGTTTAAATTAACGAGAATAAGACGCTATTTATGTTAACAGAACTATGGTGGATTACACATTTAGAAAACCACCAAAAACATCATACATGGTATGATTTAAAGGCTTGAATCAAAATGTGTGAACATAGTGCTAAAAAAACTATAGGCAGAGGACGTGCCAGGTTGCAGGTCTCGACACGTACTTCTCTTTTCCGCCGACACAAAAAAAAAACGTTGAGAGAGGGAAGGGTGTTGCGACCGCTGAGCCAACGCGTTGCCGAGAAGCGGGGATGATTAACGGCCCTTCCCCTCCGAGCAAGAACTGACCGCATTCAAGGACTCCCCTCCCCCCTCCAAGTTATCATCGTCCTGTCCTGCTATCGGCCTCGTCTCGTCAGCTGTCCGCAGGATGATGCAATGCGCGCGGCACAGCACGCAAAGATTTGCCCCCGGGTGTGTGGCGTGAGTTCTAGTAGCTTCTTGGAGGCAACTTGCAGCGTGATGTGCGGCTAGTCACGTCACGACAGCTCTTGCGCCTTCGCTTAAGGCCACGATCCTTCATTTCTACAGCTCTTGCGAGAATTAATTGTTTTGTACCCAAACGGGAGCCGATATTGTAAAATCCTCTTACAATTTTGTTACGAATTGTTTTTATTATGTAGTCCAATTTTTCCAACACAAAAAAGTGTATACTTTTATCAAATCAATAAAGTAACGAAAATTTTGTTTATTTATTCACATAAAAATATATATATATATATATATATATATATATATATATTATAATACTTATGAAACTAATGTAGAGTCCTGTGCGGAACTTTATTTAATTTAGACTTTCTTTACACTGACGAAGTTATGAATTAATGCTTTTCGTACTCGCAAGCTAACCACGCATGACTTAACTGTATACACTGAATTAAAATTATCAAGAGATGAAACACAAATAAATTTGCTACATACCCCTAAGGAATAAAATATTGCCAGCACGATAAAATATTGTACGCAATTTCAGTATATTTTTGTAGTCAATGGGACACTATGTGCTGTATGCAGATTTAGGTAAATGCAGTCTATTTAAGCATGACTTCAGCTTGCATTGTATACTTATGCCAGAAATTTTATATGTGAAATGTGTACTCAATTGTTAGGTGTTTATAAGTGTTGATTAAAAAGGCAATATTTTGTGAAAGTACTGCTCTGAACAGAATCAAATAAATTGATGTGCCATATGCATAGTTTTATGTGGTTCAGTTTGAATAAAACTTTAACTTAAGTATTATTTTAACAATTTTCTATATAAAACATTCAGCTAATGTAGCTACAGCTGTCCATACAATGTTGTTCAAGAAGTTAGTATTTTGAAGGGAGATGCTTACTTTGAATCACATACAAATCAGCTATGTATATGACCGGATATTTGCACGTCCGTATTCCCTTTATGGCTTCCTTGCTTCTCTGTCTCAAACGCGGAAAAGCAGTTTTTTGGAAGGCTGGTCATGCAAAGATTTTCAAAAGGTTTCTAAATCAAAAATATTCTAAATTATCGTAAAAATGTTTGCCTCCACTGCTTTTACATTAAAACACATTCCCACTGAAGATGAAATGAGAGAGAACCAGTTTGCATTAGGGTTTGTCCACAATCAAAAAACATAGGTATAGATCGTAGGACGTATCAATAGAACATTCACACGACAGAATTATTGTGTAGAATTGATTCACAATCGAATACTTAACTTATGTATTATACTTAGCCAATGAAATTTTGCGATGAGTCTGACCAGTGTGTGATGTGTTGAAAATAAGCAGAGATTTAATATAATTAGAATTTTTGCTTTAAAATCTTAGTTTTTCCAATGGTAAAGATGTGAATAATCTTAAAAAAAAAAAAAAACTTCTGCCAGTTTATTATCACCTATTAATTTTTCTAAATTTACATCTTGTGATAGTTATTCGTTCCTGCAGCACAATTGTTCTTCCATTATAAATAAACACATGCATTAAAATTTTTATACTATGTTATTGTTTTAGGGTTGAAACAAACACAGACAGAAATTTAGCACAATATAATTTATCACGTAATATTACACAGTATTATGCATGGATGTAACATATAGAGCTTATATGAATTTCATTTTGAGTGCTAATAAAAATATGTTTACGAGCTTATAAATAGATAATTGCCTAGTTAATTTAAACATGGAATTTATTTAAAAGGAAAATGCTGAAAACACACAATCTAGAGATGACAAGTATTGGAAAACATTTTACTTAAAAAATGCTGCCACTGGCAGTTACTCGGGATCCCAAACAATAGAATAAAGCTACTGGTGATTGTAATCACATATGGCATACACCAATTACTGCACAAGCATTTCCTCTCGAAAGTCACTTGTGTTGCAAATATTTTGCACTTTTATTGTGGCGTGTTCCAGTTGGTGCATAAATATTACACACTCATTTATGGCAATCACGTGACACCACATGCACTTTTTCAGTTTTCATTGCGTACCGAGTGCTCACCCAGTGGAGTCAATTGGAAAACGCCAATAGAGAACAGTAGAACGCACAAATTGAAGGTGTGGTAGACTGAATCTTCTTTATATTTGTGCACGTCCCCAAAGTTTCCTTAGTTTGCCTATAGTACTTTCAAAATTTATGTTATGAAACTGTGGCATGGCATACGCTTACGATTAGTTTTACAAATGATTCCGAGGTCGCAGTTGTATAACTCACCTACTATGACGAACCAGATAACATTTAGGCACAAAAAAAATTTCAGACTCCTGATAAATGTCTGCAATAGGCATAATTTTGTGCAAATATTCAGCCTTGCCTAGAACTTATTACCCATGGGATCACATACAATCTACTCCTGGTTCAGTATTTCAATTTTACCAAACTAGTATAAAAAAATTCTACTGTCCCACCTCCAATAAGCAAACTATGTTATATCCCTTTTCTTTACCTCCCACATTCAAAATTGTTTGCATATAGAACTCAATTTAGACAAGCCATTTTCGCCAGTTCCTTGATGCCACTTCTTATTAAATACATACTGTATTAGGAATATTGGTACTGAAAAAGCTGTGGAGTACAGCAAATATATTTAAAATGCTACTTTCAACCAGTTGCATTTACTAGACTAGTCTAGTAAAAATAAGCACTCTTTTACATCACAGAGGTCACCCTCCCACAACCATGATAATTTGTAGATAAATGCTTACACATGTTCATCAGATACACCAGATGAAGGGCAAATAACTACATTACTGACAAAAATTAACTGATACTTTTCTTCAAGTTTCATCATTTGTACGGGATACATCAGAACAGCTCTTACATGAACTACTCTTGTCAGTATTAAAGAGGGAGGGGAGAGAGAGAGAGAGATTGGGAGGAAGGAAGTATATCTGCTTTGGTGCAAATGTTCGTCAGCACCTGAAATATACTTCCCAAACATCACTAAAAATATATAAAGGACAGGAATCAGAGTACTTGTCGATAGGCACACACACACAAAGTAGGCTGACAGTCTTTTCACGTGATTATGTGACTGCAACGTTTCGTTTTAGTAGCCTAGCGGCCTTTTTGCAATCCAAACACATCACTACATACCATTGATATCTACCAACTTCTATTACCTGTATTGACGTGCAATCATCTGTAATGTGCATAATCCACTTATGTTTTCAGTACAAGAAAAAAGTTAATGCACTCACAATATTTACCAAATGTTGAAAAACAAGGCAACAGCACATAACCAAAAACAAAAAGTTCCTTAGCACTGAAAAGTGTTTAAAAAAAAATAATGAGGTTATAATAGAAAATAACACATCATTTAAATAATTATTCAAATTTTTATTGTCTTTTTTACATATTTTCTTTCTTTCTGATAAAGTACAAAAAGCATATGAATAATTTCTATATGACAACATTAAACTCTTATGCTGTACATGAAAGACTACAGATATCCCACTATCAGAGTGGAAAATGATTTAAAGAAATTGAAATACTGATCAACAAAATGATTTGAACACTACTGTAATGGATGTAGTAATTCAAGTGACAAAAAAGGCCCACACAGAATGAGTAAAACAGAACTACAAGCACTAGTAACAGTAATAGAAAATCATCCCCCCAGGTACAAGTCAGCCTTTTCACACATTTGTTACACAGTATTAACCATTCAGTAGAACCATCTGTTTAAAAAAAATAGTGGGGGGACACATATCACAATGCTTTATATATCTAAATTAAATATATATATAATAAAATTCTCACATTTAATCTATTAGGAGTATTCCATTGCATATATGTTCTCTACATATCACAACTTCCTGACTAAGACAACAATTCCACTCGCCCATAAAAATCTATGAAAAAATCTGTAATAATAATTGGAGCAAGTGGAATTTTTTCTTTGCACATAATTCATAATGAGAAATTCCAATTTAATGCAACTAAAATAACACCTCATTAAAATTTTTTTTCTTAATTTTATAATCGGTTAAAATATACATAAATTGATATTAGTATGTGCACTAACTGGCACCACTAAATTACCATACTATCCTCACACAATAGCAATATGTTCTAAGCAGCAGCACTAATACTATCTGGAGAAAAAATTGAGATTTCTCAACTACTTTTATCAGCACAGAAATACTTCATTACATTACAAGTTCTGAGATCATGGCATTGTAAAGTTACTGTTGACTGGAAGAGCAATAAACTTACAATTTCCACAGCAAACTAATGTATAATTAAAAAGTAGAAAAATATCTGAAGATACCATAATTTGAAAAGGCATGAAATCGAGAGACCAAAAAAAGCTTTTCTGAATAGCAAGAGGTGAACCATATGCCATATTTGTGAACACTAACAAGAACAGAGGGAGAAGAAAACTGCACCTTCTACCTCTTAACCCATCCACACATTTCACAAAATCAGATTAAGTCTTTTTAAAACAAAAAAAAACAGCAACAACACAACTTTGCACTTCACAAAATTCCTAGTATTGCTTTAATCACCTCAACAAATAAGCATACTGCAGCAGAAATTCAACAAAGCTGCACAACAGTCACCTCTGGCCTACCATTTCACTTTCAAACCTCTTGTCTCTCCACCAGTCACCAATTCATATTTCCAAAATTGGGAAAAATCTGTAAGGAGTAATGTTATTACCAATAAAAAATTTAATTTCCATAGAAAATTACAATTTATTTTAAGAATAAAGATACCGAAAACTCTCCAAAATATATTAAAAGTTTTTTTTGTAACAACTTGCTAAAAATAATGGCAAGATTTGTCAGTGCAAGTTTTAGTAACAAGTTATAAGTAAACCAACATGAAATCAATTTTTTTTTAAATAATTTGTCATTACATTTTTTGCAGTCGTCCATTTATTTGCACACACAATCCCACGTCTTTGTTAATCAAATCTTCCCTCACCTACAATTGAATTTGTTTGGCTCGACGGGTCTGAATAACTGGACGATTTTAACCAGCTGCAGTATGGGACATTTTTCAGTCTTGACTCTCTGATGAAAAGAAATAAACAATGGGTGGGTTGATGGCGGGAGGCTCCAGTCTCCAGGCAGTTCTACTCCAAACAGGAGCGGTACAACTTTTTCTTCTCCAGGGTGAAGCCCGGGCTGATCACAATTGTGCCACCCCTCGTCAAGTTCCTGCAATCATCAACCTTTTTGTTAATCTCAACCTTTCACGTATCTACACAACATTAAAGAATTGTAAGGTTGTGCAAATATTCAGAATAACTAAATGAAAACGAAAAATGGCAGCTTTTCTTTTTAGGTCCAGAAAGAAATATGGTTGACAAAAGTCATAACGAAACGAAAATTCTCAATTTCGATGAATTTTTGGGTGTTCAATGAATATTCATTTAGTGCACTAACAAAGAAAATTTTTGCCTTTAAATAACCTTGTTCGTTTTCTTCATTATTTTATAACTGCAATAACTTATATAAAATTAAAATGTAGGAAAAACCCACTTTGGTAAATACTCCATATCCTACAAACTTTTGGTTTGATTAACAAATTTGCTGTGACTAACCTGCTATAATATTAGGAAATTCGTTAAGCTTTCAGTAATGCTGAGCCTTAATGATTTATTTCGTTTCACAAAAGAACATAACATATCTTTCATTTTCGTTTTGTGAGAAAAAAGTCGCATTTGCACAACCTTAAAGAATTGTGAATGTTTTTTAGAGTCAGCTCAAGTTTTTATATGTATCTGAAACAGCATAAATATGTACAACATGGTGGTTTCAGCAAACAAGGAAACTTTCTCCTGTGAAATTCCCAGTATGCAGCATTTAACTTTTAAGACCTACAGTATTTCAAATTCCCCTTATACGGGTTGCAAAAATAGAACAGTCTTAAGGTCAATTCCTAGGAAGTATTGATATAGGTTGTCGAAATCACTTCCCTAAGTTATCATGAAATATGGATTCGAAATCACTTCCCTAAGTTATCATGAAATATGGATATCTTAAAAAAATTAATAATTTATGTGAATTTTAAACACTGACAATACAAATTCAAGTTTATATTTTGATAGTTGAGTCTTGCATCAATTTAAATTGTTGCAAAATTTACTATGCCCAAAACAAAAGTTATGTGAACACTCAACATACAGTAAAATTTCAAAAGTACACAAAAGGATGTTAAATGTTACACTTAATACTGTAAAGACACTAAACATATCCTAATGATATTACATCTGCTGGCAATTTGAATAATGTACCTTATTAAAACTGAGCTCGAAATACCGAAATTTTACTGTACAAAGGAACGAATGAAGCAGCCAAAGAGTGTGTGTGTGTGATATACATATATATACAATTATTATGAATATCTCAACTAAAGCAGCAAGCTGGCTGGTGTAATATTGACTAGGATCTTAGAAAGCGAACTCACTTGAGGAATTGTGGCAGCAGAGAGTGCCAGGACGTGGAGTCTTGCTTCAGCGTGAGGAACAACTCGAAGGTGGAGACAGTGTTGGGGTCGCACTTGATGGTGCCTATCCGCCTGCACATCTGCTCCGTCTCGAAGTTTACAAACAGCGTACAGCCCCTGCAACACGAGACAAGGTGTAAAATATTAATAAAATGAATTTATGGCATCAGTATTTGTTGAAAACCGTTCTTGTATCCACAAAATCATGTTAAAACTGAAATAAAACTTGCATTAAAGAAGGGTAGTGTTAATTAGATTTCTCTACTAAGAAGGTTCTATTAGATCTACACTAACTATATTGTTGATGGTTTAGAGAAATCAAAATCATTGCAACCGAAAACAAGTTGGTGCTGGGGAGGGTGGGAAGCACTGTGCTATGCGACCACAATCTAACTTAAGGCTGAGTTGTAACCACTGCTTCAAAAACCTGCATCTGAGAATAAACCAATTTCCAAACAATTTTTGTTTTAAATTTCTTATAAATATGGAAAATTTTTCAAGTCTAAAAACATAACTGGTATCCAAATTAATAACTTTGCCTATCTCCTGGTGAAACCCCACACTACCGTGACCAGGGTTGGAGGTCTCCAACTTCAGCTACAACCAAAACGTTTCCATACACGGAAATAATTTTAATGTTCTAATGTATTGGCAAACCACTTGTTCCCGATACAAAACTATCCATATAATATATTCATTGTTTCATATCTGTGTTGCAGGTATCCATCAAGTAAAGGGTACAACTCGAGACCTGTGACAAAAATTAGTATATGTAGAATGTGGTGTCATTATGTACACATATTAATTTTATAATGAATAATTTTTTAAAATTAATATTCTTTACATACATTGTTCTTAGGAACGAGTCCATTAAGTTGGTTTCAAAGGAACATGAAATATATTAATAAACCTCTTTCAGAAACACTTCCCAATCCCCTCCTGAAGTACAAAATATTAAGTAACTAGTAAAATGAAAAGTTATTGCTGAAATGAAGACAAACTCGTAGAATTGCTGAATATGACAGGCTAATAAAGACCGGCGGCACACAAGGGTGTTGGAGGAACGAACGCAGGTACTGACCTGAGACCACAGGGCTCGTTCTCCGCCATGCGCAGGACGTCGCGCGCGACTCGTGGCAGCAGGTCAGCAGGCAGCAGTACCTCGCCGCACGCCAGCTGCGCAGACTTGGCGGCCCGCAGCTCCTCCTCCAGCCGGCGAGCTAGCGCGCGGGTAGCCGCGCCGTCCTCTGCATCGTCAGCACCACACCAGCCCACTGCGGCACACACACACACTCCCGTTACTAGGCGCCAACATACCTTACACCTTCGACTTTCTCTACCAACATTCCTAATACCTACTTCAATACCGATAATTACTAAATAAAGCTTTACACAACGCAGAGTAAACCAATTTACAATGGAAATATTTATCATAAACACAAAACATACAGACCACTACGTGATTTTAATCAAGACTAGAAACCCCCATGGATATTCAGCGTGAGGTATTGTGTAAAACCAATGGAATGTGTGCCTCTGTTATTTATTTCTTTATAGATTGGAGTGGTCCGGGACGCAGCACAGATGTGCAGAAGATATTGAAGAATTAAGATTACATTTTGAAAATTCTTTATTTTATATTTGTTTTAGAATTCGATAATATTATAATACTTTGATGTTTTAATATTGTTTTGTAATTAAAGTGTTCATGTTCTGACTTGTCCGATGTCTTTGTACAAACTTACAATCGGAAAAA
This sequence comes from Dryococelus australis, assembly GCA_029891345.1. Taxonomy (NCBI): domain Eukaryota; kingdom Metazoa; phylum Arthropoda; class Insecta; order Phasmatodea; family Phasmatidae; genus Dryococelus; species Dryococelus australis. Next base: position 282,491,105 of record CM056994.1, read on the forward strand.
GAAACCAAATGGATGCAATAAATAAAATAAATTTCAAGTCTAAATATTTTATTAAATATCATTGGTATCCTAACTAATAATTTTCACAGTATCTCCTGGTGAAACCCCACGCTACCAGATGGAGGTCTCCATTAGCTTAAACTACAACCAAAAAGTTTCCATATCCCTGAAATTATTGTTCTAATGTAGTAACAAACCACATGTTCCTGATACCGATTTGTCCATATCATATGGTACGGTTGGTTTTTAACCGTTTCTTTCCCATGCGACTTGACAAGCTTCAAAAAATGAAATTATACAAAAATATACGTAAATCCAAAATAGCTAAGAAACCGCCTCCTTAAAACAATGTTTGAATTACCTACAGAAAAAATCTTAGTATGAAACTTTCAGTAAATTCAATTTGCAAAATCGCAAACATCTCTTAACGCTGCTAAACATTAATACTCTATCAACTCGAACAGACCAAGGCACTGCAGCGGCAGTTTTTGTTCATGAACACATTTGTAGATAACTGGTATTTCTAAGTCAATATTATTCGCTGTTGGTCAGTGCAATAAAAAATTGTAACTTCCATATAAGTATTAATACCGATTGGGAAGCATTAAAAACTTCCAAAATAAAATAATCACATCAAGTGCTTCTGCCAAGTAAATAACATTTACAGACATTATTGGAAACGCATATGAAAATATTTCAATCATATTACTCAATACCCTAATATAATAAACAGTTACGAACAAGCCTTGTGTTATAATGCCGTTTAATCAAAAACATCAAAATTGATCAACTCTGCCACAAAAATTTTCTGGGCCGCGTAAAGCTGCTGCAGAGAGTAAGTAAACTTCGCTATGATACATCCCCAAAAAATAATCCCAAATTTCACAAACGTACCTCGCAAATTGGAGAAATCCACTCTAACTGGACACGGAAGCACTTCCATTGTACTGACAGGTTTTAAAACGTATAAAAAAAAATATATAAAAAAAGATCACGTCGCACTACAAGCTTAAGCGCGAGAGGACTATCACAGATACAACAGCCACCTCAAAGGCCTGTTGGCGAAAACGCCGGTACGTCTGTGAAGACCGTACTTCGTCCTCAACCGAACTACCTTACTACTCGCGGGCGCTTCATCGACTGACGGGCGGCACAGCTGTTCACGAGATTATAACGCCGACTTCTAAAGCCCGTCCCCCCCTCCACAAACTACATTTCCCCTCCACACCAAGGAGAGTGGCTACGTGCCTAACCGCTCGCTCCGGCCGGCGTACACAGATAGGTGGAGGGAGTTGGTGCTGTTTTGTGAAATTGTGGTGGGGGGGGGGGGGGGGAAGTGTTGCCTGGCTGCAAGGAAAAAAACCGATTTTGATTATGCTACACATATAAGAAACAAACTTGCAGTCTTGCGTGCCCGACAAAAACTATATTTTCGCGCAGATTGCTCAAGATAACGCAATATATGTATATAATTACACGACTGATCTAAACAAAGGCTTTGTCGTTCTACTTCGTTTGACACGAGAAAATACATTATCACTTTCAAACAATTACATCAAAAATAAATTAAACTTTCAATATCTTTCCCCCGAAAAGACTTTTCCTCGAGATCAAGTATCTCTATACAAGCTTCTCGTTGCCGGCGCCAATTTTTTATTTAATTTCCATCCAGTTTTGACTACAATAGTATATACACACTGTGTTATAATGTAATATAGGGCTTGTCAGATAACAAATATAGTTAAAAAAATACCCACAAAGAAACTGAAAATAAATAGAGTAGACATAATTCGTCTGAAGGAATAGGAAGAACACAACGTTATGAGAAGAAATGCATATCTTGTGACATGCCAAGAAACTGAGTATATACCATGTATATTAAATAGTAAAAGTTATTTATATGAACTAACAAATAAGCGAAGTATGATTTTCACAATTAACAGCACTTGGTAGAAGCGAAATAACCTACACCAAAAACCGGGAAGGTTTACAACTAATTTAACACATTAAAATTCATACAATAATAGGTACACAAGTACATTTCATAACATTAAATAACAAGTTCTCTGACTGAATAAACGTTTCACATTAACATGACCAAAGAGAATTAATAAGTAAAAACAACGTTGTGAAAAAAGTGGAAGTCTACGGGATTTAGTTTGTGGTAAGCTACATTATGTGTGCTAAATGTGCCAGGAGTTTTCCAAATTTTATACAACGCGTTTGCTTCGAAGTACACAGACTTTTAACAGATCTGTGGATACCTACAGATTGCCGGCCGGTACTCTTGACATGACCGACACTTTCAGTCAGTTGCATCAGGAACTAGCACGCACGCTGCAAGACAGGTCTATCTCCATATTCAACACTTTTTCTTACAAGGCTTAGTGTTATCTCGCAGCCATAAACATTTCGCGCTTTTGAAATATTAACTACACCCAACGAAAAAAAAGGGGTTATTAAAACCATTATCACACTGACCACGTATGCAATGGTATACGGCGCGACGAATAAAATGTGTTTAAATTTAATGGAATTGTTAACAGTTCAAACAAAATTGAACTAGCCATGAAAAGTGCTTTTAACACACAATTTGCTACAGCTGTGCATACTTAGTTATACAGGCGCTACAGAAAGAAAAACTAAGGTAACGGGCTACGTAATAAGTTTTAAACAGCAAATTATATAGGAATCGCAGCCGTATAGTGTTTAGTGTACCATGCACAAAATACACAGTAAAGCAATTTCATTAAAGTATAGACGAAACAGCATTTTATACCACTAACAAATTTATAAACACAAATGGCTAACTCACGGTAAAACACAACTGTCTACATGTGACGAGAACAAAATTTGGGTAGGGCACGAGGTTATTTTTTATAAAGCCACGCACGGTGCTTAAAAACGTCCAGGGTTCGTCAACTCGCACCGTCAAACCAGTTTTATTTACACCCCCCCCCCCCCCTTCTCGTAATAACGCCACATGACTACATAAACATTAATAGAAATTCAGGTAACAACCTAGAATAGTTAATGCAATTAAGTCTAAGTACCTGCTTCCGAAATCGGCTCAACCCGCCACTTTTCGCCCAGATAGTTAATACAACACATTGTTATATTCGCCAACGGAAAATTCCACCGAACCCTAACTTCATCGATCAGCTGGAGAGAGTTCACAGCTGAGAGACGTTTTGGGTCAAAATCGTTACTTCCCAGCGACCTGTAAAGACAAACCTGCGCATGCGCCAATTTCTTTTGTTCTTCGAACAACTACACATTTGAAACATTCGAAATTCAGGTATAATTTTTAAAAGTGTATTTTCTTACAATAAACGCTTTTAAGCAGAAAAAAACCGACCTAGTGTTGTTTAAGTTCAATTACTATGTATGAAAACTGTGATAAGATCCGGACAAAACAACACACACAGTAAATAAGGGGAAAAACTAAAGTGGTAAGTGGTGGTACTCACATTCATTAATTGGGACGTTGAATCGTTCCGGTTGAATCGACTCAATCACCTCAGATGACATCTTCTGTTTGGTCGGAGAATTTTGATGTTGTAAGATGTCTGAAATTTTATTAAAAACGCCATGAAGCCTTGAATCGTGGTGAGGTGTATCCTCCAAAAAATGTTCGATTTGGCCTCCTCTCATCATGATGTGAAGTTAAAAATACCGTTATAAATACCAAAAACGACAAACGCCGGTTTACGTTAATTTTCGTTTAATTAGTGCTTAATGTTAAGATATGGAAGAAGAGGAGTTAATTTTAATATTTCACAGTCGACGCGAAAGCCGTGTACATACACCGGTCCGGGTCCGGTACCAACAGAATCCCCTACTCCAAGGCACGAAGATTTCACGTCGACTGACAGTTTGAGAATACAGCGTCTTTGGCATTGCCTCCTCTGCCAGCTGATTTAGGTTGAAAAGTAACATTCTATTGGCCGCACACATCACCAATGAACAAAGCTGTTGTAGCACATTCCGCCAATAGGAGCGCCTGGCAACAGGAATCAGCTGATCCTGTGCTAGCTGCTTCCGTACTTTATTTTTTCTGCAATTACTTATTTTGAATCGAAATTTCACATCTATTATGTACGCAATTATTTAAGCCTATTGCGGAAGAATGACTTTCTATTTCAGCTGATTTTGGCTTACAGGGCCAACTATAAAGCTGCTCTAAATATCTTGTATGCTAAAAAACTTGTTCAACCACCAATACCTAATAAAATCTCTTCATTATGCTTGATCTGCATGCTAAGCATGACTCTCTTAACAATAAAAGTGTATTTTTAAAAGTATAATTTCATATTATTATTTAGTTTTCGTTTCGGTTGACACTTATCGATTGTGTTTTGTTTTATGTAGCGCTGCCAACAGCAGAGTTGTTAGGAAAGGTTTCTATAACATGTGACGTGTTTCTTATTCACTAGCAGAGAAAAATTATAATGGAATATTTTAAAAGTGGCCTAAAATCAGTTTTGGGTGCTCCAGTCGAAGGCACTCAGCCCACAGGAGCAGAAACAGTAAGATATATTTTTACCGTAAATTAACTATCTAGGCCTATGCGATGCAAGAAAACAATCTACTCCTCCCCCTGTTAAATAAGGCAAATAAGGGAGTAAATCTAATTAATACTTATATTTACGAATATTTCAGATTACATTCGTCTTCCTGTACGTACCATTCAATATCATGGTTTGATGTAAAGCAGAAAAGCAATCATAACCTCTCAAATGTGTTGGCCGTTACCAATATCCTTTAATTTTTGTTCAGTGTCCGCACTATGTGCTTCAGAATACAGGATGCATTTCAAGAAGAAGATTAAGTTATAAATATAAGACGCACATTGATATTTGAGAAAACAACAGCAAAGGTAATTCGAGGGTAGAACAGCATTTACAATATGTCATTGCAAGTATATTTATTTCTTAGACTGTTTTCTGTTTTAGATTTTAATGTCGCCGTTAATTAGTAGGTTGGAATCCCATTGTTAATCTATTAAGCATTTTTAGTGCCGACCAAAAGAAACAAGGAAATTCCTAGTTACAGCACCAGAAACTCGCAATAGAACACAATTTTGGGAAAGATTTAAAATATGTGGAAATAAGGTCTGTAATTAATTTACTAGTTTAACAATAGCCTATTAAAAATGGAAAAATGTCTTTAAAGTAGTAAAAATGTGTGATGACGATGTGTTGTGTAAAATTCTTTCTTTATGCATTTGCTTACTTTAGTGTAAAAACCAGTGTATATAACAGAAATACAATTCAATCCCGTGGAGCAAAGCTCATGGGGTTCTTTTGTTAGGGGATACAGAGTTTGAGATGGTGTACCAAACTAATGGTAATAAGTATAGTACACAAAGAACATAGTTATGTTCTACAAAGCTTATTACCAATAGCTCAATAAAATATGTAATATAGGCATAATAATATATGTAGAATTGACACAACGAAGTAAATAAATTAACACTCTTAATATCCAGCTAGTAGGTACACTTTAATAATCAGTTTTAACAAGACTACTGTAGTGTGGATTGTTAAATATAACATTCTTGAATACAGCTGTTGTAATCATCATACCGATAGCACAAAAGAAGCCTTTACATTAGCTTGAAAGATACTTATTCTAAGCTGGGGCTGGATCCAGAAAGTTGTGGGGGAGGAGAGGAATTTTGTAGTCTTGTTTTATTTTGTTTTAATTCAACTATTCTGTAGCAATAACTCTGTTTTTCCCCAACATTTCTATCCAGTAGGCTACGTGAAGTTTACATGTTTACGGGAATCATAATATAGCACCCGAAAAGACTTATGTACACGTTAAAGCATAATGTGCTACATGTTATGTATAATGTGAAGCAGCCATCGTAATCCTGGCCTTAGAGGCTTTAACATGAACATAAATGTCCTAGTGTGTTCATACTCAGGTTGTACACTTTGTCAAGAAAGTGTACAACCTGAGTATGAACACAGTATGTCAAGAAAGGTTCATGTGCATTTAATAAAGTCTGTAAGGATGTGTGGCAGTGAATTTGAACACAGCCAGTGATACAGCTGTACAGTGAATAAAGGCAGTGTAGCCCTTGTACTTTTGTTTTTTATTGAATTTTAGTTGCAGTTGGTGGAAAGTGCCATGTTTTCAACTCCAACATAGACATATTGTTTATTTAGTTACAGTTTTTCTACATTTACGTGTTGTTTACTTACCACGATGCTCACTTTTGCATGCCATACCTGCAGGGCTGCAGCTGATAACTAATAATTACTACTAACATCAACAATTGTTGATGTTATTAGTGTGATTCATCAACAATACACACTGCACCTAATGGCTGTAAAGCCTTATTTCCTGGCAGACATTCTATTCCATCTCTTTTGCAAATTTTGACACTAAGCTAAATTACTAGGCCTAGCTGTATTTTTGTTAATATCTGTTCAGAACACAGTGTTTTTATATTATTTAGTGCCATTTTATTCATTTTTCCATGACATTATAGTGACTTATGGCAAAATGTCACTGAAATACAGGAATGTAAGTCGGAGGGGGTGGCCACTCCGCCATGGCCTTGCCCCCCTCTGGATCCACGCCTGCTTGCAGGCTATCCTGAAGCCTGTCACATAAAACGTTCATAAACTGAATGTGCCATAATTGTTTTTAAATTTGTAAAATAAAACATAGAACAAGGAAGAAGATGATAAGCAGGGATATGTACAGATGGGAGGGACAAGCGATAGAAGAAGCAACAGAATATAAGTATCTAGGGATTGTACTGCAGGGAGACCTCAGGTGGAAAAAAACAGGTAGAGAGGGTGGTTGCAAAAGGAAGAAGGGCTCTGGGTATGCTGGGAAGGGTGCTGAATGGAGTCAGCTGTGAGGTGAAGGAGAAGGCGTATGGCACACTGGTACGGCCAGTGTTAAAATATGCTGCAGCAGTATGGGACCCGTATGAGGCGGTGGTGGTGCGAGAACTGGAAAAGGTGCAGAGAAAGGCAGCAAGATGGGTGAAGAGTAGGTGGAGAATTTACGGGCAGGATGATGAGGAAGAAGGTAACTATAGGCCATCAGTGATGAAAGAAATGGGGTGGAGCTCATTGAAGGACAGGAGGAAAGTTGAACGGCTAGTCATGATGTACAGGATGGTGAATGAAGAGGGAGGATGGGGAGGGCTACACTGCAATCTAAGTAAGGGGGTGTTTAGGGGAAGAGGAAACAACAGTGAGAAGCTTCAGAGGGTGTGGAGGAGAACGGAGCGGGGTAGGCAGTCCATGCTTGTGAGGTCTGTGAGGGAGTGGAATGTTTTGAGTGAGGAATTGGTATCTGTGAGAGGGGTTGGTAAATTCAGGAAGGGAGTGGAAAAGGAGTTGGTTGGGTGAAGGAGAGTTGAGAGAGCTCGTCACCGGGCGGTAGCCTAATTGCGAGTATGTATGTATACACCATAGTATACTTATGTTCAATATATTAATTAAAGAAAATGGAACATGTACATTAGTACAGTATACAATAATTGTGTGTAAATTAAGCATCGCACTGCATACAGTTTTTTGTCTGAGGAAAGTTATTTCTGTTCAGATACGGTATCTAAGTAGACCCCAAGGTTTGAGTATTCTTAAGAAGTGCTGTCAAATTTTACTAAATAAGAAATGAAATGTTTGACAATGAGTTTTTTTATAACAGATAGGAACTAGAATATTATATTAAGGACCTTTACACACTTAGCTGATATCGTGTATGTTCTTTAATTTTTATTGTGCTGTTATCTTTATGTAATTATTATTCTGTGCTTTACATTGTTGTTATGTTGATAATTTTTAGTATAATCCATTCATGGTTACTTCAGCCTTTTACGAATCCCTGCTAATGTTCTTCTTCCAGGATATTCCACCGCCTCGTGCAAACTAAGCTTAACAAGTCTGGAGAATTACACCAGAGGGACAACGCACCACATTCATGGGCACTCAATTCTAATGACATTTTGTATAAGAACAGTTTCTCACTAGACATTACCAACACAATCAATGATGCATTATAATTTATAGATAAGATATTAATAACATTTCAATTTAACAGGAAAAAAATAACTTTTATGAACACACGTATAAAACGCTTGTGATACAGGGTGTATTTAGGAAATAATAAACACGTCATACATGGGGAGATTTTTCAAAGGTTTGATTCAAAAAGGCCAAAGAAATTGTGAATGGACTATAACTGGGTACATTGGGTAATACAGATAAATAAACAAATTGACACTGGTACTTACAACTTGCAAAGGTCGAACGACTGGTGGATCGAGTTCAGTCTTCAACCTTACTGGATGATCGTAGAGATGCATGCCGTGCTCTCAAGGCACTCTCTCGCAAGTATCGCATTGAAGTTGGGGCACAAGGAATGGAGGCCTTACGGCAAGTGCTGGAAATGGACAGAGGCGATAGTGAAATAGTGGGATATGCCCTTGACACATTGTGCAACATAACTGCTTCTGAACCTTTTGAAGAGGAAGGTAAGGTGTAAATTACAGTTAATGGGTAAGTCGATAGTGTTAGAGGTGTGTTGACAGTTGTATCTAATTATAAAAACAGATGAACATGATGGGCGAATGTGGCCAATCTCCATTTAGTGAAACAATTCTAATTTGAGATGTGCTTCCTTTTTTTTAAATGTTTGGAGCTAAATAAATAGAAAGATAATTTTATTGCTTATTAAACATGTTGCATGCAATAGATCTCGTCATCGACATTCATAAAGAATGTTTAAACCTGTCGATACAGTCTAAAAATAAAAATATATGTGGGAACAGTATGTCTTTAAAATAACCACACATTTTCAGTTTTAAGAAATCTTGATATATATTGAAAATATTATTTTAAATCATTTCAGTTACAAAAGTTAAAATTTTTCTGTTCAAATTTAGTTGTGCAAACCACCATTACTAACTGAAAGTTATACTAAATGAGTATAACTACTATGTTTACATAATGCATCCAGTAACAAATTTTTACTAATTTATAATATAACACAACTGATTATTCCAGATTGATAACATACCTGAGCATTTGAAACTAGAAAAGTTCATCCTTGTTACTGTTGCTGTGTGTCTGTCAGTATTCAGAATTCAGAAGCCTGATGTTAGTGCTTATTGCCATGCGCAGTTGTAGCTAGTCTAGCTAAAGACAAACAGTTTAATTCTAATGTATAACACTGTTTTGTTTTATTGATGTGCTTACAGCAATTGTGTCCAGGTATTAACACACAGAACATGTTTACCCTTGTAGTTTGTGCGAGATTTACATTCTTGAAAATGTTTTTTCTGTTATTTTATGTTGCCATTGATTTATATTGTTTATATGATAAACTAATATGTTTATTTTATGTATGATAAAAGGTAAAAAGCCTCATAACTTCATTCATGCGTCAGTTAAGTGAAACTTGAAATTATTAAAAAAGTAAATATTTGAAAAACCTCCTCATTTTTGCACTTTGGTTTAAGAGAAAACATAGTTAAGAAGAGCTTTAAAAATATTTATGCAATGCAGCCAAATTCATGCTCTGTTTATGTTCTTGTAGTTTTTGGTAAAAATTGGTTTTAAACCTAATTAATGTTTTCATATGATTACAGAACATCCAAATATCAATTCATCAAGCATGTCAACAGTAGGAGAACAATTCACGGAAATATTTATTAAGCAGCCAGACAATGTTGGATTAATTTTGGGCTTCCTAGAAGAATACGACTTCCACATCCGCTGGCCTGCTGTACGACTGCTGACAAGTTTGCTTGCCAACAAGTATTAAATATTTAAAAATGTTCTGTTTATTCTTTTGTTGTGTACACAGTTTAAAATAGGAGGACCACTATTGATACAGATACCAATACTATATGTTCACTACAAAATATGTTCAACCATAAATGTGTCAAGAACTGTTGAACAAATCTTGAGCTTTTGTTCTCGTAGTGATTTTTGTACAAAATTGGTTTTCCGTAATCTTATTACGTTCACTGAAATATTAGCAAGTCAAATGTGCATCCTTATTATGGTCTGGTCTCATTCAGTATATATCTAAATTCCTTCCATTTTTAAAAAATGTATTTATTTTTGGGGTTGTTTGTTAAGTGTAGGGTTTTGTGACTGATATTGTTGTTTTTACAAAAGCACATTCAAAAGTAGTTTCTCTGCAGACTCACCAGGCATAATGTTCACCATGTTTACTGCAGCACGTAGAATTCAGAATTACGTATTTGTGTAATGGGACGGGGCTTTCCGCACTTGACTATATGCGACCTTGTACGATGCTAATAGTGTGTTGCTTGGTATTAATGCCTTGAGGAGGAAAAAAGTACATTTTTGATGTTTTAATTTTTTCCACTTTCTGGTGAATTATTAGTTGCAATTTTTTCCAACTATGTTGTGATGATTAATTTGTAAATTGCTTTTATTTGTCCTGCTAACAAGTGCACTGGAGCCAAAAATTTTGTATATAACCCACACTGTACTATTATTATTATTTTTCATAATTGACTTTTGTCATGTAAAACTAAATTCCAAATATGTGTCGCGCTTACTCTGCCTGGCAGGGCTCGTCCTTCCTCCCGAGATAGTCATAGTCAGAGTCGTGTGGTCGTCTGACTTGGCGACACTGAGGGACTCATCCTGTGGGGAAGATGGGACTAAGTCTGCTGGGTGGGGAGGCACCTCTGAGGGGCTATCCTTCAGTGTTGTTCTGGCCTCCTAGCTGGGGCAAGGGTCTGTTGCTTCTCCATTGGCTTGACGAGACTCATCCTTCCTTCCAGCTTCATTAGTTAGCGTTGGGGTTGGGTAGTCTTTCCCTTCCACCTTTGGTGCTGGATCGTTCTCGGAAGCGTTAGGTTGGTCTCTGAGAGTAGGAGGAGAGGCTCTGGTTTTTCTTCTCGTAGTCCTTTTGGCGATTCTTGCAGCCTGGGCGGTGTCTTTAGAGGTTCTCGGTCCAAAGGAGACCTCCAAGATAGCAAGGACCACTCAGTGTCTGAACTGCCTTGTCTCACTATATTGTGTCTCTGGGTAGATTTGGAAGTGGTGGGCGGGATGGAATGGTTTGAAGTGTTTCCCCAAAGTGGGCGATAATTTCCTGAGGTGCTGGTGTACCCTTTTTACCACTTATGTTGGTTCAGCTCAGGTTCTGGGCTTTCGTCCACATCCTTTTCCTCAGTCTCCTTTCATCCTCTGTAGTCTTTGCTCTAATCTTTCTTGTATGGGTTCCTCGGGTTCAGGCAGGGACTCCTCTTCTCCCTACTCATTGTTCCAATTACTAAGGGGCATGTCTTCGGTTATTCTGGTTCCAGTAGAATGGGGCCTCATTTACCCTTGTGTGACTTACAAACCCTACCCTGGTCGTCTTCTGTCCAGTACACGTTTCCTTGCAGTTCCACAGTTGTGTATGGCCCATCCCATTTCTGGGCAAACCGCGTTCGGAACTTGTCTTGGGCTCCACTGAGTGGGTAGTTTTTCAAGAGGACTTCCCCTCCTATCTCGAAGGTTCTGATTGCAGTCTTCAGCTTGGTATTTTCTCTGTTTACCCTCTGGACTGCTTGGGCTTTCCTAGTGCGGGCTAAAGTTTCCACGTGGACTGTTTCGGATTAAGGCAGGGTCGGAGGGTTCATGTTCCCATTGCCAGTCTCCTCGCCATCATATGGTATGGCCTAGGATCAGTTGGCTGGGTGTGATATCTATGGACTCATTATTCCTCTGGCAGAAGGCAAACAGAATATCTGGCAAATGAGTGTCCCAACGGCGGTGGTCTTCTCCCACGCTAAGCCGGAGGCTCTTCTTCAGCTCCTAATTTTTCTGTGTATGGGGTTGGCCTGTGGGTGGTAGAGGGGGTGGTCCACATTTCTACACCCTATTTATTACATGCTGTTCTCCATCGGTGTCCGGTAAACCTGGTACAGTTGTCTCTGTCAGTGGGGAAATACCTCCAGCTCGAACTTCTATATAATTCCTAGAGTTCCTGACTCGGAAGGTGGGTAGTACAAATTAAATTAACGTTGTTTACATCTGTACACCGACATTTCTACTGATAAATGTTTGGATTTTTATGCTATGTTTACATTTTTGACAGTCCTCAATTTTATTTCTGTTTATGGTAACATGAGTATAGAATTTATTTTAATATAACTTGTTAATGATTTCCCCAGACGTTAAATTTAATGAAATGTAAGTATTTGATTTTTGCTATAGTCTCAAGTAGTGTGTTTATGATGTTTACACTGATTTATTTCTCTTGTATGATTTGTGTATTGTTCAAGGTAATTGTTTAGTGCTAAGAGGAATGTTAATTACCTATAGTTTACTTCTCAGGAAGTTACACTAACTTTGATTGCAATAACGAAGAAGGAAGGTTCTCTTGGCGATGCCCAGGGTCGCTCTAATCTACCATGCCATGTAAACGGTCAGTTTGCTGCTTAAAGCACTCACTTTAATTTAAATTTTATTTTGATTTTTGACTGCTCAGCATATGTCCGAGTGATGTTGGAGAGGCATCACACATCACAAGTCAGTAAATGTGTGCAGGTGGTAGTAAACACCTACAAGAGCTAGATTAGTAATTTTAGTGATGTTCTATAATCTCAACACCAGGCATTAGGATGCTCAAACACTTCAACCTGGAACAGTAATGTGTAAGACTGTGCCTTGGTACTGTGAAATTTTGGTAACATCTTACTGTTACTTTATCAATCTGTTTATTGTTTCCACCAAATGGAAAGTGTTGAGAATAATTTTCTGCATGGTAATGATGTTACTCAGTAGTCCAGAGGTACGACTCAACTCTAATGCTAGCCACTATGATAACATATCCAGTGAAAGCACAAACGTTAAAGAATTAATTTGAAGTATTATGTGCTGTAGAAGAACTTTTGCAAAAAAGTTACAGAATTTATTCACGTATTGTCGAAGTGTAATTTTGATTTCATGGCCAAATGGAGAGCTGGAATTAGTTCTGTGTAAATGCTCTGAGAATAATGAACTTTATTTATTTATTCCACTAATGAATTTCATTGCAAGGGATTATGTTTGTTGTTTGGTTTTATTTCAATGATGGTGTCTTATTTGTCCAAGAATGAGAATTATACTAATTTATTTCTAGTTAAGTAAATGTTTCCTGAAATCATTAGTTGCTTGTCTAATTTAAGTAGCATTGAACCTAATGATATGTCCAGTTGAGATACCTGGGCATCTCCCTTCAGCATTTTCGAGCCCCGACTGAATAATTTCCGCATTTCCCGTGTAAAATAACTACGTGCAGCAGATTGGTGTTGGATTACCTTTAGAAGACATTGAAGTTTTGTCTACTGGTGTGTTAACCTCGCCATCCTTGCCGAGTGTCGTCCGTTAACGCAGGCAAATGGGCTTGCTGATCAACTGGTTCTGCAAAGCCAGGAAGCCTGCCGTCTTCTTGCATGTCAAAATACATACTGCCGGCACCGAGAGTGTCGTGTCACCGCTAACTTTGGCCGGCAGCGTGATTACGTGATTTGTGATGTCGCTGCTTTCTGATTCGTCCCCTTCGCCAAGTGTCAGCGGATTTGCATGATGTGCATAATGAAGACCAGAAAAAAAAAATTAAAAACAATTTTTGGTTCCTGGGCATGCGTAAATTCAAAACATAGATATTACATTGGCTAATAAGCCCAAAGTAAATGGAATATTACAACTGTAATGTTGCAATATTTCTTCCCCAGTAAAGAGGGAGTGTAGAAATTTGCTGTATAAATGGCCAGGCTGGGGCAGTGTCTGCATATTCGGCTCCTGTCTGCGTCATCATGATAATACAATAAGTATTGTATTAAGTGACCTATCTGCCCAAAAATAAATATGAGTATTTTGTATTGACACGTTTTGTGATAGGTTTTAAGAATGAAACATTTTATAGTCATAATATTGCCTGATTGTACATTTTCTTGTTAAAATATGAAGTAAAATACAAAATTGTGTAATGTGCCTTAAAAAGCCAAATGGCTTCTAAATATTTAATTACTTAAAAGATTTTATTATGCTCTTGTGAGCAATATTTTTATAAATGTTTTCTAATATCAAATTTGGGGCACTATATTTTTGTATACACACATTTATGCAGCTGAAATGAGGCCAAGTAAAAGAAAGAATGGTTTTCCAAAAAAGAAAATGTATTTTGCTATGTACATAAAAGATGTAGCCTATATTTTTGTATGATATAAAATTTAATTCAGAAAAGTTTCTTGTTTCACTAAGTGTGTAAAAATATTGCCTTTGGCAAAGTATCCCAGAGTTTCTCCTATGCCAATCACTAATTCTGGTGTATTTAATCTGAAAAAAGAGAGAGAAGTTTGCAGTAATATTTTTTCTTACTGTTTGCCAACTACTAAGTGGTTGGTGGTAAATGGACTTTGGACATTCATGGTGTTGGCACCTTCACTCACGGTGTGCTGGTGACGATACCCTGGGGTCTCACAGTGTTCAGTGTTGTACACTTCTGTAAACAGTTTATGAGATCATAGTATATTATTGCACTTACATTGTGAAGAATAGAAAATTAAATTTTTTTTCTTTCATACTGATGATAAGGTGTAGCCTGAATGTAATCTGGTACATATAAATTAAAATTATCTCTCTTAGCTTTGTTGATGGCCGAGCTATTACACGGAGGAATAAAGAGGTAATTAATGTGTGTATTCTCTTGTACACAGCATTCATTTTCAGCGCAAAATAAATTTTCCCACACCACCAACACAAACAAACATTCTAAAACACTAAAATCCATACCCATTTTAGAATTTGGCACATAACGTGTAGGCCATATATATATTGTATGCAGATTTCCTCATATCTGTTTGTAGGGGAAACACTTTGACCCATTGTGACAACTGGTCAGTAACCACTAAAATTTTCTAGTTCTCTTTGGTACTTCTGAGATAAGCGCTCATCAAATCTGTTGGGAGGTTGGTCCAGGCTGTGCAGGGACATTTGGGTCTTCCAGTTTGCGTAGGTATGGGGTAGGACTTATTGTGGCAGCACGTTTTGCAATTAGTCATGTATTGGCGTATGTCCTGGCTCATGGTGTCCCAGATATACCTCTCTCTGATGTCTCGCAGAGTTTCCTTTGTCCTCTAATGTCCGGATTGTCAGTGGTGGTGTTGGCAAAGACCAGGTTTGAGCTTGCCCAAATCCCAGATTTTCTAGTCTGCTCCAATATTCCCATTCTTAGACCATACTATTCCTTCCCCGTAACTTGAATCTTTAAGGCTGGTCCTTGATTAGATGTTTTTCACCGAGGTCCTGTTGTTGATAGCGATTCAACCGGTTTCCAATCATTTGTTCTTGGAGGCGCAGGTGTTTCTCCGGACTCTAGTGGGACAGGGGGCGGGGTCATTTGCTCCCCCATGGTTGGCAGGAGAGGGCATCAGGTAAATTGTTTAGTTTCCCTGGGCAGTTTTCTATTTCAAAATGGAATTCTGTAAGGAACATGGCCTACGTACTGAATTAAGTTTTCACATTTTTGGATTCATTCAACCACTTCAATGCCTTACTATCTGGCCTGAGGATAAAAGATTGTTCCTCCAGATGGTACGTACACTTATGCGTAGCCCATATAACCGTGAGATATTCTTGCTCGTTAATTGATACTTATGTTCCATGGAGTTCAACAGAGTATTAGCATAGGCGATGACTTACGGTTGTCCGTCAGTGTCTTCTTGCTAGAGTACACCTCCTAAGCCATCTTGGCAGGCATTGGTTTGTAGGTTAAGGGGCTTTCCCTTCTGGGGCCTATGTAGTGGGGTAATTTCCTTGAAGCTTTCTTTAATGTTATGGAATGTTGCTTGCTGTTCAGCACCCCATTTTCAAAGGGATTCCTTTTCCAGCAAAGCATTAAGGGGGTCTATCAATTGGGCGATATCATGTACAAAATCTCGTAGCCAGTAGCACAATCCAAGGGAGCTGGCGTAATTGCATCTTAGTGTAGAGTTCCATCCAATATAGCTCAGATGGACCCCACTTGGGGTTGTTTCCTTCGGGGTTACGTGACCCAGGTAGTCAATATTCGTTGTCACAAAATGACTTTTGAAGAGTTACACATTAGCCTATGGATTTGCAGTCTCTCTAACACCAGTTGTAGGTGAATGCAATGTTACTCATACGAGTTGGAAGAAATAATAATATAGTCGAAGTACGCAAAGCAGAACTGACCTATGTATCTGACGAGAACTTCAGCCAACGTTAATCGTTGAAAGGTAACAGGGACTTTTTTCAGGCAGAATGGCATGACCTTGAACTGTAACATCTCCCTTTTGTGGGTTGTGAATGCTGTGTACTTCCAGTAGTTAGAGTTTACCTAAATCTGCCGATACCCTGACTGCATGTCGAGGATGGAAAAGATTTTGGCTGCCCCTAGGTTTATCTCTCAACGTGTCGGTAAGGTTGATCGCTGGGGAGAGATAGGGTGGATAATGTCATTCAGCTCCTGGTAGTTAGTTTTTATTCAATACTAGCTACAACTCTAGAATTATTATAGTGAGCCTGACTGAGTGTTCTAGAAACCCTTTTTTTAAATTTACCCAGTTGGTTGTTAATCTTCTCTGGTGCTGTCGGTGGAGAGTCTGCGACATCTTGACCACAGTCCCAGTTGACCATTGTGTTCCCTGTCACCAATATAAATGTGGTGATGCCCGCAGTCTAACATGCACTGTTGCTCTTAACGTTTTTAGTGTGATGGTCTGGTTGTAACTGGTGGTGGTAGCCTACTTCTCAACCTGGTTCCTGCGTTTCCCATCAGCATCTGGCGCTTCTTGTTCTGTGCCATTCGAGGTGTGGTTGCATTTTCGCAGCGTGTAATCATTGGCTTCCCTGTCCTTTGCCATCTATCGGCCGGGTTGCTTATTCATGCAATCCTGATTAAAGCGCCTTCGTGGGCAGAATCAGCATCATGGTAGCGGTTGGGAAGTGGTGGGGATTGTGCAGTCTGTCCTTCGGTTTATTTTGACTTCTCTTTCACTTTAATTATTTTGGGACAGTCCAAGGCTGTGTGTGCCATATTATTCCATTCTGTTTCCCAGGCCCTCTCTACAAGCTTGTCTTTGGACTGCGGGCATGGAATTTGTAGCAAGTTTTGAAGGTTAGGGAGGAGCATGCAGGTGATGGCCCTTACACAGCTCTCCTCATTTCCTTTTGGGACAATTAACCAGTACATTTGCACTTTCCGTCTAATAAAAATCTCAGCTGCATTATTGGTGGTTTGGTATTGGCTATGGAATTCGGTGGTTAGGTGGGTTAAGACCTCTTTCCCTGAGAACTGCGTTGCTAGGCTATCGCATTATTGCAACCATTCTGTTATAAATTCCTCATATTGTCCCCACTATTCTTGGGCTTTCCCAGTCATATGTTTGCGCGTTCTGGTTACCCACTGCTTAGGTAGGATCCTGTTCACTCTGAGTTCACTTTCACACTCGTGTGTGAACTCGACAGGGTCTTCCAAATGTCTTCCGGCAAACTCTGGTAGCTGAGGCCGATTGGAATTTTGCGATGGCATGATATTACGGGTTACTGGTTCGGTACTCTTAAGCTCTCCTGCACACTTCACACCTATATACTAATCCTGGTGGATAATCCGCTCATCTGGCCACCCAATGCAACTGTGGTGAAACGTCTGCATGCACGTCATGCATCTAATTGTATTTATCCCGTGGCCTGAGCAGGTAACCCAATTGCAGTGCGCTGCTTGCTGCATGTGGCACTGCTTGTATTAAAACTCTAGACCATCTGTTTAGTGGAGCTTGTCGTTCCACCCCAAACACGCGTAGTCGAAATGACCCTGGCAATGGTTGAATTGTCTTAGGTGTTACTCTCCCCTTTGCAGAAGGCTCTTTGACACTTCTTGTCTCTGGGGCTCCATGGAGGTTTTGCCTTTATCTGCTACAATATCTTCTACTACGGACATTTAAAATGGTGATGTGGCTTGGGTGCCACGAGGTGTTTCCTGACTCTCCGAAGTTTGGTAATTTATGCTGGATTTCTCCCATCCCTCTACTCTTTCTTTGTGGGGCATGCTGACCTGGCCCTACCTGATAAACGTTGGGTGCCACAAAAATACTTGACGCGTGATTGTGGTGCACGCCATACAGGAGCAAGGTTTTTTAGTACATGTCATGTCGGGGACAACTGGTTTTAGACAAGCTGTAGTTAGGTGAAGTCTGCATTATTTTGCACTTGGCCTTGAGACCCCTGAGCAGAGTGCAATGGGTAGGCCATCTGCTGGGTACGAAGTCAAACTGTGCAATGTGAGGCCTCTTGATGGCTGCGGTAAGTGCAGGCATTGCCATACTTTACCCTACCCTCACCCGGCTTGAAGAGAGGCTATTCACTGGTCGCTGGTAGGCAGTCGCTAGGGCTCCTTGAGGAGGGTGAGCAGAGAGCACTTCAGCACATCTTGTGCTGAAGTGAAATGCTGAAATAAACTCCGTTCCTTGGGGATGCACAGCTTTTTATACCCCCCGCCGCTTATGTTGTCTGCTGAGGAGACTTTGTGTCATCCTTTGTCTTCCTCGCCAGCATGGCCGAGCTGCGCTGCGCCGCGCCGGTGGATTGCGAAAGGCTGGGGATAGTTTTCATTGTACGGTTGACCAGTATCTGATGCTCGCCTAATAGCAACTTGCTCTCGTTGCTATGTTTGGTATTCGTGTGTAGTGGGCGAGTATCTGATACTTGCTTAGGGGCAGTTCACTTGCATTGCCTCGGTGGGTATCCCATCCCATGGGAATTGCTAGGCAGAGGCGCTCAGGTTAATTAGCATTTGGGTGCTTATTTCAGCTCTCCTTGTATCTGATGGGGTCAAGGGAATCTATTAGCTGTCCTGCATGTGGCTGGTTGCTGGGTTATGACACTGCACGTAATGATGCACAGTCGGAAAAAAAGAAATTGCACCCGTACACTTAATGTGGTAAAGTTACTATTTACATGAAATCCTGTAACAGACCAGCTACTTGATAATAAATGATTTTGCCTTGTGGTTGCATAGCTGTGACTATCTACAAAATATTAAATTTTGTATTAAATTATTTAAAAT
Organism: Dryococelus australis; assembly: GCA_029891345.1. Classification (NCBI taxonomy): domain Eukaryota; kingdom Metazoa; phylum Arthropoda; class Insecta; order Phasmatodea; family Phasmatidae; genus Dryococelus; species Dryococelus australis. Next base: position 282,510,179 of record CM056994.1, read on the forward strand.
CTTTGACAGATGTTTGACAGCTTTCATGTGGTTGCATACAGGTGGCTTGTTGAAAGCAGATTAATTAAATTTTTACAGTGTGTAGCATTTTGTAGTGTGTGTGTATAGAAACTTTGTTATAATTTTCCAGACCAAAAGACATTCAGGAGATAATTCTTGTGAGTCCGATGGGAGTTTCAAAACTGATGGATCTGCTTGGAGACACCAGGGAAGTTATCAGGAATGATGTGAGTGTCATCTGTGTGAGAATGTTCTCTGTGGTTACTGGTGTCCAGTGAAGTGTTGTAGATTTTACTGTGCTGTGGTACGTTTGTAGTGTGAAATATTTTGTATACATAATTACAGTGGAACCTCTGTATTACCCTGCCTGATTTTACACTTTCCTGCATTTTACACACACTTTTTTGGGTCCCAATGTCTGTTTTTACAGCATAAGTTTTCCTCTTTCTTAGGGGTGTGCAAATATTCAAAAATTCGAATGGTTGCTAATAGCATTTTATCAACTATTCACATTTGAAATTTGAATACCAGAGTTACAAAATGTGAATAATTGTGTCCACAGATGTCATCGTAGCTCTCAGTTCTGACTCTCAATTGGAACATGGATTCATTTTTTTAAATTTTATTTTTCAGTTATCAGATAATTTTAGCTCACATCAAACATTAAAAAAAATTTACAACACACTTTTTGACATGTTAACTGGCAATTGGCAATAACTAAATCAATCAACAGAACTGTAACCAAATATACCAACACACTGACACTGAGGCTGATGCCATCTTGATTTACAATGCGTGCCAATATAGAAAATGAAATGTGTGTTAAGCGAGAAGCATTTCTCTACATTATTAGTAACACAATTTGCTATATTTGAATGAAACATTGTTTTTGCTTTTAAATACCTGCCATCGCAGTAATATCCGTGAAATTAGTTTTAATTGACAATATATTTAACATACCACGGAAAATTTATGCTTGCAACGTTGCTTGTCATGTGTAATGTTGACATTCGTAAACAATCATCCAAGCAAGATATGCAAATGAAAACGAGGACAAGTTTTCAACCGTCACGCCCGGCGTACTTTATTTTAATTGAAACCTTACTATATTTCATCCAAGTGATTGTATGATTGTCATTAATGTTTTTTCGTTACTCTAGAAACTCACTCCTCAACTCTAAGCCAAATTATAATAAGTGATTAAAGGTTTTGGAAAAGGCAGCTTTGCCGTATTGTTTATTATTTTGTTATCCGTAAGTTATTTGCTACTTTCACATCCTACTACTATATTTAGTGTAAGATGTTATTGTGATATTTCTGTGCCTACTGTTTTACAGCAAAGCAGGATGAAAAACGTGATCACAGCAAAATTAGAGGAATAGTATTTTTTCATATTTCAAGGAAAAAATCCATTCTTTGGGGGAAGAACCTTTTTTTTTTAGGGGGGAAGGGGGAGGAATTAGCCTTCTTTGGGGAAGGGCGAGGGGAAGAACTTGTTTATGCACCCAAAAATATTGCAGTTATGCATCACTGATAATACATTCAGTGTGTGCTCCTTTCCCTGATGTGGTAATCTATTGTATTTGTTAGAAAATTGGTGTTCTTTTGAAAACAATATAAATTTTATAAATTCAATTTACTTAACTTATCATAATTAATGGAAAAACAAAGTATTGGAGAATCATGTTCCAACATACATGGCGAACCAAGTTCTCAAAAGGGTAGTGGAATTTGGAATTTTTTCACTTCCAACTAGGAAACTGCGAAATGTAATACTTGTGATTTCATTCTGAAAACTCCCACAGGTAAGTTTTAAATTTGAATGAAAATATCTGTTTTGACCATTTCCAAGTCCTATTCAAGATAAGCTAGTGAATGTACACTTGCACTGCACAGCACAGCCAATTTGGTCTTAAATAGATCAGCTTTCCATTCTCATTCTTCAGTATGGCATATATATATACGCACGCACGCGCACACACACTCACCTCACTCACCTCACCTCACCTCACCTCACCTAAACTAAACCCTCAAACCTCAAACCCTCAAACCCTCAAAACCTCAAAACTCAAACACCATTTTTTAAGTGCTGTATTTTATGAAATTGTCGTTGCCTAACACTAAATATCATAAGCTAGGTTCTTTTCAAGCTAAAAGTGACAAATCTATTAACAATGCCCTTAATGGTTACACATGCATGTGGAATGTAAATTTAGATTGTTTGGTTGAGTGCATTTTATTTTATGTATCTGGTTTACTTTGAGCACATATACAGGCACATTAAGATACTATCGGTTTTTTTTTTTTTTTTAATTTACTACAATCTCTCTGATCAATCATTTGTCTGCAAGACATAAAAAGCAGTATGCACTGTACACTGCGAAGCAGAATAAATATACAGTTACTCAGTCAAAAAAAAAGTTTGCTGAAGAAAATAAAGGAACAACCACAACTTACCTGAAACCATCAAAATGGCCCCCAAGTTCAAAAGAAGTGCAATCAGTTACCCGTAAAATTACAAAGTTTGTAGTATCAGGTGTACATCCTTACAGTATAGTTGAGGAAGATGGATTCCGGTAGCTGATTGAAGATGCTTACCTGCGATATACAGTAGCTTCCTGCACCACATTGTCGAGGAATGTGGTACCCAGTTTATTCCAGTCAACAAAGTAACAGTTGAAAATGGAGACATGTGATGATATGCACAAAAATGTACAGTCCTTTTCTCTGACCACTGACTTTTGGAGTTCAAGAGCAAATGAAATCTGTGTTTCTTTAACTGGACATTATGTAACCAATATTTTTCAAATGAAATCAAAACTCTTAAATTGCTCCCACATGTTAGTCACACGCTGCAGTTAATGTTAAGGATGTACTCACAAGTCTTTTTTTCAAATTGGGAAAAACCAGTTATGTGGTGACAGACAACAGACATATGTGCAGCAGTAAACTCTATGTCGTGGAATTCAGTGCCATGTTTGGCCCATACACTGCAATTAAGTATTCATGATGCAGAAAATATGACACCAGGTGTAGAAAATGTCTGCAAGAAAGCTCATAAAATTGTTGGGTATTATTCAAGAAGCTCCACAGCAAGACATCGTCTCCAACAGAAGCAACGTCAGATGGGATTAGAATGTGTTATTGAAGTTATTCAAGACGTTGAAACGAGGTGGCATTCTAAATACCAGATGTTAAAAAGATTGCTTGTGCTTAAGGAAGCAATTGCAGCAGAGCTTGCCTCAGACCCAAACTGTAATATTGACAATTTAACAGCTAGCGAATGGAATCAAATTGATGCGATAGTTGAAGTGTTGGAACCAATTGCTCAAGCCACTGAAGAGACAAGTTCTGAACGATATCCAACATTGGGACTGGTAATACCCCTTTTGCAGGGCATTCAATATGTTCTGCGAAATCATGTTCGGCAACAAAAAACCTGGAACAGTTTTTGCATAAAATTTGTGCAAAGCTTTAAAGTCACGGTTTCCACTAGCAGAGCGAGACAAACTGTACCTGATGGCTACTGCTGTTGAACCAATGTTTAAAATAGAAGCACTGCCAGGCGATAGCAAAGTACTTTCAAAACAATACTTTCAAGAAGAATTTCGAAAGATGCACAATAAATTACAAACATCATCCAGAAAGAAACTATGCCAGCAACTCTCAATGAGGAAACAAATGCTTCAGAATTAAAAATTAATTCAAAATCAGTTTGGGGTTGGTTAGAATCCATCCCAATTCAGGGTAGTGTACCTACTACAGAAGACACTAAAACAGAAAATGTGATCATCCAATTTGTATCGCTATCTAGGATTGCAAGGTCTGAAAGCCCATTGCAGTGGTGGAAGCACAATTCTTCAGTTACCTGTACTTTCTGAAGTTGCAAAGTGTTTTCTGGCGACACCAGCAATGCAAGAAAGTAGCGGGAGAGTTTTTCTACAGGTGGGAACATAGTCAGTAGCAGAAAAGTACTACTGCCTATCCATGTAGAAGAACTAATTTTTCTTCACGATAATTTGAAGAAAACCTAGTTTGTATGAAGGACATTGACCTGTGAAATCCTACTTTACACTGAACTGTTTAGTGAAATTGGTAAAATTCTACTTAAGAAACTGCTATTTGTGTTAAACTGTAGTTTCTTAGAAGACTCTTAGAAGATTATCAGAAGAAGTTTCTGCTGATAATCCTTTTTTGTTTTGATTTGTAGTCATTTCTGTATTTTGAATTTAGCTGAAATATATAGTGTATTTACTTGCTTAGTATAGGATGCAAGGAAGAGAAGTAAATTTTCAAAATTGCAGAAATTCTCGTTTGAGTTGAAAAAAAATCATGGTAACTGCTGTATTAGCAGGCATTTTATAAATGTGTGTCTTTATTTGGTGTTAACATTGTTGTTTTGTTTAGTAACTGTTACAGAATTTATTTCAGGTATGTTATATAAAAAAAACTGGATTTTTCTAGTTGAATGAAGGTAAGATAAGCCAAATTTTTTTGACACACATTTTGAATTTCAGTAAATCTAATGTTGTGTCTAGTATATTTTAAATTCACAAGACAATGCATAGGCTTAGGTAAAAAAGTACTTAATTACCACTGTGAAATCGATTGTTATGTAGACCATGTTCAGTTTTTTTTATTTAGAGTGGAAGAAGGGAATTTGTTTGTCTCTGGAGTGCCAAAATAAATTTATACTAACAACTATTCGAATTCGAAACTATTCACACTTTATTAGAAAATCTTAATATTCGAACACAAAAATCCACTATTCACACATCCGTACTCTTTTTACACTGTTCTGCATTTTGCAACATTTTTTTCCTAGTTCTTTGAAAAGTGTAAAATAGGACTTTGGCTGTGTAACTGTATCATACAATGCAATGGAATAATGTAAGTTCATTAAACTATTTTGTTGAGTACCTTAAATCCAATAAAAGAAGTAGGGTACTTATTATGTGTGGTGATGTGGAATATGACACACAGTGTACAATGACACAATGGTTTTGGTACGTAACATGTCACCCGAGCTAAGGAGTTCTGATGTGTTAGGTCAGAGAACACGTAACTTGACCTTACTGACTGGTTCTAAGCTTGTTTACCTTTGAACAACCCCATGTATAGAGTTGGTCTGGTAGGATGTCAGCACATTTTGTAGTAGTCTGTTGTGGTTAGATTAGAACGGATTCCAACGCTGGTTTAGCTCCTGCAGGCCGGTGTCGGGGAGTGACTGGTGTAGGGCCTCTTCCGGGGGCGACTGGTGATCGGCCGGTGGTCAAGCTGGGTTTGGTTGGTCCTGGGGCTGTCTGGCTTCATGCAACGGTAGCGGGTGCCAACGGGCAGCGAACATTATCAACTATGCACAGACCCATGGGCAGTCCAAGGAATAAATGGACTACAATGGGATGCAGTGTCCCTCTGGTCTTCTGCAATGGCTCAAATAAATTCTGAGGAGTGACTGAGGGGTGAGGCCCATATGGTCAGTGGGCTGCTTGTGCCTGATCCCGAGGGGAGGAGTAACTGAAGGATGACTGGAATGGGTTGCTTGACAACTGATTGGCTGTAGTAGCCTTCTTGTCTGCCCACTTGGTCCCTCCTCGTCGGGTGAAGGGCATGGGGTAGGCTCTTGTGATTCTCAAGCAACTGGTAGACGTTAAGTTATAAACAGGTGAAGGGAATGTGTTAGGCAAGATACAAGCTAGAGCAGTGAACTATGGAAGCCGTGAACTAGTGGTGTTATGAAGAGACTGGGCAACGCTCCCAAGTGGATTGTGTGTAAACAGTGGTTGAAGCAGGTAGTGCTGAGCCGATACAGGTTTTTACTGATACCGGTACGAACTAATACTTCCTGCTGATACAACCAATATCCGATACCAATACAATGGACATATGAGTAATGGATGAAAGACTTCTACTAGCACTAAAAATATTTTGGGAATCTGATGAAAATCTGTGTTAAAGTCAGTGTCACTCAATATACTATTAGATGTTTAAAACTTTAGGAAAATTAATTTCACATTAATTCTTCAAAATTAGAGATTAAAAGCTGCACTCAAAATATACTTTAGTAATTTATTTTTAAATTTAGGTCATGGCAATTTAAGCAATTTATGTTATAAACAAATAAAATTAAAAATATTAAATCCACAAGGTAGTGTATCACGATTCTCAGCATAATACAACTTCGTTCATATTCAGAAAATATATGTTTAGTTTTTTAATTCAGCACTTCCTTATTTTACGGAGAGAGAAATTGAAGCACTGCCAGATCCTGGGTTATGAATGTCAGAATCATTGCTTTTAAAAGATTTTAAATACTGACATGACAAAGGGGAGCAGTTGTTGGCATTTCTCTCTCTCTTCCACACTCTTTCCTATTCCTGTAGATGATTATCTCACAGTAGGGAGACTTGTCCCTTCCTCCCTTTGAGTCCTGGAGTGAATATCTGTCAGTTTAGTGCTTGGAATAACACTGGCAGAAGTTGAGCCTCTCTTACACCAACATTGCCACCCTACCATCCACTGGTTTAACTGAAAATATTGGGTCTCAATATCGGCTAAAATAAAAATATGTTCGGGGCGGGCCAATATGACTAATATCGGCGGATTTTTGACATTGGGTATCGGTATCGGCTCAGCGCTAGGCGGCTTCGGTGGTAGCTGGGTCTCGTAGAGACATAGGGTGCAGAGAGCCCTAGCACGAGCTGCTGAATGATCAATGCAGAGCGCTGACAACTGGCTTTCTGAGGGCTCATCCGGCCTTAAATATGGTCAACAGTATCTTCCATCAGCTCCCTTCAGCTTGGGCATCTTCAGTAGGGTGGCTCCTCCCTTTGTGGGTGGCACATTTCTTACTGCTTTGTTTTGGCGAGGAAAAGAAGCAGGTAGTTTTCCTGTGTGCTTATAGTATCTGATGCTAGCTTAGGGGCAAGCTGGCTTCGTTCGGCTGGCTAGGCAGGGGCGCTTGACTGATGTACATAAATATGTAACTGGCAACATTAGTCCATCTGTCATTCTCTTGGGGTGTCCCAGGTTGGAAGCCTACCTGTTGTCTCTGGGGGCAAGCAGACTCAGGGTTCGATTCTTCGTTAAGTTACTGTGGCGTTGCATGGGCTGAGTTGAAGTAAAAAAAAAAAAATTTGCTAGTTACACGTAATGCGTCATTTGGCCCCCCTCTGTTGCAATGTAAACTCTGGCTTGGGGAATTCAGGAGTTGCAGTGATGTAGAACTGTCACTAAAAGTGTCTAACATTGCCTTCTGTACCACCTGCTCTTCTGTGCATGCTCTCTGGATGGCGAGTGAGGAACTGGTTGTCCTCGCAGTTGACCGGTGAGGTGAGTGGCCTGCTAATGGCTTCAACCCCCTGGGGAGTGTGTGTTATGGGATTTGTTCCAGTGGCCAGTACAACTTGGAGCTTCTGGAGTGTGGGTTGTCCAGGATGGTGGTAGCCTGTGTTGTTGGTGGTGGGGGTGCCATGTCTCGGGGTGGAGAGCATGCTCTGGAGTGGTGTGGGACCTTTTTTTTATTGCAAATGTTTGTTTGTTATGTTTTTTTAAGCTCAATGAATCATCTGGGAGACGTTGGTGTTTCCTAGGCCGTTGTCTGGCCCCCTCCGGGTGTCGCTGTTGGTTGTGGCTAAGCGGGATTTTATTTACCTGTAGTTGTAGTTGTACGTGTTCCTCCATTTTGCATGGTGGGGCAGCATGCTGGGAAATGATGTTGCTGCTTCGTTTGCAGTGGACCATCACCCGTTTCTTTCTCCCAATATGCATGTGGCATTGCTCGCAATCTGAAGTGCACTTTTACTGTTGTAACCAGAGCTATCCCAAAATCACTCTCTCCTCTATTTCTAGTGCCACCAAAAAGAAATTACATGAACACTTCAGTTTTAAAAATATGCAGTAACATTTCATGTTGTTACTCAGTTTATGTGCTGCAAAAGAAAACATATCCCTGTAAGCATTATGAAAATTTGCAGTGAAAGTGAGAGTTGTGTGGTAATATTATTCACGTGAAATTTGCAGTCAGCATGCTGCAATGAGACTGGATATTAGATTTACAAATATGATAGTGTGTTTGCACACATAAGCTTACCAGTTTACAACAAAGCGTATATTTACCTGTGCAAACAGCACTAATGTAATTTTCACTTGTTAGCATGTATAATCTGTTCAATGATTTGTTATTAAGTTTCTTTAATTAATTCTTTTTTATATTTGGTTGCAGGATAAAATGCTTATCTTGGACTGGCAACTTCACGTATTTAATATCATCATGATAAAACTCACTTGGACGTGATGGGTAAATTACTTTGAAGGTTTTTATTCACTTCAGCAAATAATAAAATCGAAATTAATTTAATTGCATAAAAGTTAATATTAATTTAAAAATGAGGGCATAAATGGAGTGTGGTATATAATTTACTGCTCAGCAAAGTATTCAGTGTCTCCTTCTGTTAGATATTGATGTCATAAGTTGGCAGCCCTGCAGACGGGTGTGTGTAAAAAGATGGTGACTGCAAAAGGTGCCAAGTCATGTGTACAAACAAGTAACAGAGAGTAAAGGTGTCGTAACCTTGGAACTGTCTATTATTCTTACTAGACATAATATGGTGTCAGGTACGGGTGTATTTTCCAGTGTTGAATGTTTAACGCTGCGTGTTCCATTGCAGAATTAAGATGGATGAGTTCGCGAAACCACCAGATCAACTCGTTAATGAAGGTAACCTAGACCAGAATTGGACACTGTGGAAGCAAAAGATCAAGTTGTAAATACAGTTCTTGAAAATAAAGGATGATACAGAAATCCCTCGAGTCACGTTGCTATTTAACACTATTGGTGATAAAGGGCTAGACATATACAACTCCTTTAACCTCTCCGAGACGGACTTGCAGAACTTCGCAACTGTGGTCTCAAGATTTGATCAGTATTGTTCGCCACGGAAGAATCTTCTTTACCATAGGTTCCAGTATCTTACGTTAAGAAGGCCGGAGGGGATGCCTGTTGGGCAGTTTGTAACGTATCTCCAGAAGCTGTAGCGAGTTTGTGAATTTGGTGCCCAGGAAATTTTCTTGTGTCGGGATATATTAATTGCAGGCATCAGTGATACCGTCATGCAGGAAAAAACTCCTTCAGGCAGGAGATAAGTTAACACTCGAAAACGCAATCAAAATGTGTCTGTCAATTGAAGCCAGCCGTGTTCAGCTGAAGACTATGCAAAGTGTGTCGGCTAGTGTAGACGCAAGCAAGTCAACAGACGTGCTCGCAGTTCGAGTGAACCAACATGTTGACAGAAACAGTTTTAGAAGACCTGAACTCAAGCATAAGTGTGGCTTTTGTGGTTACAATCATGGGCGAGATAAAACACGTCCAGCATTAAACAAAACGTGTGCTGGATGTCGTAAGAATAATTTCGCAGCAGTGTGTAAGAGTTCACCAGTCAATGAGTCAATGATTAGTAGTAAACAACGCAAACAGCCGGGATCACACCAAGCTCACGCAGTGTCGTCTAACAAATGGTCACACTTGCAGCAGGGTGACACAGTCTCGGAGCCTAGTGATTACCTGTATATAGCAGAAGTTGGTAGCCCTACCTCACTGGACAAACAGTTGTGGTGGGAACCCATCGCATTTTCTTCCAAGGTCATTCATTTTAAGCTTGACACAGCTGCGCAAGTGAACACTATGCCACTTACATTGCTCCATGAACTGGGGGTCAGCACTGTCAACATTCAGAAGAATGTTGACAGTGCTAACCCCCCTTTGTGATCTTACGGGCTTGTGATCCGTAAGATCACAAGGAATGTCAACATTCCTTGTGATCTTACGAAGAGTTCGCGATACCGCATGTGGGGTTTGTGTCATTGTCCTGCAACACCGAACATCAGCTACAGTTTGAGGTTGTAGAGGTTCCCCAAGCTGTGTTGGTCCTGGGTTTTGAAGCATGCCGGGACTTGCAATTGGTGCAACATGTCAGCACCCTGGATCACCAGGCAGTATCCAGTAAGGAGGAGTTACAGCGAGAGTTTCAAGATGTGTTTTCAGGTTTGGGAAAATTTCCTGGTGTGCTTCTTTCTATTCACGTTGACCCTGTTGTGACCCTTGCAGTCAACTCTTGTCACAGGGTTCCTCGTAGTCTGTTTACGATACTGAAATTAGCTTTAATAGCATTAGAAAGGTCGGGGGTAATTTCCAAAGTAACCAAACCTACTCCCTGGGTCAGTAATCTGGTTATTGTAGAGAAACCAAGTGGTGGCCTAAGATTGTGTTTAGATCCAAATATTCTTAACAAGGCCATATAGCGTGAAATGCACCAAATTCCTTCACCAGAGGATCTCACGTCTAGGCTAGGAGGGTACAAATACTATGCTACATTTGACCTGTCTAATGGCTTTTTACAGGTTCTAATTGATGAGGCCAGCTCTGAGCTTTGTTGTTTTGTTTCTCCATTTCGTAGGTACAAATTCAATCGTCTGCTATTTGGTCTCAGCTGTGCGAAGACAACTGAAATGTTTGGTAATATTGAAGGGGTAGGAATCTATTTTGATGACATCATATTCAGAGCAAATTCTTAGCCAGAGCTGGAGACTGTGGCCCGTAAGGTGTTATGTAGAGCAAGAGAGTGTAATGTGAAATTAAATAAATTTAAATTTCAATACCAGCTTTCTCGTGTTAGCTACGTGGGTAATGTAATTACTGCACAAGGTATTGAACCAGACAGGAAGCACGTTGAAGTTATTTTCTGAATGCCAAGGCCCACAAATAAGACAGAGTTATTACATTTTCTGGGTTTAGTAAAATATGTAGGCTGGTTAATTCCGAATCTGACTAAGGTATCTGCTCCCCTGAGGATCCTCACACACAACAATGAGCCGTGGCAGTGGTTACACGAACAGGAATCAGCAGTTGTAACTTTAAAGTCTTATATCTAGTGTTCCTGTTCTAGGCGTCTATGACCCTAAACTTGAACTTGTCATCCAAACCGATGCCTCATTTCTTGGTCTCGGGTGTAGTGCATTACAAAATGGTAGGCCAATTGCATTTGCCTCTAGAAGCTGAACGAGTACTGAACAAAAGTGGACACTCATTGAACAAGAGTTTTTAGCTGTCAAGTGGGCATGTGAAAGGTTCCATGAATTTAGTTATGGGAGGTCAGCTACGGTTCACAGTGGCTATAAGCCATTGGTTGGCATCATGAAAAAGGATCTGAATTTTCTCTCACCTCGTCTTCAGAATATTCTGTTAAAGTTACTGCGGTATGCTGTGACCTCAGTCCACAGGCCGGGGCGTGGTATGTACATTCCAGATACTCTGTCACGAGCATCCTTAGAGAATGTGGAAATTTCAGACAACTTACAGTTTGCTGTACACTCCCTTGTAACCACCTTACCCATGTCTGAAAAAAAAAAACAGCGGAGTTTAAGGAAACCACAGCCATGGATCCCCAACTATCTGCTCTTGTAAAAGTGTTGCGCATAGGTTGACTGAGTAACAAATCCTTGTTACCTGACGATTGTAAGTTGTTCTGGTCGCTTAGGCACTCGTTGGTTGTGGCAGATGAATTGGTGTTTGTTGGACAGAGAATTTTGGTTCCACTGGCATTAAGACCAGCCATGCTTCAGTTAATCCATGAAACTCATTTGGGCATTGGTAAGTGCAAAGCCAGAGCTAGAGAAGCCCTTTACTGGCCCAAGATGAACGAAGACATAGAGACGGCAGTTGGTCGTTGTGAGGTATGTCAGGCCTATCAAAACGCTAACACCAAGGAGCCATTGCTGCGGCATCCTATCCTTGATCGGCCCTGGGAAAAGTTGGGGAGGGTCATACTGGAATTGGCAGGGAATAGTTTTTTATTCATTGTAGACTATTATTCTAAGTGGGTGGAGGTAAATTTGTTGGGGGCCAAATCAGCGGGGGAAGTAATTAAGAAGTCTGAGGAAGTATTTGCTACGTTTGGCAGTCCAGACTTGAATGTGCCCTTCAACAGTTATGAATCCAGGCAGTTCAGTGAGTGCTGGAATTTTGAAGTGCAAACCACTAGTTCACACTTTCCACAAGCTAACGGGCTTGCTGAAAAGGCTGTGGGCATTGTTAAGCGCATGCTATGCAAAGTGACTGTCAAATTCCCTTATCATTGGCACTTCTCAAGTGCAGAAATACTCCTATTTGCGGGAATTGGGCTGTCTCCATCCCAAATGCTGTTGCATCGTCTCTTAAAGTCCAAGATTCCCACCCATTCTGATCTGTTAAAACCTCACATTCAGATAGATGTTCCTACCAGGCTGCAAACTTGTCAGGATAGCCAAAAATACTACTTCAACAGAATTTCAAAGTCTCTTCCTGATATCTGCCCAGGCCAATCAGTCAGAATTCAGAAAGGAAATAAGTAGGCCCCAACAGCGGTTCTCAGTAGATTTGATGCGCCTCGTTCCTATTTGCTTAAAACACTGGATGATACAGTGTATAAGTGTACAGGTGCACCAGGAAGCATGCGAGTGCTTCATCTACGAGTTTTGTTAATAATTGCCCCTCAGGCAGTAAATCAATGTCACAAACAGGCAGTGAAATGGTATTGTTCAGGAATAGCATGGATAATAACTCGGGGTCTGGCTTTGGTTGGTAGTGTTGGTGACAAAGTAGGAGATGGTTTGATAACCACATTGAGGCCAAGTAGGGTTATCAAAAGGCTGCAATATCTGCAAGATTATGTCATCTAAAAGGGTAATACAACCTTTTGAGTACAAGTGATAGTTGTAGTTTGCGTTGTATAGACTCAAATGTTGGAAGGGTTATGGTGGGGTAGCCTACCACAAATGTGTCATCTCAAATATTATGTTACCCTGTTAGTGTGATTTTTTAATAGTGTGTGTATTGTAATAATGCTACCCTGTTTTGTCTGTTATTAAATTAAGGGAGATGTTAGCTATTGATGTCGTAAGTTGGCAGCCCTGCAGACGGGTGTGTGTAAAAAGATGGCGACAGCAAAAGGCGCCACATAGTGTGTACAAGCAACAGAGAATAAAGTTGTAACCTTGGAACTGTCTATTATTCTTACGAGACATAACACCTTCATTCTCATAATATTCAAAGATAGTTAAATTAACTACAAATTAAAAGTTTAATCACTTCAAATATGTTTCTTCATCATAAAAATATTGTCATATTCCTTACCGTTCAATACCCTGAGTTAACATAAGATATAATGGGTCATGAGGAGTGCATATTTACCACCTCATTTCCCTACATAGTCACAGGCAAATACAAAAAGAAACAACAAAGAACTATGCTAAATAAGATAATCAGTGATGAAACAAATTTTAATGAACACAATACTTTGACGCATCCCTATTATTGGTATTCAGATGACGTCAGCTCCATCCTGATGTTTAGCATAGTTAAAATAGGAATTTATTTTGCTAAAAGCAAATTACTGCTGCTGAAAACAATATTCTACAAAAAGGTCTCTCCTCGCCCCACCAAATAGTTTGACCACTTTGTCACTGTAAAATATGTCCTAATCTTCGTATGAAATCTTCGACACTAGCACTTGACAACCTCCCCACTTCAAGCCATAACAGCAGCCCTATTGATCTACCCCTGACCAAGTTTGTACCCATATCCACATGGGACACTTCCCCCTTACCACCCTTAAGTAGTTCATCATGTACATCCTGGTCAAAATTGTAGACCCTGATTTTGCCATCTCATTACTTAATATTAGCAACATAACCTCTTCAGAAAGAAAAGCCATCAGATATCTTTAAAACAACTCAAATGTAATGATGCCGGCTGACAAAGGCACAACAAAACAAACTACATTCTAGAAGCAGAGAACCAACTTGGGCCACATCTACATACAAACATCGACGAGAAGACCCAACTACCATATTCTGTGACCATATCAACCAATTCCTTGTGTCTTAGGGTCCCCTTAAGACCTATCTGGCACTTCAAATCTGCTCACCCCAAAAATATCCACCACACCAGTTCTGTACCTGCTTCCGAAGATACACTAGGCACAACGGCCACCCCCAGGACGTCCCAGGAATTGGCAGCCCCACTGAGAGAAACTCAGTACTTGTAGATGCCGACCTTCAATCTTGTGTACAACTACTTTCATCCTATGTCAAGGACATTGCTCAAATTCTTGAATGCTTGAGATGCCTGGGTATCATTCCTTCTCAAAGATGCATACATGGTCCCCATAGATGTTAAATCTGTCTATACCAACATCTCTCACTCATCTGGACTGTTGGCTATAGAATATTACCTCAAGTAAAGACCCCCACACATCAAACTGCCGGCAGCTATTCGTTGTTGAACTCGCCAAGTTAACCCTCAGCAACAACAACTTCGGATTTCAAGATACACGCTACCTTCAAGTCAAAGGCACAGTGATGGGTACACATATGGCTCCATCCTATGCAGATCTGTTTATGGGTAGGTTAGAAGAAAAGTTCCTCAGTCAATCTAACTACACTGCTGGATGCTTTTCATTGAGGACATCATATGGACTTCCATTAAAGACTGCCTAATTCACTTTCTGCACAACTTAAATGCACACAGTTCGCTCAAGTTCACCTGCTCATACTCCAAAAGATGTGCTATATTCGTGGCTCTCTACAGTGGCACAATTTAAACTGCTGTACACACCAAACCCACCAACAACATCCAGTGTTTACATTTTGATAGCTACCACTCATACAATGCCAAAAAATCCCTACCCTACAGTCTTGCCACCAGAGACAAACGTATCTGCTCAAACAGATTCAGCAAGTCTTCTCAGATACCAGTACTCAACAAACCAAGGTCAACAACTTGGTTCTACCCCTGGTGGTCCCATATCATGAAGGCCTAAGTAAACTCAGAACCATTCCACACTCTGGATACAAATTTCTGGCTTCCTCACCACAAACACAAGACCTACTTTCGAAACTGCCCATATTAGCCTTCAAAAGGCCATCTAACCTCCACAATAATCTTGTTCATCCGAAGTTGCAGCCTATCACCAGTGCCAACCAGACTATCATCCCTAGAGGATTCCATCTCTGTAATAGCCCATGCTGTGACTCCTGTGCCATCCACCAACCCTCAATTTCTTTCAATAGCAGACGCACTAGCTGTACGTACCTCATCCAAGGCAACTATAACTGTGCAACAGAAAATCTGATTTATTACCTACAGTGGCAACACTGTAATACAGAATAAATTGGCCTCACCACCAAAACAAAAAAATTATTATTGCCAACATTGATTTTTTGTTTTATGTGAATCTGGAAGGTTTAGTTGCTAGGAGGGCTGTGCTAGGGAACAGGTTTGCAGAGTGACTACACCATTTGTATTTTTAGGTTTATTTTGTTTGATTTAGGGTCTGATTAATATTGTATCTAAGTTAACTTACTACCTATTGATGTGTACTTAGCACTGCAGGACTAGCTGTTGAAGGCTCTATTATTACCACTTAGCTCTTACCAGCAGGTAGGCTAGGGTTATCTGCACTTATGATTAGGGATTTTTCATGTTTGATATATATTGTAAATTCTCAATGTAAATTATTTTCGAAGGGAATGCCAGAACAGCAAGTGTTGTGTTAATGTTGTTCTAAATATTATCTAATCTGTGAATATGTGTTTTAACTGTGTACCTTGTGTTTCTCTGTAGTACAAGATAAATTAGTGGTTAAAAATTTAAATACATATATTGAATATTTGGGAAACTGTGGAAGGGGGGGGGGGGGGGGGACTTTTGAAATGTCTGAGAGAAATAAATGTTAATACTTTTAATTATACGTAATTCCAGTGTACATATCAGAAAATGTTTGTTATTTTCAATATAAGAACAACAGTTGGCATAGCATACTGTAATTTATTTCATGCACTTTCACTGTTGATTGTATATGTAAATGTTTGGCCATATTATGAGCAAAGAGTTACATGTATATAGTTTTCTTGCAGGCTCTTCTGCTTCTAATTCAATTGACGAAAGGCAATGCCAACATCCAGAAGATAGTTGCATTTGAGAATGCATTTGACCGCTTATTTGATGTAATTGCTGAAGAAGGTTATGCTGATGGTGGCATTGTTGTTGAGGACTGCCTCCTTCTGGTGTTAAATTTGTTGAGGAACAACACCTCAAACCAGAACTTCTTCAAGGAAGGTATATGTGTCACATTATAAGAATTTTTTAAATTCATACATACAACTGGAAAATCAGTTCTGGTATTAGCTGAGCTGTGATTCTTTGTTTTATTCTGCTTAGAATTAAAGTAAATTACATGCTACCCAAATAAAGGTAGTGGGAAAATAGTCTCAAGCATGTATAAGTAAAGCTAACTGTGTGCATATGCAGCATAAATAAGTAATAATATAAAATAAAGTGATGCTTTATAGCTGGGACCAGGGAGATGCAGAAGTAGGTGCAAGCTGAGTTGTGGTCTGAGGAGCTAACTCTGCAAGGGTGCCAGTGGATGATTTTGAGGATGGCAGATGTGTGAAGGGAAGGTGGTCCAGCGTGAAACAGAAATGGTGGAGGCAGGTTTACTAATAGTGGTTGTATAGCATTTAGACAGGGTTGGAGGCACTGGAGATATGGCCTGAGGGACACCGAAGCATCCTGGACAATATGCCATTGTGGATTTGGAGCTGGTAGTCTTGTACTGATGTTACAACAGACTAATCATAGCAGTGCTGCCTGCTTGTTGCCGGGTTGCCTTCTCTCATAAACTCGAATACACTCTATTGTCACTGACTCCCCAGACTCCCCAGAGAGCCCAGGGAAGTGGCAGCATTTCTGGTATCCACGTATCCTTTGTGTACGGATCATAGTCAGTCTTGCTCTCAGTTCCAGCGGAGCCTAGAGAAGCATCAGTATCTCTGGTAGTGAGACGCCCAGACTTAGGTAGAGAGCTGTTCCCAATGTAACTTCAATGTGAGCTTTTAAGGCTGTAGGATTGCGGCAATGCCCAAGTCTGAGGGGTTTGGTGGATTGCTGACAGGAAGAAGGATGAGCTTAAGAACAGAGTAAATGAATATATGAGTTTTTTTTTAAACAGCATATCTCTCACCTTGTGGCCTAACTGCCAAATGAATAACTATACATAGTTGGGAATAATGGAATGAGGACAACCCTTGTAGACAAACAACTAGGCGAGCTGCATGGTGTGCCAGCACAGCAAGTCATACTCCCTAACAATTAGCATGATGAACTTCACGGGAGATGATACAGCATGGCGTATTATGGCAGAAAGTCTTGTTGGCGAAGGTAGGAGGTGAGAGCTGGTAAGCAGTTAGCTGGCCTATGTGGCACATGATGGGTTTGTGATGGCACTTAGCTTGGGGTGGCTAGCGGCTGTGCGGGAACATCGGATGGTGAGCGTACTGTCTGCGAAGGAACAAAGGTTGGTCAAGGCCTCCAGTTTCAGCTGTAAAAGTGGAGAGGTAGCATGCACTTCCTTGTTACGGCTGTGGGGTGGCTTCACCGCCCTGGTTGGTGCGTGGGGAGGCTCTGTTGTAGGGGGAACGGTATGACTGGCCCTGGGAGGGGCAGAGTCGCCTACTCCTTGGCTGTTGATTGGTCCGCTGGAAGTGGAGCCTCAGGATTTTTTCTCTCCCCCTCTCTAAGGTTGGTGCAGTAACTGGTGTGGGTGGACGTGGCAGCATGTCACATGGTGTTTCCCTTGGAGGGGGAGGGGGAGTGTTAGGACATGCTAGGTAATTGTGCTCACGTGCTTGGTGGCCATGCTCCAGCTGCTACTCTGGCTAATATAAGATAATTCTGGGCTCAATTGTAGTTGTATTGGCATACTTAGGATGTGTTAGGTGAACTTTGCATTTATTTCTCAGTTACTTCTATCCATATTGCATTCCCTCATATCTCCAGCAAACTATGGGGTTCTTTCCACTTGTGATGGAAACTAGCATGGGATCTTACTTCATGGTTGCATAAGGACCTGGTAGTGATGTATACATGATCTGCATGGAGAACAGGCTTAGGTTGTTTCCGTTGCTCTAAGTAGATCCTTTGAATATATTTGTGTGTTTTTTTGCAAGCTTTTTCAATATGGATTTAGTTAGTGTGCTGGATTAATTTGACTTGGGTGGCTTCTGCAGGCTTATTGTCCCATTGCCATTCGCCAGGGTGTCACAGGGTTTGTCCCAACAGAAGTCCACTTGGGGAAGCCCCAAGGGCGGTGGTGAGGCCAATGTTTTCTGCATTACAGTGTTGACACTGTAGCTGAAAAATCAGATTTTCTGTTGCACAGTTATAGTTGCTGTGGATGGAGTAAGTACAGCTAGTGAGTCTGCTATTACAAGAAGTTGAGGGTTGGTGGATGGCACAGGAGTCACAGCGTGAGCTATTGCAGAGGTGGGATCCTCTGTGGGCAATTGTCTGGTTGGTATTTGTGATAGGCTTCAGCTTTGGGCAAACCAGTTTGTTGCGGAGGTTAGGTGGCCTTTTGAAGACCAATCTGGGTGTTTTGGAGTGCAGGTCTTGTGTTTGTGTTGAGGTAGCCAGGAGAGTGGAGAATTGTTGTCATGACTTTTACTGAAGATTGCCTAATTAAACTTCTGAACAACTTAAATGCACATAGTTAACTCAAGTTCACCTTGTCGTACTCGAAAACACACACCATATTCCTGGAAGTTGAACTGACTCACCACAATGGCATAATTAAAATTGCTGTACAAACCAAACCCACCAACAACCTCCATTACTTACATTTAGACAACTACCACCCTTACCAAGCCGAAAAATCCCTACCCTACAGTCTTGTTACCAGAGACAAACATATATGCTCCACTGACTGTGATCTCAACAAACAGTGTGAACAAATAGCCAGCACATTCCATGACAGGGTCTACTCCAGGCATAAACATAATTTCTCCATATTTCACATTATTTGGCATTATTTTGTGGTTCGTGAAAATTGCTACTATATTTTACAGGCAAGTTTCTCAGTGTTATGCAGTTAGCTGCCAAAAGATGCGTTTTACTTTTTTTATTGGTAAAATACAGTAAGTTTAAATTTCAGATAATTATTTACACATTTTTATTGCCAGTTTATTGGCATTTTCATAAAAATTAAAGTAAAATAATAGCTGAGAGTTGAATCAAATCTGGAAGCTGCATATGTTATGCATTTAATTAAACCAATAATTTTAGAGAATGATGTTTTGAGATAGTCAACATTTTGGAAAAATAGTAATCTAGAGTCTAGCAGAATACTAAGATCTCTTATGCAGTCACTTTTGGATAGCATCTTACTGTTTAAAGAATAAGGGAAATTTGTTTGATTTCTTTTTCTGGTAATGTTATGTATTAAGTTTTACTGTCATATATTTAAAATTAAAAGAGAAACAGTGTGTTTTAAAGTGATGTGTGTTTTTTTTATGAAGTGAGTTGGATATTATGAATGCTAATGACAGTAAGTGTAGTCTTAATGGAAGTACCACCCATTCTTGCTGTCTTGAGCTAAAAATGTAATCAAAATTTTGGATAATGTGAGCAAAGGTTTATATTAAAATCCAGAGGAAATAAATATATTCTAAATTATTTTCAATTCAAATTTTGGTTTTCTGGATAGCTTATTCATGTGGTGAACTTTTCCTGTTTTTCTGTAGTGCACTGACTACAATGCCATAAATAAATATATCCTGTTTCTTTGGAATTTTGTGTTTGGGTTGAAAGAAAACTATGTTCGTGTAAAATCACAGGCTTTGTTTCGAATTTGTGCCAAATATGGATGTGGTGTCTCATGGTGAGATTACATGGAAATGAAATGAACACCAGTGAGCGCTACATGTTAAAAATGTAAACATTGACCACAGACCTCAATAGATTCAAAATTGTATATTTTTATTTGTTTGCTAGGTAGTTATATTCAGCGACTGGCTCCTATGTTCGTACTTCCACAGGAGAGTGAAGCAGATGGTTGGTCACCACAGAAAGTCAGCAATATCCATTGCATTTTGCAGGCAAGTTATTTGCATTACAATTATAAGCGTAACTAAATTCTGTTTCAAGTGTTCGTGACATCAGTAAAATACAGGAGAACCTTCTTTTTATATCCTTCAAGTTAAAGGTATGTCCTTTATTTAGCACAAATTGCATTTGAAATTTCAGGTTAAGGAAGTATGGTTATATGGCTAAAACTAACGATGTCGTATCCTTGGTCATAGAATTGTAGAATGTATGTTAGTTAGAAATTCCGGGGGTAAGGAAGTATGTTCATGTTACTGCCATGAAGGGTGTCGTATTTTTTGTTTTTATTTTAGGTTGTACGAACTTTGGTCAGCCCCAGCAACCCTGCACAGGTGACAAGCTCTTCTCAGAAGACTATTAAGACCTGTGGCATGCTGGAGGCTCTGTGCAACATTCTAATGGCTAGTGGTGTGCCAGCAGACATTCTCACAGAAACCATCAACACAGTTGCAGAGGTGATACGTGGTAGCCAGAGCAACCAGGACTACTTTGCTAGTGTCATGGCTCCTTCCAACCCTCCCAGGTACAATTCTTCTTCAGCACTTTGTTTTCTGGCAAATAGTTTATATTTAATTTTATTGAATTGAGTAGTGAAATGTATCAATGTTTAGCAAAGTTGTAGGCAAAAGTTTATTACTTTCCATAACACTCATTAATGTCACAGAGGCATTCAGTCTTATTTAATTTGGTTGATGGGCAGTTGTCTTAAGTTGCCTCCAGAGTCAGAACTTTTCCATTAGTAAAACAATGAGAAGTCGTTCAGATTGTGCTAAGTTTTTGGGGGTAGAGAGCACTTAAAATCTTTGCCATCAGTTGAGTGAGTATTTGAGGTTGCAAGTAGGCCATAATTCGATGGTTGTCCAGGCCTGCGATAGTTGTGTTGCTGATGTCGATGGTGAATGAAAAGCAGCCCTTTGTCCTCCGCTGTTCAGTGCTGTACTGCTTCCAATGCTTCCTGTTCAAGAATGAAATTGGTCAGTCGCAGCTGGTGCAGACACTTTTGCCATCAACAACAGAAGGTGAGTTTTGTATATGAGGAATTCACTGGTTTGCAGTAAATATAATATAATACTGTAAATGGAGCTTTTCAGTAACTATGTATGCTGGCTTGGTTAAAATAAGGTTATTCAAAAATGATGGTGCAGAAGTATAGTTGATTTATTCGTTAGTGAACTGACGTACACTATCCACAATGGTATGCAAAGATTAATGACCATCATAAGTTGGTTTTCCAGAAGTTGCTTGTCTGTCTGTGTAGTTTACGTACTCGCCACTAGAGGCATTGTTGATTTTTACAAAATTGTGACCACCGCAAGAGAAAGCGTTCAGTGTGATGGAATTAGCATTAACAGAGGGCTGTTGTAAAAGTGCAGACACACTTCAAACACAATTTAACAACCACCCACCACATAGGAACTGCATAGTTCAATGGGTGCAACAGTTCAATCCACTGGATGTTTGTGCCCCAGAAAAAGTCCTGGTCACCCGCAAATATTGATGGAGACATTGTGGAGCATGAGAGAGCTCGCCAAACGTGAACGTGTTATGAGCGATGAGCAGATACAAATTGTGTTATCTTATTTCCGCTGGTCAAACATGAACACCTGATTGCCACCTTACCAAGGCATTGGATCAAAAGTGCTGGGAATCATGATTCGCAGATGCTGCTTTGGCATCTATTATCACCAGAATTAACATCCTGTGATTAATTTTTGTGGGAATTTAAGTATTGAAGCCTGCACCGGGTGTCCTATTTTAATTCTCCTAATTAAAGTAAGACTTCTCCCTTAAAATATGTCTACTAACAAAACTTGGGGTTGAACACAAGCCCTGGGGATACAAGGATGTTAACGCCCTTGACTGGGGATGTCACTTACACACTTGAATTAAAACAAGTACCAGGCTAGGATGGATTCTCCACGTTGGAACAAAAATCCTATGCGGGGGACTAGTTTGCGTCTGCCTTGGACAAATAACTGGGGACGTTAATATAAGGGAATTTTTCTTATAAGCAGCTCTGGTTTTAACTATAGTGGTTGACTTAACCAGCATGATGCTAGTATCACGGGGGACATTAAAATAAGACTGGGTTATTATGTATGCCTAGGGGCTCGACCATTGTACAAGGTGGGCCTAGTTGGTTTTCTAGTGGGAACGGGGTCTGGAGTCACACACTACCGTTCGCAGACAGTACCTTTTGGATGAGGAGATGTGGCGTGCTCCTTGCTGGCTGGCTGTAGCGGCCGGAGGCTGAACAGCTGCCGACGCTGGCTGCGGCGAAGTGGTGCGGTGGCTGCTGGAGTGTATCTCGTTGGCTAGGGGAGGGGTTTCCTGAAAAGGGTTTCGTATCCCATGCCTGTTTAGGCCTAAGATAGTATCTTCGTAATATACAATTACTTGATATGAGAAGTGCCTTTGGTTGATTTATGAGAGTTATTGAAATTTATGTTGCTTGGTCTCTAGTTCGACTCTCTTTTGACATAAAAAGGTACGAATAATTCTCAAAATAGCAAAACACTCAAAAGAATAAAAAACTACAATTACTTCATAAATAAACATTGCATGAAAGTATATCGTGAATGAAACTTTTAAGAAATTTCTTGACTGCTTTAAAGCGATTCTTTGGTGTCATCCCTTAGGATCATATATCTTCACATAGTTCCCTTAAAACTCATGGTTATATTTACTTGTGTACCTACACATCAAATAATTATTATAAAAAAATCTAAGCTAACTATCTATCCTTTTAAGGAGTCCATTTCTACATCACTACTATATGTACAATGATGAATTCTTTTCTTCATGTAATCACTGGCACTGTGGAGAGCATCTATCAGTATTACAGTTTGTAACTAAGTGGGTTGTCTGCCACTTTAACTTGTTTACGTGATGTGAGAATTAATGCTTGTTTTACTGGCTCATGAGAATAGCTAAGTGATTGCTAATTCTTAGTTATGTCTGTTTCGTTTTCAGTTTACGAGTGCACTGAATGTCTATATTACACGTATTTCTCATACATTAGTATACCTGGCAACTTTGTCTGCTAGACCAAAAGAGGGGTGGTTTAGATTAAATAGAAGGCAGGAGACGTGGGGTGTTGGTTAGTGCGTATTTACTACTTCGTGGGCGCCGTAGTCGTGGTGGGTTTTACCCAGATGTAGCGAGCATGGCCCACTCCGAACTGGCGGTTCCACAGGTGAGCTTCATTCATCCAGAAGTGAATACTATCCCAGCCGAATCCTGTTGCAGTGCCGGTTAACAATCCTTTGACCATGGGATGGCACGAGGGATGAATTCGTTGATATGGAGATATAAATAAGATAGTTACCGGAGCAGTCGATACTGACTCGTGCCTGAGTTGGGCTGCGTCGTCCTGTTCATCCTGTCGCTCCACTGTAGGTTGAGGAAGTGCACTCAACTGTCTGGTGGCAAGGAACGCGGCGTTTTGTTCCGTACGTTTACAGCCATGCCTGTGGTTGTACGGCATCGAGTCTCTGCTCACAGTATGCTAGGTACACCTTGACGCGAACAAACTAATCACAATTTACAGTGTCAGTCCGGTTTTGGCTTGCTGACCAGGCTTTGTTAAGTCTCCACTGATCCACCACACTGTGCGGGCTGATCAGAGACAAGGAGCGGTTTGGGTCACCAATGCCACCACTGCATGTGTGTCTACACTATCCCAGCACTAACAATGCTATGGGATAAGGTAATAACTCGAGACTGTCACTTCTCTCTGGGTGAAGGTGTTGCTAGTGGTTGTGGCTCCTCTGTTCCTCTCCGCCGGTACTGGTACAGTGCTGTGGCAGTTGGAAAGCAACAGATGGCCGTCTAATGGGTGTGTAGAAATATGACAGATCCCTGAAGGAAGCCCGCTGTTGAAGTTAATTCGGTTATATCAATAACCTGGCTCTTATCAATTGTGTACGTAGCAGCCCGTGTCTAGCAGGCAGACAGACAGGTACTCTAAGAAATAGAAGCTGTAAGGTAGGAAACAAAAGTATGTTTATTGATGGTTCAATAAACATGCGATGCATGCTACCTCCAGCCAGGCAATTGAGTGCTGAAGGTTACTACGCTGGCCAGTTGTAGGTGACCTGGTTCTAATGGAAAAGCGGGAAAGAAATATCTAAACGAGAAAAAGATATAATACTTCTAAGCTGTTCTAAGAAAGGTGTCTTGAGGAGACAAATTGAATTTAACCATTTAGTGAATGTGTTCACTGGTTGATGGTGAAGTAGCCGTAGGGGGCATACTCAATGCTTCGATGTTCTCTGGAGGTCCCAGCACTGAGCAGTCCTGTGGGATGTCGCAAAAGAAGAACAAGAATGACTCTTGAGCCCGGCAGCATTCGGACTTATATAGTGGAAGCATGTAGGCTGCCGGCGCGGGGTGTGGGGTAGGTGTGACATCCTCCTGCCCTGGTTGGCATGGGAAAACTCAGTTCAGCATTTCTGCTTCGTGCTTCGTCGGTGGCGCTCGGCCTTGCCCGAGGTCTGGGCAGCTAGTTGGCACTCAACCCTTGGGTAGGGGGGTGGGGGTGGCGTACCTACCGGGTTCCGTTTCCTCCAGGTTAAGGGAATACGCTTATAAGTTCCTGTTGCATGTAGGGCAGTCGTGTCACTCACATCTGTAGTGGTGGAAGGGGTACTATTGGCGATGAGTCGTAATCATATTAGATTAGTTGTATAAGCAGCACATGTTAAGTTGTCTATACAAGGGCTATCTACTAGTTCCTACACATTACGTGTTACTGTTCAAACTTGATGAGAGCCTAATTACTGCTACTCGTTAAAAGTCGATCTTCACTTTTCTTACACACTTTGATAACATAATAAGGATAGCACTAATGTGAGTATCTGGGAGCGGTAATGCCTTGCACTACTCTCACTGTCTATTAACTGGGGGCTATCATTACATTAAGGCTCTATGATTTAGGGCTATAATGAGTCCTAAAAGTCACTTGGGGGGGGGGGGGGTAGCTTAGTTATGGCTACCACATAAGCTTCTTTTTACGTAGCACTGACTTACTTGTTGGTGGTCTTGTTCTTCGCCGGTCTTCCTCTCTGCCGTAGCTCTGCATGGACAGGATACGGCTACATGAAGTGTGACCTGGGCCCCTACAGAGACTCCTTGTACCGATCTGGCACTGCTACTGCTTTGGCGGCACGAGGATGCATCACTTTTCTGGGTTCAGCTCAGCACGTGGTGCTGGGGCATTGTCTTCAGTTGCAACCATTGGGGAGGATTGATCACATTCTCAGGACAGTGAGGCAGTACGAGGGAGTGGCAAGGTAGAGCCCTCCACCTCAACTGCTCGGGTTCCTACCTGGAGAGCAGAGAGTTTCTGGACATTGGAGTTCTCGTTATCCGGATCGGTTGCCTGAGGGCCTTCAACTTTGGTGGCTCTCGTAGTGTCCTCAACTCATTTACAAAGCGGGTGTTGGACGTTGCTGTTGCTAACCATGCCTATAGTTTCGGAGTTCTCCTGAGCAGGGACACTCACGGGCCCCTCCTCAGTTATACCGGTTGGTGCTTCTGCTCGCCCGGAGGACGTGATTAGGGCATTGGCGTCGTTGCTGCTAGCCATCCCTAATGCACTGGTGCTCTCCTAAGCGGAGGATCAGTCGGACTCCTCTTCCTTAGGGATACCAGTGGGTTTTACTTCGGTACCTTCAGAAGGTGTGTGGTGGCCATTGGTTTCTCTGCTGCTTACCTGACCTACCACATCGGGGCATGTCTGAGGGGAGGATAATGCAGGTCCTGTTCCCTCATCGACATTTGGTGTGTCCTCTGGTACAGAGGACTGTAGTGGCTTGCCAGTGTGTCTGTTGATCGGTTGCTCACTTACTGCTGGAATTGCTATCTCCAGGTCCAAGGTCGTCTTCATCCTCTCGGGTTCGACTCTTGGCTCTGGTGTAGTGGCAGGCTGGGGGGAAGGTGAGGTGCAGGTGGTTCTACCGCCTCCTTCGCCTGGGGTGTTTTGGATCGTTCTGAGATCCTACTAAATCGGCAAAGTTTATGGCTGGATTGTCAATCCAAGGGGCTGAGCCATGAAACTTCACTTAATCAAGGAGTGGCCTGGTCATGTGTGGCTGTGACCTTGCGGGCGTAGCTCATTGTCATAGAGGGCAGGAATCTTATGGAGACTGCTTCAGAAAGTCTACTCTCTTTGGCTGAGAGTAACGTGGCTCCATGTTTCTGTCTGGTGTTCTTGCCTCAGGCTTCCTGATAGGCCTTAGCTCGATTTCGGGAGTTGCAGTCTGTCTTTGGTCACCAGGGGCAGAGACTCTTCAGGTTCCTCTCTGTCTCTGGGGCTATGCTTGCCATGTTGGTGTCTACATTTCGGTTGGACATATGTCTGCATCCGACATTTTACTGGACTTGGTGCCACGGGTTGTCTCTAGACTCCCGAAGTCTGGTTTATTAATCCCTGCTACTTTAACTCTCTTGGGCCGTTCTGACCTGGTCCCGTTTTTCTAGTTAGTAGTAATTACGCTGGCCCCACTTCGGGAGCCAGAAAATCACTTGACACATGTCACTTTCTGAAGCCTGAACTGAGATATGGTCCACGTGGTTTTGGTTGTGCTAGGTCAGGCACGCTGGATCAAGATTACAGGATACGGTAGGAATACCGGGGCCTTGGATTCTGCAGAGTAGGTCGAGTTGGCATCCAGCTTGGCACAAAATCCGGGACTATGAGCACACCATACTTACTCGGTCAGGCTTCCTTACCTTGCCCACCTGACTCATAACCGGTTTTTCTGACTGCAGAGGTGGTTGGGTACCACTGGGGCTGGCCCCCAAGCCTTGGTGTCTTACTGCTGCTGTCATGCTGGGTTCTACACTATGCAGGCTGGTTGCTTGTTGATGTGTGGTATGAGTAGGAAATACATCTCTTGAATAAAAACACACAGGTATGGAACAATACGTATTTATTGCGCAGTAATAAACAAGGTGGCGCGTACTATCTCCTACCAAGCTAAATGTGGTCGGAAGTAACCTACGGTAAAACAGGTGTAGGAGACCTGCTCCTAATCTAACTCGGTATAGAATGACTCTCACTTGGGTTGTCTTGAAAAGACTTTAAGAAAAAAAGGAGCCACTACCTTTAATAGCAGTGGGTGTAGTTGCTACTACCAGAAAGTTGTCGAACCAGGAGGAACGACAGAAAAAGAGTGTAGTATTGGTTTCTGCAGGCGTACTGTTGAAGAGCTAGTGTTAGATGCTGCAGTACCTTTGGAGCTGGTGCTAGCCGTTGATGGCAGCCTCTGGGGCTGCGGATGGCTGCTGGTAGGAGCCACTTGAACTCCTGGTGGCTGTTGAGAGAAGCCTCTGGAGCTTCTGGTTGTTGGTAGTGGCAGCCCTCCGGAGCTGCTGGTAGACTTGGCTGAAGCATCTGGAATTTTTGGAGAGGGCCGTGTGAGCCTAATGTTGAGTAGGGAGGCCCAGCACACAAAGTGTTGAGGCGAGCTACTGGAGAAAATAACTGGCATCTTTTTTCTTAATATTTTTTTTCTGACTTGCCACCAAATTCCGGTATGCCGGTGTGAGCACCTTAACAGTTCTGTGTACCCTCCGGTATGCATGTTAGTAGCTAAGTCTGTTGGAGAATGGGATGCACCTTAGGTCACGTTTAATTATTATAATGGGTGCATACATTGTGGCTGAGCAGGGTTATAGGGCCATGGCCGCAGTTGTAATGTTCAAACCCCAAAAGAAGAACGGTTTAGATGGAAGAGCATAGCAAATCAGGCAAATCTGAGAGGACTGTTGAAAATCTATGCGACAGTCGCGGAGGATAAAAATAATTCCTTCTAACTGTATTAGGGCTGGATAAAGTAGGGTGCCAATGCCAGTCATCGTGTGGGCGCAGGCACTCTTGAAGTTGAGTTACTGTCAATACTGCAGTGTAGGTGAACCAGCACTGCAGTACTGAAAGCAACTGAGGATGCAGGGCCCCCCTGCTTCTCGTTGAATGCATCAGAAAACTGGACAGCTCGGGTATTACACCGTCTCCATCTTCACTCTTCCGCGCCAATGCCAAGATCTGCAATCCGTGGGTGAAGGAGGGGAGAGTTCTTCGGGAAGCCACCCCCTCCCCTTCCTCCAAAATAGTCCGTTGGTCTGTGAAACGAAAGACATCCGGGACCTACCAGTGGTAGTGGCGAATCCACTGGCCCAGGAGTGAAGGCTGACATCGGTGCTTCCAAGGTCCGATACATTCCAATCCATTCCATCACGCATCCAGAATCAGCAGACCGCAGAATCCAGCAGTGAGGATAGCTACACTTCACATTTTTCAGCACCTTGAGATCCCACTCCCCTCCATGATCGTTGGGTCGTCTCCAGCAACTGCGCCTCACCATCTCATACTGCGCTGCCCAGGTTCCTGATGACGATGCTCTTACACCAGCCAATTGGTCCACGGGCTGATATTGGAATATTCCCAGCCACCGCAGTGCCAGGGGATTCCTTATCCGCCACCTGGGGATGCGACAAGTTGTGGAATTGTCGCCGCACCCAAGCTGCTGTGGTCCCATCGTGCTTGCAGAAACACCTCGCCTTTGCTGGTCCTCAAGGCACGGGCAGATCCCGGAGAGAGCATCCACGAGCCTGATGTTCATCCCACGACAGCTCGGACTCATGTGGTCACATTTTTTTTCTAAGTCTTCAGCCGTGGGCAGCCTTATATAGTGCACTTGTGGGCTGGAGTGGGAGCTGTGATGTCTGCCTGGGGCGAGCAGGGTGGGATAATCTACCCTTGCGCTCAGCAATATGGCCTCGGGTGCTCGGTGGCGATCGGCTATCTTTGGTAAGCTTCGTTGGAGTGGGGACACTGCCAGGTGCGTCGGGGATGCTGACGTATTACTGCGGCCGCTTGGAAACATTACTTATTCCACTTGCTGGAATCACCCACTAGGCTGGAAGCGATTCCATTTGCACTCGTGAATAACGTGTTGTGTTCGACCCTTCCTCGAGATATGTAGTACTACGCGAGTGGTGTGAGAAATTTAGGTCTGGAACATCAGGAAATACCACTTGTCTGTAACTGTGCATCCACAGGAAACAATCCTGTAGCCATCTATGGTTGTGGTCCCTTTTATAGTATAACATGTTAGGATGAGTTGCAGTCGTTTGATATAACTCATATAAGCGGCATGCATCAGTACAGTAATTTTTTTTACATCAATATACAAAATAGTACTAAAATCAATACTCATTTTGTTATTTAATCAAATAACATACACAAATATTGTATATATGTAATTTATACTAGTTTATTTATGTTTACACCAGCTAATAGCTATTTTTTCACATTATTCTGTATAATCTGCGTTTTCAATAATCCAATTTGCTCTCTGTCCCATCCAACTCGGATTATCAAGACACTACTGTTTTTGCTTAAAAAAAAATTGAAATATATCTGAAGTAAATTCTGTGCAAATGACAACAATGCTTATCAACAGACTTGTTCAGTAAATTATTTTATATTATGTTGTTTGTTGTATTATATAAGTGTCTCATGGCTGACTGGGGAACAGACTTTTAAGAACTGTGCATTATTTATGCCATTTTGGTTTTAGAACCACATTTATTTGTAAATTTACTACTACTGGCATGTGTGTTTTAGATAGGTTAGTGTCGTATGCATATTTTTCATGCTAGCCTGGTATTGGCTTTGTGCTGTTGGCTAGTTTTTCCAAGATAATTTTAAATTGTAGAATAATTTTGATTTTTTATAATTTATAACAAATTCATTAAGGGCTATTAAATCCCTACGTTAAATTATACCATTACAACTTGCTTAGTGGTGAATATTGGCAGTGCATAATTAAGTAGTATACTAATTTAAAAGGAATATGTTGAAACAAACAAGCTAAATATGTCAAATTCTAATTAATGGCAGCTGCTTCCAAAATTAAAAAAATAAGTACTACTACGGTTCTTCACCAGTTGCTTTCCCCTCCCAAAAATCTCGCACCTCATCACTAAGGCTAACCGAACATAGCTCAGGAAATATTGATAATTCATCTGCAGTTGGTGTTGTCATCCATGCAATGCAGTTGATGTGTGGATGATTTCCTTCTTTACAACCAGGCAGGGTTGTGGCCCAGAATCTCTTCATAGTAATAGATCCTGCTACATTATTGTGGCATGTACTTGGAAGACTGTGTGGATTTATAGGGGAAAAAAAAATTGCAACAGTTATACTTTCCCATAAAAAACAACGTTAAATCTAGTGGGTTTTCCAAATACATAAAAACAAAAATAATTTATTGTTTTTTTTTATTACTTCATTATTATTTATTATTATTTTATTTGTAATGTTTAGATAATGTAATTTGTTGCAAATGAAGATGTAAAGAAGCAAGTATTCATTGTTAATTAATTTATAATTCCCTTTATTTAAACGAATAAGCTCTTTGGGGGATGATGCGTGCTGCTCAACATAATAATTAACAGACTCATCGCCAATTGTTCGTACTTCCACTGCTACTGGAGAGAGAGAATTGTCTACATGAATTCTCGGCTGCCTACTCTACCAGCCAACAGAAACCTATGAGAAGATTCTGTTCATCTGAAGGTTACACAACCCGGTTGGCACGTCCCCCCCTACCGCACTGAGAGCCAACAAGCCACCTGCTACCGGGCAAGGCCGAGCGCTATTGACGAGGCACGAAACAGAAATGCTGACCAGAGTTTTTCTACTCCCACGCCAACCAGGGCAGGAGACTTTCCCTCCCCGCAGCCCACGTCGGCAGCCTACAAGCTTCACCCATATAAGACAAGACACTGCCGGGTTCAGGCAGTTCATTCTTCGCCAACTCACTCGTGACATTCCAGAGTACTAATTCAGTGCTGGGACCTCTGGGAACTTCGGAAGCTTAGAGTACGCTCCCAGTGGCTACTCACCGCGTGTCGATATCCATCGAACACGTACACATATACTTAAATTCACTTTCTTTCCTCCAGCCATTTTTACTTTTCTTAGCCATTTTTACTTTAAATACTTTTGCATTCGTCTATAACCAGTTACTCCCCTTTGTACTAGAACCAGGTCGCCTACACCTGGAACCTCAGTTACCTCCAGCTCTCCACGATCTGATAGGAGGTAGCACAGGTCACATGTTTATTGCATCTCCAATAAATACCCATTGTTCACTACCCTTCTGCTTTTCATTTACAGGGTACTTGTCTGTGTGACTGTTAGGGACAGAATACGATTTGCATCGCCAACAGGAACCCAGAGTACTGACATCCACATTTTCCGGCTGCCTGTTTCTTCCAAACTACGAGCACTAAGTGAGTGCTGGTGGGGAGAAACAGCAACGCCCCAACCACTAGAAACACCTTTGTGCAGGGAGGGGCTACAAACTCAGGTTATCTCTCACTCAGATCACTAAGTTAGAGCTGAAGTGACTTTAGCCTGGGGGTTCTCACCCAACCTGGTACAAACGCACAACCAGTAGAGGCTTGGTGGCCCACACGGATCCACGTCCCTGATCAGCCCGCATTAATGGGGGATCAGTGGGGACTCCTATCGAGCTTGTGCCAGTAAGTCACTATTGGGTTACATTTTAATTACCGTTCCTGTTTAAGTGCACTGCGTAGGCTGTCAGACTGGTGTGCCCTATGCCTTACAAGGTAGGGAGTGGCAAGAGGTGTAGAGAGCGATATCTGGCTCACACTGCTATCAAACCGTGAATAGTATTACCTCATCCTACGTAGGACAGGCGGAACGGGACCGCCCCGCCCAACTTAGATGACAAGCAGTAGCGCCTGCTTCGGTAACAGTAATCTTGTCACCATACATTTAAATTCACCCTTCCTGCCACCCGGTGGTAAAAGGGTTGCTAAACTGAACAACCAGATATGTCTGGGCGAACCCCAACTTCTGGAGCCGTGAAGCCTGCAACTGGAATCGCCGCTTCGGAGAAGACCGAGCTCGCAGCTATTTGGGTGAAACCCTCTTCAACCGCAACACCCGAGATGACGGAATAAGTAAACAATAGCCAATTCCCTTTGCCTCGTACCATAGAACCAGAGTAAACCATCCTGCTTTTGTTTTAGTGGAAAAATCGTCGACATACATGTCAGTCAGACTTAACCGGAACGCGTCAGGGTGAAGGGGCTGTAGTGGTTAGACTGCTTGCCTCCCATCAAAGTAAACCGGGTTTCATTCCTGGTGGAGTTGCTCCCAGATATTTACATGTGGGAATCATGCTGGATGATGCCGCATGTTGGTGTGTTTTCGTGGGGATCTCCCGTTTCCCCCGCCCCTTCATTCTGGCACTGCTACATACTCACCTTGCTTCACCCTTATCCCTCATCTGCTCTCAAGACCACTATGTTTAGAAATGCTCAAATCTCTTCACTCACTCTTTGGATTGCCAGAAAAAAAGTTTGTTAGCTAGCATGATCAGTATTGTAGCTAAATGTGACCAGAAATTGCTGTATGTTAATGAGAAATAATTTTGTATAGACTGTTAACAGTGAAGTGAGCACTTATCAAATTAACCTTTGAGAAATATTGCTGCGCGTTTACTACATAAATGGTAGCGTACACACTGGCATACAGGCTTCCAGTTAAGTTTGCACAGATTTGAAACTAAGGTTGGGTTTTTGTGGTAGGGACAAAGCTATATCAACTTTGCGTTCAGTTTCACAAAGAAAATAATTTTTTGATACAGCCAGGTTTAAAAATATGCTAAAGGGACAACCAAATACAGTAGCATCAGTTTTTTTAGAGGATAGGTAAAACTGATATTGGCACAGTTTATTCATAACTTTTTTAATGCTCTTTAGTTGTATTATATTTATTGCAACTTAATGGCCCTGAGTTGACAAGGAATTAAGAAAAGTAGTTCCAAGTCTTGATGTTGTATTGCAAGTGTGTTTAATTTCATGACAAATGGAGTTGTTTTGGTTTTTTATACACATTACAGTATGAATTGACAATAGGAACACATTTAGTTGCTAACAGTTTCACATTTCCATTTGATGAGCGTGTGAATAAAGTTGTTAGGCCTGTGGCAGTGTTAATTTTACTAATAGGATATGAAATGAGAAAAGTAAAAATTATATCTTAAGCAGGGTTTCCGAAAGTGCTCTCTCAACCGTGAACAGCCTATAGCAGACAGTATTACAGCAGAACTTGCTGAGAAATGGGTGTTGCAGAGACAGTGATCTTGTGTGATGCAGTGATCAGCCTGACGAGTGGCCAGCTGCTGTGTGGAGGCTTGTTCAGTGGAGATGCCCTGTCTAACTGGTTCTCTGCAGTGGCGCTCTCCCATGCACTGGTTGAGAATCCAGTCCAGAAGGAGCAACTTCTACGGGTGCTGCTGGCAACCAACGTTGGTACTCAACCGGTGTCGCTCCTGCACCAGTGCACCTTGTTGCTGCAGCAGGTATCAAAAGTCCATAGTTCAGCCATCATTAATGCTTCATTAAAATATTTTTATTTTGATTTAATTTATTCATTAGCTTCTGAATTACACAATAGATGTGTTAAGAGCCCTCAAGTAGGTACAGATACACTACAACATAAATATAGCTATAATTAGTGACCCATTTCTATGGTAAATTAAATTAGCTAATTTTATCATTAAAATGTTGCCATTTCGTCAAATATTTTCATTTTGTCAAATAAATTTTATAGTGAAAAATGGCACATGTTGTTATTAGAATGTGAATCTGTTGTTTCTCTAACAAACTAACTACAAAAAGCGAGAAAAGCTTTTAATTAAACAATAATATACTCCTGATGTGTGACAGTCCCGGCTGTCTGACTGTCGCTGCCCTGGGTGGCTTACTCTACCCTAGGCGAGTCGCGTCTCAAGGTGACTTATTCTGATCTGGGCGCGGGGGCCCACCCTGTGTATAATATGGGCCTAGTGGGTTTGCGACTCTGTACAAAGTCTGGCTCGATAACCTTTATACGGCAGGGTGCAGGCTTAGACTGTAGTGCAATAGGGTGGCAGGGTGATTGGGTGCATGCCTGCACTTTTTTGGTTTCTTCTACCGAGGTTGCACTCGACTGGGGGTGATATGTTCTGGTACGATAGCCGGCTGCGGTTCTGGCATGCTGGTAGGTCGTATGCCAAATAGTGCCTCCTGCACTATAGGGTGATATCCTTGTGTGACCTTGGTGGGTGTCTCGAACAAGTCCACGGGTGTTAAGGTGGGTGCTGGTATGGTGAGGCATCTCAGTAGCGCAGCTTGCTCACGTAGACTAAGCAACCCAAACCCGCTGGGAAGGATTAGTAGCCCCTGGGGAAGTTTGTCAATATCTCTCGCCTTCTTGGCCCGTCTTTCCACTCCATCCTTATTGGTGTAAGGCATTAGGCACAAAAATCTGATCTGCAGGAGGTTGGTAGTTGACATGTCAGTGTTCACGTGTAGGTGCAAATTACTGCCACCAACACTGCCTTACTCTTGACGACTCTACCAGGTAGAGACAGCGTGGGCTGTGGGATGATGGTTGCGGGAACGGCACGGTGTTGTCCCACGGGGGTAGACTTCCCTGCACTAGGTTGTAGCTCTCTCGGCACCACTAGGGAGCGATGGGAGTTGAGCACCTGGCCGGCAAGTCTATCCCACCGGGAGCGTACCTAGTGTCGTGGCTCTACTGTTCCTCCAACGTTGTGCAAGGAACGGGGCCTTCCAATATAATGGTGAGGTGAGGGTCCAGTGGTCACTGGTCTCCCCGGACTCCAAGAAAATCCCCTCCTTGGCATCACCAAGGGAGCAATGAGGTAGGGGGGGACTTTGATCCGGCAAGCCAACTTCCAGGGATGGTTCCCTAGTGTCGTGGCTCTACCGTTCAATGCCGGGGCAGAGAATGGGTGGCCTTCCAAGGATGTGCTGTGTTGTGTGCATTCGGAATATTAAAAACCCAGTCTCCTGGTGAGTCCTCCAGCTCCGATATGATACAGGGAAGGAGCTTGGAGTGAAAGTCAAGAGAACTGGTAAGATCGGTGTCTATTTATCCAGAGGAAATAAACGCAGGTGGCAGAGGTGCTATTTCCTTATTCCCCCATGGGCCTTACAGAAGGTAAACACCCTAGCGTACTACAGGGAAAGGTGCCCTGTGTAAAGGTAGCGGGATACGCAATTAGTATAAGCTCGGGGCAAGCTCTACTCTCAGGTTTGTCTGTAAGGGACCAAACGTATTTCGGTGGTGAAACTGTCGACGGCCGTTGGTTCTTCCTTCGGTTAGGCGCTGGAGAGAATCTTCGGCCCCACGAGGTGAGCGATGAAGTAAGGATAGGTTTGAGCCTCTGCATCAAGAGCTGGAGCAATGAGATCTCAGGAAAGGCGATTGAGAACTCTTTTGCAGAACTGACGATCAGGAGGCCGGGATGTATCTCTTTTTATACTCCTCGGCCATCCCTTCTTCCACTGGCATAGGCATCTGAAAAGGGAGAAACATCAGGTGCAAACCCAGGGCCTAGATCCTCTGTGCATGCGGCGTAGTGGAGAGTGGTGGGATTTAGGCATCATGCATGTGGCGGCATCTGGTGCATACTGCTGTACTCGCCCCGAACCTCTTGCATGGTTTCGGTGTTTCATTGAGCGAAATAATGAATTGTTATTGGGACGTCTGTCCCGGGCCGGTAGGTAAAACAATCTTGCAGGCTGTGGCGGCGGCGTAACTCAGACTAACTGTTAGGAATGCAGTTGCGCTGATGTGTAGCAGTTGTTTAGTATTAAAAGACAAGACGTCATGCGTCACTTCTTACATACTACAAATGTTTCCACAAAATTTCAAACCTTAGAGTTGTCAAGTTTTTACTATGGGGAAGTGACAGGAACCAATTTGTTTCACACAAATTTGCTTTCAACGCTGCTGTATTTTAATTTTTTTATGGCAGGGTAGTGTTCATGCACATGTTTTTTTTTCATGTCCGCTCAGTGTTTACATTGTGATATTTGCACTCTGTTCAGCTCATTAAAACTATTAAAAATCATTACTATTTTTGGCATTATTGTCCTTTATTCAGAGTAAGCAGCCAACTAATGTTACTATCCTTGCACATTTGTTATCAAGAACCTGATCTCAAAGTATGGAAGGCTTATAAAATCGGCAGTATTTTCAAATATCGCGCAAAAGTTTAGTTTGTAATTACTACATTTAACTTTAAAAAAAATTGTCTGTGTTATATCTACATGCAATATTTATTTACAAAAATCACCAATATTTATTGCCGGGATCGTATGTTTAAAAATAATAAAAGGTTGGTTAGCCATGATTCTGCTGTAAATGAGAGCTTCTACTTAGCGATTCAGGTCGATATATTGAATTGTACGTACAGTGATAATCTTTCAACCTTCCTAGTGATCAATTTATGAACCATTCTTGTTAAAACATTGTGGTACTGTTATAAACAATGTGAGTTAACGCAAATAGTTTTAATTGGTATCAGCGCATTTGTAAAGTAAAAATGAGATACCTTAATGCTGTATAACACATGGAAAATTGTAAATCTAAATGTTTGTAATAGTTTTCTTGGTAAAACAAGCTTAACGTTGTAGTTTGGGATACATTTAAATGGGCTATTTCGTTGCCGTTTCGTAAATAATGCAATAAGTACAGAATTTTGCTAATAAACATGATTTCTCCACATTTCACATTGTTTCATGTTATTTCATGGTCCACGAAAGTTTCTTGGCCCTCACTATAGTGTTACTGTAAGGTACAATACTAATGTGATACGTAACATTAACACCAACAAGCTTAATAAAATTAATCAACACCGTAAAAGGCTTTATCAATAAGATAGTTTTGTAAGGAATTTAACCCCTCGAGACATTTTCCTTAGTTATCTTGAGTGTATGCTTATGTGACAAAAATTATTCGCCAGAGATCTGGGGTGAGTCCGAAATTATTGTGTAGAAAATAATTATTCAGTTTGTGGAATTTTTAAATTTTTCCCTTTTTGTGTCATACTTTTGTGCCATTATTTTTATTTTTTATATTTTTGTTTGTGGGAAATATGTTTTCATGTACTCTACCAGCTATTGTAAACTTTTCTTGTGTAGTGTATAATGATTCTGATATATGTTGCCTAAATCACCATCACAATTGTCGTCATTATCAATT
Source organism: Dryococelus australis (assembly GCA_029891345.1). Lineage (NCBI taxonomy): Eukaryota > Metazoa > Arthropoda > Insecta > Phasmatodea > Phasmatidae > Dryococelus > Dryococelus australis. The sequence continues at coordinate 282,547,264 of CM056994.1, forward strand.
ACAAATGTGTTTAACATTGAGCATTCATAAACAAGTTTATTTTAGTGGAAAAAGTTATGAATTTAAGAGTGATATAAATATAGCTGTAATCAGAAGGAACTTTTTGATCGAGTTGTCACAGTTAATGAAGTATTGTTTAAGCCAACATTTTGGTAAATCAAGTTTTATGACTAATTATTAAACAACATGTGGAAGTATGTGCTTAATTTTCACTCTGGTGTGAGGAACAGAGTTTATTCTTAAGTTATAACAAAATACAAATCAAAAGAGTGTATATTGTTGTGAAAATTTTAAATATACCATTTTATTATGTTTTATTGTGAAACATACGGGGCTGGTTCAACTGTCACTCAAATATTGTTTTTTAATTGGATGCTTGGTCCAAGATGCAAAACCGATTGAATAATTGTGTGCACCGCACACAAAAAAAAAGCTAACAACATGGGTTACAAACAAAACACACATGAGATAACAAAAAAAAGGCTTGTTTAGCTTGTGACCACTAGGGTATGACTGCAATAGGTGGGCATTCAAATGAGGAAGTTAGAACACACCAGATTACAGACACAAGAATGAAAATTTGGTACACCTGCTACCTCAGTGCTGTCTGGCTGTGAAAATTTTATATGATGCGTGATGGCTGGGATGCTGGGCGCATCACATAGTCTAAAGGGGAGTTCTTGAGCGGGTTCAGGCCGAGAACCCTGGGTGGCCTTACGGGCTAATTACTGTGGATTCACCTTGGCTCTTAGCCAAGGCTCAAGCCAAGTCAGCCTGATTGGACGGCGGCAAGCTACTTAGGCGTCTAAGGTGGCATGGTAGGCAGTGGATGCTGACTTACCACCTGTAGACTGGCGCTGTAGCTGACGGCTGGCTGCAGTAGGCGACTCTCCAGGCCCCGTCCAAGGACGCCTGGCAGCATCGCTCGGTGGATGGTGCTGGCGAGGCCCATGTTCACGGGCAGTCTGAGCCAGAAGCAGATTACGACTGGATGCGGTGTCCCGTTGATCTTCTGGGGTGGCACGAATAAATGGTTAGGGAGGACTGAAGAGCGAGGCCCCTGCAGTGGCGAGCGGCTTGTGCCTGATCCCGAGCTGAGGAAATGCTGAAAGCCAAATGGGATGGGTTACTTGGCAATTGTAGGAGCCATAGATGCCTTCTTATCACCCCACTTAGTCCCTCCTCGTCGGATAAATGGCTTGTAAGTATTAAGGGTCGTTGCAGCAAGCAAGGGGAAGGTGATAGAAATTCCCTATCTAGAGTACCCAGATGTACTGTCATGCTTCTTCTGTCCTGGCGCTCCAACCACGGAATGTCAGTTGTTGGATGGTGCGGATTAACTGACTTGGGGTGGTGCTAAAGCTTCGGTGTGAGCTTCTCAGAGGCTATCGTGTTTCACCTTGTCAGGCCTGGCACCCCAACCGGTGAATCTTACGCTGTGTGTTGAGCATGAACAAACGCAAACCATCACCCACCACAATGATAGTTCGCACTGAATCAACCAAAATAATGGTACCATTATGGCCAACCGAACAAATTAAGTCGCACACACAAACAGTATTATGCACTGTATACATCATGAACATTCCACCTACCGAAAATGATTATTTTCAAGTTTACAAGAAAACTATACAATATAAATATGGAATGAATAGGTCTAACATAACACTGTGATGTTAATCCACAGGAAGTGGACAAATCTTGTTAATAGGTCATAATAACTCCTCCTGTGGTGTTCTTAAGGTTACCACATGAACTACACCATCTTGGCCTGGATGTACTGCTGATACTCTGGTAGTCTTACACTTTAGTGTTGGCATCATGGTGTCTTTCAGCAGCACTAACTGGTTGATGCACGTGTCAGAAACAGGTTGTGTCCATTTCCCCCTTTGTTGGAGATTGTGAAGGTACTCCACACTCCATCTTTTCCGTATTTGTTGGTGAAACTGTGCAATCATTTTCCAGCGGTCAAGACGGTTCAAAGGAATATCACGCAGATTGTGGTCAGGCAAAGCTGTCTCACCTGCAAGGAAGTACCCTGGTGTCAGAACATTGATGCACAAAGCATTTTCAACATGGGTAATTAGACGACTTCAGCTTATCAGCATAGCCCGCAACGCATCTGATTTCTACGGAGTTTGCATTACCGTTTACCATGTTGTGACATCAGAAGATTGTACTGTCTACCCTGCAAGAATGGATGTTCCAGCCAGCGGAGATTTTATTATTCATTGGCCCAGCAAAACTATGCACATCAAGGCAATGAGTACTACTAATCACTGCTAGATGGCACCACTAATATTTTTCGCCATTTGTCTGTCTCATTCTTCCAGTCCGCCGGTGATGTCACGCCAGAGACCTGTGCTTTTCGCTACCCTCTGCTCAGCGACCACCCCTCGCCCTCAAGACGCCAGCCAATAAGTGCCGAGCAACCGCCTGGCAGAGTATAGATAAAGAGTCAGAATTCGACTCGAGAGTAGTCTTAATTTTCCAACCGCGCCAGCCGCCGGGGAACTGAGCAACCTGAACACTCAGTCTTCACCATGCTAGTCGCCTAAGTACTCGCCAGCTTCATTCCTCGCTATACCTTTCTTCACCACACCTTTGTGCCAGAAGGAAAACCTGTCCTAAGCTCCATTGTTGGACTTATCCTGTCACACATTGCCACTCGTCGTCTGTACACTAGATACCGCAGCCCCTTATTGGCAACAAGGCAATAGGGACTCAGTATTCATTTTCAGTTGTTCTAACAGTGCTATTCTGCTCCAATTTCTGCTAGCCTAGAGTAGCTTAGAAATGGGTCACCCCTACCCAGACTGCGTAGCTTAGTTTCCCGTCAAGCTTTTGACAAACGCAGGATGGAGTACGTCACCACGTGTTTACTTCCTGTAAGACGGAATAAACATTGGTTGGAACTTATCCTTGAGTTTCACATTCATGTAGACGTACCACCTTTCCCAGTTGACCTCACGCTTGAGTGAAACACAGGTGATCCCGGGAACTGTTTCTCAAATGAGCCAATACATGTCTTGCTTACCCACAAGCACTCACCTGGCCAACCTTTCTTCATACTTTGTTAGGTAGAATGATGGAGCCGACCCAGGTACTAGGTTTTTGGACTCGCTTGTTGGTCTGGTGCTCGTCCTTTCCCATCACACCTTTGTGCCAGAAGAGGGTGTTTTTTAGGCTGGGAAGACATAGACAAAACCAACACCCATGTGTTGAAACTGCATTTAGCGAGGCGTCATTTTTTCTACTCACCGCACCTTAGTGCTGAGCACTGAGATTGGGTATCCGCTCGACGGCAGCTGCTCATGTGGATCTACACAGTAGAGAACCACAAAACCCTGTTTTTCACCTCACGGGCACGAGAGAGTGTGAGACTCCATATGCCTTACACCAGACGGAGTGGTCGTAAGGAGAGGATCAAATAGGTGCTCATTTCCTCAGTTTGTCAGAGCTGACCCCCACCTTGTCGCAGTAGGACAAGGGCTCAAGCTCAAACCCTCCGACGACTGCTTGTTCCAGTCACACCAGATGTCCTATGAGACTTATTCCAGCCACCAACCTGCCTGAGTAACGAAGTTCACCCGTGGCTTGTGGAGTATTTCAGTCAACTGAAACAATGGCCAGCAGAACCCATAGCATATTTCGTGTCTGTTGCTCTGTCCCCACCACCGCTAACTCCGAACCACATTCAACAAACTCAAGTCTCAGGATCTTCCTCCCACACAGTCAGCCAGCCAGAACCTCGCCCTAGCACTAGCAATATTTGTCACCCAAGTATATAGCCCAAGGGTCAGAGCCTGAAACGGAAGATTGTACTTGTTGAACCAGGCTTTGCGCCCTGCTGTAAAGCTACCAGGCCAGTATTCTACACAGGGAAAGCACTGGCCCCATGTAGAGATTAATTACTGATTCGAACCTTCCAGAATAATGGTGTGCCTGACTTGGCACCTGAACAAAAATACCCCACCATATTGCCTGACACATTATTAGCCTAGTTGACAGAGCATCATGCGTCAACATCATACTCCCAATGATCTGTTGAGAGGCCACATATAGGTCTCAAATTCAACACTGCCGAGACCTTCGCTTGGCTTGAATTCAGCCAGAAACGCTGCAGTTGACAAGTCTGTGACTCTAAGTGCACTGCCTTGGTGACCATACAAACAGACACATGTATACCTTAAACATTGCCTTCTTCCTCGTTTGTACAGGCTTGGCATGGATAGGTTTTCCAAAATCCACCCCAACGGACCGGAATGCTCAAACTTGAGCGAACTGTGCTTTCGGCAGTGTGCCTACTACTGGATTGTAAGCGATTGGTCTGGTCCTAAAGCACCGTATGCACTTGTGAATCACATTTCGTACCACAGATCATGCAGAAATTATCCAGTATTCTCTGTGAACTAGTTACAAGGTTGTGGATGGCCCTGGGTGTAAATTGATGGTATGACAATGGACAATGATGAGTCTGGACAACTGGCTTTTCTTTGACAGCAAAATGGGGTGTTTTGCAGTCTCTGGTAGTGATAACTGGTGCAGCCGTCTGCCCACCCTGATAATTCCATTTGAGTTGATCAGTGGCTGCGTAATCTTGGGGCAGTTACTCCCTTTTTGAAGAGCAGACGATTCTTCCCTGAAGCTACATAACTGTACATGTTTGACCAATGTCATTGTAGCATTAATCAAGTCCTCCGTTTTCAGGAAATTACTCTTCGCATGGCTCGTTTTCTTGAATGCTGCATTTGCAGGTAATACCCATGCTGTGATGCGTGTCAGTTTGACCAGTGATCTTCAAGGCTGCTAGACTCAGTCTGGTTTGCCACCTAGACAACACCAGCAGGTGGCTTAAATTCTGGCACAGACTCTTGGGTATAATGGCCTGCATCTGGCCAGTGTTCCTGCGGAAAGCTTCAGCCACGTTGGGCCTGTAAACTAACACAAACGCCTGAGAAGTTGCTCAGGAAGAACACCATGTGATACCACGTCTGCTGGGTTCTTCTGAGATGGGGCGTACTTCCTTTTGAGGGGGGGGGGGGGGGGGTACGATGGTCTGAATCTTTGCTACCCTGTTAGCTATAAATGTCTTCAACTGGTTTGGTGACAGATGTAACCATGCCAACACAACACTTGTATCTGTCCAAGTATGAACCTCAAACTCTTTGGTCTGGTCAAAATGCAGCCTGTTGATGTGTTGCCACAGCCTACTCAATAACAGTGCTGCACACAACTCAAGTTTGGGTACAGTGAGTGTGTTCAATGGGGCCACCTTCGACTTTGAACAGAGAAACAGAGAAGATTGACTTGAACATTCCCGTCCCTCGTCACACATCAGACATAAATGACTGCAGCATTGGCTTTCTCACTGGTATCGCAAAATCTATGAAACTCCACATCTGTCCCCTGAAGTGGAATAAACCTAGGAATTTTGACCTCGCAAAGGCTAGGAAGTGACTTCCTAAATTTAAACCAGATGTAAGTCACTTCCTGAGACATAACACATTGCAATCAGTCTTTAATTAAGCTATTTCTTACAAAACTGGAGTGATAACATCAGGTAATGTACACAGAGAAAAGGCAATAAAATGTAACACTTCCAAAGACATATAGGAATAGTCAGTGTAGAAATAAAACAAAAATAACAGAACTGTCAAAATATGTGCGCTCCTGTAAACAAAAAAAGAAAAAAATAATAATTTGGATGTGATGTCCTAAAATACAATGCTAGATAATGTTTTTTATGGTAGAGGCTTTATATTACTGTCAAAATTAATAAATATCCAGCTCAAAATACATAAACATAAACAAATATTAAGCTTTAAAGGCTCGTTCTGCTACAGGTGGCTTGAGTGGGTTATCTGAATTGGATGTCTAGCCGCTTCGTCGTGTGTTCCTAGTGGTTGTGACTCTGCCTTACAATGTTCCCGGTCCTGGGTTCAAGGTATGGGTGGCTGTCGAATGGGTTATGTTTTGTCGACGTATGTGTGCCTGGTTAAGGGTAGCCTGCAGTCCTACACTAGTACCGGAAAATGTGTAAAGACGTGGTTTCCTGCTTCTTCTTGATGTGGTTGACTTCTGCAAGGTTGAAAGGTAACAATCACCCTAGAATGAGCATACGAGGGTAAGCTAAGAAAACGTGTTTATTCTTCAGAGGAATAGAAACAGAGGCCTGTACTATCTCTTTGCTATTCAATTAGTGCTGTAACCAGCAGAAGTAAACTACGTTAACCAGGTGAAGCAGACCTGGGGCTTAACTAAACGAGAGCAGATAAGTTACGTAGTTATTGTAACAACTGAACCCTAACTATCTACACTGTTTGTTCTGAAGTAACTTTGGGGTCACTATCAGACTGGTGAGTGTAAGGGGGAGAAGAGTTCTTTGGGGGTTGCTGGTCTCGAAAGTTTCTGGAAGATTATGCTGGTGCTTCGTGAGGAAGGCGTAGGCAGAGAGCTCCAGCAGTAGAAGTGCTTATGCATGCTGCTGAGAATGAATTCTGTTCTTGGGGTGAGCGCCAACTTATATAGTCGGCCGGCGTGGCTCCTTCTGCTGTTGGGTATCTTCGGGTGTGAGCTCCTTCCTTCGCGCTGCTGGCTGCATTCTCTTGGGGAGGGCTGGAAGCAAGGTTCAAGCCCCGCTCAAGTGACGTGGCGCCGCACATATATGAGGCAGAGTCTGGGAAAAGATACTATTGTCAGTACGAGTCATGGCTCATCATGTTGTTATATGATTTACAATACCTATAGAGGGAAATAACTTGCAAAGTGGCAACTATTAAACAGTAACTAGGCATTTTCCAGAAAAGATGTCAGATGTGGGGCATAATTTTCACATTTATTTGTGTGATGAAAACTATGTGATATGCAACTATTTCAACATAAAAATTTCAACGGGTAAGGTACAAAAATCTTTAGAGCATAAAAAATGCAAAATTATAGAAAGACAAATGCATAATAAGAAAAATCAAGAATTGACTAAAATACATTACTACTCTCTGGTTTTGACTGCTAATCAGTAAAATATATATGAATTAAACCATTACTACTTTCAAGTAATTAGGTAGAAAGTATTGTCATTTGTGAACATGCTGCTTATTGTATACATTTATTTTATACAGTGTAAATTGAAAATACAAATTGTTTAACGTACGTCAGGCACACAAAGATTTTGTTTCTTGTACACATTTTTATTTGGAATGGCAGTAGTTGGTGTTTAAAGTTTTTGTAGTTAATTTTATTTTAATACCCAGTTGAAAACTTCACAATGCCCAAAAATGTATATAAATTCCCACCCATGCCTGCCCAAAATATTGCAGTGCTTGACTACCTGTATATTTTTTTGCTGGTAATAAGAGTCTTTGCTATAACTGATATACCAAGGTAAATTTGAAGTTTTATAGCTGTCAAAGGTGAAGAATCCATTCATCATAAAATAATTATAAGTGTTTAAGTGTATGTTTATTTTAATTTTTAATGATTATATATGTATTTTATTATATATGTTTTTAAAACTTTGTTTAACTTTATACATTCTTGATAAGAAGTTTTATATTGTATATTTAATGACCATTTGCAAAATTATGGTTGGGAAGTAATTAATTTCCGTTTACACAAATGTTTCTAGAATGTATTTATCACTCAGAATGTTGGAAAACTACATTTGTATTGATGGGAGTTATGCAACATAATGTACCTATTACCTCTGATGCAGCTATCATGATTTTAAGTCTCTCTTCTTTCTGCAGTGCTAGTGGTACTATGTACACAACTTCTTTTTGCAGGACACACTCATTTCAGTGAGCAAGGGCATATTTAGTTGTGGATATGCTCTTTTTTTTATGGCTTTTGACTCTTTACAGCAGCATCCTTCATCACGTTTCTGATTATTTATTTTCACTTTTTCAAAGTTTTACTTCTTGTGTTGCATGTTAATATTTATTGCTTGAAATTAATTGTTGACTTGTAAATGTGATTCGTGATTGTTTCAGTGTAACAAGGTGCAGTCGAAGCTGGGGATCCTCATGTTGCTTAGCACATGGTTGTCTCATTGTCCTGCAGCAGTGAAGCAGTTTCTCTCCATTCCAACCAGCATCCCGTACCTCACAGCACAGGTGACAGTTTCATCGTTCCCTTGTGCTAACTATTTATCCCATTTATAGACTGAATGCTTTAAAAATATATAGGTGAATTTAGTTTCCCACCTTTTTTGCATGAAGATAGCAAGTAAGGCAGTTTGTGAATTTGTATATCTCATGCTTCTTGATGGTTCTGAAAGCATTAAGTGAGGAAATGTGTAAAAAGTCAGTTTTATTTTGAAATAATACTTTATGTGGATATTAATCTGAATTTTCTTTGATACGAAGCAGGGGAAAGGTTGGCAAGGAAGGGCGAAGTAACATTTTTTTTGGACACAAGGAGTTAAACTCCTCCAACCTGTCATAAAATTCCACTTACAACTCTGTCGTAATGGGTTATATATTTCTTTTTAAATTTTTGCTACCTGCCAGTGAGTCGTCCATCAATCATCCATTTTTTAATTAATATTAAGTACCAGTGGAATACAGCGAACCCTTGATTTAGTGGACCTCCAATTAATGGACCTAAGATTTAACAGATTGTTGTTAGCTAGAAAAAATAATTGTTTTAGACCAACATTTAAATACATATGTAATTGATGAGGTTAGGTCATATAGCAGTGAGCCTATTGTTTTCAGTTTTTGTTTAATGCGTGTATGGATCTTTTTAAAAACAATGAAGTCGCTAATTAAGCATTCACCTGTTATATATTTTTTCCGGTTTTAATACTCAACCTCTCTTTACAAATGTCTTCCACAGCACAGAAAAATAAACAATAGTCATTCTTATCCATCTACAGATAAACCTCACATGTCAGCACAAAAGACATATCTTTTACATAATTGTGCCTTAAAAATTTTTTGCTTGTGTTTATTATAGTCAGAAAATTTTAATAAATCTAAAACCACTTGAAATTTTGTGGCCAACTTCAAAGCGACTACAGTAAACATTGCATGCCATGCACCATATGGTAAACAGTTGCGGCTACATAATAGTGAAAAAATATGTTGTTATACTTTTTGATGTGTATTTTAAAATTATTAATTTAATAACAATCAGTACAAAATATAATGTTGTAGTTTCTCTTTTCAGAAAATTATATAGTGGTTCTTTTACCGTTAGCTTTGGTAGTGATTGGCACATTTAATCTTGGGTCAGCTTACAAATCTGAGTGGAAGTGCATTATGTAGTCCAGTGGATGTTTTGAATGGTTTGTGTTTTTGAAGTAAATAATGTTTATACTGTAATATAGGCTACATACAGTTATTTTTACAAAGCTCATTTGTATATTCAAATGCACTTTTAAAATGTATACTTTTCAAAAATTTTTTTTGTAAAATGCTTTTTGTAATTGTAATTGAAATCTATTCAATAGTGAATCAGAATGGAGGTAAACCATTCTCATAATATTCCTAATCTTTTATTTTATGTGTGTGTACACTTGCACGCAGACACTCCATTCTGCTGGAAGATAGTGTTTAGTGCAGAGCTGATATCACTTTTTGTGAATACTAGGGATATCAGTATTGCAGAGGCAATACCACAGATACTCAATACTGATACCAGTAATACTAATAACTATCGTTAATTTTTTAATTACAGTGGATATTCAAAAATTGGTTTTCCAGTGAACTTGACATGCCATGGGCGTCGTCATTAACCCAATCTAGCCTCACCGTAGCTGTGGCTCCATCCTAAGAAGAGGCGTTACGCCCCACATGCTGCAGCTCACCTCTGAAGTCCAGTGTTGGTTCGGTTAGCTTATACCTCCTGTTGGACCACAACCCACTTTGTACCATGACGCTCCACCCCTTCAGCCTTTGGCTGCGGAGGGGATCGAGCCGCCAGCTTCGGCCGCCTTTGGCCATCTCCGCTACTTCTCTGCCGCCCTCTCTCTCTGTGACCCCTCTGCTACCCCCGCACCTCCCTTGCTGGACCTGTTCTCCGGGCATATATAGAGCGAGCAGCCCGAAATTCGAGGCTGTCTCTCGTGACTCTGCAGTAGTGTTATTCTGCCTGAACGCATACCCACTTCATCAACTATTGCTGTCTCGCGGCTCCGTAGTTGGGTGTTATCTTCTGCCCAAACACATACCAACTTCGACAACCACCGGCTGTTTCTCATGGCTCAATTGTAGGGTGTTAATCTGCTCGAATGTGCACTGACATCTTCAGTCATCTCGTACCACTAGTTTATTGTAGTTCATCAGCTTAGATTGCCACACTCCCTTTCAGCCACTGAAGCCTTTTGTGCTTCTCAGCTACCCACTAGCTCTGCACAAGTCACAAGTCTTGAGTACTGTATGACTGGGGACACACTGGGGTCACCCTTGCCCCCCCCCATGCCTCCGCATCTGCCGAATCTAAGCGTTACTCTGGTTGGAATCCTGGGATCGGTCCTTCAGACCCTAGTCAGAGTACATGATGGTTTATGTGTGTTTACAGATTAGTCAATAAACAGACATAATCCAAACTTGGTTGAGTTATCACTACGAGCGCTCTTTACTTCTCTACCTAGCTCCCGCTATCTCCTGATTTGTCCACGGAACCACTTACATTCTTGCAGGAGTAGACATGAGCTGAAACCGTTGTTCCCAACCTCATCTTCAGGGAGCCACATCTCTTCATGAGTTCTTGGATCTGTGGCGAAGTTCTGCCTTCCTGTGTAACACGAGAATGGACACCCCTGTCCTGCTGCTGTCCTCTTCTGTCCATTAGTGCTTGGGTCTGCCGGCTAAGTTCTGTCCGCCAAGACAGTTGCTGGAGAACAATAGAACAGGCCTACTTACCCCTTCCGCCTGCCTACCTTTACTTCCTCTCAGGCTTTGTCTACGCTTACGGTACACACACTGTTCATCTCTCTATACTTTCACCCCCTATGACATGCCAGAGAAAGCACCCAAGCAGAGGTTAACCTTGGTTGGAGGCCTGGATTAACCTTGGTTGGAGGCCTGGAGAGTTGTGAATTGGGTACTAGCCAGGTCTATACTTTGAAGAGAGAGGAAACTGCTCAGCAGAGGGTAACTACCACCTGTTCTACCGGAGAATGCAAGAACCCAGTTTGGCACGTTCCACATGCTATATCACCACTGCCTCCCACACCATCAAAACAAACCAATAGCTCCAAGTCAGACCTCAGTCGCAGACAAGTTAGTCAGATGCCCGAACTTCATACCTAGTTACACTCCGTCTCAAGTACCAACACCTACATTCACTAGCATACTCCTCGTGTTCAACGCCAAGTAATTGAGATGTCAGACTAACAAAAAAAAATTAGACATGCGGAAAACAATTGATTCAGACTTGGATTTTTGACCTGAAAAATATCATACATAACCCCAAAATGCGTGTTTGAACCAACAACCAAAATATGTTTTATAAAACAACTTATTCAAGTTAATTTATGATTGAATATTCTCTTTAAATTATAAACTTCAGTTTTTGGTATTGATCAAAATGTAATTTTTATTATTTTTAATTTTCTTGTCCAATGTTCCTTCATCAGCTGAGCCATGCTCAATCTTGCAGTTAAAATTACCACAACTTACTATTTGTGACAATTTTTGCCAACGATTACTTGTTGAGCAGTTTTCAAACCCTTTCTCATTGTTGCCAACCTACTAGTGCATTAAACACATACGAATGAAAAACTGCTGTGAGATGTGAACAATGCTATCAATAGCATCAGTTGTCATTTATCCATATTGTTTTGCATTGACAAAGTGTTAAAAAACAATTTATGTGTGCAGTCTGTGGCGAATGTACCATCTATTTTGAACAGACGGTATGGGAAAACAAACTATATGTGATTGTTGAATGCAGTCAGTAATGAAATGGTGTTTGTATAGGAATTTTGACTGGACCAAAATAAATACTCTAAATGAGAATATGTTAAAACGTAAATAAAGGGAACAGATACTCAAAAATTCAGTGTATATTACAATATCAAAGAAAATTAACTTGCGGTAAAGTAAAGTGTGAATGTATTTGCAAATTTGTGTTTTCACTATGCTTTTTAAAAAAAAAAAATACTTAAAAAATTATCACCATGACTTGTTTAGGTAAGTTGTGCTGCAGTGCCAAATAATATTGTTTACAAAATGGAGCACGTTGCCATGTTGTGTATGTTGATTGCAAGTCTGTGATTTCGAAGTGCATGAAATCAATTTTCAGTATATCTTTGACACATGACGCATAGCTGGCAATAAGTTTTTTGTCTCTCCGACTTCAACTCAGCACGTGTAACATCACAGTAACCGCCCAAATAACGAACCCTAGGCAGCTGACTAGGGTTCGTTCTTTGGGCGGTTACTGTGATGTCACACGTGCTGAGATGAAGTCGGACGACTGATAAACTCTTGTGGCCAGTTATGCTAAATATGCACATCAGTCATGCACCCTTGCCTAGCCAGCCGAATGAAGCCAGCCTGCCGCTAAGCGAACATTAGATACCACCTGCACCCACAGAACTACCCTGCTTACATCCTTTGCCAAGAGAGCGTAGCAAGGGATGATGCCAACCACAAAGGTAGGGGTCAGCTGGACAAAGATGCCCGAACAATTGAAGGAAGCCGAAGGAGAAGCAGCTGTCCATATTGAGGGCCGGATGAACCCGCAGAATGGCAGTTGTCATCGCATTGTTTGTTTTGCGTTGAACACTCAGCAGCTCGTCCTACCACTGCTGTGCTAGGGCTCTCTACTCCCGACATCTCTTCAAGATCTGCTACCAGCGAAGCTTGCTTCAACCCCACTACTAACACATACTCCACTTGGGATTGCTTATCTTGTCCCTTCATGACACCACTAGGCAACACTCATTAAACAGAGTCGTTCTTACGACTTCTGTATTTCGTTGCTTTAGATTGCTCTTTGCTTAACAGGTCCCCTTCACCTGTTTGAAACCTAACTTCCGCCAGTTGCTTGGTGATCACGAAAGCTTAGGAGTACGGGTCACCATGTTTATTCTACTCAGAATAAATATGTTTACATCTATTCACTGTGTTCTAATTCCAAGGGTGATTTGTACCTCTCTTTTACCTTGTAAATGCCATCCCCCAAGGGCAAGGCAGGTAACTGCGTCTTGCCAATCACTTTCTGACCTTAAAGTAGAACTTCTGTCGCCCTTGACCGGGCAGCATGTACATCACCAAACACCACACGATTCGCCGGCTACCCATACTGTAGACCCAGTGCGCAAAGGCATTTGGCACACAGACCTCTTCATGGTACACTCCACAAGAAAGCGACTGGACCACCAGAGTCAGCTAACCCACTCCATCCACTGTGTGAGATTTGCCATTTAAGGTGCAAGGCCTGACTAGGTACAACTGAGTGCGCACAAATGTGGTGCTTTGTCCCTCTTGTGTAATCTTTCAGACTTAGTTAAGCTTAGTTTGCACGAGGCGGAGGAATATCCTGGAAGTAGAGCTATCGCAGGGCTTCAGAAAAGGCCGGAGATACCGTGAATCAACTATACCAGGTTACTCTTCCCAGTCAGGGTGTCCACTCGTCGGGAAAACTGGGAATTGTCAGGAAATTAGAAAATGTCAGGGAAAAGTTAAAGAAATGTTAGGGAAAAGTTAAAGAAATGTCAGGGAAATATCAGGGAATTTGACAGTGTCAGGGAATTTTTTCAAACCATAAGATAGTTTGAAAGTTATTTTTGAAGTGTTAACTAACCCCCCAAATTTCGCAGTGCTACAATAATTTTTAAAGAGGTATACACAAATTTTATGTTGTTTTATTACCATGCCGTGACATTATAGCTTGCATGAATTGCCAAACTGTATTTGGGTGCAGTCGGGTGCTACCTAAACATCGGCTATTCGTACCGTATATATGGCGTGTATACGGTTCATTTGACCAGTGGTTAAAAATGTCATACTTGCCATCATAAATGACAAAATATCTGCTGCTTTAAAAAAAAAAAGGAAGACACTTTGGAACTTTTTTACTTGTGCATTGAAATTGTGACCGGCATAGGCCAGAATAGGCGCATTATTATTGTTGCATCCACCATATTGTAAACAGTTGGTGTCTTTCTTTTCACAGTGATGCACTCTTAAACGAATAGAGTCATTAATGGCAATTATTTTGTTGTTTATTTTAATACAATTTAGTAAAACTTAATTACATTAATTAATTTACAGTAGATTTTATTCAATGGGATAAAAACTGATAAAATTTAGACTAATTGCGGGAATTTTGTGTCTCGTGATTCGGCGATGTTGATTACAAACAGTTGGTGCCTTAAAGCTTTTTCTGTTGGCATTGTTCAACAGTGTTTAGAAAAATTAGAAGTTAATTGTTATTAACGGTAAATAATAGCATGTGAAAAGTAATCAATACTTAACAGGTAAATAATTGTGTTTTTTTTAGTTGCCACAGAAGACAGAAGTAGAAGTCTAATTTACAGAGCATGTGGTTTATAGGATACTTGGTAATGAATTTGTACTGGTACTGTACATTTACCATTTTATTATTACTTTACGTAGGCTTTAAGGTGTAGTATTTGTTTTTTTTTTTTTTTTTTTTTTTTGGCCGTGTATATTACTTTTATTTTTAAGACATGGCAACATGTAGAAAAACTAAATTTAATGAATGATGGTTGTTGAATATTACCTTTTCTTCATGGTTGAAACCGATGGCCAAATATATGTATTCGGCATATTGTACAGTATGCAGAACATCAATAGCACTAAGTAACATGGGCAAGCATGCATTGAGAAGCCACATGGCAGAGAAGAAACATGTAGCTACGGTTTCCTGTAGAGAGCAATCAGCAAGTTTAAAAACCTTTCTGAATACTGCCACCAAGCTGGATTCACAGTGTGTGACTCAGACCTCTTCGACAGAAGCAGCAGTTGCACCTTGTACTTCATATTCTTTTGTTCAAGCTGCACCACATTTTGAAATATAACCACCTGTTAGTCTTTCTGGATTTGTTTTGAAAGAAGAGTTTACGAAAGCCAAGATTATTTGGTGTATGCATGCAGTCATGCAAAACCACTCACTGCGTGGAAGTGAGTCTAGTGTATCACTGTTCCCACTGATGTTCCTGGATTCAGAAATATCTTCAAAACTCAAGTTGCATAAAACAAAAATAAAATAGGCTACACAATATTGAATGGGTTAGCACCTTATTTTCATGGAGAACTTCTTGAAATGTGCAGTTAGTGTCCGCACTTTGTTGCAGTGTTTGATGAATCATTGAACAAAGTTTGTCAGAAGGGACAAATGGATGTGATGATTAGATTCTGGTCATACAAGGACAATGAAGTGTGTACTCACTATTGTGGGTCTGTTTTTCGTGTTCATGCAACTGCTGCTGATTTGCTAGATGGCTGTATAGAGGCATTGGTTGGGCTTGATGTTAAGCAATTGATGCAAGTATCAATGGATGGCCCAAATGTAAATAAACAGTTCCTTCAAGATCTGAAACTTTATTTGAAGGGCGACCCAGATTCACCAGTCATACTCAATGTAGGGGCATGTGGACTGCATACTTTGCACAACTCTTACAAAGCAGCCATAAAAAAGACAGGTTCGGGTATTAATTCCTGAAAGCACTCCACTACTTGTTTAGTCATGTACCAGCGAGGCATGCTGATTATGTGCAGTTTTCCGGTTCAAATGTATTTCCTTTGAAATACTGTGAAGTCAGATAGCTTGAAAATGTGAAAGTAGTGGAATGTACTCTCTCAGTTCTCCCTCATGTTGAGAAATATGTACATGATGTTAAACTGAACAAGAAATCACCTACATGCAACTCCTTAAAAATTGTTTCGACTGCTTTAGAAGACAAACTCCTCAAAGCAAAACTCTGTTTTTACCAATCTCTTGCAGCAAATCTGGAACCATTCCTTTCTAGATTCCAATCTGATTTACCTCTGGCACCATTTGTTTATGAATCACTTGTTTCAACAATGCAGACTGTAATGTCAAGATTTATGAGATCTGAAGTCATTGGATCTACCGTAAATGTGGCAACACTTGATTTACAGATGAAAGCCAACATATTACCTGCAAACGAAATTGAATTAGGTTATGCTACAAAATAAGTTTTACGAAACTGCCAGGGAGTTAACGAACGTGATGTGTTGGAATTCTATCAAGATTGTTGCAATGCTATGATCGTTTCATGCAAAAAATTATTGGAACAGTCACCCGTGTTTTGATCCAGCTGTCTCTAAGCAACATGCCATTCAAAATGCAAGTCTCTTGACGACATTGAATACATTTGTAGAGAACAACTGGATATCAGGTATTCATGCGGATACAATACAAAAGGAGTTCAGAGCAGTGGGTGGTAGTGATATTTTCACTGAAGCAGTTAAATCTTTACGAACCATGGACAGATTAGATCACTTTTGGATGCAAAATATTTTACCAAGCTTCCCTGATGTTCAAGAGTTGCCCAAATTTTTGAAAATAATTTTTATTATTTCTCATGGGAATGCGGCATTAGAGAGAGGTTTTTCGATCAATAAAGAGCTTCTTGTAGAGACTCTTCCCGAACAATCTCTTGTTGGGCTGCGACAAGTACATGATGGAGTAACTGCTAGAGGTGGAATTGAAAGTGTTGTAGTTATGAAGAAGCTCATACACAATGCCAGAAATGCTCATGCTCGTTATGTTGAAGTTTTAGAAAAACAATCCACAGAGGCAGCAGTAAAGTTAACTTCTAAAAAAATGAGAAGAAACGTTTGACAATGATGTTGAAAGAGCTGAACGAAAAGATGAAAATCATGGACACTGCCCATGAAACTGTTGTGGCCATCAATGATCAAATAAAGTCTCTCCAAAACTAAAATGGTAAGTATTTGTTGTAGGCTTATGTATTGTTGCTGTGGATGCATTTGTTATTTTCACATAGGCTTTCGTTTACAGTGTGGAAACTTCCGTGAACAAATTGTGTGGCCATCAAAATACAATGTTTTTGTGTCAGGGTGAAACTGGAACTTGTCAGGGAAATGTCAGGGAATTTCAAACTGAAGTCAGTCAGAGTGGACACTCTGCCAGTCAGCCTTCAGCTACTCCTCCACTCGGGAACAGGCACAAGCCACACGCTGACTACAGGGGCCTCGCTCCTGTCACCCCTAGATATCTGTTTGAGCCACCCCAGAAGACTACCAGAACTCCACATCCAGTTGTTGTCTGCCTTCTACTTGGACTGCCCATGGGTCTGGGCATCGCCGACGCCGTTTGCTGATCAATGCCGTCTGCTGCCACTACCCGGAGCCTGGCAGCCCCAGATCCCGCCAGTTCCAACCAAGCACCAGCAACCCCCGGACGTCGTTCACAGCAGTCAGCCATCAATCAGCCCCTGCGCCAGCCTGCAGGTGGTAAGCCAGGATCAACAGCCGTCTTAGCCATCTCCTATGCTTACGTAGCTTGCCACCACCCAACCAGGCCAATTCTGTGTACAGGGCTCCTCAAAGGCAGGGGCGATCAAGCATAGAACCAGTCTGTAAGTCCTCCCAGGGTACTCTGTCCGGACCCGTTTAAAAACCTCAGTAGACTAGGTGACATGCGAAGCACCCTGGTCATCACGCGTCATCTTATTGTGCGATAGTATTGTTTACATCCTGCAAGAGTTTTTGGTTTTGTTTTCATCTTAAGTTTTTACTCTTTTTACTGCATTTGGTCAGTAACAATGAGAAAGTAACCTGTATTCTTATTCTTCTAATGCGTTTACTGCACTTGTAGGTCGGGGCAATGAAAATGATTCACACATTCTATGACACTGTTGTTATTGAAAATGGAAAGTGAAAGCAAATGCACAAGATTTTGACAGTGTAGTTCTTATTGGAAACTGTATGCTGCTGTTTTAATTAGAGGGCTCTCAAATGACCTGTTTGGCCACACCCTAACATTTCCAATGCTTAACTGGAGAAAAGCGAAACTCCTTAGCAAGGATTCGGGCAATAATGTCTGTCCTTCTAACCTTTTCAAGACGTCCAAAGTGTGATATCCATTATCTTTGTGGCACAATGTAGCTGTCAGCACTGGGTGCCAGGGAATCTGTTCCTGCTTCGCCAATTCCACCTCCAATGCTTGGACCAGGGCATCCTGCATGCTCTGTGGTGATGCCAGTTATACCATTGTCCATTCTGTTGTTAATACTGCTGCCCATTCTTTCATTATCACTGTCCATTCTTTCATTCACACTGTCCATTTTTTCATTATCACTGTCCATTTTTTCATTAACACTGTCCATTTTTTCATTAACACAATTCATTCCTTCATTAACACTATCCATTCTTTCATTAACACTATCCATTCTTTCATTAACACTATCCATTCTTTCATTAACACTATCCATTCTTTCATTAACACTAACCCATTCTTTCATTATCACAATCCATTCTTTCATTATCACAATCCATTCTTTCATAAGCACAATCCATTCTTTCATTAACACACTCTATTATTTCATTAACACACTCCATTATTTCATTAAAACTGTCCATTCTTTCTAGATCACTGTCCATTCTTTATATATCACTCTCCATTCTCTCTATGTCACTGTCCATTTTTTCTATGTCACTGACCATTATTTCTATATCGCTGTCTATTTTTGACGTGTGTTCCTCTTTGTGGATAAGTGGGTAGGGCGCTGAATGCCCTCACAGACCTTATGAGGTGGAGGGGAGTCAAACCCCAGAGTAATTCGGAGTGTTAGGCTATCCTTTCCAGGCAGCCTTACTCTCCTTAGCACAAGGGACGTCAATAGTAGGGATGCCAGCTGTCACGATAGGGGATGAATGAGCTCATGGTTACGAGTTATGAGTAATTGTGGGAATGAGTGATCTGGCTTATACTGACAGGATTGATCCGCCGCGGTCTCATGGGTTATTGAGCGGGGATGAAGTTGGCTACGG
This sequence comes from Dryococelus australis, assembly GCA_029891345.1. Classification (NCBI taxonomy): domain Eukaryota; kingdom Metazoa; phylum Arthropoda; class Insecta; order Phasmatodea; family Phasmatidae; genus Dryococelus; species Dryococelus australis. The sequence goes on from CM056994.1 coordinate 282,566,226, forward strand.
ATTGTTCCAGCTGAGTGCGGGGAACTGCCTTGGGAGGGATTCGAACCCTGATCGTCCTTCCGGAAGCCAATGTGATTTTGCAGAAGTTTGGAAGTACCTACTTCTGTGCTAGGGTGTCGAACCCGAAGTATCCTGCCAGGTTGTAGTCTCACTAGGCTAGATCGACTAGAGGGGCTCTGTGTGTCTGTATTCGTGTGCGGTGCTTGTATCAGGATGGGCTGAATGGGGGTTTCCTCGGACTCTGATTCCTCGTCCGGCTCGCACCAACCTAACAAGTGTTTTAATGGAGTTTCGTGGTAAGGAGGTAACACTATATTATAATCAATCTGGTTGCTCTCGGATTCACTAGTATTCAGTGTACTGGAGTGTGAGTCATTAATTATCTGGTTCAACAAAGCTTGCTGTAATAAGGTGTGCCTCTCGCATCGCCTCTGACGGCTTCCAATGCCACCGTGTTGTTTGTGTATTGATAAATTAAATATATCAAATACAATAAATAAAGGTGGTTAACAGGGGGTGCATACGAGCAGTCCTGTGCAGGGTGAATTCTACAGTCACTTCTGTGGACCTGCTGTTCACAAGGGCAACCCAAGTAACTGAACCTTGTGCCTGGTATCGGCGGTGGGTGCACTGGAATCTCAGAAATTAGGTCCAATGTCAGGCCCTTCCTCCTAAGGGATTCTGCACACTACGCTGTCGGATAAAGACGTGAAGTTGGTTAGAATTAACTGTGCACTGAATGGATACACAACACTGTATTAATAAAGCAATAATAATAAAATGGAACAGGATCTAAAATTAAAAATGACGGTAAAGGTTAAGTTTGATACGTAATATTTTATTACGTTTAAAACAATGAGATAGCGAGACCTGGCTAAATAATTACACACTATAAGCTAGGTAAGGAATTATATTAAATACTGAATTAAAATCAACAGGCGAAGGTGAGCCTGGGAAAAATTAATAAAATAAAAATAATTAATTTCCTACAAAGATTCCTCATTAATTAATCAGTTTAAAGTGTATGCTATTTACAGTGTGATCGTTATAAGGGGCTCTATTTGGGAGATGTAAATCGCGCAACGACTTGTTACCGTGGTGTCAAGGGAAGTTTACTGAGGTAAGGGTAAGTGGGTACAGGTGTGGGATTTACCAGACAGCGAGAGCTGTCCCTGGGCGATCAGCTGAAGGATGCCTTGTCCAAGCAGAGGCTGGAGTGCTGGCAGCCTACTGCAAGCTGCCGGCTGGAGGTAGTGGTTTCAAGGCCTGCCTCGGGCTGCTAAAGTGAAGGAGGCTGAACCCTGGGCGGGATGCGGAGGATAGGATAGAGTCTTCTGCAGACTGTAGTAGAGCTCGCTAACCTTACGGCCAGTGAGCTCTAGCGTCTGCTGGACCACGGGGCCGTACTTCTTTTTATACGAAAATCATCCTGTGTCAGCGATTTTCCGGGGGCGGGGGGTAACGTAGCCTTCCAACACACGGGTTAGTTTTTCTGCTGTTGGAGCACCGCTCAATTTCTTATCTCCCCTGGGGGAGGCAATGACATTTTCAAGCACCCCGGACTGAGGCAGGCGGGTCGTGACGTCAAAAGGTCATGGGAGTGCGGCTATCTTGAGGATTGTGTGGACCTTCTTGGCCAAGCAGGGTAGTGTAGTATAATTCAAATAAATTATATTATTTCCTTGTCGGAGTTGCCTGGCACGTTCCTTCTCGATTGGATGTGGAAGAATATAAATTCAGACGAGAAGTCCAATTACTTATTTGACTCATTAAAGCCTGACGTAATTTCAATATATTATTTCCAAGTCTCAGCAGCCAATGAATTTGAATTCGCCCGCGCTTGGCGTGCTCAGATGGGGCAAAGTCGGCTATAGAGTGTGCATCTCTGTAACGCAGAAAGCTGTCGTGCGTCATCTTTCAATATCTCTGTCCATTCTTTCATAATGATCATCTGTTCTTTCATTAACATGGTCCATTCTTTCACTCACACTGTAAATTTTCTTCTCCTCAGTGTATTATATTATTTACTAATGTGCTAATTCCTTCAATCTTTCAAACTATTTTGTGTATATTTTATTTACGTTTTCATGCACACTGTCCATTTTCTTATCTACAAACTCTATTTTACTGTCTGTATTCTTATTAGCACTATGTACTGACGCATGACGGAAAAGGAAAATGGCACTAGAGTGAGTGACATTACTGATTCTCCCCATCCGAGATGATTGATTGTAGAGGCAAGTCTGTTCCAAGTACTGGAAGCAGGACACGGGGAACTACTTGACATTGACAGTGACTCAAAGGCTTCAACCCCGTGTTCCTAGCTTTTACTGCTCTTCTGCATACGCAGAAAACAGTCACGTCATCGCCCTGCCTGCACGGAAGTTATATACGTCGGCACGTATCTTAGGAGAAGAGCACAGCAGTTTGAATTTGGGGCCGCCGTAGACGCGGCCCAATGACAGTAGGTCACGGCCTACACGAGCACCCTTAGTTTGGAAGTTCTGCACCCCAAGCGCCAATAGAAAAGGCTAAATAATGGCATCCATTGGTCCATGCACATGACGTCACAAACTCCACCCCTAGGAGGCGGGGCCAAGCCTCCCGCACCCCTTGCGGTATCCAAGATCTCCAGAGATCAGTATAGTAGACGAGCCAGCCCACTCCTGAGCAGTTGCTCGGGGTGGCCTGCAGAGTCACTTGTCGGCTCCTGTTTAAGCCGGAGTTGGACTCCGCTGTGGAAAACTAGACTAGCAGTATCTCTTGGCCGAGAAGGCTGAGGGCAACATAATTACGGACCAACCGTCCTGCACCGCACAGTTTCACCGACGACTATGTTCTCCTAGAGGCCCACTTCCCCAGAAGGACGCCAGCGAAAGAGCCTCCAGTTTTCTTCAACCTCAAGCACCTCCTATGTCGACCTTCCCTCTCCCTAACCCTGTTTAGTTCAGGTAACGTCAAGATCACAGTGACGTAGCCCCCTTAAGGCAAAAGCTCGGACTCTCTACCGCTCGCATAGAGTAAAACCAGTTTATATTGAGGTCCCTTCTGGACATTCCCAGAAAAGTCAGATATGTTCGTTGCTAGTTAGATACTGAATCAGATCGTTAATTAAAATTTATTTAAAACACCAAAACTTCAAAAGTAAAGTAAATGTAACAGGTTTGCCTTCACCTGATTTGCATTGATTAAAACACTTTAAACTTCTGCAAATTAAATTAGTATTTATTAAGATAAATGGTACAGTAATTTCTTATTATAGAAACCGTTGAGTAGTTGTATTTCATGCGTCACTGTATTGTTCTAGTGGTAATATTAAAAACATCATATATTTGGAATTGTTGAGACTTTCAATTGGTAGGATAATAACCTTGAACACCGTGTGATTTATTTAACATTGCAAAGCCACAGTAAAGTTATTATTTAAATTTTGAAATTGAGTTAATATTATTTTAATTAGTGTGCGTGAGGTAACGCTGGCATCGTGTACAGCTAAACTGCAAATACAAAGAACAACGAGCTGTATTCCGAGTTTGGCCTTGGCATCACCTGGGGTGCTACACCACAGTGTGTCACTTCACGTGTTGTACAGGTTAATATTGGGAGTGGGGGAGCCCTTCATTAGGAACACACCACACCTTGGTATTACGGCTGCTCACGTGTACTGGTGTTCAACCCTTAGGGTAAGTGGATTGGCCAGATGTGGTTGGGTGACCAGACACGTTGGGACTAGTCGTGTACCAGGACGTACACGGTAGGGTCGTTCGTATACCTGGCATCACCTCATGTATATTATTTGAGTTGAGTGGCTTAATTTTTTTGATTCAGAAGTGTTTTACTAACTGGCCTTGTGTCGAAGAATTTTAAGAGTGGCGTCAAGAACGGTCTTAAATGCAAACTGCCATTTCGAAGCTGAGATTAATTCGTAGTACAATACTATCAGTGAATCCCAAAAAGGCAGTGTATTGTTCAGTTTACCTACCTGTACACCTTGTCAACTCTCATTTAAGTACTTCACGATTCTACACAATCAGTTGGAGGTGGTAGGCATAGAGCCATCAGTTCTTCCCTTAAAATATACTTCTATCCCACCTCACCCCACAAACACCACTTTTAGTAGCCTGAGCATAGCACCCCTGCAACCAGAGTTGGCCGCTCTACCTCAGTCGGCCGCCGCCGCAGCAGCACTGATGGAGCAGAGGCAAGCTCCGCAGCCAGCGACCGCTTAGGTAACACGTCAAATGTAGTGCCTTCTGCTGTTGAAAACTTTGTTCCCTTACATAAGCTGACTCGCCCTACCATTTATGATTGCACCCTACCTAAGCGAGAGTAAGTTACGTCCATGATATGTTCTATTTGCGACGTGCAATTAAGAGGTTGAAGGTCACCCACACTGGTCATATGCATGTAGTGCATGAGCACGAGAGTACACTCGGAATGAAAGTATTCATAGGGGTTAGAATCCCCACGTCACCAACACCTCATACCCCACAAGTCGATCCTCCTCTGAGTCTCTTACCCCAGCATGGGTCGAACCCCCTGTTAGTTAGCCTGCGTCCTGTGGGTCTGATTATTTAGGTGGCTCCATAGATGAAACACAGACTGGGTGTACGTCCCTGTTGTATTGGCAACTGAGGTTTATACCCTCATCCCACCGACCCTTGTGGAACGGTATTGCGCCAATAGCCTAGATACAGGGTGGGTCTTATTCCTGTACTGGGTGGTCAGGTGGTGGGATTTTGAGTTCCCATTCAAACTCCATTCCTTTTATATTCTGTTAAGGGCCGAGCTTAAAATTTCTCCACGCTTCTGTACGTATTCCCTAACACTACATATTTCAGTACATTCTTACACTTGCACTAACATTCATTAGATGGTTACTTAGCCCGTCAGTCAAAGTTCCCAGTGCTGCTATTTTGCCAGCCATTCTTCTTGTTATCATTTACAAACTTCTACTTTATAATTAATAGTCTACTGAATAATTTTAGTTCCAAACAATGAGGATTGGTTAATCAAAGTGCCTCCATCGCACTTCTTACACCAGTGTTGTAATTTTCAAACATCTCTTGGCTTAGTTGGGTTCTTCGATGGATGGAGGTTTTAAATAAAAGAGTAAATATTAATTTCATAATTTTATGTGTAAACAATCCAAAAAAAACTTGAAAACTTCCAATTACAACAACAGTGATTATCACATACTATTTACAGCTACAAATTACATACAGTAATCGTTCCTCACCTCACAGAAATTAACAGAATGAAATACGTAAAACCAGTCTTTATAAACAGTTTCTTACACCTACTGAATTGCTATTAAAATAATATATTTGCTACCTGACTGTTCGATTATTTACATTCAAGTTGGTATCACTCGCCCATTCAAGTCTCACAATATTTCAATCCAAATATCACCAGTCTTTCTTGCCTGGAATGTTTTGGAGTGCCCCAAGTGCTCCTATACATATTTAGACTCACTCTTCAGGTAACTCTCTCTCCACAGAATGTGTGCTTTGCTCATCACTGTAGAGCACACACACATTTCCGCCACAGCATCTCTCGCCTACGCCGTCGGGTCCTCTTCTTTAGTTACTGCTCGCCGCACTTTGTCACGTGGTTACCAGAAAACAGTTACCTAATTGTCCGGTCATGGCAGTTTTTATAGGGGCTGGCACTCCATCAGGAACAATTTTCATTCATTGGCCCATGCCAAGGGAGAAGATATACACAAAGCTCATGTAACAGGCCATGGCTGCAGATCGCTCCTGCATTCTATGGGAAGAAGGTGGTGCCACCCTTCTGGTGACGTAGTGGGTCCACCCAGGCAAGGAGTCATGGAGGGTGGGTTAAATTTCAGTGACCCACCCTCTTAATGTGCCAAGAATGGATGCTTGCCCAACATGGGGAAGGGGGAAGGTCCTGTTTATAACAATATGTAAATGTGTATGTGTACACCACCATTATAAGTTTTATTTTCTAGTTCAGTTGAATGTTTTAAAAGTGATGTACCAAAATATGAAAAATGCATTGTGTAGATGTGGATAAGTGCATAGTAAATTTTTAAGTCCAATAAGGTTTTCAATTAAAAATTTCCAATGCTACTTGTTTGAACTCAACAACTTTAAGGCCCCTTTCACACAGGGCCACCATGGTGGCCGCACCATGTGTAAAAGAAAGATTCAGTGGTTGTAAACACTAATATGAGAGACACTGTAGAACCGGACGACTGAGAGGAACTACTGGTCACACTACTGGTCATATCTCGGGATAGTATCAAATAAGCAACTGGGATAATGTGGTGGAACCACCACATTAGTGGCTCATCCAGTGTCGTGCCTTGCCGCCACCACCACATTTTTGGCGGTGCTGCCAGAGCTGCCACTGTCCCGTGTGAAAGGCTCCATTAAAATAAATGTGCAGATTTGGTGGCCCCTTGTGAAAGGGTTCATAGTGTTGAACTTTTTACTGTCTTGATACTGTAATGTAATTGTGTTGTGTATGCGTATGCTTGCAATAGGCTGCATCAAATGAACATGATGATACAGAAGAAATTGTACAAGGTTTGTGTGCATTTCTAATGGGCTTGTGCATCCATTTCAACGATGACTCGGTGCCTGCATTTTCCAAGGTGAGTAACACATATTGATACAGTGGTCACTGTTCATTATATAGTATAAAAAGTGTTATATGTAAATGTAAATTCATGCAGTGTTCCTGCATTCGGACGGTGTTACCATTTGATGAGAGTAGGCTGTCACTACCGTAAAATCTCTACATAATGAAATTGAGAGTATTTAAGGCTTCTACCTGCAGCTGTTTTGTATGTTCAAGGCATCATAAGGCAGACTTTTGCTTGCGCACCACTTGCCTCATTGTTTCTAGGTGCAAGGTGCTCTACTGTAGTCTGCTTCATTAAAGTACAAGTCACAAGTGAACTTACTTGTAAGTTGTGAGAAAAGCACAGAATGGTGTTCCATAAACCTACAAGTACAACGCTTGTAGCTACAAGTAAAATCTTACAAGTTACAAGTGATTTTTACATGTACTTATAAAGTTTGGTTTCATAAAGACACTTGTAACTTACAAGGACTTGTAACTTGAAGCATAATTCCTACTGGTATCAATACCTACATAAGCTACTCTACAAGTACAGTTTTAAAATATTTTAAGAGTTAGATAATAATGAAAAGTTTTTTTTTTTAGTTAACATAATCATAGTATGCGTATGATTCAGATGAAGATGTGGTAAATCAAAATGTTGAGGTTATGAGGCAAGCTTGTAATTTCAGACAAAATTTCATGACAGCTTTCTTCACAATTACACATTTCTATACTGACATTTGTTGAACATATTATTTTTACTTTTAAATATATTTGTCACCTACAATTCCAAACATAAGCTCAATAATGTCAGTACTAAGAATTTATTTATGTTTAAAGGTTTACTGTTTGTTACTTACCAATGTGCCCTTCTTCCAATTTTGCCACAGCACGTCCTGGAAATATGTCCAAATTTTTGTGTTGTGGCAAGATACCCTGAGATTTTCAGAAGATTGCAACTTCATTCCGTACCGTTTGCTTATCATCTTTGGTTAATCAACTTGAAAATGCTCCAAACAGTGTCTCTTTATTTTCTTTAATTTTTTACAAAACCGACAGTTTGCCATGCAACTAAGATTGCCTTGAGCTCATTTTTTATATTCCTAACGTATAATAACAAATATGGAATACTTCACCACTCCAAAACAAAAACCAGCTGACTTGTAAATCTGTTCTTACAAGTGCATCAACATTTACAAGTTTACAAGTTTTCTTTCTGAAACAACTTTCCTGCACACTTGTAAAATATTTTCTTGTAACTTGTAGTTTTATGAAATAGGCTACTCAGGAAGAACTTATATTAGGCCACCCATGGCTCAAGCAGCAACAATTCATAATGGACTATGGACAACAGAAAGTATACCTGGGAGACCACCACCACGTAACCATGAACTGGGAACACGATCCTGAAAACGTGAAACATTAAGCTCTCCGCGAAGAGGAAATCAACCATGAGCTCTCCGAGACGCAGTTCCAACAACTGAAAGAAGTCCTTGACGAGTACGTCGATGCTATTGGAACCAGAAGAACACTTCGTCAGAGGAGAACCATCCAGCATGAGATTCTGCTCAATTCTACACTAGATCTTTTAAGGTTAAGACATGAAACGTCGTGGAATTGTCAAACTGTCGGACTCTTCCTACAACTCCCACATTGTATTAGTTGCAAAGAAGGATTTACAGCTAATGTTCTGTGTGAACTACAAAGCTTTGAATGAAGTCACACTTTCGATTTCTCCACCTGCCCTCGACCTGCAATATACTTTGCGTGCCATAGGAGAGGCGAAAGTTTTCGGCACCTTGGGCATGTAGTCTGGTTATTGGCAAATCGTGGTCCACCCCGACAGCCGGAAATACACAGCATTCATCTCACCCTAGGGAGAAACCCTTCAGTTCAGAGTCATGCCCTTCTGACTCAAGAACGCTCCTGCTACATTTCAACGGTTAATGTCGGCCGAAGTCTGAACAGGCTATATTGGGCAATTTTGTATAGTATATTTTGACGACGTGATCGTCTATTCCAAAACCTGGGAGGAACACCACACACATTTTGCGATGAGTATTGGAACGTCTGTAACTCCACGGTATGACGGCGAAACTTTTGAAGAGCCACTTCGGCAAGTCATTCATAGAATACCTGGGGCACATAGTTTCAACCAACGGAAACTATCCTTAAGAAAAGTCAATATGGGCTATACAAGAAACACAGAAATCTTGAACCAAGAAACAGCTCCGATGCTTCCTTGGATTGTGTAATAGGCTCGGAGACTTCGTACCTAACATCGCCGACCTAATGGCACCACTGCACCCGCTCTTCTAGAAGGAAGCCTGGTGGCGATGGAGACCTGAACATCGCGCTGACTTCAAGATCTCAAGACCAGTTTCGAGCACATCAAACACTTACATGGGCCACAAGGAGAAAGACCCCTGATCCTGGCTTAGGTGCTGTCCTGTACCAAGAGGAGACCCAGACAACAAACTTCTAGTCATCGCCTACGCCAGCACTAGGCTCAACTCCACGGAACAAAAGTACCACACAATGAACAAGAATGTTTTGCAGTTATTTGGGCTATCCAGGAATACCTCTACTACTCGGAGGGAACTCGTTTAATTTTGAGAACAGGCAGTAATGCTCTCAAGTGGCTTCAGGATTTGAAGAACAAGGCCAAGCTGCGAAAATGGGACCTCTTTCTCTCCAAGTTTGACTTCGAAGTACAACACTACCCAAGCATGGACAATGACCTTCTTGATGCCCTGTTGCGTCAGCCAGACCTGGAAGATGAAGCGAAACCAACCAAAGACGTGGACTGCATCATGCTGCCCCAACTTCCGAACAGCAGCCCAGAAAAACAACTCAGGCGTCTTCAGCTCAAAATAAGCTGAAGTCAGATCGAGCACCATCAGTATCAGGTCCTTGATGTGAAGGAACTGCTACGAAAGTCCCCTAAAAATTCACGTTATGCAATGACGTGACATTTACTGATCACGCAACAATCAACCCGGAGCTAAATGGAGAATTGGATACAAAGGATTTGCACGTTATCTGCCAGCATTACGATGACCACCCCGATGCAGGCCACCCCAGCACCCAGGAAACCTTAGCTGACATCAGCACCCGCTACATCTGGGATGGCATGAGCAGAGATGTCCGCCTGTATGTCCATGGCTGCACAACATGCTGCAGAAATGTCTATCCCGCGAGATGATCAATGGCCAAACCTCGCAGACTGCCTACCCCATGGACACAAATAGTCGCCAATTTGATGGGACCTTACCCACGCAGCACCAAGGGAAATTGGTACTCGTTGGTCATGACGGACCTGTTCTCCAGGTGAATCGAAGCCTTCCCTCTGCCAATCCAGGAAACCCACCACATCATAGGGTAATTCAACAATCTAAATTTCCCCTGCTGGGGCTATCTCCAGAGTATACTTACTGACAACGGGACCCAGTTCACTAGCAAGAAGTGCCTGCTAGCATGCCAAGAATGGGGAGCTGAGACATGGACAACTCCAGCATTTCACCGGCAAGCCAACCCTACTGAGCAGAGGAACCATGAGCTCAAGAAGACCCTCTGACTCAGATTGAGGGATGACCAGAAACACTGGGATCGCCACATTCCCAGGATATTCTTTGCTCGCAGACGATGTACGAATGAGGCGATTAACTCCAGCCCCAACTAGCTACTTCTGGGACAGACACTGCACTGCCCAGGGGACTGGCAATGGGAACATGAGCCACTGAAATTGCTTGTCCCAAAGACTGGCCCGGATAACGAAAGCAAGGGACACACAAGAGGCATACATCGCAAAGAAGTACCAACAGTCTCACACTGGCATACAAGCCTTTGAAATGGGCGAAGTCGTCTTACTCCACTTCCACCCCCTGAGCAGAGGTAACAACCAGTTCAGTGTGGGACTCGCCGGAAATTGGGAAGGCCTTTGTAAGGTTATCGGACGCCAAGATAACGTGTACTGGACTGAGGATCGCCAAGGGTGCATACGCAAAGCCACTAGGGGACAGATGATGCCCTACCCCAAAAATGCCCTAGAATCTGAAGTACATGACACCATCTCTGTAATCTCCTAAATGCCAGACGACGTGGAAAAGCCTACTATCTATGCCACTTCAGAGGACAAATGGTCACTGCATCCTAGGGAGCCTGCTCAAGAGATGCAAACTAGCCAGGGAACCACCTACTCCAACTGGGAAAGTGGACTCCTTGCACTAGTGAGCTATCTTGGCTAAGTCCGCTGGATTAAGAACCATGCCTTCGATAGCTTCATTCAAACTCCGTCAGGTTCCAGTCTCAAGTTACGACGAGCTGACAGCGCACTAGAAGCCATCACCTCGACGAACAACGCCAACACCACCAACTCCCATGAACCAATTCAGCAAGAAGCCTGCTGTGCCGGACGTCGTAGCAGCCGCCGCTGTGACACCGCCTCCCACGAGCGAGGCACCTGCTACAACTGCCAACCCACACGGGGTCTTTCTTAAGGCCACCGTTCAGCTAGTACCTTTGGCTGCAATCTCCCCGGATCGTGCGCTGACCCTTCTGGCCCAGTCGTCAATCAACGTATAGGCAGCCAGCTTTGAGTTCCTGGTGCCACCCTGCGCTTAGGACAACTCCAAGGCTCTACTCTGTGGACGTGAAGGAGAACCACCGGTAGGCGCTGTTGAGTTGGAGGTCGTATATCTACCTCTGACTCAGGTGTCTTCAGTCAGATGAGCAGGTTAAGAGGTACCTCCAATGCTCCATACAATTGATGTGGTCGAGACGTTGCCCGACGCCATGGCCATTCTCATGGCCATTCTTCCCAGCGGAGGGGAGGTCATCATCAAGGTTCCAGTCTCACAAACTACCCAGGTTGTTTTTATGACCACTCCTCCCAGACGAGGGAATATTCTGTCTGTTCACAGGTCACCAGCGCTACCCTGATGCCATGCCATTTTCATGGCCAATCCAAAGTCTACACTCGGAGGAGCAACACAATTTGCCCAGATGACAAGTCTGTCCCAGATGGTCGACCTCATCTCCGGCAACTGCATCTAAGGAGGTGGTGACACCAACTGAACCACCACTTCTGTCAACAAAGCAATCAACCATTTGGCTGCCCATGGACCAGGAGACAGAAGGGAGAAGGCCACATAGCCTACAGACTTCCCCTGATGACGGCTATGGTGCCACCCGACACTGGCAGGCCCCTACATTTAGACTGAGAGAGGGGTCGCCCAGCAGAGCTGGAGGTTACTGTCTTAACCTCAGCTCCAGCCCCAGTTTCAGAGGACCAAGAGACAGTGGGGGGAAGCCACGTAGTCTACAGACTCCCCCTGAAAACTGCTACGATGCCATCCAACACAGGGAACAACATGACCGAGGGGGTAGGTGATGTAGTCTCCAGACTACCTCTGCCGGCAACGCAGACCACTGAGGAGCATGATAACACAGCTGCTGCCTGTCCCCCAGTACCCAGAGGTCAGCCCTTGACCACTGCTTGGGACTGCCACTCCAGGACGGGCAACCTTTCAAGTCGAGTGCAGCCACTCTGAGACTGCCAGGCCAGTTCGGTAGTGGACCGTTACCGAGAGGCGTCCTGGAGGCCACCTTTCCACTTCATCTGGCCAGACCCGCAGTCGCCACGTAAATGAGGGCGAGCACCAAAAGCGAAGAAAAGGTCTAAAACTGTGAGTGTTAGTGCCACACGCAAACAAACTTAAAAACTGACAGTCGTTAGTGTGCTATCCTTGTTTGCCAAGTCAATTAATACATATTCCCTACATACGTGTGTAAATAAACAGTTCAATTAGTGCAATAACAGACATTACTCTGGACACTTAAGTGCGATGCTCGTATCAAGCAAGTTTTTCAGGCAACCTGCCTTTTGCAGCTACCTTAGCTGCCCTTACATTCCTAATTAGGTAACTCACCAGTAAAAAGATGGTTGTTAATTGCCAGGTGGAAGTTGAAAATATTAGGTGGATACTTTGGACACGTTAGTAACAGTGCAACGTAGTTAGTGAGTGATAAGAAGATATCACATGTGTAAAAACATTGAAGACGCCATATAATTCTTGTTGAAAGAATATGGACAGAAATATAAAACAATTTTTGAGTATCTTAACATAATTTTGAGAGAGTTTACCTCTCCAACATACTTTGCTTTATATAGAGTGATGTCAAGAAAATTGCAAATAATTTTTTTCGCATTGTATAGAATCAAACTTTCACTTTGTATATATTTTAAAGCAAATTCAAATTGGTTTTAAAGGTTGTAAATATCATTGCATTTTTAACCATTTAGTCTAGTATTGTGTAGAATCACATCAAGAAACCTCAAGCCAAACTGACTATGTAAATTAATATCAGCTTTTGGCTAATCATATGTTGAATTGTGTAGAGCCACATCAAGAAACACAACATAAGAGACATTCTAAAAAGCTAACAAAAGGTTCTGATGATAATTGCAAATTGTAAATTATTGGCCAGTAAATATGCTTGTTTTGAAAGTTACTCTTCATGCTCTCTTTTCTATAGTATGTAAAGTGGTGATCGTACTTAATTGTTGATAGTTAACTTCACTGCCACAACACTTATTTTGCCAAGCTTAGGAGTCGGCTGAGTCTGGAAGTTCTCAGTGTTACTAAACCCCTTAGCTTTTTCTTACACAAGTTATGTCCCTGCTGTGCGACACGTATGAGCCCCGGGTAGTGACCGCTCTTTTTTACTTCCGCACAGGTGGCCACAGCAGGATATATAGTTGACACGAGCCTTTTGAATGAGGCTTTTGGGCAATTTTTATTATTTATTTATCATATTTTTATTTCCACAAGGGATGAATTCTTTTCCGGGTGCCATCCACCATGTCTTTGAATTTTCTTTCCACAGGTCAACTGTATAAATCTTTCTATTGTAAGCAAACAAGCCATAACACTATCTTGTAGTGCGGCATGCTTTAATGAAGAGGCTCGTGTCACAACCATCTCGGGTTCCCTTCTACGACATGACTTACTCAAAATCCTATATGAAGAGCTCGTGAAAATATACTACACAAACTTCATCGCAGCCTTGGCACATCAGTGCACAGCAGTACAACCGAGAGAGACAGCGACGTCTAGCCAGTCCAGAGCTCAAAGAAACACAAATAAAAGTGTGTCACTGCACCTGCGGTCTCCTGACTATCCTCCAAGCCCAGATGATTTCTACACGTGCTCAAGGTTGACGCATGCCGCTTATACAGTTAATCTACTGCAATTACGACTCGTCGCCAAGAGTATCTCTTCCACCACTGAAGACGTGAGTGACACGTTTCCTACCCTACAGGCAGCGAATTCCTTCAACCTGGAGGATAAGCAACACGGCAGGCACGCCACCTCCCCTACCCCGCGCTGAGAGCCTACAAGCTGCCCAGACCCCGGGTAAGGCCGAGGACCACCGATGAGGCATGAAGCAGAAATGTTGACCAGAGTATTCCCACACCAATCAGGGCAGAAGGACGTCACGCCTTCCCTACACCCCGTGCTGGCAACCTACAAGCTTCCACTGTATAAGGCCGGACGCTGCCAGTCACGAGCAGTCATTCTTCTTCCATCTCTTGCATTAAATAGCACTGCTACCAGTGCTGGGACAGCCAGAGATCTTCGAAGCATTGAGTACGCACCCTGTGGCTACTTCATCGTTGATGACCAGTCAACCTGACAACCAAAAAACACGCTTTCCAACATGTTAAATTCACCTTGTCTCCTCTAGACACCTTTATTAGACAGATTAGAAGTATTATATATTTTCTCGTTGAGCTATTTCTTTCCCTTTCTCCATTAGAACCAGGTCGCCTACACTTGGCCAGCATAGTAACCTTCAGTACTCAATTGCCTGGTAGGAGGTAGCACGCGTCGCATGTTTATTAAGACTTCAATACACATACTGTTGTTTCCTACCTCTCAGCTTTTATTTCTTAGAGGATCTGTCTGTTTGCCTGCTAGATACAGGTTGCTAGGTACACCTTTGACAAGGACCGGGGATTTTATAACTACTGAAATAACTTCAGCCACAGGTGCCCTTCAGGGGTCCGTCATATTATCACACACCCATTAGACGGCCATCTGTTGCTTTCCAAATTACCACAGCATTGTTTCCAGTGCTGGTGGAGATGAACAGAGGAGCCACAACCACTAGTAACACCTTCACCCAGAGAGGGGCGACAGTCTCACGTTATTGCTTTATCACACAGCATTGCTGCCAGTGTCGGGATATTCCTTGTCTTGAGATGTGCCGTCCATTCCTTTGTGGACGCATATCCAGTTGCGGCATTGGTGACCCAAACACCTCCCCTGTCTCTGATCAGTCTGCCTAGCGTGGGGATCAGTGGAGACTTTACAGAGCCTGGTCAGCAAGTCAAAACCAGATTGACACTGTAACTTGTGTTTAGTTGTTCGCCTCATGGTGTACCCAGTAACCTGTGAGCAGAGACTTGATGCCTTTCACCCAAAGGCATAGGGAGCAACACGCAGTGCTTCTTGCCACCAGACAGTTGAGTAGTGCACTTCCTCAGCCTACACCGGAAAGGCAGGGGGAATGGAACCACGCTGCCCAACTCAGGTAAGAGTCAGTATCGACTGCTCCGGTTGTGGTATTATTCGTATCTCTGTGTATACGCATTCACCCATCATGCCATCCCGTGGTAAGAGGACTGTTGACCGGTGCAGAAGTTAGGTTTGGTTGGGACAACCTCCATTTTCTGGACCAATGAATCTCACTCGTGGAATCACAATTTCGGTGTGGGCCAAGCTTGCTACGTCTGGACAAAACCCACCACAACCATGGCACCCAAGAAGCAGGAGTAAGTGAGTACTAACCAAAACCCCTTGCTTCTCCTCGCCTATCTAACTCAACCACCCCGCTTTTGGTCTAGCGGACAGAATCCTCGATCTTCATGATTATTGATCTAACCGGTCACTCATCAAGTGATTTTCTGGCCCCCAAAGTGGGGCGTCAGACGAAAAGCCGAACCAGTAAATGGCACGAACTAGACCAACCATACCCCGAGAACTAAGGGTCGAAACGATCAGTCAAGCGGACTTTGGGGAGTTCTCAGAACACCCTATGGCGCTCTTAACCGCTACCATGTCAGATGCCGAAGTCAGTGCCACCACTGGCGAGAACTCCGACAATGAACCTGACGTATCTAGTGTACAGTGTAGCCATGCCGACTGCCCAGGCCATGGCACTAAGGTTAGAATGCACCTACTGCAATAAACTCTTTCATTATGCCTGCATAGGCTGGCCTGAAGATACCTGAGCTACAGATGGCTTAGAGTACCGCTGTACCGCTTGCCGGCAACAGCCAACAAGTTTCTGTACCGAAATTACATGGCCCAGGCAAGGCATAAACTGCATAAGGTGCACGACGTGCAGTGAACCCTATCACCACCTATGCATACGGTGCCCCGACGAATGCATCTTTATGCCCAGGATGGCCTACCAATGCGAGAGGTGCCATAGGAAACACATCTCTCACTCCCACAGATACAAGCCTTCCCGGATATATATTCAACCTGGAATGGCACCTGGCCGCCCAGCTACCGGTAGAGATGATGATATTCAAAAACCGACTTTGCAGGTCGCTCACACAAAGACCCAGTCACATTCACTCAGGAGTGTAAAAATGAATTTAAAGAAATGGACCTGCCACTGACACAATGGTTTGACCAGGCCCAACTGCATTTGAAGGGCCTCGCCCTCACATGGTGGGAAAGAGATGGAGAATTTTTAACGGACTGGGAGCGGTTCAGTAACCAGATAGCGGCAGAATTCATGGGCGAGGAGGTGTTGGCTAGGCTAACGACACCAGACCCAGGTACTCGACGAAGAAGCAGAAATCTTCATACAAAGAAAAGAACAAATGTTTTGACGTGTGTTTCCCGGAGTTGACGAGGCTATCGCCGTTCGTTCCATTGGCCGAATGTTACTGCCAAATTTCCAGAACGTACTCTTGACAGCAAGACCCACGACCTTGGATGAATTAGTTAATCGAGCCGGAGAAGCTGAGAAAAACTTAGCAGCACAGGCGAGTCTCAAAAAACCAGTAACCACCAAGGCCCCTGAGGTACGAGCACCACCTGTTGCGTCTCCTAAAGGTGTACCAACCACAACCCCTCGCATGGCATTCGTACCCAAATGCTGGTTTTGTCCTGAAAACCACTGGAACAAGGAATGCCCTGCGAAACCAGGAGCTGCCGTTCCACCAAACTGAGTCAACAAAATGTTGTCAGATATCCCAATACGACTAGCTGGAAATCCAACTCCTGGAACCTGGCTGAGAAACGCCGACGCTGGGGTATGAAACGGGCCACACTCCCTGGCTTACAAGGGCCCATCCTCCAGGGATTAAGTGAGGAAGTACCGATTCCCGTAGTCCCCTACTAGAGGTGGAGGTAAATAATAATAGGGTACTCGCCTTACTTGACTCGGCGGCCACCGGAAATTTTATCAGAAAAAATTTAACATCAGACCAGCTCGCCTAACTAAGAACACAAACCAAAATAGTAATAATGGCACAACCAGAATCCACCCTGGATGTAAATGGCCGAATTACTCTGAACATAAAAATTTGAAGTATTGCTACACCGATAAAATTTATTGTGTCACTAACAATGTCCAAACTGATGATACTAGGGTGCCCGTGGCTCATCCACAATCAATGCATTCTAGATCACAGACAACGAAGATCCTATCTGGGCAAAACCCACCATATTACAGTAAACTGGGATCAAAACCCAGATGACATCCCGCCAATGCCCATAGACCCGATGAGTATTAACCACGAATTTGACGAACCCAAATTCTACCGATTAAAGGCCATACTAGATGAACACGCCCAAGCATTCAGACAAGGAGGACTGCTACGACAGACACTTTCCGTACAGCATGAAATATGGCCTACCACTGAAGTACCAGTCTACAATCATCCATAATGAGTGTCAGCCTGTCGCCATGACCTCATCATGGAGCAGGTCAGCGACATGAAGGACCAGGGGATTGTGGAGTCATCGAATTCCCCATAAAAATCACACGTGGTCCTTGGGCCTAAAAAAGACGGGAAATTGCGATTTAACAATACAAATATATCAATTGGCAATGTTTAACTTACAAATAGTATACATAGAACGAGGTTTAAAAATATTGTAACTGTGAACTATTTCTTACCGGCCATTGCCAACACGCTGCTGCTCTCGCTGTTGTTAATTCATATTTAATACAAAATAAATAGTACAAGTTATATATGATACTAGTCAAGTTTCATTTATTCAATAATACAGTATTCTAAAGTTAATCACAGTGTTAAATATTTGTGGAATACAAGTTATTGGAAAAACAGATTGACATAATACGCCTAGGGTGATTTTTCAAAGGTTCGATTCCAAAAGGCTGAAGAAAGCGTGAATGGACTATATATAGACTTGCCTCATACACTACGAGACATTGGCAAGGCCAAAATATTCAGCACACCAACATGGAGTCTGGATATTGCCAGATTGCGTTCGACCCGGACAGTTGCAAATATACAGCCTTTACAACACCCAAGGGCGAAATCCTCCAATTTCGAGTCATGCCTTTCGGCTTGAAAAACGCCCCAGTGACATTTAAACGATTAATATTTGCTGAAGTATTAACAGGTTACATCAGCGAGTTCTGCTTCGCTTATCTCGACAATGTAATAATATATTCCAACAGCTGGGAGGAGCACCTAGGCCATCTACAACGAGTATTGGAAAGACTCGAATTACACGGAATGACTCGCAAGCTGTCGAAATGCTTCTTCGGCAAGTCTTCAATAGATAATCTGGGATACGTCATATCAACTGAGGGAAACTTCCCACAACACAGTTCTATATAAGCGATCGAAGAAGCGGAAGAACCTTCAAATAAGTAGCAACTATGACGATAACTGGGTCTGTGTAATTGTCTGCGAGACTTCGTCCTAGAGTTCGAAGGTCAAGCTTGGCCGGTGGGACATGTTGCTTACTGAGTTCGACTCCGAGGTACAGCATTGCCCAGGAAAGGAGAACGACCTATCAGACGCCCTGTCTCGATTCCCAACAACTGAGGAGAAAGCTGAGGAGGAAGAGGAGGAGAAAATGTCTTCTCCCCTCAGGGCGAAAGAAGTTCGGAAGAACAAATCCGTCTTCTTCAACTGCAAATAACCCGCTAACAAGTACTCTTAAGCCAGCAGGAGGACCCTGACATCCGATGCCTGCTACGGGAACAGCCCCAGCGATTCAAACAACGGGATGACGTTGTGTGGATAAGTAGTGGACAGTCCAATACGCCTTGGAAAATCTGGGTTCCACCACAGCTACGCGCCGATGTATGCTGGCACCACCACAGCCATCCCCAAGCTGGTCATCCGGGTACCGGGTACTAGGGAAACCCTGCTGGACGTTAAAACTTATTATAATTGGGATGGGATAAGCCGCGATGTCTGGCAGTATGTTAGCAACTGCATCACGTGCTGCCGTGGGAAAGCCTACCTGGTTACCCCTCCCACCTCAAAACCACGGAGACCCAAGACAGCGTGGACCCACATCGCTGCAGATCTGATAGGCCCGTATCCACGGAGCACAAACGGGAACCGTTACCTTCTCGTGGTAACGGATCAATTTTCAAGATGGGTAGAGGCATTTCCTCTACCCAGCCAAGAAACCACCCCACTCATGTGGAAAATGGACTCTGAGATTTTCACATGATGGGGATATTCAAAAGCCATACTGACAGACAATGGCACACAGTTTACGAGCTATCAATGGCAAACCACCTGTCAGGAATGGAGGGTATAAACCTACTACTCCCTCATACCATCCCCAAGCCAACCCCACTGAACGGAGGAACCAGGAGATCAAGAAGTGCCTCTGTATCAGTGTGGGTAACGATCACAAACATTGGGATAAACACATTCCCACCATACTGTTTGCCCTTCGATGCCGCACGAATGAAGCCGTCGATACCAGTCCGAGCGTCTTACTCTTGGGACAAACATTACGCCGATGAGCCGACTGGCAGTGGGAAAGCAAGCCAACCGATATGCCTCAACCGGAGGACATCCGCCTAGCAGCCTTGGCCCGCACCACACACGCCCAATGAGTCCAAACTGCATACATTCTCAAGAAATACCCCCAACCGAAAACTGGGGTAAGAGAATTTAACCTAGGTGAAGCTGCCCTTCTGTGAAGTCACCCTCTAAGTAAAGCCAGCAACCAATTCAGCACTGACCTTGCTGACAAGTGAGAGGGACCGTACCGTATACTAGGCAATCGAGACAACGTCTACTGGGCCGAAGATATACGAAGACGAATACGGAAGGCTACCCGAGGCCAGATAAGACCCTACCTAGGGGACTTGCTGACACTTGGGGACGATGACACTTGGGGACGACGACACCAAAGGAGAATCTCCTGGCCAGTCCGAAGATGAAGACGAGCCCGTACCCAAGAGGGTTGTTCCCAATACCGAACTGGGACCCGTGCTAAGACCTGAGCCGATGCCCCTCATTGTTAACAGGGCTCCTTGTTACATCACCGCATAGAAGCCAGAGGAAGAACGATGCCAAGGTGCATTTTCTGCCAGATCATTGCCCTCGACACCACGCAACTATGTTGAGAAAATCGCAACCGAATGCGGTACAGCACCCTCTGGCTGCTCCGAAGTGTCATGGCGGAGTTCACAAGACCGAGTACCCTGTCAGACACCTCTCCGATCAAGCCGAATTAGCGAACTATTAGATGCTCCTTCGGCAAGAGTGGTAGGAATTGCACCAGCACCTAAGTCACCACCAAGTACAACTCTGAAGCCAGAAGTCAAGGCTGTACCTGCTTCAACGAATTCAACCTCTGGCTCCGTCGAGGAAGAACCGCCAGCCGAGACGTCGAGCTCAGACAAGAGTGCGCCGTCTTGACCGCCTGTCACACAGGAAACTCTGCTACCCAGGGCGTCGAGTTGCAACAGACATGCTCCGTACCCAGGTCCTGTGATGCAGGAATACCTGCAGACCCGGATGTCGAGCTGCCAAATTGGAAGTGCTCCGCCTCGCCATCTTGCTACACAAGAAGCAGTGTTCATCGAAAACGTCAATGTCACCCACTACCCCTCACCAGGCACATCACCCACAGTGGAGGTCTAGGTGAATCTCCCTTCCACTGCCTCGCCCCAGGACCTGGCCACCGAGACAGTCAATGTCGCCCATGACCTGGTACGACAAGCTGTGCTACCCACAGTAGGGGTTGAGATCTTTCTCCCTCGTACTGTCCCATCAGAGAAGCTCCTGCCCTACGGGTAGGATCCCGTGCAGTCGGGGTGAAGGTCTTGACACTCCCCTGCATTGCCTCAACGTCCCTTGAATGAGTACCCTCACCATTTGCTGCGGCAGAAGCAGATTTCACGACGCGCCAGGCTGCTCCACGATGCCTGATGCCCCAACGTACCGCCAAGGCCGCTCATACGCCTGGCCGGTACCGGGAATCACCATGGAGACCTACAACCAGGTACATGTGGCATTACTCTCTGCACGCTGCCCTTCGTCTGAGGGGGAGACCCTCTAAAGGTGAGTCCGAAGATCGCCAGTAAGTGTATGAATAATAGACAGTGTAGTAACCGTAAACCGCAACCACACGTACGTGGCAAAAGGACTCGTTATAGACCGGTCAAGTACACCACAATTAATTTAGCTGCAAGCCAAAGACAGTTACGTAAGCAGAACAATCACATTTAGTCTAAATTAAAATTCAAAAGTATCCAGTACAGTTTCATGTATTAAGAACCAACAAAGTAAATGAACCAGTAATTTATCACTCTCAACTATGTGCTAATTAATTTTTTTTATACAGTCATAAAAATCTGTACGTCGATAACTTTTGATAGACATTTTACACCTCACGGTTCAAGTGTCAGTGGCTGACAGCCCACTTAAGTAGCTAGCATTATGAATGAATGCTCACCACAGTGACGGTAATAGCTACCATAAGTAAATGAGGTAAAGACGCTCACCACAGTGCCAGTGATTAAGTTGAAGACAGAGACTTCGACGTTACAATGACAGTTTAGCTTTTTATATTTTTATAATGATCATCCATAAATCTGACTTGATATGTAGGTAAACCTATAAATATCACCATACATTTTGAAAATGTTTATGTGAAGATCGCTTACAAGAAGAATGCCGTCGTGTGAGAGTGTATTTTCAACATGGACGAAAGTGAACATTCCTTAGGAACTTAACCTTGAACATTCCACCGAAGATACACAGTGTACATAATAGCTGTTAGACCTACGATTCAAGATGGATTCCCGCAAGTGATAGCTAGGTTAGTTCTTTTATGCTTTTCAACATCAAATCAAATTTGATTTGTAGTCACACAATAAAATATTTTCATACATTTTGTAAGGGTATATGTGAAGATCGTCTACAAGAAAGTATGCCGTTTTGTAGGAGGGTATTTTTATGTGTATGCTTGTATTTGTATGTGATTTTGTTTGCAATATCTTTTGCACCTACTCCTCAGTTATCATCCAAAGACTCTGAGCATTAAAGCACCCCAAATCTGATGCATGATATTTTTAACTTCAAAATTTGAGTGTTTATGTGTATTGTATTCAGTGACCAACGTGCGCACAATTTGCAGCGATAGTCATGCATGTAGTGTACTCAATTTGTGTTTGTTTAGCTGGTCAACCCACGTATTGAAGCGTCTGTGGTTGGCTACCTCGCGATCTGTCACACGTAACTATTTAGCTGCTGACAGACAGATTTTCCTTTTTCTTTCTTATCTCACTGCAGCAAGCTCCAGGATAGTAGTGGCGTTTCCCCGCCTTCCGCGAGTAAGGCTTGTACATATTATAATTATTCTTACTTTAATCCCCTTGTTTTGATTCGCCATTGTTTTTATATAATTTTTCTTTCAGGTCGTTATGTACGATTCCAATGTAATATCCACCAACGCTATGCTGGTTTTTGTCAATGGCACACATATGAAATATAGGCCGGTGGGACACCCGATACACGCGGCTTCCTGACCTGTAATCTTGGCAATATGGGGGGAATACACACTCTCCCGCATCAGCAGAGCCCGATAACCAAGGAGAGAGGCAGAGAATGACTCTGCCCAAAAGAGAGAGATTCAAGGTCGCCTGCTGGACACCGCCACCCCACATGTTTCGCTTCACCGGCTGGACGACCAGAGCGCAAAGAACACACGCCGCTACAGCATTCAAACACCCCAAACTTAACCACCCTTAATTTTGCAGACAGTCTACCTGTCTGCAAAATTTTTTTTTTTTTTTTTTCATACTATCTACCTCATCATGTCTATCGATGCCTACCAGACCTTCTAGACCTTCCAGAGAGGGGCCTACGCCTTTCTCCACCACCTTTTCCACGATGAGTCTTCATCGCAACGGAGGAGGGGTGAATTGACACGTGCTGCTTATACAACTAATCTAATACGGTTACAACTCATCGCCAAGAGTACCTCCTCCACCACTGCAGACTGAGTGACATGTTGCCTATCCTACAGGCAGCAGGAACTTACGAGCAAATTTCATTCACCTGGAGGATATCCAACCCGTCAGACACGTCACCTCCCCCCCCCCCTCCTAACTGCACTGAGAGCTAACAAGCTGCCCAGACCTCAGGCAAGGCCGAGCGCCACAGACTAGGCATGAAGCAGAAACGCTGACCAGAGTATTCCCACACCAACCAGGGCAGAAGGACGTCATGCCTTGCCCACACTCTGCGCTGGCGGGCTACACCTGGCCAGCGTAGTAACCTTCAGCACTCAATTGCCTAGTAAGAGGTAACACGCGTTACATATTTATTGACACTTCAATAAACATGCTGTTGTTTCCTACCTCTCAGCTTTTATTTCTTAGAGTATCTGTCCGTTTGCCTGCCAGGTACAGTTTTGCTAGTTATACCTTTGACAAGGACCGGGGAATTTATAACTACCGAATTAACTTCAGCCACGGGCGCCCCTCAGGGGTCCATCATATTTTCACACACCCATTAAATGGCCATCTGTTGCTTTCCAAACTACCACAGCATTGCTTCCAGTGCTGGTGGAGATGAACAGAGGAGCCACAACCACTAGTAACACCTTCACCCAGAGAGTGGCGACAGTCTCACGTTATTGCCTTATCCCACAGCATTGCTACCAGTGTTTGGATATACTGTGGCTTAAGATCTGCCGTCTGTTTCTGTGTGGACGCACATCCAGTTGCGGCATTGGTGACCCAAACAGCTCCCCCGTCTCTGATTAGTCCGTCTAGCATGGGGGATCAGTGGAGACTTTACAGAGCCTGGTCAGCAAGCCAAAACTGGCTTGACACTGTAACTTGTGTTTAGTTGTTCGCCTCAAGGTGTTCCCAGTAACCTGTGAGCAGAGACTTGATGCCTTTCAGCCAAAGGCACGGCCGAAGGCGTAGGGAGCAACACGCAGTGCTTCTTGCCGCTAGACAGTTGAGTGCACTTCCTAAGCCTACACCGGAAAGGCAGGGGGAATGGAACCATGCCGCACAGCTCAGGCACGAGTCAGTATCAACTGCTCTGGTTGTGATATTATTCGTATCTCCGTGTATACACACTCACCCATCATGCCATCCCGTGGTAAGAGGACTGTTGACCGGTGCAGAAGTTAGGTTTGGTTGGGACAACCTCCACTTCTGGACCAACGAATCTCACTCGTGGAATCGCAATTTCGGTGTGAGCCAAGCTTGCTACGTCTGGACAAAACCCACCACAACCATGGCACCCAAGAAGCAGGAGTGAGTGAGTACTAACCAATACTCCTCGCCTCTCGTCGCCTATCTAACTCAACCACTCCGCTTTTGGTCTAGTGGACAGAATCCTCGACCTTCGTGACTATTAATCTAACTGGTCATGCATCAAGGTTGAGCATTAAGCAGAGAGAAACAGAGAGCAGATTCATTTACAGAAGTAAACTGGGAGAAAAAAGAATTGCTCTTGAGAGGACGATATTACATTCTCTCAAAGGAATTTCTTTCTTGTCCTATCCTGACATCAGAGGAGTCTTCACTTTGTAGAGAGGAAAAGGAATTGTTGTTGAGGGAATAGTACCACATTCTATCTAATCTAAAGAATTTCTTTTTAGACTCTCTCATCCAGGATGAGCCTCCGTAGTAGCGGAGAGGGGGCCAATTGACACATGATGTCTTTCCAACAATGATATAACGATTACATCTCATCAGTGAGCAAACCTTGCCGCCTGATTTCAACTTGAGTTTTTATTGTTGGCACCGCAACAAGACACAATATTTTACTGTTTGCTACGGCAAGAATGGATATTCCAGCCTGCAGATTGTATTATTCAATGGCCGTCATGACTATGCATCCAAGACACCAAATACCAAAGCACGCAGCTAGGTGGCGCCACCAGTACGATTCTCTGTATCTCGATTCTCCAAGCCGGCTGGTGATGTCACGCCTTGAGGAAGCTATGCTACTGCTATCCCCTCTCCTACCTACTCTTCCTTCACCGCAATTGTGCCGAAGGAAATACCTCTCTTTTGTCTTCACCACAACTCGTTGTCGGAGCTATCCCTTCCAGCGTATTTTCACTTCATTCGTACTGAAGATACACCTCTCGCCAACGTCATCTATACACTGAGACACTGCAGCTCCTTCTGGGCAACACTTGCAAGAGAGTAGTACCAGTTTAAGTTATTTTCATAGCACTCGTCTACCCCGCCATTGTTATCTTAGAACCAGGTCGCCTCTACCTAGCTCAGCGTAAGTTAAGCTTCCTTAAGCTCTTGTCAATGTTAGGAGGTAGTACGACACCACTCTGTTTACTTCCTGTTAAACGGAATAAACAGAAGTTGTACCAACTCAAGGGTATCCCTTCCTGTAGTTACAGTACCTCTCCCAGTGGACTTCACACCGCTCAAGGGATTGCAGGTAACTGGGGAAGTTACTCATTCTAGCCAAGCACATGACTTGTGTATCCACACATTAACCTTGGATGGCCACCCATTCTGTGCTCCACGGAGTCCAGAACGGTAGAGCCCCGACACTAGGTACTCTGTTTTTTGAGACCAGCTTACCTGTTCAGTAGCATACTCTCTCCACCACATTTTTATGCCGGAGTTAGTGTTGTCTGAGTTTGAGGAGACTGTTCCCTCTTGAAACCTTCACCCATGTGCAGATACTGTCAACGGCGAGTCCTGACTCTCAGTGCTCACCGCGTTACGATGCCAGGTTTTGAGATAGGGTGTCCGCGTGAGTCTGCAGACACTACATATGGTTTTACACCAGGTAGGACAACATGTCACCTGCAGTCACTTCACAGACGTGAGAGTGTGACTCATTCCAAATGCCCTACTCCTGTCGGAATGGTATCCGAAAGAAGGTCAGACAGATGCTAACTGCCTCTGAACGCTTGCAGGAGCTTACTTCCCATCGCTACAATCTCTCAGCTCTCCCCTAAGGTTTAACCCCAGGCATTGCGCCATCTCCAGATTCCAGTTATGCCGGAGATTCTTAAGGACCTCTTCAAGGACGCCATCCATTTAAGTGAGGAGATGCACTCTTTGGTAGCAGCATACTTAAGTGAACACAACCAATTCTTGGAACTCGCTAACTCATACTACGGGGGATCAGAACCAGCGGAACCTACCCAGCTGACCATCATAACCTTTGAGCCATTACCAGTAAACCAGCCTAGTTCACACTCACGTCAGGCAGAGTTGTCCCAGACTAGACTGTCACCAGAGGTTATGCATTACCCAGGTTTACTGTTGAGAGCCAATCCATTGAAGCGAATGACCAATCTTACAGAACCCGATTTCGTACCCTGCCAAGAAGCTACCTGGCCAGTCCTCTACACTGGACGTACACCAGTGCCACGTAGAGACTGAAAGAAACGTGTACTCCCCGCCAGAGGGTGTGTCTGACGTAGCACTTAACAAAACCAACCTTTTTAACGTTGTGGCAACCTTGATAGCCCCGAAGCGTCATGCATCATCTTTATTCTTGTATAGTTATAACCTACCCTTCATAGTGAATAACATATTGCTGTGTTGCTTTTAGGTTAGGTGTGATATGGAGTGAAACAATTTTTGTAAGGGGCAGTTGACGTATCTGGCCAAGTTTTTTTGTTCTTGCTTCAGTCTTACGGATTGAAATGATAACACCTCCTCCATGTTTTTCTTTCAACTGGAAGGTGGTCACCTACATTCAACATAGTTTTAAATCTTTTCGATGGACAACCGCTGGAATTTTTATGTCTTGTTTGGTTTTTCCTTTCCCATAAGCAATCATGCCTTCAGTCAAACAAACGAGAAACTGTAGACGTGGAATATTATTTTCCCTGACTTCTTTGAAAACAACCCATACTTTTACAGTGGAAATCATTAGTAGCTTGAACTTTCTTCTACCATTTTGCAGATTTTCTGTCATCTTACAGTTTTGCCATCTGGTCAGCAATATCTACCACTTCCATAAACGTGTTATAGAAAGCTACTGCATTGGGGCATTCAATATCAGTTTAGGTTCCATTATTTTTTATGTTAGTTTAACAGTTGTTTTGTTATTGCTGTGACAGTTACTAAGAACTAATACTTCTTTAGTGTTGTGCCACATGACTGCCAAAGTAACTGATGTAGTTTGTAATGCAGTTGAATCTCCCCTGTCAAGTTTTTCTGCAAATTTTGGCACACTTTTCCAATTACCAATTACTGCATTAGGCAAAGTGTCTGTTAGTTGTACTGAAGTAAAAAATCCTGTTAAAACATAAAACAGTATCTAGGTTAGAAATGTTTCTGCTGACCTAGCAACAACCCTCTCTCCTAGTGTGCCATGGGTATGTATGGTCTCTTTGCAACAATAAACATTGAAATCATAAGTGTAACCGGTTGTAGAGTTGCATCATCTTCCGTTATTGGCTTCAGCAGCGTGTGTTGTTTCAGCACTGATGGCCCCTTGAATTTGGTCATGGACTCATCAATGATTTGTACACAGTACTATTTGTTGTACATTTGTGAAATGTAGTCTTCAAACAGGAAATTAATTCTAATACGCAGTGAAAAGTACTGACACTGTCTGGTTTTTCTGGTTCATCGCAATAAAGCTTAGAGAACAACATGCGCCTATCTCTCAAAATCACATTTTTTATTGCCTAATTTCCCGGAGAAGCAATTAAGTATCAATAATGAGAAAAATGAGGAAGCCTGTTGTAAGACATGACAAATGAAAAACCTAGAGATATCATGACTTCACCCACCTCTCGGATGGCTGCATGATTTATGGATATGCTGATGGCGGGTTGCTCCTGGTACCTGCTTGGATCAGAAGAGAACTCGAAGGGAAAATGAAGGATGCCGTAAAGACCATCAAGGAATGGGCCGAGAACTTCAAATTGGAGTTCTCAGTGGAGAAGATGAACAGCCTGATTGTTAAAGGAAACTTCAGAGAACTCCCACAATCAGGTTCAACGGAAAAATGGCAAAATATGTACAGGAGATGAAATACCTGGGTGTTATGTTGGAAGCCCGTCTCACGTTCCATGAAAACGTTCACTATGCTGCAAATAAAGCTGTTGTAATGTTTCAAAAGCTCAGAGCCGTGGCTTCTGCAAACTGGGGTCTTGGCTACCGTACGTTAAAACTTTTGTATAGGAGTGTATTTCTGCCAATCATGTACGCCTGTGTGGTATTGTACCCGGAGGTTGAAAGACTCCGTTGGAAACGTAGAATTATTAGTGCCCAGAGAGCTGCATTACTAGTGGTTACCAAATCCTATAGGACAACTTTGAGTGAAGCTTTGCAAGTCTTGGCAGGGTCCTTCTGGACCTTCTAGTGAAGGAACGAGGAGAAATTGCTAGGTGGAAATGGGTGTAAGAAATTCCCCCAGAGAACCTAAAAGCAATAAGGGAAGCCACTCTGACAATGTGGCAGGTCAGATGAGAACTCATAGAAAGGAAGAGTGACCTGCAAGATTTTTCCGGATGTCCGGGAGAGACTGCACGTGGGGTGGCTTGATATAGGTCACTACTCTGCGCAGTTCTTGACTGGACATGGAAACTTAAGGCGAAGTTGTCATCTATGGGACTCGTAAATCATACGGGAGCAAAGGTGGCCAAAAACAGCAAGTGGAAAAAAGGAGGTCTTGAAGTGGTCTAAGAACCTCCCCCCGACCTCTGCCTGAAAGTGAATGGAAGACAAGGAACGAGGGAATGGGGTTGCCTAAATCTAGATCAATAAAGAGAGTTGTCGACCTGGAGAAGGAAACGCCCACAGATCAGGCAGAGCCACCAAACAACGTACAGTATTTGCTATGAACCGAGCCAGAGAGGTAAAGGAAATGGGAGTGCCGGTGGAGGGACTCCAAC
Source organism: Dryococelus australis (assembly GCA_029891345.1). NCBI lineage: Eukaryota > Metazoa > Arthropoda > Insecta > Phasmatodea > Phasmatidae > Dryococelus > Dryococelus australis. Next base: position 282,595,217 of record CM056994.1, read on the forward strand.
CTGAAAGACTAAGGGAAACCGAAGTCTACAGGGAAGTCTTCCTCCGCAAGCAATTGGTAAGAAGGAATGAAGCAGCTCCCTTACCAGAGAAAATATTTACCTTTGACTGGCCGGAAGAGAAAAACATGATAACTGCCCCCAGTACAGGCCTGGCCTGTAGGAGCACGCCCTGATGAGCCATCTTGGATGTACAATGAGATCATTCGTGGAGCACTGTTGTCAAGACTAGAAGACCCAAATGTCTTGATGGCGGCTCTGGTACTGGTAATCAGGCAGATGGAAGGGGGGGGATAGGATCCTCTTTTCCTGAATGGAGGCCGTGGACAGACTCGTCACCCAGGGGGGTCTACCCACTGAAAGAGTGGCACTCCTGAGCATGCTTAAGGAGTGCTGCTGCATCAAGGAGAAAGACTGTCCGAACAAGAGATATTCAAAGATGCCGTCTTTTCATACGGGAGGCGTATCTTTGATCATGGTAAACCCTTCACGGACTGTGGTCAGATACTAGTCCTTCACTTCGGACGGTATCCACAATACACCCGATCATGACATAAGCCAGAATCTTCAGTTCCCCTATAGCGGGAACCTGAACCAAACAGGATTCATGCAGGGGAGGGGGATAGAAAAGGAGTCCACAGGCCCCCTCTCGGCTGCTACATGTAGGGAAAGGAAGAACATGAAAAGGCAAAATTACCCACTAGAACATCATTTCCCCTCCTCCAACAACCATCGGATATGACAACACATCATGACCACTTCCTGGACGAGGCAAATCTTCGTTCCAGGAAATCAATCTGAAGACGACACAGGCAACTTAAACGGAACGAGATTAAGGGATGTGGAAGCCTAGCTTCCTAGAAGGAAGAACAGAACCACTATGTGGTAAGAAGAATGTACTGAATGAGGGTGTGTGTAAATGTGAACGAAACATTAGTCTGCAGTGTGGTATGACTATGCCCTTTATGTCAGGGGGGCAAGGAGGCGGGGAATGATACTAGCTTACCGGTCATCCTACAAATCTGAGTCCAGTATGCACTCGAGCACACTGGGCCGCGTAAAGAGATAATGGGGTACCGTCATGCTTATTTTTACAGTGAATGAAGGACAAGCGCAGACGCCAGAAGTATGTGTTTGAGTAGATTAGTTTAATTTTATCATTTCGGACAGCATGGTGGTTTCAAAATTGCAAAGCTTCCGGTGGACTCTGAAGATCAAAAGAGCAGATTTAGTTTTTGTTTGCGGGAGTTAACGTAAAGCTTGAAAGTGGTGCTCTAGGTATATTCTTTTATAGATATCAGCCACCTAGAGGGGAGGTTTGGTGAGGCCAGCGCCGGTTCCACCGGGAACTTTGTCCTTGAGCAACCAAGAAATTCTGGGATAGGTTAGGATCATACATTTAGACAGGATATTTGTCTAAGTCCGTGTGTCTCTTTTATAACTGCTGGGGCATGGCTTACTCATGACAAAAATTACATTCTTTGAACTTTGTCTTAACTGGGTATATAATACAGTTAACTCCTAAATCTTGAGTCCCAACACATGGTCTAGAAACATGCTTTATTGTTTGTTTAATTAATTTCTGTTGTACCATGTAGTTCTCTTGCATCATTTCAGTCACAGGATGTATTTTTGTGTGTTGTAGGAGAATCTGAAAAAGTTAGTAGAGAATAGGATTGGCATGGAGATGTTTCTGGACAAGCTGTGTGAAGTGTCAAAGCATGAAGTATACAGCAAGGCAGTGAAGCATCCCCAGTTACGACCCAAGCAGCCCAGCGAGCTCTTACTGGATCACGAGTTTTGTAGGTTATACAGGGCTTTAGAAGGTAATTTGGCAGTTTAATTAAATGCTTGTTCAGATTCAGAATGTATCTTTTGATTTTATGTTGTGTATGCCTTAATTTTTATAAATTTTTTTATAGCAATAGAAAGTAATAGAACTTATGTAAAATAGGTTGCAGGCTTGTGCAGCCATTGTCAATGTGTTCTTGGCTTTTGAATTCAAGTGCACACCAACATTTTTGCAGTCACTGGGTTTCAACTTAGTAGTTAGTCTGGTGGCTAATTGCTATGGTTAGACTGCCAAAACATCGGAAGAGAATAATTGATGGGGCTCAAATCCAAAAGCCAAGAACACCGAATTTATGTGCTTGCTGAGACATAGCACTGAGAATCTGTATTGAGATGTATATTCACAGTTAAACACATTTAGCATTCTGATCATAAGGGGGCCACTTGGCTGAAAGTATTTTGCATGTTTGAGGACTAGAAGTTAAGAAGTGCTAAGAGCAATACACACATTAAGTTGGCCTCATTACTTTCACGTGCAGGGTACTGAACTGGAGTGGTGTAATTTGTTGCCTAAGGTACCTCTATGGGAATTTTTCTGTGGTAATCCTGTCATTTTGGGGCAATTTTTTTTTTTAAGAGAGAGAGAGAGAATTTCCATATCTATAAATGATTGTGAAAACATTTGTTTCACATATTCTCACTCTTGGAAATGTACACTTCAGAGAAAAATTAAGAACTATTCATATGCACTAGTGTAGTTTTGTGATGTTGTAATGTAGGCTTCTGTTGTCTCTGGTGTGAAATGAAAGTTAAATGACAGAACTTTGTTTAGTGTGTACTTCATATAATGGTATACAGTACAAATTGGTATTCCTTTCATCTTCTAACTTCCTTTTTTTTATAGCATTACATGTGTCAGAAAAACATATTTCTAGAATATTTTGAGTATAATTATATTGAGAACAATTTCTAAGCAGCCACAACTCATATGTATAAAGGAATTTTTTCAAATAAAACATTTTTTACTTCATTTTTTATGTACCATTTCGCAGTCTAGGCAGACAGTGACCTTAAGGATTGTGTAAGCATGATTTGAACTTCCTCCTTTATTCAGTGCGTCTAGCCCTGTGGACAACAGTACATTGCTTATTATTAATAATTCTGCTTCTAATGTCTTTCATCTGCTGTTTGAATCAAGCAATTATTTTGCCTTTTTGTTGCCACATAAGCACCCTCTTCAGAAAGGCTTAAACTGACTTAGTAAATATTTTAACCTAATGTTTGACACTGTCAACTGCAGTACCTCTATTATCTACAAACAAAATGTCTGCTATCAAACATGGAACATCATTACCTTGCATATTATATTAATGCATAGATTTGATAAAGGAGCTGCTGACTTTCTGAACTACTTGTGATGACAGGGATTTTCTACATGCATATCTGCTTTGACCTTGACCTAGTCATGGCCATAAGGGCCCTTGTACAATAGTTATCATTACCATTTAATTGCTTAGGTATTGTGTATTGGTAAGGCACTTGCTAGCCCAGTTTGTTGTTATGGGTGTAAGCTTGCGTACATTTTAGTATGAGCAATTTATCTTCCTTTTTAGTTGGGTACAAAATATCTTATGAAAGCGATAAGTTGTGAAGCATCTGTTTAGAGTCTCTGGGCAGGTGCATGTGAGCACACCTCAAATTAAGTGGTAACATGATAAGTAACGAGGATAGTCGATGAGGGCTGCAAAGAATTCCTTGTAGATTCTGTTTGGTAAAATTTGCTCTTGGGATTCTCCTCTCTCTCTGGTTGCCTTTTCCTGGAGCAGAAGTCAGCCTAGGAAAATGGCTTGGGATTTCTTGGCTGCTGTGGCCAGGCCTACCCCTACATGATCTGGAGCCCATTTCACAAATATCTTTTTATTCTTTGTTTACTTTGGCCATGACTTCATATAATTTTACTATCTGTAATCATCTTTTGTCTAGGCTGGGGGGCATGCTTGACTAAGTTTTAAATGAGGGTGTAGTGTGCACTATCACCTATTTGGATTCCTGTTGGTATCTGGGACAGAGATAGGAGCTAGAGTAATATCCGTGGGTGGTTGTGTCACTCGTGAAGGAATATAATTAGAGTTGTTCCGATACCATGTTTTCCGATACCGATACCCGATACCACTTCAGATAACCACCAAAAACTGATACCAATGATCTTCGCACTGAATTTTAGAAAAAGTTTTACTGCTAATTATACATTAAAAACATTTCTCCTAGACTCGTTTAAATAAAGAAAATAATGTCTTAAAATACTGTATATAATTTATTATAATCTGACACAAAATGCAAGCTGACTTAATACTTTCAAACTCTCTGAAAATGCAAATAATATGACACCAAATGCAAGTCAAGTTTTAAATGTCCTGCGCGCACTATCAGCTATGATCGCACGGAGAAGTTATCGATTGGGCAGTGTCATGTCTATTGAATTACGAGTGGGGGGGGGGGGGAGGATGACCTCTCCACGCTGCTACCTGTTGGCGTCACCTTGCACGCGTGGCAAATGTCTTGTCTTTTAAAGTAATTAATCATATTTTACTGCAAAAGAAACTTGTAATTTTGAGACACAAATGAGGCGATTATAATTTATTTCTTCACTGTATTTAATAATCAATGATTCAAAACCACATCTTCTGATTTTCCCTGTCATGAGTTACACTGCACTCGGCTCGGTGCTTACCTTCCCGTTACTTTCATATTATCAGTTTATTCAAAGACGAGTGTCTATTGAAATTAATTAATATAAATCCTCCGATTTCCCCTCAAGAAGTTACTGAAAAATGAACACTTATAATACTAGTCGCTCGATGTTTAAACAATATTTTGCTGACAAGTGGTAAGTACATGCTTTTGGGCATATCATTTTATTCGCGAAGATGCTGCACTTGAAGTTAAATAAATATAAAGTTTTAAAGTTATGTTAATTTTATGCCAGATACAATGAAACACCAACCTTACCAGATAAAACAACTTTTAAACACAAAAGAAAACTTCTTTAGAAATAATAATTCCTCGTTAAAATGTTTTGCATAACATTTTCAGGTGAAACCATTTGCTTTGAAATACAAGTAATGTTAAGTGCAACTATTTTGAGCTACGCATACCATATTTACTCGTGTATAGTGTGCACCATGATTTTTGCAACAAGTTACAGGGAAAAAATTTTTTAAAATAAAATTGTACCAAAAATTTATGGCATCCTGTTTAAGTATGGAACAAATTATTCTTTTTTACATTAATGTGTGGTGATTGTGATATGTTTGAAAAATACTTTAATTAAATAACGTTGGTGCAAAAAAATCCAGAAACCTCTTTCTCCTATCACTCAACATTTCCAGCTTCATTTTTCTTTTTTCTTCTTTCCCCTTTTAGCAGTAACCCGGCTCTTTTTTTGCCATGCTAGAATGTCACACTATCCTTACCTAAAAAAAAGGGTCTCCTCGTCCCTTCTCCAGCCCACCCCTGCGACATAGGCTAGCTAGCCTCTGCCATGGAAACAAAGAGGGCTTGGTGGAATTTTTGACCAGCAACATCTGAGTGTTATTTAAAAGGGGTGGGGGGCCAGGAAACACATTGAAGCTCTGGATTGCGGTTTGACAGGATGTCAATAGGTTGCATGGAGAGGGGGAGGGAGCAGGGTTTCGACCTACTCATAACCGAAGGAAGGTTCGCTGAGAGAGAAAGGAGAGGAGTGATGTAAGAGCGAGACATGTGCCAAGACAGTCCTGTCACTTCCCTCAACATCCCTGGAAAATTTATGGCTACCACTCGCCCTTCCTCTTTCAGTTACCCACCCCAGAAATTTTTTCCTTTATTTTGGGAAAGAAGGGTGCGCTATACAGGAGTAAATACACAGTATTTGTTCTTTTTTTTTTCCTTTTCTTTTAATGTGCTTTGTATACAAACCGAAATACTGTAATTCTTGTGCCTAACTTAATTGTCTACAACTGATACTAAAGTATCAGCCTGATACCATACCCGATGCAGATACATCGGGAAAAGGTGAAATATCGTCCGATAACCATACTTAGTATCTGTATCGGAACAACTCTAATTATAATACCGTAAACAAGTAGGCAACGTAACGCTCTCACTTCTTCTGTTCCATGTGGCTTTTTTTAACAGATCAAAGCTTGAAGTGTGTGTACAACTATGTGGTGCAGTGTGTATGGGCAAAGGAACAAATGCTCTATTCCCCTCACAGATGCATTGGCTCTAAAGAACTTTTCCAGTGCATAATCATGTTCAGAAGACATGTGATGTAACGTTGACGCACAACCTGGGTCAATAGGGATGTCAAACCTCTACCCTCCTCCCTTCCCTCCCTGCTCATTCACGGGGTATTATAGTGGCTGGGGCCCCTCTGTGGTATCTCAATGACTCGCTTTTCAGCTCTTGGAGGTACAGTGATTGAAGTGGGGTGAGTAGCAGCATGGGTAGGAGCAAATGCAGTTAAAATACTAACAGGATTAGAACTTGGCAGATACGTGGTGGGGAACATGAGTTAGGGGATAATTGGTAAGGGTGATAGCTGGCCTTGGAATATTAAAGCACCCTGGATGGTAACAAGCTGCTGTGCTGGAACTGCTGGTCTTGGATGGAGTCTTCCAGGTGGTAGATGCAGAGTTGTTTCCTGCCCATAGATGAGCAGCTGCCTCATGCAAGTGAGTATAGATTTTTTGACAGTCAGCCTCCTGTTCCACAGTTTATTGAACCTGGAAAGTGGCTATTTTCTCAGTCTTTGTCCTCCCTGCTCTAAGGTGAGGCATGTGGCAAGGTAAATGGTCCAGTTTAGGCAAGACTATATGATTGTCAAGATGACCTAAACTGTGTATCAGGGAAGGGTGGGTCTTCCAGAGAACCGGAGCCTCTCTTTGGTGACTGTTCCTGAGGTAACTTCACTCCCAATGGAGGGCGTCCATCCACTGGATGGTGGCAAGTCCTTCTACCCAACTCATGCTCTTTAGAATTGGCTCTACGTTGGTAGCCAAGCTCTCAGCTAAGTCTAGTAACATTTCCAACTTGACGAGGTCCACTTAACCCAAGGAGTGGTGGGAAGCATACATACTCTTTGGAAAGCCCAGAGATCCGGTGTTATTGTTGATAACTAAGTCTCCTTCTAGTAGGTTTCGTAGTTAGGGTATGCTCTCAGCCCCAGCAGTGCCCAGGCAAGCTGCATTATTGCTGGTAACCAGGCTCCCAGACAAGTAGAGAAAGGTTTACCAATGTGGTCAGTATAAACCTGAAGAGCCTTGGGACTCTGATGTTGTTGGAGTTGAAGGGTGTGGTGGATTGCTGGGTAGGAACTAGGTGAACAGAATGGTAAAAGACTGAGGTATGGTTTATATAGGTTTATTGAGAAAAGGATGTTCCCAGAATGCTTGAAGGGTGGGGGTAACTTGATTGCCAAGAAAGTCAATCACTCGTGCAGGAATGGCAGGGGAGGGCAACCTCCTCACAGCAAAGCTTTAGGTGCCAGGCACATATGTACCAGTGTGGCTGTATGGACTCGCTATCATTAGACTGGTAAGAATTTCTCGACAGACGGGCTAGTGTATGGAGCATGGTAGACTGTCTTACAGGTGAGTTTTGCAGGAAAGACGTTTGGTAGCTGGGCAGCACGGTGATGTGTAAATCTGCTAGGCAGATGAAAATGAACTGCCCCGAGGGGCTGTGTGAGCCTTGATTATACCTCTCTTGCCGGGGGTGGGGGGGAGACAAGTGACGGAAGAAGAGCAATGAAGAGAGAGCTTATTTCCCAGCTGTGCAAGTGGGACGAGCATTCGGTGCCCCCTCTGGAAGACTGGTTCAAGGGGCAGAACACAACCAGGCTACTAAGTTAGGCGCACGTGCAGCGCAGGTTGCTTGCATCCAAGCTGTAGCAGACCTGCAGGCCGACTCGGAGGTGATGGAGTTGACATTATGTTGTGGAAGTCTGGCAGTGGCATGGCTTAGCATGCGGAAAGCACACCTGAGGCGAAGGCGCAAAAAGGATCATGAACGTCATCCATGGTGCATCAACATAAGGTGTAAGCAACACACTTAGGTCTTTGATCTCTTTAGCCCGTGTGCCTCTCAGCCAAGACTGTGAACTGCAGGCTTATTTAAATTCCCTATGTGATTTGGGGCCAAACAGTCTGGTAGGCTAAATCTGTAATGAATTGTGAATCATACTAGCAATAACCATGCCATGCATGTGTATTCCTGTTGATTTGTATGAAGTAAGATCCACTGAACTCTATGTCGGCACTGTTTTTGCATTCAGCCTCGAATCCTTTTGAGAATAGGGAGAAGGGTAAATAGAAATAGGTATCCATATCCTTGGTCTTCTCACTCTAGCCAGGATATCCTTCATGCTGCTACACTCAGACAGCAAAGGTGTGGAACCCTGCTGCTTGCAGGCCAGCCTCTGGAGTAATGTCACTCAAACCCAACTTCTTACTGTTTTTCATGTTATCACATGATGACTACAGAAATAGCACACAACTTATTTGATGAGCTGTTAAGGGAGGGGAGCATTGGTCACACAGATACCTAGTTATCGACTAGATAAAAATAATATAAAGTTCCATTGATCCAAATGTTAGTTTCTGTGACAGAAGAGATCTGTTGTGAATCTGTTTTGCATATTGTTTGGTGCACTCAGCATAAATTAATTTGAGTGTATACTGTGCGAGTGAACTGTGTATACTTGCCAAGGATCTGTTTAGAACCATCCATGTTTTATTTAGGTAAAACCAGAAACATTACCCTTATTTGCAGAACAGAGTTTGATTTTACTTTCAAAATTAAACAATAATTATGAGAGTTGTGTGTGCATTTCTAGTCAGACAGTCGATCATACTATTGCAGATTTATTTGCAACAGTTTTAGGTTTTAAATTATTATAAGTAATTAATAATTAATTATAACGGAAACTGAAATTTACATTTTAAAGAGAAAAAAAATTGCATCATTGTTGATTTTTCTTACCAAATAAATCATTTTTTTCATGGCATAAATAACCGTGACCACATTTGATCTAGTTGCCTGTGTTTATACACATGTATTTTGATGGTTTTTTTTTTTCCCCCAATGAAGGTATGATTTTAAAGGCGATTACATTGAAGCCTCAGAATGATCTGGTGAATGGGTCAGCGGAGCTTTCCATGTCAGAAAATAATCTGTTACTGCAGTACAAAGAGCTCATCAGAGAGCAGGACCGCAGGCTTCAAGATCTCACCGCTACAGTGAATACACTTACTGATGAAAAGAATTCAGCTCAGGTGAGATGATTGTGTCCATTTGTTTAATTTGTTGTTGGATTAACACAATTTTTAAAAAGATTTTGAAGTGTGGTTGGGACTAGAGATATTTTGGCATGGTACAAAGGTTGCTGTAACATGCATATGCTGTCAGTTTTCGAAACTACAACCTTTCACGGTTCCCAGGAAATGGTTGTTACAAGTGGTCATTATTAAATTTTGTACAGATTCTGACCCACGCCTGCCTCCTATGTGCAAAAATTTCAGTATAATTTTACTTGGCTGTTTTTGTACAACTAATGGGTCTTGCGAATTGATGCAAGATATATGTGCTCATAAGATCAAATTTGACGTATTTGGTTGACTTCAGCTAAGGTTTGCTGGGTGGCCCGCGTAGGGGTGGTTGTGGTAATGCCGGCAAATGTCGATGTGCAAATCCTTCTTTATCCATATCCTCCACTTAGGTTCGGGTTGATTGTTGCGTAACCAGACAATGCTGTCTCGTAGCGTTAATCGTTGCAGGTGCTTTCATAGGAGTTCCTTTATGTCAGGGTCCTGCTGTTGATAGCACTCGATCTCACTTCGCCTGATTTTGAGCTGAAGAAGCCTGAGTTGTTGTTCTGGGCTACTGTCCGCAGGTTGAGGTGGCAAGATACGGTCTACATCTGCTTTTGACTTCGCCTCATCTTCCAAGTCTGGTCGACGTGACAGGCCATCTGGAAGGTCGTTGTCCTTGCCTGGGCACTGTTGGACTTTGATGTCAAACTCGGAGAGAAAGAGCTCCCATCTTCTAAGCTTGGCCTTGTTGTTCTTTGACTCCCATAGCCACTTGAGAGCTTTAGTGTCGGTTCTCACAATGAAATGAGTTCCCTCCAGGTAGTAGCGGTATTTCCGGATAGCCCAAGTTACTGCGAGGCATTCTTGCTCGTTTAAGTGGTACTCCTGTTCTGTGGTGTTCAGCCTAGTACTGGCATAGGTTATGACTAGAGGTCTGCCTTCTGGGTCCTCTTGATACAAGATGGCGCCTAGGCCATTCTGACAAGAATCTGTAGAATCAGGGGTCCTTCTCCTTGTGGCCGATGAAGATGTTTGATGTTTTGGAAGTTGGTCTTGAGAGTTTGCCACCATGTTTCCTTCTCTAACAGCAGATGCAGTGCCAGGAGGTTGACGATGTCTGGCACTAAGTCTCGGAGCCAATTACACAGTCCAAGAAAGCGACAGAGTTGCTTCTTGGTGCGGGGTTCCTCAGGTTCCCATATAGCCCATATTGACTTTGCTTGTGGGTAGTTGCTTTGGTTGAAACTATGTGACCCATGCATTTGATTGAGGACTTTCCGATGTGGCTCTTCGAAAGTTTCGCCGTCATACCGTGGAGTTCCAATACCCATTGCAAGTGAATGAGGTGTTCCTCCCAGGGTTTAGAATAGATGATCACATCATCATGGTAGGCAAAGCAAAATAGCCCAATGTAGCCTGTTGAAATGTGGCAGGAACATTCTTGAGTCCAATGGGCATGACCCTAAATTGGAGTGTTTCTCCTTCTGATGAAGTGAACGCTGTGTATTTTCGGCTTTTCGGGGGGGGGGGGGCGGGCGCACAGTGATTTGACAATATCAAGATTGCATGTCAAAGGTGCTGAAGACTTTCGCCTCTGCTATGTCATGCACAGTGTGCGCCAGGTCGAGGGCCGATGGAGGAATTGGAAGTGTGATGTTTAGAGCTTTGTAGTTCAAGAAGAACCCTAGCTGTCTACCCTTCTTCGGAACTAACACAACGTGTGAGTTGTATGGAGAGTCCGACGGCTTGACAATTCCTTACCACTTCATGTCTTCACATTGTTCTATAGTGAAGTGGTGTTGCCTGGTAGAAACCTTAAAAGGTCTGTTGTAGACTGGTGCAGGCATACTCAGCAGTTTTTTTCACGCTGGATGGTTCTTGTCTGATGAAGCGTCCCTCAGGATCCAAAGGTGCCGACGTGCTCATCGAGGATTTCTTTCAACTGTCGGAACTGAGTTTTGGAGAGTTCATGGTTGATCTCGCCTTTGCGGAGGGCTTGAGGTTTCACGGTGCTAAGACAGTGTATCCAGTTAACGGTTACACAGTTGTCGCCCAGGTATACTTCCCGTTGCCCATGGTCCTTTATGCATTGTTGCAGCTGAAGCCAAGGGTGGCTTAGTATAAGTTCTTCCTGGGTGTCAGGTGACACGACTAACTCCGCTGGTGCTTTGATCTTATGGAGCTCAACAATGCGTGTCGTACAACCGTCAACGGTGAGCATGCATTCCGGTTTAACCATTCTCACTGTTTCGGTTTGCGGATATGGTGATGTCCTTGGTTCTTCTATGGGGATGTCTCTTTGAGCGACGTTTCTGGTCGCTGCAGAGTTGAGCAGTGTTAATACTTTTTCCCCATAGACTCTAACTTCAATGTGTGGGGCTTCGGGTGACTCAATCTCTTTGTCTAAGAACTGTACAGTTTGCCCTCCTGTTCCGACGAGGTCGTCTCTCTTGGCCCGCTGGCAGCAGCGTTTCTCGTCTGCTGGACACTTTTCTTGTCAGGTGCTGTTTCAGTGGTTCGTGGCGTACGTATTGTGCCACCTTCTTCCACACGTGCTTGCCTTGGCACTGGCTGCGGTGGGTAGTCCTTATTAAAGTGATATTCGGAGCAATACCAACGTTTCTGTAAGCGAGGAGCGGGTGGTGAGGGTGCCGGCATTTTCTGTCGTCATTAGTCCTCATTCAGACGGCTTGTCTGACTCTGTTTGCTTGTTTGGCTTCAGGTGGTCGAGAATAGCTTGCACTTTGAAGTTGCACTCTGATTCCCGCACTCAGTTGATAAGTTCATCCACTGTGTATGGCTTAGGGATGAGTAGAATGTTTCTTAGTTTGGGTAACAATGGGTGGGTTTACCTGCCGTATGCAACTTTCATCTCTATTTGGGAAGATACGACGCTACATCTGTACCTTGCGGCAGACAAAATTCTCTACTTCCTCGTCTTGTGTCTTTGTGTGGCTGTAAAATTCTGTAGTGAGGCGCATCAGTACCTCTTCGCAAGTGAATCTTTGTGCGAGTCGACTACTGAGTTGGCTCCACTCAGAGACAATTTCCCCATACTTTTGTCACCATTCGAGGGCTTTGCACTTAAGTTTGGACTGTGCTCGTGAGACCCATTGGTTTTCTGGCACTTTGTGTGTGCGAAATTCCCTTTCACGTTCGGCCGTGTGAACATTAACGGGTCCTTGTGAAGACATCCCACAAACTCTGGTAATTGAGACTCTCCCGTGCATGGAGCTTTGCTGGAGTGGGTGACTGGCCCTGGGTTGTGTGGTCGGTACTCTGCAGCCCACCAAGAGACTTTGCACTCGTCAGGTAATTTGCTCATCTGTCCAAATTATGCATACATGGTGGTAAGTCTCCCCACACAGTATGAAGCGCACCTTGTGGGTACCATGCCCTGGGCAGGTAATTCAGTTGCAGAATGCGGTCTGACGGCTTCGACATTCGTCGTATCTATTCGAGTCCATCTGTATAGCGATGTTCATCTGTCCAGCCTAGGCAGGTATAGTGGAACAATTGTTGACAATGGGCGCACTCGATTCTGTGTATCTCCGTGCTGAGACAATTTAACTTGGATCCGCAGCTGTGTTCGGTTGCGGCTGCAATTTTGCAGTTGAGTTCGGGCTCACTCATCTCGGTTGCTGACATTCTTGGTTGGGGATTAAGTGTCAAGGGGTGTTTAGTGGACTCCCCAAAGTCCATGCTGCAAAGGCTGGGGTCTGACTGACCTGACCAAACTGCCTAGTCATTACTATTGCAATCACGCCTCACGTTGGGCGCCAGAAAATCTCCTACTACCTATCTTTGACACGTGACCCCTTAGGGCGGTAGGGAACGTCACTACGGCAAGAAGGACTTTTTGTTCGTGTGCTAGGTTTGGCGCACTGACGTGGGGGGATATGAGATTACTTCAGTCTCTACATGGCACTGATGCATGTCCAGTGTAGAGGACTGGCCTTGTAGCTTTACAGTAGGGCACGAAGTTGGTCTCCGTGAGAGTGATCTTGTGTTTCAGTGGATTGGCTCTAAGCAGTATACATGGGCGACGCGTAACTTGAGGTGGCTGTTTAACCTGGTTCAACTCCGGCTGGCATGAGTTTGAGCTAAGCTGGCTTATGGGCAGTGGCTCAAAGGTTATGGGCATTGGCTGTTTAGGTTCCATTGGTTCTGATCCTCCGAAATAGCTGTTGGTGAGTCCCAAAGACTGGCCCTGTATGCTGCTAACAAGAGGTGTGTTTCCTCACTTAAACGGACGGGATCCTTAAAGAGGTCCTGAGGAATCTCTGGAGTGACTGGAATCTGTAGATGGCGTAATGCCTGGACTTCATCATTTGGAGAGAGCTGCGTGATCATAGTGATGAGGAGGGGAGTAAGCTCCGGCAAGCACCCCAAGGCAGTTAGCATCTGTCTGACCTTCTCTGTGATATACAACTCCGACGGGAGTAGGGCATCTGGATTGAATCACACTCTCACGTCCGTGAAGTGACTGCAGGTGACATTTTGTCCTATCTGGTGTAAAACCATGTGTAGCGTCTGCCAACTCAAGTGGTCTCCCTATCTCAGCACTCAACATTGTAATGCGGTGAGCACTGAGAGTCAGACCTCGCCGTTGACAATCCCTGCATGTGGGTGAGTGTCTCAGGAGGGAACAGTCTCTTCAGACTCAGAGAACACTTAACTCCGGCATCGAAACGTGGTGGAGAGAGTGTGCTACTGAACAGGCAAGCTGGTGTCAAGAAACTGAGTTCCTAGTGCCGGGGCTTTACCGTTCTGTTCTCTGGGGAGCACAAAAAGGGTTTCTGTCCAAGGTGCACGTGGGTACTCAATTGGTGTGTCTGGCTTGTATGAGTAATATTCCCGGTCACCTGCAATCTCTCGAGCAGCATGATGTCCACTGGTAGAGGTATTACAACTACGAGAGAGGATACCCTTGAATGGGTAAAACTTCTGTTTATTCCTTTTAATGGGAAGTTAACAGATTGGTGACGCACTACCTCTTACTGTTGGCACGAGCTTAGGGAAGTATAACCTACGCTGGTCCAGGTGAAGGCAACCTGGTTCTAGACTGACAATGGCAGGGTAGACGAGCGTTATGATAATAACTTAAACTGGTACTACTTCCTATGTATGTGTTACCCAGAAGGGGCCGCAGTGTCTCGGTGTGTAGATGATGTTGGCAAAGGTGTATGTTCGGCATGAATGCAGTGAAGATAGGCTGGAAAGGATGGCTCCGGCAATGAGTTGTGGTGGAGACCAAGGGGAGGTGGTTCCTTCGGCACAAATGTGATTAAGGCCCAGAGCAGACTGGTGTTTAAGGGCAGTGGCCGCTATTTATACTCTGGCTGGTCCTTCCCCTTCAGTCAGCTGGATAGGGCCGATGCTGGAGAGGGGGTAGCTGTAGCATAGCTTCCTCAAGGTGTGACATCACCAGCCAGCTTGGAGAATCAAAGTGGCAAATCTAGCGGCGTGCTGTAGTAGTTGGTGCTTTTAATGCATAGCCTCGGTGGCTGGTGAATAATACAATCTTGGGCTGGAACGTCCATTCGTGATCCTTGCAAACAGAACAATCTTTATGTCCTGTGATGTGTGGTAACAATGCAAACTCAGTTGGAATCAGGCGGCAAGGTTTGCATACTGATGAGTCGAAATCGTTATATCATTGTTGAAAAGACGTCATGCATTAGTAGATTACATGATGAGCAGAGATTTGTAAAACCTAGCACGGAAACGTTTACTGTTAAGACAACGTAGACTGACGAGAGAAATGACACTGAAATATCTGTTGTATCTTTACCTGACAAAAATTTTCAACCCACAGAACAATCAAATGAGGCAGTCATAGGAACCGGTTACATACATACATAGGTGCATGCGTGCGTACATACCTATGTTTTTATGACACGTATTTAAATACTATACACTATTTTCTTTATGAAGTGTGGATTTTTGTGACTGTGTACAGTACAGTATTATACTTCAGGAAAAGCCAGTTTTTTTTAGACAGGTCTTTGTGAAGTTTCTTTGAGGTGTTGTTAGTGACATGACATACATTTCCCCATCCTTTCCTTGGTCAAAGTCGGTCATCCAAATTGATACCCATCCTGAATGTACGGTATATGTATCTCGATGTTGATTATTGTAAAAGTTTGCCTATTTAATTATATAAATTTAAAAACAGCTTCTCTGATACACATTTATCAGGTTAATGATATTGTATTGACTTTGTACAAAAATATAGCATTGTGAAGGTTACCAGAATGGTTGTATGATTTTATTGATTAATTAGTATATTATTTGGTTCTGTTCTAGACCATCTCAAAGGTCCAACTAGCTTTTGTTGTACGATTGCACATTTGGTTGCCTTTGTGTATGCACCTTCATAATAGATATACATTGACATTTGGTGCTTTATGTCACTTTCAGGCACATATAGAAGAAATTATGTCTACTATATCTCAGCTGCGAGATGAGAATAAGTTGCTGAGGGCACAGGCTCTTGCAGGGCTGAATACAGACAGTAGAACAGTTCATTCCAGTCAGCATCAGGATACAAACCAGGCCCCAGTATCTCATCAGCACAATCCTGAAGATGCATTATTTCATAAACTGGTCAGTATTATCTTGATGTAATTTTTTTTTCCATAGTACATGTAGGTGCAGCGTGATGCAGCAATCAGAAACTTTTGTTAAACTATGTACAGTCTAAACTCGAACCATCGGACTCGCTTGAACCGAAAGTCCGTGTCCAACGAGCATTTTATGTGGTCCCAATCAAATTCCTATGTTAATAATGCTAAAAAAGTAATTTTTTGCCAAACTCAAAATTTAATTAATCCGCATCGATCAAACAAAAATTTCTGTAGCATCACCAAAAATTACATGCTCCGATCATTAAACAACGAAATATTAACAAAATAGTATGTAAATGGTACTCTCCAAGGCATACAAAGTCGTTATACAGTACATTGTGTCACTATGCACAGGTAATACAAATAGAAAGCACAAAAAAAATAAATTTTCAACACACATTGTTTCGGTTACGTCTTGCTGCCATGCATTTACTCCTATTTTAGTCCTAAGTATGTAATTTACCACTTCCAAAATAACCTGTTGAGTCGCGATGTCGCACTAACTCGTATTTTGTAATAAAAAATATTAAATAATAGATAACAACAGACATCTCTGACTACTCATTGTGTATTTAGAGAGAACGAAATACAACAAAATTAATAAATGAAAAAATGTGTAAATACAGTACATATATATAAGAAATATGTACTGTGGGATTTTATTAGATTATCAACAAACAATTTCAGTGTTTTTGGCAGCAGCCATGGTGATAGTGATCAAGAGGCAGTGGTGCCATATTTTCGAATTACTGATACGCGATGCGACGTTGCCAACCCTCACACGTTTTTTACTTGAACATTTTTTCATGAGATTTACGGATGGATTATGTATGTTTGTTTTATTGCATCCGTAAGATCTTTTTTCAATTCATAGCTGTACAGATATTGGACTAGTCAAATTACAGTATACAAAGTTTATACACTGGACATAGTAAACACATACATATATGTCAAATTGCACATACACATCATATCTTTCTTCATAATGTGACTAATCTTCTTCCAACATGCTATGGGGCATAACTCTAAATAACTATGCCCGTAAAGTTAGACAAAGGTAATGCAAAATTAAGGAAACCGTATTCATTTCATTTTATCATCAACAATATTCAAGTCGTACATGAGAAAATAATTTCACTGCTGTACAAGAGAAAGATATCATACATAGTTTGCACAGCCGCCGTGCCGCAAGTACACATTTACAGATGCAATTTTTGTGTAATATGTTGCAGTGGTTTTGCTTTCTCAAGTCACGTTACCATCTGTGGAATAGTAATCATGCTTTTATTTGAAAACTGACGCATACTGCTTATACAACTAATCAACTACGATTACGACTTATCTCCAGAGTACCTACGTCCACTGCTACAGACGTTACATGTTGCCTATCCTACAGGCAACAGATCTTATGAGTGAATTCTCTTCACCTGAAGGATACGCAACCCAGCAGGCACCTTCCCTCCCCCTACACTATGCTGAGTGCCTACAAGCTGCCCAGACTTCGGGCTAGGCCATGCGCTACCAACGAGGCACGAAGCAGAAACACTGACCAGAGTATTCCCACGCCAACCAGGGCAGGACGTCGCATCCTCCCTGCATCCCGCGCCGGCACCCTTCAAGCTCCACTATATAAGTCAGGATGCTGCCGGGCTCGGAGAGTGCATCCTCTCTCGCGACATCCAGCACTGATTCAGTGTTGGAACCTTCGGAGATCTTGGAAACTTCAAATATGCCCCCAGCTGCTACTTACTACGTCTCGACGACCAACGAATACGAACATATGTATTCACCTTCATTTTGTTTCCTCTAGACACCTTTTACTTAGCAGTTTAACTTGAACTAATTTGTATTCGTCTAGAACCAGCTATTTCCTGTTTAACTTAGAACCAGGTCGCCTACACCTGGAACCCCAGTTACCTTCATCCCTCCACGGTTTAGTAGGAGGTAGCACGGGTAACGTGTTTATTGAATATGCAATAAACACTCATTGTTCTCTACCTTTCTGTTTTTTATTTCCAAGGTATTTGTTTGAATTAACGGTTGGAGACAGAATACGCCGTGTACTGCCGACAGGAACCGGGAGATTGGTTTAAACTGAGTTAGCCTGACTGTGGAACACTTTCAGGTGTCTGCACGTCAGAAGATATACATATTAGACTGCTACCTATTTCTTTCCTGTCACACATTAGCACTAAGTCAGTGCTTGTGGGGGAGAAACAGCGACGCTACAACCGCTAGAAACACCTTCACACCGAGAGGGGCGACAGACTGAGGTTATTTCTTACCATTCACACTAAGTCAGTGCGCGGTGATCGTAGCCTGAAGTTTTGCCGTTCAACATAGTGGGAACACACAACCAGTAGAGACTTGGTGGTCCCCACGTCTCCATGTCCCTGATCAGCCTGCATACTGTGGGGGATCAGTGGGGACTCTTTATCGAGCTCATGCCAGCAAGTTGCTATTGGGTTACTCTGTCAAACCTTCCTGTCTAAGTGTTTCACGTAGGCTGTCGAACTGTTTACCTTATGCCTCACGAGAAGAGGAGCGGTTGAAAACATAGGGAACAATACCTGGCTCACACTCTGCTCTCAAACTGTGGATCGCACTACCACGTCCTATGCAGGATAGGCAGGTGGAACGGAACTGCACCATCGAACTTAGACGTCAGGCAGTCGCGCCTGCTCCGGTTCTGGTAATTGACTTACTACCTTGAATCCGCATACATCCTATGTGTCACTCTGTGGTAAAAGGATTTCAGACCGGTACCGTAGTGCGACTCAGCTGGGACTACCTCAACTTCTGGACCAATGAAGCACACCTTTGGAATCTCCGATCCTGTGTAGACAGAATTCGCAGCGTAGAGATGAAACCTACGCCGACCACAACACCCAAGAAGCTTGAGTAAGTAAGTGCTAACCAACACCCTTTGCCTCATGCCGACTATCTAAACCAAACTGCCCCGCTTTTGGTCTAGCGGACAAAATCCTCGACCAACGTGCCAAGTCAGTCTAATCGGGCACGCGTCAAAACATTGCAATGTACAAGTTTTCTGTCACAAATGTTTTGTAGTGAAGAAATTATGGTGGAATTTATTATGTTTGTATGGAATCATAACTTAACATTATTACAGGAATACAAAAATTCAGTGCAGCCTATACATGCCAAATAGGTATTTCTGGGCAAGTGATTTCAAAAAGAGGTTCTTAAATACGGTTTTTATTTAGTTTGAGTGCAAGTGTACTGGAAAAATTTTCTTTAATATTTCCGTTTACATTGTTTTATTTTAGTTAAACTTGACAAATACCTATCAATAAGTCAACACAAATTTTAATGAGGTTTTTTTTTTTTTTTGTGTTGAATAATATGTAAGGTTTACGTCTACAGAATGTCTGCATCTATAGAATTTTTATGTCAGCCCCCTGAAATTTGATGGATAGAGTTTCCACCGTAATAAAATTTTAACTTTTTTTTTAGATTTTCATTATATCATCCAGTTTATATTGTTGTAGTACTGGACGTTATTATTTTGAAGGGATTACGCAAATTTTGTATCTTTTGTCTTTGATTAGGGTTGTTCTATGTGTGTTTGATTTGTAAACAAACAAACAGTTGGTTACAGTTTAAGCTGTAATCTTTTGGTTGGTGGAAGGAGTGCTCGCATGGTATAAGACACAGCATGTGCTTTTGTATTGTGTAGCTTATACTGGGTTAGCTTTATTAATGGGAAGGAGAATTATTATTTTTTAATACTTACGCCCTGCTCGAGATGTGGACTCATTTCTCAAAAGAGCACAAAATGTAAGAACTTGTTTAATGACTGATTCCTGGGCAATAATTTCATTATGACTTGCGTAGGTATGATGTAGGGATGTGGGGTTGGTTTTAGTTTCTCAGTTCCACAGGTTATTATCCCTGAGAACCAGAACCAAGAATCGGAGTTATATTCTCAGTTCTTTTGCTTTATTTATAACAGCAGTCAACATCGTTCCTGCCAAATTTGTTCTACGTACAATAATAATTTATACATAAGATTTATTCACCAGAAAAATAGCATACGTCACGCAAACACAATTTTGGTACTGTAAACAAACAAGCCTGTCCAGCCACATTCTAAAAGAAACTGCCATATATGTAGCTGAATCCTGGTTTTCCGCACTATCAACACTAACAATACTACCATCATTCCAATGAATTACTTGAGAGGTTGATTACAGGAAGATGGCATCTATGTAAACTGTTTATACGCCATCAGTGGAAACTATGGTCATAAAAAATTGGTAATGCAGACGCATTTCTCAAAATTAACATGCATAAACAAAGTGCTTGAGGTTAAGAAGATTTTATTGCTGCTAGTTTGCACATGGCATTAGTACCAAAAATATACATACAGTAGTTCTTAAATGTAGATAAGATATTACTTTTACTATCCAAGGAAAAAAAAAACAACTGCTTCTGAAGTGTGGTAGTATTTTGCTATTCAGAGTAAAAATGAATTTTGTGCTGACGATTGATGTACTGTCGAATGGATACTTGATGAGATTTGTTTTTGTTTGGGACTAGATCGGGCGCTTCTGTTTAGATGGGGTTCTAGTCCTGGCAGGGCACTGATGCATGCCCATTGTACAGGACAGATCTGCCTTGTTGGGAATACCTGGGTAACGTATTTCAATGATTCTGTGTCCAACAATGGATTAAGCGTTAGATTGTGGAGGTACTGCAGGTACTGGTGTAATATACTGTTGAGGTGCGGGCCGTGGAGCTGGGTACAGGACTGCTGGGATGAGATACGCTATGGCTTTGGTGGGTTGTCGGACTGGCTGGCTGAGGTGGCCCGCTACCCACCATGGGAATTCTGGGCCTGTGTGGATTGGTTCAGCAAATAATTCCCTTGGTATCTCTGGTGTGACTGGGTCCTGTAGGTGTCTCAGAGCTTGAGCCTGTTCCGTGAGGCTTGAGCTTGGCAATGGAGGCTACGAGGGCGGGGGTTAGCTCGTCCAGACGCCCTGAGGAGAGTAAAGTCTGCTTCACTCTTTCCTTCAGACCACTGCGTTTGGAATAGGTCATTTGGACACATAATAACCTCTCATGTCCGTGAGGCAAAGGTAGGTTACTTGTGACACTAATAGCGTGTCGACTACATGTGGGCCATTGACTAAGTGGACACCCTATTTCAGTACCTGGCGTGGATGCGCAGTACACACTGAAAATCAGACTTCACTATCTTAGGTCACAGCACGTGGGTGTTGTCCTAGCTGAGTCTTCCCAACTCAGGGAACTCCTATTTTTCCTGGCACTAAGGTGCAGTGAAAAAGTAGCGAGCACCACGCTGACAAGCTGGTCTAGGAGCAGTGTACGTGTGTGGGCTGCACCGTTCTGCCTGCGACGTAGATAGAAAGGTTGGCCACGCTAGGTGCTTGTTGGTTAGCAATACTGTGTACTGGCTCTTTTGAGTAATTTCCCGGTATCATCTGCATTTACCCTCACGTGTGGAGTCGACTGGGAACTAGGTGCTAAGTCTACAGTAAGTGTGGTACTCAAGAGTCCATTTTTCACATGTTTCATTTCTTTGGAAATACGTGCGGTGGTGTACTCTCACTCCTACGTCAGCATGAGCTATTGCCAGGAAGCTAGAGTTGCGTAGATGCCGGTAGAGGCGACCGGTGTAGAATGAACAGAGAATGGGGGTGCGTAGCGCTGTGAAAACAACTTGTAACTAGGCAAATTCCCTATCCATTTTTACCCATATGGGAACGTTGGGTCAAGTGTTAGACGACATAATGGCTGATAAACTGGATGATGAGAAGCAAAGACCGTAGACAAACAAAAATGCTACTATAGATGCTATCTAGCGGCAGATAAACGTACTCATTGCCTGAGATCCATAGCTACGGTGGGTTGGTTAATTAAACATTCTGCACTATCTAGAATGTCCATTGGAAACGGTAAACAGAATGTTCTCACCACACATTAGAATTAACTGTAATGCAAACTTTTAGGACTCAGATGCAAGACTGTGCTTAGGATTGTGCTGAAGTCATCATATCACCATTGTTAAAAAAAAGTGTTACGCAGCAATGCAAATTAATTGTGTGAAAACCTGATTTCTCGTGGCGAGTAAAAATCATAATAAAATTTAAACTCACACATAACAAATGTTCATTCGTTGAAAATGGGTCATACAATTTCATCTCTTCTACTAAAGTACACAAATCACAGGTAAACCATATTTTTAAAAATAAGTTTTTTTTACCCTTTTGATAGAAAAACTGAGAACCTATTTTTAAGAATTCGAATCAAACAGAGAACTGATAAAAAAAGTGAGACAGACACATCCGTAGTATAACATGTTTGCTGGAAAAGCCTGTTTTTGCCTGGATTGATAATTTTGTTGTGAAGTGACAGGTTTCTATACCATATATATATCTATACCAAAATTACAAAGCGACATCTGTAGTTAAATCCTGACACGTGCCACTCCTACAACTAATCAACTTCGATTATGACTTATCGCTAAGGTTCCTACTTCCACTGCTACAGAAGTAAGAAATACGGACAGAGAATTTTATACATGAATTCTCGGCTGCCTACTATACCAGGCAACATGAACTTATTAGCAAATTCTCTTCATTTGTAGGTTATGCAACCCGGCAGGCACGCCCCCCCACCCCGTGTTGAGAGCCTTACAAGCATCCCGGACCTCGGGCAAGGCCGAGCGCTACCAACAAGGCACGAAGCAGAAACGCTGACTACTGATAACCGGAGTTTTTCTATTCCCACGCCAACCAGGGCAGGATGCCTGCCCTTTCCGCAGCTCATGCCACCAGCCTACAAGCTTCACTTATATAAGTCCAGACACTGCTGGGCTTGGGCAGTCATTCGTGTTTCTTCTGTCGCGACATCCCCGAACACTGCCTAGTGCTGGGACCTCCAGAGAACTTCTAAGCTTTGAGTATGCCCCCAGTGGCTACTTTACCATCAACGATCAGTCAACCTGACAACCAGCGAACACGCGCACCACATGTATTAAATTCACTTTGACTCCTCTGGACACCTTTACTAGAACAGTTTAGTAGTATATATATATATATTTTACCATCTAGATTTAACTTTCCTCTGTACAAACTAGAACCAGGTTGCCTACACCTGGCTAGCGTAGTTTCCTTCAGCAATCTACTGCTTGGTAGGAGGTAGCATGCATCACATGTTTATTGACTCCTCAATAAACATAGTTTGTTTCCTATACTTCAGCTTTTCTCTTCATAGAGATTCTTACTGTTCGCCTGCTAGAACAGTTTACGACGTGCACCACTGACAGGAACCAGGACGTTTTATATAACCGAATTAGCTTTTACTACGGGCGACCTTCAGGAGCCCGTCAGTTTTCTTACACACCCATTAGACGGCCATCTGTTGCTTTCCAACTGTCCGAGCACTGTCTTGTGCTGGCGGAGAGGAACAGAGGAGCCACAACCACTAGCAACACCTTCATTCAATGAGGGGCAACAAACTCAGGTTACTTCTTTACACCAGAGCACTGTTAGTGCTGGGTTAACTGTAACTTGAGTCCTGCTGCTCGTTCGTGTATGAACGCACATTCAGTGGAGGCATTGGTGACCCACACAGCTCCCCGTCTCTGATCAGTCCGCATAGCATGGCGGATCAGTGGAGACCATTACCGAGCCTATGTCAGCAAGCCAAAACCGTACCTACACTGTAAGGTTGTTCTTTGTTAGGGTGCATCCCGTATATTGTAAGCAGCGACTCTATACCCTATGAGGTGAGGCACGGCAAAAAGCGTAGGGAACAAAATGTAGCGTTCCTTGCTGCCATACAGTTGAGTGCACTACACCGTCCTATGGAGGAAAGGCAGGCGGAGCGGGACCGCGCCGCCCAACTTAGACACCAAGCAGTCGCGCCTACTCCGGTACTTGTAATATATTTGTCACCTTGCTTGTGCATCCATCCTTCATGTCACCCTGTGGTAAGAGGGTTGTTAAACCATACTGAGACAGGGTATGGCTGGCCAAATCCAAACTTTTGAAGCCATGAAGCCTACAACTGGAATCGCCTCTTCAGAATGAATCGAGCTCGCCATACTTGGTTAAACCCGGATCAACCACAACACCCAAGACGACAGCATAAGTAAGTTGTAACCAACACTCCTCACCTCCCGCCTTGTAACCCGAGCTAATTGCCCCGCTTTTGGTCTAGCAGAAAAATCCTCGACCAACGTGCCTGTCAGTCTAACCGGGCATGCGTCAATACATTGGCTCCCTTTGCATGCAATAATACTTACTGTTATAGATCTAATTAGTGAGAAATTAAATTACTCTGGAATGCATATGGCAGCCTCGGAAGGGCCCGTTGCAATCCTTCCTTATGGCCAGAGGTGACCATTCTATTAAAGATTCCCTTTTAAGAATCTCCATAGACGGACAGTGGTTATGGCTTTGTGAGTCCCTCCATAACTTACTAAAATACATTAAGTGCATCATATATTCAGGCAGGGCCTCACCCTTCCGTTAAGTCTGCCACTGCAAGTCATTCCAGTTGGGATATCTCCAGCTATCCATACTACCAGCAGCATCATGAGTCTTCTTCCAGACCATTGATTTGACAAGGAATAAATGTGCAGGGTAAACTACCTCAATATGTGCTATTCCAGAACCCTAGCTGTAACCCTCCACGTACCAACTGCTGCTTGTACTGTCCATATTATTAGACCCAGAACTGCAGAGCTCGTCCAGCTTGTAGTACCAGTGATAAGGCCCCTTTTTGAGAGTCTGTATGATCTAGCCCAGTGGGTAATGTGATCAGGATAGAAAGAACACAATATAGGTAGTTCAATTATGGACTCAGACCTTAAGTCTGCCAGCCGCCCTGAGCTGTCAATACTGAAACACAAGACACGAGCCAAGGACCGGCTCACAAAGGAAATCTTGTTCCCATAAACTTACTGTCATGATTTTGCTTCATATGCTTGTGTCAGGAAGCTTCCCATCTCCTCTTAAAGTTAAATTATTTAAACGTATTTGGAAACAAGAGAAAGACAGACCCCCTTAATAATTTTAATGTTGTGTGAAAGAACTTTTTCATCTTGAAACATTTTGTTATTTAACTTTATGGAAGTGTTTAATAGTTTGATATTCTCGAAGCTGGCCCAAACTATGTTTGTTTGTCAATGTATAAATATATTATTTTGTGAGAAGTGAAAGACTGGACAGCATTGAGAGCAGGCAGTCTGGCTTACCCCTTAGTGGCACAGGTGGCTTGTTAATTGGATGTCGCGCCGACCGCCATGAGTGTCATCTGAGGAAGCAGCGCAGACACGGAGGGATATGCAGCAGATGAACACATTTGAAGATGTGGTCCACGCTGGATATTAGCGACGTGACGGGACTCTTTCAGAGACTCTTTCCTGTACTCTCAGGGGGACACATCGCAGTCTCCATGATGCGCTTTCCAAGAGCGCCGACGTACCTGTCCTATCAGGCATCACCTGTTAGTTGGATGAGTTAATTTAAGGGTTACCGCGTTACGGTAGACAAGCAGGGGTGATGCAGACATCTGTCCACTGGATATATTGGTGAGTGCAAAGGATACAATTTTTTGGTAGAGAATGAATGAGACAGTCATTTAAGGGTATATAATATTAGACCATTTTGATTTAGCTTTTCGGGTGTGCGGACTATGTGTTACGTGCGAGGAGAGTGGACTATGCCATCTCGTAGAATTTAAATTTAAATTTAACTATATAAGGTTTGTAGAAAAACAAGATAGACCACTGCAATGGCACTACTTCAGTGGTATATAACATTTCTATGTATTAGTTGAAGATGAGTGAGATTCAGAATGATGTAGGGAATTTGTCTTAGTGATTCACTTAATTTTTGACCATCTCTGTTTTAAGGTCTTTGTATTAGCCAAAGAGTATTGTTTAAAGAACTTTTGTTACTTATCTATGATATAATTTAATTGATTAAAATTTAAATTCCGACTTAAATTTCTTTAAACTCTAGTAAATTCTAATAATTATCTAGTGATGCAACATAGAGTAATATGGAATCAGACCAATGTAGGAGAGAACCCCATTACCAGGAGTATATGAGCGTGATGCGTGTGCTATGGGGTGTGACTACCTTAGATGGTAGTGTGGTGACATTGACTATCCTACCAAGCCTAGCTCGGCCTACCACTGTGAATACTAACTGTTCTATTAGGCCAGTGAGGCGTAAGGGGGTTAGGTGTAGTATTAGGCTGCTTGGGGGCAGGTTTGCTATGACCTGGAGGGGAGTCAAACCCCAGAGTGAGGTGGAAGGAAGTGGCTGCCCGTCAAAGGAGCTCAATCCTCTTCACTATCAGGGTCGCCAATATACGGGATGCCAGCGATCCCAAATGGATTAAATGAAGTGAGGTTTAAACTGATGTGGTGGTGTGGGTGTGAGGTCTGGCAGAGGAGATCTTTGCTGGTCGAGTAGGTCGGTGTGATGGGATGAAATCTGTAGTTGTGGGTGATGCACGAGGCCGGTTGTCTGGCTGGGCCGGGAGTCGAACCCAGACGATTTTTCCCAAAGCAAGTTTGATGGAGCAGAATTTAGGGAGGACTGTGCCCTCTGTATGTTTTACTCTAATCAAGCGTCCAGACTGCAATTTAATGTTACTCGTGATCTTCTGGTTTTGTCTGACAGGGATGTCACTGGGAATAGCTTCATTCTCCTGAGCTAGAAGCTTTTCCTGCTCCTTGTATTCCACCATTGGGTATCCTGGCAACTGGCCACCGAGCAGGTGATCTAATGATGTGGAAATGTCCAGGGAATAAATGGGGAAATGGGTCACGGAGCTTGATTGTGATACCTTATTTGAGGTTCGTCCTCGGACGTGGAGCTGACTAGTATGTGCTAGAGCGTGACGTTCCCTATGTCGTTGTTTGCTAGGGACACCTCCTTGTCTACTGTACATCTGTTTACTAGTATAAGACAAGTTTACGAAGTACCACAGAAAAGGGAAATGGGGTTCGTTAACTACAATTAACAGAACAGAAAGAGGCAAGTTAGACGTGGTGTTTTATTAAGGGGATTAGTCCCTGGAGAGAACCAGCAAAATATAATTAATACAATTAAAATTGTCTTGACAAAACACTTGAACATGGAGGGAAAATATAGTACGTAAATAACGTGAGCTACAGGGTCAGGCGAAGGCGAGCCTGAGGTGGAGCAAGCTATAGCGCGCAACTTAACAGCGGCTAAGATTTCCAAATATATAGCAATGCAGCTTTTACAGCGACTAAGATTTTAAGGGGAAGCTAATCAGGTATGCAAAAACGAAACAAGATGGCTCGTTACCGCTGAGTCAAATAAAGTTGACTGGGGTAAGGATTACCGGGTTTAAGGCAGGGTATACCTGTAGCTGGAGTCGTCTCACTTGCAGGTCTTGAGAGAGAGAGAGTCTTCGCAGACTGACGAAGGCCTTAAGGTGCAGTTTGAGGTAGGAAGGTTTAAGGTAAGAGGTTGAATGCTCTTGGTCAGGCAGAAAGGAAAGTCTACTCAAACTGGGTAAGCGGACCAAGGAGGTGAGCCTAAGAGTCCTCGCAGACTCGGACTGAGGAGGTTAAGAGGAGTCTTTGCGGACTCTGGGTAGGCCAAGAGTCTTCAGCAGACTTAAGTCTTTGCAGACTGGTGGTGGGCTCGCGCCCTCTTCGGTCGCCGAGCCCGGCGCATCTGCCGGGGCTGGCTGCTGGGGTTGTATTTATACTGAATTTTCACTTATTAGCAGTTCTTCTGGGTGCCGGGGTAGCATAGCCTTTCACCACGGGGGCACGTTTATTGGGGATGCAGGAACGCTGCACATTTCTTATCGCCCTGCGTGGAGGCGACGACAAATTAAAACTCCTGTCTCTGAGGCGGGCTGGTTGTGACATCACAAGGTCACGGGCGTGCTGTCATCTCTCGTGATTGTAGGAACGTCTTCCGGAGTTAGCCACGAGTAGTAGAATTCTCAACAATATTTATTCAAATCGCGGGGGTGCCTTTTGCATGCATAAATCTGGATGGGCAATGGTGATTTTAATTACACACATAATTTACAGTGATGTAATAGGCAACCCAGGCTTGTGGGCTTCATTAGCGCGATACATATTTTTTGGTTTGTCGCTTATATATTCCGCCCCTGAGCGCACGTGGCTCGTAGATGGAGCGAAGTCGTCCATAGAGCGCAAATTCTTATTGCGCAACATGCTGGCATGCGTCAAGTGCTATCCCACAAAAGTCTTGCCCTTTGTGCAAAAGCAGGGCTCATGTTGGACCCCGAATTGTGAGTGTAAACTGCGATAAGTCTGACAAGGATCGCCACTTGTCAGAATCAGACAAGGAGGGAATTTCACTTTTTATCTTAGACGACTCTATAGGTGTAGGAAATATGGCAGTGCCACAGGAATTGGCGAAGGCTCTTACCCATCCGCAAATGGCAGAATGGATTTATTTCATAGAATGTTTAGAGAACAAATCGGGCCAGAACATGGAGTCGTTTGTAGAAACTATAGAAAATGTAACCATCATGGTGGGATGGGGCAGTGTCGAAAAGTTGATTTGCTGCAAATGAAAATTGAAAGGCCAAACGCAAAATGTGCTACGTTCGTACGCGCACATGGAGGAGACGCCTGTCTGGGATGACTTTGTTACGTTCCTGTTTAAGACCTTCAAACCCCATAAGAGCAGTGCCAGTGGATTTGATAAATTTTTCAACTTCATGCTGAAAAGGAATGAAATGGTGCGGGAATATGCTACGCAGCTTAGGCCAGCAGCCCAGGGTACTCTAGCGGACGAGCCCCAATGGGAAGCCTCGGTACGAGCACAAGTTTTTGAAGAATACCTAATGGCAGTATTTTTGAAGGGCCGGAGACCCAATATTCAGTGTTTTGTATTGTCACATTCCCCGCTGATGTTAGAAAAAGTCCTTCAATATGCAGGAGAGGAGGGACAAAACAAGGTACTGACGAACTGCAAAAGCTACGTGCACGCTGTAGGAAGCAGAGAGGGCTGGGTTCGAAGCGGTGATAGGGCACTCGCCGTAACCTGAAGTCACAAGGGCCGTAGGTGCTACTCGTGCAGAAAATTAAATGATATTGCAAGGGATTAAGGGATTGCTCTTGTAGAAAGGAAGCCGAACCACATAAATCTGAGTGTGACCGGGAATATTTTAGACACGCAGTACAATGTGAAAAATGTGGGAGAAATGGCCACCAGACCTCTGCCTGTTGGGGAGATTATTTTAACTTATAACTAAGTACGAGTATACATGGGGATGGATGGGAGGAGACATGTGCTGAAACAAAGTGCGTCACAACATGCCGTGGTGTAACCATGTTGGTTTCTCATTTGGCTCGAAAATGCTGAGCATGCCATGGACAGTGTCGACACAGCGATTCCTTTGAACTGGGTCACGCTGCTCTATGCATGCAACAACATAATTTGCAAGTACATATTTGGTGGATAATTAGCACACATTATCTACAATTGTGATTAATGAATTATTAATAAGTGTGCTAATTTTTATGGAATACTGGATTGTTACTATTACGCATCCCTTATAATATTTAATATATCATTCTAAAAACATTTACTTTTAAAATTTGTGATTTTATAATATATTGGCGCTACTCATTATTTTAACAGTCTGTGCATTTGAAGTTATACATGGTATTTTTTTCTTAGTAATGGGGAATTGATCTATTAGAAACAAATATTACTTGAACTGTATCAATTCACA
The DNA here is from genome assembly GCA_029891345.1 of Dryococelus australis. NCBI lineage: Eukaryota > Metazoa > Arthropoda > Insecta > Phasmatodea > Phasmatidae > Dryococelus > Dryococelus australis. The sequence continues at coordinate 282,624,750 of CM056994.1, forward strand.
TATTGGAAATAAATCACGACCGACGCACACAGAGGTATTAGCGTGCACATTACATTGACATGACTGAAAACTGATTAATCTTATATCTTAATTAATGTACTAAGGATATTGGTATTTAACAGCTACAATGATTTGTATGTAAAGAGAAGATAGATGAATTACTATGTGGTTTCAAATTTCTGATTATTTCCATATATAACTTTGAGCACGGGTGGGTTGGGAATTTATTTAAATGAGGGGGTGGATAGAGAGTAACTGATGCAAGACTGCAAGAGGGTAGGGAAGAACCAAGCCTCCGCCATAGTTATACTGTGTTTATATTGAGGTCAAACTCAACTTGTTAAGGTTGGAGGAATCTCATGATAGTAGAGCATGTGGGGTAAATAAGTATAAGAAGTTATAGGTTATACTATGTGGCTATATAATAAGACATCTGGAGACTACATAAAATACTATAAGGTCATGGGAGTATTGTTAATTTAACACACCCACTACCTTACTGAGAGTCATGTTAGTATATTATAATTGTCCCACCGTGAGAAGTATCCGAAGGCTGATGATGAAGTGTATTACGAGTTATGGCGGTCAGCCCAGCAGGCTTCTTATGATGTCCATCTCGGCTGGCATCACATGGAGAAAGCCCCTGCCGCCACTCTGTATTGCCCTCATATCAGCATGGCATAACTCAACATGGCCTGATTTCCTCGTTGGTAGAGAGGATTCCTGCTTATTGGTGTCGGGCAATGCGAGTCCCGATTTGCGGCAACTAGTTGTCCTGATTACTGCTCATGAGTGATGACGTGTTCAGCCTGGCCATCAATTTAAGGCCTGTTAACACTATTGAAATATCACGTATTAAGCTCCACTTGACATAATGTGTGCAAAGAGGTATGTATTTTTCCTTTATTTGCACTTCATCGGTGCAAATGTGAGAGAGCCGTATTTAATTGGGCTCCAAACTAGGCAGTCACCAAATACCTTAAGGGCAGCAAGCAGCACTGACCTTTAGTGAATGGCTGGGCTCAAGTTATGGGTTCTAAGACTCTTAAACCATTCTTCTTTCTAACCAGTGTGTCATAAATTGTGGATGAAGGAAGGATTCTTAGAGTTACGAGACCGCATGTATTGGTTAAATGCTCCCACTTATTCACTTATACAGCATGCTACACAGTAAAGACTCCGGCTGTAATCAACCCAGGGTGGACTCTGACCATCCGATAGATTGACATATTGCTGCACCAGCACTGCCTCTTGCGCTGGACTAAAACTAATGTCCTTCTACATAAAACTTAGTAGTACTAGCTAATGGAGTGAATAAATAGATTTTGGCGACCTCTATGTTATAAAGGTCTTGAGAACCGATGAAGGCGAAGAAAGTTGAGGAGATAACTTACTAGTTTACAAGCTAAGATTCCTCATCATTCTATGTACCACACTTGAGTATGTGAGTGAAATAGTTTTGAAGTTGAGACTATCTTTTTGCAGAATGAGAACACAATAGATATTTCCAGTAATGGAGGTCTGGAGAAGTCGGAAGCACTGAACTCCAGGCTGCAAGCCTTGAACCTAGAGTGTAGGCAGGAGCAGAGGTTGAGAGCCGATGAATGGATGCCGAACCAGTGTGAAGAGGAGGTGAGCATACCGATTTGGGAACTAGTACATTAATAAGTAAAACTTTGGTTTCGAATACAAATCTTACTAGGCTTTTTGAGTTCTAATTTGCTAAGATTATGCACGTTACGTTTTTTTCATATCAAGGTTTGCCAATCAGTTAGGTAATGCCAAACTTTATCAGTTCACTACAAATGGGAATATTCATACATTCACCATTTAAGTATGCAACAGCATTGATGTTCACACTATTATTTTTAGTTTGTACACCACATATTCTTCATGACGATGAGGAAATGCCATGTATGTTATGTGTTCATGTTTTTGTCATTATAGTTTGAAGCAGTCTTAATTATGTACCGCTTGTTTTGTTTGCGATCAGCTGTCACAGCTGAGGCTACAAGTCGCTGAACTGCAAAAGAAACTGTCTACAGCTGATGAGAGGTTAGCAGAATTAAATGGTGCAAATGTAGAACTCGATAAAATGCGTAAGGATCAAGAGGACCTCCTGGAACTGCTCACGGACCAGGACACCAGATTAAATATGTTAAAAGAGCGGCTGTGTGCCCTTGGAGAAAAGGTAATGCTGCTAAAACCTTTATTTGTTGTTAAAAATATGTTGCAAATAATTGGGCTGATTATTCATGAGAACATTGTTCTTTGTAGATTTATACAGTGATACTGTACATGACGGATGGGGTCTTGAGATCTCATCCACGCCTTTGTAGAGGTCTCTGCGCCTAGCTCCCTACGTTTGAGTTGTCGAATACAAATACATTTTGATCCCTTCAGGACATGCCTACCTACACCACTAAATTAGAAACAGGTCACCTTCACCTGTCTAAGCGTAGCCAGCTTCTGTTAAATTGTTGATAGGAGGTAGTACAAACCACCATGTTTATTTCCTCACAGAAATATGCATGTTTTACCCCACTTAGAATATAATTCCCATGATGTGTTGGAATGTTACCCAGTAAACATCAGGTCCATCAAGGGCCAGCAGGAGATGGAAAATATTTTCTAACCAGTTTGCAGAACTTAGCATTGGACTGCGAGTTTCCCTTCAGGATACTCGTACATCAGAAACACCCACACATTAAATGGCCACCCTTTCTATGCACCCTGGTATATAGAAGGGTAGAGCCACGACCACTAGAAACTCATCCTCTTGGGTCTGGACAGTCGGTCCAGGTTGTACTCTGTCCACTGTGTTTCTGGTGCCGGATGGAGTATTTTTCCTGGGTCTGAGGGCCTGACCCTTTGGGAAACTCACCCATGTATTGTGATCATTAGCCATTGTGAAACTGGATGCTCTGTATCACCGCGCTTCTGGTGCCGGATACTGGGATAGGGGGCAGCCTTGGTCTGTTGATTACGGTAATTGGAAGTACACCTAGATAGGGACAAACATCACCTGCTCCACCTCCTCAGGACTCGTATTAGAGAATCTCTTCCTCATGCCGTACTCCCGTCGGAGTGGTATTAGTGGTATTTGTAAGAGGGTTAAAAAGACTGTTACCACCTCTAAATACCAACAAGAGCTAAGCCCCAATCCAACTGTACTTGAGAATCTATGTCTCCAGGAGAGAGCTCAAGTAGCCCGTCATCTAGAGGGGCCGGATCCGCCAGCCCCCTTACCAGCTTTGTTCAAGCCACCCACCAAGACCGACGGAGAAATCCGTCCCATTATCCAGGCCTTTTCCTCAGGGGTGAGAAAGTCCTATGGTATCACCAACTCCTGGAGCCAAGGATACCAGCTCACTGAAACCGCCACTGACCAGCAGCACCAAAGACAACCTACCCACTTGCACACCAGGTCCTGGTGCTAGCCCGAGTGCATCACCTTCAGCACCACAGCAGGTCCAATAGTCTCCCCAGGCCATCAGTCGCCCAGGTATATAAGCGAGAGTGGTTCCACCCAGATGTAAGATTGTGCTTACCGTCCCCAACTTTGTGCCCAGCCGGAAAGTCACACAACCAGTCCTCCACTGGTTGGGCTCCTGTTCCGCGCTGCAACTAGAGTTCAAACTCACCCCGGTGTATCTACCCCCACACCCACCAAAACACTTTGGCAGTGACGTGCCTCCTTTACCAATAGGATTTCACACGTCAAAGTGTATAGTTTACATTCTCTTGTTGCCAAAAATGTTTACAAACATGGAGTGGCCCATAAGTTTTATGGAGTGTGAAGTCCAATTTCAGTGGTTTCTTGCAGGAAAATCAAAGGACTTGTTACTAAAATATTAATTTATTTCAGTAGACAAAGGTCTTTTGAATAAACTGATATCATGAAAGAGCATATACGACACCCCTTTGTTTCTAAATAATGTGCAAGCACCATGAATGAGCACTGTGTAACTCGTGGCAAAAGACAAATGTCATTTCACAGGATAATCAGAGGATGACGTTTTGATTTTTAATTAATGATGGTCATAAAGGAAAAAATTATTATGAACAATTCATCACTGTTTCAAAAATCACACATGCAGATGTCTATCAAACAAGACCTGATGAAAATGTTCATGTGAACATGTAGCTAGAAGAGATAAACTTCTGCTGTTTTTACGTGATGTATAGGTACGACCACAGTGACCTCATTTCCTCTCCTTACATGGCAGGTCGGGATGGCGATGGTTGCCTTGTAACCAGCGTAGCATCCTCACACCAACCTCTTGTGGCTGATTAGGTGAGGGCGAAGGGAACCCATAGTAGGCATATCCCCTTAATGCACCACAGGCAATGTTGTTAACCTGATCTAGCCTTGCCATAGCTGCAAGCTCTGCCAAGCAAGAACTGGTAGGCTGCATATGCCTCAGGAGCCCCCCAGGTGCTCACACTCGCATCCTCTCTGGCAGCCATATTGTTTCCAAGTTTAACCTTCAATATCCAGACATGTAATTTTTGTTTCTAAAGCAGAGTTAGAAATATTTTATTTACTTGACTTAATCATTACTATTGTGAAATGTGTAATACCAACAATATTCCATTTAATATGGATCATAACAAATTATGATATTGTGTTCTTGTTACATTTTGATTAATTGTGCACCTATTAGTAAATACTGTGCTTTTCACAAACAATTATGTTTTTGATCATGCAAAAATGTAATAAATTAAAATAAGGTACTATTTCATAAAACGCTATATATTTATTTGAGGAAAGTGAAAGACCAGCAATATTTTTTTTCCACAATTTATTACCTTTTTTGTCAGAGAAATAACGCCAAAGGCTTACAGAGGGCACAAGTCTCAATTCGCTAGAGTGAGCAAGTGTGTGCTAGCGTAAGAGTGAGCACACATTCGAGTTGAGACACTGCCGATAAAGACTGGGCATGTAATGATTGGAAAAATTGTTGCAAATAAATCAGTTGTGGCAATTTTTATCAAGGGATTGAGCATTGCTTGGTACGACAAAGGAACACTGAATGAAAATATTAATAAAAATTAAATTTTGCTCAATTACAAAAATTAAAAGTTTTAATGTAAAGTGAATATTTAGTCAAAAATTTATCTAATAAGTTGTTTTAGTGACATCTTTTGGCTGTTAGTTTAAAAAGAATGCATTTTTAGGTTATGTACAATATTTCTCAGGCCTAAAATCCAAGTCCACATCCCCCGTTTTCCCGCATGTCGTTTTTTTCTTGTTGGTCCATTAAAAAATGAATAAAAGAGGTTCCACTGTATATACATAGATGTGGATAGATGGACATAGACATTATTTGGGAAACATAGATAGAGAAACATGAGATAGAAATATAGAATGAACAAGACACAGATATACACTATAGAGCATCCCACTCTTAGATTGCATTGTGGAAGTAAACAGGTGTTCGCCCTCTCTTTCCAACACTCCAACTGTCGTAAGCGCTGTCCATATTTCTGCTTCACTGTTGCCAGATATTAAAAAAAGTTAAGTTGAATTTTAGACTAAAAGTGTTTGCATATTGTACAGCATCGAAATACGCACGAGACAATATACAGTGGAACCCTGTTACATCTCCTCGTACAACATTTTCCTGCTTAATAAGCTGGTTTCTCTTGGCCGACAAACATATTTTTCGATACAAAATTACCCTCTTATAAAGTTTTCCCCATATAAGGCTAAAATTTTTGGGGCCCTTGAGAAATGTTATAACAGTGTTCTACTGTATATTTTGCATACTTAAAACCTTTGTAAGGGCTTGAAAAAATTAAAAAACTTAAATTTTTTCCCAGGAACTGTTTTGATGTATCATGAATTGTAACTCACTATAAAAAAATTAACCTACAGCAGTATTCTATTCAGATTTTCTATGTTAATAAATTCATGTTTTTAGATTCCACCGAATAAATCTGAAGACCTAAACTCGCCACATTTCAATTATATAATTTTTTTTTAATGCTAAAGTGCATTTCCTCACAAAGTGACGCATCAAAAAGTTGATCAGTGGCAAAGTACTTTGTTATTAAAGTTATATGGGACGAAATCATGGAAATTGTTCATGATATATTGAATTTGTTTTTAAAAGCAACACCATCTCAATTGCTCCTACAGTTTTTGTGTTACATAGCCATGAAGACATGACTTGTAAGCACAAGCGCGCTGCAACCGAAAAAGGAAGAGGTTTACTCCCAAAGTGCTGTCCTAAGAGGAAACACGTCTGTTTATCTTTGCTGAAGTTAGGTTCTGTCCTGCAAAGGAAGTAAAATGGGCTTCCTTAGGCAGTTGTTTCTTTCGACACACATTTTGTAAAACCAGCCCACCAGTTAGTACCATGTTTCATGACCACCCGACGTGTTGTTGTGTCTGGTGACTCGTTAAAATCTCAATTTAGATGTGTAATTTATTTGTGTGTGTGATTAATCTTTTTCAACAGTTATGTGGATGATTTAAACTATGGAAGGTGAAACACTGAAAAGAAACTATGTAGATAGGCTACGAGGGAGAAAGCGAAAGGTTGTGTTGAACATATTGGAGAATGTTTTAAAAAACATTAATGTAACCAATTCAGTTAAGGAAGCTTCCGAAGCAACCAGCTGTTCCAAACAAACCATTTATGCCCTTAGGAAGGAACTGCAGCAGCATGGTACCGTGACTACACCTGCAAAAGTAAAACCCTTAAAGAAAAGGCAAACAAAAAAATTCCCATAAACAGACTTAACAATGGCATTGTACAGAGTGGGTTATGTTAAATCGTTCACACTTTTTTGTTTGCTAACATTCCTCCCACTTTAAATGTAATTTTATCAAAAGTATATAGTGACAAATCACTGCTAGATTTTCCCGTTCCTCCCTGCATAGGTTCTTACACGACATTGGGTTTGAGTACTTAAGAAAAGGAAACAAGTCAGCATAAAGAGAATGTGACCCCAGCGTACCTACTTAAGAGAACTAAAAAGGTTTAGGGGTTTAGGAAAACCAATTATCTGTACAGATGAGTCGTGGTTAAATGTGGGGCTCAGTGTGCAAAAGGAATGGAAAGACACAACTGTGAAGAGTGCTCGACATCAGCTATTTAAGGCCTAAGTTTGTTCAGTTTCCTTACAGTGGCTAATGGAAAGAAAAGGCATTCCTTATGTTGTCAGTATGATTAAGTGGCAATTGCTACACGTTGTAGGATGGGAAAGGCACAAGTACAAAAAATACAAACTTAAAGAAATAAGCCAAGAGCTAGGTGGTACTGTACTTCGCTTGCCCCCATATCATTGCGAGCTCAACCCTATAGAAATAGTATGGGCACAACTGAAATTGTACGTAAGACTTCATAACACAACTTTCAAGGCATGTGATATGAATTCTTTAATAACACAAGGTTGAGTTGTAGAGAGCCGACAAACTTCAAGATGACTAGGAAAGGTTTTTAATATGTTCAGCCTCATTCAATTTGTTATAATCATCTCCATCGCCCCAATTCCATTCTTCTGGTCAGCCCTGTACAACTCTTATGGAAGGAGTATCACCTTTGGTCAGTGGTAGCAATAGTGATTAAGAGATATGTGATATTATTAATATCTTTATCAAGTGCACATTGGAATTATTGTTATGAATTCGTATCACTGGATGTGTGTGAATTGTTTCTTGCTTTTAGGTAATGTATAAAACTAATGTGATTTATTACAGATTTATAAGTGTGATTGTATAAAATGTTATAAATTGCAACTATATCAGTCTGTAAAATTAATATAATACTCATGCACTCGGAATTCCAAAGAATCACATTTACTGAACTTCATAACGTGTTTGCGATCTGGAAACAGCATGTGCCATGTCCTGTACTGCAATCTAAGCGTGAAATGGACTATAGAAGTGGTAACTGCATTCATGATATCTCTGGTGTTTGTGTTGGTAGCAGGATTAATCTTGGTAGCATTTCTTGCATTAGTGGCTCTGGCAGTTCTCTCTCCGACATCAGTAACTGTAGTGCAGTCTGTTTTTCAGTTTGTCAGATGTCTGTTTTGGTAAGCTTACCGATACTGACAGTGTAAAGGAAGTGCTGGAGAGAGTAGTAGGCATGTAGAGATTTTAAACACCTCCGTCTGCAGTTTCATGTAAAAACTGGAAGTTTATATACTTGATAATTTTTTATTGTTCTGTCATTTAGGTAGATGACGATGACGATCTGGAAGAAAATGAGGGAAATGAAGATGATGATGCTTCATAACACGTTAACTTTTTTGTTGTATGCTGTGTAGATGGGTCAGTTTATGCCGTCTGGTTCCAGAGGTACGTATTGTGGTGTTGAGTTGCAAGTCTGGGAATTTGCAGAACAAGGGGAAATTTAATTTTTGCAGTTTTCAAAATTGCCATTCCACATATAGCTTTATCTTTTATTAAAGAAATTGCTTTATGTAAAACTTACTCTGCTAAACTGGGAAGAAACACTGGTGCTTAAAAATTATTTACTGTATAGAAAATATTAGAATGAGTTTCACTGTGCACAAGAAAAGCATAATTGTATTTTAACAAAAATAAATAAATTTATTTCTTCCCATGAGTGTGTACTTTTTTTTAGTATCAGTGTTTGTGTGTTTATAATATTTAGTTGAAGTTTGTTGGCATGTTCCTTCCTTTACACAAGGAAATACCTATGACTGCTTCTAAAATAAATTGTTGTTTAGTTTTGACATTCCTTTTGTAAGAGGCCATGTCATCCCCATGAAAACTTTTTTTTTTTAGTTAAAAGTACGTTATTTCCTATTGTGAAAGTGATTATACTTTTTTCTGCCATGTTGTATTTTCAGAAAATGACTCAAGGGTATGTTAGTGTTCATATAACTAAATGATCAAAATTTATCAGATGGGAAAAAGTGTCTGTTTAAGCTAAGTTACTACATAAACTGTTGTACTGGATATTAAGAACATAACATGTATCAATTTTAAACTGTTTGAAGGTAAGCAATTGCTGTGCGAAGTGAGGAAGGTTTGAATGTTAGGAGCTTCATGTCCGATCATGCCTCTGAGCTGTAGTAGTGGGACCTGGATGATAGGGTGCCACATGCAGAGCCGATTTCAGGATAGTGCAACTTTGTATGGGGCATAAATCAACAGAGTTGGTATAGTTCTCCGAGTTGAATTCTCAGTGGGATACAGTTACACTAACACAGTGGGTAAAGGTGGTGAGGTAATGTATCCTTAGGCAACATACATTAGTGCACACCCTACTCCATGTAGTTCCACTGTATTTAGAAGAGGTGTGTTGAGCTACTTCAATCATGCATGGCCAAGGTTGCAGGGTTAATTTTTGTTACAGAGTGCCCTCTTACGTGATGTATTTACCTGAAGTATTAGTATTGAATTAATGTTGTGTTTCATAATGTTTATAGAGGTGAGTTTCCCTGTGCTGCATCTATTACCAGGGTGATTTATTAGTAGGGTGGTAGTTGGTAGTGAGTCAATCCCTGTAAGATTGCAGCAAACATCATGTATGGTTACTTGTCTCCTAAAGATGTAGCAGCCAGATATGGAAGGTTATCTTTGTGCCATTTCCTGGGACAGTATGATGGGTGAGGTTACTTAACAATCTGAGGATTTGTTTCCCTTGGACAGATCTCTTGGTGGTGTAAACCAAAGTAGGTAGCTGGGTCTCACTGAGCTGCACTGAGGGGATGGGGTATCTGTCGAGGCTGTATAAGGCTGTTTTTGACCCCAGTGGTGCTATGATTGGACGTGACAGCAGCAGCATTTTGGGTTCCACAGCATGTCGCAGTGAGGTCGTAGGCTTGACTTGCATATACTTGTACTTCCAAAATCCTGGGGCTCATTTACACAGTAGCTTCTCCTCTTTGTCTGTGACTAAACATGTGGGGAAATATATGGTATCGAAGATGGATGCAAATAAGGGAGGTAGCACATGGCAGCATAATCAAACTTTATAATGGAGAAGATTCTACAAAGTAGGATTATTAAGGAGACTTTAAAAGGTCTTAGAAAATGCTGGCGGTATATGTGATTTAGGTAAGAAAGTTAGCGGTGAGCAGAAAATTTTAATATGAGGTAGCACAATTCTTCCTTGCTCAAAAATATGAAAAGTCAACTTTAAGAGAGAATGTTTTTGTTAACAGACCATATGCATGACTAGCAGACCATGATTTACCACAGTGAATGCCAAAATTTGCATGCTTTTTTCTTTGGCATTACTCACTTTTCTCCAACTTATCCAGTATGGAAGATTTGTGTAGCATGAGTAAATTTCCTTCAACTTGCAGTAGAGAAAATTAATTTAATAAATAAAAATAATTAAACTATAACTTTTGAAAATGCTTTAATGTTCAGTTATAGATAAGTGGATATGTAAAGTTGTTTACATCTTTCCAAAAAGTACTTTTTTTTATTAAAAAATAGGAAGAGGAAGACACTTATAGCTTTTTCATTTGTATTGCTTATTCTCTTTTGGTTAGAGAGTTAAACTTGACGCACTTCCTCCCATGGCTATGAAGTGCCCTTCCCCTTATGCCTTTTCTCCCAGTTGGTTCAATATGAGAAGAGGGGCTAAGCAAGGTGGTTGTTGAAATGGGGAAGTGACACAATCCAGCCCTCAGCAAGAACAGCTCCTGGCTTTTTAAAATAAGCCTTCCAGCATTTCCACAGTCAGGAAAATCCAGTCTGCCTGATGACCATACAATGAACAGTTCCTCTTTCAAATTGGGATTTTTGCATTTATAACTATACAAAACAGATTTCTTATTTGACACCTTTTACAAAGTGGTTCCACCACCACATCAATACTTTCCTTGCATATACTATATTTTTGACAAGCAGTTCATACCACGTTACATGCATATATAACAATTTATTTAAAATTGGCTTGATCACTAGCCTTCTCTTTTCCAATACTTCACCAAAACAGGTAGGTGATATACACAAGCGGATGTTATACATGTGTAAATATGGTATGTGGGGAAGTTAGTGCTGCCTGAAATGTGTTTTGTTTTACCCAAAACATTTTCAGAAAATGTCAGGTGCAGGCCCCAATCCCTTTCCCAATCGTATGATATTTAAAGGATAATTTAGTTAGTGGAGCCTCGTATGATTAACCTTCCCGGGATCACCTGTGTTCCCTTTCCGTGAGGAACCGACTGGGAGCCAGGTGCTACGTCTACAGGAATGCGGTACCCAAGGATTGAGCTGGCACACGTTTAGTTCCGTTTGACGGGAAACACGCGTGATGAACTCTAACTGTTGCATCGGCACGCACTATTAGGGGAAGCTGAAAATACGTTAAGGTCCGGTAGAGGGGACCTCTGTAAAACAGCTGGGGTAAGGTGTGCGTAGCGCTGAGTGAACAACTGGTTACTATGCAATTTCCCTTTCCATTGTTGCCTGTGGAGTCCCGTTTATAACGACATGATGCTAAGATACTGACTCTGCACTAGGACTTATAAGCTGGGGTTTAACAGGATGAGTCCTGAAAAGGACATTATGGAAGGAATTCCCTGTTTCTGGCACGTCCGTGCAGAATGAGGAGGATTGGGTTAGCAGGGTTGGTCGCACAGAGAGACCTGTCTAACGTGGTGGCAGAGTGGTCAGACTACTTGTAGTAAGGGCATAACTGGCTAACAGTTCTGAGCAACGAGTGTTGGAAGACTGAAGACGGGGTCAAATTAATCAAAGGCTTAAGGTACAGGCTGGTCATTGTCCGAGCAACGGGTGCTGGACAGCTGAAAACTGCTCAGGAGTCAAAAAAATACACTCTCTCCTTTTATACTCCTTCGGGCCACTGCCCAATGCTTATTGACTGGCATCTTGAGGGCGAGGGGTGGTTGCAAAAGCATGCCATGCCAAAGTGACATCACCGGCTGGCTGGAGGATAAGCAAAGACAAACGAAAACCTACTAGTAGGGCTATCTAGCGGTGGATAAAAGAACTCGTTGCCTCTATGCATAGTTACGGTGGGCCAGTGAATAAAACAATCTACACGGTAGATAAAACAATTTCATCACAGGTCGGGACAAATGGCAATGCTAACTTCAAAACTCGCAAGCAGAGCTGTGTATAGGATGAAGCTGAAGTCGTCTAATCACTATTGTTAAAAAGTGTCATGTGTCATGCTATTAGCTCATATGTATTTCAAACTTTTCCCTTGCAAGAAAGTTAAATTTGAAAAATTACCAAACTACATCATTGGGAGTGACATGGCCTTAAAAAAACCTGTGTAGAACTTCAAAGGTGCTTTCTCCAAGTATATGTAGATATAGTGGCATATAAAAGTAAAAATGTTCCAGAAATGAACAATTGTTTTTTGTTACCATGAGCAGTTGGTTACACAAGTGCTTTTTTATAATGTAATTTTATAACCGTGAAATTAATTTAAGAAGTTCTACAGTATATGTTAGTTACAAGCGTAAAAATGTTTAGTGTTTAAATTATTTTGTAGATATATTTAGAAATATGGTAATGGTTTTTATTGTTTGGTACAGTAGTTACAAAAAATGGTTTGTAATAAGCATTTGAGCATGTGGAAAAATATGTTGTTTTACAGTGTGTTCTTTAAATAAAGTGTAATTATGTTATTTTATACATTTTTGTCTGTGGTTAATTGTCTGAACATTACAAAATGGTACATGTGCTGAATAGTATATTAATACATGTCTTATCATGTAATATATCTGTTATTTTAAATGTATGCTCTTTAAAATCAATTTTATTTCACACATTTGTTTTTCAGCTTTAATATAGTTCATAACTTTTATCTTACTATTATCGATGTGGCAGAAAAATGGTGCGGGAGGAGGGGATTCAGACCTAGTTCTTGGCCCTTCTTGACGTGGCCACAGGTATTGGTGGTAACTTATGCAGCTTGGGCTCTGTAATTGCATGCTGTTATCGAGGATTAGGTTGTGGAAATTGGTTAGTGTATAGATGCTGTGGGCATTGGTGACTGATGTCACAAATGGCTAAACTAATGCTGACAGATTGAATTAACTTGTGTTTCTTCCTGACCTTCTAAGACAGGGCTATTAAATTAGTTTTCTTAATGGGCAATGTACAAATAAATACAATACTTGACGGGCCACACCGATATATTACAAAGTCATAGTTCACTTATACATTGCTTATTAACATGACACATGTCTTATTAGTTAAGGCTGGATCATGGTCGTTTGGCTTTGGTTGCACGTAGGCCGGTTGTACGTTCAGGGTTTAATTACTGACGTTTTGATGACAAGTGGTGGTTGGCTGCAGATGGTTGATGCTGGTATAGTCATGTTCTACCTGTTGGCCTGCTGTAGGGGAAGCTAAACCACCCTGCTGCTCTGCAGCAAGGTGAGCAATCCTTTACTCCTCGTTTATTGCGCAGTGTCTCACCTTAAATGGCATAGAGTGGATTTGGCTGCTGAGAACTGTGGATCGAGGACCACGGACACGCGTAACCCTAGAATAGTTTTGCCCAGTAGCGGCTGGTAGCATGAGCCCGGTGCCTCACCTTAGCAGATGAACCAGAATCGTTGAAGCCGTGTGGACCACCACTGCTACTACTGGGTGTGAGTTTCCAACCAAGGTCAGGCCGTAGCACCTAAGAAAATACCTCCGTCAGCACCCAGGTGCTCCGGTACGGATACAACTCAGGCGTACTGTCTCTCCGTTGGTGGAAGTGTTTCTAATGGTTGGGGCTCCTCTCTTGTACTCCTCCAGCATCTGGGTGCTTGGCAGGAATACAATAGATGGCAGTCTAATATGTGTGTATTAAAACTGGAGCGTCCTGAGGGGGTGTCTCCAGTTATCGCTAGTTCGTAGTAGCAATCTCCCGTTCCCGGTCGGCGGTGCTTGACTCAAGGTTCTCCTAGCAGTTGGCTTACAGGAACTCTATGAAGGAGACACGTAGTTAGAAGAAACAAAGCTGTGTTTATTAATCGCTTAGTAAACACAGTGACTCGTGCTCTCCTGCTAAGCAGACGGATGGCTGGAAGTAAACCTTTGTTAGTCAGGTGTAGGTGACCTGGTCCTAGGCTAGTTAGGGAAAGTGTATTAAAACCGACAAAAATTGCTTAAGACAAAACTAGCTATAACCGGGGTGTCTGTATGAGACAAAGAAGTTAACTCCCTGCTCTAGTAGCATGGTAGTGTGGAATGTCTGGTCGATACAGGAAGCTTCTGGTAGCTATTGGCGATTGGCGTCACTGGAGCGTCTAGTCGCAGGTGCTGCAGAGCTCTAACGGTGACGTCAAGGGTGGCAGCCTTTGGTGGCTGCTGAAGATCTAACAGTAGTTGCAGAGCCCCAGCACTGGAAGTGGTGGAGCGAGCTTGAAGACTGGCAGGAACAACTGGCGAGGTCTGCTGTGCACGGACTTATGTAGTCAGGGTAGCGCGTGTCACGGCGGTCGTGGGGGAGGGCATGTGACTCCCTCTGCTGCGAGGCCAGAGTGGGAGTAGCACCCTTTAGTCATCTCTCGGCCTTCACGTATCTTCGGTGGTGCACGGGCATGCCGAGGCGATTGACTGCTTGTAGGCTCTCAGCAGGAGGGAGGGGGGTGACGCACCGCTTGCTTGCGCAACCCCTCGTATCCACGTGTCTGGCTGCCCTCCAGGAATGTGGCAGGCCGTGACTTCCATGTACGGGTTGGCACAGGGTTTGACTCTCACGTGTGTAGAAGTAGGTATACTAGGTTTGCAGTAAGATGAGTAGTAATCGTGATTGGTAGTTGGTATAAGCGGCACGCGTCAAACATAAAGATATAAATAATGAAAATGTATAATTTTATTACAAGTTTTAGGTAATGGTATTTAAAAGCATTTGTTAAAAGAATTGCTGAAGAAATATTTTGTCCACAAGTTAGTCTGACGAGTCTGGCGGGTTTCATGTGGCCCACAGTGCTAAGTGAATAGCCCTGTACTAGAATATATGACTTTTCCTAGACTGATAGAAAGGCATCATTTGGACTGAATGTGGTAAGAAGGGATTGAAGGAAGTCCTAAGGATGACTACGGAATGGTCGGAGTATGCACCAGACCGCCCATTATGGAAAAGTTAAAAATACAGTAATAATCTCTCCTGTGACTTTCAATCCTAGAAAGTACAAGATAACTGCACTCAGACACACAGTATTTATTTTAGTTTTATTTGTTGGTTTCATTGTAGGTACTAGGGGAATATGGGCTTAAAAGTCCAAGGAATCATTGCAGATACATATATGCTAGCCATGACCATACTGCATTGTAAATTTAGGTGTTTAAATTCAAACTTCATCTGTTAAATTTAATGAAGAAGGGGCAACCATATTATATGATCTTAAGAGAAATCATCATAAACTTATTGTTGGTATAAAATTAATTAAACCCTTAATAATAAATAATGTACAACTAACTACTACTTACCAGAACACTGGCCACGTCTGGCCACACCGATGAAGGGAGCATGCCATGGCCACACCAATGAAAGGAGTTTGTTAACCATAGAACTTGCTGCTAGTGACCTTTAGCTGCATTTACAAGACAGTGGCATGAGTCCTGGTTACAATTGAAGAATGTAATGAGAGCTTGAAGGGACAGAAGTAAACAAAAATAGACAAAATGGGTCTTGCTAATACAGAAGTGCAATGAATTTGATTGCCGCTTAGACACGAACACACTATCTACAGTATGAATTGTTTCATTTGCTGGCCATATCAAGAATCAGGTTTCAAGGATTTAAAACCATGTTCACGTACTCAGTGAACAAATTAAATGTAATGCTTGGCACTATTGTTAGAAGTCCCAGAATTGGCAGGCCTATTCAGTTGCTGGGAGACTAGTGCCTATGCCGACATAGAATCGGTATAGAATATGTTAAGTGGGTAACAGTGTTCATTCATGTAGGTTGCAATTAAATTTATATGTAGTGTTGGTGGTTGTTTTACAGTTGTTAACATTCATGAACTATCATCAGACTTTCCTGACAATCTCAAATATGGATATGTTAAATATGATTTGGCTAGGTAGGTTACAAGATGATCTTGAAGTCAAAATGTCACTTTGATGCTATTAATGTTGCCTCTGTTTTTTTTTCTTTCATTAGCAGAACAGAGCCTTGCCCCTCGTAGATATTTGTTCTCATGTTTTGCTGCTTGGATGGCCATGATACACTCCACCTGTAGACAACCCTCTTAGGTCTGTGCTAAGGAGTGTGATTTTGGCCATTTGAAATGGAGCCACCATACATGTTCTCTGCTACCTTGCTTACTATGGGGCATTTGGGTGGGGAAAAAGAGCAGATTAATATGAAAGATTCAGTAGAGAGTGAATTACCGCAGGAAACTCTCCAGTCACATGAACTTGAGCTATGGAAAAGCATCACAAACTTTTCAGCACACATTTGTCATGTACATTCTCGGCAACATATGGTAAAGTCCTCCTTTGATTACCTGTCAAGATGAATCTGACATAATCCTTAGAACCTTTAGCTAAAAACTTTGCCCGGGTACTCTGTCTTACGGCAGTTACCTACCTGGAGTTGTTTTTGCATTTGAGGCTCAGAAGCGAGGGTGTGATACAGGTGATGCTGACACACACATCAAGTTTGCCATCTCCACTATGTAAAAGTCTGTGAACTGGTGTGCACATTTTTGTTGTGTTGTCTTTTGCCAATGGGATTTTATAAACAGTGACACTATATAAAGCCTGTAGTAAAATTCAATACAGATGCCTATCACAGTTTCTCTGGGATGTAGGTAGTATATTTTAAGACACAGCAAACTGAAAAAGCAGTTTTTAACTATGTTGGAGAGTTACAAAATAATATTTGTAGCATCCATGTCATTTTGAAAGTATCATTCAGTTGTCATTTGGGGTTTGTTTTCTTTTGATAAGTAAACATGCTGTTAAATAGTTTTGTGATAAATGTGTACATATTTTAAACATGCTGCAATGCAATTCATGTATTAGATAGGCTGCCTTAAGTTTGTGTTTGACCTCGTAAGAATTTGGAATGACTTGAACCATTTAGTAGCGAACACACAAGGAGTCATTCTGTACCAAGTTCTGGGTATGCAGGGAAAATCCAAAACACTGTCCACGCTGGAGAACCGTGAAGTGTGCATTTATCTGGGGTGTGGAACAAACTGTACCTACAGTTCGCATATAAATTTCACCAGAGTCAATCGGCGGTAGACAATTACTCATTGCTGCATCTCATCCAGACAGTTTACTATTCACATGCTGCTATGTTGGGTTTGTATCATGGCTCATTGCAGCCACCAAAATAAAGCTTCTCATTTAAGTTGTCGAAGAAAAAAGAAAGGTGAAAGGGAGGGTTATGTAAAACAGTACAAAATGTTCATGACAGTGTGTCTTTGTGGTTATCACTTTGTAATTGAAATTATTTAAAATCCAAATTGCGCAGTGCATGGCAATATTGAAATCGTAAGAATTGGTTGTAATATATATATTTTTTTATCTAATACAGTGTGATATATTTTTAATTGTTTCAAATGTTTGTACTTATGTAAAATAATCTCCATTGCAGCTACGAAGGTAAGGTTTTGACAGCCAGTGTGTAGTAACAGCACAAAAAAAATGTAACTGTGCATAATATACGAAATCCTTTATCAGCTAATGTGTGAATGAATGAAAATGTTTTTTAAATTGGTTATTCTGATGGCTGTGCCCACATATACTAGACCACAGTGAAAACATGAACAGGAAAGAGTTCTTAGACAAATGATTCACATACTGTATTTTATTTTACGTGGTCATGAAACAGTTTTTTGCTCTTCCCAAGCCATGGCCTTCAACAAAATTACTCATTTTGCATGTTTAAAGTACAAATAAATGTACAAATAGCCAGGGTTTTATATTTTCCGTGTACTCTTTAGCAGTGATTCTGCTTGTAAATAATTTCTGTTTGGTTTGTAATCATTGAGACTTTCTCAGGCCAAATTGCCATTTTCTCTCTTGGTCTCCCTTCCCTCTTCAGCTACAATAAGATGTAAATAAATGTTATTTATTAAAACCATGCATTGTTATGTGCTGGAATAATTTTTAGGACAAATAATATTTATTGTTAACTGGTTATATTGTCATCCAGGCGTGCTCAGTAGTACCGTTAATTTATAAATAGCCTTGTTACTTGTGCAAACTTTAAGCAACCAGCGCTCACCTTTATAACACTCAGAATGCCACTTTGAGTTGCAAAATACTTTATTATAATGAATGAAATTGTGCTGTTTGACAATTTCCCCGAATTCCGGATATTTCCATGCGCCACAGTGGTAACATCTAAATTGCTATTCTAAAGAACTACAATTACCATCTTATTAAAGACAAACAAAATTCACAGTCGGTAATAAAAATTCTGCTCCAGCCACAATTTTGAGTTACAAACACATTTCCCTGCTGGAAGTAAAAGTGTCACAATCTATGACCTCCAGTGCTGGAGGTGCTACGACCTACAGGTTACAGCAGCGAGCAAGTATGTCCTTTTAAAATTGTGTGTGAAAAGAATGTATTACAAAAAGACAGGTTACTACTGAAAAAAATACGGCAAGATTGATGTGTAAAGCCTTGCTGCATAATTAGTGTTTAATTTCTTGACAGATATTTCATTTTATGCGTGATTTCCAATTTTTGAGATGTAATTTTATTTACAATCACAGTAAAATTCGTTTAGTGACAAATGGATTAGCTGATGAGAGCATGTAAATAAAAAATACAGCTGCTACTTGACCCATCAGCTGATGGCATAGGGATATATAAGAGAAAAGTTAACATTGGTGTTACTTTAGCCGAACTGTCAAAATCTGGCTTTTGTAACTAGAGTGAAGTTTACCATACATTTTATGTACGGATTTAATTTAAAATTTAACATAAAAAGATTGTAACTGCATAACATATTAAAATGTGTAATTTCTGTCGTATTATCTTATGTAATACAGTATCTTGCTTTTGTATGAATGGTTTATTATAAACTTGTGAGATATTGCCATAGTTTTCACAGAATTCATTGTCAAAGAATTAGAACTTTCTGTGTGTTTTAAAAGTTTATATTATTACTTCATTTTTCAATTATTGATCTTGTAAAGTGAGACATTTTAGTGTCCTTACTGGACTGTTAATATTATGTTACAGGAAGTATCAGTTTGGTAATAAAATAGGCATAATATACATAATTTTGCCTAATTGTCAGTTTTTTATATAAGAGAAATTGTTTTTACCCATAGAATTTAATTGGTAAACAATTTTGTTAATGAATTCATGTCAGTAATTTTACTGAAAAATTGCAGTGTATTGGTTCAGATGCTTGATTTTGCTGTATATGTGCAGTTCACAATTTCAAGGCTTTTGTGAGATTGGTAATAAATCAGTTCAGCCCAAAAATTTGATAACTGCAATTAAAGTTAACAAATAAAGTGCTTGTAACTGCCAACTGTGAGTAATTGTTGAATTAGTATGCCATTACTACATACAGTTTCATTTTCTTGAATGCAAATTCTGATTCAGGGTGATTACAATGCGTGCTATGTTGTGGAGTAGCAGGCTACAGAAGGTTGTTAATAATAAACACAGAACCAGGAATATTATGTGGTTGTCTTGTAGAACTTGAAATTCATTAAAAATTGCACATACCAGAATTCTGAAGAAAGTGTACATATAAACATGTTAATTACTGTATTGAGGATTGTGTCAAATATTTACAAATACTATTTATGAATAATTGAGAGCAGGGATTTTATGTGATGTATTTATCTTGATGATTGGCGACCCTTATTATAATACCTATTTAGTTGTGTATGATTTGATTGTACTTTTGGAACACTTGGCCTGCATTAAGTGTGATTTTTATTACTTCATAGCTGTCACAGTTTTCTACTTTCATTTGAAGGGTCACTATCTGAAGATAATTCAGCAGTTATGTGCAAAATATTGAGAGAAACTTACTTACAGTATGGCAGCACACAAGAATTGATGTGGTACCGTTTGTTTTAAATGTGCCATCATCACCACCATAGTGGCAGTAGTTTCAGGTACAGTATTTATGTGCTGCTAAAAAGTTTGCTTATAAACTATGAAATGATGGTTCCTGGGGCCAACCCTTATTCCAGTTTCAGTAAAGTAGTGAAAGCAAGGCACAGTATTACAGACTTCAAATGGGAAGACTTGTTAGCTAATTTGTATTTGAAAATTCTCACTTTTTTTTTTTGCAGGGCAGCACCTGCTATTGTCATGTCAGTGTTTAAATTTTAAAAATGTGTAAATAGGACCTTTCGCCAAGAAGTTGGAACAGTAAGGGCACCCAGCATCATACATTTCTGTTGTGTCTTATTTTACCCATCATAATTTCCAAAATTTACACTATGCACATGCTCCATCCTTACCAATGTACACAATACACACTCGTATTCCCGAAATTGTAAGTTGACCTTTTTTTTTTTTTTTTAATCAATTTGAGTCTTCCAAAATTATGCCTCAGCTTAGAATTGGGATTAGCAATATTACTGTTACAATTTTTCTCTCAAAGTCAGTGGGCTAAACCAAGTTTGTTAAGGGATGGCTGTCTTAAGAGTTAATTGTAATTGTATAATTTTATTTACAATAACTACAGACAAAATTATTTTAACTCAACATCTCACAATAAATTGTCACTTGCTGTTTACAATTAATTACTTAAATCAATTTACGTAATTTGCAATTATTTTTGAGAAATTAGCTTAATTAAATAACTATTAATCAGTCCCAAAATACTGTGTATCAAAACCTATTCAATTCTTTTATAAATTATATGTCCATATTTGACAGTTCCAATATTTACAATAAAGTCTCTCTCACATGTTAATCAGTCCCTCCTCCATTTAATTCAAGTCCTACCAGTCCGCAATGTTCTAGAGTTCTCAGAGCACCCTCACGAACAGTTGCCTTCACTCATCGGATATCATACCCTCTCGTCCATTCACACCACCACCACCACCACGAACACCTCGTCCGCCATCGCCTCGTAAGTCCCTGTCGTCGCACGTCCTCTTCACCGATGTCCCTTGCTGCACTCATCCTCGCCTGGATACCGCACTATGCCACTTGGCGTCCATAAAAAAAAAGTTTACTCCCTGACCCCACTTAGCCATTGGCCATCTGAGGTTTCATATCTACTTTAGATAATTTAAGATTCTATCTTTATTAATTGATGTCTTTAGAGAGGGACACTACTGACAGATGGTTAGGTGTAGAGGAGTTTCCCAGTGTGAGCACAGCTGCATTGCCAAGAGTCGCATGTCTGGGCCTCGTCGCGACTCCCACTATATCCCAAGTACAGTCCATTTGACTCCAGATTAGATAGACCCAACTACCTACCACTTTCGTCCAGGTCTGCACTTGTTTGGCGGGGGTTCGACGAGTCTCCAGGACATAGTACTGATGCCCAGCTGCACACCCCAGGAATCCTCAACGCCACCCCACCTGCCAGCACCGCACGCCCCACATTCAGCAAATTTTACTTAATTCTTTGTCATGTGCCTTTCCTCTCTCTCCTCAGGATTCCTTGCCTTTTCTTTCTCATCTCATCCATCTTTGCCTTTTCTTTATGCCTTGCCTTTTCTTTCTCCCATCACTCCTATGCCTTTACTTTCTCCCCTCATCACTCATCTGCCTTTTTTTTCTCCCCTCATCACTCGTCTGCCTTTACTTTCTTCCCTCATCACTCCTCTGTCTTTTATAAACTCTTGGCTCTCCCTTCTGGCAGTACCTCCAGCCACCCCACCTCTCCCACATCAACACTGTTAGCGAAGCCTATTTTGTTTATCTATATCCCTGTTGCCAGGGTTTCCCATCTGTAACCAGGCGGCCACAGCTCTATAGGTGGAATCAGATCAATAAAAATTAGAATGCCCAGCGTAGTGCCAACATGGAAAATATCAACTTTATTGCATGGAATTTACTGAATCCTATAATCACTATAACTGTTAAAAGAGCTTTACTTTATTTGTGTATTTAGTTCATAGTGAAGGTGAAATAGTGGGTGATTATAACTTGTAAAATTATTATTGAATAATGTTGTTATTGTGATCAAGAAGCAGACAAGTTAAAAAAAAAAGCAAGATACAGGTTAATGTATTTGTTCATTGTGGTAAATAATTTGTTAGGTAGTGAAAAATGTGTGTAGAGAAAGTGTTCTGTACCATACGATCCACGTACACTATCATTTTTAATTAAAAAAGTACTACGTGCGAAAAAAAGAACTGCAAGGGTTAACTGGGAATGTTTTGTGAGAAAAGTAAAATTTACTTTATTTTAAACATTTTAAACAGTTGCAACACATTTGTACTTCAAATATAAACTCTCAAAAATTATACATCTTTGTTAAGAGTTTTGCAATCAATATTTTACTTAGTAGCTTATTTTAAGTGGTTAGGTTGCTTGTATATTGCTGCACTATTGCTGTAATTCCCAAAGAAAATAAGAGAATTAGTTGTAGCATTGAGTTGTGACTGTTTATCTTCCTTGCTTTCTGGTCTGCGCTTCGGAGTATTACACGGGAAAAAAAGTGTCATCATTTTTACATCACTAATGTCAAGGTTATGTGTCAGTCACAGACCAGCTTCTACGCAAACAGCAGTTGCTCACTTTCTCCCACGTTTGTGTTTTACTCCCCTTGTCCATCTATTGATGACCAATCAATACTTCTCCAAGCTTTCTTTGTATCGAAGTGCCATAGTCACAAGGAAGACGGGACTAGGAGGAAGGGGAGGCACCATTTTTTTTGGTAAAGGGAGTGTCATATGCTAGTATGCAACAAAAAAGAGAGAGCCATAAAAGGGAAAGCAAAAAAAAAGTAGGTCTTGTACCCTAGCCACAAATTGTTGCAAAAAATCATGGTAGTCACTATATGTGAGTGCGCTATACACATATGGAAAATAATTTTTTTCAATGTAATGAATTTATGGGTATTCTTTCTTTTTGTATGAAGTCTGTTTCTTTTTGCATTCTTATTTTATTTATTTTTTGTTTAAAAGTTTTTTAAAACTTAACAAACTTTATCTTGTAGCACTATTGGACTTCACCCCAACTTGGCAAACTACAGTATTTCTTAATTGGATCAGTTTTTGCAAACTCGAGAGAAACAATTGGATGTTATATTCCCAAACTTTCTTTGTAGAGTATTTCCAGTGCTACAAAGAGGCCTGACTATTCAGTTGAGAAATGTACATCTAGTAGCTTTCAAACCATTATGTTAGTTGACCAGATAAGAATTTATTTTTCATTGCATGTGAGAGCATCAATAGCATCAGTAGCTGTGCTATAGCCAGCAGGGATTCATTATGAGTGTGGTTTAGATATTTGGGTAACTTCATATGTTCTGAAATACTGAGGAACTGAGATTGTCTTTGAGAAACTTAAGAGAAATATTCTTGGATTGTGAATACTTTTAACCTAATAGTGTGCATGAGATTTGGTTAACCCACCTCTAGCATTAAAAATATTAAACAGCAGTGATTATTATGTCATTTTCTGAATGGTTTATTATACCTATGTGATACATATTAAGGCCTCAAACTGAGTAAGTTATATAAATGTTGGTGAGTGTTAATACACTGTACTGGTTGAAATTTCAGACTGTATTTTCAGTTTCGTTTTGGAGGTTATTTTAATGTTGTCAGGTGTAAACAGAGTTATATAAAATATATTTGCATCATAAATATACAGTATTCAGAATATTGACAGAGAGTTGTGGCTTTTTAAAAATTACTGCTCTTTTCCAGAATGTATGAATACATGATTATAAAAAGAATTACCCTAGGTTTATTTGTGTGCCTGTCTTATGGTAACTCGTGGTACACTGCTTTTCAGTCCACATAATTTTTGCGGGTGGATTAATTTCTGTTATTTGGGAACCTCAGCAACAATAAAAATGATTTTGGCAGTTAGTTTGAAAAATTACACAAATACAAAATCATTTTTAAATATATGTGGCTTTGATGTAAATATAAAATAATGAATAGTGTTCTTCTTGTTGGTAAAAAACAGAAGTGAATGCCTAAGGATGGTACTGTTTAGCATTCAAGTATGGTATATATTTTTCTGAAATGCACAAATCTTTTATCTAATTTTGTGTGTTGTGTTGTTTTATGTTATACAAGCCTGTTTTTGTCCTTTGTTATTACTGATTCAATATATATAAATTGTTAAATGTAGTAATTTATTTTGGTTTTGTAGAATTTGTAAATATTAAAAGTAGTAATGTTGAATTAACTGTGTAATTTTTTTACAGCACCATAATTTAGTGATAGTAATTACTTTTTTATTACTCTTATACTCAGAAACACTGACATTGGGTTCATAACAAGTTACCATATAAATGAAAAAAGTACAGCTCATAGTATTTCTTTCATGCGTGAGCAAGGAGTCAAGAACAAATTACATTTTAGAGAACCGTTTTTTTTTTTTTCAAGATTACGTGAACATCACCAAAGCCTTCACTATCAGCACTTGTACAATGGAGTTTTGATTTACAAAAGGGTCTGGATCATAAAGATGTTAATGACTTCAAGGTGTTTGTTAAAAATAGCTTTCAAGTCATTGTTAAAATTTCGGAAACTGAGAAACTAGGCTATGTTCTATTGACCTCATTATATCTCTGTTGCATCCCATTACTACACTCAAGTATACCATGTGTGTTTTGCTTACCTAATTTACTTCATGATGAACAATTTTTTCTTTCTCGTGGAGTAGATGTCGAGTGTGGGTTGGGATCGTCCCCACACCCTGGCGGGTTGTAAAAGTGTCTCTTACTGTTTGTCACGTCTGTCAGTTGGTCATGTCACTGGACCTAACCTTTTTGTTGGTCTTGATTTTCGACCAGTAGGTCATTGTTTTATATGAAGTACTCACTTACCTCAAACTGTTTTCTGCTTATCTAACAACTTGGGAAAGCTAGCCTCTGCATTGCTGGATTTACTGACAGTCTTTAATTTTCTGGATTAATAGATACGTTACCTTCCATGTTGATGTGTTCAAGTAGAAACACTAGTGGCTGCTTGGGATACAGTACAGTGCACTCTGCATCTACCGGAGACTGAAAGTGAAAAATCCAAAATTTCAGTGTTTCCGATTGTCACATACTCAATTTGGATTAACAGTGACATTAACTGTGGGTAAAGTTAAAATTGACCTATAATTCAGAGCTAAGTTACTGTGCTCTTTTGAGGTGGTATATGTCCTGCATACTTTACTTCATCAGGGGCACTGGGTGGCTGCTATTTTGATTATCTGTCAAACATCAGTTGAAGGTGCAGGTCTGATCGTAGCAGGCTTGATGGAGGCCCTCACAGGGACATATCCACTCACTGGTATGCAGGCTAGACAACTGGCGGGAGGGCATAGGGTGCGGAGGTTGAGTCTCTGGACCACAGGTGTGTCATGAGGCCGGGAGGTGGCTATCTGCTGTCACTTTGTATGTGTAGGTGGCAAAGGTGTTAGTCTCTGTGGGAAGCAAAACAGTCTTCCCTATACCGGTTGGCACTAGAGTGCTGCTGATGTTCTACCTCTCTCTCATTATAATACACTCTTGGCATTATGCCCTTGTTCAGTAGTGTGCTGAACTTTGGCAGCAAGGATCTTTGCTGCCTTCTTTTGTCCAAACCAACATCTGGGCTTGGAAACACTTGCTAAGCATACAGCTGTTGCAATTCAAGGAAGTTACATTAAAAAGGACAAAATAAAGCAAGCTAAAATTAATTGTTACAGGATCTAGCAGGTAACCAGTAGAGTTATGTGCAGCCATTGGTTAATTGTATAATATGCAGTTTCTATTAGTGCAGAGAAGAATAGCTGGCCTGGATACCCAGGACATAAACAACGCTCTGTGATGCTGGTGCCTTGAGTAACTCCGCTTGCGCCCTAATAAGAGGGTGGCATGTCAAACTGCGTGACTTGCTGGGATGTATGCCTCTTGGCTGATGGTGCTCAAGTCTATAGAGACTTGAGCAGAGAACCCGCTGTTCCCTCTAAGGGATAGTTAGCGAGCAATGCAACTGCTACAGAATTCAATGCCCCTCTTGGAATCACGATGTTCTCCACTGAAATCCTGAGGATACTTAGGTGAGCGGTGAGACCTGCTCGGAGTCCAAGTCTCATGGTGGCATCAAATATTATCTTCTCAAGTGTGTGGACCATAGAAAGATTCTCTCCTCACTTGCCATGATGTTAACCAGGAGGGTTGCAATACATGCCATCAGCCAATATACCAAACTCTAATGACAGAAGAGTGTGTCTTTTAGAGGGTAATGTTCGTGTTCCTATTTCCTGGCAGCTGGACATGAGCCTGGAAGCATATATACAGAAACACACAGTAGGCAAGCGGGAAATGAGGGAAAGAAACATGAAGCTAATGATCAGAATAACAGAAGCAAGCAAGAAGATAACACTCTTTTTTCCCTCTAATGACGACATAACAGATTTCTCAGACCTTTGCCCAACCAAGTGTCTAAAGGACAAGGCACAGGTTTACCAAGCAGTGTACAGCGTTACTGCTTTAAGATACAAGAGCTGTGTTTCAGTGTGAAAGCAGCCCCAGAATAAACTTAAGTCCGGTGTGGACGTGCCATTTGGGGAAATGGCATGCAACTTGATTCAGACTGATGGCATAGGTAGCAGCAAGAAAGTTGTCTACGTTTAACCACACAAATGGGCACCTTTGCACGCCAACAAACAAGTATGCAAGCTAGCACATAGAACTAAAAGATCTGTGTATGGCAGAGTTCAGGCTGTGGAATTATCCTTAGTGAACTACCTCGATTCTAGCATGTGCAGCAGTATTTGAAGAGCTCTTGAGTGTGTGGCAATTGAGGGGCAGGTTGAGTTGGCTGGCCGGAGGGGTGACCACATGTGTGCACTGCAGAGATGCATCTTTGGTACTTGCCTGGTCCGCTAGACCTTCACTGGAGAGGTGGGTTCACCCACTTTCAGACAGAAGCATCAAGGCAGGTGAGTTGCTGATCACCTAGTAGCAAGCTACACAACAGCCTGTGGTTTGTAATTCAAGCCGCAGCAGGTGTGAAACTATATGATGCTTGGCATTACAGTGGCCTAGGGCAGCCAGTCAACCATTACTGTATGTGTGCGGGACCACAACTGCCATAGTTTCACCGGAAATTCACGAGGATGTTATTCTCGGGGTACAATGGATCACTGAACAACACACTATAGTTGAACCTGCGGCACGCAGAATTCATTTTGGTGCTCAAGAAAGATGTACGGTATATAACCTGGACCGGCATCTTGTAGATAACTCATCCGCCATTTCACTGAATGAAATAGATCACGACATACTGCGCAAATATCAGGTGGTATATCAACACTTGTTGGAAAAGCATAAAGATGTGTTTACTGTTGATAATGCATTACGTAGAACTACCATAGCAGAGCACAAAATTCCGCTATAAAAGAAGGGACCTGTTCGCACGCCACATAGGAGTTATTTACCGAATTATGCGCAAAACAGTAGGAAACAGATACAGGAAATGTTAGATAATGGAGTTATTGAACCAACCAGCAGTCACTACAATTCAGCCATCACGTTAGCGCCAAAAAAAGACCGTACCTGGCGTTTCTGTGTAGACTTCAGGCCGTTAAATAAAGTAACACGCAGTGCACTTCTACCTTACATCAGTGTCAAGGATGCATAATTTAACTTGGTCAAGCTAAAATTTTAAACATCTTTGAACCTTAAAAGCAGGTACTGGCAAGTTCTGGTAAAGTTGGAAGACCAGGAGAAAAACCACTTTCACCGCCCCTGTCGGGCGATGATTTCAGTTATGTACGATGCAGTTTGGGCTGAAGTGTGCACTTGTGACATTTAAGTTGATGATGGTCCAGATCTGAGATGGCCTCACCAGAGAATTCACCTTGGCCTGCTTAGACAATATGGTTATTTGGTCCACTAGTTGGAAAGAACACTTAAAGCACTGGTCTGTTGTGTTAGAACGCCTAGCCAAAAATTGCCTAACGTGGGAAAAACCAGTCTCGAGTTTTTGGGGCACATTGTAGACGAGACTGGGAATAAACCCAGCCCTGAGCAAATGCGGTGAATTGAAAGCTAGCGGCCTCCACAGACACGGAAAGTTTTTCGCAAGTTTTTCGGACGTATCAATTGGCTGAGGGAGAATATTGAAAAATTTACTGAAATCACCACGCCACTGAACTGCGGGAGCAAGGGTATCGGGTTGGCCGGCTCGCCCCGCCTCTGCCAGTCATGTAGTTCGCCTGCCTGCAGCATGCACCACAGCAGGACAGCATCAACAGTGGCGACCACCACAGTCACGTGCGGCTAGCACAAGGAGCCCATATGTGCTGCAGTCGAGAAGGAAGTTGAAGGAGATTACCTGCTGCCTGAAAACCGTCTCCAAAAGGGGGGGGGGGGATTTGATGTGTGCCTGCGTCCCTTGCCTCCTAAGACCGTTGGTTACCCAGCCACACAGCAGTCAGTGCAGCATTTATCTGTGCTCTACTTGAGCATGTGTGATGTAGAGCGATGAGGCGACAAGATAGCAGTGCCTGAGTGCAATTTATCAAGTTTCGAGCACCAGAGTGCCCGTGCATAGCAAGGCAGTGCAATGAGTGCAGAGAGTGGCTGAGCAGCCACGTGTGCCTGTGCACATTAATATAAGAAATAGTGCCAGAGCATAGAAGTTTCCTAAAAAGGGCTTAAAAGCAAGGATGGTGCCATGCGGGCACCAGACATGCCCTAAGAAATATCCCAGTGGTAGTTTTAAGCAAGGAAAGAGTTGTTTCTGTTATTTCATTATTTTAATTTCATATGTATCACCTTTACGTCACTCATCAGCCCTGAAGGTTGTTCACGATAAAGTGAGCACTTTTGAAATCAACCTTAGAA
Source organism: Dryococelus australis (assembly GCA_029891345.1). NCBI lineage: Eukaryota > Metazoa > Arthropoda > Insecta > Phasmatodea > Phasmatidae > Dryococelus > Dryococelus australis. The sequence continues at coordinate 282,653,633 of CM056994.1, forward strand.
AAAAGTCACTGCCCATGCCTGCATATAACTTCGACAAGCGCACTGAGTGACATGCGCCCGGTAAAGTTGGCAACTATAGATGGAAAGTAGTTCTATATCTTAATGTCGAATAAAAAGTGTTAGGTAACCATTTGTGATAATTTAAATTATTTATTTCGCCTCTGTTTTTTATGTGTAAAAAACAAGCAGATTTCGTAAATATTTTCTTTTTTAATAATTTCACAGTTTCACTTGGCTGATGCATGAATAAAGTAATGAGGCCTATGACAATGTTAATTTTACATAGGGCAGAAGAATACGCAACGTGCATATAAGTAGATCTTAAGGAGGGCTTTCAAAAGTGCTCATTTTACAGTGAACAGCCTATAATTGTGTTGCTATTTTTATGTGAGAGTTAATTATCTTATTTTGCAAGCACCATAGCAAAGAGTTCAGTGTATTTTTGTATTAAAGTAGCAAGGATGCAGGAAATTAGTCCCGGATCGGTGTGCCAGCCGCCATCCTGGAAGGTTTTGGCACCAAGCCGGCACTTTAGTAGCGTCTGAATTGTACAAGGTCTAGTCTGCGGCCGTGTCGTTCTCTGGGGGCTAGCACGTTTTCTCGTCAACCATATTTACTGCAATAACTATTTTGATTACTGGAACCTTTTTGCTCTTTACCACCCCTGGAGATGCCTGCCCTCCTTCCATGCAGTTTGCATCGCTTGGGGGAGCTTTAGTCTGCAAATAACTCATTCAATTGACTCTGCGCCATTTTCGACCATTTCGCCCATGCTGGTTGGCTGTGCCCAGCAAAGTTTCTAAGTGTTTCCCTAGTGGAATGTTAATTCAACACGCTAAATATACCCGTGAAAGAAATGCTCATGTTTTATTTAGTTGTGTTCAGCCTCACGGCTCTTCAGGGAGGGGCCCGTAAAATACCTTTTTAGTGCAGTGTGTTTTCATTCAATGTCTTTTTGCAAGTGTTATTAATGTGTATGTGTATGCTGAACATTTGTGCCAAATCTCAGGCATGTGGTCAGCCATGGTATAGTAAACAGCTTATGCAATGTTTAGTTCCTAATAAATTACGGCACTTAATTAAATCTCTTTCTTTTGGAGGAGGCATGTGGTCAGCCGATAGGCCACCGGTTAGGAACCGCAGAAAATCACTTAAATCAGAGTACAATATAAAATGAAAGGGGCAGCAGCAAGTGTTAACAGCTGAGTAATGAAACCCGGGCTAATGGCCCGCAGCATCTTAAGAGCACCAAGAGTCTCGTCACTTCACATCAATGACGCCACCCTGGAGTGACGTCTGGCACCTAAAAGGGTGAACCACCACATCACCAACCTATACACTGCCCCTAAAACCTCAACCCAACCTTTCCAGACACCTGAGCCACCATCAATGTCACAATTAAATTTTCTTTTATTTGTCTGCTGATGTGTTGATGAAGACTGATTAATTATTAAGCCATTTGTTCTTAATTTACATTTTCTCTTGTAGTAATAACTGAGAAATAGAAATTGCTTTTAAACCTGTCACATTTATTCTGTTCATGATAAATTAAATTCAAATACATATAGTGCAAGTAGCATAGCTACAAATCTCTAAATGCTTTACGACAGCAAAACAACATAACTGCGCGCACAAGTTGCTCGCCCCACAACTGCCTGGACTGCCTGTAAGGGCTGGCAGAGCCATGCAGCAAACATGCGCATGAAGAGCAAGACCCTTTCCCCCCTTCCCCCTCGCATTCCAAGTCCTTGACACTGGCGTGCGCATGCGCTAATGAGGCCGGACGGGCTGCCTTCTTACAGCCCAGCCACGCCGCTCAGCCTAGCATGAGCGCTGTACAAGCTACATAAACACGTGTTGCTCAGTCCAGGGATTGGCCTACTATAGTTGGCAGAGTAGAAAGCTTGAAGCAATCATAATAAGATCGCTTTTAAATTGAGAGCAGCTGCAAAATTAAAAATTGTTTACTGTAATTAACAAATAATTCAGGAGGGGCTGCAGTCCTATAGCACAAACAGTCATGACGCCAACGAAGCGAAACACCTTTTTAATGAAATTATGTGGGAGAAAAGTTTCTCGTACTGAAAGGAAATTATTTTGTGTGAAATTCTTAAATTCAATCAAGGTAAGTGTAAATTCAGTGCAAAAACTATTCAACATAAATATATTATGTGTACAGTTAACAATAATTCTTAAAAACATACAACACTGCAAGAAATCATACATGAACAAAAAAAAAAAAACATACACTTTGTATGAAAATACACTGAACATAAGCATAGAAATCTACTTTCAAACTACACAAAAATATACAGGAATATCATTTAGTAATAAGTGTGTTTTATTATTGAAAGAGATAAAAATACAAGAGTATGCATGTAAAAAATGAGAAAAGAAATCATCAAAATTTTTTCAACTGATAATCAAAAATAATTAACTTAAGTTAAATGCTGTTGCCAGAGAAAATGGTAAATTGTACTAAAAGGAATTTACTGAATCACCTTACTTGAAAACATATCTTACAAAAATAAGTAAATTACGTGAATAGTGATTATCTTCTACTGGACTCACTTAAATTAATTTTCAGTTAGACCTACTTCAAAAAGTTTTTTCACAGCTAGAGAAATGAAATTAATATCTGCTGGCTAGGAATTTAACTAAGCCCTTTATTTTCTTGAAAAATACTTTAATTAATAATTGACAGTTTTCCAAAATTATAAAATTTTATGCTTGTGTAAAAAAAAACCAACCAGTTTATTGGGATTGCTTCGGATGCACTATAGTACCCATTTATGAGACCTCACACCCATCTGCTGAACATAGACATGAAGGCAGTACACTCAAGAGTTTAAGTACTCAAAATATTTTAAACTTGCATTTAGGGTCTTGCAGATATTAATTCAATGTTGAGATGACTGCCCATCCTACTGCTAGGGAGATAGGTATGTGCTTGAAAGGTGCCTCAGTTGTATAGGCTGTTCACAGTAAAATGAGCACTTTTGAAAGCCCTGCTTAAGATCTACTTGTATGCGAGTTGTATATTCTTACACCTTATGTAAAATTAACATTGCCATGGTCTCATTACTTTTTTCATGCATCTGTCAAGTGAAACTGTGACATTATTAGAAAAGTAAACATATTGTATATCTGCTAATTTTTACACATGATACTTTTAAAAAAAAAAAAAAAAAAAAAAAAAAAAAAAAAAAAAAAAAAAAAAAATTATCACAAATGGTTACCTAGCACTTTTTATTCAACGTTAAGATATGGAACTATTTTCCATCTATCATTACCAACTTTACCAGGTGCATATCACTGAGTGTGCCTGTTCAAGTATATGCAGGCACGGGTATTGGTTGTTCATGGTAAAATGAGCACTTTTGAAAGCCCTGCTTAACATCTATTTGTAAGCACGTATTTTCTTCTGCCTTATGCAAAATTATCATTGCCATGGGCCTCATTGCTTTCTTCATGTGTCGGTCAGGTGAAACTAAAATTATTAGAAAAGTAGAAGGTTTAAAAATCTGCTAACTTTTACACTTTGATGCATTAAAAACAAAACCAGAAAGTGATAGAAATATTTCAAGTTATTACAAAGGGTTACGTAAGACTGTTTATTCGATGTTGATATATGGAACCACTTCCCACTCCATCATTACTGGGCATACATCATTCGGTGAGTAGGTTAAAATGTATGCAGGTAGGAGTAGGAGCAGTGGCTTTTTCTAAAACTGATTTCAAAAGTGCCCATTAAGAAGTAAAACGGAATGGGTTTGGTCGTATTGGCCAGGCTACTATCCAGTCCTCACTGCTAGGTGCTGTCTCACTGCTGCTCAACACCGGGACTTTTAGCTGCTGGGTTTCCCCCCCGACCAGATTTACCTTTCCTTACAACAACCTGGTTACTCAAGGCTCCTCAAGAGTGACCATGTTGACGCCAAGCATACCAAGCATAGTGTGGACACCCAGTCAACATGAGCATCTAAACAACAGAACTCCCAACCTCAGAGCATCCTCTTATCCCGACAAAGTGGCTGGATTATGGATATTACAAGCGTATGCCACGACTCCCAACCGACAGTTCTAGCTTTCAACATAGTATTTTAGTGTCAAATTGTATTAATTATTTTTATATGAATATTATTCATGTTTGATCAGGGATTTCTATATTTATTATCGAAGTATGATAGAAAATAACGGATATCTTTGGTTTGTTTTCATGGTAACAGCGGTATATCAAAAATAAGCAACGGCTGCTTGAAAAATAGAGCTATTAAGATCGATACATCGACTTCTGATAGTTTATATGTATCGAAATAGGTAGCGCTATACTCAGTCAGGCCAACCTCATATTTACGGTCTTTAACATAAATGCAAAGTTTTAACAGTACAGTAGTGAAGAGAATGAATCATTCGATTTTTTTTTGTGCAGATGAAGTCAGTTATATAAGTAAAAATTTAAAATTAATTGTATTGCTGAAACTTGAGTGTGATTGTGGGGAAAAAAAAAAAAAAAAAAAAAAAAAAAAGCCTTTTTGCTATATGATGATGGTCGCCATATTGGATTTCTAGTGACAAATGTTTACATTATCTTTGTTGTTTACAAACCGAAGTACTTAGTTTTAGTGTAAGTGCATTGACCTCTAGACTTGAAACCGGTGTCCAAGGTAGCATCTAAATTGTTTAAAAATCAAAGAACCTTGCAAATGTACAGTGGCGATAGTTTCGAATGGATATGAATTTTCACATTAAGAAATAGTTTAACGTTTTAGTTAAATTTTATCTAATTAAAATTAATTTTTATAAAAATGGGATACATGCATAAAATTAAAGGTGTTGAATAATTCTGCCTTACATAAACCATTTAACATTTTACTGGGAACATATTAAATCATGGATATGTTTTCTGATCAAATAAAACTGGAACCCTCTTATTATACTGGTCCACACAACAACCATGAAAGTGATCATGGATCGCCTACTATGTCATTGGAAGAAAACTCTGAAGAACAGCCTCTGATTATTACCAAACCAGAAACTGTTTCACGTGCCAAACCCCAAGAATGCAAAATATGTGGCAAGGTTCTGTCTTCAGCTTCGTCTTACTATGTTCACATGAAACTCCACTCGGGTAACAAACCATACCAGTGCACCTCTTGTGAGGCCAGTTTTTGCCGTAAGCCATACCTAGAGGTCCATATGAGAACCCACACTGGTGAACGGCCATTCCAATGTGAACTATGCTTGAAGCGATTTACCCAGAAAAGCAGTCTCAATACGCATAAACGTGTGCACACTGGTGAGAGGCCATACTCTTGTGACATTTGTAACAAGCGGTTTGCTGTCAAGAGCTATGTGACTGCTCACCGATGGAGCCATGTGGCAGATAAACCTCTCACATGTGATATGTGTAATTTGACATTCACTGCCAAAAGTCAGTTTGTGCTCCACATTAGGACCCATGCAGTAAATGCAAATTTTGAATGCAATGTATGTGGCCGTTTGTTTGCGAAAGACAGTTATTTGATTCGCCATCATAACCGTGTCCACAGGGAAGGAAATAGCATCTATAATCCTAGCTGTAATATTGGGTAAGATAAGTCATAAGTTAGTTGTATATTTTATTACTTAAGTTGATATTTTTAATTACTAACCCAATTTTGCAGTTGTAGTAATTGTGTAAGTATTGATTGATTGCTGTGAGTCATCATTGTGCATGCTCTTCAAAACGTCAAGGGGAAGGTGGTTCAGTTTTGCTCAGTAGTCTTATAGGTACCTTTAGTAACCTAAATGGTGTATGAATACAACTTGATAATAACACTCGTGCATGTTAGACCATGTAAACTTTTTGGTTTTTTGTTTTGTTGCATCCGTAAGATTTTTTTTTCAATACATAGCTGTTCAAAGATATTGGACAAGTCAAATTACAGTAACATAGTTTATACACCGGACATAGTAAACACACACACACACACAGATAGATATATATATATATATATATATATATATCGGACTACACGTACACGCATTACACATTTTTTTCTCATAATTTGACCAATCCTGCTCCTTGAATAATTCACCAAAATTACATACCGTCCCGACACTGCTCCATACCTGTGTTGTTTACCTGAATAACCTCAGCACCGCACTATAAATGATGTTTTATGCCTTAAATATTTGTTGCAAATCGTATTCTTATATGTAAAGTAATTTAGCGACCCGATATAAATATATTCTACATAAATTATACAAATTATACATATTTTATAGCATAAATACAGCAATCTTAATAACCCTCCTCCTTTTAAAATTTAATTTTTTTAACAGAAAACTAATTGAAACCCCTCCAAAATTTGTAGTAATTATGATTACTAATAATCATATATTATATATCCAGGTATTTTTTTCATTTTCGATAAAGTGCCTATTCTTAAGAATTACCTTTTTCAACAGTTTTGGGCATAAAACTTACGTTGTGGGATTATTTTTAATAAGCCCCTATGCCTACCTAACGTAATTAGTAAGTCCAGTTATGAAAGAAGAGTGGATGGAAATTTTTGTACATTCGCCATTGCGATGCAGATGTCTGTCAAGGGAATACAGGACAGAACATGAAAAAAATTTCTTCATATTCAGTCCTGTTTTCCCTGGACAGATATGTGCATCGCAATGGCGAATATCCTAAATCTCCATCCAGTCATTCACCCCCATTGCACTATTTAATCAAAGATCACATGAAAGAAGAGTGCTGAGACTTGCTGCTAGTATGTACCTCATTTATTTGAGTGATTGAAAATATTGGCAAGATGAAGATGCAGTGGCCGGCACCTGATGCTATAGGTGCTATAGCCCTGAACGAGATCAAATCTAGCGACACCTGCCCAATTACCAGGCCAGAGGGGCCCATGAAGGAATGTTAATATGCCATTGTCCATCCTCAAATAAAGTTTTCATGGTTTAATACTATTTTTGTTGAATAGTTTTAACTTTTTAAGACTTATTTGGAGTTATACCCAGTGGTCCAGCTCAGTGACCAATGCTACACCGTAGCAATCAATTTTTTAATCTTGAAAGAATAATATTTGCTCTATTGTGACATTTTAGAAAACCAATTCTACTTAAATTTTCTTTAATTTGAAACTTTTATCAAATTTTCACCAACAAACTATAATCTGAACTTTTCATCTTTTATTTTAAACTACATGTATGTGAGAAGTATATTTAAGAGATGCAAGTTAAACAGAATTTTTTTTTCTCAAAGTAACAGCAGCAATATATATTATTCATTTTTCCTTTCTTTTCAATTGTCTGTCCTTGATTTTTAGTTTTGAAATAATCACCTATTGTAAGACTCGTGGTGTTTTGAATTCATTTTGATTTTTTGTTAAACTGCAATGAGCCCATTATTGACAACTTTCCAATATAATATTGCTTAAATTTAAAGCCAATGTGCAATCATAATAACTAAATTTTCTTTGCCTTCATATCAAATCTTAAAAACAGAAACCAAATAGTTCTAAAGAAAATATATTCTGTGTCTAGAAGTTTGTATAGATTTTCAGTAGTTTGCTATGCACTAGTTTTTAATGTACCCTGTGTGTTGATATTTGATGCTGTCGTGTTTGTCTCTGCAATGCTATTACAGTTTGAATAAATGCTACAACTCAGTGTTACATAACACTCACGTAAATATTTGATTTTCTCACAAACAGTAAACATATTTCAGTGGCAACCCAATTGTGGGGTCTTAAAAAAAAATTTGTGGTAAACTAAGTATATTTCATCATCATCATCATCATTGTTGCAGCTGTTTATTATTATTATTTTATCTTGTTGTAGTAAGTGCTTCATTTAGGAATGAGGAATCATCCTGTTTCACTCTCTAGTCCCTTCCTGAATTGCCCAACCCCTTCACCATCACTGCCTCTTCCTGTAACACATTCTACTCCCTCACAGTTCTCACCAGCACAGACAGTCTTCCCTTATCCATTTTCCTCCATAACATCTGAAATTTGTTATTGGATGGCCTAAAATTACTTTCATCCTCACCTTTTCCCCACTGTCTTCCCCATTTACTCTTAACCCACTTTGCTACCCTTCTTTCCACCTTCAGCTCCCATCTCTCCTCTTCCACATATGGGTCCTAGACCCTTGTCAGCATTCCCAAACTGTTTCTTCTCTTTGATACCACTCTCTGTATTTACTGTTTCCATGTAAGATCACTCTGACTCACAACCCCTATGAACTTATTCTGTACACTGAAGCTTCTCATAGCTGACACCCTTGCATTCATACCTTATCCTCTTCCTAGTTAACCTTACAATTTTTGTTTTTCGTTGATTAATTTTAATTTTTTTCCTTTCTGTCCGCATTATTTGTTATAAGCCCTCCTGCAACTTACTCTCGCCACCCACCTTTGCATACAGCCCATATTTGCTAGCAAAAAGCCTTACATTCCCACCCACTATTATCCTAAGGTCATTAACCATAATGGTGAGCAACAAGGGGCCCAACACACTACCATGCAGAATCTGTGATGTAACTGCACCCTCCTCTGACAAGGACTCCACCATCACTTTCATTCTCGGTTTTCTCCCCCTAGCAAGTCTCCTATCCAATTCGCTACCCACTTACCATCCATTAACTCATCCACTTAAGTATGAAAATCCAGAGGGGCACCTTATCAATGGCCATCTCAAAATTTATGAAGCAGGCATACATCTGCTTCTCCTCATCTACTGTCTGCACCAAATTCTTCAGCAGTACAGCCAGTCTGAAAACCATGTTGTTACTCCTGCAGCCACTTCTTTCCATTCATAACCTCTACCACATACTGTACTAAGCCTCTCCATCACCTTTTCTGTACTCAACGTGAAACCCACAGGCCTGTAACTGCCAGGATTTTTCCTTTTCTCCTGTTGTTTGTATACCAGAATCACGTATGCCTCCCTCCAGCCCTGTGCAACTTGTTTTCCTCTGAAGATCTTCTAAACAAGACTTCAAGATATCTACACATCTCTCTCCCACCAAACTTTACAGGCTCCATTCCCTTTACCATCTGAACCCACTGTCTTGGTGCTCGTCAATCTCCCTATAACCTTAGCTATATCCTTCTCCCTTATCCTGAACTTTCTGTAAATCCTACTTTTCACTTTACCATCCCTTTGCCAATCATCTTGTTCCTTAAACACTGACAAGTACTGAGTTTGCCGAAAATCAGCTTTTTTCTTGTCAGTTATTGCACTCAAACCCTCTTTACTATTCAACACTGTGATACCTCCCTCCCCTTATTTTACATTCTTAATATATCCATACAAATTCCTCCAATCCTTTCCTCCTATTCCTTTTTTCTTCCTCTACCATGCGGCCTAGGTATTGCTTCTTTAGAAACTGTATTCTGGTGCCCTTGTTTAGTTACATAATTATACCAAGTGTGGTGAAATTCTGTATAGTTTACAGTTTTAGCAGATACACAGACACACACACACACATGCACACTAACAGGAAGGTGATCTGAGAAGCTTGTGGTATTTTCAAAGTAGGCTAAATATTACTAAATTTTCATTTAAGAGCTTTGCCTGGTTGGCGCGTGAAGTGGTTGTATATTGTAGTGGTGTCTGAACATGAAAATCATTTAAGAAATGTTTTGTGCCCAAAGACAAGTTTAAACTTCTCATTTCAACTCCAAGAATTATTTCTATGGTCATGAAAATGGGTACCTAAAATGTTTTTTCAGAATCATTTTAGTTGCAAAATTTTCTATACAGAAACTTTAGAGTTGTCTTCAGACACACATCATACTTTTATCTTTATTAGTGACATAAAAATATAGCTAGGGTCTCCGCTTGGAGGCGGTTAACACCATAAAAATTGTCACTGTTAAAAATCATTAAATTCTGCAGATATAAAATAGTAGAGGGTCTCGAAATGATATCCCCCACCACTTCACAGGCTTGTATATGAACCGGGCGACTTCCAGGAAGCTTTTAGTCGTGAGAGAGCTGTGAGACGAGGAGGGTGCGTCACCTTTTTCCATGAGGGGTCCTCTACCCTCACACGTGAGTGAGAGTCTCCCCTCAACCCCTGCACCCAGACTGCTAGCTTGCTGCAGCAATGTTACCAGGTAGGCTGGCCTCGTGTGTCTGACCAGCTGCGGCACTCACTTGCCACAACTACTCTCACTCATAGTCAAGCAGCCTCATTGTTGTACATTCACTGTCTCTTCATGTTTTCCTGAAACTCTGTTACAGTTATACTTTCAGGTGCCAACATTGTATCCTTCTACCACACGTAAACAAAAACATTTCCACGTGGTTTCTCTGATTAAACTGTTGAATGCTGTGCTTAAACTACATTTTTTCGACTTCCTATCAATGTTGTATTTCAAAAAGCCTAACGTCTCATTATTTACGTAAGAAATATCGGTGAAGAACAAGCGGGCCTTGTCACTTACCTTCTGAACCTGTCACTTTATACTTAAAAAGACACAAAAATGCTGACATACCATAGAAACAATAAAAATATTTTGATATTTTTTTACCATTCTTTTTATATGCCTGCCATTTAGGTTTTATTATGGTATGTTAACTGTTACAAGAATTTGCATTACATATTAAAAAAAAATTTTTTTTTATAATTCATATAGTAGAAAAAACATTTTGTGTTATGTCATTCCAGTTGTTTCATTTTTTGCTACCTTGTAAAAGTATTTTAAAATAATGAACTAAAAACAAATTCTTTAATAAAAGTTTATAAAAATGTTGTACAAAACAATTAATACAGAAATCCTTGTGATTCAGTACTCTACTCCTGGCGAGTTCCAATTTTTGGTGATAAGCCCTAATGTTGACTAACCAACAACATACAAACTCATACTTTAAAAATTATGTAACACATACATATTACACCTTCTCAGTCCCATATGTTTCAACCTCTATTGCTTGTCTCTCCTGAGAGTCATGGTGTTGCTTAGTAATACCAAATACGTATCATATGTTGAAGGAGTTATAATTTATATACAGTACTTATTTATGAACACAGCAGTCCTACTCTCAAATTGGACCTCTTATTGATAGTTTTACTCACTGGGATTAAAACCAAGGACCACGGAATGAGTGTCGGTGAATTATGAATTACTAACAATATTATTATTTTTCTATTTTATTTATATTTTATAAATTTTATACACAATAATTACAAAAGTTTTTAAAAGGTTTCTGAAGTAAACGAAACTCACGGCAACGACCGGACATCAAGGGATGGTAGAACACAATAATGTTTTCTATTTAAAGAAACATTTTGTAAGTTTTTTAAACATTACATGCAACTAAGATTTATTTTTAAAATGTATTTAAATGGTAATGAAAATAAAAGACTTTTACTGTAACTGTAAATGACTTGTGTAAACATTTCATTTACATTATTTATTTGTTCAATTTTTTTTTTTTTCAAGAACAAAGTTGCTGTGATGTCGAGTTCGCCTAAAAGTCAGCCCACTTCGCACTGTGATCCCCGTTGTGGATGTAGGATCCAAAAAAGGAAAAGCATGGTGCCATTAAAATAACATTGCCTCTTTCTGTATCTGTCTGTCCCAAAATCACATTTTTCTTATTACTCGTATTAATGATTATGTTTTGTGGAGGGATGAGATGTCAGTAGATAACTTTTATGAAATGTTGGTTTTGCGAGACCATGTTTTCCGGTATACGAATAATCTACTAGTTCTACTACGGAAAATTAAATATTTGTATTTTGAAGTATATTTCAGACAATTAACTTCTAGAAAAGCAGTAGCCCTGCATAGTGATTTATGGAATAGGGCCTGCATAGAAATGTATGTAGGCCTATAAGTTTTAATGATAATTTACAATATGCACTAATCAATGCAATAAATTTTTTTTATAAAATTGTATTTTTTATTTTTAGTGGTGCACTATTTTTTTGTGTTCACATTAAAAAAATATAAGATTTTTTCTATAATAAGAAAATAATTTTACAACTAACCTTATAAAATTATTGTCCCCCTCCATTCTTTTATTGATATTTTACTGGAATAGTGCTGTCATTGTCATATGCTTTGTGTGCATATTTAGTGTTCATTTATACATTTCTGTAGCCTTTTTAAATATTTTTGGTTTAAATTTTTATTGGCTCATAAGACTGCCTAAGAGTAGCAAGAGGTTGGTCATTAATAACACTTTTTTTTCTGACTTGTGTGCATATATAATTCAACACACAAATACACGTACACCTGTTGGCACACACAGCCACAGAAACAACATCCAGTGCAATTTGTATAACAATGGGTTAAAAAAAAATAACTCCAGAAAGGACATCACAACATTTCTGAATTTATTTATTATATCTAAACAAATTGTAAGGAAATATGGACATTCTGTTTGCAGACACAAGCAGAAAAACTAAAAATGAGTGATAAAATTATTTTTTTTTAAATTTTATTTAAAAGTTAACTTCTATAAAGCTTATTCTTTTAGACATAATGATTATGATTAATTTATAGCAAGTGAAGCTGTTTACGTATATAACTAATATATTGAAAAAGGAAGAATTTCAGGAATTGGACAAATATCTTTTGGAATTTACATTGGTTGCATAATCAGTACATATTTGCAAACACAGAATGCTATTTACATTATGCTCGTTCCAAAACCACATTTACTTCTGCTTTCCTCAGCTGTTACTCTCTGTTACTTTACTCTACTCTTGCAGTAACTTTTTGGAACGCCGCCCTGGAAGGGTGTTTCTACAAAGGTCTCCGCAAGCATGATGTCACAATTACAAGTTATTTTGTGAAATAAATATACACTATGATCAATTAACTGAGTGATCATATCCCGCTTAGCCATACAGTTATTTGGTTTTCTAACTAAATTGTTTATAAAAATAGAGTTTTTTTTAATGTTATGACAAACTACTATTACATATTATTCAGTTACGAATTATATCATATTACAATTATTTTCATCTGAGTAGAAGCAAGGTTAAGTGTATATTCGTATATGTAGCCTTAATATTTTAATTTTTAAATATTAATTGTGTTTTAGATATTTGTTAATATGTAGTGTACAGGATAAATAAAATATTCATTATATGAAATTTAACCACTCAAAATGCTGTGGCTGTCAAAACATATGCTTACAAACTTGTGTTACAGCTAGACTACTAACAGATTCGCTCCAATTAGTTGTTGAGCGACTTTTCAAATTCATGTCTGCAGAGAATCAAACTCACACCAACTTATTGTGATAGTGTACTGTGTCGTTACGTGAGGCTAGTAATTTAGCAACAGAAAGGTGGTTTGAATCTTTATTTTTCTTTGGTATAGGTCTAGCGTTGAAAAAATATGCAGTTTATATACTCATTGAATAAAAAAATCATGTAAACTTATCAATCAAGCCACGTGCATAGCAAATTTCATATAAAATTTCTTTACTTTCTCTACATTTCATATAATTTCATCGTCAAAAAAAAACATTTTATGCTTCTTAATTTTTACATGGCAACTTTTCAGGTTTGTGCGCAAATGTTTAAATGTTTAGTATATATATTTTTTCTTAAATTGTCTCAGGTTATTTAAAAAAAATCACAGGTCTGTGATGGCATGGAAGAAACTATGCTTCAACTTCCACAATATGAAACAATTTGGATAAATGATTTAGGAGAAACAGCGTTATAAGTTTAGAAGATTTTTGCGCACTTGGAATGTCATTTTCCTCGCACCGGTAAGGCAATGAATCTTTACTCCCGGTTACACCAGCTCCAGTAACACCCTTTACGAACACTTGGGAACACTGGCGGCTCTGTGACGGAGCCGGCTCGCGTCCAATGGAGAAAGGGAATGCACTCTGCTGGTGCATTTCTCAACTAGAATCTTGCCTCTTCCATACATACCCTGAGTATTTTGGACACTGCAGTGAATCTACTGCTGAAATGCTAATTATCAAAGTGTACTATTGAAGAGTAAACTTGGCGTAATAAGCCTATGTTAAATTATTGACATTTAAATGCCCGGCATCCTAGAAAGAGTGTATTTTAAAGTGTACTTTGTAACTAGTCAGAGCATACGTCTAATAATAAAAAAGTAATTAAAAATGCTCCCGTCAGTGAAAACATTACTTCCATCATACCATCAGAAATTGCGAGTTCTTATAACACATGACAAAAAAAAAAGAGCAATAATCACGCAATAAGTGTTCTTAAGAAAGTGAATTCGCAGATCTTTTAAAGTGTTGTATTTAAATATTCGTTAATAATTTTTTGAGGGAGTGTGTTGTATAATTTAGCTGCAAAAATGAAGAAGTCTTCTTCTGTACACTGTAGCAGACAAAAATCTTCCAACACCTAATAAACAAATGCTATATCTCAAATCAAATACACTAAGATTTTCTGCTGTGCTGTCAACTGCACCCTTAAAGACATATTCAGATGAGTCGCTGACAGAAAGACTGCACGTTAGTTGAGATCCATGCGCGTAGAGGCGATGGGGTAGGTGGTGAGTTAGAAAGGGTTAGTCTTAGAGCTCACACATTTTGAGGTCTCAAATGTGCAAAATAGCTGCAAGTAGGAGGAACCCTTAAAGCTCTACATTCCCAAATTACTTGGTCCTTTCCCCCCCCCCCCCCCCCCCATGATTCCATGCACTAAACAGTTACCCATGCAAATTACTGTCAGATAATGGGGATTAAAGCTTATGATTCACTGCTTAGACGGTGATAGTGGTACTGTAATATAAGCAAGTCAACAAGAGTAAAGGGGTTCCGTTACCACTACACAACCTCTAAAAGCATACCTATGATTTGAAAAGGTGCAAGATGACAAGCAAAAGGTCTGTAGGAGTGAGTGAAGAGATTTGGACGGCTTTTAACATCGGGGTGTTGAGAGCCAATGAGGGTGATGAGGTGAGTATGGGGCAGTGCCTGAATGAAGGGGCGGGGGAAATGGGAGATCCCCGAGAAAACCAGCCAAGCAACGGCATCGGCTGGCACGATTCCCACATTCGAAAATCTGGAGTGACCCGGCCGGGGATTGAATCTGGATCGCCTTGGTGGGAGACGAGCAGGCTAATCGTTCAGCCACCGCAGCTCCAGGTCTGTAGGAGTTGGCTAGAATCTTTAAAGGGCAAGAGAGGGAAATATGTTGTACAAAACAAAATATTATAAAAGGTTATGGTGATAGAAAAAATTAGGGAAAGGAGGGGGGCGGGGTTAGAATTTGTGAGTGGGGCAATGCTGTGATATTGGCTGTCCTATATGGGATACAGAAATAGTGCTTACTGCTGCCTGGCAGGAGATAGCTAAGACAACTAGTACAGCAGCCAGTCAGGGTATGCAATTAAACACCATGTCAAGTCATAACTTTGATGCATAATTTCATGTCCACATGTAGCCAGACAGATATCAAGTACTGTTTAAGCTTCACAACTCCTGCCAGTCTGCCTTCCTAGATGCCTGCGTTTGGGCCACCGGCACAGCCCAGCTGGCGACAGTGATATTAGTGATGGCTTGGCTGTGTACAAACTGTTACAAAAACATTCAGCACATATTGGCCAATGTGCAAATGTTTATATCGAGACTTACATTTTTGGCATGACATCAGACTCTGCACACAGCTAGCTCTACCCTTGCCGGCCACACTCCGTTCCCCATAAATTCCCCCGCCAGCAGTTTTAATGCTAATAAGATCTGCAGTTCAGATGGTACTTTGCTTCACAGCTCAGGAGGTGACCTCCAAGATCAATCCCAAAAGGAAATGAAGGCAAAGAAAACATGCGGAAATAAAAGTGGTTCCCATCAAGTTAACATAAAAGTAAAATAAAACTCTTGTCAAACCACAAGTAGTTTCCCTAAATTTTAAAAGTAATAGATTGTGATGTCTAAGGTATAAGGGGCAGCATAGTTATCAGGAAATGGTAAAATTTCAAATTAATGCTCTGTACCAGGGACTCAAAACTTTTTCACCCAGCTTGTGACAGCATAGGACTGACACGTGCAATGTGGGTTGTGTGTGTTGGCAGTGACCGGTCGGGGACCACCATGGAGCACTTAGAGTCCCTGCAGGACGGATCACTGCGAGAGAGGCTAGACAATTGCCTCACAAGTAAACTCGCCCCTGCAGAGACCATGCTCTGTTCTGCAGAGTATGCATGACCACAGCGTACAGAGCAGAGAGGGATGCTTGTGGACATGCGTACAGGTGATTATTGTTTAAGCTGATGATATTGGTTTTAATTCATTTCAATTCAGTCTTAATTTTTTACCCAGTTGTCTAATCACAGGCAGATACATGCTTTAAAATGCAGTGATTGAGACAGACATTAGAACAGTGCACATTGAAATGACTCATACAAAATACAAATAACAGTAAAACAGTGAGTACAAAACCAATATTATAAAGGAGACTTAAAGTGGGAAAATAAATAAAAAAAAAAAAAGGATTTAACGAAATATATAACAAAATACACACACATACACTAACAAAGTAAATGTAAGTGGAAGTAATTTCAAATGAAAATTAATTACAGGACATGAAAATTGTTACACCCATAAGATGTCATCTATTTTCAACAAAATCAAGAGCACTTACAGCACCAGTTGTGCAGTTTAAATGGTTAACATAACATCACAGAAACATCACTGCAGTATGTTATATAGGAGGCACTTGTGGCAAGTATTCAGTGCTTAAAAGAGACGTACAGGCAGACGTCTGCGGGCTAAGAGACATATCAGTATGCCATGACATTGTGCTAGCACAGAATATTGTAATGTCACAAGACATCAAATTCAGCACCTGGACATCACAACCTGATTTGCTCACTTTGCAAGAACATGAGACTCAAAAAAAGGCGCCAGAGTAAAAGAAAAAATCCAAGTGTGTGATAATTTTGTCCAAGATATATTCAAGTTAGATTATTTCACATTCTTGAAAACGCAGACACACGAGCAGTAGCGATACGACGAGACAGCTGAATCACTAGAACAGTGTTGCTGAATTCATTAATAATTCACATCACTAAAAACTCGCATTGCGAGAAAATTACGAAGACAGGAGGTACTTAATTTTACCTCCTGGTACCCTAGTGACCTCCCACACCGGCAGAAATAATTTAGTAGACAAAAGTTCAGCCAAAAACTAAAGAGGAAAGAAGGTAAAGGTCACAGGAGCTGGCCGGTGTGGGCGAAATTTGTCTCGTTCAACAAAGTGTCTTCCTCCCCGGCTGATCGTAATCTGTTAGCGGGCGGCGGGTGCTCATGATTAATGTCGCCATGTACTTTACCCCCACTCCTTACATCAGGGTGCCAAAAACTTAACCAAGAAAGGGTTTGATGTGGTACAGAATCCCTTCAAATACTGGTGCAAACCCTGTTGCAACCACTTTCCCATGCCAGCCAAACTGCGTCAAAGTTACACAATATTTATAGAACATACCAAAAGGAAAATATGTGTACAAATATTGTAATAGTCCTTATCTTCGATCGCTGATGCAACCTGAACTATGACTTCAGTAAAAGCAAACACATAACAAATATACATACCCAATCACCCAAAATTTCTAAAATATTGATAAACGACTACATTTCCGTGCAAAACCAAAGAAAATTAACTAACTGTTGTGATAAAATTAGTATTAATTGCATCATTACAATGTCACCACACAGACCCGCTTGAAGGGAGTTGTATGCTTGGACTGCACAAAGCCGGATACTCAGCTCGTATGCCCTTCATCGTGTCTGTGCAATCACTACTATGACACAGTGTGTGCTGGTGTGGATACATACAGGTTGTACATCTTGTAGAGTTGGTATTGGTCCTGCCAGATGTACTACATACAGAGAAGATTGTCACATCCGCTGGCATGCAGTAGCAGAACGAGGCACCACATCCAGAGAGATCCTGCAGTCTGTGGGGCCTACAGGCAGATGTCCACTGCACTGTTTGCCGTTGACCTCTTGGCATCATGCAGCATGCTGTCAGGGGTGCCAGTAACATCATTATTGGACAGAGGAATAGCAATGCATTGTGGTCTCCAATGATTTCTGCTTCAATCTTAATGCAGATGATGGTTGCAGCAGTTGGCAACACAACAATTCTGCACTAATTCATGAATGCTATATGTTCTGGATACCAAGTGTTATGTTATGGAATGTCATCAGTACGGCTCCCAGTCATGTCTCGTGGTTGTTGAAGGCATGGAAACAGCACAGCAATATGTCAATGTGATTCTGCGGCCCCATTTTCTGCTAATCTAGCACAGCATACCCAACTCTATCATGCAGCAAAATTATGCTTGTTCCCATACAGCTTACATCACCCAACAAGCTCTTCAAGATGTGGACACCATTCCTTGGCTGGCTAGGTCTCCAAATTTGTCCCATATTGAATAAGTATGGGATATGATGGGGCGACGTTTGCACCGCTGTCAACCACCTGCCCAATCACTGGCTGATATATATGTGCATTTGCATGTGCCTCAGGACATTATCCGCCACTTGTATGACAGAGTACCTTTGTCACTTTGTTGTCTGTATAGTACTGAGAGGAGGTTCTACGCCATATTGGATGCGTGCTTTGCGGATACTAAACAAAATGCCCTCTATGCCGGAAAGATTAATCACTACTCATTTCCACTATCATCCTATGATGGTTTAGTTAAGTTTCATATAAAGAAAAAGGGTGTAGCAATTTCCATGTCCTGTAGGGTAATTTACATATTTTATAGAAATCATAATACAGTAAATTGAAATGACTTATAAAATCACTAAATGGAATAAAAGTGATCGCACTACGCCATTACATGACCTTAGGTAACAAATATCAAGAGAGAACATAGGTAAATTAGTAAAACATAGGAATGCTCATCAGACAAATTTGTATTTGAGGAACATAAATTGATTTCCAAACATTGTTTAATAATAATTTCTTTTAAAAATTTAACTCTCTAACAATTGTTTTGGGTGTAGTTCCAAATTTTTCTCTCTTTCATAATGGAAAAGTAGGCATTCTTAGAATCAATATGTCTTCTGTGTTAGGTTAAAATTTAATGAGATTTGTATTACTCACATGTTACATAGTACACTGTCGTGGAGTGTGAAGAAATCACTTACTCAAAATACAAAGTAAACATTAGTCACATTTTCTCTTGACACAGAAAATAATCATTTTGGTATACAAAACAAATTTGCAGCTACTTTTTACTTAAAGCTTGCCATCTTCACCATGAGTGGTTGTAAAAAAAAACTCTTTAATTCAATTACTCACCATGTTTACCACAGAGAATTACCAATCTTCTGTTCCTACTCCATTTATTTCTAGAATTGCTGAAGACCTACATTATGAAAATCCCTTCAACAATTTTTACACATACACAATAAAACTTCCACATGTCATAAAATTGCTTCTAGAGTCATAGAAGTCCTAGCCAAAGACAACAAACACTCGGCGAATACAAGTAAGAACAGAAAAAACTGTTTCCATAGAGCACTCAGTCTCAGAATCACTGGGTCACGAACATTAAACTCTGTCTCAAAACTGATGTCCTTGACATCCTCCCACCTTGATTGGAAGTATGTGACCAATCAACAATAAACACAAATGACTATTTTAGTTTCTCTGTTTCTGGTGAATTTTAACCACTCTGCCATGTCTAGTCACAGTATGTCCCTTAAATTACATAGTTCTGGAAGTCCCCTTTTCAACTTGGTGTGCCACTCGTGCCTTAAGCTCTTCTACAGGTGCAGATATCTCTAAAAGATAAATTTGCTGTACAGGTCAAACAAGTTCTCCAGAGAATGTCTTGACCTTAACAACACTAGCATTTCCATCTCTACCAGGGTATACTTCAACAGCTTTTTCTAAAGGCCAAAATATTCTTCCCTGCTTTTCATTTTCCAGCAAAACAATTTCTCCAGTCTTCAGCTTGTGCTGTCCAGCTTTCTTTGGATGTTGCAACAGTTGGCTTAAGTATTCAGCCCTGAACCTGCTCCTAAAATCTGCCCTTAACCTCTGTTGATAAAGTAATCTCTTATTCAGATCTACTTGGTCAATGTCATGAACTCCCACTGTGCAAGTCTCCTGAAGGGACATTGCTGGTGTTAGTGGTTGTAAGTCTGTAGGATCATCTGAAACATGAGTCAATGGCCTAGAATTGACCACTGCTTCGCATTCACAAATTACAGTCAATAACTCTTCATAGTGAAGAGCAGCATGTCCAAAAATTCTTCTTAGCAGTTTCTTTTTATCATTTGCATCAACTGCTCCCACCATCCATCCCACCAAGCTGCAGTCGGTGGGTTGAACTTCCACTGGATTTGTGTTATAGCAGCTTCAGTTTCAATATTTTTCCAGTTTATGCTCTCCAAAAGATTGTTCACCCCCACAAAATTGGTTCCGTTATCACTGTATATTATCTTGGGATGCCCTCTACGGGATACGAGTCTTCTCAGTGCAAATAAGAAAACCTTTGTGGACGAAGACTCAATTAATTCCAAATGTATGCAACGATACACATCACAGGTGAACAGAACTATCCAGACCTTTTTGCCACCCTTTAACACTAAAGGTCCAGCGAGAGCTACTCCTGTTACCTCAAAGACAGCAGCTTCTCTCACCCTATCTTCTGAAAGTGGTACTGGTGCTCTCACAATCCCCTGTGCTCCATGTCTTCTGCAAAGTATGCAATGTGCAATAACATTTTCACGGTTCTCCTCCCTTTCAATAGCCAGAATTTTTTTTTCAGGCTTGTGAGTATGGTTCCAACTCCTGCATGACCCAGTGACATATGTTCTTCTAGGGTGATTAGTTCATTCAGTTTATGTTTGCTTGGAAGTAACATTGGGTGTTGAAAACCTTCATCTGTACGTTCAGTTATCTTTGTTCTAACTCTGAGGATATGCTGCTTATCCTTTACAATGTTAATATAGATTTCAAATCAACTTGTCTTTTTACAGTGAAAATGTCGTGCTGAAGATGGTTCAGCAAGATGTTTTCACTGTAAAAAGACAAATTGATTTGAAATCTATATTAACATTCGTAGCTTCTCAGCCTGATCCAGTTCTTCTACACTCAGGTCATTACTGGCTCTTGAATGTGTCTGCCTGACATTTTTCACGAACCTTAAGATCCATGCAACCATCCTCAGTATCTTCGAATACCTTGAAAAATATGTGCAATACCAAGGCACTTCATCTGCAACATCAACTAGTGTCATTATCACTCTCAACTTTCTTTCTTGATTTACTTCTTCATTCATTAAATTGTCTGAGGCCAATCACCTTATTCCTTCTTCAACAAACAGGCCCTTCCCACCATCTGTAAGACAACAACTTTCGCATGGAGCATCCACGTGATGGCAAGTCTGCTGGATTCTCTTGACTTGGAACATGATGCCAAGCTTCGTGTTCAGTCAAAAGACGAATTTCCTTTACTCTGTTGCCAACGAAAGTTCCCCAATATTCTCCACTTTGAATCCAACACAGTGCAGTTGTTGAGTCTGTCCAGTAATATTCTCGCTTGATCTCAACATTAATAATATTCTTTACAGAACTAGCTTGGCAGGCTCAAATACAGCATGCTAAAAGCTTGAGTCCGGGTATCATTAGTTTTTTCAAAGGAGCAACTCTTGATTTGCTCTGAAGCAATCATGCACAGATCTGCAGCTGCATAAGCTACCTTTGAAGCATTACAAAACACATATAACTCATTAGTTTTTGCATTTTGAAGATTCACATATCTCAGAATTTTCACTTCACTCAGTAGAGGTAATTCATCCAGCCACTTCTGAAATTTTTTCTCAATATCTTTAGGTACCTCTGCATCCCAACCGGCCTTACTCTTCCAACATTCTTGTAGCAAAATTTTGGGATACAAAGTGAAGAAACAGCTGAAATCAATAGGATCAAAAACTTGTGAGACAGAAAACATTTTTCTTTGTATCATAACTTCTTTCGATGGGAAACCAGTATCTAGTGTATCACAAAACAGAACATTATCTTGTTTATCCCATTTCAACCCAAGAAGTGATGTGTGTTTAGGCATTTTTTCCGACCATTTTGGTGTATTCCCAGTTTCTCAAATAAAATTTTGCATCTTCCAATAACCCTTTGATTATTTTACAAAGTTATGTAACTCTTCAGTGCCACTGCGAAGATGATGATCAAGCACTGCACCAAGAAGAAATGGACTACATTTCACTCCGAACACAGCCCTGCAATGTCTGAAAATGTTCATCTTCTTCTTCTCATAATTCTCTTACCACAGGAAACGTAAATAGTCTCTACGCTTCTTCTATGGAAATTTGTAAAAAGGCTTGCTTGATATTGGAAACAATCCCAATTTTATTCTCGCAGAATTTGAGCAACAGTGTAGCAATTGACTAACAAATTGGGTCCTTTTGCCAAACAATCAGTGACTGATGATGTTCCTTATGACGTGCATGATGCATCGAAAACTGGTCTAACTGGTGTAGTTGCACTATCCTTGAAGACAGCCCTGGGGGGTAAATAGTGGCAATAAAGGGCATTAACCCTGTCGTCTGGTACTTCTTCAATTATGCCTTCCTTCCTCCAACATTTCAACACTGCATTATAGTTTCTCAATTTGGATGTGTTTAATATTTTCTCTGTAATATCCTTGTTGACAGGTAAATCGTCCTGGTTTTCCTTCCACGGGAGTTTCACTTTGTACCATCCCTTGGAGTTTACCTTGAGGTTTCTTCTGAAATAGTGCAAAACAATGACCTCTTCTTCACTTCGTTTTAAATCTTCTTTTGGATCTGAAATTCCTAAGACTTCATGTATCTGAAATTCCTAAGACTTCATGTATCTAAAATTCTTAAGACTTCATGTATCTGAAATTCCTAAGACTTCATGTTTCCACAGGTCTTCAATGCTAGGCATATGGGTAAGTAGGGTTGTCAACATTGACCAACTACTCTCTTTCAGTTCACCATCAATTTTTCCCTTCCTTACCCATCCAAGGTACGTGTGTACAGCAACCAGACCAGTTGAAAAATTCATCATCTTGCCTGAATATAACACCCTAGCAAAATCAGCTCCTAGGAGAAGTTATATCAGTGGTTCATCGTCTCCGACATCACTGAGATGAATATTCCCCATCTTCAACTCTCTGACATGTGGGCTAGACTTGCCAATTCTGATTATGTTTCCACAGATAATTGGTTGGTACAGCACTTCAATGTTACAGGAATAGTTTTCCCTTAAATTCTTCACTAGGATATTGTAACATTTGTATTTCATGCTCTGTGATGTGGTTCTGCCAAACAAGCATGGGCAAGACATTGAGATCTTATTGCTGTGTAGCCCCTTTCTTTTGCAGTGTCTGCTAGAATATACTAGCTTTGTGAGCCACAATCAATGATTGCTCTAACAACCTTTGTCCTGTTAGACGTTGCAAGCTTGACCTGTTAGACGTTGCAAGCTTGATCTGTAAAGTTTGAAACAAACATTTCCCTTCTGGCACTGGCTTAATAGTGTAGAACTTCCCTTTTCATCACCAGATTTTTTAACTTCGTTAATCTTTAGTTTCTCTTGTTTTGATGAGAAATCTGGACACAGTGCCTCTTACCACAAAGTAAACATTTTTACACTGGCCTTGCATTCCCTTGCCCAGTGCCCTGGTTTAAAGCAGACAAAACATCTCGAATTTTTCAAAATTTCTTGTTTCTTTCCAAGTGACATCTTTTGTGCTTGGAAGCATTCCTTAGACTCGTGTGTCTCTTCATAGAACACACAGTTCAACTTATGTTTGTTTGTAACTTCTCCAGAAAACAGTTCACTTGCTGTGGCTATACTCTTGAGTCCTTTTTTCTTCTGTCATGGCCGTCGATTCCTTCATGTGGCTGAAATCCAGTTTTTGCTAAACAAATACATTCTTCTTCTTCTACTTCACCCTTCAGGAAGGACAGTAACGGTTTTAACTCCCTGCTATGAGCATTATCCTCATCATCTTCACCATAATTGTTTGGCGGACTCCTCAGCCAAACTCTCAATATTCCTTCGGGAATGTATGATTCGACCAAGGGAAATAACATAGCTGCATATTTATCTGATGTCATTCCGATTGACTCTAGTGATCTTAGATGCGACTCCAACTTGTCATGCAGATGAACAGTCTACCCTTTTTTTGGCTATTTCTAGCATTATCAATAACTAACCTCAACAGTTCTCTTACATAAAATTCAATAAGAAGTTCCTCATGACCAAATTTGTCCTTTAAGCACGCTATAACTTTAGGATAATTTAATGCTGTAGGGGGAAAACCTTCCACAATTTCTCTTGCCCTCGTTCCTTCTAAAGTAGCTTGTATGAGATACTGGAATTTATCTTCGGCTTCTATCTCCTTATCTTCATCAATGTGCTTAAACTGGCTCCAAAAACTTAACCAATCTTTGACATCACCCTTAAATTTCTTCAGTTTTATATTAAATAATTTTAGTTTCTTCCGTGAAGTTGGTGATGAACTCATTAATGAAGCTGGATTACGAGAATTTAATTTGCACAGAAACAATTCTACTTCTACTCTGGCACTATCTAGTTTCTCTTTGTATTGCTGAACAGTCATGTACTCTTCGTCATAGTCTGCTTCAGTTTGATCGCCAGCTTGTAGCAGGACCACAGAAATTTCCTCGTATATAGAAAACAGTTCTCCGCCTAACCTTTCTGAAGTAACGACTTTTGTTTTGACTTCACTTTCTGTAGAATCATTTCACAACAGACCACAACAGACAAGGCATGCTTTGGTTTTCTTTTCCATAACAACTTATCCATGGCTTCACTTTCAGCGATACAATGGAAATTATACACCGTACCTTAATACACATCTACTGTTAAATCACGCCAGGGTCACCAAATGTTGAGTACCACAGAGAATTACGAATCTTCTGTTCCTACTCCATTTATTTCTAGAATTGCTGAAGACCTACATTATGAAAATTTCTTCAACAATTTTTACACGTACACAATAAAACTTCCACACTAGTCATAACATTGCTTCTAGAGTCGTAGAAGTCCTAGCCAAAGACAACACACACTCTGCGAATACAAGTAAGAACAGAAAAAAATGGTTTCCATAGAGCACTAAGTCTCAGAATCACTGGGTCACAAACATTAAACTCAGTCTCAAAACTGTTGTTCTTAACACACTGTAACCAAGTATGCATAGCCAGCCTTGTCACAAATAATTTGTAAACTACTGTAATTGCAGCAGCAGCAACAATAGTATTAGTGTGGCTGAGCAGAAGCAAGAACACTGCTACTAGCCAACCTGCCTACAATTTTTTTCTGAGCTAAATGAGCAAACTGACCTGCAGTTGTCAAAATTGTAGTCCTGGAAAACAGGTCATTTATGTTCTTTGTGTGTTGTTTGAGTACAGCTGTGCTGTTTGAGTACAGCTGTGCTGTTCTCTGCATTTTTTATATAAAGCTTTAATATGTAGATGTTATAGTGTATTTTTTCATTAAATGTCTAGGAAAGTTAACTTTCTTGTAACAAATTTGTGAATGTCTTTATTTGCAGACCCAAATGACTCTCTGTGAGTAGTGGCAGGGGCCAGCCCTGAGTCTGCCACTTTGCACATTGTTCACACTTTAGCTCATGCTCCTCACTGAAGCAGGCCCGAGGTTTCCTCATGGCCCATCACTTGCCAGTCAGCTATTTGCAGATATGTACTTATGGTGTACCGAGCAGCATTACAGAGTGGTTTACAAGCCTATACTTTAAGGAACTGTGCAAGTAAAAGAAGTGTATCTAGCATTACATATGCCCTGTGCATTTGTTAGCGGTTATTACCAGTGATGGTACATAGTGAAGCAGTTTGCTACTCCATTTCTAGTAACCCAGTTGGTACATTGTACATATATCTTTTTTTATTTTTATAAGTACCATCAATGGGGGATACTTTGATCAATTTTGTTATTAAACTGAAAATAATTATAAATGTATATTGAAGTAACGTGAAACCAAATACTATTGCACATTTGGGGCTGACACTTAATCTAAAAGTTAACATAATTATTTATCCATTATTTTAATAGGTATTAGATGGAGATTTTTTAATAAGGGGTCAATGTTATCCCCTTAGGGGCAACTTTGACCACTCATTAAAATGCCAAATATTAAAGTGTTCCTGGTCAATGTATCCACATCAGGAGGTTTCAATAACCATCACAATAACAAAAATTACCTAGTAAAATTTATTTAAGACACTAATGTTGTCAGCAGTGGTATTTTACTGTTTTTCATTTAAAATATACGTAATAAAATAAACTAAAATTATTTGCGCACTACAAACATTCCAAGATGTCATGCCACATTAATTTAATTGTTGGTCAAAGGTAACCAAATAGTCTAAGTATCCTCATTTGACGGTACTCTGTTCACTTCTCAGATACACTGGCGGAAAATGAAAAATGAACACCACTGAAGCGGTGATGTAGATACACTGTATGCACACTGATCGAGGTCAGTACATGCAATGATTAACAGTGCTGTGCTCTGGACAGAGTAAGAACCAGTAAACTCCTGCTTAATTGTGCTTTGCTTAGCTGGTTTTCAGCTTATCCGTGCGGCGGTCAGGGAATGCTGTAAAGTGTGTTGTTTAACAAGCAGCGTGAGCTGATGTTTATCTCTTTAAACTGTCAGACCGTCACAGAGACCTGCGTGAGACATCCATTTCCGTACACTGAAGTGTGTCGGACTGACTCATCTTGGACCATGTCTGAAATGACAGATTTTGTTGACAAAATGATCACGTGACCCGATTTTATCACATGACCCGATTTTGTTTACAAAAATGGTGACGTATTTGGTAATTTGCTGTTTTATATTTTCTATCTAGCAGTGGATGTTAGCAAAAAATACAAAATGAACACATGCACGAATGTTTTATAAAACAAATAATTGTTTATAAAAGACACTAACTTAGGCATGTTTTAAAAAGCAGGTAACTGTTGTGCTTTGTTTATATATTTTGCAACAAATTTTTTTGAAGTCTTTATTGCATAACTTATTATGTTCTTATTTATTAATGTATGCACAGCATTCCGATGATGAGTGTAGAAATATTACGCCCATTTTAACCATTAAATTGAGATATAAATGTTTTTCACTGTTAATGTAAAAATGTGTCATCACAAGTGCTAAACAAGTGACTGTTGACAACTTCCGAAGTGAAACATATGAAATGATATATTACAAAATAACGAATTTGTCATTTCGGTTTCAGACACGGCCTCAGTTACCACCCCCCCCCCCCCCCCCCTCCTTCTGGCACGCCTTCACGACAGAAACACATCTTGCTAGTTATCGATCGCTGGGCCGGGGTCATTGTTCACTCTTTTTCGCAATGTAAAATATAGCGTAATAGGACAGTTTAAACTATCGTGGAAAAGTTAGAAATAAAACCATCTGAGCATGGGGTGTTATAAACAAAAACATCAATTCTGGTGCCAAACAAAAGAAAATTGATGCCTATTTTCAAGAAAGGCACGGTTTAACTTTTCTTACATTTTTTCATATTAAATGTTTAAATGTTAACAAAAAAACTATTCATTTCCGAGATTTTAAACTTCTGTATATGTTTGTAAGTCGTTAAAATTTTAATAAATTTTTGTATTATAGGGTTATTTTTTAAATGGGGATTGTACTTTATTGTTTAAATGCTGGTGGCTCGCCTAGCGCCGGCATAAGGCTGTGTGTACTCGATGCGCAGTGAATTAACTACTCTCGGTGCAACATAAATATCAGTTAAAGTATCATGTACTTAAATCCTGCACATACAGTGCGTGATTTGTGTTTTATTTGAAATGTATAATATTTACTGTTTTTATCACAATTTTCAGAGCCAATATCACTGTTCCATTAATAGTCAAAATGTGTAAATTCTATTATCCGGGTTTTTTAATACAAATTTGCTTATTCATATTTTCTCTGGCCCCGATTAACACGGTTAATCGGAAGTTTACTGTACTAGGTATAACACCACTGAGCCCAATATAACTATAGTTGACTCGTTGAAAGAGTACCTAGTTTGTTGTTTCAAGCATCAGCATGTGTGTAGTAAGCATTGTAAACATGCTACGAGGGCATAGACGACTATACTTTGTGCAATTAAAGGACTCTGAACGAGGTCGTATTGTGGGCCTGAGGGAGGCTAGATCATCTCGTCAACCTTGTTTTGGACGGCAGTAGCATACTGATTCTCTGAGAAAGTTGCGTTTGAAATAGTTATCTTTAAAATTGGTGCAATGAGAAGGAATTTCATTTAACATTGATTTCCCATTGGAAGTTTACAGCTGTCAGCTTGGGAGGCAGGGCTGTTAAGGGTCATTATTATGTGGGCTGTGATGGAAATATCTAAAAAAAATTCAACAGAATTACCTAGTATGGAAACAAATTAAAAATTTTACTGCATGGATGATTTGTGTCCACAATTCTACTTACAAGTTGAATTGTGTAAATATTCTTATTTTGACCAAGTCTGTGCAATAATTGAAGGCATTTTTTCTAAGTGAAGGTGTGCAATTATTTACTATAAATAATTTGCACCTTTTACCATGTGATATTTTAAAGGCGACTGTAAATAATACTTAGGTAAAGTAATGTTATTGTTTTAAAATGGTTACTTGATGCTTAATAAACAAGAAGCATCTTTTGGAATGTACTAGTAATATTATGTCTAGTTAATTCTTGTTTCAACTTGACATGTAGTTAACCTAAACTGCCACATGTGTACGCAAGTTTATACTGTACTGCCAAATGCAGTGGGCCTCGGTGCTTGTGCAGTTAATGCACTAGCCGCCACTACATCTAGGTTTGATCATGGGAAATCTATCTCTGCAAGAGTGTTTCTTACTCAGGGGGCTCCTATTTCCCACACCATTGTATTCTGCTGTATCTCCACCATGGCTGTCATCTTGATACATAATTTTATGAGATGCCACCCTTCCATCAGGATCTGTTGTTTTAAGAAGCAACAATCTGGCAGAGGTCAAGTTGGCCACTGGTTACCTAGGGTTGCAAACTGTCCCAAATTGTATGGGATTTTCTGTATCCTGGGGCAAAAAGAATGATCCTGTATGGAAATAAGACAATGTTAATGTCCAGTATCTCAGACGTCTTAAAAAATAAACTTCATATTATTAAATAGTGTCATTAATTTACCACTTCCTCTTTTGCTCTGACTGTGGCCAGAGATATTTACAGTTGACATAGGCAGGTGGCCTTTGTCTTCTAGTGCATTCATGGAAGTAGTTCTTGCTTAGATGTGTACAGTACAGTATCTGTTCTTCCCATTGTGTGTTGGTGTCATCTATAAAACCAATTAAATCATTAATTAAAATCACTCGATTATGACTATATTTTGTTGTATATGTTTGGAGAAAATATTGACTGATGTATAATACTGACTTTTGTACATTTTTAGAATACATTTAAAAAAATTTATTTTTTGTTAACAATTTCTCTTGATCATGTCATTGGGATCAAATGTCATGTGATGTATTGTTGGATGTATCCCTTATGGAAAATCTGAAGAAAGTTAGTAACCTTGGCTTTGTGCCTCACAATTTTGCTTTTCACAGAGATACAATAAATGTGGATTCTGACACAATTAGACATTACTATTATAAAAGTGGCCATGATGATAATTTTGACTGCCAAGTGTAGGTATTGAAGAATTTTGATGATATTTTATTTTTGTGTACAACAATGTCGCCACACTGTCTTTTTTTGCAGGAAGTATTATAATAAAGTTGGCGTTAACTATCTTGCAAATCTCATGTAAATGTGCAACTGAAGTTAATAGCTGGGTTTTTTTTTTTTTTTTTTTATTTATTTATTTATAAAAAAAGCAGTACATCTGTAGTATGGTCATGGATTACATACCTATTGTGACCCAATACTAAAAATGCTTCTTGTTCATATTTTAGCATTGTCTCTTCTCCTTCAGGTAGTCCTGTCAAGAAACCATTCAGTTTTGGATCAAATCTCCCACTTGAGATTATTAACAGTAAATCAGCCTTAATTATTGAACCCTTTTAAATGGGATAAAATACAATCTGCATATAGAAGTGTATACTCATACATTTTCTACCAGTGTCAAATGTCTTAGCAAACTGCTTCACACTTATTCACTAGTTGTAAGAAGTTAAATATTGGAATACCAGGCTGCAGCTCATGAACAATGTATGACTGAATATTCTTACACCAATGCAAAAAAAATTTAAGGTCAAAGCATCTGGATGAAAGTAGTTGTATAGGGATTAGTACAATCAAAGTGCTCTAGGCAGACTAAAATAAATCAGTGCTTAATATTACTTGCTTCTGGAAGAAAGTTGTACAGTTTTAAATTGAATGAAGATGTTGAATTACTGTTATCCTTGAATTACTGAAGTTGTCAAGGATGATTCTTATATCTACATATATTTTGTGATAGACTTTACAATAGTTTCTTATTTACCTCACAGCAATGTTGCATTGTGTTAGATGTAGTTTCATGAACTGTGCAATATGCATGTGTTGGCTGGCTCAAGCATCTGTTAATTATAGTTTTCAGGGGCATTAGAAAATTATAAGAACAGTGGCAGACAGTTATGTACAAAAGTTCCTATTGCCATAAATTGTGCCATTTTTTTTTTAAATTTCTTAATCATCTGTTTATGTAATACTATTACTGTATACATATATTTTGAGGGAAACACAATTTTTTCTCTGTTCAGGTTTACCAATAATGAAAGCGTAAATGTGAAAATACAAGTGAGAGAGAGAGACTGCATAAGTAAGTTTGTTTGCTGATAATAAACAATTCTTAAATAATTTTTGGTCTGACTGAGTAGGAGTGCTTTAGTATATAGGATGACTTACAAGTAGTGATTCCAAAAATTGTTGGAAAAAAACTAGGTAAACTTGCATATTTCCATATAAAATAAAATCAATGTTTTGGATATTGATAATGCACTTTGAATTAACTTGTTGACAGTTGTATGTTGCAAAATGGTATGTACTTGTGAAGTTTTGCTGGAATGATATATAGTGTTTAGGGCCTATTTCAACATGATTAATGTTGGTTGTAATGTTTGTAGAAATTCAAATTTAAAGCAACATGTTAGTTTTATTGAGCAGATCTGAGTATTCATAAAACATAGATGCAATTTATGAAGGTAACTCTTAGTGTTAAGTGGAAGTTGAGTTACCATGAAAACTAATTTCCATTTAATTTTCGAGAGTTTTGTAATTTTAAAAGTGATATTTTTTATTTTAAATTTTTTCAAGCTGTAATGTTGCATTCTTGTTTGCCTATTATTAAATAATTCTCAGTATCAAAGTAAATGTACACAATATTAATGTTTCACTTTATATGATTTTCTGTAAAAATTACTAAGAATTTTGGATCTTTCGCAAGATAAAAAACATGGCTGGGAAACAGTTTCCATCAACACCAACTTAAATTATTCAGATGTATAAAATTTACCTGTGAAAATGTTTTTATTGTATCGCTGTGAAGTGTTTATTAAAATTAGTTTGGTGTGTTAGCATTGTACTAACATACTTACATCAGTAATATGAACACAGTATGTTGGAAAAATTGTTTTCCCATAATTCTGCAGAATTCTGAATGGGTTTAGCAGTACCTGTACAGCAGTTGTGGTTATCTTTTTGATTGGTAAAATAAAGTGTTGTGCACATAATATAATTTTTTTTAAATTTTGTCATTTTGAATTTGAGACAGGACTTCTCTTTTTTTTTTTTTTTCAACAGTTGTTTGATGCAGCCGATACCAATCTTCTCTACAAAACAAAATTACGTCGTAATATTTTGGGGCAATATTGTGTAATGAAAAAGCATAATACATTCCCTACTTATCAATACCCCAAAGATGTTTTGCTAATAGCTAAGGATGGGGCTGAAACAGCATGAAAATTTCCTCTGTAAACCAATGCATGAATAGCGGTCAGCTGGGGTCATGTACGAAAATGAATTTTGCACACTCACACACTATGTCAGGCGGTTGCATAGTGGCGGCTGATAGCCAGTGCTTCATGTGAACTGGAGTCCAAGATGTGACATTACGAACTCTAGCATCATGGTACACCAGAGTGATCGGCACTGTGTTTCTT
Source organism: Dryococelus australis (assembly GCA_029891345.1). Lineage (NCBI taxonomy): Eukaryota > Metazoa > Arthropoda > Insecta > Phasmatodea > Phasmatidae > Dryococelus > Dryococelus australis. The sequence goes on from CM056994.1 coordinate 282,685,780, forward strand.
AGCAACATTGCACAATTGCAGTTTTCAAGACTCGGGAAAACAAAAAGTGACCAAATTACTTTTATTTGACTTCTGCATAAGCCCTCTTGTGTATCCAGTCTCATTATTGGCTATTAGTTTAAAGAACCAAAATAATTTTTAATCCTGTGTTGTCAAATCCCCTATGTGGGAGGGGAAAAGGGGTGAATTTATCCTTTGTAAGCCAGGGATAAAGCAATTTTCAATTCATAAATGGTTCCTGAACTTCATGGCATGACTAGCAGTAAGCACTTTTTCTGGGCAGACCCTTCTGGTCGTCACCATTTTGGGTCATGTTGTAACAAAACCGGTTTTGTAAAAAAAAAAATTAAAAATTGCTTGCTAATACACTATGGGCTGTTCATGAAAAAATGAGCACTTTAGAAAAGAACCTTAGAAAAAAGTCACTGCCCCTACATGCATATATTTTAATGGGCGCACTGAGTGACATTCGCCTAATAAAGTTTGCAACAATTGATGGGAAGTAGTTCCATATCTTAATGTCGAATAAAAAGTGTTCGGTAACTATTTGTGAAAACTTAAAATTATTTCTTAAGCTTTATGTTTTTTGAATGCTTCGAAGTGTAAAAATTTGTAGATTTGTAAAGTATTTACTTTATTAATAATTTCAGTTTCATTTGACTGACACATGAATAACGTGTGGGGCCCACCACAGTGTTAATTTTACATAAGGCGGAACAATATACAACGTGCATGCAAGTAGATCTTAAGCAGGGCATTCAAAAGTGCTCATTTTACTGTGAACAGCCTATAAGTAAATTCCTTTTGGTGGTTCAGAGGTCTAGTAGTTTCCTTTCTAAATTGAGTTCTTTCTAGTGAGTCGAGATTTTTAATTTTTAAAAATAATCAGTTTGCCACTATAACTCGCTGTATGAATAAGTTAAGACATCACAATGAGAATTTCATTTTTTCATCGCCCTCGCTATCCTGCACAAGAGGCAGACCAATGCTGCTCGCTCGTGCAGTGTGTGGCTGGTGCATGGATCCTGATGTCGTTCATACAGAATGGGTCAATGATCCGTTCCATGACCCAAACAACTCGCCTCACCAAGAGTAAACTAGTGCCTAGGGGTTTATTTTGTAAAGGGTTGTGATCCCCCAAAAGAAGAGTCTAACATAAACTCGGGCTAATATTATCTCCCGTTTGCTTTCCCCATGTGATATTTTATTAAAGAGTGCCCGGCCACTGGCCTTGGTGGTGAAAAGAACCTACAATTGGTAACGCGTTAAAATCACAACATAATTTTTAAGTGTATTTACTGTTAAGGTGTTGGAGACATTTTTGTTGTACTTCTTTCGTAAAACGTGAGCTGTGAGAGGGATGCACCACGTAACTGTCAATCAACTGCTGCCCTGAGAACCAGTGTTCACATGCTCATCCGTGTCGTAGATGAGCTGGTGCTCTACCAGAATTTTCAACTGTTCAGTAATATCTAGTCATGTATTTGGGTTTCTCCCAAATCTGGCATCTCTCGCCACTCGCAAGCTACCAAGCCACGTTATATGGCACCACAACTAGTGTGGCGACTTTCAATTAAATGGTGCTTCGAACACTTCGAAACATAACATTAGCCATGTTAAATGGCTGACACAACCTGTGGCGACTGCCATAATATGTCGTTTGGTAATTTTCGGACAGAAAGCGTGGTGCAACGAACATTTCAACTTGTTTATGGCACTGCAGAATGAACATGCGACGAAAATTTCTTGTTCCGGAACTTGCCGTTGTGTGGAAAAATCACGTGGAACTGTGAAAATGGCAACCATCTTGTGCACTTACTGAAGCCTCATTGTTCGGAGAGCATGGAGATACCCATGACGTCACGTGCTTCATGGAGTTTCTAATGACATCATCGTGCACCTGCAGCATGTGCGTGCATATTCCAGACTGGCCGCGCGTTGACCACCGCACCTCCCCCAGGCCAAGTGACAGCTCTTACATGTGCGTGGGCTACGAAAACCCGTGACCGCGGAGTCTATGACGACGCTGCCAAGATGTGTGTGCAACAACTGCTTTACTTATCTCCGGCGCATCCTGCAACCTGCGAGCATCCATCTGCCACTGCCGCAATGACGAGAGGATATATGCTTTTCGTCTGCCGCCTGTCTGCGACCGCCAAGGTAACACCTGTCCATGACATTTGAGCTACGTCACAACAGTTACACCAAAGCACAAAGGTTAGTCACAGCCTGTTCTGTCTGCTAGTATCTAGTTATCATGTCATCTCGCTCGCAACATTGTCCAATGTTACATCGTTCTTTGTTCACGTTGATATGTGCTCCCTATCTTGGTGGTAGTGGTTAAGGCTTTGACCGCCCTCCCGAGTTCGTCAAGTAGTCCTACTGCGGCGTGTTTGTTATTATTCTGGCCCGATGGTTCGTGGTAGGTCCTGGGTGGGGCCGCTTAGTGGGAGGATACCGTCGGAGGAGATGGGAGTCAAACCCCAGAAGTGAGTCAAACCATGATTATTTTCCTTCCGGGGAGATCAATCTTCCTCACTACAAGGGCTGCCAAGATGCGGGATGCCAGCTGTCCCGGGGGTGTATGAGTGGTCATAGGAGTTTAAACGATGGTGATGGTAGGGGTGGGTGATCTGGCTAAAGGGATTGGCACTATCCTCAGTGGCCTCGTAGGTTGGCGTGTAGGAATGTAGTTTGCCGGGGAAGAAACTGCTCGAGACTTGACGACGACCTTCAGCGGTAGTCGAACCCGGATAGTCTTCCCCAAAGCCAACTTTATCAGACACAAATTGGGAGGGTCCTCCTTCAGGGTTACCTTATGTGGGATTACTATGGCGACGGACTGTGGGGTCTTCGGCTGAGGGGGATGTGTAGGTTCCAGTTCTGAATCCAGCCAACAAACACCTAGTAAAGCATCTAGTTTTGAAGTGTGCTCATGTGGTATGAAAGGTGAAATTGGTCTGGGAGTGCAGTCGAGTTGTGCAGGTTGACATGTGGCATCACTTATGACTTCAGTGTTTACTTCAGAATTAATTTGTCATTGTAAGGCATGCCGTTCTTGGTGCCGTGTATGGCTCTTAATACCACCCTTCTAATTGTGCATTGGTACAGCCTTCTGACCTTTTCGCAGACATGCAGTCCTGGGAGTGTGTCTTATGCAGTCACACCCAAGCCCTGACGTATAGTCAGGCAGTACGGCATTAGGATGCCACCGAGGGTAGACGAGGGAGCATCGGAAACCCAGAAGCAGCAGCATGTCTTTTCGGACTTAAAGCATTCTGCAAGCTCCGTCTCCTGTAGAGTTCGGCATGCCTCATGACTAGTCCTTAGCGGGTTTTCCATTGCACAGGTTTCACTCACACAAACAATTAATAAGGTACATGAACTGGGATCTAATATAAAAATTACGGTAGGCAACAATTAAAATTTACATAATATTTATTGCGATATTGGGAAAGTGGGAAAATCCCAGTTAGAGTATAAACTAGCTAAAAAATTAATGAATACTTTATGCAGTGAAACAGGTGGTGAGCCTGGCAAATATAAAAAAAGTAAATTTACATTAATTCTACGTAAGTTCACGCTTTTTACAGCATCTTCCTCAATTAAGGGGTTTGTCCAGAAGGGCAATAACGTCGCGACGACCTGCTACGGCGGAGTCAAGGAATCTGACTGGGGTAACAGGGTTGCAGGGTATAGGGCATCGGGTTACCTCTGGAGTTCAGCCGTCCTTACGGTCTGCTAGTGTGGATGAGCCTTCACAAGCTGCAGGAATTGCGCAGCCTTCACAAGCCACTGGAAAGGTGCTGCCTTCTCAAGCTGCTGGACTGGTGCTGCCTTCTCAAGCTGCAGGAGGTTGGAGCCGTTTGCAGGCTGAGGAGAGGAGAGAGGTCTTCGCAGACCAGGGAGTGCTCAGTGACTTACACTGCTGGTGAGCCTGGCATCTCTGTCTGGGGGTGTTCTTGGACTTCCTTATACAGTGGAAAACCCAGTGATCAGTAATCTTCCGGGGGTGTGGGGTATTGTTTCCTATAATCACAGGGGTTGGTTTATCAGGGTTGCAGCAGCGCCGCTCATTTCTTATCTCCCTGTGTGGAGGCGACGACAAATTTAAACACCTCATCTCGAGGCTGGCGGGATGTGATATCACAGGGCAGCTGAGGTGCTGCTATCTCGTGTTGTTGCGGGATCTTCTTCCCCAAATAATCTCAGGGTAGTGGTCCATCAAAAATATTTTATTTATTCGAAAGGGTGGCAATCACATGCCGGGTTCTGGGTGTGTCGTACATTTAATAATTAATCACGTTAATTGTCTTTACGTCCGAGGCTGTCCAACGGGTGAAGTCCTTTTGATCGGCATGTGAAAGTACTTCTGCCACTGTTCATGACATGCCCCGAGCTCTATGCCCTGTGTTATTGTTATGTTACATGTCTCATACACGCTCAAATTGTGTACATTCACTTGCCAGTCTATTTGTTCCCACTGCTAGTGCCAACCATGCATCAGTGTGTTTTTGTAAACATTGTACTCCTGCCATGCAACTTCGCAAGTGCTACACATCCGGCATTAATTCATTAGGGTACGAGATTTAATAGGTGGTTAGGACCCCCCCCCCCTCCCCCTCCTTCTGCGCCCGACATAACCTCGTAAATATGTTAGCATCATTCTCTCATTCATAGGGGTTCGGGAATCAAGAGCTAATCAGTGGGTTGACAGTCCCCCCTTTTGCTCGTGAAGTGGGTTTCCGAGAGTTAATTGGTGAGTGTAGCCAGCTTCCCTATGCACCCATCATTTTCTTCATCGCCATGACATTCAGTCTAAAATCTGCAAGTTTTTACCAGTTGAGATTCGCACCCCCCACATCTGCCTGCGGTCTGCAGGTTCTTATATCCAGTGTATGATTCGGTGATTGTTTCACAGCCTGACAGAACACTGTGATGTTTGCTGTATTGTCTACCAGTTTGTTTATTTTTTCGTTGCCAGGGCTTGTTTACATGTCAGTGCTCACTCCTGTTCAGCTGTTGTTTACATGTGTCTACATCATTATTTTTTCCTGTACATCTCATCATGTAAACTCTCCTTAGCGTTGCCTACTTATTTATTGTGTCTACTTGTGCTGTTTATATTTTCATCGCTAGGGTCTGTTTACTTGCCAGTGTTCAGTGCTCACTCCTGTTCAGCTGTTGTTTACATTCCCCTGTCTCTTGTTGTTTACATGTATTCTGCAATGTGTAAATTCCTCAGTTGTCTACTTGTTCGAGCTGTTCTGTTGTATACTTGTCTACTTATTTGTTTACGCATCATCACCAGGATTTATTGACATTCCAGTCTTATCAACTGTTGTTTGCATCCTCCTGTGCCTCATCGCTCACATGAATGCCCCATTGTTTAGGTGTCCTTTTACAGCATGTAAACTCTTGTCTTGTTTATATCTACAAAGTGCCATTAATGTGATGCGTGCCCAGTTAGACTGACAGACACGTTGGTCAAGGATTTTTCCGCTAGACCAAAAGCGGGGTGATTGGCTCGGATTTCATGGCGGGGGGGGGAGTGTTAGTTACAACTTACTTATGCTGTCATCTTGGATGTTGTGGTTGATCCGGATTTCACCCAGTAATGGCGAGCTCGATTCACTCCGAAACGGCGATTCCAGTTGTAGGCTTCATGGCTCCAGAAGTTGGGATTTTCCCAGCCATACCCTGTCTCAGCACGGTTTAACTCCTCTCTTACCACAGGGTGGCACGAAGGATGAATGCGCAAGCAAGGCGATAAAAGTACTAAGAATCTGTGTAGAACTTGAGGGAAAATTGTCACAGCTGTTATTGACACTGCCGCCAGTCAGAATTTTGTACGCGAAGGATTGATACAAGCTATAACAACTAGAGTGCCATCGTGACATTTGAAATTCGCTACCACACACCAACAGGGAGAAGCGAAAAGTGTTATGTACGTAATGGTAGGGATCCGAGAGCTGCATACCAAGTGCGATGTTTACATTGTGCCGGACTTTGTGAAGAAGTGATATTGGGACTGCCATAGCTTATTGACAACCAAGCTGTGATAGAACCTCATCTGAATCGTCTGCACGTGGGGACACGTGGCAGATGGATTGTTTACACTGTGGGAGCAACACCATCAACAACAACTACTGCTGTGCCACTTGCTGACTTCGAGCACGAGGTGCCAGCTACACATCAGCAACGTCTGCAACATCTGCTGGACCAGTATGCCAGTGTGTTCCACACTGAGGGGAAGCTGCAGTGCACAGACATCGTGGAGCATGCAATCATCACAACACACGAGAACTCGGTGTACTCCAAGCCACGAGACCCAGGTATTTTTTTCGCAATGTCATCAACCAGCAGGTATGTGAGATACTCAATGATAACGTTATTGCACCTACACAAAGTCTCTATAATTCAGGTATTACCCTTGCTCCAAAGAAAGATGGTGAATGGCGATTCTGTGTAGACTTCCGCCCCCTTAACAAAATAACAGTAAACATGCCGCCACCAGTCATAAACATGAAAGACACTTTGTCAACATTAGGACCAACTTTAGTATTCACAGCACTTGATTTAAAGACTGGATATTGGCAAGTGCCTATCTGCCCAAAGGACAGAAAGAAAACAGCATTTACTACCCCAGATGGACGTAGATTTCAATTTGTAGCTATGCCATTTGGTTTAAAATGTGCCCCTGCAACCTTTCAAAAGTTAATTGTTAATGTATTGGATTGATTCATTGCAGACTTTGCAATGGCGTATTTGGATGATGTACTTGTTTGGTCTAACAGCTGGGAAGAGCACTTGCACCATTTCAGCCTTGTGTTTGAACCGCTCGAACGTAATAAACTTACGTGCAAAGTGGAAAAGTGTAAGTTGGGTATGAGTAGAATGGAGTTCCTGGGACATTATGTAACAGCAAATGGACACGAACCAGAACAACAACACATACGGGACATTCAAAATGAACCCACATCCAGATGACATAAACAAGTCAGGAAGTTTTTTAGCTCAATTAATTGGTTAAGGGAAGTTGTCCCAAACATTTCCATAATCACTACACCGTTAACTGCTTTGTTGTGTGAGAAACGTAAATTTGTCTGGACACCGCAAAACGATCAAGCATTTAAAGACATTAAAATTGCATTTCAGAACTGTAATCCGCTGTCTAGCTTCAACCCAGAGTTACCCATAGTTGTACAAACAGACGCCAGTCAGGAAGGCATTGGGGCCGTGTTGTTTCAAGAGGGAACACATGTGGAAAAACATATCATCCGTTACCACAGTGCAAAGTTTGGGGATGCAGAATGAAAAAATCACGTTAACGAACAAGAATGTTTGGCCATTGTACATGCATTGCGGAAGTACCGGCCGTACTTGCTAGGAAGGTAGTTTACACTCAAAACTGACAACCATTGTCTTGTTTGGTTAGAGGGAATGCATAACGGGAAAAGCAAACTTGCTCGCTGGGCGCTGTTACTGGAGGAATACGATTTCAAGGTAGAACACGTTCCGGGAAAAACCAACAAGCTCGCAGATGCCTTGTCCAGGAATCCTTGTCTGAATCTAATGGTAACTGACTATGCAGAGTGGGAAGAGGTGCTACCACCTTGCAGGGTAATACCAACTGCAGAAACATAAACTTTCATTGTACAAAACATTGTTGCCACACCACCTGGCAAACTTGTTTCCTTGAATGTGTATGATGTGTTAAAAGAGGTACACACTGCAAAAGAAAATTCCCCATTAGCAGCGCAACGCTGACAACACTGTGCCACACATTACACAGAACACTGGAGGGTAGGGGACAGAGAAATACAAACCAAACAACCTGGTAATTGTACGCGATGGCGGACGTATGTACCTAAAGATAAATGGAAACTTGTGTTAAAGTATGCACACGACAGTTTGGAGCATGGACACCCAGGATCTGAACAAACATGAAGAAACGTGCAGAAATTTTTTCACTAGCCAGGGATTCAGGGACACCTCGGGAAACATGTACAGAGCTGTATCACATGTAACACCCATAAGCTGCGGAGAGCAGATGGCAACGCTCCACAACAGCCAAGGCTGCTTACTTAGCCATTCAAAACAGTAGCTATCGACATCATGGGCCTGTACCTGCGTACGAAATCTGGGACAAGATTTATTATTATATTTGTTTATCCGTTGGACCGAGGCATTTCCCATCCACAATGTTCGTGCGCACATGGTCACACAGGTAATGCAGAATTGAGTTTTTCCTGGAGGTAATGTTTTACCTACGGAATAGTGTGAATGCGGAAACTGGGAAAACACTTGCCGAGATGGTACAAGGTTGCAAACTCCGTGCCCCCGGAGCACCCCACGAAAACCCGCCCAGACCACCTGAACAAATTGTTGAACACTAGGCGCAAATACATGAAGAAACCAGGGCGAACCAGATCAGTTATTGCAAAGTGTGGGTACCGGATAGCAAGAGGCCGCCACAAGATCTTGTACCAGGGATGTACGTGTATGTAAGAGAAAACCAGCTATCAGCCGGGGTGAAGAAGTACTGTGCTGGACTGGCACCTAGATGGACAGGGCCAGTGAGAGTGGAGGAAAAGATGGTGAATTCCAAGTATTTAGTGAAGTTGGGACTCAGATGTGTCACGAAACAGCACCGTGACAACCTGCGTATAGTCTGATCGCCTGTAGGGAAGAGAGGCAAGGAGACGACGTTACGCCCAGTATAACACGAGTTCAGAGAATTTCACCAGGGAGTACACAGGGAAATGTCAACACGTGCACTGGAGTGAACAACAACACTAACACAGGAACGCCCAGCCAAAGTAATGAACTATCATTTAAGAGTTTTGCACCAACAGAACACTCTCAACACCTAGTAGTGAGGAAATGGAAACAAGTAGTACTGCAACACCATTTCTGGGTTTTTCTGTTAATGTCTGTAACAACACAACTAATCAGAGTTAATTTAAAAGTTTTCCAAGTGTACACTAAGAAAGTGGTAACATAAGTGCACACGTAAATGTCAACACAACCAGTGCCAGTCAGTTGAGTTTTAAGGGGTTTCCCCAGGGCACAGCTGAATTTGGTTGTAACCAAAGTGTAAACGTAAATGGGAAGGTGAGACGCCTTTTAGAGGTTTTCCAGTTCCTGCAGGGGAGAGTCTAGTAGGGTAAGAGAGTTTGAAAAGGTTTGTGGAAACTAGCAGAGAATTGAGCGTGATGTCAAGTGTCAACAAGTCGCAACACGGCACTCACAATAGGTGAGCCAAGTCACCACCTCGTACCCACAATTTTGTTCTTGCCTACACCCCGACCGCCTGCAAACTCCGAAGAAACCGACGACTTCTGAGGCTATGTTTTCTTTGCCCTCAATCAGCAACCAGCCGGGCAGAGCCCGCCAGAGCAATGTTGCATTGTTCACACCATTTTGGCCTTCGAGAGAGGGACGTTTGACGCTGGCTAACAGTCAGCGGTGCTAGACCCCATGACGGCGCTCACCACGCACATGTCACGTACCCTGCACATGCACAAAGAGGCCAATAACTTTGAACTTTTATATAAATGTTATTTTTCAGTGTAAAATGTGTTTAATTGTATTTGCAGGGTTTAATATGCCTTAAAATGATTTCAAGTGTTTGTTACTATTTTTAAATTGTTTGGTTATAAAATTCAAAGTGCCTGCAGCGCCGAGATTAAGAGCACTTAATATTCCAGCATGACGCTGTCATACAGAGACACTGAAATTCATTAGAAAATTATTAAAATGTAAAACAATATTTAATTTAATTTGTGCCATTTTATTTTTAATAATAATATATTTTACTCTGCGTGCATAGCACTTCCGCTTATGTGAACCCCGTAAGCGGCCATAGTAGGTCTGAGCGATGCTTATCTTTGGACAGTCTGTTGAGGAGAGCTAGCAAGGTAAGACACTGTCATGTAAGCACTACAACTTTTGTTCACTGATTTAGGTTTCCATAGTCAAATTAGTTTATCGGTTAACCTTTGCTTCTGTACGTTTTTGCCAGATATTTTCCCCAGCATTATGCTTCTGCTTTATTAATTTATTGCACACTTGTAGCATTTTTAACTTGATCAAGGAGGAGTGGAAAGATGTCGGAGAGGTTACGCGATGCGCGACATGAATCAAGTGCCATCCACCTATGTTTATAGCGTTTCATTGTAACTTCTGGATTGTTGCCATACTCAATGTTAAGGGCTTTGTTTTTTTTTTTTGTATTTGAGGGTAATTTTTTGTGTTTGAATATTTTACGGCAACATCACGTATAACCATGTGGCCGACCGACACCAAGTCTTTGTATATGTCATCATTGTGTTTGAGAGCTTATTTACGTAACATTGTATGTGCAATATTTATTTCAGGGTTATATGTCAATTCTATTCAGGGTTTAATGTATTTTTCATGTAAATTGATACTTTTTGTACTTGACCACGTTGTCATAGTAATGTTTGATTTTACCACCATCAGGCATGTTACATGCCTTTAACCACTGCAATCGTAAAGTGAATAATTTTCTCAGTATGAATAATCTTTTGTCTGAATTCAGTTTGCCGTTTCCACTCAGAAATATTGCAATTTCACCTGCACCACGTGGTCCGCTACGAACTTCATCCAGCGGCATCCGTGCCATCTAAGTTTGTTTTCACATGTGTTTGTTTATTGTGAATATTCGTCTCGTGTCCCATCTTGTTTCCTGTATCATTTGAGGGTTTATGCAATTTTGTAATTAGTGTATGGTGCAATTACTCCCGTCCTAGCCGGCTCTGTGTATAGGCCGTCACCACACTACCCACGTGCTGGAGGACGAGCCTCGACGGGTGTGTGTTAGTGATGCCGAGTAATCACACGTGTTAATATGTATCAAGGGTTTTATTTGTAATTCACCATGTTATGTCTTCAGGGAAAAACCGTCAGTCCACCCTAGCAGCTGTCTGCCCTCTTCCCTTGTGAAGGCTGTGCTTTCACGCACCTCAGTGAGATCATCCATTTAGGCGTGCGCTAGAGTAATTGTGGGCTGGGGAGCACCCAAGCGGAATTGGCTAGTCATGACCGAGATAATCATAATTTCATTGGCAAGTTGATGTGTGTGCATAATATCAATAAAAACAAGTCTACTGTCAATTTTTCTTTTATTCAGTAGTGATAGTGTCCTAGCCACATATATCTTATAATGTGTTTATTTCCAGTAATGTTTAGTAAAAGGTTTCGTGTTGTCTACGTGTTTGTAAGTACGCACTGGTGAGATGGACACACAAAACCCACAGTATCCCTGAGAACCCTGAGTCTCAATATTGTGGTATTTGGGAAGCTCCACTGGCACCCAAATTACCAGTAAGTGTTTGTGTCATCGTTTGTCTCATGTTGTACCCGACTGCATCAAAGTTGAAGTGATTAATTATATTTAACAAATAGGCCTATCTAATCAATATACTAACAACCAAAAACTATATTATTTACAAGTTTTGAATTACACAAAATTTCTGCAGTTAGAAGTACATAAATGTGACAATTAGCATGAACATACAGAAAACAAATACATATTTAACACGCAGTGGCAAGGCGTGATTTGAACATTAGCATAAACAATTGTGCGTGTATATGAGTTTTCATTGGCGGCAACTTTTAGTACATGAAAAGTGGTGGATTTAGTCGAGGTAAGCCTTATAAATTCCATTACATTAAATTGTTTGTGTAAGAAAATTATAATCCCGTAATTTCCTCAGCCATTTGTTTACGTAATAGACTTAGAATATGGACGCATATCACCAAATTAGGCAATTTATTTTCACCCACTTCCCGTGATACTAAAAACATGCACCACTGATTTTATTCATACACAAAGTCTAAAGATTCCATTCATAGAATATTTATTGAAATATTTTACTTCCTTCAGAAAAGCCCCTAAAGTAAAGAATTACCAAATTCCTTTACAGGGTGGCTAGCAATTCCCTTGTAAAAATCCTTTCACATTTTCACATATCTCATTACTTTATCTTAACCAATCTAGATTCTAAAAATTAAATTTAAATGTTTATATTATTTCCTTAAAAATTGTTTATATCAAAAGTAACACCAATGCCATTTTTCTCCACCAATGCTGCAATGCAGTACTAAATATTTGTAAAATACTGCAAAACAACAAAAAGTATAAATGAATTTGCAGACGAAAGAGAAGTAGACATGATGCACAGTGGCAAATTAACACTTTCAACATTATATACAGTAATGTACTAGTATTTTATCTAAATTCCTTGAATTTTGCAGGTTTTCCTAGTTACTAGTCACCCTGCTCTACCAGGTTTAGGTCTTACCACAAGATCATATAATAAAGTTAATCCATTGTAAGTTATCTATGGCCAGCTCTCCTACATGAAAATTCTAAAGTTCTATGTTAAGTTCACTACTAAATAACAGAGCAGTCATACAGTGTAACTTCAGGTAGGTCTAAATAATACCAGGAAATCCTAGGTTAGGTTAATGTTACGTTAGATGGGCACAATTTAAAAAATGTGTGCTTTAAAATGTTAAAATAATGTTTTGTAGGCAAGTTACCTATGCTTTGTCTGTTAAAATTTTTAGTGCTTATTTATACCCCAACATTTTCCCTAATTTTCATTGTCCTCCCCAACTTATTAGAAAAATGCCCTTTTGGAAAATAATCAAACAATGCTTCTAAAAACACCACAGTTGGGAAGAAAAAATTTATATTTGTTTGGATTGTATGTGTTGCTAAATGGTAGTTACCTATGTGAAAAAGTTTCACACAAGAATTGTAATATAGGTCTCCAAAAAAGAGCTATGGTCAACAAGATCAAATACATTTTCAAATTACTTATGTTATGGAATTGTAAAATTGTAAATAAATAAATAAATAATAAAAAAACACACGAAGGTGCAGAATACGTTTTATTTATATTCACACCAATCTCTGGGGTTAGGCCTAAACAAATTTTACTTTTACCAATACAGGACTAAAGTAGCAGAACTATTAACATATTCCTGTAAGCTGGCAATACTATACTGTAAAAATTATCTACGAGATAAAAATTAATAAATTAAAAAATAACTCTACAGGTCTGGGCCTGCATACAAATATACTATAACACATACCTGGCAGATTGAAATTAGGCACAGAATTCAGATTGAACATTTTCGTACCAAGGCTGAAGCAATCTTCACTGAATTGCACATTGTAAATTCTTAGTGTGATGTAACTTTCCTCGTTAGTGCGTTCAGTAAATTTGGGTGAATTTATGCACCTCTTCCACTCAAAAAGGTACACATCATAAGCAGAAGGGAAGCTGTGTTGACTTTGCTGCTCTGTCTTCATAACCTGGCACACAACCCTTCCTCGGCATTTTGTGGAGTACCAAACCTGAATTTAAATCCTCACAAACACCCTCCCAACGTTTGTTTTGATGCCATTGTTCACAAAACAATTAAAAAAGAAACAGCGGAAACTGAAAGATGAGCTAGCAGCAGGCAGGAACATGCAGTAGGCCCTTGTAACTAATATGACAGTCAATGTAGCACCTATAGGGATAACATGCCCTGCTGCAGCATACGCACTATTTCTGACAAAGTGTCTTGTGCCATTAGCTGCTGAGACAAGTTACTGAATAAACCAGGGAATATCGTAGCCTCAGTTTCATTATTTATAATTGCTGCATTCAAGTTACAATTAGTTAAATGTACGGGATCTATACCAGAGATAGTACCAGCTTGGATTGAAGTGTTCCTAAATCCAACACAGTCATTTTGAACAACATTGAGGAAGTCATTATTCTTTGGTGCTAGGTATTGAATTTTCTGCACTGGAATTAGCAGCATTGTTTACACTGTCTTCCATGGCAACTTGTGCATTATATTATGTATGGCTATCATGCATTAGTATGTCCTTAATTTTATAAATTTCAAGCTCCCACCTTTATGATAATGATTCCATACATTGGCATTTAAATAATTAGCTACTCTTGGCCCCTGTTTGGGTGCCAGATAATGTGAATGATATTGCCAAAGTAGGAATGATAGATTTGGAATCAATATTGGAAGTGATTACCTATGTATTTACAGAATTTTGTAGAAACTCGAGTTGTGAAATACGCTTTACCGAAACTACCTACCAAAACAAAAATTTTGATCACTTACATGTTTTCTGAGACTACATCTTGTGTTTAAAAATTCATAACAGCTTTTAACCATAATTCTTGATATTAGAATACAACAAACAAACTTATTCTTCATGAGATTAACTGCTTCAGTATTAATTAATAAAATTTATCAGACCAACTCATAAAAGTGACCACATTTATTCCAACTTTTGTTACACACAGAATAATAATTAAAAACAAAAAAACAATCACAGGCAGTCCATGTCCATTGAATACAGTCTCCTGGTAAGGACACCAGATGTCGCCTGCACACAGGGCTGCTCGAGATAACCCGGCGAACAGCATCAGAAATGTCTGTGTCACAGTAATATAAATCCAAAAATTGTATTTAAACACACTTTTTTACACTGAAGTCATCTGTGTTTAATTGTCACTGGCATAAAACGAAATAATTTGTAAATTAAATTTAATTCAATAGGTGTATGTCTTTCAAATAAAATGATACCCCAGAAGTGTATATTTGAACCTCCTCTGATCGCTATAAACATGTAGACATAAAGGGGTACTAAGTCTTACTGAGAGTGAAATCCATTTTCAGTGGCTTCTTGCAGGAAAATCAGACTTGTTGAAGTATTAATTTATTTCAATACATAACCATCATCTGAATGAATTGATACACTGCAAGAGCATACATGACAACTGAATAAACTGATACACTGTAAGAGCATAAATGACAAACTTTTTGGCACCAAATAATGCGTAAGTACCAAGCCTGAGCACTGTGTAACTCATGGAAAGCACAAGTGGAATTTTATGGGAAAATCAGTGTGTATGTGTGTGGTTCTGAATTATGATTATTGAAGGTCCTAAAGATACAAATCTTAATGGCCATATTTATTTGGCCATCTCAAGAATGACGTGTTTTTTACATTAAATATTTTTAATCGCTTCAAAAGCAGACATCTGCCAAATTAAATGATAGCCTTATATGCACTGTATCCAAGCACGCATGGCATCCATTGTTATAGTGCCAACATACATACAAATATCAGGCTTGAAGGGATAAGCTTCAATTGTCCTCGGGTGATACTTGGAACTGCCAAGCATAAACTGTTTTCCTCCCCTTGCGTGACAGGCGAGGCGGTAGACGGTTGCCTAGCAACTAGCATGGTATCCTCATGCTCTCTCCCCCTCTCATGGCCGATTGTGTGGCAGGGTGAAGGGAGCCTGTGGAGGGGTGGTTGCTGTACCCCCATATAGACTAAAGATGAGGGAGATTTTCATTTTCTGTCCATGTCCCCAACATTTACTCACCCATCACCAATGGAATGGTTAAAATAATTGGTAAACAATGATAAATATGTTTTATTTACATTTGGTTTTCAATGGACCTACCCTTTTACATTATAAAATACTTTCAATAACTTTATTTTGCAATTGCATTAAAAGTAGTTCGGAGGAAGTGTAATGATTTTTCAAAGCACGTAATTACATACAGTAAATGGATTTCTAACCTCAAATGCTATCCATGTTTATTATGATAGTGCCATTGGCAGAAAAGTAGTCCATGTTGGAAAACAGAGAGTGATTACTGTGCAGCTGGCATGTGCACTTCACCCCATACCTCCCTTATGGTCCCCTTAAGTTGTAATTTACAACCTGGGCTGGTACAGCGTGTTCCTTGTTCCTTCCTCTAATTTTATATATATATATATATATTGCATTATGGCAGCTCTCATTCTAAATTATCTTGACTGCCGTTTTTAATCAATTTTAGATTTTTACGTTGTGGTGTACCTAACAGTTAAGGGAAGTGACATTATAGTCCATGTGCGACATCTAGGCAGATGTACTCCCAAATGCGTAATGGAACCATGGAACCCATCTACTTAAATGTGGCGTGCAGACTTTACAACTACTATGCATGTTTATTGCTGACAAACACATTTTTTAACTGATTTCAGTTGTGACTGCTTGTATTTTTGCCAAAGTATTGTATTTTTCTTCAGTTTCGGGAATTTTTTTTATTTTTTTTTGGTTCCTGACAATGAGCACGTAAAATGGTTACCTTCATGAAATCCATACTCCTGTACTCTCACCTTATACCCCAGTACAGTTATTGTTGGAGAAACCAAACAATGAGGAACTGATATTTTCTGAACATTTATTAGTCTTGCAGGGGTGCAGCTGCAATTTCACACGCCTTGTACTATTTTTAACAGTGTCAGCTCTGTATGTTTAGAAATGAAACTAATGCGTCTGCCATAGCATTATATTAATTAACAATAATACATACATACAGAAAACATATTGATAAACTACCTCAAAAGAACAAAAAAAATTTGGAGAGGATTACATGTATATCTTGTGTTACAGGCCGTTCATGGTAAAGTGAGCACTTTTTAAGGCCCTTATAAATTTTTACTTTCATCCAATTTCCATCTTCCTGCTGCTTTTTAATATAAACATTGCAATGTGACCAATAAACACAGTGTATATGTTTCACCACCATCAAAATTTAATGCCTGAGGCTGCAGTAAGATATATTTATCAACGTTTAATGCCTGTTGGGAGGGCCTTAAAAAGTGCTTACTTTATTGTGAACAGCCTATACATACTTGTATTTTGCATAGTTTGCAAATGGGTCCAGTAAATTGTATGTTTTCAGCTCTTTTCATTTTATATTTCTGTGTTCTTATGTTTTTGTGTAGTATATAAACCAAAGCTGTGTTTGAATTCACCAGCCAAGGACCCTTACCTTTCTTCATTTCCTATAAAAGTGCATTGATGTTGTGATGCCATATTGTCATTGTCCTTCAGCTAAGTGCACAAGCTATGTCACATTCACATTCCCTACATTGTAAGTTGTTTATAACAGTTTGTTCGTGTCATTTGCTGGATGCTGTTGTTCGTACACAAAACAAGGAAATGTAGGGAAATTAGTTTAATTGTTTTTCTCGAATATGCATTACAATTTGTAACAATTGTGAAACCAAAACTGATGTTTGAAATTACACTCACTTCATCACAAAGGGATCAAGTGAATATGAGGAACTATGGATATGGAAGGGAACATAAGCTTGGGTATGAGGCAGCAAATTTGAACACAGCTTAAGTTAGGAACTGTATGTATTTTAGTGGCTGGTGAGGTTTGTCAGGTTCCCAACATAGGGCCTTATTCATAGTCAGAGCTTCGTCCAAGGATGATCCAGAGATGATATTCCCTGGAGTTGGTCTGGTGTTAGTTCGAACTAAGGGTGGACTAAATATATCATATTCATAAACCCTGATTAGAGTGAGAGTAACTTTAGTCGAAGGATCATCAAAGTACACTGTTGCCAGGTTTACTGTACACGCCCATTGCAGATTTTCATCTCAAATAACACCAATTCCACTAATGACAAAATAGTGTCTAGATACACAATATAACTTATTTACAAAAAAAAAATGTGTTTCCTTTTCAAATTGTATAGTAATTTAAAATAAGTATTAATCTGCGTGGCAAAAAATAAAATACAAATATTTGTACTGTGTATTCAATTGAAAATAAAAGTAAAAGTATTGTAAATATACATATAATATACAAAGCAATTTTGGAAGCAAAAGTTTATATAAAAGGTCTCTGCATTTATTTGCATTTGATTATTGTCATTTAAAAGTGATGTATAGCAATTTAGTTATTTTTCGCTACATTAACATGACTTTATTCATTTTAACCTTGTTTCCATTACTATCTATCAAATATTGTAATATCCGACTATCATATTTGGTAATACTGTAGGATGAAAAATGATAAAATTAATATACTGATATTATTCCAATTCAATTTGTTAAATTTTCATAGCACAGCCGTATGCACTGGTAGTATGGGCAGGTTTAATTTTATTATGCCAATAGTGTCTTTATAATGATGTTAAATGTGTATTGTAATACTAAATATATTACAAAAACACATTATAAACAAGTTAAAATTCTATTCCCCAGACAGGATTTGAACTTGCATTCTTCTGCACATCAACCCACAACATTACCACAATGTAAGATTTGTATTAAAATTCTCTTTGAGTTTAAATATCTCGTAAGATCTGTTTTCAGATATTATTCACGAATTATTTCATCCATTAGGTCAACATATTTTTGCATACAGATTGACAGAATCTGCCTTAAACGTAATTTTCATGTTTCGTGAACTTTATCTAACTTTCACTGGCATGTAATATTTACGAAACTGTCCTATTTATGTTCGCCATGTTTCCTTTTTGTTCTTAATACTTCGTTAGCCCTACCCTCAGTCCGGACTAAAACATAGGCCGTACTAAAGCAAGATGATCCTCGGACTAGCAATAAAAATGCTCTCTGAATACAAAAAATTTTGGTCGGAGGATGATCTTTCCTTAGTCCGAACTAAAATCGACTATGAATAAGGCCTAAAGTGTCGTAGTGTGGCCCAGATTATATATCTGGCATTTGCCAAAGAGTTAAATGTTGCAAATAGGTTAAGTTTTGGAGCTGTAATTTACTGAGCCAATGACAGAAAAATTGAGAAGAGCGTTAAAAGAGCAGAAGCAACAAAGGTTGAAGGGATGAAGACTGTGCTGACAACGTGTTGCCCCACTGGTCAGCCTGAAAAATGCACGAGATGAGGCATAAATGGAGAAATGATAAAATGAATATAAACAATGAGATAACTGTATTTGTACGTATAATTGACATTGTAAGGCAGCTCCATTTTGCATTATTCTTCAGCTTGTTCGAGTCCCACAAACATCTCTTAAATCTTCCAACGACTGTAACACCATTATGCTATAGTCTGCTGAGTCAAACATAACAGTGATAGAGTTCAATTTCAAAGTGATTATTTACGGAGGAAAAAAAGAGGCTCAGAAATACAATCAAATAAATTTTATTTTCAAATCTTTCTGTCACATTTAATGAAGTTGCTATAAAAAAATTCTAAAATCTTGAGAAATCATAGATGGTAACAAACAAATTTTTGGTAGAAATTAATAACACAACCACAGGTTAACTGTAGGCAGATGTACACAACCAGCAGTAAGTTACATACAGCAATATAGTAAAATCAGTTTGGCACAAAAGTGAGTAAAAATTTGTCACTCTAATTAATATGTCAGGTGTAAAGTTTTTAGATTCAAACCACCATTCACTGGCACTTTTATACATTGGCACAAGACTAGTAGCGTTTTATGTATATCTTAAAATTATCGTAGACAATTTGTACAAAAACACTTTGTACAACAATTCATGCGAAAAAAATAGTTTGTACCATTACACATGAAGGTATAATACAGCACTTCATAAACTATATACATCTTTGGCATTAGAATACACTGACTTCTTATTGTGGTAGTCTTGAACTAAATATCACAGTCATTTATTTGGCTTCTTCAGTTCTGGTAAGGTTCATTATCCCCTGACTACAAATGGTGATAGTTACTGTCACTCTTTTTAGTTTCTACCATTACACACCATCAGATCATCTGTGGCTAGTTGACAGCAGTTGCAATTAAAAATTATACTTATTAAAATAATATTCAGAAAAATTGATATTGTTTGTATCATATTAATGCAAAAAAAGTGCATCTACCGACAAAGTATAGCATGATATTTCTAAGAACATTGACTGAGGGCGCAGGAGAAATAAGGTGCAACCTACATATTGGTGCAGGTAACGCATGTGGAACTCTGGCATTGTACCTAACCACAATACTGGAACATGTCTGAAGTCATCAATGTGACAATTGCACCATACTTATTTATGTAACATGACACATACTCATATGTTGGAAGTTTAGGGGCCCATGTTAAATATTACAAAACATTCATAACACAGGTGTTATTAGGGCCTGCAGAAGTTGTTTCACCATTTTGAAATGATTGTTTTTAAATTCAAGAAATTCAATAGTGGAGAAGGCCATAAGAATTTGGAAAACTGTGGGAAAAAATCAAATAAGTTGTTTAAGAAATGTCTTAAACTATGCTTTTTTTGTAATATGTATTGCTAAATTGCTTAGAATTTAATATTAACTCGAAATCTCCTTTATAGGAAATAATAAAGCAACTTCTGGACACTATGCGATTAAATTTCTAATATTTTTTTTCCTTTAAAACAAATTAAATTACAACTATCGAACAAATTGTACACAACTACAAGCACTGAAAGTCTTCCACAGCATAATTTTTAATGTATTGACTACCTAATTTTTCCAAAACTAACCTATAATTTTGATGACTCATAGGCATGGAGCAGAACTGTAACATTTACAGTGATATCATACCCTTACTGCTGCAGGTATAAGAAATAACAGTCCTAATATATTGCCACACATAGGCACCAGTTCCTTCAGTAACAATGAGGCTTGCTATCTTCAGAAACTTCCGATTAGAGAACATGCTGTATCTGGGATGAGATATCCCACCACATACTTCTACCCATGTGGTGCATCCTTGCTACCCAGAAAAGGGGATCTGCTTGCATGGCTTGAGCCAGCATTGGACTTGTAGGTGTACGCCTGAACACTAGGTTTGATGCTGAACTACTGAGCATCCAAAGTGTTGGGGCCCAAAGGCTGTTGTAAAAGATAATCTGTTATAAAGTGAAGTGATGTTACAGGGTGATGTGTTGGCTCCACCAGAGGTTGAAGTAGTGGACCTACAGAGGTAAAAACCCTCCTTCCAATGATGGGTGTGGCAACAGAACTTTGGTACTTTCCCAGACAAACAGTAGAGGTTAAAGTTATATCCACTACACACCTCCTGCTCTCGCTTGCTAACTTTCCCTCTTCCATGCCAATAGCCAAACAGTCCACATCCGTACAAGTCTCGTGCGTAGAAGGCACATTACCCGGGTTGGCACTCTCCAGAACCTTGGTCATGTTATGCTCCTGTTCAGAACCTAACCCAGTTAAATTACACAGTTCTGATTCCAAAAAGAAAGTAGGACATTAACAAAGTCTCCAATGGAAATTATGCAAAGGCATAAAGATACATTCATAAATGTTTACTGTGACGTGGTTTCTGAAAGATTTGCTGTTCATTCAAGTACATCACAGCAAACTTGAATGATAACATCTACAGTACAACAAAGAGTCAGTGAAATAGCAGCTACCATACTCAAATAAACAAACTATAAATCTGTAATAATCTTTGTACGCTGATGACATTTAACACACAATTATTGCACAACATGTTTACACTTTTTTGAACCAGTGCAGTGGACCTAACTTTACCTTGAGGAAACATACACCAGAAAATCCACAGCTACACACATTTTTTTGACAGATAGACCGGATACTGAATTGAATTTCTGTAATGCCAAATTTACAATTTTCTAAAAAAATTAATGGAAGACTATTCATGTTGCCCTATAGTTGCCACAATTAATTTCTTTCATTTAGAATTCTGTCACCATTCGCTGATTCATGAACTTTCCTTCTCCTATTTCTGCTACACTAATACAGAATAAATATCATGAAAAATATCTGAAAACCGTTTATATGATGGTAACTGTCAAGTAAACCTGAACAATACAGGTTTTTTTCATTATTCTTAAGGTCCACACTACGATATTCCTGTATATTTGTATTGCTTCCTGAGCAGTTTTTTTTTAATAGAACCTCATAATAATTTACATTCATTGTTGGCTATTCTTCCAGTTTTTAACTTCACAAAATGCACTAACTTATTTAACAGTCCTAATTGTCATCATGAAACCTGAAAATATTATGACAATTTTAATTTAAGTCTTATTAACGGCCTATATTACTTTCAACAGGCAAGAAGAGAAAGTTAACCATCCCTTTTAAATCAGAACAAATAATTGTGGTACCTTCCTTTAACATGTATAGAACTTTTGAGAAATTATTGTTTTGGTGCCACCACGCTGATATTAGAATCAGCATATTTACTTTTTACCAGAAGGTAGCCAATACACCAGTGGGTTTAGGTTGCATATGTTATGCATAACCAAGTTAAACTGGATGAATACAATCACAATAAAGCTGGAATCACATAGCCTGATGAACATGACATGACGTCATAGCACGACACTATTTTATTGAGTGTTCACAATACCTTGACATCTACCTGACAAGTGTCTACTTGGCTGCTGGAAAATCCTAAAATGGCAAGTTATCCTTATACTATCCACTATTTACAATTTAAAAACCCATTATTAAGTTAATTTTTTTTCTTTTGACAATATTTGAATTTATACAAGAGACAAAAGTATTTAAAAAGAAACCGGAATGTGAATTTGGCACCAATTTAGTGTATTATTTACTACAGTGGGAAATAATGCACAAAATTTTCTTTTTTAATGTATTTACACTATTTGTGTGCACCGATGAGTCCAACACGATGGAAAGCAGAAATTAAAATCTTATTATTGTTGGGCTGTTGGGGCTGTGATTTTGCCAGACTGACATCACAGTGACTTTGCTTTTCATTGGTTGCTACTCAGATTTCATCACATTAGGTTCGTCGGGGTATTGTGATGCCAGCATAATCCCTCCATGTGCAGACAGTAGGTTAGGTGGACAACGCATGATACAATTTTCAGTATGCTATGAAAACTATCACAATCTTTGGATACTGTGTGCATCCCAAGCACCTAAATACGTAAATTGTTACTATTGTAACTTACATGTTTAGCTCCACTGAAACTAGTGAAGCCCTACATATTAATCAAATAGTGTACTAAAGTTAAAATAGTTGCTTCTTCCAGAAAATAAGCATGGGCATCTTGTGGCACTGATGGCAGGGAGATACTTCAAGTTATAATGAACCTTATTTTGGCCAAAAATAAGATTTTTGTGAATATCTGAGCTTGGTACACATGCACCAGCGCAAACTACATCACTAAAGGATTGAGCAATCACATGGGAGGGATGATGATGTTGACTGTGGTCGAGGCCTGGGCAGAACACCAGCCTCACTACCCTCACGTCACTTCCAGTAGTAGCCACACCTGAACAGGTGTCTGCTGCTGCTACGCCTGTGCCAGCCACATGTATGTGACTGTGGCAGCCAGGAGCGGTGATGAGAGGAGCAGTTGGCCTGCGGAGCCAGAGGTCATGGTGTAGACCCGAGCAGTGGTCAGCACACTGAGGCTTAGCTCGCTGAGTATCCTGGGGCTGGCCACACGCACCAACTGTGCCAACTTCTCGGCCTCACTCACACACGCCTCCAGCTGCAGCTGCGATGGTCGTTGCCGTGTGGCCTGGACCACCACTAGTAGTTCTGACTCTATGGTGAGGTGGCCACGCACTACACACTCTGCCACCTGCAGCATGGTTCCAGACCACACACACTATAATCTTTATTTTAAATAACAATAAGTTTTTAACACACAAGACCACATTTTAATTGTTTTACTTTCATGCACGAGAAACTCAAAATACTATTTCCACGGAAAAATTTACAAAATAGACCATGATAATGCTATAATTTCAGCAGGTGTCAAGTTAATTGTTACAAATGGGTTTTTGTTTTGTAAGTAAAATGCAGTATGCAGAGCTTCTTCCCATAATTATTTTCACGTTAGGAATCAAAGAAGTGCTCTGTTTTTTATGTCCATTTTCAGTCATTTATTTACAAACAAATTTTTTGTTAAGCCTGGTGCAAACAATTTTGTTCAGTATTCAAGCTTGGTGTTCTGTATCTATCACCCTGAAGTTCAGCATGTAAGTTTAAATTTATTTTCCAATAGTTACAATTGCCTTTCTCTTGGGAGGGGTTATAGGGAGGAACTCAACTTGGAAAATGTACAAACTCTACAATTACAGTACATATTGTAAATTTGGCTTCTGTAATGTATGTGGTTTGAGCCCATTCAGAAGTAAATTGTTAATCCATGGTCAAGATAACAAAGGACAGCAATGGTCGAGATTCAAATATTGGGTAAGCCCTGTGTGACATTTTGAGATCTAGTTGAGGTTTGCTCAAGATGTAAACTGCTCCCTGATTTCTGTACGAACTTAAAACATAGATGTAATAAATAATTGTTAAAAAAAAATAGTAAGTAAATCAAATGATTATTTCTGAGTTTGGTTTTATGCTTGTTAAAACCTTTGTACATTTGGGAAGAGAACGGCCTCAAACACCCTCGTTGACACACCTATGATTATGTGGTGGGTTGGCAGGTATCACAGACAGTAGTTACCACCCAGCACTCTGAGGTCACTACATTACCTTCATTGTAAAGAAAAGGGCTACGGCATTGTAAATCTAATGGGAGAGAAGAGTGAAAGCAGGAATAGGACTTACATGGGCAGCTAGTGCTTACTAATTGAGCATCATGCTACCTGGTTAAATACATCTGGTTCATGTGGTTCTTTCCCAGTGGTTAAATAGAGCCAACTCTTAGTAACCTTGGTTTGGATTGACCTTGGTAAGTACCAAGTTTACGCTCACTGCCTCCTTGTGGCAGGAAAGCCTCCAGTTGGGAATAAGGGTTAAGTGGGTGGAGTGAATTACTCACCTTACAATATTGGGCCATAGCTCAAAATTTAGGAGTTGTTAGGCATCTGCCAAAGATTATAGTCAAGCTTCCAGCCCTTGATGTTTTTGCCACTCACACTCATGTTTGGATGTTTCAGTTTGTACTATCCTGGTATGTGGTATGACATATCTGTAGCTTAGCAGTATAGTTTGCTGGGACGAGGGTTGTGTGCACTGGAGGAGTTTTGGGTGTTAAAATCTTCCCATGATGTTGCAAGAAATAAAACTACACAGAATTTTAAAAATTCTAAACTAACTCTGCCACTTTCAGTTGTTATTGTCTTTTAAATTAAAAAGTGATTCTATTTGGTTTCCCCTTAAATATTTTTATAACTGTGCTATACTATAAAATTATGTTCATTGTGAAACTGAAAGCAAATTTGATACCTACAGCTTTGTCCCTACAAAAACAATTACAGTGGAAGCCCAGAATAGTGTGGCCCATTATACTGCGGATTCGGTTATCCCGCGGGGCAATTTATGTCCCCCAGCCTGAACAAGTAAATAAGTGGAAAGCATGTGGTCAGGTAGGCGTGTGGTCTGTCGGTGGGTGGTCGTGAGTCAGGGACGTTGATGGAGGGGGCGGAGGGAGCAAGCGCACGTTCTTCCTCCTTTCAGCACCGAGATCTATTTGACTGATTCATTACAGCCAATATTGTATGTTTTTCTGTACTCAGTTTCGTTGGCATGGCATGACGTCTTCGACAGAAGAATTCCTAGTGGTTCATTTTTCATGTGACCCTATTATACCTATTCTGCTGTTTGGTTGTAAACAGGCCAAAAATATGTTACTGTAACAACCTTTCCATTTTATCTGGGTGTTGGATCAATGTTGGGGATGGCATGGCCACATCATAAGCCATATATCATACTTGTAAGTGTCCTGCTGTCAAGCATTTACTGGCACATACAAGTTAACATGAAGTGTGCATGCGTTGTATAGCGTAACACATTTAAGCAATTACAATTATTGAATCCCAAAATGCTTAACTAAAGTAAGTTAAAATACGCTGGAATACTGTCGTAAAAGGGATGCCGACTTCTGTGGCACATTTGGTATAAAATTAGCTTGCAATGTGATGGGCTATAGGTTCAGAGTCTTTGTAAGGTAGGATACTAAATTCGTGCTTCTAAGTCCATTACAGGCCTATAATTAATCTCCTATGGGATATAGCACTACGTAATCAATATAATTATGATGTAGAGACATTAATTATAATGTATATATAGCGGCTATTTGGTGTATCTTCCCATTTTTGAGAAAAAATCCTAAGTGTGAGGTGCGTCTCAAAATTTGTGCTTCTAAGTCATTTACAGGCTTATAATTAATCTCCTACGGCATATATTGATATGTAATCATTATAATTATTATGTAGACACATAAATTATAATGTGCATTTAGCAGCTATTCGGTGTGTCTTCCCATTTTTGAGAAAAATCCAAAGTTTGAGGCGCACCTCAAAAGTCGTGTTTCTAAGTCATTTATGGGCTTATAATTAATCTCCTATGGGGTATAACTCTACGTGATCATTATAATTATGATGTATATAGCGACTATATAGTACGACTTCCCATTTTCGGGGAAAAAATCAGAAATTTGAGGCATGCTGTGTTATTGTCCCGAAGACATACACGTTAGGACATGCGTCCATGGACTGCGGGCGTGTTATTGTGGACAAGGCTTAATGCAGAAAAGCGGCCTTTCTTTGGATGCCACAAATAATTTACTTTTATTTGTTTTAGTTTTCCTTTATAAATGCAAATCACACAAGCAAGCAACATGTTTCACAACACGCGAGGTACTGATAGATCCCATCTGCAGTGCAAGTGTGCATTCGACCTTTGTTTAGTTTTTAGACGTGAGCTTCGTTTCTCATTCTCACTTCTTATCTACCAGGCCTACCAGGGTCGAGGGGTTAACCCACCTCCTCCAACCTGGGTTACAAACAACTCGCAGCAAACACTGCCCTTGGTGGAATAAGTACATCCTTTGCCTGGAAAATGTGGTATTTTTTAGCTATTCTTGCTTGAATACATGTGACCCTCTTCATCACATCACGTTTCTCTTCTTCTGTTTCTCTCCCTTGGGTGCTGCCAAGTCCAGTGATGCAAATAAAAAAATATAATTCAGACAGGAAGGGGCTAAATGTTTCACAAGCTACTGCAGTAAATAACAACACTTGTGCCGTGTTTGACAGATAGTTGCCACGCCCCATTGGAACACTGGCTTTTTTTTTGCTACCCTACTCAGCTACTCCTGAAATAGTGCGGAAAAGCTATAACGCGGATCTGACTTATGTTCACCAACAGTCACGTTATATTGGGCCTTTACCGTATCTCCCATTTTAAAATCCTGTGCACAGGCCTCACTATGACTCATTGCTGTGCAATAGTTGCAGGTGGTAGCATGACATCTGGGGTGACATTAGATGGTAAAGGTTGTTCACAATAAAGTGAGCACTTTTGAAATCAACCTTAGAAAAAAAAGTCACTGCCCCTATCTACATAGGTTTTAATGGGCACATTGAGTAACGTGCACCCAGTAAAATTGGTAATAATGGATGGAAAGTAGTTCCATATCATAACATGAAACTAAAACTGTTAGGTAACCATTTCTGATAACTAAAATTATTTGTTTCGCTTACTGTTTGGTAACCATTTCTGATAACTTAAATTATTTGTTTCGCTTACTGGTTTTTTTTTTTTTTTTTTTTTTTTTTTTAAATGCATCGAAGTGTAAAAATTGGCAGATTTGTTAAATATTTACTTTTCTAATAATTTCACAGTTTCATTTGACTGATGGATGAATAAAGTGATGAGGCCCATGGCAACGTTAATCGTACATAAAGCGGAAGAATACGCAACATGCATACAAGTAGATCTTAGGCAGGGTTTTCAAAAGTGCTCATTTTACAGGAATAGTCTATATCATGTAGCACTGGTCTCAATTTAGTTTTCTACTCAATAATTCCTTATTCACCTTTAACTTTTCCTAATACCAGTACCTTTCTATACATGTATCACATTATGGCTGTAACTAGCAGATACTGACCTGCACATGGTGTTCGAGGGCTGCCAGTACAGCGTGAACTGACAAAGCATTGATGGAGCGACCCACTCTGTGTAGTGCTCTGTCAACCTGCTTCTGGCTGTACAGAAGCTTGATAGCGCCACCACATAGCGGGCAGCATGCCCCGGGGGGAGTAACCCCCAGACAGCCAGGCTGGGCCAGTGCTGGACAGACCACACTCTCCCCACATTGTGGCTGCGCCTCATCCATGATCAGTCCTACAGCTCTGCATGGCCCCAAGTAGTCCACGCTCACTCTTGCTGCAGATGCTGCACACTCCGACACGTATGTCTCGCCGTCAACCCCGCACACTGATCCCTTGTTAGCACAGTTCACCTACAACAACATTGCCCTACTGTAAATGTTTCAATATCCTCCCCCTCCACTATGTTAGTGAGGTATTGACACCCACAAATATTTAGTAAAATAAGTACCATATACATTATTTCACATTACACATCTGATGAATAACTATACAATACTGTAATTGTTAGTCAAGTAAGGAATTTGAAAAGATATTCAATTTCAAACTTCCACAAATAGTACATTATTTTTTTTTATCAAGAATTTAAAAATTACCATATTCACCCAAAATGAAGAAGAGGTTTTTTTGACAGAAAAGGAATAGAAAAAATAAGGGGTGGTCTACAATTCGGGGTCATCTTCAATTCAAAACCTAGGCACAAATACCATAAATGTGTAACACAGCTAGTTCAGTATTTAAGTTTGTGTTATATGCACAACATTACTACGGGCTTTTATTCATAATTTTTTTACTCAGGAAGCAGTTAATCCTCCAAAAGTGGCATGCCATGAAACAGAGGATTTTGACTAATGCTTTTCATGCTTAAATATTGTGTCCTATGGTTGTACGTATTTTGTTAGTGCTGAGACTGTACCTGTCAACTTTGACAAGGGTCCCCTTATCTGATGTCACATATGATGTCACATTTACAAAACCCATTGAGCTCTACTAAATTCTACATGTACAGAGAGATGCTGTGTTTGAGATTATGCGTGTGTGGCAACTACTGTACTCTAGTGTTTTGTGTTAAACTAGCATGCTCTGATTATTCTTGTCCAATTTCAAATCCTGTGTTTGCTGTGTTGCTAGTGTAGAAGTATTAAGTGTGATCGTACTACTTAAATGTTATATATTATAGACTTGAAATTGACCGGGGGTGTCACGAGATTGTAAACAACACACCTAGTTTGGCTTCATGCTGCTAGGGTGCACTAACGTAAATAAACAGCCAGTTGAGCATGTAACCTGAAGATGGATGTTGTTATTGTGTACTGCTCTAGAGTTAATTATGTATGTCAATAGTTCTAACAATTAGAAATCAGAATGGTAACTGTGAAATGTCAAAAAATTTTATAGCTGTGTTTTTTAATATAATTCTTATCCTGAAGATAAAGTATGCTTAAGTGCTCACTGCTTCAAGTCGCCTGCGAGAGTGTAAATATTTGAAGGTCACACATGTATAGACTGTTCACTGTAAAATGAGCACTTTTTAAGGCCTTTCTAAATTTTTCCTTTCATCCAATTTTCATCTTCCTGCTGCTTTTTAGTACAAACATTGCAACATGACCAATAAACACAGTGTATATATTTCCCTAACCTCAAAATGTAATGCTTGAGTCTGCAATAAGATATATTTATTATTGGCTAATGCCTGTTGGGAGGGCCTTAAAAAGTGCTCACTTTACAGTGAACAGCCTATAACCCAAGAGTGGGCAGCAAAGACAGTGACCAGCTTACACAGGCTTGCCGCAGCGCATGGTGCCGCAATAAATCTTTTGCCACCCGCACGCTACTGACCTTCATCTGATTGGATTTCCACATTTATCTGGAGAATGTTCTAGTTTTGATCGTCCTGGCCTCCCTCAGTGTGACTCAGGGTGTGGAGAATATTACAGATCATGGCTACTGATACTATGAAAGCATGTCGGGCCTCGGAGCCGGGAGTTAATGAGTGTTTGGAGTTTGGGCGATTCCATAACCTTGAGCAATAGACGAACAAGAAGAGCAACAAGTGGTGCCGCAAGTAACCAGGGGGAGTAAAATCTGTGATTGCAAACACTGGTGCAGTGAAAAGTGTGATTGTCTGCAGAACTAGAAGCTCTGTGAGCCTTAATTGAGGGATTAAGTAGCCAAGAGAGTGCAAGGGCAAATAGCTTGAGGGAAACTGTAAATACCCATTATAATAGTGTAAATAGCCAGATAACTAATGCAAGTGATTTAGTAGGTAAGAAAATAGATAATGTACACAGTAAATGAAAATGTAAACTGGAAAATAGAGGGCATGTTCATTTTGGATACTGATGCTAGTGACGTAGGCATTGGTGCTGTGTTATCTCAAGTTCCGGATGGGAAGGAAAGACCACTAAAATACTTCAGTAACGTATTGCATAAGCCGGAGAGAAATTACTGTGTTACACACAGGGAGCTTCTGGCAATGTTGAAGGCAATTTCACACTTCCACCCCTACATTTATGACAGATACGTACTGTGGCCAATGCACTTGCAGAGCTTGTCTTCTCAACGTTTTGGGTGCCACAAGAACTCCATTCCGATCAGGGAAGAAACTTTCAAGCTGCAGTGTTCCAGGAGGTAACATAGATTCTCGGCAGGAAAAAGACTATGACTGCAGTCTTAAACCCTCAGTCAGATGGAATGGTTAAGAGACTTAATTAACCGCACTCTTGAGCAGTATCTGTTAATTTTTGTAGCAGACAACCGAAAGGACTGGGATTGAAAGGTGTCATTTTTTCTCCTTGCTCATCGCTCAGCAGTTCACAAGTCCACAAGGGTAACGCCGTCTAGGATGCTGTTTGGAAGAGAATGCCTCCCTAGTGACATGCCGTTTTGCCGACCAACAGAAGAGGAAGCTGCAGTGCCTGATAATGCCAGAAAATTTCATAACAGACTAGTTGGCATTCATGATTTTTCTCAACAGCACCTCAGAATAAATAGTGACAGGATGAAGATGTGGTATGATAGGAAAATGTTAGACGAGATTTTTCAAGGACAACTGGTTTGGCTGTACAACCCACAGAGGCAAAAAGGGTACTGCCTGAAGCTACAGAAATGTTGGGAAGGCCCCTACAGGATTCTAAATAAGATCAATGATGTGGTATTTTGGATTTGTTGTAAAGGCTCGTGGGTAAAGCCAAAGGTTGTCCACATTGACCTACTGGCACTCTACGAATGTCCGGAAGTTGCAGTCTCTTTTGGGATGCTGCTTCACATCGTTTGCGAGAGTGTAAATGTGTGAAGGTCACGCATGTAACCTAAGAGCAGGCGGCGAAGAACAAGACAAGCTTACACAGACTTGCCGCCATGCATGGCATGCCGATAAACCTTTCGCAGCTCGCACACTCCTGACCTTAAGCTGTTTGAATTTCTGCATTTATCTGAAGTATGTTCTGGTTTTGATCATCCTTGCCTCTATCAGCGTGAGTTTGGGTATGGGGACTATTCCAGATCTTGGCTGCTGATACCTACTAACCTACTATAGAAGCACCATGAACCTCCAAGTCAATAGTTGATGAGTGTCTAGAGTTTGGGAGATTATGCGACCTTGAGGAATAGTCGATGAGCGAGAAGAGCAAGGAGTGGCAAGAGAGAGATGGCGAGCGGGAGTAAAATCTCGAGGGTAGTACTTGTCACCAAAAAGGACGGACAATCGTGCTTTGGCGTCATTTCTTAATTAAGAGTTAAACTATATCACCCACCATGTAAGTACCCCAGCCATCAACCTTACCCACACAGTGAGGGACAAAGGGGAGGCCAAAATTTTCTCTATTCTTGACATGAAGGTCTGGGTATTGGTAAATATCCGTGCATCCAGACAGCCAAAAATATACCACATTTATCACCCCCACAGGAGAAAAACTTCAGTTCAAGGTCATGCCCTTCGGCCTGAAGAATACGCCAGCCACTCTTCAACGACTAATGTTGGTAGAAGTACTCGTCGAGTACATAGGACAGTTTTTTTTTGCATACCTCTATGATATTATAATCTATTCCAACTCATGGGAGTAGCATTGTACCCACTTGCAAAGGGTATTAGAGCCACTCGAGATCCATGGCCTAACATGCAAACTTTCCAAATTCATTTTGGAAAGTCAAATATCTACTACTTTGGACACATGGCCACCCTCGAAGGGAACTAACCCCAGACAGGATCAATTTGAACTATCCTGGAAGCCAAAGAACTGAGGACCAAGAAGCAGTTGTGAAGATTCTTGGGGTTATGTAACTGACTAAGGGAGTTCATGCCCGACATGACACAACTGATGGCTTCGTTGAACCCACTCTTAAGAAAGAGGCCTGATGAAAGGTGGCAGTGGAACAGCAGACTGCTTTTTAAAACCTTAAGGAAAGTTTCCAGGCATCCCTGTTTTGCATAGGCTGCAGGGAGCGAAAACCCTTGATTCTCCAGATGTACGCATACCAAGGTGAACTAGGGACTGTACTTTACCAGGAAGACCCAGAAAAAAGGGCGCAAGTAATTGCATATGCCAGCACCTGTTTGAATGCAACCGAACAAAGGTATCACATTAACAAGCAGGAATATCTTGCTGTGATATGAACCATGAGACAATACAAGTTACTAATTTGAGGCACAATCCTTCATTTTAAGGTCTGACAGTATGGCACTCACCTGGTTACAGGCCTCTAAGAACACCAAAGTCAAGCTTGGTCAGTGGGCATTATTCCTGATCAAGTTTAATTTTGAAATGCAACATGGTCCAGGGTGGTTAAATTACCTACCGTATGCCCTCTCCCATCAGCCGGACAGCCAAGAAGGAACTAAAGAAGAAGAGCACTGAGAGCAAATGACACCTCCCCAGCTCCCCCGCATAGCCTGGGGGAATGTGTATGGCTCCACCAACAGTGAGACCCAGAAACCCAACACTTACTTCAGAACCAGCCCCAACAGTACAAACTCCAAGGCAAAATAGTGTGGTAATGAAATGGGAACCCCAGCATGCCCTGGGAGATATGGGTACCAACAGAGTTACCAACGGACATCTGCCAGCACCACCACGACCACCACCAAGCTGGTCACCCATATATCAAGGAGACGCTAAGCAACAATGGTGAGCGCTACATATGGGACGGCATGATCCAAGATGCCCAACAGTATGTCGCAAGCTGTGAGGCATGCTGTTGACACAAAGCCTACAGAGTGTCGAAACAAGTAGGATGATGGCCATGATGGACTTGTACCCCGTGGACGCACCTAACAGCGGACTTAATGGGACCGTACCTCGGAGCACCCAAGGCAACCGTTACTTCATGGTGATAACGGACCAGTTATCAAGGTGGATTGAAGCCTGTGGCATACCAAACTAGGAAGCAAGGGGCATCATCCGCAATTTCAAATCCGAATCTTCTCACTTTGGAGATACCCTCAGGTGATTCTGACGGACAATGGGACCCAATTCACTGACAATCTATGGCAAAAGGAATGTATGCCTGCCACTTCAGCATGGATGTGAACTGTAGTACCTTCCCGTACATGCCGTTCACTCGCAGAAGAGGAAGTAAGTGGAGCGACTGTAGGACAGTTGCTATCCTCACCGAGGAACAGTTGGTGAATAATCAGACCTCACAAACCTTCAGCTATTTAACCTATGAGAATGAGCCCAAGTTGCCTGCCAACTATTGAGACCTCACCCCTCAGTCCTCCCATCCAACCTATTTGGCCTCTTAGTGAAAACCCCTGGAACTGCTCATCCTGTCGTCAAGTACCTGCTCCTGGGCCTATCCCTGGTTCTGGGAATTGAATCCAACAACGAAGCCTGTTCACCACGTCCTGGAATCGACAACAGGACAGCTGTCTGCCTGCCGATCCAGAGCCAACATCCAACGAGAGCTTCTCTCTGGACGCAGCCGCCAACGAGCAGCTTGGTTAGTGGACTGAACTCCGGACTCACCCCATGAGCGCACATCAGCCACGGGTGATACAAATGCAAGATAAGCCAAGCCGCCCTACTTACCACAACCGCCCGTAGACTTCACCTCGCCAACCAGACTACGTGCTTTGCAGATCTTCTACCTGTACAACCCTCTTTGAGGGTGTAGTTAAGGCTAAGCGCCAGATTCTGCAGACTCCACTCCACTAGAGTCAGCACCTGGGCCTGTGTACCTTATCTGACACAGCCAAACACCTAGTGACGTAGATGCTCCCCAGCCCTTTAAGCAGTCACGCATCACCGTGTACTGTTTTTGTAACGTAAAATTTCCTCTTTTTGCATTGTCCAGCATTTAGCAACAAATATTCCTGGTCCATGGAAATGTATAAAAAGGGGTTCCAATGTAATAAATATGAAGAGTGACCACCATCATTTCTGCACTATACTGAGCAAATGTGCTGGGACCCTGCTCTTTGTCATGCCCTATCACATGAAGTTGTATACTTGTTGCATTCTCTCAAACTCTCTGGAATCTGCCATATTCTTTCACAACTGTTATGTCAGGTTATTTCAGTCAAATCTTTTTAAGGCACCATATTTAATGAGATTTTTTTAAAGTGCACTTTATTTTAGTTTGTGGTGATGTCTGACAATTTTGACTATATTAGGCAGAAACACCAGTTGTCCACATAGCTCGCCTCAGCACAAGTCGTGCTAAGGCTCTCTACTATACAGACGCAGTCCTCCTCAGGACTCTCCAAGACCTTCCAGGCTTCTACCAGTTCTTCAGCGACGACGCCTTCCCTAACACAGCAGCCGAAGAGTCGTCGCTACCCCGATACTTGCCGTCAAACATCACCATACCCGACATGTACACAACACGTGGTGCCCTGGGTCCCTTCAGGACTACAAGCCACAATTAGGGTCCAGTTGTTTTCACAACTACTTAATTGTCAACTCTCGTCTGCTCTTCAAGCCAGGCTCCACAAGCCAACAGGCACCTTCACTTGTCTCGCTCTTGTACAAAGTCCGTTGAACACCTAGTGTGTGTAGAGGTAGGAGGTAGTACGGACCACTGTGTTTCTACATTCAAGAGAATAAAACATGTAGTTTTGCTAACTTCTGCCTTTCCTTTTTCTGTAGTGAATATGTGCCTTTTCCCCAACCTGGTAAGCGTCACCCTCGAAGGGAGCAGCAGGGGACCACGAATTGGCAACAGTTTCTGACGTAAAGTAGGACTACTGGCAGCCCCTAACCAAGACTACATGTATGTCACAAGAAAAAGTTCGACTGCCACCCATACTGAGGACCCAGTACATAAAGATACTTGGTGCACAAGTACGGTATAGCCCCAACCACTAGAAAGACACACAATGAAGCATCTGGGCTACTAAATAAGCTAACCTAATCCCTTCAGAGCATATAAACTTGCTGGAGGAGGTGCCAGACTTGATGTGGCTTGACCCAGGTACTCCTGGAGTATACTTAGCAAGGGGTTTGTTGCCTGCCACACTCTATAGGGTAAACATTAGTACATTTCCTGTCCATGACGTTAGCTCACCGATGAGGGAGCAGGAGGAACGCCCGGAGGACAGTTGCTATCCTTGCTTCTTGCCACCCCCTAAGTAATCAACCTGCACCAGCCCTCAACTGCAAGTCTCCATGGGAGAGAGCACAAGCTGTCCGGTAATTAGTGGAGACTCACTCCACTACCTTCCCTGCCAACATATTTGGCCTTGCAGTTAGGGTTCCTGGAGCTGCTCACCCTGCCATCAAACTAATCTACCATGGCCAGTCAGTGTCTGCTGCAAGGGAGTGACACAAGGGGTAAACTAGCCCGAACCCATGTGTCCATGGCTCAGAGGCATCACTTCATTTTCACAGACTTTGTACCAAGTAGGCACCCGACGCATCCTACATTTTATAAGGGACCAGTGTGAGGCCTATGGGTAATACTACAGACATCTCCACAGCAGAGTCAGGCCCCAACCTATGCAACTGTCCTGGCGCAGAATTAAAAACTTCCCCACTCTTTGATGTGACGTCCCTCTCTCCCTAGGCCATCATGCGTCAACACATGCCTTACCCGGGACTTGAATCCAAATACCCCATACTATAAGCTAGTGTGCAATCCACTGCATTCCGGAGGTTGGATTCAGAGCATCAACTTCTGATTTAATCAGTTTAATGTTTCGAATGATAGGGTTTACTAACCTAAAATATTTACAGGGCCTTTATTTTGAAAAGAAGTGACTGAGCCACATAAAACATGTAAGTAGTGCTATCGTAGGTCATGTAGACCTACGATAGCACTACTTGTGTGAAGAATTTGATGTAAATCAGTTGTTTGGTCTCGGACATATGACATAAATACTTTTACATACAAATTTTGTTTTAATTTGGTTAAATTGTTTAATATATATGTCAAACTTACTTAAATGATTTATGAAGCTGCCATTTTGAACATCGTTGTCTACAAATTTAAATAATGAAAGTTTACATGATCTTCTGTAGTATTTATGGTGTGCACAATTTGGTACAAATTTATTTTAAATGTTCCAGTGTAACATTTGGTGGGTTGATTGATCCTAGAGACATGGCATAAAACTTCCATTATTTTCACGTGGCGATCTTCATAAATAGGAGGACTGAGTAAAGTAGTAGCAATATCAATGATTGTAACTGCCAACATACAAAGTTAAGTTAAAATAGATTACATAGTTTTGTAGATATCACTCACAAAACTGAAATGATTTTATAGCCACCATTCTGAAAATTTTTAAATATACATTTATTATTATGGCCTACCACAGTACAACATCTTCGCCAAATTTTGTAAAAATGAGTTGGTTGTTTCCCCAAGATACGAGATAAAATCATTATTTTTATTAGTAGGGCTATCTTACAAATTGGCAGAGAAATGAGGCTCTTCATTGACAAACTTGATGGCTGTAATAGGTACTGCCATCATACAAAGTTATGTTGGAATTTATTACATAGTTGTGACGATATAACATTCTAAGCTAAAATAGCTGTGCAGCCACCATTTTGAAAATAAGTGTCTGACATGCTTAAAACATATCACTTAACATAATTTGTATAACAACTTTATTTATTCGTACTATCCTATCTTCCAAAATGGCCGACAAGTTGTTATTTGTTGGTATATGTAATGCTTGTAATAAATACTTTCAGTACACAAAATTTGGTCAAAATTGTTTAAACGGTATGGCAGATAAACTAAATAAACTTAAAACTTTGTATGGCAGTCATTTTGAAAATAAGCAACTAATCAAGTTTAATCACTTATGTTTACATGGTCTACCACAGTATTACTTACATGCCAAATTGGGTGATAATTGGTTGAATAAGTTAGTTTTCAAGATATAGTGTAAAAATCTTTATTTTTCCAATTGATGCTATCTTATAAAATGGCGGACCACCAACATTATCCATCTCAAAATTTAATGCTTACACAAAGGTCTGCCAGCATATACAATTTGGTTTGAATAGGTTGAATGGTTCCTGAGATATGGCTTATCAACCAACATTTTAAAATGATCGCCATTTTGAAAGTAAGTGCTCAATGTGGTCTAAAACTATAACACTCAAGTGTCCCTACTAAGTATGTAAGTACCAAGGTTGGTGAAATTCGGTTGAAGCATTCAAAATTTGAAGGCGAGACATGCACAGGCACACACATTCATACACAGACAGGAAAGTGAGCTCGTAAAAGCCTCTCTTTCTTTCGGAAAGTAGGCTAAAAAGGGGCTTAAAATATGAAACAGGGTACAAGGCAGTTTTTAACTTAGTATGTTAACTGTCTGCTCATATTTTTGCAGTCAAATGCTATTAAAACCTTTTACACATTTTCATTGTATGCTCTGTTTGTTTAGAAAAAAGAGAAAGCATTGTCCCAAATCAAGAGCACAGAGTGCAGTAAAGAGCCCTCTTGCTAGGTAAAACAAAACAGCGCTCTTCGAATTGAGAGACAGCCTTAGTCAACACATCTACCACTGCATGAGAGACAGTCAACTCTTTTAATTCCTGCTGATTCTTTCACTGTAGCCAACCA
The DNA here is from genome assembly GCA_029891345.1 of Dryococelus australis. Taxonomy (NCBI): domain Eukaryota; kingdom Metazoa; phylum Arthropoda; class Insecta; order Phasmatodea; family Phasmatidae; genus Dryococelus; species Dryococelus australis. The sequence continues at coordinate 282,723,503 of CM056994.1, forward strand.
CATCTACTCTCATTGTGTACAGGACAAGGAACTGAGGCAGATTAAAAGAGTAGACCTCCTGAAAACAAACACAAGCACCCACCCCTTCATCATCTTCGACTGCCACACAGCCAACCAGACTTTGTAGGACCTCCATTGCCAGTATTGATGCTGCCACTAGACGCGACAGAGTCATGTGTAGTACTGGCTAAGTTAGCAACAGCCTAGTAGCTGGCAACATGCTGCAGCTGCTGACTAACCAGAAACATAACTAGGTACCCCAGCCTTACTTGTTGATTAGCATAAGTGGTACTATTTGTATCAAGGGACAACTTTGGGACACTCATTACAAGGTGTCGTGGAATATTAACAACTCAACAATTTTCATTCAGACACTTAACTTCCTGTGATTGAGGGCTACATTTCAAAAGCTACCCTCGACACTAATTCACCTGTGGATTCATTGCCAGTACAGTAAAATCTTATTTTGAAATATTTCACTTTAAAATACACTTTGCTTTAAAGTAAATTTTTGAGATCTGTACCTAGTATAAAGTACTGTTACGTGTTGTTGCTTTGCATCACGCGAGCATAGAATTTGTGGAGGATAGAATAGTGATACAATATCAGGCAGCGAGTCACGAAGTAATGTTTGAATGACATGTGAGCGATAATGCCTCAAGTTACAAAGTCAGGCCGCTGCAACAAGCCTATGGGGCTGCACGCTCTGGACCTTCAGAAAAATTTAATTTCTGCGTTTATCTAAAGGAATTTTATGGTTTATCATCCTTGCCTCTCTCTCAGTAAGACTAGAGTTGCGGGGAATGTTCCAGATCTTGGCTGCCGATAATATTTAAGATGTGATGGGCCTCCGAGAACAGAGTTTATGAGAGTCGGGAATTTGAGCGATTGTGCGACCTTGAGTGACAAATGATGACCCAGATGAGTGGCGTCGGAAGTGGCCAGCAGGCGGGACTGTCGAGCTGGACACGTGAGGTTAAGACATTTCAAATGATAGCAGCGGACAGACTGATCATGTGTTAATGATAATGATGGGTGTGAGTTAATTGACTATGTATAACCAAACAGAGACATTGAGAAATACTTTGATTAGAGTGGAGATAGACATTAAATATTGCGCTCACTGAGAAATAAAAAGAGTAATTGTGGTGTTAGGTAGATTGATGCTGTAAATAATAGCTGTGTGAATATATTAAAATTAAAATTAGTGCTTTTATTTTTATTAAGATCTCCATCCCTCACAAACTCTGATATGCTCTTCTGGCATCTTGGAACAGTACTTTCAGTGCTGAGTATAAAACTGGAGATCCCATGGTGTACGTTTTACTGAAATTCTATCAAATTATTCAACTTTAAACATGCATCTGTGGAGGTAAATTAACAATGTTTTATGTACTGTCCGCAGACTAATGAGGTTGGTTGAGAAACTAACCAAGCAGCGGCCAGTGTAAGCGAGCGTCTTGCCGTACTGCACTAGATAGCAGATGTTGGGGTGTTCCTGCCCCTCTGTGTCGCACACTGGAGAGTAAGGAACCTCTGGGCATGGGATAGAGTTGTCCACTGCAACATGAAACACACTCGTTACACTTCTACACTCTTGGAAACATCATCAGGTTAGTGACTCCAAAACTGTAGCACACATACCAGTAGAAGTACTAGTAGCAAACCTCTGGTAGGCATGTTGAACAGCACACAATATAGTAGAACATCCCTTAGCCATTATTCCCACAAATGGAACACCCCCATACTGGTAAATGGAAAAGATTTCAAACATCACAAAATGTGGCAAGATCGACTTAGCGCAGGCATTTCAACAGCTGCGAGTTGACGGGGAAGCTGCGGTAGCTACAACTATAATTACATAAAGGGGCTTTCAAAGTAAATTGTCTACAGTTTGGGGTGCGCGTAGCACCAGGAAAATTTCAAAGGTTCATTGAGAATGTACTGGCTGGTCTTAATGTAGTGCCATATTTTGATGATGTGCTAGTGAAGGGTACATCCATGGAGGATTTGCTTACATGTGTGCAACAGGTGCTGCAACATTTCAGGGATGCAGCTATTCACGTAAAGGCAAAAAAAAAAAAAAGTGTTTTGGGTGCCCCACAAGTAACTTTCTTGGGGTATGTGGTGAACCAACTCTGCCTCCAGCCCACACCTGACAAGGTACAATCCATTCATGAGACACCAACACCATCAAACAAAGAGGAGTTACAGGCTTAGCTTGGTCTTCCTACTTTTATCACTCATTCCGGTCAAATAAGGCTAGTGTAGCAGAGCGTTTGCATCAGCTATTGCAGAAATTTGCACAGTGGAAATGGACTCAGTTTCATAATGAAGCTTTTGCAGCTACAAAAGCCCTTCTAACATCTAACTCCTTGCTGGCACACTATGACCCAAATAAGCAACTTATTTTAACATGTGATGCATCCCAGTATGGGATTAGTGCTGTCCTGAGTCAACCGAACTACCATGGGGAAGAAGTTCCCGTTTGCTTTTATTCCCAAACCATGATGTCTACTGAGCTGAAGTTTGCACAGACAGACAGAGAAGCATTAAGTATCATTGCCGGCATCAAGAAGTTCCACAATTATGTATATGGACAACAGTTTGAGCTATGCACTTATCATAAACCATTATTAGGGCTGTTTACTACCGACAAGATCACTCCAAACATCATTTCACCCCGAATGTTTCGCTGGAGTGTTATGCTAAGTGGTTACGATTTTGTGTTACGATACAAGCCAGGGCCTTAGTATTGCCAATGCAGATGGCCTCAGCCGTTTTCCATGATCCACCCCTGAGGCAGAGATACCAGCACCCACTGAAGTACTTCTTCTTGAAGCATTAAATGTCTCCCTTCTGACAGCACACCAGATTGCTGACATGACCAAGAAGGATCTTATACTATCTAGAGTTTCTTCATGGGTGTGGAGGGAATGGCCAAGTGATACGTTAGGGGAAGAATTCCAGCCATTTGTGAGGAGACAACATGAATGATCAATTCGCAGAGGGTGTTTGCTGTGGGGTACTCGGGTAGTCATACCAGAAGGGGGCTGTGATTACATTCTACAGACACTACACGTTTGTCATCAGGGAATAGTGTGAACGAAGGCATTGGCACACAGCTACGTTTGGTGGCCTGGCCTCAATAAGGAAGTGGAAAAGATGATACAGCCATGCGAGATCTGTCAATGTATGCATAATTCACCACCAAAAGCCCCTAATCATCCATGGGAATGGACCATGCAGCCATGGTCATGTCTACATGTGGATTCACTGGTCCTATTCAGAGGCTAGTATTCCTGGTTGTCGTTGACTCGTACTTCAAATGGCTTGAGGTGCTGCCAGTACCATCCACCAATGCTAGAAGTGTCATTACATCACTGTGAACCCTATTTGCTTCTCACGGCATTCCAGACATGATTGTTAGTGACAATGGAACAGCATTTAGTTCTGCTGCTTTTACGAACTTTGCAGACAATAATGGTATCAGGCTTATTAAGATAGCTCCATATACCATCCTTCATCTAATGGCCACGCGGAGAGGATGGTTCAGTCAGTAAAAGAGATGCTGAAATGAATGAGTGGCGGTGACCTTTCGCAGTATCTAGTTAGAATGCTGTCAACACAGCCCATAATGCCTGCAGCTGCTACAGGGACCAGCCTGGAAAAGTTGCTTATGGGTCGTCGACTGAGAACATGCCTCAACAAAGTACATCCAGATCTTGCAGAGGAGATGAAGCAAAAGCAAGATGACAAAAGGGTTCAAGTTGCTCCTCTGAGGTTCTCACCACAGGACCTAGTTTATGCAAAAAAAACATGGGACAAGGACAAAAATGGGTGTCAGCCATGATTGTTGAGGTGATCACAAATAATGGAGTGTGGATGAAGCGGCATGTTGACCAGCTACTTGTAAGGTCTGTCTCTCCCCAGGAAGACAGTATACACACACCAGCTGCTACAGGAAATGATGTTTCAATAGCTCCAAATGCAGTTGAAGGAGAGGGTCAATCTATGCAGGATACTAGGGGGGAGGTGAGAGGAAGACAGTAGCTATGACTACCATCACCAGTCGAGGAGGCAGAGTTTAGAGGATTTGCACCCAGTATGCTCACACTCATGAGGGCAGACAAGCTCCTCCCAGTGTTTGTCAGATACAGGTGAATCAAGTGAAGCTAAACCTCTAGCTTGTACAAGGCCTACCAGAGAATCTTCTAAGCCTAGTTGGACAAAGGATTTTGTTATGTAAAGGGAGAGGGATGTTATGTCTTAGGGTATTGTGTTCTTGGTGGAGAATGTTGGAGTTTGGCAGCCATAACAGTTGGGTTATACACAGTGTTTGTGTTGACGTCTAAAGGACAGTAGGATGCCGACGTGTGTGTTGACATCTCAGCGCAGTAGTCGAAGCAACAATTAATTACAATGTAACTGTTTGTAACAACTGTTAAAAAAAGATAACTATGCAACAGATACAGAAGCTCAAATTTTTTGAGCCTGAAAAATATTTTGGCCGAGCTTGAGCCATAAGCAGGTATTCAGCTCAAGTTAAATTTTTGAGTACTTGCAGACTTCTAGTGTAGAGATATCTGAGGTATAATGAAACCAGCAAAGAAATAAAAATATTGCAAGTCTCAGTCTATTTACCATGTAGTATTTGGGGGTTGTAAGCGAAAGGGGAGAACATTCGCATGTTTGAACACTACCAATGGGTGGTCCTTTACATACCAAGACCACCCATTGGACATGCGCATGCCTTTGAAAGGATGACTGGGTCATGATCAGCTGGCTCACTAATACATCTTGTGTTACTGACCACATTCGTACTGCTTGCAAGGGACATCCTGCTGCAGCGAGAGGCATGCCTTATGAGTGACATAGCACGTCTTGCCTTCCCCACATGGCTTCATGTCACAAGGGTTGAGTCTCGAGCATGGCTGGAACTTGAAGTCAGAGTCTGAGAGTCCATTACATCTGCAACACGTGTGCAAATCAGTTTCCTCTAGCACATATTAAAGGCAATCTGCAAAGATTCCTTAGTACAGTGTCAGCTTAAAGACTACTGTCATATAGAAAGGTACAAAAGTTCATTTTTAGTATGTACATACTCACATGGATGGAAAATACATTATTTTAGGGATAAACATAGGTTTAATATTTATAATCTATCCTTTACGTAATGTATATCTGATCTAATAACATATACTATAAAAACTAAAAATTATTTAGTGATTGTAAACCTATTTGTTTCAGTCTTTTTTCTTTCTTTTTCTTATTTCTTTCTTTCTTTCATTCCTCCTCCTCTTCTTCTTCTTCTTCTTCTTCGTCTTCTTCTTCTTCAAAATATGTATTTTATAATTGGTTTTAAATTAATCAGTACATTTTAAAAATAAAAAATATAAATTTTATAAAATTTGTAAACAAATTACGTATGAAACATGACAATAATTCACTGCCAGACAATAACAATAATGCACACAGAAGAATGCAGTGAATGGTACTGAAACCTTATAAAAGTAGTGTGATACATATGAGTAATATAAATGATTACAAAGACAAAGCAGCAGGAAAATTACATAATGGATCTGTGGTATACTGTCTGGTCATCCTCAATAGTGCGTAGCACCCCCTCGAACTGCAATACATGCTGCAACACGGTATGGCTTGGAGTCCAGCAGATACTGGATTTTTTTCCTGAGGCAGACAGTCCCACAATAAGTTGGACGGTGTGCTCCAAATCTCAGATACTGTGGCACAGTGGCAGCTAGCATTTCAATTGGTCCCACACTTGCTCAACTGGAGACATGTCAGGGGAGCAGGCAGGTCATGGTAGTGTTTGGACATGATGGACGAAGTCCTGGGTGATCCGTTCCATGTGCGGTTGGGAATTATCCTGCTGGAATATTATTCCTGGAATCCTGGCCAGAAATAGAAGCAGATGGGAGTGTAGGGTCTCATCCACATACCTCTGGGTTGTCAATGTTTCATATAACATGATGAGAGTGGAACTGCTATTGTGGGCTATTGTGAAGTGGTCTTCAATTCCTACCTACCTTTATTTATTTTTTCTCTCTTTTTCAAACATACAAATATTGTTTAATATTTACTTAATAATATCTTAGTAGGCCCTAATACAATACAATGTGTTGAATTTGTTGTCTGGATGAAATGCCTAGACCTTTTTGGCTGAAAGACTTCAGAGTTAGTGTAATTTCATTTAAAGCATTTTAAAATGTTTTTACTGAATTGGTTGTAGCATAAATTTACACTGTTAGAGCCTGTGTGTAGGATTTAAAGGCAGCGGTAATAGATGCCCATGCATGGCATTGCATTTAGAGTAAGTAGTTATAAATAGCTACAGAAAAAAAAAGTTGCTGGAAGTAAGCTCGCTGGTCATGTGCAAATGTGGTGCAAGAGAGACAGTTGATTTGTGTGAGAGGCAGTTGGTTCAGTTTGATAGGCCGATGGTACCTACACAAAATGTGGACCCGCAAGGGAATAATCTAAATTTTTTATGTTTTATTGTAATTTTAATTTAAGGAACCTATTGTAATATAATTTTTGAAAATGTTTTGAGGTTTTCAACTAATTTTTTTTCCATTTATTGAAAGAATAAGCATTTTGTTCAAATATAAAATCTTAGTGTGTTTGGAGGTTGAGAGAGTGCAGTGTAGAAAGCAAAGCATCAAAGTGTGGTGTGGTGAGAGTTGTCCTTACTTACAAATGACAGAGTGAAGGAGGATGTCTTTCATGTGGCGTGTGTAGCAGGGGAGTTTTTGGTGACTTTTCAACTGACATGGAAGTGTTGGAGAGATGGAGGGCACTCTAGGGCACGCATGGAGGGTACATTCTAGGGCACTCTAACAGTGCCCTAGAATGTGAATTTCATCGGTAACCATCTAGCGACAATGTCGTCGCTTCCTGCAGTGCGGTGTAACACATAAATTTAATTGGTAAAATGTAACATGGAAAAATAATCACTTAATAAATTTTCAAAATTAATAGTTTGGTGACATAATCTTTTTTTTGTGGTGGCTTCTCCTTTGAAGTGTCGGCAGACCCCACTGCTTTTAATTTAACTGCCCTGAGATATCACAAGAGCTAGCCGAGGTTGGAAAAAGTGGAAGGTATGTTATTCAGCAAAATTATGTGCAATCACACGAGGCATGTAAAATGGTAGCAGTTGCTGCTTCACACTATGGCTCCTCATACAATAATGCTGACCTTGGGGGAAGTGTGCCACTCAGTAGTGAGATTGTGTTTGTGGCAATCACAAGGGGCTTGCACATTGCTCTTGCCTGGTATCACTGCAAATGGAGCTGCCACTGTTGCAGAGTTAATGGCAGTACACACTGGGATCGCAGATTCACCTTCACAAGGCATCAGGAAATGGTTCGTGGGCACACAGGAACACCAACACTAGCCAGTATTGTAGACCGGGTCGCCATGGGATCCCTCCATGCCTGGCGCACAATGCTGAACCTCTCGACTGGTATTCAACCTCGTCTGTCCTGAGCCAGTTCTCTGTGTGTGGGTTCCTTCATGTATCTAATGCTGCCAACAGCATTGGACAGTATGGTCCGAACTATCTAAATAGTGAGCTATATGGCAATATGACCAACCTGCTGTTTTCAGCCATATAATGATTTCTCTCTCAAAGTCAGTCAGTTGCATAAAGTGTCGTCTTTCGTGTATTCCCGGCATTCTTCTTCACTCTGTATGCTTGCTTGGTATTGTCTGGTGTTGCTCATATTAATGCGGCCTCAATTACATGCCAGTGTCTATGACTGAGGTTGGTGCTTGCAGCGCCACTACCATGTGTGCAGTCAAATGCAAACACACTAGCATACGATCATGTAGATACCATCCTTTACTTTTGTTACATATTTACATAATTTCATGGTTGTTGCATGGTATGAGCTATTTTCATTGTCCGTCAGTGTAATATCAGACTGAATGACATAACTATGCATGTACACACATACACACACACACACAAAAGAATGTTCTGCAGCTTTCTATCAAGCTAACGTAGCATAATTTTTCTTTTGTTATGCTTAAGTTATAAATATGTCTAAATGTAAGTGCCACTACTTAACAGCGAGAGAGTGCAAACAACAAACATTTTCTTGCGGATGAAATATTCTTACCTGGCAATGCATGAGTTGGGGTAGGTGATGCCGTTGCGACCACACACAGGCTCGTACAAGGGTTGGCAGTTGCAGGGTAGGGTAGTGTAGGCTGGATTCAGGCCTTCAAAGGATGAACTCTTGCACTTCTTCTTGCTGAAGGTCAGCTCTCCGGCATAACAGCTCAGTTCCTTGCAGTCTGTCAAGTAGGTCTCACCATGCTCTGCACACAAAGTATGCACAAGCATCACTAGTTTCATGTTTTTAATATATTATTTTATATTGATTTTATTAATAAATGATATTTTATGTACATAATTTTTGTTTGTTTATTAACAATACAGCTTGAGTAGAAATTAATATAATTACAAATATGCATATAATGAAGAAAAAAAATTTAATTTACTGTTTTGAAGTTTTGTAGTGATTGTAACCATTTTTTTCTGGTGACATAATCATCACTCTGACGCCAGCTAAGAGCCTATGACAGTCAGACCATGATGGCGCTCATAGCCCATGTGAGTAAGCGTGTGCGCGCAGACGCCACAACCACGGACTTTCTCAAAACGGGATAGGTAAATGTCAGTGCCATGTATTCTTACTTTCAGGTCAAAAGTGTTATAAAAGTGTAAAAATGTCTTTTCTTAAAATGTTGGGCAATGTTACTTTCAAATTCAAAATATGTGCTGCACCGAAGAAACAGACATTAATATTCTGGCGTAAACGCCTACAAAGAAGTTTTCTAACACCAATATTTAACAATTTAAATTGTTCTTGTTATTATGTATTCAAATATCTTGGGTGCCATTTAATTTTAAATTAAATTCCGCTTGTGTGAACCCTGTAGGCAGCCATGGTAGGTCCGCGTGACCCCTGCCTCTGGGCAGTTGTTCTAGGAGAGCTGGCAAGGGAAGACGCTGTCACATACGCACTTCATATTTTTTCACCGAGTTAGATTTCCATAGTTCACTTTAGTTTACCGGTTAACCGTTGCTTCGCATATGTTTTGCCAGATATCCCCAGCATTATGCTTCCACCTAAATTAATAATTTACTGCCCTTGTAGTTTTTTCAAACTTAAATCGAGGAAAGGAGGAAAGATGTCGGAGAGGCCATGCAGCCTGTGCAACTTATGAATCAGGCGCCATCCGCCCATGTTGAGGGCTTTTGATTGTAACTTCTGCTTAATTGCTGCAAGCAATATTAAGGGTGATAATTCTATGTATGAATTTTCAGGGTTTTCTTATGTTTAAATGTGTTACGGACACATCGCCAAGGGCCACGCGGTCAGCTACTGCCAAGTCTGTATCTGCGCTATCCTTACGTTGAGAGGGCTAATACTTGTAATTCCTTGTGCGCCATCATTTCTCAGGGTAATATGTATTGTTTCAATTAAGGGTTCTTGTAACTTTCATGTTTGATGCTTGTATGTATGACCACGCTGTCTCCTACCTATGTTGGATTTTTTCACCATCAGGCGACCTAGAAACTTTTGTGTACTCAAATCGCACAGAGAATAATCTTCTGAACGCTGCTGGAATTTTGTCCGACGGGATTTCACTGATTTTCACAGAAAATATTGCAACTTCATCTTGGGTTGTCCTCTACCTCCAAGGGCGTCGGGGTTCTCAAAAGTACCTCACTCAGCATAGTATTTCCAAATAACCCCAAAATCTATCCATTACAAACTGGAGTAGAAAGAAAACTCATGAAAGAAGAGTATAGTGAAGCAGAGTACTTTTAATTTGAACCATAATACCTTTAAATTGAAAACATCCAATCTTACAGCAGAGCAAAAAGTTATTTTAATAATTTAACTGAGAGACTACAAATTTAACTGAGAGACTACATTCATGAACACACAATGTGACACCAAATTCCTTGTTGCAAACAACGTTCATTTATTCATGATTTGATGCACAATCAGAAAATCTACACAGTGGGAATCATCCTGTATAGCATTTCGCCAAAGTTACTTTTCATCTTTAGTAATTCACACAGTGCTCACACATTAAAAACGCTAGTATAAAAGTATTTTTACAGGACACCGACAACATTAAAAAGGTACAAGCACCAAATATCTGCAGCCAAAGACTTTGCCGACTTCGGGAGTTACGTGTGGCGCAAAAGGACACTTCAGGACCGCAGCGAAAGTCATATTTCCAAATATTTCACCCCGACACCAAACGGGCATGCAAATGCGGTTCTCTCATATCTGGTGATTGATGAACCCAATGATTCTGCGGCATGCGGGACACACATTGCCCTCTCACCTTCGAAGCAGCGTACCAAATGTACCAGACGAACTCGTGCCCTAGATGACTGTTAGGCCCATCACAGTCAGCGATGAAACATCGGCACGTCTCCTCGCACACTTTAAATTAAGCCAGGTTATGTCAGGATTTCCCACACACAGAAAGTTACTGTTGCAATTAGCAGCAACTGTAATCATCCTACTCGCAGCATAGCTCAAAACCAGTGCAGCTCCCCGGGTGAAAACATGTCTGCATTGACAAACAGAAACGACAATGAAAACAGTTGAGTAGCCGTACTGATGAACAGTTCCATACTCATTCATAACACGTAACTATGTTAAAAGTGACTCATTAAGTAGACGTGTACTAGACGACACCATCTCGGCACAACAGGACAGCAGCATTTCATTCTGACCGCCGACTTAATTTGCACGCGATGCAAGCCGCTCGACCATCGGCTGAAGACACACACCTTCTCAGAGCTTAGACACGACTCCTCTGCGGCTTGCACCTGCGCACCACCTACAGCTCGCGTCACAAAAGTTAATATACAACTAAAAGCGATAATATATTCCAATACTAACCATGTTTAAAACATAATGAATTATTATAAATATAACATAAATATAATATAAATAACCATAGCAATAATTGAATTTTATAATATAACAGTACAACAGACTGGTCTGAAAGAAATGTTTAAAAGACTCACACCCGTTTACACAACCAAGTTGTTACCAACTTTCATACCAAAAACTTACAATTGTAACCTGTGACGGTAACACTATCACAATCTGCACCACGTGGTCCGCTACGAACTTCATCCAGCAGCATCCGTGCCACTTAAGATTGTTTTCACGCATCTGCGTGTTTATTCTGCCAGTTTATGTCGTTCCCCACGTTCATTAAGTGCTATTTTGTGAAATTTGTACGACGATGCTATTTTATCCTAGCCCGCTATGTGTTTGTCCGTCGTCACACAACACGTGGTTCGGGGACGAGTCCCGACAAGCAATCATTAGAGAGAGAGTAAATGCATGTGGTAAATTCATTGTTTTATTCCCATGTCCTGTCTCCAGGAAAACCCTACAGTCCACCGTAGTGGCTGTAGACCTCTTTCCTTGTGGAGACTATGTCTTCTGGAACCACGAGGAGATCATTCATCTAGGAGTGCGCAAGTTGATTTACGTACTGGGCGAATCATCCACCAGAGCTAGCTAGTTACGCCTGAGGTTAATCATAAAATCATTTTTGGCACAATGTGTAACTAATGATAAATAAAAGCAAATTTTCTCAGTGTAATTATATGTCTTCTTGTAGTGTTGAAACCCAGCAAGACTCCTAATTGTTAGTGTTTTTCATAAATATTTAGTATTGCAAAGTGTTTTGTAAAGACGCTCGGGTGAGACGGACACACAGAACCCACAGCATCCCTGAGATCCTTGAGTCTCAAAGTGCGGTGTATGGGAAGCACCGCTGGTGCCCATCAAAAGTAAGTAAATAGTGTCTTCGTTCATCTCATGTCTCACCCGACGGTGTCAACTCTTTCAAGAGTACCAATTTTGTGGGGAACACATGGCACATTAATTTGTACTGGAAGTACCCTTGACTTTACTGTGTCTCTGGTCTTGCCACCAATGCAGAATTACTCTCCAGCTATGCACAGGATGCTTCTTTAATTTTATCCTACCCATGTTAGTGAGCTTAGTTACACTTTAGCAGCCTTATTGGCATAAAGCGAAAATAAGCACTGCATTACTCCAAACTAAGTAGCCCAGGTAATAAAGGTTTAATGTTGAGAAAAATTAGAGACAAGCTGGAACTTCTGCCAGTTGTTAGGACCCAACTAGAAGTATATTTTCTCAAAAGTCCCCACTCCTTCCCCTGGTGCTTTCCCGTTAACTACTCTTTTACATCCAGTTTCATGGTTTTGGATTACAGCTTATATCTTTGTTATCATTCACCCTAGCCAAGAAAAAAGCTGTTTTTTTTCATTGAGTAAAAAAAGGGTCTCTTCACTTTTTAGCTAAAGTTAATACTATCATATAAATTTGGTGAATTATGTACAATTTTACATTTTTTAAGTTTCTTACATTTCTTATAGTTTAACACCCTTGTTTAGGATAATTTAACAAAATATTTAAAATAAATGTTTTACAATGCTCTTTTTAACTTTCCAACACTATATACCAGGTGATTAATTTAACCTGAGACTATGGAATAACACAAAACATATACTTTGTATGACAAAAGTGTCCAAATAAACCCTCACTATTTTCAAGGGGGCAATTGAAGCCTGCAAAAGTTAGCTCACTGTCGCCCAATCTGGGGGGGGGGGGGGGGGGGGGGGGCAACGTTGAAATATCTAATAGGGACCCTCATGTTTTACTACAGATTCAGATCCTAAATCAGTATGTATGAAAAATTTATTAAAAACAGTTTTCGCAATTCATTGTAGATAATGCTGTAATCAGTGCAAAGTAGATTACCTTTGGTTATATCAATTGGGAAGTGCCATGTTTCATTCCAGAAGGAAACAGCAATACAAACTACCATGTTTGTGTCTTAAATATATTGTTTGACCTGTGATAGATGGTGCTACAGGCAGCGAGAAATGGGCAAACTTCTATGTATTTTTGCAAGGGGAACCCCCATGATGCAATGCATTATGCATCAACGTTGACAAAATGTAACCTGTAATGTTTCGAACCATGCTAATGTAATACATTTTTGTAGAGTCCCCTTGCCTCCCACCATTTCTTATTTTCCATGAGTTATCCTAGCATATCACCAAAAGGAACATTGCGATTGCGAATGGGAAGCCTCATTGTTTATTACAGATTAATTTACCATATGGTAAAACATACACAAATAGAATGAAACATGTACACGTGACATGTCATCAGAGACAGTGCAGTAGGTACAGCATGTGGTAGGTGTGCCACGTTCTGCCATATTGCACAAATGTATGCTTGGCTCTTATGTCACATTTATATATATCTCCATGTTATGTAGCTAAAATTGAGCATGAACATCTATCACAGTAACACTACTGTACATCACCAGTGTCTGTGCCCACAGTGTGTTGTCGAGAAGACCAGTGTTCGCTTCCACTGTATTTCTTTGTCATTAATTTGTTATTGCAATCTTCAACATATATCCAAGGTTTAAACTACCACGTTCTTAAAGCTGCTTGGAGGCAGATAACTTAGTTAAATATCTGGTGTTTAGTTTATACTGTATTTCTGACAGGAGGTGCTAATGGTACTGCACAAGTATGGCATCTTTATCTGTACTTACGAGGGAAAAAAATTTGATTTTGATTTATGCCAAATGTGGACAGAATGCAGGCAATGCTGCCATCCTTAATTCAGAGTATTTTACAGACAGGGTATGGTTGTGCACATAATTTTTCCAAATTGTCAAACAGTTTAAAAGTAGCAACGTGAGTGTGCAACAAAAAAAAAAAAGGATGCGTAGAGCAACAGTCACTAGAGAAAATAATCAAGAGACAGTGCTAGCTGTGGTGGTCTATAACCCACATGCGAGCACTCTAGAAATAGCTTGTGGTAGCATAATATTGAAATATAGTATTTGGAGAATATTAAAGCATCATAACTGCATCCCTACCACGTGTCTATGCATCAAGAACTACATGGCGATGATTTCCAGAATTGAGTAATATGTTGTCAATGGACAGTGCAACAAAGCAGCGAAACTCGGATTTCTTTCAGAAGGTAGGTACTGTTCTCCAATGAGTCTATTTTTATGAACCACAGTGATGTTTATAAACACAACATGTATTATTAGAGTGTGGAAACCCACACTGGTTGCATCAAGTTGAACATCAACGTCTGTGGTCTGTAACCATTTGGTGAGGTGTCATAGACCACAAACTCATTGATATCTCTTTCATTGAGGGTTCTTTGAATGGTGAAAAATACAGCAACTTTCCAAAAGATGACCTACCAACCACCATTGCTTAAAGATGTAAGCCTTGAACATTGATAGGCCATTTAGTTTATACACGACAGTTTTTCAGCACATTATGCAGCAACAGCATTGGTGATAATAGATTGTGATTTCAATGGTCGTTGGATCGGTAGAGGTGGTCCAGTGAATTGGTCTACCAGATTACCAGACCTTATGCCATTAGAATAATTTTTGTGATGTTTCCTCTAATATAAAGTGTCTCTCAAAGTGCCAACAACCTGCGATAACATAATCAAACAAATCCAAAATGCTTTTGCACAAATTGATCATGTGGTTTGTAGGTTCTGTTGAGGCTTTGTCAACTCTGGTTGACCTTATGTCCCACCTCCAGTACTGCTTTGAATTAGGTAACTTGCTTATCGGGTGAAAGTGGTTCAAGATGGGACGAAGTCGGTTAGATATGAGTGCTTTCCATAAGCGCTGGAATGCGTCATGCATCAAATCTTAGCAAAAACAGTCAAGAGTAATTTTTTACATAATAAATAATATAAAAAAGTTCTTTCTGCTAGGGTAAATAATAAACAGATACTAGTGGTACTCTAAAAATTTGCAAACTGGGTGTTAAAGGGTGATAGGGGGAAAGCACCAGGGGAAGGGGTGGGAAATTTTGGGAAAATATACCTCTAGTTGGGTACTAACAACTGGCAGAAGTGTAATTAGGCTGTAAAAAAATTAGAGTTGTTCCGATACCATGTTTTCCGATACCGATACCAATACCCCGATACCACTGCAGATAACCCAATACCAAAAACTTATACCAATGCCCTTCACACACAGTTTTATAAAAAGTATTACTTTGAACAATACATTAAAAACATTTTTACTAGACTCATTTAAATAAATTAATAATGTCTTAGAATACTGCATAAAATTTATTGTAATCCGACACAAAATGCAAGCTGACCTAAAACTTTCAAACCCTCTGAAAATGCAAATAATATGACACCAAATACAAGTCAGATTTTAAATGTCCCATGTGCAGTATCATCTAAGAGTGCACGGAGAAGTTATCAATTGGGCAGTGTCATTGTTCAGGTGCGAGTGATGTTAAAAAAAAAAAAAACTGGAGTTAGGTCTTTGTTCACCAAAGGCTGTATTCAGAGCTATTGATGCCATTAATTGTGGGAATGGAGACAATGGAAGGCAGTGAGAGACAAGATGGCGGGCGGTTAATTTCGTTCGTCTGTATGTGCAACTAAAACTGATGTTGTGAGTTGACAAAACAACAAATTAATCGTGTTTTAAAACATTTTTTGGTCCTCCGGTTTGGATACGATAATTTAGCAACCAGGAATGAGTGTTTATCTTTGTGAAACGAAGGAATAGTAATTTTGTGAATAACCTCGTGTTTGTTTTGTTCAATATGGTGGTATCAACAACCGACTTGCAACTTATAATCTTTGATTATATTATGGACAAAATAACCAAAGTTAAGCACCTTCTATATGAAGCCATCAATGATCCAGAAAAATCAGAAGAGTTTGCGATTGCATTTGAGGAAGTGTCGGAAAAAAGGGATGAATTTCTTACAAGCTATTTTGCGTTGTGTGTGGTCCTGCCAAAGGCCGAGAAAAGAATTACTCAAGACCTGAAGGAAACTTTCATGACGTTTGAGAAACATTTCGGGCACCTTCAAACAGCGCATAATAGGTGTGCAGTCAAAGCAGCGGACTTAACCTCTCATGCAGCAGTTCCACGTGTAGTGTTGCCACCACTTCCTCTGCCGGTGTTTACAGGCAGCAGAGCTGAGTGGGCTTCGTTTTCGGAACTATTCAGATCTATTGTTCATAAGGATACATTGCTAAGCAACGTGCAGAAGCTGCATTATTTAATAGGTTACTTGAAAGACGAACCTAGAGAACTGGTAAGTAACCTCTTACCAATGATAATTATGACGTTACTTGGGCATTGATTGAAAAAAAGTACAAGTACAGATGCATTACAGCAACTATCCATGTTCAAAAGATACTGCATCTCACACCTGTGACTTGTAAATCAGCAGACTCGTCACATTTTGTTAGTGTAGTTCAAGAGAATTTAAATGCATTGAGAGCTGACCATCTTCCAGTGTCTGAGTGGAGTTTCCTTTTATTAAATATTCTTCTTGAAAAATTAAGACTACACTCTGCGCCAAGACTTTGAAATGTCAGTGGAACAAAATTTGCCAACTTGTGAGGATCTTTTCATTTTCTTGGAGCGTCGTGCTGTGCTGGCAAGTGAACATGTACAGTTGGTTGGCATGCAGAGTCAATCCACGACGAGTAATGTAGGTAGAACATACAGCAAACTCTAAATGTAGAATGTGAAAATTAATTCAAGACAAAATAGTGGTCACGACACTACATTAGTAGCATTGGAACAAACAACATGCTGTATGTTATGTAAAGAAAACCATTTTCTTAATAAATTTGAACAGCTTTTGTTAAAACCTGTTGATGATAGAATTGCATTTATGAAGGAGCAGCCACTGTGCTTTAACTGTTTGATACCTAACCATAATGCAGTGAAATGCCTGCCTGTCAAAATTTTCATTCATGCAGTGTCAAAGGAAACACATCACTCTCTTCTTCGCTTCACCCATGAGAAGCCCCTATGCCAGACACTAGATAACCAGACTTCAGAAGATAGGGATTCATCACATGATCATTCTGCTGATAAACTGCAAGCACTATATCTGTCAAAGGACACTCAAAATCAATACACTACCATTTTGCTAGCAACTGCTCTTGTTCATGTGAAAGACAGCAGTGGACTAAATATCAGGGGAACGTAGTGCCTTTCACTCAGTGTTTGTTCAGCAGCTTTACAGTGAGAGTAGTGCACTGAGGCCTGATCCAGTTAAGAGTTGTGAAATAGTCTATGTGATACCCCATCATGCTGTACTAAAAGAAGTTAGTTTTACTACCAAAGTTCGTGTAGTCTTTGATGGATCTGCAATGACATCTATTGGTATTTCATTAAATGATTTGTTGCTTACTGGGCTAAAAATTTGAAAGGCTATAGGTGATATCATCCTTAACTTTCGAATGATGCCAGTGGTCTTTACTGCAGACATTTGTAAAATGTATAGACAGATTGAAATCCACCCTGATGACCACAAGTACCAGTGCATTTTGTGGCGTCCTACTCCAGATGATGTTCATGTCTATCAATTGAACACAGCTACATATGGGTTAGGATTGTCTCCTTACCAAGCGTTGAAGACCATGCAGCAGTTGGCACTGGATGAAGCTCATCAGTTTCCTCGAGCAACACAAGTATTGTTATGAGACGTGTTTGTCGATGGCAAAGTTACTGGGGCCAGCTCTGTAGAGAAGGCAATACAATTGAAGGGTGAACTTATGTCAATGTTAGCTCGAGGAGGACTTGAGCTGCGAAAGTGGTCCTCTAACAACCCTACTGTGTTGGAAAATAAGCCTGCAAAGCAATGTGAAGCTCTGAGAAGCTTTGATCAAGAGACAAACCCAACTATCAAGGTTCTTGGTGTTCATTGGTGTCCAGTTACAGATGAGTTTGTATACCACATCAACATTCCCCAGTTATCCATTACTAAACGAGGTATTCTCTCAACAATGCGAGACTCTTTGATCCTTGTCGATGGGTGTCACCAGTGATTGTGTGGGTTAAGATGTTGCTTCAGACTCTTGGGGACATTAGAATTGGAGTGAGATCAACCAGTCACTGAAGAAATTGCTGATCAATGGCTGCAGTTCCAAACATCACTATCTTCCCTTGCTGCTGTGTGAATCCCAAGATACATCAGTTTACATGATGCAAGCAACCTTCAGTTCCATGGGTTTTGTGATGCCTCTGAAAAGGCATACACTGCTGTTTTCTACATGTGGCTTGTTGACAGTGGTGGAGTGATTTCGACCCATCTAGTAATAGCAAATCAAAAGTTGCTCCGCTGAAAACACTGTCTATCCCTAGGCTTGAGTTGTGTGGTGCTGTGCTCCTGGCAAGGTTGTGGCTGTATGCGAGCAACCAGTTTGAAGACAAATCATACAACTTTACTATACACATGTGGTGTGAGACTACAACTGTGTTGTCGTGGATAAAATCATTTCCTCATAAATTAAAAACCTTTGTAGCAAATAGGGTTTCTGAAATTCAGACCATCATACCTCCGAGCGTATGGCATTATGTCCTATCTAGCTGCAACCCAGCAGATTTAGCTTCTCAAGGTGTTTTTCCAGAGCACTTAGTTTGTAACACACTGTGGTTTCATGGTCCTGACTGGCTGGCAGGCTTGGATACGAATTGGTCCATACAACAGGTACCTTTGATGTGAACCAACTTCCTGAATACAAGTCTGTACAAAATCAGGCTTTTGCAGTTCAAGACAAGAGAAATGAATTAGTTGACTTGTTGGACACATTTTCATCACTATCTAAACGTGTGACAACATGGGTGCTAAGAGTACCTTCAGAAAACAAATACATTGTGATTCGAAGTTATTGAGCTATGAGGAAACACAATCTGCAATGGTATTTTGGATCAAAGTTGTGCAACTACATTATTATTTTGAGGAAATTAAAATTCTGGAGCGTAATGAGTATCCCAGTAGTCTTCGGAGTCTGCAGCATTCTTAGACCCCTTCGGAGTCATCAGGGTGGGTGGCCGGCTAAAACATTCTTTCTTGCCTGACCAAATAAAACACCCAGTATTTCTTCCAGGAAAATGTCATCTTTCAGTGCTCATTGTTAACTACCATCATACCACTTACCTTCATGCTGGACCACAGGCTATGCATTCTCTCATCCAGTGACAATGTTGGA
Organism: Dryococelus australis; assembly: GCA_029891345.1. Taxonomy (NCBI): domain Eukaryota; kingdom Metazoa; phylum Arthropoda; class Insecta; order Phasmatodea; family Phasmatidae; genus Dryococelus; species Dryococelus australis. The sequence continues at coordinate 282,742,654 of CM056994.1, forward strand.
TATTGAGCGCTAGACTACTAATTTGGCACTGTATCCACAGGTGCGGTGCATTCAGTGTTTCAAATTGGCAGCCAAACCGCCTACCCCACTCATGGGAAACCTGCCGGCTGTGAGGTTTTCACAAGTGCGCCCTTTTCTAAAGGTTGGTGTTGACTTTGTGGGGCCTTTTAATTCAAAGCCTCCCAAAGCATGCAAGGGTGTTGTCACAAAAAGTTATCTCTGTGTGTTTGTGTGTATGTCGAGCAAGGCAGTCCATTTGGAAGTTGTGTCATCTTTGTGTACTGATGCATTTTTAGCAGCCTTGAAAAGATTTGTATGTGTGAGAGGAACACCATCCGACATATTTTCAGATCACAGCACAAATTTTGTTGGTGCTAACAGACACCTTAAGGAAGTGTATCAAGCTTTGTTCTCTGAAACAGCATGGCAGACACTGCATTATCAGTTAGTTGACCTTAATATTGTTTGGTACTTCAATCCACCAGAAGGACCACAGTTTGGAGGTGCATCTGGAAACAATGGAGCACCGAATATCTCCATACACTTCATCAAAGAACTAAATGGAATGTTGCAACTCCTAATGTCAATGAAGACATCCTCGTCCTGGTGAAGGACTTGAACTTGCCATCACTGAGATGGAGAACTGCCAGAATCATGACTCTAAAATCTCCCAATGGTGAATTTTTTAGGCCTGTTTCGAAGATATGTTTATTACCACTAATCTAAGTGTGTATCTAAATATAGGAGACAGTTTTATCATGTTTCATTGACTGTTGTAATCTCCTGTTGTACTCTGAATTTGTGTGGTTGCCTTTCTTGACTTGTTAATTGTAAAATGTAACATTTTCCGGCAGGCAGTATATTTCAGGCCCAAGTGATGTTAACAAAAATAACTGGAGTTAGGCCTTTTTCACAGAAGGTTGTATTCAGACCTATTGATGCCATTAATTGTGGGAATGGAGACAATGGAAGGCAGTGAGAGACAGGATGGTTTACGAGAGGAGGGGGGTGAGGATGACGACTCCACACCGCTAGTTGTTGGCGACACCTTGCACACTTGGCAAATGTCTGTCTTTTATAGTAATTAATCATATTTTACTGCAAAGAAAACTTGTAATTTGAGACACAAATGAGGCGACTATAATTAATTATTTCACTGTCTTTAATAATTAATCATTCAAAACCACGTCCTCTGATTTTCCCTGTCATGAGTTACACTGCACTCAGCTCAGTGTTTACCTACCCATAGATGGCAAAAGGTGTCAAATAGGCACTTACATATTATCATTTTATACAAAGATGTGTGTCTATTGAAATAAATTAATATAAATCCTCCGATTTCCCCACAAGAAGTTACTGAAAATGAACACTTATAATACAAGTCGCTCAATGTTCAAACAATTTTTTGCTGACAAATGTTAGAGTATATGTTTTGGGAATATAATTTCATTTGCGAAGATGCTGCCCTTTAAGTTAAATAAATACTAAGTTTTAAAGTCATGTTAATTTTATACCAGGTACAATTAAACACAAACTTTACTGGATAAAACAACTTTTAAACACAAAAGAAAACACCTTTACAAATAATAATTCGTTAAAATGTTTTGCATAAAATTTTCAGGTGAAACCATTTGCTTTGAAATACAAGTAATGTTAGGTGCATCTATTTTGAGCAACACATACCGTATTTACTCGTGTATAGCGCGCACCACAATTTTTGCAACAAGTTCCAGGGAATTTTTTTTTTTTTATAAAATTGTACCAAAAATTTGTGGCACACTGTTACTACGTATGGAACAAATCATTTTTTTTACATTAATGCGTGGTGATTGTATTATATTTGGAAAATACTTTAATTAAATAACTAGGGTGCAAAATGCCAAAATAAAACAAATCCGGAAACCTCCCGCACCTACTACTCCACATTTCCAGCTCATTATTTTTTCTCCTTTCTCCTTTTAGCAGCGACCAGCTCTCTTTTTTTGCCATGCTTGAATGTTACATTATCCTTATCTAAAAAAAAAGTCTCTCCTCCACCCTCCCCCAGCACCTAAGAACATGGCTCACTAGCATCTGCCATGGAAACAAAGAGGGATGGGGGAATTGTCAACCAGCAACCATCTGGGTGTTATAACAAGGGGGTGGGGAGCCATAAACATGTGGCAGCTCTGGTTTTGTGGCATGAAAGGATGCCATAGGTGGGGGGAGGGGGTTTACCTACACATAACTGAGGGTCCCTGAGAGAGAAAGAGAGAGATGAGAGAGGAGTAATGTAAGAGTGAGAAATGAGACAACAGAATTAGACAACAGACAGTTCGCCACTTCTCGCAACATCCCAGGGCAACTTATGGCTAACACTCCCCCTTCCTCTTTTTTTTTTAAGTGTATAGCTTACACCCCAGAATTTTTTTCCTTTATTTTGGGAAAAAAAGGTGCGCTATTCATTCACGAACAAATGCTGTATTCTTTCTAAGTTTTCTTTCTCTTTTAACGTGTGATGTATATGGAAATACTGTCATTTATGTGCCTAAAGGACGTATAATAACCTGACTTCATTTTCTACAACTGATACTAAAGTATTGGCCCGATACCATATCCGATACAGATGCATTGGAAAAAGACTAAGTATCGGCCAATACCTATACTTATTATCGGTACCGGAACAACTCTAAAATAAATATGGCTTTCCCTCTGAGAAACATGGTAATATTTGTGTGCATTCATCCTTACTGATTTTGTCAACACCATAGAGGCAGGAGTCCATCTGGAAGCAAGGGACTGGCTCGCAGTGCTCAATTATCCCGTTGGCTGAGCATTGGCATATGGTGTAGCAGCTTCTGAGCAGACCAGACCTGCTGAGTGGAATGTGGACGAATGTACCCGCAGGCACCATATACTGTGACACCTCACCCATCTTGCAACCTACAAACAGTATCTCCATCAGCACACGACACTTGTAGATAACAGTTAGGTTAACCATACTTTTATATATATGTGTGTGTGCGCGTGCGTGTGTGTGTAGACACACACACACACACAGAGTTCTTAAAACATAGTTACTAGTGAAGGTTTTTGTTTCCGCATTTCATAGCGAAAATTTCATTTCAGTCAATAATCAATACAATTCTAATAAAATGCAATCAATTTTATAAAGCTCCACAGTTCCTAGAAACGACTCTGTAAAATCATGGCCATCATAAAATTCAAACTGACTCACTTTAACCCAAAGAAAAATATTGCTATCTTTGCATTAAGTCTATATTTAATCCAAGTTTAATTGTCTCTGATACAAGAAAATTAATATTTATTTTTTGAATGAAACATTATATGATTCAACAGTCAGGGTTGTCAATTGTACATATTTACCCAGAACAATTCCAATTTTATTCATTTTGTTCCGTATACTGTTCTTGTATGTAACAAAATGCTTAAGAATGAGATGGATCCCCATGTCCAATGTCAAGAAGTGAGTGAGTGATACAGGTGACACATGCATGCCTAGTGCATCGCTCCTGCGCGCAAGGCATACAGTGTTTCCGTTGTAACACTGTTATGTGTAAATTAGATCTGTAAACAGTGGGGTTTTATTATACACGATGGAAGCCCACAGAGTAGTGTAGGAAAGGGGCTTGACGCGCAAGGGATTGGGGAGTCAGAGCAGCTCGGCCGCCATCTTGTTACGTCATCTGATCGCCATCTTGAATAGCCATGACCCTGACCTTGACCTCAGTGACTCGAAATTTCACTTTTTCCCTTCAAAATTTTCCTCAAAAATATTTTTATTAAAAACATCATTCAAACAATTTCTTTATTAAAAAGTAGTTAACCCCGACGGCCATTTCTACCATTTGTCCCTTGAAATTTCTTTTTTTTTCCCTAAAAATTTCCCTCAAAAATCCTATAAAAATTTTTATAAAAAAAAAAACTTATGTATGCTAATGTCTCTCTCACATCCGCTTGCCCACTTTCGTTCGACTAACTCCCACCACTCCAGCCTTGCAATATATGTTTAAGTACACAATTACCCCCTTCCACCCATTACTGTTTAGTCTGCAAGCCTCCACCACCCCTGTTCGACCCCTGCCAATGCTTCTCATTAGCTAATTAGTCACATTTTTGCCACCCCTTCCACCCCACCAATGTTTCTCATTGGCTAATTAGTCGCTTTGCTCCATCACCTCCACCAATTACAGTTTAGTCAGCGATCCTCCACTACCTCTGTTCGATCGCCGCCAATTATCTAATTAGTCACCTTTGCTCCATTCCCACCACGTGACAACTCTCCCGATTGGATGAATATCTCGGGTATCTTCGGAAAACTTTGTGCCGCCATTGTTTTCATTGGCTAGTTACTCACCTCTGTTCGACCCGACCAATCAAGAGTTTAGTCTGCTACCCTCCACCATCTCTGGTTGAACCCCACCAATGTTTCGTATTGGTTAATTAGTTGCATGCTCCATCCATTAGTCACCACCATTCCACCCCTTCCAATCTCTTTGATTGGCTTTATAAGGTGCATCCCCTAGGGCCTCCAAGAAAAAGTTGCACCTCGATATTTCTAGAGGAGAGCCCGATGATCATTTCTGAACTTGTAAGTGTCAAACGTCTGTTACAGTAGCCATGTCATCAAGTACAGAAGAAACCCTCAGCAATGCAGAAGACACAGGAGACAATATTCTTCAGCTCATCCGTACAATATTGGTGCTAGGAGCAACGTCGTCTATGGACACGAACCCGCGACCATCAGGAAACCCGCTACCACCAGTCAACCCGCATCCATAAGTCAACTCGTACCAGCCCCCAAGATATAGTGTATTCTCGCCCAGTTTCACAGAGTCTCATCAGCTCTGACTTCGAAGACAGTGAAGACGTGACAGTCGCCGAATTTTCTCCATTCAGGTCAGAAGACACTAGCAAGTACAGTGAACTAAATTGGGGGTACCGATACATCAGTTTTCGAGATGCTAGAGGCGTTCTGCAAATTCAATTTTGTGACGGCACAATTCACTGGCTATGCTGCTACGATAAATTCGAAGGCTACATGCTGAACACACTAACGTTCAAATACAAAAACTGTTTTGTGTGCAATTTATGCCCCGACTCTACGCTTCCCTGTTCGTTGGAGGAGTTAGTAAAACGAAATTGCTATGTTCATGTAAGCAAGGCAAGAACATACGAAAGTGTATTGTACGAACTGTTCAAAAACAAAATAAAAATTATGTATGTAAATGGCTGGAGAAATGTGATGGACGTAACCACGTCATGAAAAGGCATGGAATTCCAGACTGGACCTCCAACTGCACGCCGTATGCATGCAAAGTGCACCAAGGCTCGAGGCAGAGACCTTTCACCAAGTCTACTCGCAACGACGCAGCACGTCAAGGTGACAAGATTAATCCAGATAAACAATACGCAAGTATATCTCATCTACTGCACGGCGTAACCTACACGGACCAGCCGTCAGCTACCGTGACAGTGGAGAGATGTGACGAAAATGTTCATTTCTTCCCCCTCGAAAGAAGAATAATCTATGGTAAGGTGTTTGAATTAAAGTGGTGATCTCGGTGAGATCATCCATTTAGGTGTGCGCTAGGTTAATTACAGGCTGGGGAGCACCCAAGCGGGATTGGCTAGTCATAACCAAGAGAACCATTTCATTGGCACATTGATGTGTATAAACACTATGAATAAAACAAGTCTACAGTGAACTCAATTTTTTAATTCAGTAGTGACAGTGTCCTAGTCACATATGTTTTATCAATTGTTTATTTCGGTGATTTTATTAAAAGTTTAGTATTACCAACGTGTTTGTAGGTACGCACGGGTGAGATGGACATACAGAACCCACAACATCCCTGAGAATCCTGAGTCTCAATAGTGCGGTGATTAGGAAGCACCGCTGGCGCCCAAATTACCAGTAAGTATTTGTGCCATCGTTTGTCTCGTGTCTCACCTGACGACGTCATTATAGAAAAGGTATTATTAAAATATTTCATATGGATTAATACTATACAAAGATTCATAAAGGATCTCGTTTTATATTTTATTTATTGGCTATCTCTTTAAAAGAAGGTATTAACTTATTATTTAACTTTGTTAAATAGATAGTTCACTATCTAATATTTTTGAAACAAGAAATCTGTAGTTAAAAGATTTTTTTATTTTAGCGTAAAGAGAATTAATACTCATGTCACACGCACTTGTTGAAGTTTTTTACGTCATAATAAATATATTGAGTCCACCAACTTGTTGAATTATTATGCTAATAATTTGTAATACCACTATCCTTTAAATACCGTTTTATTATGTCGACATGTCAACTGTGTTATGACTTGCCATGTTTGCCAGCATGTCTTTTCATATTTTTTTTTTTCAAACCAAGGTAGCAGAAGTTTAAATAATTAATGTGGGCAAGTACATAACAGTGGTGCAATGAATTACAACTCTGAAACACTGAGTGAGACAAAACATTCATGTAGTGGCAGCAATAAAACTCATGCAAAATGGCAGTAAAAAATTTCATATCAATCCTAGAAAGCTCAATAAAGGTTAAACTGCCCAACAGTTGAGTGAATTTTATAACAATGGTAGTTAGCATATAAGAGGTTACCAACAGCAAAAGTTTTACAACACCTAATACACATGATGCGTGTCATACTTAAAGTGTGTGTGACTGTAATCTTATCACTGCTTTTTTGGTCAAATATGTAGATACAGCCAACTACATACCTACACATACACTTTGTTCAGTTAATGCAACAAACTAAACTTTTGTTACAGTAGTTACTTTCTGCAAAATCAGTGTGTAGAAATATGTTTAATACTATTTGTGTTGTGCAGTCAGACAGGACTGGCCCTTGACATTTTTCAAGTGTAAGCAAACAATATCCCCCCACCCTTGTCGTCATTAAAAATATAATCAAACTGTTACACAGTTGTGGTTCATACTTTGTGCAGTGTTGGTACTGTGTAGGCCAGTAATTGAATGCGGTAATTAGTTTTTTCTTAGATCTTAAAACTTGTTAACTATAATTAAAACACTCTGAAACAAAAACGAAACTTCACAATTACATAGCAATACACTACACATTTACTTCCATGTCACACAATGGCACAGAACTCTGCAAGGTTTGATGAGTAACTGCTGCAAAGTGTGTGCCTGTCATGTTGGCATTTTGTGTGAAATGTTAGAGTCCATTAATCTTTGAAAATAATGTGTTCGGTTTCTCATAATGTGAGTGGGCATATTCCCTGCCTCCACACCCCCTTCCTTATACACAAACAACACAACAGGTGTTGCTAATTTTGAAAAGTTGAATTATAGTGGTTTTAAAGAGTATTTTTATTAAAATTATAATTTTAATATTTTTTAAAATCATAATTGGAAGGCTACTTTCAAAACATTTGAATGTTAAAATTTTTCCTCTGTTTGTTCACATGTTCATCTGATGTACTGAAACTTTCATGGCAATTTAGGCCCTACCTTTTGCTTGGCACTCTACATAGCTGTTTATGTACCTCATTTACATCAAGGACAGACCCTGCATTCAAACTGCCCTGTCAACAAGCCAAGAGATGTCTGGTCTGGTTTTGTTGTAAATACAGTGGCCATTCATACTATTTTTCCTTCCATCTATTACTTCATGAATTGCACCCATTGTGACAAAGGCCTACTGGCACTCAGGAACAGTGATGTGCCGTAGTCTTGACCTTGTTTATATTTCAGCAGCCCCTCCCTCTCGCTCTCGCTCTCCCTCTCTCTCTCATACACACACACATCTGTCTGCATCTCTATTCTTTGAATAGTTAATACAGAAAATGTGGACTAAGCCCAAACCATCCTGAATTAATCAGGTTCTAAATAATGTGATAATCAACATCAATGTATAAATTTATTAGTAATAAAGGAACATTCTTCGGTATTGTATAAGTCAATCTGAATGCACATTACAGCAGTGGTGATGGTATTTTTTTGAAGAGAAAAAATTTTTTGCATTACACATCTTGTAACCTGCATCTTGATTGGCTGTCAGCTAACCATGCCATACTCCTCATCCAATCAGCAATGGTGAGACGAGAAAGCCAATCAGGATACTTTTCTTCAGTTTCACATGATTTACAAATTGCAATACTTACTATCCTGTAAGGGCTAAATGAACAATAACCTCTAAATTTTAATTTGAAAATTACCACATGCATTATTTACTACTTTCTAAGGGCTTATAAACAATAACGTCTAAATCTTTATCTAAAAATTTAATTAATGACTCGCCACCACAACCAAATAATCCAAATCCAAAAAGATAATAACCTGAAAAATTGCAATGTTACAAGGCTAATCCCATTTAAAGCAGTACTGCTCTTTAAAATACTGTTTGTTTAAAATATATATGTTTTAAGTCCTTGTAATATGTCATATTATTTAATACTTGTTCAGAATAGAGTATTTTCTATTCTAAACCTAAAGTTAAAAGTTTTTTTTGTATGTTGTACAAAGATTTTACTATGACCTTAATATTTTGTGACTAAAGCCTGGTAAAATAGTTGGTGTGAAGGTAGTTCTTGGTTTAGCACAACACACCTGGCTTGCAGGTGTATGGTACACAGTGGCGTCCAGGGGCACAGTTGCGGTTCACTACGCACACCTCTGAGTTGTTGCAAGGAGAGCCCTTGCAAGGTAAGGTGACAGAATCTTGAGGCAACACATGGGGAGTGTCACTGGGCTGCAGGAACTGGGCTAGCGAGATACATGGAATGCTGGGGTCTTCATACGACATTAGAGCACACAGAGACTGGGTGGTGTGCTTGAATTGCAGTCTGTCCCAGTCCACGCACTGGCTCAGCAACTCCAGACAGTCGGCCCTGTACATACCACACACCTCGTTACACATCACGCCAACATCGCAGGAGTCCATGCCACTGTGCAGGGGCCAATCACCTGCAAATGCGGTTGACGTGGGAGTATCTGTCACAGGGCTTGAGCTGCACGGCACAGGCAACAGCCTTCCACAGGTGTGGGGAGCATGTTGAGATGTTGAGGAGTGGCAGTTGTAGCTGAGGCAACTCCAGGTGGCCGTTTTGCCGCCACTGTACTACATCCTGGCGTGCAGATTCGTCTGACACCTGATCGCAGCTACGGAACAGCTCCGTCGGCCGGTTGTTGAAGTTGGTGCAGTAACTCAGTCCATCGCAGCCCAGTTCACATGGCTCGTCCACTGCAACATTTTTCCTTGTTTGAGCCTTCAGTGATTTATGCAAACAGACAAGCTAAGAAGAAGCTTTAAAACCCTACTTTATTTAAGGTAATAGGCAAACCCACACGATTCTGGGAATTTCTAAACCGGAAATAGTTGCAGATAACATGTGGACACCAATGCTAAGAAAAAACATTGAAGAAAAAATTATAGATAAACAACAAAAATATAGGTTCTTAAGGCTTAGGCACCCCTATGAGTAATGACTGTCAGTGGCATTAATAGCCTAACACAAAAGAAGGCCTTAACATGGACGTTCTTAGCAATCAGTTCATGGTTAACATAAATATTCATGTTACACCATTTTTACAGTTAAGGTAACTCAAATGTTGGTCCAGGTAAACTTATGAAAAAAAATGAAGATGGTCTGCAGTTCACTAGGGTAGCCTAGTTTAGTGATGTTAAAAAGGTTGATATTTGGCTAACTCTGGATTAACTAGGTTTTTCATGGCAGTTCCTGGATGCTGGACGTGGCCATTTAGTTTTGTATGAAAAAATGTTTTTTTTTTGTGTTATATGGGCATAGCCAATTAATAAAACAGACTTATTTGTTAAAAAAGAAATACTTAGTTATACATAGTAATATAATTATTTATTAAAATTTTAAAAAAGGAAAAATAGTTCAAATCAAACTGTAATAAACTACTCAACACTTAAGTAGAGAAGTAACTTAGTATATGGAAAAATTAAATGCATCAATCTTCTTAAAATGACATGTGCATAGGCATGGCCAGAGTTGTGGTAATGGGTGCCATCAGGAATCAATACTTTAATATGCAGTGTGGCCAGGTTAACTTTGCTGTACCTGCTATGTTTTATTCAGAGGCACTGCAATCATCCTTCCAGTACAATGAAACCAATAAACAAAATTTAAAATATTGTGAGCTTCACTCTATTAAACACTTTTTTGGTATTTGTTAAGCCACAGGGCAGAGCACTAGTCTGTTTCAAAAACTTTCCTAGCAGATGGTTTTCTGCATACCCAGACTACCCCATGGTCATGCCTAGCTTCTGGACTCTACTATGTTAAGAGAAAGGAGTGTCTCATTAAGCTGAAGGCTGTTGGACTAAGAGATGAAAAAATTGAGATGTAAGTGGCAATAGAGAAGTCACCACCAACAGAACCAGAGAGATGCTCAAGGAAATTGAAAAGATATTTTGAAATCCTCAAGTATTAAAATGTGATCTAAGGTTAGGATTATTGCGTAATGTACAATACTACGGAATCATTGCCTGAATATTTCAAATGCTTCAATGCTGGGTATTACAGAGGTCATCTTCGAAGAGGAAGAAGTTAGTTAAGGTTGCAATTAGGCCGCTAGGCTATCAAAAGGTACGCGTGCGCACACACACAGACACACACACAACAACACATTTTCCACGCAGTTGCATGTTCATGACGTTTCACTGGCTAAGCCAGCTTCATCAGGCAATAAGTTGTAGGACACTGCAGTATGGTGGAAGGGCGCTGTCAGTAGTAAACCTAGTGGCCAGGTGGCGAACTAGGGTGGGGTAGGAAATTAAAAAATTGCCGGTATTGCTAATAGGTATGGTTAGGAGCTGAGATTATTTTGTATTGAGGCCTGGCGGCTGCCTGGATTTTGCTATAAATTGGTGAATTAATTCCCATCATCTGAGTTCAGAGCTATTGCGTGAAGGTGGTAGGGCTCTCACAACTCTGGTACTGTAGCAGGAATCAAAATCTTTGTTGTAGATGCTGCATGTGCTGCAACTGGTTCGCCCTGTAGGTTACTGATGTGACCAACTATAATTTGTTTGGTGTCTGCTCTGTGGCCATTTATTCTCTGCCTGAGTGTGTGTTAGTGGTGAGGCCGATGTATTCTGCATTACAGTGTTGGCACTGTAGCTGATAAATCATATTTTGTGTTGCACAGTTGTAGTTGCCTTGGATGGGGTATGTATAGCTAGTGAGTCTGCTATAGAAAGAAGTTGAGGGTTGGTGGATGGCACAGGAGCCACAGCGTGAGCTGTTGCATGGGTGGGATCCTTTGGGGACGGCCAAGTAGAAATCGCGGGCCACCAGATAAGCTAAATCTGTAAGGTTAAAGTGAAAAAAAAGAAGAAGAGGAAGCAGGGAAAGTGTTGTAGTTAGGGTGTGATTATGATAGGACAGTGTGGCAACGGTGTGGGAGACATCAGTAAGTGGCAAGATAGCGGCACGAGTGTTGTGCCCGATGAGTAGCAGCAAGGTTTAAGAGTGAAAATATAACAGTTTGGTTGTCATTTGTGATGGACTGCAGCTTTAGACGAACCAGTTTGTTGCAGAGGGTAGGTGGTCTTTTAAATAATCTGGTTAGTTTGGAGAGCAGGTCTTGTGTTTGTGGTGAGGAGGCTAAAATTTTGGATCCAGGGTGGAGAATTTTTCTGAGTTTACTTAGGCCTTCATGATATAGGACTACCAGGGGTGTATCAGAGTTGTTGACCTTGGTTTGTGTTCCGGAATTTGAGATGGCTTGTTGAATCGGTTTTTGGATGAGGTGCCTGGGGTAACCCCTGTCGAGGAATACTCTCGCTATTTGTTCACACTGTTTGTTGAGATCATTGTTGGTGGAGCAGATACATTTTACTTTTGTGACGTGACTGTAGGGTAGAGATTTTTTGGCATGGTATGGATGGTAGCTGTCGAAATGTAAGTACTGGAGGTTGTTGGTGAGTTTGGTGTGTACAGAAGTTTGAATTGTGGCATTGTGAAGAATGAATTCAATATCCAGGAATATGGTGTGTATTTTGGAGTATCATCATGGTGAACTTGACTGAACTGTGTGCATTTAAATTGTTCAGAAAGCCTTATTCAGTTTCTGAACAATTTAAACACACACAGTTGACTCAAGTTCACCTGGTTATACTCCAAATCACACATCATATTCCTAGATGTTGAACTCACTCTCCACAATGGCACAATTCAAACTGCTGTACACACCAAACCCACAAACAATCTCCAGTAATTACATCTGGACAGCTACCACCCATACCATGCCAAAAAATCCCTACCCTACAGTCTTGCCACAAGAGCCAAACTTATCTGCTCCCTCAACAGTGACATCAACAAACAGTGTGAACAAATAGCGAGAGTATTCCTCGACAGGGGCTACCCCAGGCACCTCATCCAAAAATAGATTCAACAAGCCATCTCAAATACCGGAACACAAACCAAGGTCAACAACTCTGGTATACCCCTGGTAGTCCCATATCATGAAGGCCTAAGTAATCTCAGAAACATTCTCCACCCTGGATACAAAATTTTGGCCTCCTCACCACAAACAAAAGACCTGCTCTCCAAACTACCCAGATTATTCTTTAAAAGACCCCCTACCCTCCACAACAAACTGGTTCGCCTAAAACTGTAGTCCATCACAAATGACAACCAAACTGTTATATTTTCACTCTTAAACCTTGCTGCTACTCATCGGGCACAACACTCATGCTGTCATCTTGCCACTTATCGACGTCTATGACACCGCTACCACACACTGTCCTATCATAACCACACCCTAACCACAACATAAACTATCACCCCCAAAGGATCCCACCCCTGAAATAGCTCACACTGTGGCTCTTGTGCCATCCACCAATCCTCAACTTCTTTCAATAACACACTCACTAGCCATGCATACCCCACCTAAGGCAACTATAACTATGCAACACTGTAATTCATAATACATCAGCCTCGCCACCAACATAACATACTCTGCCAGAGAATGAATGGCCACAGAGTAGATACCAAACAAGCCATAGCTGGTCACATCAATAACCTACAGGACAAACTGGTTGCAGCACATGCAGCATCACACAACAAAAATTGTGATTACTGCTACAGTACCAGAGTTGCGAGAGCCCTACCACCTTCAAGTAATAGCTCAGAACTCTGACGCTGGGAATTAGCTCACAAATTAATAATAAAATTCAGGCAGCCGCCATGCCTCAACGTAAGAAAATCACAGCTCCTAACCACACTCATCAGCAATATCAGCAAATTTTAAATTTTCCCACCCACCCTAGTTTGCCACCTGGCCACTAAGTTTACTGCTAACAGTGCCCCTCTACAATACTGCAGTGTCCTATAATTTGCCGTCTGATGAAGTTGTCTTAGCCAGCAAAACGTCGCGATCACGCTACCATGTGGAAAATTCGTCGTCCTTCTTTGTGTGTGTGTATGTGTGTGTGCGTGCACGCACCTGTCGACAAGTACTACACTGTGAGTACTTGAATGTCCTTTTATATATTTTTAGAAGAGGAAGAAATTAAAGATGGACAGCATTTGGGATAAGGATAACTGAAAGCAAAGACCAATGACTTCAATGCAAAGTATGAAAAACATTTTGAAGATTACGTTACTGAATTTACCACAGGTAGACAGATTCAAGAATCTGTGAACTGTGACGGGGGTCACATCCCCTTGCCTTAGCATCCGTTTGTCCTGCCGCCACTGCACAGCTACGATGTGCCCTCTATTGGCGATTACCGTGCCTGAACCCACAAGCGGCTACCATAAACACAGGAGTCAGCGCAGCATGTGGGAACACACTATGCTGGCCAGCCATGCTACCACCGGGGTCGAGCAGCCGTCCTGCCTTCATGTCCCCAAGAGGTAACTCTTGGTGGCATAACAGTTCAAGCTGGTCCTCTACATCAAAACTGATCCCCGGCCACCAGACTGCCAGGGAAATGAATACCACAAAGGAGGTCCATAAGCTACTGCATACTGGTAACCCCTCATGTGCTGTCATCATTCCACATCTGTGTGTGATCCTTTGTGTGAAGGGTGATGGTTTCATGTGATCCCTATAATTTTTTTATCTTTAATCCACTACAATTAGGGTATGAAATGGATGTATTAATAGCAAAGCAATTATTTTGAGCAGTTTACATTGAGAAACCTACACCCTTTTTGCATACATGAATACATCCATTGATGTACGCCTCTTGGTGCCAAATTGAATGATATATTTTGCCTCATTCCTCGCTTTATGTTAATTTTTTAATAATAAATGCATTTTTATCTTTATGTCATGAGAGACTCAGAAAGACAACATAACATTTTAACTATGTGATGTCTTTATAATTGTTCACTACCACATTGCATATTTTTCTTTTGCTATTTTTTTTATTTTGATTTTTGTGTAAATGTTCTTTATTCTATTTATTTATTTCTAGTTTCTTCTGTATGGTTCATTGTATTTAATGTTTTGTTTCTCTGCTTTGGAAAATTGGAGCCAGTGCACCCAAGCTTCAAGCAGGCTGCCGCCATAATCGCCAGTCAGAGATGGGCGGGGACAGCAGGAGGCTGTCTTACTGCTTCCCAGGCACTTCACGTTTTTTGTACCATAACCGCTTGGCTACAACAATCTAATGTATTCAACTGAGATTTAACTTGTTTTTGCTCATCGTCCAGCAGAAGGGCTCCCTCCCCCTTGCTGACTCGCATGCCCATATGCTTTACTTCTTATGTAAATTTTGCAAAGTTCATGCCTCTTTTTCCCCAACTACTGCTCTGTGATTTGGAGTGATGTAACTATCTAAATTCACTGTATTCCAAGCACATGACGTGGCTCTTAACAACCTTACGTTATTAGTATCATGAGGAGTCCAACACCCTCAGTAGGTAGGCATAGCTGGAATTCACCTACAGCCATCGGAAACTTTAGGAGGCAGCGACCTGGATGAATGGCTCACTTCTCAACATCATTGCATGCTCTACAGCTAACCAGCGCCTCTTAAATTTCACACTTGATAGGTACACAAATTTCCCTCCTGTCAACAATAATCTGCCTTTCTGTCCACTTTTGAAGCCTCAATTCCTGTCAACTATTTTGTATGGAATTATTTTTTGAATACACAAGACAGGAAAAGATCAACACATGAAAGATAACTTTCAGGTTGTTATCCTCGAACTTCAAGACTACAACCAAAAGCTTTGGATTGAGTTAAACTTCTAGTTTATTGTTTGTAGATAGTTTTGACTGCCAATAAGAAAATACATTACAAAGTTACCATTACCTTCATCGATGCAGTGGCGGAGTGCATCCTCAGAGAGACGGGACTGGGAGAGGCATTCACGGCTGAAGTCACGCCACAGATGTGTCCACTCCTTAGAGAAAGTCCTGGTGCAAAGCCGGCGGCAGTCCTGGTCTATGGCCTTGCTGCAGCAGTGAAGCTTGGCAGAGTCCATCCCCAGCCTGTCGATTCGCGACACCTCCACTGACTGAGGCCTCCCTGCATTTGGATTGTTCAGGAAGCACTGCCACAGACGATCCTGCATATTCCACAGACAAATGTTGAGTTATACACACATATGCATGTGTATATAGTCTTTGGGTTGGTTCGGATTACATGTTGTGATGCCGGCTAACAGCCAGCCGCGTTAAGACCATGATGGGGCTCACCACTCACGTGACACGTGAACATGCACATGCGCAAAGAGGCAGTAACCTTAACTTTCCTTAACGGAATATTTATTTAAAGCGTAAAATTATGTCTCTCGTTTATTTTCAGTTTTTTTCAAGTGTCTAAGTGTTTAAAATGTGTGTTTTATAATATTGCACAATGTATGGTTATGAATTCAAAATGCGCGTTGTGCGAAGATTATGAACATTATTATTCTGGCATGAACGCCGTTATAAAAAGATATTCAAAGAATAAAGAAAATTCATAAGAAAAATCTAAAATGTAAATTAATATTTAAATTGCTTATGTGCCATTTATTTTCAAATATCAAAGTTTTACTCGGCGTGCATAGCACTTCTGCTTGTGTAAACCCCGTAGGCAGCCATGGTAGGTCCGTGCGACCCCTGCCTCTGGGCAGTCCATCGAGGAGAGCTAGCGAGGTAAGACACTGTCACGTACGCATTACAAACTTTTTGCACTGATGTAGATTACAATAGTTTCACTTTAGTATACCGGTTAACCTTTGCTTTGCGTACGTTTTGCCAGACATTCCCCAGCATTATGCTTCCGCTTAACCTAATAATTTGTGCCCTGGTGGCTTTTTGAACTTAATTGAGGAGAAGGAGGAGAACGATGTCGGAGAGGCCACGTGGCCTGCGCAACTTGAATAAAGCGCCATCCACCTAAGTTAAAGGCGTTTCATTGTAATTTGTGTATCATTGCTGCACGCAATTTTATGGGCTTTATTTTCATGTATGTATTTCAGGGTAATTTTCATGTTTAATTGTTTTACGACCACATCACTCGCAACCACGTGGTTACTAGCAGCCAAGTCAATGTCCGTGCCATCTATGCGCTTTAAGAGTGTATTAGTGTAAAATCATGTGCACCGTAATTTATTTCAGGGTTCTATGTACTTTTTATTCAGGGTTTCATGTAATTTTCACATAATTGATGATTATTCCGATTCACAATAATAATTTATGTGAACAGAATTTGCCGTTTTTATGGAGGAAGACTGAAAATTCATCTGCACCACGTGATCTGCTACGAAGCATATCCAGTGGCATCCACGCCATCTAAGTTTGCTTTCATGCATCTGCATGTTTATTGTGACCATTCATGTCGTGTCCCATCATATTTCGAATGTATTTATGTAAAGGGTATGGTGATATTATTTAGTTTATTGTGTCACCGTTCGTCTCGTGTCTCACCCAATGGCGTCAGTTGATTAAAATTTTGTAAGATGTATGAACTTCCATGTGAAATGTATCTTAAACAATTTCTGTTTGGAGCGCTGTTAACAAAGTTGTATGCCATATTCTGTTAATTTTGCCTGAGCATGTATTTTTACACCTTTTTAGATTTTCAGTTTTATAAATTTTCATATTTGTTTATTTATTGTACTGGTTCTTGCTAGCATTAACTGCCTCACAATGAGTTATTCCCATTGGTTTCTAATGTGTGCTTTAATACTTAATGAAGTCATCTTACTGTTTAATGGATTACCAGTATTGGTTCCCATTCTCTTCATTATAAATGTATTAAATGTGTTGGAAAGCATCAATTTGTTTTTGTAAACTAGTGAAAACCTGTTTTCAGGAAGGAATTGATTCAGGTATATTTAATAACTAGCTTTTACCCGTGGCTTCGCCTGAGTTTTTAAAGGGATACATTATGAATTTTTTGTGACAATAAGTTCTATGCACTGAGCCACCAAAGCCTCACTTGGAATCCTTACTACTATATAAAAGTGAATCGCTTTTATTGGGTTCTCTAGCCACTGAGTTTCTGCGGCCTCACTATTGGGTTATCTACCCACTGAGCTACTACTGCCCCACTATTGGGTGCTCTAGCTCCTGACCAACTGCAGCCCCACTATTGGGTTCTTTAGCCACTAAGCTACTGAGGCCCAACTTGTGGGTTCTTTAGCCACTGAGCTACTGAGGCCCAACTTGTGGGTTCTTTAGCCACTGAGCTACTGCGGCCCCACTATTGGGTTCTCTACCCACCACGCTACTGTGGCCCTACTATTTGGTGCTCTAGCCCCTGACCAACTGTAGCCTTATTATTGGGTTCTCTAGCCACTGAGCTACTGCGGCCCCACTATTGGGTTATCTACCCACTGAGCTACTGCGGCCCCACTATTGGGTGCTCTAGCCACTGGGCTACTGCGGCCCCACTATTGGGTTCTCTACCCAAAGAGTTTCTGCGGCCCTACTAATGGGTTCTCTATCCACTAAGAGACTGCGGCCCCACTATTTGGTGCTCTAGCCCCGACCAGCTGCGGCCCCAATATTGGGTTCTCTAGCCACTGAGCTACCTGTGGCCCCACTTTATATATATACTATCCACTGAGTCACTGAAGCCCCACTTGGAATAACTCTAGCCACTGGGTCACTACAGCTTTTTGGAAGGAAATGTTTACAGCCCATAGACAAAAAAGAAAGGAGAAATGACGAAATATTTTTTTTTAACAATGTGTTTTTATACAGTTATCAATCCTAAGAAAAGCTTAATACAATACCTATCTACAATAAGAACTTTTCTTAAAGAAATTATATATTTTCCTGGAATAAAAAGTAGCCTATGTCATTCTCTGACCCTTCAACTATATCTGTGCAAAAAAATATTGTTGATCCATTGCTCCATTTTGACGTGAAAGAAGGACAAACAAACACACTTTCACATTTATGTAGTAGTAAGGATGGTATAAAATAATTATGTGTTTTTTTAGTTATGAAAAAATAATCACCATCACATATCAGCACATGGGAAGAAATACATAATATTGGTCACACTGTCAGCCCTCTCATGTGATGTAAGGTACATATATCACATGCAGCTGGATTAAATTTTCCCTGCTTGGTAGTGCAGTCAGTCCTGGCCTAAGGACTCATGTAACTGAAGTAATTTGCAAAGAGGTAGGTGTACTGAGCTGTTGTCACTATCAGTAGGTTGACCAGTCTGCACCACTCAGTCATTTATTTTCATTTATTATTATACAACTTGTTTTTACGTGTAGTGAAGTTAAGGTGACACAACCATGTCTTCCATTTAACCATAGATAAGAATAATAAATAATTATAAATTAAACAATAGAACAGAAAGAAATATGCCAGTTTGAATCCTTACTATTACTATATAAATGTGAAAGTGTGTTTGTTTGTCCTTCTTTCATGTCAAAATGGAGCAACAGAGCAATGGATCAATGTGATTTTTTGCACAGAAAAAGTTGGAGGGCTGGAGAGTGCCATAGGCTAATTTTCATCCCGGAAAATATCTTATTTCCTTTAGGAAAATTCTTAGATTAAGCTTTTCTTAAGATTGATTACTGCACAAAAAAGCATTGTTAAAAAAAAATTGTAATTTCACATTTCTATTTTGCCTATGGGCTGTAAACCTTTCCTTCCAAAAAGCCTTAGTGGTCCAGTGGCTAGCATTATTCCAAGTGGGGCCGCAGTGACCCAGTGGATAGATATATATCAAGTGAGGCCACAGTAGCTCAGTGGCTAGAGAACCCAATAGTGGGGCCGCAGTTGGTCAGGGGCTAGAGCACACAATAGTGGGGCCGCAGTAGCTCAGTGGGAAGAGCACCCAGTAGTGTGGTTGCAGCTGGTCAGGGGCTACCCAATAAAGGGGGCCGCAGTATCTTAGTGGCTAGAGAACCCAATAGTGGGGCCACAGTTGGTCAGGGGCTAGAGCACACAATAGTGGGGCCGCAGTAGCTCAGTGGGAAGAGCACCCAGTAGTGTGGTTGCAGCTGGTCAGGGGCTACCCAATAAAGGGAGCCGCAGTATCTTAGTGGCTAGAGAACCCAATAGTGGGGCCGCAGTTGGTCAGGGGCTAGAGCACACAATAGTGGGGCCGCAGTAGCTCAGTGGGAAGAGCACCCAGTAGTGTGGTTGCAGCAGGTCAGGGGCTACCCAATAAAGGGGGCCGCAGTATCTTAGTGGCTAGAGAACCCAATAGTGGGACTGCAGCTGGTCAGGAGCTGGAGCACCCAATAGTGGGGCCGCAGAAACTCAATGGGTATAGCACCCAATAGTAGGACTGCAGTAGCTCAGTGAATAGAAAGATTCCAAGTGGGACCGCAGTGACTCAGTGGATAGAACTATGTCAAGTGGGGGATCGTGTTTTTTTGCACAGAGATAGTTGGAGGGCCGTAGAGTGACAGGCTACGTTTTATACCGATAAAATATCTTATTCCTTCAGGAAAATTTTTATTGTGATAATTAGATTCACCGTGATTATATAATGTGATGAGGCTCAGTGTCACAAAACTTCATTATTTATCAGTGCATGAAGCAGAGGGTAAAAGCTAGTAAACTTATAAAATGTAAATACTAAAAAAAAAGTGAAATATCTACATTATATACACAGTAAATGTGTAAAGGTTGTATTGAAGAAGTATATATTAACAATAGGATGTCAATGGTAACTACTAAACAAATAAATAAGCAAGGGCTGAAAATGTCAGTAGCCCAGTGGGAATAGCCAACAAGGGTAAGACAGAATGCTAGGGAACTATCCTTTCTTACCAGTCATGGATCATGACTGCCACTGGACCGTAGGTTGCGACTGCCAATGTAATAAGTGAAATGGATGACTTGGTATGAGACTGGGCACCTACATCAGTTCATCCAAGATGACCATTGGTTTGGCAATGACTGGTCTATTCTGGTGATCTTTGGCCACACTATCTGCAGGTGGTGGTACAAGGCTATGTAAATGAGGCAATTAGATCAGTTTGTAGTGATATCTTTGTGCCTTGTGTTGCTCTAGTTGATAGTGGCAACAGCAACATTTTTAAAGGTACACCACTGGTGCATTGCGACTGAACAAGCATCTTTGTGGGAGTACGTCTGTGGACCTGCTCATGTAGCAAACCTAGTTGCCCACACATGTGCCACACAGCTGAATGACTCTGTGTTAAGGACGCCGCCTACTTGGAGGTTTTTAGCACTTTTTAGGCAGGGAAGTGCGGGAGCAATAAGATGACACTAACATGCGTGCCTCATGCCCCTTTGCTCGTATGCGCAAGGTGCTGAAGTGGCGTGCAGTGGTTCTGTTGTGCTGCGTGTACCCATGGGACTTTAAGCGGTGACCCTATAATTTTATCATTGGAAAGTCCATAGCGAAGTTCAATGCAGGTCCTTATAATAATTTCCCATGTTTCCGACCAGTATATTATGAGATACAGCCAGTGTGGAAAAGCTATTTTTAGTTATGTTTGAGAGCTCAGGAATAGCATTTAGAATGTAAATGACATATTGAGAGTATGATATGTACCTCGCCTAAAGTGTGTTTTCTTTTCGTACATTGGTATCATGGTGACATGTTTAATGGTTTTATAAAAAAATGTGGTTTTCAAACTCTCTGCAACGTACCTCAAGAACCAGGTAGGCGGAGCCCTCAACAAAGCTGTCAACAACCTTGACAGTTTGTATGTACGTAAAGTGCTTTGTATGTTTTTATTTTAGTTTCTTATGTGTTCTGCAAGCCATCCCAGCTTTTCTCAGGTAAACTCATTTCCCACGACATGCTTAGCAATAAGGACTGGAGACATTAGTAAAGAAGTCTGCCGTGTCGGAAATGTTTACTTAAATTCGCAGAGTGTTTTGCTGTATTAAATTGTCCTCTACATGTATACTGTTCAATATATGTATTTTAATGGTTTTTCCCTCACGGTGCTGGCAGGAGATCTTCGTTAGGTAACGGCACCTCCAAGCCACCATCTTTAGTCTTGACCAGCGTCTAGAACACGGTGGACGTGTGTGTCGTGCATGCTGCTGGAGCTTCTTCCGTTTGCATCAACCACAGTAGCTACAATAGTAAGTTTTTAATTTGCAGGAACCTTTTTAATCATTTTGCTCCTCCCGCCTAAACACCCTTCTTTCCATCAGACTAGCGGCCCTGGAGAGTTTATTACCTGTAATTTCCACGTGCAGTGCAGCACTTTAATCCGTGTCTGCCTACGGCAGACCTTGTGTGCCATGTCCTTCATTCGAGGGACAGTGTATTGTTTTGTATGTGTGCTCTCATCATACAATATACACAGCTCAAAAGTACCTTGTTTTATTTTATTTCTTAATGTTTAACATAATTTCGGGATCTGACCCACTTTAAAACTACCCACGTGCTCAGCTTATGAATTGTAAAAGTATTCTAAGTGACTCTTGTATTCCTATCTTTAACATGTGCTGTGAGGAGAAATTGCCACATGGCTGTCGACCTGCTACTGCCCTGAGATACCGTCTTCATGTGCTTTTCCATGTATTAGATGAGCTGGCACCCTAAGAATTTATAACATCTTTACTGAACTTTATCGCCATGCATCATGGTTTCTCTCAAATGCAGCATATCCCGCCCCTCGCTAGCAACCAAGCCACGTTATTACAAAGCACTCATTCCAACCATTCCTCTATTCCTGTAGAATATTTTAACACTTCAATCTCATGCATTTTTGTGATTCCTTCCTATCAAATTTTTTTACATTGTTTACTGGTTTAACTCCTTGTTTGTGGTAGCTAGTCATCGAAGGAGGTAACCATAATCCCCACTGCAGCCATGTTTTCCCAATCCAAGTAAAGCCAGAAAAGCCTGCTCTCTGTAGTCAGTATATTTCTTGCATGCCTCTGCATATGAAGCTCAGTTTAGCTGTACCTGGTCTCATCCCTACATTGTAACTTTGACTCCTTGTGTATATTACGGTAGGTTAGAAGATAAACATGCTGTTTATTCTGTCTAAGTGATCATTGAGTATAATTGACAAAGCTACCAGTTCAAGCTCTCCACTAGCAATGGGATAGTCAGTTGCAGAGAAAATTTACAATAGTCCAACTACTGTTCACTTGGCTTGAATCAACGTTATCTAAAGTCCTAGCGAGGACCAAGGAAGTTGGTGGCAGCTGTAAGCATGTGATAGTCTGAACAAAGGGTGGTTCTTGCACCTCCCATGGTCAACACTTTCCATTGGTATTGCTGGCCCACAGTGGCAGGAGAACACACGTGGATAGTGTGGAACATTGTGTTGTATCTGTCGTATCCTTGAACTGGGTGGTCAAGGGCAGTATGTCTCATGGCGGCGATCAGCTAGTGTAAAGTCAGTAGGAGAGTGCCAGTACTACATGGTGGCAGTAGTAAAACTGTGTGTCGGGCGGTAATGTTTTGAAAAGTTGAGTCTGAATGTTATTTGCACGTAATTCATGACGGAAATGTCTCTACACGAGGGAACAAAGCAGCAACGAGGATGGTGACACACCGCGTGCAGGATTGAATAAACAGGTGAAACTGCCGGGACCATTGGATATCACACACCGTAATTCGTGATTTCAGTGGAAAGTCCATTTCAATTGTTATCTCAGTTTGAGCAGACAATTATTTTTGCAACAATGAGAGTAAAATTGATTTGTTGATGTACTTGCTTGACGACAAGTTGGAGAAAGTTGTCCTAACCTTTGAAAAGCCAGCATCCAGGTATATATACAAAGTGTTAGTGCATGCATTCAATAGACATTTCAAACCTCGAGTGAATGTGATATTTGAAATCTTCAAGCTCAACTCCAGAATGCAGCAACATGGGGAAATATCCGAAACCATTATTACCGCACTACATAGCCTCATGGAATCATGTGAGTATGTCCCACTTAAGGAGGAACTAATCAACGCATAATAGTTGTGGGCATGCACAACGCAATGGTAAGCGAGAATATGCAACTCCAAGGGCAGCTGATGTTACACAACGCCATCAACATTTGCCGGCAGAGTGAGCTGCAGTTGTCACAGTTGTTATAGTTGCGGGAGGCACATCATGATAAAGTTAACCTAGTTAAAGAATCAAGAAGCAAGGAAACGTCCAAGTCGGAACTGTCTCACTTGCACAACAGCACAGGACGATATGATACAATGGTTCATCACCGAGGTTAAGACATCAACTACAGACAGGTCAATAAAGACATTTTTCCACCAGAGAAGTGACAGTTGTTGGAACTATGGTTGAGAGCACATCAAAAACAATTGTCCAGCACAGAAAATTAAATGTTACTGGTATGGACGAGTGGGCCACTATTCGAGAATATGCTAATTGAAAATGTTAGCAAAATGCCAAATTTCGATTATGGGTGGGGACAGTTGCAAATAGCTCACTGGGTCAGGGTTCTCAGGGTGGCTATCGAAATTGCAGAGCTCGGTACAATAGATGTCATAATTGACATGGGTGCGGACATTACATGTCTTCTTAGTGCGGTACTTGAGAAATCATCACTGGTACTAGAACCTTGTACCAACAGAGTATGCGGGCTGGATGGACAGATGCTTGATGTTGTAGGTTCACAAAGCAACTCACATTCTGCCATAGGAGAAAGGAGAAACAAGTGAAAGTGTACTTTATAAATGAACTACTTAACCCTTTATTAGGGAAGTATACGCTTAAGAGTGTTGGAAATTGTTAAGGTGGTACAAAGGGTCAATGCAGAGGTTGAATTTCCAAGTGTGTTTAAGGACTTGGTCAAATTAGAGGGTGAAATGGAAATAAATCTTGAAGAAGGTGCAAAATCATTAGCATTTACAACACCAAGAAACGTTCAGCTACCATTGCTGGTGAAAGTAAAGCAAGAATTACAACAAATGGTGCAGCTTGATGTCATCACCTCGGTGGAGGGCTCCACCCGGTTCTGTGCGCCAATGGTGGTGGTGGCAGAAGGTGATGGAGTCAGGATTTTCTGCAACTTTTCTGAACTTAATAAGTATGCAGAACATCCAGTTTACCCTATCCACCAAGGTTCAGTATACGCTAGCGCAGATGAATGGGGCCAAGGTATTTAGTATAATTGATGCTAATTCTGGTTTTTATCAGATACCCCTTAGTGTTCGTAGTCAACCTCTGACCACGTTTATCACACAGTTTGGGCGGTTTATATATAAGTGACTGACATTCGGACTCAATGCAGCGCCGGAACATTTCAGTTGTAAAATTGCACAAGTGTTGGAGGGAAAGCCAAATGTATTGCAAAATGTTGATGACATCTTAGTATTTGGGGAAACAGAGGAACAGCATGATTAGACAGTCAGACAGGTGTGCTGGTCAGGTACAAAGAGCATGATATTACCATAAACACGACAAAGAGTGAGTTTGGTGTGAGTAAAGTTATGTTCCTGGGGCATGAGGTTTCAGCAAAGGGTATATCAGTAGAACATAGTACAGTGAAAGCTAATGTTGAATTTTCTTCCCTAGTGACAAAGCTGAAGTACTGTGCTTCCTGGTAGCTTTATCCCTAACAAGAGTCAGCTATTACAACCCCTAAATGAGCTACTAAAAGAGAACCAAGAGTGCAAATGGGGGATGGATCAAGAGTTAGCCTTTCAGTCTGTGAAGAACTTAATGCTTAAATCCCCATGTCTGGCTCACTTTGATATGAACAAACACATCTTTGTGAGTGCAGACAGCTCTTCTTATGAGTTATGGTGTGTGTTGTTTCAAGAAGATGAAAAGAAACAACGTGAGGTGGTGTGCTATGCATATCTCGAGTGCTGACAAAAACAGAATGTAGGTACCTCCAAACTGAAAAAGAGGCACTTGCTCTCACATGGGCTTGTGAGAAGCTTCAGGAATATGTATTAGGCTTGTTCATTACTTTGGAGACTAACCACAAACCATTGATGCAACATTTTGATGTCTAAAGATATTGATGAACTAATACCCAGGCTTCAGTGTTTCAGAATATGGTTGATAAGGTATAACTATACAGTATAATTTGTACTGGGTAAACAGCTTGTAGCAGAAGATGTCAAGGTATCCAATTCGGAGTGATGAAATGTGTGAGGAAATGGTAGCAGAGACATATACCAGCACATGTGAATATGGTTGTCAGCCACTTGTCAATAGCACAGAATATCATGGAAGAAATAAAATGAAAGCTACTGTCTGACCCAATTTTCATAAAATTAAAGGAGTACACGCAGAAACAATGGCCACAAAAACAACAGCTACCAAAGAATTGCTGCCATACTATCAGTATCGGTTTGACAGTTCTCTCACTGAAGGATATCTTATGAAAGGCACCAGACTAATAATTCCCACAGAAATGCAACAGTATGTATTGAAACAACTGCTTAAGGATCATTTAGGCATCAGAAAATGTAGGACTTGTGCTAGAGAAACAGTTTGGTGGTTGGGCTTAAGTTGTCATACATGTATTGAACATAAGTGTAATACCACAGAGCCTTTCATTATTTCATTAAAGAGATTCCAGACTACTCATGGAAACAAGTTGGCATGAACCTTATGAAGTGTCAGGGACAGTGGTTTCTTATTATCACAGATTATTATTCTAAATATTTTGAGCTGATAAACTCGCAAGTTTAACTGAAATAGGTGTGATTTAAAAATGCAAAGCCACCTTTGCAAGATTTGGGATTCCAGAAATTGTCAGGATGGACAACGGCCCACAGTTCAGGGGTTTTATTAAATGAGTTGCGAGGGAGTATGGCTATGGCCATATTAATAGCAGACCCTATTTTAGTCAGTTAAATGGATGTGCTGAGGCTTCAGTCAAAACGGTCAAGACAACGTTGAAGTGTACTGACATTCATAAGGCTTTGCTAGCGTACTGCAGCACACCCCTGGACTGTGGCCTCTCCCTCTTGCAAATTATGTTAGGCAGGAAAGTCAGAATCACTGTGCCTTCCATGCGTCCTAATGCAAATAAATTCCCTGATGATACTAGGACAAAGATGCAAGCGGCAAAAGATTATCAAGAACAGCAGTATATATAACAAGCGCCATGAAGTAAGGGCATTTCTCCAGTTGGAGAAAGGAGATTGGGTTTGGCTTCCATATCTGCAAAAATATGGACGAGTGTCGGGTACACCCATGGAAACTCTGTGCCCCAAGTCATACCTGATAGAGTGTGAAGGAACCACCTACTGTCAGAATCGACAACAACTAATACTGGCCAATGAGGGTACACACTTCGTCGAAATAGTCGTCCATTGATTTACACATGCCTCAGAGACAGCAAAGACCTTGAGTAGCGGATTCAGGGAGGGAATGATGGGCAGCAAACAAATGTGTAACGAGAACTGAGGGGAGGAACTGAGTTACAACAGACAGGAGTCTTCAGTGAACAAACAACAGTGTCAGAGTGAGATGGTGGATGGTGAACAGATGCAAGAGTGAATCAAAGGACAGGGTGGCCAGGATGGAACAATACTGAAAGCAGCAAAACACTCTCACTTAAAGGAAAAGAAAGCGAAAATGAACCAGAGGTGGAGAACATAGACAGAGGAGAATCAACAAGAAGACCAAGCCGCAGGAGGGTTCCTCCAGGTGGATGGCAGATTACTGTCAACAATAATTTGGATTTAGTGTAAGTGATATCATTACAGCACATTACATATGTACAAGAATGTAATCATTGTATTGCATAACTGGAGTGAAAACAGTTGTAGACTGCAGTTTGTATCTTCTAGACCAGGTTGCACTAAGAGTTTAGTATGTAAACATTAAAGTAGCTATGTAGTATATATTTCACAGTTAGGTTAGAGGGCTGAAGGTTATCATCATTGTATCACATGTCTGGATTGTGAAGAGTGTAATCATTGTATATCACGTGTGGATTGTAAACAGTGTATAGACTGTAGTAAACTAGGTTAAGGCAACTTGTGACGGGTGGGACCACGCTGCCTCACACCCTCGAAGAATGATTAATTACAACTGATGACAATGAACTTTTTAATTAACTGGCAGGACCATGTCGCCTCACGCCCTCGAAGAATTACTAATTACAACTAAGTACAAATAATAATGAACTGTTTAACCAGTGGGCCAAACCACGTCGCCAGTCACTCATTCAAATAATTACAGTATGTGGTTACCTAACATTTTGTTTTCGTGAGAAGTCCATCATGCAAAAACTTTAAAACAAGTTTGTTTGGTGTTAAAAACTTCTAAAAATGACTTTAAAAACTATTAAAGAACTAACCTATAATGTTCTCGCAAGGCTTACGTTATCTTAAAAAGACATTTGGAAACCTGGGGTGCCAGGAAAACGTATGTTTTTGTACATGCTATATTTTCACGTGCAGCAGCGAACAGCCAGAATGGACAACTGAGTCCCAGAGGTTGTTTCGGCGGTTCATTGCCTGGTGGCAGCACCATCGGCAGCAGGCGCTGGGGTCTGATCACCAAATTATGCCAGCGCATGGTGTCTGGTTATGCCAGTTCCGGCAACTTGGTCAACAGGCCGGAAATGGGATTACGTATCGCAATATTATTGGTGGTTGACTTTTCAATTATGTAGACCCTCTAAGGGAACTAGGCATCCCCCTGCATCCGATTACCTTATTTGGTAACATCAACCACCATTGGTCGTGAATGTCACGCCCCCCCCCCCCCCCCCTCTAGGAACAATTGCCATACCACCCATTTCTTGGAATTACGTTTTGTGTCTGTGGCAAATAATGTTATTGGTAGTGCTAGTTGGTGGATCTGTGTACATTTATGATTATAATTTGCTTCGTTCGGGGTCAGTCAGCGGCCTCGAGGGGGCAAACTTCTGTAACTCTTGGTTTCAATCACAAATGTAGACTCTTCAAGGTAAATAGGACCTTCACATCATTTTGACACGAAAAAGTAAATGTTACCTTTTGTAACCAGTTTTTGCAAACCCAAAGCAAGTATGTGACCAAGTCTTAACAAAAAATTTTAGTGGTTGTAACCACTTGTAACCTAAACAATAATTATGGTCTGAATATTCTGAAACCAAGTCCAGTTATGGTAGGCAATACTTGGCACACTGTTGTAATTATGGATAGTAAACAATTTAAAAACTTTACAAAGTTTTTGACGGTTTTTATAATCACATTTACTCGCGGAAGTTTGCTCCTATCCATTTGGGATCGTGAGTAGATTGGAAAAATAATATAATACTGTGTAAGTTTTTGAGATTACCATGTTCATTAATTTGTGACCAGTAAAGTGTTACCGTCTTGGGTTTTCCTTGTGTTGGAACAAACAAATAACTCTGTAAAATTTAAAGTAAATGTCTGTACGACAAGAATTAAACCGCCATTTTGTGATGATGGTATTTTGCCCAGTATATATTGTGATGGCCTTCTGTGTTTACTAAATGGCCAGTTAGAGGCGTACACATTTCCTGTATTTTAGTGTGAATATTTCAAGTATTAGCTGGGTTACAGCATTATTCTAGAACCTGAAATCATTCCGCATTTTACTCAATTTTTATGGTAACTTGGTATTTTAATCAATTGGAAATTTTTCCATATGTAAGATTGATAACAAATAAAAGATTTTCCACATGACATATGAAAAGAATGAAAGAAACATAATAAAAATAAAAAAATAATAATTACCACACTTCTTTGTTTCTGTTGTAGGTTGTTTATCATTATCTTTATCTGTACACTGTACAGATAAATAGTTATTGTATGGCTTTTTGCTATTTTTGTGTTCTGTTGGTTTTGCTAGGTTTTATGTTAATCCTGCCTTGCCACATCCTTGGTTTAGGACGTAGCACAGTCAGAATCTCATTAATAAAGAGGGAGATGTTGTACCTGTTGTATCCCCCGGGTGGTCAAGGACAGTATGTGTCATAGCGGCGGTCGGCTAGTGTAGAGTCAGGTGGAGAGTGCCAATACAACACACTGGGCAGGCACTCTGTCCATAATTGATACTGGACATGGATTAGCACAAGGAAACTGGTATATGGTTACCAGATATTTGGTATTTAAAAAGAGGACATGTTCATGTAACTGGCATTAAAGAAGAGGACACTTGCAAGAAAATGAAACAGAGAAGGAGGATACACATAATTTTACAATGGAAGTATACACAATTCGTTCATTATTTCACAGGTAAGTTAGAAATATATTACATGCAAAATAGTATCTAAAATTTGGTTTCATGTAGCTGCTGTTAAGTTATAGAAAATATTTTTTTGGAAACAGATAAATTTATGTTCACTCTGAATATGAAGGTCAATTCCATTTAGTTTGTAGGCACTACAGAATATTTTGTAAGCAGATAATATATAACTATTCACACAAATCATAGTTGTTCACAAGCATTGAACACAATTTTGTTAATTGACAGTTAATTACCCTTGCATAATTCAGGTTCAGATATATTTTGATTGTATTTCCTTGGAAATTTTATTTTCTTCAAACAGATTTCTATTTCCTTGCAAATAATCATACAATTTTGAATAGCTTAGACACTTATCACCTTACGCGTGTAAAAAAAAAAAAAGGGGTATGGCTGTGTTGGGGACACTGCCATTTGTTTTGCATAAATACGTCTAAGTTGACGCACTCAGATGCCTTGATGTTTATTTTACGTTCCCGGCACCGCTTCACTTGATCATATGGGGTTTTATGGGTATCACTGGATTGCTTTTGAGATGCTCTTTCCAACTGTATACAATTTCTGTATTTTGACTTGCCTTTTGACAAGTATAGGCTGACATTGTGTTAAGTTTTCTTAATTTTTTACATTAAACTCATACAATTTCACCATAACCACCCCACACAAATGTTTTAATAGATGCAATCAATTGATCTTAATGAGAGCTGTCGATTGAAACTTAAATGAGCATCGTAACGTCTCCTAGCCAAAAGTTATACTTTGCGGAAGTTATGAGACGTGACAAAACAAACACAAAATCCCCCGCCCTTCTCATCCCTCCCCGCCGCGCACAATGCTTCATAGTCATCATTCAACGTAACACATTCTTTGATCCTTTGGCAATCGAGTGGTGATAGATTCAGAGCTGCAATGCCAAACTGTATCCTGCAATTTTGTTATCATCAGATTTTCTGGATTGCCTCCCACTGTGGTCGCAAATTTAAATACATATTCACGTCAAAAAAAAGCCACGAAAAATGTGCTAGTGTTGATAAAGATAGAAGAAACACATTATATTCTTCAAAGAGTTTGCACTTTTGCAAGAAGGTTTTTTGGCACAGTTACTAATTCTTTAATGACATATTAACAAACACAAAATAGATCAACTTTGCTGCCTTTCCCTTTTATTGGAAAGATGACATTTCAATTTTTGTCAAATCCGGCCGGACAGTTTACAAAGTCTCAAAAAGAGGACATGTGCGTGCAAAAGATGACGTTTGATAACCCTAAACCGGAAGCTTTTCTACTGAGAGCTGTTGTGGTGAGTTATAAACATGTCCTGCAGCAGCCTGGATAAAATTCTGTAATTGATGTTACATAAAGTCATACACACTTTAAAAAATTCAATCTAAAATATTCTTAAATGGGACTACCATAAACTGAATTTAACAAATTTCACTGAGAGTTAAAGAAATTTAATTAAAATGCCACAAGGCAAAATTAATACAACAAATGACCTTCAAGAAAAAATTAAATCTATTTAATTAAAACAGAAATGAATGAATCATGTATAATGAACTACTTATAAAAAAGAAACCTACTTAATCAGCTAGAATTTTAACATTTAGAAACCAATGAAAAACCACTGTTTATTAAGTTAAGTAACTGCAACCATTAAAATCTGCCTTTGATTAGGTTGATTACACATGTGGATTTTTTGTTTGGTTCCAACATTATTTTTTATTTGTATATAAATTATTTTATTGTATACTTCTGAACATATATTAAGAAATAATGTTTTTTTTGTGCATGTGAGCATTTATGAAATGAACATAGTTAATTGTGAAACGTGTGGAGACAGGCTTCAAAAGACTGGCAGCAGGGGTAGTTGTAAAGATAGAAGGGAAGACTCACATGAGGCATGGGGTCTCCACAGTCAGCTACCAGACTGTCCGCAATCTCCTGGTTGGTCGTCTTGGTCCTCAGCACATTACGACATACGTTGCGGCATTCCTTCCTCTCTGCCATGTCACAACAGTGCAAGTCTGTAACAAGATGTACATGGCTTTTGTTTCACAAATGCCAATGCACTTTTAATTTATGTGCTAACCTGGCGTACATAAATCAATAAATGCTGTTGAACTGTTGTATAGAATAGAGCATGTATAAAAATGATTCAAAAGGCATTTATATTAATAAATAACACATGACAGCAGACGAGACAACATTGTAGTAAGCATCCTTATCTCACCAGAAACCTGATAATGTGTCAAACTGACAATATTATTGTTGTTCTCATCATCAGCTATATTACTATCAATATTAATGGCAACAGTATTAAAAATCATGAAGCCATTAAAACATGTTTTCTAATAGTATTATTTATTTACTGGACAATGACTTACATACATGGAATTCATTATATATTGGGTGAAAAAGAATAGTGGCAGTTTTATCCTTAAAGTGTGATCAAAATCCAAATTTTAGGGGTCACCATTATCTCAGCTAACAAAATTTGAAACCACTGACTGTTCAGTGAAAGTCAGTGTTCTGTTGTATCAATCAGCACAGAAAAACAGTCTACATGCCCTGACTCACACTGACAGCGTTGCCTAGTTGGCTGTCATGTGTTATTGGTACTGTATGGATGGAGCTATACCTGCTTACTTTATGCCATGCTCTGGGTGCACTTGATTACTAAGTGTCATCATCTGGACATACTCTGCATATTGAGAACTGAGAATTATGAACAACTGTACATCCTGGTGTTCACCTCAAGCATGGGAAGCATGGCTGATGCAGCAGTCACAATGAAGAACAGGTGCTTCCAGGCATAGATTTATGTTATGTGCACTAGTTAAAAATTAATTATTAGTTGTACCATTTGCAGTAGAATAACTTGCATGGAGCCAAACATATCATCATGTGGGCAAAGGAAAAAAAAATTTATGTGAATATTTTAATTTTCACAGAAGTAGCTCATAGCACACCATGTAAATAAAAAGTACTATAATGATTTTGAACAAAAAAATTAATCCATTTATGAAAATTAAACTAAAGAGGCCTTAATTTGTTTTAAAATGTACTAAAAATAATAATAAAAAAAATAATTCAGGAACAGCTATAAATAAAATATGCATAAATGTATTTATATTCCTTGAGTAGTTACAAAACATATCTTGTAATAGCTGATGCTATTTTTGAATGTAAATTGTGATTAGGGCATGTGGTTATACAAACTATGTACACTGCCAGACAATAAAAATAGCGCACACAGAAGGATGCAGTGGATGGTATTGAAACTTTATACAGGTAGTGATATATATGATTAATACACATGATCAAATAAATAAGAGCAACTGAACAATTGAATATGGATCTGTGGTATGCTGCCCAGCCAGTCATCTTCAAATGTGCATAGCACCCTCTTGCACTGCAATACTTGTAACACAGTTTTGCATGGAGTTCAGCAGACACTGGATGCTGTTCTGAAGAAGGCGAGCTCACAATTGTTAAACTGCGTGTTCCAAATTCCAGATACTGTGGCACGCTGTCAGCTGGCGTTTCAACTGGTCCCACACATGCTCAATTGGGGACTTGTTAGGAGAGTGGACAGGCCATGGTAGTGTTTGGACATGACAGAGGCATACCTGGGCGGCCCGTACCATGTACAGTTGGGTGTTATCATGCTGAAATATCACACCTGGAACGCCGGCCAGAAATAGGAGCATATGGGAATGTACAATCTCATCCACATACCGCTAGGCTGTCAATGTCCCATGTAACACAACGCAAGCAGATTGGCTATCGTAGGTTATAGCTCACCAGACCATAATGCCTGTTTTTGGGGAAGTTTGTTGCTCAATAGCAAGACTGGGATTGTGGCATTCACCACAGGCCCTCCAAACCTGGGCGCAATGTCATCTGTCCCCCATAATGAAGTGACAGTCATCACACAATTGTTGCTGGGGTTGCAGATTTGCCTCCCCAAGGCATCAGGAAATGGTTCGTGGGCACACAGAAGCCCCAACACTAGCCAGTATCATGGACTAGGTCGCCATGGGTATGGTCTGAACAATCCATAAGATGGGCTATACAGTGATACGACCACCCTGTGGTTTTCAGCTCAATTATGGGTTCTCGCTTACAGTTGATCAATTGCTTAAAGTGACGTCTTCTGCATCTTCCCCAGTATTCATCGTCACTCTGTACACTTGTTTGATGCTGTCTGGTGTTTCTAATATTAATGCATCTTCGACTACATGCCTGTGTCTGTGACTGGTGGTTTGTGCATGCAGCGCCACTGCCAGGTTTGCAGTGAAATGTAAACTTAGCAACAAGGCATCATATGCATACCAGCCCGTACTCTCGCTATTTACACTAATCCATGGCTCTTGCTTACAGTTGATCAATTGCTTAAAGTGACATCTTCGGCATCTTCCCCAGTATTCATCGTCACTCTGTACACTTGTTTGATGCTGTTTGGTGTTTCTAATATTAATGCATCTTCGACTACACGCCTGTGTCTGTGACTGGTGGTTTGTGCATGCAGCGCCACTGCCAGGTTTGCAGTGAAATGTAAACTTAGCAACAAGGCATCATATGCATACCAGCCCGTACTCTTGCTATTTACACTAATCCATGGCTGTAGCATGGTTTCTTCGTGTTGTACTATTTTCATTATCTGGCAATATATTCAAGGCTGTAATTATTTTTGACTGCTTGAAGTGACAATGCTTGAACGCTGCAAGGTGTTTGGCAGCATATAAAGCAATGAGTATTTTGCTATGTAGCACCTTCAAGCCTCCCGAACCTTCAGATAACAAAAGCTAGGAGCATTGACTTTCTCAATGAGGCAAGGAGGGGCAGTGACTCACAGGTGTGTGGGTTGTCGGCAGTGGTGACGTGGGTGTAGTTCTTGACGCATTGCAGCACCTGGGGACTGTGGTCGGTGCAGCTGTCCCTCACCGCGGCCCGTACCTCTGTGCTCGGCGTCGTGTGTCTCCTGAAGACGGTGCGGCACGCCAGGCGGCACTCTTCGCTCAAGCCCTGCCCACAGCAGCCATCCCCGAACTGCGACCACCACACACACACACACACACACACCTCACCAGTTGTCCACTTACAGCACTTTGCTGAACACTACTAGAGCCCCACATAGCTAGTGCTACACCGTGGGTAACATGCGCCGGATTTGCCATTGGCCAGCCAGTTTTCTCGGGGTACTCTCATATGGGCGCCGCTCTATCTTAGACTCCTTACTTTCCACTATTCGAGAATAATGGACACCACTGTCGATGTTGCACCAACCCTATGGCACACATTCCATGCACTATTATATTATTATATATTAATATTTATGTAGGATGAAGGGTAGTAACCGTGATTAGGTATTTTCACGAAATAATTTCATGACAGCTACAGACATGTGTTGTGGTCTTTACAGATCTTTGTTCCGTTACACATTATCCAGATACTCACATGTTCCATCTTAAATATATTCTCCAATATTTTATAATAAACTAGGATTTCAGATCTAACTTCAAAAATCTGTACCACCTGTACAATTAAGTTTAGGTCATATGTCGTAAATATGTTTTCACTTTATTATTTTCATAAATAACCTGCTACAGAAGTTTGTCAGTCTAATTGATATACATCCTGTATACAACTATTAATACATTTAATAAGAATACGGGAGAATGAACAGAAATGGCACGACGACGTAGGAAGGAGTCAGCAGTGTGCGAATCAATTGGGGGATGCCAGGGAATTACCCCTCTCATATTTTTTCTATTCTTTCCTCTGGCTCACGTCAGAAATATCATTTCTCTATTCAGGAAAGTGATTTCCCTCCCTGAAGAGTAATAATGCATGATGACTTGAGTGACTAATATTGTACCTACATATAAAATTATTACAAAGAAGCTTGATTCCAGACGACTAACATATATTAAAGGCTGTTCACGATATAGTGAGCACTTTTGAAATCAACCTTAGAAAAAGTTACTGCTCCTGCCTGCACATATTATAATGGGTGCCGTAAGTGACATGCACCCAGTAAAGTTAGTAACAATGGATGGGAAGTAGTTCCATATCTTAAGTCGAATAAATAGTGTTAGGTAACCATTTGTGTTAACTTAAATTATTTCTATCACTTCCTGTGTTTTTTAATGCATCAAAGTGTAAAAATGAGAAGATTTGTTTACTTTTCTAATAATTTCTCAGTTTCACTTGCCCGATGCATGAATAATGTGATGAGGCCCATGAAAATGTTAATCTTACATAAGGCGGAAGAATATACAACGTGCATACAAGTAGATCTTAGGCAGGGTATTCAAAAGTGCTCATTTTACTGTGAATAGACTAACTGTCAAAACCCATGTTTTTGGTATAGCACAAAATTTAGGGTCATCCTTGGTGTACTTAATTTCACATCAGGCACTGCAGTTTGTTTATTACCTATAAGGTAGTACATATTTCTGCCATCAGATAACAGCCACTTTGCTTGAAAATGTGAATCTCCAAAAGACTAGAGTTCACTAAAATAAGTTTCCCCCCTCAGCAACGAAATAATTTGCAACTTGTGAGGACGGATAGGTTACATGCAAAGTATGTGTGAGGATACATTCCAAAACAAGTGTTAAAGTTATTGCCCAAGCTGTCTAAGAGGTACTTGAAGACCCAGCAGGCATTGTCTGGCTTTCAAACTGAAACAGGTGAAATTATTTAATTGAGGATAAATTATTATAAGATTTTACGTTAATCAGAAAAAGTGCAACATTCAAATCACAGTTAACCAAATCAAATATAACATTTTCCAGGAGGATCTTTGGAAATTATAAAACTACAGACTAATGCCTACTTTTCATTATAAAACAGATATGTTACCAAAGCTACATTCAAGTCCACAAAATGTTATAATGAGCAAAGATATTACACTTTACCTCAAAACACGACAAGATGGCAAAAAAAAATTAACTTTTTATAATTCTTTGTCATAAAACCCAATGCTGACATAGGAATAAGCATTCAAAAATTCATCTGTTTGTTTCCTGTCGCAGCTTTTAAAGGAACCACACTTTCACGGCTCTAGAAGGCTCACAATTCTATTTTGGAATAAACCTTTCATAAAAGATGCTTGACTACAAATGCATAAATTTTAATGTAAACATTGTTAGAAAAAAATTACTGAAATGCGCAGTCTACATAAAAGTCTACCATTCGTCCACTGTAGTGGACCTTTTGGAACTGTGTGAATTAACAGGTAGAATTCATACAATTTCCAGCAGAGCTATACGTGTTGTAGTACGTATTACAGCGTTCTGTGAGATTAAGCATAAGATGGCAAGAGCTTTAACGTGGTAAGTGCATGGGGCACAGACGCGACATCAGAATGGGTGGTGCGTCGGTGGCTTGAGAAATTTCATGCCGGTAACCAGAGTCTTCATGATGAGGAAGGTAGAGGGCAAAATTAAAGATGGATAACAATGTTTTATAGGCTGTTCACAGTGAAGTGAATACTTTTGAGGCCCTAGTTACTTTTTCCTTTCAGCCATTTTTTATTCTTTAACCACATTTTTAAAATAAATATTGCTATGTAAGTAATATACACAGTGTATATAATCCACCGCACTCGGAAGTTAATGCCCAAGGCTAAAATATAATATATTTATAGACTATTATTCCAAATGAGAGGGCTTTCAAAAGTGCTCACTTTATCGTGAGTAGCCTATAAACGCTTGCATGCAGGTGAATACATGTACCACAGCCAGAATATCTGTCCGGTAGTTCACAGTTGAACTATTTCCTATGTACCGTAAACAGGAAAGTGAGAAAATAAACAACTGGGTACTGCATTAACTGATGGAACATCACAAACAGCAGCGAATAGATACAATAATATGTTTGTTTGTCAATGTAATGAACCCCTACTCGATCATATCTTGACATTTGATAAGAATTTGCAGGGGTGGACTGGCTAGGGTTGAAAGGTTGGAAATTCCACAGAGGCCCTCGTAAGCCCAGGCCCCTTGGGTCACCATGTAACAATACATAAATATATAAATAAGAAAGTGAAGTTCATATAATTATGTTAAGAAAGATACAGAGGAGATAGAAACGAGCAATAAGGTCCCCCACCAAGATTTTTAAAGTTCATTTGAATTTGAGTGGGGAGAAGGTCTTCTTCTAACTGAGCAACATGATGTTTGCCAGGAGATGGAGGAGAGGCTGTTGGCATAGTGCCTTACTCCCCTTCTCGACATGTGTGACTCATAGGAAATGGAATTTCTCGGTGCTTCATTCAGAATTCACAGCATTCACTGTTGTGAGTTGTGTGATAGAGTGTGTTGGGTGATGATACTAAATTTGGGTGTGCATTTCATGTTATCACTTCTTAAGTAGATGAATTTTACTATATTTACATTACTGTAATTTACAAACTGAGTTTCTAAGCCAGACGTGGCTCTAATATACTCAGTGTCATAGTAACTACTTTTCGTAAGAAGGTGGGAGAGAAAAGTAATTCGAAAACCAAACCTCCTTTATTAGTAAATTGTAAATTTCAAGGTTCAGTATGGCTCAACTTAAACATGTGTTTAGCTTACTCAATCAATATGCACAGAAAACTTTTAATAAAGAAATAGTAAAAATTGAAACGCATAGAAAAATCTTCACCGTGCAATAGGGATATTCCCTTCCTTTTAGATGCATGTATATCCAGTTTAAGTATAAGAAATTAAATTTTTATAATAAGTAAGTAATTTCACAGCAATTTTTTCTAACAGAATGATGAAAAGTAGGTAGTTACACTGGTTACTAAAGGTGTGCGGTGTGAATTTATGTTAAAAACAATAAAAACATTGCCATTGATAAGTAATCAAAATGACACATTTCATATATGGTTTATACATTAGAAAGACATTCATAGCAGTTCAAAATTGACATAAATTAACAAATAAAAGCATCATCTTAGGATTAATTCAAAAGGAAATAAATCAGGCATTTATTTATCATTCTATAATTAAAAATTAGAGTCCAGTAAAAAAAAATTATAATAATTCCGTCACACACGGTTGAGCTGCTCCAAATGTTTTCAGGTCTCAGACCTGAGGGCAAAACAAGAAAATATTTCCAATACTTCTATTCATTAAACTGAAAATATACTGCTCAGCAACTCTTAAACCTTTAAAGTGTACCAACCACAAAAATCATGTTCCTTTCATATTTATGGCTATAAGGAAATTATTCCAATGTTATTTTTACTAGAGTTACTTGTTAGCGGTGAGATGTGAAAAGCTGTGTTATCACTGAGCCATAGTCTGTCTCCCTTGCAAAGCCAAAACAGTCTGGCTAGTTCTCTTACGTGCTGCACGTTATTACTGTTGTGAATTTTTAATAGATATGTAGTGTGTACGGTTGCAACATAATGACCGAAAAGATTGCAATCTTTGACCAGCAAGAAATACAAGCTCATAGATTTCTGTTACAAAAGTAAATGTTGTGTGGGTAAAAATTTTTTTTTTCCAATTTCCTGTAGATTTCAATAATAATGTAGATAACACTTAATGATACTCATGTAAGTTTAAATAAGTAGCCATGTATACTTTTAAGACTAAATAACCCATTTTTAAACATTTTAATGTTAGTTTAAACAATTATGGAAATGAATATTTTCCTTACTAATAACTGTTCACTAATGATTATTGTGCAGAGATTAGAACATATTTAAAAGTTTTTAAATAAGTAATACGAAAATATTTTACTATTTCCATAACTATAAGTAATTAAACTCATTTACTATAACAATGCAATTGTAACACATTGCCACACGTACTTAACTAAAAAATTAAGACACATGTACATTATAACATAGGGTTGTTTTTCATTTATCAACCTATATTTTGATTTCTATATGACATTTTGTTAAAAATTATTTATTTTTAACTTTAAGATGCACAATATGGTATTATAACTAAATATGACCCAGTAGTTTACAGAAAACTTCCTATAATTTATGCTAATATAATAAAGAGGTAATGTGAGATTGTTTGTTCATTTGCTTGTATGTAACGGCTAATCTTGGAAACTACAAGGCCAATTCTTATAATTCTTTCACTTTTAGAAAGCTACTTTCTTCCAGATTGACATAGGCATATATCAAGTGGGCCACAGAGGCCCAGTGGGTAGAGTAATGCCAAGTAGAGCCGCAGTGGCCCAGTGGGTAGAGCAATCTCAAGTGGGGCCGCAATGGCTCAGTGGATAGAAATATATTAAGAGGGGTCTCAGTGGGTAGAGTAATGTCAAGTGGGGCCTCAGTGGCCCAGTGGCTAGAGTGGTCACAAGTGGGGCTGCAGTGGCTCAATGGATAGAAATATATCAAGTGGGGCCACAGAAACCCAGTGGCTAGAGCCATCCCAAGTGAGGCCACAGTGGCTAGAGCACTCTCAAGTGGGGCCGGAGTGGCTCAGTAGATAGAAATATATCAAGTGGGGCCGCAGTGGCTCTGTGGAACTTAATATTATCTGAATATTATAAATTTGCAAATAGTCGCAAGTTGTCGCAGGTAGTCGTGGGTAGTCACAAGTAGTCAGAGGTAGTCACAGGTAGATGCAGATAGTCCCGGGTAGTTACAGGTAGGCGCAGGTCACAGGTAGTCGCAGATAGTCACGGGTAGTCACAGATAGTCATGGGGGTTGTTAATAAAGCATATATAACACCATGTTTTTTCAATGACTTGATAGCTTAAAAACTTGTTTCTGAAACATGGGCTTGGATTTAAACATGAATTATCTCTCACCGATTAAAATATTTTGTGATTCAAAATAAGCTTTGCAAAAAAAATTATTTCTACAGCAGTACTACTCCACCCTGCAGTGTTTATTGTTTTGATATTGATATCTATGGCCGAATCTATATTAAAACATGTTAGCTCTGGCTCAAATAGACAAGGTAGAATATTAGCAGATAAATATCACACATATCTGATGGAAAATGAAAATTAGGTTGTGCAAAGCCTATAGCGTAGCCTAACTTCTTTTACAAGCAATCAATATTTTTTCTGTTGTGGTAGAAATAATA
Organism: Dryococelus australis; assembly: GCA_029891345.1. Classification (NCBI taxonomy): domain Eukaryota; kingdom Metazoa; phylum Arthropoda; class Insecta; order Phasmatodea; family Phasmatidae; genus Dryococelus; species Dryococelus australis. Next base: position 282,783,259 of record CM056994.1, read on the forward strand.
TTTTTTCACTGTACTTGTTGACTTGAGCTTACTTAACATTTCAGGACAAGGGTGTTTAACATTTCAGAACACAAATACCCTAAATAAAGATTCAGAAGTGCATAATTAATTTTGACATAAATTATAATCATGCACTGTGTATAAAACCAGCTTAATAAATTAATTTGTTGAGAGGTTCTGGTTGTGTTACATGTAACTAATATAGAAATTTTAACTAGATTCTCCTGCTATAGAGCATATGTGTGGCCAGAGTTAGCCAGTTTAACTTGCTGTGTGGCCAACGCTAGGGCAGATGTAAAGGCTGTCTGTGGTAAATTGAGCAGTTTTGAAATCAAGCTTTGGAAAAAAAAAAATCACTGCATCAAGCTGCATAGATTTTAATGAGAACACAAGTTGGTAACGACGGAGGGTGAAAAATTCCATGTCTCAACGTTGAACTCAAAAGTATTGGTATACATTTATGAATACTGAACTGATTCCCTTTGCTTTCCACTTTTGTTTAATGCATATGAGTTTATTAATTAGCAACTTTGTAAATTATTTATTTTTATTAGAATTTTACAGTTTCACTTGGCTGGGGCATGAATAAAGTGGTTAGGTCCGTGACAGTGTTAATTTTATATGTGGTGAAAGAATACACATTGTGTATACAGGTACAGGCTATTCACAATAAAGTGAGCATTTTTGAACTCCCTCTCATTTGGAATAATAGTTAATAAATATATTTCATTTTAGCTTTAGATGTTAACTTCCGAGTGTTGTGGAATATACACAATGTGTTTATTAATTGCATAGCAATATTTATTTTAAAAGGTGATTAAAGACTTCTATATGGCTGAAAGGAGAAAGTAACTAGGGCTGTGTTCGATTTCAGTGCACTGTGTCCTTGATCACTTACCCTTGATCCTTTCCCGTTTCTCGAGCCCTTGTTTCCTCCCATAGATATATTAGTTAAGGTAATTCAGACGCTTGTGTTCATTTCCACCTCGAGTTTTATTGTGTAGAATTTTGCTCCATGTGAGTTTCATTTGTCTTTGCGACATTTGCAAGTGTTTTCTGTGGCCGTGCAGAGTTGTAAAAACAAAGCAAACACAAACAAATGAAACATTTCAAACAATTGCAAATTGAAAACTATCTAGGGCTCGAGAAGGGCAAGTTGCACGTGTCCTTGGCTGAAGGGGACATTCTAGGGTACATAATGTGAATGTGCCCTTGCTGGGAATTCGGACAGCAGCAATGTGACGTCACATCACGGATGCACTTTTCAAGGACACGAAGACAGATAAGGACCCTTAGCTGGCGATTTCGAACATAGCCTTAGGTCGTCAAAAGTGCTCACTTTACCATGAACAGCCTATAGATCTTAAGCAGGGCCTTTCAAAGTGCTCAGTTTATCGTAAACAGCCTACATATAGGCTGTTCACGGTAAATTGAGCACTTTTGAGCACATTTTTTTTAACCTTTAACTTCCTTTTTAAATAAATAATGCCATGTAAGTAAGAAACACAGTATGTGGATTCCACCACACTCGGAAGTTAACGTCTACGGTTAAACTAAAATTTGTTTATTGGCTAATATTTTTAATGAGAAGGCTTTCAAAAGTGCTCACTTTACCGTGAATAGCCTGTAAGTACACTGTACAACGAAACCTACAAGTGAAATGTTACATACAGTGGACTCAATTCTATTTATCACGTGTTAAAGGGCTGTGAACCACAGAGGAGAAAATGAGTGTGTTTCCACACTGTCCTACTGGGTGTCCCTTTGCGTATTCGGCCTGGCCCTTGTTACGAAGGAGGCCCTGCGCGGCTACACATGCAGGAGGATGATGGCTGACCTCCTGGCGCTCGAGGCAGGAGAAGAAGGCGATCTCGTCGCTGTGTCGGCAGTTGGAGGCGAGGTCTCGCCGCGACGCCGCCGTCACACACGCCAGTTGACAGCTGCTGAGCTGCGGCAGAGCGCAGCACGTCCGCCCCGACCAGCCGTCGCCCGCGCTCATCTCTGCCACACCATGCCACCCTGCCTTACATCACACTTCCTCGCCGCTCGCAGACACTCATCTCATTCCATGCACATACATATAATGATATAAAGAAACACTAAATTAAATGTCTAAAAATGTATTAATAATGATATAAATATAAACACATATATTATTTAGAACCTTTAACAAGCTTTCTCTACTGTTTACACTTGTTATTCCCAGCGAGCGCAAAATTTAATGTCAATCTCAATTCTAATTAAAGGCCTTGCCACTCTCTTTATATTGGTTAGTCACCTATAGTCCATTCGCGGTTTCTTCGGCCTTTTTGAATCAAACCTTTAAAAAATCTCCCCATGTATGATGTGTTTAGTTATTTCCTAAATATGCCCTGTATCACAAGCGTTTTATACTTGTGTTCATAAAAGTTACTTTTTTTTCCTGTTAAATTGAAAATTGAAATGTTATTCATATTATATCTATAAATTATAATGCTTCATTAGTGAATAATTTGAATTTAAAAAACAGGGAGAATATAGGTATGTTGGTAACGTCTAGTGAGAAACAGTTCTTATACAAAACATCATTACAACTGAGTGCGTGAATGTGGAGCGTTGTCCCTCGTGTAATTCTCCATACTCGTTAAGCTTAGTTTGTATGAGGCGGAGGAATATCCTGGAAGTAGAATATTAGCAGGGATTCATAAAAGGCTGAAGTAACCGTGAATGGATTATACACCTGTTTTCGCGAAAACATTTACACACGGGATGAACCTGTATAACACATACAATATATTTTTGATAACATGTAGAAATTCGAACTAATGTAAACAGAATATCCTAGTAGCAAAATGTTTGGGAAATTCATATAGTATTTTTAATTTTAATTTAAAGTTAGGCATAACAACGCCAGGAGTCCGCAGCTACACGCACCTGCGTGCACTACAAGTTGCATATCACACAGGCGAATGGAATAGGGATTTTTCCTACTTTTTTCTGCCTACCGCTTGATAGTATGATGAATTTTCAGACTTACGATATGATCCTTTCTTTATTTGTGAGTGCATAACTCGAGAATGGCGCATTTGAAAATAGACAACGATTTTGCGCGGGAAAAACGGACGCCGTCATGTATGTGACGTCTGTAAACATGTTGGACTTGTTTACATGCAAATGCCTTAGCTGGTACGTGTGAATTTGGAATGTTTATTATATTATGTTGTTTGGGAGGATTTTAATGTTATTGCTGTGTCATCGAACACCAGAAAATGTTGCGTAGTTCCACCAAATAAAAATACAACGAAATGTAGGTACTCGTGATAAGATACCTACGAATAGTTTAAGTGAAAAAACAAAGCGTTAAACGTTCATAAAGACCCGGCTACAACCACTGTAATGAATAACAATTAAAAAATTGAACCCACACTTGTATATGGGACCAGTTACAACATAGCAGCGTAAGATGGCTGCCTCCTCGCGGTAGCAGCGTACAGTAAAGAGGATTTAATATTTTCAATTCTCTCTTTATGTCGAGTTCTACGCCGGCCAATCACAACATTTCCAACCACGAGAGTCAGTGCAGTGCTAGCTTGTAACAAGAACATAGTTATTAAAGGACTTTGCGGTACAGTTCCGATTTCAGTTTATTTAAATAGTCAACGCAATTATTAACATGTATACGACATAATTTAAATATCCCGAAACACGATTCCCGGGAAAATTTTTTCATCACAAGTAGATAGACAAAAATAAATATCAGGTTAGCCAACATACTGTTTGTAAATATCCGCGATACATGTACAGCCTGTCTTTTCTTTGTGCTCGTTTCTCATTGGCCGCGTAACAGTCTTCTTGCTGCGATTTGTAGCAAGTACAGTTTCATACTTCCACGGTAACACCGTTATTTTGTTACGGGAACGCTTGGGGGTGATTGTAGCCTTGGCTTTAACATAGTTAAGAATCGCAAAACACAAGGCAATTTGCGACAAAAGTACATGTTTTGTGCGTAAAATCATTTCAGCAGTGCCCTGGCCTAATCTCAAACCGAGAAATTCCGTTTGAGCTTCATAAAATCTTGTGGTTTACACTACATGACAGGTATGTTTTTTTTGCACTTTGTTATTAAAATACGAAAACGACCTTTGTCAGATATAAATACAAATAATATCATCGTTGAAAACTGCTTCATAATTTTGAGGTTATATGCTCCTGTTTGCGCCCATTACATAGGCCTACATTTATATTATCTATACTAATATAATAAAGAGGTAAGGTGAGTTTGTTTATTTGTCTATATGTAATGGCTAATCTCGGAAACAACAAGGCCGATTCTTATAATTCTTTTACTGTTATGAAGCTATATTCTTCCAGATTAACACAGTCTATGAATTCAGAAAATTTGGTTGTGGCTGTGTTGGGGACACGGCCGTTTGTTTTGCGTGAATACGTCTACGTTGACGCACTCGGACGGTCTGATTTTTTTTTTTTTTTTCGTTCCCGGCACCGCTTCACTCGATCACATGGGGTTTTATGGGTATCATTGGATTGATTTTGAAATGCTCTTTCCAGCCGTATACGAGTTCTGTATTTCGACTCAGCTTTTTGACGAGTATAGGCCGAAATTTTGTTAAGTTTTCTTAATTTTTTACATTAAACGCATACAATTTCACCATAACCACGCCACACGCAAATGTTTTTATAGGACCTACGCGCAATCGATTGATCGTGATGAGAAAAGCTGTCGATTGAAACTTACACGAGCGTCGTAGCTTCTCCTAGTCAAATTTATCCTACACGGAAGTTATGAGACGCGGCGAAACGAACTCAAAATTACCCCCGCCGCGCACGATACTTAGCAGTCCTCACTCAACGTAACATATTCTTCGATTCTTTGGCAATCGAGTGGTGTAATTGAATTTTGAATGTAGACGATAGATTCGCAGCCGCAATGTCAAACTGTATCCCCCGATTTTGTTATGATCAGATTTTCTGGATTGCCTCCCACTAGGGTCGAAAATTTTAAGAAGTATTCACGTCAAAATCCTTGAGAAATTTCAAAATTTGTAAACCAATTGGGATAAAAATGAACTACTTGGCTGCTTTTTAAGCAAGTTCAACCAAAACCATTAAAGATCAACTGAAACAATGTTACAAGGAAATGTCGCAGGTAGTCGTATGTAGTCGCAAGTAGTCATGGGTAGTCGCCGGTAGTCACGGGTAGTCATATGTAGTCACGGGTAGTCGCAGGTAGTCACGGGTAGTCGCAGGTAGTCACGGGTAGTCACAGGTAGTCACGGGTAGTCGCAGGTAGTCACGGGTAGTCGTAGGTTGTCACGGGTAGTCACAGGTAGTCGCAAGTAGTCACGGGTATCGCATATATAGGTATGTATTTCAATAAATCCATAAAACCTGAGCGAAGCGATCGCGGGCTGCTAGTTTCTTTAATAAAACTCGTGTCATGCTAAGTTAATCTGTAGAGACTTAATCTTATCCTTGGTTTTTAGAGCTAGTTAAAAAAAACTGGGATTCCAAAATGACATTACTAATTGATACGCGTACGGAAATAGAATGTTCGTCAAATGTGTTTACAAAAGACTTCACGTTTTTGAGATTGTGAGATATTAGTTCGCAGGAAAATATTTAAATTAAGCATAACGACATTAGTATAAAAGGAAAGTGGTTAATCATGAGAGTAAAATTCTTGATTAAAATATTTACGTACAGGATTAAATTCACTGCCTATTGCTGTACTAACATGGTGTTTTGAAACGCCGACTACATTCCAAACATCGACGAAGGCGACGACAACTGAAGCAAAATCATGTTAAAAGTATCAGTACATTTTGAAAGAAACATACGTTTCCAAAAACAATTTCATTCCTTCCCCCCCCCCCCCCCCAAGGCATCACTGTAATTCACGGCGACCAGCCGAAAATACGTTCGCACGCATGCTGACATTGATGACGAGACCAAAACATGTACAACTACGTTACACGCACGTTAGCCAATAGCAAAACGTTTTGATTATTTACAAAATATTTTGAAAATATTACATTTTGAAAGCGTGATAATTTGAAAAATAAAGTGCGTACGGAAATAATATTTTGCATGGTAGTATTATATACGGTAATAATTTTAATGGCATGAAATAAAGTGTAATTGATTTTTCAGGTAAAAATCTGCTTTTTTTTTTTTTTTTTTTTTTTTTTTTAGCTATGATGGAAACGTATTCTCGCATGTACACGGCCACCCCAATTGTATTCGCCTGCGTTATATGAAATCTGTTTTGCACGTAGGTACGTAAAGCTGCAGACTTGCGGCGTTGCTATGCCTAACTTCAAATTAAATTTAAAAAATACTAGGTGAATTTTTCGAACTATTTGCTACTATGATTTGTGTTTTGAACTTCGACATGTAATTCAAAAACACCGTGTGTATATGTGCAGCTTTACTTTGAATATTGACCACGTACACATACGAATGACATTAGGTTTGTTCGCGTTTCATGCTTTTTCTGCTATCTGAGAGCAAGTGATATTTCTCATGAGCCGGAAAGTAGCGAAAACAGCAGTTACTCTCAGCAGGACGACAGGAACGACGAACAGCAGAAAACTAACACGTCAAAAATAAGTAAACGAATTTTTATTTTAAAATGTTGATAATCATTATTGCCTCTGTGTAATTTACGTGCATTAAATTTTTTGGTTACTAAAGATAACTTACTTTCGAGGGTGTATATTTGTATTTCCTTCTGCACTTCTTACACGATACTCAAACATCATATCTTCATCAATCTGCGTAAAAGCAAATTACTATTCGCAATCGCCACTCTCAATACACTTCAACGTAGGTAATTTTATTTTGGCGGCCATTTTTTTTTCAACCTGCTCGTTTTGATCATTTCTGCTTTACCTCGGCGAGCAAAAGCAGCAATAGCTGATTTTCATAGCACAAATAGCAACTGCTACCGCCACCAGAACAGCATAAAAAAAAAGTGTTTCCGGTAACAGGAACGGTAACTAGCAGAAACACAGCAGAAATATCGCTAAAACTAGCAGAATAACAAACCACGCGAACACACCTATTGTGAGAGACATTTTCTTACACGATTGGGCCAACCAGAGTTAAGTTACTCTGATACTAAACACCTGTGATTCACGCGGCAGATAACTAACGCGTGCAGCAATTGAAGTTATGCAATCACGGAAGTGTATCTGAACTAAAGTGTTTTGAAGTACAGCTAGCCGTGGAATCTTTTCGCAGAAAACAGTTGCCCCTAATTATTACTAATTTTTATTACACACAATTGTTACGACGATCTTTTGGTGAATGTTCTTTTGCAAAACGAACACTGAAGCACCCATATTGGATAAATGCTTCGATTCTGATTGAAATATATACTTATTAATTTATTCTTTTAAAAATTAATATTTACATAAGTAAATTCTAGCAAAAAAAATTCGGTGTTATAAACTATGTTTTCTTATTTCACATGCAACTCAAATCGTACTTTCTGGCCATTTTTATGGTGTACGCGTTACTTTGTAATGAACTCTGTGTTGAACAGCCAGGAAATCATTTTTATAACTGAGTTTATGTGCGTCCATTTGTCACAAACATTTATGGCTGAAACTGACGCAAATAAAGTTAATTATAAAAGTGATATGGTACATTATTGCTACGATTGTATTACACATGATAAAGTAAATATTATGACTATCTTCCTTGAAGCTTTCCGAAGCATCCAATACGAAAATGCGCTTCAATTTGGTTAAAAATGCGGACTCTAACGATCAATTATTATTTTTTACATTTAAAAAGTATATTTTAGTAAAATATTTTGTAATGGTGAAAAATATATACATTCTTCTTTCATATACAGCATAAAACGAAATTTTCTGACAATTTTTATGGAGTCTGTACTACTTTTTTATGAGTTCTTCACGTTGTGTGGTCGGGTGCAGTGCTCCATAGACAATTGCTTTACTTCGACCTTAACAATCGAGAAGTGAAACGAGCTCCAGCCACACACGCCAGAAAAATGGCGTCAGTGGGCAGCAGCTTACCGGAACGTGAGTTGCCAATCGCCGCCCGGTTAACTTACTCGCCAGCCGGCAACCGAGCCGACAGGAAATCTTTCGCAGCATTCAGACACATGGTCCAATCAAGAGCCTCGCGCAGTCAACCAGCGAATGGATACGCCCGCGTCAAGGGAGCGCCACGTATTTTCACTTCTGGACGTATAGGATGTATCTAAACTACTGTAACAAACTTTGGGAGGTGATTCCCAGGCTCAAAACAAACAAAAATGTTGCTATGGATATATGTTCTACAAAGCGTTGTTATTGAGTTACCGGCGTTTCACACTATGGTAACATGTATCACTACCGCCACTTACTGTGTTGTTACGTTAATCTTCTGGAATGTTAGGTAGGCCGTTTACGGTAAAGTGAGCACTTTTTGAAGCTGTTTCATCAGATATAATAACCAATAAATACGTTTCATTGTGGCCTCGGACTTTAGGTTTTGGGTATGGTGAATGTATACAATGTGTTTATTAATCACATGGCAGGGTTTACATTAACAAGTGGGGGAAGGTTATAAATTGGTTGAAAGAAAAAAGTAATTAGGGCTTCAAAGTGCTCACTTTACCGTGAACGGCCTGTAGGAACTGTTTTCATATTTTGATCACAGGAATCACCTCCCGAAATTTGTTACAGTAGTTTAGATACATTCTATATAGCTATTCTGTGTCTGTACCACCCGCTCTCCCAATCATGTCGCCAAAGTAGTTACCTGCCTGCACCACTCAATAATACAAACTATGTTATAGAAGAAACTGAGCTATAATATATTTTTACCGTTGTTTTCCCTTAGGTGTGGTGCCGTAAGTACGGCAACCTTTGTGTCTCATGTCCGGCTCTTTGTCCAGTTTCGTGATTTTTACATTTTGTGATATTCCACGTGCCGCATTAGATTACATGAATAAATGTTTCTTGCATGTTTCTGGAGCTAGTTTCTTGGCCGGTCACATAGTAGCAGGGATGTGAACCTTGCAAGTTAAATAAGTAGTACACGTCTGTGAAAATTATAGTATTCTGTACACAATTATACAACACTGCTGGCAGTACTGTTGGCAGCAATATGTTAGATATACTTTGTGGTTTATATTTAATAAATAACCCCGGTTTTCGTTTTTTAATCTTTTAGAGTTTAGAAGTTTTCTGGATTATGCTTGATAATGTTATTAAAAATGGTATTGCAGTACTCAACATCATAGGTGTTTCTATCATTACTTACATTTAAATTTTATAAAGTGGGAATACCAATAACTTCTCAATGTTAACAATACATTACAAAAAAATTTGAAAACAATAATTGCAGTAGCATATCCAAAAGTCAGTAACCAGCACATTGAAAGAAACTTACTAACAAGCATCCATAGACAGAAAGGTTTGCATTCGTCAATAGACAGAAATATACATAATGTAGCTAAGAGACAAACCACATGTCCAAAAAATGTGGACATGTCACAGTAGTGCTAGAGTTTAATGTGCCCTTCTTCTGTACATTAGGTATGATATACCATTGTGAATATAATTATGTGCAAACAAAGGTACAAAGTAAGTACGAAATATCACGGTTCAGTTGAAATTACAGTATTTTTGCGTAATATATTTGATTTTCTATAATACAGCGTAGAGCTGCAAATTATTGTAAAAATTCACATCCTGCAGCAGTCATTGCTTCATTTGTCCGTGGCGCCGTAGTGCAACATGCCAAATAAGTGAACGCTAGCCATCATCCCTTCTCTTTCTACGGTATTCACCATTATTGGGCGTATAATTCGAATAAGGAAAACGGATATTTGTACAAGAATCACTACTTTAAAAGAAAAAAAAAACATGTTCCATATTGAAAGCAAACTACATGGTGTAAATTTGCACATTTTAATTATGTTGGGGGTAGTACAGCCACCTTTGTCTATGTGGATCTTACAGCTGCTAGAACTTACCACGTGTATCTTCATGGTTATTTGCACGAAATGTTTGCTGGCAACGTCTGATGGTGTGCAGGGGAGGGCTGGTAAATAGCGCAGGCTAGCGGCAAGGACTTGCTACAATCGAAATAACCATACAAATAACAGTAAGATTTGAATACCCTATGAACAACCAATGTCAATGCATAGCTGCGTAGCAAGTTGGATAAATTTTAATTTATCTTGCATGTAACTATGCGTGGCCTTATCAGAACCCACTGTTACTACGCATATCAACACAACCGTATATTTCCAGTCACGAAAAGACTTACATCTGACTCGAATTATGTTCCCCTTTGCGTATTCATATTTGTATCTTTAGCACGTAGTTTGTAAAAATGAAAATTGGAGGAGCTCAAATAATGCTATACTTGCATCACAACTGTTTATAACACGAATATGTCTACATTATAAAATAGAAAAAAAAAATCATACATCTAACAAGTTGGCCAACTTATACGACCAAAAATATAAATAGCTATTCGTGAAAAAAAAATCGCATTTGGAAGAGAAACGTGTGAAATCCTATTAAGGCCGGCAGACGAAAACATTAGATTTTATTATGTTAACTGAAAAATAGTGTTTTTATTGCAGCAATAGTTCTGGAGATGGTTATGGTAATGTTATTTCAATTGTAGTACGGCCTTTATTTGGGTCGTGGCACGATGGCACCACGGGCAAACAGAAGCGGTTACAGATGTACCTTATGTCGAGCCAGGACTCTATCTCTAAAAACGTGGAAAGAGAACTATCCTATAGCTCCGTTTCCTCTCAATAATTATGATCATTGGGGGTGCTGAAATGAAATGATAGGCCATTTGTGACTCTACTCTAATGATACAAGTGCCTTTCCGGAAACCACACAAACGTATGTCCTATATACCCCAAACGATTTGTCCGTTGTGCTCCTATGAGAAAGGAAAGTATTTTTTGAATAGCTCCCATTTTTAATGACAAGCCCTCATCAATGTCTTTGTTATGACGAGGATGTCTGCGTACTTATTATTTCACAATTAAATATTGCATTTTTGGTAACGAACCTTGTCTTTAACATATAAGGGCGTTGGAAGTATGTGCTCTATAACATTAGCTCTGTGTTTTGGAAAGGAGAGCCCATCAAAAGTTAATTCTTTTGGAGGAAGGTAAGAAGGTAATGTAAGAATAAGTGTAATAAAAAATTAACTACAGGCTGAAATAAGCTACTCTTAAATGTTTACCACTAATTTTGCGGAAATGCTACATGATAAGCGTTCACTCGTGGATCTTGCACAATGTAGTTGTTCGTGCAGCCACCTAGAGTTCAAATTAATACAAAGTTAAGGTAAAATTATTTTTTGGTTGTTTATTTTCGTTTTAATCTTATTTTCCAATGATATTGTGAATATAATATAAAAAATATACCTGCAAAATAACAGATTTCCATTGTGGGGGGGGGGGGGGGGGGGGGGGGGGGGGGGAGAGGGTTCTAGTCCAAAACACAGAGCTATGGTTAAAACAGAACACACGTTTAACATCCAACTGTATTCAGAACATATTTCGCTGTCGTAAATGTGACATTTAGTGGAAAACAATTTAAGTATTGTCTCGGTTGTTATTATGTATGAATGCGAGTTGTGCTTTTGCTGAAAACTGATGACATAAGGAAACACAGGAAGATAAAATAAATGCACTCAGATTATTTTTAGTCTCTCTCCTTTTAAATGTGCACATGGATTAGGCGTGGTCCCTTCTCACTAACATGAAGCCACGGAGGCTGAGCGGTTAGCATTTTTTTTTTTTAAATCTATTTATTGATTTATTATTTTCCCCCCCTCTTACTTAGCAGTACGGCCATCTAGGGTGTTCAATTCTATAATGACTACTACAATTTAACAAACAGTATATCAGTTATATAACATCACTTTTTTTTTGGGAGAACGGCTGTTCGTCTGGGCACCCGTAATTTAAGCTACAAATTATATTTCTATTCAAAAGCATTATTCACACTTCCTAGGAAGGGGTGATCTATTCTGCCCATACCGAGATAGCTCCCCGACGGGTATCCTTTCGGCCGCCTCCCGTTTCGCCGCCCCCGCCGGAACAGACCAGGGACCGGGATTCCCACGAATCCGCACACGCGATCAGACGCCGTCGGGACCGCACACAGCTATCTAACCTTTCGGCCGGTCCGTCATAGCACCAAACGGTCGAATGGCCCCGCCCACGAACCCGAAGGCCGCCAGCCCCCTCCCTGTCTGTACTATTCAATTTTGTTATTTTTATTTATTTATTCCCCTCGCCCACTCCAACCTAAGCATCGTCCCGGACATCGAAGTACCCCTTCGGCCCTTCGTTTCCCGGCGGATGAGGGAATGGAGCTCCGCTCCTACGGGCGCCCCCCCCCCCTTTTTTTTTACACAGGCACACACACAGTCATTAACCAACATATTATTACAAATCACATCTTTCCCTCATTTAGATTTTCTTCTCCGCAGTTCCTTCCGTTCTTCTTTCAACAGTTGCAGATCTTGTCTTTCTTATTCTCTTTCTTGCTGCTTCTCCTCCTCTTTTTCTCTCTTCTGTTGTTCTTCTACTTTCCTTCCCTGTTCTCCTCCTAATTTTCTTTCCTCTGCTTCTTTTTCTTCTTTTTCTTCACTTCCTCCTTCTTGTTCTTCTATTCTTCCCCATATTTCCTTCAATTCTTCATGCATTCATTTCGGATCTTGTGTTCTTCTTTATAACTTTTTCATGTTTGGAGCTTTTCAATTTTTAATATTTACTGAAAATTATGTTTCTTATCTAAAATAGAGAGTTATTTATGACGTTTATTTAATTTAAACGATAAAACAGTAGACAAACACAAACACTCACTCGATAAGTCCCTTAGTTCCAGCACACTCTCATCCGCTCCCTAGACTACTCAGTTAAATCATCATTCATAGTTTCTACCAAATCATATATTTTACTAATACTTTCATTTATTATTTCTACAATTTCCTTGTCACATATATTATGTTTCTGTAATGGCCATTTGTCATTAAAAGGTTTTAATTTCTGTTCTAATTCTTTCTTTCTTCTTTAAACATGTCACACGCGTACAGACTATGGTATGCCGTCTGAGCTCCCTTTTCACATTGACAAATGTCGTCTTCTATTTTATTTATTTTAGCTAAATATTCTTTAATTTGACGGTGTCCCGTTATTACTTTCAACACAATATTATTTATATTGCTTTTAATTTCGAACCATTGTTGTATATTTTTTATAACGTTTTTAGTATTTAGGCCGGTTTCTGTTGCATCGTACTCTGTTTGCCAATTTATAACACTTAGTCTATAGATTTCTTTCTTTAATTCTTTTAAACTAATAGGTTGATTATTTCTATTTTTTTTTTCAATCCAAATATTATTGTGCTCTAGTATCTTATTATATGTATTTCCATTGTATTCTATTTCGTCTACTTAATTTTTGATTTGATATACCACATTTCTATCTTTTATACTATAGTCTATTGGGATTTATTTACTAACAGATATCGCGGATACATATGATGATGTTGGTGTTAAATTCATTATTTTTATCAACACATATCTTTGTAATGCTCTTAGTATTTTTTTAATGTATGTATTTTCTATTTTATTTTGTAACGATTGTACAATATTACGGTATAATGCCTGATATATCATTATCTTTTTTCTTATGTAATTTTTTATATTCCATACCGTTTGTTTTATTTTTAAAAATATACTCATAACTTTTTCGGTTATATATTTGACATGTGGGACAAAACATAATCTATTATCCAAAATAATGCCCAAGTATACTATTTCTTTTTTAACTTTTATTGTTTGATTATCATACTTTATCACTGGCGGCCATTTGTCTAATTTTCCTTTTAAAATTATGGTAACTGTTTTCTCTACTGATAATTTAAGTTTTTTCTCTTTCATCCGTATTAAAGTTTTATCCATTATTTTTTGTGTCCGTTCTTCTATTTCTTTTCTTGTATTACCTTCTATCAAAATTATACAATCGTCCCTGAATGCCACAACTTTTGAATTCTCATTATTGTTTTGTACTATGTAATCATTTATTACTAAATTCCATATACTTGGCCCTATTACTGATCCTTGTGGACAGCCGAGATTTATTTCCCTTTTTAACATTATCTGATTATCTTGTACTATTATGTTCCGGTTATTCAAATAGTCCCACAAGATTTCTTTCCATTAGCCTGCTCGCCTCCCATCAAGGCGATCCGGGTTCAATCCCCGGCCGGGTCATTTGGAATTTCGCATGTGGGAATCGTGCCGGACGATGCCGTTGGTCGGCGAGTTTTCTCGGGCATCTCCCGTTTTCCTCCGCCCCTTCATTCTGGCGCTACTCCATACTCACCTCAATCATCCTCATCGGCTCTCAAGATCTCGATGTGAAGAGCCGCCCAAATCCCTTTACTCATTCTCACTAACATGCAAACAGAATACTTCAAATGAAAGAGACTTTTTAGTTACAGGCAGTTGGTTAAAGCTGTCTTGTAAAAATATAACAATCATTTTGAATTTGAGGCGAATACATTATTAGTTAACTTACAGGGAACAAACAATCTAATAGAATTCGCGTTTACGCAGCCCTACATAAGAATGTTATGTATGGACTTACCATCCAGAGTCTTGTTAAGGCACTCCCAAAATGAGACCTGTAAAAAGAAAAGAAAATGGCGTTAAAGGATTCGAAACGACCAATGCGACTACAAACAAACCAATGGTAGGACATGGCGCATGTGGTAGGGTGCAATTCACTCACGGATGGCCGAGGGGGGGGGGGGGTGGTTCGCCAATATCCTCCTCTCACTTTCCGCCACATACAAACACAACAACACAAAACATTGAAACACACAGTCATTGGGTGCCACTAGGTTCCATGGCAACCTAGCGTAAGTACCAAAATACTTTCTGATTTTTCAGTAGCCCTCGCGCATGTGTTTTTTAAGGTAACAAGAAACCTAACGAAATCTCATTTTACTGGCAAGGTCTGAGAATTTATAAGTGACACTCGAAATACGCATTTCAGGGAGGGACTCACCCAGGAGGTGAGCATTTGTGGATATGCCCCCCCCCCTTTTTTTTTCCCCCGGCACAAAGGGAAACTTCTTTGAACGTCATCAAAAATGATAGTAAGAATAATTCGTTAGATTTTCTCTTCTTTCATGGGATTTAGGTTGCTTGGAAATACAAAGACAGTTGAAATCTCATTGGCTGAATATGGCAAGCCTTGAATAATGCAAGAGTTACCTTTAAAAGTTCAATTGCATTGGTATGGTACGACTTATGCATAGCTTCTCGTATACCAACAATGGTAACCACTGTATAGGACACTGAAAAGTTAGTGAAAGCATATTTACAAAATGTTGTCTAAGATACAGTTTGTTTAATCCAACTCTGTAAATTTACATATTTATAGTGTTGGATAGTTTTGTTTAATGGTAAAAAAGTGTTAAAGGCGTATTTGTGATTATGTAATGATATTAAAATGATTTATTGGATTGCAGAAAACTGAAGGCAAAGTTCAAAAATAGTTACCAGTTCTCGTCATTTACACTATATGATAGTTCTTTTGTTTCTTTGCGATTGCAATTTGTAAAAATTTTACATATTATTTTACATATTGTTTTATTTTCAATTCCATATGCAGTAGTTATAAAATATGAAAGGGTGTAGCCTACAGTCTGTTCAATTGGATGCTGTGTATTAACACAGTTACACCGTCTAATAGTTTTTTTTAAGTAGGTCAGTAGGAAATTATAATGAGTGAATTTGCCATGATATTAAAATCATGTATTGAGTGAGATGTTACCAACTGGAAACAGTTTTTAAATATAAATTCTTTCCTTTTTATGTTTTTTATAATTATTTTACATTGTACAAAATTTTCTTGTCTCCTTATATGTAAAATAAAAGTTATCGAAATTACAAGGTTTATTTTTTTTTACGAGCAGAGGATACAGTTCGCAAAATAAATTCACTTGTTTCTAAACACGACTGCTGTAAATACTTAACATATTGGCCAAGTTTTCATTTGTTTATAGAGGAACATGTTTTTTTTTTTTCAGTAATATTTTTCAGGGACCCCCCCCCCCCCCTTCCTCCACCAAAATTGACACAAATCCTGGGTGCGTCCCTTATTTCAGCTGCAGAATGACCTGCCTGCAGTGTCCTACGTATTTCATCAATGCACGTCTGCTCACCATATCGAGTAGGCTGCTCACCATATTGAATAAACAGTACAGAGCATTGTATACCTTTGAGAAAACTCGAGGCATTTTATGTCACTGCTTCCCAAATATAAATGTTTGTTTAAAAAAAGTTTCTGAAATTTTATTGTCTTTAAATAAGTGTACGACAGCAACAAATTTGCTTCAGTAGCGATAACGTACAGTTTCAAATCTCACTTTCGGCAGGCAAGCATTTTAATTTTCTATCTCGATATGGCTTATTGTTTTAAATTGTTTTATTACTAAATATATTTACCAGCTGTCTTAGTACGGGAATAATGAACACTGAGCAGTGCTAATAATATTTTTCCCTCAAACTATTCCACCATAATTTTACAGTAACGTGCAATAAATTCGGAGTTCTCATTACCCAATGCACATTTCAGGATTCCATGGCAAAGTAGTCACCTTAATGAAAACGCTGTTTAGTTAATCTTAGACAACACTTCCTTTATGCTACTAAAGACTGTTCACGATAAAGTGAACATTTTAAAAAATCAACCTTAGAAAAAGTCTCTGCCCCTGCCTGAACATATTTTAACGGGTGCACTGAGTGACATGCAAACAGTAAAGTTGGCAAAGAAGGAGGGAAAGTAGTTCCATATATTAACGTTGAGTTAAAAGTGTTAGGTAACCATTTGTGATAACTTAAATTATTTCTTTCGTATCTGTTTTTTTTAAAGCATAGAAGTGTAAAAATAAGCGGATTTGTAAAATATTAGCTCTTCTAATAATTTCACACTTTCACTTGACCGACGCATGAATAAAGTGATGATGCCCATTGAAATGTAAATTTTACGTAAAGCGGAAGAATTTGCAACGTGCATACAAGTAGATCTTAAGCAGGGCTTTCAAAAGTGCTCATTTTACCGTGAACAGCCTATATGCAGTAGCAATGTATGTTAGTTACGGCCTGTTTTTATGCGCTCTGTAAACGCGTAGTTAAATTTAAAACGGCCACTGCAGCAGTCTACAGTTCAGCTAAATAATTAGGACGTACGTTACAATCAATACACTGGTATAGTCTGCGGTTCCCCGTTAATTCTAACCCGAATTTCTCAATTTTCATATGTAATCAATATTTCACAGTAAATGTTTTTTAATATTCTCTGTAACTCATTTTTCTTGATTTTCTAGCTATTGTTGACAGAATATGTGTTGAAAATGCTTTCTACAGAAAGGGCCTTGCTGTTTGAAAACTTGACTGTTAAATTCAGATATGTCTATATAGTTTTCAACACGTATCCATTAAGGGCTTTGGAATGTACGAGACGAAAAAGATCAGATACACAATGGCGTTAACACAGCTGGAAAAGTTTCGCTGATCTTAATTGTCCACATATTCCGCCATAATTGCTAAACACATGTTTAAGGCAAATCGCTAAAAGAAAAAAAAAATCGTACATTACTTTTAAAACATAATTTAAACCATAAATGTTGCAAGTATAACTTAAGTTTTGAGTGCCCTATTTTCTTCTATAATTATCATAAACATCGCCAACATAACAAAAACCTCCCGTTACAATTCATCAGCTGATACAATACTTTGCAAACGAGAGCATTTACTTTTTACGTAGAGTGTAGGTTGAGCACATAGTCTACTTATTTGAAATGTAGTATAGCTGTCTCCATACATGGTCTACAGGCAACAAGACTTAAGACCAGGATGGCCAAGGAACGGTGTCCAAAACGAGAGCTGTATGTGGGGCATTATCCTGTTGGGAAATTGCCCACTGAGCCACGCATTAAGAGAAATACATGAAACTGGGGAATCACCTTAACGTACCGCTGTACCGCCAATGTTCCAGGGAAGATCGAGAAACATAGAACATTGTTCACCACACCGTGATGTCATCTAGCGGTGTGTCGCTCAACATTGAATTCCGGGTTTGTGTGCTGTCCAGCATCCCTCCATACTCGATTACCATTGTCATCCGTGCCCAGGAAAAACCTAGAGTCGTCACTTAAGATGGTGCAGTCAATAGCACCCTAACTTTAAATTAGCTATGTTTTCCGTGATGGCGCTGTAAACTAATTTTCTCTCATAGTGAATAATTCGTCTTGGGTGTTGCAATTTTTATGACACCGAGTGTACTTTAAATGACAAAGGTTAAAACATTCAGTAAAATATAAAGAAAACTCTTTTCTGGATTGTATTGCTAGAGAAGGGGCCTTAACTCTAATATTTGTTATCTCTCCTACGTGGGCGCCTATGTAATGTTAGTTTTTTCGTATGGCGGAAGGGTACACAACGGCAAGGAGTGAAGAGATTTGGGCGGCTCTTAACAGAGAGGTATTGAGAGCCAGAGAGTGACTGAGGTGAGTATGGAGCAGCGCCGGAATGAAAGGGCGAGGGAAACTGGAGATCTCCGAGGAAACCCACCGACCAAAGGCATCGTCCGGCATGATTCCCACTTGCGAAAATCCGGTGACCCGGCCGGGGATTGAGCCCGGTTCACCTTGGTGGGAGGCGAGCAGGTTAACCGCTCAGCCACAGTGCCCCCTTGGAAAAAAGGAACTAAGCAGCGTTTTCAAACGTAATCAACGTGAACCATCAATAGGCATACTTAACTTGCCATCTTACAGTAGCAGGGTCAATATTAAACGCCCCTTTGGCAGAATCAGTGGGCGTACAACAATTCTACCTTTTTGTTTCATCATCGGCAAGATTTCGGTTGCAGAACACCAACACGCCAACCCAGTAATAGTAATGCAAAATTCCTTATACCTTTGTACGAATAGGGAGCAGACATACCTCCCCCCCCCCCCCCCCCTCCACCCAAACTCCTTTTATATGAAATCAAAACAATGCGTGCTTGGCTTCAAAAACTCCGCAGCTGATTATCTAACTCACTCACACGCTTGAGTTCGGAAGTACGTAAGTGGAGCAGGGTGTGGGGGAGAAATACCTCGGTCACGTCAAAGACTAGCCGCAGCGGAAGCCTTGTAGTTACTTCCCAGCAAGCAAACCATTCGGCAGAGCTGCCCGCGACTGCTCCGCATAGCAGCTGCTTCCCCGCCTTCCAAGGAGAGCCTACTGGTCCTTCTGCTGGCGGCACTTCAAAGCCGTGTTTGCACGGCTCTGGTAAAGTCTGTTCACGATAAAGTGAGCACTTTTGAAATCAACCTTAGAAAAAAGTCACTACCCCTGCCTGCATGTATTATAATGGGCGCACCGAGTGGAAGCGCGCAGTAAAGTTGGTAATGATAGATGGAAAGTAGTTCAGTAAAGTTGGTAATGATGGGTGGAAAGTAGTTCCATTTAACGTTGAATATAAAGTGTTAGGTAACTATTTATAATAACTTAAATCATTCCTTTCGCTTTTTTCTTTTTCTTTTTTTTTTTAACCATCTAAGTGTACAAATTAACCAGATTTGTAACATATTTACTTTTATAATAATTCCACAGTTTCACCTGACCGATACATGAATAAAGTGATGCGGCCCATGAGGATGTTAATTTTACATAAGGCGGAAGAATATACAATGTCCATACAAGTTGATATTAAGCAAGGCTTTCAAAAGTGTCCATTTTACCGTGAACAGCCTATCGATGTGGTGGTACGTATTGGGGAAACAACGGCTCAACTGACACGCCAAAACACTGAGAACATAAATGCGGACAGAAATGTAAACTGATAACCCCCCCCCCCCCCCCAACACCCATCTCATTTATTCACACGAAAAACTGACCAACGAAGCTGCGTTTCCTGGACTTTTAATCTGACACAGCAATCAAGACCACGCAGACGAAAAAGACCGAAGACTCAAGCCACTGCCAACACTCCGCCCCTAGTTCTAACGACCATCACCGGCCAACTTTTCGTAAGTTGTTCACAGTAAAGGGAGTACTTCTGAAATTAACCTTTGAAGGAATAAAACGCCCTTTTATTTTATTTATTGCTATAGTCCACTCACGGTCACTTCCAACTTTTCTAAAGCCCTGCTAAAGTCCTACTTCCAGGATATTCTTCCGCCTCGTGCAAACAAAGCTTAACCAAGGCTAGAAAACTACACCTAAGGGACTGCGTACCGCATTCGTGTGCACTTAGTGTAATAATATTTTGGATCAGAACTATTTATTACTAGGTGCTACCAACACACATATTTTATCACAAAACTAATGATGATTCTTCATTACGCAATAGTTAGGGCTATTAAATTCTCAATTCTACGCGTGACTTATACAGTCCGGCGATGAAAAAATAAACTTATGCATAAACAGAATAAAGATGACCGGATATATTTACTACAGTAGGCTACAAACTAGCTTGTTACTGGTGCTCATAATCCTAAGTTCAAACAGCGAACACTGCTTCACATAGTGCAAACTTCTACAATGATGTCACCGAAATCCCACAAATCATCTTCTGTAGCACAAGTTTGTTTATTTAAATGTGATTCTAATAACTTAATAGGGAGTTTCACCGCCAGAAGTGGCTGTTAGTGTATTAAAATGATTTGCCTGTAAGGAGGTGATTACCTGAATTTCCAGTGAACAAAATTCCATGACTTCATTAATTCGGTTTTAATAATCACAAACATAGAAACGGAGAAACTTGCATCACTGCCTAATGGGAATATATTCTTTGGGTCAAAATTGACCAAATGCTTACAAACAGGAACTGAAAATGAAAGGCAGGGGTGGCCAACGAGCGCTACATATTCACGAGTAAGGAGTACGTAAATATCTATTATTTTGCGGGTTTTTCAATCTCTAGCTAATATAAACTTCATTTTGAAGTTTTAATATTTACATTTTATTCCAACTTTTGAAAAGTAATAAGTTAAAAAAAAAATGTTGAGTCTAGAATTTTTGTTATATTTTAATTTATTATTTTAACATTCAGGGGAAATTTAGGGGAAAAAGGCGTAAATACCACATGATGAGAGAGGTCACAGTTCATGCTTCCCTCAAGACTATGTTGAATCTTCGTTCTTAAGGTCGAGTGTACACAAGCGGCGAATGTCGCGACGGTACCGCCTGGTATGGTTCCTTGTACTCGAAAGTCACATATTTTCAGTCTATGTACCCCGTAAGGGTGGCAAGAAATGTGAAGGAATCCCCATTGTGAACTGGCGGTTGGTTAAAGCTAATGAATGCTGGGTTTCATGGTCCATCTGTATCTGATTCCCTCTTGCCGCTGGAATGAACGTCGTACCTATGATGAAAAATAACTCCCAGCTATATTCCATTCCCGGTTACCTCCAAAATTTCTGAAGCCCTACAAAGTTCTACTTCAGGATATTCCTGCTCCTCGGGCGAAAAAAAAACTTAACCATGGCTAGAAAATTACACCAAAGGTAGAACGTACCGCATTCGTGTGCACTAAGTTTAATAATATTCTGCATAAGAACTATTTCTTACTAGGCATTACCAACACACCTATATTTTCGCTGTTTTTATTCCTACTAATTATCAATTAAATATTATAATTCATTGATAAAATATAAGTAAACGTTCAATTTATTCAAAAATAAGGTATTTTATATTGACACAATAAGTATAAAACGCTTGCAATACATGCATGTTTAGAAAACAACGAAGCACGTCACGCATGGACGATTTGTAAAAGGATCGATTATAGAAGTGAGAAGAAACATCGAATAGACTAAACTGAAGGTGACACAATCACACTAACATGACAAAATATAATGGGAACAGAAGTGTGATTTGAGTGATGGAGGTGGCAGCTGCCATGGTGTGGCATTATTGGAGGTTGATTATGAGAAGCCCAGGTTTTATAGAAACTTTGCGAGTTGGACTGGAATGATTAGAGAACGGATTTCCCTTAGGGAAGGATTAAGTTTGAGGTTATGTACAGTATGAGTAACGGGGCGGCTCGATTCTGGCCTAATAAAAATCTTCAGGATTCAATAAATATGGTTGAAAAGAAGCAAAGTAGCGCTTCCAATATCCTCCATTGGTGATTGGTTCTGGGAGGTGGTGGAGGGGAGGAAGACCCGGCTTCTGCCAGGAAACATTGTGGTCCCTGCTAGCCCTTCGCGGCACCCCTACATTTAACCGCTCCGGTGGCTGTTTTCATTACACCCACTGCCTGTACAGTTAAGTAAAGGCTGTTCACGATAAAGTGAGCACTTTTGACATTAACATTAGAATCAAAATGGGGTGTGCCTGTGTTGTGAACACGGCCGTTTGTTTTGCGTGAATACGTCTACGTTGACGCGCTCGGACGCCTTGATGTTTATTTTACGTTTCCAGCACCGCTTCACTCAATCATAGGGGGTTTTATGGGTATCACTGGATTGATTTTGAGATGTTCTTTCCAACCGTATACGATTTCTGGATTTCAACTTGGCTTTTCGACAAGTATAGACCGACATTGTGTTAAGTTTTCTTAATTTTTTACATTAAACTCATACAGTTTCACCATAACCACGCCACACAAATGGTTTTATACACGCAATTGATTGGTCTTGGCGAGAGCTGTCGATTGAAACTCAAACGAGCGTCGTAGCTTCTACTAGTCAAAAGTTATACAACGCTGAAGCTACGAGACGCAGCGAAATGAATTCCTCACAATTACGTCCCCCCCCCCCCCCCCTCTACTGGTCAAAGCCGTGCGATGCCACGCAGTCCTCACTCAACGTAACATATTCTTTGATCATTTGGCAATCGAGTGGTGTAATTGAATTTTGAATGTGTAGACTATAGATTCGGAGCTGCAATGCCAAACTGTGTCCCCGATTTTGTTATCGTCGGATTTTCTGGATTGCCTCCCACTATGGTTGCAAATTTAAAGACATATTAACGTCAAAAACCACTGCTCCTGCCTGCAAATAATTATAACGGGCGCACTGAGGGACATCAGCTCAGTTAAGCTGGTAACGATAGATGAAAAGTAGTTCCGTATCTTAACGTTGAATAAAATGTTTTGGGTAAACATTTGTGATAACTTCAATAATTACTTATTTCACTTTCTGTTTACCTAATGCATCAAAGTGTAAAAATGACAAGATTTGTAAATTATTTACGTTCCTTATAATTTCAGTTTCACTTGGCCGACACATGAATAAAGTGAGGAGGCCCTTGGCAATGTTAATTTTATATAAGGCGGAAGAATACACAACGTGCGTACACGTAGATCTTAAGCAGGGTTTCCAGAAGTGCTCATTTTACCGTGCACAGCCTATAGGAAGATTTTAGTGCCTCTAGACAGTAGGGCCGTGAGAGTTAGGAAAATATGGCGGCCCCGTACAACCAGGGTTTTTAGCGTCGATGGCGGTGAAGCGAGGGGAGATAGAGAAATGACTGAATGTAATGGTGGGAGGAAAATTGTCTGCGCACTACAGCATAATGGAACCAGCGGGGTCATTAGGGACGGAGCAAGTTGGTCAGACAAGCAAGAACGGATACCGAGTCAGCCATGACCTGTATTAAGAAAACATTGCGAAGCCGATATCAGCATGGCCGGCTCGGGAATCGAACCCGGCTTCTCCCGAATTTCAGCTGTGCTCCGTCATGTTCGGAAGTAGCGTGTGTACGAGCAACACTTGTCAGTACGCCGCCAATGGCGTACGAGTTTCCATTACGGATGACATATGCAGCTCTCCCGAGAGAAGCTGCGGTACGAACTACGACAAGCAGCCACAAGTAAAGACACTGGCGAAGGAATTTTTTATTTTATTTTATATTTGCACCACGTGCTGTTCAGCTTGCATACATTATCTGTAACTACTTTCCCCCCTGATATTGTCTTTTCTTTTTTTATAGATTGTATGGTTTTTGTAAAACGGCATGTCACAAATCAAAATGTTAATAAATAAAATAGTTCAAACTGCATGCAGAAAATATAACAAAGGTAACTGTAGGTCTTGTCTTTATCCATTTTTAAAGAAATGGCCAGCAAATATTATTTTTAAAGAATTTATGGGTAGCCACAAATAAAAAATCTGCAAGAAGTTCCTTATTATCAGTAATTTTCTTAATCGCAAAACGTCTTGAAATGTCTCTTGGCATTTTTGTTCAGTGTCAATTATCTCATTTAAGTACTAAGTTAGTTGTTATTACTTGTACATTTATGAAACAGTGAAATTCTGATTTTGACTCGTATTTATACAAAAACTATGAGCTAAAAAAATGTTGGTACGCGAAGAGTAATCACTGATAATGTGTAAACATTGAACAGCGTGTGGTACAAATAGGAAATAGCACGCATTGTCCGTGGCCAACGCTCTCAAGGTCTACCGCCTCCAAAAGTGCAGTCTTGCTGCGGCGATGCATGCCGCCGTAACATTTACTGCTTGAGTGTACACCGAACGTAATAGCTCGTGTTAAGGCTCGGCCTCACCCGTCATGTTGAATTTTCCATTTATATGTCATAACTTCCTTTTCAGTGAAATAACCAAATATGTGTTACTATAGCATTATCACAATTGACAATCCCCTTCACTTAATCGTCAAACTTCAGTCACATGTGATATGGTGATTGTAAAACGGCATTAATATGCTCACAATTCTCGAAAAAAAAGACGGCATGACTACTCAACGAATTTTCAGAATTTATGTTTGTACTTCAACGTAATGTATATTGTCATGATTGTATAGTAGCAGTTTCGTAATAAGTGTCGATATACAACTGAAATAAGCTAGAACCAATAATTCAACATGGCGTGTGAGGCCGAGCCTTAAGGGCGCCGCGTACTTAGAGGTTTCTAGCGCGTTTGATGCAGGGAAGTGCGGGAGCGATAAGTATGATACTGACACGCCCTCCTGATGCCCCTTCGCCTCTATACTCTTAAGACCAGGCTTCACCATGCACCATGCATGAACGTATAGGGAATCAAAGGCTAAATTCGGACAAAGATCTCTCAGTCATTTTTGTGATAGTAATTTTCAACTAAGGCTTTTTTGTTTAAGATTGAACGCATATACATTTATAAATCATTCAAAATTTAATTTTTAAATATTCAAAGCACGTCTTAACTATTTATAAAATGTCACAATTTTATATATAATGAAAACGTAGATTTAAAATTTAAAAAAATTCAATTTGGAAGGTTTATAAATTTAGACTAGTTCAATCTCTAACAAAAAATCTTTAGTTGTTAATACTACCACAAAAAACGAAGAGATCTTTGTCCGAATTTGGCCTTTGATTCCCTATACGCCTATGAATGGTGAAGCCTGGCCTTAAGAGTGGGATGGACCCCCGCATCCAAGGTCAAGAAGCGAGGGAGCGATTCGGGCGACACTAACACGCACTTCTAACGCCTCATCGCTCCTACGCGCAAGGCGTGCAGTGTTTCCGCTGTAACGCTGTAGGCTTACTGTGCAAATTAGATCTATAACAGTAGGGTTTTATTACGCGATGAAAGCCCACAGAATAAACTACGCCCATATCTTTGTACTGTACTGTTGCCGCTTAAAGTAACTGCATGCGCAAGCTTTAAAAATGTGATATTTAACCATTTTCACGAATTTTTTCCTCCAAGAATACACTTTATATGACAAAAAAAAAAAAAAAAAAAAAGAGCATAGATATTTTTTTTTTTTTTTTTTTTTTTTTCATCTTTTCTGATAGAAAGTCGTATTTGCAAAAAAAAAATATTTACCGAGATACGTGTATTCGCGCAAACAACTATTTCACAAAAAACTCGAGGTCCATTTCACTCTTAAGAGATACAGCAGGAAAAAGCAGTTTTCAGATATGTCGGAGCGCTCGGGAATGGCATTTCTAATGTACACGATGGATTGAGACCTCCCCTGAAGTGTGTCTTCTTTTCGTACATTGGTAACATGGAGACAAGTTTTATGGTTTTGTAAAAAAAAAAAAAAATAAAATAAAATGTCAAAACACTGTGCAATGCTCTTCAAGCGGCAGGTATGGCGGCGCCCTTGACTTGCGACGGAATTTCTGCGGAAAACATGCGCATACGTATGTCAAATATCAGTTTTATGGGTAGATCTTTAGAAAATATTTTATTAGTAAATGATATGGATAAAATATTACTGAAATATTTGTGAAAATAAGAATTGCCGTCGTGGAGTGTGTCGTATTAAGCTGGAATCACACGTACCCCGACGACCACGACACGACGACCACAACACGACGAAATTTATATAGCATCCAATGTAAAGCCAGGTCACTGTGACGTCAGTACAACCAAATCGCAGCCCCGACAGCCCGAGAAATGTAAATTCTATTTCTACTTTCCATTGTGTCAGGACTCGTCGGGACGTGCCATAAATGTAAATACAAAATTAGAAAACAAATTTTCGTTCGTATTTCTCTACTGTAATAAAAAATAAACTTACTTGCGCCAAAATAACATTCCGGTTTGTTTCTAAATACTTTTTATCTCTCTCGTAAATTCAAATATTCTCAAAAGCAAAATAATCATACACTTTATCGCGAGTTTTAAAAAGTAAAAATAGGATATTATAAGGATAACTTGCCGTTCTAGAATTGTTCAACAGGCAACTAACATGCCTGTCGCGCAGATTTCATCGGGGTATTGCGAACACTGAATAAAATGTAATATGAAATTCCGTCGAGCTCTGACGTCATATCCGTCTGTCGTGTTGTGTTCGTCGGGTTATTTGACTCCAGCTTTAGTACTTGGCATATTCTAGAGGGATGCCGCACTCGAGAAGACATTTCGCGTTTAGTTTGATACTGCGATGCGTGCTCGAAGGCTATGAACGTCCTCAAACAAACAATCCGACAGAATTAAATACAAACACACTCACAAACATCTGAGATGGAGACTTTTATTTGATTAAAACATGCTGCGTCCTTGCAGTTTAGTTGTCAGGCCACTTTGCCTTTCACCACTGCTACCACTTTCTATCCCATGCACACGGATTTTTGCGCGTGGGAAACATTTTCGACGTTTCCGCAGATCGACAGGTTTGTCAGTTCCCACCACTAATGTATTCCGATGCTGCTGCATACATAAGCTCGAATGTCTGAGTGCGTGCACAACATGATACATATAGGCTGTTCACAGTGAAGTGAGCACTTTTGAAAGCCCTGCTTAAGATCTACTTGATGTACACTGCGTGTTCTTCCTCCGCAAGAAAAATTAACATTGCCGTAAGACTGATCACTTTGTTCATGCGTCAATTACGCGAAACTCTGGAATTATAAAAAAGTAAACATTTTATACACTCTTACGTTAGCACATTAAAAAAAACACAACGCAATATAAACCACTTCATTACTCGCAAATATCTAGCTAAAACTTTTACGTCAACGCTAAGACATGGGCACTACGTCCCACCATCGTGATAAATTTTACTAAGCGTATTCCAGTCAATGTGCAAGCTAAAAATCATGCAGATATAGGCTGTTCACAGTAAAGTGAACACTTTTGAGGCCCTAGTTATTTTTTCCATTCAGTCATTTTTTATCCTTTAACAACCTTTTTAAATAAATATTGCGGTGTAAGTAATGACCACGGTAGGCCTATGTATAATCCACCGCAACCGGAAGTTAACGTCTGAGGCTAAAATAAAATATGTTTATTTACAGATGAGAGGGCTTTCCAAAGTGCTCACTTTACCGTAAACAGCTTGTAATTACGTGTAGTTGTCTCTAACTATGCAGGATTTAAGTAACACCGACAAATTGCGACTACTGGTTCGTCATGAAAAAATAAGACCTAAACAAGCAACCTACGGTCTACAGTGATTCGTATGGGCGGTACGCCCTTTGCCTTTGAAATCGTAGCTGAGCTACTTGTTAATTTCAAACGTAACTCTGCCATTTCTGAGTAAAATTCGCGGATAAATTTGTTAGAAACAGTTGGAAAGACTGCAAAATGGTAGCACGACAGTAGATATTTTGTGTGGTTGCGCAAAGTGATTGACGATACTCTGTAATCTCGAGTATGAGTTTTATTACCCACCATATCAGGCATCGGCATGCTTCTTCGATAAATTTGTGCACAAGTTCCTCGAAAACATTGGCGTTTGGATACTTACACAAGGCAATATTCTTGGATCATTTCGACGCGATGGCTAATAGGTAACAGGTTGCGCATTTAAAAATAATTTTGCTTACGCCTATCAAAATTATAGGCGAGATAAAGGCTGCAACACAAATTATTTCTTAAAGAATCCTATTTTATCAAAAGTAGTATAAACTGTTGCAAGTGCCTGGGCGAGACCAGGTTCAGGAATTATATATGTCTCAATAAAATAAAAGAGCTAAAATTAATGTCTTAATTAAGTTACCGTCTTTCACTCTCTATATTAGTCTTAAGCGCGAAAAAAAAGCCTTTGCTCAATATCGTATATCAACCAGTTAACCGTCCAATTAATCTTATTATAGACTGTTCATGGTAAAGTAAGCAGTCGTGAAATTAACCTTGAAAAATAAATCACTGCCCGTTAACTGCACAATGTCATCATACAAACTGGCGTGTAGGGCCCCAATTAAGTTGGCAGCGAATTAAGGAAAAGTAGTTCCAGGTATTAAGGCTGTACTGCAAGTGTAATGTTTAAATTTATAACAGCTCAAGTTCATCTTTTTTTCTTTTCTTTTTACACATTAGATGGTATATTATTTAGACGATTAGGTTCCCAAAAAATTAACATTTTCACTTGATTGGCGTATGAATAAAGTCATCGGATCCATGGCTATGTACATTTTCATATGGCGGAGGGATACAAAATGAGGAGAGAAGTAGAGCTAAAGCAGGGCTTTCAAAAATGTTCAGTGAACCATAAAGTGTTTGCTACAAAAATAATACAGCCCGGTTTAGGCTATTCACGGTAAAGTGTGCACTTTTGAAAGTCTTCTCATTTGGAATAATAGTCAATAAAATATATTATTTTTCTAGCCGTAAACGTGAAATATATACATAGCGTTTATTACTTACATGGCAATATTTATTTTAAAAGGAGGTTAAAGGATAAAAAAATGGTTGAAAAGAAAAAGTAACTATGGCCTCAAAAGTGCTCAATTTGCCGTAAACAGCCTATAGACTGGTTTCTTAGAGTGCTCCAATTGTAAGTATGTCGGGTGAAGTCATGACATCTCTGATCCACCGCCTAGTTGGGATCACAAACACCGCAGAATACGTCTAGAATCACCATGTTCACTCCCAGCAGTCACTTCGGGCATACAGGTCGCTTTATATGTGATGATGCAGTAACCCCTGTAGTCCATCGAATCACCAACACTCGCCGGGCACCGCAGTTTACAACACACTCAAAAACTCTCTTCGGTGGGTTAAGGGGTTATATTTTTCAATACAATACATATTTCTAGATTATTCCACACTTACGCAAGTTCACAGATGACTTAATTCGGCATAAACGCGTATCTTGGTAAATAAATGTTCTGGAAATACGAAGTTTTGCCAGAAAGTATTTAAAAAAAACTATTGTCTATGTCGCTATCTTTTTACATTAATCATATTAAGAGAATTAATGAAGAAAAAATATCGGAAAAGTGGTCAAATATAGCATTTCTAAAGCTTGCCTATGAAGTTTCTTTAAGCAGTAAGAGAAAAGTACCATTATACGCAGGTAGTTTGACCCGTGGACTTTCATCGCGTGTAATAAAATTACACTGTTACAGATCTAGTTTACACAGTAAAGCGTTAGGACGGAAACACTGCACGCCTTGCGCGTAGGAGCGATGAGGCGCCCGTATCGCTCCCTCGCTTCTTGACCTTGGACGCGCAGCTACATAGTCTCCTTAAATGTGAGCCGTCAATCAGAGGTGCAGACCAGACACGTCACAACTCCTTCCCCAACTCCGCACCATGTCATCACATACTGGACTCGTCTCCTGCAAGCTGCATAAATAACGAGCGTTCATGAGTGACCGGGGGGGGGGGGGGGAAGTAACTGATCACTGGTTTGCTATAACAAGTTTTCAACTCCTTTATTTTTCTCGTGACAAACCTGCAGCTGTACATTGTCGGTGCTGTTCAGTTACTCTTTGGTATGCCGCACGGAAACGTAGTCGAAGGTCGTAGTCAACATACTGCACTTGTAAGAAAATAAAATCCAATATTATTCTCTGTTCCATTATAGGTATGTTCGTTCTGCACTCGGGGCTTCTAGATTGAAAATAGAACCACAAATAAATTAATTCTGTTTGCACGCATACTGACATGCAAGTTTACTGACGAAAAGGATGTTTTAGAAAAAGTATACTACGAGAATGACGTGCAACTTATAGATTATGTATTTTATAGTGTTCTTATAGTGCGTGAAAGTTTCGAATTTATATGCACTACAGACGTAAATTGCTCTATAAACTATATCTCAAACGTTTCCTCTTTTTTAAAATTAATGCAAGGTTCGTAATCTTTTTTTTTAAAGAAAAAACCGTGTATAACTTGCAAGTGCACACAGACGTTGGGTGCAAAAATGGTTGCTCAGTGACAGATCGGAGATGTTCTCGGTACTAGGCCTACTCGTTGGCGGACGTGTAAAACGTGTTTTGGTTTTTAAATAGGTTTTTAGTATGGACATACTATGATGTGGGTTCCTAGTATTACTCTTTCTCTGGAGGGCGCGCCCTGTCTTCGTATAGATATTTTTTCTTATGTATGCTTTAAAATTTTCCCTCTTCGATTCGGTAGCCCGCAATAATTCATTATTATAGCGGGAAACTGACTTTTTATTTGTTAGGATAACCATTAGTTGTTATGTTACTGTGCAACTTCTATACTGGCCTTAGAAAGTTTATTCTAACGCGTATTCGATAGTTGTGTATGGGCTGTGCGTAAAAAAATTTAATGTGTATACCAAATTGTTTGATGAAATTCGCATATTCGATCTGAGGAAAGAATGGACAGCTTATCCTAGCATTTTATAACGATTTCCATTACATTTGTTATAACATGGGAATGCCTGTTTGGAGAATGGCATGGCGATCGCATCACGGATATTTGGTCACACGTTACAGTGATGTCTGGTATAGTATTTACCGTACATATATTTAAGTTCAGAGATCTTGTTTTAAGCATGAAAGCTTTTAATGCGAAATAAACATGTGGGTTAGCGATGACACCACATAAGTCGTTCGTGTATGTGTGTGTGTGTGTGTATATATATATATATATATATATATATATATATATATATATATATATATATATATATATATATCGTGTGTATATATATATATACACATACACACACACACACATTGTTCTCGGGTGGTTTTTAACTTGTGGTTGAAGTATGAAGGGGGAGGGGGCTGCTCAGATTACCGCTCATGATATCAATCATTTCAGCATACGGTTTGGGAAATTGGAATGGATTTGCATAGTCGACGAAATCTATGAAATATAACTATCTCGCATTTCGAAGAGGCGGTGTTATCTTTAATATGACGTGGGTTTGTACAGGCAAGTACAAAAATAAGGATATTTCATTCGCAGATGCTCGTCCAGAAACGTAAACGATCACCGCCAGAGCATTTCGAAAACGCATCGCAGGTGCCTACCATACACGCCTGTACACGTGCGTAAGCTACGTTGGTTATAGATTTTGCAGGCACTAACCTCTGTCATTACATCAGAGTACCAATTTTGTTCGAAGAGGGCAACTAGAGGTAAAGTGCTCATGCAAACTGCGCAGAGGCCAATCGAGTTCCAACATCAGACTGCTTTTCTGACAATAGATAGCGCTATTAAAATAACTCAAGTTAGTCAAAGTCTGTCATTCCTTTCAATCAAATGTGAAAAGAAATGTGTAAAATACAGTTAGGTTAGTGTTTAACAATGTGATATAATACGATTGTAATGGGAAATTGCTGATGTGGATATTTTCTGAAAAATAATAATGATGTATGAGATGTGATTATGTGTTCGAGTCATTTTCTTTTATTGATAATGTCAAATGTGATATGATTATTGAATTCAGTTAATCCCACCTACGCTGTTTCAGGTTACCTAACCAAGATGACCTAACCTAACTTAAGCTAACTTAATCTAAGGTACCTTAACCTAATCAGGCGTAAACAAGCACGTTCATGACTGTTGACTATATGACAGAGAGCTGTACTGGTAATGGACGAGTCAATGTTGGGGACATGCGCAGGAGACGCTCGACAAAAACAAATGTGCCTCAGTGGTCAGGTAGCTGCCGGCCAACCGGAATACGCACTCTATGCGCAGTGTACGGTAAATACAAGGCCGCCTGTTCCGCCCATGTGAAGTACCCCATTACAACCGGGCACCAATGAAAGCTAGACTCTATGGCAACATGACAACAAATAGCTTATGGGCTATTGAAAGAAATGACTCGCTGTGTGTTCATTTCCGGAATATAAAGTCAAAAATTGAAACTGAAACCACTTATTATCTCGAAGGGGTTTTTATTTTACTGACAATACATTTTGAAAATACAAAACCATCACATGCAACAATAGTTGATACACTTAATATTTTCTGAACAAAAAAATTGTTGAGAGTTTCAGAACAATAATGTAAAAAAAAAAAAAAAAAAAAAAAAACTAAATTAATACATACGCGAAAATTTTTTTTACTAGTCTACAAAAGTTTATTGTGTAGCACTCTATACTTAAAAAAATCAAATAAAAGCCCCTTTTTATCATTAATGGAATTTAATTATTTTAAAAGTTCCTGTTAGAAAATTTTGTTTAAAAAAATCTTGTATCACGATAAATTAGTCGATAATATTATTTTATTAATTTTAAGGTAAATTATATTGGCATAGTAACTGATGTTGAGGTTTATATCCACGTATTTTCGCAAAAAGTTGGTAATTTTTAAATTTAAAATCGAAATGATTGATTATTGCTATATATGATAGTAACTAGAATTCGAATATGTTGTCAATAATTCTAACGCCATCAAATTATGTCAAGCGGTTAAACTTTTGTTCTTGCCTTGAATGACTGCAGTGTGGGTAAGTGATTACCGTAACTTGCCCTCCCACATCTTAACCAGAATATTCACGAGAAATTCATCACAGCTGTGCCGCCTGCAGGATATGCAGCCAACTATACTTTCGCAATACCGATGGTTGCCTAAGAGCAGGCGCTGCACGACACATTTTCCGACGCACTTTGATGGTGAACTGCTTTTCAGAACATAATTCATGAACACGCGCGGAAATTTATTGGCATCGCACCAATAACCAGGGAATCCTAAGTCTTCTGCGCTAGCTGTCGCATATTACAACTACTTGTACTTTGTAAAAACTATTATTTTATTATCACCATCGTTCAAACTTTGGTACGGGTTATAATTGTGCAAAGGTGTAGGACCTATAACGTGTTTTTCTTAAGTCGTTATGGAATAAATTACGAGCATTCCAACTACTTTTGTTTACGGATATAATCTACTGCGATGTCTGCCATTCTGGAGACTGGATAAATCGTGTAGACAAAGTAACTTCATCAATCATACACTAAATCCACAACAATCCACAACAATGTTCTATTTTTTTTATTAGTTTCTTAAAATATCCTTAAACCGATTCTAAACACTCGTAATTGTGCTAAAAAAAAGTAGCAGCTGAAAGTTACTTTTCAAATTATTGAGTTAATACATTTATCAAATTTGAATTGATGTGTCACATATCGGTAGAGTATCCATAAAACATCGAACCACATTTTGGAGTAGTAGGGGAGGGCGGGTTTCAGATCAAAGGGATGCCTCCTTTGATTAATCAGATTATCAATTTGATATCAAAGGGTTAATTAAGTTGACTGAAAGGGTTAATCCGAATTTAATACGATCTTAATCCGAACAAAATTCTTAACCGGATCTTGATCCGATTAAAACTTTCTTACTCCGATCAAAAATGTAAAGGGTTAAATGGACTGAAAGCATTAGATTTAATTAAAGGGTTAAATAAAAAATTCTTGGTTTTTTGTACTTCTTTCTTTTTGGGTGTATGAGGAGGGTTCGATGTCGACAGTCTGGTGTCCAGGAGGCGATGACCAGAGTGGTGGGTTGCAATGTCTTATATAGATGTAGAGTTTAGTGCAAGAGTGGGATAAGGGTATTTTTTTATTTATGTAATTTTGAGGTGTTTGGAGGGATTTTGGTGGTAGATAGGCGATTTTTACGAATATGTTTAACACACGAGAGAATTTCATAGTATTTAAACGATTTATAAGAATGTTCAAAGTATAATTTTGTGTTTCTTTGGGGGGATATTGCTCATAGACGGTAGATAGCCGACTTTGAAAGATGCGATTTATTTGCTAAACTATCTGTTTTCGGAATGCAATTAAACGTTAGGGAATTTCAGTGTGGTCTGCGTATGAATAAATTACACTCATCAAATCGCAAATTTCAAACGACTATGTGAATAATAACTGGAATTATGTGAGTCTTAAATATATTGTGAGTCTCGAGCTTAGAAATGTAATTTACACGAGAGACAAGTATTACGAACAACTACTGTCTTTAAACGAAATCCAGCTAGCCGGCATTGAATAAATATAGATTTCCAAACTAGCATTTAAATTTTAAACAGACACAATCATGTACCTGAAAAATTAAAATGAATCAGTTCGAAGAATGAATGAGTAGCATTTACGTCAAGCTGTGAGTAGATACGTGTAGCACGTCCGATAGGCAGCTGAATTTAAATTACGGTAAGTGAAGGAATCAAAAATTCATGTTAACACAAACTGTATTTTTGTAGACCGAATACAGAAAAACATTTAATGAAATGGCGCCAGGAGCTTCCCGAAATCGCTTCTTCATCCACCTCGCAGGTCACTTGAAGAATGAGTGGATGCTATGATGTACGACTGCTTATATACGTGAAGTGCGTTCGGAGGCTGACAAGTAACTGAGTTGAAATTTACAACTACCAGAAAATCTACCAAGCTATTATTAATGTGTTATTATCCACGAACAATTTAATGTCTTCCTAAATTTTAAACGTTTCACATTAAATTTAAAAAAAACTTACCCTGCTGCCATGTTTGAAATTCACAATTTCACTTCCCTGGGGAAAAAAAATTCACTCCCATTATTTAACGACGTATCCAGAGAAATGGTTTACCACTGAGAATAAATGTTTGTATCGTAAGAAGTCGCATTAAAAATAATTCACTTTTAACAAGCAATAAAACTTTCCATTGAAGATTAGCGTGAGGTTCGTGTCGAAACCGATGGTATCTCGGTTTAATTATGACAAAGATTAACTTAAAAATGGAACTCGCACATACTTAATGAGAAAATATAATCACGATGTAACCGAACAACTTGAGTATACAATCTTCCTCGAAGAAAAATGATGAAATCAACTACTTATCACAAACGCAGTATATCGATCCAAAAAGAAAATAATAAGTTAACACACGAAAATTTATATTTTCCCAATAAAATACTTTTATATTAAAATGTGTATATTATACAAATAAAATTGCGGCTATCACTAGAGATGAAAGCAGGTGCGATGCTAGCCGGTGCTGTAACCCCCGTGGGTGATCTCGTCGGCCACCAATTGCCTAGAGGTGATGTGTTTATGAAGGAGCTGACGACAAACACGTACATCTCCTCCAAGCGTACATGAGCGACTAAATATGTCGCCGAGTGCCCAGAGAGCTTCACATCAACAGGATTGTCTGCTTTTAACCCCCCTCCCACCCCCTCTCTGTTGCGAGCTGCCCCGAGCAGCCTGCGATCATTAAATGTTTTAGGTAATTTCTCAAAGTGGCATCATCTGATTAGTTGTGTGCACATCGGGAGGGCCCTGCCTGCCACCCCCTCACACCCCAAACATCCGCCCTACCCTGCACCCCTCAGAGCTGGTCCAACCCCACAATGTCAACCACCCCTTCGTACTCTACCACCACTCGCCAGAGTGCGAGGTCCTGGGGGTCAGTCACCCATCTGTCCTCATGTCAATTGTCGTAACTGATTCAAGATGGCGACACCTGCCTAATTGTGTACACATCGAGAGGACCCTGCCTGCCACCCCTCCATCCCTACCCTATACCTCTCAGAACGGGCCCGACTCCACAATGCAAGCCACCCTAGCACCCCTCCTCTGCGAATTCCTGGGGGTCAGTCGCCCGTCTGTCCTCGATTCACATCTTTCGCAACTGATTCAAAATGGCGACAACTGCTTACTTGCACTTCAATCGGGTCCTGCTCGCTTGTAGGCACCCCCTACCCTCCACCCCTCGTCATCTCAGATGCTCCAACTCCACGATGCCAACCACCCCCTCCCACCTACACCCTCAGAACCAGACCTTCTCCAGAGGAACGTGTCCCCTACTACTCCATACTCCCGAATCTGTCACACCTCTAAATTCTACATTTCAGAAGACCTCCACTATCGATCGAGCCTGGAGTTCGCAAAGAAACATTTTTTCGCACCCCAGACTCAGCCCTGGGAATGCTTTTTTTGTATGTTTTTGTGAGTTGGCGTTCCTGCAGTACCTGTTTCAAGACAACGCGCCCAACACCACTACAGTATGCAGAAATCATTTTCTAGTGTTGGCTCCCCTGCTTCAATCCTTCACCCCCAGAGTGCTGCCTTGGCTATGAAAAAAGCTTGCTTTAAGGCCAAAGCGACGGTTTCCCTAGGGCGGCAGCAGTGGATTTTGAACTGACCTGGGCTATTTCCCCTCTCCTCTACCAACTGTTATTTTCGCTCGGACACTGAAGCTTCCTTGTGTATTTCAGAAAACAAGAGCATAGCGCATTCTCTGCGAATTAAAAAAAAAATTTCACATCTCCCATTAATAAAACTATTTTCCTCATCACAAAGAAATGCATTCCAAATGTTTTTAACACACAATACATTCAATTTAAAATATAAACTGTTTTCCACCAAACTATTTTTTTCTCATTTTCCAGCCATCTTTATTCCTGTTTCCAACAATCTTACAAGACATTTTAAAGTTTATTCCTCTTTTCCAACAACTTTTAACTAATTTCTGTTTAATTTTAACACCAACACAGCTATAAAACATAATTTTGACTTGCTAATATTTTAAATATGATGTGAGCAAATACTAAGTTAAACTTTATTTTCAACCAGTGAAAATGTATGTTAAACAAACATGATGGAAAAGTTGTTTTAGTTTCATTCCAATGTATATTTATTCGTCTAGCAGACAAAAATACGTTTTTCATGTACAGTTTTTCTTAGCCCAGAATTTTTAGAGTACCATTATTTAGGAAAATATAATATAATCTTGCTTAAGTTTATTTGGGAAAGGTAGTTGACTACAGCGATGTGTGTTTACAAAAGATATGGGTACGAGTCATTTTAAAACCTCGTGTACAATACCAGCTAACAGATAGCCGAGAATCGAGCATATGCAGGAGCGGGCGAAACTATGATCTCAAGAGCTGATGTGAGTGAATCGCACGTAGATGGAGCTGATTATGCAGCAAACGAACTTCGCGTGCGCAGGCTGGACCGGGTCACATGGAGCTGGCTAAGCGAGGTGATGGTTCAGTAACCTGCTGCTAGCACCTGTGCTGCACACCACTATCAATACCTGTCCGCTTCCATCTGCCTGACAACTTCCCCTTCTACCCCATTGACGCGCAAAGCCTGCTGATCGCTTCCATGCATGTGAGACAATGGGAGGGAGAACTTTCTCCGTCCCTCTGTCGCACCCACAAACTTCACTTCATGATGCGCATCGCCCTGACTGCAGCCTGTCTCCACTAAACACAGCTCTTTGTGACCTGGGTTGCCTAGACATTCTTTCCCAACTACGCATTTCGAGCGCACTGTGACTGTGACTAGCAAAATCAATTTGTTTCAAACAGATGATATTGCATTGAATTTTAAGAATAGTATTAAAACATTACATTTTGAAATGCCA
This sequence comes from Dryococelus australis, assembly GCA_029891345.1. Taxonomy (NCBI): domain Eukaryota; kingdom Metazoa; phylum Arthropoda; class Insecta; order Phasmatodea; family Phasmatidae; genus Dryococelus; species Dryococelus australis. Next base: position 282,821,297 of record CM056994.1, read on the forward strand.
TTTTTTAAATTTTTGAATAATACACTGTGAAATATCTACATTGTAAAAAATTCAATTTCTACATAGTCAAATATTACATCCTAGGACACCGATAAACTAACTATGAATTGCATCACAATTAAATAAAAAACATGAACTACCATAGAAATCTAATCCAAGAAACAAGTTCTGGGAGACAATATCCAAGTTTAAGAAATATATCACGTTAGAAATACATTATAAATAACATTAAAACAGAATCACATCCCAAATGTATTTAAGTTGAAAAATTGCACAAAAAATATTTTAATTCCAGAAAATTACAACAACGAATTAAACAAATCATGTCTTAAATGTCTTTAAGCCGTAAAATTCCACGTGATTTTATCCCGATTCCAAGAAATGTAACGTCAAAAACAATGAAATACATCGCATTTAAAAGGAATCTATTGCAACAGAATACTACCCTAATACAATAAGTTACAATACATGCCAAATACACCCAATTATCACCTAAATGCAATTGACCAATTAAAAGAATCTATCACAGTTACAATTGAATTACATATCAAATGTAATGGATTATCACCTAAATGTGAATAACATCATAATTAAAAGGATTTAACCACACTCGATTATAACTCCAATGTTAATCCAATGAAACAATAATCCAATCAAAAAGGGGATTGAATACACAATAAATTATACATTCAATCTACATCCAGAGGTTTATTAAATCAAATAACACATAAATATAATTAAACATCTTTTATTTAGTATTAGAAATTTTTTCAAACATTATATTACAATTTTTAAAAGATCTTGATTTCTTAACACAGGAGTCGTGTGCTTTGAGAATCCTCTCCATCGAATCAAGGACATATCTTTCTTCCTTTTAATGATTTTATCAGCCCAAATATTCATTTGGAGAACTAACTTTTTGCAGATCATGTCCATAAAATCCACCTTTTATTGGTTCTCCATCATATATTTCTATGTAATATATTCTGGGATGTGTTTGCCTATTTGAAATAATTTTTAATATTTCAAAAACCAATTTACCATCATTTTTTCTCAAAGATCCCTTTCTGCATCGAAATACGTATAAATTCCCCAACCTTGAACTTTGGTTTCCTTTTGTCGGTGACTTTAACATTATTATAAATAGTTTTCATTAAACTACTATCCATAACATCCTTGGGAGCCATTTTGATAGTTCTATGATATCTGGAATTATAAAATTTAACTATTTCAGGCAAAACATGGACCCATTTGTAAGTGCTCGATGTGAAATGTCTATATATTAATTGCTTAATCGATTTGTTGTATCGTTCCACAACACTGGCTTTAAGCTGTGAATATGCTGTGTGGTGATTAATACCATATTCAGTCATTAGTTTCCAGAACAGTGCAGAAAAAAATTCAGTTCCTCTGTCATTTGGAGCGAATTGGGATTTCTTGCTTTCAAAACGATCTTCATTGCATCTGTAACCTGTTTCCCAGTTTTGTTTTTCAAAAGTATACCCCAACCACATTTTGAATAAATGTCTATTATGGTTAAAATATGCTTGTATCCTCTATTGCATTTTGAAAGCAATGTCATTTCACACAAATTGGCTTGAAAAAGATCATTTAAACTATGAGCTATAACTCTTCTTCTAGGATATCTTATCTTTGCAGGGGCATGAAGCTCTTGAGCAATGTTACTAAACTTCATTTGTAATATAATTGTCTTCTGTTAACTCTTCAATAATTGAAACAATTTGGTTTGTATGTGAATTATTCACAGACTCTCGAAGCGATGAGAAGTTTTAATCATTCGACCAATTAATTTGGATTGTTCCAATTGTTTTCATCTCCTGAACGAATATTAGCATTCGTTCGACGAATATGTTCTTTATATTTCTTAAATCAGTGTCAGAATATCCATTTGGAACATTTAAAAACAATGTTTCAAATAATCCTTCACTGGCATCAGTTACGAAATTACCTATTTTAATTTTATTCTCAGGCAAAAATAGAATTACCGAATCTCCCAGGAACCAATTGTTTTCATGGCGATAAAAACCAAATATCGTATCGCGCAGAGGTGAAGAATGTTGTAAAGATAAATAACTACGTGTTAATTGAGAAAGGAAATGCTTTTTCTTTGTTAAAGGTTCTATTTCCATTTTAATTTCTAAAGATGTTTCATTAGGTGTATTTGAATACAGAATGTAAAGTATCCATTCTACTCATAACAGTTTAAATATTTCTTCTTTAAAACATCCTGTCCCATATGGGCTCATTTGACTTGTAAATATTTCTCTTTCACAGCAGTTAAAACGTTATGTCCTTCTGAAGCACAGGCAGACAGTCCTTGATTAAATTACATTAAATTCAAGCAATTTATATATGAATTAAGTTATTGCTTTTCTAACTGATGTAGTAAGTCAATTAGTTTGCACTTTTTTCAATCTTATCCACGTTACTTAAAACTGTGTCTAATTTTGTTAAAGTTTTAGTTTTCAAATCATCGATACAATATTTCATTTGTGTTTCCAAATCATTATTTTGTTTTCTCAAATGTGTTTGTGTAACTAAACCAACATTTTTATTAATCAATTCATCTCTTATATATTGCATTATTAGTTTCATTCGTGTTTCAAGTTATTTTCAATAGAAACGTTTACCACTTCATTAATTACAACTCTTAAATTTCCTTGCGTTTCTGCAAGTTGTGTTGTAAAAACTATGTTTGTCATATCGTTAAAATCCTTACTAAAGCCATTTAAACGTTCTTCTATTCTAAATTTATTACTCGGCAAATCAGTGCTAATATTGCTTAAAACATTTGCAATTACACTTCTGTTTTATAAACATTATCATTCAAACCAACTAACTTTATTAATTTGTATTAAATATTGTTTAATTATGATTAAAATACGTTTAGGGTAATAGTGTTTAAGTCTTCCATGTAATGGTTATTTATCACACTGCTATCTTTCACAGCCATACATATATTACGTAATATATATCAGTTCAAATCACAATTCCCATCAAGTTATTTAGTTAAACAGCTATTGTAATGATTGCATTTTATACCGCTATGTAAAAACTTTGAAATACACATTATTCTTCATCTGGAAGTAAAAAACTGTCAAAACCAGACATATACCGGGCTTTATATAGGGGAAGTGTTGGTATAATCACAAAAAGCATTGTTTTTCTTTCCAACAGTAAAAACACATGTCTTTAAACTTTGTAAATGTTATATCGCCTAAAACATGGCCATTGTAAATATGTTGCAGATTCAAATTATCCACTTTAAACACAATTACCACATTTGCATTATCACATAAATTATGTTTCGGTATACGTGCATAACTTTGTGATTAATAAAAACAATCAATGTTTGAAGGTTGACCAAAACTAAAGTACTGCTGTATTTCACCATGCGGCTCATACCAAACAGCATTAAAAAAAACACTTAATTGGGTAATGCTGCATTCGGAGGAACTACATCTACTTTATTTGTAAAAGGGAAATATCACATTCTTTCAATTAACAATAAAATGGTCGCTAACCATTGATCTTGTATTTTTTAGAAAACACATATACGTTTTCGAATTTAAGTCCATTCGAATGCTCCAACAGCGACATAATAACACAAGTTTTTCCATATGAAGAAGGACCGCTTATTATACAACGTATATTTGATGGTAAAAGAATGCCATGTTTCTGTTCAATTACGTTTTCTTCCGTATTTACAATTACTGGCAGATGTACATTTTGTTTTATAACCTTCATTTCTTCACAAATAGACACTATAATGAATTATAATGTACTAACATAACTTTAGTAACATATCATAATAAACCCATGTAACATTAGTAGTATAACATAATGTACCAATGTAATGTATCATAACATTATAACATTACATATAGCAATGTAATATAACATAATAGTGTAACATATTGCAATATAATATAACATACTAATGTATGTATCATAACATAGCAATGTAATGATAGTAATGCATCATAACATACCAATATAATGTTAATGTATGATAATGTATCAATGTAACGTATTGTAACATAATATAATGTACCAATGTAGTGTTAGTAATGTATCATAATGTAATAATGTAATGTATTACAACATAATATAATGTAATAATTTAATGATTTGCAACATAACATAATGTAATAATGTAACATGTTGCAATACTTTGAAATGTATTGGCATAACATAGTAATGTAGACTAATGCAACATACTAAAAAAAATCTATATATTGATACGCGTTCAGTTGAAAACAATTCCTTGTACTATATGTATCAAAAAAGGACATGGTGTATTGAATACATTGATTAAAAAACTACTATTTGAATTACATTTACTGAAGTACAATTATTGTGGACTAGGTACTAAACTTGCAAAACATTTGGCATGTAACTATCAAAGATTAAACTCCCTTGATAATGCTTGTAAAGAAGACAATATAGTATACGATCGAACAAACAATTTGAAAGAAAGACATATAGCCGAACAATTCTAGCCAATAAAGCAGCAAATATAAGTAAGAAACCACGTACATCTACGGGTAAGAAGCTAGGTGCTTGGGTTGTTGATAAAGTTATGCGCTCGAAGGTGAAGAGAGGCATGGGCTTATAAAAACCGAACGAAAAACAAAGAAAGGAGGAATCATTCCATTTCTATTTCCAGCATTAACAGATCTTGGATCAATCCTCGGAGGGGTTTCGACAATTAAGAGAGCATTTAAATCAAAAGGTAAAGGAATGTATTTGAAACCTTATAAAGTTGGACAAGGACGAAAAACCTCCAAACATGGAAAAAAAAAAAAAGGAAAAAGTCCTAAGTAGTCTTCCAAAATGTGCATTAACAAACAAAGATATTAATATATATGTAAAGAAACTGGATATTCCCTATTTCCGAGGTGTGTATATGAGAGACAATTTACCAAAGAAACCAAATCTTTGTGAATGCATGATTGTTCATTTAGATTCGAAACAAAATGAAGGTACGCATTGGGTTGCATTATTAAAAATGTAAATCAATCACTGTATTATGACAGTTTAGGCGATTTACGTCCCCCAATTGAAATACGTACTTATTTGTTAAAAAACACGCAATTAAGATACAATTACAAAATGGAACAATTACCAAATACAATCAATTGCGGACATTTATGTTTGCATTTTTTGGCTATAAATAGTACATATAAGTAATTGTAATACGTATTATTAATATGTCAATTACATTGATATGAAGTGGAAATTCATTGTAATTTCGTGCAGTATATGTCCCTGCATTAGAGTTAGATGGAGAATGGCAAATAAATCTAATAGAATTCGTTATTTACAACAGCATACCAAGCATTGATATGCATAACCAATCATTTACAGCTAATATTGGTGAAAAAAACATACAAGGTTGTGATACCAGTAGGATCTTATGAGTTGGATGACCTTAAAATATTCATACCTGAAGATGTACATTACCGATTATGTGGAAATCCAAATACGTTAACTAGTGCAATATATAGTAACATTGATATCGATTTCTTGGAAGATAATTCAATTGCAAATATGTTAGGTTTCGAAAGGAGACTATCCCACTAATGAATTGCACGTATCGTCAAAACAGGTTAATGTATTGTTGGTAACTGTATGTCGTATAAATGTTAATATTGTAGGCAGTTCATATTTGAATGGAAAACCGACAAATACACTACATGAATTCACGTGTGCTGTGGCTCCAGGATATAAAATAATTGAAAAACCGAATACATTGATATATCTCTTCCAGTAATAGTTGGTGTTGCTGAAATAGTTGTTACAATCGTCGATCAAGACAGTAAACTTATTAATTTTAAAAACAAAGAAATTACTGTTCATTTATGTATAAACGTAATAAGGTATATAAACAGTTGCATTATGTTGTGCATTACAATCATAATAGGTGTTGTGTATAATAGTAAATGTGCACATAAAGTAGGTGGTTGTTTTAAGAAAAATGTTACTAAGGAATGTATTTCGAAGAAAGAAAGTACAAAAAGGCATAAACACAAGCATAAAAAGCTTACTTCAAATAAGTTACCCATGAAGTTAACACAAGTCAATGAATTTGTATTTAAAAGAATTAGGATATACTGTTAATAGTAATGGAAGACATTCTTCAAGTTAAAGAACCGATCACTTATGAAAATACAATCACTAATATGGAAATACATGTGTTTCCTTCAGAAAAAAAGGATTTCAATACAAAATCACAATATTTACATGTTACTGTCGAAATCAAGTTAAAGGTTTAGAGGAACAATTAAAAAGACACCGATGCAAATAATCCAGCAACTACAAAAATTATAAGAAATGTAATACTTCATTTATTCGACAGAATTGCATATCTGCTAAATGGCGTGGAAATCGATCAAACATGAGATGTTGGAATAACTTCCACGATAAAGAAGCATCTCTCAGGAACAGTAAATTATATTTATACAGGGCTTATGCCTGGGTGGAGCAATGATAGTGATTACTCACTACAAATAAACCCAGGTGGAAAATACGAAGCTGTTGTACCACTAAGTATGGTTTTAGGCTTTGCTGAAGACTACAAACATGCCATATTAAATGCTAAACAAGAATTAGTTAAGTCTATTCGGAAATGTGCATTTGAATGGTATATACAATTCGGCTAATAATGAGGAAGGTGTAACATTTGAATTAAACAGCATGTGATGGTTGATGCCACATATTGAAATTAACATGTGTGAATGTGTAAAGTTTTTAAAATATATCGAAAAAGGGAAGAATCTAGATATTGCCTTCCAATCATGGACTTTAGAGGTTTTTCAAACACTGCTAACATCACAAAAAATAATTTGGAATGTGAAATCAAGTTTTCCATCAGAAAACAGAGAATCGACAAAGCAATTTAAAATCAGATCGCTCAGTATTCGATAATTGTGACATGAAAAATATTAAACTCTATCTAAACAGTCAAGCTTATCCCTAGTTGGATTTAAATATGAACTTTGCCAATGGGGTATTCCTTATTTCGTATGATATGTACTCAAAGTTTCAGGAAACGTGTTATAACAAAATTAGTTCACCGATCATAGAACCCAAATCGTTAAAAACCAGAGGAACATTATTTGTGTTTGATGTCAGCAAGCAATATGACAGAATTGCCAATGGTGTGATTGGTTCACGAATTGAAATTATTGCAAATACACCATTTCCAGCAAATATGCAAGCTTACCTTCTTATAACTCACAATAGATTAGCAAGTTACAGTGTAGTGACGAACCACGTCTGAGACAAGATGTTTTGTGATATGCAAGGATTTCAGTCTGCAGAAAAAAAATTGTCATTAAAGAATTAGCTATCACTGGTATGGAAGAATATACAACTGCATTCAGCTTTAAATCACCATTTGACTGGAAATATCTATCACCCAAATACAATAAAACTAATAGATGGGTTAGTAAGCATCACCATGGTTTAACAGGGGAAAGTAGGTGTATAGAGTATGAGAATATTGAAGATATTTGCAAAGATTACCTAAATAATTGTGAAATATTTGTAGGTGGAGTTGAGCAAAAACACATTTTAGAAAGTTTGTATAACGGGAAAGTAATAGATATTCAATAAGAATGCAATTGTCTATCGTTCAAACAACAACGTAAAACATGTGGATCTAATTCGAAATTCTTCTCTGGAGAAGAAAACTCACGATTAATGTTAAGTTGGGCAATGATGACTGACTGGGGTGAAACAGACTCTGATGATTCTCCTCCTGAATCACCTGTGGTTATTATTCGAGTCATATGACATTATTTGGAATGAATGTAATTTAATATAAAAAGTATTTGTTTATATGATATACACTAGTTGTAAAGATGGATCAGCAAGACAGCAAAATCACATGCACATGCATACAGAAATCCAAATGTATATTGAATATTAATCAGTTATTAGAATGTTGGAGCACACCATTTCGACTTTGTTTTAGAAAGAAATAGTTTTAGTATCTTTGAGATGTTCCTACTGTAAACACATCTTATTTCCACCCAAATGCTATTTATGCATCTGTGACCCCTGGAAACTTAAGTGTGAATTGCTCTTGTTTGTTTAATGGAATAATACATCATTATGGAAAGATATGCGATGGGCTGTTTCATTCCAAAAATATCCAGTGTCTCTTAGAGGGCGAATTCTTTAATATCTTGTCCACATCTGAAAAAATGTCCTGTATACCATATGTGTCCGAATACAAGTCTATCAGCGAGCATCGAAGCAGTGTATTCAAACTTTTATGAAACTTTTCCTGATTAACCTAAATGTATAATATTACATGTACCCAAATACACGAAAAATTATTACAATCAAACAGTTGAAGATACTACAAATATAATGTCAAAGGGAAGATATGATGTAAAAAAATGTATTTGTGAACACATTGATGAGAAAATGTATCCTGTAAGCAAATGTATCGAAATAAATGGTTTCAAACTATTTTTTTTATTTTACTGACTTTACGAATGCACGAATTGTAATATTCCAATATTCTGCCAATCAAATTTTATGTAAACTGTGTCTGCATTTATCATTCAAATCTAAATGTGTTTGCATATAAAGGTTTGTGTGCCGAATGATTAAATAAACCTTTAGTAATTCGAAAGCGATTTAATATATAAAACTCTTTAACCATAAATTCTAGAATTCAGGCATTTTATATTATAAAATGTACGTTTATCACCTTCTACAATTCAGACATATTATGTTTAAAATTAATAATGTAATCGAATTGCTTCCTGGATTTGCCAATAACTACTTATAAAAGGTGTACACTTTGCAGTTTCATTCTAATCTTTGAATAGTACTGAAGAAATTATGTCTTTGCTGTGTCACTTCTGTGGAAAACCATTTACAGCTTTGTGGAACTTACAATGGCATGAAAGAAGTAGCTGTAGAGTGAAATCTTTAAAAAATCAGTTTCAGAGCAATTCTGCCAGACACAATTTTCTCTGAGGGATAATTTGACTAGACATTACAAATTTTGCAACACTGGTTCTCCTCCTCCTCATCCTACTCTGCTCATAGCTTTGCAGAGTTCACAACCAGCACCACAAACACCATCACAGTTAGCTCCACACTTAACATTTCCAGCTGCAGCTACTGAATTACCTCCACAAATTCTATATTTCAATTCAAGGATAAAAATTAATTTGATTTCCAAGTCTCCAGCTTCAGTGAAAAGTTCATCATCTAATCTCAGATATGAGATACTGGCTAGTGCATTCGCCGGCAGGCTAACTGATGCAGATATATTTAATGACAATGAAGCCGACTTTTCTCATTTTTCCGGAGGTATAAAGTCCCTTTATTAAGCTTATTAAGGGCATCACCTCGGCCTATTAGATTTAGTATAGCAGTAACATCAAAGTATTTGAAATCCCTCATGGTGGAAGAAGATATTACATAAACCTTTTATTTTAATAGCAAAGCACTCCCTGTCCTCCAGTCATCGGATGTTGGTGAACTTTATGATAATAATTTAGTCTCTTACTTAATAACCAGACTTGAGGAGTTCAGTGAACATGGAAGCGGGTGGACTTTACAACTGATATCAAAAATGGATGTACATGAGAGTCAATACTGGCCGTCCACCGCTGGTGGTAAATAATCCAAGTTTATTAGTGATAAGAAGACTTGTAATCTGATGCTGCTTCATTACTTGCCTCACTTCACCCTCATCGCCTCTCAAGACCATCGTTTTCAAGAGCTGCTCAAATCTCTTCACTCGCTCTGATGCACAGATAAAAAATATTTTGCTACAAGGTTTTAATACAATCGGAAACCTGTAAATTTTTCCTGTTCCATGAAACCCAGAATATGTGTAGAGTTTCTGAACTTCCGAGCCTTGCTTCATATCAGTACGATGTGTATGTCAAATTTCCTCCGCAAACTTTACACTTCTCGTATTTCAGTGCTTCATTAAGTCAGCTGGTGTATCCCTGTTTGATATTATAGAATTCCTGTCTACATTTTTTCCTGCTAGCCTACACTCAACACCATAATCATTTCTGCCCTGCAATACCACTAATGGGGTAGTTAAATTACATAGTAGCATCTACAAGTCAATTAAACTGTCAGCCATATCAAGAATGAACCATTCAACTGACAGATAGTGTCTTAAATTTAACTAATCTGAACTTCTAACAACCAATGCCTCATCTAGAATCCACTGTGAATAACAACTTCACACAGATTTGAAAGCAACGTGTTCGGCTTCCTGCAACATCAACCAAATGTTACCAACCTCGTTCCCAGTAAAGAAAATTGGATTTATTTTCTGTACATAAAAAAATATTTTTTAAGAAGACTGATTTTAGTATTTGTAAATAAATATTGTGATTGTTGGAAAAATGGGATACATTAAAAATGTATTTCAAAGTGAATGTGTTGTGCGAAGAATATTTATTTATTTGTGGGTGTTACCTTTTTGACATATATATCTTGAAAACTGTATTTCAACATAACAAAACCAAAATTACCTGGTTAATTGATATGTCTTCAGTGAACAGATATATTTAGATGTGAACTGAATATGTACTTTTTCCTTCAGTCTGTTTAGCTACTGTGTTCACAATAGTTGACGAATCATTTTGTCTGAGCGTTTTCCATAACAGTGAACAATACGGTCTAGCTGTGAAATAAATTTGTGTGAATATCTCCTAAAAATGGCGAAACTGTTAATATTTAACACAGTAAAGACTATGGAGATTCTCAATGAGTTAATGATTTTGCATCTTAACAGAAAACAAGACGAAATGAATAATTAATTTACTTATAATAAACTAGTTTTAAAGACAAATGTAAAATGCAGTTAATGGGTATTAACAAACACTGGCTGTTTTCGTGAAATATTTAAAACACACCTAGAAATGTTATTTACTCAATATCTGCCATTATTGTGTAAATCAGTTAATTTAGTGTTTATTCAGAAAGCAAATATGTTTAACACTTTGTGTGAGGCTTGTAGGATTCCTATAACTGGGATGGCTTCAGGACATGTATAGAGCATTGCTAGCAGCCCTTGTGCCAAGTGAGAGTTCTGCTGGTCGTTTGAAGACAGTTTGCCAGGCTCTTGCATTCCCAATTGACAAAGGAAGGAAATCGTCCCTCATTGGCTAGCGGTCTATTACAGGATATTAAACAAGATAGACAAAGTCGTGTCAGACTACAGCGCTGACTCATCCTGTTTACGAACTCGCAACGACACCGTGCTTTGCCTGACTGCTACCCAAACCGCAACGCTTGCTAGGTGATAATTTTATCATCTATCCGGGGTTCACGCCTCGCTCACAATCTTTGTAAGAGTATTTTTCGAAATATTTCCGTTTTTTGCGTATTTAACCTTGGTAACATAAAATATGATAGGAGTTAGAATATTTTTATGCGTGTTAATAATTTTTTTGAATAATCGTTTGAATTTAGTTTCTTTGGTATTGCTAATTACAGAAGTAACTAAGATTTTATTTCGATAACTTAAAATGTCGAAATCTTTTCTGTTATTTCGAAGTTTGTGCACATATATTATTTCTTTCAAATAATCCGTACCTCATTTGGCTAGGATTCGAAAATATGGTTTTCCGAAGCTTGCATACATGTGTTCGCTATGAGAATTTTGTTTTTAAACTTTCTCTGCTATACGTTTTCGACGGAGTTTTTGTTAAAATTATTTTGGATCAATAAACTGTGTTTGTGATAAGTAATTTATTTAATCATTTTTCTTCCACGAAGTTGCAAAGACTCGAATCTTTCCTAGATTTATCCATTTTGATACAAATTTATATGGAATATTCATTTGCCTAGATTGTGATTAGGTAGTATTTGTACATTTTCTCACAAATTATGTGCAATAATTAAATTGTGGAAGTTGTTAAAATATATCAGTTAGTAGCAAATGTTCAACACTTGAGAGTGTAAATGCAAGAATTTTTTCAAACATTCCCTGCGCACAAAGGCTGATGACCAGCTCCAGGTATGGCGAGTTGGGGGAAGGGTCAGATGGGGAAATAAGTCACAGAACAGGACAGGGCAGATTTTCGGGAGACATATTTGAATATAAAAGTATTTTATTGGGAAAATATAAATTTTCGTGTGTTAACTTATTTTTTATTTTTGGATCGATATACTGTGTTTGTGATAAGTAATTGATTTCATCATTTTTCTTCGAAGAAGATTGTATACTCAAGTTATTCGGTTACATAGTGATTATATTTTCTCATTAAGTATGTGCGAGTTCCATTTTTAAGTTAATCTTTGTCATAATTAAACCGAGATACCATCGGTTTCGACACGAACCTCACGCTAATCTTCAATGGAAAGTTTTATTGCTTGTTAAAAGTGAATTATTTTTTAATGCGACTTCTTATGATACGAAGATTTATTCGCAGTGGTAAACCATTTCTATGAATACATCATTAAATAATGGGAGTGAATTATTTATTTATTTTATCCAGGAAAGTGAAATAGTGAATTTTAAACATGGGAGCATGGTAAGTTTTTTTTTTTTAATTTAATGTGAAACGTTTAAAATTTAGGAAGACATTAAATTGTTTGTGGATAATAACACATTAATAGTAGCTTGGTAGATTTTCTGGTAGTCGTAAATTTCACTCAGTTACTTGTCAGCCTCCAAACGCACTCCACGTATATAAGCAGTTGTATGTCATAGCATCCACTCATCTATCAAGTGACCTCCGGGGTGAACGGAGGTATGATCACGTGGAGCTCCTGGAGCCATTTCATTGGGTGTTTTTCTGTGTTTGGTCTATGAAAATACAGTTTGTGTTGACATTTAAATCTTTTCCCTTCATTTGCCATAATTTAAACACAGTTGCCTATTGGATGCACTAAACTTATCTACTCACAGTTCGATGTAAGTGCTACTCATTCATACTTCGAATGGACTTATTTTAATATTTCAGGTACGTGATTGTGTCTGGTTTAAATAGTAAGATATCATTCTCCAAGCTGAATAGTATAAACTTGTTAATGTGTTATTTATTCATATTGACTGGCTGGATTTCATTTACTGAGTTTGTAATTGTCTCTCATGTTATTTATTGATATGTAGAACTCATTTAAAAACTCTGCCTTGAGTAATTTCATAGCGGGATTTTGTATAGTGAGTTTGCACTTGTCGACGTCAGATGTTATTCATGTAGTTAAAATTCTCTCTCGTGTAAATTATATTTCTAAGCTCGAGACTCACGTTATGTTTAAAACTCATATAATTCCACTTATTATTCATGTAGTTGGTTGAAATTTGAGATTCGATACATGCAACTTATTCATATGCAAAATACTCTGGAATTCTCTAACGTTTAATTGCATTCCGAAAACAGATCATTTAGCACATAAATCTCATCTTTCAAAGTCGCCTATCTATTGTCTACAAGCAATATCCCCCCCCCCCCCAAAACATAAAATTGCACTTAGGACACTCTTAGAAATCGTTTAAACACTTTGAAATGCTCTTGTGTGTTAAATATATTCGTAAAAATCGCCTATCTACCACCAACGTCCCTCCAAACACCTCAAAATTACATAAATAAAAAATCAGCCTTAGCCCACTCCTGCACTAAACTCTACACCTATATCAGACATTGCAACCCACCACTCTGGTCAGTAGCCTTTAGAACACCACACCGTCAACATCGTACAGAGCTCCTGCTATCCCCCTCCCCCATCTAAAAAGAAAAAAAGAAAAAAAACAATAAAAAAATAAAGAAAAGTTATAAAAAATTACCCTTTAAATAAATTTAACCTGTTAAATCCATTTAACCCTTTACATTTTTGATAGGATTAAGATCAGATCAAGAAATGTTTAATCTGATTAAGATCGGATAAGAACATCTGATTAAATTTTCAATCCTTTCAATCAATTTAATTAACCCTTTGATATCAAATTGATAATCCGAATAATCAAAGGCGGCATCCCTTTTATCTGAGACTCGCCCGCCCCTACTACTTTATGCTATAGGCTGTTTACGGTAAAATTAGCAATTTTGAAAGCCCTGCTAAAGATATACTTGTATGCACTTTGTGTATTCTTGCGCCATATGTAAAATTAAGATTGCCATGGGCCTCATAACTTTATTCATCCGTCAGTCAAATGAAATAATGAAATTTTTAAGAAAGTAAATATTTTATAAATCTTCTCATTTTAAACTCCGATGCATTAACAAAACAGAAAGCGAAAGAAATAATTTTAAACTATCACAAGTGGTTGCCAGCATTTGTTATTCGACCTTAAGATATGGAACTACTTTCCATTCATCATTACCAAATTTACTGGGTGAATGTCACTTAGAGAGCCCATTAAAATATATGCATGCTGGGGCAGTGATTTTACTAAAGTTCTTTTCTAAAGTGCTCACTTTTTGTGAACAGCTTTAGTAATATAGCTTACTTGAATTCGCTAGAGGGATGCTATTACATGGCGTTTTTATTCCCGATATCAACTACATTTTTGTGTCTGCTCTAGGCATGCTATCAGCGAGAAAAACTCTTAACATCTCGGCGATTATACGTTTGAAGTAAAGATCAAAGTATTTCACAGTACAGTTATCAATCCACGTTTGCTTTCTACACATGAAAGGTTTGCCGGATAGAGTGATGAAGCGTGCGGTATCAAAGGCGATAGGAAGGGGAAGAGGCGGTAGGAAAGAAAGCCAGCCGACATGATTGCGCCCCCCCCCCTCCCCGCGGAAGAGAGACAGTGACAAGCTCATCTGCCGCTGAGTCTAGAGCTCAGCATCAAGCATCTGTAGCCCCGGGCGAGAGACGCCGACGTCTGCAGCGACTGTGGACAGCGCCGGCGGCCAGCGAATATCCGCCGAGAGTCACTAGCTCCGCGGTTTCGTACAGTTCCGCTCTCATTCCTCGACTGTATCACAGAAAGCCTTTCCGAGCGTGAGTGTCATCGCACGCCCGCCCCACCGCTCACACTCGTGCGTTCCAAGGGGGAGCTCGAGAAAGGCATCGTCTGGTGTGATATAGGCTGTTCACGGTAAAATGAGCACTTTTGAAAGCGCTCCTTAGCATCTACTTGCATGTACGTTATGTATTCTTCCGCCCTATATAAAGTTAAGGTTGCTATGGGACTCATCACTTTCGCCTTACGTCGGTCAAATGAAACTGTGAAATTATTATAAAAGTAAATACTTTGAAAATCAGCTCATTTTTACACTTCTATGAAAAAAAAAGAAAACAGAAAGCGAAATAAATAATTTTAACTTATCACAAATGGTTACGTAACAATTTTTATTCGACGTTAAGACATGGAACTACTTTCCCTTACATCGTTACCAACCTTGCTGGGTGCATGTCACCAGTGAGCCAGTTAAAATATATACTTGCAGGGGCAGTGACTTTTTTAGGATGTTCATTTCTAAAGTGCTCACTTTATCGTGAACAGCCTTTAGCTACAGTACGCTCAGCAGAGATTCGACCTCCGAGATGGCAAAGAAGTACAGAGAGGTTGAAAAGAGATAAATGAACAACTGGAAGATGACTACAGAGACGGGAATTTCGCGGGTTGAAGCAGCTCTGGTATATTCTTTACAGGCTGTTCACGGCAGACTGCGCACCTCTGTGTAAGATCTACTTCTCTGTCCGTTTTCATCCTTCCGTTATATATATATATATATATATATATATATATATATATATATATATATATATATATATATATATATATATATATATATTATATATATATATATATATATATATATAGGCTGTTCACGGTAAAGTGAGCACTTTTTAAGGACCTCCCAACAGGCTTTATCCACTAATAAATATATCTTATTGCAGCCTCAGGCATTAAATTTTGAGGGTGGTGAAACGTACACTATGAATTTATTGGACACATTGCAATGTTTATATTAAAAAGCAGCAGGAAGATGGAGACTGAATGAAAGGAAAAATTTAGAAAGGCCTTAAAAATTGCTCACTTTACCGTAAACAGCCTATAGCATTAATACTGACCCTCTCACTTTATTTATGCGCCAATCAAATGTTACTACTGAATCTTTGAAATTGTCGAGAATGTAAATATGACAACAATACTGGTGATTAATAGTTTAATGCGTGTTAGACAGACAAAAAATAATTTTTATGCATTCAATGGCCACAAGAATAAAGGTTACACTTTGAATGCTATGTTGAGATATGGCGCTATTTCTCGTATTTCGCTGCTAACTGAACTAGGAACAAGCAAGTCAGTGTGCCAGATGTTATGGGGTATAGGCTATTCACGATCAAATAAGCACTTTTGAACCTTATGTAAGATTAACATTGTCACTGGCGTCATCACTTGATTCATGCGTCGATCAAGTGAAACTGTGAAATTATCAGAAAAGTATATATGTTACAAATCTTCACCTTTTTACACTTCGATGCATTGAAAAAAAAAAAACAGAAAGCGAAATAAATAATATAAGTTAGCAGAGATGGTTGCCTAACTCGATTTATTTGACGTTAAGATACGGAATTACTTTCCCATCCATCGTTACCAACCTTACTGGACGTATGTCACTCAGGGCGCCCGTTAAAATATATGCAGGTAGGGGCAGTGACTTTTTTCTAAGGTTGATTTCGAAAGTGCTCACTTTATCGTGAACAGCCTTTAGCCATTTTTTAATAGATTGATTTCAAAACTGCTCTGTTTACCGCGAACCATCTATAAACACTTGTAATGTCTTGTTAGATCTCTCACTGGACCACTCGTTCCCTGATGCTTCCTCCAGGGCAGTGAACCAGTAATATCGAAGATAAGAAGATATCGAGCGAATCACGTACAACCTAGCACCGGCCAGCAAACCAATGACAGCGCCTGACGTGTATAGTCTATTCTCAATATCTTCAGGCGTTTTGAATCAAACCTTTAAAAAATCATTCTATGCACGCCGTGTTTGGTTGTTTCCTAGATAGTCGAGCATCACAGAAGTGTCATACTGTTCTATTAAAATATAAAGTATTTTATTTTTGTCAAACTGAACATTTAATTATATTTTATCTATAAATTACAATATTTTATTTCTAATAATTATCGTGAATAAAAGCAGGGTGATATTACCTGGGGGGGGGGGGGTTAGCGCATAGAAAGAAATAGTTCTCACGCAAAATATGATTAAATTGAATAGGCGCAAATAGGGTGTACAGTCCCTTTGATGTAATTTTCTAGACTCATTTAGTTCACCTTTGTTCGCGAGAGGCGACATGTGTTAAAAATCCAGCTTGTCCTCAGACTACCTCGCGAAATTTCAAGGTCTCATAGTTATTGGACTACAATAGTTTTCACACACCCTCTTCAACTACAGCCAGTAACGAACATGGAACGTGATCGTATCACGTGCAATCAACTTGAACAAAAAAAACCTTGCGGAATGACAGCAGACAGTGATAAATAATTGTGGCCCGAGTACGTAGAGGCCTGAAATATCTAGGTTTCTACCAAATGAATTTTCGAAACCCACGTATACGCTGTTCACGGTAAAATGAGCATTTAGAAAGCCCTGCTCAAGATATACATGTATACACGTTGTGTATTCCACCGCCTTATGTAAAATTAACATTGCTATGGGCCTCATTGCTTTATTCATACGTCGGTCAAATGAAAATGTGAAATTATTAAGTAAATAAATATTTTACAAATCTGCTCATTTTTACGCTTCGATGCATTAAAAAAACAGAAAGCGAAATAATTAATTTTAAGTTATCACAAATGGTTTCCTAATAATTTTTATTCGACGTTAAGATATGGAACTACTTTACAGACATCGTTACCAACTTTACTGGACGAATGTCACTCAGTGCGCCCATTAAAATATATGCATCTAGGGGCAGTGACGTTTTCTAATGTTCATTTCTAAAGTACTCACTTTATCGTGAACAGCCTTTGCCTCTAGTGATCGCCTGGAATATTCAAGTTGCAAAAAATAACAAATAAGGGAAATAAATTACTTATAAGGTATCAATGGGAAAAAAATATTGTAATTTTTGTTTTATATCATTTATAATTACAACTGAAATAGCTATTTTTTTAATAGTTACTTATCTACTATGTGACCCTGCCCGTGACCTTTTTTTTGTACTGTCACGGGGCTAGAACAGTTACCATGTTAAAAAATTTGCTTATAATACAAATACTGAAAAAAATATTGCATAGATATAAGTAGGTAATAATGAAATTATGTGAAATTAACTCAACATTGAAGCGACTGCGGTCCCATTTAATATTTATCTATCCACTTTGCCACTGCGGCCCCACTTAACATAGTTATAGCCACTGAGCCACTAAGGCCCCACTTGGAATCGCTCTATCCATTGATACACTGCGGCCCCAATTAATTAACTCAACATTGAAGCGAGACATTTAAAGTAAATAAAAATGATATTTCATTACTTTCATATCTCTATGCAATATACTATATGCATTAATACAAAACTTTTCATAACGAAAAAGTAATTCAAAAATGAGTTTTTAGATTAAAAAGTAATGATTGCGTAACCTGATCTTGCTGAAATTCGAACTTGACCTGTTTTTACCCTGAGGATTCGCTCTGCAAAATTTGAAGAACTTGTGTTGAGTTTCAACGAACTTATAGGTATTAAAGACGGACGGACAGACAGACAGACACAGACAGAGATCGTCTACTTATTACATAGGATTCATAGCAGGATAAAGAGCGTGTACTGAATGGAAGATTGGCGCTAGTTAGGGGCTGATTCACAGGTATTACAACTAACAGTGAAAATAGTTCACACTTTCACAGCAGAAACTTATGCGTGTGTGTGTTTTTGTGGGTACTTCACCCCCAACCAAAACAAACCACGGTTTAAAACACTCTGCGCGTCGTCAGGACATGGTAGTGTTGCGAAAATAAATCGAGAGTATTACAAGAAGAAAGAAAGAAAGAGTGAAGAGAGTGTAGATGACTCACGAGCTGCGCTGGGCAGAAGTCCTGCACGTGTCGCAGCCGAGCCTCGCGAGCAGATATGTCCGCGGCCACCACCACCAGCGCCATCTGCAACACACACATACACTGCAGCTCGTATCTGCCATGCCTATACAAGCTCACATTTGCATTTAACACTAGGGAACACATGCATATGTTTGATATAATAGGTTTGTTCGCGTGGTATGCTTTTTCTACTATCTGAGAGCTAATGATTTTTTTCACGAGTCGCAAAATAGCAAAAACATCAGTTACTCTCGGCAGGACGACACGAACGACGAACAGCTGAACACTAGTACGTCGGAAATAAATAAATAAAATTTAAAAAAATCGATAATCATTAATGCCCCGTTGTGATTTACGACTATTAAATTTTTTGGGTACTCAAGATAACATAATTTCGAAGATAAATATGTCTTTATTATTTTAATTACTAAGTGCACATCGATGTGCACTTCTTACAGGATACAAAAACATATACTCTTCATTAATCTGCGTAAAAGCAAAATACGTTTCACAATCGCCGCTCTCAAGACTCTTCTAGGTTTGAATTTTTATTTTAGCGGCCAATTTTTTTTTTTTTCACCTTGCTCGTTTTGATATTTCTGCTGTACCTCGGCGAGCAAGAACAGAAATTGCTACTTTTTATAGCGCAAATAGCAACCGCTACCGCAACCCGAACAACATACAAAAAAAAAGAAAGAGATTCCGGTGAAACGAACGGCAAGTAGAAACAGCAATAAACTAGCAGAATAGCAAACCACGTGAACACACCTATATTCACGGTAAAGTGAGCACTTTTTGAAGCCCTCTCACTTGGAAAAATAGTCAATAAATATATTTTATTGTAGCCTTACAAGTTAAGTTTCGAGTTATGTGAAATATACACATTGTGTTTATTACTTAAATTGCAATATTTATTTTAAAATTGATGGAAAGATAAAAAAGGGATGAAATGAAAAGAAGTAATTAGGGCCTCAAAAGTGCTCATTTTACCGTTGACAGCCAAGTTAAAGTGAAGCACAAACTTAAACATTAACTATTTACCAATTTTATAAGCAAACCATTTTAATGTTTAGCTGTTCGTACTACACTGGCTAAAAGTTGATGTGGTTAAGTAAGAAGGATAAACCAATTATAATAAAATTGACTGAGTACATGTAAGGACCTAGGCTTAAGGTCACCCATATTAGTTTGTTACATTTCAATTAAAATCAACCTTGTAACATTTCAATAGAAATTAGTAAGTCGTAATTCTTGTGTTTAAATTTTTTACTGACTGAATCTTGTCAAAACACATCGTACATATTATTTTCTCTCTTTCTTCTCAACACAATTAAATCATAATAGCTCTTATTTATTCATCAACAATTTCAAATTTAAAACATATTTCAGCAACTTCAGAAATATTCATAATTAAAACTTGCACATTATTATTACATTAAAAACCACACTACCATCTTTGGCTGTGGTGAGAATTCCTTCTAAAGAAAAATGCTGTTCTATTTTGCACCAACCTTATTTATGTTGTCTCATGTCCTCTGATTGGCTGTCGTCTGACCATGACACATTTCTCCGCCAGTCAGCAATGCCGAGACGAGATACAACCAGGATAGTCTAATGTTTAATACACATTTAATTCCTTTATACCCTCTAGGCAGAAATGAAAAATAACGAACATTAAACATAATTTGGAAAGATATCAAAAGAAAGTGACAACATGAGCAAGCATTCTTTAATCATATACAATAAAAATATCTGCGACTAAGTGTAAATGTACCCCAAAATCTGCAATGTTACAAGTTGTCTAGAAAACTATATAATAGGATCTGCGGATCTGCTATGCACATATAAATCATCTCTGCTGTGCTACAATAAATACCACACTTAAACGTTACAGAAGTGTAATGAAAACTAAAAATATTTTGTAATTTATTTTAAGTTACCACAATCAAAACATTTTGTAAAATTCCAATCAAAATCTGTGCTGTGGAGTCGCGGCCCTCCTTGCAATACGGGTGCCCATGTCATTTTTTGCGAACTTGGTCATGTTGTTTTACCATTTGTGTGCATTTATTGCTGAAGGCGAGATATTAAAACGGCCGGAAGAACCCAGTTAGGTTACGCTCTCACCCCTACACTTAACGTGCCTGCCTACCAAGCCGGCAGCCGCCAACTTCAAATGGGGAATCAATGTTAAACGAAATTCCTTCTCATTGCGCCATTTATAAAGATAACTATTGCGAACAAAAAGTATTTTACGTGAAATATTTTTGGCAATTTTTTTTGTTTAATATGTTTTTTACAAAATGTAAATATTGAAATTTACATATAAAAAAAAAAAAAAGATGGATAAATATTTTTTTTTCTAATACATTTATGTAGCGATATTCTCTAAGAAAATCGCGTCAACGTGTTTTTGTTTGAAATAGTTATCTTTAAAATTGACGCAATGGGAAGGAATTTCATTTAACATTGATGTGATTCCCCATTTGAAGTTCACGACTGCCGGCTTGGTAGGCAGGCCCGTTAACGCTCATGTGCACTGGGCAGAAGCAAGGAGGTTGTAACTATACCTATATTACATCCTCCTTGGGCAGAAGCGGGAGTTCAGCCGCCCACAGCTCACGCGCTGCCACCCGTACTCTGCCATTCAGTGTAACCGACTGAACCTAGTAGTATCGACATGAACATAGTGTTTTCAGTGAAACGTGGCTGTCGAGCATAGATCTAGGATTTTTGGACGAGTCACAAGAGAGCATCGAAAACTACTGTGGTGTCCCGCGTCACCGTTGCTTCACAATTATGAACACTCTTGAAAGTCTTTTAGTTTCTTATTTCTACCAACTTCGCTGCCTTCCGCGACATGTAAAAATTACAACTGTTGTGGACTGACGACTTGTTTGCAACAATACAACAACAATCGCAACAATTAGAAACGTATATATCGTACCACTACGCCACTTCTCACACCAATACAAGTAGAACTAAAATAAATCTAAACGTAAAACATTTCACTTTTAATAAGCTGTTATGATAGATACAGGAACTGCTTTCCGTATTACGCTATCATCGTTACTAAAAGTATCAACTCAAGCCATTGTTCCCGCCGTTACTATATACAGTATGCAGTTAGAAGCAGGGATTTTATGAAGGTTGCTTTCGAAAGTGTTAAGGTACTACGAACCATAGCTCCGCTCACCTCACAACGTAAGCGCGGTCAGCTACGAGCCAACAGACACTGCTACACGAAATGTTACACGTTTCAGATTCTCGCTGCCTGGACAGGGCCTTAGTGAAGATAGCAAAACAATTATTTCTCTTTTTTTTTTATGTATTAAAGCCTTCGTTTTTGTGCAAAGTTAAGCTGACTCCCCTCCCCTCCGGGAGATGGTGAGGGCAGGAGGCCTCGCAAACTAAGCGAGCCAGAAGTTACATTTAAAAACGACACGCAGGCATAAGTTGTCCTGTATCAGAACCAGTAACATCGTGTTCCAAGCTTACTACGGCTACCATCTGTCGACTATGCATTTACAACTGGCTGAACTGCGGAAGTGTAGAGCACAAACTTTAACTCATTCAGACCCAGTGTACACGCTTGTGTTCACCACGCATGCGTAGGTAATTTTTGGTCTGTACTACACACTGCTAAACTCAGTGACCAATGACCTTACCTGTGGGTAAATTTTTCACAAATCGTCTTGTAGGTCTAGGTTATCATTTGTTTATATAACTGTAGTCGAATATTTAGCCTACAGCTCATTGGCTGTGACAACGAAACAAGTGTTGTGTTGACTCAATTACTCATCATAGAATATTTTCTTTGCAACACTTGAAACCGTAAATTAATGTGGGTCTGAAAGAGTTAATTCGCCAGCCTTGTAAATAAGTGTCGGAGAGCGAATGAAGAGGGGAAGATGGAGGTAGGGCTGGAACCCAGGGCCACGGCGTCGTCACCCCGAGAGAGAGAGAGAGAGAGAGTCTTGAGTCTGCGGCTGGCTGTGCTAGTGCAACGACCCGGGGGCACACAGAGAGGGGAGGGCGAGTATTTATGGTGTGGTGGAGTGTCCCGCCGGCGGGACTTATCTGACGCTAAGTGGCCCACCAGGTTCCCGCCGACTGGTCCTGCGTCCAGCATCCCGCCCGTCCGTCGTCCTCGCCAACTGCTCGTCGTCGCCGAGAGAAGGACCGCGTCCACCACAAAGTTACCACTGACTCTTTATTCGAGTATTATCGTTCGCTATTGCTCCCCACTCGATGCCACGTCAGGTAAGGCGGCTTTAGACGCTTGAACAGCTTACCAGCTGTGTTAGCGTAAAGAGCGAATTGAACTTTGTATTTTATACTGCAACTTTATGGGAACAAACGTTAAAATGATGGTATAGCTTTACAATTACCATCGACCTCGAACCACTTGAAATGGGTTCCGGTGATGATTTATGTTGACATCCACGTCCACATTTTTCCTGGTGGAATATCCTGTGATAGCGTAATAATTTCACATAAAACAGCATGGCAATACTCACACATTTTTCGTTTTTTTAATATATAATTTTAATGCCCGTTTTGCATTAAAAACCTGTCTTCCAACAGTGACGCTGACACCTATTAACTTATAGTTCCAAAAGCAGTAGCAGTGTAATTAATAGGCCACGGCTTTGAACGGGCCAGTTAACTGCACTTTCAACAAGATGGCCGAACACCATACGGGCAACGATTTGTTAGTAATGATTCAGTTTTGAGATCTCGAGTTCACTCATTAGTTTGGTAAGCCAAAAGCATAAAGATTAAAATTTTGTATTTCAAAAGATATCGTTTGGCCGAATTAAACCGCACAACTATAATATACGTTAGTTAGCATAATGATCTCGTAAACAGCTAGCCACATGCATGACTAATATTATAGGTGCGTGATAAACTGGCCACACGCTTCAACGCAGTGGGCCATTAACAAAACATTAGTAAAGCAGGTGAGTTCTGAGTGGGCAAGGAAAATGTAAACATGACGCAAGCAAAGTGCAACAGCTAATGCAAATTCCAAATCTTCGTAGACACATATAGACGTTCCGCATCAAGCTCGTTGTAAGCGGTGATTCTAGTGCATAATTTCATTTAGTGTCGAACGTGTCTACAGTTACACTTCATTTCCATGAAAAAACGAAACAAATTATCTTGCTTTATGAGCAGCAAGAATCAAGGTCATATTATAAACTGTTGCCACAGCGTGCGAAGTATGTTATTGTCAAAAATGTCTTGGTAAATCTGAGTGAGTGAGTAAAGAGATTTGCGCGGCTCGAGGTCTTCAAAGCCGATGAGGGTGAAGCGAGGTGAGTATGGAGAAGTGCCAGGATGAAAATGCGGGGGAAACGGGAGATCCCCGAGAAAACCCCCCGACCAGCGGCATCGTCTAGAATAATTCCCATCAGTTTATGGATTAAAATTGGTGGCCTAAGTCCAAACCAAGATAAACAATTCCAGACCATAATAGTATCACCATCAACTTTCGCTGCGGACACAACACACTCGGATAATACAGTTCGCCTGTCATCCGCCATTTTTACCAGTCTATCCGACCACCAGATCGCTTACTGTGACTCATCACTCCATAAAGCCCCAGTCACACTGTGAAATTTTTTCCACCAAACTGCTTCCAATAAGTTTGGTCAAATAAAGTTGGACAGTTATGACGTCTTCGAAACGTCCTAAACACCGCCATATTTGTCTGAGGAAGTTGTATAGCTTCAGTTTCCATCAAACATTTGGAGATTGAACAGGTTCTAATTTTTTTTTTTTTAATGTTTGACGGTCTCAGCCAATCAGAATCATGAACGACAAAATTTGACGTCAAGAAACTTTATAATAACGAACAATTGCTGGAACCGAAGTAGGTTACGAAGGAAATTAATTTATGTAGAAGCTGTCTGGGCATGAGTGCTATTTTATTGTGAATATTGCACATAATATTACGAACTCTGAGGCATTGAATTTCATATTGCAGGAAACATCTCTGATAAATAAAATTTGAATTTACTAAAGAAGCCAAATTAAATTACAACATTCTTTACATTTCTTCCTGTAATGGACTGCATTGAAAAACGAAAGCAATATCTCACAATGAAAATCATTTTCAAATAATAATTCAGATTATACTATCCCAGTATAAATAATTGACAGTATGACACGTTTTCAAACACATTCAAGATTATTTGATAAAATTTGTTGGAAGGAAAAATTTGATGGCCATATTTTGTCTTCAAATTTTATTGTCAAGCATAGTTAAAACGCGAAAATTTGACAGTGTGAAAGGGACTTTAGACCTTCCACTGCTTTATAGTCCAGTGAAAGTGTTGTTTACAACACCCCGCACGACATCGGGCACTGGTGCTTGTGACCACGGAGTTAAGAGTATACAGGAGATGGCATGTTGTGACATAGGTGAATCCGCTGGAGATAGGTGGTTTTACTATGGACTCTAGCCGCCATCTTGACAGTAACCCAGAATATTGTGTTTACTTTAGCATGACGTTCAGAGAAAGGTTACATTCGCAGTATTTCATGTGGAACAAAGGAGACAATGAATATATATATATATATATATATATATATATATATATATATATATATATATATATATATATATATATATATATATATATTACAATTCACGTGTGGAGTTTTACTAGTTTATAATTGGCTTGTGTTAGTTGTGCAATCAAATAATTTCCTCATCAAACTTCCGATCGTGTGTTGTGTGTACTGCGGACCAATATTGGGTTATGTGCGACAACAAGCACGTGTTTTAGATACAGTGCTCATAAATCAGGATTTGTGGAAAACTATTTTTTGAATAAATGATTAAATAAAGTATAACAAGCGTTCTACCGTTGTCGTGTAATGTACGCAGGTTGCGTATCAGTAAGGAGTGCAACAAAACGGCGACCAGCAGCCTAGCTGAATTTCTGGAAGGCAAAGTTCACATGTTCCTGAGCCACGAATAAATAATTATTTGCTGGCATATATATTTAAATTCCTAATACTGACAAGACTCGAAAGGTTTGTTTCCAATATGACTTCATCTCCTTTATACATATTTAAAGTCAATATAATATATGTTTTCTCGTAAATAAATTCAAATCCCGTTTTAGTTATTCCCTCTCTTTACATTACATTAGTTCTCTGTTATGATACGATACAATTTTATACTTATTTATCCCTTATTCTAGGGTACAATTTTGTTTCTTGCATTTACAATGATGGGCAAGGTTAAGTTACCCGTGGTACATAATTAAAACACAGAAATTAAAATTTCCACTGAATTGTTTGCACTGGACAATCAATTAGTTTAGAGATTTTTCAGAAGAAAAAAAGGGAGGAGGGACAGGAGACATTTCCGGATAATTTTATTTCCCTATATCTACAAAAATTGTGTTACATCTTTCTCCAAAAGTGCAATTTAGTACCAAGGGCTTAGTATTTCAGTAGCCACAATTTTAATTCAGCCCAACATGTTAAAACATTCCACATTGGTAGAGAAAACTTAATAGGATATTATTTCTATAAATACACTTTTAGGGATATAAAGAAACCACCCTATGGTTAGGTTGAAATATATGAAAACTTATTCGCCAGCATTTCAGGTTACTTTGGATAGTTTAATTAGATTAGGATACATTGTTGAACTACAATGGGTGAAGACGCATGCACCTCAATGATATCGATAACAAGCGCACATGTACTAAACACTGCCAAAGTGGTCCACAGACACACTTGTGACAAAATTCATTTGTTGTTAGCTACCAACTTGAGCAATTATTATTTTTAGTGTCAAATTCTCCTCTGAATACATTAAAAATTATTCAGTTAAAATATCTCAGAACCACGCTGCAGAAACTTGACAAACAAACATTCCTCTAAGAAAAAGCATTATCGCTGAAGAAATGAGGTTCCTCTCCTCCCTTCCCATGCTGCGGTGAGCATAGTGGTAGGATGCTTGCGTTCCACCAATGTGATCCATCTTGGTTTCCCTGTGAGGTTACTCACAGATTTTCACATGTAGGAATTGTGCTGATTGATGCTGTTGGCTGGCATATTTTCTCAAGGTTTTCCCACTCGTGCATTTTAGTGCTGCTCCATATCTGCCATATTTGATCCTCATTGGCTCTCAATGCCTTGGTTGTTACAAACCACCAAACCTCTCTCAACACCTCCCGTCTTAAGATGATGGAGGCCATAGTGGTTTGGCGGCTAGAATATTCGAAGCACACTTTTTTTGCATCCCATATACATCCAATACCCTTTGGAAAGGACTTGTCAATAATTTTTTTTTAAATTTCTGTTATGCAATATGGATATTTGCACACAGTTACATTAACATACAAATATATATAACATATAAATAATATAATTTACACACTTGTTAATTCTAGCAGCTCCACAAACATGTTGAGACTAAATTTGGTTGCAGTACATGTTGTTACAATTCATGTACAGATATATATATTAATGTATAAATATGTAAAGTCTACATTAGATTGAAACACAAGGTATTACATGAAGTCTCCTTATATCAGTCTTGTTCTGCATTATAGAAATTCATCTTTATGTAAGTATTCTTCTACGGAATAGAAGGCCTTATTTAAAAAGTATAATTTAACATCTCTTTTTAATTTCTGTAAACTATTAATTTACTTCAAATGACTGGTTAGGTTATTTATTAGTTTTGCCCCAGCATAGTAGGATTTGATGTACATTTTGTGGTTCTGTAGGAGAATAGGTGAAGATGATTAACTTGTCTGATGTAGTAATGGTGTAAATCACTATTTTTAACTTTTTACATGTTTTCCATGTAAAAAAAGAATACTACAGGAAGCGTGCTGGGTCCTTTGTTATTTACCATAATGGTAAATGGTATGGGTTTGGGGATTAGGGGAAAACAAATAGTTTGCAGACGATTGTGTTGCGTATGCTGAGGTGAGAGAAAAAAAAGGGGGGGGGGGGAATTTGCACGCGGACATTGATAAGATATGGTGTGGACCAGAAAAAATAAAATGAAGATAAATGTAAGAAAAACTAAGGTAGCGAGGTTCACAAAGAAGAAGATTATAAGCAGAACATGTACAGATGGGAGGGACAGGATATAGAAGAAGCAGCAGAATATAAGTATCTAGGGACTGTACTGCAGGGAGACCTCAGGTGGAAAAAACAGGTAGAGAGGGTGGTTGCAAAAGGAAGAAGGGCTCTGGGTATGCTGGGAAGGGTGCTGAATGGAGTCAGCTGTGAGGTGAAGGAGAAGGCGTATGGCACAATGGTACGGCCAATGTTAAAATATGCTGCAGCAGTATGGGACCCGTATGAGGCGGTGGTGGTGCGAGAACTGGAAAAGGTGCAGAGAAGGGCAGCAAGATGGGTGAAGCGTAGGTGGAGAATTTACGGGCAGGATGATGAGGAAGAAGGTAACTATAGGCCATCAGTGATGATGAAAGAAATGGGGTGGAGCTCATTGAAGGACAGGAGGAAAGTTGAACGGCTAGTCATGATGTACAGGATGGTGAATGAAGAGGGAGGATGGGGAATGAAGAGGGAGGATGGGGAGGGCTACACTGCAAGCTTTTAGAGGAAGAGGAAACAAGAGTGAGAAGCTTCAGAGGGTGTGGAGAAGAACGGAGCGGGGTAGGCAGTCCATGCTTGTGAGGTCTGTGAGGGAGTGGAATGTGTTGAGGGAGGAATTGGTATCTGTGAGAGGGATTGGTAAGTTCAGGAAGGGAGTGGAAAAGGAATTGGTTGGGTGAAGGAGAGGTGAGAGAGCTCGCCACCGGGAGGTAGCCTAATTGCGAGTGTATGTATGTATTGTATTATACATGCATGGGAGAGTGAGAATTTTGTTATTTATAAATAGCGGCCTATAATAGCTTCATTTTCCTTATTACTTATTAATCTCGGTATTTTCTTCTGTAATTTAAAAGCCTTTTTCCATTTACACCAAAATATGATTCCATCATTTTTTATGGACTGAATAGTTGAGAAATAGTATGCAAGTATTGTATTATTATTACAAATAATTTGTAAGGTATTTACCGCAAAACACATTGAACTCAATTTTTTACAGACACTATCAACATGCTCATTCCATTTTAAATTACTGTCTACAATGAGCCCTAGAAATTTAGTAGCCTACTATTTACTGTCTGTAACCCGTCCTTTTTTTATTGTTATGCATCTTTCATCCTGCATTGTATGTTTATTTATTTGCATGAAATCCATGAGTACATATTTTATTACATTTAATATTAATTTATTATACTGGAACCAACTGTTCATCTTAGTCAATGCTTGTTGTATATTTTTTTCAAGAACAGAGTTATTTAAAAGGACGTAAGAAGGACAATAGGACTATAGTTATCCATCAATGCCTTGTCACTTTTTTTATGTATGGGTACTACTTTTGCATATTTGAGCCTATCAGGAAAAATTCCCTGGGCAAGACAGTCACTGAAAATGTAAATCAAAGGCAGTTTTATTAAATAAGAACACTTTTTAGCAGTCATGGGTACCTCATCTAACTACTTTAACTTTAACTTTTGAAATTTTTAATTACAATTATGATATCTTATTCAGAGATAGGTGTGAAAAACAGCATGTTAGCATTCCAAGTGTTAAGTCTTTGTGGTATGTGTGCAGGACTAATATTTGCAGTTCTGTGTTCATTTTGCAATTTTAGTGGGATGTTTGTGAAATAGTCATTAAAACTATTAGATATTTCCCTGCTATTTTCGATTTTAATACCATCAACTTTCAAGGAAAGTTTAAAATGTCCTTGTCTAGGTTTCAATTCATTATTAATAATGTTCCACATTGCTTTTGTTTTATTTGAGGAGGAGGCTCATTTTTTCCCCTATTGCATTTCTGCTTTGCTACTCCGAGTAACTTGTTACATAATTTTTCGTATTGCTTACAGTATAATTTTTGTTTTTCCCCGGGGTTCTTAGAATTTTACGCATTGTTTCCAACCTCTGGCGTGAGACCGTCAGACCTTTACTAATCCATTTAATTTTCAAGCTACTGCTATATTTTACAGATTTGAGTGGAAAAGCATGATTAAGGTGACAAAGAAATGTATTTTAAAAAACTGTTCCAGGTGACGTTTGGTTCAGTTAATGTATAAACGTCATCCCATTTTTTCATTTACTAGTAGGCTTTTAAAAAATTTAACATTCTCATCTAAATATCAATGATTCATCATCAATATTAAAATACGCTTATGTCCAATTAGTTGCCCTCAAAATTAGAATTTTAAAACCATTAAGAAGGGTGAAATAGAGTTTAAAGAAAATAATGTAATGTTTTTCTATTTTGCAGATGGTCTAGTTATAGGAAAAGTTTGGCTTTATCTAAGTTTTATTTTATTTTGACTACCTTTGGAAAACAATAAAATGTATAAACATGTAATTTACTGTGATGATTACAGCCTACCATTAAATACATAACCATCAAAACACACAAGCAAATTTTATTTATTTAACTTAACATCTTGTCGACAGCTGGTTCATTAGAGAATGGTAAACCAAGAACACGATGAAGGGAATACAAGGAAGGAATAGGTCAAATTGTCTTTTTTGAGTCACCCCAGAAATTACATGGAGTGAGTTCGAGAAACCATGGAAATTGCATATCATGAAGCCTACATTCAGTAGCTATTATGAGAACTGATTTGGTTGTAGGCTTATATTCTTGTATCGATAAACAGCTGATTTCTTGTTTGTCACTGCAACTCTGCTGACTTGGGGAGAAACAAATTGTAGGAGTGGAGTTTTTATAATGTGTAGTAGCCCAGTATTGGTTTACGAGATGATTTGCCATTACTAACAAATGAATTACATTAACTCCTACACTGAAAAAGCAAATCGGCATTTAGAAAATACGTATCTGCAGTTCTATAAAAGTGCCTGTATTTACCACTATCGAGTCCGCAACTTACAGGTTAGACCTTAAATTCACGACACGTTAGTAATCGCAACCGCACTTGCAAAAATTAAACACACTGCAATTGTTAATTTACAAACTTACGCACATAACATATCCCTATACACACAATAATTGTGTGATATCTTTCACGAATGTATCCACGGTATATATGAATACACTATAAACACTGGGCTCGCATGGCCCTACTCGTACGCATTTTCATACATTAATATTAGTTTTCGTTGGTTGCCGAATAAATCAAAAATAGATTACAATTATAAGACGTGTTTACATGCCAAATTCACATTTCACAAATGCAAGAATAACACAAATATAGAGAAAATTCGGAACAACTAGTGAGTTCATATAGCACTCGCAAGGCTGTTCCATTTCAATGCAAACAAAACTTCTATCTCTCCCGCATGGCTGCTTCACTTGTAACGCACTCGCAGACGACTTCAAGAGCGTACTATTTTCTATTTCAGTACGGTTAAAGTTTTATCATAACTTTTAAAAGCTCCTGTAGCCGCCAGAGAATTATTTCCTGGAATATTTTCAAGGCAAATATATAGGGAATGGGAAGCAAATCAACCAAAACACCGTATACAACACTTCATTTAAATGAAAGTAATTCATAACTTTATATATTTAACGGCCAAATTTATATCTGGTTATCTGAGACAAACACACTCACGCTTTGTGTATATTATCGTTTAGGTCAAAAATGGTTTTATGTCAATTTATGTCGATTTTAAAACTCATCGAAATACACGTGCAAGATAGGCAGATACAATGTTTTGGTCTACTGTTGGTCACGTGGCCTTTTTTACCGGAAAACAACCATCTAACTCTACGCAATAAACTGGCTTCACTTGTTAACACTGCACGGTATAAAACATAGCCACCTCCTGTTTGTGATCATAGGCTAAAGCTGAGGTATACCGATCTCGCTGGCTACCAATCTCCGTGTCCCAACATTAGAACTGCTTTTCTGCCAATATGGCTAACAAAAATGGCGTGGATTGGGTTTAAGGTTAGAACACTGTTTAGTAAACAAGTGCTTTTGAGATGTTCTTATACTTCCTGTAATCAATTTGTAATGCTTTTTGATTAAATTCAAACTGGTAAAAGTATTTTATTAATATAATAGTGCTTGTCATTTAAAAATTAAGATATAAACAAACACTTTATCACTGTTGACTATGTGACTTTGACAGTTGTATATGATTGGGATGGTCAATGTTGGGTACATGAGCAAAAGACGAATAAGCGGTCTACCTCACCTTTAGTCTATGGTTGTGACCAGTGCCTTCCTGATAGCGGCCTGGCCCGCCTTCTGACAGAGTCCTACACTGTAAAAAAATTTCTGGTAAACTTCCTAAATTGTAATGTAAGTTTTTAACTTATAAAGTGTATGGTAACAGTATCTACTACGTATCAGGCTGAAAATATGGGAATGTTTATCATCACTACTATACAAAGTTTGGAACTTTGCTACGAATTCGACTCTTTCCTGAGAAACTGTAGGAACGTTACCCTGCATGTATAGGAAAACATTTTACCAATCGCGCTTTGTCAATGTACGTATACACTCTCTGCTCGCCGCTCCACTATAAACGCACCCTTAAGAGTGTATATTACTTGCTTCTGTACGTAAGCTGCCACGTAAAGTCCTCCGCATTCGTCGACACGGCTGTCTGACGATTGGTTAGCACAGCACTCTTCAGAT
Source organism: Dryococelus australis (assembly GCA_029891345.1). Taxonomy (NCBI): domain Eukaryota; kingdom Metazoa; phylum Arthropoda; class Insecta; order Phasmatodea; family Phasmatidae; genus Dryococelus; species Dryococelus australis. The sequence goes on from CM056994.1 coordinate 282,854,012, forward strand.
ATGCCATGCATCTCAAGCGTTTTATAAATCTGTTAACGTAAAATTGTATTATTTTTTGTTACATTAAAATTTTACCTCTATTTTATTTATAAATTATAAATATAACTTACAAAAATATAAATAAAAACAGCGAGGAAACATCTGTGTTGGTAACGCCTAGTAAAAAATAGTGTTTGCGCAAAATATTAATACGACTCAGTTTGCAAGAATTCCGTGCATTGACCTTTTCTGGAAGCATAACTTTAGCAGGGCTTCAGAAAAGTGTGAAGTAACCATGAGTGGATTACAGCCGGGTTTTCTCGGGGATCTCTAGCACCCCCCCCTGCATTCCGGCGCTGCTCCATACCCACCTTGCTTCACCCACATCGGCTCTCAAGACCTTGGTGTTAAGAGCCGCCTAACCCCTTCCATTCTCTCAACATTGACTCTTTATGCCTTATGCATTGTTTACTAAAGGCTGTTCACGATAAAGTGAGCACTTTTGAAATCAACCTTCGAAAAAAGTCACTGCTCCCACATGCATATATTTTAACGGGCGCACTGCGTGTCATGCGCCCAGAAAAGTAGGTAACGTTGGAGGGAAAATAGTTTCATATCTCAACGTCGCATAAAAATGCCAGGCAACCATTTATAATAACTTAAATTATTTCTTTCGCTTTCTGTTTTTTTCTATGCAGCGAAGTGTAAAAATGAGCAGATGTGTAAAATATTTATTTTTCTAATAACTTCACCGTTTGACTCGACCGACGCATGAATAAAGTGATGAGACCCGTGGCAGTGTTGATTTTTACATAAAACGGAAGAATACACAATAGACATACAAGTAGATCTTAATCAGGGCTATCGAAAGTGCTCATTTTACCGTGAACAGCCTGTATGCAATACCAAGCAAGTTCACCGAGTTTAAAGGTATTTCCGGGGAATTCTGGTTACATATTGTCCGTCTTTATACCATTTACTTAAGAAGTAAAAGTGCAACTTACCTCTCGTGATGCTTAAAGAAACGCGAAAATCGCTGGCGGTTTTTTTATTTCTCTTGCGAGCTAAAGCACTGGATGTCGATCGTCTTCTCTTTCCTTAATCACACGTCATAATCTCAAGTCAAGTGCGCTGACCTTTCGACCAAATGGGCTTTGCGTGTCATGTCCCGGACACAGCGATGAGTAGTGCCCGCCGCCAACAGTAGGAGGAGTTAATTAAAATAATTGCTTCGAGGTTAAGTGAACACCTGGAAATCCTGATTAAATTCTTCTTTCTGTCTTTCGCTTATCCTTCCGCCAAACACGAATGGAAAACCAGGAAGAACTCAATTACTCCTCCCAGCAGGAAGTTGCATTTTGAAGTGCCGACGCCAATAAGCAATGTATTTGTTATAAAAATTGTTATTTCACATTTCATAGGAAAAATACTGTTTCCAGGGGAGGGCAAGTGTCCACCCTTGCCCCCTCCTGCTGACAACCATGAATACTACTGCGATCGTCTGTACTATTTTCGCTGTTTCATTAAAGGCCGTTCACGGTAAAGTGAGCACTTTTGAAATGAAACTATGAAAAAAGTTACTGCCCCTACCTGCATACATTCTAACGGACACACCGACCACATGCGCCCTGTAAAGTTGGTAACGACGGAGAGAAAGTAGTTCCACGTCTTAACGTTGGATTAAAAGTGCTAGGAAAACATTTGGGAATAATCAAATTATTTGTTTTACTGTCTTTATTTTTGATGTATTTAAGAGTAGGAGTTAGCAAAATAGGAAAGTATTTAGTTTTTTTTTAAAATTATTTTAAAGTTTTGCTTGACCGACGTATTAAAAAAATTAATAAGGCTCATGTGAATGTTAATTTTACATGTGACGCAAGTATACGAAATGTACTACACATACAAATTGATCTTACGCAAGGCTTTCAAAAGTGCTCAGTTTACCGTGAACAGCCTTTATCAATCTTTGTGAGTATCTGTGATTTTTTTGTTTCGGCAAAGTTTATCGCCTGTGCTGTTTTCGTAGTACTGTTCATATCCATTATGTATCTTTGTTGTTCAAGTCCGAGTCGTCGTGTCCACTTGTTGCGGTTTTTCTTGTTGCTTTCTGACTTAATTCCTTGTTCGGAATCCCCTGTTATTCTTGTATCTACTGACAACAGCCCAACTTTGCCTCTGTTCTGTGCCTCTGTGTTATTTTCTTTAAGCACTACACTTAGGGTAGTGAATCTTCGCGAAAAGAAAAAACTGTAGCGTCGTTTACCTATATTGATTAGTTGAATTACTTTTTTACACGTATTAACTGTCTGCACACGAATCACGTAGAAGCCATGCCGATGTTGCCAAAATTTGGGAGGGTACGGTCAAATATGAAAACGCAATCGTCAGCAGACAGCAACCAATGACAATAGACAAACTGCTATAAGCTGTTCATGGCAAAATGAGCTCTTTTGAAAGTTCTGCTTAAAATATACTTATATACACGTTGTGTGTTCTTCCGCCTTATGAAAAATTAACATTACCATGGGCCTCTTTTCGTGCGTCGGTCAAGTGAAACTGTGAAATTGTTAGAAAAGTAAATATTCTACAAACCTGTATATTTTTACATTTCGATGCATTAAAAAACAGACAGCGAGAAAACTAGTTTAAGTTACATAACACGTTTTGTTCGACATTTATACATGGAACTACTTTTCCCTCCAACGTTACCAACTTTACTGGACACATGTCACTCATTGCGGCCGTTAAAATATATGCATGCAGGGGCGGTGCTTTTTTTCTAAGGTTGATTTCAAAAGTGCTCGCTTTATCGTGAACAGCATTTAATTGGATGCTTGTTGTGTTGAAGTCTACCGTGTACTCGTCCCCCCCCCCCCCCGAACATTCACTACCGCTATACTGCTTTTCTACGAGAACCGCTGAAGTGGGGCATGTCCACGATATGTTTCGTTTGATATGAAACTCCTTATTTTCGCGTCGCGGTGTAAGCGTTCTCAAAGAGCCTTTATTTAATGGGATGCGAACGTGCAGTCAGGAGGCGGTGGATGGCCGTCTCTCACGGCAGGAATGGCTGCCTGGCGAGCGAGCTGCCTGGCGAATATCCAGCGGCTCTGCCAACTCGCGGCTCTTCAGTAGAGGGCCGCAGAAATTCCACACACTTCGCCGACGAACAAAAGAGTCTTTTGATGTCGAGGGAAGAAGTTTAACTGCGTGCGCCTCGCCGAGCGCAACCGTCTGTCTGCGTCGTCGGAGCTGGAGGGAATGCTTTACCTCGCCCGCTGCCGCTGCTAAGACGAGGAAATTACAGGCTGTTTGCGGTCAACTGAGCACTTTTGAGGCCCTCTTTCAACCATATTTTATCCAATAACTAATTTTTAAAATAAATACTGCCACGTAAGTGAACTGAAGAGATTTGGGCAGCTCCTAACAGCGAGGTATTGAGAACCGACGAGGGTGATTGAAGTGGATATGGAGCGGCACCGGAATGAAGGAGCGGGGCAAAAATGAGATCCCCGAGAAGACACGCCGACCAACGGCATCGTTCGGCACGATTCCCACTTGCGAAAGTCCGGTGACCCGACCGGGGATAGAGCCCGGTTCGCCTTGGCGGAAGGCAAGCGTGCTAATCGCTCCGCCATCGTGGCCCCTGCCACGTAGTGATGAACACAGTGTGTGTATTCCATCGCTCTCGGAAATTAACGTTTGACGGATATAATTATATATATTTAGAGGTTGTTCACGATAAAGTGAGCACTTTAGAAATTAAACTTAGAAAAAAGTCACTGTCACTGCATGCATATATTTTAGTTGGGCGCAGTAAGTGACATTCGCCCAGTAAAGTTGGTAACGATGGATGGAAAGTAGTTCCACATCTCAAGGTCGAATAAAAATTGTTGGGTACTCATTTGAGATTACTTACAATTATTTCTTTCGCTTTCTGCTTTTTTTTTTATTATAATTCATCGAAGATTATAAAAGTTCAGATTTGTAAAGCATTTACTTTCTCAATAATTTCACAGTTCCATTTGACCGACAGATTAATAAAGTGATGAGGCCCATAGCGATGTTAATTTTACATAAGGCGGAGGAATACAGAACGTGTATAGATACAAGTCGATTTAAAGCAGGACTTTCAAAAGTGTTCATTTTACCGCGAACAGACTATTTTGACTATTAATCCAAACGGGCGGTCTTTCAAAAGTGATCACTTTACCGTGAATAGCCTATGCCACAGAGTACTTGCGATTACAGAGGCGAAACAACCGCTTATCTCGTGATCTTCAGCCGCACACGCTGGCCAGCACAATGGCGTCCGTCGCCAGCAGTATGTAGGAACACAATTCGCCAATCAGCGTCTGGTAACTTATTTGCGAGCCGACAGACAGCCCAACCAATAGCGAACCGTACGCAGCCCATAGTAGCCAATCAGACAAAATGCCCGTTCCCAGTCTCGCCCACATCACAAGAATAGTCACGAAATTTCGTCTCTGTGAAGTTATCTACTCTGTAACTTCACCGCGCTGTCGGGCCGCGGCAGTTGTCTGCACTAATGTCGGGGCCACGGTGGTGTAGGGGTTAGACTACTCGCTTACCACCAAGGCGAAGCGGGTTCGATTACCGGCGGGGTCGCCCCCGGATCTTCGCATGTGGGAATCGTGCCGGACGATGCAGCTGGTCGGCGGGTTTTCTCGGGGATCTTCCGTTTATCCCCCGACCTTGCATTCCGGCACTACTCCATACTCAGCTCACTTCACCCTCATCGGCTCTCAAGAACTCGATGTTAAGAGACTCCCAAATCTCTTCGCTTTACTTCCGCTAATATCGCTCATTTCTGCCACGAGATCGCAATGCAGTTTGAAGTTACCCATCCCATGTGTTGTCAAGACATATTTCAACCGCTTTAAAGGCAGTTTATTAAATGTCGCGTGAGCCTGTGAGGCATGTGGGTTGTATCTCGTCAGACACGTAGTGTCGGATCCAATGTTTGCTATTTATTTTCGTGTATTTTATCCTTGCCTTTTAAGGCATCCGCCTGGGCTACCTGGTGTGCATACAGGGAGCAGTGTGTTTGTATCGCGCGTTTTGAAAACGAACTATTTCACATGTTCACAATTTGTTTGCACCCGAGAAGAAATAACTCTTCTGATTATGCGGAATAATACTTCACATTCATTGCACACATTATTTTGAAGCTCTTCGACATAGTCACAATCGACTTTTTCAGACTGTTGCAGTTTAAAATATGCTATACCCATACCTGTGAAATTAAAATAGGGCCCTTTATTGAAATGTCTACAAACTTTCCCCCTCCCCCGTAAAATTACATGTTCAAGGCTGTAAGACCCAAAGAAAATTCCCCACAACAGCACGTAAATTCGCAGTTTCGTGCGTAGCGGCAACTGAGCACTTTATGCGCGTGCCAGAGTCGTCCTTATCGCTTCCTCGCTTTTGTACCTCAAAACCGGGAAATATATAGACGGGCATAGGTAGACGGGCATATTAATGCATATTACTCCTTAAATTCGGTATATATTAAAATAAGATATGTTTGTTACAGTGTTCGTGGAAAATATATATTGTAATAGTATTGGCAGAGACCTGCAAAATCAGCGTTATTTTTTGGCAGCAAGCTAAAATTCACCGTCCTATGCATAGTCCAGTCAAGTCCACTTTATGATTGGCTTTTATAGTAGTGAGGGCACATATTTTCTTCTGTCTTGGTTGGACGTGATTGGGCTATCCTCTAGTTAGTTGCTTGCTATTGGTCCAAATACGCCCAGGACGCGTCCGAACATAATGTAGGCCAATGACAAACGCACTACAAAAACACAAGTATTTGAAGTCTAGTCTATCTTAAAAATAATAACGCACATTTTGCAGGTCTCTAAGTATCGGATTTTCAGTATTATAAAATTATAAGCATTAATTATTGTGGCTAAGTTCTTTATGTGCGTTTCTACAATAACTATACATATGGCATAACAGTTTGAATTTCCTTTCTGATTAAGATTTCTTCAACGCTCCAGTCGTATGGAAATTAAGTATTTGTAGCATAGATTTGAAAACCATGTCTAAATTTATATTAAATGGCATTTATTTTAATTTGAGTTCCCTGTCTTCCACTGACTGGTGACGCCCTCCAAGCTCACTGTATGAATAACAGCTGATCGATTAAGTCTGCACTGTTTGGCCTGTATAGTCATAACAATGACCTTGCTATCTTGGATTTCAGAAAACAAAGTCCTACCAAACAATATCAACATTGACTTTACCCGGTCCTCACAAGCCACAAAGCAACGTAATTCTCAGTAACCGAGTTTAATTTGATTATAAGGTGTTATCAGTATTACTGGAGAGATGCAATGTAATTTCTACTGTTTTAGACGCAAAATGTAAAAGGTTAACAACTATTTTATTGTTATCTAAAGAATTGTTGTATTTAAAAAACAGCTAGTGCCATTCATAAATTTCTTCAGTTTGCAAAAGAAACCCTGGGCGAAACTGCAAGAACAAATTTCTGTCAGCGCTTAACAAGTGAAATAAAAATAAAAAAGGAGCATTGATTAGGTCATGTGAGAAGAATATAAAACTTGTTCCAATAAACCAAGCGAGGTGGCGCAGTGGTAACACACTGGACTAGCATTCGGGAGGACTCGGATTCGATTCCCGGTCCGGCCATACTGATTTCGATTTTCCATATTTTCCCGAAATCATTCCAGGCGAATGCTGGGATGGGTCCCGAACAAAGTCCATGGCCGATTCCTTCCCAACACTTCTCCAATTCCTCTTCCCTGTGCAACTTACGCCGTCTATAATGACCTCGTTGTCGACGAGACTTTAAGTCCACTTACCTACCTTGTTCCAATAAACTCGTTAATAATTGTAAATTAATCCACAGATGTCAGAGTTGGTGTCTTTAGTGACACTATACATCAGTGACAGGTTTAACTGACCAGTCTGCGCCACGGGCCGCTGAGAACTGGTTTAGATCCCGTGTTGACATTTACAGACTCGTCGTGGTCTGTGCAGAAGGAGAGTTAATTGCGGAAAGCCGGCGCGTGGTCGAGCTGGAAGTGTTGGCTGATCGCCACGTCGGCCGCGCACTGTCGCCTGCTGTGGGCAAGGCTACCCGCCCACCGGCTCTACGTCACTGTCTCGCCGTCAACCGCTTTCTTCCGCGCTCCCTGCTGGCCGCTTTTTTTCTAACCTACGCTAGTTCTAAGTGTTAGTTGTACGCCCGAGGTAGGGACGGGAACTATTGCGTCTCAGGGCTGAGCCCCTTACGCCTACAGGAGACGGAATCTATGCAAGGAGGCATGCATCGCTGGGGAGAGGGACTGAGCAGCTATGGCCACCGCTTTCGGCCATTTCCGCCTCCCTTAGTGTACCTATAGTTAAAACTATAACTAAAAAGAGGCTGGGAAAAACCAGCACAGGCACCGTAAAAAACCCCGTCGACAGAAAAGAATTCAAAATGGTTACATGCATTATTAGAAAATGCTACAGGAAACAGATGGGTATGGGCCATGTTCTTTATTAGTAGGAAGAGAAAATCTTGGAGAGAGAGGGGCGGGATCTTATTTTCCTTGGATTCGTCTGGCGCTGGACTAACCAGAGAGGAGGGCTTCCTGCGGTCCCGCCGACTACCCCTCACTTATGCCCGGTTGCACCAACATCTTCTCCGATCCGAGATCAAATTATCCTAGTTCCGAACCAGGATCCAGTTTCATCTTGGTTCCAATGTAAAAGTGTTGCACCAACGAAATTTCATGATTCTGGATCTCCGATTCAACGATCTTGGTTACAAAGTGAGAGATCGAGATTAATTACGAGACAAATTTTGCTATTGGTTCGCAATATATGACGTCATGGAAGTAAGTGTATTTTTCACTATAGATAGAACTAGATTTGCGATGTTTTATCTGTTTTTAGTGAATCATTGTTGTACGGATTTTACTGAATAATATCCAAGTGCGTATAATGTTTTAATTTCCCAAGAAAACACTCTACAGTAGTTCTATCTGTTGGCGTATTTTCAAACTACATTTTTCGACGATGTCGGCTGATTTCAGATCGAGTTTTGGAACCGCCAATTTCGGCGGTTCGAAATGAACTTCATCTCGATCTCTAGACCAGTTCTGAACTCGAATGGTGTAACAGTTTTCTGTGTCGATCTTAGACGCAATCTAGGATCGAGTTTCGAACCACGGTGGTGCAACCAGGCATTAGAATCCGTACGGACTGGAACATTTCGCGAGTTCATTTTAGGTAGAGGTATTGATTTTTCGCAAAAAAAATATATGAGTACACGGTACACTTCAATACAATATACACCCAACACAGTTTGTCTATTGCCATTGGTAGCAGTTTGCTTGAGAAGGCGTTTTCATATTTGACCGGGCCACTCAGAATTCGGCAATATCGGCACGGACCCTAAGTGATTCGTGTGTAGACAGTTAACACGTGTCAAAATGTGATTCAGCCGATCAAGATAGGTAAACGACCCTACAGTGTTTTGCAATATAACTTATCTTGAAATATTTTCACGAAATTTCACCACCCCTAATTTTAGGACAAGCCAGACACAAATACATGTATGCATGTACATTTCAGTCAAGTTTGCAATTGGATCACAGTTTATTAGACACGTCCAGGTGAACTCTGGACCACTAAGAGACCTGTACGAAAACAAACATCAAATTCCGTGCCAGCTGGTCTGAGGTAAAGTTGGCTAAAGGCAGTTCACGGTAGAATGAGCACTTGTGAAAGCCCTGCTCAAGATCTACTTGTTTGCACATTGTGTCTTTTTTCGCCCTATGTAAAATTAACATTGCCACCTGCCTCAGCACTCTATTCATGCCTCAGTAAAGTTAAACTGTACAATTATTAGTAAAGTAAATATTTAAAAAATCTGCTAATTTTTACCCTTCTATGCATTAAAAAAGCAGAAAGGGAAAGAAATAATTTAAATTACTACAAATGGTTACTTAACACATTGTATTCGACGTTCAGATACGGAACTACTTTCCATTCTTCATTAGCAACTTTACTGGGCGCATGTCACTCAGTGCGCCCTTTAAAATATATGCAAGCAGGGATAGTGACTTTTTTCTAAGGTTGATTTCAAAAGTGCTCACTTTATAGGGAACAGCCTTTACACAATGGGATAGCAACAAATGAACAGAAAGCTGAGGTTCGAAAATACATAGGATAGTGGAGTCTAAGCATACGTGTGGTTTAAAACACGAAATTCTCCTGTCCCTACTAATCCGACAATATTTCGCGATATCCGTCCGCCGACAATGATGGCGCGTGATTGGAGGGGCGGACCGAACTGGAGAGGTAGGGCCACCCCGTTGGATACCGCGGTGGATCCAGATTTCAGTTATTTTTGGGTAGGAGGAGAGACTGCCATGAGGTCTGTGTGTGTGGACCTCGGTGAGATTTCGAACCTCCAACCCTAGTGTGTTTACCCCTGGTCCATAACCGCATTTCCTTAGAGAAAGCATCCAACATGCCACGCATCATCACCTTTCCTTAGCGATAACGTCCAACATGCCACGAAGACGTCACAGAAGAAGACAATGGCTAAAGAATACTTTTTGGAATATAAGTGGAATGGATACCGGAGTCAGTAAAACTTATGACACGTTTATGAAAAAAGTTCCTCAGCGTCAGGAAAGATGTGCGTTTATGTAATTTCTTCTTTCGGTTTGATTTGCAGTGTATATGACAAATAATTCTAGTAGTAGATTACTGATGTTTTGTTTTCGTAGAGCCTATATCTACCGAATCCCTTCCCTTGCATATATTTATCAAACTGCTATCCGTAATATAATCTCTTGGAACAATTTTCATGTTCGTGAATGTGTTCTTAATCAAACTGCTGTTGTAATAATTGCCCAGGCCCCTATGTGTACTCGCAAGAATGTTAAATTTGAGCTAAGGGATAAATATGGTTGTTTCGGAAATGGCTAGATACGACTGGTGATGTGCGTATTCCTGGTCATGTAATACAACTCATGTATGCCTCTTAGATTTTAATAAACTTTGGCTGCCTGAAATCGGTTTAGATAGCACGAGCTATTCTAGCAAATGGAGTGCAAGGGATGGCGTGTTGTAAAAACTGTAAAAAATAATTGGAAAACTACCTGACAAGTGTAAGGTAATATTCGCAAACTTGTGGGGGAAACATAGTTTTCCTTACATGTAAGATAGCATTACCGCACTCTGGAATAAAATTCACGTACATGGTAGTGGAAAATCCCATACATGGATGGGAAAATTACCTTACGACACGTGCATCTCTTCAGAATTCTCAACAACTAAGTGGGGGGGGGGGGCGGAAGAAACAATCCTTCACACTAATATTCACAGATTCTGCCAAGCTGTCGCCGTGGTGTAATGAGCCCTGTCCTCATACCTCAGGGTTAGGGTGGCCGACTTGTAGTCTGAGGGTCGTGGGTTCGGTGTAGTCGGAGGGTTGTGGGTTCGCGCCCCGGTGCCTTCGATGTGGCAGATTCCCAGTTCGCTTGTTGCACAGGGAATTTATCAACAAGTCAGTATAACTTGAGCTCGTCAACTACAACAACGACAAAAAAATGGATAGCGCATCGGCCTATCGTGATAGAGGACCATGGTTCGCGCCCACCCACCAGCACGTGTCGAAGGTTTTAATGTTGAGATTTTGGTTACTATTCGTCAACGGAAATAAGCAATAAAATAATTTACAGTTGCTAATACTCTGGGATATTATTTAATACAATTATATTAAACAATGTAACTAATTATCCCTTACTTGTACGGCACCCCCCCCCCCTCTTTTGGCATGTACTTTTTCCGTACGATTAGGGTATAGTAAATTGCCTATTATGTAAATTTACTCTACATTCAAGAGGCAATTTTACCTTATATGTAGAGGTAAATTAGCTTCCCTTACATGTAAGGGAATTTTACGTGCATTTGTCTTAAAGGTGAATGGAGACTCGCGTTGGAAAGGCCGCTATGAGTGAAGTCGGTCGGCTTCGAACACATGCGTTTCCGAACGCGAATAACATGTGTTACAATACCAAACATGTTCGAAGATGAATGTAGCGTCTGTCACTGCTACTGATACTTGGAAGCATGTTACAATTGGAAGTGTCGTGCATATCTAAGTAGCAGTGGCGTGTAGTGAGTTTTTTTTTACAAGGTACGCAATTTAATAGTCCCACATATTTGAGTTTTTTAGATAGCATTTAGTTAAATGTCATTAAAATATGATACATTACACATTTTATAATACAATAAATACTTTATATAAGCTGGGCTGTGGTTCTATTTTCAATTCTTACTAACAAACGGAACTTCCAATTTTACTTACCCTCCACATGTATTTACCGTTTTATAATACCTGACTTTAGTTATAAAAAGGGAAACGAAATTAATGCAATAATAATTAAAATGAATATTATTTAGAGAGCATATTACAATTATAAGAAAACTCCCGTTTTCTCGAACACTTTCATTCACTTCCCAACGAACAATGTAGGACTGGAGGATGCAAAGAGAACGCCTGCGTAACCTTCCCGTGTTGTTGCTTGCGATTTCGATTCATCGCTAGTCGCTCCTGTTTCTGGAAATAAATACTAGATAGCAGCACTATGCGTTTCTCGCAGAGAGTTTGGGTTTCTCGAATTGAAAACAGGAAACTTATAATTTAAGGTGCGAGGCGAAAACTATAAAGGATAAACATTTCCAATATGTACAGGGTAAGCATTGCTTACCTTACGTCTCTGGAATAAACGCCACGCTAAGTAGCAATGTTGTATGAAATACGATATCGTAAGTTTCACTGAAAATAGCCATAGAGTAACTTACTTAGAAATTTTGCCACACTTAAGCCTTGGTGGGATAAGAAGATGAATTGCCGGAGTAGAATACACCAAAGATAAATAAAACACGTGTGATGGCAGCTTTTCCAAAATAGCTTGTGCACCATACACATTCAAATCATGCACATGGCACACAACATCACGTTTACGAATGTATTCATTGGAAAGAATCACAACAGCTACAATCAACCCGAGCATTCAGCAGGTGGAAATATAGCAGAACATAGTACGTTACATCAAAAGATACACTGCGAAAAATACTACAGTTTACTTTTTTACTGATTGGTAAGTACAGTTCTCATTTTTCTCAGATCCTAGTCCTGTCAGCCACTTGCATCCTCACAGTTCCTCAGACGCTTGTCACAGCCTCTTCTCTACCTACCAGTCTCAAAAATCCTATATCATGGAGGGTTATGTTCCTGCCATGGGCATTCCTCAAACTCCACTTTTTACCATTTTATATCCTGGAACAACCATGCATCGTCATCGTCTTTCTAAATGTAACTAAGATTACCTTTTTAAATTTTTTTGACTACTCTGTATTTTGAAACCTTCTTGTGATGTCCCCCCCTACTGTTCATTCTTTTTTAATTTTCTACAAACACTAGCAGGTTACGTTAGATGTCATTAAAATACCTTCACCCACTCGCTTCCTATACTTCATTTCAGTGACATACAGTATTAATTTGAAGTGCGACTTAAAAAAAACACTGTAGGCCTGAAATTATTAAATAATTTTCGCAGTAAAAATTTTGTATCTGAAGTCGTGGGGCCACGGTGGCTGAGCGGTTAGCACGCTCGCATCACACCAAGTCGAAAAGGGTTCAATATCCAGCCGGGTCACCGAATTTTCGCAAGTAGGAATCGTGCCGGACGATGCCGTTGGTCGACGGGTTTTCTCGGGGATCTCCCGTTCCCCCTGCCTCTTCATTCCGGCGCCGCTCCATATTCACTTCAATCACCTGCATCGACTCTCAAGACCTCGCTGTTAAGAGCCGCCCAAATCTCTTCACTTATTCATTCTGGAGTCGCATTGCTTGCGTTCAACAATTCTGTGCCTGACTAAAACTGGTTTCCGGCCCTGTAAAGCCGTCTCAGTTTGCAGGGTGACTATTGTGTTCAGAGAATTTTTACACAGCAATCACATCACGAAATCACATCACGAAATCTCACCAATTCATTCTATACCTTCCCACCCAGACGTCAGGCAGCTCGCCCGTGTAAAGGTATCAGAAGGGGAGAATCGAGACACATCTTCAGCTAGTGCTGTTGCCTCATTCCTCGACAGGAACGGAAAAGACACGCCCCTTTATCCCCCCGGGAAGATCTCCAGACAACGATAGGGAGTTGCGACACGCAGGTCTGACCTGCTGTCGACTTGTCGCGTGACTCCACACCTGGACAGCCGCGCTTGGCAGATACTGAACTGCTCGAAGTGAAAGTAAGAGTAGGTATAGGCTATTCACGGTCAAGTGAGCACTTTTTAATGCCCTTACAAAAAACATTAACCACTAATAAATATATTTTATGGTAGCTTCAGACGTTAACTTTTGGGAGTAGTGGAATGTATACACTATGTTTATTGGCCATGTGGTAATGTTTACTTTAAAAAGTGGCTGAAAATAGAAACTAGCTAAAATGAAAAAAAAATAGGGCCTTAGAAAGTGCTCACTTTACTGTAGATAGACTGTAGGTAGGGCTTAAAACCTCTGTCACACTGTCAAATTTTCGCCTATTTGACAGTAAAATATGAAGACGAAATACCAACATCAAATTTTTTCATTCACCTAATTGAATCAAATTATCTTGAGTGCATTTGAAAATGTGTCACGCTGTCAAACTTCTTTACTGAACGGAACCTAGTCTAAATATTTATTTTAATGTTATTTTCAAAGTGAGATACGGCTGTTGTGTTTCCGTACAGTTCACTACAAGGAGAAATGTTACAAATGCTGTGATTTATTTTCACTGCTTTAGTAAACCTAAATTTTATTTATCAGAGATATTTAATGTGCAAAGAAATTTAATGCCTCTGACTTCTTAATGTTATTGTGAATTAATCACTTTAAATAACATTCATGCTCAAAGAACACGTTCATAACCTTTTTTCGTTACCAGCAATTGTTTTCCATTTTAAAGTTTTAGAATGTCGGAAACGGCCATTTTAGTTATACACTATTCTGATCGGCTGAGCCCATTCAACATCAAAAATATTTTAGGAATCGTCCAATCATCGAAAAGTGCCAACTTTTCCAGACAAACATGGCGACGACGATGACGTTTGGGTGACATCAGAACAATCCAATTTTATTTGGCCAACTTTATTTGAAGAAGCCTACCGGAAAAATTTAACCGTGTGACAGGGCCTTAACGTCTCGTCCACAGCGAGGTCATTACATACGGAACAAGTTACTCAGTAAAGTAGGGACGGGGAAGGCACCGGCTATGGCCTGTGGCTAGGAACCATCCCAGCAGCATTCGCCTGCAGTGAATTTAGTATGACACGAAAATCCTAAATGAAAATGGTCGGACCGGGAATCTAACCTAGATCGTCCCGAATGCGAGTCCGAAGGTATACCACTGCGCCACCTCACACAGTAAGTGAAGTCAAAGCGTCCTCACATTAGAAACTTTTGTATTTAAACTAATGTGATAAGTACACACGCGATTATGCAAGCTAACTACAGGAACACAGATATGGAAACCATAAAGTCCACGCAGCAGAGGTTTTTGTTACGCACTGAGATATGTCCACGCCAATGGCGCAATGAAAATTCTTTTAAGGGAAACGGCTATGCTAAGGGGTTCTATCTGGAACATTGATAACACCTTATGCTTATAGATTCCGCAGTTATAGGCGGCGTGTAATTGTAATATAATCATATTACAGCTAAAATTACTTTGTGAATCAAAATACATGTTCAATTTTTTCAAAATTGTTACTTACTCACGGAGGAGTCATAGTAGTCTTCCGCAGTTTCTCATATTAGTTAGGCCAGCTTGGCCCCTAAAACTGCGGTGGGTGATAGCCTTTGACAGTACTGTGAGAGACGCGAATTTGCACTATCCTTCCTGCCCATTGTCTGTAAGGTTTTCTGTTCTCTTCTCCTAGTTCACTTGTGTTTACCTTTATGGCTAAGCACTGTGTCCCTGGCGAGTAGTTGCCGCAGCTAAAGAACAGCTAATTATGGAGAAGTGATGTTTCAACGTGTTCTCGAATCCCATCGCACGCCCCCAAAAGACTGCCCGGTACCCGAAAGAACAAGGTAGGTAGGTAATCGGGCTTAACGTCTCGTCGACAGCAAGGTCATTAGAGACGGTACAAGTTGCACAGGGAAGAGGGATTGAGGAAGGAATAGGCCATGGCCTTTGTTAGGAACCCGTCCCAGCATTCGCCTGGAGTGATTTCGGGAAACAATGGAAAACTGAAATCAGGATGGCCGGGCCGGGAATCGAACCCAGATCCTCCTGAATGCGAGCCGAAAGAACAAGGCGCAAGATTATTCTCTAGGTATTTATCAACAATTTATTTGTCGGGTGTTGGCTTGAAACAACAAGGATTTTATCACGACGCTGCGTGGCTGATCAGGCACAAGGCTCATTTCCAGAGCTTCACCACAGAATAGGTAAGTATACAGAGATTAAATGGAGTGGCGGTTCATTTGATGTGCGCGTACCCACCCTCTGATTGGCCGCGCGAGGATCTTTGAATGGGCCCTATGTCTGTTTGGCTGACATGCGCTGCGAGATACTTACTATCGGCTGTGTTGCCGGCTCGGCTGGCGAGTAGGTTAACGAGCGCCGACCGGCCAACCTGCGTTGCGACACGTCACTGTCTAGTGACTCCATTTTGGTGGCGTGTGCTGCTAGTTCGCGGAATAAGCAGCTGTTTCACCTCTGTATTCTTAACTACTCTGAGGCTTCACGCTGCCGATGAGCTACTGAGTTATGTGAGCAGTACCGCCCCATCTTTTTATTTCATTTTATTTTCCGTAAGTGTTCCGTTGATACCATGCTGAGTGGTTCGACTCGGGATATGGAACTTGACAATACAGTGCATAAAAATATTCATAATAATATAGACATCTTATATGAAACATTAAACTTTACATGTAGTATAAAATGCAAACTATACACATCTTTCTATATGTTACACATTAAATAAAATGCTGGAAGGAAACATTATATCATTTACACTCGTCTCGTTCTTGAGTTTTTTAATTTGTTCTTTCCAACCACTCATTTCATGGCTCAAACCACCAACAGGTTAGACCACGATATTAATTTTTTTTACACGCTTAACAATAATAGAAAGTGTGACACGGTATTTTATTTATTTTTTAATAATAGAAGTTATGCAGTGAACGTATAACTTTGCCAACCAGATAACACGGTCGAACCCATGTTTCATGTAGCCCATTAGTAGGGGCAACTGTTTTTCGGGAAAATATTTCAGGACAAGTTGTGTTCCAAAGCACTTTAGTTCAGAACATATTTCGTGATTGGATCATTTGAACTGTTACGCATCTTCGGACGGTCAGAATCCGAACAACTTAATTCTGATTGGCTCACTCACGTAACAGACTCTTCAGACAAAGACGAGCGGCCAATAGTAAAATGAAGACTGCAAATGTGCACATAGGACATTGAAGTCTAGCCTCCGTGTAAATATTTTCGCGAAAAACAGGTGTCTCTACCCATTATAAATTAATTACTAGACACCTTAGTAATGTAGGCCCTTCGAACCAGTATCTGGTATGAGGTCGGTATAATTAAGGATCGTTTTCTGCTACTCTCGAGGAAAGTTTTCGCCGATTTGCTGCACATTTATGCAGAAATTTATTTTTATTCTTTCTTTAACATAATAAAAACTTTTTGATGTACTTTTAGGCGTTTTGACCTGATTTTCAACCGGTTGGTCCCAATTCATCCCCCAATGTACTCTAAATGGCTGGGTTAAGGAATTTATGCCAACCAAGTTCATCCATTATCATGTCCTCAAACCACTCAGTTAGAAATGCTGGGTGCACTGTCGTGGTGGAAATGGGTCAACTACAAATTGTGCCCACAATGGGAGTATCTGTGCGTAGTCGAAAATTGCCACGTACGCCTTGGCATCGATGAAACCACGCACCAGTGAACCAAACGTACGACATGAAAAACAGGACTAATCTCCTCATAACTCCGCAGTGGCAACAATGCACTAGCATACGGGAAGCTCGCAAGGTATTCGCAGCACGCACAAACGTTCGTCGGATCGCTGCAACACGTAGCGCGATTCGTCACTCCGAACTACGCTCTTCCATTGTTCTATAGTAGAGTGACGACGTGTACTGCACCACTGCAAACGACGGGCCGCATTCCACGAATGATCTTAGGCTTACGGGCTACAGCTAGTCCGAGGAATCCCAAGCGTCCAATAGCCACCAGTAGGAAGATGCCTTGGCCACTTGCAGCACCTCCAGATGGGGACCGAAAGTCTTTGGCCCACCGTTTGCAATGAAGCCATACGTTCTGACATATCCACGCAATAGTCTTCGACAGTTCGACTTACAGAGCCTGAGTTGGCGTGGTGTAACTCCCTCACTTAACAATTTCACTGCTGCATCACTTACAGTTGCGTTGGGTATCTGAAACATGCCTGAAATCTCCGGGATAGAATGCGAAACCCCGCAGGCACCAATCCAAGACCCTTTTCTAAAGAGTATAGTGCTTACGGACGTCATCAGTTACCTTCAATCCGACGGTTTTTTACAAGGAATTCTTTGGAGCTAATTGCCAAAGATTGTGTTTGTAAAACTACAAATAAGTTACAGTAATTTCATTTGTGAAATGTGTTAAAACATATGTTGAACTTTAATAAGCAAGTTTTGTAGGCTTCTTGTTTATTGTAAACATGGATTTACATAAACATTTTTGTATGTTTTCTAAAACAATGTGTTTTAAAGAAACAATATTTCAGCTGTCGACTTATAAGACAATCTTTGGCAACTAGTTTGTAGAAAATTGTTTGTAAAAAGTACAGAAAAATTTTATTGTGTATTAGTCACAGAGTGTTTAGAGTAGCTACTGTATCTCTTTGTATGTATTACTGTCTCCTGAGTGAGTGAAGGGATTTGGGTGGCTCTTAACAGCAAGGTCTTGAGAGCCGATGAGTGTGATTGAAGTGACTATGGAGCGGCGCCGGAATGAGGGGGTGGGGGAGGCGGGAGATCCCCGAGAGGGCCGCCGACCAATGGCATCGTCCGACACGATTCCCACTTGCGAAAATCCGGTGACTCGGCCGGGGATTGATCCCGGTTCACCTTGATGGGAGGCGAGCATGCTAATCGCTCAGCCACCGCGGTCCCTTACTGACTTTTTTTTTTTTTTACCTACGTGGGATGAATACTACAAAATGTTTCGAGTCCAAACAGTACGCTGAAAAACATATTTACAAATTGAATTCTCAAGTACAAAAAAAATGTGTTTACGAACCTAAACCAGGAAATTCTATACCAATCAAAATTCAATCAAATTCTATACCAAATACAATACTGTAACAGGTAGTGCGTTTCCTAAAACGACTGGGGAGATAGTAACGGCTATAGAAGCTGCGGCTGAGAAGGGCGTTGCTACTTAGTGCCCGCAACACGAGCTACTCAGCTACTCGGCACAGGTTGCAGTGACACTGTGATGTCAGTCAGGGCACGCAATACTCAAGCAAGGTTGCTATAAAATGTCAGGATCAAGTTTCCCTGACTTTTCCAGGTTATCCAGCTAACCATTTAAAAAAATTAAAAATTACAGCCTTTTTCGGCATTCAATAAAAAAAATTCTAACGAAAAATGCTTTACTTCATGAAACGTGGTTTTAAATCATCGGTACTTGCAGTTTCTGAACATCGTGTACACTACAAGGAGCACAATTGTTTACTTGCAAGTCTACTAATATAACACTAATTATTTTCCTAGTAAATATTAGTTTTAACCCATTCAGACCCAGAATACATAATTGTGTACACTACGCACGTGTAAGTAACTTGTGATCTGTACTGCACAGTGCGAAGATCAATGACCAATGATCTTACCTGTGTGAGTAAGTGATTCGGCAACCGTCTTATTGCTATTAGGTCGTAATTGGTTCATATAACTGTAGCCAAGTATTATAGCCTACAGATTATTGGCTGTGACAACGAAACAAGTGTTTTGTCGACTTTCAAGTACAGCAGTCATAAAAATTTGTTTGCAACGCCTAAAACAATAAATTAAAGTGGGTCTGAAAAGGTTAAAACAAATTCCTTAAGCTGCTACTGAGAATTATTGACCATTCAGAAAATATGTACATTATATTGTACTACAGACTTGAATTTCCAGAATCTGTCGCCTGTTTCCCTGAATCTTCCCTGTCCTCGCTGGACATTTCGAATTCCCTTACTTTTCCAGGTTTTATAGTCCTGTCACAACGCTGTGACGTGAAACAGCTGCTTGCATCGCAGACGCCAGAAAATTGGCGTCGCTGGTCAACAACAAGTTGGAACACGATTCGCCAATCAGCGCCTGGTATGGGCTGTTCACGGTAAAATTAGCACTTTTGAAAGCCCTGCCTAAGATCTACTTGTATGCAAGTTGTGTGTCCTTCCCGCCCTATGTAAAATTAACATTGCCAAGGGCCTCATCGCTTTCTTCATGCGTCGGTCAAGTGAAACTGTAAAATTATTAGAAAAGGAAATATTTAAAAAACCTGCTAATTTTTTACACTTTGACGCATTAAAAAAAACAACAGAAAGCGATAGAAATAATTTAAGTCGTCACAAATTGTTTCCTAACACTTTTTATTCGACGTTAAGATATGGAACTACTTTCCCCTCCACCATTACCAACTTTACTGGGCGCATGTCACTAAGTGCACCCGTTACAGTATATGCAGGTAGAATAAGTGACTTTATTCTAAGGTTGATTTCAAAAGTGCTCACTTTATCGTGAACAGCCTTTAACTAAGCTGCCAGCCGGCGGCAAGCAGTAGCCAGTCTCAGACACGAAGTCCACTTCCAGAGTCCCGAGAGAAAGAGCACCTACACTTACATCAAAGGAACAGGCTCGCCATTTCAATTCTGTGTATGTAACTATTCTGTGGCTAGGACGACCGTGTCAGGTCTGGGGAGCGTGTTGGCTAGAATGCAGTCTTGCCTGGTCCAGAGCAGGTGTTGCTACAGTTGAGGACACAGGGACTTGAGTAGTAGTATAATTTATTCGTAAACTTTGAAATTAAAATTTTTTTGTTCATAAATTGAATTTTAAAATTTTAGTTAAACCATTTTCTAATATTAAAATTTAAATAAAAAAAACTTCCAAGTTCTAATTTGACTAACCACAGGAAAGGGTTGCAATATTTTACGGTTTAAATTTATATTGCTAACCTAATTTTGTCACCACAGAAAAAAAATTATTTAAATTTTAGTTTAAAATATTTTTAGCTTAAATTTTAAAATTAAAGTTACTAACAAATTTTTTAAAATTTAAAACTTTTTATTTAAATGATTTATGATATAAAAACGGTTTATATCTTACCTACGCCATACTACCGCCGTGGATACGTTACAGAATAGCACAGACATAATATTAAGGCGGTTTCTTTGATGTATACGTACTTATTCTCTGATTGACTGTGTGAGCATATGGGAACGGGCTTTGTGTCTGATTGGCTATTGTATACTGCGAAAGGTTCCCTATTGGCTGGCGGGTAGCAAGCGCATATGGCCAGCAGCGTTCCGACATGTTCCTCGCGTGTGCCGCCATCTTCCTGGCGTGTGCTGCTGCAGTTCGCGGTTCACATGGCGGCAGTTCCCCCGCTCTTTGTTCTTATAGTCTATTCGCGGTTCCTTCACACTTTTTGAATAAAACCTTTGAAAAATCACCCCACGTATGACGCGTGTCGTTGTTTCCTAAATATGTAATGTATCACAAGTGTTTTACACTTGCGTGAACATAAAAGTATTTTATTTTTTATTACATTGGTCTTTAACTTACGTTTTATCTATAAATTATTAACCAGTGCTTTAAAACATTTCATTTACAATTAATGTTAACAAAAATAGGGAGAAAATAGGTGTGTTCGTAATACCTAGTAAGAAATACTTGTAATGCAAAATATTGTTAGACTGAGTGCGTACGAATTCGGTGCGTTGTCCTCTTGGTGAAATTCTCTAGACTTAGTTAAGCTTTGTTTGCACGAGGCGGAGGAATTTATAGGAAATTTAATTTAAGCTAGGCTTCAGAATAATGTCTGTTCACGATAAAGTGAGCACTTTTGAAATCACAGGCGCACTGAGGGGCATGCACCCAGTAAAGTTGGTAACGATGGATGGGAAGTAGTTCCGTTAGGTAACCATTTGTCATAACTTAAATTATTTCTTTCGCTTTATGTTTTTTTATTTAATGCATCGAAGTGTAAAAAATGAGCAGATTTTTTCAAATATTTACTTTTCTAATAATTTCACAGTTTCACTTGACCGACGCACGAATAAGTTGATGAGGCCAATGACAATGTTAATCTTACATAAGGCGGAATAATATACAACGCGCATACAAGTAGATCTTAAGCAGGGCTTTCAAAAGAGCTCATTTTTTCGTGAATAGCCTATAGTTGTAAGTAACCGTGAATGGACTATATAAACCAGTATGACACGATAAAATTTTCCGTACAAGCTCGGGTGGAAGTTTCCACGAGACCTGCTACCCGCGCATGCATACCAGCAGGTATGGAGGGTTCTGTGGAATATACCTATCCAACGATACTTGTTGCCTCACAAGTAAAGACGAGTGCGTTTTGTACGATTATACTTCTGCAACTGTGGTTCAATGACAATCTTCACTCACGACTTTTGTGTTATGCGTTTATGTTTATGCATAGCCTAACCATTTTGTTGTTATAACAGTAACTTTTGTGTCAAATACGCTCCTACTCACATATAAATAAACAAAATGACTACCACCCTCTCTCTTATTGGATAAAATTTCAATATTGTATGAAACGTTTCATCGAAAATTTCACAAGACCAACTACGAAAACGTTAATGAAAACTGCCAACAGATGGTCAAATCTTCCACAGAACAACCATCCACACAAGCGTCTATGCAGGCTTGCAAGGAATCGTACACGTAATCGTCAATCGTGGCATATAGGTTTTAATAACTCTGTAGTTTCTCGGTACATAACGCAGAGTTGAGTTGGGTTGAGAGATTTGAGCGGCTCTTAACAAATAGGTCTTGAGAGCCGATGACGGTGAAATGAGGTGAGAATGGAGTAGCGCTGGAATTCAAGGGTGGGGGAAACGGGAGATCCCCGAGAAAACCCGCCGACCAGTGGCGTCGTCCGGCACTATTCCCGCTTGCGAAGATCTGGGACTGGCCCGGCCGGGGATTGAACCCGGTTCGCCTTGGTGGGAGGCGAGCAGGCGGACCACTCAGCCACCGAGGCCCCTACACATTCTGACACCCACCATCTTCGCTAAACATCGGTGACAGGATCCTGGCTCTCCCGCATAATCAAACCCGGTTTGTCAACTTCTGTCAACCGAGTAAATAAGGACAGGTGTTTTTTGCGAAAATATTTCTGGTCATGAAAGACTTCGATATACTACGTCCACAACCACAACTTCTTTTTATTATTATCCAGGTGCCTACGTGAGAATACGTGTTCTTATTTGACTGGGCCAATCGTAATGAAGTACTCCGATACTGAACGTCCGTGATTCGCGGACAGACAATTTAGGCACGTGGCATTTAAAGTCATCCAACCACAAATGTGCATATGAACTAAAGTGTTTTGGAGTACAACTGGTATTGAAATATTTCCGCGAAAAATGCCTGTCTCTAGTGATAACAATTACAAATCTTACTTCATCAGATGTAGGCGAATTTCACACGGCGAATGACATTCCTCCCTGCAGTATCAACACTTTTACCTGAAAGGGTTCCGATTTCATGATGTACAATTTTCCCCCACTGTTGTTTAATGAGAGCACTGCCGTTGCAAGAGTAGTCTTCGGTTAACTTACTTATTCTGGTCTTATCGACATTAAATTTCGTTGTGAGATGGCACTGAATTTAAATAAGATTTTAAGCCGTAAAAAACACAAATAATATAATTCTGCAGCACAGTCACTATCCTGAACATGAATAGCAGTAGGAGCCCGTGGAACTTGAAGGATTTCTCCAGAGTTGTCAAGATTCTTAACAACTGCCTGATGCGCTATAGACAGGTATTCTATTTCTAAGTGTACATTTAACAGTATTCATATAACCAGCTCTATTTATGCTATGTATAGGGAAAGGGAAATTTCGCGAGTTCAATGACATGTAGGCTAGACTCCACAATCCTGTGTATATGCGTACCTCAGTTGTTTGTTCATTGGCTGCTGCCCAGAGAGTAGCCTGGGTTACTCCACACCTGGGAGTATAGGATTCGCTACTTGTTTCGTTACAAGTCTGCTATTGGTTCAGAGTCGTCCAGGGCGTGTCTAATAAACTATACGATACAATTGTAAACTCAACTTTAGTGTACACGTGTTGGACGTCACCCTTGTCCTAAAATGAACTCGCGAAATTTTCCGAGCCCTAGCTATGTTTGACAAACCATCTGTAGCATGCTGCGCCGACTACCTAAAACTTGAATTTGTTTGGCATAATGAAATCACACAAAATAATTCTATTGTGTCCTTTCTTGCTCTGGACTTGGACTTGTCATTGAGTTTTTTTTTCATGTAACAAATAAAAATTAAACAAAAATTAATCCCGCGGTTTTGCCAGAGCGGAATTTGAATTTGTCAAATTTTATTTTTACAGATTGAATTGTAATCTGAGTGACCCCACCGGGAATCGAATCCGGTTCGCCGTGGTGGGAGGCGAGCAGTCTGATTCCTATAACACCGCGGCCCCGCGTGCGTGTCGAGGCGTGAGTGAGTGTGTGTGTGTATTATTAAGTTGGTTGAACCAACTGTAAAAGCTTGGTTTTTGTCTAGTAAAGAATAATTCGCTGCAGAAGAACAAATGTGTGTGCAACGTGGTGAAAGCAGGGAATGAGAAGGAGGGAGGGAGTGAGAGCTCGGCGGGTGAATGTCCCACATCGCCGTAGCTTGGCATTGTCCCAACAGCTCGACCTCGCCGCACCCCTCCGCGTTCATCTGGAGCGGTCCCGCTGCCGAAGTGATCGTCAACAACGCAGAGCTACGGTCCTGCACGACGACCGGTCACGTATGACAACGTAAATCACGTTCGGCTCCCTTCGCCTCGGTCTGGCTCTCCTAGTTCAACCCTTCTCTACTCCTGCACTGAGAAAAAGGTTTTGTCGAATCAAACAAGATTTGTTTGGTGTGCAATCACATTATTTGTTTGTATATGGGCAATGAAATATTTTGTCGCTGAAACCAAATTATTTTGTTGTTCTCATTTGGTTGCCCCAAACTGTAAGGTTTGGTTGGTGCAACTAAAGATTTGTTTGGCTACACGTACATTAAACAGTTTGGGCCGATATAAAAATTTTTTACTAGTTCGACCTAGTTTCGAACCAATCATCTGCGTCCAAGCGCTACGCCTTAATAATTCAGATAATGTGACTACCAATGACGCCGGAAAGCTTTATATATATATATATATATATATATATATATATATATATATATATATATATATATATATATATATATACACACACACACACACACACACACACACACACACACACACACACACACTGCAAATATTTGGCAACGTGTGCAAACAAATATTCCAAGTTTTACAGCTTTACTTGTCAGTTTATTCTTGCATTGTTTTATTAATGTGTTTATACGATATATTCACTAACAAACACAGTTACTATCCTAATTGTCACAAAAAAATACAAACAAACTCTCGAGCTGTATTTTCGAACGAATGCAGTCAAATGAGTAGCCAAACAAATACATACAGTTGTTTCAAAAAAATATTTAATTGACAGTCTAATTTTTTTTTTTTTTTTTTTTTTTTGGCCCAACACACAGAGTTTGTTTATTCAAACATGTATTTTGTTAGACGAACAAAAGTAATTTCGTTGCTTTTCAAATTTTGTTTGCTCAACAATATATTTTGTTAGGGCAACTTAATATATATTTCGCCCTATACAAACAAATATTTTGTTCGATTTTCTCTCAGTGTGCCTGCCGATACTTCACACCGTGAAGAATGCGAGCGCTCAGGCAGACAAACACTAAACTGGCATGTAGCGTGCGCCTACAGATAATCCGTATGATTCCAGGACATAGTGATGCATTGGCGAACCTATTTTTCGTGTAAAGACTCCAAATCACTTTCGCTCAGATCCACTTTCGTGAATGGATCACTTTAACTGCAATTCGCTTTAGCTATCTGCCCGCGAATCACGGACGTTTAGTAACTTAGACTCAGTGTACATTACGCACGTGTAGGTAATTTTTGGTCTGTGCTGCCCACTGCAAAGCTCAAAGGCCAATAATTTTACCGGTGGATAAATGATTCACAAACCACCTTACTGATCTAGGTCATAATTGGCTCATATAACTGCAGCCGAACACAGAACCTACAGCTCATTGGCTGTGATAACTAAACACGTGTTGTGTGCCTTAAAATACTGCAACACCTGAAACAGTACATTAAAGTGGGTCTGAAGGGGTTAATTCTGATTGAAGAGATTTGAACGGCTCTTAAAATCGAAGTCTTGAGAGCCGACGAGGGTGATTGATATGAGTATGGAGTAGCGACGGAATTAAAGGGCGAGGGAAACGGGAGTTCCCCGACATAACCCGCTAGCCAACAGCATCGTCCAGCACGATTCCCACATGCAAAAATCCGGAGTGACCCGCCGGGGATTGAACCCGGATCGGCTTGGTGGGAGGCTAACCGCTCAGCCACCGTGGCCCCGACCCAGTCGTGTAAGGAACGCCAGTAACGAACGTTGGCAGAACAGTGAGCTTGTCCTGTGTAGTGTGAACCAATGGGAGAGCAGCTAAGTGAAATTACGCAAACCAGTAGAAGAGGTGTTTCTACATTTGTGGATATGGGCTACTCACTTGTAGATTTTCTTGAATGTCTGCAAATCCGGAACCGACAACAACGTATGGACGGACTACCAAATAACTTTCATAGGTAAACACGTGTAACGGCTCTTAGATGCTTTCCATAGTCACACTCAAAGCAACCTATTAAAGGATGGATTTATAAAATTCTGCAAGCTTATTCCGGTAATATAAAGGCGGGTGCCTAGCAGTCAACGAAAAAAAAAAAAAAAAAAAAAAAACGTAAACCAAACATCAAACATGGTTCGGCCACGCAGCAGATAAGAGGCAAAATGGCATGGGTGTCCCTTTATGTTTCTTGTAAGCATACCCGGTCACTTTCGGATTGAGTTTTGTATTGATCATCTCTACAACAAACATCACTCCCTGCGTTTGTATGGGAATAACAATATGCAATATTAAATTTTATTACATAATAGTTTATAAATATGAGAATAATAGGCGATAAGTACATGTAGATTTCGTTCAATTGGTTCACGACTGAGTGGACACTTTTGAAAACCGGACCCTGGTTCATTACTTTTGAGCGCTGCGTAACCTCCATTGCTACGTGTAAAAATTAACTCTTTCATGAACCTTACGAACTGTATTTATGCGTCCATAAAATATTACTTTGACTCTTAGGAAGAAAATATGTTGCCTGTCACGCCAGTTCTTACTATGTGTAATCCAGGCATATAGTCGTAAATTTAGCAGTCCTGAAACACTAACATTTTGGTGGTAGTTAGATAGCGGGAGGTAATACCCGTACTTAGGTAATTCAGGTGGGTAAAATAAAACCATAACAAAAATACATTCAAACACTTTTATCTTAGATCAATATAGATTATCAATGTACAAATGTTGCGAACAGCAACAAGATCAGCAGGTCAGGGTTCCAATTGTATTGAAAATTACGCTCTGATGGTAGTTTATCATCCGAATATTTTAGTTAATAAATTTATCCCACTTGTCTATGACATATTGTATCCTTTTTTTTATAAACAAAGCGGGAACGACATTAAAACAGCATAAATTGTCGGTCGTTGTGGTTATATTTTCTTAAGTTCGTTGATAAAAAGCGATAACAATTAGGTAACGGCTGTTCACGATAAAGTGAGTACTTTTGAAATCAACCTTCGAAAATAATCACTGCCCCTACCTGCATGT
Source organism: Dryococelus australis (assembly GCA_029891345.1). NCBI lineage: Eukaryota > Metazoa > Arthropoda > Insecta > Phasmatodea > Phasmatidae > Dryococelus > Dryococelus australis. The sequence continues at coordinate 282,881,081 of CM056994.1, forward strand.
ATTTCAGCGGGAGGCCTGAGTGACATGCGCCGAGTAAAGTTGGTAACGGTGGATGGGAAGTAGTTTGGTAACTTGACGTCGAATAAAAAGTGTTTGGTAACCATTTCTGATAACTTAAATTATTTCTTTCGCTTTCCGTTTCTTTTCTAATGCATCGAAATGTAAAAATGAGCAGATTTGTTAGATATTTATTTTTCAAATAATTTCACAATTTCACTTGACCGACGCATGCATAAAGTGATGAAGCTCACGACAATGTTAATCTTACATAAGGCGGAATCATACAGAACATGCATACAAGTGGATTCTAAGCAGGGCTTCCAAAAGTGCTCGTTATGCCGTGAACAGCCTATATTGATTGGAAATGCATGATGCTTGGACAACATAACTAAAATATCACGGCGCAGTGCCGGAATGGCGTTTCTGGAGTGTTTCGGCTCCACTGAATCCCTACAACCTGTGTTAAATAAACTGTAGTTGGTTTCAGCGCACGCCAATCCAACCACACTACACCTTAAATAAAGTGAAAATACCTAGAACTACTTTCTCGTATTTGCTTTAAGCAATTATGGCAATACGGCAGCCAGTATTTACACTAAAACGTGCAGAGTTAGGGTGTGAGTGTAGAGATTTGGGCGGCTCTTAATATCGCGGGTCTTCAGAGCCGATGAGGGTGATGCGAGGTGAGTATGGAGCAGCGCCGGAATGCAAGCGCAGGGGAAACGGGAAATCCCCTAGGAAACCCGTCGACCAGCGGCATCGTCCGGCACAATTCCCACTTGCGAAAATCCGGGAGTGACCTGACCGGGGATAGAACCCGGTTAGCCTTGGTGAGATGCGACATGCTTACCGCTCAACCACCGCGCCCCATGCACAGTTAGGAGGTAAGGGTTTAATGCTAAGGTGAAAGTCAGCAGTGTTGAATTACGAGCAAAGCAGCTATTAGTTATAAGTGCAGCTAAACCGCGGTCGCGATGAGAGAGAAGACGTGTGTAGTTAGCTCACCCAGGTGAGCCGGCGATGTTATTTATACCAAGTGGCTATTAAGGCGTTCCGCGCGGCCGGGACGTGCAATAATGCGGAGGTATTATTAGGTGGCAGGAGGAGAGGGCCTGCGAGCTGTGCAATAACAGTAATTACGTACGGCACTGCGTGCTCTCTGGCTGGAGCCGCTACTGCTACTGCGCGTCCATAGTTTCCTCGCACTCGCCACCTATAGTCTGTTCGCGACTTCTTCGCACTTTCTGAATCAAACATTTGTAAAATAACCCCACGTATGACGTGCTTGAATGTTTCCTAAATGTGTCACGTATCACAAGTTTCTGATAGGCTAGTTCTGGTCACTAAAGAATTCCATTTTTGTTTAAATTGAATTTTTGCTTACATCTCACTTACAATAATCTCCCTTCTAAAGTACAATATGTACTAAAAAAAAATTTTTTTCTTGTTTTAAATTGCAATAAAAAATTACCTTATAGATAAAGTTTTTTATAGTGTTCAAGAATACTGTTAAACTGTTAATTTGTGTTTTTCTATTATTTTTGTAATTGATCTGTATGTTTTGTATTGCAAATTGTCTTTTGCTATGTATGAACTTACTTTGTATGTTATAATTCATATTCTTTTGTTGTACTTTTTGACGACTCTGTCACATTGTGTTATGTGACTTTGGAGGCTAATAAATATAATATATGATATAAATTATACTATTTCAATTATAATTAATATTAATATAAAAAAAGGAAGTACAAGTGTTGATAATGCCTAGTAGGGAATAGTTCTTCTGCACTGAGTGCGCACGAATGCGGTGCGTTGCCGCATTGGTGTAATTTTATAGGCGTAGCTAAGCTTTGTTTACATGATTTTTGAATAAATGAAACTTTTCTTAATATCATCTATAACTTGTCATGTTTATTTCGTTTTATATACGAATTAAAAACAGCGAGAGCAGCGGTGTATTGGCAACGGCTAGTAAGAATTTGTTCTCAATTCAAATATTGTTTCAACATTGTTTTATGGTATGCTCTTTGTAAATTAAATATTGCTATTGAAATATTTCAATATTTAGGTAGCCCCGATAGAAACATATTTAATTGTTACAGTTAAAAATAACAGCGCAAAATAACGTACGTAGGCCGTAGTGACGAGGTGTTTGTTTTTTCGACCGACGAAACTGTTGACTAGGCGGAGCTTATCGCGCTCTCTCTCTCTCTCTCTCTCTCTCTCTCTCTCTATCTATCTATCTATATATCTCTCTCTCTCCCTCCCGCCCCCTCTGTCACTCTCTCTCGAGAAATTCCCCATCACAAATAAACAAGTATTGTGATTTGAGTGTCTGCAACAATCCCAACGAAATATTAAGCCCACCCAGATAAAATTAAATAAATAATAAAATAAATCTACAAACCAGTAAGTACCAATGCATGTAAATATTAGCGGAATAAAAGTTACGGTAGGCCTATGTGGGTTGCATGTTCACCACTATCTTTTACATTTGTCGATGCTACGTACAATAATTAAGCGAGACGAGTCGCGTGCTTGAATTTACTGCGTCGTTTCGTTGGACTGGTTGTCCCTTCGTTTTAATTTTTATGCCAAACACATATTAATATCAACAGGTTAAGTACTACTGTTGTATCCGCACAGTTGTAACAAACATCATCGTGACAAAATTCTAATGTGTATTATGTGTAACGCGCTATATCGTGTGTAACAAATAGTAATAAAGCTGACCTAAATATTGTTATAGGCATATATTGTCAGCATTCATAGGAAATGGTTTCTGCAATATGACATAGTTCTTTGAACAGCTGTAAACAGCAACCAAGGCATTTGACAGTAAAAAAAGCAGAAGTTACATGGCAGTGTTTATGTTTACATGTAGCGGAAGGATACGTAATCAGAACCAAAAGTAGAAATTTAGCAGGGCTTCAAAAAAGGCCGAAGTTATCGTGAATCAACTATAGTTCTGCATCCCGTGTAACGGCGGCAATATTTTCTGAATCATAAATATGGTATTATTGGATTTACAGCATACTATGCGAGCAAAAAACTATATAAATTGGTTTTCTTTGCGAGGATTTGGTTTTCTTTGCGAGGATTTTATCACAATATTATTTTTTTGCTAGAATGTTTATTAGTTTCTAATGTGTCCACGCGTGCGCCTTATTCGTGGGAATATTATCATAACGTCTTGAGGAAACAGCGGAGGAGAATGTTTCTGCGAAAAGTACGTTTTTGCAAAACATTATTTTACAGTTCCTCTTCTGTAACAAGTAAAACCGTATAAGCTGTCGTTATATAGTGTCCTGATTCCCGTCATCGACTGGACAAGAGACATATCCGCGCCCAGGCTACTAGGCGGGCTGTCAACGGCCTGACTACAGAGTAAGTGAGACTACAGAGATGAAATAACCGCTTAGTTCGCGAACTCCAGACGCACTCGCCACCAAAATGGCGTCACTAGCCAGCAACAGTGTCGGAACACCGTTCGCCAATCAGCGTCTAGTAACTTACTTGCCAGACGACAGTAGTAGGGGTGGGCCGGTCCTACATACAAAGGGATGCCACCTTTGATTAATCGGATTATCAATTTGATATCGTTGATTGGTCGGATTAGTTCTTTATCCGATCAAAAATGATCGCTAATCCGCTAATCTTAATCCGATAAGATGTAATCAAAGGAATTTGATCAATCAAACAAGTTTGGTGGAAAAATTTTAATCAAATTTCTTTGATCATATTTTGTCGGATTAAGATTAACGGACTAACGCACATTTCTGATTGGATTAAGATCGGATTAAAATCAATCCTACCAATCAATTTTATATCAAATTGATAATCCGATTAATAAAAGGAGGCATCCATTTGCATCTAGGACCGGCCCGCCCCTACTACTGCCCACAGCATAACCAATAGAGATCATTTTGCAACACGCGGTAGTCAATCAGACACAAGGACCGTTTCCAGACCCTCGCACAACTAATCAGAAAATAGGTACGGCCACATCAAAGGCACAGCCACGCTATTTCATCTCTGCGGCATAATCAAGTACAGTAAAACTACCAGCTGTGAGTCATTCGGATGATGAAGCATCGCTATATCCATATAACTAAAGGTTATTCACGGTAAAATGAGCACTTTCGAAAGCTGTGCTTAAGATCTACTTGAATGCACATTCTGTCTTCTTCCGCCCTTTGTAAAATTAACATTACCATGGGCCTCATCACTTTATTCATGCGTCGGTAAAGTGAACATGTGAAAGTATTACAAATGTAAATATTTTGCAAATCTGCTCATTTTTACACTTCGATGGATTAAAATTAAAAAAAAAAGTGAAATAATTAATTTAAGTTATTACAAATGGTTACGTGGTACTTTTTATTCGACTTTAAGATATGGAATAATTTTCCACTATTAGTTTACTGAGCGCATGTCACTTAGTTCACCCGTTAAAATATATGCAGACTTTTATCTAAGGTTGACTTCAAAAGTGCTCACTTTATCAAAACACGCTCGCCTCCCTCCAAGGCGAACCGGGTTCAATCCCCGGCCGGGTCACCGGATTTTTGCAAGCGGGAATCGTGCCGGAAGATGCCGTTGGTAGACGGGTTTTCTCGGCGATCTCCCGTTTCCCCCGCCCCTTCATTTCAGTGCCGCTTTATATTCACTTCAATCACCCTCATCGATTCTGAAGACCTCAATGCTAAGAGCCGCCCAAATCTCTTCACTCACTCACTTTATCGTGAACAGCCTTTACAATGACGGGCCCTTCACGGGAAACTAGCTCGTGCGTAATTTGGCGCACAGTGGGAAAGGTAGACTGTGAAGAAAATACGGACTTTCAGCAAAAACACGTATCAGTGGAAAGGGACGTGAGCTCCTCCGCTCGTCTAGACCTTGAAACACGCAAAGTACCTCCATCAAGGCGACACCGATACTTGTGCGAATGAAGAAAAGCGATTACATCGAGCTTCGAAGAACAGATATATTAGTTGATGTCGATGTCATTGACTGACTTGGAATGTTTTATGGGCAGTCCTACCTTCCAAGTTACAATCTACCACCTACGCCAGAGGTAGGTCTGGAATCCAGCCACCATCTCTTGGTTTACAGCTGCGGGACACGCTACAACCGAAACCCAGAGGAGTAATGGTGTTGTCGTGATAAGTTTTATTGTCTCTCATCGCATATGTTATTGTGGTGCTCAAAATGTATGCACTGATACGGGGTAGAAACCCAGCTATACGCTATCCGAGGACCAAATCCAAGTACTATTTTCCTTCTAAACTAGAGTCATTAATGAGGTTAATTTCACATTAAGTCAGGTTGCGTAGCTAAAAAAAATTCAATAAAAAATAAAATGGTGCCTTTCATTGTTTATATACACCTACTGACAATTAAATGAAAACAATACATTGCGAAGTCCTGCGCTATCTGTGACTTTACGCATATTTTGATTAAATTTTTGAATTTTATTAAGGCTGGAGCCTATCTGCTGACTAGTGCAACCAACAGCTTAGTCACATAGCATCACAATGGTGCAGAATACCGAGTGAGGGCTGAACTTGGGCCGTCATTACCGTGACTCAAGGTCTTTTCTAGCAAATCCAATGACAGCCAAAATAGATGGTCGGCGGGTTTTCTCGGGGATCTCCCGTTCCCCCACCCTTGCACTCCAGCGTTGCTTCATTCTCAACTCATTTCACCCTCATTGTTTGTCAAGACCTCGTTATTAAAGATCGCCCAAATCTCTCAACTCAAAAAAGCTGGCATGAGGCGAGTTGTATTTTAATCCGCTCAGACTCAGCGTACACAACTATTATAAGATCGTCGTAAATCTCAAGGATATTTTCAGGCAATTTAGATATGAACCGCGCGCATATTTGCGTTTCTTCTTCTACTGGATCACAGCTTGTTATAGGCTGTTCACGGTAAAGTGAGCACTTTGGAGTCCAATGTTGCTTTTTTCCTTTCAGTAATTTTTTTATCCTTTAACCACATTTTTATAAATAAATATTGACATGCGAGTAATAAACAAAATGTATATATTCTACGCCCCCCGGCACTCGAAATTTGACGTCTAAGGTTGCAATAAAATATATTTATTAACTATTATTCCAAATGGGAGGGCATTCAAAAGTGCTTACGTAAACGTGAACAGCCTATTAACGCACTCCGAACGACTTCGAACGGATAAAGGCTGTTCACGATAAAGTGAGCACTTTTTAAGGCCCTCGCAACAGGCATTAACCACTAATAAATATATTTTATTGCAGCCTCAGGCATTAAATTTTGATGGTGGTGAAATGTATACACTACGTGTATTGGTCACATTGCAATGTTTATATTAAAAAGCAGCAGGAAGATGGAAATTGGATGAAAGGAAAAATTTATAAGGGCCTTAAAAAGTGCTCACTTTATCGTGAACAGCCTATAGCAAAACTGCAAGGAAAAAACGACCGAACTCCGTGCTACCTGGTCTAGGGTTGAAGAGTAACAACCAATGAACTACTAACTGATGATCTAGTGCACAAAAGATTGTTGATTCTATAGCTTGTTGCAGAATGAATACGCGAAGTTTTCGGGACTCTTGACAAATATGAGCATAACACACAGGATGGTTATGTTTGTCTTGTACCGTACATCGCCCGGCTCAGTGCTCAGTTATCTTATCTGTATGTGACTGACTGGCCAACAATGATTCTGTTATAGGTTATGAATAGTTCATATCTCTAAAGCCTGTACACGATAAAGTGAGAACTTTTGAAATCAACCTTAGAAAAAAGTCACTTCCCTACCTGCATAAATTTAAATGGGCGCACTGAGTGATATGCTCCCAGTCAAGTTGGTAACGGTGGGTGGAAAATAGTTTCATATTTTAACGTCGAATAAAAAGTGCTAGGTAACCATTTGTGATAACTTAAATTATTTCTTTCGTTTTCTGTTTTTTTTTTAATGCATCGAAATGTAAAAAAGATGTTCACTTTTATAATAATTTCACGGTTTCACTTGGCCGACGTATCAATAAAGTGATGAGGCCCATGACAATGTTAACTTTACATAGGGCGGAAGAACACACAACGTGCTTATATAGTAGTCTACAGCTCATTGGTTGTGATAATCAAAACAAATGCTATAACGGCTTGAATGCAGCACGCATAAAATAAAATTCTTCTTTGCAAACCCTGAAACGGGAAATAGAAGTAGGCCTGAAAAGGGTTGAATAAAAGTGAGTGAGTGAGTGCGTGAGTGAGAGATTTGGGAGGCTCTTAACAACGAGGTCTTGAGAGACGATGAGGGTTATTGAAGTGAATATGGAGCGGCGCCGGAATGGGGGGGGGGGGAGAAGCGGTAGATCCCCGAGAAAACCCGCCGACTAACGGCATCGTCCGGCACGATTCCCATTTGTGAAGATCCGGTAACCCGGCCGGGGATTGAACCCAGTTTGCCTTGATGGGAGGCGAGCGTGCTAATCGCTCAGCCACCGTGGCCCCTAGATAAAAAACGAGGATCTGAACATAACGCATTATGTTATGTAAATGTTGTGTTCCTCGGTGTTTTGGAAACCACTCTGACTGACTAACGTGCAGATTTCTTAAAGTTTACTGGAAATAAAGAAATGGAATACGGCTGGTTGAACGCCATTTCGCGGCAGATCTTCGTGCCTTGGCTAGGCATTGCATAGCTGTAGGAGTTTTTTTTTGCGGGAGAGGGTAAAACGAGCACGATGGTCTTAATGCAGATCCCCGCCGCCCCAGGATGTCGCACTTCCTTCTGCCAACATGACTCACACGAAGTAGGGGCGTGTAAGGGGCATGCGGCGACAAGTACAATAATTAACACGCGCCAATTATGCACCACTTAGTTGGCTCACAGTCAGTGAACACTTTATTTTCAAAGTGCTGCTGGCACTCTTCTTTCTGCAAGTTGTGTGGCGTCCTTCCGTTACATGCAGAAATTACAGGTCCCCACGAGTCGTTCAAGTGGTTCTTTCAAACTGTTAACGGCCGAGCTAGGCGGTGTAGTGGTAGCACACTGAACTCGCATTCGGAAGTACCCGGGTTCGATACCCGGTATAATAATCCTGATTTCGGTTTTCCGTGGTTTCCGAAACCACTTCAGGCGAACACTAGGATGTTTTCTGACTCACGTAGCGGGGCCTTTAACACACAAAGTTTACACTCCTCTCCTTTAAACCACAGAAAACTGCAACCATAACATAAACTTGATCTTCCCGAATACACGTGTGAATTCAGGTTGTCGCTCGTTTGTAAGTCAAACATGAAGTGGTTGGAATTCCCACACAGTTGCGGTTAGTCATCTTATATGGCATGGTACTTTTAAATATTAAATGATGCAGCCTACATACACTTTAATTATGCTAAGTTTGCGTATATGCAATGATCGGTCGCAACATCTTCACCATTTGGTAGTTTTTTTCTCACCCGAAGAAGCAAGACTTGAAAATATTTCTGGGAAATTATAAGAAGATGTGATGTTATTCGATCACCGAACTCGTCACATCTTTGAACACATGATAATTTATAAAATCAGGTTATTATAAACAAATAAGACATCAATGGAAATTAATACAGTGAAAGCTGACGGATAAAAATCCCAATATCGTTTAGAACGAAACACCAATACATGTGCGCTACTGTTGCAAAATCTTGAATAAATCTCGTTCGATATTTAGTTTTGAGTTTTGTGAGTTGTACACAGCCCGTCAACATCTGATACTTCTCTTGCTGTTAGCACACTTACGCGGCAGAATACAGCACGTCGTTGACAAGTTAAGAGTGGGATGGATCCCCGCGTCCAAGGTCAAGACGCGAGGGAGCGATACGGGCGACACTAGCACGCACGCTTAGTGCCTCATCGTCCCTACGCGCAAGGCGTGCAGTGTTTCCGACGCGACGCTGTACTGTGAAAATTAGATCCGTAACAGTGGGGTTTTATTACACGCGATGAAAGTCCACAGATTAAACTACACCTGTATCTTTGTAATTTTATCTTGTCGCTTAAGAGGACACGGGACATAAATTAAACAAATTTTATGGAAGCCAATAGAGAAAATAAAGAAATGGCAACCATACACAATAGTTTTTACTAACTACGAGAGCAAATATTTTACCTGGGTAACGTTATTCTGTCGAAATATTTCTGACGCCGTCAATTTTTTGTGTGTTTTTGTGGCGCAATACATTATGCGAAATTGATACAGTAGTACTGCAAAATACTTGGTCGTTAAGTTGGCAAAACCTATTATCTATGATTCCCATTTTTACTTTCTTTTTTATGCTGGCTTTCAAAAACCAGTTAACATTAATTTATGGACGATTTTTTTTCTCTCCAGGAATATACTTAATATGACAAAAGTAAAAAAAAATAGAAGCATAGATAATTGTTTTACATCTTTTCTGACAAAAAGTCGTATATGCAGAACATTTTTTTTTTTTTTTTTTTTTTACCGAGATACACGTATTCGCGCAAACAACTATTTCACAATAAACACGGAGGTCCATCCCACAATGTAACAAAAAACCTCCTAAATTGTAATGGAAGTTTTTAACCTATACAGTACATGGAAATAGTACTAAGAATCAGGCTGAAAATATGGAAATGTTTAGCAACGCTACTATACAAAGTTGGGAACTTCCCTACGCATTTGACTGTTTCCTAAGCAACTGTAGGAACGTTGCCATGTATGTACAGGAAAATATTTTACCAATCGCGCTTTGTCACTGTACGTAGACACGGATGTGGTAAACTCACAAACAATTGCTTAGAGTGACTATTAACAGCTGATACTGTGTGTTTGACTCTGTCCGCAAACCAGTCGCTAGGCCTTGACGTCATCCGACTGCATGCCCCAGGCCCCAGCCGTCTCACAAGCGCCGGCGTTAACCACCTCGTGCTTGGCAACTTGCCAAAGTGACACTGCACTGTCACCACTCGACGTGGAGCGACATTACACGTTTGCTGAAATAATTCAACTGGATCATGTGTATGGTGCTTCTGGAGTAAACGCAAGTGCAGTGCACGATTTGTTTAAACAAACAGACGCCATCAATCTCAACGGATGTTTGTTTGGACAGGTGGCCGACAAGAGTCGAGTTTTTATTCAGTCGGGGACCGCGGTGGTATGGTAGTGAGACTACTCTACTCCCGCCAAGTCGAACCGGGTTCGATCCCCAGCAAGATCACGCGGGGCAGCATGTGGAGGCGTGGCTGGCGCTGCCTTGTCCCCCGTCCTTGCATTCCGCCGCTCATCTCATGTCACCCTCACCCGCGGTCAGGATTCCAGTTTAAGGCGATATTTCACTTATTTTTAATTTTGTTATCTGAAAGAGTTTTCAAAAAGCTCCCCCTTAATGAAATTATTAGTTGTCAAATCATTATAGTTTTCAAAAAATTTAAACACTCAAAAGTCTTAATTTCCCGAATCCTGCAGCATACTAGGCATTACTTCTATATATTTTTCCCAGTCAAATTGCATTTAATGCAATCTGTATGGTGTGCAGAACATACTGATTCAGTATGAGTGCGATTTATAAACAGGTGAGCGAGTATTGGCACTCTGAATTTGGTTGAAAATAGGGGCCAGACTTGTCGTAAATATATTTAAACTATTAACATTCATTTAATAAATAGTTTAAACCATAAAATATAAAGGAAAAATTGTTTTTGCTCCTTTCGAAGATTGTAACACAAATGCAGTATGCCGCGCTTAAACTCTAATTCAACTTTTTGAACCTGTCTATAACAATTTTGTGTCAGAATTTCAGTGTTATATTTTGAAAACTACAATGATTTGACAACTAACAACTGCATTAAGGGGGCACTTTTCGAAAACTCTCGCAGATAACCAAATTTAATAAAATTAGAAATATCACCTTAACTTGAGGTGGATGAAGCACTGCAACCGGATGCACAACACGCAGTTCTTTAAAAATAAGTACACACTCTATCAGAATTAGCAGACAATTTCACTTAAGTTGCATATGACAGAAGAAAACACACCACTGAATAATATTTTGCTAGCAATCACATGTTTAAAAAAAATTATATAAAAAATGTGCTTTTAATAAAAACTGAAGCGCATTCCTATTACGGATACTTAATAAAGCACATTTTGCAAAAAAAAAAATTATCAAGGATGATGTTATCATAATAATTACCTACTCTAATTGTATTCACCAGAATTATAACTAATGTTTACATATAATTTTAATAGTGAATCCATTTCAGCCACGAAAATGGTTACTTTTATAGCTAAAATGTATTTGAATAAAATCAGTTATTAAAAATTCTAAATTACAAATCTTTTGAAGTTTTTATTCTCGTGGACACATGCATTACCTGTTATAAATATTCCTATATGTGTCCTGTTATGTACGCACAATTTGTGACCATTCAAATGTCGCATTAAGTAAAACAATAAAGGCAACCTGTTTAATAAATATCTTAACTTTGCCACTGAGGCCTAGTACGTACGTGGCCTAGATCTATCTCGGTAGTTATACTTTCGACTACTGTTTACTAACCCGTTATAGGCTTGTACTTATCTGTCTAAATGAGACGCGAAATAACTGTCTGACTTTGGAGCGCACGAAGCACTGCTAAGGAATGTACAAATATGTCGCGTGTTTCCAGAACTGTTACTGTCCAAGTGGAATGATTTCGGACACTGAAGTGATATGGGACAAGTGTCAAGTGCCGTCCTCGAATGAACAAAACATTACACTCGATACATTAATATAGGCCGTTCACGGTCAAATTAGCACATTTGAAATCCCTGCTTACGATATACTTGCACGTGCATTGTGTATTCTTCCGCCATATGTAAAATTAACATTGCCATGAGCCTCATCACTTTGTGCATGCGTCGGTTAAGTGAAACTGTGGAATTATTAGAAAAGTAAATGTCTTACTAATCAGATCATTTTTACACTTCGATGCATAAAAAAAAACCATAAAAACGAAAGAAATAATTTAAGTTATCACAAATGGTTATGCCTACCTGACGATTTTTATTCGGCGTTAAGATGTGGAACTACTTCCCGTCCATAGTTACCAACTTTGCTAGGCGCATGTCACTCAAAGCGCCTGTTAAAATATATGCAGGTAGGAGCAGTGACTTTTTTCCAAGGTTGATTTAAAAAATGATCACTTTATAGCGAATAGCCTTTACCAACTACGAAAAGCAATAAACTAGTTTATTTTTCCCAACCGAGGACGTTACAGTTGTGTCGCACTTGGAGGCGCCACCCTCCAAACAGTTAAGCTGAACACAACCTCGGTGTGCAAGCGACAGCCGCGACCCCTAGTAAACGTCATGACGGGCGAGTTATGGAACATCTCCCCCCCCCCCCCCAGGAATGTTAGATCATCATTACTCTATCATGGTACGGGTCATTCAAAGCAACGGTACACTGGCACAAAATTATGGTACATTTCTAACAAATGCGTAAAATAAAAATTTAATTTTTTTTTCCATTACAAAACCGTTGTTTGAATGTTACACTAATGAAATCAAACACAAATGAAATATTTGAATTTAAAAAATAATACTGAAAGATACACGGCTTGTAAATCACAAAATAATCATTCCACTTTTATAAAATATGTCGATCTCTGCCTGCACAGCAATGGTATATATATATATATATTATATATATATATATATATATATATATATATATATATATATATACACACACGTGTGTGTGTGTGAGTGTGAGTGTGTGTGTGTTTATTTATTTTTTAACTAAAATAGGAAAAATTACCCTCACATAATACCTACTGACAACAATAAACGACGAACTTACAAACTAAAAGGGAAGTGGCAACAACGGAACATCGCCAGAAACCCAAAGAATTTTGATACATTCCGATTTCTATATCTTATTTGTGAAGCCTAAAAAAAAAAACCTTAATTCGTAGGCTAGAAACTGATTATCTGTTATTATACTTTTCAGTCACTAACTTCACATTTTTATTGTAGTTGCGATTATAGTACATTTGCGTACCATGACGACCTCGTCATGGTACATGGTACACAAGGTCTAATTATGGTACAAATACCATGAGAACATCACTGCTTCCTCTTCAGACTGAACTGTTTTGAAAGACGCCGTTGGGCAGGTCGCTTGCGCGCGCACTCCAGTGGGGGAGACGCCACTCCCTGGTGTGATGTGTTTTATGTGGAGGGGACGACTGGGGGAGGGGCGCAGATCTCGGGCTGTAAACTGAGCTGGGAAAGAGAGAACTCATGGCATGTGATGGGGTTATTTTTTTGCTCCTCTCCCCCAAGAGCAGACGTAGATGAAGTGCAGGGGACATATAACACGGCTGGGGAAACACTGCGTTAAGACAAACAACTCAACCGCTGCGGACGGCGCGGCGCTACAAAAAAATAATCCGAGTGGCAGGAGAGAAACTACCCATGGAATATTTCAACTTTTTTTTTATCATTTACAAAGACGTTAATCGCAGGATATACCGAAAACAACAAAAAGTGAACCATAAAATGCGGATGAAAAAACTGCGCGGGAGTAAAAAATTGAGGATATTAACGTTGTAACTTCATAATACGTTATGTAACTTATGTGACTCCTAGCTACCTTCGAACAGCTGTCATGGTATCCAGCAGTAATACCCAGGCAACCGCCCTATTCCGAACAGAATACTACTAAACAAGACGGCATTTTGGTTAACATAAGCAATGTCATCTTCAGAAAGTATAATAAACACGTATAGCTGTAACAAAGTCGAAATTAATCAACAAAGTAGTATAAAGAAGAGCGCAGCAAGTTTTGTGTGTCAGGTTAATTACGCCATGCGGATATTGGAAAAGTATGGCATTCACATCTTACTGACTGATATGTTTCCTTCCTTCGTGATATGCATTGGTTTTTGCGACTAGAAGAGCGGAGGTGTTTGAACACTAGGTTCCGCTAGATTTATTGAGTTCAATGGAAACTACTGGCATGAATGGCGTGCAAATCCGTTTCTACTTCCTGTAGTTTATACACTGATTAATGTAGTTGAGATGTACCAATACAATTGAAATTTAAAGGGCCCCGAAAGTACGTTCTTTCCAACAGTCCACATAAGAAAGTCTAATGTCCTTGCAACACAAAAAGTTACTACTGAGACATTCGTTTCAATGTTTATGTTGTAGTATAGTTAATAATCTTGCGGCAAATATTTTTTTGAAGTGTTGAGAGTGGGATGGACCACCGTGGGAAACCCCGCGTCCAAGGTCAAGAAGCGAGGGAGCGATACGGGCGACAGTTACACGCACGCCTAGTGCCTCATCGCTCCTAAGCGCAAGGCGTGCAGTGTTTCCGTCGTGACGCTGTACTATGCAAATTAGATCTGTAACATAGGGGTTTTATTACACGCAATGAAATTCCACAGATTAAACTACACCAGTATATCTGAACTTTTCTCTTACTGCTTAAGGAGACTGCATATGCAGACTTTAAAAATGCGATATTTGACCATTTTCATGAATTTTTTCTCCAAGAATTTAATGTGACAAAAGTAAAAATATAATGGCATGGATAATTGGTTTTTATATTTCTGCCAAAAAGTCGTATTTGCAGACCATATACTTACCGAGATACGCGTATTCGAGCAAACAACTAGTTCACAAAAAATGCGCGGATCCAGCCCACTCTTAATGTTAACAAAGCCTCTAAGTAGTGTTGCCGTAACGAAGAGTTGTATTGAGCTGAAAATGACAGGAATAACAATATATGTTGTGTTACTGCAAACATTAAAGTAATGTCCAGCCAACACAAGCTTACACTGACTTGACGTTGTAAAATAGCGGATACAAGTGAACAGCGATAACCTCGTAAAATGAAACCACTATAGGTATTTAGATGTCAGAACACAGTATGAGAACGAAATATAGCTTAGACGAGCTCTCAAGCTTTTCAAAAGCAGATTACGTGTGCCAAATATGCATATATTTCACACATAACGAAAGAGAACTGCAGTTCGTCGTTTTATTGTCCTGAATACTCACAATATGAAACACAGGCACGCATGTTCAAACAGAGTAGTTGATAGTACGTTAGGTTCCGTAAAATGGAGAACGTTAAGCACTCAAGGCGCGGGTTCGGGTCTGCTCCCGGCCGTCATGTTTTTTCTTTCGTTCGCAATATTTCTTTTTGTGCCAAAATAATTGAACTTAATTTACTTTACTACAGAATCCTTTTTAAAGCAAAGAAAATACAAGAAAAATTTTAACACAAATGTTAACATCACTTCAACACAAAATTGATTTTTGCCGCGACATAAATGCCATCTTAATGTTGACAGTACAGTAAGAGGTAAAGTTGTTACAAAAGTATAGGCTGTTCACGGTACTTTTGAGGTCCTAGTTACTTTCTCCTTTCACTATTTTTATCCTTTCCCCACCTTTTTTTAATTAATATTGCAATTAAGTAATAAACATAGTGTGTATATTCCACAGCACTCGGAAGTTAATGCCTAAGGCTAAAATAAAATATATTTATTGACTATTACTCCAAATGAGAGGGCTTTCAAAAGTGCTCACTTTACCGTGAATAGCCTATACATAATGTTACTTTTACATTAATAGCTAAACCGTATATTACATTAGGAACAACATTGGTTACAGACAACTCACAGATGACAAAAAATTACTCTAGTAGTATCATTAATAATGTTGCCACAACATTAGACTTTTATAAGTGTCGTCACAGCAACACGCACGCGAATATTTTTTTGGAAAATAATTGGAGGCAAATATTCCAAAAAACATACATCCAGATTTTTAAATGCCAGCGTATTGTACATCAACGGTGCGTGACAATGACAATTTAGAAACGGCAGGGGAACGTGCAACGCCGGGCGAGCATTTCCAAAGAATGATGTGCGTACATAATAGATAGTGAGGTTGGCTTTGTGTTACACTATTCCAGCTTATAAGTGTGTTTCAAGCATTTACTTAACATGTATTTGGGGCATACAGAGACTATGAAAATCTTTGTTCATTAATATTATTTCAAATATGAGTGACTACGGCTGTTATAAGACTCCCCCCTCCCCCCCCCCCCCCAAAATTACGCAGAGCCGAAAAAAATCTAAGTTTTTGAAAAGTGCGTGCGTGAAAAATATAAAAGAGTCAAGTTTTTAAAAGCTAAGAAATTATCAAATTTAGTTCTGCATTTGAAAGACAATGAGATTATTAATTTTAAATATATACACACTGATATTGGGTCTAAACTGTAACAGGTTGTACAGAGATCTTTCAATGATTAAATAATGACAGAAATTGATCCGCGAGATATTGTACGTATTTAAATTCGCATCAGTACAGACGAAGTTAGGTGGAAGATTTTAGTACGTGGGGCTCATGCAAGAGTTGTGCCTGTCCTGATGGTAAGTATAGTGGCGTATAGTATATTTATAGTATTTATATATATAGTATATTTGGCGTTACTTCCATCGCAAAAAAAAATCGAACTTAACGAATGTATATTTATTCGTGTTGACGGGGAGGTTCATAAATGTTCCCGTCGCGTGTCTTGTGTATGAGGACGACACTCGTGTACGTAGAATTATTCCGAACAACACAGATAATTTTTTATGGCGACCAATATAAGAATAATATTTGGCGAGCAAAAGTGTGTAGAAGTTAATAACCTAAATTTAAAAGGGTTGGACTTGTAAAAATGGATACCACTCATAAGAGTAGGGTTATTACTCGTGTAGGGTTTTGAAGCTATTTGCCCTAAGTTTAGCAAGCAAGATCCACAACTACTTTGCACTCTACAAAAATTACGCTGCTTTCTTGACCTACCACAACCAGTACATGAAACACCATAAGAGCTCCTCTTGTTCGAAAATGAACGGGTATAATGATTTATTTACCCGGCTAGTACTGCGTAAATGCTCGCTCTCATTGGAGCCAAATTTGCAGAAAAATACACACGTTACTGAAAACATCAGTGTCATTTACTCGTAATTCTAATCATTGTCACCTTATTCATTTCAAATAGGTTCTAAGACATCCTCGTCTACTCGTGATGATCTGCCAACCTCGTCAGATTTAATCTTCTGACAAGTTCGTCTATGCCAATAGTCAACCATCCTCAACTTTTCGTAGGGCTCAGCCAACCTCATACTGTACAAATACTGTTTAGACGTCTGCATTTTATAGCTATTGTCAACACTTTATATCAGTAATCACTGCAGAAGTAACTGATGAAATAGTGACCTGTCTTATGGTATATTCCAAAATGTCCACTGAAATTCCATTTTTGAATTCCGTGACTTTTCCTTGTTTTCCAGGCAGAGTCTTGCCATTTTACCTGACATAGTTTCAGGAATACTGAAACCTTCCAAGGTCGTATTTTTGCAGGCTGATAAAATAAATATGCTATCAGTGAATTTGAATTAAATTACATTGCAACAGATCAAGCAAGCAGAGCCAACATTTATTCAACCCATTGATATTTTTTACAATACACACAATTGACTTCACGGGTGCCCATTGACACACAAATACTTTATTTTGTACTTGCCAAAGATATAGGGCATATTACTGCCAGTTCAGAAACTTAAAAATTGAAGTCTTAAAATGCATATGCTCATAACTAGATTATACTGCATTCACATAACTAACAATTTTTGCAGAGAAACTATTATTTACATTTTTGCTGACCCAGGTGAAAAATCCCTGACATTTACCTAACTTTTCCCTGCCACATAGAATTCCTTGACTTTTCTCTGTTTTCCCTCTGGGTGGAGATCCTGTATTCATTTCCCACTAAACACATACTTGCTATAACAGTCAGATATTCATGGGAAATAAAAATCAAATCATTTTTATATCAACTACTATTGGCTACCCTCATAATTTTAAAGAGAATAATGGAACAGAAGCATACTTAGTTGTGATTCCACTGTGCCCAGTATGCCTTGAATGCTGTGCTCATACTGTATGTCTACTCCTGTTTTAGCCAACAGCCAGCTTCTTTCCACTCTAGTAATGGACGCAAAATGGGATCATTTAGTTCATTTCCCCAATACTCTCACAACTGCATGTACGTGAACCATCACAAGATACAGAACCGTGCATTCTGTTCCACCGCACTTTCAGCGACTCACCACTCTTTTCTTCTTGGTGTTCATAGTGACGACAGAATGATTCACATGACATTCTAGAAAGTGCATCTGCATTGTTGTGAAGGCATCTAAACCTGTGATGTATTGTTGGAGATAGTGTATCCATCAGGCTATTTGACATTCGAGGTTCTTGAAATTAAGTAGCTAGCATAATGAAGTATAATCAGTTCTTAGAACAAAATGACTGTCATACAGGTAGGGAAAACGTGTGAGATTGCCTTGACCATGGCCAGAAACTCCGTACATGTTAGAAAGTAATTTCTTTCAGGCTTGTGCAGTACATTACTTAAATATTCTAGTGGCCTCTTCTTCCCATGTTGAATCTCGGATAACACAGCTTCGATAACTTATACCACTATTCAGATTGGACATGCTCTCCCTCTTTATGAAACCCAGGACTGGAAAAGATATCAGAATTTACTTTAGCTTAGTAAAACCAACTTCGCACTCAGTGGTCCACTGAAATTCCCCTTTGCCTCAGTCAAATAATTCATTGGCTTGGTAATTGTGGAAAACCTAGGTACAAATCGACGTTAGTAAGCACTTAAGCCGAAAAAACTCCACACTTCGGTTTTGTCAGTTGGTGGTGGCCAATCTCTTAATGATTTTGTCTTCTCGGAGTCCGTTTAAATTCCGTGGGCCAAAACTACATGTCGAAGGAAATGTATTTTCTTTTGAAGAATGCAAAAGTTCTTAGCAATCAGTTTCAGGAATACGCTTCAAATAACCTTCCTGTGACGACTTTGTCTAGGTAAATCTGACAGATGTCTAATGGGAGAACTTTTCCCATATTCGAAGGTGGCAGGGGCATTACACAGCCCAGAAGCATAACTTTGAATTCCCAGGTTCCCTTCCCTTGAATGCAAAAAACAGTTTTCTGTTTGTCCTTGGAGGCCACCGTACATTGCCAGTATTGTCCAGAATAGAGAACCGTTGTGAACCTGTTAGCCTGTTCAGTGTGTCATCTATCATTGGAAGTAGATAAGTCTTTCTTGTCACATTATTAACCTGGCAGTAATCCGCACAAAATCTCATAGAGCCAACTCTTTTTTAAAAGTGCAATGGGCGAAGACCATGGACTGACTGATGATTATATCACATCTAACTGCTTAATTTCTTTCAGAACACCCTCAACTGCCTCATGCGAAGCTGATGGTAGCAGTATTGGTGGTTGCTACATGGGTATAGCATCTCCTGTATCAATTCAATGGCAAGCTACATCAGTCCTTCCGAGGTCATTTGGTCCATAGGAGAAGACATCGCGATTTCTCTGCAGTAATTCAGAGACAGCCTTCTCTCGCCACTAGTTGAGGATTTTTCTTGTCCTTACGAATAGCTTCTCCAGTGCTTCTCGTTGACGGCAATCTATATTTTGTGATCTGTAAGCTTCAGGAATATGTGTAAGTACCTGTGAGACCTGCTTGCAAACCATTATTATGGCCGCCTCCTCAAGACAAACACCCCTGTAGAGCACATGAACAATTCTAATTGGCAAACTGTCAGAGCTTGACGAAACCAAAGTCTTTGCTACAATGACACTGCCTCGTAGTATGTCACCTTCCTTTGCTGGTTCAATTAGACCCAAAAATTTGACAATTTTTTTCCTTGACATCCAAAGCAATGGCTATTTCGATAGATGCGAGTAGCACAGTAGGTTAGCAACATATTACTAGGCAGCATATTGGCGATGGCAAATCCTGCTATTTTGACACCACCAACTCGGCACTGACTACTCGGATCACCCCAAGTCGAGTATCAATATAAGATCCAAAAGATGTTCATCCTCTATTTATACGTAAATATCGTGATATGGGTTATAGTCACCAAGTTTCAAGTGCATACTTCTCTGACTTCTAATTGGTGTAGTCTCACATATTACTGTAGTTAAATAGCACTGTTCCATTCTGTCGATGGGATTTCGCAGGGGTTAAGGTCCTAGGATGTCTTGTCTTACCACTGTTGTGGTCACCCCAGTGTCAATAGTCATCTGAGAAGGAACATTATTCCAGGCTCCCCTCCACCAGTAT
This sequence comes from Dryococelus australis, assembly GCA_029891345.1. Classification (NCBI taxonomy): domain Eukaryota; kingdom Metazoa; phylum Arthropoda; class Insecta; order Phasmatodea; family Phasmatidae; genus Dryococelus; species Dryococelus australis. The sequence goes on from CM056994.1 coordinate 282,901,282, forward strand.
GGCATCCAAGTTCTGGTTCACAGAATGTGCCTATAACAGCATAGGAACCTTCCCTCCAGCAGTCACCAACCTTTGCCCTTCAAGATCGTTTTTACAAGTTTCCTTAATGCGCTGTACTCTCACCTGCCTCTCGCTGCTTACCTTTCGGTGGCAGCTTGTGCTGTTCTTTAACGAAGCTCTGTAGCAAGGACCCTGGAAGCAATGTCCTTAATGGCCGTCTCAAAATTTTTCAGTGTCTTTCTGAGGCAGTTCTCGTCGTCTAAGCTTAGCGTTACTGCCCACACCGGACGTCGGGGCACTGATACATGTCTCGCTGATTCCACCTCCAGTGCTCGGACCAGAGCATCCTTCATAGTGCGAGGTAGTCAGGCGTACTGCTTATCGCACTCTGTATCTGTGATAGCATTGATAAATAAAACACTAACACATGGAAAAAATTTCCCTGATTCGCTGTCAAAAGTACTGAGGACGTGCCATAGAGTGCTCATGTTGCATATAGTAATAGTGTTGAGTGTACCACAGACTATAAAGGTGAGGTAGACAAAGTTTCGTCCTCTGCATGTTCCAGTATTGCATCAAGACTTTCCCAAAAGAACTGTCAAATGAACGTGTTTTTTTAACAATGATGTAACATTGACTTAGATTTGGTTTTAAGTTTTAACCTCAAATCCACGTTTTGTATAACATTATTAGGGTAACTGCATTACAAGGTAGAAGTATTGTGTTAGCACATCAAAGCACTGATTAAGTGTAACGTGTTAGTCGAAGCCACGAGTTTTGACTGTTGTGTAGGAAGAAAAGCAGATAAAACTTTGGGACGCGGAGATTATATACTACGCAGCTGGCATGCACACTCAGCCCCATATCCACTCTTAGGGAACGAACGGCTAAGGAGCATAGCAGTATGTGGCGACGTGGTGCATGGCCAAGCCGCAGGGGGCATCAGTCCGCCGAGCAGGGAGTGTGTTCCCACAGGAACACCGGCTCCCTGCCAGACGAGGAGCGCCGTTGACACCAGCCTCCCACCCCACACCCTGCTTCCACGCTCCGAGCTCCCCCCTGCTCGAGATGACAGCCACGAGGACCCGCTTCCGGTACAGCCATCTGTGCCAGCCACCACCATCATTCCCTTGCTTGGCATTCAAGGCGAGGCGGCACCAGTTCCTCCCATCTCTCAGCCTCGCTGCTTTCAACAGCGGTGATTATCGCGCGCACTCGCCGCCTCCTCTCACTCCGGTGTCATCTATAGCGCTCGCTCCACGGCTAACCTCTCCTTGCAGTTCCTCCTTCTCTCCAGATATTTTGCGTATCCCAGCCTCGAGACGTGTCAGCTCTAAGGCCGGCTCTTGTTCACTGGCCACTTGCCTCGTCGCTGGAGACATATAAATTTCGCGGATCCTTTATGACAACAAGCTTGACTCCACGATAATTTGCATACTCGAACCTCAAGTCAGTTGTTCACTGAAAGTCCAGACTAACCTCATACCAGGTAGAACGGGATTCGCTGCTTGTTTTCTTGCAGACTCGTTGATTCAAAAGGGGGCCACGGTAGCTGAATGATTAGCACGCTCGCTTCCCAAGGCGGACCGGTTTTAGCAGCTAAAACTGATTCCGCAAACATCAGCTTTAGCCATTTTTACGAAAGAGAAACAAAATCCTTGGAGTTGCACTGTGGTCTTGAATCTTGTCTTTGGGCATACAACGTTACTTAACTGCATTTCTTGTTCACACACCACTAAAAAATATTCAACCGTTTTTTAATCGCGTGTTTTGCTAAATCTTCGTAACGCACTTCATGCGCCAGATAGAGCGAAGCCCTCGAGGGGAATCCCTAATAAACATTTTTAACGCCCCAAGGTCACGTCTGGCCATAAGGAAGCATTGCGACAGGACCTCTCAAGACTCCAATTATACGTTGGCAGGGAGCTTGCTTGATTTCTCGCAAAATTATATCCGGAACAGTAAAATATTATTGCACGCGACGTAAGCAAATTGATTAAACTACATTTTTTTTTAAATCCTTTCCCTTAAAGAAACTGCGCACAAAAGCCCTCAAAATTCCACTTTTTTTTAAAGATTTTTATTATTTTTTCCTCTTTAAATTTATACAATAAGACAAAAGTAAAAGTGGTAGCCGTGGATAATTAATATTTGGCTTACCTGGGAAAAATTCGTATTCCTAATATATGTATGTGTTGAGATACGTGTATACGCGCAAACTCTGATTTTAACAGACAATATTCTACTAGGCAATCCCCTTAAGGCATCTCATTTCAGACCGGATTCAGTGTGCATGTTTTCTCGTTCGGGGGAAGGCGTTAGTGATGACACATATCTAGTGTAGACATCATACTGATTATTTTAACACACCATTTACAAGTTAAAACAGAAGGAGCATTTACTTATTGCAGTAAAACTGTCGATCATGAGTGTGTAATGGCAGGTCTCAACTGGCAAAGTAAAAATTTTACTATGCAATCATCATTCAAAAGTAGAAGTGTGACATGAAGCCTCTTAAGCCGTCCCTACACGATACCTAATGTATGTTACCTTCTGTTATGCTCATGGACACAATGTAAGGCATAATAAAAGATTATACAGCAGAAGAGAAGGAAGAATGCATCAATTCATACCCACACGTTACCTACAGTGCGAACAGAAAATTGTAAATGGCAGGCAAAAACAACTCGCCATGGAAGACATTCCGAACTTGGCAGGGGTACAAATGCAATCATATATTATACGTAGGTGATTTTTGGTACATCCAAAAATTACGGCGAAGGCTGCATTTATTTAAGTTTCTGAGTACAAGTACTAGACAATTAAAGTATAAAAATCATGTCAGTAACGCACTGCTTATGTACAACGTACATTTACGCGACTAATTACAATATTGCTAAATTTTTTAAGTATTTATCTTTGACAAGCATAATAATCAAACTGCTGCTTTTCCGTGATAAAAAAAAAAGCTATTACAGTTCACCAAAAGAAGGCAAAAATATCGCAATACTAAATGCAGCTCTTATAGGTGTCTGTTAACAAACAACCACAGGCAGCTGATTTCACTATGCGCAGTTACTTGCATATTATTGCCTTTAGACAAATATATTCTAGAAATAAACTTTTCTAACAATAACATAAATTATAAACAGCAATAATAAAAAACACGATAGAGATTTGAAATCTAAAACCTGAAACTGTGCAGCGTAGATCCGCGCACCAACCCACTAAGCTACACGCACAACTTACAAAGTGACCGTGTAAAAGGTTATATACGTGACAAAAATCCGCAGTGTTACAAGAAAGCCTGTGGGATGTATTTGAGTTCGTGAGGGATGGAAGTCTTAATAAAAATTTAAAAAACAACTAAATTTGATTTCTAATTTATTCACACAGCTATAATTTACAGCATTAAATTATCTGTCTCAAATATTTACCTACTCTTTTTATTTGACAGTGAGCGCAATATTTAACGATTTTTTCAACTCTAATTAACGTCCTTCTTAATGTCTCTGTTTGGTTACAGTTAATTAACTCATACTCATCATTAACACACGTTCAGTCCATCTGTTGCCATAATTTGTAGTGTCTTTCACTCACGCACCCAGTCCAACAGTCCAGTCTGCCAGTCGCACTCTTCACTGCTTGATACTCGCAGTCGCAGATTTCCCTTCCGCTGGTCACTCATCTCGCCACTGATCTTCTATCGCTCGGATCTTAGCCACTCATCCATTCAACAACAACCCGGCCCGAAGGCCCGCCGCACAATTTATATTCTGTTGGCCTTGACCTGAAAAGTTTGACGCGCCCCGAGTCATGCGGACAGACTCTAGACAACTAGAAAATTCCTCAGATAAACGCAGAAAATTAATACAACCTAGTTCAGCATCGCGCGCCGTAAAAAGATTACTGTGGCCGCTCGCTTTTTGGTTATATATATATATATATATATATATATATATATATATATATATATATATATATATATATATATATATATATATATATATATATATATATATGGTTCTTGATTTAGCGCTACCTGTGTAATTCAAAACATCCCCGCTGCCGCTTTAATATAACTATTGTTATTCACTACCATTCGTTCATGCGGGATGCGAAGCAGCTAGCACATAAAATTAGTTAACAGGTATGATTTAAAACTGTGTAACTGTGTTAATTGTTTTATTATGATTGTGGCAAACATTTAACTTACTTACGCGTACAGTGAATTTCATTTTGTACATAAATAAGTTTTACAGAACCTCTAGTCTTTTTGTAGATGGGAATATACGGCTTGAAGTTGTTACTCGGGTGTCCGCCATTTTGTCTGTCGCATCGCCAAGGGAATAGCAGAAATTCAGAACACGTTCTATTACCGTTTCAAGCATGCCCATGGGTACGAAAACTGTTATACCCGGAGCCAGACACCTCCGGAGGGGGCTGGAAAGTAACCTACACGGACCAGAAACGCTAGCATAAAATGGGTAGAAAATTGCTACGGAAATTGGTATCGTGTGGGGTCGGCTTTAGTATTCTCACTTCTCCCTCCCCGTGAAAGTATTTGCTTCATTTAATGGCATGCACGACGTAATCATTTCTCACATTGTAATTTTTAGCTTTTCTGGGATGAAACAACTAAACTATATATACAACATTCTTTTTAAAATGAAATATTTTAGCTTCTTTACAATCATTACAGTGTATATACTGGCACTTAATGTTTTTCAGATCCGTACGATTGGCAATCGTAGAAATAAAATGACAGACAGCTAAATCAATGACAAACCGGGAAACAAAGCATACAACACTAAAACGCCAACATACAAAACACTTTCTATTCGGGAATCGAGCCAGAGTCCTCCACGAATGTGGTTCACTATGACACCACTGCGCTGCCTCTTTCAGTGTCGTAAAAAATGCAGGAGGCAAACAAATAGCAATTCATAAAACAATTTGTCAATCTGTGTACGCCTACTTATCAAACAGTTCGATGAAATTCACATCATAGATTGCAATAACCTAAGAATATATAACTACACTACTTGACAATAATTTGGTGACAAGAAAGCGATCACCCTCAAAATACATTTTATGGCAAGATAATGCAACTGGGATTTTTTTTAAATTCAGTCGTGGCCCTTGTAAATGCAGAAACCACTACTCACTACACTTCCGAGCGTATTTACTAGTCATCTGTGATTCAGCACTTCAAATCTGACGTGGATATTAGTACATAGCGCCTTCTTGAAATGTAGCCAAACACCATCCCTGTTATACCACTCAGAATTGGTCGAGTGTGCCTGATTTTATATAATTTATATTTTCTTTTCACACGTTTGTGCTCTTTAAGGTGTTATTCAGATTTTAGTTATACGCGGTTACCAATGCTACTGCCAAACATATGGGCCCGCAGCCATTGACAGTTAAACATGAATAAGATGAGGGTTAATTTTGGTTCCTTACAGCCGTACGTGCAGGTCAAACCAACATTCCGCACCGTACCGAACGCGCACTTTCTGCCTGCGGCCTACGCCTAATGGCTTTTATTATATATTTATTTGTATTTATGGATCAAAGTCACGCCAACAGAAAGTTCACTAGAAATCAGACTAGTTACTCGGACAATAAGAATTGGCACAGGAATCTGCTATAGTCTGTATCAAGGAACCATCCAGACAGCTGCAGAGATTTTGGAAAATCGTGGGAAACGAAATAAAGATTGCCGGGTCAGGAATTGAACCCGGGTTCTCCCGAATGTGAGTCCAGTTTACTAATTGAGCGCCACCCCTTTGAGTAGGGGGGGGGGGAGGTAAGTTGCAATGATAAAGCGATGCGTTGCTGGATGTGGGCAACGCCAGACTGGCACGACTCAGCAGCCTTCCGATTTTAACTTTCCCCAAAAATAACTTAGGATTTGTGGGTGAATAACTGAATCACGGGAGATTCAGTGCAACCTGCGTGCTAGTTTGGTCCCCTCCCCCCTTCTAAGAAGTAAAACTGAACGATCATGCACTGTAGAAATAGTACTACGTGCCAGGCTGAAAATATGGGAATGTTTAGTATCGCTACTATAAAAAGTTTGGAACTTTGCTACGCATTTAACTCTTTCCTGAGCAACTGTAAGGACGTTACCCTGCATGTATGGGAAAAATACTCTACAAGTTCGCGCTTTGTCACTGTACGTATACAATGATGTGGAAAATTGACAGATAATTTCTTAGAGTGTAGCAGCCCTGTTCGCAAGAACACTGCACGTTTACTGCTACTGTCAACCAGGGTTTAATGAAATCGAGCTCATTACTGAACTGAACAGAGTGACACAGTAGCTGGTTTTGTTTCCTGTTAATGGTAACTGCATTGCATTGCTTCTTATGTCTCGTATTAAATTGAGAAATAAAATTCATCACCTCGTATTCAACCAAAAATAAAATAAAAGCTTGCTAAAAATGACGTTTTTGGGTTGAGGCATGTGAAGGCAGGCACCTGCCAGCTAGCTGGCGGTGATCCCTGCCGACCCTCCCTGCACCGCCTCATTGCGCTGTAACCAGGCGTGCAACTCCCCCTTCAGCTCGGTGGCTCAACCAATTAACCCATGCGGAATGTGAGGAGGGTAGCCAGCCCTGTAAGGCGGGTGACAGGGATGCCATCCATCTGCCCGAACCAACCCCCGCAGAAGCCACCCCGGTTGTGGAAGGACAAGACACTGCTGCCAACCACCGCACGCCCTTCCTCTTCGCCGCAACGCCGCTGCAGAAATTTTCTTCTAATGTCATCTCATAATGCAAATGCACTCATTTTCTATTAAAGGCTATGCCCGGTAAATTAAGTACCTTTGAAATTAGTATTTGAAGAAAAAAACTACTATAGGCTATTCACGGAAAAGTGATCACTTTTGAAAGCCCTATCATTTGAAATAATGGTTTGTAAATCTATTTTATTTTAGCCTTATACGTTAACTTCCGAATGCGGTGGAATCTACACACTATGTTTATTACTTATATGTAGGAATAGGAAAATTTCGCGAGTTCAGTGGCCTGTAGGCTAGGCTCCACAGTCCTCTATACACTCGAGTCTCAGATGTTTGTTCATTGGCTGCTGCTCCAGAGAGAAGACAGTATAACTTCACACCTGGCAGTACCTATGACACTCGCTAATCGTTTCCTTGTGAGTCTACTATTGGCTCACTTCTTTCTCTTGGTTGTCGCATGAATACAATGAAATGGCCCATAGCAAAGTTAATCTTACGTATAGTGGAAAGATACATGATCCTAAGCAGGGTTTTTAAAATTACTCATGTTAACTGAGAACAGTCTATAGCATGTGTGCTCATCATATTGCTGTCGTTTTTCTTTTGATTTGGAAACTTCCAGTGCCAGTAACGCCCAGAAGTTGTTTCTAAATTAATAACTAATTTAATTAGTACCGATCACAAAAATAAATAAAATTGAAAACGTTTTTATTCTTTTATTTAACTATAAAACAATAATAGTCGTTACTATTTCTTATGTGCATAGCAAAACTACTCCATAGCTGAAGCTGAAAATTTTCGGATTAACAGAAATATTTTTGTAGACTGGCTGTTATACATTTACCAGAAGAGCAACTGTTTCAGCACAGAAAAAAATATGTGCACTAATACTGCAGTTCAGTGACCTGCCAATAATAATTTAAACGGTGGCCTGTGACGACAGAGTCAATTGCCCACTGAAGTGGCTTAAAAGTATTTTGCTAAGCAACTTTCAAATACCCGTTAAATTTTTTTTATGGCTGCACAAATTAAATTGTTCCAATTTGTATAAGTTAACTGAATCACACAACAAATTCACATACAATAAATGTACGCCAAAAAAATCCTGAAATAAATGCGTCCAGTAATACTAAATATTTGTTTATCAACTCGTTTCCAATAATCCTTTCTACTATATAAATGCGAAAGTGTGTTTGTTTGTTTGTTTGTCCTTCTTTCACGTCAAAATGGAGCAACGGATCGGCGTGATTATTTGCACATATATAGTTGGAGGTTCAGAGAGTGACATAGACTACTTTTTATCCCAGGAAAATATCTCAAACGGTTCCAAAAAAATGATGGTTAGGGATGTACATAGGTACTGGATTAAACTTTACTTAGGATTAATGTATAAAAAAGCATTGTTAAAAAAAGTTCTGCCATTTCTCCTTTCTTTTTTGTCCATGGACTGTCTTACATTCCTTCCCAAGAGTCGCAGTAGCTCAGTGGGTAGAGAACCCTATAGTGGGGCCGCAGTAGTCCAGTGAGCAGAGCACCCGATAGTGGGGTCGTGACGAGGTTAAGTGTCACAAAACTTCATTATTTATCCCTAAAAATATGCGCGTAAAGTAGTGGGTAAACGCTAGAAGTTTTATAAAAGTACCATACTTGCTATGGTGCATTTCGCTCATTAAAATCTCCCTTCACAAGGAAAATCCTAGCCAAAATGGTGTATTTCTGCAAAGTAATTTCCACCGCTGTAAATTTGTTGGCTGTAGTGCATAGTACCGAAATGCATGCGAGAAAACAACATTTCGAACCAAACTGAAAGTCGTAAGCTTTCGTTGTATTTGTCAGGATGTTTATTTCGGCTGCCGGATATTCACGTCGTTGAACCACTTCGACTCAACCCCACCTTACAAGCCAAGATACCCATTATAAAAATAATACAAAGCGTTGTTCCTCAATGACCAGCTGTAACCGAAACGTCCAACACGTATTTGTGTCCACAGTGATAGCAGTAAAGCTTTATCGAACGATTAGGCGAATGACTTAACTCCAGTCATCAATCCTCCTCCTTAATTTAGAAGGTTAAGTGTCACTGATACGCTTGGTCTGTTATACAGAGTTAGAGAAACCTATCATGAGAGGGACAAGGATGGGACAAGGAAGCAAGACTAGGGATGTAATAATCTGTAAATAAATATGGATAGTTATCTAATTAAAATCAGTTCAATTTTACATATGAGCTCAGTCCGACGCGGGCCTTGGTAAGCTTGGATCGTGAGGAAGGATTTGCGTGTTTTTAGGGTAGAGTAGCAAATGAGGCAACTGAGGTAGGAACACATCCAGTATCGAAACCCGCCACAAGGGGATAAGATGCTGCTCAGCAGGTGTATGGCGGCTAGGAGGCCTGTTAGTCTCCGACTGCACAATCTCCTTGGTTCGCAGCCCCACCCGATCTTCTCGCGCCACCTCTCATGTGTAGTCATAGTTCGAAGCTGAATGGCTCCCGTCGAGCACTGGAGGCGAGGCTTGCTTCCAGAATGTTGAAGTCTTCGCGAACTGTCGTCATGTAAAACTGGACCCGCATTTCTTGGCGATTCGACAAATTACTGAGTTTTGTTACTGGTTATCTCACTGACAGAAATTTCCTTTATGACGTTTGTAAATCTGCTCGTCGCCTCCGTTACCAACATTATGTTTTCAATGTTGCGAAAATATGTGCACAACGGGGCCATTTAAGAGGGTTATAAAGGGTATCATTTAGAACTGTTTTAGAGGTCAATGTGACAGCAAATAGAGGTCAAACAAGTTTATGCAGAAGAATGAGGTTTTTACATGCCATTAAGGAACGCTAAAGTTAGGAATGCCTGTTTTAAAAAATTCGTCAATATTCTTATTAATATACAATTTTAAATAATAAAAAGGGCTATGTTAGAGTAAATTACACAAGTTGCAGAAAATAAAGTAATCGGAATATCGAAAAAATAAAAACTACATGTGTCACCTTCGTTTATAGTAGATGGTTTATAGAAAAAATTATTTTTACACTAAGATGATTTATATGCATATATATAATGCACTGCAATACCATGTTTGAGCCGAAAATATCACATTTCAATGCTTGGAGATATGACACTTTTATCCTATCCCTTCAGCACGAAGCGAGGGGAATAGATAGTGCTGACCATGTGAAGAGTCATGCTTCCTGCTGTGTACCTTAGCCATTGTTCAGGGCATTGGTGACAGTTGTTGAGTTGTCGTGATTGAAAAAAAAGGGGGGGGGGTAGGAAGGTCCAGCTCCCTAGGAGGGAGCAGTTGAATTGACAAACGGAATTTCCTCCCCCCTCCTCGTGCTTCTTGAAAGTGCCATTTCGTAACAAAAGATGCTGAGGTGCGACAGTGAGACTGTATCATAGACTGAGAAAATCCTACTGTAATTAAATACTTTGATTAATTATTACGAAATTCTGTAGAGCTTCAAGTACACTAAACAATGTAATTGCAGTTTTGACATGTATTAAAACGGTAAACATGAAAAGCAGCATATCCTATTGTAAAAACCTTCGTTCAGTTATTGAGTACATGCATGTTTGAAACATTTCGAATGGTTGTTAAATGTAAATGACCTGAGGCAGAATGAATGTGTACATTTGTGTAGTATTGCGTCACAAGAAATTAACAGCAATAAATGATTTAGAAATTTATTTCCTTGAATTGTGACAACTTATGTCAAAATATTATTTACAACTGGAAGTATTTTTTAAGTTGAGTTGAGATGTTTTGACGGCTCTTAAAAATGTATTGTTTTGCGATCCGATGAAGGATGGCGTGAGGTGAGCAGCGCCTGGCTCGAATGAAGGTTGGAACGGGAGAACCCTGAAAAAAAACCGGGGCCACGGTGGTCAAGTGGCTAGAGCACTCGTCTCCCACCAAGATGATCCGGGCTCGATTCCTGGCGGGGTCGGTCCACGGATCTTCGCATGTGGGAATCGTGTCGGGACGATGCCACATGTCGGCGAGTCTCCTCGGAGATCTCCCGCTTCCCCCACCCTCGATTCCCAGCGCTGCTCCATATCCACATCATTCATCCCTCATCGGCTCTCAAGACCATAGAGAACCGCCCAATTATTCGTATCTTGACAACATACGAATAATTTTTGTGAGCAATTCAATGAAATTTTGGAGACAGTGTCTGTATTATTATAATTTTTTTTTTTTTTTTGGTTAAATGTAGCATTTCATGTGAGAGGGAATTTAAACTCCATGCTGAAGCAAAATTCCATACACTGTTCTGGCACAAGAGTGTTCTCATGCCCATAAATCGGTGAATAAAAAAAATTATCTTACTTATGTGGTGTTAATAGTTTTTAGAACTTGTTACCTGTATGCTGTAAAAACTGACATTTACAAAAAAATGTTGAAAATTTTCGTTCCCAAAAGAATTATTTTAAAAGCTGTATACTTTTTCATTGTATGGAATACAATAACTTGACCAGTTTACTGTTATTGTCCAAATACTGATTTGAAATGGAAGTATTTTCTTTACAAAATCTGCGATACCGGTAATGGATTCGTGCAGAGAATCAATCCTCTGAGTGATTTTTTCCTCAATGTGAAGTATAGAACTCTCTCTCCAGAGATTTCACAGTACACGTAGATATCGCTTTATGATAACTAGATGCATATAAACGAAACTATTGCGTACTGCAATTTGTTTTCTTATATGGTATTTTAACATTCATTACGTGCGGTAGCTACATTTGCAGTCCTTAGCGAACATTATGTGCATTGCAAACTGAAGTGCGCAAGCGGGAAATCCGGGCAAAGTGGAGTATCTATCCTGAGATGGATTATAGGGGGACACCTTACTGATAATATACGTTGCTGCAGTTCGTGAATATGACTATGTCCTATAGAAAATGATGTCACAAGAGAAATTCACGTTACATGAGAGCCGCAGTGGTCGAGCGACTGCTGGAGTGGTTCGCCTTTAACCAAATAGTTCCGGGTTCGATCCCAGACGGGGTCACTGTCAGATTTTCCATGTGGGAATTGTGAATGGACGATTCTGTTGGTCCACTCCCCCCCCCCCCCCCCCACAACACACACGCACACCACACACACACAAAATTGCATTCCTGGCCCTGCTCAATAACCATCTCATTTCTAATTTCATTCATCAGCTCTGATGACCTCAGAAGGCGTTACTTGCGAGGTAACGTGTGACAGCTGTATTTTTTCCTCGTATGTTTGTTAAACTACAGGGAACTTAACACAAATGACACGTACGTTATTTTGGAAGGAAAGTAACACTTGGTTTTACATTAACACTTTCGCTGGCATGAAATTAAACATACCTTTAAATGTCCAAGTTACCGCATGAGACGTTATCGTTTGTTTACAAAAGTTTTTAAAAGTACAAAAACATTCAAAGCACAAATTACAAAATATGTTTGCAGTGAATAGCGTTACATACTTTTTAAAAATGAGCGTACCGTACTTAGTGTTTGAAAAAAAAAAAACATTTAATTTATTGAAATTTACGCACAGCTTGCTAGCGTTTCATTAGTGTAACATATACTTTTTTTTTTATATATAAGTGTGACCACACTTGGTAACATTGTAAAATTTCATATCTGTATCTGCGTAATGCGTTTTTATGCTGACCAAATTGCTGATATTGCATAAACACTGCGTTTAATGTTCCTAGAACACTCCGTCTTCTTCGCACAGACAAATGCATTCTACAGCTAACATTACCTTTTATAACACGTGTTTTTTTTTTTTTTTTTTTTTTTTTTTCACCATTTATAAATTAATATCTATCAATACATTCCGAGAAAACCACAGTGTTCGCAAGGAAAACTATTCCCCACTACCGCGCAGTGCCACCCCACCCCCGTCCAACTCTCCTTTTCCAAGAACTGCGGACGAGCATGACCTCAAAAGGTCTGATACCGGGGCTGGCTCAGCGCAATATCGGTCTAACGTACAATACCAGGCGCACGCGCTATGCGACAAGCATTTGGAAATTCCTGTAACTATTTACCGCGCTCTTAATATGCACCAATGGAGCCAGCAGAGGCGAGGAGGGCAGAAAACAGCGAGAACTTTCTTCGCTTCCTGCACGGTAGTACCTTACGCGAATGAAAGGAATCATGGTGTCAACTTGTGCGATGTATTTTTTACTTCTATAATATTCTTTCTTGGTCTTTATTGATGCTAGTTACCAAGAAAAATATATCTACCTGATCTCAACCAGCGATGTCTGGTGTTATCGAAGGGACCAGGAAAGAGAAAAGAAAATAGGGGGGGGGGGGCATCGCGGAGGACGCATTCTTGTGGACGTTGGGAGGTTGCCAATGAGGAAGCAGATGGGCGCCACACACCACAACACGAATGTATAAAGAAGATGCCGCCCGCCCCAGCTAAGTCGCCGTCAGGGACACCGCGCAGTTAGGAATATTCCAAAACATTCGATGGGCGTGCATGCCAAGGCATAATGCCCTCGTGGCGAAGGGCAATCCAAACTTTTTACCTACGTTTTGTGATTGAAGAACTCGAATCGTAAACTTCCAAACGGCACGGACAGCAGAGTAGTGGCCGGCTGAGGAAAATCAGGAAGTGACTTTCCAGAATTGTTGTAAATAAACCAGCACGAAAAATGTCTGTATACAATACCTAAAGTACCTAGTCGGAGCCTTCTTTCAAACTGAAACTGATAAACAACATGTTACTAAAAATGGCCGATAAACCCTTCAGGTTATTCGTGATGAAAATACAAGACAGAAATGCATGTGCCTTTTTTGTTAAAATGATCCCCCTTCATTAGAGTAATACGGATGCTGATTCGTAACAAAACACAGGGGCAATCCCTATTTTCTGATGAAGACGGATGATATTACCAACTGCATTTTCGCAGGTGTAAGACCTACGTTCTGGAAAACAATATTCACCTATTTGTTGCTTAATATCAAGTAGTTCTTAACAAACGAAAATTATTTCAAAACATGACTTTTGAGGGCACGTAGCTCCCTTAATAATAACTTTAAGTAAAAGTGGTACATACATTTTCGTCTTATAGTTTCATAAGGAATACCTGCTGGAGTTTGTCGGTAATTTTTAGTAACACGGTGTATAGTTCTGCGATTTCTAGACCCGTTGAGTTGAGAGATTTGGGTGGCTCTTAACAACGAGGTCTTGAGAGCCGTTGAGGGTGAGAATGGAGCAGCGCTGAAATGCAAAGGTGGCGGGAACGGGAAATCCCCAAGAAAACCCGCTGACCAGGGGCATCGCCCGGCACGATTCCCACTTGCGAAAATCCGTGAGTGACCCGGCCGGGGATTAAACCTGGTTCGCCTTGGTGGCAGGTGAGCAGTCAAACCACTCAGCCACTGCGGCCCCTACCTAGACCATTCATGTCTCTGCAAGTTGTAAAACTGCCTAGGTCCCTCAGATTTAACATGTATGTAAAGTAATGACAAATTTGAATATAATTGGCGAACACAATTTTTGGGGAAGAGTTAGTGGAAATCAGCTAACGGTATTCCAAACGAAGGGATGCCAAGAAACGTTTCATGACGGCCGCTATTGTCCGTTACTGAAAGTAGTTCAGTACGGTAACCCATTGAGGATACGAAATGTGGAAAAGGAGAAAAAAAAAGGGGGGGGGAGTGACAAGCGTGCTCCCCTATTTACCTATTTACTTTTATTTTATCTACGGGAGCAACGCGACCCCAGGCAATGAGACCGATGTTTCGTAATTCAATCCTTACAATGAAAGCGGTCCCTGAAGTTAAGAAGTTATGAAATTGAAGGTAACACATGAAATCATATCATAAAAATGCAAACAACGTCTGTGCCAGTTATTATTGTACGTTTGAAACCGGATAAAAATGCATTCTCGGTGGTAGGCGGACATTCACGGAGAGGTTGCTATTCGAAACACGCGGTGATTGCCTAGTCTTACTAAGGATTACGGCAGACTGTTCGTTGTACCGACGGATAATTTTTTTATCTTGGAAACCTTTCCTGTAGACTGGCGGCAGCGAGTCCGTGAACTACCTCATAAAATACTTAATTAATATATACAGGCCTTGTCTTAATCGCGGGGTGACGCCAGCGGTTCCGGGAAAGAATATACACTATCTACCAAAAAGTAGTTGGGCACCTGTGAAGATAGGTCATTCAGTACATCAGTTGACTTGTGTTTCACGGCCTTCGGCGTAGGACCGCTGGTGTTTGTCCGTGGTACCATGGACACAGAGGCCTATTGTAACATTCTGGATAATGAAATGCTCCCAACATTGTGGCGTTTTTACGGAATGGACCCGTGTTATTTTCAGGATGACAATGCCAGGTGCCATGTTTCAAGGGTTACTATGCAGTGGTACGCCGACAACAATGTTCGCCGATTGGATTGACCCGCCCAGATCCCCGACCTCAACCCTATAGAACATCTTTGGGACGAATTGTATCGCTAGGTGAGGGCTCGTCAGGCGCGGCCAAAATCCATTGCTCAACTCAAGGAATGGTTGCAAGAGGAATGCCGACGAATCCCCGTGGATGTCCTGCACACACTCGTAGAGAGCATGCTAGACAGGGTGAATACTGATGTAGCTGCAAGAGGTGGCCCTACGAAATTCTAACGGGGTGACAACCACCAAGTAAACATTGTGGACAGGTGCTCAATTACTTTTTGGCGATAGTGTACCTTACCATGTGTTCGTTCGTATAAGACAGATACTTTATTTGATGTGCTTCTCCGGCCTTATTATAAGTGTAGCGACCGGTGTCCAGGGAGTAAATTACCCAATTGAAAATAAACGTTACCTTCTATTTATTAGAGACGACAGACGGAGCTGAGACTTGATATCTACGAACTTTTTAGAAACTTTGCTCCAATATAATTTTTATTGGAGGTTAGTATTTTACCTATGCCGACGCTGAGACAATGTATTTTTAATGGGAGCTGTGTGGCTGTGGCTGGCGGTCTTCGGCTCGACTAGGACGAGCTCGGCTATCTTCGGCTCGGTTTAGAGGTGTTCGGAAGCTGTCGACTCAGGATTGTATAACGTACCCGAAGGTGCTCAGCAGTTACGTTCACTAATTCTTTAAGAATATATGTTTGTTTCTGATAGCCATATTAGTTTTATAGGCATACTGCCAAATCGAATATCTTTATTTATTAACCTATTTTAATAATTATTATTTCATCTGGCAGAACACTTAAGCATAAATTGTACCCGGTGTAAATTTTTTGCTAACTATAGTTATCGGATTTATTAAGCCAATGTTTTTAAAACATAATGTAATTGAAAGGTAATTAGAAAAAAAAATTAAGCGATTTTTAAAACTCGTGTGTGCATCGACTTTTGCGAGACCATGCAGGACTACTCCCTTCTCTCTCTTTCTTTCACCTTCTAAATTCCGCCGTTTAGTATAAAATATATCTTTTTTACTTTAACAGTTTTAATTTATCGAGTTGCCTTTTTAAATTCATGACAGTAATTCGTGTGATTTTTATTTTTATTGCGAGAAAAAACTACATAATCGAGCTGTTGGAATCCGGAGTGGAAAAATTACACATTTCCTCATTAAGAATTTTTAGGTGGATCAAATTCGTTAGGTTTTACAGTAAATGTTACTACATTAAATGCTGTACAAATTAACTGACACTTAAGACACGCTAGAAGCGAGTCGCCTATATTCGACATTGTACGACCACCAGTTATATAAGTCTCTTTAGTTTCATCTACAACTGTCCTATTGGTTCACACAACAGCAGATACGCTCACTTTTCTGAACAACGTGTATTACTGGTCGGCTCTCTGTCAATAAAACGCCCAGTTGAAAGTGTTCTTATCAAATGTTCTTTTCTACCTACAATTATGTACAATGCATCTTGTTCATTTGAGTAATTTACGATGACGTACTATTGCTGCACAGAACCTTATGAAAACCGATGGCGAAGTAATATTCCTTCGCCCATGTCTTTGTGGGTGTTGTTTGATTACGGCGAACTCCCTATAGATCAGTTAAATTCAGGAGGCGTAATATTACATTTAGTGTAGTGTTGGAAACGAGAGGAGTACGCCGAACAAAATGCGCAAAAAAAAAAAACTGTTCCGGGTGAATGAGAAGCAGCAGTGTGACGGCTACCCATGCACATCGAACGGAAGTCAAACCGACAGTGCCATATGAAGTTGAAAAAATGTTGGCGTTTTGGGACGGCTATATTCGCTGCGAAGGGGGTATGTTTGACGAGTTCCACGCCTCACGTCTGCTGGGCGGGCCTGTTGATCTGCAAGTATGGGCTTCTGCCGCCCACGAAATCTATGACTGCCTTCCCCTCCCTCGTATGTCACTTTGGCCACGTGACGCCTACCAGCCAGTCACGCACCACGAGGGTGCCCTTCCAGGACTTCAGATATTGATGGAGTGAAAATCATTTTGTAATGTTCTAGCCGATTTCAAATAAAATATAAATGCAGGTGTCTCGCCCAGATTCGGGGAGACAGCACAGGGTTTTCACTTGGGCAGGAACTGCTGTTCCGTCAACATTTTAAAAAGGGGGGGGGGGCGCTTGCTGCCATTTCAATTAAGTATGGTTTAAAGCAAAATAATTATATGTAACTTGCATATAGCTGGGAAGAGATGTAATCTTGTAAAAATGTAGATTTTGGGGGAAGTTTTAAACATAATTATTTTGGATACCATTTTATACTAAATGTAATCAGTGGGAAAACTATATTTTTATATAACGCTTATTGATTGTAAAATTTTGGAGAGAAACTATGTGAATGGTTATATTTTGATATAAAAACCAAGGCAACGAATAATTTTCAAACCTTTTCACTGGAACCAACCCAAATCCCTTTTTTGACATCATTGGGGGAGGGGGGCTCTCAGCTGTTTCCCAATTTAAAAACACCTACATTAAGGAAGCAGTTGAGACAAGGACCTCATCCTGTATTTGTTGGCAAACACCGTCACAGCAATAGTCGCCCTAGCAGACGGCTCGCTCGGGGCGAGGAGGCAGGGCGAGTGGACACTGTAGCACGGGGCCTGCCCCTTGCCGATGGGACTATCATTCGCGCAGATAGTCATCGCCGTCGCCGTATTTACTACCGTGGTCTTCTGCCACCGCCGTGCCGCGCCACTCCGCGCCGGGGTGATACGGCCCGCGCTCTACCCGGCCTCACCCGCCACCACACACCTATAGGATGTTCACGGTAATGTGAGCACTTTTTAAAGTTCTCTCATTTAGAATAGTAGTCAAGAAATATATTTTATTTTAGCCTTCGACATTAACTTCCGATTGAGGTGGAATATATTTATACACAGTGTGTTTATTACATGGCCATGTATATTTTAAAAAGGTGGTTACACGATAAAAAAAAATAGCCGAAAAAAAAAAGTAACTAAAGCCTCAAAAGTGCTCACTTTACCGCGAACAGCTTTTAAAGTGAGCACTTTTTAAAGCCCTGCTTAAGATCTACTTGTATGCATGGTGTGTATTCTTCCGCCTTATGTAAAATTAACACTGCCATGGGCCTCATCACTTCATTCATGCGTTGGTCAAGTGAAACTGTGAAATTATTAAGAAAAGTAAATATGTTTCTAATATGATCATTTTTACACTTCGATGCATTAAAAAAAATAACAAAAAGCAAAAGAAATTTTTAAAATTATCAGAAATTGTTTCCTAACTCTTTTTATTCGACGTTAAGATACGGAACTACTTCCAATCCATCCTTACCGATTTTACTGGGCGCATGTCACTCAGGGCGCTCGTTAAAATACATACAGGTAGGGGCAGTGATTTTTTTCTAAGGTTGATTTCGAAAGTGCTCACTTTTTCGTGTACAGCCTATATAAGCTAGTCACTGTAAAGTTAACACTTTTTGATACCTTTCCAGTGGATACAACAACCAAAAAATTATATTTTATTGGGGGTTCAAAAGTTAACTTTTTGAGAGCACGCACTGCGTTTATTAGTGATATGGTAATATTTATACTAACAGCTGGCTAAAGTATACAGCATACAAATAAGCTGAAAGGAACTTCCAAGTACTCGCTTTACCATAAACAGACTATACAAGTAAGCAATGTGCTTATATTCACGGTAAAGTGAGCACTTTTGTAGCCCTGGTTACTTTTTTTTTTCAGCAATTAATATTCTTCCGTCATTTATTACATAAAAACACTGCCATATGAGTAATAAACACAGTGAATACACTTCACCATACCCACAATAAAAAGTTCCAGACCATAATGAGATGTATTTATTGACTATTATGTTTGATGAGACTGTCTCAAAAAATGCTCACTTTACCGTGAACGGCCTATACAAGAGCAAACAGCGGCCACAAGGCGACGGCCTGGGCCTGCCTACCTGGCAGCTGAACTGCGTTGCAGAGTGTTCCTAATTCACTTAAGAAATAAAAATTACGTATTTAATGTGCGCCTAATGTGCTTGTCTACGAAAATAACGCATACTTCAGATGATGCACGTCATTACTTCCAAAACATCACATATATTATATAAACACTATTTGAGAACACTCCCACTTTGTTAAAGACTGGTTTTTCAAAGCGCTGTATTTCAAAATATTTTGGTTAGATAGTATTCGAAAAACTTACATAGAACCTTGCTACAGACTTCCCGCCGATCAACTGATATGGTCAACACCTGAAGTGCCATATGTATAAGCAGCGCAACGATAACGGTTAACCACTTTCCAAATCAACTTTTGGAAAGTGACCCTGCTCTAAATATTGCATGTATTACACTCTGAGGATTACGCTGGAGTGCAGCCTGAACGGTGATAAATATGACACTTTCTCTACCCCTGAAGATAAAATTCAAACAGACACAGTATAACTGTTTCGCTTAAGTATATCAGGCTCTTGCAGGATATCACGTAGCATCAACAACAAATGTCTTGAACAAAAATTGGGTTTGGCTGTGTTGGGGACACGGCCGTTTGATTAGCGTGAATACGTCCATGTTGACGCACTCGGACGCCTTGATTATTTTTACGTTCCCGGCACCGCTTCATTCGATCATATGTGGTTTTATGGGTATCACTGGATTGCTTTTGAGATGCTCTTTCCAACCGTATACGTTTCTGTATTTCGACTTCGTTTTTTGACGAGCATAGGCCGAGGCTGTGTTAAGTTTTCTTAATTTTTTACATTAAACGTATACAACTGTTTTTATACACACAATCGATTGATACTGACGAGAGCTGTCGATTGAAACTTAAACGAGCGTCGTAGCTTCTCCTAGTCAAAAGTTATACTACGCGGAAGTTATGAGACGCGGCAAAACGAACTCAAAACTGCCCCCCCCCCCCTTACCCGTGCGATTCTTTGCAGACCTCACTCAACGTAAAATATTCTTTGATCCTTTGGGAATCGAGTGGCGTAATTTAATTTTGAATGTAGACGATAGATTCAGATCTGCAATGCCAAACTTTATCCCCCGATTTTGTATTATCGGTCCCACTATGGTCGCAAATTTAAAGACGTATTCACGTCAAAAATAATAATTTTCTATAAGAGACATTATCATTTATACCTAATAACAGACATGAAACTAACATATACCTATATGCCGTCTACCTTGGTACTGAATTATAATGCGACATGATAGGGTTTCTGATCTATAATCACTCAAATGAACAAGGTGGATTTTAAAAGGATATTAAATGCTGAAAGCTCTTTTAATTAACACTATATTGGTTCATTACCTCCAATAGTGAACATTACATAGGCTACTAAAACGTACAGTGTGTTGTGGACGATTATCCACGGTAGAGGGTTGGAATACACAGACTACAACATAACTGCTGTTTCTGCAATTCTGAACGCAGGCGACTCACTACCAGATTATCCTGAATGACAGTGAATGTGTTCCGACCTCAAAGGGTTGACGGACATCAGTGGCGGCGGAGAAGGGGAGGCAGGGGGACACTTTCCCTCCCCTATAACAATGGGAAGGGACAATTAGGCGTTTGTCCCCATCCTAAGTTTGACATCTACATTCAATTATAAAGTAGTTAATTATCTTTCAAACCATGGGAATCAGAATATTGAAATGAACGAGAAACGTATTACTGAATTTTACCATCAATTGATGAGGTAGAGAATGGATCTTGACCATCAACTGGGAAGCTAAACAGTTGACTTGGCGGTTTGGTGTGCTTGGACTCCCAGAACTTTGGAATACTAGTGAAAGAGTCAGACACATTTCATAAATATACATAAAGGAAAGGGGAGGCAAAGTTTCAAGTGATTCTTCGCAGGGGCGGATCCAGAGGGCTGTCACATCTGCCCCTTCCTTGGCCATGTATTTAAACAAATTTTAGTATTTTTTTCGGTACTTATAAATGCGTTACTCTTAAGTTAACTGGCCGGCAATTTTTACAGCAGATAGAATCAACACATTCAAGTTATTTTCAATAAATTCCAGCTTTGAAAATGCACAATGATGAGAGTTTATAGGTATTTCTGATGTCAGCGGTACCAAGAGGTTTCTCTTGCCACCAACGACTAAGCAGTCGCGCAGGTATGAGCTTTCTTCTACCCATGCACAGCCCTCACAGCATGGACACTACTCTCTCATTTGGTTAGTAGCAAGTGCAAGTCAGGTGTAATGTGTACTTGAAGACAAATGATAATGTCATCAATTTCTTCACTGTTTCATTATTATTAAAATCAATTTTTTATTTACTTTTGTGCATATACAATTTTTATCCAATGAGGTCAACATAAGGAGCACCGAGTTATAGCTTTATTGGAGATTTTATAATTCTTCTTAGAGAAATTCAAGTGCTCATTATTACATTATGTCAAATTATGTGACTTTTCCGTTGCAAATTTAACTTCATTGCATTTATTGTTTTTTTTTGTATCAGTAAACTGGTAATCCAAAACGAGTGCATTATATCAAAGAGGGTCTTTAATTTATATGTTTATTGTATTTCATAACTCATAATCTTCTTTCTTTCTTCTTAACGAAACAAATATGTGTGTATATAATTTTAGAGAGCAATTAGTGGAATATATTTCCATAGAATTGGTCACTTCTTTTCTGCATCTATATATTTTTCTATTTGTAAACTGTTTTTCAAAACAGCAAGCGCGCGCATATATATATATATATATATATATATATATATATATATATATATATATATATATATATATATATATATATATGAACACATAAATGTGTGCTTGTGTGTGTCTACTACACAATAACAGCTATGTGTAAGTAAGTCTGACTTAAGAAGGGTGCCTCCTCTTTAACAAATATCTGAATCCGCTCCTGATTATTCGTGAATGAGTCAGCAGTCGGGTTTATTTCTTAACTGGACGCAGTGAAAGGGGAAAACATGTCAAGCAATTCTTCATCCCTCATTGTTCCGACGAGTGCATTAATGGATTGTGGTTTAGAATTTGTGTTCTGTTTACGGTTGACGATAACCAATGACTTTTCCCTCATGAGAGTTTTCAGGATTTGTACGGGAAATTTACGAAAATAACATGTCAACATTGGTCCGGGAAAGTTACGAAAATAATATGGACAAATTGCAAGAAAAGATTTTTACTACACCAAAATTCGCAGGAAAATTCGTATATTAGCATATCCGAAATCCACCGAATTCAACGTATTATTTTCCAATAGTTTTCTGGGATTTTTTCCGAAAAAACAATAAAATAATTGATAAGTCGAAAATAGTGCATTTTACGACTAAAAGTGCGGATATAAAATTTAAAGAACACATTTTCCATATTGTATCGAAAATCCACCAAAATTTACCAAAGATATCTCACTATTTACTCAGAATTTTCCACGGAGAAAAACAAATAATTGATAAATCGAAAACGGGACGTTTTATTTCGAACAGGTCCAGAAAAAGATTAAAAAAAAAAAAAAAAAAATCCAAAAGGACATCCAAAATCCACCATAATCCACGTAATATTCTAACTATTTTCCCAGGATTTTTCCCGGAAACACGATAAAAAAAGGGTTAATCATTAAAAAACCGTACGTTTTACGGCCAAAAGTGTGCATAATAAAATTAATTAACAGAAAAATTTGCACATGATATCAAAAATCCACCAAAATTTCTTATAATTTTCCCAGGATTTTACCTGGAAAACGATTTTAAAAATGATAAATCGAAAACGGTGCGTTGTACGACCAAAAAGCACAGACGAAAATAAAAGAACACATAATTTCCCATTTGATGTCCAAAATCCACTAAACATTTCTCACTATATTCCTAGGATTTTTCTGGAAAAACGGTAAAAATTGATAAGTCGAAAATGATGCGCTTTAAGACTAAAAGAGGGCAGACAAAAATTAAAGACCGGAATTTTGAATATGATATCCAAAATTCACCATAATCCACCTACTATTTCTTATTTTTTCTCAGGATTTTTCCCAGAAAAATTATTTTAAAAATTGATAAATCACGAATGGTGCATTTTGCCACTAAAAGTGTAATGACAAAAATTAAAGAACACAGATTTTCTACATGGTATCCAAAATTCACAAAAAAATCCACGTTATATTTCGTACTATTTCCCCGGGATTTGTCCTGTAAATATGATAAATTGAAGTGCCCATTGCATCCTAGGAAACTCATTAATGTAGGAAATGGACCTAGTCTGAGCACAAGATTGCACAACAGGCAATTTTCTGGTTCTCTCAGTATAATATTTATGGCTTTCCACTATAATGGTTTGGTTAAAAGTTAGTAGAGGCATAGTTTTCCCCTTTAAAGCTTTAGCTGCCACTGAATGATGTGCTGAATAGCTTATATGCACGTCTTGTCTCCGTGGTTCATGTATATGATGGGGAGCATTGTAACACTTGATTTTCATATAAATAAACCATTGTGACTTCAACAACCATCCCATCTTCCACAGTAAATCAAGATTTCTGGTAGGTTCCTAACTTTAACAGAAGGAAGGGGTCTGTGTGATGGTTCTAGTTTGTCGTTATTTTTGTATAATGAAGGTGAATATGTCTGGGCTGTCGAATTTCTTCTAGAGTGGTTTGTTTTCTTGCGATCAGGATGCAAGTCTGCAGTTTTGGAGTGGTCACAGCAATAATTCCCAAGCCGTGTAGCATATTATGACCATCCAGAGTCCATACGTTGTGGTCTAAAATATCAGCTACAAACTGAGTAATTTTTCCAGGAACCATTCTGTTTGAGTCGTCGCTGTTAGCCACTGCCGCATTTCTTTAAAAATTCATAACTTCTTGATAAGAGCAGCGGTATACCAGTTCATGCAGTTTATCAACTAATCGCTAGGATGCAAAATTATGATGAAGCTGAAACTCCATGACTTAAATGAAAGGACAAACTTTTGGGCGAATCTTTTGCATGATTTCTCGACCAATACTAGCTAATTTATGTCATATCCTTTTTGATGGCCAGCATTTCAAGGAAAGTCTTAAGGGATGGAGGCAGAGCATATAGGCATGTACTTGCAGACTCCAATTCAGATGATGTTAGATAAAATCCTAGATCCTGAGTTACAGATTTACACTCTCTTCTAATTAACCTGGCAGCTGTTTCTATGAACGCAAGTTTTTCATCACAAAGATTAGTACTACCTGTGTTCTGGAACTTGACAAAAATATCATTCTCATTTTCATGGAGGCTACCAACATTTGTAGTCTCTTGCTTTTTCGAGAGCAACATCGCACAACGAAAATACTTAGAGATTCAAATCATAAACTTTTCGGAATAGGCTTCTAAGTTTTCTTGCAAATGTCTTTTATCAAGACCTGATATTCATCAATATTGTTTAAGTCTTATATTCAAACATTTCAAATTCTCCCATAGCAATGAGGAAGTCAAGATTCAGACATCGGAATGTACAAACTGTTCTTTAGATGTGGTAAGCTCGACTGCCCTATCACACGAAGCAGACTTTAACCTAATTACACCCTTTTTCGTAAACTTAGCAATTTCTTTCGATTTAACACATTCATCATAAAATACAAACTTGTTATTGGTTACTTCATCCATGCTGTTTCTTTCAATACATTTCCTTAATTAAACAGTAAGCACAGTATTTCACGAATATCATGGTGTACTCCAACTGTTAAAGAATAATGATTATGATTACACTATGAACACTATAGACTGTCAGTCTCCATTAGACTTCGCGAAAGTTAAACAGACGTGTTACATATATTAAGCT
Source organism: Dryococelus australis (assembly GCA_029891345.1). NCBI lineage: Eukaryota > Metazoa > Arthropoda > Insecta > Phasmatodea > Phasmatidae > Dryococelus > Dryococelus australis. Next base: position 282,926,252 of record CM056994.1, read on the forward strand.
TGTTGCAATCCATCATAAAGAAATGTCCTACATAAGCGGGACAAGAGTTTAGAGAACTACTGCAACCTGCCAGCACGAAACAACAACTGATACTGTCGACAATGTTAAATACTTGTCTAGAATCTATCTCCTCGCTGCACGGCCCGTGCATGGCTGCGAGTCTATTTTCTTGATGAAGGAGTTCTGCTCTTTTCTGCGGAGGAAAAAGAATAAACCATGTAAATATGCCCCTCATTAAACTCACAATGATGCTGAGGCAACACTCTACAGATAGACAATCCTACACCCATGCTCCTCATTACTATTTTTAGGTACAGAATTTGGGTAGTTATGTTTTTAGGGCTCTTGGGACTGGGGACCATTCCAAAATCGCGATAGCAGGCTATATTGGAGTGTTCACATATCGAGAACCATACCCCTTCCTGGAGTTGCCCGTAACAGTGCGGAGCATACAAAAAACGGAAAACAATTAAAAGGGATTGGGGGAATGTATCCGGTCATGACATTTGCCTGTAGTGATTTCTAGAGACCATGGAAAGCCAAATTCAGGATGGCGGAATCAAAAATTAAACGTGGATGCTCCGGAGTGTCAGTCCTGTGTTTTACCACTTTACTACTTTAGCCGGTGCTACATGCTGCTAGAGCTAATTTTTTGACAAATAACAATCCGATATTACATTTGCGCTGTTAGTGAAGCACTTTTATTAATTTATAAAATGTTTTCCAGGACTAATCTAATAATTAAAATTTATTGGCGGAGTTTAGGGAATTTTATATATATATATATATATATATATATATATATATATATATATATATATATATATATATATATATATATATATATATATATATATATATATATAACAGGGAATTTTAAAGTCTTTAAAGTTTCTCGTCATATTTTTAGTCCTAAGATACAAAGTTGTTTAATTATAATTTATTTAGGATTTGTTAAGGACAAATCTCGGGAAAATAAAATTTGTAGGTGGATTTTTGGATGTATAAAAGGAAATTTCGTGTTCATCAGTATTTATTTTGACATTTTTTTGGTTGTAGGAGACACCGTTTTCGAATAATAAATTTTTCAAATTTTTTTCTGGGAAAAATCCTGGGAAAATTAATATAAATTATGAATGGAGTTCTGCTTACTTTGTAAATGTTATAGGAAATTTTGTATTCTTTGATTTTTGTCTTTGCATTTTTGGTCGTAAGACACAGCGTTAGCGAATTATTAATTTTTAAAATATTTTTAAGGACCCATTCCGGAAAAATAAATAGAATTTTTGCCTGAATTTTTGTTAGTTTCGGATATGTTACAGGAAATTTTGTGTTCTTTCATTTTTGTCTTCATATTATTTGTCGTAAGATGCACCGTTTATGACATATTAATTTTCTTAGCATTTTTCCGGGACAAATCCCAGGAAAAGAATGGGAAAGTTGAGTGGATTTCGGTGGATCTTGAATATGTTGATCTACAACATTTTCTACGAAATTTTATGACAAAAAAAAACATTTTCTTGCAATTCGTTCATAAATATACCACATTTTTTTCATAGAATAACTGAACTACATGAAGAAGTGGCTTGTTCATTGTGCTGCTAAAAATACTCGTTTGGACGCAGGTAGGCCCTACATTGCTAGCTAGGCGTTAAATTTGTTTTAGTGAGTCACGGCAGTATTTAGGTATTAGTTATACCCGTTCTAGAGTGCACAGATGCATAAGAAAGATTACATGTAGCCTACAGTAAGTTCAACGAACTGACGAGTCGGGAATCATAATTTTATTATCTAGTTTACAAATCACAGTCAAATTTCCATTATTAAAAGGAAAACCGTTTTATGTTGTTGCGTATTCTAATACATAGACTACACCTAAATTCTGTTTCACATGTAGTGCTTACTGCTTAATATTTCGTTAGAAATAATTATTGCCAAACTTAATATAGTAATATACATGCCAGCATAGAAAAAAAACTTACAATTAATATGGCAATCGTCTACTTAACTAAAAACTAACAAATTTATCGTAGTAAAAATGCAGTTGATATCTAAAACAATTGCGATTACGAAATTCTGCTGTTCGTTTTGTCGAAATCATCTTGTTGTGCGTGGTACTTTTATCATTATTCTAAAGCAATAATGCCAATAATAATCATAAATATAACGCTCTGAGAGAAAGAAATTTTTAGATTAATATACTGTTCAGCTGTGTTAGTCTTTAGTTAATCAACGCCAAAAACATCGTCCAGGTAGATGTTTGAAGTATCTTTGGTGTAAGATATTGAACACTTTAACGTAAGTTTTGTCGAGTCACTAAACACTTATTCTGCTGTTTTATGACATAATGGTGAATTTTCGCTGTCGTGACAACATGTGCTGACTCTTGCTTGGACTCTTGCAGCTTGGACTCTTGGAGCGGTGAAGAGAACAGCACAGACATTTTTTGTATGCCTGTACTTTATCGTTACATTGTGTCCCAGTATTTTCGTAGATTTTAAGTCCGAATTCTAGAGTGTGAATGAGATATTTTTTTATGCATTGGTGCGTTCGTGTGTACAATGCATTAGCATATGTTTTCCGATACTCTTCATGTATGGCTTCAGAAGCGTACTCCAAACTGTATCACTATTAGGCTAAAAATTTGCAAGAAAAAATATAATTGCAAAATCGCAAAAGCTATAGCAAATTTTTTTTTGTTTATAAGTCTCATTTAATTGATTTAAACTATGTAAACCATTACAGTGCAAGAGAGAAATACTGGTTTGTCCTCTGCGCTATGACGCACATTGCAAAAACCAAAGTTAAGACCGAAGACAACTAATAAAGTTGTCCCCCTCCCCCCTGCGAGAAAACCTTCCGCCGCCACTGACGGACATACTTTCTGACATGTTCCAACTAAAGTTAGCACCCATGTCAAAACTCTGGTTCGATGTCCTCGACGTCGTGTTAAAAGCGCAATGTTTAAATTTTTCGAGATACTGAATTTAGTTCATTTATTTTCGACCGGTTCTATGCGCAAAACAGTAACAACTGGCATGTTCTAGATATTAACGTTTCTAAAAATTTCAGAATTAATTTGATCAAAGCAAGAATAAGGTGATCGGTTTCAGGGCAATGTTTACTTTACGAAGGTGGAAGGATACAAAATATATGGAAAAGCATATCATAGGCAGGGTTTAATTAAATGCCAATACGCGTCGATCGACTGACATTGCGAAGTTATATGAAGCACTTTTGCGCCAGGTTTTACTGTAACGTAAGTAGTAGTGGGTGGATGGTTCTAGATTTGATAGGAATAATTGATGGACTATCGATTTGATTGAAAATTGAAAGGGTTAAATTTTATTGCAAAAATAAATCGAAAACGGCTAACCAAAAAAAGTTAATTTTTAATCGGATCAAAAGTTTATTTATATTTTTATTTTATTTCTTGATTTTCTTTCTTTCTTTCTTTTCGGGTGGGGGAGGAGGGTATCAGGAGCTCTGTCCGATGTTGATGGTGTGGTGTCCTATAGGCGACTGACCAGAGTGGTGGGTTGCAATGTCCTATACAGGTTAGAGTTGAGTGCAAGAGTGTGCTAAGGTTAATTTTTCCTAATTTTTCTAATTTTGAGGTGTTTTTAGGGATGTTGGTGGTAGATAGTCGATTTTTACGAATATATTTAACACACAAGAGCATTTCAGAGTGTTTAAACGATGTCTAAGAGTGACTTAAGTGTAAATGTTATGTTATTCGGGTGGATATATCACGTAAACTGTAGATAGGCAACTTTGAAAGATGCGATTTACGTGTTAAACGATCTGTTTTCGGAATGCAATTAAAAATTAGAGAATTTCACAGAGTGTTGTACATATGAATAAATTACACACATCGAATCGGAAATGTAAAACGACTGCGTGAATAATAAGTGGAATTACGTCAGTCTTAAACTTAACATGAGTCTCGAGCTTAGAAATATAATTTACATAAGAGAGAATTTTAACTATGTGAATAACATCTGATGTCGACAAGTGCAAAGTCACTAAGTGAAATCCAGCTAGTCAGTACGAATAAATAAAGATTTCCAAACTAGCATTTAAATTTTAAACAGACACAATAGCATATAAATACATGTACTCTACCTAACGCCTCTCGCACATACCTTGAGTATTTTTTAAAACATGTCCATTTGATGTGGAGTCCAGCGTAGCAATTATGTCGTCTTATAAGCTGTGTGTGTGTGTGTGGTAGTCTGATTATATATGTGTAGCGAAGCCGATAAACAAATGAGTTGAAATTTAAGAGGAAAACTACAGACAACAAAACTATAATTTTTTAAACTAAAATACCAGTATTTTCAGAATAATTCACTTTTAACACAAATTATTTCCATCGAAGCATAGGGACACTCGGATGACGTGAAGAAGTACTTAAGCCCGCAAAGCGTAATCGTGAAACACTTTATAGAGATGTACTACAAATTTCCGTTAAATCTGTGAAATTCATGCCACTTGGTAACAAAAAATGCGAGTTGTTGACGCAAACGGTATTTTCGTCTACTGAACACAGAAATCAATTACTTATCACATACGCAGTATATCGATCCGAAAAAAAATAGTGAACACGCGAAAATTTATATTTTCCGATAAAATACTAAGTTTATTAACAAGTTCATTCGGTTCTTCGGGAAATAAGTAACAGGTGTTGTTGATGCCTTCTGCCTTCTTCACAGCATTTGTTGAATTAATGTCTTGAACAGTATCACTGACATCCTCACTACTGTCTTCCCCTGATGTTTCATCATAAATATCGACTTTAATTTGCTTAAAAAGACTAGGTTTATCGTCACCGACACTGGTCTTCGCAGCTGGTTGCCGTTGGTTATGTCGAAAATAGTTACATTCACATGTTATTGTATATTTCATACAATCCAATTCTATGCCATTTCTTGTAATTACGATATTTCCCTCCCCTTCTGTGATATTATGTAGTGGAGACGTTACATTTACTTTCTCAGGTGGAAGATTATTATTTTTTTCACAGATCTTGACATGACGACTCAAGTTATCCGTTCGTGCGAACTGGCGAAAACAGTAGTCGCAGTTAAGAATCGTACGAGATGAATTCTTCAAACATTCGCTCCTTTCATGTCTGTGGACATTGTAGGCGAAAATGTAAATTTTCCCACAGTATTTGCCGTGCAGTTTATTCGGTGATGTCTCCATTCTCATTATTGTAGATTACATGAATAATCTTCGGTGTGAAGGGAAAGTTTACTTCCGAATAGATGTTCACCTCACAATGCCAGAATGACAACTAACTTGTTTCTGTATGAATGAACTGTTTTAAACAGTATCAGTTTTCATTAATGACGATAAAATGTATTCCAATCTAATATTTGTATGTTAATTGTAGGGGTATGCATACTAATTCACCATGTGATCAAATCTATGTATGTTAGACGGAATATATCTTTACTTGGTATTCGATTAAAATGAATAAATAATAATTTAATTTCAGGAATGTAGAAGGGAAAAATGGGTTTAGAAGTATTTCGTAGGGAATTTTAAAAGACTCAATTTACTAAACGATTGTGTTAGTAGGTGGTTAATCTGTTGAGTTAACCATTTTCAGTGGTTATTGTCTTAATGGTCATATTTTTTTAACGTGTGTATGTAATACGAGTTTCGTTTTTCCCACTAACTTTTGTCTGATAAATCTTTATGTCGATTCCTAAGTTGTATGGAATAAAGTTATTTGTCTCAGATATCTCTTTACGATGTAAATAATTTATGAGATTGTCGGAATGTATTATCCTAAAAGATGGGTTATACGATTGCAAAATGGCCACAGTTTTCCTTTAAATTTTGCTTAAATATATTGAAATATCATGGAAATTGATATATTCCAGCTCCAGTAGAAGTAATTTCTAGCCTGATATGTGTTATTTCAGTACTATTACGTCCAAATTTGTTTTCTAGGGAAATCGATTTGTAAATAAGTTCGAGTATATACAAATTTTATGGTAGATAGAGTATCTAAAAATATCGATTGGGAAGCTTTTGAATTGAAACTTTGGTGTTAAGTAAATTTTAGTGAAGTAGACAAGTCTACATTTCAAATACGTATTTTTCTCTGCTATAGACATATATTAAAAAACAGATTGAAAGTTTGAATATGTATGCATGTGTCGTATCTTCCATCGTAATACTTGAAACTTGGGGAAATGAAATGATACATGTTTGAAAATAATTTTTCTTTCAATGTTTAAAATTTTAGCGAGTGAAAATATCTCTTGTTCGAAAAGTATACTTAGTTTCCTGGAAATACTTTAATAAGTTTGCTGGAAACGGGATAAAGTTTATTGGATTAAAATTCATTTCTTGGATTGACATAATATTTGTTGGAATTTTATCTGGGGATTACAATTTCTGGTAATATTTAGCTTCAGGGATATAAACTTTGATCGGCGGGAATTGTGAAATTTTTATTTCGCTGTAAATATGACAGGTTAACACATTCGGAAGAGTCCAAACTTCGCTGCACAAGGGGAAGGAGTCAGTTAGGCAGGCAGACAGTCTTCGTCTCGGGTAAAGACATGCGCTCTGGACAAGGACTGGTTCTGAGGGTGGTAGGGGGCGTAGGGGTGGTTGTCATTGTGGAGTCGGAGCAGCTCTGAAGTCAATCAAGGGGTGGAGGGTAGGGGTGGGTGGATGGGGTGTGAGGGGTTGGCAGGCAAGACTCCTCAGATAGGAATGCAACTACTCAGTTGATGCCATCTTGCCTTAGTGTCAAAAACATTTGACGAACGCGGGCAGCCCGGGGTCGCACTCTGGCATGGGAAGGGAGGGGGTGCAGGGAGCGAAGTGACCTCAGCTATCCCACTCGGCGCCATCTTCAGTCACTCATGTACGCTTGGAGGAGACGGACATGCTACTTGTCAGCTCCTTCATAAACACCGCACCTCTACACACTTGCCGGCCGACAAGCTTAAGATAGGGGGTTACTGCACCGGCAAGCATCGCACCTACCTTCATCTTTAGTGATAGCCACGATTTATGTAGTATTTTATCGGGAAAATATTAATTTTCGTGTTTTAACTAATTTTTCTCGGACTGATATACTGCGTTTCTGATAAGAAAATAATTTCTGTGTTCAATAGACGAAAATACCATTAGCATAAAAAAACTCGCGGTTTTTGTCACCAAGCGACGCGAATTTCACAGATTTAACGGAAATTTGAAGTACATCTCTATATAGTGTTGCACGATTACGCTTTGCGGGCTTAAGTACTTCTTCACGTCATCCGAGTGACCCTATGCTTCGACGAAAATAATTTGTTTTAAAAGTGAATTATTCTGAAAATAGTGGAACTTCAGTTTAAAAATATATATATATCGTTTCGTTGTCTGTTGTAGGACGAATGCAGAGTTGTTGTCTTAAATTTCATCTCATTTGTTAATCGGCTTCGCTACACATATATAATCAGACTACCCACACACACACAGCTTATAAGACGACATAATTGCTACGCTGGACTCCACATCAAATGGACATGTTTTAAAAAATACTCAAGGTATGTGCGAGAGGCGTTAGGTAGAGTACATGTATTTATATGCTATTGTGTCTGTTTAGAATTTAAATGCTAGTTTGGAAATCTTTATGTATTCGTACTGACTAGCTGGATTTCACTTAGTGACTTTGCACTTGTCGACATCAGATGTTATTCACATAGTTAAAATTCTCTCTTATGTAAATTATATTTCTAAGCTCGAGACTCGTGTTAAGTTTAAGACTGACGTAATTCCACTTATTATTCACGTAGTCGTTTTAAATTTCCGATTCGACGTGTGTAATTTATTCATATGTACAACACTCTGTGAAATTCTCTAATGTTTAATTGCATTCCGAAAACAGATCGTTTAACACGTAAATCGCATCTTTCAAAGTCGCCTATCTACCGTCTACAAGCTATATCCACCCAATGACATAAAATTTACACTTAGGCCACTCTTATACACCTTTTAAACTCTCTGAAATTCTCTCGTGTGTTAAATTATTCGTAAAAATCGACTATCTACCACCAACATCCCTAAAAACACCTCAAAATAAGAAAAATTAGGAAAAATTAACCTTAGCACACTCTTGCACTCAACTCTTCACCTATGTAAGACATTGCAACCCACCACTCTGGTCAGTCGCCTGTAGGACACCACACCATCAACATCGGACAGAGCTCCTGATACCCCCTTCACTCCGCCCAAAAAGAAAGAAAATCAATAAAAAATAAATATAATTATAAATAAACTTTTGATCCGATTAAAAATCAAAACCTTTTTGATTAACCCTTTCAATCACATTTAACCATTTCAATTTTTGATCGGATTAAGGATTAACCCTTTCAATCAAATCGATAATCCATCAATTAATACCAATTAATCCTTTAAAATTTAGAACTATCCAGGCCCTATTACTACCGTATACCTACACAAAAACATTTCACTGAGCACCATGAACATAAATGTTGCACTTTCATTCATTAACGCATTAATAATTAGAATTATTACTTTTCTTTATTCGCTGTCAATATTTTTGTAGACGGGTCAGTCAGTTTTAGTGTAAAAGATGTAGGTAATGCTATCAGCAGAAATATTTTTTTTTTAAAACGGCAACTTCGAAAGAGTCCAGTTAACCGCGAAACATGTTTTTTATCGCAGCAGCACAGAATACTTAATCATATAGGCTATTCACGGTAAAATGAGCACTTTTGGAAGCCCTGCTTATGATCCACTTGTATGTACGTTGTGTATTCTTCCGTCTTATGTAAGATTAACATTGTAATGGACCTCATCACTTTATTCATGCGTCGGTCAAGTGGAACCATGAAATTATAAGAAAAGTAAATATTCTACAAATCTGCTCGTTTGTACAATTTGATGCATTAAAAAAAGGCCATAAAGCAAAAGAAATAATTTAAGTTAACAGAAATGGTCACCTAATAATTCTTATTCGATATTAAGATATGAAACTATTTCCCATCCATTGTTACCATCTTTACTGGGCGCATGTCACTCAGGATGTTTGTTAATATATTGGTAGTAATATTAAAAAAGAGAACTATGATCCTTTTTTCTATACATTTAGTTCAATGATCCAAATAATAAACTTTCATGGCTGGAATGGATGTGTACCTATACAATCATTTAAAAAATATCTGTCAGCCTTATTACAAATTTTTGATTGTATACAGCCAGTGTTATTATTATGACAGTCTTTCTTGATGAAGGTGGAATTCTTTTGATGAAGGTGGAATTCAAAATGTGCTTTCTGAAGCATCCATAATGGCAAAACGATTAAATATTGATTAAAAGTAGCAAAAATAGGTTATAAACAAGTAAATTTAAATGTTATATAATATGTGCATTCTTCTCGCATATGCAATATAAATTGTATTTTAAGATAATTTTGTAATGAATTCTGCATGGTTTACAATTCGGCGCAGTTGTCCGTTGCAAGCCACTCCACTTCTATCTTAAATACGTTACATCTCTCACAGGCATTGTGCAGTGTTGCTTCGGAAATACGATGTTACTAACCGCGGTTGCATTTACGCGCATCGGAAATGCAGTAAGCACTGCCCACGTCCCTTTTATACCGTCCAAGAATCCTCAGTTGACGACCAATCCTTGTGATACACCCCAAAACCCGAGGTTGCATCGTCTGCGGTATTTACTGCCACTAAATTTTTACAAACTATTCACTACCAAACAACCGTCGATTAGTCAGCTTGGCCTGAGGCGTTTTCACGGCCCGCAGCAAGGAGATGGAGAAAAAAAAGGGGGGGGGGGGAGTTTATTTCAGTAGTTCAGATTTTGATTATTGTATTGAAAATATATTTTACGAAAGTAAAAATGTGTTCTGATTTCTTGCAGTAAGTCTCACAGATTTCCTGACTCCTTCATGTGAATATATAAAATGTTTACACAGATTTATTGCATACGTTAAAAAATCATACTATGAATCAGAACAGTCTCAGACTTCACAACGTTCTTAAAATATAGGTTCAGTATCGACAGAAGTAAAGCTACGCAGAACTATCATATAGTAAACTAACAACAAATACCTGTAGTAATAATACATCGTGATATGGATTAGAACAAGCGTACAATAAAATATAGATAACGAATGTATTTTCCGAAAACATCGCGTTACATGCAGAATGCAAAAGGGGCAGAGTGATTCAACCCCTCAAGTTCCCCCTAGGATCCACCCCTAGACCCCAGGAATTATTTAGGGCGGTTTTCCCATGGCTGTAGTAACTTCACTTACACTCTTACCCACGATATTAATCAGTAAATTGCCTTCAACACCACAGCATGTTAGACACATCGCGATACTATATCATGCCATTCAGATAACTGACTGGTGGGAGCTTCAATCCCCTTCCGATACAGCTTCAAGTTGAATTATTTTTAGGGACAGGTGTTTTTCGCGAGAATACTTATGATCATGATAGACTTCGATATCCTAAGTCTACAACCACAGCTTCCTTTGGTTATTAGCCGGGTATCTACGTGAGAAGACGTGTTCATATTTGACTGGACCAATCGTAATAAAGTACTCCGGTACTGAACGTCCGTGATTCGCGGATAGACACTTGAGGCACGTGACATTTAAAATCGTCCAACCATGAATGTGCATATAAACTAAAGTGTTTTGGAGTACAACTGGTCCTGAAATCTTTTCGCGAAAAACACATGCTCTAATTATTTTAGACAGCAACGCAACCTTCAGCTTAACGGGTTCAATACCCAACAGAAACACATTCATACCGCCGCCGTGCTCAATGATTTAAGTCAAGACTTTGGGTATATATTCCTGTGTCAGAACGCTAAGGGTTGCGGAAGTTCTGGTTACCCGCCTCGTGGCAGCGCGTTCGCTGGTGACATGACGAAAAGAGACGAAGAGATACATTGAAAATTTAAGCAGTGGTCGAATTTGCTTTCCAATCCTTATGAATAAAGTATGACATTAACGGCACAACGTCAGATGATATAAGTATCGAACATTCAACGTGCATGACTGAGAAACGGAAATGTTACGACGTAGATGTCCATGCGAACAAAGTACATGCACTCTCTCTTTAAATCATATTTGCCCTCTGTGCATACACAATACAAAATGACGTCACTTATCGGTAGGAGTTTTCGCACACTTCAAACCATCGACTCACTCTTTAATATAACATTTAAGTTAGACTTCTGCGAGAAAAAAGGGCTTCATTAATAATAATAATAATAATAATAAATCCTCTTTATTTGGCCCCAGTTAAGGCATATCTGCCTTCTCTTACACAGAACCATTTTTATAATTTACACTTGCTTATTACAGTTTAGAAAAAAAAGTTATGGTTCCTACAGATTATCAAACACTGTAGAAAATAAAAAAGTTGTTACTAGACAGTGACTGAACAGGTAATTAATACTAAATAGGGAGATGCATATTTAAGTATTGAAAAATGTATAAATTTAAGTGGTGATTATTAAGTTTAAACTAGTCCATAAAACACTGATGATGATCAGGCAGGTATTAGACCAAAATATACACTATATACACGCAAGAATATAGTACATTTGCACAAACGCATAAATGCACAACTAGCCTACATACATACACACAAAATAATAGCTCCCTGCAAATCAAATGATAAAATATAACACTGAACCGGCGTGGTCTGTAATTAAGAGTGTTTAATTTATACTTTTAACGCTCAATTCCAAACTAGACATCTCCCCTTCTCGCCTTACGTGCATTTAAAAAAACTGCAGTTGGCGAATTTTTTACAACCCTTGCAATATTCTACTTCGTTAACAATGACTTATTTTTTCACGTCAGAATGTTACTACGAATATCATAACCACAGCTAGACAAATGAGCTTGGTGGATCCAACAAGGAACTGAACACGATTAAAAATGTATGTACCTTTACCGAGTAAGGAATAGCTCGACAGAAATGCACCACTCAGGCTAAATATTTGTTGACGTAGTTGGCGTAAAAACCCTTATTTAGCACTGGCCTTTCTTAGTTTTTCTACGCTGGTTTCGGGGGCCGCAGGGGCTGAGCGGTTAGACTACTTGCTTCCCACCAAGGCGAACCTTGTTCAATCCCCGACTGAGTCACTCCTGGATTTTCGCAAGTGGGAATCGTGCCGGACGATGCCGCTGGTTGGCGGGTTTTCTCGGGGATTTCCCGTTTCCCCCGCCCTCGCATTCCGGCGCTGCTCCATTCTAACCTCATTTAACCACGTTGGATCTCAATACCTCGTTGTTAAGAGCTACTCAAATCGCTCAACTCAACTACACTGGTTTACAAAAACTATAAACTTCAATTAAGTGGCTCCCACAGTTGCCAACAGTTTTTCTTGTATCACTACAAGCACAATACTGCATAATATTTACAACAAACTGTTTTATGAAAAATAAGAAATCTTCGATGAATCTTAATGTTTATAAACACCTCTGGAGTCTACAGTACGTGGTGAAATTCAAATTTGATTTTACACATTTCACAGCAAGATGCTGTAAAATTTGCTCTAATTTATTTGTGGCGTTATAAGAATAATTTTGGCAACTAGTTTCCAACGATCTTTTTTAGTAATACAGATTTTTACGGTGTAGCTTTAATTTATCTCCAACGCACTTTGAAGGGAGCGCCACGTCATTTCGTCTCTGTATACTCTCCCTGTTCTGCAACCACGCCCAACAAACAATGCAAAGCTCGCTTTTCTTTCCAGCACCTCGTTACTGTTTTTATTATTATTATTTTCTAGCGAGGACCGTATGTGGCCAGGCGTCGCGTCGCTGGTCATTTGTTTTTCAGCAGAACATTAGCCAAGATGTGTGTATCGTTGTTCAGCTGTACGTATTACCTCGCAGCGCATATAAAAGCTAATAACTAACTGTGAATGGCGTAGCGCTTTTTACCCCGCTAAAATGACGAAAGGGATTTTTTTTTAAAACCTTTGATTCATCTTACGTGTATGCATTATGCATGGTATGTATTATGCGTATCATCGAGACGTTTTCAATGTCTATTGTTTCAAGACAAGCACAAAGAACGCTGTTTTCAAAAACTTAATAAACAATTTTTGAAGACAAAATTTTCATAAATGATGCAAACTTTTATCTTCACCATTGTCGCGAATGGTATAGGTTATTCACGGTAAAGTGAGCACTTTTGAAAGTCTTCTCATTTGGAATAATAATCAAAAAAATATATTTTATATTAGCCTTAGATATTAAATTTCGACTGTGGTGGAATATATACAGTTTGTTTATTACTTAAATGTCATATCTATTTTAAAAAATGTCATTAAAATATAAGAAAAGACTGAAAGAAAAAGTAACTAGGGACTCGAAAGTGCTCACTTTACTGTGAACAGCCTATAGTTATTTTAAAGTTTGATAAAAACCGTCTTGCCATCCACGGCGTGGAAACGTCTGAGAGTTGTTGTTGAATTGTTTCATGGACCACGTTATAACAAAAGGCTTGAATCATTATACGTGAATAATTATTTGTGTTTTACGAATACATCTAATTGGACCAAGTGTACTCATACTTGCATCTTGTAGTCGTAATATACGCACGAGTTCGTAACTGGCTCGTAGTCCTCCAGGCCTAACCAGACATACTACAGACCAATTGCCAAATAAAAAATAAATGATACAAAAGTTTTGTGAAGTATTATTTGTTGCCAAATGAAATAGAAGAATTTACCGGCGTTTATAAAATGCCAACTGTAACACAACATATTAATTGTCAGTTTTATACTGACATTACGCTGCGTGATAACAATTTGACGGCACAACTCTTTAAATGTCTGTTTACCAAAATAACTTACCGTTAATAATTATCCTGAATCCAAATTAGTTACAAGAAAATAGGACAAAGTTTACGTGGGAAAAAATACAGTGACAGCTATGTATATACCTAGAACAGGGCTACTTACATTCGCCATAGAAACAAAAAAGTTTATTTTGCGTCATTATAAAATTGCCACGTGCAGGAATGGCATAGTTTTCAAACGACATAACATAATTTACCACGTTACTCCACATATTAATAATTCTATTTTGTTTCAGCAAGCTGCCAAAATCAAGGATCAGGAGGTCTGGATTCAAAACATGAAGCCTGTCTGAAGTGGCAATCACGAGGGATGAAGTACAGTACTTTCTGAAGTAGCATCAGCTTGACACAGACATGGGGAGTCTTAAAGTATCTGTCCTACCTTCACATCATCGCATGCCGTCCCACACTATTCCCCCGCTCTTTTCTCTCTTCATAGCTCACAGTCATGCTTACCTGCAACAAAAAAATAAATGAGAATTAATAAAAATTAACTACCATGAAATTATCTTTAAGTACATACTAGTTCTATCTTTGCTAACATGTTGTCGAAATTCATAGACATATACATATATACCTTAATTTTTATAGAGGCTCTTTACTATGATTAATACTCCCGATTTGAATATCGTGTAAGTGCATTAAATTAAATTTCTGAAATTTAAGTTCAGTACTATGGGCGACTTCCATGGCAGCATACTTGGAAAACGGATGTTGAAGATTGAACACTTAATCTTTGGAGAAAAAATAGTTGAAATTCTCACCCTTCAATGTGGGAACATGGTTGGGGGAGGCGGGCATGCATTAAGAGCTCATAAGAACTTTTTTCTCGTAAACTTTTTAATGAAACGCTGTCGTTGTTAAGGGTTTCGCCTGCCTGGAGAGGGAGGAGTCCTTGCACTTTCACTGATATCAAAAATTTACTTTATATTATATTTATTTAAAAAAATGAAAGAAAAAAATGTTTACTTTTGTTGCTACGTGCATTATATTTTACTATAGTAATTTCAAAGTAAACGAAAATATCAACCACATTATAATAATACAGTCTTAACGTTATTTACAACAACAATATGTTGTTTGGAACTTCTCAAAATAAAATTTAACAGTGGTGCAAATAATTATAATACAGAAAAATTATGATAGCCAAACGAAAATTATTGAGCGAGGACGCGCAGCCGTTAACATGCTGGACTCGCACCCTCGAGGAAGACTCTAGGTGCGGCAATCCTTGATTCGTGTTCCCATGGTTTTCCGAAATATTTCCAGTCTAATACTGGAATGGTCTCTCATGAAAGGCCACGGCCACATCCTTCCCCACTTCTGATAGTTGTCTAAGACACTACATTCATATCTAATGATCGCACTAGCCGTAACTAAATATATATATATTTAATAATTTATTTTATTGTATTTTATGTCATGATATAGGTTGTTCACGGAAAAATTAGCACTTTTGAAAGCCCTCCTATGTACTTGTATGCACGTTGTGTATTCTTCCGTCTTAAGTAAAAAAAAAAAAAAAAAAAAAAAAAAACAACATTGCCATGGGCCTCGACACTTTGTTCATGCGTCAGTCGAGTGAAACTGCGAAATAATTAGACAAGTAAATATTTTACAAATATGCTGATTGTACACTTTGATGCTATAAAAACCCAGAGAGCGAAAGAAATAATTTAACTGATCAAAAATGTTTACATAACACTTTTTATTCCACGTTAAGACATGGAACTACTTTACCTCCATCGTAACCAACTTTACTGGGCGCATGTCACTGAGTGCGCCCGTTAAAATATATGCAAGCAGGGGCAGTAACAGTTTTCTAAGGTTTATTTCAAAAATGCTCACTTTATCGTGAACAGCGTTTGGCAGGCATTTGTTAGTAGACTAGAAGTAGCAGCACACAGTTTGTGTGTTTCCAGAAGTAGTCTCTTGCGATCGCCTCCCTGGCGAGTGAACTGTGTTGTAGCATGTTTGAAATAGCTTTTTTTTTTTTTTTTTACAAAACTATTAAGTATGTTCCCAAAGCGTTTACCTGCGGCACGAAAACATACCCCAGGCGAGGACGAAATGGTGTTTCCAAGTAAACGCGTTTGCTATAAATATTACTTTAGAGGCTTCTAAAACGTCTTTAACCCTTGTTCATGATCAAGGACCTGGCTAGAGACTTTCCATAAATAAAATTGAGAGATTCGAGAATGGGGTAGCACCGGAACTAAGGGGCGGGAGAAACGGGAGATCCCCGAGAAACCCGCCAACCAATGGCGTCGTCCGGCACAATTTACCATGCGAAAATCCGGGTGACCCAGCCGGAGATTGAACCCGGATCGCCTTGGCGGCCCCTAAAATGATAGGGCCGGATACGAGCCAAACTACGATAGGAGCATGTATTGAAATCTGCTACAGACTCTTCATCAATAAAATGAAGGGTCACCGCGGAAAGTTCCATAGATACACGCATCACTACGAGGACACTGAACGCCAGATCAGAGCCCTGCGCGTAGCGACGATGGCACTCTTCCAGCGCGTGCCAGTGTGACCCTTATAGCTGCGCTTTTCGGCCAAAAAAAGGAGGAAAACTATACAGGCAGGTGGGGCCCTTTAATTCACAAGTACTCGCAACACGAGGACACTGCACATTACATTGTTCAGAGCTTTGCCCGTAACGGCGACGGGGCACAGGATGCACCTGGCAATGTCGCCGTTATCGCTCCATTACTTCTCGGCATCGAACACGAAAATAGCGGCGGGGAGGCCGAATCTCTGGCCGTGTACGAATTAACAAATTTTGTTATTTTGTAAATTCGCGATTTGGTATGTATAAATTCGGACGTTATCGACAGTCACTTGTTTACCACTCGCGGCAACGCGCAAAATAAAATTTAGAATTGCTATTATATATGTGTATATATATATATATATATAGCACAGCGCTTTTTAAAACATGTCTAGTGTATTTTATGTACAGTTATTTGTTGCAAAAGTCATTTTATTTACGCATTCGCGCATGTGTATTTAAAGTAAAAACGAATATGGCGCTGATTTTGTAATTCAGTATTTTTCGCTAAAATCCACTAGATACAAAATACGAAATACCAAACTACCAAAATACGTCACCATTTTTGTATACAAAATCGGGTCACGTGATCATTTTGCCGACAAAATCTGCCAATTCGGACACGGCCTCTGGCAACCTTGAGAGGGCCCCAGTTCTCGTCACGAGAGTTTGACAGTCTGTTCTGTTCTACAATGGGCTGTGAAGGGTGTGGACTCAGTGAGGCGACTCCCCGCCGAGTCCTGCAGGAGGATGCGGTCAGCGCCGAGGCGAATGGAGCGGAACACTTGCCAGCAGTTCTCTCTGAGCTGTCACGTGTGACTGATGTCTGTTCTGTGCGGACAAGTCACTCCACAGTCGTAACCTTCGCCTCTGGCACGCTACGTGTGGGAACAGCATCGATGTAACTCACACGTAGACAACGAAGGCGAACATCACGCAGACAATAAATACTTCCTCTGGTCAGCAGACAGTACCTCCTCACGATTCACTATCTTCTGGTACTGCACAAATATCACCGTGTACTTCGACAACATTGATCACGTAGCATACTTCCACTCACCAGTTTTTAAAAATATAAATCGTTTTTGTTTTTATGCAAATTAAAAACAACATTCATAATTTATTGGAAAATGCTTTGCTGTGCAGTGCTGAGTGTGTCCTTCGCCCATCACCGTAACACTTAAGGTGGCCGCCTGGTTGAAGGAATCTTGCACGTATGAGGCCTAAAAGCGTAGTAGCGCTAGCGGCAACCAAGCCATGCGCATC
The DNA here is from genome assembly GCA_029891345.1 of Dryococelus australis. NCBI lineage: Eukaryota > Metazoa > Arthropoda > Insecta > Phasmatodea > Phasmatidae > Dryococelus > Dryococelus australis. The sequence continues at coordinate 282,943,964 of CM056994.1, forward strand.
AACTCTCTCATCGCCTCTACGCGCAAAGCTCTTTCAGCGGAGACCCTACCATTTTATGACGTAATAATAAAAATAAAGGTTTTGTATACGTCCATATTCCTTTTTTTATTGTCTTGTATAGGAATGCTCATACCTAAAAATGACCGTGAAATCACCCGTTTGAGCCATTTTCACTATCACACAAACATGCTTTACAGAAAAATGTAGGCACTGAAAACGTATGTTACGCCCCTTTATGGCGTAGCAGAGCTTAAGGAAGGCAAGGCGAAGAACGCACACCATTAACAAAATCAAGAAATCATGGACACCAAAATTTCAATATCAATACAAATATATTGAAGCCCATCTATACATTTATCACAAGAACGACAACTTTTCAACTTGATTTGAAAAAATATAAATTGCATCTGTAAATTTCTGTTGCTTGCTACCAGTCGGTGAACTAAGGGAAGGAGAGAACACGCATGCACTGGAACAAACAGAAAAACAACAATATTAGTATATCCTGAGAAATCACCCAACCTGAATAAACACTTGTGAAATCCCATTAAAAAAGGTAAAATGGCACCCTGAGTAAAGCAAGCGCCATTACAATTTTAAAAGTAAAGTACGCCTGATGATTCAGTAAAAAGTACAACATGAAATACCAATTTCAAGAATACCATTGGGAAGAAGCAAAAACCCTCATTACACTTAACCGTGAGCATATAAAGGCACGCCAGAGTATGCGAGGCTGAACTCGTTGCCAGCAGTAGCCACCAGACAGCGCTCGGCCGCGTGCCTCTGTTCAGCATAGCTCAGCGCTTCGAAGCGTTCAGACGTGCGCCACCCCGAAGGGGGGGTTGAAGAAAAACAAAGTACCTTTTTCTGCAGCAAAATCATTGCCTCTTCAAATAGTAAACCCTCTTCAAACAAAATAACAGTTTATTAATCTGGGCTACCAAATACAGACGTGGCAAATAACCAAGCAGACTTGCTAACCAAGTTCATTAACGTCAACACACCAACCCCATAATAGCAGCATTAAATCGTCCAGAAAATTGTAGGCATCACACGTTTCACCAGCTGGCGGGACGAAAAAATATCGTTCAGAGGTACAGACGTGGCAAATGGCCAAGCAGACTTGCTAACCAAGTTCATTAACGTCTTGTAGTTCTGTAAACACACCAACCCCATAATAGCAGCACTGAATCGTCCAGAAAATTGTAGGTATCACACATTTCACCAGCTGGCGGGACGAAAAAAAATCGTTCAAGACAGGACAGTCTTTGGCAGGACAGGAGTACTCACATAAAATTGTTTGAGTTTACTAATTGACACGCGTGTCAGAGTTGAAGCAGGGCTTCACGTAAACAGACGTGTAACGTTTCTTAACTGCTATTCGTAAGCAGACCTCACTCAGACACTTCGGATGGTTTTTTAATAAAACTTTTTCTTCTGGAGCACAGCACACCGTTCGGTGGCCTACGACTAGGCTTCAAAGAACCCAAAATGCTTCAAAGAAATGTCATTTGACACTGGCACACAACCAAGAATCCCATGCATCTACTGCATATATAACAGCATACATGCAAACACTGATAATATGTATATTGACATACAGATTATCTCCTGCAGATCAGGTGTCTTACAAAATCTCATGTTCACAACAATAACTTCTCATTTGCTACTTTCTGTCTGACCCAATGAGGTTTTTTTTTTGTTTGCATTATTGATATTTCTGTTTGCAATAGGCACTGAAAGAATGTGATACGCCATTCAATCACGAACCTGAAAGAAGATATATTACGAAATTTAACTGAGCTTATCTTAAGAATGTTCATTAAATTTAATTATAAACATGCAGTATTACAAATGCCATCATTTACGTCAAATGATTTAAACTGCGTGCCTCATTCTAAACACTTGCCCGGAATCTTAAAGTAACGAAAGCAATGTGAATGATAATTCGGGTATCTAAAAGTGCTGAACTCTAGAGAAAAGACAGCGCACGCATATTCACGAACACTACAGAATGTTCGGTAACTCGGTGCCCAAACTCCATATATATATATATATATATATATATATATATATATATATATATATATATATTCGTTTCTTTTGGACCAATAGTAACACAAAATCCCAATATACTTATATCCGGAAACGTATTTTATATAGGCTGTTCACGGTAAAATGAGCACTTTTGAAGTCCTGCTTAAGATCTATTTGTATACACGTTATGTTATCCTCCGCCTTATTAAAATTAACATTGCCATGAGCCTCATCACTTTATTCATGAGTCGGTCGGGTGAATGTGCGGAATTATTAGAAAAGTATTTTAGAAATCTGGTAATTTATACACTTCCATGTATTAAAAAAAACAGAGAGCGAAAGAAATAATTTAAGTCATCACAAATGGTTACCTAACATTTTTATTCGACGTAAAGGATGGAACAACTACTTTCCCTCCATCGTTACCAAATTTACTGGGCGCATACCACTCAGTGCGCTCGTTAAAATAGAGTACTTACAGGTAGGAGCAGTCACTTTTTTCTGAGGCTGATTTCAAAAGTGCTCACTTTATCGTGAACAGCCTCTAGCAAACAACTGTGTTCAAAGTTGCGACGTACAATGCCTGCAGAACAAGGCGCACATGTACTGCAAGTTGCATAGGTCCCAGGCGCGGGACATTACTGTAAATTAAATTTATATGCAGCGTTGCACCTACTTCCTATGCAACTAATCCTGCACGTATGATTTAAGCGCCTTGTTCTTCAGGCGTTGGACGTCGCAATGTTGAAACCAATTATTTGATATAAAATTCGTTTCCGGATATACGTGTATAGGGATTTTGTGTTACTATTGGTTCAAAGAATCTATGTTAGGTGTTTGGACACTGGGTTTCCGAACACCTATCGATGCTGTGTGCATCTCTTTTCTCCCCTGAACGATTGACATAGTTAGACGTTGTGCCCCAAGACACTATGAGACGGAAAAATAAAACAATGTGTGTATAGGCTATTAACGGTAAAGTGAGTACTTTTTAAAGTCCTCTTATTAATGAAAGTACAAAGCGAAAGAAATATTTTAAGGTATTACAAATGGTTACCTAACACTTTTAATCTGACGTTAGGATATGGAACTATTTCCCATCCATCGTTACCAACTTTACTGGGCGAATGTCACTCAGTGCGCCCGTTAAAATATATGCAGGCAGGGGCAGCGACTTTTCCTAAGGTTGAGTTCAAAAGTGCTCACTTTATCGTGAACAGCCTTCATATTCCCTTCAAAAGAATTGGTTGAAAAAAAATTATTCTGCTTTATAAATTATGACTGTCTGGTGTCAACAGGGTAGGCGTGGGAAGAGGGGGAGGGGGAGAGGGAGAGAGAGAATTATAAAGGATGTATTTCGCACGCAGAAAATTTCTACTAGTACTCGGCGACGGACTGCGAATCCCTTGGCACTCTCCTGCGGATGTCATGTTCAAGAAAAGCGACACTACAGAGGCTATATGTCCCTCTCTCCCCAGCTTCTTCTCTGGCTTACGTCATGTTGTTCCCGCGTTTTATACCTTTTTCGTTACTCTCCTGTAATGTGCGCAGAACCTTCGTATTAATAGTTATTCTTCAGAATTTCAGCGACGATACTGGGGCATACAGCAAGAGAGATTTTTATTAGGACTGTAACAATGGCGCTAAAGAACCAAATCAAAGCAATATCAAACCGGAATTCGCTGAAAAAATTGACTTACATACCTGAAAAATAGATATTTCGATATACAGTATTATGAAAATAATGTCAACATAAAAATCAAATGGTTCCTTTCACTTTAAGAATTAATAGAAACGTTTTATATGTATTTGGTCAGTATAAAACTTTCCTCCGTGAAGTATTACGAATTCCATGGTACAATTTATACTAGTCTACTGTGTACAATTTTAGCAGATGTGGTGACTCTTCTTACTCCAGCTTAGACAGGTGCTAGTGAGTGAGATGACGATGCCATGTTACCGGGGACACGGTGGCTTAGCAGTTAGCATGCTCACCTCCCACCAAGGCGATCCTGGTTCAATCCCGTGCCGGGTTGTGGGAATCGTGCCGGACGATACCGTCGGTCGGCGGGTTTTCTCGGAGATCTTCCGTTTCCCCCGCCCTTTCTATCTGGCTCTGCTCCATACTCACCTCAATTACCCTCATCAGCTCTCAAGACCTCGATGTTAAGAGTCGTCCGAATCTCTTCACTCGCGACGCCATGTTGTCGAACTGTCTCGTGGCCTGGAGCGCTTTGCAGACGGTGCGGCGGCCAGGTAGTTCAGTGCACCCCGCCAACCAGTGCCACCGCACACCAAGGCGAGCTGTGGAGCAGCGTTGCGGGCAGATCTGTCTTGATAAGTCTGACGTGGACGCGACGTTAATGCGACATATCCTCTCCCACACAATGGCCGCTCCCCGGTCTCACGTGGTAATCCGGTCTGCGTGTCGAGGTCACACGCACCTTATTCAACACCGCCGCGACGCCCGATCACCACCGACTTAAGCTTCATGTACAATTGCCGTACCTTACACAACGTTAGCCACATAACAAACTGAATACCTAAAGTTAAATGGCAACGTCCACAACTATGACTCAGCTTGAATTACATGGCGTGCATAACGTGAAAGATGGCCATCTCTGAGTATCTTGCGCCACGTCTTTAACGCCGGCGAATCAGAATGCAGAGCGTCATAATAACCGTTGTAGTCAAATCACGTTTGCAAGAAACGACAGTGGATTGTAAAATACGTAAGTAAATTCCATGTCATTCATAATAAAACAAATAGCAAGGCATAGCTTTCCTTGGCGCCTATGTATACAATTCATAACCAGGATAGCCAACGAATGAATGAAAACTATATCGTGAGAACATAAAATATTTCCCGTTTATACTCTAACGCGATTGGTCACACAAAACTACCGTAAACTACGCCAAGGCCAATTGTGGACAGTCGAGATTCAATCTTAACGCCCTGTAAGTAACGCTATGTAATACACGGCAATTGTATATGAGGCTTTACCAGTCCACTTTTAATCTTGCTGACTTACCACGAGCTCCGCACGACACGGAACACAACACACTGCAGGTGTGTAGAGAAAACATACATGAAAGCTGAAATTACATAAATTATATAAAATTATTGGCGGTGGCATGAGGTGAGACTTCTCCAATGAGATGTCTGACGTTATCCATGATTATTAGCGGTGGCATGATGACGTTTCTAATGAAATATTTACGATTATCCAATATTACTGGTGGTGGCACGAGGTGCAACTTCTCGAATAAGATCTCTGCCCTAGTCTAAAATTATTGATGGTTGCATGAGGTACGGCTTCTCTAATGAGATCTCGGCGTTCATCCAAAATTATTGTCGGTAACGTCTACAGTCGAGGTCGCTAAGACACCAGTCACCTTCGTACTGCGGCGTTCTTAGTAAGCACTGATGGGTGTGACGATCTTAGGCTAAGTCCACGTAAGTTTAGTGTGCAAACTGCCCATCCCACTCAACTAGGCAACCATATACACTATTGTTTGTGAAAATTGCAACACCCAGGGAGGATGGCCTGAATGAATCCAAGCTCGGAGGATATGTAGAACAGTGTACCAGAAATATGTGAATACTATTGTAGAGAGATGGCGTACACGTGAGTCCAACAGCACCCTCTCTTGTGTGACTGGAAAGGTCAGTGTTTCACCAAGCCCAGTCAGCGAAGAGCCGTCAAACGAATTGAAAGCAAGTGCCAGTATGCCTCGTCGACGACGTCAAAGGGCGCCATCAGCATGTGAGTGAGTTCGAACGGGCCAGAATGATTGGTCTCCAGGAAACGGGTTTGCATTACCGTGGCATTTCGGCTCGTACGGGGAATGCTGCTACGACAGTGATGCGTGTGGAACCAGTTATGGACAGAAGATGATCGTACGCAGCGACGAGCGGGTACTGGACCACGCAATGTAACCACAGCACGGGACGACCGCCATCTTGTCCGCATGGCTGTAACGGACCGTACAGCCTCGTCCACAGTGTTGGCTCGACACTGGGGTACTGCTACGGGTGTGGACCTGTCTGCGTCGACGGTTCGACGCTGTCTGCTGCGGGCTGGACTGCTGGCACGCATGTCATTGCGTCAGCTTCCATTGTCCAGAAACCATAAATGTATCAGACTGCGATGGGTACGTGAACGACGTCGTTGGTGTGCTGAGTGGCATAACGTAGTGTTCTCGGACGAGTCCCACTTCAACCTGTCCTACACTGATGGCCGCATACGTGTTAGACACTACCGTGGTGACCGCAATCTGGCAGCCTGCAATGTGGAACGGCGTAGCGTACAAACGCCAAGTGTGATTGTTTGGGTCGCCATTGTATACAACATATAATCTCAACTCCTACGTATTGAGGGCAATCTGAAGAGCAACCGCTACAGCAGAGAGGGTTTCGAGCCCGAGGTACTGCCTCTCCTTCAGGCGACTCCACAGCCATATTTCAGCAGGTCAATACCCGGCCAAATTTGGCGAGGAATGTGCAAGCATTCTTCTATAAACGACGGATACCACGGCTTCCCTGGCCTGCTCGTTCGCCTGGCATGTAGCCCATCGAACAGTCTGGGATATGGTTGGTCGGCTACTACAGTTCATCACGGATCTCCAGCAACCACTGCTGATGATTCGTGGACTCTCATACAAACTACGTGTAGGGAGATTCCCCAGGAACATATTCAGGTCCTCTTTGATTCCATGCCAAACGTTTAGGAGCTCTGATTGCAACTTCACGCCATACTAAACTCTTAAGGACAGATATCATGTACAGCTCTGTAATCTTAATCAATTGTGTATTGTCATGTGCCTAATCTGTGGTATAAAGTTCGTTTCAATCACATATATCATTCTTGGTGTTTCATTTTTCACAAAAAGTTTGGACGTAAAGAAAACAAAAATATCAAGAATTATACAGGATGTATTAGAAAGTATGTTACAAAACTTTCTGCTGTGATTCCTTGTCGAACATGAGGTACAGTTATATAATGCGACTTAGAGCCTAGCGCAAATCGCAAGGGAGAAATTCGCCCTTGAAAATATAAATGAAAAATCGTATTTTGGCAAAATATCGTAAACTACTTGGAAATAACGTACAATTTTCTAGATATTGTTTTATGCTAACACGATCTGCAGTCTGTGAAGAAATCGTTTAGAATACCTAACGCCTTCATTAAAATAATGGGGGCGGCCACCCCTTTCTTAGCTTACTTTTCTTTTCCATAAGATTCTTTAGAGGTATTACGCCATAATATGTATTCAGAGGGCCCAATGAACAAAAAAGGTCGTTTTGTCGCAACAACATCAGGCGAACAGTTTTCGAGTAAAATAGAATATAAACTGTGTTGCCTGAGGGGTAGGCACCCACATACCATAGGAAGAGTGACTGAACGATACGCTAGTTAGCAACAAACGAATAGTGGACACTGTAATGTAAACGTACAAAGTGCCATGTGCTACGCGTGATTCTGTGTGAGTTATGAACACGTAACGAGCGATGCCTGGTGTATTCAAATTAACGTGTCGGTAAATAAATGTCGAGGCAATGCTCGAAGGTTCTACCACGAGGCTGCACTTCACTTTCTGTCAAGAAAATGCACCACACCAAACAATGAGTGCTACCCAGAGGTCAACTACCACATCCATAAAAGAATGGGGCTCATAACTAATATCGCCTACCGATACCCCGCCCACTGAGTGTTCCTGATTACGTCACTGCAGGGCTAGAGGTAATTTAAAATTCGAATTCCGATCGTTTGGCAGCGAAGTCTCGCTTCCGTCCAAGTCTGGATCGTACATTCGGCGCGTCGACTGATAACCATTTGGCATTTTTTCTTTCGACGAGTGAGTTATTTCAGGAATCATAAAAATAACAGAAATATAAAAGCGTGCTGGTAGAGAGTGGCTGTAGGAGGGAGCACGGGGGGGGGGGGGTGGCAGGCAGGACCTAACGGACTAGATGGCTCCTCGCTGGGCCGACACGGACGATGCTTGTCGGTCTGGAAATATCATGGAGGCGGGGTGGTGTCCCTACCCCACTGCCGCCCCAGATAATTTTAAAACTGGGATGAAAACGGGAGGTGGGCGCGCCAGCGCCGCCACGCGGCGGCCGGGGAGGCAGATTTACGAGCGTGTTTTGTTGCAGGGCGCCGCGGCGGTGACGGGCAAGTCTCTCCGCGGCCGCCACGCCGCCGGCCTGAGTCACACCGCGCGCCTGGGGACAGCTCCATCCGCCCCGGCGAGCGACCCGGGGTAAAATTAGAGCGTGGCACGTGCGCGAGGGACCCGCCCCTTCCTCTTCCACTAATACTCACGGACTTCCTTACCTTGCCAAGTCAGCCGTCACTTATTTCCCACCCTGCCCGAGAGTCGAGCCCACGACCTCTCGCGACGTACGCTAAGGTGCTATAGGCTGTTCACGATAAAGTAAGCACTTTTTAAGGCCCTCCCACCAGTCATTAACCACTTATAAATATATCTTATTGCAGACTCAGGTATTACGTCTTGAAGGTGGTGAAATGTATACACTGTGTTTTTTGGTCACATTGCAATGTTTATATTAAAAAGCAGCAGGAAGATGGAAATTAGATGAAAGGAAAAAATAATAAGTGCCTTACAAAGTACCCACTTTACCGAGAACAGCCTATACTAAAGAATAACGCGAATTCTCGTCCGAGGCGTAGCCAGAAACTTACCAAATGGTAAAAAAGGGGGGCGGTTATATTGACAAGTGAAGGAAGAACGTTACACCGACAATAGAGGTACTGACGCACGTGTAATCAGGACAAATTCTTGGCGAAAAATATTTCACATTGTAATAGAATGCAGTGCAGTTACATGAATATGACACATTTTTTTATCTTAATTGAATATCAATTAATAACTATGCTAATGATGACAATGTTAGGGGTAACGTGAGGTCTCATATCCTCCCCTGCTACACCTCTGTTTCTCGTGGCAGTGTTGTTGCAGCAAGTTATGAAACGTGGCTATACCCCGGTAAAAAATGCCGTGACATGCGGTTATTTATACGAAAAGAAAATACACAATATAATATTACCTACAGTTATAAAGTATAAAGGAGATGCGCATCCTTGAAAACGGAGATCTCAAATTTGTTTATTGCAAAACAATTAAATTAGAAACTCAAATTCCTGTTTTTTTCTTCTAAAATTTTGAAATTGTGTTATGAGAACCATTCACTTGGAAGTGTTACACACGACCTTTGTTATTGTTTTACGCATAATCAATGACGGAACTAGAGACCCATAGACGAGCGTCCTATCTTGAGTGGTGCAGTACTGTGCATTACGGACTCGTGGTGCACAAAGCACGCAGCAGCCTTCTATCCGCTCGTCTCCGTTAACATCAATACTATACAAAGAGCATGTATTGTAAATACGTACGTATTGTCACAGCTATGGTATGTAGCGCACCTGTTCCCAATGCCAAAAGCAACCGAGGCACAAATACGGCAGTACGTAAGGTGGCTCATGTGGCGTGGGTATATATTCCGGGCGAATAATGAGCAATTACTTCTTACGGCAGATAGAGGAGGCTTGAGCCTTGCAGATATGAAACTGAAAGCTAGGGCTTAGCTTGAGAAAACTATAATACAACAATTCATGTCTGAAAACAGTGACGTCAAAACGCTTGATCACGCAGTATGGACAAACGATCATATTCTCCCTCGACATTACCTACAGGCACTTCAGGGCGTGCAACAAACCATCAGTGAATTACTGGGAGGCGTAAGCGTAACTGCGAGTCTTTTATACAAACATCATCGTAGAAAGGTGAACGTAGTTCCGAGGGTGCGACTCAAATGGGCCAATTTGCACTGGGGAAACAATATGGGAAAATATAGCACATGTAGAAATACCAACGGCCCTCCGAGCGTCTACATATGCCTTTATCAACGACTTCACACCCACTAAGTTTCGACGTAAACGTATTTTCCTAGACACTGATGACCGATGTGTAGTACGTGATGAACGTGATACAGCACTTCATCGGGTTATCAGTTGTATCTATTCCAGTTCCTTATGGAACTGGTGTATAAGTCACGTTGCACGAAGACTTGGCGTGGCAGCCGACGATCTTCGTGAGGAGAGGCTCTGTTTTCTACCGCCAAACGGAGAGCGGTGGTCTGGCTACTCATGAACTTGATTGACTTATCAATACGCCAACCTCCTTCCACTTACGTGAATTTTATTGGCAGAGCGCGTAGGGCGAAATGGCTGATGGTGAAAAATAAAACACTAAACAAAAAAAAAATGAGCGTTTCTTGTTTCTCTTCTAAAGTGTATTCCTGAGTGTGTGTGTATGTCATAACTAATTAATTTGTATCAAGTACGTAACCAGAGTAAGTACATGCGCACTTGAGCCTCTGTCCACTATTGTACTTCCTATATCATATAGCCAAAATACATGTCAATAAAAAAGAGAAGAAAAAATGTTAGTAGGGCGCCGTGTTCCGTGAAGTAGAGTACGTCAAGCGCTCAGGGCATTCAAGAGTGGATCACTGAGACCCAGTGTTCACCTGAAATTTACGAACAGATCCCAAGATATTAGGCGATGCTTCCTGGACACACGTTCTTTCAGATGACTTTCAACTCACTAAAACTTTTGTCGTCTGTAGCTATAAATAAGCATGCATGTTCGTCATTCGTGCATACAGGTCCAGGGGAACATGAACAGATGAGTACAGGCGCAGTGTACGCCTCCAAATTTTGTGGCTGGGATACAACATAACTTTCGTAACTTACTCTCCACCCCACTCTCACAAATTATATTATTGCTACGCCCTTGGGTTTCTCAATAAATAGTGCAGCTAAATAAAACATTAATTGTAGTAAAATTTAACGACAGGCTGCAGCAGAAGATATTTCTATCCTTTTAACAGTTTGAAGGGGAGAAAATACCTAAATAATAAAACCTTCATTATTAGAATTAAAAAATTTCATAGAGAGGGGGTTTTCTGAATATGATTTTCTTTCTACTGCCAATTTCCCGCAGTTTTTTCAAAAGTGGTCTGTAGTTTCTTTGGGGCCACGGTGGCTGAGCGGTTAGTCTGCTCGCCTCCCACCAAGGCGATTCGGGTTCAATACCAGACCGGATCACTCCGGATTTTCGCATGTAGGAATCGTGCTGGACGATGCCGTTGGTCGGCGGATTTTCTCGGGGATCTCCCGTTACCCTCGCCCTTTCATTCCTGTGCTGCTCCATACTCACCTCGATCACCACTTATCGGCTCTCAAGACCTCGATGTTAAGAACCGTCCAAATCTCTTCACTCATCCTGTACTTTCTTTGACTCTGGACTCAAAATGTAAGGATAAAAAAAAAAAATTATTCCAGCGCTACTGTAGAAGACACACAGTAGCAATACGGTTTTTTCCAGTTCTGGGGTATTGCACCTGTGTACGTGCAATGAGAAGGTTGCCAGTTTGGTCAACCGATCGCAGCGCCCCTGGGACTTGTCCGAGCCACGCCTGTTTGCGCGGCCAGGGATATCCAAAAGGCCAGCACGTATATTCTTTGTCAATCTGGTGCTGGGGGCGGGCGCCGCCTGCTAAATACGATTCTACACTTGCTGTTATTAATTTAATGCTGTACAGTAATTAATAGCTTGAGTTATTCTAATAAGCGCTAAGAGGCTTCGGTGGCATTGCCGGGCAGATCCGATCCGGAGCCTCGCATGTGGAAGACGTGGCTGACGCTGACAGTAGCAGGTGAGTTTCTTCGGGGTGCTGCCGTTTTCTCCATTAATGTGTTTCGTTGCTCTTTCCGTAATAGCTAGTGACATGAACATTTCGCGAATTCAGTGACTTGTAAGTCAGAATTCACAGTCTTATGTTCAAAACATCAAATATCTACGTCTCGTTGGTTGCTTACTGCTAGGGTGGATGACATTGATTGGGCGTGCATTTTTTTGTACGTTTGTTATTGGTTCAGAGATCTTAAGGAGGTGTCAAATAACGTGTGAACAAATTACACAAGTGACACATTCGTATAAGTTTATGATTTCTAGCTTGTCACGAAATGAATCCGCGAATTTTTCAGGTCTCTAGTAAAAGCATGGAAATTGATGAATAAAGGCAACACTCCAAAATCAGACAAATAACGCACAAACTAACAGTCGGGAACGAAGAATTCAAGGATTCACTGGTTCTACGAAATGTTGAAAAGTATCTGGAGGGAAATGACAACACCAGAGAACTAGACTAGAGGGAGGATATAACTGTGGAAAGGAAAATTATGAGTCAACTATAGGAGAATAGCACTGCCCCCCCCCCTCCCCAAAAACACTAATGACATATATTTTTCAGATTTTTTATAAGTGAAGACGGTACGAATAATTGTGGAATAAAATTGCGATACAGGCATTAAAAATAATGAATGTATTTCTTGGTCCTGCTTAGTGGGTAACATTATCTGTTCTTCGATGTTTTAATATTTTTTTAATTAGATTTTATAATAAGTTCCAGGGGTGTAATGGGGAGGGGTGGGATGGTGAGGGGTGGGCTGAGGGTGGTGGGATCAGCGAGGGGTAGCGTGGGGTAACGTTATATGTACTTCGATTTTCTAGATTTTTTTGCGATTTTTTATAATACTTTCTAGGGGGTGGGGATGGGAACGGGGTGAGGTGAGCTTGACTAGGTGTGGGATGGTGGTGGATGGGGGGGGGGGCGGCCTACAAGTATTAAGTGAGGCTGCCTATTGCACATAGCTCTTTTTTTTTAGGGAATAAAGGGAAATTTGAGGGGGGAAAGGCGACATTTTGAAAGAAAACGGAAATTTTGAGTGAAAAAACCGAATTCAATGGGAAAATGTCTGACTTTGAGGGGAAAAAAGGAAAATTTTGAGGGAAAAACGTGAAAAACAAGATGGCGAACAACTCCTACCTCCTGTGCCAAAATACCAGTTCTGCCCGAACCGACATGACCATTACTACTTTCATGATTAAAAAATATTTACGTAATTATTTTTTGAATGGCATTTAGGACGGAGCAAAACTTGTGCCTTTGTTAAGGAACATCTTTACCGATCTGACACGGGAACTGATATAGAGCAAATGGTAAGCACATGTAGAGCATGACAAGACTAAATTCAGTGATGATAGTAAATAATCCTTGGGAGTAAATATGGTTTATTTTGTTTTAAAACATTGCCTCGCAGTGGTCGGATTCAACACTATTTTAGCGGCAGACTATAAATTCTCTAAATACCGCATGTATTTGCTCATGGAATTAGCTGAAAACTAGTAAAATAATATAAGATAGATTTTTCTTGTAGGACATGCTAATATATTTGTAATTTTGTAATGCATTTTTACACAATGAGAATTGTTTTTAATGGTTGACCCAGATTTGAAAATATTTTATGTCATTATTCTACAGAACAATTGCATTTCTATAAGAATCATTTTTCTTCATGATTTCGCATGTCTTTATGACACACAAACACACACACACACACACACACACATATATATATATATATATATATATATATATATATATATATATATATATATATATATATAATTGCTCGGAAAACTGTATAATTTGGTTTAAAAAACAGCGTGGAGAGCGTAGACTGAGAAAGCCACATGTGTCTGTAATAGACCATTGTATCAAAGCGTGGATCGTAACTCTTCTGGCTTTTTAGGATGCTGATTAGAGTATTTAAAAACACTGCAAGAGTCTGTTACACCTCTTAAGTCGCAGTTAAATTTCAGAGTAAGTATATGGTATGAAAGGGCACCCATCTTTATAAATATTGAAGGACTTGCGCATCAAGTAACTGCTTCGTTTCTTTGAGCCATGTCTCACACGCATTCGGAAGTTCGTAGGTACAGTCCCGATCGGCTGTGCTTACGGATGGATTTGTTAAGTGGTTTACCATCGTCGTTCGCAGGGCGAGTGTCGGTAATTCATCACTTCCCTGGGGTAAGACGCGCTCCTGATAAACTGCGCCGTGACATTTTACAGAATGAAGATTAGCAACAACATTATGTCGTCCTCGCTTTTCAGCGAAGTGAGATTCAGCTCATAAGCTGGGAATTTTTTTAAAACCTTACCAGCAGCAGAAGAAACTCACTTGCTGTTCTGCAAGTGCGCTTGCCAACTTGTTCTGAGACTGTTTTCAGAACTGCTTGTAACAAATTGCCAGCGGGTACGAAGAAAACACGGCTAAAAAATGTTACGGAAGTAACAGAGTGGGACATCAGAGTGGAGCTGTGGTGAATTTGGAGAAAACAGTAAAATAAGAATGTCGGCTTTCTCCAAAACTTTCCTAATGAGAAAGAGAAAGTTTCCTAAACGTAGCTAATTTGCATAGAGTTATTATCGACTCGACCAGTTGTTAAATGGAGCACGTTTAAAACCCCTGTAACACTGTCAAATGTTTCCTTCAAACTGCTTCCAATAAGTTTGGTCAAATACATTTGGACAGTTACGCCGTCATTGAAACGTCATAAACGCCGCCATATTTGTCTGAAAATGTTTGATGGCTTCAGTTTCCATCAAAATCTGAAAATTGGACTGGATCTAAGATTTATTTTATGTTTGACAGTCTCAGCCAATCAGAATCGTGCACGACAAAAAAAGGACCTCAAGAAACTTAAAACAACGAACAATTGCCGGAAACGAAGTAAGTTATGAAGGTAAATAATTTATGTAGTAGCTGTGTGGGCATGAATGTTATTTTAAGTGAATATTGCACATAATATTACGAACTCAGAGGCATTAAATTTCATTGTGCAGGAAACATATCTTATATATAAAACTTTAATTTAGTAAAGAAACGAAAACAAATTACAATATTACTTACATTTCTTCCTGTAATGGACCGCATGGAAAAACAAAAGCAATATCTCACTATGAAAATAATTTTTAAATAATATTTCAAATTAGATTTCCCAATAAAAAATTTTGAGAGCGTGACACTTTTTCAAACACATTCAAGATTATTTGATAAAATTTGTTGGATGGAAAAATTTGATGGCGGTATTTTGTCCTAAAATTTTATTGTCAAATATGGTTGAAGGCAAAAATTTGACAGTGTGACACGGACTTAACGGGCTTGGCTACCAAGGCGGCAGCCACGAACTTCAAATGTAGAATCATATTAAACAAAATTCCCTCTGATTATACCAATTTTAAAGATAACTATTTTAAACAAAAAGTATTCTACGTGAAATTTCTTAAGGAATGACGCTACTTTAAAATATTTTGCAAATTTGTTTGTTTAATGTGTTTTTTATAAAATGTAAATATTGAGATTTACCTATAGCAAAAAAAAATGGATAAATATTTTTTTTTTTTCAAAACAATTTTATGTAGCAATATTCTCTGAGACATTCGCATCAAAGTGTTTTTTGTTTGAAATTGTCATCTTTAAAATTGATGCAATGAGAAGAAATTTCGTTTAACATTGATTCCCTATTTGAAGTTTGCGACTGGCGGCTTGGTAGGCAGGCCCATTAAGGACAGCGACAGCCAAGCTCGGGTACTCCTGTGTTGCCCTGCAGACCTGCCGCGTGTTATCAAAGTTCTTGCTCGGGAGAGACTAGTGCCACTGTTGCACGCGCTCAGAGCCTCTGGCCAAGTCAACTTTCTATTAACTCATCTAGAAATGTTTGCCTTTAATAGGGTTCACGACTCCACGTCCTCTGCGGCAGGCACATTGCGGAGTGTAGACACGTTCAACTTCCACCGCGCTGCTTGGCTAGCTTACGACGTCGCTGTGTCGCCAGCTATATGGAGTCAACATTGCAGCTGTCACCACACAATGTGTACAATATCTGTTTTCTGCTTGTTCGAACAACAATAAAAAATGCTCCTATAGTCCAAATACTTCTATGTTAGAAAAATAAAACGTGTAAATGTGGAAAGATTACTGTAGAATTCAACTTATAAATTTATTTCATATAATTTTACTTCGTATAGGCTGTTCACGGTAAAATGAGCACTTTTTAAGGCCCTTCTAAATTTTTCCTTTCAACCAATTTCCTCTTCCTACTGCTTTTTAATATAAACATTGCAATGTGACCAATAAACACAGTGTATACATTTCAACACCATCAAAATGCAATGGCTGAAGCTGCAATATGATATATTTAGTAGTGGTTAATGGCTGTTGGGAAGGTCTTAAAAAGTGCTCACTTTACCATGAACAGCGTATACAAATAGCGACTACATATATTCAAAGTAGCTTAACTTCAAATAGGTTGCATGCTTATATACGTGCACCTTCTTCAACAGATCTGCTCACAAGACCTGAGCCGCCAAAATCTCTTCACTCACTCTCTTCTTCAAAGGAGCATTTGATTGCCATAAAAAATAAAAAATTTTCACGTAAGGGTGGCGGAGTAGGTATTATTATAAGGTGGGCTAGAGCTTATGTATTGGGCATTGTTTTTGACGATGATGTTTTAGGTAGCTAATGTTGTATTGTGACGTTAGCAAGCCAACAGCTTCAGACATAAAGGAAATGTGAACAGGAAACGATAAACATCCGAAACATGCCAACCTCCCGCCACTGTTTTCGAGTTTGAATTCCTAGAAGACGAGAACATTTTCCGGGATGGGAGAAACGTGACGGTCGTAAACGTTAGCCTAGGGGTGGACAATCTATAAGCCAGGGGAAGTATCTGCTGCACCTTGGAGAGGCCCGGGTGAGTATACCTCAACTGACATGGTGTAGGTGGCGAAGCTATGTTAGTCTTACCAACACTACAGTTTATTGTAGGGCTATATGTAGAGATAGGAAAATTTCGCGAGTTCAATGACCTGCTGGCTAGACTCCACAGCCCTGTGCATACTCGAGATTGAGGTGTTTGTTCATTGGCTGCTGCTCCAGAGAGTATCCAGTGTTACTTCACACCTGGAAATGTGGAATTCACTACTTGTTTCCTTGCAAGCCTGCTATTGGCTCAAACGCGTCGTGGGCCTGTATAACAAACTGTGATCCAATTGCAAAGGTGACTTCACTCTATATGTGTTTGACGGTTATCTTGTCCCTAAATGAATTCGCGAAATTTTCCTATTCCTAGCTATATGAACTACTAAGAGAAACTGTTATGCGACAGTACACTGCTATGTATTTGAGCTCTATACACAGTACTGTAGTTCCAGTGTAGGAGTAAACTCTTAAAAACAATATCCTTCATTTTAACGGAAAAGTGCTGGTAAAAATGTATCTAAAGTGTCCGTAAACTTTCCATAAAACTACGGACACGTTGATTTTCAAAAACCGAGTTCCTGTTTATTTTTCATAACTCTCCGTGAATTCACGGAACCACTTAGTTCATTTCCTTGTTAGTTTTCTGTACTTCCAATTTGAAATTTAAAAAAAGACACTGAAACAATTATATAATGTTCATTATTTGGATGTTCTGCTGTGTATAAAGAACATATTAAAATATGTAAAATATTTTATACCAGAGCGAGATTTGAACACGTTAAAAATTGGTAGTCCATAACTGTAACCATTCACTTAGAAACTTCACGTAAAGTCTTGTGGTATAACGTTGGTATTTCTACTGTAGTCAAATAAGCAACCCTTACAGTTTCTATTGAAGTTAGCGTATTTTAAGTATTGCTAAATGTTAAGAGATCGCCTGATGCCACTTTGTGATGTTTTAACCAATAGGTCTACATGGCGTGAATAACCTAACTGTCACTGAAATGATAATTTTCTGGTTACCGTGGCAAAGTAAACTTCGTGCAAACTCGGAATTGTTCGTCCCCGAAACACGAAGATATAGGAAACAAGGAAACTTTTCGTATTTCGTATTTACGGTCTCAGACCTGTTTTTGACTTGAATACGTATTAAAATTTGCAACCATAGTGGGAGGCAATCCAGAAAATCCGATGGTAACAAAATCGAGGAATAAAATTTGGTATCGCAGCTCTGAATCAATCGTATACATTCTAAATTCAATTACACCACTCGATTGCCAAAGGATCAAAGCATATGTTACGTTGAGTGAGGACTGCGAAGCATCGCACGGCTGCGACCGTAAGGGGGGGGGGGGGCCCTGAGTTCGTTTCGGCCGCATCTCATAACTTCCGCGTAGTAAAACTGTTGACTAGGAGAAGTTACGACGCTCGTTTGAGTTTCAATCGACAGTTCTCGTCAAGATCACTAGATTGCGTGTATAAAAACATTTGTGTGTGGCGTGGTTATGGTGAAATTGTATGCGTTTCATGTTGACCTATACTCGTCAAAAAGCCAAGTCTAAATACAGAAATCGTATACGGTTGGAAAGAGCATCTCAAAAGCAATCCAGTGATACCCACAAAACCCCACATGATCGAGTGAAGCGGTGCCGGGGACGTAAAATAAACACCAAGGCGTCCGAGCACGTCAAGGTAGACGTATTCACGCAAAACAAACGGCCGTGTCCCCAACACAGCCACAACCAAATTTTTCGTTATCACGGATTGCGTTTCCATGTATTTGCTGTACATATCAGTAAACATATAGGCATTTTTAACAGTGTGGGCGAGTGGTTCGACATCATTCTCGCTGCACTACTCTGAGAGTAACTGCGGTAGTCCTTGGGAATGCCTCCTTCTCTCTCGTGGGAGACTGTTACGTCGGCCTGCTGATCGCTCTCCTCTACTCGACGTGCTATCACCGCGCTCCAGGAAGCCTGCGCCGAGGTCAGAGTAATGGACATCCAGCCCAGGCAACTGCAGGAATGTCTCTGCCGGGACAACACGGTCACCGACTGGACATGTGGGGCTGCATGCCAGTTTCGCGAACGGATCTAGTGTCCGATGAAGCGTGTGAGAATGTGGTCCTTGCTGCTCGGGAGGTCGCTCCCCGTCAGCATCGCAGGGTCACAAGTCAGCAAGGACGACAACCCCACCCGCACCGCGTCACAAGTCGCCTTTGTTAGCAGTTCACGGCAATTGCCTGTACGTTTCATTTGAGACTTGACAGAGGCTTTGGTCGGCGCTTAAGGCCAATGGCGAACGAAAGCAGTATATTTATCTGATTTTCATTAAAACGTTTTTCAGAGGATTTATCAAAATTTTTGGTATGACAAGACGTTAATATAAATTTTTAACAGCTTCTTGCAGTGTTAAATATTCACAACCTTTATTATTCTGTGAGCACTGATGGAAGATGAGAAATAACATATTCTTTCTTATCTTCCATCAGTGCTCTGATACTAGTAATGACAGTGAATACTTATCACCGCAAGAAGGCGTTCGAAATTATTCTTTATGTCTTGTCATGCCAATAATTTTGAAAAAGTCTCAGAAAAACCACTTTTCACCAAAATTAAGGTAAATACACCGAAACCCTGTTCGCCTTGGTGGCCCGCGGGCCACATATCATCGGGTAACAGTACTGTATTTGGTTGATGGCCGTTGTGACCGAGTGTATGGACGTATTATCGTGCGCACAATGTAATACAATTGATTGTCCATAAAACTAAGAACCTCATAGTTTTTCGTAAACTACCGGATGTATCACAGCCCGTGTGTAGCTAAATAAAACAATTGACCTATAGTAAAACTAGTGCTAGGGCCCCTTAATGATCCCAGGCCTCGTTGCTGCAGAAACGTCCCCAATACCCTCTTGTCAGGACTGACATACGTTCCTAAAGTAAACTTAACCTACTTTTGGTGTGGTATTTTTAAGTTGGCCAAAGCAGCTGGGTGTGTAGAGTCGATTAATGTACGAATCACAAAGATAATGGGGCCGCCGAGTGTGCATGATCTTTTCCGAGGAGCGTAAATATCGTCAATAGCTAGACGTTCATTAGTGGGGAAACAGCAGGCCAGTCCATGTCGCACTCCAGGGAGTCAGGGCATTTGTCTTGATACTCCTTCTCCCTTCAGTCGTCTGCCCCCTCTGTGGACGAAGCACGCTGCCTCCGTGAGCTTGTAGCAACCCAACTTGCTGGATAAGGCTTCTTGATAAAATAATAACGGAACTTTGTATCGAGGAAATTATCGCTCACAATCTTACAAACGGGGAAAAATTGCCAGGTCTATATACAGGCGTATGTATCCTCCATGCATTTTCACCATTTATCATTGGTAGCTTCTACAGAGAGATGACTAACCGTGTCGAATATGATTGACCTAACTTATTACCGGCTTGTTTCTGGTCCAAGGTCCCTCGGGAGGTGTCAAAAACAATTGTTTAGTTGCAGAACTAATGAAACTGTTCTGTTGTCTGGTATTATTTGTCTCTTTTAACCTCTATAGTTCATTCGTGGTTACTGCCAACTTTTCTGAAGTACTGTTCAAGTTCTACTTCAAGAATATTCCTCCGCATTATGCAAACAAAGCTTACCCGAATTAAGAAAATTACTCTATAAAGGGATAACGCACGGCATTAGTGCTTACTCAGTGCAATTATACTTTGCATATGAACTATTTATTACTAGGCATTACCAACACACATGTTTTCTCACTGTTTTTATTCATTTTAATTATAAATGAAATAATATAATGTATAGAAAAAATTTAAGCAAAAGTTTAATTTAATCAAAATAAGGCACTTTGACATTAACATAAGTATAAAATGCTTGCGATACATGGCATATTTAGGAAATAACCAACATGTCATACGTGGGGTAATTTTTATTACAAGGGTTAGAGTGCAACTGAACTGTTTCAAGTAATATAATGATACGAAATAATAACGAGAATTTTATGAACAGTGAGCTGCCCCTTCTTTTTCGCTTTATAATAGCAGTTTATTTGTAGTCTACTTTCAGAAGGAAAGGTAGGCTCAGGCAATCACCCGGTTGTCTGTCTGGAATGTATTGTTACGTCCTGTCAAATTCAGTGGGCTAAACGAGGTTCGTTAAGAAATGAAGCTCTTAATTAAATAAAAGAGTTAGTGTAATTTCCTCCCAGAAATTTCTCTGAATGCCATGTTGCGCCGAGGGTCCTAGTTCCCAGAATATTCTTGCGCATCCTCTAAAGTAGTCGACTCTTCCGGCAGGAGGGGGAGGAGGGGCTGTGACGCCGTCCAGGTCACGCTGTCAATCATTCTCCCGGCTGCCGGGCGAGTGACGGGGCAGCGAGCGGGTCTGCCTGGAGGGACGGGTGGGTCGACGTGGGTCACCTTCAACAGAGCCGAACCGCGCATGAAACTAGCGTCTAGTGCGAGCGTCAGCACGTAACGCTATTTCCCCCGTAATATCTTTTAAACCCGAAAACATAATTTAACCAGACTAGGTTAACACATAATGTTTAGTAAGGACATAAGACTTTTATAGTAAATGATGGCAATTTTAAAATTTAGGCCACTTTGTTATATCTCAGGAATAAATTATGAGATTTAAATCAAATTTGGTATATTAACAGTGCATGATGTAAGCATTGAATTAAGTAATCGATAACGTTGTTATTCCGCAATTTTGGAAGTGTGTGAGTGAAGAGATTTCGGCGACTCTTAACACCTAGGTATTGAGAGCCGATGAGGATGAAACGAGTTGAGTATAGAGCAGCGCCGGAATGTAACGAGAGATCACCGAGAAAACCCGTCGACCAACGGCATCGTCCGGCATGATTCCTACATGTGAAAATCCCGGAGAGACCCCGCCGGCAATGAACCCGTTTCGTCTTGGTGGGAGGCGAGTTCTCTTATCGTTACACCACTGCGGCCCCGCCATTTAGGAAAACAGCACAAATTGAAATAAGCTTTTTAAATTACATATCGGGAACTATGTAAATGATATGAGCCAAATTTGGTACATTAGCAGTGCATGATGTAAGCATTGAATTAATAAACCAATAATTTTATTAGTCCTCCATTTTGTAAGATAGCGCAAATTGAAAAATAAATATTTTTCATTATTTCTTTGCAACCATTTAACCGATTTCAAACAAATTTGATATGTTTATAGAGAACATTATATAATAATGGCAATTGGAAAGTGATAATCTTATTGGTCCACCATTTTGGAAGATAGTGTAAATTGAAGAAATGTTACTTTTCCATTATATTTCGGGAATTACTTAACCTATATGAACCAAATTGCGTATATTGACAGTGCATGTAGACACGGATAATGCTACTCGTCCGCCTTTTTCGAAGATAGTGCAAAGTAAAAATAAAAATAAATTATATACTATAGTATATCTTGGGAACCGTCCAACCAATTTAAACTAAATTTGGTACTTTGATAGTACATGATATAAGCATTAAATTTCCCGATAAAGCTATTAGTCTGACATATTGGAAAAAAAAGTCTAAATTGGAAAAATTTAACTTTTTCATTCTCGGGAACCTAAATTTAAATAATTGAAACCAAAGTTGGTACGTTGACAGTGCATTATGTAAGCATTTAATTTAGAAACCAATAATGTATTGATGCGCCAGTTTGGAAGATAGTGCAAGTTGAAAAATAAAACTTTAACATTATATCTCGGGAACAATTCAACCATTTTAAACCAAATCTGGTACGTTGGCAGTACATTATGTAAGCATTGAAGTTAGACATTTATGATGTTATTAATCCGCCATTTTGGAAGATAATGCAACATGAATTCTAAAACTTTTACATTATATCACAACTACACAACGGATTACTGTCATATTTGGCATAGGGACTATAAGTAATACTATGGTAGGCTATGTTCATATAGGGAAATTTAGATTGATAAGGCACTTATTTTCAAAATGTCTACAATATATATATTAGATTCATTTCCAATATCTACAATACCGTTTGACCAGCTTCGACCAAACTTGTTATACTGAAAGTAACTTTTAAAAACAACAAATGTGTAAAATTATTGGCTCTTTTGTTCACATTTTGTAAGATAGTGCCACGTGAAAAATAACGTTTTAATACCATATATCGGGAAACAATCAACCGATTCCTACTCAATTCTGCACTCAAGTAATACTACAGGACGTCATGCGAATTGACATGTTTTAGTGGATCAGGCTATTATTTTCAAAATGTTGCCTACTTAAACATTATAGTATCTATGCAAGCATCAAATAAACTAGCAAATGAACTAATTTCTAAGCCATCTAGTAAGATAGTACTACATGAAAGATTAAGCTTTTGTGTCCCATATTTAGAAAAAATTAATTGATACCCACCAAATTCAGGGTACAAGTTATACTTTTGTAATCCATCTAGATTTAAATGATTAATGATGTATTCATATATTTTCAAATTAATAGCCATGTAAATATTTTAGGTAAGTAAGTCATATGTTCCAAAAAATTTCAACCGACTTTAATAAGTAGTATCTATCACAAACACAGAATGTGCCAATACAGTAATGAAAATAGCACAGAGTGAGAAACTGGAGCTTTTCTGCAATATGTCTAGGACCAACCAACCAACCAATTACCACTTAATTTCACACATAAGTAGCGCTACGGTAGGCCATGTTTTAAGTGTGTCTGGCTTTATTTACAGTATGGCGACATATAAATCATTTGGATAAGTTTTTCATATCTATTAAACAATTTGCCTACTTTCAATTAATCTTATTATGATGATTGTAGACATTAGAAGCACCAAATATGCTTATAGAAATTATCTTTTCCCGACTTTTTGTAAGATAGTGTCAGATGATAAAATGCAACATTTTTGTCATATCTCGGAAACAGTGATCGAATTACAACCAAATTTTTCTACAATAGGCCATGTAAAATTGTATAATTTAAGTGTGTCAGTCATTTTATTTTTCTAAATGGTACAATATAAAATTTTTAGATAATATTAAATCACGTAACAAATTTTAAAACCAAAGTTTTTGTATTGAGATTGTCTATTAGACGCATCATAGATACCTGTGCAGGGCTTGTTTTTAGGACTTTTCGAACGATAGCGTCAAATGCTTTTATGTCTATTCCAACCAGTCATCCTATTTGCATCCAATTATGTATACCAGTAGTGCTACTGTAGGCCATGTAAATTTACATAATTTATGTGATTCACACACTTGTTTTCAAAATGATGATCCTGTAGATATTTGAATTTTGTGAATCTAGTCTACCATAACTTTAAACTGATTTTGACAATGGGTCTGCAATGTTATAAACCTGTTCGCGGTTTCCCCACGCGTTTTGAATCAAACCTTTGAAAAGTTAGCCCATGTATGATGTGTTTATTATTTCCTAAATATGTCAAGTATCAAAAACGTTTTATACCTCTGTTAGCATGAAAGTTCCTTATTTTTTTAGGTAAATCAAAATTTTACTTTAATTTTTTTTATAAATTATGGTATCGTGTTAATAATTAATATGATCAAAACAGGGGAAAAAATAGGCATGCTGGCAATGCCTAGTAAGAAATAGTTCTTATGAAAAATATGATTATACAGAGTGCGCACGAATGCGGTGCATTGTCCCTTGGGTGTAAATTTCTAGACTCTGTTAAGCTTTGTTTGTATGAGGCGGAGACATATCCTGGAATGAACTATAGCTATGTTTCCAGCTTCGAATAGATCAAGTAAACGCCCGCTAGTGAATGCCACAATACGGTCGGTGGCACGGTTTCCAAATAAAAGCCGACCTTGTCAAGCTTTATATTTACGTTCAACTCAACGGTATAGGCCAGGGCTATGCAGTTAGTTTTCCCATCGGGTCACTTACAACAAATAATTAGAACTCTTTACGGGCAACACTCGCTTATTACAAAGTTGCAGTTCTCTGGATCACTCATATGTTATCAATTTATGTAAAAATGCAATAAATTAAAAGACGTTTATATATATTAAAATTTTACGCTGATGACGCAGTACTTAAAGGGTAGAATTTCATTCAAAAGAATATATTAAAATAATAATTGCTGAAAAATATTTCGTCAGCGGGTCACCCTGACGAGCTTGGCGGGCCACTAACACTGTTATCGGTTATTCATGATTAATTCAGCACATTTGAAATCAACCGTTGAGAAATCGTACTGCCCCAACCTGAATATATTTTAACAGTCACACGGAATGGCATGGCGCCAAGTAAAGTTCCAATAAAGTTGATAATGATGGGTGGAAAATAGTCTCCTGTCTTAACGTTGAAATAGAAGTGTCATAAAACATTCGTGACTACTTAAATCATCTAATTTACTTCCTGGTTTCCTTTAGTGCTAATAATTGTTACAACTAGAAAATATGTATAATACTTACTTTTCTCACAATTTCGCAATTACTAGAGCCCCGAGTATTTCGCGGATTGAGTTGGCAGCAAGCGAGGCTGGACAGTCCTCTATACACTCGAGACATTATATCGTTTGCTTATTGGTTGCTATGATCAAGTGAGGCCTCTGTACAGGACAGTTAGACACTCACTCACACTAATGATTCCTGCTTAATACTGGCTCTCTGTTAAACGGGGCGTGTCTAAAGAACTGTCGTGCAATCACAACAGTAGGAGAAAAGAATAAGTGTTTGGAGTCTACCTCCCCTCCGAATGAATTCGCGAAATACTCGTGGCTCTAGCAATTACACTTGACTTGCGCATGAATAAAGTTACCAGACCCATTTCAATGTTAATTTTACATATGGTGGTAGAATACGTAACGTGCATACAAGTAGGAACATCTTAAGCAGGGCTTTCAAAAGTGCACAGTTTACCGTGGACATTCTATAGAAAAACGTAATAATTCCCATTGAACAGAAATGCCAAGCTGGAGCCGGTGCACGTGAAATCGCTGCCTCGTTGTTTCGTAATATTTTTACAAAACCGGTTTATTTTGTTAAATAAAATTGTTAACCTTATGTCTTCTCCTTAAGCGGTTGGCAGATTCGGCAAGGAAAAGGGTGCGTAAAAATTGTAATCAAACGTAAAGTAACTACAAAAAAAAAAAAAAAAGCGACACACAACCATATTTTACCCGGGATTCTTACTCAGGACCCGTCGCGCCATAAGGTGCTGCCACAGGTACCGACATTTTATCGGGCACTTATGTATTTATTAATTTCTAGGGACACAATAATTTCGCGAAAAGATTTCCGCGCATGTTAGCGTCCAATACCCTATGTGCATACCAGCGTTTTTTTTTCTTTTCGCTTATGGGTCGCTTTTCTTTGTGAGAAGACAGTTTCTTGCTTGGCTGGCCATTTAGAAATTGATGGTTACTCCTGTGATGTGCGTCTGTGATTCGCGACTAGGCGTCTAAGACGCGTAATACGTAAACCATCCAATCAAGAAAGTGGATTCTAAGCTAAAGTGTTATGACTCAAAACTGGTCATGAAATCTTTTCGCGAAAATCGGGTGTCCCTATTAACACCGGGTGTCAGGCTTTTTGCCTAACGGTGTTTTGCCTACGGCGTTTTGCTTAATGACGTTTTGCCTAATGTTAAGCAAAACGCCGTTAGACAAAATGACATGTCCCCTTAACACCTCAGGAAGAAGACGGATGAAAGACGACGTTGGGTTTGTCTGCTGTTAACAGCAAGATTTGCGTGTCTCTAGTTTTGTCTATTTAACTTGGCCAGCGGCTCGGCGATTTAAGTTAGTGAGTGCGTGAAGAGATTTAGGCGTCTCTTTACATCGAGGTCTTGAGAGCCGATGAGGTTGATTGAGGTGAATATGGAGCAGCGCCGGAATGAAAGGGCGGGGGAAAACGGGAGATCCTCGAGTAATCCCGCCGACCAACGGCATGGTCCGGCACGATTCCCACATACGAAAATCTGGAGTGATCCGGCTGGGGATATCTAAGTTAGTGGTCAGCTGCTGTAGTAGCTCGTGTTACGAGTGGAGTGATTCCCAGCACAGCACAGAGGCCGTCCAAAAGGAACACGCACGACTCGTAACGACGCGCCGATTGTGCTTTCTTTGCTCGCGCGCGGGACGTATGTCGCGGGGTCGACTGTGTCAATGTTTGCAGTGCGAGGGAGTAAAAAGCGATGTGGCGGCTGGTGGCGCGCTGCTGGGAGTAACGGCCGGATGTAAACAGACATGGAGAGTGTAAACTGAGTGTAGATGGCAAGGAGGGAGGGAGGGAGGGGGGCTGGCTCGTACACAGAGGAGCCGTTCAGCTGAGAGTGGCAGCTACGAGAGATACTCGCTTCATGGCCGCAGGGAAACTATGTTTCTACAGGCACCAACTAACCGGAACTCAACCAAAAAAATTCGCAAGGCTAACTTAAATCTGGAGTACACTTTTGGCAAGCTTATCGTGCAGAAAATTACTTAGATTGCGAGGCCATTCTACCGTTGCAGTGGCAGGATACAACTCGCAAAAGCTCTATCTACTTTAAAACTGATTCCGAAATGGTTCTGGTGATAAACGTAGTACAAGGCTAGGCGTTATCTTGGTTTTGTATTAAATGTGCAGTCACTCTTCTTACAAATGCGTTCTCAGAAATCACGCATAATACATCATTTTATCCTTATTTAAAGAATAAAGAGTGCGATCCCATACAATTTGCTTTATTTCCGAGAGCACATTTTATTGCTAGAAGCATCACGAAATTATAGCGTTGACATTTATACTAGGTTGCGTAGTGCCCTAGCAGCTTTCCGCAGGCGAATTATGTGCGTTCAGTGTCAGAGAAACGTAAGTCTCATTGGGCCAGTCAAAGTATGTACTGCAGCCAGGGAGGAAATAAATTTTGCAGATATGCGCATCGGACGCTAAAACCTAACACGCTGTCCGATATTTTCGAAATAAATCTCCATCTCTATCCATGGTTCTCAAGACTTGATTTTTTTTTTATCGGAGTTAAAATTTGACGTACGTGTTGTAAGAAAATGTTGGAGGCTGATGTGCGAGGGGGCTGCTTCACATATACTGTTCAGGTTTTCGATGTTCTCCACAGCATCACGCTACGTCCGCTCGTGTGACGAAGATGGCTCGACGCCCACCAACGACATTAGTTGGCACCCAGCTGGCTTCCAGTCCACTGTAACGAAGCCCTTCAGTCTTTACTCGTCCTGTGCGACGCGAGGTTTCAGCCTGCAATGGTTTTGTGAACGAAACTTTTTTTATTGCCTAATTCACTCCTGTTAGGTGGAAGGAACCCGACTGGCGCCTACGTCGTGCTGTGTTTCTTAGATCCTTTGTGATTGGCACAATAATCCCAGGTTTAGTTGAATCCTAAAGTAGGCAACACCCCAAAGCTTTGTTTAGTATAGGCCATTCGCGGTAAAATGAGCACTTTTGAAAGCCCTGCTTAAGATCTAGTCGTATGCGCGTTGTGTATTCATCCGCCTTAGATAAAATAAACATTTTCATGGGCCTCGTCACTTTATTAATGCTTCGGTCAAATGAAACAGTGAAATTATTAGAAAAGTAAATATTTAACCAATATGCTCGTATTTACACTTCGATACATTAAGAAACACGGAAAGCGAAAGAAATAAGTTAAGTTATCAGACATGGTTACCTAACACTTTTTATTCGACGCTAAGATACAGAACTACTTCCCATCCATCGTTACAACTTTACTGGGTGCATGTCACTCAGTGCGCCCGTTACAACACATGCAGGTAGGGGAAATGACCTTTTCTAATGTTTATTTCAAAAGTGCTCACTTTATCGTGAATAGACTATAACAATTCGTCAAATGTTGGAAACGTGATGGACGTTGCCGGCGGGTTTACTCGGAGTAGGTACTCGGGTTTCGTCCGCTCCTGCATTCCGCCCCCGCTCCATCGTCACCTCGCATCATCTTACTACAATTATTCTGGTGCGTCCTACTAAGGACCGGCACCAGGCAAGTAGAGAGTTGTGGGGAACGTAACTAGAGATTGAGTCAAAGAGCTAATTAACATACAAGACTAGAGACGCTATTAATTGAATCACAATTACCAATACATTAATTAGTTCAACAGTCAACTCCTCTAAAAGTCTCCGTTAAATCTCTCTTTTCTGGATTACTAATTATATTGACCTACAGACTACTGCTTCTCTCAAAGCTCTAGCAATTAAGCCTAACGTTATCGCCTAACGGGACAGTCCCTGCCATCGCATAATTCAGGTTCTCTCTTACCAATGTTTAACGATGAGAAGTCTCTCGCATCGGAGTCGAACGCTTGGGCCCCCCGTCTCGGTGCGGCGGTGCCATGATGACCCTCAGCTGGCGTCGACCCTGGACACCTCGCGACTCACTCGCAGCGAGGATGGCTGATCAGTCTGGAGTTGGTACGCCTGGGGGGGGGGGGGGGACCGCGCGCTTGGCCTCTTATATACGGCAATCAACCTTGTCCTGGATTCGTCTTGCACGCTGTTATTAAAACACTTGTGGCCCGCGCCATGGCGCCTCGCGTCGCTGGAGAACTTCTCCAACTCGCCTCCCGGCAGAGTCCACAACACAATGCATAATAGATTTACTGTGCGCAGCCTCCTCGTTTGAGATTTGTGGTCATGGATATTATTTCGCTCAAATGGATATTGTGTCCCGCTCTTTGTTATACGTCTATATAGAAGAGTCTTGAGGTTTCTGCCAATTCTCAATTATTTTGGGTTGTCCCAGATTTCCTAGTAAACCTGGTGTCTTTTATTTCTATCAGAACCGCGTTTATTTTCACTGCAAGCCTTGTAAAGATACCCGCTAGAACATATTTTTATTATTTTAGTATAGGTACACACTTGTTCTGTTTATTCAACTTGCACATCGCCAGGTAAGAATATATACCAGTGCTCACAGCCTCCTCGTCGTGTTGTTTTCCTGAGCCTCTTTAGGTGCAAGGTACTGTTAAACCAAGGTGCCGATTTCATATATTCGCCTTCGTGATATTTTTATTTTATACCAATTCTTTGATCGAGACATCGTTGTCAAAACGCTCATTATAGTTACTTTTTTTTGTTATTGTTATTTAAGTCTCGAACTCATATTTTTGCCATCGCGCGTCAGCGATGTGTTGACTACAGTACATAGACCTTCATAGACAGCCGAGAAATCTAGTCATTCACTTTACTGAGTATGGCCATCGTCTTGTTCACGATGTGCAGTTGCAGCTTGTCAGTTGACTGTTGTTCCTCTCTCACTGAACTGTCCACAGTATTAAATCACATATGATTACCATCAGCATATCTTCCGCATTCAGTTTAAGCTGCGTTAAGGTGATTTTTTTTTTTTTTTTTTTATCTGAGTAAGGTTTCAAAAAGTGCCCCCTTAATGCAGTTGTTAGTTGTCAGATCATTATAGTTTTCAAAATATAACACTGAAATTCCGACACAAGAGTGTTATAGGCAGGTCCAAAGTGTTGAATAAGAGTCTAAGCGTGGCCTACTGCATTTGTGTTACAAGCTACGAAAGGAACAAAAACAACTTTTCCTCTATAGTTTATGGTTTAAACTATTTATTAAATGAATGTTAATAGTTTAAATATATTTACGACAAGTCTGACCCCTATTTTCAACCAAATTCAGAGTGCCAATACTCGTTCACCTGTTTATAAATCGCACTCATACTGGATCAGTATGTTCTGCACACCATACAGATTGCATTAAATGCAATCTGACAGGAAAAAAATATCTAGGAGCAAAGCCTAGTATGCTGCAGAATTCGGAAAATTAAGACTTTTGAGTGTTGTATTTGAAAAACTATTTTGATTTGACTACTAATAACTGCATCAAGGGGGCACTTTTAGAAAGCTCTTTAAGATAACCAAATAAAAAAAAAAAATTGAAATATCACCTTAAGTAGTTGTGAGATTTTTTTTACTTGTTCTTAGAAATAGATGTGTCACTGCTGTAATCGTAGTCTACTGTTTCAGGTTTATTGGCCATAGTATTTGTTAGCTGCATTTTCTTGTAAGTAGGTGACCAGAAGATGGGGCAATATTACAGAAATGTTTTGACTTGCTGATCGGTTTATGTACGTTCTTACATTTGTCGCTGTTCCTCGTCTCACTTGACCCCCCCCCCCCCCCCCCATCTCAGGGTGTGTTGCTTCCTTTAATTTTTGATGGTACAGCGGTTGAAGTTGATGTTAATTATTTGATCTCCATGTTTGCAGCAATTGAAGTCGAATTTTGTTTTACACTGGTCTGATATTTCGTGTATAGGCGTGTTGGATCATGGTTTTCTGCAAACAGAAGTATAGTTACGTTTTATTTCAGTTCTATGATTTTCTTTCACTATTCGTTTGCATTTTATTTTATATTTGAGCTAGTTTTCGACTATTGATTTATATTTGGTACCCGTATGTTTTACAATTTTGCAGTGTTTATTTTAGTTTTCAGGTGATTTATTGCGTTGGCTGTATATTTTACTCTGTAATTAACCTTGGCAGTGGAGAATATCTAGTTAAAATGGATGGGTTTCACCTGTATTGCTTCCGGCGTCTTTGAATGAACCTAGCTCTCAGATTTATTGTGTGCAGTTGGTGTCAAATTTTTTCTTCAGGCGCTTTCTGCAGATTTAACAAGGACTGTTTGGACAAGTAATTGTTAGAGACCTGCAAAATTCGCATTTTTATTTAGCGGAAGACTGAACTCCGTGTTACTGTGCATTTGTCCGACTTCTGCCGTAGGCCGGCAGTATGTCTGGCACACCTCTTTGGTATGATTTCCTAAACTCGGTCGAGTTTTTTTAGAATGAGGCGGAGGAACATCCTGGAAGTAGAACTTCAGCAGAGTTTTAGAAAAGTTGTGAGTGCTGTTACTATAGGTGTTAATGTGGTGGTCGCTGTGGGGCGGATAAACCCTCGCCTCGTGTTGCAGCCCCCAGCTAGCTCTCGGCGGTACAAGGCCGCCATTCAAGTGGCGTGGGTAACGACCGAGAAATGAGCGATTATCGCTCCGGCCGGCTATCGCGGGCTTCATCGCCGCAACCTCTCGCTGCCTCCCCATGACGCGGCGCGCTGCCTGCTCGGTCCTCGTCTGCACCGCGTATGCCTGCCCCAGTCTAATAGGTCCTCTGAGCAGTGTTGCCAACAGTAGCGGAATTCCGCTACGCATAGCGACGTTTATACCTTGAGGAGACAAAGCGGCGAAAAGTGATAAACATAGATAATGTAGCGACTTTCTAGCATGCCGCTGACACCAACAAAATGCCGTCATTGGTGCTTTAAAAGTTATCGCAGCAGAGTTAGATTTACTTTTTAAAGCTTAAACATTATTTTTATTTGTTAATATTTTAATATTGTTCTAATTTTGTGAACATATAATTTGTTCGATGACCACGTATTCATCGCCTGTCACCAAATACTTACTATTGCTACCATCAATATCACCACTGCGCTGAAGATAGCAGAATGTTCAGAATACATGTTTATAATGAAATGAATGTCTGATTTCTTCACTCTTCTGATCTTATCACATGTTATCATAAAGGTATTTTTTTTCTTCCATTAATAGTTGAGTAGTAGTTCTTGCCATTTGTGACGGTTTGGATTTTTGAACCTCGGCGTCGGGGTTGTGATGTCATTTTGCGTGTGTGCTGTTTGACCGTTTGGCGAGTTTCTGGAGTTACGATTTTGTGATACTTTGTATTTTGGAGAGTTTGTAGTCGTGTTTGTTCACGTTTTTAGTTAGTTTTTTTTTTCCTTCGAGATTTATTGTACTTCTGGCTGCACAATCTTCGATATTTAGGCCAGACACTTTTTCCGCCAAATTATTATAATGAAATTTATAAAAAATTAGTTGTGTAGCGGAATGTAGCGGAATTTTACTACAGGTGTAGCGAAATCGCCACTTTCCGTGTTGTCAACACTGTTTCTGAGGCCCGGCTCTCCCTCATGTGGTGGCCGTCGTGGAGGGATATACTCCGTTCACTGTTCCTACTTCCAACTTTTCTCAAGCCCTGCTGAAGTTCAACTTCCAGGATATTCCTCCGCCTCATACAACTAAGGCCGTGTCCAAATTCGCCGAGAGAGTACTCTCTCGCTCACTCTTGATGCCACAGAGAGTCCTCTCCGCTGTCCCAACTGCGAGGAGAGAGTGCAAGAGGGAGAGTGAACGACGATATACACTTGGTGCTCACTTTTGCACCCTCTCTGGCAGCCATGTTGTTTTCAAGTCTAACCTCAAATATCCAGACACATATTTTGTTGTTTCTAAAGCACTGTTAGAAATATTTTATTGACTTAACTTAATCATTGCGATTGTGAAAAATGTAACAAGCACAATATTTCGTTTGATAAGGAACATAAATTATGATATTATATTCACGTCTCATTTAGGTAAATTGTGTGCATATTATTAAATACTGTGATTTGCACATAACAATTATGTTTTTTTTAATCACGAAAGAAGGTAACAAATTAAAATAAGTTATTATTTGATAAAATACGGCGCATTTATTTGAGGAAAGTGAAAGGCCTGTAATATTTTAATTTTCACTATTTGTTACCTTTTCTATCAGAGAAATAATACCGAAGGCTTCTAGAGGGCACAAGTCTCAATTCGCTAAAGTGAGAAAGATTGTGCCAGAGTGAGAATGGTGAGTGAGAGTGAGCACACTTTCGAGTTGAGACACTGCCTTAGCTTAGAAAATTACATCAGAGGGCCAACGCACCGCATTCGTGCGCACTCGGTGTAGTAACATTTTGCATAAGAACTATTTCTCACTAGCCATTACCAACACTTATATTTTCTCGCTGTTTTATTCATAATAATTAGGCTATAAATGATTCATAGACAGTATATAAGTAAAAGTTCATTTCAACCGAAAATAAGGCATATTTACATTAACAGAACTACAAAACACTTGCGATAGATGACATATTTAGGAGACAACCAAACCCAGACGCATCATAAATGGGTGATTTTCCAAAGGTTTGATTAAAAAAAGTGCGAAGAAACCGCGAATGGATATTAAAGGTGTCATTGCTGGATATATGCAAAGTTCGTGTTATTTTCTGGACTGCCTGTTCGTCTGTAAACTCGAGTCGGCATTCTTTTCGTTGTTGCCTTACGCCACAGGGAGATCCTTGTTTCTCATTTCACCAGATTATTGATGATTCCGCCAGCCTATCGTCAGTTATTTCTTACTGACCCAAGAGTCCTTCGATGGGTGTCAAGCTGTTGTCCAGTGATAAAAGTGATATAAACAAATGCTCAGGTGTTCCAAGTCTAGTCTGTTACCAGATTATATTGGTAATTGTACCGTTCTCTAGTCGCACATCCATGTAAATCCATATTGGGATCGCGCACACAAGCAATTGAGTTCTTCGCAAGAGAAATGAATTCGCAGAAAATGTTTGTAGGAAATGATACATTCTAACCGGTAAAACGTTCATGTATGTATTCTCGCGTCGGCGATGGGGATCCACCGACACTCACATTTTGGCGTTATTAGGTTACAAGCGCAAGTGACTACTGCAGCCGGCAGGTATCTGGGCGCGTGAACTCCCTTGTGTGGGGTATCTCCTTTCCGCTTCTCGTTCCGTTTTCCCCCTTTCTACAACGATCCCGCTACACTGCTACTCCGATCTGAGGTGTGCCCAGATAACTGCCGGTAGCAGTAGGTCTCTCGCTCTCTCTCTCTTTCTCTCTCTCTCTCTCTCTCTCTGGCGGTTTTGTAGTCGTTAATATTTTCGACACACCACTCCACAGGAATACTGTATTGCACTCTCCCGCTGTACTTATTACCTTCAGCTACCGGCGTTTATAATTTTGCAATAACGTGGCATGTGGACCATTTCTCAACGCAACTGTTCGTATTAGTGAGCGCCTCAAAGAGAAGTGCCGTGCCAAGTCGGCTTTCGGCGGATCAAACGGAATCGCCGAAGGGTAGCGTCTCAAAATAAACCGGCTCGATACGATCTAAGACTCGAAAATTGTCAGAACTCCCGCCAGCGAAGTTACGGGATACAGGCCGTCGAGCACGTGCAGACATATACGGCGACATGCACAAGGCGCAAGTGATAGTATCGTCCTTTAAACAAAAGGGGGGGGGGGGGGAAACGCAGCACACTTTTGCCTTTATTATTACGACGTAAAACTATAGGTCACCGCTAAAAGTCTCATAGAGGAGCGTTATCGACTGGAAGACAGCGCGCCAGTTCAGCGCGCCAATAGGCTGTTCACGGTAAAGTGAGCACTTTTGAAATCAACCTTTGAAAAATGTCACTACCCGTACCTGCATATGTTTTAACCGACACATTGATTGGCATACGCCCAGTAAAGTGGGTAACAGCGGAGTGAAAGTAGTTCCATGACTTGTCGTTGAATTAAAATTTCAGGTAAACATCAGTGAATACTAAGTTTGATTGTTTTGCTTTCTGCTTTTAATGCATATAAGTGTAATAATTAGCAAGCTTGTGTATTGTTTACTTTTCTAACAATTTCATAGTTTCACGTGACCGACACGTGGTTAAGTGATCAGGCCCATAGCATTGTAATTTTACATACAGCTTAATATGAACAGCCTATAGAAGTCACGCTGAGGCGTGATGCGCATGCGTGGATCGCCCTTAGCGCCTCCGTACTTCTAGGTCTCGGGACGTGCACCACACATCCAGTCAGGCGGCCACCTTAATAAGTGTTGTGTCCAGCTGCTTTTTAGTACATGGGTTATAATTTCATTCTAAAGATATATCAAGTTTCAACATTGCATTTGAAGAATTTGAGGCTTTACTGAGTATATTCGTATTATTAATTTTCAATAAATATTGACTTCACATTGTTGTATGCTTACACAAATGTTGCCAATTTTTAACACTATTAGTAATAAAAACTTTCAAATAAAATGAATTATTTCCTTCTAATAATAGGTCCTACTGCAGTAACCGAGAGAAAATGTTGCCTAGAAGTGTCAAAATCCGTGCACGATCCGGCTCTGTGAGAGTAGGGTGATCCACCTCGACCCTCTCTTCTCCCCAGGCAGACCCACTCGCTGCCCCGTCGACGACGGGAGATTGCGAGACGTCGGCGGACGAGGTGTTCGTGGTGTGAATGGACGAGAGGGCTTGAAAGATTACTGTGCATGAGGGCGCTCGGAGAACTCATAACATTGCGGACTGGTGGGAACTGGACTCAACTGAGGTGGAACTAATGAACATGTGATGCGGATTTTGTTGTAAATATTGGAACTGTCAATTATGGACATATAATTTATAAAATAATTGAATAGCTTTCGACACACTGTCTATTAAGGCTGATATTTAATTATTTAATCGCATTAATTTTTTGGGGTAGTTGTAAATTGTATTGATCGAATTCATTAATAATTGTAAACAGTAAGTGATATCAATTTATCGTGAGGATTTGGATCGATAGAATATTGTTTACAGTTATTGTAAATAAAATTAGGGAATTATTACCATGTATTTTATTTAATTAAGACCTCCATCCCTTAACGAACCTGGTTGAATCCACTGACTTGTGAGAAATTGTAGTAGTACAAAACGTTTAAAAATACAGAAAAAGGAATTTTATATATATATATATATATATATATATATATATATATATTATATATATATATATATATATATATATATATATATATATATATATATATATATATATATATATATTGTGTGTGTGTGTGTGTGTGTGTGTGTGTGTGTGTGTGTGTGTGTGTGTGTGTGTGTGTGCTAAAATAGGTATATCTGATATTCTGAATGCTTTGCCTCTTTGAAAATTTTGAAAGCCTTCTGCAACATTTGAAAGGTGAAATATGTGGTGATGGGTATGGGGTCCGAGGTTCCCATATCTGTGAAACCCTAGTTATCCCTCAGTGACCCTAACAGATGTGAACCGAACCAGGAGCGCACTTGGCCACACGATAACTGTAGATGGAGCGTACACCGGGCACAATCGGGGCAGAGCTTCCATGAACATGTCCGAGGAGCTGAAATACTATTGCGATCTAGACGCTCGATGGTGACCACACCCTTCCACAATGGAGCATTGTCTCTGCGAGTGGCTTCATGTTTCCTGCATACGCTAACCTCTGACATTACCACAGCACACGTGACTCATCTCCCCTTCGCGGTTTCGTGGTGTACACGCAAGGAGGCGTTGTCAACTTTGCCAGGTTAAATCATTGGGCGGAGCTTTCTGAACCCGCTGCAAACAAAATAACACAGTCACAGGCTTCAGGGGCTCGTCTGCCTGGCATTTGCAGTATGTTTTAAAATGCGGATTTGTTTAATCTAACGTGTCCCTAGTATGTCAGCCTACGAAAATAAAACCCCAGACGAGGACGGAAACGCACTATTAAGTTGTTGTGGGTGATACAAATATTATTTTGAAGCCCTCCAACATGTAAAAACGGCTCTTTTAGACTGCCGTTAATTGACACACGCTACAACACGGGCGAAACTACGATAAAGTGAGCACTTTCGAAATCGACCATAGAAAAAAGTCACTGCTCCTGCCTCCATATGTTTTAACGGATGTCCTGAGTGACATGCGCCGAGTAAAGTTGGTAACGATGGATGTGAAGTAGTTCCGTATCTTAACATTGAATAAAAAGTGTTAGGCAACGATTTCTGAAAACTTAAATTATTTCTATCGCTTTCTGAGTTTTTTTTTAATGCATCGAAGTGTAAAAATTATCAGATTAGTTAAATATTCACTTTTATAATAAGTCCACAGTATCACTAGACCCACGCATGAATAAAGTGATGAGGCCCATGACTATGTTAATCTTACATAAGGCGGAACAATACACAACAAGCATACAATTATATCTTAAGCAGGGCTTTCAAAAGTGCTAACTTTACTGTGAATAGCCTATAGTAGCCTGCATTGGACTTTTCTACAGACTTTCCACCGATAAAATTACGGGGTCGCCCGCTTAAACTCTCATGGGTACACTCAGCACGACGAGAAAAATGAACGCCAGCGTAGAGTGTAGCGGCGACGGCAAATTTGATGTGTGTGGCAGTGTCGTCCTTATCACAACAGCGTAAACCAGCTTCAGGTAGACGGGCTCCTTAAGATTGTTGACATAACTATATAGATTGGTCACGGTAAAATGAGCACTTTTGAAAGTCCTCCTTAACATCTACTTGTATGCACGTTGCGTATTCTTCCACTTTATGAATAATTAACATTGTCATGGGCCTCATCGCTTTATTCTTGCATTGGTCAAAAACAAGTAAAAGTTTGAAATTATTAGAAAAATAAACATTTTATAAATCTGCTAATTTTTACACGCTGGAGCCCCCCCCCCCCCCCAAAAAAAACAGAAAGTGTAATAAATAATTCAATAATAAGAAATGGTTACCTAACACTTTTTATTCGACTTTAAATATGGAATACTTTCCATCCATCGTTACCGACTTTACTGGACGCATGTCACCCAGTGAGCCCCTTTGAAATCACACGCAGGTAGGGGCAGCGACATTTTTCTAAGGTTGATTTCAAAAGTTCTCACTTTATCGTGAACAGCCTTTAGAAAGTCCGTCGTGTTTCCCACGTGCGAAAATATACTTAGACCCCGTCGCTCCAAGTGGTCCAGATTCCGTAAACATTGAGGAGGGGGAAGGGGGACTCTGAGAACTCTACATTTCAATTCCTAAAAATAATATGCTTTCACAAAAACATTTCTTTCTGTTGAAATATTTAGCTGGCGTTGCTAAGAACGTGTGCTCAAAATATGACGATTTACTGGCGTCTGTTTGATTGATCGAACTTGACGTAATATTTCTTTTTTCCTATTTCTGTACTGTACTCCACGTTTTAAAATATTGCTGAAGTCTTTCACTCACACTCGTGATTTTCAGTAGTACCAGTTGCGGCAACTTTTTGAGCTACACTATGCAACAAAAACTTCAATTATATTTCAAAACTGTGAAAAATAAACTCATTTATTTCTGGCAAGTGCGATAAACCAAACAGACGTCAATAAATATTATTATTAATATTAAATATTCTTATCAATGCCACCTAAACTTTCAATAGAAAGTAACATAAAACCATAGTTTTTACGACAGCATATTATTTTTAGGAATGGATACATAGAGCTCTCAGAGAGTGTTTTTTTCACCCCAATGTTTACGCATTACGTGCCATTTGAAACGTTTAACTATTTATAAAAGCATGAATCGTACACAGAGGCTTCTTCTGTGCCAAAAATTTGAGTTTCCGCAAGACAAGCTATGTATAGTGAGAATAAAAAGCGGAGATTCATTCAACTATGCATTCATTTGCTGACGGTATTAAACGTCACGTTTGGCCTCTCGATATCTCAGAGCTCTCATTATAGGTCTACTTCGATCATACTAGGCCTACATTTACGTTTTACATCTTATTAAGTGCTTTATAGTTATAGGTTTCCCAGCATCCAAAGACTCGTTTTTAGTTTGCCCATCTCTAACAAAAAGACTTGCAAGATTACCCGATTCAGTAGATATAAAATGACTAAGTGTTACAATTATTTTATGCTCTAGGAATACCAGTGTTACGGTTATTATAGTCTGTGTACGGTTAATTGCAAACTTTTGAAATCAGTGTTTTAAAAATGACACTGCTCCCTACTTGCGTGTCTTTCAACGGGAAACATTGACTGGCAAGCGCCCAATCAGGTTGTTAACGAGGGAGAAAAAGTAGTTCCATGTCGTAACATTAAATTTGTGAATACAAAAACTTGTTTTTTTTTTTTTTAATGCACGTAAGTATAAGAGTTATAACATTTGTAAAATACTTATTTTATAATAATTTTAAAATTTCAGTTGACCGACACATAAATTAAGCGATCAGGCCCATGGCAATGTTAACTGTACATATGGTGGAAGAATACACAATGCGCATAGGTACAAGTGGATCTTACTTAAGCAGGTCTTTCAGAAGTTAACAGCCTGTAAACATTGTGTAACTAAGAGCAACGTCGACAGTATGCAGCTGCAGGCTATTCAAAGTAAAATTAGTACTTTTGAAAGCCCTGTTATTTCGAATAAGTCAATAAATATTTTTTTTAAGCCTTAGACGTTTACTTCCAAGTGTGGTGGAATATAGGTATATAGGTTGGAATAATAAACACATTGTGTTTATTACTTGCAAACAATATATAGTACAGTATAGTTTAAAAGGGGGTTGAAGAATAAAAAAAGGCTGAAAGAAAAAAGTAACTAGGCCCTCAAAAGTGCTCACTTTACAATGAACAGCTTGTAAAAGTGATTAGTCTAAAGTTACATCTAAAGAATTTATATTCTACGTCTTTGGAAATGGGCTAAACCACTTGCTTACCGCAAATATTGCAGAAAATATTTAAGGTGGAACACTGAGTGTGTCTGGAAGCAAAGCAAATTTTTTGCTGCTAATCGCATTATTTAATATACTATATATAATTAGGGTTGGCACTCTTCTTTTTGTGGCGGAGAGGCTAATTGGCCTTTCAACGGCGGATTGTCAATCAGCATTTCCAAATTAGCGACGAAGATGTTATTGTTAATACTCTTTACGATGAATTCGTGTATAGATTGATTACAGGAGACGTGGAATGTCGACAGGTGGGCCACACACGGTACACTTAGAGTTCTCCGTGGACGTGACTACACGCACGCGTGTTTTACAACTCCGTAAACTTAATACAAAAAAAAATGTCGGACACAATGCAACATAAACTAAACTGGAGGGTAATTGTACATTAAAAGGTAATGGGAAATGTAATAAACAAAAGAGAACAGAACTGCAATCAGTCGTGTGAGCAAGAGTCCTTCATGTGTGTAGGCAGTGCACAACTTGCCAAACAGTGAAAAAATGGCTTGCATAAGTCTGCAGACGTAAAAACGTTTTGCCTTTCCATTATTGAAGCAATCTCGGAGAATCAGATTGCAGGCTAAACGACGATAAACTGAACATTTTTGAAAGCCATGCTTAAGATCTACGTGTGTGCCTGTTGTGTTTCTTACACCATAAGTAAAATTAACATTGCCAAAATCCTGATCACTTTATTCGTGTGTCGGCCAAGCGAATATTTTACCAATTTGCTCATTTTTACACGTTTTATGCATTGAAAACCTGAAAGCAAAATGAATCGTTTCAGTATTCACAAATATTTTACTTTACACTCTGAATTCAGCGTTAAAACGTGGAACTACTTTCCCCTCTGACGTTAACAACTTACTGGGCGCATGCTAGTTAGTGTTTCAGTTAAAACATATGCAGGTAGTGGCAGTGAAATATTTCTAAGGTTGATTTCGAAAGTAGTTCACCGCGAACAGCCTACAGTTTATGTAAAGGCTGTTCACGGTAAAGTGAGCACTTTTGAGGCCCTGGTTACTTTTTTAATTTTAGCCATTTTGACGAGAATACGTCTTTAAATTTGCAACCATAGTGGGAGGCAATCCAGAAAATCCGATGATAACAAAATCGGGGGATACAGTTTGGCATTGTAGCTCCGAATCTATAATCTAAATTCAAAATCCAGTTACACCACTCGATTGCCAAAGGATCAAAGAATATGTTAAGTAGCGTGAGAACTGGGAAGCATCGCGAGGGGTGGGGGGGGGGGGGGTCAATTATGAGTTTGTTTCGCCGCGTCTCATAACTTTTGACTAGGAGAAGCTGCAACGCTCGTTAAGATTCAATCGACAGCTCTCGTCAAGATCAATCAATTGCGTGTACAAAAACATTCGTGTGGCGTGTTTATAGTGAAATTGTACGAGTTTAATATAAAAAAATTAAGAAAATTTAATACAAGTCGGTCTATACTTATCAAAAAGCCAAGTCGGAAAACAGAAATCGTACACGGTTGGAAAGAGCATCTCAAAAGCAACCCAGCGAAACCCATTAAACACCATATGATCGAGTGAAGCGGTGCCGGGAAAGGAAGAAAAAAAAAACATCAAGGCGTCCGAGCGCGTCTGCGTAGAAGTATTCACGCAAAACAAATTGCCGTGTCCCCAACACAGCCACGCCCAATTTTTTTTAACCTTCAAACCACCTTTTTAAATAAATATTGCCATGCAAATAATAAATATAGCGTGTATATTCCACCGCATTCCGAAGTTAAACTCTAAAGCTAAAAAGAAAATATATATTGACGATTATTCCAAATGAGAAAGGTTTTTTAAAGTGTTCACTTTACCGCGAATAACCTATAAACTGCGAAACGTCTAAAGAATGAAGAACGTGCAGTAGTTTCCTCGCCAGCCTGTACAGAAAGAAGGAAGGACACGAGAGGGAGGGCCAGGTGGCGGCTTGCCCGTGTCGCCGAGGCATAAGGCTGGCAGGGGGGCAAGAACCTGGGCCAGTAAATCCTGAGCGACAGCTCGGCTAGGGGAAGCAGCGGCTCAAATCGCCCGACAAATTGAGTTACCTGCACCCTCCCGGCTCCATTCAACCCCCAACTGTTGCTGCTGCGGGTCCGTGCTGACACAATGGGCCTCTGCTGTGTGTTTGCCCTCACGGGAGACTGCGCCCCCTGCAGGAAGCGGGAGGTGTCACAATTCACGAATTAAACGTGCAGGGGTGGACGGGGTGTGGGGTTGGGTAGAAGTAAAGAAGGATAAATCCTTTACACGCGTAAACCTTGATCCGCATTCGCATTTTCACCACGCGGATTTGAAATGGAGACCGAAATTTAATAGGAGTATGTACTAAAATAATTTCTGTGAAATCGGTGTTTCCGCGAATACGAGTATCTCAGATCTCAGCAAATAAATTTTCTGGAGATACGACTTTTTGCTGGAGAAACTAAAAACCAATAATTTAAGGCTCTTTTTTTACTTTAAAAAAAAAATAATATTAAGGGTATTCAAGACAAAAAAAATTCGTGATAATGGTGTGTGTGTGTGTGTGTGTGTGTGTGTGTGTGTGTGTGTGTGTGTGTGTGTGTGTATATATATATATATATATATATATATATATATATATATATATATATATATATATATATATATATATATAATTTTAAGAGGAGCTATCTTGCACAATTTCGTTATGAGGTAGGATGAAAGTACAACCATACGGACGTGGTTGTTAACACTGTTACAGACCTAATTTGCACAGTAGAGCGCATCGTAGGGGCGATGAGGCGCTAGGCTGGTCTGCTAGTGTCGCACGTATGGCTCCCTCACTTCTGGGCCTTGAACACCCAAACAGCTTCAGGCGCATAAATAGGAGCCTTAAGTTACGCTGGTGTATGCGTGTATATTATTTTAGTAGCATTTAGCAAATAAATTATTAGTTGTTTGGACATTGTAATTTAAGCAGTTCAGCAAAAAAAAGTAATTAATAACTTAGGAAAGAGTTGGAATAACTTTCGAATTTATGAACAATGCAGGTGACCATCTTACTAATTGTGTTCTTTTCAGATAAATTTGTCTATGTGTCATCTTGCTGCAGTTATGAAAACAGCAAAATAGGGAAACAACATAAGAAAAATTAGTCCAGTTAAATGATTCTATGCTACAGTAGCTCTAGAGCCATAACGAAGCTGCAAACAATGCAGTGCAACTTTAGGTGGGAAAAAAATGTTTCAATAATTTTATAACACAATTTGGCATTGTTTTTGTAATGCAATCAATAATGAAGTACCTTTTCCATTCTTTATATTACACAAAATAAATGTTATTTATATTTTTCAACGTAATAGATTTTTGATAAACGAACCTGAAAATTACTTACGCAGTGGAACCCACAATAACTGTTTCTTTTTGGAGCATTATGCAATTTAGGTGCGCCAGGAGAAGCCTACAGCATCTCCACAGGCAGGTTAGGGCAGTATTGGTTTTGGTATAGCATCAACAGTTACTTTTTTTTTATCTCATACCACAAACAAAATATTCTGACTGGAGAATTAATCTAACATTTTTACAGATCAGTAAGTTATTGAGGTTAACGTTACTTTTTCAACATTAGCTTAACCATTCTACCGTTTTTTTCTCCCTTGAGGTTCAAATTCCGGCTGCTGAGCTCAGCTACCTAGCACACACCCCGACAAAACCAGTGTTGGGAATTCTGAGGCAGGCTTCTCGAGATGAATGAAGGCGGTACAGAGATGGAGGGGGAGGGGATACCTTCATAAGGCAGAAGAAAAGAGCCGCGAAGGGGCGGGTCGCGGGCCGACACCCGCACAAAGCAGCCACAAGGCCTCGGTATCGTGTTCCCTTTTTTGGGGGGGGGGGTGTCTTCCTTCTAGTTCTGTAGCGGTGCTGCCAACCATACAGGCCCACTATACAGTGCACAGTAATAGCTGCTGGTAGTGATATATATATATATATATATATATATATATATATATATATATATATATATATATATATGATCGAAATCTGTGTTTTTTGTTTTGTATTTCCAGTAAGAAAATTAAGAAACATTAAATGATCACCATCGAAATGCACATAAACACATGCACGTAAAGTAAATGCTTGCTTATTCTCTCACACCAGCTATCTAAGAAGCTACTGGACAAATGTCTTTCTGTCATGTCTTCACTAGGTCTCAGTTCTAGAATGTGAATTGCGCTTTCATGGAAGCACGTTTGAATTGCTAATTGTATTTTTGCAATACTTAGAGAATAAATATAGCATAGTTTTAAAAATTATGTAATGCTACAAAACATAACTGTGATGCTGTCTACCGAAATGACAACCTGAACCTGTAGATAGCCGAACGCAATTCCTACACCTTAAAAATAAAACTGCACCGCCAAGATTTTTTAGTTAGGTTTGCTCACGACTCGAGAGAAAGTATGGGATGTAAATAACGGAATACCGCGCCGGACTCGACGAATATGCTTTTTGTAATGCGCTTCCGTCCCTGCAAACATCCTTCATGTGCAAACAATTAACGGTAGCGCATAACTTATTTTAAGGTGTTTGTATGGCTTTTTTTGTACAGAAATGAACA
This sequence comes from Dryococelus australis, assembly GCA_029891345.1. Classification (NCBI taxonomy): domain Eukaryota; kingdom Metazoa; phylum Arthropoda; class Insecta; order Phasmatodea; family Phasmatidae; genus Dryococelus; species Dryococelus australis. Next base: position 282,988,668 of record CM056994.1, read on the forward strand.
TTCTTGTGCTCGTCGTAATACTAGAAACAACCCGTCTCTTGTGTGACTTACGAACGTTTCCCTTACAGCATACCCTGGAGTAGCGGGAGGGTACGACTCCGAGCACACAATTTATTCGAAATGGCGGCGATGTACTTGCACATGTACATGCAACTGCATCGTCGCCATTTTGAAGCAATGGCGTGCTAGGACCCGTGCCCTCCCCCTACTCCCAGACAAAGATGCTGACTTGATTGGAGACAGCGACAAAGGGTGTAATAGAAATAACTTTGCGCAGAACAGAAGTAGGTCCGCTGACACAAAGCGATGATGGCCAGAAACACATTTCTATGTGCGGTAGAAACCAGCAACGTGTACCTTTCATTTTGTTCTTCTGGCACCGTGGCACTTAAACAAATGCACTTATGTAGAAGGAAATATGCATGTTTACTGTTTCATAAAAACTGGCAACGCAGAGGGTGTAATGTCCTGCACAATGTCACGCCAGTTATTCAATGTAGAGGCCGGCGACTTGTTTATATATCGCGATGTTCTGCAAACATTTTGACCTATCCTTGAAGTTTGATGTGTGGAACTGCAGCTAGTGCTGCACTGTAAATAATTACATGGTGAAACACAAGGCACACAGTGATTATTAAATTACAGGAATTTTGAGCATAATTGTGCAGTGTATAATTGCGATGAAAAATAATTGATCAAACTTATTCAAATTCATAAACCACGCATATACATGATGTATCTTAATTATTGTAAAAAAAAAAAAAAAAAAAAAAAAAAAACTTTGGAAGGTGATTCCAAGGATCACAAGCAAAACTGGTCCTACAAACATATGTCCGACAAAGCGTTGTTATTGACTTACAGATGTTTCACATTGTGGTAACATGTATCACTATTGCCATTTACTGTGTTATGTTTAGTTTGGAAACGAATGTACCAACCCACGAATGAGTTACCACTCAACAGTTTACAGTTAGTTTTGAATTGTACATCAGAGGCGAAATTAGTTTGCCTGCAGATCCCCGGCTGTCCCTTACTGACAGAACAGCTGTAGCGGAAGGATACATGGTGGCCGCACTACTTTTCGAGAATTGTCAGAATTTACTGAAGTTATATGAGAAGGAGAATCACCTCCTGTCACTGTCGCCGGTGATCAAGACGTCACTGTGAAGCTGCGATCAAAACATCTCATCTCGCATCTGCATCGTAGCCGAAGTAGTTAATTGGAAGTAAATGGTAGCCCGTAGAGGACAGCGTGGAGAGCTGAGTCAGGGCGGGCGCTGGTCCTGTGAGCGATACGACGTCTGACAGTCTCTTTGAAGCTGTTGGCACGGCGACACAGGACAACATTCTCGGCGCGCGCCGCTCGAAATAGGCTCGGCGTGGTCACACTGCCCGCGCTTCCAGCCAGCCGCTCACTTGCTTGTATCAGCAGTAAGGGCGCCGAGCCGGCCGTCTGGCTGCTGGAGGTAATTCGCGTGTGATCGCCCGTCGCCTCGAAGCATGGCTGCGCGCATCGAATGCCTGGGCGCCTAAACGCCTAAAGCGGTTTTCACAATAGAGCGTTGCGACGCGTCTTGTCGAGCATCTGCCAATCAGAACCTTGACGCTAGCGTCGAGCATCGAGAACTTACACGAGCGACGAACATTGGTTTTGACGCTCGTCCAGACGCCTAAAGAGTCGTTCATGTTCTACATCATTTGAAATTTTAATATAATACTTTTATTACAGAAAAGGTTATATCACAAAAAAAAATAACCATTTTATTAACTAACTGGCAAGAAACTTCACCGCATTTAGTTTGCTTTTAGAATGTCATTGCAAGCTTCCTTGAAGGAGAACAGATGGCAGCACGGTCTGTGTCGCCGGCGGCCGGCGTCAGATCATCGCTCTATTGCGAAGACTCAAATAACGCTCGTTGCTGGTGGCGATCGTCGGACGCGACGCTCTATTGTGAAAACCGCCTGAGGTACTTCGGTACTTGGACGTGGAAATGTGTTACAGGTAGGGGCACCTGTTTTTCGCGAAAATGTATCAGAACAAGTTGTATTCCAACTCACTTTAGATAAGAACAACTTTCGTGATTGGATAATATGAATTGTCATACGCTGTTTACGGTAAAATGAGCACTTTTGAAAGCCCTGCTTACGATCTACTTGTATACACACTGTGTATTCTTCCGCCGTATGTGAAATTAGCATTGCCATGGGCCTCATCACTTTATCCATACGTCGGTAAAGTGAAACTGTGAAATTATTTAGAAAGTAAATATTTTACAAATCTACTAATTTTTACACTTCGATACACTAAAAAAACAGAAAGGGAAAGAAATGATTTAAGTTATCCCGAACAGTTACCTAACACTTTTTATCCGATGTTAAGATATGAAATTTCTTTCCCTCCATCGTCACCAACTTTACTGGGCGCATGTCACTCAAAGCGCCCGTTAAAATATATACAGGCAGGGGTAGTAACTTTTTTCAAAGGGTTATTTAAAAAGTGCTCACTTTATCGTGAACAGTCTTTACACGATATTCTTCCCGCCTCATGCAAGCAAAGCTTAACCGAGTCTATAAAATTAAACCAATGGGACAGCACTCCATATTCGTGTGCACTCATTGTAATAAAATTTTGCATGAGAACTATTTATTACTAGGCGTTACCTACACACCTATTTTCTCCCTGTTTTATTCATATTGATATTAATTATAAATTTAATATTATAATGTAAAATATAAGCAAAAGTTCAATTTAACCAAAAATTCGATACTTTTATGTAAACACAGGTATAACACTCGTGATACATGCATGCGTATTTAGAAAACACCCAAACACGTTATACGTGAGGTGATTTTTTACAGGTTTGATTCAAAAGGTGTGAAGAAACCGCGAATAGACTACAATTGCTATTTGTAAGGACACGCCACTCAAAAATACTGAACAGATTTCAAATGACAATCATACGACTGATGATTTTTATACTACTTTGACTACTGTAGCGTGTGAGTTGAAAATTTAAACGTAAATCAAAGTGTTTATCACTGTTGACCATGCGCCAATTCTACTGTCAAAACTATAGTCAATGCTGGAGAACATGTGCAAAACACTAAATTCGGTCTACCTAATCTTTAATCTACAGTATGTATCTAAATTCGACCGATAAGCTTTGGGCGTAGGTTAATCACGAAAAAAGAAGTTGAAAACATTTGTACGAGACATATGGTCTAGAATTAATTCTAAGAGAGGTGCACATTTTTAGAGATGTAGTAGAATAAAACCTTTATTACAGTACTGCTGTAATGTACCTCCCCCTGGAATATTCCCCTATATTTAATAGCCACAAATGTGTGTTATTGGGTATTGTGCGTGCCCCAGTTGCCAGGTGTTGGTAAATATTGTTTTGATAGTAAAACACGAGTTACTCGAAAACGGTGAATTTTAGCGTATTTACATAACCTGACATTTTTGTTAATTGTGACACAAGGATTAACAATCGATCCTTTAAATCTAGAATATTCTACCGTGGCATGGATGTTAGTTCGAAATAGAGGTAGTGACAGTGAGTATCTACATCAAATAATATGACAGCCACAAGTGTTGTGGTGTTTGAAGATATTTGTTCAGTTAACCATTATCCAGACAATCGGTGTTCCATCCAGAAATTATCTCCAATATTTGCAATAAACAAGTGTTCCAGGTCCAGCTTCAAAGGTGTGTACCACCTTTAGTATTCACTTTAGACCACAGGTCGTATATATGTTTTCAACTTATTTTTTGGTGATTAACCTACAGCCGAAGTTTGTCGGTCGAGTTTAGATACATTCTGTATAGTAAAAAAATACGAAGACACCTACCAAACTTACCAGTTGCAGTCCTCATTCACTTTGGTCATACATAGTGTCTTGTACAAGTTTGTGTAAGGAGCGGCGTATAGAAACGTGGTGTTTGTTGTGCATCCGGAATAAGTTCTGACACCTTCAGCACAAGGCGATCGTCAACTTCCAGCATCATCTTGTGCAGCATAGAGGCCGAACCGATGACGTACACCGACTAAGGCAAGACTTGCAGGACGCTAGCAGCGGTACCCAAGTTCACTCGTAATCAGTAGTCCTTTGCCGTTAGTCTGCAGTTGTACAGCCGTGTGACGTGAAAAGCTAAGCAAGGACACCAACTGAACTGAAAATCTACTGCGACATTTATTAAATTATGTTGGCTTGCTTTGTGGAAAAACTTGGAATTTATGTTACTTTGGTTATCAAATTGTCGTCTTCGATACCTGCGGACTGCTGCAACTACATTAACTCTTAATATAGGTTCAAAACAAACACTACTTGTCTCAGGGAGGCTATAATGTAAAATGTTTGCATACCAGCTTACCTTACTTCTGCAAACAAAAGTAGTGGCAAGGTCGACAGGTAAGCGCTCTGGGACCACAACAATTAAACAATATTTTCGTGTTTTTTTCATCCACCTACGCTACCTCGCTGACGAAGTATCGACGCCTACTGACTTGAGGTAACTTGAAAGTATTAGTAATAACCACACAAGCCTTCAAAATACATATCCACAGAATAATTTTGGCTAGATGGAGACCTCCACAAACGAGGTTACAAAATTGACGCAAGTTCCATTTTTAAATGTTAATTTTAGAAAACTTGCCATATAAGGGCACCTCCTCTCCCGCATGGGGGCATTAATGCCAGTAGCTTATCATGTCCTGACATAGGCGTGCGCAGGTTTAAGTGATGGGGGGTGCAAATCGAAAAATGAAGACCTACTTTGGCGACATTAAAAATACGAAGTGACAATATATTTAATCCAAGTCATCATCACGCATAGTCTACATTACGTTAAGCATGTTATAATTTAATGGTCTTTTTAATCATGCATACTGTCAAGTAAAAATATGATGTTGACAAGATTATTTTTATATTTTTATCGACAAGATGCAATGGAGGGCACGACTTCATCCCATGTAACGACACCCCCCCCCCCCATTTTTCACCTCCCCACGGTGCAAACCTACGTGTCCTGTTAAAATGTTACAGAATAGTAAAAACGACTACACCTAGTAATGAAAATTATGGTTACAAATTTGTATAGCATTTTTTTTAGTAAGTAAGCAAGACTTCAGGTAGGTGCCTGAATTAAATATCCCTGTACCAGTAAACAACCCACAACTAAACTAGATCTGCCTCACGTGCCGCTCAGTAGATAGTGGATGAACCTGACTTCTCGCGGAAGATCTAGTCGATAAAGGTCATGTCCACAAATCTCGCCTGCAGCCATCTGACTTGGCGAATTTTATCAGTAAGACTGTCATATAGTCTAGCCGTCAATTACACGGCGATGATAGCGCCGAAGAATCAATACCTGAACGTGCCAAACGCCGACCTTATAGGCCCTGCACTGCACTCCCCGCGGAGAGACGCACGGACAGGAATGCGGGAGACAACAAGGTGACCGCGGCCGCGGGGTCAAGGCGCAGGTCGACGGCTGACCTCGGACCACACAGACGTGGCGTCACGAGCGCCTAACAGGATCGCCTAACATGGCCGCGCTCGGTGGTAAATGCAAATGCGGTCGGCGGAGTTCGAACTCGGGCCGAGGATCGAGGGGAGATCGTGCGGTACGGAAACGATCGGGCAGTGTGATGGCGCGTATAGTCACCGCACTACACTCATGCTCACTCTAGCCGGCCAGTGCGCATTCGAGAAGAGAGGGGCATGCAATCTCACATCAACAGTCAAAAGCAAATTAAAAAAAAATTGGGTTTAGCTGTGATGGGGACACGGCCGTTTGTTTTGCGTGAATACGTCCACATTGACGGGCTCGGACGCCTTGGTGTTTTATTTACGTTCCCGGCACCACTTCACTCGATCATATGGGGTTTTATGGGCATCACTGGATTGCTTTTGAGATGCTCTTTCCAACCGTATACGAATTTTGTACTTTGACTTGGCTTTTTGGCGAGTATAGGCCGAAATTGTGTTAAGTTTCATTAATTTTTTACATTAAACTCAAACTATTTTACCATAACCACGCCACACAAATGTTTTATACACGCAATCTATCGATCTTGATGAGAGCTGTCGATTGAAATCTAAACGAGCGTCGTAGCTTCTCCTAGTCAAAAGTTATAATACGCGGAAGTTATGAGACGCGATTAAACAAACTAAGGATTGCAGACCCCCCCCCCCCCCCCAACTCACCGTCGCCCCGCATGATGCTTGGCAGTTCTCACTAAAAGTAGCATATTCTTTGATCCTTTGGAATTCGAGTGGTGTAATTGAATTTTAAATGTAAACGATAAATTCGGAGCTGCAATGCCAAACTGTATCCCCCGATTTTGTTGTCGTGGGATATTCTGGATTGCCTCACACTATGGCCGCAAATTTAAAGACGTAGTCACGTCAAAAAAGGTCGGTATGCGTGCAGGACATTGCCACACAAACCAACATTTTTCTGGCAATATTGCCTCTCATAACCATTACACACTGCATGAGCCTAATGTTTGTGTTCGAACGTCATCGTATTCGACGAATATGTTGTTACTTTTTTGTATCGTGTTCTATATTACAAGAAGATCACAAATTATTTAGAATTTATCAGACGACTAGGTAAGTATTTGTAAAATGAAAAAAATAAACAATAATCACGATGGATGACAAATCCTGGTTAGCGTAATATTACTATACTAAATTCACTTTTACCGAAAAACAGGTCAACTCGTCACGCCATTGGGCAGTCAGCCAATATCCTTTAAGACAGTATGTATGTCCTGGGTGGGGCGGGGAAAAAAAACACGGCCGCAACCGGAGATTCACAAACTAAGCCACAAATTTGTTTCTGGGGCTGCAATTATACAAAGATCTGGCATGATCTTAGGCTCTGTGTGTTCCAGCTCCCATGTTAGAGACACCTTCACAACAGCAACTGACCTCCTTATGGAGTAGCCTATTATATATGTGATTAGTTCCGGCAACAAAAACTGTGATAGACTGTAAAAAAAATTCTGGTAAACTTCCTAAACTGTAATGGAAGTTTTTAACTTACACGCTATATTGAAATAATTCTACACGTCGGTATGAAAATATGGGAATGCTTAGTATCACTACTATACACAGTTGGGAACTTCCCTAAGCATTTTACACTTTCCTGAGCAACTCTAGGAACGTTACCATGGATGTACGGGAAAATAATTTACCATTCGCGGTTTGTAACTGTACGTACACACTGATACGGTAAATATACAAATAATTTCTTAGAGCGTACCTACATTGAATCAGCGCAGGCACATCCAGCCTACACAACAGTTGACCAGACACAAACATCAAGGCTGGTGCATTGTGCGCCTATCGTCACTGAGAGCCTCGCACTCATATTCACACCTGTGTGGTCCGGCCGAGGTGCTACTCTATACTCGCCTATACTCTCTATCCAAGGCAATAACGGAGTTTTGTCACAATGCTAACTGCGTCGATGGGTGTGGGACCCTCAGTGTCTTCTGCAGCATACCGTACGTACATGTCATTCCCCTATAGTTAAAAGCAACTGTTTTTCGCGAAAATATTTCGGGACAAGTTGTGTTCCAACATACTGTAGTTCAGAACCCCTTTCGTGATCTGATCATTTGAACTGCCTGCCCACGAATCGCGGACGGTCAGAATCGGAAAAACTTCATTCTGATTGACTCACTCATTGTAACAGATTCCCTTTAAACAAAGACAAGGGGACAATAGTCAAATGAAGAAGTGTGCACATAGGACATTGAAGTCTAGTCTCCGTGTAAATCTTTTCGCGAAAAACAGGTAGCTCTACGTATGGTTAGAGCCATATTTCGCGAATTCATTCGGAAGCGAGTTAGACTGAAACACTTGTTCTTTTCTCCTACTGTTGTGATTGGACGACAGTTCTTTAGACACGCCCCGTTCAACTGTGAGCCAGTGATAAGCAGGGAACAGTAGTGTGAGTGAGTGTTTAACAGTCCTGTACAGAGGTCTCACTCAATCACAGCAACCAATAAGTAAACAATAGTGTCTCGAGTGTGTAGAGCGCTGTCCAGCCTCGCTTACTGCCACCTCAATCCGCGAAAAAATCGGAGCTCTAACTATGGTGTATACTGCGAGCGCTACTGAGTTCCATATGGCAATTCTCATTGACATCATGCGGACTTATCTGGCCTATCGGTTTCCTCACGAAAGTATTGCCCAAGAATCGAACCATCCCGACTCTAAAATAAAAATCATCCTTGCTCTGGAAGGAAGCCCGTTTCTCTAATCATTCCATACCAACATGAAATGTTTCATAGCTGGGGTTGTCATATCGACACATAATGATGCTATACAATGGCTATTGCCACAACCATAATCTACAACACACTTCTGTTTCCATTTTATTTTAGTTATATTTGGCGTATTCACTGCCAATCATTGGCGATGTGGACATAATAGGGAGTTCATTATTTGTTACCAAAGTTAAGTCATGATGCCAGGCAGCCTCACCTACATATGGCACACAGACGTTTCACATCTACATTAATTGGGAAATATAAAATGCTGTCTATATACCTCCATAGCTCATGTACAGACTAATGGCGGACTAGATGGCCTAGCCGTTCAAGCTGCGGCGCGCGTCGCCAAGGTCGGATTGGAGTTGGTTCGCGACCCACATCCGGCATGACTCAACGTAGGAGTAACGTGTGGTTCGGAGTCCACTATGAACATCGTATGATCATGGTGGTCTTGTCTTCATTACCGATCGACGTAAAAAGGAAACATACACATGCGATTGCGAAGGCCCGCAAGCGTGCCCGCCGCGGCTACTGTTGAAGATGGCAGTTGGCAGAATTGGCGTGTGGCGCACGTGAGATCCAACCAGCCGGGCGGTACAAGTGAAGTCGCGTGCCGCTACTCGTGTAAGGCTGTTCACGATAAAGCGAGCACTTTTTAAGGCCCTCCCAACAGGCACTAACCGCTAATAAATATATCTTATTGCCGCCTCAGGCATGAAATTTTGATTGTGATGAAATGTATACATTGTGTTTAGTGATCACATTGCAATGTTTAGATTAAAAAGCAGCAGGAAGATGGAAATTGGACGAAAGGAAAAATTTATAAGGGCCTTAAAAAGTGCTCACTTTACCGTGAGCAGCCTATATCGTTATGCGCGTTCTCACGGCGTCACACAGCTGTGGTTCCTCACCGGCCTACATTCAAATACTTTTATTTATAGACACCGTTTCCCAGCTACAGTATCGATCAGTGTAGGAATGGGATAAATATTTATATGAACACGTGTCCTATTCATGACAATTTAATAGATCACACTGTTTGAATGCACAGTAACCAATCGCCTGGGATGTATCCAAGTTTCAGAAAGATTTAAATTTTAATAAAACAAAATACTTAATTTAATTTCATAATGTATTTTCAATGCTGTAAAAATACATGCAGCTATTATTTACTAAATAAAACTGTCAGTGCCTGCTATTACATCTTACTATTGTTACTTGTGAGTAGAATTTTTATGCTATACGCTGTTCACAATAAAGTGAGCACTTTTGAAAGCCCTGCTAAAGTTCTACTTTCTTGCCCATTATGTATCCTTCCGCCATATGTAAACAAACATTGCCATGTGACTGCCACATGTTAAAATCAATGTTTACTTTTCAGGACTGGCTAAATGTTTTGGACCCTAAGTGATTAGCATTTATAACTAATTACATAATAACTGTAGTACACAATACCCATGAAGTGTGTAAATGAATATATTGTATATATATATAATAGGTATAAAAACATGTAACATATACGATATATTTAAAACATGTAACATACACAATACATGTAAAACATGTATAATAGTATATATATAAAACATGTAACACATATGATATATATATTAAACATGTAACATATATGATGTAAATAACACATGAAATTTATATATAATGTAAAATATACAATAGAAAAATATGTAACATATATAATCGTTTGGGTCATGTCAAAGCTCCGATGCTCAAAAACTTTACAAAACAAACAACAAACAATTGAGAAATGAATGCCCTAGCAATGAAGTCATGGAAACCATGAACGAGCAAACATTAAACTTGGGCGGTGAACAAGGACCAACACGTCACGTTAAAAAAGGACACACAGTAACGCGACACTATAGTTAAGCCAAAAGATAATTTGGAAGGGTATCCAAATCTAGATTTTGCAGTAGACTAGCACTACTGCACAGCCAAGGTACAACACCACTTGTCACACAAATTACCAAACATTTAAAAACTGTACCACAAACTTAACATTTCCCACGACTCACCATTTTATAAGTGCCCCATCGCTCTGTAGAGTGACTAGTAAAACGGCAGCTCGAAAACATGGTAGCTGTGTTTGGCCTCAGCTGACCGAAGTGAAGTGCAACTAAGCCATCAGGAAAAAACATACATCCTGCAGGCATAAAATAGCGGCGTAACGTAGCAAATGTTTGAAGCATACAGAGAGGTCGTGCAAGGCCTTAAATAAACAACCACGACAAATCAAAATTTAACGACGCACGAAGGGGAAAGAGGAAGATAGGGAGGCAGAACAGCGAGGAAATACGAGGGGATCTGAGCCGAGCAAAGAGTACACCAGTGCACAGAAGTAGATGGTGCTAATAAACTTAACTCGTTCGATCACCTTGCACGGCTTCATATCTCCTCGACGAATTAAGGAATAAATACTTTCAGCGAGATTTATAATGTCCTCCTGATGCTGAATATATGTATGTAGATTGCTGGAACTCATAACTTTACACAAAATCACTACAACACAATTAAACACTATACGACCTATAATAAAACAATGCTGATTGCAGATAAACTGAAAAATAAATGAGAAATATTAAAACACAACAACTTCCAGTTTTCAAATTTGTAGCTTACCTCGCAACCACTCCACACACGCAAACCACAACATCGGGCCGTTGGTTTTGACCGTTGCGCCGATCACGTGACACAATATAATTATGAGTTACAGTACGTACATTATCTTTACACCAATAATTACTTTAAAGTGTATGAAATAAAATTCAAACAACTTAAGTAGCCATAAATTCAAACATTATACTTCCAATACCGCGTTATTTCGTAGAACTACGTTTCACATTTCAATGCCAACATAACTGGGTGTGTTCATCCCCAGCCTGTGCGGTGACACACATGGTTATACATACGCAGTTGCGGGTGGTGGTTTTTTTCAAAGGTTGATTTCTAGAGTGCTCACTTTAACGTGAACGGCCTTTACACACGATTATATGTCATAACCATTGTCCTTTTACTAACTTAAATCCACCTAATATTCACTCATTTACTACATATGCGATCAGAATGTCCATTATAGGCTATTCACGGTAATATGAGCACTTTTGGAAGCCCTGCCTAAGACCTACTTGTATGCAGGTTGCGAATTCTTCCGCCTTATATAAGATTAACACTGTCATGGGTTTCACCACTTTAGTCATGGGTCGATCAAGTGAAACTGTGAAATTATTACAAAAGTAAATATTTGACAAATATGTTCATTTTTACACTTTGATGTATTTAAAAAAAAAACAGAAAGCGAAAGAAATAATTTAAATGATCAGAAATGGTTACCTAACACTTTATATTCAACGTTAAGATATGGAAATACTTCCCATCCATCGTTACCAACTTACTGGGCGCGTGTCACTCAGTGCGCCCGTAAAAATATATGCAGGTAGGGGCAGTAACTTTTTTCTAAGTTTGATTTGGAAAGTGTTCACTTTATCGTGAACAGCCTTTACCACGAAATGTCCATCACTCACGAAACAAGTGCCACATCCTTACAGTCCAGCTGGCAAGTTCCGGCCTCTGCTCTCCAGATTATCGCAGCACTCCACAGTGCCCACACTTCACTCGCTAGTCACTCTGCCACCGCCTGTCGTATCTTCACTGGTCCATGTCGCATGCACTCAGCAGCACTAGTGGCCATTCAAGACTGCCGACAAAGAAGCACACCGCCACGGCTCTGAGAGGAACCGGCACATAAGGTTCATTACACTTCGTATCACGTCATCCGAGGTCATTGTAGATGATTAGACACACGGAAATTTCGCGGAATCATTCGGCAACACGCTAGACTCCACACTCCTATGTACATTCGAGCCTCAGCTAGTAGTTCATTGGCTGCTCCTCCAGTCTAACATCAAACCACGCACCACAGGATTCGGTTAGTTTGCCCTTGCAATTTCGTTACTGGCTTAAAGTCGCCGATGGCATGGCTTACAAACTATGATCCAATAAAAGGAGACACTCGAATGTGCATGTGGTCGAGGTCTAACTAGTCCTGAAGCGAATTCGCGAAATTTTTGTTTCTCTTATAGATAAGAGCCACGAGTACTTCGCGAATTCATTTGGAGGCGAGGTAGACTCCAAACACTTGTTCTTTTCTCCTACTGTTGTGATTGGACGACAGTTCTTTAGACACGCCCCGTTCAACTGCGAGCCAGTAGTAAGCAGGAAGCAGTAGTGTGAGTGAGTGTTTAACAGTCCTGTACAGAGGTCTCACTTGATCACAGCAACCAATAAGCAAACGATAAAGTCTCCAGTGTATAGATGGCTGTCCAGCCTAGCTTACTGCCAGCTCAATCCGCGAAATACTCAGGGCTCTACTTATAGATGATGCCGAGAAAATTCGTCGTTGATCCTTCTAGCAGGCAAGAGTGATGTCATTTGATAGCAGTCAGGCGATAAACTTCAGGTGCCGACTAAATATTTCTATGGAAAGGTGCAGCGCAAAATTTGCACCTGCATTGCTCTGATGTGGGATTTAAAATTCGCGCATACTATGTTTCAATAGACCACGTGCAAAGCGGCAATTCTGCACCGAGCAAATACCAAAGCGCAAATGCGATTGATCACGTCGCGCATGCGAAGTAGATATAAGTAGCCTTCCTTTCCACAATAAGTCTGCATTTAGAGTGTTGGTTGTGCTTCAGCAGAATAAGTGCCATTAAAAATTTATTTGTACAAGATTTAACAAATTTTCAGTGAAACGGCTTCATTAAAATGTTTGCAGCATTTGTTGGAGGGAGTTTCATATGGAACACAAGAGTGTTTCACTAACAGTACAAGGGTCGACGGCATGCAGATTGGAATACGGTTAGTGATCTGCGAACGTAACCTTAAACACGAAACACTTCACGTAAATCGAAATATTCAATTTATTATGGATTGTTCCCTTGAACGCCGCATCGATTGCCTTACATTGCGGAAAAATAAAGACTATATGGAAATTTGAAGTCAATGAGGAAATCCATGCCCTGAAATGTAACATCACGTTTTCAAAATCAAATAAAAAAAATAAGTTAACACAATATTAGCTCGGTCACATTTAGAACACAGTCGCTGGTAATATATACCCTTGTTTTGTCCACATATCAATCACCAACAGTCGCCGCTTCAACAGCTGATGAAACAGAAGCCTGCCCACGTCAATACTGGGAAACAGACGCCGTCTTGAGGAGGGGCAAGTGCTGGGCCTGCCTGAGGAAAGGGGCGATGTGAAACCGCCGCGCACAAAACACGGCGATCCGGGTTCAATCCCCGGCCGGATCACTCCGGATTTTCGCATGTGGGAATCGTGCCGGAAGATGCCGCTCGTCGGCGGGTTTTCTCGGGGATCTCCCGTTTCCCCCACCCTTGCATTTCGGCGCTGCTTCATTCTCACCTCATGTCACTCTCATCAGCTCTCAAGACCTTGTTGTTACGAGCCGCCAAATCTCTCCGCTCTAAGGAACGAAATTTTGCGACTGATATGATACAAAACGCCAGACACCGTTTCGAGTCCGAGCTCAGTGGAACCTCGTAGTAAGTGTTTTCCGTCATAACTCGCCAGTAAGCGTCACCACGAGCCAACAACCTAATTATTTTGTTTCTTTCGACGATGCGGCAGATTAACTGCTAAAGTTTCATCAAATTTTCAAAGGAGCTGCTTAAAAAAGTAGAAAACTAATTAGCGTCGCTGTGTGCCGGGGAACTTGTTCATTAGCGACGCGCCGTTGGTCATAGTCGTATAACTGGTTGGGGGGGGGGGGTGAAGAGATGGGCCCTCTCTGTGGCGCAGGCGAGTGCAGGTGACAGAAATAGCGACGAGCTGCGAGGAGACAATGACATCGCCACGTCACAGAACAGAAAATTACACAGGCGAAATGACGTGGCGGTTACATCGATGTTAGACGCAGGGCTCCAATCGCGTTATTTGAAGTAAGTGCCTGTGGAAATACAAACATAGACATTTTACCACTAGAATTAATGATTTTATCTAACATATCGGTTTTGATTCAAAACTATGAGTGTATGTTTATCACATTTGGAGGTAACGTAAATACATGTATTTAAAAGACAGAGCTTACACAAACAGCACAGGTATATTCAATTATTGCCGAAAGCAGCATTCGGTAACTAAATAGTGTTAGTCAAGTAGGTTTTAATTACACAATTCTAAAACTTCGTTCTAGAACCTCTCAAGGATAATGCAAGCCGTAAACGTGCTGTAAATGCTACCCGGCAATAAGCTATTTTCTTGGACATTGAACACAGCGTGATTATTAACTACTTCGATGAAGCGTGTTTATCACAAAATAATCATTAAACACTATTATTTTTGTTTTATTATACTAGGTGATTATTTTTCGTAACGCGTGTCTGTTGTTGGTATTAATCCAGGTACCTACCACCCACCCACCACCCGTGAAAAATACTTCAATTTGAGAAGATCGTTACAACATGGAAGTGCCGACTCTTGTCTCACTTGCTCTGTAGTTAGGTGTACACATTCTCTGGCTGCTGCGAGTTTCTGGGAACGGGTCTTGTGTCTGATTGGGCTGCCGCGTGCAGCGAAAATGCCCCGCTACCGGCTGTGTTGTCATCTGGCAAGTTAGTTACCAGACGATGATTGGTGAACGGGAGTTCCGAGACGTTGGTGGCAGTGACGTCACGTGCGCCGCCTTCGCGCGTGTCGCACGTGGCCACCCCTCCTCCAAGCCCGGCCGAGGGGGAGGGGGGAGATCTGGGCGACTCGCAACATCCAGGTCTTGAGAGTCGATAAAGGTGAAATGAGGCGAGAATGGAACAGCGCCGAAATGCAAGGGCTGGGGAAACGGGAGATCACGAGAAAACCCGCCGACTAGCGGCATCGTCCGGCTCGATTCCCACATACGAAAAAACCGGGAGTGAACCGGCCGGGGATTGAACCAGTTTCGCCTCCGTGGGAGGCGAGCAGTCTAACCGCTCACTCACCGCGGCCCCGCGCTGATTGGTGAATGGCGTTTCTACATGCTATTGTCCAGTGACTCCATTTTGCTGGCGTGTACGACTTGTGTTCGCGGTGTAAGCGGATATTTCACGTGTGTGTTCATAATGTGGAAAGATCTCATCAGTCTTGGATTATTTTCAAATCGTAATAAAACTTCACGACAGGGCATCAAAAATCAAAGCTCTACACGGCGTAGAGGACTAACAGAATTTTGGGAATTTTGTGCGGTTTCAGTTATATCAGTATTTTCCCACAAGGGACAAAAATTATTCGGATTTCGAAATAATTGTTAAGATGTTCCCTGTGCATCTACATGCTTCATTTTTAAGTACTGACTCTGAAAATGAAGCTATAAAGAATATCAGCACGTTAATCCGAAATGACGGGGATTCTGCTCCTTAACCGTTTCTGACCCGTTTCAATTTATTGCTTCAGCAGTTGTGAAAAAAAAAAGTTGATACTACGTTCTGTATCAAACGTTAAGCAAACGTATCATTCATAACATGGAACAACGGAACGGTTTACAAGTCATTAAGCCATAGGAAGCTCATTGGGTACTGAGCCTCGCACTGTATAGTACCGATCAAAAATAACCTTCCTTGCGTTTTTGTACACAATATTGTGAACACTGGGCCTTATTGGATCAAGTATTGTGTGCTGCAAGGTAGGCGTGGACGTCCCCCCCCCCCCCCGCGGACAAGGGTACCGCGGTGGTCTAGTGGTTAGACTACTCTCCTCCCACCTAGGCGTACCGGGTTCGATTCCCTGCGGGGTCGCTCGCGGATTCTTGCGTGTGGTAATCGTGCCGGACGATGCCGCTGGTCGGCGAGTTTTCTCGGGGATCTCTCTTTTCCCCCGCCCATGCATTCCGATGCCGCTCCATACTCACCCCATTTCACCCTCATCGGCTCTCAAGACCTCGATGTTAAAAGCTGCCCAAATCTCTCCACTCCACCAATCAGCACCTGGTAACATACTTGCCAGCCGATAGGCCGACTAATGGGGAA
Organism: Dryococelus australis; assembly: GCA_029891345.1. Taxonomy (NCBI): domain Eukaryota; kingdom Metazoa; phylum Arthropoda; class Insecta; order Phasmatodea; family Phasmatidae; genus Dryococelus; species Dryococelus australis. Next base: position 283,004,996 of record CM056994.1, read on the forward strand.
CCTTTCTCAGCACGAGGCAGTCAATCAACAACAAGGTCCGTTCCCAGAGTGTTTCCACGTGGCATAACACAAATGACCCTACAATGACAACAGCCAGGTGTAAGCTGGCCGACAGCCGGAAAGCACCCGACACCATTGCTGGGCCTGAAATTGCAACACCTACTAGCCATACTCGGCCCACAGCTGGCCCACCAATGGAGATCACTGCGCATGACAGACCAGTGGCTTGCCATCAGTGGACAGCAAATGTACCAGTTACGTGCTGCAATACTGCTGGCGTGCCCTTTGTGGGCAGTTAAGCGACATATTACTCTCAACCACCAATCTCGTAGTCATCGACATTCCATCAACTTGCTATAATGGCACGCCAGATGTATTGTTGTCGGCAGTTAAGAGTAGGATTGACCCCCGCGGTTTTTGTGAAATAGTTGTTTGCGCGAATACTCGTATATCGGTAAATAAATGTTCTGCAAATACGAATTTTTGTCAGAAAAGATAATATAAAAAAAAAAAAAACTATCTATGCCGTTATTTTTTTTATTTTTGTCATATTAAGTGTATTCTTTGAGAAAAAAATTCGTGAAAATGGTCAAGTATCGCATTTTTACAAGAGAAAAGTACAAATATATGGGCTTAGTTTAATCTGTGAGCTTTCATCGCGTGTAATAAAACCCCACTGTTACAGATCTAATTTGCACAGTACAGCGTCACGAGGGAAACACTGCACGCCTTGCACGTAAAAGCAATGAGGTGCTAGAAGTGCGTGTTAGTGTCGCCCGTATCACTCCCTCGCTTCTTGACCTTGGCCAGGCGGGGGGGGGGGGGGGGTGTTCATCTCACTCTTAACCATAACAGCCACTTGTGTAAGCCCTTAAGTTGTTTTGTGGCAGCAATCACTCAGCACTGCTGTCAGTAAAACAACACGGTGTGCCGACTGTGTCATGCTACATGGGTCGCGCCGCCAATTAGCAAATGGATACGCCCACATAAAAAGATCTGCCACGCCCTATTTTACTTCTGTGTACTCAGATGTTCTGTGCCTGCGCTGCTCATGGAATTCATTATCACTGTTAAACACGGGTTCGCTCGAAGCCTATAGATGAGAGGAAGGGGAGAGAAGTGGCAATAGCCAGCGCGCCGACACCCCATTCGCCGTATTTGGAGAATCGACTATCTTTTTACTTCAAAAGCTTTCTGATTGACCTCTCGAGGTTTGGTTAAGCCCGGCCCAGTCCCACTACCATAAATAAAAGCAGCAAAACCACCAGCTTCGTTTATGGAATTTCAATTAAAAACTAGTTCGCGGTCAATTGAGCTGTTTTGAAACAAACCTAGGGGGGGGGGGGGGAATGATTGTGCATAACAGCATCAATTTTAACACACAATTACTGACTTGCTGGCAATGAAGTTGGAAAAGATGTAAAAAAATGTACTTCGTTAACTTAACATCGTGTTACAAGCGTAGAAGCTTATATTTGACGGGGGTTGAGTAAATTTCATTTAGTTTGTGTTTGCTTTATTTACATATAAATAAATGGACACTTTAGTAACATATTTACGTTCCTAACAATTCACACTTGATAGAAACACGAAGAAAGTATCGCAAACAAGTCAATATTAATGTTATCTTCAGCGGAAGGATACAAAAAGGCCAATACGTAGATCCTAACCATGACTACCAAAAATGTTCAATTAACCGGCAACGACCTAAAACATGAATGTGTATGAAAGTGATATTAGTCTAATGGAGTTAAATTCGAATGGGGGCCGCGGTGTGTGAGCGGTTAGCCTGCTCGCCTCTCACCAAGGCAAACCGGGTTCAATCTCTTGCCGGGTCACTCCGGATTTTCGCATGTGGAAATCGTGCCGGAGGATGCCATTGGTCGGCGGGTTTTTTCGGGGAGCTATTGTTTCCCCCGCTCTTTCATTCCGGTGCTGCTCCATACTCACCTCAGTCACGACTTCATCCTCTCTCAAGACTTCACTGTTAAATGAGCGACGTAAATCCCTTCACTCAGTCAATAAATTCGTATGTGCGTGTTGCGTGTAGTAATAGTGAAAACACGGTATTTAATGGTTCTGAGGGCTAATTACAGGTACGAAACACTTAGAGGGAAGGGATCCTCAGAGATGATCGTACACGCACAGACGACAGTCACGCTCAAGGGCCGAGGAAAACGAACCGTGAAGGGGTAGTTACCAACTTATGAGCATCTAGCTCTGAAATGTTCCGAAGCTTCAGTGCCATCTTGGAGCTCTCGTCGTCTTTTGTACCTCATGCGGCTGTTTTACTGTAGAAGACCTCCACAGCCGAAGTCTTGAAGGTGACTTCGAAACACTGAGGTTTCGGGTTCATATCTCGGCTGAGCAATGGATGTTTTTCATGTGAGTTTAGGTTGGTGTAATACGTAAACCGTCTCCCAATAAGCCTCAACTGCTTAAACGAAGACACGTAGAATTAATTTAAATTTTTTGACTGTTTCGGGGAAACTTAAAATACGTACAAACAAGGTCCACGCTTATATTTTCCGCAACAGACTACAGTACTGTGAAGTTACTGCACGAAATGCCACGGTATATGGCATGTGAAGTTAGTGCACTAAATGTCACAGCAGAGGCTGTGGTATTTCCGTGGCGTTATCACTGTTGTGGATGTGAGACGGTGAGAGCGCCGGTGAGAGCGCACTACAAACGATAGCCCGTCCGAAGCAGGTCTTTGAAGTGGTGCGAATTCCTAAGCCAATAGTTCTGTGAGAGAAACCAATTCGGCAGTTAATGGGTGTGTGGATGTTGGAATGAGTCCAGCAGCACGCGCAGTCCTTTGGAACACTCCTCTCTTTGACTCCTCTCTAAAGCCTGCTTTACGGCAGACTTTCATAAGTCACTCGGTATATGGCATACACTTCAGCAAGTCGAAAGAGTCGTCGCGCAATAACTAGGGATAGGAACATTTCGCGAGTTCAATGACCTGTATGCTGGACTCCAGAATCCTTTGTATAGTCGAACCTCAAGATGTTTGTTCATTGGCTGTTGCCCCAGTGCTAACCCACATTTGACAGTGCGGGATTCGCTTCTTGTTACTTTGCAAGTCGGTTATTGGCGCGGGGTCATCCATGGTGTGTCTAATAAACTCTGATCCAATTGCAAAGGTGATTTTAGTGTACACGCGTTTGAAATCTATCTTGTCCTGAAATGAATTCGCAAAATTTTCCTATCCCTAGTAATAACGCAGTAACAGAGGTGTTATATTCCGCGCAGACTGGACATCGAAACCAGGACAAACTGAAGTAGAGGATTGACAGGACCAGAGAAACTCGTACGTAATTGGTGAACGCTGAAAGGTGACCAGATATACAGTGAATTCGACTGATATAGTCTATTTGCGATTTCTTCACACTTTTTGAATTAAGCCTTTGAGAAATCACACCATGTATTACGTGTTTCGTTATTTTCTAAATATGCCATGTATCACAGGCGTTTTATAACTCTGTTGACATAAAAGTGTATTAGTTTTCGTTTAATTTATGTTTTACGTATATTTTATTTATAAATTATGGTATTTAATTTATAACAAACATGAATAAAAACAGTGAGACAACATGTGTGTTGGTAGCGCCTAGTACGAAATAATTCTCATGCAAAATATTGTTACAACCTGCGTGCGCACGAATTCGGTGCGCTGTCCTTTGGTGTAATTTTCTAGACTTAGTTAAGCTCAGTTTGCGCGAGGCGGAGGAATATCCTGGAAGTAGAACTTTAACAGGGCTTCAGAAAAGTGTGAAATAACCGTGACTAGATTGTATGTGTTACTGGCTTAAGTAAATGTCATTGACGCGACAGTCAGCAGATGTTAGTTGACTATTCATAATTATCCACACAAATCCGTATTTGAACTTGCACAAGTGTTAAATATTATGCTAAAGAACGCATTTCAAAAATTGTAATTTGAGATACACTTATACAATTTGGCTTATTCTTGATACTGACAGAGAAATGAATAAGGTTGTAAATGAATTACGATGAACAGCTTATGGCTTGCAGTACTTAATCCATCGTTTACATATAAATATTTACACTGTATAGTCGAACTGTGATACATGTATGTTGCGTATTCATTGCGTAAAAAAAAACAGACATGGCGAGCTTGAAAGCAGGTTTGTTGTTCATAACACGTTTAAAAACTCACCGGGGTTTATACACGCGTTGATTCTAATCCCATGACCTGATTAAATACTCTATTGTACAATTTCCTTCAGGAAATTAGAGAAGGGTAGCTTACGTTACAGTAATTTCATTTCTACTCATTTGTTTTTCAGCGAACGGAAAATTAATTAGTTAGGTTTGTTCATTTTTATGGATATTTCACATAATTAAAATAAAAAAATCTGAAGTTAGAGCTACAAGAATGATACGTGTACTAAAAAGAACATGATTCTGCAGATTAATGTTGATAGCATTTTAGCAAATACAAGGCCTAACGAAGCACTCATTCCTCTGACTCTCGTTCACTTTCCCACGCGCGCGTACACACACACGCACACACTGAGTGGGACTAAACACAAGCAGTATGCACTCCCACTGCCTAGTTTTCCAGGTTGTAAACGTATGGCATGTCCCTCGTATTTACAACTGTTTGCACAGATGCTCGCAGGCAAGTGTTGACTCAACAATATTCCGTGTAATGGCCTCCTGCGGGCTGCAGCACTGGTGATAGCGTTTCCTTCTGGCGATACTCGGCAGGACGGCAGACAAATCACCGTACCCACTGCCAGGTGCACACTGTCAACAGTTTTTCGTTTTTGTTTTGTTTTGTTGCATCCGTAAGATCTTTTTTCAACACATGGCTGTACAAAGATATTGGACGAGTCAAATTAGAGTATACAAAATTTATAGACTGGACAAAGTAAACACACACACACCTTATATATATATATATATATATATATATATATATATATATATATATATATATATATATATATATATATATATATCAGACTACACGTACACGCATCACATATTTTCCTCATAATTTGACCAATCCTCCTTCAACATGCTGTGGGTCGTCGTCGTTTTACTGAAATAGAAGAAAAAGGAAACGAGAAAAACCGGAATAAGAAATGCGTACAAAGACATTTTATGCAATAACCTCTTAATTTTTGTAGTTTAGATATTCGCATACACTATAAATGTTAGTTTAGAAAATATTCTTTCAGCTGTTTTTTTTAAAGAGTTTTTGGTTAGAGAAACTAATTTCTTAAAGGTGTTTGGGGTAGCTTATTGAAAAGTGGGCTACCAAGGTAGGATGGTCCTTTCTGAACAAGTTTTAAGTTAACTGAAGCCACGTGTGTTTTTTTTTATTCTAGTGCCATGCTTATGAAAGGACTCATTTTTCTGAAATAAATGGCTTTTTTGGACATGAATATAAGTACTGAAAACATGTACTCCCAATCGCCAACCAGGCAAACGAGATTTTCTTCATGGTAAACTGCAGTAAAACAACGATCACACGCACATTCTATCGCTGTTCACCTTATAGTCTCTGTGAAAAAACTACAGAAATAATATGATTGTATAGGCGGTTCACGGCAAAATGAGCACTTTTGGAAGCCCTGCTGAAGATCTAGCTGTATGCACATTGTGTATTCTTCTGCCTTATGTAAAATTAACCTTGCCATGGGCCTCATCACTTTGTTCATGCTTCGGTTAGGTGAAATGTGAAATTATTAGAAAAGTGAATATGTTACAAATCTGGCATTCTTTACATTTAAATGCATTAAATAAAACAGAAAGCGAAAGAAATAATTTAAGTTATCAGAAATGGCTAACCAACAATTTTTATTCAACGTTAAGATATGGAACTACTTTCCACCCATCGTTACCAATTTAACTGGGTGCATGTAACTTGGTGCTCCCGTTAAAATAAATACATGCAGGGGTAGTGACTTTTTCTAAGGTTGATATCAAAACCGCTCACTTTATCGTGAACAGCCTTTAATGTTGTTTGTCACATTACAGAAGGACCTTGTTGTCAAAGGCGAGAGGCTCTTTGAAATCAGAACTGGAATAATCGGAAATGGAAACTATGTTTCACGACATTACTGCTATTTTTAGTAATGTGGCGAACACTCCTGAAGTTTTTGTCGCTAAACAAGACTATTCTTTCTCTTAGAAGCGGTAGTGACATTTGTCAAGTAAAATAAATTGAGCACTTCTGAAATACCTGCTTAAGATCTACTCGTGTGCACTCAATGTAAAAAAAAAATAATAATTCTCTGGTATACTTCGTAAAATGTAATGGAAGTATTTAACCCACACATAGTATGCAAATAATACCACATACCAGGCTGTAGATATGGGAACGTTGAGCGTCGCTACTGTAAAAAAATTGGGAACATCCTATGCCTTTTGACACTCCCGCAAGCCAATGTAGGAACACTGCCATGGATGTATAGGAAAATCATTATCATTCGCGCTTTCTCACTACGCGTATACCCAGATGTAGTAAATTTGCGAATACATTATTAGAGTGTACTGGAACTGTTACCGGGACGGAGTTGACGTCCCAGTCGATCCCAAACATGTTCTATCAAAGAGACCTGAAAAATTCGCAATTTAGATGACCTGCAGACTAGACTCTATGGTCGCATGTACAAACATGTCGATATAAAGTGCATATATTGGTTGTCTGCTGTCACAGTGGAAAGCGGCGATTGAGCCATCGTTCTCCAGGTGTCAAACACCGCGTGGACCAATGGCTAAAGTTATAAACAAAACACGTGTTTTGAATTCTAGCTTGTCTCGAAAAGAATGCGCTCATTTTTCAGGTCTCTATCAATCAGGGATAGATAAGGAGACCTTGTTGGTCACGGAAATACCTCAACGTCACACAAGTATTCCATAGACATATGTTCCGCGTGTAGGCAAGCGTTGTCTTGTTGAAAAACTCTACCAAGTTGATGTCTCATGAGTAGAGACAGGAAAATTTCAGGTTTTCAAAGACCTGTAGGCTATATTCCACTGTCCTATGTATTTTCATACCTCTGCTTTCTGCTCATTGATTGGTGTCTTAGTGTGTAGACAGTTTTACCTCAGGCCAGGTGGCACGGGATTTGGTGCTTGTTCCCTTGCAGGTCTGTTATTGGATAGGAGTTCACCTCGACGTGTCTGATAAATTGTGATCCAACTGCAAACAAAACTAGAATACACGTGTGTTTGTAGTCCAGCTTGTATTAAAATGAATTCGCGAAATTTCACAGTCCCTACTCACGAGGAGTATAGGCATATCGCGGTAAAATAAGCACTTTTGAAAGCCCAGATCTACTTGCATGCACGTTGTGTATTCCCCGCGTTATGTAAAATCAACAACATTGCTATGAACCTCGCCACTTTATTCGTACGTCGGTCAAGCGACACTGTGAAATTACTAGAAAAGTATATGATTTATAAATCTGCTCATTTTTACACTTCTATGTATTAAAAGAAAACATAAATAGAAGGAAATAATTTAAGTTATCACAAATGATTACTTAACACTTTTTATTCGACGTTATAGTATGGAACTACTGCCTTCCATCGTCACCAGTTTTTCTGGAAACATGTCACTCATTGCGCCCGTTAAAATATATGTCGGTAGAAGCAGTGACTTTTGCTAAGGTTTATTTCCAAAGTTCTCTCTTTATCTTTAACTCTAGAGAACGCAGGCTGCCACTGACTGTTCACGGTAAAGTGAGCACTCTCACTTGGAATAATAGTCAATAAACATATTTTATTTCAGCCCTAGACGTTAACTTCCGAGTGCGGTGGAATATACACACTGCGTTTATTACTTACAAGGCAATAATTATTTTTAAAAGTTGATTAAAGGATAAAAAATTGCGGAAAGGAAAAACGAACAAGGGCCTCGATAGTGCTCACTTTACCGTGAGCAGCCTGTACTTCTGTGTCGCAACGGTCCCCTAAATCTACCAGAGGTGACCTCATATATTATGGCTACACACACTATGTGGTCATGAGTAATGTCGGTGTCTCTCTGCAACGCTGCCACACTTGCACACGAGGGTCGTCTGTTGTAATGCAGTACTGAGATTCATCGCTGAACACGGTGCAACTCCACTCACCATTGCCCCGTGTCTCTCAGTTACTGCACAACACCAAAAACTGCCGTATTTGCAATCTAGATATGATTGGGATGCCAAGGGATGATGCGGAGTGTCCAGTAACTGCATTTGGATGGCAGGCACCGAAGGCATGTGGTTGCCTAGTGCTTGGCGCGCTATACGGCGATCCTCCCTTGGCGTAGTAAGTTTTGGTATAGGCTGTCCACGTTAAAATGAGCGTATTTGAAAGCCCTGCTTAGTATCTACTTGTAAGCACGTTATGTATTCTTCCGCGTAAAATTAACATTGCCAAGTGTCTCATCCCTTTATTCATGCATCGGTAATGTGAAACTGAAATTATGAGAAAAGTAAATATTTCACAATCTGGCAATTGTTACACTTCGGTGCATTAAAATATATATATATATATATATAAATAAAAAAATAAAAAAAAAAAATAATAATAATAATAATAATTTAAGTTATCACAAATGGACACCTGGCACTTTTTATTCGACGTTAAGATATGGAACTACTTTCCATCCATCGTTACCAACTTTACTGGGCACATGCCACTTAGTGCGCCCGTTGAAATATATGCAGGTAGGAGCAGTGACTTTTTTCTAAGGTTGATTTCAAAAGTGCTCACTTTGTCGTAAACAGCCTTTAGGCCTGATTTCTCACGACGTGTCTGGGTGCCCTCAACTACTCATTGGTTCCAGTATCAGGCCACTGTGACGTTGGAATGACTTACGTCTCAAGCGATTAAGCGATACATCTCCCGGCTTCATGCTGTCCCACAATGCGCCCTTACTGAACTCTCAATTGCTGGTAATGTTGTCTGATGAGTCTACGAGGCATGTTCTACGTTCGGTAACTTTCCTTCACAGTGTTGACAGTTTGACGCTTCGCTCAAGCCGTATGGCACCATTGCTATAATGTACCTTGGTTGCCGCTCTAGACGTTACATATAGTAGCAGCTCTAACCTTTTCACCCCAGTGATGGCATGCACGTGTACCACATCGAATGTATTACCATTCCTTTTTTTAATTGATTCGCTTCGCTTCTTTTTTGTCAGTCATTTTAGATTCATATACTTCGTAAGCCAATTGTAGCTACTTCAAAGTCAGTTAAACATAAGCTAAAAAAATATATATTTCTGTAACTTCATATATTTTACCGTAAACATTTACAGGTGTAGATCAGATAGTTTACGAACGAACCTGGAACAGTAGTTTCGTGTCTAAGCGTGATATTAAAAGTGCATAGTTTGAACTGCTGGCTGGAATTGGTATCTTTTTGTTTATTAGCATTAGAGTTAGACTATAGCAACATATTGAAGTTTCTATTTTACAGTGTCACTTGACGGAAGAATGCGTGATACTAGAAATTATAGGCTAGTCACGGTAAAAGAAGAACTTTTCCAATCAACATTAGAAAAAAATAACTGCCTCGCAAACTGGCACCAGGCTCCCAGTTAAGTTGGCAATGAATTAAACAAAAAAGTTTTAAGTCCTGAGTAATACCGCGAGTGAATTGTTTATATTTATGACAGACCAAGTTCGCATTTTTTTTGTATAACGTTGAGTACGAATTGGTATATTAAGAAATACATTTAGGTTCCTTACAAATTCATATTTTCACTTGATGGGCGCATGAATAAATTCATTAGGCCTATGGAAATGGAAATTTTACACTCTAAGAAATTATTCGCAAATTTATAACATTAGTATATTCGCATAGTAAGAAATCTCGCATGGCAAATTTTTTTCCTATACATCCATGTTAACGTTCCTGAATATTCTTAAGAAAAAGTCAAATGCATAGGGAAATTCCCAGCTGTATATACTAGCTTTTCTATATTTGCAGTCATATGTATGGTAAATATCCCATAAAATGTATAGGTTAAAAACTTCCATTACAGTTTAGGAATTTTACTGGAAAAAATTTTATAATGTGCGTATGGCAAAAGGGTAGGAATGAGAAGAAAATGGATGCTAAGCAGGACTTACAAAACCGCTCAATTAACTGTGAACAACCTGTAGGTCTGTGGCAGTGTTGACGTTTACACGCGGCCGACGAGAAAGGAGAAAGGAGAAACTTAGAAGGGTTCTCAGAAGTGGTCAATGAACCGTGAACCATCCAAGTTCAACGATCCCTCTGAAACAAATGAAACTGCACTCAATACTTAGCATCATATACAAGAATGACTTTCCTTAAGGCCCTCTCGCACTATCAAATTTTTGCCTTCAACTATATTTGACAATAAAATTTGAGGACGAAATAAGGCCATCAAATACTTCCTTCCAACAAATTTTATCAAATAATGTTGAATGGGTTTGAAAATGTGTCACGCTGTCAAAAATGTTTTTACTGGGAGAACATAATTTGAATTATTGTATAAAAATTATTTTCATACTGAGATGTTGCTTTTGTTTTTCCATGTAGGAAGAAATGTAAAGCATGCTGTAATTTGCTTTCGCTCTTTTTCCAAATTCAAATTATATTTATCAGAGATGTTTCGTGCACAATGAAATTTAATGCCTCTGAGTTCGTTATATTATGTGCAATATTCATAACCTACTCGTTTCCAGCAATTGTTCGCTACTTTAAAGTTACTTGACGTCCACTTTGTCGTGCACGATTCTGATTGGTTGAGACAGTCAAACATCAAAGAAATTTTAGAACCGGTCCAATTTTCAAATGTTGGATGGAAACTGCAACCATCCAACTTTATCAGGTAAAAATGGCGGCGTTTATGAGGTTTCTATGACGTCATAACTGCCCAACTTTATTTTACCAAACTTATTGGAAGCAGTTTTACGGAAAAAACTTGACAGTGTGACAGGGACTAATAGCAGACTGCGGCGCGTAACACCGACCTGACACGACCTGCGTGCCACGACAACACATAAACAATATGACTAAGGCCTACGTTGTAGTTCGACCAAGTCTCCTCGTCGGATGTACGTGAGAGCATCTTGAAACACAAATTCGTAGTATTCCTCGACCAAAAATGTTTTTGGGTTTCATAACGAAATTGAGTTTCCGGGCGTTACGTCATGAGCAACAATGAACTATTTTAATGATGAAAAAAAAGTGCACAATGAAATTTTAATACGTGTATTTTGATTTGATTGGGCATATACTAATGTCACTCACTGCTTTATGCCGGCAAAAAGACTAATTGATTTGTCTGAAGGGAGAGGTCGCAGAGGTTGCTTAGCGACCACGTTGCTCGGGATTCTCATCGGGAACCTTCGAATTCGAAGGAAACACCTCGGAGATAACGGCCTAGGAAGTCGTTATCCAAATTTAGGTTAACTTTGTCTTTGTTAGTGAAAAGGTATCTCATTTATTTCCCGGGGCCACGGTGGCTGAGCGGTTAGTCTGCTCGCCTCTCACCAAGGTGATCCGGTTCAATTCCCGGCCGGGTCACTCCGGATTTTCACATGTGGGCATCGTCCGGACGATGCCGTTGGTCGGCGGGTTTTCTTGGGGATCTCCCGTTTCCCTCCCCCTTTTCATTCCGGCGCCGCCCCATACTCACCTCAATCACTCATCGGCTCTCAAGACCTCAATGTTAAGAGCCGTTTTCCGTATAAATTCCCGTGGGTAAATTTCTACAGTGATGCCTCGTAGTCGTCAGGGTAAAAAACCATACATATATACCCTATCTTGCATTATATGCGTGGAAGCACTAGCTATTCCAGGAATACAGAGAACAGTTTGTCACATGATATCGTTGGGCCATTACGAGCAGTCAGGAACGCAAATTGGAGTTTTGTGTTGCAGTGGTGTAACAACTAGGAGGAGGAGGGGGAGCGGATATACATTCCTCTAGCACCCTAAATTTAGTAGAGGGTGCCAGAATGAGAGTAAATGATCACAGAGACCTGTATTAATATAACATATCTAATGAATTGTTTTTATGTATTCGTGATAATTATATATACACTGCTGGCCATTAAATTTTGCAACACAAAGACAGACGCACTTGAAAGACCCCACATTGGCGGGAATGCGTAGAGCATGATGGTAAAAAGACGTGATTAGTTGTTCAACCAAGTGGCGCAACACGTGATCCAATGGCGAAATTGATAAACGGTAGGTATATAATTGGAGGCTGTGAAGTTGCTGAAACGAATGGCATGCCATCGTCTTCTTCGACGAATCCTGTGTCTGGCGGCACCGCGGCACACGCCTGGCTGAGTCCTGCATTACGCACCGTCACACTAATTCCTTGGCGCTAACCTCATCTCTTCTCGCCCATCTTAAATACGTGGTCGGACGATTGGCTTGTCAAAGAGCACTCGCGACCACATACGGATGAACTTCGAGCATGCACAGAAGCAGCATGCACGGAGATGCCCGAGACGGACATCCAAAGTCTCTTCCTCTCAATGACTCGTCGTATTGCAGTGATTATTGCCGCCCATGGTGGAGCCACCTAGTGTCAATTTCCCCATGTTCTGTGTGTCAACGAGCTGCAAGAATAATTACGTCACCTGTGTATGATGGGTAATATCTCCAATAAATCTAGTTGTGATAGCTCACTTTAATATTGATGATACAATTTTAACGGCCAGTGTGCCTCTCTCTCTCTCTCTCTCTCTCTCTCTCTCTTTGCCTATATATTATATATATATATATATATATATATATATATATATATATATATATATATATATATATATATATAGCATTTATTTGTCACAATTGTATTGCTCGCGCTGGAGTAATTGTGATGACATTGCTGCTTGCTGATTATATATATATTATATATATTATATATATATATATATATATATATATATATATACACACACAAACAAACACTTAGGTACACATATACGTGCTTCTGAGCTATAGATTTTTCTCTATATTTTACGGAGCATGTAATTTTGGTTTATATCACACCAAATTATAATTTATCAGGGAAGCAAAAATGTCGTAATCGTGGGCCCCCTCCTAAGTTGGAGACGTTGTTTCGTCACTGACTGTGTTTGATAGGCATTCTGTGCCAAGACGCTGTGTCTCCGGCAATGGCCAAGCAGGTCCAGCCAGTCACAGCCAGGAGTACTTATCTGGCTGGTGGCTATGAACCTGTCCGTACCACGCGCACACTGCCAGCACGCTTCCGTCCCTTGGGAGAAGCGGATGTGCAGGCGATGTGGACAGGTGATTGGCTGCGGATCGCGCGCGAGGCTGCACTGCAAGCGTGGAAACTCGCCGTAATCTCCTCAAGCACGTCGATCTCATTCCTTCGCGCGGCTATGCGCAGGGCGACGTGACCTGCGTTGCGATAACCTTTCATATATCTGTTCACCACGTGCCTACTTAAAAGTCGTGGAACCACTCGTAATCAGCATGACTATCAAATCAGAAAACTATATTTCATGGTGCCGCTACTTTCAGTAAACAACGCCAAGATAACTGGGCCGAACGAGGTAGCGCAGTGAAAATATACTGGTCTCGCATGCAGGAGATCTCTGTTTCCATTCGTAGTCCAATGACCTTGATTACGATTTTCCGAAATCTCTTCAGGTGATTTTCGGGGTGGTTCCTTAACAAAAGACACGACATATTCATTCTCGTTATTGACTGTCGGTCATCTAGATTAGTCTCAAACGATCCCTCTGTCGACTAGACGTCAAGCCACACACGCCTTGCAACGCTGTTGAACACACGGTAAACTCACATGTGAAACGGAATAGAACTACTGGTTGCAATGGGCTGAAAGCCGACTCATGGTGTGTATATGGGTTTGGAACCTCGCATCATTGTAAATGCTGACACGCGGATCATTAGGGACGGGCAGGATTTATTAAGGTGCTGCACGACACCATTGGAAAGTAGTCGGCATCGAACAGATCTGTGGTTAGCCCGCAAAGTTCGGCGAAGAAACTAGCCGTTCATTTATACAAAAACACGCAGTGCACTATACAAACGTGTTGTGTGAAGTCCTTTACTAGGGGGCAGTTCGCGAACAAGGCGACGCCTGCCTCGACGTTTAATAAACAGTCCTTCTAAGTAGCTAAAAACCTCAGCCTGTGCTCTCCACTGTTGGCTTTCGAATAGGCATTGCTCGCGGGAAGTACAGTTGCTTCTCTTATTTGAACAATTTCGAAAAGTATGCTCAGTTTCTTGTTTCTGCCTATTACGTGTCATTCCGCTATATATAAAAACTAACAATACTATGCAACTAATAAGTAGCGTGCCTGCGTCGGTCACGTGACGTCAGATTGATGGGAACATAATTACGTCAATGTATTACCCTTAATAAGTGAAAAAAATTGTCGCCCACCTAATCAAGCATTACTTTTTCAACACGACGTTAATACATACAACTTCTTTTCATAATTCACTGCCAACATAACTACAACAGACATGCGGGCAATATTATTATTTTTGATATCCAGTTAACCGATAACCAGCTAATCAAGTCTTTGAACAGCACATAATGAACTGTTCTTAATTCTTGGTTTTTACACCGCCGAGTCCTCAGTACTCATGGAGGCGTCTCACTCGGATGAGGATCTATCCACACTCACCTGCGATCACAAAATAGCTCAGCACACAGAAATGAAATCACGTGCCGGTTCCTTTAATGTGGACGTACCTTCTCGCGGACTGGATGCGCGAGGCTCCGGGAACGGGCCTTCTTTCTGATTTGCTATAGGCTATTCACGGTAAAATAAGCACATTTGAAAGCCCTGCTTAAGATCTACTATTCATACGTCGGTCAAGTGAAACGGTGAAATTATTTGACAATTAAATATCTAACAAATTTGTTAATTTTTACACTTCGATACGTTTAACAATTAACAGAAAGCGAAAGAAACAATTTAAGTTATCAGCAATTCCCATCCATCGCTACCAATTTTACTAGGCGCACGTCACTCAGGGCGCCCGTTGAAATATATGCAGGTAGGTGCAGTGACTTTTTTCTAAGGTTGGTTCCAAAAGTGCTCACTTCACCGTGAACAGCCTTTACTGTGCGGTGCGAAATAAGTGCGGAACGTTTCGTTTTGGTTGGGCTGCCGCTGGCAGGTAAATTAACACCCGTTCTTTCGTTGGTGCATGCGACGGAAGTTCGCAGTAGAAGAGAATGTTTCTTTTCTGCATTAAGGATTCTGTGCCGTGATACGACTCAGAACCAAGACCACATATCTTTTCACATGAACCCGTGGTGCAACTTCCAGTGTGATGCACTTAGCATGATGAGGACGTGCCATAACATTGTATACTTTATTCACGATTACCTACAAATTTACTGTAGCTCTGCTTAAGTTCTATTTCCAGGACATCATGCAAACAAAGCTTAACCGAGTCTGGGAAATTACATCGCATTTGCTCGCACTCAATATAATATTTTTTTGCGTAAGAACTATTTCATACTAGGTATTTACAAAACACTTAATTTCTGCCCTTTTTATTAATATTCATCATAAATGACAATATAATTAATTGATAAACTATAAGTAAAAGTTCAGTTTATCCAAAAATAAGGTACTTTTATGTTAACCAACGTATAAAACGCTTGTGATACACGATATATATATATATATATATATATATATATATATATATATATATATATATATATATATATATATATATATATATATATATATATATATACACACGTGTATATATATATATACACACACACAGAGAACAACTTAGCACGTAATACAAGGGGTGATTTCACAAAGGTCTGATTCGAAAAGTGTGAATAAATCGCGAACAGACTATACAAAGGGACACGGGTGGCGAGCAGTGTCAGGAGGTAGTGGGGACGGTTCTTGAACGGCGTGAATTCGACTCCCCAATGACTACCCCAGCTAGGAGTGTGGAGAGAATGCACAGTGGCGTACCTGCTTGTCGAGGTGCAGGACTATTCATTAGCGAGCCCCCGCGCCGACAAGACACGCCACTAATGAGCCGCTGGTCGTGTGTGGTCCCGGGGCCACTCCCGCCGCCTATCTTCCTTCAACGTCGATTATTTAGTGCGGCCACTGAGAGTGTTAATGGCCCCCTCCCTCCTTCCTTTTGATTCACGGAAGGCTAAACTGATGCCAGATACGGGGACGGTGCAGGCAAGCGCGCGCGCGACTTCTAATGGCGTTGCGGATTCGCCCTGATGTGGCCCCACTCACTCCCTGCCTCGCCTGGCTAGTTGGATATCTTTCTTTCTTTTCTAACCTACCTTAAAACTAAGAGGAGTGTGTGGAGGTCCTGGGTAAGGATGGGACCGAAGTGTGGCTCAGGGCTGAGCCCCATATGCCTAGGCTTGCACGGAAGATTCTAATTACATGGACACATGGCTGCGATCGGGGCCATGGTTAACCCTTTCAGACCCACTTTCAGGGATAGGAAAATTTCGCGAGTTTAATGACCTGTATGCTGGACTCCAGAATCCTTTGTATAGTCGAACCACAAGATGTTTGTTCACTGGCAGTTGCCCCAGTGTAACCCCATATTTGACAGTGCGGGATTCGCTTCTTGTTACTTTGCAAGACGGCTATTGGCGCGGAGTCATAATAAACTTTGATACAATTGCAAAGGTGATTTCAGTGTACACGCGTTTGAAATCTATCTTGTCCTGAAATGAATTCCGCAAATTTTTCCTATCTCTACCCACTTTAATTTATTGTTGCTTCCGTAGCAAACCAAACTTTTTATGATGCGTGCTGCACTTACGTCTACAGAACACATGTTTCGTTGTTACAGCCAATAAGCTGTAGGCTGTGTGTTCGGCTGCAATGATGTGAACCAATTATGACCTAGAACAGTAAGACAGTTGGCGAATCACCCACAGGTAAGATCATTGGTCACTGAGCTTCACAGGATGCAGTATAGGCCACAAATTAACTACACGTGCGTAATGTACACAAATATGTACACTGGGTCTGAATGGGTTAGCTGCCATGCTAACCTAAACTGAACTACTAAGGGAGGAGGGAAAACCGGCATAGGCACCATGAAAAACCTCTGGAAAGAAAAGAATTGCAAAATTGCATGGAATTTAGGAAGTAGAAAAAGTTTTACTAAAAGAGTGAATGGGAAAGGATAAACCTTATTGAAAGGGTGTTTGAAAACACTAGAATAAAAATATTGGTAGGGGGATGCTTTAATTTCCCTGGTTGCGCTGGCATTATTTGTTTGTAACCAGCGGGGTGGCAGGTATTACCTCCCCGGGTGGAATGCTGGGGCGGAACTGAGCCACAGAGTAAACACGTACACAGAGACGAAGTGGCGTGGCCGTTCCTTTGATGCGCGCGTACTCCTTCGCTGATTGGCTGTGCGAGGCTCTGGAAACGATCCCTGGGGTCTGATTGGCCACCACGTGCTGCGGATGCCGGTTGGTGGTGATTGGCGAACGTCGTCCCGACATTTTACTGGTCAGTGACACCATTTTACTGACGTCTGTAGCTGCTGATGCTTGCGGAAGAAGTGGCTCTCTGCTCCTCTGTATTCGTAAGTATTGGCTGTTCACGTTAAATTTGCTCTTTTGAAAGCCCTGCTTAAGATCTACTTACATGCACGTTGTGTATTCTTCCGCCTTATGTAAAATTAATATAGCCATGGCCCTCATCACTTTATTCATGCGTCGGTCAAGTGAAACTGTGAAATTATTAGGAAAGTAAAAATTTTACAAATCTGCTAATTTTTACACACTGATGCATTAAGAAAAACAAAGTGAAATAAATAATTTCAATGATCACAAATGGTTACCTAACATTTTTTATTCGATGTAAAGATATGGAACTACATTCCATCTATCTTTACCAACTTTACCGGGCGAATGTCACTCAGTGCGCCCGTTGACGTATATGCAGGTATGGGCAGTGTTTTTTTTCTACTGTTGATTACAAAAGTGCTCACTTTATCGTGTACAGCCTTTACCGTGTGACTGGGCAGTACGACTGGAGACGGCGATTCAGGCAGAAATTTGTTATATTTTATATTTTGACTGGGGAAGGTTTATTGTAACTTAAATGAAGATACCGGTACATAAAAAAGACCGAGCAGTGCTCAACTCAATTGCACCACGAAATAGTTACAATGAATATAAGCTATTGGTTAGGGATGGTCAATTCATGATGTGATATTCGAATACAATACATGACTGACCTGTACGTACAGTTGCTGCAGGCAGATTGTTATAACGGGGAGAAACGAGCCGCACGCCAAGTGAGGGCTGTTCTTCTCGGCGTGGGTCCACAGACAGACCCTGTTCAAGACGTTGCTGTTGTCTAGCGGTATATAGTTTCGTGGTGAGACAATCATCCCACATACTGCGCCGCCGGGAGCGGAGATGCGCTGACGCTTCGCTATTTTTTTACAAACTATAACTTGGACCGCCTATTTTTCGCGAAAATATTTATGCGACAACTATACTCCAACATCCTATGGCACGTGTGAAGTTCTCCTTTGGTTATTGGCCACGTGTCTTAGTCGGGAGACGGTTCCTTACTTGACTGGGCCAATCATAATTAGGTAACTCCGACATTGAGTGTCAGGCAATGCGCGATAATTTAAATCATCCAATCACGAAAGTGGATATGAGCTGTAGTGTTTTGGTGTACAAGTAGTCCTGGAATCTTATCGCGAAAAACAGGTGGCCCTAACTATAACTGTTGCAATGTGTTAAGGATTTTTACCCTGGACTGGATACCGACGCGCGCTGTAGTTTGCTTGAATTGTCTGTGTCGACTTGATTCATAACAAGTTTCTGCACTGTTGCAGGACGTTGCCAGTTAGCTGAGCACTTCTGAGTGGAAAGATCTCGGCGGCTCTTAACATCGACGTCTTGAGAGCCGAGGCGCTTTTGAAAGCCGTGTTTCACATCTACTTTTACTTCTGATTTTGTACTCTTCTGCCACATCTAAAATTATCATTGGCACTTATGCATGCGCCATCCACGTGCAACAGTAGAGTTGTTATGATGTACTGTACCTTACTACTATGCAAATTCGTGCTCTAATTACTATTAAAAAAAGAAAGAAACACCAACTTCAGTGGCCATAAATTTAAACATTACACTCGCAGTATCGCCGAGAGTTAAAAACTAAACTTCTAAACAAAATACGGTCGGTGTACACTCTAACAAATTATTTGTAAATTTAATATATAAGGTGCATACGTACAGTAACAAATTGCGAATGGTAAAATATTTTCCTATACATCTATGACATCGTTCGTACAGTTGCTCAGCAAAGAGTCAGATGCGTAGGAAGTTCCCAATTTTTTCCAGCCTGATACGTTGTACTATTTCCATACACTGAATAAGTTAAACTTCCAATACAGTTTAGGAAGTTTACCAGAAAATTTTTTACAGTGTACATTAGTAATAAGCTATGGAAAAAAATGGTGGTTGCATTGCCAGTTGCCCCCCAGATGTATCCAGTTATCCAGTTGCATCGGAGGCACGTGCGACGACTCCATACTGTACTGTATATAGGGGCCGCGGTGGTCTAATGGCCAGACTACTCGCCTCCCACCTAGGCGAACCCCGTTCGGACATAGGAAACGTGCCGGACGATGCCACTGGTCGGCGGGTTTTCTCGGGGATTTCCCGTTTACCCTGCCCTTTCATTACGGCGCTGCTCCATACTCACCTCACTTTACCCACTTCGGCTCTCAAAACCTCGATGTTAAGAATAGTCCAAATCTCTCCACTCTTACGTTGTGTATGTGTGTGTTTGCGATCGCGCGTGGTACTGCATTTACTAGTACACTAGAAGTAGCGTACTTTCAGAGGTCTTATTTGGTTCCGTGCTGTTCGCAATAAACCTGTAGCTCATCTCCACCTTCACGGCGTGAACTATCCTTAAGAAAGCGAGATAGGCTAAATGTCATGCATATGCTTTTCGTCTATACCTACGTGAGTAATGACTTGACGTTGTTTGTGGGTGATTTTTGTGAACATTCTATAGAGCCCCGAGTATTTCGCGGATTGAGTTGACTGCAAGCTAGGCTGGACAGCCCTCTACACACTCGAGACATTATCGATTGCTAATAGGTTGCTGAGATCAAGAGAGGCATCTGTACAAGATTGGTAAGCACTCACACTACCGCTTACTACTTATTACTGGCTCACAATTGGCGCGTCTAAAGAACGTGGAGATGCAGTCAGTATCAACAGTACTGTAATGGGAAATTAATGTCCGCGTCTGTATGTTTTTTCCTACGGCGTGACAATAATTTCTTTTTTAAGGAAGAAGGTGCAAAATGCCAAAGGATAATTTTTCAACACGGGGATGACCACGGAACACACATCTGCTAACACTTCTTTGAATGGACGCTAAGTCCCAGCAAGCTTAGGCTGTTACGTCCTCCCCTAAGACGTTCTACCAGCGGGCGATGGCCAAAGACAAGATCAGTCGGCGTGCCAGCTGGCAGTTTCTCGTTGTACACTCACTCGTGGTATCTCAAACAACGTTAGCACAGTCGGTAGCCAAGTGATTCTGAATTCTCTGTAGCCAGGGACTACCTCAGTCTAACCACGATGCTCACACTCTAAATTCGAATCGGTGGGAAACCACTGGTTCGCAGTGAAATTCAGCTTCTCGAATCAGTGAAAATGGCTTCACTTAGAATCAGTGGAAAACCGCTGATTGTTTCAGTGAAAAAATTTCACTGATTGAATAGTCTATTAGTGGTGTGATATTATTTCACTGATTGAATAAGTGACGGCCGACTACAATGGCGAATTAAATATTATTTTTATTGGACGTAGCAAAATAATTAGGCCCTACGTGAAATAAACATATGTACGATAACGCGATTTACCGTAATTTAAAAAGGTAAAAATTTCCGGACGTTGCTGGGATTGAACTCACACGCACCCTTCGACTTTCGTCTGCGCAACCACACCAAGTTGAAATAATGAGAGGAAAATATATGTCTTATAGTTCGCCGCGAAATCGTGAAGATTTAAATTATGCTCTTACTTTCCGTATTTGGTTTAATTGGTATCATTAGGATTGTTAGAACGAATAGTATATATGAGTGTACTCTCTTCATCACATTATATGCAGTTTAAACCTTCAGACAGAGAGCTGTGACAATTACATGAAAACGAAATGAAAGACGTAAAAACGGAATGAAAGACTAATTACCTCATAAAAAGGCGTTTTTAAAGATGAAACACATTTTAAAACGTATTTTGTATCGGTTTTATTAATTTATTCGTTGTAATTTGACTTGATACGCGTTGTTTGACGGCCATTGTCAAACATCGTTCGACTGCCATTTGTACACGCTTTTTAACTCATACATCAGTCAAAAATAAGTCACTGAGTAAACAGTGAAAAAAATGACTGATGAATCAGTGGAAAATGTCACTGAATAAAAAAGTGAAGGCAATTTGGCATTTTTTCACTGATTCATCAGTAAAATACACTGAAGTGACTTAAATCAGCCAGATACGTTTGACTGATTGAAACAGTGCAATTCTCACTGATTCAGATTTAGAGTGCATAGCGTGTTGTAAAATTCAATCAGCATCAGCCATGAAATACATTGTTTTCACAACCCTGGTCTAAGCGAACATATCATAGATACAAAAAGTCGTCAAAACAACAATTAATTCATTGCAAGATGTAAAATGATAAACTATATAACAAACTATCAAACAGGGAGGTTTAAATGGCAAGAGAGTATCCTGGGTATAGTAAAATCGGCATGTGCCACAAAAAAAAAATCAGGGAAGAGAACTCGCAATATAAGTCAGTATTTCTGCACGCTCGTATGTTTACTGGCCACTTACACTTTTTCAACCCCTCGAGCCTGTTATACTGCATTATAAAGAGAATAATTCAAGTCCGCGGGCACCGCTACTCTGCAGAGACTGCGAACATTTGCGGGCACGCGAGAGATTCCTCATTTACGAAATTCTATGACTAATCATATAATGCAAAGCATTAGCAAAAAATAAATTGACTTTGCAAACTGTTGTCTAGTCCAACACCGAAATCTCTGGCACCAACAACACAATATATGTATCATTAAATATTTTCTGCACAAAATACACTTTTACTAGCATGCATCTGTGTCACTCGAAAAAATAATAACTTTTCATAAACGTACGGGTGAGTGAAGAGATTTGGGCGGCTCTTAACATCGGGGTGAGAGCCGATGTTGGTGAAGTGAGGTGAGTATGGAGCTGCGCCGGAATAAAGGGGCGGGAGAAACGGGAGAACCCCGAAAAAAAACCGGCCGCCCAGCGGCATCGTCCGGCACGATTCCAACTTGCAAAAATCCGGAGTGAACCGGCCGGGTATGGAACCCGGATCGCCTTGGTGGGAGGCGAGCAGGCTAACTGCTCAGCCACTATTGTCCCTCATACACATACGAGATTTATATTATAAACTGGTGACTTTATTCTAAAACCCATCCAAAAAGACAAATTTGATGGTGTTTACAACATAAAAACGTAGCGAATTGCCGAGCCACAAAACATGCATCCCAAGTAGGCCTACTCTATGTTTAACACTAATTTCAGCGACACCTTTTAGTACCATCACCACAAACCTACACTGCGGCTCACTTCTGGAAGGCACTAATTTCTCGATGTAAAGGTAACCCGGCCAGTTCTACTATTCCAAAATACTGAGTACATGCGGGATGCTTCGAAACTCATATTACTTTTACACTTACGAAATATTTTAAGATTAGTATTTGACCTATTTTACTGTCTGCCACATAAAATTCTCACATGAACTACAGGATATGCTCGACATTTCTAGACAGTTTTGAACATCAGCAGAACATAAAATGTCTGTGTATTACCGCTGGAAAAAATCACAATAGTTACAATAATTCCATACAATCAAGCGGACAGAATCTTTTCTATTAAAGACTGTTCACGATAAAGTGAGAAATTTTGAAATCAACGTTAGAAAAAAGGCACTGCCTTTACCTGCACGCATTTTAACGGGTGCACTGAGTGACATGTGCTCAGTAAAGTTGGTAATGATGGATGGAAAATAGGTCCATATTTTAATGTCGAATAAAAAGCGTTAGGTAACCATTTCAAATACCTTAAATTATTTCTTTCGCTTTCTGTTTTTTTTAATGCATAAAAGTGTATAAATGAGCAGATTAATAAAATAATTACTTTTTCGAACAATTTCACAGTTTCACTTGACCGACGCGTGAATAATGTGACGAGGCCCATGACAATGTAATTTTTACATAAGGCGGAATACTATACAACGTGCATACAAGTATATCTTAAGCATGGCTTTCAAAAGTGCTAATTTTACCGTGAACAGGCTATACCACATCGTGATAAACAAACATTGCAGACGACCGAAGCACACAAAACTTCGGTAGTACGGACCGAGTGAGGTGGCGCGTCGGCTCTACGCGATACTCTTCTCCATAGCAGTTTTCCAACCCATTTTCTGCTAGCGATTCTGCTCCCGTGTAGGTCACAATCCAGCCCCCTCCTGAGGGGCCTGGCTCCGGGTATAACAGTTTTCGTACCGATGGGAATGCCCGCAAACGTGTTCTTATTTCTGCTATACCCACGAAGCTGGGACAGACAAGATGGCGGACACACGAGTAACAACCTCAAGCCGTATATGCTCGTTTACGAAAAGATTACGGGTTCTGTAAAAACGTATTTGTATACAAAATGAAACTTAATGTACGCGTAGGTAACCGGAAACGTTTCCAATTTCTCAGACG
Organism: Dryococelus australis; assembly: GCA_029891345.1. NCBI lineage: Eukaryota > Metazoa > Arthropoda > Insecta > Phasmatodea > Phasmatidae > Dryococelus > Dryococelus australis. Next base: position 283,028,801 of record CM056994.1, read on the forward strand.
GCAATAATAAAACAATGAACACAACTTTAAAAATAAACGTGATTACTGTGGATTTTTATCATCTATATAACAATTTATACTATTTCATAGGTAGTGTGTGTAGTTCAAAGGGCTGATGTGCGATTCTGCGCTGGAATTTCTTCGGTAAGAGTTTCAATCTCCTTCATGTAACATAATTTTGTAGTCATTTCATGTGATACATTCTGTTTGTAACTTATGGGTTAGAAAACGTTTATTTATAGAATCCGTTAGTCTAAAAGCAATAATACGTATGTAACTGCACAGTGAAATCGACTGGTTGTGGTTGTTCGCTAATCACATCGAATGGTTTAAAGTAGATAATTTGAACTGTGTAGCATGTGTAATGTTAACAGACACACATAAAAGCCTTATTTTTAGTATTGTGACAATTTCGCCTTCTAAACGCACAAGTTTGTATAATAACGAGAACACAGGACTGATTTTTATGCTTGTTAAAGCAAAATATTTAAATAATTTGCTAATGCTTTAATGAGTGACGTAAATGTCCGTCGTACAAAAAAATGTGAAAACAGTACCTTATTTTCCATACATAAGCTGCGCCGTTACTCAAATTATTTTCCATATATTAATAGCACTCGCACTCAGAAGCGAAAATAAACGCAGTCTTCAGTCCGGGGGGGGGGGGGGGGATCTTCGTAGAGTTTGGATGTACCGCAAAGCACCTACATATAATATCTGATTACACTTGTACCCCTGCCAACTGCGGACTGCCTGGTATTTTCGAGTTGTTTTGCCTGCCATTGACAATTTTCTGTCAGCACTTCAGGTAACGTGTGCGTATGAACTGACGCATTCTTTCTTCTCTTCTGCTAGAGAAACTTTCATGCCTTCTATTGTGCTCATGGGCACAACAGAAGGTAGCAGAAATTACGTATCGTGTAGGTACCGCATAACACACTGTGCTCGCTTTCGGTAGGACCCGAGTTCGTTTCTTGGTCTTGCAAACCTGGTTTCGTTTTTCCGTGATTTTTCTCGTTTCTTCTCCGAAATTTGAAGGTAAAAGTTCTGGTGTGCACGCGCAATCTTAGTTTTGCCTCTGAATTCTATTACTTAAACGTGAGTATGCCTTCATTAGTCATGGCATTGGGTAGAGAACAGAGGATAGTGCGTATCAGACCAAGTGCTGTGCGAGGCTTTCGAAGCGCATTAGTTTCTGCAGAGTCCATAATCCTTTTGAAAAGTTGCCCTCAGTGCCTACCTCTGATGTTCAATACAGTTAATTCCGAAGGCCATAAAAATATTTCTCGCTGATTACACAGTTGCCACGTGTCAAGGGGGAGTTCAATTTACGACGCGTGCTTTCCATTTCCAATATTCATCTGCCTGTGGAGATTAACCTTCCCACGACAAACTGATGGAGTGAAAACAAGCGGGACGGACCGGGGCCTCCCAATGAAGGGGGGCTAGATGGGCCAGGAGTTAAGTGGAGACTTGACTCTGGCAATTGGAGGGCGACCCTGAGTAAACAACGGCGAGTATGATTGGTCATTCCGTGGACATGTTGAAGGGGACATGTGCAGACGTAGGCGCCCACCAGTTGTAATGGTTTTGTATTCGCACGTGAGCGCCCGAGGCGCCAGGATCTACTGATCACGCTGGCACGGGCTGAATATCCATATTTCGATTCACAAGCTGTTGGGTCTCGATCCACCATGGCTTCGGTCTCCTCTTCACGCCATAGACTATAAAGATGAAGTAGACCGCTTATTCGTCTTCTGCGCATGTGTCCATTACTGACCTACCCCACAGGAACACACCTGTCAAAGTCTCACGGTCAACAGTGATGAACGTGTTTGATTATATCTCAATTTTCAAAAGACGAGCACTTTTATATTAATAAAATACGTTCACCAGTTTGAATTTAACCAAACTTCATTACAATTTGATTAGAGGAAGTATACCAACATCTCAAAGCAACTTGTTTGCTAAGGCTGTGTCCGAATTCGCCTGAAGTACATACTTGTGCGTACCTGTCTCCGGAAGTGAAGTCGTAAGTGCTGTCCAAATTGCAAGTGGAGTATGCAAGTACACAAGTAAACGAAGTTGTATATTTCTCACATACTTGCGGAATATATGTGCCGCCATTTTGAGAAGCAATTTGTACGTTACAATTGAGTTCCGACATAATTAATTGCTTTAAAGTTTAATAGTTCAACATAACTACTTCGTAGACATAGAATTTTGAACTGAATAAATAATTATCGCAAGTTTAACCTTAAAAAAAGTTCTAAGCAATAAATTCGTGTTAGGCCTATGTTCCTAACCTACAGAGGCTAAGATAAAAAAAAAAAATCCAAAATGCACTTACATACAATTATGAAACGCAATAAATGTTAATGTAAATCAAATTTAAATATTATTTAATTCTTTATTTAACCCCTAAAACATTCGGCAATTATCATATTCTTAATCAGAATACATAAAGATTTATAAAGTGGTTAGCTGGCTAATAACTGGGACCGAAACCAACAAGACTGCATGTCCGAATTCATCAAGTTTGATGCCAAGGGTTAGTGAAGTATGCAAGAGTGCAAGTACACAAGTATATACCTGAGTTCAGACACCTAAACAGTTTTCTAACCTCAAATCCAATCCACGCCGTATTAACTAGACGTGATACCAGAAAAACAATTTAGGGTTCGGGCAAGGAGACTGGTTGTGCGCGGCCAGTGAGATCGGTCTACCTCATCTTTAGTCTATGTTTCACACGGAAGTGAACGCTACCTTAGAAACCACATGGCACTAATGAGGAATTATAGTCCATCGTGTAATAACTGTTTTTTTCTCAGGCATTGTCTTTATAATACTCTAGAGCACAGGATTGTGCAGCAGCCGTAATGGAAATATATGGTAGAGTGCGCATGCGAGCTACGCGGTAACCATCCTCCGTGTTCCAACATAGGACTGATTTTGTGCCAATAGCATTTTAGAAACAGCATGGTTAGGACATGAAGCTAGAACACTATTTATATATGTCCTTTGAGATTTTTGTACAATTGCAAAAAACCAGATTTTAATGCAACAACACTTTATCCAAGTCAAAGTATTTTATTCATATATAAGGTTGATCCGTTGAAAATTCTAACGTAAACAAACACGTTCATCAGGGTTGGCCGCTGAATTTTACATTTTGGCGATTGATAAATCAATCTCGGAGACATTAGCAGAATAAAAACGGGCTGTTTCATCTGTAGTCTATGGCAGCAACAGAAGTCATGACCTCAATCGTGCGTCAATAAGACGGGTTTTGACAACAAGGAATAATTAAGTTTGACGACAGTGGAGGCATAATTTTTAGCACTTCTTCTGAAGAGAAATTCACACGTGATTTGCGACGTGAATATGAATATTTAGCTTTAAAACATCAAAGCAATACATGATAAGTCAAGTCATTTGCAACCGACAGTTAATCTATATTTGTCCAAAAATTTGGCACTCGAATGTAACTGAAAACTAATATGGAATTAATAAAACGTTTGTTAAACTGTAGTTAAATGTAATCTACAGTCCTAATTCGGTGGTCACCTTATAAACCCGCAGTACTCAGCTTTTATACGTAGACATTGCTTGGACGCTCTTAGAGTGTCGTGTGCAGTGTTGTGATCGCGAACGCGAATGCCCACACTGTAAAAATTACATTCTTAAGGAGTCGTGAATGCTCAGAGCGTATCACTGCGCTATATGTGTACGACAATATAAATCAAGTGACTAATACTAAAAAAAGCGTTTGACATACTTCAAAGTTTTGATTTTTTTTTTTTCTGAAATTAATAATTTCCGACATGTGATCGTAAAGAGATGTGTCGCAAGTTGGCACCGCATCACGAAGAGTTTGAACACGTGACCTAGCAACGACGGGTCGATTCCCAGCACAGACTACGCGACGACACCCGTCTCCCTCCCCGAAGACGTAAAAAATACACGCCAACTGTTTTATTTATACCACATTGAGTGCTGCCAACAGCAAAGCTTTCATATATTTTCTTTATCAAACTGGCTAGACTTCATCTTAAAGACGCGGAGTACTAGACACTGCACAGTAGCGGCATCCTGGCGTTAGCGGAGTCATTTGTGACGACACAGTTCTGTAGGATCATACATGATTTTTACAAACGGCAAGGCTTTTAACTACTGTTAGCACACACGAACCTGTATTAAAACACGTAAATAACTAACTTATAGTTATTTTACCTTGAAAACTGGGCAAACTATTAACTTTTTCGTAAAAATTGAACTCTTAAATATGTGACGTATAAGATATTTTGTTACCGTGATCATCAAAATGTATAGATTTTGTACTACTTATTTACGTTTAAATTCATTTTGTATTACATTCTTTGTCACAATTAAGTACTGTATTCAGAGATACTTTAACCAAAATTAATAAACTCGTTCGTGATTTTCAATACTATTATTTGTTTTAAAATTTTAGTGGTCTAAACGAAACAAATATTCCAAGATATAACAAAATTGGTTATAATATTCGGCTAGCAAGACCTGGAACACACACACCGTAACACACCGGCTCGGCAACTAACTCTTGCAGTGCAGGATGTTAATCATAATCATTATAACGTACGTGCATGATAACCATTAACATATAAGTAATTTAGAAACTAAAAAGAATACAGTTGACCAGAATGTCAAATTTAACCAATAATTAAAAAAATAAATAAACAAAACTTACCAAATTTCTGATTTACCAACAAAATATATGTATACATACACCTATGTAAATACAAACACATGTATAATTCGGCCTCTTTATACCTTAAAAAAAATGTCTCATGACTAAATGCTTGTCATGCTTCTATTCAATAGTCACTGTTTAACAATACTTACGTCATGACTGCATGGTATTTATTAAATAAGGCGATTTACCAGCAAAACCAGTAATACTAGTCTTCCATTCTTTACCCATTATGTGGAACAATGGAGCACAATGCATACAATACAGATCACTAGTTCAGATCTGTCATTAATAAAAAAAAGTTATGTCCGATAAACGTTTCATCTGCAAGAATTAGCATTAGGAATAGAGTACTTTATCCACTGAAGAACTAACGACAGTTTTAATTTTAAATTTGCCTATATCAAATGATTTATTTTGTTACCCAATTTTTACCCTGGTCCATGCCACGTTACTCTTTTTAATGCTAATATCTGTAAATGCGAACAAAAACGGAGATTGGTTTAATACGGTGGTAGGAATAGACCTACCATTGGCATTTAAAAGCACGTGGGATATAAATTCGCGCGATAATCTTTAATGGAATTGTATAAGTGTAGGAAGCCAATATATCTAGTCAAATAAAAAAATTGCAACCCTACGTAACAATTCCTACTAACTTAGTGGAGTTTAGAGATTTGGACGGCTCTAAATAACAAGGTCTTGAGAGCCGATGAGGGTGAAATGAGGTGAGCATGGAGCAGTGTGGGAATGCATGGGCGGGGGAAACGGGAGATCTCCGAGAAAACCTGCCGACCAGAGGCATCGTCCGGCACGATTCCCTCTTGCGGAAATCCGGGAGTGACCCGATTCGCCTTGGTGGAAGACGAGTAAGCTAACCGCTCAGCCACCACGGCCCCCTACTAGTTTAGTGAGCAAATATTTCATTAGAGTGACATGTTTCTATAGAGTTATTTTTGCGCAATATAAATTTTTATAACTCATTAAATTGCAAGACATTACGAAAAATAACTGCATCCGTCTCGTAAAATATTTGCTCACAAATTTGGCCACAACTGTTATTTAGCACGCTGTCTTTACATAGTTTTTTTTATGTTGTCTTCCAGAAAGCTGGGATCTCAATTTGACTTAATTGGCATTAATTATATGTCCCACGCCCTCTCAAAACCGAGATCCTCGCATGAAAAGAACACCATGAAAAAACAACACGGCAGTTGCACTGACCGATGTATATTCTTTGAATATTTATTTGGTACAAAAAATAGCAAAAATATTACGATTCTCACGTGAAATACAGAGTAGAGGTATTGATTTCCTGCTATAGCAGCAACCAATGAGCAAACAACAGTAGCTAGAACATAACCTGCAGCATTCAGTGGCGTAGCCAGAACTTTGTAAAGGGAGGGGTTGCACTGACTGAGGGAAAGAAGGAAGGTTACACTGACATTGCCAGTGCTGATCCAAGTGTTAATTACAGTGCGTCAATTTCTAGGAGAAAAATTGCTTCCAATATAGTAAACGCATCACAGTTTGCGGAAATTACATGTGTGCTTCTATCGCCGTTGAATACTTACTAACAAAATGTTAACTGATGACCACCTTTGAAGGGAAAGAAAGGGGAAGGGGGGTTAAAACCCTCTGGCCACGCCCCTACCAGCACTGAAAACCATGAAGATTTTTTTTCGGTCTCTAGCTACAACTCCGTGGTAAACATTAACAGACTCAGAGACAAATAAACTGTCTTCAAATGATACCGTTCGTTGAGACGTAAACTATTGGTGGACATACCAATACCACGTACAGTAGACTGCGCATGAGCCGCTGCGATGCGCAACTGTTTACATTGCACGTGTCGCCTAAAAACACAAATGAGCATTTGGAATATAAATACGAAAATAAACTATCGTAGCCGAAAGCAAGCTACGATTTTTGGCTTAATCCAACACACAGCTAGAATTCATGCATGAGAGGGTTTGCCGGACGCATAGGCTATCTGAAAGTATGCAGATCCATATCCGTAACGTAATATTTCTAGGGCCGTATCAGAATGTCTCAGAGATTATTACTCGTGGTAGTAAACGTGCGTCGGTCGGCGTAGCCTTGATGCAAATACTTACATAGCGCATTTTTTAACTACAGCCTGTTCACTAGTCGCTAAACGCTTTTGAACACGGTCCGTATGATGTTTCATTTGTGGCTACTGAACTATTTTCATTTGTTTTACACACACGATAGAAAGAATATCAACGTATTGTTACGTGTCGCTGGTACGCATCGCATTCCCTTTCCCGTCCTGCTCGCGAGTAAGAAGGAATGTTTGAAGGTCAGAGTTGTAACGTGAAGCCCCTGTCACAATGCCAAATTTTTCCGTCAAACTGCTTCCAATATGTTTGGTCAAATAAAGTTGGACACTTATGACGCCATCGTAACGTCATAAACGCCGTCATTTTTGTCTGAGAAAGTTGGATGGTTTCAGTTTCCATCAAACGTTTGAAGATTGGACCGATTCTAAAATTTTTTTTGATGTTTGACGGTCTCAGCCAATCAGAATCGTGCACGGCAAAAATGGACGTCAAGAAACTTTAAAATTACGAATAATTGCCTGCAAAATAAGTAGGTTATGAAGATAATTAATTTATGTAGAAGCTGGTTGGACATGAATGCTATTTTAAGTGATCATTGCACATAATATTACGAACTCAGAGGCATTAAATTTAATTGTGCAGGAAACATCTGTGATAAATAAAATTTGAATTTAGTAATGAAGAGAAAACCAATTACAACATTCTTTACATTTATTTTTGTAATCGATTGCATGGAAAAACAAAAGTTGTATCCCGCTATGAAAATAATTTAAAAATAATAATTCAAATTATATTCTATCTGTAAAAAAATTTGACAGTGTGACACATTTTCAAATACGTTCAAGAATATTTGATCAAATTTGTTGGAAAGAAAAATTTGATGGCCGTATTTTGTCTTCGAATTTTACTGTCAAATATAGTTGAGGGCAAAAATTTGGCTGTGTGACAGGGGCTTAAGAACAGTGGGAGGCGGTAATAAAGGCCAGCTGCCGCGTACCGACACGATAAGCCTTTTGCAACACGCGCGATCCTGACCTCAGGCTGCTTGGATTTCTAAAGTTATCTACGAAACCAGCGACCCGGCCCGGCTTCACCCGGGAACTATTTAGTTTCTACAGCGATATACTAATAAATAAAATGGGAAAATACAATTATAGCATTTTTATCTATATCAAAATATTGCGACTTATAGCAAGTTAAAGCAGTCCGCCATCGCTTCACTCAGGTATCACTCTAGCCACTGAGCTACTGCGTCCCCACATGATATCTTTCTATCCATTGAGTCGCTGTGGTCCCACTTGGGATCGCTCCAGCCACTGGGCCGCTGTGGCCCCCACTTGAAAGCGCTCTAATCACTGGGATACTGCAGCCCTAATTGGTATTACTCTACCCACTGGGCCTCTGTGGCCCCACTTGGGATCGCTCTACCCACTGGTCCACTGCGGCTCCACTTGAGATTACTCTACTCACTGGGCCACTACAGCCCTACTTGGGATTACTCTAACCACTGAGTCACTGCGTCCCCACTTGGGATCGCTCTACCCACTGGTCCACTGCGGCTCCAATTGAGATTACTCTAGCCACTGGGCCTCTGTGGCCCCACTTGATTTATGTCTATAGCTATATTGAAGAATGTAGCTTGCTAACAATGAAAGAATTATAACAATCGACCCTGCAGTTTTGGTAGAGCATTGTTAGAAAGCAGAAAAATTGCTCATTTTCCGGACTTGATTCACTAATACCGTTAATGCTCAGCTCCTGTAAGTGCTGCGGTAATTTTCAATGCAGATAAACCTTCCCCAATAAATGCAGATAATAACAGTAAAAACCGCATTCAAATCCGTGCAGTGAATTTCGAGATTAGCGCAGTCATAAAGACAGACGCGCGCCAGGGACTTACTTTTATTCCATGTAAGCATAATGTTCTGGTTATTGCCGTAACCTCTCTCAGCTTGACTCGGGGTTCGGGGAACCTTCCAGATCGGGCGAGAATGAGATTATTTAAGACACGATTGTCCTCCGAGTTGACAGTTTGGAGGATTGTGCGAACTTAAGCAACGGGTGTGCGAAGACCAGAGAAACGACGAGCAAGCAGAGCGTCGAGCGGCGGCGAAAGGCGCCAGCACGAGTGAAATATGCGGACTGCGAGCATCGGTGCAGTGAAGATGAGACTGGCGGGCGGGACTGCTGAACTGCATGCGTGAGTGTAAGACATTTCATATGATGGCAACAGACAGACTGAACATGTGTTAATAATTAGTGTGAGTTAAGGGACTGTAATCAATATAGAGACATCGAGAAGGACTTTAATTAGAATTGAGATAGACGTTAAATATTACGCTCGCTGAGAATAATAAGGGTAATATTGGATATATATATATATATATATAGTTTACTGCTGTAAATAATAGTCGTGTAAATAAATTAAAATAAAATTTAGTTTATTTATTTTTACTAAGACCTCCATACCTCACGAACTAGGATACGCTCCTCTGGCGTCTTGTAGCAGTATTCAAGTTTCTAACTTCACAGTGTTTTCTGATCAGCGCATGGACTAAAGATGTAGGTATATTTTCGTCTTCTGCGCATGTCACCAACTTTGACTCACCCATCACCAATACAACTGTCAAAAAACACATGGTCATCAGTGATTAACGTATTTGTTTACTGTGACTAGAGTATACTCTAGTTGCATTAAAAATAGGTCAGAGGAAGTGTATACACATTTCAAAGTACTTACTTCCAAAAACTGTGTTCTTACCTCAGATCGTACACATGTTTGTGATCGTACTATTGGCAGAAGAGTGCGCAGCCAGCATGTTTAGTTTCTTGTATTCATTCTACGGAACACTGTAAGGCTCTCATTGTGAAGTTAATGTCCACGATATGGCGGGAGGATACTATATGTGTAAAAAGGAAGAAAAGAAACGAAGCAGTAGTTTCAAAAGTGAAGCAGCCAGGGTGTTGACGCTAGCTAGCGCAGTCGTTTCGCAAGCCGCAGACGACGCAACTAGCACATGTCAACTGACGAAGGCAGCATTTGCAGGCCATGTGGATTAAATCACAAGGGGGCGCCGCGTATGCGGCCAGATCAGACGGCTAGCGACCCGCGGATCGCTGTTCACCCTCGCCTTCTTCCGAGATATCATTCCGTCCTCCGTAAACAAACATACCAGGGCCGCCAATGCAAGCTTGTTTTCACACCGAAACGATGAGGAGGGGAAAAAAATAATGTAAACGTTTACCCGTCCCGTTTGTTCAAGCTTGGCGCCGCCAGCCGCTCTGCCCAAGTAGCTCGGCCGACTGACTGTCACTGCGTTGCCGCTACCTGTGCGTGGCACCATCGTGCAGTGCTTCATCTTGTCACAAGAGTAAGTAAGTACTCGGCGACGAAATGGCGTGAAGGTCCCTTTGATGTCGGCGTATCCATTCTCTGATTGGCTGCGCGAGGCTGTGGGAACGAGCTCTTATGTCTGATTGGCTACTGCTTGCAGTGAAGGCTGCCTATGCGCTCTGTATGGCGAACGACGTTGCGACATGTTTCTGGCCAGTGTAGCCATTTTACTGGCGCGTGCGGCTGTTTTCTTAACTAATCTGCGACGTTGCCAAATGTATAGGCAGCGACCTCCAGTAAAATGACACCAGTCAACAACACGTGACCAAACAAGCATTACTCATAAAAGGGTCGAAGATACACTCTAAATTAGAATCAGTGAAATTGGCTCGACTTAGAATCAGTGGAAAACCACTGTTAGTTTCAGTGAAAAAAAAATTCACTGGTTGAATTAGTGACGTGAATCAATTTCACTGATTGAATAAGTGACGACCGACTGCAGTGATTAATTCAATATTGGTTCTACTGAATTAAGCGTGGGGCAGCGGCTAGCGCGCTCGCCTCCCACCAAGGCGATCCGGGTTCGATCCCCGGCGGGTTCACTCCCGGATTTTCGCAAGTGGGAATCGTGCTGGACGATGCCGCTTGCCGGCGGGTTTTCTCGACTCCGCTTTCCCCCGCACTGCCATTCGAGCGCCGTTCTCTTCTAGGGCCTCATTTCATGTCATGTTCAGGGTTGACGGGCGCCTCCGGGCCGCTTACTGTTTAACTGGGAGAAAGTTGATCAAGCTGCCGTATTGGTGGCAAATGGTTGTATAAAAACTGCATAGAAGAGGTTGTTTTTTGACCATTTGGGTATGACTGTGCAGGTAAGAATTGTGCACAAATCTAGGACCAACATTTCGTTATTGAAAAGAAACGTTGTTGCTTGGTTCCCCTCGTCGACACCGCGAAAAATTTCGAATCATAATTTTAAAATGAAAGCAATGTGCACACATTTCTAAAGATTGTTCACAATAAAGTTAGCACTGTAGAAATGAACCTTAGGAAAAAGTCACTTCCCCTGCCTGCACATATTTTAACGGGCGCACTGAGTGATATTCGCCCAGTAAAGTTGGTAACGATGGCTGGAAAGTAGTTTCATATTTTAACGTCGAATAAAAAGTGTTAGGTAACCATTCGTGATAAATTAAAATTCTTTCTTTCGCTTTCTATTTTTATATGCATCGATGTGTAAAAAAATAAGCTGGTTTTTAAAGTAATTACATTCTTACTAATTTCACAGTTTTACTTGACCAACGCATTGGTAAAGTGATGAGGCTCATGGCAATGTTAATTTTACATAAGGCGGAGGAATACACAACATGCGTACAAGTAGATCATAAGTAGGGCTTTCAAAAGTGCTCGTTTTACTGTGAACAGTCTATATCAGTTGGTAGGAGTGCATGAGAGCTGAGATAGGCCTGCTGTAATGCACGCTCTTGCAAGTTAGGGGAGGAGCCTGACTGCAAGGAGCCAGTGAGAAGCGAGTGAGGCGGGGCGTGCTGTACCCGAGCAAATGACATTCTAGCCAACTGATCCACGGCTGGGGGGTGAGTGAAGACGGGACGTGAGACCTCACACGTAGTCAGGCATGCGTGCCCTTTCTCGGAACCCATGCTACGCCGCCTGAATACATTAGCCTTACAAGTGTGCTCGGACTGCAACTGCTGTCCGCTTCGTACTGGGTGGCAGCACGCTTCCTGAGCGCGACCACTGCTCATCACCCTGACGGCTGTGAGGAGTTCCTCCTGGCCACTGCAGAACTCTCGCGAATTCGCTGACCTGTAGGCCACTATACACATTTCAAGGAATACGCCAGCTATTTCTACTGGCTGATGTCGCAGTGAGTGGCCAGACTGACCCTTGACAATGGCACGTCTTATAGATAGAAACCTGAAAAATTCGCGGATTCATTTCAGGACAAGCTAGAAATCATAAACGTATACGTATGTGTACTTGTGAAATTGGTCCAAACTTTATTTGACAGCTTCTTGGGATTTCTGGACCAATAATAAATTTACAAAAAAAATGCGCGCCCAATCAATGCCATCCACCCTGGCAGTAAGCAACCAACGAGACGTAGCTATTGGATTGTTTAAACATAAGACTGTGAATTCTAACCTACAGGTCACAGTATTCACGAAATTTTCAGGTCTTTACTCATAGAGTCCTGAAGGATTCGAGAGTTATAGGCGTGTAGGATATACTCCATATACTTATGTACAATCAAGCAGATTGAAGCTGTTCATTGGTTACTTGCGGTGTGAGGCGATGATTGGGCCTGTACCTCGTTGTGTGTTCAATACTGGCCCAGCGTTATTCAGGAGGCGTCAAATAACGCTTGGAACAAAAACCTAACATAAAGGTGAGTTTGCGGATTCTATTTTTTCCCAGTATGAAACGCGAATTTTTAGGTCTCTTCTAATAAATTGTGGTACTCTTATTTCATAAATAAGTGTTACGTGAATTTTACCGGTCCATAAATATCACGCAGAATCAAAAACATTATTTCTTCTACTAATGTCTTAGATAGCAGGCTCACAACTGTAGCTTGGTGTCGGTGTATTACCTCAACTGGAAATAACCGATTTTCTTCGGACAGCTCACTGGTGCAGCAGTGGCCTGAGCTACGGACGCAATTCAGGTCCTAAGGAACGGGCCTTGTTTTCACATTCAGCCTGCGTGCGCATTGCGCTCATTTTAAAATTATGATTCGAAATATTTCGCGGTGTCGACGAGGGGAACCAAGCGACAAAGTTTCTTGTCAATAACGAAATGTTGGTCCTAGATTTGTGCACAATTCTTACCTGCACAGTCATACCCAAATGGTAAAAAAAAAAACCTCTTCTATGCAGTTTTTATACAACCATTTACCACCAATACGGCAGCTTGATCAACATTCTCCCAGTTAAACAGTAAGCGGGAATCATTCCATCTCTAAGGTTTATCGACTATTCAATCAGATTCCTCTTTCAGGTTTCACACAAACTTTTTAACATGTCAAGGCAATACAACAATTTAATTTTAACGTTTTTCATCGCATGACTTCACTCAGAAAGCATAACAACGACAGAACCTGAGTGTTTACCGCGAATTCCGAAATACTTCCTTAGCGACTCGATGATAAAGTGATTAATGCTAGAGGTTTGGTGCAAATCATTACCCTTCGACCTCTCAGCTGCATCGCCATTACATACTGAGGCTGTTCAAGTACCCATGGAGTTTCTCCTTTTTTTAGGGTAACTTACATTTTAGTAAAATGGTCTCAATTTAAAGGCCAATTAAAGTGCAAAAAAGAAAGTGGAGAATTAATTTTTAAGACAGAAACTAACGAGATTACGGGAATTTGAAATTCATATATTCTGTGAAACAAATTTAAAATGTTACCTCACTAAAGCTCAAAAATGTTTTTGTCTTCATGGCCATAATATCACAAACAATTACTTGGAAATTCATTGTGCGGTTCACCTACAGTTCTATTTCAAGTTTTACGATAAAATGCTACAAGTTAATCCCAAATCGCAGGTGAACCAAGAATCACATTTAAAAAAAATAGTTTCATGACTTTCTTGTTATACCACGAATTATTCCAGCTGAAATCAAACTTGCGTGTTGATTTTTTTTTTATTTGTTCGACGAACGATTCACACAAAATTATAACGACTCTTTGCTAATTGTGGCATCAACAAGTGCCACAATATGTGGTGCGTAAGTGACGTCACTGTGCAAAGTATTAGTGCTCCAGAACACATGTAGTAGTTGGTGCGCGAGATCTGCCGGAAGTAGAATGACGTAGGAGGTACACTGATGCACCTTCAAAGAGGAATCGGAACCTCTTCCTTGCACCATATAGAACACTGTATAGAGGTAACGGAATTGGGCCCGAGTCCGCAGCACTCGGCGGCGTTCATCGTGCGTGGCGCTTGCGCACTGCAAAGTGCCGTCGTCTCTTTACAAACTGGGCGATGAATTATCACACTGAAGAAAGAACGTAACACATGTTCAGCGCAAGCCTCGGTTTAACGGACGGGTCACTGAAGTCCGTTATGAACCTAGGATTCGAGGAAGAATCACGGGGGCCGTGATCGGTGATCCTCGAGCTCAGTGTGTAATATATAGGCTATTCACTATAAAATTAGCACTTTTAAAAGCCCTGCTTAAGATCTACTTGTATGCGCTTTGTGTATTCTTCCGCATTATGTAAAATTAACATTGTCATGGACCTCATCACTTTATTCATGCGTCGGTCAAGTGAAACTCTGAAATTATTAGAAATGTAAATATTTTACAAATCTGCTCATTTTTACACTTCGGTGCATTAAAATAAAACAAGGCGAAAGAAATAATTTAAGTTATCACAAATGGTTACCTAACACTTTTTATTTGACTTTAAGATATGAAACTACTTTCCCTTCATCGTTACCAACGTTACTGGGCGCATGTCACTCAGGGCGCCCGTTACAATATATGCCACGGAGAAGCATTTAGTAATTCAGCACGTGTTAGAAAACTGTTTATAAAGACTGGTACTAATTGTTTAACCGTGCTAAATTTTTCGAGGTGATGAATAATTAAATATTAGTTGTAAATACCAAGTGATACCCATTATTGTCGAGATATTGAGCGCAGAGTACATTTTTGTATCATTTATAAATAAATTAGGGAATTACTACTAGCTATTTTTATGTAATGAAGACTTACATCCCTTAAAAAAAACCTCGGTATGCCCGCAGACTTTGAAAAATCATAACAGTAAGTTAAAACAGTCTATAAAGAAAAAGTATTCCCCAAGCAGCCGGAGTGGCGAACAAGCGAGCTTAGGGCCATCGATGGTCGCACGCGATAATGCTTCAATGCTCACGTTTAATGAGGTAGGACAAAATGATGGTTCGCGCCCATCCGCCGTCATCATTAAATTTATGAGCACCGATTATGAAGTCATTTGATTCCTAGCCCGCATCAGGAAATCCTCGTCCTCTTTAGTTTAGTTCAGTTCATAGCTAGACCGTTCGATGTGGAACCACGCAACAGGTGAGTATTCAGACACGTGAAAGTGCGTGGCGATTTTTCTCACATCGACGTGCCCGTTCACTGATTGGTTGCGCGAGGCTCTGGAATCCGGTCTTTTGTCTTATTGGCTACTGCGTTCTGCGAAAGCTTCCTTATTGGCTGGGCTGCCGGGTGGCAAAGTAGGCCTAAGTTACCAGGCGCTGATTGGCGAACGACCTAGTGACACGTTGCTGGCCGCTGACGTCATTTTGCTGTCGTGTGCGGGTGTATTGTGGATCGTAAAAGGCTTTTTAACGTCCCCCGGTTTTATGCTTCAGAGCTTAGCAGGGGACGGCTTAACCTAAATTAAATTATCACACATGTCTTAAAGGCTGTTCACGATAAAGTGAGCACTTTAGAAATGAACCTTAGAAGAAAGTCACTGCCTCTTCCTGCATATATTTTAACGGGCGCACTGAGTGACATACGCCCAGTAAAGTTGGTAACGATGGTTGGAAAATAGTTCCATATTTTAACATCGAATAAAAAGTGTTAGTTAACCATTTCTGATAACTTAAAATTATTTCTTTCGCTTCCTGTTTTTTTTAATGCATCGAAGTGTTAAAATAAGCAGATTTGGAAAATATTTATTTTTTAAAATAATTTCACAGTTTCACTTGACCGACGCATGGATAAAGTGGTGAGGCCCACGGCAATGTTAATTTTACATAAGGAGGAGGAATACACAACGTGCGTGCAAGTAGATCATAAGCAGGGTTTTCAAAAGTGCTCATTTTAACGTGAACAACCTATACCCGAGATTCGAACCCAGAGCCTCCCGCACCCTAGATCGGTGGCGCACCAACTGACTTCGACACGGGAGATCGTGTGCGGGTGGAAATCGCGGTATAAACGGCTATGCAACTTCTGCATTCTGAAGTATTCTGTGGTAGCTAACAAACATTAATTTTATCAGCTTTCTTCTCTGTATGCAGACTTAGGGTGCGTTTATAGTGGAGCGGCGAGCAGAGAGGAGAGCGGCGCGGTGAGCAAAGAGGTGAAGCGTGAAGGAATCAAACCAATTATACACCTCCTTCCTCGCCCTCTCTGCTCGCCGCTCCACTATAAAAGTAAACTTAGGCGAATG
Source organism: Dryococelus australis (assembly GCA_029891345.1). NCBI lineage: Eukaryota > Metazoa > Arthropoda > Insecta > Phasmatodea > Phasmatidae > Dryococelus > Dryococelus australis. The sequence goes on from CM056994.1 coordinate 283,045,129, forward strand.
ACGCTGTATCGGGTGCGACATTGCACGATGATGTAGGGCAGTGGTCCTCAATAGACGGCCCGCGACCCACATGGATCCGCGAACATCTTTAGTTTGGCCCGAGCCGAGGTAAGTAATTATACAAAAAAGTACATACTGTAAATAACCCAATAACACTGTTTTACATCCTTGTAGATGAAATTAAGGTATAATTTATTTCCTTTTTATACATTGACTTTGATAAGTTTTATGTTTATAAATTACCGCAAGTGCGGTTTCTTCACACTTTTTGAATAGGACCTTTTAAAAATTATCCCACGTATGACGTATTTAATTGTTTCCTAATTATAACAAACGTTTCACACTCCTTTTAATATAAACGTACTTAATTTTATTGTTAAATCCAAATTTCACTCCTATTTTATTTACAAATTATAATATTTCATCTGTAGTTAATATGAATACGAACAGTAATAGGCGTATTGGTAATGCCTGGCAAGAAATAGTTCTTATGCAAAATGTTACTGCACTAACTGCGCACGTATGCGGTGCGATGTTCTTTTGGTGCAATTTCCTAGATTAGTTACGCTTTGTTTGCACAAAGCGGAGGATTACTAGCCTGGGAGTATACATTGATCAGGGCTTCAGAAAAAGTGGAAGTTACCATGCATGAATATACTGTGTTTCTGTGGTTTCAGTATTCTTTTCCTCACATAAAGGCTGTTCACGATATAAAGTCAGCACTTTTTAAATCAACCTTAGAAAAATGTCACTGCACCCTGCCTGCATATATTTTAACGGGCCAACTTAGAGACATGAACCCGGGAAAGTTGTTAACGAAGGATGGAAAGTAGTTCCATACCATAACGTCGAATAAAATGTGTTAGGTAATCATTTGTGATTATTTAAATTGTTTCTTACACTTTCTGTTTTTATTTTTTTTATTTTTTTTTTTTACGCCTTAGTATGCAAAAATGAGCAGATTTATAAAATGTTTACTTTTCTAATAATTTCAGTTTCAGTTGACCGGCGCATGAATAAAGTGATGAGGTTCACGACAATGTTAATTTTACATAAGGTGGGAGTATACACAACGTGCATACAAGTACATCTTAAGCAGGGCTTTCAAAAGTGCTTCTATTACCGTGAACATCCTATATATGGACATACTTCATGACCACAAGTGTAGCGCATTTAAACAGGATGTTCCTGCATTGGCTTACATTTCAATATTATTTTGATAAGCGCTGACCAGATCGGTATCGACACTGTATACCACAACTACAAGTGTCGAAAATCGATGGGAATAAATTGCAAATATAGATGACATGGACTTTAAAAAGTCGATATCACAGTAGGTATTTGCATAATAAAAGCCTGGTTAACGGTAAACGATGTTTTCCGTTAGTAGCGTATAGTGAATATACATACGGATCACGCAATATTAACAAATGTGTGAAATTATCAATTTTAAAATATCGATATTGTCGGATTATAATATCGTCAATACCGCAACATAAAAAGTAGTAATTTCGTGATCTTTCTGAATCGTTTGCAGTTGCGAAATTCCAGAAACATGGCGAGCGATATATCGAAGTGTCGCACAGTAGTACTGCGCACGCTCGGGAGGGGAGCCCGCGCCCATGACATCACATTGCACTCCGTGGCCGCTGTTCCGCAACTTGCGTCGCCGTCTTAAGACCGCCCACGCCCTCGCGAGTACGCATTTCCGCTTCAGCACGTCACGTCTGTGACACGTCGCTGCACTGTGAAAAAAATTTGAGGTAAAATTCCCTTACATGTAAGGGAAGCTAATTATCTCTACACGTAAGGTAAAATTTCCTCTTAAATGCAGAGTAAATCTACATAAGTTAAATACTATTCCATAATTGTATGGGAAAAGTAACTGACAAAAGCGGGGAGGGGGGATCCCATACAAGTAAGGGAAAATTACCTATAATGTATAATAAAATTATATTTAAAACTATCCCGGAGTATTAGCACTGTTAATAATTTTATTATCTATGTCCCCTGACGAACAGTAATCGAAACCTCAACACTAGAATCCTCGACACTTGTTGATAGGTGGGCGCCAACCTATGGTCCTCTAACACGATAGGCCGTTGCACTATCTATTACACGACGACGACAGTGTGATGACATCAGTAATTATACGCGTGTTAGAGGATTGTTTCTTACACCCCCCCCCCCCACTAAGCTGTTGAAAACACTGAAGAGATGCAAGAGTCGTAAGGTAATTTTCCCATCCATGTATGGGATTTTCCACTCATGTACGTGAATTACATGAAATTACCGCCAGAGTGCAGTAATTTTACCTTACGTCTAAGGGAAACTATGTTTCCCCCACAAGTTTGCGATTATTACCTTACACTTGTCAGGTAAATTTCCCATTATTTTTTAACAGTACTTCTCGCTCTTCCCAAGCATTCTCAAACTGCAGTCTTACTTAGTGCCTCGAGGACGAAAGCTGTTCGCCATCCAGTACTATTCTGGTGGGGGAGGGCGGGGACTGAAAAATAAAATTATTGCACGCAACTTATGGTTTGTTATGTTTAATATTTACAAACCATACATTTTTAATTTTAGATTGGAAGTTAGTTAATTACAACGCACAAGATACAAAGTATAAAAAGGGTTATATTTAGAGTTATAGCTAATTAAAAATATTATAATACAATTACATTTACTATAAAGCATGGAGGGATATTACTTTAGATTAGTGCCGTACAGCGTGTTTAGGAAACATATGTACAAACTCGGGCACGTGATGATTCGTGACCGGAAAAGACGGAGATTGATATTGATATAGGACACCCATGGTCCATCTCAAATAATGAGGGCTGTAGAAGCCCCTAAAACCGGAAGGCGACAAGCATATTACGTGGGGTATTAAGCAAAGTACTTGCGTTAGAGGATCACAAATTGGTATAAGTATTAATTAAACCAATATCGTGTATAAAAAGGATGGCATGGTCCGTCGTACACATCTCCATGATGTAAATAATAGGGGTTGGCACCCTTTGATTGCATGCAACATTTACACCGTGAGGTTAAAGTGATCGTGGATACTATTGGATGAAGCAGTACGTCGTAATTAGCAAACAAGCCCCTCTAGTTGCAACTCTCTATGACCCACCGATTCCGGTTAAACCCGCCGGCCAACGACATCGTCCGGCACGATTCCCACATGGGAAAATCTGGTGACCCGGCCGGGGATTGAATCCAGTTCGCCTTGGTGGGAGGTGAACGGGCTGATCGCTCCTAATACGGTAGGGGTTTGGCCTTCGTGCAGTGAGGGAAATAAATAATTTAATAAGGAAAACAAAATGCATGGAAGTAAACTTTAATGCCAAGAAACGTGCGTTTCTTTGTGCGTTCAAAATTACGTAAGTTTAATATTTCTTTACAAAACACAAATCTGCAATGAACATTATTGTTGCTACGAATACAATGTACTTTTCCACTTTGATGCGAACGAACGATGGTTTAGTCAGTCGTCGCACTCACCTATTGGCTCACCTCCCACCAGGGAGAACCGGGTTCGATTCCTGGCGGGGTCACTACTGAGTTCTCGCACGTGGGAATCGTGCCGAGATACGCCTCTGGAATGTCAGGTTTTCTCAGGGATATCCCATTCCTCCTGCCTTTGTATTCCGGCGCTACCCAATATCCACTTCCCTTCACCTTCATCGCCTAGTTGTTAAGAACGGCCAAACCTCTCATCTACATTTACATTTTACATGGCGCTGTGACGTAAGTTTATATATATATATTTTTAATGGGAATATATGGAACAACGGAATGCTGTAAATATCCTTCACATTCAAGGGGAACCACACATTACTTATATTTATATTTAAAATCGTGAAAGATGTTTTTTTTCTTTATATTTTATTTTCGAATATTTAAGTTTCATTTCGGGGGGGGGGGGGATATGTCCCGATACCCCCTCCCCCTCCCTGGCTCCGCCCCTGGGCTATTATTCCTGGAATGATAAAGTAATTCTGCCTGGAATGAATTGATGGCACCCAAAATTTCGTCCGACTTCTTCTGTCCTTCAAGCCTCCGCTTTTTTTCTCGTTCAGAACAGGGAAAACGCGTATGTCGCTGCAACTTTCCCATTGCCGAGCGAGCCCTCCCCCCTCCCGACCTTTTACGCGATGTTCATCACGGGTAATTACACGTGAGGTGGAAACTGGTGTCCGTGCAACGCACACCGACGCGACGGGGCGGTCCTGACGCTCTCATTTCTGTGCAAATCACTTGCAAATCGATCAGAAAGTCATCACTTGCTTGCGTGTAATCTCGGTGAAAATGAGCGGCGTAAATTGCATTCCAGTTTCTCGTTCATCATTTTTCTTTTTTACCTGGACATACCGTATAAAGACATTTTCCAGAGTATTTGACTGAATTTTGCGTAATTATCCAGATCGCGACCAACCTCAGATGATAATCTAGGGCATTAATGGGGGACTGCAGCTTCGCATACCAATACAGTTAATTTGTTTTTAATGACTACATTATTCCAGCGATAAGGCATGCCTGGCCTGTTACGTCGCAAGCAGTAAGAGCTGCTCGCTCTTAAGTGGAGCGGGCGGAATGTCAAGAGTACTAATCTTGTACACGAAGACTAGAAAAAATCGCGAACTCATAACAAGAACAAAATAAACTTTAAACACTGCAGATGGGTCAAATTTATTAGAGGACCAGAGTCGTGTTCCTTAATTTTAGGCGAAACAACTTTATGCGCAGTGATTAGGTTAAAATATTAAGTTAACATATAAGAATTAAAAACTTCTTTAAATGTACTGCTGTATAGGATGTTCACGGTAAAATGAGGACATTTGAAAGCCCTGCTCAAGATCTACTTGTATGCACGTTGTGCCTTATGTAAAATTAACATTACCATGGACCTCATCACTTTATTCATGGGTCGGTCAAGTGAAACTGTGAAAGTGTTAGTAAAGTAAACGTTTTACAAATCTGCTCATTTTGAGGGGGGGGGGGGGGGACAGAAAGCGAAAGAAATATTTCAAGCTGTCAAAAATGATTACTTATCACTTTTTATTCGACGATAAAATATGGAACTATTCCCCATCCATCGTTACCAACTTTACTAGGCGAATGTCACTCAGTGCGCCCGTCAAAATAAAAAATAAATGCAGGTAGGGGCAGTAACTCTTTTCTAAGTTTGATTACAAAAGTGCTCACTTTATCGTGAACAGCCTTTAAGCATAATACCTAATGCTGGGGCTGAAACATTCTCCCTACAAGACAATGATCGTGTTTTAGACCAAATTACAACAGGAAAAACGAATCTGTTGAAGTTGATTTTAGGTAAATCGACTACATGTCTACTGCCTGCAGAAATGAAGTTAGTTAAATCATTCCAACACGCGAAACAACTTTAGACTTTGTATCGTGCTCCTCGGAGTGAGCTCCAAGATCTTGTAGTTCGGCTGTTGATTGAGAAAAGTTATGGGTATGGTAAAGACCTTGTAATATCATTTATACGGATGCAGAAAAGGCTTACGGTAGTGTGGAAAGAAGCAAAGTGTGTGAAGCCTAGAGGGAAAGCTGAAGTAGAGGACGAAATAATAAGCATAGTCAATAATACGCACATTAATTACGAAAGTTGTATAGCACTGAGTGGGGACAGACAGGATGGTTTAGCGTAGGAAACAAGGTGAGGTACGAAAGCATAGTTGTAATTATGGAGAGTATTATGTCGGAAGATACCACAGGGATTCAGAATATGCAGGAAATGGTATTTACAGATCATTGTTGGCGTGGGATGAAAAAAAGGAGGGGGTGATTCAGGTACAACAATAAAATGAGGAAATATTGTATATGAAATTCAGCGTTAATAAGACGTAATGATGATATACTAAGCAGGAAAAGTAACAGGATAAGGAAAGGAACAAATGCAGATGGAGTAGAGCTGAACTGGGTAGAGAACTGTAAATATAATGCAAGAAAATTCTGAGAAGGTAGCAAGAGGATGCATTTTATAGGTGCGTGATGAACCTGCGGAAGAGAGAAGTGCTAGTAAGATGCAAGCAAAGTCTACACAGGACATAAATATTATTTACCTATTGTGACATTTGGATCGGAGACTTAGGGAGTGAATAAGAGTATTGGATGGAAAAAGGAGGCAATGGGCATGAAATCTGCAAGAAGTATGGTGGCAGTAACAAGGAGGAATAGTGCTAGAAACGAATTGATACGAAGAGCACACACACGCGGATTGGCAGAGATAATAGAAGAAGTGGATGATGTGATATGGGCATGTCAAAAGAATAGGAAATGAGAAAGTGACGAGGAGAATGCTGCAGTTAAAGTACAATGGAGGAATGCCACAATGAAAACCAAAGAAAAGTTGGGAGGAGCAAAAGATTGAGGGAGTGAGGAAGAGAGGCAAAGCCGAGAAACAGAGAACAAGAGAGTATTTAAGGGACAGAGTAGGATGACACAATTTCCAAACGGTTCTGGCCGCAAACTGGAAATAGTCAAGGATGATATTGATGAGGTAGACTCAGTTCCGTCAAATAGTCTGTCGTAAAGTACTCATCCATGTGGAATAGAAAACATCCAAACACATTCCACTGAAGATGATAACAGGTACTATAGGATGCCTCATTCTTAAATTCCAGTGTGCGGTGTAATGGACATTCAGTATTTTTTTGATACAAGGTAGAGTTAATCGACCCATAAATTAAAACTAACGGTACAAGCACAACATTAATAAAAACACCCCAGACCATTGCACCACCGCCACCAAATTTCACTGTCCACACAGACCACTCAGACAAATACCTTTCGCCAGGCATCTGCCAAGTCCACACACGTCCATCCGGGAGCCAGATAATGTATCATGACTTATCATTCCGTAAAACGTTCCTCTGCTCCACAGCTTTCTTACTGTGTTTGTGCCACTCCAAACGACATCAGGCATTTCTGTGTATGGTCAGTGGCTTCCTGGTAGTGACACGAACATGAAAATCAAGTGCTATTACCTCCCAGAGAAGAGTCCTATCACAGGTCTGTGCAGGCCTACCCGAGCTACGAGAGAGTCCTCTGCAATCTTTGATGTAGCTCTTCGACGATTGGTTAGCACAACACGCGTCAGAATTTACTAGTCCTTTCCGATTCACATAAAACTCTCTCTGTTGATTCATGACAAAAACACACTTATAATAAAGCATCCTGCTGGGGGAATTAAGACGGCTTGTGAAATAAATTAACATTACATAAGTCAATTGTATTCTCCAGTTTTGCGGAAGCGAACACAGGGTAGAACTAAGAAAGGGCAGTCATAGATAATTGTTTTTACTAACTTTGTGAGTAAATGTTTAACCAGAGTGATGTATTTCTGCGGAGCTGTTTCTTCCGCAGGAAATTTTTACATGTCCAAAATAAATGCATCAATTCGGAAAAAACATTGGTTCACAAATTTGACAGAAACTGTTTCTGCGGATTCTCTTCTATCAGTTTTTTTTGTGCTGGCTATCAAAAACCTGTGGACCAACGTAAATGTTATGCAGTTAATTTATGAATGAATGCACTCTTAACTGGCAACAAAGGGAAGTCAGGTGACATTTTGTCATATAGCGTAGCTCTGTAAATGGATTAACTATGTGAATGGTAATAGTTTTTATTTATTTTATTGACTTTTTTGCAAGAATAATTCAAAGAGTCGTGTATTATACGATGAATTCGACTTCATTTTTTTTTGTGACGAATCGTCAGCCGCGGATTACCGGCGTTATTTTTTTGCATACAGCCTGCATATGCACATTTTAACATTTTATGTGTGGAACTGGCCAGATACACATCACGCAAAATGTGCTACAGTTTTCAAATACGAGACAGATTTCTAATGCTATGAGCAGCCGGTATTCTCCTTAGCTTGTGGACGGGACGATAAATACAGCTTAAGATTTGGTCAATTAGTAGAGATAGCCTGCTTTCGTGGAAAGCGTTTGTAGCTCCACTTGCGCGATTGAGTGGTTTTGACTGCTTCCTATCTTAGGTACCTGTCTGCGACGAGTCATTGATACCAGAGAGTAGGAGAAAATGGCTGATTCTGGGTCAAACGGTGTCGGTGTAAGGCTCGAGGCTCCACGGCCGCAATCTTAGATGACGACACCGCCGCCATTTTGAATGACGTCATTTCCGACGCCCTCTTGGATTATGTCGTTTCCGGCGGCCATATTTCCAGCAAGTACGCCACCATATTGGATTCCATTTTTCCTGCTCTGTCATTCAAACTAGATTTTTCCTGCTGTCAATTCGCCTCGATTTTTCCTGCTCTGTCATTCCACCTAGATGTTTCCTACTCGGTTATTCCACCTGGATTTTTCATGCTCTCTCATTCCACCTTATCTTCTGCCATCTTGGATTCCCCTTTTACTGCTGTCATTACACCTACATTTTTCTTGCTCTGTCATACCGCCTAGATTTTTCCTACTCTGTCATTACACCTATATTTTCCTGCTTTATCATTCTACCATGACATCTGCCATCTTGGATTTAATTTCTTTAGCCACTTTGTTCCACCTCATGCTCTATTGTTCCACCTTGACATCCTCCATCTTGGATCCAAATTATTCATGCTCTATCATTCTGCCTTGGCATCTGCTATCTTAGATCTCAAGGTCTATCATTCTGCTTTGATATCTAGGACAAGCAGTGGAGGCGTGCAGCTCTGCGGCTCCGCCATTAGCTGCCAGGAGTGCTGCAAATTTAATTTGGTTTTCTGAACTTTAAAAAAAGTAGGAGGAGGGTAGGATTGAACTGCTGGACCTCTGTCCTGCATGTGGAGAAGTGAGATATTAAATGTCAATCCCAACAGTCATCATTAGGAATATATATACACATATATAATTATTAACCGCGATCTTGGCTTAACGTTATGTTAGGCAGATCGATCGTGATTTATTTGATATATTTATTAAAAAGGTATCACATATGAGATGTTTAAGATTATTAGCATCAATATCGTTTGCAAGTGTATACCTCCACATAGACCATCAAAGGTATACAAGTGCACAGCCGATCGTGATTTAATATCTTTGTTAAAAAGACATCTCAGATGACAAAAATATTTTTAAGGCTGTATATTATTATTAGCGTATTGCTATTCAGTTATTAGCATGTGCATATTTCCACATAGACCACCAAAGGTATAAAAGTGCAAAAATATTGAAAACATGGAGCAGTATTTACATACACGAACCAAACAAAATCTTTAAAAAAAAATATTGGTACGCACATTACTCATGGTTAAGCCTGCAGGCGACATCAATGATGAAATAATGTCTCAAAAACACACGAATTAAAAAAAGAAAATATAGTATTTTACATATTTACAATTAAACTTCAGGAGGCAGAATGACATTGCACACACTTGCATGCAGGCTTCACACCTCCTCTAGAAGGAGAGCATATTTTCTATCACACAGGATACGACTGGTATGTGTTGCTGCTGCCATCTCCTTCCTGAAGAGTCGAACCTCGGCATGCAGGTCCCGCAGGGTTACACCCTCTTCCTCTTCATCCATGTCGTTCATGTCCTCGAGTCATCCTACTGATGCTATTGAGCCTGGTGTGTACTCACTCCAAGGCAGTGGAGTCAGTACTCGTTTTGGTGGTAGGAAAACCTCTGCTGGAGACAGTGGGGGAGAAGAAGCTATTGCTGGAGGCAGCATCCATGCGATGTCCTCCCTTGAAGGCAAGGGTAGCGTCCTTCATCGGTATCGCTTGCGATCAGGCGGTCTGCTGTGCTCTCTCTCACGATAAAAACTTGCTGGAATGAGTGGTGGAGCAGGAGATGAACATCTCCTCGGCGTTGTCTCGTCGTCGTAAACCCTTCTGGAGACTGGTCGAAGTCCTGGTTGTCTTCTTCTGGCATGGCATAGAACGTGTCCACTTGCTTCTGCATCACAAAGGAGAATGACCCCTGGTAGAGGGAGTGTGTGAGCAGATAGCAAGGCGAGCAGGTCACAAATGTGTGTGCATCACAAGGACCACACAGTCAGCCGATGACGTAGACAGCCTGCAGGTCTAGGAAACTTTCTGCCTACTTGTAGAATAATGCATTTTTCTTTTAAATCATAACTAAAGTACAATTTAAAAAAACACACACACATATATATATATATGTTTAATCCTTTATACATATGTGCAAACAATTATATACAGAGATATCTGATCTTATACATAAATGTGCATTGTTATTGATCGATAATTGATGATTTGCGAATCCAGCTATCATGACTGGAATTGAAACCAAGCCACCTCACCAACAAGTTAATTCCTTTGCGCTTCAACACTTTCTCGACCAAATATGTGTGCAGATACTTGGTAACTTGAAGTTATTCGCTGTCGAAACCTCCTCTAATAGGTCTTTCTTCCATGTCCTCGAGATAGAATGTCCTTGGTTCATAATGTCGAATCTTGAAAATCTTATATATTTCAGTACTCCAGTTTGGAGTGTAACCTTTAGAAAATGTGCCCTTCACACGTGATATCCTGACCCTTTCTCTGATCTTCACCTTAGGCTTGCAAGTGTCAAATTTCTTCCTGTTCTTAAATATTACTGAGTTGTCCTTGACATCGACAGGTCTCATTTTCGTGGTCCGATGTACTTTGTGATTATGTTTCGATACCAGATGAGGCAACATGTCCAGCTACTTGTAACTTCTTTGTGATGAGAATTTTTTCCACATTTCAATCTTCAAAGTCCTATTAAAGCATTCCACCATGTTCGCCTTCATACCACTATGTGTAGAGTAGTGATTTATGCTATATTTAACCATCAGGGTCCGAAATGTAGGACTGTAGAATTCTCTTCAGAGGTCCATATGTAAATTCCTAGACGGCCCTTTGTCTTGCAAAACAGAGTTCATTGCATTTGACACATCTCTCGCATTTTTAGTCTTTACGGGCACTGCCCAAGCATAGTTGCTGTAACAGTTAACAACAGATAATATATATTTGAATCCCTTATTCGCACACGCATAAAGTATCATTTCAACCAGACCTGCTTGATACAAGTACCACACACCAAACACTATCACTTTGCAATGTAAATAAATTCGTCTTGCAGGCTTGTGCAACTCACTGGCAATATTTATATGACTCATTCTATGTATCTGTTTTCACAAAATTCTTCGATGAAGTTAGGTATTTCATTAGCGTGAGAATTATTCCCAGCTCGACGACAAGCAATAAGCAGATGTAATCTGTTGACAATTTCATTAGCATCGTTCCAATAAGTGTACTCTGGATGCCGACCATCTTTTTTTTTTACTTAGATATAGACCAGAACTAACTGCATCTCTAACATCGGGAAACATCTGTGAAATAATGTCAAATTTCGGATGTGTTTCATCCTTATATTCATTGCTGGCAGGATCGTTGTTCTTTAAGTGTGCGCTCGTAAGTTTCAGCAGTTGTTTATACTGCTGCAGAGCACCACAAGAGTGTCCGGCATGGTTTTGTTTAAACAGTAGTTCATAAAGTCCTGTAGCCGAACTGACCACAACATTTCCAACTTGTACATCATCATTTGGCAGGAAAAATATTTGTTGATTCCCCAAGAACCACTTTTTATTTTGTTTGTATACACCATATGTTCTGTCATTATTTCTATATGTATATGATCTCAAATAATTATGATGTAATGGACTTAGTTTCTCCTTCTGCTCTTTTCTTCGTCTCCATAAAGACAGTGGCAGGTCATCTTCATCTATAGTAGTACATTTAAGTTTCTTCTGAGACTTGGCTTCTATGTCTGGTTCGGTCTTCACTGCTACTGCCAATGGAGGTGATGGTACAGGTTTCATATTGTCGAGTCACTCGGTAATAGGTTTAAAGGCTTCTTAATTAGCCATGTCGTGCTCCATTTTGACATGGTTGGCTAATAAATATTTTTTACGAATGTTCTTAATCACTTTGTGTCAGTCACTGACATCAGACATCATACTGAATGCAGACTGTTTATGTTCCAGGTTTATATAATTCTCTTGCGAGGTAGCGAGTTCGAAACAGAAGTCAGAAGGTTTTCGATATTATCTATAGTATTTTCTAATGTTATTAGACGAGGTAATATATTATCCAGGACAGCATCGCTGCTAGTCTGAAATAGGTCTTCTATTCTTCCGAGTTTTCTGTCGATCAATGTTTCCATATCAGTAGGGATAACCCCGAGTTTAACAGTCATATCATTTATGCTAGATATTACATCATTATATGTGATTTCCAGTACACTCTGTATTAAAGTAATCCAATTCGGCATTCAGGGACTCGACATGAGCCTTGTTAACAGCATCCTTTTCTTCTTTTGGGTCAGCGACATTTTTAAGTCTCTTCTCCTCTGCACTGCAGTTTCCATCATCAGTATGTGCCAAACAGCTTTCCATAATTCGTTTCAGGCCATTATGACCAAATTTAGAAATTATGTAGCTCATCTCTCACTGATGATAAACTGATCAAATCCTCGTCTGTACCTCCCTTTAAGTAGGGGGAAATTCTTGACAATGACCAGGAAACCATGCAGCGGTCTCCAACAAAATGCACACACATTCTTAAATTTTTCAAATGTCAGGTCTGTATTAACTTGATCGGAATAAACATGGCACAAGTTTAAATCATCCATACGAAACAAAACGAACATCCTTGCATTGTCACATAGTAATCGTTTTGGTATGTGGGAATACGTTTGACAAAGGTAAAACTAAACCACTTCTACATGTCCACCCATGCAGAAATATTCTTGAATGCACGACTGTATCTCACAAGCCACACTGTCGAAAATAAATAAGGAGTTTTGTAAAGCTTCACACAGTGGCACAACAACTTCATTGTAGCTGCATGAAAAATAACCTAGTCCTTCCACAGCCCGTAGAATAATTCCAAGTCTCCGGTACTTTGGCTGTTGTAGAGATTTCGAGTACAAGTACACATTCTCGAATCAAAAACCATTGAGTTCCTCCAGCAAATTTAGCATTACACATGTTTTCTACAACCTGATGGTCCTGTTATGATACACCTCGCTGTATTCGGAACAAAATTCCATACCTCGATTCCTCAGAGATGGTTTCTTCTTTAGCAGGAATATTTATGGAAAGAGTAACATCTTGCTTGACAATATGTATGTTGACACTACTATCATGCGGAGCGTGTGGAGACAGATGTGGAGTTGATTACAGTGCACGAGACTGATTGCACTATCACAGTGCTACAAATTTTAGAATGCCTTTTCAAAATATCTCTCAGAGTAAACTCTCGTTGGACGAATTCACACTGAAATCTCAAACTCCAAATTCTTCATTCTGCAGGTAGTTGCTTCATGTCACAGCACACTGCACATGGCTGTAAAAATTTTACTGCAGAAGCGACAGTAGAGGTGCACCATTAGTACTTTATGTCCATACAGTTCAAAGTATAGAATGATACTGACTCAAAAGTATATCAATTATTGCTTTTATATCATTTGCAATCAGTACATTGTGATCCCTCGTAGAGGTAAGATCGGACGTGGACTAGTAAACATGCTTATCAACAATTTACCTTTTGAAGCACATATTCCTGAATACAAGTTCTGTGGACCAGGTACGAAGCTTGCAAAAGTCTGGCACGTGGCGATGTTGGCGTGAACGATCTTGATAATGCTTGCAAGGAACACGATATCGCCTATGCATCCAGTAAAAAATTAGAAGACAGGCATGCAGCTGATGCTATCCTTGCAGACAAAGACAAGAAAATAGTCGTCACCTCAAATAAAGTTTGGACAGCGAGTAGCTGCAAGGGGTGTGTCCAAAATAATGAATACAAAAGTTAAACGAGGAATGGGATTACGAATGACGCATCAACTCAACCAGAATAAAAGGAAGACATGGGGGAAAGGATGCAAATGGAAGAAGAAAGGAGGTTTCCTGCCATTTCTCCTACCAGAATTTGCAGCACTAGGTGGTTTGATAGGTGTAGTAAGCGGAATTGCATGTGCAGTAAATACATCGAAAAAACCAAGGCAAACAATTGCAAGAAGCTCTGCAGCACAACAAGCAAATGGAACCTATTGCACAAGGAGCAAAAAACAGCAAAGTACTGTTTCTAAGGCTGTACCCTACAGGAGGCGAAAAAAGAACCAGACTAAGGAAAGGAAAGAAACGAACTTAAAGAAATTACCTAACCGACCGCTTACTAGCCTAGACTTGAAGAAATGTGCACAAAAATTACAAATACCATATTTCCGAGGAGTGTACATGTGTGACAACCTACTGCAAAAACCTAAGAGAAATGAATGTGGAATCATAAATTTAGACAATAGCTGTGGACTGGGAATGCATTGGGTAACTTACAGAAAATATGGAAACAGTGCCAAATACTATGACAGCTTTGGAAATCTATGTCCTCCGATAGAAGTGTGCAAGTATTTTCACGGCATGTAACTAATTTACAATTACTTCACAGAGCAGTTACGAAGTCAGTGGAACTGCAGTCACCTGTGTCGCCGCTTCTTGGCTGAGCATTTAATAAAATAGCAGACACATTCATGTTTTATGTTCATTCATGTCTGTAACTTAGATTTTGAGGGGCAATAGAATATTGTGGAAGAAGTAAACTTACCTACAGGTTCATACGAGATCGATGAGATTGCATCATACCTCAAGAAAGCATTTCAACCAAACATAATGTTTTTGCTACGAGGAAACTCAAACACCCTGAAAAGTGAGATGATTTGCTATACAAATATTGATTTTATCACACATACTACACTAACCTCCGTGTTGGGATTCGAACGCAAAATGTACGAGAGTGGTAAAGTGCATGAATCAACACTTGCAGTAAATGTGATGCCAGTTAATGTTATAAGAGTGAACTGCAATCTGGTAACAGGCTCATAATTCAATGGGAAACCGAACCATACATTACACGAATTTGCAGCAACGATCCCGCCTGGCTTTGAACTAGTAGAGGTTCTGAAATCTCTCATTTATGGACCGATTGTATCGAAGAGGGTGCAGGATATTATTGTTCGTATAGTTGACCAGGAAGACAATTTGATACATTTTCGAGACGAAGAAATAACACTACAACTACATTTGAAGAAAGATGGGTATGGATTTTAAGAACAAATATATAAAAGCAGGTCTCAATGTCAAGCCGAAGGTCAGAGCAACAACAGCTGTCAGTGTGTTAGCACACAAGAATATCACATTCTTGAAGAGTCTTGGGTTCAGAGTCAGCAAGAATGGAGGCAGAAATACTGAATATAGACGAGCCCATCAGCTACGAAGATGCGATCACAAAGACTGAATTTCATACTTATTCACCATATCTACCTGTACCTTTCATGCTACCGTATGTGGTTCGAATACCTGTACAAAACCAAGATATTTACATGCTGCCATGCAACTCTACTTGAGATTTCATGGTACACTTACGAAGCCTGGAGATGATGTACCTGCAACTACCAAGATAATTAGAAATGGTGTATTTCACATGGTTAATAAAATATCTTATGAACTTAATGGTGTGGAGCTCGATCAGGCAATAGATATAGGCATTACTGCTACGATGAAGAACTACCTCTCTCTTACAAGAAACCAACTACCTGCAGCCAAAATGACTGGATGGGGAATCGAACCAGATTATAAAATGCCAGTGTACCAAGGTGGAAGATTTGAAATATACATACCACTCTCTACATTGCTGGGATTCGCTGAGGACTACAAACATATAATAGTGAATTCCAAACAAGAGCTGGTAATATTGCTCGCAAACACACAAAATAATGCTATAGCAGGTACTGCAGAAAATCCTGAAGTAATAATACTATCGCTGCATTCCATAGAATGGCTTCTGCCCCACATGCAAGTAAAAATGGGAGAGCGAATCAAACTGCTGAAATGCATCGAGAAAGGAAGAAATATCGATGTGGCATTTCGCTCATGGAGCTTGGAAACATATCCTAGCCCTATGTAGTCTCAAAATGTAAACTGGAATGTTAAATCAAGTTTTGCTGTGGAAAAACCGAGATACATAATTCTAGCATTTCAAACAGGAAGACAAAATGCTATTGGTTCAGAATGCTCAAAGTTCGATCACATCAAGATAAAGAATGCTAAAGTATTTTTGAACTCTGAAAGTTTTCCTATGTGGGCCTAAATGCTGACTTTATTAATGGATCATATGTTGGCATATCAAATGTTTGCCGATTTTCAAAGATTGTATTATGGTCACGAAGCTTCAACGACTCTCAAACCAAACAAGTTTATGAACAGTGCACCACTCCTGGTATTCGAAGCCAGCAAACAAGATGATCGCATAAACACAGGAGTGATTGACTGCAGAATTGAAATTATGGCTATGGAGAACATAACTGTCAACACTCAAGCCTATGCTTTCATAATCCACGATCGTCTGGCAACATAAAATGCAAGAGATAAAGTGTTTAAAATTCTGTCATAAGTCACAAACTCAGTTCAGTTGTCTACTGACCTCTGTCATGTTCTCTAATGTGCAGGACTTCACATCTTCAATGGGATTCTTCATAAAGGAAATTTGCATTGCTTACTCTGATGGCAGAACATATTAACACAAATTCCTACCCCCATTTTTACATCGCCTGCTAGACTGTAAAAACAAGAATACAAATAAATGGCTTACGAATAATTTCCATGGACAGCACTGGGAAGATGACTAGGGTGGATATGAGAAAATAAACAGTGTACTTATGGAAATTATAGATGATGATGACATAGTCTTTGTGGTCGGTCTTGAGCAGAAGAGGTTGTTGAGTATTTATTGCAATGGCAAAATAAAAACTATCGACTTGCAAACAGAGTACGACTGTCCATCTCTGTGAAAACTAAAGAAGATGTATACCAGCCACAGCTGTGACTCAGAACTCTGCATCTCTGAACAGGTCTGGGCCTGCCCTCACGAGAACGTTTTGCTACTGTGGGCATGGAGCCTTGGCATGCGATGATGTCAATGTCGTGTGAGTATAAGGAAGAGAGCCTCGCAACATTGTTATCTGCCAGTCTTCATTCTCTCGCCAGTGCTCCAACAGCTACGACACTCATGCTATCGCTTTTCGAGAAGCTTGACTGTAGCATGCAGTTCCGAAAACTCGGTGATGTGGAAATAGGCAAGAAATACAGAGCACCGGATTTCCACCCAGTCATCACAACTTAAGGGCAGAGCATCACCTGTGTGTTGGATAGTGAGTTCAAAATTCATCTACGAAGAAGGCATGTGCATCTCATTAATGAAGAGGATCTGATGAAACTTATCAGGGTGGTATAAATAATAAGAAAATAATTGCTCTTTGTCTGCAAGGAAGAGGCGAGTTACAGTGCCTACATCTCAACCATACAGTACATCTCAACAGGGACCATCTACAAAACCTCAAGCCATGTCGCAAACTTTGGCTCGACCCAGAATAGTAGCAGCGGCCGGATCTGCCAACACCGATGGGTTTCTGGAAGCTGAAACCGCATTCCGGAAAAACTTGGAAAACATTGGTCACAGTGAACATTGGTAATTATTAAAAAATTATTTGTACATATTTAAATGACATCAAACAGCATTTAATCAACCAGGCAATTGAAGGAGTTGAAAAAATGGGAGCATAAAATAGAACATTGTGTTGGAATGCGAATATGGAAAACCCGAGCCTCGTGAAGATAAAAGTGATGTCTGTGAATTTAAAACAAAAGACATTGCAGTTTATAATAGCAATGATGTAGAGCAAGCCAAAGTAAACAACATCCGAAAAATTTGCAAGGAAGAAGAGGAGTGAATGAGCAAGTGCTCTGGCTGGGCTTTATCATATATAAAACAGCTTCAGCTCAGGAAAAATAAACTAAATCTGCTGAAGGACTCCTAATATATTGATCTACCTGCTCCCATCAAAGCCAGAAAGGCAATAATCAACCCTCAGAAAACCGACCAACAGTGCTTAAAGTGGGCTGTGCTTGCTTGATATGTCAAAGGAGATCATCTGTATAATGTGGTCAACCGATACTTCTTGCTGGAAGATAAGTTCGACTTTGGAGGTTTGGACTTTCCCACACAATTACGTCAGATTGCAGTCTTGGAGAAGAGAAACCCAGAGGTATCAATCAACATTTATGCCCTCGATTATATGAATGTGGTTCCCAAGCATGCGGGCAAGAATGAAAAAACACAAACATCGACCTCCTCCTAATCACCGATGAAGAAAATTCTCATTTTACATTCATTAAGAACTTTTCGCGACTCATCCGCCCACAGCTCGCAACACATGGACATGAAATTTATATTTGTAAATGCTGTTTCACATACTTTGATAACCAATCTCGTGTATCAGGACTCACGGGCGAAGAAGCTTCTTGAGAACACCAGAGGTACTGTTCCACCCATACATCAGTACGAGCCGAGATGCCCAAGCCCGAGAAGAACGGCGAGCCACCGGCCTTGAAGTTTATAAACTAAAAAATGGTGATAGAGTACCAATAGTAGCTTACTGTGATTTTGAAGCAATATTGAAACCTGTGTATACATGTGAGCCAAACCCCAGCAATGCATATACGTATAATTACCAAAAACATGAAGCATGTAACTACTGCATTTATGTGTGCATTGATGCCGATATTGTTCCTGCACATTTGATTTTGGACCTGCCTACACAACCAACTATCTACAGAGGTATCGATGCAGAGATACATTTCATGGATGATATTGTCGATATTACCAATAAAGTGAAGGCTATATACGAAGCATATTTACCAATGGTTCCTCTGACACTTTCCGAACAAGTTTCTTTTGACCAAGCCACTACATGCTGCTACTGTTCCATGACCTTCGAACAAAGCAACCGAAAAGTACGTGACCATAACCATTTTATCGGCAAATACATCGGTGTAGCTTGCAACAACTGCAAAATGCTTCTACGGCTACCGAAGAAACTACCTGTCTTCTTTCACAACCTATCATATGATGAAAATTTCATTATCAGAGAACTGGGCTATGATAACAAGGACATCTTCATCATTCCTCATAGCGAAGAAAAAATGATGACTTTCTCCAAGTGTATTGGCGACAGGTTCAGTATGCAGTTCGTGGACACATTTCACTTCATGTCGGCCAGTTTTACCAGTTCAGCCCAAAACCTACCATCCGACAAGTTCAAGAATACTGCAAAATGTTTCACTCATGAAGAAATGAGCCTCGTCACACACAATGGTGTATACCCATATGACTATATAGAATCTTAGGCGAAACTTGAAGAGGTGCAGCTGCCGGACAAGGATAAATTATACAATCGATTAACCAACTCTGACATCTCCGATGAAAACTATGCCCATGCACAGACCGTCTGGGACAAATTCCAATGTAAATTTCTTTGAAAATACTGGGATATATACCTCAAGATAGACATGCTCATCCTGAGCGACGTATTTGAAAATTTCAGAGAGCTTTGCTTGGAAACATATATGCTAGACTGTGTACATTATGTAAGTGCACCTGGATTTTCTTTTGATCCGACGTTGCAGATGACAAAGGTAGAGTTAGAGCTACTGTCTGATTATGACAAGTACATGTTCTTCAAGGCAGCAATCCACGGTGGTGTGGCTCAATGTATGAAAAGGAGATGCAAAGCAAACAACAAGCACCTGCTGAAATGTTTGACTCTTCACAGCTATCAGTCTATTTACAGTATTTCGATGCCAACGACCTCTATGGAAAAGCAATGTCGCTCCCGCTCCCTAAATGTGACTTCCGATGGTGCGGCACAGACATCGATGTGATGAATGTGGCCGATGACTCTAATATGGGATATATTTTAGAGGTAGATGTAGAAGGATGGAATTGCTATGCGATGAGTAATGCATCAATAAAGTGATTGTGAAAACATAATTTAAGGACAGAATGATCTACAGCGAATTAGATGTGCTGGTGAAACTGGACAAAGAAGGCACTCTTTTTGATAAGCCAAGTTATGCCGGCTATGCTGTCCTGGATTGATAAAAGACGGTGATGAATGAATTCCACTACAGTGTCATGAAGAATAAGTGCGATAAAAACAACCTTCACATCTCTTACATCGACATAGGTTCATTCATCTACGAAGTAGCAAAAGATGACTTTTATCACGATTTGGACAGTGATCCTGTGTTCCTGGACGAATTTAATACCAGCTGTTGCCCCACCTCTCCCCCTTGCTTCACTCATCCAACCAACAAAATTCATTTGTAAATTTAAAGATGAGTGCAATTGACTAGTGATGAGTGATTTTGTAGGCCTGCGAGCTAAAATGTATTAGTACAAATGTGGCGACAAAGAAGCAAAAAGGGCTAAAGGTGTACAAAAGTGTGTCGTGAAAAGAACATCACTTTTGAAGATTATCCCACTTTTCTGGAGAAACAAACATCTATCAGATGCAAAATGCATAATATAAGATATCTTCATCGCACACGTCATTCCGAGTGTTCCAATAAATTATCTCTAAGGTAGATGAATGATAAGAAATTTGTTGGTTTAGTAGTACACCATTGCCTGCACTACATCATTGTAGTGTTGCCAGTCTCCAACCCAGATAAAATGGGGAGGGCAACAGAAGATATATAAAAATTATTTTATATGTACATTGGAAAACAACTGACTCCTTAGTGCTGACTCCTCAGTGGTGACTCCTCAGTGCTGACTCCTCACTGCAGCTGACCCCTCACCATAGACTCCTCATCTGAGATGTCTTTTTAACAGATATTAATTCACAATCGACTTTGCACTTGTATATCTTTGATTGTCTATGTGGAGGTATGCACTTGCAAATTATATTGATGCTAATGATTCCTCCTCATATGTGATACCTTTTTAACAAATATAATAAATAAATCACGATCAATCCGCCTAGCATACCGTTAATCCAAAATTGCTGTTAATAATTAAATATATATTCCTAATGAGGACTGTTGGGATTGACTTTTAATATATCACTTCTCCATGTGTCTTGGTATGCATGACATAGGTATAGCAGTTCGATCCTACCCTCCTCCTTTTTTAAAAGTTCAGAAAAACAAAACAAAATTTGCAGCACTCCTGGCAGTTAATGATGGAGCCATGGATCTGCATGCTTCCACCACTTGTCCTAGATGTCAATGCAGAATGATAGGGCATGAGATCCAATATAGCAGATGCCAAGGCAGAATGATAGAGCATGAAGAAATGGGACCCACGATGGAGGATGTCAAGGTGGAATGATAGAGCATGAGGTGGAACAAATGTGACTAAATAAATGAAATACAATATGGCAGATGTCATGGTGAAATGATAGAACATGAGGTGGAATGAATGTGAATAAAGGAATGAAATCCAAGATGGCAGATGTCATGGTGGAATGATAGAGCATGAAAATCCCAGGTGTAATGAGAGAGCAGAAAGATTCTAGGTGGAATGACAGAGTAGGAAAAATCTAGGCGGAATGATAGAGAAGGAAAATGTAGGTATAATAGCAGAACAGGAAAAATGGAATCCAAGATAATGGAAGACAAAGTGGAATGAGAGAGAATGAAAAATATAGGTGGAAAGACAGCAGTAAAAATCTAGGTGGAATGACAGAGCAGGAAAAATGTACATGGAATGCGAGAAGTAAAAATGGAATTCAAGACGGCGGAATCCAAGGTGGAATGATAGAGCATGAAAAATTCATGTGGAATTAGAGAGCAGGAAAAATCTAGGTGGAATGACAGAGCAGGAAAACCTAGGCGAAATGACAGAGCAGGGAAATTCTAGGCGGAATGACAGAGGAGGAAAAATGGAATACAAGATGTCGACTGGAAATGGCATTATCCAAGATGGCGGCCGTGGAACCTCGAGCCTCACACCGACACTTTTTGACCCAGAATCGGCCATTTCCCACTACTCCAGAGTAACCAAATTCTGGTAGGCCTATTCAAATATACCACAATGTACTCTGGCGAAGACATGCGGTCAGCAATCAAATGAAAATGGCAGGTGTGCAGGTAGAACACTGAAGTCTAGTCCTCGTGGAACTCTTTTCACGAAAATCAGGTGTCCCTATCATCAAGGCGTTTCTCTGTGGATCGTTGAAGGCAGCGGCGAGCGCCCCTTGAAGATGCACCACTCCATGTCGGAGTCTGATAGAGCCCAACGAGACTCCATAAGAAGAAAACGGCCGGACACGGTGCACGTCAAGACATCATTCAGACAGATAATATTATATAAGATGGTTTATCGTTAGCTCTTCCAGAGCTGCCGACGTCGTATGACGTACCATAAAAGCAACTGAGTTGTATGGAGTTTGCCTTCACGTTACTACGCCCGCATTATTTGGAGACACAAGGACGAATTATTACTTCGCCAGTAGTTTTCATAGACTTTTCACGATAAAGTGAGCACTGTTTAAGGCCCTCATAAAAGACATGAACACCTAATAAGTATATTTTATTGCAGTCTCATACGTTAACTTTTGAGAGTGATGAAATGTATATACTGTGTTTATTAGTCATAATGGAATGTTTACATTAAAAAGTGTCAGGAAGGGAGACATTAATTGAAAGGAAAAATTTAGCAGGGTTTTAAAAAGTGCTCACTTTATCGTGAATAGCCTATAGAAACCCTACCATTTTGCGATATAGCCTGTAACTACATACATCAAGCTAGACTCCACAGTCCTCTGCGTACCTGAACAGAAGTCACTTGTTCGTTGGCCCCTATTCCACTCTACGACACGGTATGAAGCCACTAACTAGAGTGAGAGGTCGCGGTGGCTGAGCGGTTAGACTGCTCGCCTCGCACCAAAGCGAATCTGGTTCAATCCCCGGCCGGGTCACTCCCGGATTTTCGCAAGTGGGAATCGTTCTGGACGATGCTGCTGGTCGACGAGTTTTCTCAGGAATCTCCCGTTTCACCCGCCCTTGCATTCCGGCACTACTCTATTCTCGCCTCATTTCACCCTCATCGGCTCTCAAGACCGTTGTTGAGAGCCGCCCAAATCTCTCAACATAACTCAACTAGCTAAGAGTGCTGGAAGTTTACTACTTGTTATGAGTCCTGCAAGACGTGTCAGAGAATCTGAGCTCAAACGACACACGTCACATTAACATATATTTGTATGGCGTCTACTCTGATAGCTAATTGGAAAACGAAATGATAGGACCTCTAATCACAAGGTTCTTTGCGACACAATATTATGTCAGCAACACTTGTAAATCAATCAAAATAAAGGCTGTTGACGATAAAGTGAGCACTTTTGAACTCAACCTTAGAAAAAAGTCAATGCCCCTGCCTGCATATATTTTAACGGGGCGCATTGAGTGACATTCACCCAGTAAAGTTGGTAACGATGGGTGGAAAATAGTTCCATATATTAACGTCAGATTAAATGTGTTAGGTAACCATTTGTATTTACTTAAAATATTTCTTTCGCTTGGTACTTTTTTCTAATGTATCGAAGTGTAAAACAGAGCGTATTTGTGAAATATTTACTTTTCTAATAATTTAAAAGTTTCACTCGACCAACGCACGTATAAAGTTATGAGAACCATGACAGTGTTAATTTTACATAAGGCGGGATAATACACAATGTGCATACAAGTATATCTTAAACAGGGCTTTCAAAAGTTCTCATTTTACCGTGAACAGCCTTTGGCAGGATACATTGCACGTATACGTACAATTCTAAGCAGATAATAACATTTGATTGGCACACTGTGAACTCGTAATTATATTGGTTGACACGTGACCAGCAATGGCAGTGTTCAGCATAGAAAGCGTGTGTGGAGAAGTATGTACAGCAATAGGATGGTTGTAAATGAGAATACAGTGACAAGAAAACGGATGGTCATGCAATCGGGAACATAGGAGACTCACAGCTTGTCGTAATTGTTGGTAAACTTGTACCTCACTCAAAGCGTTACATGAATATGAATAGTATGATTTGGGGAAGACTGGGACAGGATTCCAGGATGCAGATCGGTGGATCTGGCCGCCATATTGGATTCAGGACTTCACGCTCTGTCATTCCAGTCACACGACCGCCATATTGGATCCAGGTGACCTTTGGTCTTGCAAATGCAAAAATTAAAAAATTAAAATCACAAAAAATCCCAAAAATCTCAAAAAAATGTATTATTAGAAATTATTGAAAAACTTATCAAAATGAGGAGGATTGGTGAGGATTGAGGAGGATAGGCGAGGAGGATTGGTGAGGAGGAGAGAACGAATGATTATTGTCCTAGCTGCCCTCGTACATTCCAAGTCTCCAGAGCCTGGCAGTATTTAAATTTAAATTAAAGCCAATTAAGCTTGTATAAAATGTTGATCCATACCATGATTATAACATACTCGTGCATGTGGTTGCTATTATTATGATGAGCCTGGTTTAGTCACATAACCATACAATGCCAAGGTCACCTACATCTAATATGGTGGTAGTAGTCTGTAATGTATTATGATTATTGACATAGGTATTTTTTCTGGAGTTTTTTGTTTTCAAGGTTATTCAAGATCATGGGGTCAAGGTTGAGGTAGTATGCATCTAATATGGTGGTGGTGGTAGTCTGAAATGTATTTTGCTGGTTGCCTTTTATGTATTTTACTCGAGTTTTTATTCTCACGGTCTATCAAGGTCATGTTCATTGGCTTCTCATATGGCGGATGGGTGATGCCTACCAAGATGGTGGTCGCCTACCGAGATAGTCTTCACCTACGAAGATGGCGGTCGCCTACCAAGATGGTGGCCTCCAGTAATGTATAAACAAATTACGAACGAAAAAATCAAGATGGTGGAATGAGTATTGTGAGGGGAGTGGGGGCGAGGGGATGGAAGCCCACCGACTAAAGAGCCAATAGCAATTGGTGTCAGTCGTCTTCTGGGGATGGAAAGATGTGACTAATGGTGGTGCTTCAGAAATATAAATTAAATTTTTTTATAAGTTTTATAAAATCTTTAAATAATTTTTAATAATGCATTTTTGGAATTCTTTGCGATTTCTATTTTTGAATTTTTAAGTTCTAAGGTAAAGGTCAAAGGTAAAATGTTACATGGATCCAATACGGCGGTCATGTGACAGGAATGACAGACCAGGAAGTCCGGAATCCAATATGGCGACCAGATCCACCGATCCGCATCCTGGAATCCTGACCCAGCCTTCCCCAAATTATACTACTAATATGTTGCATCAAACTTCGGAGAAGTTCCCAGCTCGTAGCTGCAATTACTTTTATGTAAATATAATCTGCGAGATCGTCTGGGAATCATTTACTCATTCCGTTATTCCACGTAAACGAGGCGTGGATAAAACTCATAAAGCCCACGAGGACGATATTTTACACACATAGTCTGGAGACCATAAGCAGAAATAATATGGTTCAATAGACAGACAATGAAACAGCTAGAGGCGCGCGTGTGTGAGCGAGGGTCGGCCTGCTCGCGCCGCGCACGCGCAGTGTAATTAGTCTATGGGCTAGTGTTGGTGCTGGGGGAGGCTGGACGGACAGCGGGCAATCAGCACCAGCAGAGGCGTGAAGGCGCCCGCCTGTGTGGGCGCGAGAAGGCGGCCCCAGAGGCGCCTGTCTCCCCTTCACAGATGCCGCTGATACGGCAGCAGTGATGCCAACCGGAGCGGCGCGGCAGCCCTGTGCGAGTAGTACCACCACCAGTGTGTCGGCGGGAACTATCATACCTACAGGCTATTCACGATAAAGTGAGCACTTTTGAAAGCCCTCTCATTTGGAATAATAGTCAATAAATAAGATTTATTTTAGCCTTAGACGTAAACTTCAGCGTGCGGTGGAATATATACACTGTGTTTATTACTTACGTGCCAATATTAATTTTAATAGATGGTTTCGTGATAAGAAATGGCTGAAAGAAAGAAGTAACTAGTGTTTCAAAAGTGCTCACTTTACAGTGAACAGCCTATACGTGAGTTCCGTCTCATTAGGCACGAACAGTGGAGATATATATATTTGGACTGCTCTTAGCATCGAGGTCTTGAGAGCCGAAGAGGGTGAAACGAGGTGAGTACGGTGGAGCGCCGGAATGCAAGAGTGGGGGGGGACGGGAGATCTCCGAGAAAACCCATTGACCAGCAGCATCGTCCGGCACGATTCCCCGAAGGTTGGAGGCAGTAGTCTAACCACAACACCACCGCGGCCCCATTACACGAACATAACACGTCCTACGGTACATCGCAGATTCTAACACTCGCGAATATTTATGTAATGTGCCCGAACTGCTAACAATACTACTTCTGAAACAAAACAAAAATCGGCGTGTGGCTGCGTCGGGGACATGGTGTGAGTTTTACGTGAATATGTCTGCGTTGGAAGGTAGCTATATTTTAGAAAAGGGATTAAATTAAAGTTACGAAATTGGTACTTGGCTTTTGTTTGGCGCAGAAATCAACGTGAAAGCACATAGGAGTGACGAACTATACTAAAGGCGATTCACAATAAAGTGAGCACTTTTGAAATCAACCTCAGAATAAAGCCACTGCTCCTACCTGCATACATTTTAACGGGTGTCCTGAGTGACATGCGTCCAGTAAAGTTGGTAACGATGGATGTAAAGTAGTTCCGTATCTTAACGTTGTTGGGTAACCATTTCCGATAACTGAAGTTATTTCTCTCGTCTTTTTTGTTTTTTATGCATCGAAGTCTAAAATTTAGCAGCTTTGTTAAAAATTTACTTTTCTAATAATTTCACAGTTTCACCTTACACGATGCGTGAATAAAGTGATGAGGGTCACGACAATGTTAATCTTACATAAGACGGAATAACACACAACGTGCATACAAGTAGCTCTTAAGCAGGGCTTTCAAAAATGAAAATTTTACCGTGAATAGCCTATACCCGGAATTCTTCGTCTACACCCAAAATTTTCACTAGTCGCGGGGCCCCAACCACACCTCGTACAAGCGCGGCACCAACTCAAGGTCATGTTCGCATCGTAGTCGTAAGCCCGAGACCACATCTCTTTCAATCGTGTTATTGTTCACGAAGTCGGAGTGTTTAAATAGATCTTCCTACAAGAGTTAGATCGCCGTTTACGGCATGGCACGCCATGTGTCGGTCCCATTTTAAAGACGTGTTCATGTCAAGATATGTATTTTTTCGGTCGACTACAAAAACGGCTAATGGCCGTAGCACCCCAACCTAAAAATTATTTTGTTGCAGTCTATTTCACAAAAATTTAAGGTCAGTGTAACAGTTGATATAAGAATGGAACAAAATGTAAGAGCTGCTGTTTGGTACTAGAGCAAGTTAGTACAGCAGACATGACATGATTACTGTTACCTCCGACGGCCGCTTGGACTCCATCACTAGATTATTCCAGCGAACTCATTATCTACACAAACAATAGCGGTTTACAACAATGCCGTGCCCCTCTTTTCATAATAGCCTCATGATCAACACACAGAGTTCAAGAACATTGTTAACACACCGAAGACATTAGTTTCCCTTATGCCAATGGACCTATAGGCTCTTCACAGTAAAGTGAACCTTTCAGCCATTTTTATACTTTAACCATCTTTTTTAATTAAATATTGCCATGTTAGTAAAAAAAAAACAGTGTGTATTTTCCACCGCACTTGGGATAAGATAAATTTATTGACTATTATTCCAAATGATAGCACTTTCAAAAGTGCTTACTTTAACATAAATAGCATACAGTAAAGGATTACTAAATCTTGAAGCACGTATGCTGTGATGTCTGTGAGCTAAGAGTTATTTGTGGTACGTGATCTGTTTTGCACGTCCATTAATTCGTGCAAGTCTGCGTATTAATTTACTGAGAAAATTCTCTGCTGGTTTTTATGAGCATGCACAGATGTATTTGAGTAAGTGCAAAAATTTACAAGGGTTGAAACCAAGCTCGAACGTTTTTCGTCAAA
This sequence comes from Dryococelus australis, assembly GCA_029891345.1. NCBI lineage: Eukaryota > Metazoa > Arthropoda > Insecta > Phasmatodea > Phasmatidae > Dryococelus > Dryococelus australis. Next base: position 283,073,047 of record CM056994.1, read on the forward strand.
AGCACTCACGTTCGGCATTACCTCACCACACGTTTGCAGAGCTTGGATAACTAAATAAATATATATAATATTATAAGGGTGCAGGGTTGGTGGAGGGGGGTATAATTCAGTTTCGAAAAGTAGACAAACTGTTATGTTTTATAAGAATTTGACAGCAAAACCCGTTACCAGTCAAATCGATTTTTTTTCTATAGACCCGCTCAATTCACTGAACTTAATATACTTTTATATCAGCCAGTGTAATGTGGGAGGCTTAATTAGTCGCAAATATTTGTCAATAACGAAGACGTGAATGCCAGTACGGTTGATGTAAGCCTTGCTCAAGCGGGTATCTGTTTTATAGCCAAGGAAGAAAGTTAAATTTCAGCTTGTTGATGAATTGTGGCTCTTCGTAACCAGGGTGAGTTACGTGAGAAATGTCATTCATAGATTCATAAATAACTGTTGCGAAAATTTCCCGTTTTGTTAGTATGTTTACATTTTTTTCTAACACCGTACTATCAGGCTCGGAATAGAACTCAGCAGCGCAACCATCGTAATTTTCGTCTTGGAAGTGTCCCACAAAGTGACGCATCATGTTCTAAATGAAGACAAATTAGCCGCCTGCCTCGTGCTGGCATGCACAGCCTCTCGGAAAACTAATTCGTCTTGGACACATGACCTCCATCATCAGTTCTCAGCCCACTCTTTGCAGGGTAACCAACATATTTCGTTGCCGTGTATTAAACACGTCGAACTTACGGTTCGGGAAAGTGTGTTGTCTGTCGCAAGACTACCGGACGGCCAAAGATGTGCGAAAATGTCTCGAGTTGAGAGATTTGGGCTGCTCTTATCAACGAGGACTTGGGAGCCAATGAGGGTGAAATGAGGTGGGATTGGAGCATCGACAGAAAATCCGGGAGCGGTCCGGCCGGGATTCGTACCCGGTTCGCCGCGATGGGAGGTGAGAAATCTGACGACTACACCACAACCAACTCAGCAGTCTATAACTGGAAGCTGTAGGGTTGCAGGACTGCGCCTATGTATTACATTATCTACCAAAAAGTAATTGGGCACCCGTGAAGATAGGTAATTCAGTACGTCAGTTGACTTGTGTTTCACGGCCTTCGGCGTATGACCGCTGGTGTTTGTCCGTGGTAGCATGAACACAGAGGCCTATTGTAACATTCTGGATAATGAAATGCTCCCAACATTGTGGCATTTTTACGGAATGGACCCGTGTTACTTCCCAGGATGACATGTTTCAAGGGCTACTATGCAGTGGTACGCCGACAACAATGTGCGCCGATTCGACTGGCCTGCTCAGAGCCTCGACCTCAACCCTATAGAACATCTTTGCGACGAATTAGATCGCCGGGGGTGAGGGCTCATCAGGCGCGGCCAAAATCCATTGCTCAACTCATGGAATGGTTGCAAGAGGAATGACGACGAATCCCCGTGGATGTCCTGCAAACACCCGTAGAGAGCATGCCAGACAGGGTGGCTGTTGTTATAGCCGCAAGAGGTGGCCCTACGCGATTCTAACGTGGTGACAACATCCGAGCAAACATTGTTAACAGGTGCCCAATTACTTTTTGGTAGATAGTGTACTTTGCACCTAGAAGGGATGGGTGATTTGATTCTCGTTATAGTGCAGTCGTTAGCGCTCTCATGTCGCTCTACCTCGAACACTTTATATAGGCGAGTTCCTCAAGGTGAATTCCGCCATATCGTAATTTTAGGTCTTCAGAACTATATGTCACACATATTTGGTATTACATTTCCTTTCGGCCCGATGGAGAAAAAAATACGTTAGTTAATTTCCAGAAGGCGACCTACCGTGGTGCAGTCAGTTGGTGCGCCACCGATCTGGGGCGCGGGAGGCACTGAGTTCGAATCCCGGGTAAGGCATGAGTGTTAGTTTAAGTTAGGTTATAAGTTAGCCTGTAAGCCATCCCCTGCAAAACCTTCAAGCATAAAACGGGGGATGTTAGAAAGTACTTTACGTTACATTACGTTAATTTCCAGAAATTCCCGGCTCTTACCAATACATTGCAGACCAACAGTAACAAATGGAGAGGGTATGATAGATTTATATGCGTAAAACACATGTAATGCATCCTACGCACATTTGACAGCCAAACGTAAAAACTGAATAAAAAGAACCGATTTGGAATATTTTGTAAACGCTTTATAACTCATAATCTAAAACTTGTGGCGAATTACGATGTAGTTATTTCTTACGCTATATAATTTTTTATTTTACGAGTGGTATAAAAATATTAGAAATATATGTGACTGACTAAGGAGTGAATATTAGTTGCATCAAAGCATTTCTCTGGGTTCTTCAGAAAGCTTGGGAAGTTGTTATCTTTACCCCGGCGTGCCAAAAACTTCGACACAAAATGTGGAAGGTAGAGATGATGGCATAAGGGTGAATAATTAAAGATGGTAGGAGACAACAGCTCGAACTGCCACAACTTAAGTTTACATTATAATTTTGTAAATTTAACTTCAGGATAGTTATAGTAATACCTCCTTACTGTAGTGTCACATTTAACAAGTTATTACAAACTATGTCACCTTACACGTGTCCTCGTAAGTGTGTTGCAACGGGTGGGAATGTGATTGCCTGTGAAATAATCACGCGGTATGCACGTCCTGTGGCCTAAAGTGATTATTGACGGTGCTATTCACCTTCAAAAAACGAGATAACGTACGAAACTATTAGAGATATAAGAAAACAAACTCGCATGCCTCAGCAAACTAAGATCATCAACCCCTGAAAAAGTATTCGCAAATAACATCCCCAGTCATAAAACATATAGCGGCTGCCTTGCTACTATCACGTCGCAGTAAATGTTGTAGCCTTGAGAATTTGCCGAAATTACAAGTCAAAACCGTGTCAAAACGCGATAGAAAAGTTGAATTGTTGTAACACACTAACCCGCTCCGTTTGCGAGAAGACAGCACTCACAAATAAGTTACGGTTGACCGTCCAATCTTTTGAAGGTAGGCAAACTGAGTGAGAGGGTGTTACAACAACACGACACTTTTTGTACACTTGAGCATGGCGATTAATAATCCGTCGAATAATTTTTGGCACATACTCAGGCCTACAACATTTACTGCGATGTGAGAGTAGCAACCCCTGTTTATTCACTTTTTCAGGCGTTGATGATCTCCGTTTACTGACAGACTGTGCGAAATTGCTTTCTTACATCTCTCAACAGTTTTCGACATTTTAAACTAAATGCTCGTTGTTTTGCCATTTCCGAGGGTGGACAACACGATGTGACACACTCACGAGAACTCTATCTATAGTCCATTCACGACTGGAACAGACTTATGACAATCAACCTTTGAAAAAATACCTTAGCCATTAGCAGCATGCGTAGTTAGTAAAGAAAAAAAAATGAAGGGTGCGGGTACTGCACCCGCACACGCCACTTTTTTCTTTACTATAGGCTATTCACGGTAAAGTGAGCACTTTTGAAAGCCCTCTAATATAGAAAAATAATCAATAAATGTTTTTCATTTTAGCTTTAGACGTTAACTTTTGAGTGCGATGAAATATACACACTTCTTTTGTTACTTATATGGCAATAGTTATTTTAAAAATGGTTAAAGGATAAAAATATGGCTGAAAGGAAAGTGTAACTATGGCCTCAAAAGTGCTCACTTTACCGCGAACAGTCTATAGCTGTGCATGCAACAAATGGCTAGGGTATTTTTTCAAAGGTTGATTTTCATAAGTCTATTCCAGTTGTAAATGGACTATAGGATGACAGCTCCGTGTTCGCACTGACCTGGGCACACGCAGACTTGCACGAGCCGGACGCCTTGGTGCAGCACGACCATTCTGTAACAGACAGACAAGCAATTTTAGTTACACGCTACGATTAGTTTTTTAAAATGTTGAAATACTAAAGCCCCTTTCACAATGTCAAATTTTTCCGTCAAACTGCTTCCAGTATGTTTGGTCAAATAAATCTGGACAGTTATGACGTCATCAAAACGTCACAACCGCCGCCATTTTTGTCTGAGAAAGTTGGATAGCTTCAGTTTTCATCAAACATTTGAAAATTGGACCGGTTCTAAAATTTATTTGATGTTTGACGATCTCAGCCAATCAGAATCGTGCACGACAAAGATTGACGTCAAGAAACTTAAAAATAACGATCAACTGCTGGAAACGAAGTAAGTTATGAAGATAATTAATTTATGTAGACGCTGTCTGGGCACGCATGCTATTTTAAGTGGCTATTGCACATAATATTACGAACTCACAGACATTTATTTCATTGTACAGGAAACATATCTTATAGTCTTAAATACGATTTTAATTTAGTAAAGAAACGAAAATAAATTTGAATAATACATTTCTTCCTGTAATGGACCGCATGGAAATCAAAAGCAATATCACATTATGATAATAATTTTTAAATAATATTTCAAATTAGATTCTTCCAATAAAAAAATTTTGACAGTGTGACACATTTTCAAACACATTCATGATAATTTGATAAAATTTGTTGGAACGAAATATTTGATGGCCGTATTTTGTCCTCACATTTTACTGTCGAATATACATAGTTGAAGGCAAAAAGTTGACAGTGTGACAGCGGCTTTAGTACTAACGACTTTGATATGAATTCCTCATCTCGGTTGTTGCAACCGTAGAGCTAACAAGGGGTAGAGTGCGCACGCCAGCTTCTCAACAAACCATCGCCGTCTCCCAACACTGAACTACTTTTCTTCCTAAAGAATTGCCAAAATAACTTCACTTCCAATATGGTAAAGACTGTTCATGAAAAAGGGAGCACTTTTTAAATAAACCTTTGAAAAATTTCAATGCCCCGGCTTGCGCATATTTTAACTTGCAAACTGACTGGTATGCACCCTCTAAAGTTGGCAATGATGGAAAGAAAGTGATTCCGTATATTAACGCTGAATTTAAAGTAATAGGAAAATATTTGAGAAAACTGAAATTATTTGTTTTACTTTTTGTATTTTTAACGCATATAAGTATAATAACGAGCAAAATGTTAAAATATTTACTTTTCTAATAATTTATCCGTTTAACTTGGCCGACGCACGAATAAAGTGACCAGGAGCCCTTGACAATGTTCATTTTACATATGGCGGAAGTACACGGAATGTACATACAAGTAGAGCTTTAGCGGGGCTTTCAAAAGTGACCACTTTACCGTGAACAGACTTTAGGCACAAGTGCTCTGATGCAGCTAGTAGACTACTTTTGACTATAGTACATTCACAGTTTATTTACAACTTTTCTGAAGCCAGGCCATCACAAGTTATACTTTCACTAGCTATTCCTCCACCTCACGCAGACAAAGCATAACTAAGTTACACAAAAGGGACAACACGAACCATATTGGTGCGCACTCGGTTTAATAATATTTTGCTTGAGGACTATTTCTCGCTAAGCATTTCCAACATATTTCCTTCATTTTCTAATTAATATCAATTATAAATAAAACATTATAATATATATGTTTAAAGTAGTTTAAATTTCCCTAAAATAAGAAACTTTTATGTCAAAATAAGTATAAAACATTTTTTAAAGTTTTAATTCAAAAAGTGAACAAACTAAGAATATTCTGTACCTCGTATTGCAAATAGGCTATCATACAGTCAATTTACTTTTTTTTTCGTATAAGCACGGGTTAGAGGTTAGAGGTTAAATCCAAATGTAAACAAACATCACATCATTGCCGAAAAACGTAAATTTTACAACTTTTTTCTTTTCCAATTTTTGAGCTACTGTTGGAGACATGAGTAGAATACAATGTAAAGCCAAGCTACCATAATCCCCCCCCCCCCACCCCTTCCTGGTGGTTGTGACCAGAAGCCAGTTTTGGTAAGTGGAGTATAAATCTACACGCCGATATCGCCGTTATGCAGGGTCGCCAATATAAATGAGAACCTGTGTGTAGTTAAGTTACATTTTAAAAGGAACTGAAGTTCAGTTACTTAAGAGGTAAAAGTAAAGTAAAAATTAATACTTTACTGTTGAAAAAAAAGTAACTGGGGGTTAGTTAAAAGGCGACTTAACATGAATTTTGTTACCTAGTGCTTCTCTCTTACGTATACACATTATTAGTCCATCATAAGACGGTGTGGATTATAAAGAAAATTACTGGAAAAGGCATGTTGTAACACCACTATAGAAACAAAAGGAAAAGTGTTTGGTGAGAAAAATAAAGCGTTCTGAATTTAAACGAAAACACATACTCAAATAGAATTATTGCAAAACAATTCACAAGAAGTGCTGAGAAATATGGTACATGAGATGTTGGTACGAAATAATACTGTGTTTAAAAATTATATATATGTGGTGTGTGTGTGTGTGCACTAAGCTCTGACATGTCTTAGTGCATAGACTATTTAAGTACGTAAATAAATGAATAAATATATAAATAAATATATATAATTAAATCATTAATTTAGTTTTAAAACCTAATACTTACTGGTAAGAACGTGGTATGGAAAGTAATGTACACCGTCTCATTTCCTTAATGGGTTTCTAATCCGCCACCCACTCTAAGTAACTAATTATTTTCGTCATCAAGTTACTATCTAACACTGAGGAAAACAGGCGGGAGCAAGGGGCAGCCGGATGACCTACTAGAGGGACAAAGCTGACGTCCCGGCCAGCCTGAGGCGTGAACGAGGTCAAGTGATGTGGGGGTGAGGCAGCGAACTCCGTGACATCCCGCAACTGTTCTATAATGTCTCGGCCGCCAAGACCGCGGGAACTGATCCGGTGACCTCAGTGGCGGAGGCTAGCGACTCGCAAATAAGCAAAGGCCCTTTTGTATGTTATGCGCCTTGTTTTCGATAAACAGTTTACTTATACGAAAGAAAAACAATATATGCCATTTAGGAAACTAAAAATATTTTATACTCGTCCCTGTATATTTATGCACAGTTGCGCAGTGTGTGCGGATGTGGTGATGGCCGGCCGGCAGGGAAGAGCGGCCACGGCCCTGCACCGAGGTGTCCCGGAGCAGGTTCTGCGCGCGAAGTGCCGCGGAATGCCGCCTTGTCGCCACACCACCCCCCTCCCCCTCCCATCATCAACGACCCGGCTTCATGTGGGGCGCCGCCCGCACCGAGTCGCCGGACCCCAACTGCTCTTATCACAACACTGCTGCCCCGCCATCACACATTAGCTATACATGATGTTGCAAAATTGAGTGACAATACTTCGGGGAAACATTCGCCACATCTGAAAGATGAAAAAATGTTATATTAACATAGGTCCGCAAATGTTTCGTTTCTTTACTACAGCCTGTAATACATAACATACAGTGTATGGCCCGTGGGCTGGATCATGTTACTGTGGAATGCCATCGCAGCTGTAATTGGCAGCCCCGTACCAGCCCCCGAAGAGCCCTGATTTGAATCCACTAGACTTTTATTTGTGGAGACATTTAGAGGAACTTGTGTATTCGACCCCAGTGGACGATGTCGACACCCTCCGTAGCCGTATTGTGTCAGGTTGCGAAACAATCAGAAATTTTCCAGGGATTCATCAACGCAGCCTGGTGCCCATGCAACGGCAAGTTGATGCATGATTTCCTGCTGATGGAGGGCATATTGAACATTTCCGTTAGTGCCAACGATAAGCTTTCACACATGTGAAAATAATTCCTGTGCAGTTCCTATTGTTCTAGGTATAGTGTCGTAGGTGAGGTGCCGTGTATCATGCAAACGAACGCTGCGATGGCATTCCACAGTAACATGATCCAGCCCGCGGGCCATACACTGTACGTTCTTTACTACAGCCCGTAGGCTGTAGTAAAGAAACGAAGCGTTTGCGGACCTATGTTCACTTAACATTTTGTCTTCGTCCAGATGTGAGGAATGTTTCCCCGAAGTTTTGTCATGCAATTTTGCAACTTCCTTTACAAGTACAGGGCTGACGCAGGCGATCGCTCAGGGCGCCAAGAAGCCAGGTCAGTTAAATGCTTTACACTTAGATTATGACAAATTAACTGAAATAAGCATTTAGATAACTGACTTTATTATTTATTGCTTTACTATCCTTAATTGTTTAAACGTTTAACTACCTATTAACAATGCCGACTTTTAATTTATCAAGAAAAGGAAAATCTCATCTCTCATTTTTTACAAATGAGAAGTATTGATCGACTATTACCAAATATGTTACAATACCACAAGTGGCACCAACTTTTTAGCAGTTCAGTGTTGGTTCTTGTACTCTGTGTTAATTTTCATGTGTTATTACACTTTTAAAAAAAAATAGTTAAATATCTTATACAGCTATACAGCCACATATACGCCTACGTATTAATTATTTATATTAATATGGTTGTTTTTAATTTGGAAATAATGTGACTGATTTTTATGTGAAATTTTTAGGGTGCCAAGTTACCTGATACCGGCCCTGACTAACGCCTCGTATACAATCAACTTGACGCGAAACGTTAAACGCTAAACGTCACCAAAATAAAACTGGCATGTCTACAATCGAAAATCACAGGTATAAAAATAAAAATAATAGTGTTAATATACAAATACTTTAATTTGTAATTGTAAAAAAACGATTCTGCAAGTTACGCTCAATTATATTTTAATGCGTTTTGCGTCATTTTTTTTATCGATTTCGTATAACATTAACAGTATAAAAATGTATGGCGATGGTGGTGCGATCTGTTGCTCAATGCCTGTATCATTTGTTTTCACTTGTTTGTGACATATTGAATTCTGATTGGTTGGCGTTAAACGTTAAATACAAAGACTTAAATGTTGGCCAACTTTTAACGCGTTGCTTTTGACGTTTAGCGTCATGGCAACGTTTAACATCGATTGTAGACAGTGCCATTACTCTCCATGGATTCATGACTTATTGGTAGGCGTTATTGTAGCTTCAATGCGATTGTAGCGAAACCTTAAGTTAAGGCTGTTCACGGTAAAGTGAGCAATCTTGAAAACGGCAATAATCTATTTCAGGAAAATGATTTGCGTACCCTCAAATAATTTAAGATTGGCATAAAATGAGCCTTCGTACTCTAGTAATCAGCTTTTCAACAAACTTCTAACGCCTATAAGAAATCCGTTTCTCGAACTCAAACTTTTTTAAAAAGCAGCTGAAGAAAATTTTTGAAGAAAATTCTTTCTATTCAATAAAAAAACAATTAAATCATAAATGTGAAAAGAATTATATTATAACAGTTTGCATATTTACTGTCTCCCTTTCCTTCTTCTGTTTTTTCTTTTGTTTCCGTGCGAGGAAGACTTGTTCCTGATTACTGGTACCTTATCATGAACAAGAAGAGAAATATAAAAAAATGTTGACTAAATATTAGGGTCTGTGTAGGTATACGCGTAACTAGAGTTCTCTGTATGCACATTACTTCATTTTACGTTATGTATATGACTTTGTACTATTACCCATGGGCAAAATATTATATTGGCCCAATAAAACCACCAACCTTTGAAAAAATCACGGAGATTTCTTAAAAATTGTTTACTGTGTTAACCTAGCCACTACTTAAAATTCAAAATTACGAGAAACCGCTACAAGAGGCTATATTAACAACAGAATATCTGCGAGGCATGAAAAATTTCGTTTCATGCATTGCATCACATTTACAAATTATTTCTCAGCTGGTGAATTTTCGTTCCTCAAAACTCGCTCAAAGCAAAACTTTAATTTTAATATTAAAGGTGTCAGTTCATACAGTCGGACGATAGGTTTCGAACTCTTATATTTTCTTTAGTTTTACAACCAAATGGTACACTGTTTTTCACTCAAGAGAACTTTAATCTGCAACACTACAGACTGTAACATGTTCGAATTTCTGTCATGTGTTAAAATCAAGTCTCGTCTTGGCAGCTGCCAATTAATAAGTGACATCAGCGGGAGTGTGAGAAGAGCTGTGGATTACTATGTTGTTTCTTACTCTTACGAAGCCGCGGCGTCTGAGTGGTTAGACTGCTTGCCTCCCACGAAGGCGAACCGGGCTCAACCCCTGACCGGGTCACTCCCGCATTTTCGCAAGTGGGAATCGTGCCGGACTATGCCGCTGGTCGGCGGGATTTCTCGGATATCTCTCGTTTCCCCTGCCCTTGAATTCCGGCGCTGCTCCAGTCGCACCTCATTTCAGCCTTATGGGCTGTCAAGACCTCGTTTTTTAAAAGCCGCTCAAATCTCGATCAACTCTTACTTTTACATTAAACTGTAATGGGTTTAAGAGACATGCGTTAACACCAGAATCGTTTATTTTAGTCACCTGATGTTTTGGCTGCTAATATAAAATTAATGTAAAAAAAAGAGAGAGAAATTAGTTATAATACTATGCAAAGTCTTTGTCAAAAAAATGTTACAGTTGTGCATATTTGAGGAATTAACTTTGGTTCCGTAAATTTGTGGAGTATATTGCAGAGCGAAATTAACTTACAAAAGGCGCATGTTCGATTGCTGCTAAAATTTCCACAATATCCTCCTGTCATCGGCGATCATAGTCTATTCACAGTTTCGTCAAACTTTTTAAAACAAACCTTTGAAATATCATCCTATGTCTGACGTTTTTGGTTGTTTCCTAAATATACAATATATCAAAAGCGTTTTATACTCGTGTTAACATAAAAGTCCCATATTCTTAGTCAAATAGAACTTGTAGTTATATTTTATCCATTAATTATAATATTTAATTTGTGGTCAATAGATGTGCTAGTAATGCCGAGTAAGAAATAGTTGTTGTGCAAAATATGATTACACTAAGTGCGCAAGGATGCGGTGTGATTTTCTCGACTCGGTCAAGCTTTGTTTCTATGAAGCGGAGGAATATCCTGATAGTATAACTTGAACAGGGCTTCAGGAAAGTTGGAAGTAACCGTGAATGGACTATATCGAGAATGTCCAAGCTGTTAAAATAATATCCCGCAGCCTCCAGGTACTGGGTGCTCGGACATGATCAGGTCTGTGTTGATACTGGAAGACTGTAGAAATAGCACCAATGCACGGCTCGAACCGGCCCCTCACATCGGCCAGAGAGTTAAGAGGGGAAATCAAAATTCCCGAAACGTTTCCACATACACGTAGCGCACTCGGCCGAGGGACAAGGGAGACTTGTACTCTCCCCGCCTCTCCCTCGCAGCACACAGCCCACGTGACAGCTATGAACCCCGGTCACGACGAAAACAAGTTCCTCTAACCCATCCGCCCTCCCCCCTTCCCGCAAGAGCTATTCAAGAACATAAAATAAATCTCTGGACGAATCTAATAAAAGCCAGGACACGTGTGAAAGGACCCCGACCACAAACATCCTTTTCCAAGAATAGCGCCCTGGAAGCGGCGAGTCGTAGATTCTGAGGCTCCTTGGCTAGGGGAAGGCGGGGATTTGTCATTCAGGAGGGCGGAGCGAAGAGAGTTGTCAGGCAAACGAAACGAAACTATCTGGGAATAAACATACGTGACGCATCCGTTCCCCTCCTCTTTCCAACTGCTACACGCTAAAGCCGGATCCGTTATTTCGATCACTGGAACACTGGAAGCTCAGTTCTTAAACTGCTACCAACTAGCACCTGAGCGGAATGCCCAAGGAATCAAGCGCCAAACCAACAACATTCGCTGTATAGCAGTAGCAACCACGGTTAAAGGCTGTTCACGATAAAGTGAGCACTTTTGAAATCAACCTTATAAAAAAGTCACTGCTCCTACCTGCATATGTTTTAACGGGCGTAATGAGTTGCATGCGTCCAGTAAAGTTGGTCGCGATGGAGGGAAAAGTTGTTCCATATATTAACGTCGAATAAAACGTGTTAGGTAACCATTTGTTATAATTTAAATTATTTCTTTCGCTTTCTGTTTTTTTAATGCATCTAAGTGTAAAAATGAGCAATTTTATACAATATTTACTTTTCTAATAATTTCACAGTTTCGCTTGACTGACACATGAATAAAGTGATGATGCCATGGCGATGTTAATTTTACATAAGGCGGAAGAACACCCAACGTGTATACATGTAGATCTTGAGCAGGGCTTTCAAAAGTGCTAATTTTACCGCGAACAGCCTATAGATTAAAATATAATCAATCGCTGAAACGATTAGTACGATTTCTGCGATTCCAGCGGAGCAAAGGTCACTGTTGCGACTGGAAAATGCATTGGGTACGGTAATATTTCGACTTACGACGTTAGGAAAGGCAGCAAATACAGTTCAACAAGGGGCCTCGGTGGCTGAGCGGTTAGACTGCTCGCCTTCCACCAAACCGAGCAGTGTTCAATCCCCGGCCGGGTCAGTGCTGGATTTTCGCATGTGGGAATCGTGCCAGACGATGCCACTGGACAGCGGGTTTTCTCAGATATCTCTCGTGTCTACCGCCCTTTCATTCCGGCACTGCTTTATACGCACCTCAATTACCCTCATCAGCTCTCAAGACCTCGCTGCTAAGAGCCGCCCAAATCAGTTCACTCACTCACAGTTAAATAAAAACATATATGGACATGAATTGTATGCCTCGGGTAATTAAATCGTATTTTCGCATCACTGCCTCTGCATAAAAATTTATGAACTACAGACACCACGATCCCTGCAACACTTCTCCAGTTATTAGTAAGTTGGTATAGCATATTTCACAAGAGTGGTGCAAAGTTCCTGTTGACCAGCGCGATTTCGAAATTTATAATTCAGAAATGTAAATACTGAGACAGTGGGTAGAATATAGTAACGTTATCCCGCTGTTCGAGAAAATTAAACTGCGTTTCGTGAAAAACTAAAAATTACAAACTTATTGGTTAATATTGTGTATTCCATGCAATCATTTTTACGCTTCTGAGAAACATAATTTATAAACTGCAACGTAAAAATTCCTAAATATTCACTAATTAACAAACAAAATAATCGTAGCCTAACTTATTATTCTTTCATCATCGTCTCCGAGAAAAAAAACTGTACGTGATTGGTTAAAAACGTAAGCATACTTAAAATTGTAATAAATAAATAAAATAAAACTTTATCCCTATTGCGAGTGTCCTGTAAGATTAAGTACAGAGCCTAGTTCGATAATCACGTAAAAATTTTGACATTGACAAGCTTTTCTTTACGTAAATGTATGAATCACGTTACGTGAAATGATCGTGATAGGTCACAGTGGTACATTCAAGATAAGGTACAGCCGGCTTACGTTAAACGTATTACTTTGTAAAGTGTTGAAACGTGAAGTCATTGTAATTCCACCCTTACACAGTGTAAGCCATTCCACTAAAAGCAATTTGCGTCCCATTACAGCAACAACTGTCAATAAAGCACTGACGAAAGGAGTGAATGACGGTTCTGAAACAACTCGTGACAAAAGACTGGTACATAAAGAACAGAGAGTACGCAAATGTTTATCAGGAAACTGGGCATCGTTATTTAAAAAAGGCACCTCGGTGTCGGTTAATCAGAATCCAATTCAATGACCACGTGGCATGCTTTTGAAATTACCTTTTGTAAATCACAAGTCACACATTCCACTTGTATAGAAATAATGCGTCACTCGGTTCAAATAACTTTGACCCCAATGACTTTCTTCTTGTTCTTTTAGGGACGGAGTCACCTCACGTATGGTCTACACGCCCCTAAATAACAGCTGCATCAAGCATACTTCAAACATATACCATTTTGCATTACTCGAGACACGCGCGCATATATACATTTAAATCAGCTTTTTGTATCATAATTGGTTATAATCAGAACACAGCTATTCGATAATTGAAAAAAGCCTTGCCAAAACGCAACTTAATCAGTCTCGAAAAAGTCTCTTAAAGGCTGTTCACGATAAAGTGAGCACTTTTGAAATCAACCTTAGAAAGAAGTCACTGCCCATGCCTGCAAATACTTCAACGGGCACACTGAGTGACATGCATCCGGTAAAGTTGGTACCGATAGAGTTCCATAGCTTAACGTCGAAAAAAAGTGTTAGGTAACCATTTGTGATGATTTAAATTATTTATTTCACTTTCTGTTAATTTTTAATGCATCAGCGTACAAGATTTATCAGATTTATAAAATGTTTACTTTTCTAACAGTTTCACTTGACCGACACATGCATAACGTGATGAGGCTCTTGGCAATGTTAATTTGACATATGGCGAAAGAATACACAATGTACGTGCAAGTGATCTTAAGCAGGTCACGATAGATCTAAAACTTTTTACAATTAATCGTGTTCATTGGAGAAATAATAATAATAATAATAAAACAGTTTTTTCTTACGCACTGAAATGTTGACAAATTGTAATTTATTACTAATATTCTGATAAAGTCGAAATTTAAATAAAAACGTGACCCCGTGTATGTACTTGTATACTCCTCAAAGGGTTAAGACGCCATCTAGCATTACTCGAGTGAATAACATCCCACATTTTACAAGTTCATCACACCTGTGGTTACGGAATACAGACACTCGTCTCCTTCACGAAAAGCACGGTACAAGGAGGAGAGGCCGACACCGGAAGTGTCGCTGTGACGACGAAGCGCGCGCTCTTCCGGACGGCGCGCGCGGCGGGGATATGGACTACCGCATCCCGTCCCCTGCACGACGTACACAGCGAGGGCACAACAACGGTTCTAAGTCGCTTCACGATCAAGTTTGTGTACGTAAGAGACGTCTACGTATTACGTTTACAAATATGCGTGGTTCACAGTGAATGTACTCGTCGTATGTTCAACCAATCATACACAACTAGAAATTATATTGATTTTAGTGAAATAATTATTTATTAGCAAATAACATATCATTTCATGATATCTGCATACTTACTCTGTCAGCAGTTACTGTATAGGGTTTATTACTATTGTAACGCAAAACACTATTGTGCAATACAATTAATTATTACATTATTACATAAAATTTAGACGTTTCTTGTAATCAGTAAAGGGAAATAAACAATTAAGTTTTATTTTGGAAATACGATAGTAAATTAAACTACGGCCCAGCCCGTGACCTATTTTTTTTTAGTATTGTCACGGGCCTAAAATAGTTACCATGTTACTAACTTTGGTTATCATACAAAGATTGAAAAAAAAAAAAAAAATGCATAGATATATGTAGGAAATAACGAAATGATGTGAAATTAACTCAAAATTGAAGCGACTACGGCCCCATTTGATATGTTTCTATCCACTGGGCCACTGTGGCCCCGCTTAACATAGTTCTATCCACTTAGCCAATAACGCCCCACTTGGAATCGCTCTATCTACTGAGCCACTAAGGCCCCATTTGGTTCGCTCTATCCACTGAGCCACTACGGCCCCACTTGGATTCTCTCTATCCATTGAGCCACTAGGGCCCTATTTGATATACATCTATCGATTTGGCCACTGTGGCCCCACTTGATATAGTTATATCCACTGAGCCATTGTGGCCCCACTTGGAACTGCTCTATCCACTGGGCCACTGTGGCCCCACTTGGAAACGCTCTACCTACTGCGCCACTGTGGCCCTACTTGGAATTTAACTCAACATTGGAGAGAGACATTTACAGTAAACAAAAATGATATTCCATTTCCTTCATATATCTATGCAATAATCCCTATGCATTAATACAAAACTTTCATAGGAAAAATGTAATTAAAAAACGAGTTTTTAGGGTTAAAAGTCATGATTGCGTAATCTGACCTTGCTGAAATTCGAACTTGACCTGTATTTGACCCTGAGGTTTCGCTCTGAAAAATTTGAAGAACTTGTGTTGAGTTTCAAAGGACTTACAAGTATTAAAGACGGATAGACAGACAGACAGACAGAGATCGCCCTATTATATAATAGGATGCAATGCATGACTTATTATTATTATGTTCTCCTGCAATTCTATTGACTGTGCACAATACGGAATAAAATTCCCACACGTCTACACATCGAGGAGTTTCCTACACGAGATGTGTACGATGACCGAGAAACGTTTCGTAAAAATACCTTATTTCATCCTGATACGTACACGTCCATTACGCCTTCCACCGAGGCACCGGATTTTCGCACGTGGGAATCGTGTCTAGACGATGCCGCTGATAGGCGAGTTTTCCCGGGGATCTCCAGTTTCCCCCCGCCCTGGCATTCCGGCGCTGCTCCATACTCACCTCATCGGCAGTCAAGACTTCGATGTTACGAGCCACCCAAATCTGTGCACTCACGCCGTTTCTTCCCACATCGTCGCAACGGTGGCGTGCGGCTCGGGTTCGAACCCAAACAAGGTGCGACGAATGTGACGGACGTTGTGGATGACGGGGTGCTACTGTATCTCCTCTTGCCTCTGAATCTTTCCGCTCGTTTCATCCTAAAGTGGTTTTCACAATAGCGCGATGCGATGCGGCGTGACGAGCTCTAGCCAATCAGAACAAAGCAGCCGGCTGTCGCCGACCGACGCGACGGCGTCGAGTACATTGCACGAGGTTATTACGTTACGTTCGCCGGCGACCGACGGCGATACGTAGGAATAAGTTTTGTTTGTCTAACTATTGCCTCGGCCGACGACAGATAGTATGTAGTGTTCGTACAAACAAATACATAGCAAATAATGAATTTGGTGTAAAGTAAACGGGCTACGTGATTTCATGGTGTAATTATCCATACCAATTATGAGTGTCAACTTACGTTTAAGTATTGAAATGCAAGGTACCTATTGTTGCAATTTCTGAAAAGTAAGTGCGCCAAACCAAGTTCGTTAAGAGATGGAGGTCTTAATTTAAAAAAAAAAAAGTTAATTATTCAAAATGATTACAAAGAAAATACTCTCGGCTCAATATCTCACAATAAATTGATATGTCTTGCTATTTACAATTAATAAATTCAATCAGTACAGCTTACATTTACCTCAAAGAAATTCACGTAATTAAACAACTAAAATCAGTAATAATATACAGTATACCAAAACTTAATTAATTACTTTGTAAAGTACAAGTTATGTCCATATTTTACAGTTCCAGTATTTACAATAGAGTCCGTATCACATGTTCATACAGTTCCGCCTCAGTTTAGTTCCAGATCCCACCAGTCTGCAATGTTATAGAGCTCTCCGAGCGCCCTTACGGACAGTAGTTTTCACTCGTCGGGTTTCACGCCCTCTCGTCCATTCACACCACAAACACCTCGTCCGCCGTCGTCTCGCAATCTCCCACCGTCGTCCGTCCTCTTCGCGGATGCTCCTCGCCGCACTCGACTTCACCCGGTTTACCGCACTCAGCAAGATACTTCTACCAAAAGACTGCCGACCCTGGGGCCGCTGATATATTTATAGGGTCGTAGGCTATCGCCCAGGAATTTCTCTAAATGCCACGTTGCGCCGAGGGTCCTGATTCCCAAAATATTCTTGCGCATCCTCCCAAGTCGTCGGCTTTTCCAGCAAAGGGGGAGAGAGGCTGTGACGCCAGCCAGGTCACCGCTTTCAATCATCCCCCGGCTGCCGGCCGCCCGGAGCAGAGGCCGCTTGGGCCTCTCCTCAAAGGGTCGAGGTGGGTCAGCCTTCTCCCCCCCCCCCCCCCCTCCACATCGCGGATGCCAGAGGCCGCGCGCGTAACACTACAAATGGGAAAGGTGCCTAAAAATATTAGTTAGCATTCGTACCTCAAAGTTGTTGACAATATCTCTGTGTTGGAATCAGTGTTAACGCCACGGCGATTTTCACCAGCATCGGGCAATCAATATGTAGAACTGCGTTAAAAAAATCTGTAAAATGTTATTATCCGGATGTGTTTTGTTTTATATTATAAGCCAAAAAATTTAATTTATTTTACGAGAAGATCATGCAGCATATAGTCCGCCGCCGACAATCCTTCGCACTGTTGTAGAACCCAAAATGAAATCGGCCGGCAGTCATCGGCGTCGAACACAGCGCCGTATCGCATCGTAACGCGTCGTGCTATTGCGTAGGCATATCCGGGGGTGGGCTGGGGCGACTGAGCGGGCTGCAGCCCCCCCCCCCCGAAATGACATAAATTTTTTAAACCATATTATAAAAATGTCAATCATTATATTTATATATTTGTTAGTACCATTATGAGACACATTGTTTCTATCCTCCTTTACTTTTCTATCCTTCCACTGTAACTTGTGTACGATGTACTACTAGTAGCAATACTAATACTCATCAGTCCCCCCCCCCCCCCCCAAACGAACAGGGACGTCACTGCCCTGCGAGTCGCGGCATCCACATGTGCTTGCCACACTTGCAGCGGCAGGTCAACAACGTACTTCCTGTGCATCTGTAATTATTACACTGTTGATTTAACAGTTGTTTTTATGGCGCCGTCTGCGCAGTCCCTCCGACACGACGCAGAGCTTCAGTCGTATAGTTGCCATTCAGTATTTTTGAGCGGCGTCTGCTAAAGAATTGCATCTAAAAGGCTATTCACGAAGAAGTAAGCACTTTTCAAATCAACCTTAGGAAAATGTCACTGCCCCTCCCTGCATATATTTTAACGGGCGCACTGAGAGACTTGAACCCAGTAAAGTTGGTAACGATTGATTGAAAGTAGTCCCATGTGTTAACGTCGAATAGAAAGTGTTAAGGGACCATTTGTGATTATTTAAATTATTTCTTACGCTTTTTTATGCCTCAGTGTGTAAAACTTAGCAGGTTCATAAAATGATCACTTTTCTAATAATTTCACAGTTTCACTTGAACGAAGCATGCATAAAGTGATGAGGCCCATGGCAATGTTAACGTTACATAAGATGGAAGAATACACAACGTACATACAAGTAGTTCTTAAGCAGGGCTTTCAAAAGTGCTCATTTTACCGTGTACAGCCTATAAGAGACTGTTCACGGCGAAATGCTAGTTCCCGTTTTCTAATTCCGTCTCTTACGTGTCTTTTTAAGTTTAAAGGGATAGTATGGTTTTTTTTCTGTCACTTTTAGGTATAAAACTTTCTTTACATGCTACTTAACACAGCACACCTTTGTCTTAACTACTACACAGTTAGGTCGCCACTGGAAGTCCTATGAGGCGAGTCGACGGCTGCACTACACGACATTTCAGTGATTTGCGCGTACAGTGTTCATACATTCAATGCGCATCCTCTTAGCGTTCCCATGCTTCTATAGGCTGTTCACAGGATATGAGCACTTCTGAGTCCCTGATCACTTTTTCTTTGAGCCAATTCATAGCCGTCCACCAATCGTTAATGTAAACACAGCCATATGAGTAATAAACACACAGGGTATACATTTCACCATACTCAAAAAAGAAAGTCCGAGGCCACAATGAAATGTAGTTATTGGTTATGTCTAATGAGACTGCTTAAAAAAGTGCTCACTTTACCGTGAACAGCGTAGCTGTAGGGCCCGAACTCGCAAAATACCTCCTTCCAACCCACTGTGTATCGGTTTGCCACCTGTAACAATTGACTGGTCTTGCGACAGTTTACTAAAGGCTATTCACGGTAAAGCTGGTGCCACAATAGTGCGATGAGTTGCGTTGCGATGCGACAAGCTATACTTGCTGTTTCACAACTAAGCGATCATCTGTCGGCGACGGAAGCCGTCTGAGATGGTGCTGCTATCTAGTTTAAGGGTGGTAATTACATTTTAAGACATCACGAATGTAACAAAAGACACGCGTAAAAAGTTGCAACTGTATGTTTTAAGTGGTAGAAGATAAAAACAGGGTGGTATGAACGCGATGTGTGACGAAAACTAGCGGGAACGAGACACAATGAGACGAAGAATTATTTTGATGTTAATAAACGAATTTTATGACATTGTCCATTAATATAAGGAGCCTTGTTTTCTATTTTGCACATCCACGCAGAAATAATAAAAATACAAATAAGAAAACGTTGGTATAAACGCGATCGTCGTTTTCAAACTGTAAAAAAAAAAAAAAAAAAAAAAAAAAGATGTTTTTATTCTCCTTGTAAACAAACACTTCTTCTCCGTCGAAGGCTGACGCCAACAATCGCAACGCAAGAATTTCACGCAACGCACTCGACGCCGACGCGCTGCGACGGAATCTGCTTCATCCTAATTGGCTACCGCTCATCGCATCGCATCGCAAGGCAACGCATCGCACTATTGTGGAACCAACTTTAAGTGCACACTTTTTGATATACACTGTTGTAACAAGAAGCAAATACTTGTACGTATTTCCCGGAGGACCAGGGATAAATTCCAAATAACGAGACTACACTGCACGAGACACTCACCGGGCGGCCATCTTTGTTGCCTGACGAAAAAGTCCGCTGTTGAAGGTCATGTGCACACGTGATTTGTGCACCTCTTTCACTGCGCCATGTCACAATATTTTTACACAAAGTATCTGAACACCTAAGACTTATGCCCGGTTGCATAATCGTAGTTCGAAACTCGATCCGAGATCGGATATAAGATCGACACAGAAAACTGTCTCACCATTCGAGTGGACAGAGATCGAGATGAAGTTAATTTCGAACCGCCGAAATTGGCGGTTCGAAATCTCAATCCGAATTCAGCAACCACCGTCGACAAATGTAGTTTGGAAATACGCCAACAGATAGAACTACGTTCGATTGTTTTCTTGGGAAATTAAACCAACATTATACGCACTTGAATATTATTCAGTAAAATTCGTACAACAATAATTAACTTAAAACAGATAAAACATCGAGCATCTAGTTCTATTTATAGTGAAAAATACCCATACTTCCATGACGTCATATATTACGAACCACTAGCAAAATTTGTCTCATACTTAATATCGATCTCTCACTTTGGGACCAAGATCGACGGATAGGAGATCCAGAATCATAAAATTTCGTTGGTGTAACACTTTTACATTGGAACCAAGATCAAACTGGATCCTAGTTCCGAACTAGGATCATTCGATCTCGGAACGGGGAAGATGCTAGTGCAACCGGGCAGTATCAATTGTTGTTTGAAATATTTTTGTAATGGGGGTGAATGATTACGTGAAATATTTTGAACATAAGTTACTCCATTGCTGCACTATGCCGTTACAGAAAACCAAGTCTCAGACTTGAAACAAACACGAAAAATGAGCCAAGAATAGCTGTAGTTAAAATATACAAATAAAATGTATCATAAATCCCCCCAGGGAATTTTGTCAGATAAATAACACAATAAAGAAACAAAAAATTAAAATACAGAACAAATGATCAAACGAAAAATGTGAAAAAATAAAAAAAAATAAAAAGGGGGGACAACCCAAATTAAGACAGCGCAGACAACATATAATTTTTCGCACACGGGATGTATTATACGTTTTATTTATATATTTTGTCTACAGCTACTTTTTGGCTGGTTTTTCGTGTTTGGCTTATGTCTTACGACTTGAACATAGTGTAGCAATGGAGTATGTTCATTTTATTTCAATCATATGTACACAGTGTTTATTACTTAATGGCAATATTCATTAAAAAAAAAAAAAAGGGCTGAAATGAATAAAAGTAACTAGAGCCTCAAAAGTGCTCACTTTATCATGAACAGCCTATAGTATCCATTTACCAAAAAAACGATACTGTGTAATTGTATTTTATTTTTGTGTGAGTGGGCTTATTAATGATCGTCACTTCTACGCATGCAGCCTATCCAATGAAAGGAAGGCAGTCCTTATATGTCTACGAACTGAACGCTACGCCTAAAAATGACACACATCTGTGGCTCACCCGAGATTTCAACCTGGGCCACGTATAAATGTGAAAAAAACATAAATTTTACTCTTACGCCAGATCTGACAACGTGTCTGTAACAAAGGAAGGCGAGTTCAGCGACACTGAAATGCTTTCTTAATTTCGCTGCCATCCTAATTAATGAGCACGGCAGTCAGTGTTGGTGCTAAAACAGCCTGTCTCAATGGCCGATGCCTTTCAGGTGCCTTCGAAGCAAGAGGTTCCGAGCTGAAAATCCACTGAAAGCCTGGGATGTGTCCGCTTTATGTAAAAGTTTGTTAAAGGCTGTTCACGATAAAGTGAGAACTTCTGAAATCAACCTTGGAAAAAAGTCACTGCTCCTACCTGCATATATTTTAACGAGCGCACTCAGTGACACACGCCAGTAAAGTTGGAAACGACAGAGGGGAAAGTAGTTACATATCTTAACGTCGAATAAAAAGTGTCAGGTAACCATTTCTGATAGCTTAAATTATTTCTTTCGCTTTCTGTTTTTTTTTTTTTTTAATACGTGGAAATGTAAAAATTGGCAGATTCTTAAAATATTTACTTGTCTAATAATCTTACAATTTCACTTGACCGACGCATGAAGACGTGCATACAAGCAGATCTTAATAAGGGCTTTCAAAAGCGCTAATTTTACCGTGAACAGCATATAGGTTAAACCCTTATTATGCAAGCCGTACGCCGATAAGCTCTAGTCATAAAACGGTTGCGTTTAAAAAAGATATTTTTAGAAGGTGCATTAAAAGAAAGCTCGTATGATGTTACGGGTATGATTGTCTCTCTATCTCTCCCCCCCCCCCCCCCAATGGTTGGTTGAACAATAAATACAATAAATGTATATTTGACAACCTTTTAGTTATGACGGCCTCACGCCAAGCCTATTTAGTAACACGTATTAGTTCTCCCCTCAAAGATCAGCTACCACGCAAGCCAGTGTTACCAGCCTACTCTCGACCCACAAGACATCCTCCATTACCCCACCACAAGCTGTCATCCCCACTCTTAATCAGCATCCTGCTCTCTTCCCTGGAGCCAGAGGGGAAGTTAAAAGTTTCGTGAACGTGAGAGCAACAGGTGCCGCCTCCTCTTTTACTTGCTCTGTGCTGGGAAAAAATGTCATTTGCACAACGTCACAGCAAATAGTTATCCTTTTAAGGCCATTACACAATTGAAGACTTTAGCATTTGACTTTACCTTTGCTTTTCGACATTTTGTTTCTTATGGAACTTCACAATGGAACTCCCAAAGGTAAAGTCAAGCACTTTTGACTCTGCGGTTCCGAACATATGAAATTTAAATTCAAAGTCAAGCAGCAATTTGACCGAGAATATAACCGGGGTTATGTGGAATGAGTGTGATTTTATTGTAGGGCGATTTTCATCTCGGTATATTAAACCATGCTCATCTAAATTAAATAAATGGCAAACGAATATGTGAAAAATAAATATATGGATTGATATTTTTGAACACCTGGATAATATTATAATTATTTACATTACAAGATACACATTTTTACAAAGTCCGCAGAATCGATTTTCAATTGTCTGAACTTTGACTTTACAATATATTGTATTTTGTACTGGTGGTTTCGTCAAAGGAAAGGAAATGTAAAGAAAATAAGTTTTCTATTGTGTAAGGGCCTTTACATGACGCAACATACATGCGAAACCCGTGCAAGATAATAATAAATCACACGCGAGAATATCTCGAGCAAGACAGATCTCTTACGTAAGCATGAGATAGAGCGCATCCTATTTTCAGGAGTTTCGTACAAAACGAATGGTTCTATTGGTAAAGGCAGTTCACGATAAAGTGAGCACTTTTGAAATCAACCTTAGAAAATGTCACTGCCCCTGACTGCACATATTTTAACGGGCGCACTGCGTGACATGCGCCCAGTAAAGTCGGTAACGTAGATGAGAATGTATTTCCAGATCTTAACGTCGAATCATAAATGTTAAACAACCATTTGTAGTAACTTAAATTATTTCTTTCGCGTTCTGTATTTTTATGCAGCGAAGTGTACAAATGAGCAGATTTGTAAAATATTTACTTTTCTAATAATTTCACAGTTTCACTCGAC
This sequence comes from Dryococelus australis, assembly GCA_029891345.1. Taxonomy (NCBI): domain Eukaryota; kingdom Metazoa; phylum Arthropoda; class Insecta; order Phasmatodea; family Phasmatidae; genus Dryococelus; species Dryococelus australis. The sequence continues at coordinate 283,096,757 of CM056994.1, forward strand.
CGACGCATGAATAAAATGATAAGGCCCATGGCAGTGTTAATTTTACATAAGGTGGAAGAATACACAACGGGCACACAATCAGGGCTATCAAAAGTGCTCATTTCACAGTGAACAGCTTCTCCGTTAGTGACGTGACCAGCTTTATTTCAACCACAGAGGCTGCAGGAGAAAAACAGTGGTTATAGCTGTGCAAAGCGGAATCAGGATAACAATATGTTGTGAAGAACTCTTGAAAATTTTTTATTCGAAATGAATGGAGTTCAGATGGCGTGAGACTGTTTGGCGAGTACAAGAAATATCCCGTTCTATTTAATAACCACTACTTTGAAACAACGCGTGTTTATGAGATTTTACTACTGAAATTATGACTATTCCTGAACATCATCTTCTCTCATGGAAGGAGGTATTTTGCTGCAAGTTTTATCCGTGGACTCGTTTCTCACGGCATTTTCCTGATATTCCCACATGGGACTTCTCACGCGAGCACATAGCCATTTTGCGCTGTGTAGAAACAGCTTTACTACAGGGAATGTGTTCGTTGACGGCAATTTAAAAATTTATATACTCACCTAAACATCGGTCATGGACAGTGGCGAGCATACACTTTTCTTCGCAAGTTTCTCGAAAGTACGATGTTTCTTCCACTTTACTTCTCTAACTCACGCACGGCTTATTCGAGGTACGTGAATGTCATAAATTACTTTAGTGGTAGGCTGTACTTCAAGCATGTATAGCTTACTTTAGTGTCCTTTTATCATTGGATCTCAGTGGTTGTGACGAATCCCTGTTCAACTTTTTAGCCAGGAAGAAATAATATTGCTGTATGACGGGCAATAGAGTTGAATGTAAAAAAAGCCTCGCACCATTGCAACAAACAATGAATAAATAGCTGTGGTCCGAGTACGTAGAAGACTAGAGTCAGGCCTCTAGTAAAAATACTATACCACGACAGTTACAATCACAAATATGGCTCCCAGGCGAAACCACTTTGCACCCAGCAACTGAAAAAAGAACTGAGCTTACAGATGGTTAAAATTTGTCTCTTGAAATTTCTGGGTATCAATCAGTCCATAATGAATTGGGCGTCAGGACCTTGAATGGGCAGTTCATTTTTGATTCAGTGCCTGTGCTGTATTGAACACGGAAAAAATTAATAACAATTACAAACAGCGGTTTGTCACATGAGAAGCTGACAGCTTGATAATTTTCGATGTGCTGTCAGCAGTTTTCTGTCGAACGACTGGCCACGTGAGAATTCTACTCCTCCAATACTGAACACCTGTGGCTCGTCTATAACCCGTTGAGCAACGTCAAAGCTGTATCATTCAATTATAACGCCTGTTACACACGGTTCACTATCTTGTGCAAGTCAACTTGCATCGTGTGACTGACTTACTTGTATGCAAGTGGCGTGCACGCAAGGGCTTGCATGCTAGATAGAATCGTTTAGAGACGGTTCCATCTTTCTTTCACCTTCTTGTGCAAGTCGTGTGTTTACATTTGCGTTTTATACATTTATGTAGTTCCCGTACATTTATTTATGCTGATATTGTTAACAGATTTTAATTATGTATTAGTGATTTGTTTGATTTGTAAAATCTTTTTGTGTTGTGGTGGAAATAAGTGACTGGCATGCTGCAACATTCAAGTACTACCTACTACTGTGTGTACAGTGTGTACATGGGACTTGAATACAATACGGTGTTCACCATCTTGTTCACAAAAAATGTCCGTCTGTATCAGGCTTAAGTGTGGCAAGATACGTAGGCAGGCAGGTAAGTAGGGACTGACGTCTTTTCGAGGAAGTGGCGTCATTACAGACGGAATAAGTTGCTCAGGAGAGCAGGAACCGGGGGAGATCGCGGTCCCAGCCTTTACCAAGTAACCGTCCCAGCATCCGCCTGAAGTGATGTCGTGAAGCCATGGGAAATAGAAATAAGTATGGCCGGACCAGGATACGAACCCACGTCCTCCCGGATGCGAGCCCGAAGGTTCGCCATTGAACCGCTTCACTCGGTAAAAGTGGCAAGATGAAACAGCGTTTTTTTTTTTAATTTTAAAAATATGTTTTAATTCAGATTTTCTCAATTTACCACCGTCTCCCATGACCACCTTCCATTGAATTCTGCGAGGAAAATCGTAAGTTCGTTCTAGAAAGGCTGTAATGTGTTGTTGCAATAGTCTTGAACTTGTTTTCTCACAAGTAGTCAATGATTGATTATGCGTATTGTTGTTTTTAGTAGTTAGAGCGTTAGCTTGTCCATAATCATGGGATAATTCTTTAGTTGTGAGTAGAGGTTAGTTGTTAGTGTTGCGAACTGCATACAGTTGACTGAAGGTGGCTATTTCCTTATGCATTTTCCTCCTGGGTTTATTACTGACTTTTGTGATACATTTGTCTGTAGGAGGGGTTCTGGACTGACGACTTCAGTTTTATGTCCCAGAGCTTACAAGCGGCACATACGTCCATATATCAGGGGTTCAAGTCTAGAACATCTTGTACCATTCGTACCAACTACCACGTAGGTCAGTAAGAAACCCACGTGGAAAATTTATGACATCGCCTATGTTCTATACTCTCTAAATTCGAATCACTGATTCGCAGTGAAATTCAACTACTCAAATCAGTGGAAATGGCTCCACTTAGAATCAGTGGAAAACCAACGATTGTTTCAGTGAAAAAAATTTCACGGATTGAATTAGTGAGGTGAAACAATTTCACTGGTTGAATAAGTGACGGCCGACTGCAGTGGCGAATTAAATATTGTTTTTATGGAATGTAGCCAAATAATTACGTGAAATAAACATATTTGCCATAGCTTACTACTTATACTGCGCAATTTACCGTAATTAAAATAAGTAAAGAAATTTTGCAGGCAGCCGGGATTGAATTCACACATCCTTCGACCCTAGACCATTACCCTACCATCTGCGCTACCACGCCAAGTTTAAATAATGAAATAGTGAAGATTTCAATTGTAACATCTTACCTTTCGCTTTTGGTTTAAATGGTACCGTTAGGACTGTTAAAACAAATAGTATATATGAGTGCACTCTCTTCATCACATTATACGCAGTTTAAACCTTCAAACAGAGCGCTGTGACGAATACATGAAGACGAAATGAAAGACGCAAAAACGGAATATGTATTCCTATTACCTCATAAAATGGCGTTTTGAAATACGAAACATATTTTAGAAAGTATTTTTCATTGGTTTTATTAGTTTATTCGTTGTTATTTACTTGATACACGTTGTTTAGCGGTCATTTTTAAAAGTTGTTAGACGGCCATTTTTACACGCTGTTTAACTGATCCATCAGTAAAAAATGAACCACTGAGTATACAGTGAAAAAAATTACGTGGAAAATGTCACTGAATCCATAAGTGAAGGAAATCTGGCATTTTTTCACTGACTGAACAGTTAAATTCACTGAAGTGACTGCTGAATCCGTCAGATAAGTTTAACTGATTGAAACAGTGAGATTCTCACTGATTCAGATTTAGAGTGTAAACAACACTAACAAATGAATGAGTAATTAATCGTCACATAACTCATACCTCTGAATACAACTGAACGATTAACATAGGAATGTGGACAGGCATTTTGTTTATTAGTGATGAATTTTTTTTTCCGTTGGATAATCGCCCCCTGCTTATCTGCTGCATATTTCTAATTTGGTTCACATCTCAATAACTTTTTTTGCCAAACCGAGAGAATATGTAACAGGTGAATTAAAATCCGAGGCCGTGTCTGAATTCACATTCCGGGGGCCCTTTACTGGCTTCGTGCCCTAGGAAAGTGCATATACGGTGCGACCTCAATTAGTCACTGTCTGAATGCACGGCGAGGGCACGAATACACCCTGGAATATCCCCTACAGCCAAGGGCACGTGTCTCATGACCTAGATCGTTTCTCGATGCTCTACTGTTCGTTGTTGTTTGTCCACTGTTTATCTTTGCGCCTTAAAGATGGGTGATGAACAGTTTTCGAAGACGTTGAAAATTAGTAAGTACTTGTATATTAGAAACGGTTTCATGTTTTCTCGCCGTTTAACCGGCTGTATCTCACATTTTTGTTTGTGGAAGGATCGGAGGATGAAACTGTTTGCTTACAAATGAAAGCGTAAACAAACACGCGTAATTCCCGTCTTTAATGGGCGCAAGGTGGTGAATTCAGACACAGCCCGAATGTAACCACTGTACTTACTGACAGGCACTCCTCCACCCTGTTTAGGTCTCGTTCCTTTAAGGGCTTTATGCTTTACTGAGAGGTAGTGAGATACCGAAATTTTTGAAGTTTTGGCACCCGGACAGCGACCGTAACGGGCGCGTCTTTTCGGCGGTTTTCTAACATAAAGTAGCGGTGATGAGGCAATCCCCTTCCACTAGTTCCCGTGTGCTGTGGGTAAGTTGTGTGGCGTAATGCAGCGACGCAAACTGCCTCCGAGTCCGCCATTTTACATCACTGGGACGCTACTCCCTCAGCGCGGGGGTAGATCGGTCCCTTGTGAGGAACCTTGGCCACCCAGTTGGTTCTCAATCAGATTGCGGTGGCGAGGAGAAGCTAACCCCCTCCCCCCTCCGCACCCATCAAACTTACTTTATGCTCCAAAGCTAGCATTCTTGTACAGGATTCCCAGGGTAGCGCCTGGGAGCTGTTTCCATAACTGATTTTTACTCTCTTTTTCCCTGCCTGTACGGGATAAAAGAGAGTGGTGAAGTTAATTGATTTTATCAGCGCGGAATTTTAAAGTTCAGGACTTGTGAAGTACTGTCACGAGCTCCCTGTGAGAGAGCTAGCGACAGTTTGGTATAAAAAGCGGAGGTTAATAGCCAAAATAAGTTAAATTTTCGATAAAAGTAGCTTTCCCATGACTGGAGTGGCAAGGGTTTATATAATTAAATTAATTATATGTATATTGAAGTGGTGAATTTAAGTTTCGCGAAAATTAAAATCAGTGTAGTTGTTTCAGTTTCAGTAATTACTTCATATCTTATATGTCAAAACAATTAAATAATCTGATTGGTGTGTGAATGCATGTCTGAATGTACCGTGACGAGCGGCTAAAAGTTAAGTAAAACATGTTAACTCGGGGAAGTCCGAGAGCGATATGGCTGGCGCGATGCTAGCGCCAACTAGTTTTGTTAAACATGGTAGTTTTTTGTCCCGGACCGATCGGAAAATTCCGGCCAGTTTCGGGGCCTTATTTCTATGAAATCGGGCGGTATAATTGCGCTGAAGGCGTGAATTTATATTTTAAAAATTGTTTTGAACTATATTCCGTATTGATAATTATTTAGACTTGTAAAATTCGAAAGCAGAGCCATGAAAACACGTCTCGTGAGTGAAATTAAACAGTAATATAGGCCAGAGGGCTCTGATTGGCCGAGAGAACTTGGTGGGGCGGAGCTTATGAAGTTGCTCGAGAGATGGCAGCATGGTCGTTAATTTACCGTCAACAGCTTTTAATTGACACGGAAAAATTTAAATATATTAAAAGCGGTTGTAATTAAAGTTATTAAATCGTCTTAAATAAATAATTGGTGCTGCAAAACTAAAAATGCTCAGTTGTGTACGACTAGAAAATATACGCGATTATTTCGCTCGTCATAGTGATTAATGTAAATGTAAAGTGTTTCGGAGTCGCTCCAGTACAGAGAAGGGGAAATTGGCATATGCGGGTCTAGTTGACGGGCTAGGGGGCCGCAAATGACGCCATGGCTTCGAGAAGTAGCCAGGTTCTCTCATGTTTTTCTGTGATGATGCGGAGTTTTAGTATGTAGGGGTGGAAATGAGCCATGAGCGAGGCGAAGTCGCATGCTCTAAGGAATTCCATGAGTTCATGGAAATCCTGCATTACGCTTCGCATCTCTCCTGGCGAATTTCGCTGGCGAGGGCGGGACTGAGGTTGTGTATTTGGCATTGCAGGGGTGTCAATAGTGGGAGCTGGTTTGTGAATAGACGCAGAGAGTGCCTGCGAATACGTTTTGCCTGGCTGTAATGTCCTGACTGTAAACCTGGACGGGGCAGGAGGTTGTTTTGCAGTGTTTGTCGCGATTTTCGTAGCAGCAGCAGTAGTTCTTTTCTGCACCAAGTCCAGGAACTTGGGGCAGGCTTTTGAGAGAGCTGTGTGTTCGCCTGCGCAGTTACTGCATGTAGGCTTGGAGTTGGTTTCGTTTGTTTTGCAAGCACTCTCGGGGTGAGGGCCGGCGCAGTGAGGGCATTTTGTCGGCATGGAACAGTGATTTTTGGTGTGTCCTAAAGCGAGACAGTTGCGGCATTGTGCCACGTCTGTCGGCCGTTTCTGGTATTGTCAGGGATGAACTATTGTCATATTTATTCTCGTGACAGAGTGCAGAGGAGGGAGAGAAGTGTTCTGCGCCGCCGTGACACAGAAAAAACGTTGCGGCTCCAACGTGAATTTAGTGGGGTCTGTTTGGTCTGGGATACGTTTTTTAAATTGATAAATGTGCTAGATTGAGTATCCGGCACATTCCAGGTCTTTCTTGATGTCCGCAATGTCGGTTGTGGGGTGGAGGTCAAAAACGACTTCCTGTGGGAGCTCGGAAGCTTGACAGTAAGTATAGTAATGGATGTAGTTCGCTTCTAGCATTGTGCGAGCAGCTGTGAGAAAATCAAAGTTTTCAGTGAGGATTTGCGTTCCGCGAGCTGTGGGGGAAGGGAGAACCCGTCCCTGCTAATAGCTCGTAGTTTCTGAACAAGTAAGTTGTATTTTGTGGCGTCAGGAACCACTAATCTGTACTGGTTTTGTTTCTTCTGTCGTGTTTGTGGTGCAGCCGTTTGTGTTTTTGTGGGTGGAGATGCTTGAAGAGCCGGGACGATTAACTGATGAGGTTTTTTCTGTTACCTCCTTAAGCGGGGAAAACCTTTTTGTGTAGGAATGGTGTTTGTATGTGCCTCAGACGACACAGAATGGAGTCGCTTGTTCTCCTGCGTTGTTGTTCTGTCCCCTTTTCGTTTTACTATCTGGAAGTCGGTTTCCATTTCAAATGTTTCATTTCCTGCGGCCGGTGTTGACGATCGGGAGGAAGTTGGTGTGGTGGTTGTTGGCGTCGTTGGTTGCGTAAGAGTAGCCAGGAGTATGTCAATGTGGTCGGGGATGCCTTGAGGAAAAATGTCGTAAACAGTTTGGTGATTAGGTCGTCTCTTTGTCAGTTCTAAAAATCGCTTGTTTTCCCGGAGGTACTGTAAAGAGTACGGGCCAGTTCCCATCATCCACGACGGCTCAGTCGGTTCCCCGCCCGCCGCCATGACCCGCGAGGGAGGTGGGGGAGGGGTAGGCTCTGTGTGGAGCGACTCTCGATGTTGTGTTGTTTGCAAATTGCGAGAAATTGTTGTTAGAAAAGTACCTAGATCGGTGCTATACACTGTGACCGCTGACCCACTAGGGGCTAGGCTCAAGATGACCTGTTTCCAGGCCGATCACAGTGTACAGGGTGTGTGCCGCGAAGCTATTAGTCGTATACACCCAGAAGAAGCAGAGACGCACCCTCCTTAGTCGAAAGCGAAGTCAACACTGTGTGTTGTGTTGTGATTGTTGTTGTGAGGTGCCTCCGAGTTCGACCGCCAGTAGCCGTTCAACGTCTGGGGAGGGAAATAGGAGCCCGGCGGCAGGTATAAACCTCCCCTTTTACCTCCCCGTCTCTATCCGCAGACATATCTCCATATCTTCTCTCACAACACAGGCCACTGAAAGAAAAAAAAGCTATTGATTCCAATATCTCTCCTGCTTAAACAACAACAGCAGATGAGTAATGGGATGCCCCGGCGACCTTGCCACTCCCAGACATCGGACTCGTATTCAAGGAACCCTTCATGGAAATATCCCGTTTATGTAAACACGCGCAACCTTCGATGCGCTTCCACGTCAACGAGACTCTTGCACAGCGGGGAGTCCTACAGCTGCAGGACCCGTCAATTGGAACACTCCAGTTCGCAGCAGCACTTCACAGACGTTCTCGAACGGACAACCAACTCCTAGTTATTTCTCATTTCGGTACGAATCTTCTTTATGGCCGAGACTGATCAAGCTACGAATATGCGCTAGTAGCCATATTGGTGACGTCATAACAGAACATAAATATCTTGAAAAAGTCTTTGTGTAGGGCAGCTTCACCCAACTTTGTATACTCCAAAAATTCCTTTCCGTTTGTCTGCTGCCATATGAACAGTTGCCTCGTCATAAATATGAATAAACACTGAGCTAAGTTAATGGCGGAACATCCTATGCTAATATGCGGAAATCCAATAACGTGTTGGAGCAGAGGCTGTCCTAAATTTAGAGGTGTTGCTCAAAAGACAATTTTAGAATTATGGACTCGAACCCAGCGCCTTGGTTCATCGGTACTCGTGGCCTCGCGCATCTCAGAATAACGACATCGCCCACTGTATGTATAGATAAATGCATTGGATTGGAGAAGGGTTACTAATTTCCCCCGGTGTTATGCTTGATAGCTTATCAGGGGACGGCTTACAAACTTACAAACTAACTTATGACCTAACTTAAACTAACACCCTTGCCTTGCCTGGGATTCGAACCCAGACCCTTCCACACTCCATACCGGTGGCGCGCCAACCGACTCCGCCACGGGAGGTCGGCCGTATAAATGTGATGGCAAATGACTTTTCTGTGATAAGGTAATGCAATGAGGTTCTTATCCGATGAAATGACAAAATATCAGACTGTAACTTGTTCAATTATCTGCTAGTGACTGGCAGGGGAACACGATGAATGCATTAAAAATATAAATCATGGCAAGAAAACCAACTGCATATTTTAGGGGGGGGGGGGGGGTAGGGGGCTGAGACTTTCGTTAGGTTCGCAAAAAGTTTTTTTTTTTTTTTTTTTTCAACAATATGGCAGTTGTTGTTCGGCATTCGTACTTTACGAGTCATTCTATTTTGTTTGGCAGAAACTATGTTCAGGTATGTTACATATATTTTTCTAATTGTGAATATAAGCACTGACCGGCAAAATTTCCAAATAAACTACTTTATACAATTAAATTATACGTATGTACTGTAATCCTCATAACACGCCCTTCTACTAATCTGATATACAATACACGAATGCAACATGGGCGGGGCACCCGAATACCTACATAATATGTACAAGCTGATATTTTGCACACAAATACGCACGGACGTCGTGAGGACGCAAGTGTGCATGGACATCGCAAGAATTCGTCAGCACCCTGGAGCCGCACGTATGAAACTACATATGGGCATTGTGGTTGCAAGTATGACAGTACACATAGGGGATGAACACATGGATCAGGGTTGCAAGTATTCACGTGTACATAAGTTTCGCAAGTACACAAGTACGAATTATTGTTGCAGGTATACTTATATAAGTGATCGAGGGAGGGAGAGGGGCTGCATCTGCTCACGTGAAGCAAAAAAATAAATTAATGCAAATTACATGAAGATTAAAGAATATTTGAATAACATTTGATGAATGAGGAATATTTACGGGTACCTGACTAATGACGAACATTTGACGAGTATTAGAATAATGACGAACGATAAATACGGAAGTCTGACGAAAATGTGAGAGTATGGGGACTATTTGACGAACATTTGAGTACTCACGAGTATAAAACGAACGGGGAATATTCGACAATCGTCGAATTATTTACGAGTATTTGGGGAAATATAAATGTAAGAAGAACATTTGAAGATCTATTCATGTATTGGAACAATATGACAAATTATGAATGTCTGAGAGATACTTGACGAATAAAGAATATTTCTCAAAAATTTAATTAATATTATTGAGGTATAATGATATTTACGTGTGTGGCATACACGAAGAATGAAGTTGATGAAGGAAGCTGGAAACGAGACGCAAAGTGGTTCGTGAATCACGTCGAATGTCCGCGGCCATGATGACAATTTGTTCGAGACCCTGACGACTGCTTGCTTGTACGAAGCCGACGTATTGCACAATCATTACACATCCTGACGCACGAGATTCTGCACAAATATTATATCTTCTCAGTCGGTATCGAACCATAGTATCGCAAATTAAGAAATAGCACATGGTAATTAGGTAAATTATTTAATTGAGGGAATCCACGAAACTACAAACCGTGTTTTTAGCCACGGAGCTATTGGATCTGTAGCCTATGTAGGTTACAATAGCATTCTCTTCTGAGTCCTGGTTCACAAATAACGCTTGCAGAATTATTATCAACAACATGTAATATTAATACCGTAGTTGATAAAAGCTATGCAGTATATGCGCCTAACGTACCTCTCCGCTACTAAATGTAAAAAAATCGCAAATCGGACAAATTGGAAACATTTTTTTTTAAACTGTGTTATAAACTTTTTAATTTATAAATAAATAATAATTAATAATAAAAAATATAAAATTCAAAAAATTAAATGGGAGCACTATAACAGTTATCATCGTGCTTCTTACGATTTCATCTTTATTTTTTAAATAAAATTTTTGTATACAGATAACTTGAGTTTTATTAAAACTATAGTTAGTATATAGTTCTGACAATAATGGGGCGATAAATTAAAAAATGTGTAGTATAAAGACTTTAAACATGTTTTATTGCTAAGTTTGAAAATTCAAAGTAGTTCTTAAACCTTAACATCGAATCAATACTTTTTAGAAACATTAGTTTCTTAAATATAAGTAAGTTTACCTGATTGCATTGCATTATACGTACTTCATCACTAAATAATAAAAGGTTTTTTTTTATATTGAATTTAAGGTTTTTAATACAACGGATTTAAAGAAGTTTACAGTAGTCCTATGCTTTATTGATGATTTCATTGCTCGAACACTAATGGAATTTACGATTTATCGACTAGATATTGTTTACGACTAGCAAAGATTATTTTCAGCGGCCCGATGACTACTCAGTAACAGTTGTAGACCCGCTGGTGAAACACCCAAGCACTGCCGAGTCAGCCCCAAACAGCAAGATCACACACGCAGCCTTACTGTAAAAAAAGTGTTTTTTTTTTAAACTTAATATGTTTTCATTTAGATCTTTAATACAAAAATAATAATATTACCAAAGTGTGGGTTTATATAATTTCATTATAGGTGAATATTACGTAATCTATTAAACCAAACTTTTAATAATGGTCACATATTTTAGGAATATGTAATTTGCAAATCACAGAAGCTGCAGCCAATGAGTTAATACAAAATAAAAACCACACAATGCTGTGTTCTGGTAAATTTTAGAAGTTAACGTATACCAAGATCCATTCTAAAATGTCGGCGTGGGGTGAGCTGTTCATAAAAAGGAGAGAGGTAGACTAAAAGAATAAAAGAAAATACTTCTAAAAGCTAGACATAATTTGTACACAAACTGATCGGTTTATAAAACATACAGGCCTATTCTTTGTAGGGGAGCTTCTAATATCAAATAATAAGTTAATTATGTATAATTGTGTTACAAAAGCGTAACTTATTGTTCCAGTTCAGTCAAATGTGTCTCACTTCGTTATGTCGCCGTAAACCAAATGTGACGGTTTCGGCGGTCATCACGTAGTCTTCAGTTCGACTCTGTGGAACGTTGACGGGTTATGCTGGGTTCACATGTACGCCGATCACACCGAAAAGACAGAGCGGAAAACTAGAAAAGTCAATCAGAAGCCGCCCTCGGTTACTGCGCGACTCGCGCGGAAACCGAGGACGACTTCTGATTGGCTTTTCTAGTTTTCCGCTCTGTCTGTTCGGCGTGATCGGCGTACATGTGAACCCGGCTTCAGGGTCACGGTGAGAATAGACGTGGCTTGTGGCGTTATACTGACATATACTGCCAGCGCATAGTGCAATATGTGGCACGATTTCCTGCCCATGGGGAAGTACTTGTTGTATCTACAGTGCGACGATATAATATTTTCTTAAAGGATGGTATTCTAAATATCCTATAATATCTAAGTGTCCTCCTCCTTCTCTTATATACCATACCTCACAATATCTGAAATAACAGTACAAAATAAATTAATTTTTATACACAAGGAAATAGCAATTGAAGTTATGGTACAAAAACCATTTCACCAATTCCTTTCAAAGTGAAAGGTACCAAATTATGGGATCTATCAGCAACCATAAGGCGTCAGGTTAGGTTAGAACAGGTATGCAACTCTAATAAAGTCCAAACATCTTAACCAATAATTCAAGTCAAATTAAACATTTTTAAGGTATAGTATTTTACATCTAATGGACATAACCAACAACAACACTTGGTTAGTAAAAGCGGTTATTATTTTTTCATTAAACATCGTTGCAAATACATTTCATTGAAAACATTAGAATATTTCTTTACATATGTAATGTATCTACCATTCAAATACACGTATGTTAACAAACTACATTTACCCTTACCTAACATAATTAGAATCCAGTCAATAAATATTTAGACACACCCTCTTAGCTAACGATACAATCATTTCGGTTTTCGTATGAAACCTGAAAGCCTACTCGACATAATTATTGCGAATTTTGCTGCCGCTGGAATGGTTACAATTTTCCCTGCGAGGAAAAGTTCACATGAACTGCTGTACTGAGGTCTGTATCTGCCGTCACAACATGAAACAATATGCTAGGAGATCCGGACAAACTAATCGATTGTATAATTAGGGCAGTCTGGATCGTTCACTGTGGTAGAGGGTCCAGTGACACAGCAAGTAGCCAGATATCAGGAGGCAACAGGGAGCAGTAACACCAAAGTAGTGCAGCTAGTAAATGTGTTTTAAGGGAACAAAGGGGCAGGAAAAAAAGGGGGGGATTTATGTAATAACTAGAGACGATGGTTTATCACGGGAGAAGTTAACTGTATCATAGGTTTCAACGTACCGTGCACGCCAGAACATTTTCTTTCATTATTTGTTGTGTGTATATGAAGCTATAGCCTACGTTCTCATGTCTCTGAGCCAATAAGAATTCTGGTACTCTGAGAATTAATCTTTATGACTGGTCTGCGAAGTGCCACACCGAGTACAAACGTATTATCCAATCATAAAAGAATCAGGACGCTTCAGTGGCATAGAAAACATGTTGGCTCAAAATTATTCCGACAGTTATTTACTGTGAGTCTAGTAACAACTCAAAACCTACACAACTTGAATGAAATTTTTTAATAAAACCGATAATACTAACTTTACACACACATTTACCTACTCGACCGTTTCTGTTTCTTACGCTACTCTGCTTTCCAAGCTTATTCATCAGCGGCAAATATCAGTTTCCAACTGTAGTGTTTCGGGCCATTACTTAGGCCGTATCCGAATTCAGGTGTATACTTGCGTACTTGCATCCTTGTATACTTCACTTACCCTTGGCACCAAACTTGATGAATTCGGACAGGCAGTCTTGTTGTCTTTGGTAACAATTATTAGCCAGCTAAACACTTTTAATGTACGTGTGTTCCGACTAAGAATTTTATAACTGTAAGGTTTAGGGGTTAAATCAAGTATTAGATAATATTTCAATTTGATTTACATAACATTTATTATCTTGAATTGTTGTATGCGAGTGCAATTTTGATAGCTTTTTTTTTATCTTAACTTCTTTAGGTTACGAACATAGGCCTAATACGAATTTATTGTTTAGAGTGGAGATATTTGGGAGGCTCTCAACATCGAGGTCTTTAGAGCCCATGAGGGTGATTGAGGTGAGTATGGAGCAGCGCTGGAATGAAGGGGCGGAGGAAACGGGAGATCCCCGAGAAAACCCGCTGACCAACGGCATCGTCCAGCACGATTCTCACATGCGAAGATCCGGAGTGACCCGGCCGGGGATTGAACCCGGATAGACTTGGTGGGAGGCGAGCAGGCTAACCGTTCAGCCACCGTGTCCCCTATTGTTTGGACCTTTTTTGAAGGCGGACCTTGAGATAATTACTAGCTCAGTTCAAAATGATATGCCTACGAAGTTGTAATATTGCCCTATTAAACTTTTAACAAAATAATTATTTCGGAAATCAATTGTAACCTACAAATTGCTTCTCAAAATGGTGGCACGTATTCCGTAAGTACGCGAGAAGTATACAAATTCGTTTACTTGTATACATGAATACTTCACTTGCAATTCGGACAGAACTTGTCACTTCCGGGGTCAGGTACGCACAAGTATGTCCTTCAGGCGAATTCGGACACAGCCTAAGAAGGGGCGTATATAGTCCATTCAATTTTACTTTAAACGTTTCTGATGCCTTTCTTAAGTTATACTTTCAGGATATTTTTCCGCCTCATGCAAACAAAGCTTAGCCGAGGCTAGAAAATATCACCAAAGGGACAACGCACCGCATTCGTGTGCACTCAGTTCAAATAATCTTTAACATTAGATCTATTTTTTACTGGGCATTACCAATACACCTATCTTCTCATTGTCTTTATTTATATTAATTAAAGTGAAATATTATCATTTACTAGCTGATCCCGGCGAACGTTGTTCCGCCATCTGTGTGCTATGTGCTTCTCGATTTTGTGTTCATGCCTCTTCAGTTTGTGTAGCGCGTATTCACGGTCTATTTTGCCTTCTCATTGCGTCCTCTCTATTACGTCGACCTATGTTTGACCGTTGTATCACTGGCATTTTTCTTTCTTTCTTTCAATAAACAAACATTTCCTGCAAGTATGAGCAAAACCGGCCCATAGATATAGAAGTTAGACTCCAGCGCCACCTATCGGACGGAACCTAACCTACCAAATGGAAAGCACAATAAAACAATTTATTTTAGATCAACAAACATTTCCTGCAAGTATGAGCAAAATCGGCCCATAAATATAGAAGTTAGACTCCAGCGCCATCTATCGGAATGAAACATAACTAAAAACCTTACTCGCCACCTCATTAACATATGGTGTGAATATGGTCTCAATTTGGTCCAGTGGTTTGTCAGTGATAATGTGGTTTAGTCACGCTCAATGGAATTTATACATAAAGACAAACAAAAATAAATAAATGTTCTTTTAAAAATAAGAAATAAGGTACCTATGTTAACACAAGTATAAAACTCTCGTGATATACGGCACATTCAGGGAAACAACCAAACACTTCATGCACGGGGTGACTTCCCAAAGGTAAGATTCTAAAAGTGCGTAGAAACAGCGGATAGACTATACTAGTTTACACAAAGGTGAGCTGCATTCTGAGCAGGAGCGCACTTCTTCCTTCGCCGTCGACAATATGGCGCGACTCTGAGCGCGAGGATGTTCATGTGGGTGGTGTCGTGGTGTGGTGCCGGTAGTGGGGACATTGTCCTCTCGCCTGTTGACAAGCGCGGCCGGCGACCTTGAACCCAGATAACTGCGGGCCAGTCGCCGCACATAGCTGGCGAGCCTTTCGTATCACTGCCACGTCGCAGCTCTGGCTCATCCAATATCCATGTCTCCACGGGCAATCGCTTGCTCCATAGCCTTGCTGCTGTGTGGCTTCTGCACGGTAAAGTGAGCAATTTTTGAAGCCGTCTCATTTGAATTAATATTCAGTAAATAAATTATTGTAGATTTATGCCCGGTTGCACCGTCGTGGTTCGAAAACTCGATCCGAGATCGGATACAAGATCGACACAGAAAACTGTTGCACCATTCGAGTTCAGAGCGGGACTGGAGGTCGATATGAAGTTAATTTCGAACCGCTGAAATTGGCGGTTTGAAATATCGATCCGAGATCAGCAGCCATCGTCGACAAATGTAGTTTGAAAATACGCCAACAGATAGAAATACGTACGATTGTTTACTTGGGAAACTAAAACAACATTATACGCACTTGAATATTGTTCGGTAAAATTCGTACAACAATAATTAATTTAAAACAGATAAAACATCGCACATCTTGTTCTATTTATAGTGAAAAATACGCCTACTTCCATGACGTATATTACGAACCAATAGCAAAATTTGTCTCATGTTTAATCTCGATATCTCACTTTGGAACCAAGATCGCCGAATCGGAGATCCAGAATAATGTAATTTCGTTAGTGCAACACTTTTACATTGGAACCAAGATCAAACTGGATCCTAGTTCGGAACTAGGATCATTCGATCTCGGATCGGGGAAGATGTTGGTGCAACCGGGCATTAGACGTTCATTTTCGAGTCCGGTGAATATACACTGTGTTCATTACTTTATGGAATTATTCATTTTCAAAAGTGGTGGAAGAATAAAAAATGGTTGATAGGATAAAAGTAATTAGGGCCTCAAAAGCGCTCACTTTACCGTGAACAGCCTATCTATACTACTGAACACTAACTGGATTCCGCTAAGCCCCTGTCACACTGTCAAATAATTCTGTCCAACTGCTTCCAATAAGTTTAGTCAAATAAAGTTGGACAGTTATGACGTCATCGAATCGTTATAAACGCCGCCATGTTTGTCTTAGAAAGTTGGATGGCTTCAGTTCCCATCAAACATTGAAGATTGGACAAGTACTAAAAGTTCTTTGATGTTTGACGGTCTCAGCAAATCATAATCGTGTACGACAAAAATGGAAGACAAGAAACTTAAAAATAATCAACAATTTATGGTGGGAACAAAGTAGGTTATGAAGATAATTAATTTATCTAGAAACTATCTTGGCATGACTACTATTTTAAGTAAAAATTATCCATAGTATCACAAACTCAGAGGCATTAAATTTTATTGTGCAGGAAATTTATCTGACGAATAAAATTTGAATTTAGTAAAGAAGCGAAAATAAATCACAACATTCCTTACATTTCTTCCTGTAATGGACTGCATAGAAAAACAAAAGCAAAATCTCAGTATGAAAATAACTTTTAAATAATAATTCAATTAAGATTCTCGCAGTAAAAAAAATTGACAGTGTGACACTTTCAAACACGTTCAAGATTATTTGATCAAATTTGTTGGAAGGAAAAATTTAATGGCCGTATTTTGTCTTCAAATTGTATTGTCAAATATAGTTTAAGGCGAAAATTTGAAAGTGTGAAAGGGGCTTTACCTCTACACTACGCACTGGGCGCAAGGAACTTGTTCCGATCCAGTTATGGTAACAGGTAAAAACTAATTTTTTTCCTGATATTCATAGCTTCCCCCTTTCTGAAAGAAAATTTCTCTGAAATTACAGTTTTACATTCAGTGGGGGGGGGAAAAAAAAAAGAAAAAAAAAATCACGTGTTGAAAGTATATACCTACAAAGAACAAACACAGAATAATTGATGTCCGCTCTAAAATGAAAAAAAGGAAATGATTACCAATTAAAGTAAAATGTAAAAAAAGTTCATCTTCAATATCACTGTCTTCGTCTCCTTTCTTCTCGTATTTCGCAAGTGGGGATCGTACCGGACGATGCCACTGGTCGGCGGGTTTTATCGAGGATCTCCCGTTTCCCCCGCCCTTATATTTCAACGCTGCTCCATTCTCAACTCATTTCACCGTCCTCCAACTAAAGAAATATCACGATGTTAAGTTGTCACACTGAAATATTGCCGTACAGAATGATTGAAGGGTGACGGATTGTTGTAAATCGCTTTCAACTGATATACGAAAAAACAGAGGGATGACTGACTGACGGATGGGCGACTGACATGTGGACGGATGGCTGTGAGCCCAGACTTAGTCGCTAACGTCACTTTGGCACAAATTGTTGGCGGGAATTTGCCGCAAGTTGACGAGTTAGAAAGCTAAAAAAACTTCAACGGTGCCCTCAATGAGCGGAGACATCCATGTAGATGAATATGTGTAGTTTTCAGTAGCTCTAAGGTTAAGATACGTTACGTATACGAAATATATATGTTAAAGTGCGCAAAGTAAGGCTAAGGTGCGCAAAGTTAGTTTACATCCTTTACAGTCTTCTTTGTTTTCAACCAGCATGGCGAAATAAGCTCACGGTTGTTATTCCGCTACCTTGCGCAATACAGAATATATTTAGTAACGGAATATCACTGTACGAGTTTTCTAGCACCTGGACTTTTGTCCTGCAGGGGTTTTTTCATGTGTTATTTCCTTTCTATGAGTGTACGCTGACCAAATTCGGCGATAGTTCTACATGACACGTGAAATGATTATCAGTATTTTGAAGGAAAGCGTATTTTATGGATAATTACCCACCGAGTCATACAGTCCCATGTATATTAAGTCTGCGAGCAAAGTTTCACACTATCACACCTTCCGGCACTTAAAGGGTCCTTTTTCATCCGTCCCGCTTGATTCCTGAAGGGTTATCAGTGCCATTTGCATGCGCATGTCCCAGATGGGGCTACGACAAACCAGTCTACATTCTTGATTGATCCCACATGTTTACTCGTATACCCTTTCTGACTAACCAATGCCTTTTTCCTACATTTTGCTATCCTTATTGAATAAATGTGGCAGTCGAACTATGCTTTATCATACAGAATACTAGCTTATTGCAGATAGGTCGGTATCTCAACTCACTGACATAAATGACTGCATTAATGTCGCCGTCTTCTTAGACTGCCAAAATGTGCGCAAATTCAATTTAAAAAGAAATTTACTTGGAAAGTGTCAAATATGTTTTTTTTTTTTTTTTTTTAATTTTTATATTTCGACGATATAAAGATAGGGTCGTCGATGAAAATCCCATAAAGGCTCTTGTCTAGTAAAAGGTTGTACACCATTTCAGCACTGAGACTGTGGACCAACAGGTCTGTGTGCCGGTGTTGTCCTTAGCGCTTCTGCACTTCTGGCCCTCGAACATGTGAAAATACTTCTTCAGGTATCAGTCGATACCCTGGAAGAAGTGTCATCGACTATCAGTTTGTATTCGTAGTTGAAATTCTTTTAAGTTTGTGTCCGAAAGATCTAACTTATTAGTGGACCGATATGCGACTGTTGTTAAAAAAATACTATCTATCTTTGTTCGTTAATGAATTTTAGGCTAGTGTGGTCTGCCTTAACAGCTAGGATATTTATTAGGTTTGCAAGGATCGTCCACGAATTCTGGCAACCAGGCCGTATGGTAGTGCTTGAGATCCCAAACAGTATTGTATTTCCCACGACATAAAATCCTCCTACACCAAATAATTTCCTGACTCTAAGCATACACATGTGATTAATGTAAGTTCAAAAGGTCACTGTTACCACGTCCACACTGACTTCTAGACGATAATTTTTTAAAGCTTATGACGAACGAACTAACTGTATTTCGCAACCAGTTCCCACTTCCAGTTCAACTTCGCCGTGAACGTTAAAGGCGTCGCACTCACGTGGCAAAGAGGGACAGCGCATGGCACAACTCAGTTTATGAACACCGATTCGGTAACCACGTGTTTCGAAGGCAACCATAATCACGGCCGATCGTCGTCTTCAGTCCTTCTGAACATTGCCGTACTATGTACAACCCTAACATTTCTTCCTAACTAGAGCCTTCGAGAGCGATACAAACGACACGAACGGCTGGCGGTTTTCCCGCGCAGGGCTGCCAACAGCGCCACGCCGCATTAATAAGGCAGAAGGAGCTCGGCGCATGCGCGCACGAACACGGCATTGGCAGGGCCCATCGGGCAGGAGACGCCGGCTGAAATATTCATGGCGGGTGGCCGGAGAAGGTTTACCGGCCGCTGCCACACGGACCCTGCCGTGAATGTTTGGTGGAGCTGGACTGCCAATAAACGCCGATACGGACTCACAGCACGTCACTGCTGGCGCCTGTGGTATCTTCCCTCCCGGCCCTCGGCCTGCGCGCGCGGTCCTACTCTCAACCAGAGCCGTAGTCTGCGTCCCTAACACCGCGCCTCGCAGTCGCTCGTCATATCACCTCTCGCAGCTTTACGAGTATTCTCGACGACGGCCATACCACCACGGTCTCTTCTTCTTCTTCTTCTTCTATACTTCGTGGATTAGGCCACTGCCTCTTCCGGCTTCATACTTCGTTCTATCTTCTTCTTGGTCGACCAACACCCCTCTTGCCACTAGGATTATAAAGTGTTATCTCCTTTGTAAGATTTCTTTCATCCATTCGTGTGATATGTTCCTTCGAATCTTGTATATAGTGATCAATTTTATCATTAAGTCAATATATATTCAATTCCTGCCTTATGTTTTCATTTTTCAATCGATCCCACCTTGTACATCCTTTAACCCCCCTAAAAATTGTCATTGCAGTGGCTTGTATTTTAGACCTCCCCTTGAGAGTGGGGACCCAGTTTTCACCGCCATAAGTAAGAATGGAAACCACCATCGTTTTGTAGAATTTTAGCATAGTATCATTCCTTGTCTTATTTTTTAATGTCCTTTGTATTGTCCCGCATATCTATCTAAATTTCTGTTATTTGTTGCCTATGTCATGATCTCTATCATAGCCAATGTCACAACCTAAATATTTAAAATGCGAAACCTGTTCTATGGGTAAATCATCTATACATATTTTTGTCCTAACTGTATTTTTTCCTTTGAATGTAATAACCTTTGTTTTCTTCTTTGAAATTTCCATGGTAACCTGGTCACCATGGTTCAACATGGTATGGCGGAGTCAATACTTGGATGGGTGACCGTCCGAGGAGCGCTCCATAGCTAAATGTGCAAAAAACTAGGGAGGCCCATCAGGGGTCATCAAAGAGGTTAGGCATGGAGGCGAGGTCGTGTCGATCAGGAACTCCAGGCAAACCTGTCTTGGACCGGGAAACTAGGCAATTCATGCCCATTTTTACGAGCATTCTCGACAAGGCTCACAACGTTCGCGTTTCAAAGCTCACAACTTAGTGCCTATTTCCCGGTCCGGCCATCCACATTTCGGTTTTCCATGGTTTCCCGAAATCACTCTAGGCGAATTCTGGGGTGGTTACCTAACAAAGATCATGGCCGATTCCTTCCCGTTCGTTCTCTAATTCCTCTTTCCTCGCCAACCTCCCCTGGCGCAGTCGGTTGGTGCCCCACCGATCTGGGGGTGCAGGAGGCTCTGGGTTCGAATCCCGGGTAAAGTACGGATGTTAATTTACGTTAGGTTATAAGTTAGTTTGTAAGCCGTCCCTTGCTAAGCTTTCAAAGCATAAAACCGGGGGACGTTAAAAATCCCTTTACATTACAATACAATTCCTCTTCCCTCAGCAACTTGCTCCATCTCTAATGAGCTCGCTGTCGACGAGACGTTCTACCTACCTACCTACCTCTTAGTGCCTATAGCATAAGATAACCACAGAAATTGCGTTCTACATTCGTCTCATGGTTACATTCTCCAAAACGATATGTCTTAAAGTTTACAGTCTGGACGGACATGTCATTTTTTTCTACGTTGTAAACAAATTGGCTTCTGACTTTAATGTACCTGCTGTCAATCAAAAGTTTAAAAATCATGATCAGTGCGATCTTATTGTTCCGGGTTTTGGTCTGGAAACGTTAAATTGGAATCCCATTTCTGGAATTATCCATGAAAACATTTCATGGACAATAAAACTGTTTCTCAATATCCACCCTGGTTAAAAAAAAAAAAAAAAATCTTAGTATATTAATAGATCGAAAATGTTGTTTTCATAAGTGTTATAGAAATGTAAGTATGTTAGACGTTGTGAAATATTTTCCGTTTTACGGAGATAAATAAATTTTTAGATAAACTCCGATAAGAAACAAAGCTGGGCAGCTCAATACAAATAATTAAATTTAAACCATACAATTGATGAAACTATGTTAAAACAATGAACAAAGGTCACAAACCAACTGTTTATATTTCAGTAAACAATGATGAAATCAAGCATCCAGTTACTGTCGAATTTTTTCGTTGATCATTTTGCTTCTCTGCATGCCCAATCCGGCGGGGGTGCGGCGAATCAGAAAGGTACAGCGCCTAACGGGAAAATTCCCCCTCTTAGGAAAAGTGGCTTATCCATGATCGATACACTGTAATTCCCAATGTAACAGATTGCAAGATTATTAAGTACAATTCAGTATTGTGAATGAGTAAATTCACAGTAGTATGCAAATGTGATGGAGGGGTGTGTCAGTGCATCGAGCAAATCGTTATCATCTTCATCAACACTGTCGTCATAGTCATGCACTTATGCGGGATTTATTCCAGCATTTATCTTACTAAAGAGTCGCTCAGGTGGTTCTTGCATATAAACTAGTAGAAGAATTCGGGGAGTTTGGGGCGAGGGCACTGGGTTTCGACCCATTTTTTGAGGTTTGATCTCAAACATTTAACTTGACGACCATTTTGGGATGTCTTCTGCATTGAAGACTTGGAAAAAAATCGGGGGATTTTTGTTTATAAATAATAAAAAATTTTCAGGATATAATTTTGTTGGTTTTTGTCGGTTGACATGGGTAGGACGGTAGGTGGGAGTACGACTTTAAGGTGATAAGCAGACGACAGAGAAGAAGAAAAGAGCCGCGGGGAGAGGTGTTGATTGGAGGGGGTCAAGGATCGTAGATTGGTGAGGGGGAGAATGTTAAGACAATGTAACTGATCAAAAAAAAAGGGGGGGGGGCAGATGTCTGTTGGGCGTGGTGCTAAGGGGGACCTCCAGAAATGCAATATATTTTTAAATAAATTTTTTAAGTAAATTTTTAAAAAAATAATATTTTAATATTTAAATAATAAATTATAAAATAAAATTTTGATTTTTTATAAATTCTTGAGAATTTTTGGGATATTTTGGGTTTTCAATGTCAAATGTCAGCGGAGTAAAGGTAAAAGATCACCAACATCCAACATGGCATACAATATGACTGCCAGGGGACCGGAATGACAGGGCATGACCAGCTCCGATGCTCTGCACCCCCCCCCCCCCGGCCATGCGCAAAACTCTCTAAATCCTTCTACTAGTTTACATGTAAGAACCACCTACATGACACTTAAGTAAAAAAATTATGGAATAAACACTGCATGCATAAGTACATGGTTTATGGAACTTATTATGTAGGTTGCTGGAAAAATTTTAGATGGAGAATAACAGTGTTATAGTGAGATAAAGGGTACACAGTTCGAATACCGATCCAACAAATGAAAGATTGAAAGATTGGTGAGGATTGGTAGGTATTGGCGAAGATTGTGGAGCGTATTGCAGTGCGGATTGCGGTGCTTTTGCTGTGCTGATTGATGGAAATATTGCGAAAGATTGATGGATACAACGATGGGAATATTGAAAGATTGATAGAAATATTGGGGAATATTGATGGAAAGTTTGCGAAATATTGATGGATTGATCAAATTATCGATGGAATGATTGGACAATTGATGGATTAATGGTCAAGAAGAGCACGAAAGTTAAAACTTTTTATCACCCTTGTACATTATAAGTCTCCAGGGCCTGGCATTATGGGTGTTTAAATTAACGCCAATTAAGCTTGTAAAAATGTTGGTGGATGCTGATTCATACCATGATTATAACATACTCGTGCATATGGTAGCTATTAGTATGATGGGCTTGGTTCAGTCATATATACATACATAAAAAAATCTGAGTAGCATACAGTCGGGGCAGTGAATAATTTGCAGATTCTGGCATCGTGTATTAATCAGTCTTTCCAAGAGGGGACTAGAAATGTAGTAACCGAGTGAGAGACTTCTGCATGTTTCCACAATACCCTATGTATAATTTCAGCACAATATAAAAACAATTTATAATTAATAATAATTTTTTTTAATCGGATAATAAATGCAAATTTATGACTTCACTTACTCTATACCTATAAAACCAATATGGCTACGAGAAACAAACATAATACTTGAAGAATTAGTGGACGTAACTGCCGAGCACCTTCTTTGGATACGTTCGCCAATCCTAAGTCGACAGCTTCCGAGTACCCCCTGAGCCAAGCCGAAGATTGCCGAGTTAGTCCGAGTGTAACCGAAGACCGCCAGCCATAGACGCAAAGCTACCGTTTAAAAGACTTCATGCCAGACTTCCCATAATCATACTACTGCTATTATCCCAACTTTTTTTTTAAGTGGTGGAAATTTTTGAAACAAAATTTATTGTTTTGCGTATATACCTAATTATCGATGAAAATATTATTTTTAAATTGTTATATGTTCAATTTCTACAATGACTTCACATTTTAAAATTGAATATGTAGGCGTAATGCAACTTGAGTAACGGAATTGCATTCACCATGGCACCAATTAACCAATGCCTTGCAAATTACATCACAAAAGTCAAATTACACAAATATGTATTATCAGAATTGTATCTTTACAAAATGGTGTACACATTGACATAAATGTAAACTCTTTTGACTAAAAACTGTTTGTATCTAAGAGTACATTGCTCCGCTATAAAATATGATAATTGATACCAAAAAAGATACCTAATTGTATCTATTTAACTTATCCGGCATTTCAGAAACAGTACTTATCCACTTTTAAATAAATTCGCCCTTAAAAATGACTACGTACAGGATGTTGGCCACTTCCCATTTGTATTTCGCGTGATTTCTACAGATTATGTAAGGTGCTGCAATAGCACATGTCAAAATATACATCTCGAGGGAAGGTATGTCTGAAAACGCATTGTTTCCTTCCTGAAGCTCACCTCTCACATCTTACTTTGCGTGGTGCGCAGGCTGGATCGTGTTTGTGTAGAATGCCAACGACGTGGAAAGGATTTATGTTAGAACACTGTTTAGTAAACAAGTACTATGAGATGTTTGTATGCGTCCTTTAATCAATTTTTAATGCAGCCTGATTAAATTTAAATTTGTAAAAGTGTTTTATTAATATAAAAGTGCTTGTCTTTTGAATAATGATAAACACGTTTATCACTGTTGTCCACACCAAGGCGAACCGGGTTCAATCCCCGACCGGTTCACTTTGGATTTTTGCAAATGGGAGTTGTGCCGGACTATGCCGCTGGTCGGAGGGTTATCTCGGGGATCTCCCGTCTCCCTCGCCCTTTCATTCCGGTGCTGCTTCATACTCACCTCACTTCATCCTCATCGGCTCTCAAGAGCTCGATGTTAAGAGCCGCCCAAATATCTTCACTCACTCAGTGTTGTCCATGTGATTTTGACAGGTTTGTTTTGGGGTAGGTCAATGCTGGGGACATGCATAGAAGACAAAGAATATGTTTACCTCATCTTTAGTCTATAGTCCTTATAGCCGTGGCATCCGCGGTTTATCCATGACTATTTCCTCTCTAGATGCTTCCAGAACAGTATAGGTTTGCTATTACCTTAGTTAAAGTACGATTTTGTTTCCGTGGTAGTTAAGTGCTTGTCTGAGTTTCGTAAGCGTCGAACCTATGTGCCGTTTAAAAAGATTAACTTTTGCTGGCCAATTTTAAAGAAAGAACACGAGAGCCCGTTTTCAACGCGTTCGTGAGTGACGTAGTATTTAATTAGTATTTGTGGCCAGCATATATTATTTTTGGTACTACGTCACCGTGATTCTAGTCACACACACTTATTTCTTAGTGAGATGCAAGTTCAACATTTTGTGAAGCAAGAGAGCGAAATATCTAAGCGTGAGTAGACTTCTTTGTTAAGATTCAGCACCTCAATCGGTGGATTTTCTTGTGTGACGAATATTGTCACCAGTGGTCCCGAGAGAGATATTCTTCGCTTCGAATGAGCTAGAACCGCTGCAACCACTGCTACTTTATTATTTGTTTCAATTAAATCATATTTATTATTTATTTGCAGATGCATAGTTCCAATTAATTCCGTGTTTGGTTACGTGATCAGTCAAATGTAAATTACTATCAGAACGTAGTCCCCGCAGTGTTCACGTATTCTCACCGGAACCAGTTCATAGCTCAATGTACAACGCAGCAGGTAAATGCGACTGTCGTGTGTTCATCACCCGACTCGGATAAACCACAGTATGATCAGATACTCGAATACAAAGTTGGCAGATGCACATCTCATTTACGGACAGTCAAAGGGTACAGCAGTGCCGCTAAGCGTTTGTATCAGGTGAGATGTTCAGAACAACAATGCCCACAGAGGAGAACATTTGAAGCAATTCGTGATCGTCTTAAGGATCATGGAGCATTCTAACCTGCTACTAGTGACAGGAAGAAAGCAAAGAGGACGAGGGCCTCAGGCTTGGAGGTGATTCTTCTCGCTGTCGAAGAGAATTCTAGAGGCAGCAAAAGGCAATTAATTAGTTACATGGTGCAATGCTGAGCACGCGATAGTCTGGGGAGTGCTGAATAAGAGCGAGCTGAATCCGTACCTTTTAAAACACGTGCATTCCTTGTCGTCATCAGATGAGACTCCTGCACGACTCTTGTTATACGTTTTGTTCGTTCGACAGCGAGTGAACTCTTACTTCAGTGCACCGAAGTTGTTCACGGACGAGGCTTCGTTCCAACGCGGTCAGATGATGGATTACCACAATCAGCACGTATGGAAAGGAAATAATCCTCGTGCAGTTTTCAGTCGCGTCCTCGACAAAAAGATTTCCAGTCCATATTTACGTCGACATCGTGGGTGAATGTTCGCTGGGAAATGTTCTTCGCTCCAGGATCAACGAACGAACTTATATTGTATTCTTGAAGAACGACTTACGTGTTCTTTTAGAAGATATCCTGTTACAGTAACAGCAAAATATCGATCAAAAAAAATTCTGGTGAACTTCCTAAACTGAATTGGAGGTTTTTAACCCATATATCGTATGGAAATAATACCACACATCTGGCTACAAATATGGAATGTTTATCGTCGCTACTATACAAAATTGGGACGGTACCGACGCATTTGACTGATTCCTGAAGAAATGTACCAACGCTAGTATGAATGTATGGGAAATAACTTTACCATTCGCGCTTTATAACTCTACGTAGACACTCACATAGTAAATATGCGAATAATTTCTTACAGAGAAGTTCCTGCTCATTTCAGTGCCGTGTTAATCGGTTTCTCAATCGAGATTTCTGTGACTGCTGGGTACAGACGTAAACCGATTCTTTGGCTCCCGTGCGGCAGTGGCATATGGTGAAGTGTTGCAAGGTAAGCTGGTGCTTGCTCACTCGGCGCACGCAGCAGGAACCAGTTACTAGAGTGGAGCCACGAGAAACTGAATGTACTATGGCCACTCACGAGAGAACGGCGAGGCACCCACTACACACGTGCTGTGGCGTCAAATGCACTACCACGTTTAAGTAGCCGATAGCAATGCGTAAACTTAGCCTGTTCACGATAAAGTGAGCACTTTTCAAATCAACCTTAGAAAACAGTCATTGCCGCTGCCTGCATTAATTTTAACGGGCGCACTGAGTGATATTAGCCCAGTAAAGTTACTAATGATGGCTGGAAAACAGTTCCATATCTTAATGTCGAATTATTGTAATTTCCCTGAATTATTGTAATTTAAATCTCATTTAGTTTCCGGTATCTTGCAAAATCTACATAATATTCCATTTAGGTAGGCAGTGTCATATATATTTGCTATTCGATTCTGAATAAGGAATAACCTCACCAAGTTCGTTGGTTGGATTCTGCCCCATTCTGTATATACACACATACATACGTACAGCACAGTATAGTACGTACAAGTATACGCTGTTCACGGTAAACTGAGCACTTTTGAAAACTCTGCTTAAGATCTACTTGCATGCACATTGTGTATTCGTCGATACTCACATTTATGTGCATTAAAAAACCCCGAAAGTTAAATAAATAATTTCCGTATTCGCAAATGTTTATCCAACACTTTTAATTCAATGCCGGAACTACTTTCGCTCCGTAGTTACCAACTTTACTGGGTGCATGCCAGTGATGTGCCCGTTTAAATACATGTAAGTAAGGGCAGTGACAATTTTCAAAGGTTGATTTCAAAAGTGCTCACTTTACCGTGAACGGCCTATATATATATATATATATATATATATATATATATATATATATATATATATATATATATATATATCATAGTTTTCAGGAGTGTTCAGTTTTCCGCGAACAGCCGATAACAACTTACCAGTACCGAAGGCTGAAATAAATAAACCGCGAACCAGATAGACTGGTAAACATTCTCTCAGCAACACATCAGCACGGGACCTCTCCCCCCTCCAACCTTGACGTAGGACAGTAGAAGACGTATTACATTTGCCACACTCTTTACGTACTAACATGCAATAATTTCGCAACTGTCTGCACACTCGGTGCGACAATTCTCGCACAATTAAGGCGGACAAGCAGGAAACTCGTTTCGGGCGGTCACTTGATAACTGAGGAACGTTTCTCGTCTTCAGCGGCGCACTGTGACACGTCATAGGGCAGTCAGCACGTTTATACCGTCACCCCAAGTAAGGTTGTGTGCGCCGTTAAACGTTTAAACTTTGTATTCAACAGGAATTTTGCCCGGGAAGCACCACTGCGACCAGTTACAACACAAAAAGAAAGACGAATTTGATTTCAATTAATATGAACAATTTAATTTTAATGGAGTAGAAATTCTTATTAGATATGAAAAAAAAACGACGCCCCTCACTCGGCATTTCAAAAGTTTACGAAATACCAATTCTCGAAAAGATATTAAAAGAAATATATACTATTTTTTATGTAATTCGTTAATGTCATGTCTAGCTGTATATTAATTTTGGTGTCAAGTTTTTACAATAAAAAGTTTTATTGATGTATATCGTGTCTGCAACTATTTTTCCGGCACATACAAACAAACGAAACATGCGGTTCCCATAACACAGTTTTTTTTATTCTGGTGTAAACATTCAAGGAAAACTTCCCTTTCGACTGACGGTATAAACGTGCTGAGTGTGCGCGGCTGGCACTGCACTCACCCTGAGCAAGCACTCCCGCGCACAGCAGCGCCAGCACCAAGCAGCTTCCGAGACACGTCACAGCCATAGCGCGCAGCAACTCCGCCTCCAGTGTGTTGTCGCGACGAGCGCGTCACACCAACTAAGCCGCGCCGGAGTCGCGCCAACAGTCGCCCCCTCCCCCTCCTTCACGTGACACTGGCGACCTCGAGCGACCAGCAGCGGGCCGCGCGGCCCAGGATCTAGGGCCTCTCCGCACTGGAGGAACACGACTCTGCGACAACAGGGATGTGTCCCGGCTAACGGCACCATGCAGCGCGAGCGAGGGCTCCAACCACCCCCGCGACACGCTGTGCGTTAGAGCGCCACCACTATCTGCAGCTGGCAAGAGGGCTTTGTGACGACACTGAACCGCGCATCAAATTCCTCATCGGTTTACCAAGTACTTACAGCCGCTTTATACCAATTTCCACCCCACACGCCAGCTGGTGCCACTGGCCAACATCATGTCGGAACGACACTCGCTAGTCAGACCCTGGTAACTTATCTTGACATGTAGCCCAGCCGAAAGGGAATCTTCCACGGCGCGCAGTAGCCAACCAGATGCGAGGGCCATTTATAGAGCCCTGTGCAGCCAATAAGCTAATGGGTAGCCTACGTCTATATCAAAGGAACTGCCACGACATTTCACCTTTGTATACTCATCCATTCTCTGGTCTTACAGCGCAAGTCACTAAAGTGATGAACGTTCTCTCTGTCGTGCACTAGGCATTCTAAACGGCGGCCTCACGCTGTAGTTTTGTCAGCAGGTTACACCCCGCTATGTCAGCGTGTTTGGGGGGGGGGGGGATAATAGTGGGGCGGCTTAATAACCTAAGCTTACATTCAAAAAGAGACATATGCATTACATAACCGGAATTCGAACCCGGAAACTCATATTCGGCTGGTCCATAATGATTTCCATAGGAATAATACATTTGAACATTTACTTCGGTTGCAAACCCCTGAACCCTTTAATTTTATCGTGTCTGTGAACATAAGTTCCAAGTATTCTAATTTTATCCACATCATCAAGCAACATGAACCGCAGCCTCACTACAAAAACCTACCTTACAAGATCCATACAGGTAACATCCTGTGTTGAAGTGCTTGAATGAAAACAATAACACTTCTTGAAAATGGCATTACAGAGTCTTCTGAACAGTGTACTGGAGCGTGCACAAAAATTCATCTTAACGAGGGCCCGTCTTTAATGACATCGCTGTTGACGGGGCGTTAAGGTGATGGTAGATATCCTTGCCATATTGTGTTCATTTATCTCTCGTTACAACTTACCGTTAAAATTTAATATTAAAAATCAAACATTATTACATACATAACTACTGCACAGAATTCCTGAAACAGGAATGCACTATGTTCAGTCTGTATTTTATTTTCTTACGTGAGACTGAAAAGTGTAAATAAAGAGTTTTTTTTTGTCACTGTTACAGGTGCAACAAAAGTAACACGGGCAAACTATTTTGGCCTTAAAAATATCTGTTAACATGTGCACAATGCTGTGACATCCCTCGTTTTCAAAACATTTCACCTGAAAAGTAAACTACTTGAAACAAAAATAAATCCAAGTGAAAATTATATTATCCCCTTAGGCCCTACCTACAGACCTATCTACTTACCTTCTAAGGGCGAAAGGGGCCACGGTGGTGTAGTGGCTAGACTACTCGCCTCCCACCCGTAGGGGTAGCTCCCGGATACTTGCTTGTGGGAATCATGCCGGACGGTGCGGCTGGTCGGTGGGTTTTCTCGGTGATCTACCGTTTCCCCCACCCTTTCATTCCGACGCTGCTCCATACTCATCTCAATCACCCTCATCGGCGCTCAAGACCTCGCTGTTAAGAGCTGCCCAAATCTCTTCACTCACTCACTCTTAGGGAGGATCAGTCTCCGAAGTTAAGAAATTACAAGTCAATCTATAAAATTATTTTATAAGGCGGTATATGCACAATATAACTTAATGTTACGTACAAATGTATTCACTATGTTGTGATAAACGACTCGTGGTATATTATGTACTGTACATATTTTAATCAAAAGGATAGAAAATATGTTTTGAATTTGTTACACAATTCAGGGTTGTGAGTGGAGGGTAGGCCTACAGTCCCGCAGCACCCCCCCCCCCCACCCCCTCATCACCTCTCTCTTCTGTCCTTCTGTGGGTCCTGTTAGTGAAAAAAAACAGGCTGCATATACTTTCAATTATACAGGATGATGTACCGCCACTCAACCAACATACTTCAGCAGCGTGTTATACAGATAATCGGCAACAGAAAACTGCATATACACGAGTAGGCTATACAGCTCCATTTCAGAGTTACACGGACGTAAATGCAATAAAAACACAAATTGCAATTACCGAATATGGTCAATGCAATTGACTGCATTTATGTTGACGTCTCACACAAGCTGTTCAAAATGTGCACTATCTGACCGTAAGCAGATTGCGATACGTTGTACCATGGCGTGTTACCACTACATACCTGCGAGTTCATTTCTGAGTTGATTAGTGGCGTAAGTTATCGCCTGTAGCAACTGGTCTCGTGTGTATGGTAGCCGTCCGCTGTAAACCCTACTCTTCAAGCACTCCTAGAAGAAGAAGTCCAAAGGGGAGAGGTCTGGAGAAAGCGCCGGCCATGGGACTGGCCCACCTCTTTCAATACATTTGCGCGGATAGTCAGCCTCTGCACCTCGCCCATTTCCGTCACAGTATCCGTAAACAAACACCATATCTGCGTAATCCGCACGTGTAGTCTTTCCTGGCATTGCTTCACAGCCACTCTCCCCGACACACTAACAACAACTATTAGAAAAATAAATATTTTACAAATCTGCTCATTTTTATACTATGGTGCATTAAAAAAGACAGCGAAAGAAATAATTTACGTTATCACAAATGGTTACATGACCCTTTTTATTCGACGTTAAGATATGGAACTACTTCCTATACATCGTTACCAGCTTTACTGGGCGCATGTCACTCAGTGTGCCCGTTAAAATATATGCAGGTAGGAGCAGTGACTTTTTTCTAAGGTTGATTTCAAAAGTGCTCACTTTTTCGTGAACAGCCTTTAATACTGTTAGGTTAACGTTTGTGAATTCTGAAATTGTTTATTTTGTGTTATGTTTTATTTATAATGCATACACTTGTAAGAATTAGCACATTTTTTAAACATTTAGTTTTCTAATAAGTTTACATTTTAACTTGAATGATGCACGACGAAAATTGTTAATTTTACATATCGTGGAAGAATACTCAGTGTCCATACAATTAGTCTAGATCTTAAGCATGACATTCAATAGTGCTCATTTTCCGTGAATAGCCTATAACAGTGCGGTATTTATTTATGGATAGTGAATTAATTTAATTAATTTTATGTTTTGTTTGATACACATAATAGTAACAATTGCAAACTTGCGACTCATTTGTTCACTAATGCACTTGATCGACGCATGAAGAAAATTTTATTTTCCTGATATTGCGATTCTTATTCGTATATGCGTAAAAAAATAAAAAAAGTTGAATGTTTTTGATATCGTAATTCGTGTTTTTACGTGCTTAAAACCAACAGAAACTTAATTAAACAAATTCAGAGTCTATATATTTAAAAGCCTCACCTTAATACGATATTAAGTTTCGAAATTACTTTTCGTATGTCCTTACCAACTAAACTGGGAGCATGCCAAACGACGTGTCCATTAGAACTTAGGGTCCGCAGTGGTGTGCTGGTTAGACTACTCGCCTCTCAGTTAGGAAAACCTGGGTTCGATTCCCCGTGAAATCGCTCTCGGATTTTCGCATGTGGGAAATGTGCCACTGGTTGGGGGGTCTTCTCGGGAATCTCCTGTTTCTCCCGTCCTTGCATTCCGGCGCTGCTCCATACCTACGGCACTAAACGACCACCAAAGTGGATCTGAGCTTAATAGCCCGTGCCACCCGCCATATTTAATTATTTATATATTTATTTGTAATTCGAATTTAGAAGGATTTATTAAAAACTGTGAAAGTAAAAGCTTAGCTAATTACTTTAACAATCATTCCATACATATTATATGAACTATAGGCTGTTCACGGTAATGCGAGCACTTTTGAATCCTTAGTTACTTTTTTCGTATCAGCCATTTTTTATCCTTCCGCCACTTTTTAAAATAGATATTGCAATCTAAATAATAAACACAGTGTATATATTTCACCTCAGACGAAAATTAACATCTAAGGCAACAATAAAATAAATTTATTTACCATTATTCCAAATGAGAGGGCTTCAAAAAGTGCTCACTTTACCGCGAATAGCCTATAATAACGTATTATATAGCAATTTTCTTAATGCAAAATTTTATATATTATTTCATTCTCACCTTTTAATGATAACTAGGGAACGCCTATTAAAAATCAGGTACAAAAAATTGCACAGAAACGTGAAATGTAATTCTTCGATAATGAAACATTTCAGTAATGACCCTGACTATTTTTTGATGCCACTAAAAAGAATAATTTCTGTATAAGAAATGATACAGCCTCGCAAGTGTTTTGGAGAGTGACTGTTCAAGGACTCTTTCGAGGAAAAACAGACGACCCTAGCAATGAGGTTTGTTGCTAGAGACACAGAAGTACTTTTACTTTATGATTTATTTCATATTATATCTCTACTTGCGTGATAAATATTGTAAAGCTTATTCAGTAATGTAAACACGCTTTATACTAGTGTTTTTGGTTGTTGTGTAAGTTTGAAATTTGTTTAATGCAATTGAGTAATTGTGAGAAAGAGGAGCCTTGCATATACTAAATCAACAAATTTCTTTGGCTAGTTGCTAGGTGACCAAGAATTATGTGGGACGAGAATACTATTACCCATTTACCATAGCGTGATACAGAATTTAGCTCTTTGTGCCAAAATAATAAATTACAAAACACATTAATTCTCTCCAACAGGTAAGTAAAATAAGTCACCTCTTTCCTTCTGGTGTAGAACTATGCTGTGACAGAACATAAAGAGATGCAACACAAATGGTACACTTTTGAATAGGATTTAAAATTCCAATTCTAAATAGATTACATAGATATACTTACCCTTGATTCAAATGAAAGTTTTATTACTGTGATAAGAAGAATAGCAACACACGTTAGCATAAGACACGTATGAATATCTGTGAGAAATAATTCCTTCCAAAAATCAGATTTCTTACAAATAGGGACTTTGGTTCATATGTTCATATTTCTCAGAAACATTAATAAATGAATCCCTTTCTCTAAGTTGATATGTTTCGAGAACAGTATTACGTGAGAATTTAATTGGCCAAGTTTAATGCAATAAATTTTTGATGAGAAAGCTTATCAGAAAATTTCATAATAAGTTTGAATAAGTTCATTAAACAAATACTGGTCGAACTAACTTGACTTTAGAGTAAAATTTAACTCTCAGGACCTCTGTCCAAATAATTATCCAAAAGAAAATATTTAAAGTTTCTCTTAACTTTGAATAATTAATACATCAACAGTTTAAAATTTATTAAGTGGACCTTTGGATCATACTATTCATTACACTCTTGCACTTCAGTAGATCCCACGGCAATGGAGTCACAAGCGTCCCCTTGGACATCTTCCCGAATACTTGAAATTCACTAGTAAATGAAAACTTGCACTTTTTAGGCCTCTTCCTTTGCCTGCACACATTCATACCACTTGCGATGGGTCTCCTCCATCGCCCCCTGCCTTATGAGGCACGGAATCTACAAAAATTTTAATAAAATTTTCTGGGGCTAATCCTACATGACCTGACCGCTATCATGTCTAGAGAGAAAGAGAGCACCTGGGCTCACAAAAGTGTAACCCTATTCTGCCTAACAAAAACCAAGGAATAAACAGCTTCCTGGATATAATGATATGGTTTGACAAGGAGAAATCTCACAAATTAAAAACCAAAAATTTTATAAATCTGTGACATTAAAACTTTCAATTAATTAGAAATTCAGAAAAATTAGTGACAGATAATTGAAATAACATAATATTGACCAATATAATTGTAAAAGAGAAATGTAAACAAATGACGATCTTATATCCCTATAAATGGTAAGTGGTGATACAATTAGGCAGCTTACATCATACAAGTTTGAGGGACTTTCATATAATGCACACTCTTTTACAAATGTCGCTGTCTAGTGAGTTGATCCCTGTGACCTCGCACAGGCCACAGAGCCCATCAGTCATCCTCGTGATAGGGGCGTCGCCCACTCTCAAGGTGCTGTCAGTTCGCTACTGGCACTGATGTCGCCATCAAGGCTCCATTAGCACTCTGACGACTACGCCACAGAATACTTAAGAATACAGAAGTGAAACAGCTGCTTATATAGTGAAGTTCAAAAGAGAAAATAATCTTGGTAATGATGGATGGAAAGGTGGTCCACATCTCAACGTCGAATAAAAAGTGTTAGGTAACCATTTGTAATAACTTAAATTATTTCTTTAGCATACTGCTTTTTTTAACGCATCGAAATGTGTAAAAATGCTACATTTATATCATATTTACTTTTCTAGTATCATTTGCATTTCTATATATCGCGGACTACTGCCGCGCACGCCTGCAAAATGGCGGCACTGGCCAGAAATATATCGGAAGGGCAATTGCAGATCAGCGCCTGGTGAGGTATGTACTCGCCAGCTGACAGCCCAGCCGATATAATAGGTCTTCCGCAGCGCACATTAGCCATTCAAACGTAAGACCCGTAAAGGGGCCGTCGCGTTGGACTACTCGCCGGGTTCGGTTCCCGGTGGGATCATTCGTATTTTCGCATGATGTAATCGTGGTGGACGTAGCCATTGGCGTGCGGGTTTTCTCGGGACACTCCCGTTTTCCCCACTCTTGCATTCCGACGCTGCTCAATACTCGCCTTATTCCATCCTCACCGGAGCGACGCGGGGTGTGGTTGAAGCTGGTCAAGTGATGTGCATGGGAGGGAGAGAGCGAAAGAGAGAATGAGAAGGAGCTGGCGGGAGGGAGGAAGGTTTACGAGGCAAGCGCGCGGCAGGCAAAAAAAAACTAAATTGTACTCGGGCGAAGCCGGGCCGGATCGTTAGTTAAAAAATAAACAGAAAGCGAAAGAAATAATTTCAGTTATCAGAAATGGTTACCTAACACTTTTTATTCGACGTTAAGATACGGAACTACTTCCCATTCATCGTTACCAACTTAAACAGGCGCATATCACTCACTGAGCCCATTAAAATATATGCACTTAGGAACAGTGACTTCTTTCCATGATTGATTACAAAAGTGCTCATCGTGAACAGCCTCTAATAAAATGTTTTTATATACTGTTCACGGTTTATTGAGGATTTTTAAAATCTACGTCTGAAAAATGTCGTTGCCACAACCTGCATATATTTTAACAGGCGCAGTGAATGGCACGTGCCTAGTACAGTTGGTAACGACGAGGGGAAATGAGTCCCATGTTTTAACGTTGAATTTAAAGCGTTAGGTAAACATTTGTGAATACTGAAATATTATTTCTATAACTTTCTGTATTTTTAGTGCATATACGCGTAAGACTTAGCAAATTTATAATATATTTACTTCTCTAATCATTCCACAGTTTCACTTGGCCAACACAGCGGCCACGGTGGTGTAGTGGTTAGACTACTCGCCTCCCACCCGAGCGAACCGGGCTCGATTCCCGGCGGGGTCGTTCCCGGATTTTCGCATGTGGGAATCGTGCCGCTGGTCGGCGGGTTTTTCTCGGGGATCTCCAATTTCCTCCACCCTTTCATGCCGACGCTGCTCCATACCTCGCATCACCTTCATCGGCTCTCGAGACCACGCTGTTAAGAGCCGCCCAAAATATCTTCGCTCACTCTTTGGCCTACGGAGGAATGAAGTGATCAGACCCAACATACGGTGGAGTAATACACAACGTGCATACAAGAACGCCTAGATCTTAAGCAGGGCTTTCGAAAGTGCTCACTTTACAGCGAACAACCTAAACCAAAGCGACTGTTTGAACAGTCGTGGTAGTTTTTCTAGTTTCTAACTACGCATAATTACCCGTTATAAAGTCTGGTAAAGCAATATAAGATTTGCATTTGAACTCCCCGATCGTTACAATTCTGGAAAATGCGGAAAGATAATGCAAGTGCACACGTACTTACGGAAACCGTATCATAGTTCACACAAAAAAATGCTGGTGAAGAAATATCTGAAGCAATGAACATTTTTCCTTCGAAAACTTGCCTTAACCAGTTACATAACAGCACTTCCTTGTGTTTATCACAGCGGGGAATCAGGTTAGATATGCCTGTATCTCAAGGATAGTGTTTTTGTACTCGCAGAAAATCAGAGGCAGTATAAAAACGAAAAACAATTAATTATGCAAACGTAGCATTGCTAGCGGGACTAGCTATCTGCAGCAACTCCATGTACTGGTCGGAAACAAGCGCTAAGACAACCTGTTCGTCAGAATAGCACAGGACATTCACCCCTAACTACACGCGATCACACTTAACAACAATAATATGGGTCAGTGCAAAATATTTTGTTGAACTATATTCTGACAATTTTTTTGAAAGTATATATTGTTTCAAATAGCCAAGAAGGGTATCCAAATTATATCAAAAAGAACTAAATGAAATGTCTAAAATAGTATTTATATTGATATAGATATAAACACATACATTATTTAGAACCTTTAACAAGCTTTTTATACTATTCACACTTGTTATTCCCAGCGAGTGCAAAATTAAAAGTAAATCTCAATTCTAGTTAAATGACTTACCAATCTCTTTATATTGGTTAGTCACCTATAGTCCGTTCACTGTTTCTTCGGCCATTTTGAATCAAACCTTTGAAAAATCTCCCAATGTACGACGTGTTTAGTTATTTCCTAAATACGCCCTGTATCACAAGCGTTTTATACTTGTGTTCATAAAAGTTACTTTTTTTTATTGTTAAATTGAAACGTTATTAATATCTTATCTATAAATTATAATGCTTCGATGATAAATAATTTAAATAAAAACAGGGAGAAAATAGGTATGTTGGTAACGTATAATGAGGAACAGTTCTTATACAAAATATCATTACAACTGAGTGCGCACGAATGTGGTAATGTCTGTCACTCACTCAAATATTCCTGCCCGCCAGTCTCACTTTTCACTGTACTGTTGCTCGCAGTCTGCAGATTTCATTGTCGCAGGTCACTGTTATCGCCGTCGCTCTCCGCTGGTTTCGCAGACTCCTGACTGTCAACTCAAAGTCCCGCCGCGCACGTATAGTTCAGGCAGCACGATCCATAACGTCCCCCCCCCCCCTTAAGTCGCGCTGAGGAAGGCGAGGCAATGACCGGAACATTCTTGCAACGATAACCC
Source organism: Dryococelus australis (assembly GCA_029891345.1). NCBI lineage: Eukaryota > Metazoa > Arthropoda > Insecta > Phasmatodea > Phasmatidae > Dryococelus > Dryococelus australis. The sequence continues at coordinate 283,134,813 of CM056994.1, forward strand.
AAGTAATTCGAATGCCGCGAGGACGGGGGTGGCACGAGTCCCGATAGGCTCATCGTGACACACTTTGTGTGACGTGGTGGCGAGCTTGTCACAGCACGCTGTTCCTGGGTCACCAGTGATGTCCACGACATTGCGTTTCCCACCTGCTAGCGATGCAAAGCGGCGGCATGTAACAGTATTACATTTGTAGCTTTTGTAAAACTTTTTGTTAGTAATTACAAAATAAGCACTGTTTTTTACCACACAGTTGTGAAGTAATTAGAAAGTAAATGCATTGCCATAATAAATCATCTAGAAGAATCTATTAAAACATTCTATTTTGTATTCGGCCCACATTTTCCTATCAACACACACATTGCGGGAAACTATGTGCTTGATATCACCACCGTGGGTATAATTACTAACTATATGCTGTTCACGGTAAAATGAGCACTTTTGAAACCCCTACTTAAGATCTACTTGTACGCACGTTGTTTATTCCTCCGCCTTATGTAAAATTAACTTCGCCTTGGGCCTCATCACTTTATATGTTCGTCCGTCAAGTTAAACTGTGGAATTATTACACAATTAAACATGTTACAAATCTTCTCATTCTTATACTTCGACGCATTAGAAGAACAGAGAGGAAAAAATATATTTTACGTTTGCGCAAATGGTTACCTAACACTATTTATTTTACGTTAAAATATGGAACGATTTCCCATCCAACATTGCCAACTTCACTGGTCGCAGGTCACGCAATGCGCCCGTTGAAATATATGCAGGCAGGGGTAGTGACTTTTTTCTTAGGTTGATTTCAAAAATGCTCACTTTATCGTGAATAGTTTTTACTTAGAGGCCAGTGTTCAGGATTATGGGATCTTAAGTGGCCTGCACACTAAAAAAAAGGGCGGGGGGCTGCAATGGCTACAACTCACACCCAACTTCTTGCATACATTGCAAACATTTTCTGTATTTTTTAAAAGAATTAAAACTAGTTGCGAAGATTATTTTGTAACACTACAAGGAAATTAGTGCAAATTTTACGAAACTTTAATGTGTAATTTTTAACAGGCAATTACTGTAGACGTTAAGTTTATTATAAACACGGAGATGAATAAACAATTTTGTGTGTTTCATAAAACAACATATTGTAAAGATACAATATTTTACCTGTGGCTTTACAAAAAATCTTCGGCAACTAGTTTCCAAAGAATTCTTTGTAATAAGTGTAAAGTATTCTTACTGTGTATCTTAGTCTATGAGCACCGAGTTTATCAGGTGGTTCGGATTCCACGTAAGGTAATGATGCCCCGTGCGTAATTGCGTGACGTAAAAATTACACTTTATCTAACTTAGCTACAAAAATCATGTGAAGCAGGTAACTTTGTACCAATTAAACGTAACATTCCAGCAAATTTTCTAGTTAAAGCGGATTCTCGCGCTGAGATGTACTTCACAGTTAAATATTTTATTTGTACAAGATGATGCGCAGGGAATCTTCGAGCCCTGATTTAAAATTAAATTAGATAGGTTGTGATAAGTTGCCCAATTGGTACGAAATGACGGTACCACGACGAAGTTGAAATTTGTAGCTTCTAGCTCATTTTATGTATATCATAGACGATTAGGTCGAATAATGTGCTATACTTAGAGTTGACACACTTTTGAGATTAACAGAAGACGAACGATTCGTTAGTATATTATTACTGCATTATCTATGATTGGCTGCTAACACTGGAGCAGTTTGTCGATTGCATGTCTGAAGAAATCTGCTGGTTTGGGGTTAAAATAAGTCACGCAAGCCAAGTTTGAAGGGCATTTTCGTCACCTAAAGAACTTTCTAGAAAATTGTTGAAACATAGCGTGGAAAAGTTGTAAATATGCTGGAGAAAAATTTTTGGGTGGAGGGGTTTTGGTCCTGTGGGCTTGGGGGGGGGGGGGGTGCGTTGAATAACTTCCCAACGAAGCTCCTGGATACATTCTTTTTTTGTGGTGTAGCGGAGTGCAGGAGTGCCTATCTTGCTGCAGCACTTGATGTAGTACATCCGGACATTCCCTAGAACGGTGTCCGCAAGGAGTTGTAGGCAACAAACGTCAGCGGTGATTGTTATATATTCCTAGGAAGCAACGCGTCAACATTTTATTCTTGCGGATGGACACTAACATATGTGCGGGGAGTTGTCTTTGCGGTTGTCCCCAGCCATTACAGTCTTCTACTGATACTGACATGAATACACCATTTCTCACCACCAGCAACACTCGTGGACAGGAACGATAGACGTTAATCACGATCTAACCCATGACGAGCAAACAAAGAAGTACAAATGGCCGCCCGCCTATTCCTGTTGTTTGTGCGGTACCCGCACACCCACATTGCCGAAGTTTTCCCCATGGAATACAAATATCGTACGTTGGTTGGCTGGCCACAATTCATTGTGTTTTCCCCCTCTCGTTTCATTGACGTGGATTATCTAGGATTAAATTGTTTAAAATGTTTTCTGCTCCTTGGACGTGGATAATCACTCAGGCCAAAATACTGTATTTGAAATCACAAACCCATTTCCATGTCGTGCTTTCACCGAACACATTTGCCCCGTACACGGCCAAAATGTTCCAAGCCGCCTCCGCCTCCTTTAATCCTTTGTCTGTCAAACATAATAAGTCAGAATACTTCCTGCCCCCCCTCTCCCAAGAGAAATTTAACATTCACACTTGTCTCTTTTTAATCATTTAAATTTCTCCAGCTCTGCAAAATACAAGCTGTAATCACATCGTCATTACAAATTACAAGAGGTAAAAGAACATCACGGCTCCAAAAATCAAACAAACGCTACGGTCAATAGCATCAGTATACTTAGGCTGTGTCCGAATTCGCTTGAAGTACATACTTGTGCGTACCTATACCCGGAAGTGACGTCGTAAGTGCTGTAGGAACTGCAAGTGAAATATGCAAGTATACAAATAAACGAAGTTGTTTACTTATCGCATAATTGCGGAATATGTGCCACCATTTTGAGAAGCAATTTGTAGGTTACAATATATTTTACCAACATTGTTATTTGATTTGAAGTTTAATAGCTTAACATTACTTCTTCGTAGACATACAATTTTGAACTGAATAAATAATTCTCGAAAGATTCACTTTAAAAATAAGTTTAAACAATAAATTTGTATTAGGCCTATGTTCCTAACCTACAGACGGCAAGATAAAAAAAGCAATCCTAACTGCACTTACATACAATAATATAAGACAGTAAATGTTAATGTAAATAAACTTTAAATATAATTTAATACCTTGTTTAACCCCTAAAACCTTCGGCAATGATCAAATTCTTATAAACATTTAAAGTAGTTAGCTGGCTAATAACTGACACCTAAGCCAACAAGACTTCCTGCCCGAATTCATCAAGTTTGGTGCAAAGGATAAGTGAAGTATACAAGGATGCAAGTACGCAAGTAGTCTATATGCCTGAGTTAGGACACGGCCTTAATGTCCAGGACAGTGTGAGGTGATACAGCGTCAGCACGTTGCCACCACTTGGCCAGATGTCCCACGACTTCTCACCTCTACTTCAGCTCCCCAGACGTCCTCACGATGTTGAGTCTCACACCACAAACACCCGGTGCCGGATATCAAACCTGGCTCCTCCGGGTAACATACGGCAAGTATACCCACACTTTATGGAGACGGACGAGAAAATGTACTATAGGAATTTATACATGTATATATAATTACAAGCATACATACTGTATTCGTGTTACAATGGTTGGAAAGTGATTACGTATGAAAAATCAAGTAGATAATATACGTAAGACTTGTGGCATAAAGTGACTGGTCGGGATGTTATTCACCTTTAACAATGGGAAAATAACGGAAACTATTAGAGATGAGAGAAAACGAATTTGTATAATTTATCGGTAAACGAAGATAATCAATTTCTGAAAAGGTAATTGTAAATAACATCCCTAGACTGATACAAAATAGGGATTTTTAGCCCCTTACATTGCAGTGAATGTTGAGCCCTGAGTATTTGCAAAAATTACAAGACGGACTTTTAATTGCAGACTCCAAATGTACAAAAAAGGTCGCCTTGTTGCAACGCTCTAACCTGCCCCATTCACGAGAAAATATCCCCCACAAATAAATTGTGGCCCGTCCAATACCGTGGAGGTAGGCAAACCGACGGTTTTAATTGGCGCCCGTGTTGCCTGCCTCCGAGTTATTGGACGGCTACCCTTATTTGTGGGTGCTCTTATCTCGCAAACGGAGCGAGTTAGTGTGTTATACCTTTTTTGTTGTACGTTTGGTCATTATGATTAATAATCTGCCTTAATGTTACAACTTTTACTACGATGCGAGAGTAGCAACCTCTATTTATTAGTTTCTGACTGGGGTTGTTATGTAACCTTTTCAGGGATTGACGATCTTCCTTTAATGATACATTATGCGAACTTTTCCTTTAATCTCTTAATTTGTTCCCGATATTTTTAACTAAATTATGTTCCCAATTTCTTTGGTAAATAACACCCTTACTGATTACTTTAGGTGACGTGACAAGTGATAGTGTACTTTTCTTATACCTGATTTTTCGTAGTAAACACCTATCAATATTCGTAGCACGCTTATGAGAACACCATATATACATAGTTAATACACTTTACATTTAATACACGGTATTTGCCTGACAGTTCACGTAAAATCGTGGGGAAGAATATCGTCACGAAGATTTTCATCTCCATTTTTATTCAGGATTTATGTGACGTTGACCGTTGGCACGAATTCTAGGACATGTCTTATACGATCTTAGGAACAGCGCATAAAAACATATCGACAAAGAAAAAAATATTCTTAGCCCTATACAGTAACACTGTTATAGGCTATTCACCGTAACGTAAGCACTTTTGAAAGCCACCCCGTTTGGAAAAATAGTCAATAAATAAATTTATTTTATCCTTAGACGTTAAATTCCCGGTGCGGGGGAATAAACACATAGCGATAATAACTTACATGGTAATATTTATTTAAAAAGTTGGTTAAAGAATGTAACTAGAGCCTCAAAAGTGCTCACTTTACCGTGAACAGCCTATAGGAGTGGTAAAGGCTAATTCCTTGGCCGCTTTCTCAATACAAGTACGTAGTACTTCGGTTTCCCGTATATTTACACCGCCACTTCTCCTTTTTTTCACCGCAGCATACTCGTGTTTTAGCTTATTTTCTGTATTAGGGTTGGAGCGTCTATAACTACGTAACAATTCGCGGCTGGCAGCGTATCTATCACACGCTGACGCGACGCCACGCTTGTAAGTCCGGAGTGGGCGTGGCTTGCAATGCGATACCCCGCACGGCCCCGCCCACGCGCGGCTGCGAGCAACAGGTCGGCGAGGAGCTAGATCCTCGGCCATCAGCGCTCGCCACAACAAGGCCATCTATCACTGCTTCATGAATGACACATCCTTTTTACGTTCTGCCCTCCCCTCTTCGCATCATAACAAACAGCAGCCAGCGGCCGGAGGGGAAGTGATAGTTTAGGAAGTGAACGGAGGGGAGAATTATAGAGCGGGGGAGGGAGGAAGAGTTTATCCGCTTTCTTCCCTTGGCGAGTTGATGGCCCCAGCACCAACACCAACACGCGACACCTCCGCAATCGCCTCTTATATTTTTTAGCATATATTATTCTGCGGCTTCAAGCTAAAATGGTCAATGTACGGAACTGGTTTTACGGGAAGGATTCAACGATTATATAACAAAGACGTGTGCCGTTATACTAAGTCTGGCGTAAGGTGCAAAACACTCCTCCCTGTCTCCGGGAACAGATGGTGCACTAGCCCAGAAATGCTGACGTCGGAGAACATTGAGAGATCAAGTGAGTTCCGTGAATAGTAATGATTAGTGTTCAAATTTATTAGTAACTAGTAAACGTAAACTATTTTTATTGCTATTCTCAGAGAACGCGATTCCCATAGACATTGAAGTGGGGCAATAACATTTTGGTTTCGGGCAGGAAACGGTATATATGCTAATAGACTGAACGTAGAGTGGAAGTACGATATATCTTATTTCCATTCATACAAAAAAAATGCATATTGCTAATAGACTGAATGTAAAATGGAAGTACAACATATCTCATTTCCATTCATACACATCCTCAGCCATTACAAAATGCAAATAAGTGTAAATTGTACACTCATACTGGACAAAATATTTTTTTCAAATGCAGTCGCTCAGAAGGAAAGGAAAAACTATTTGCAACCTCAAACGAAGGTCACTTCGCTATCTATACGCTGTTACACTTTCAGTCGTTTGATGACCTTTAGCGTAAACAGCTGTGGGATGTGTATATAGTTATTTATCACAACTTAACGTCACCCTAGGTGTTTGAAACGCAATTGTGTAACGTGCTTACTTTTTTGTGATATGAATATTTGCAAAAATCCCAACAAATTCATACGCCCAGCCAGAATTTGTAAATAAGTAACTAAATAAACAGTAAAAACTAAATGCCCATGCAAACAAATATGAACAAAATAAAATATACAGTATGTCTATTTGTGTGCATACTCACCACTATCTTTTAAGTTTGTCGCTGCTACGTACACAAAAATAGCGACACTAGTTGCGTGTTTGAATTTCCTGTTTTTTTTTTTTATTTGACTGGCTGCTCCTTCGTCTTAATATTTATTCAAACTAAGGTCGTCCTTTTAACGAAATAACCCAACACACATCAATAACAAGATATTAAATACTACTGCTTTTTCCGCTATAGTATTAACAGAATTCGATGAACAACTGAAAACAGCAAACAACTCATTTGATATAAACGTAGGTCACATGGCAGTGTTTATGTTTAGGGTGTAGCGGAAGCATGCGTCATCAGTAACCAAAAGTAGAAATTTAGCAGGGCTTCAGAAAAGTCTGTTCTAGTCATGGACCGCCTATATATAGGTATAGCCGATTCAGGGGCAAGTATCATCGGGCATCGAAGCCATGGCTTCCTGCCATCATGTAAAAATATCCATTTTACATTAAAATCACTTCAAAAATAGATTATTTTACCACAAAGTTAAAAAAAACGTAAAGAATTTAAAAACAAATTATTTTAATTTTATTCAGATGGTGCAACATTGTTGGTTGTAGGTATATTCGTGAGAATGCGGTGTCGATGGTGCTTTCTCCATTATCCGGTCGTCTGATTTGAGACTTCGCCGGGCAATAGCTGCTCATACAGCATAAGTAGTGTGTCATATGACAGAAGCATAGTTAAGGAGCCTTCAGATGGTAGATAGCCAACACGACTCAGTGAAAGTGATGAGTTTCCTGCACATATGCATGTAAATTGATACTATCACGCCTTCGAAATTGGTTATTATTCATCCAGCAAACAAATTAAGTCTCGTCGGGAGTGAGACTCGGCATGTGTCAGTCTCGACAGGAATAAATTGAAATACCCGGAAAGCATTGTTGCTATTGTGCCAAAATCTTTACTAAAAGGCAGTTATTCTCGGGACTTGGCTCCTGAGATGGCTCATGATGTGCTTCGCATGGTTTTCCAATAGTCGTTTCTCGATTCGCTGCATGATTGCGATGTCCGAGATGTTTTGCGATTCCTTTTTTCACGAAGAGCTTCGCATTGAGATTCGTGTTATATGTACGATGTGTTTCGAGATTGGTTGAAAACATCGATTGGTATGGCCAGTCTGGTGATTCGTATAGGTGGTTTTAATGGTTGGTCTTGTATGTTAGTCTGGCTAAATGATTTGGTTGGTCCAGTTGATTTGTCTGTCGTGCACATTGGTCTTTTTCAGTTTGTTGGTCTTGATAGGCTGATATAGATTGCCGGTCTTGTTGGTTAATTGGCATGGTCGGAATGAGTAGTAGGTGCTTGATGGTACTAACTCAAAGGGGATACCGCCCTTTTTATAGACCTAATTAATTTGATATCAAATTGATTTAAAGAGCTAGTTTAATTAATTAAAATGGTTAAATCTAATGAAAGGGTTAAATTTATTGAAAGGGTTAAATGTATTGAACGGCTAATTTTTGTGTGTAAAAGTGTCAAATTTATTAGTTTCTTTTGTTTTGTGAGTTGGGGAGCAGCTCTGGTAGATGTTGTCATCACGATGACTGGCACTTGACTGAAGAGTGATGTGTTGGGGACATGGTATATATGTGATTAGTTTTGGTGCAAGAGTGTGCTAAGGGCAAATTTTCTTTCTTTCTTTTTTGGACAACTCTGGTACGTCCTCACCCTTGGAGCTCTGGCAAACGACTAAGGTGTGGCGTGTTGGGGATGGTGTGTGTATATATATAGAGTTTTGTGCAAAAGTGGTCTAAGTGTATTTTTTTTGGTTTGGTAGTGATCTTGCTCATAGATGGTGTTGCTAGATAGGCGACTTTGAAAGATAGTATTATTCCAAATGCAATTAAACATTAGAGAAATTCAGAGTGACCTACATATTAATAAATTCACACATCAAATCACAAATCTCAAATGATCACAATTATGTGAATAATACGTGGAATTACATGACTCTCCAGTATGGAATTAAACACAAAGAAATGAATTAATCTACACCGACCTGTATGCTAGAAATATAATTTACATGAGATAAGTATAATGAACGAACACAACTATGTGAATATGACAATTACGAGAGTGTGCAGAATGGAATTAAAGACTTCTGCCTACAATGAATATAACACGTCCCTATAAATTAAACAAACACAATAATAAGATACATGACACTATGTGATACCTCTCGCACATACCTTACATGTCCGTCTGCCTGTGAAATTTGTTAGGAGGAACTTTAGGAATGTAAATCCACACATAAAAAAAAATTAATTGGTTAACATGCGTAATAAATATTGCACATCTCCCAAAACATGTCTGTCCGGCTGCGAGCTAAGTAAAGTACTGTATGATTATAGACTGAGGTGAAAAACTCGGAAATTTTAAAGAAAACGAATGTTTCCAAATAAAAAAAAAGTAGTGAAATCGCACCAGGAGATCCCCGAAAACACATCCATCCACCTTAGAGGTCAGTCACTGAATGAGTGGATCGTATGACGTGCACCTGCTTATAAGCTGTTATGAGGAGCATGGTTGAGTTAAAATTTACGACTGACAGAACCTATTTCCTTACCAAGCTACTATTAATGACTTGATTACACCATTCGTCCGACAAGTACATGAATTTATAAAAATATCACTACTTAATAAAAGTTAATTATTTAAAAATAATGGACATACTACAAATTCTTTTTCATAAAGTATGTGAAATTCACGGCATTTGGTAACAAAAATGCCAGTTGAAAATGCTACGAAGTTTCGTCGACCGATCACAGAACTGGGGCTTACACAATAAATGCACTATCACATGATAAATTAAAGACTTATAAAAAACTATTTCACACTATAGTCTACAAAGACTGTGAACGAAATCTGAACCCCAAAGCATATAATATCGCTTAACGAGAATCGCAGCTATCACAATTCGAAGCCCGGTGTATATGAAGGAGCTGCTGAGGTATACGTCTGTCTAGTCCAAGCTTTTATGAGCAATGAAGAGGGTGGCAACTGGATACAGGTGTGCAGATGGCTCCTGACCTCCCCCACCCCTCGCCAGAACATGATACTCAGTCCTTGAGATTACTTATCCCTCTGCCCTAGATTCTCAATTTTTTCGGCAATGTAACAAGATGGCGATGACTGGCTAGATACATTGCTCCCGACCTCCTTACACCCGATATCCCACCCCACTGCCCACCTCCAACCCTCATCAGAGCGATGTGCCCTGAGGTCATTCAGCCATCTGCCCCGATTGTCAATTTTTTGCCACTGGGTCAAGATATTGACGACTGGCTAGACGGCTTCACATCAGTCCTGCTTGCCTGTAGGCACCCCCTACCCTCCACCCCTCACCAGAGTGACGTGCCCTGAGGTCAAGAACCCAGACCATCCCTCCCACCCCTACAACTCATGAGTTCATTTTTGTAGCTTCCAAATCTCCGAGCCATGCACTCTTATATCGATTCAAGACTGCAAGAACCTGTTTAGCAGCAAACACCCCCTCTGCTCATACCGCCCAAGAACTGTCCCTTCCAACATGGTGCTTCGCAAAATCCGCACTCCTCAAGTCAGAAAGTGTTTTTTCGGATGACTGACCACGAAGGGCATTGCAAAGCCTTTGCTATCGATTCAAGGCCACGCACTACCCCATCCCATTTCAGCATTCAAGAACACATTTTTAGGTTATCTCGGGAACTGGCCGATCCACGGAGGCCAGGCCCTTCACCCCCAGAGTGCTGCCTCGACAATGAACAGAGGTTTGCTTCAAGGCCAAAACGATGGTTTCCCTAGGGAGGCAGCAGCAGATTTTGAACTGACCTGGGCTATTTCCCCTCTCCTCACTCCTCTACCAACTGTTACTTTGACTTGGAGACTGAAGATTCCTCCCATTTTTCGAGGCACAAAAGGTTGGCATATTTCCAGCTAAATAAAATTTTTCTAACAAACTCCCGCCCATAAAACATTATTTTTCCTCATCACTAAGAAATACATTCCAAATGAATGTCTTCAACACGCATTAAATTCAATTAAAAAATATATACAGTTTTCCACAAAACTTCTTTCTCATATCCAGCAAACTTTATTCCGTTTTCCAGCAAACTTTACTCCCGTTTCCAGAAATAATTATTCCTGTTTTCCAACAACTTTTAACTAATAAATGATTCATTTTCATACTAATACTGCTATAAGACATGTTTTTTGTAAGTAATGACAAACATGCATCTTTATTCTATTTTTAACCATTATGATATAAGCAAATACTCAAGTTAAACATTATCTTTCAAACATTTAAAATGAATGTTAAACGAACTTATTCGAAATGTTTAAAAATATTATGTGCATATTTCACGTATAGTTTTCCCACTTTTGAATTTCTACAATAAATTGTGTATATTTTTACAAATTCTTGTCCTCTAGAAAATAAATATGGACATGATATTACTGGAATAACACGTATCCAGCTTTTATTGACTGATATCGAAGCTAAAATCTGTTAAATTTCACGATAGTTCGACTGATTTTTCTAAAAGGGCAAATTTAACGTAAATTTAAAGGAAAATGGCAGTCATTTTGTATCCGTTTACTATATAAGAAGGGATAGATAAATTTTTTCTCAGTGTTAACTCGGCATCTGCTAAGGTCACTTCGTGTGAGTATGTGTGCATGGGCATAGCATTAGCAGTAGTGGGACTTAGGCATCCACTACAATGACAGGTGTCCACTACAACTCCAGGCATCCACTACAATGATTGCCATCTACTACAACATCTATTACAGTTCCAGACGTCTACTACAACTTCATTACACATCAAATAGATCTACAAGGGATTTCATCTCTGCATTATCTCACAACAGGTACAATGCATCAAGATCACTGCTGTAACAATTGTGACTCTGAATGTGTTGAAACATTCAATGCGTTTTTAGCATATGGGAAGGCGAAACATTATTGACTTTAGACTGCTCTCAACTGTGAGTGCTGTCGAAAGAATTTATAATTTCTTTTGTGGGGCACAACATAAAACTAGTGTATCTGTTCCTTGATGAACATTTACAAGCTGATGAGGACATTGTATCATATTTGCCATGTGATGACTGTCCTTATGGGATGCCTACCTTTGCTAATGATGGGAACTTGCAACATATGCGGTTGTTTGTTTGTTGTGCAGGCTGGAACAGCTACTTGAAGCTAGAATCATTCCAGATGTTGCAATGGACGATTACAGAGTCAATGAAGTGGATTCCGAGGCGAGCACTGTGGTCTTACAAATCAAATTTATATGAGAGAGAGACTTTTTGTACATAGAGTATAAAGAAATAATGTAAAAAATGATGTGCTATGCTCAAGGTTTCGAAAACTACCAAGACAACTTCTTTGTAATTAAGAAGCTAGCCATTTCTCATACAACTGATGCTAATGACTCTAAAGTATTATGGTTTAAATATTTCAGACCTTGGTACAGTTAAAACCTGAAGTTAAAATGGGGAACAGACTTATGAGATAGATAAACTGAAATGGGAGTCTGGTGACATAGCTTACGCAAAACTTTTTCAACATGTAAATGGTGCACTACTCGAAGACATGCTTGGAAAAATGCAGAAGGATATTTTATAAACTTTAACCAATGCAGAATTAATAAATATCAGAAGATACCACAACTGTTCGAGTATTAATTCAATTGTCAAATGCTACAATATTAATCACTGTGAAGAAACAACATTCTGCTCACAATGTAAAAGCAAAGCTTTAAGAGAATATTTGTACCCACATCCTACCTATGTGCAGAGATGTTAATTTTTCGAAAAAAAAAAAACGTTTGTTCCAGGTAGTGTAAGATTTCGAAAAAAAAAAAAAAAAGGAGAAATTCGACCCAGAGAAGACGTATTCCAGTATTTTTCGAGGACACAAGAAAGTATGGTTCCAGTATCTAGGCAACATATACTTTCAAACACAGATGTGTAATGGAGATGAACTTTGGAATTTCGCAAAAAGTTTTGGAGAAAGCATGTATACAGAACGAGTGTTGTGTGAAAAAAAAAGAATACTCTCCTGTTTATAATATAAGGCCTGACAGCGAACTGTCCTGTTCTTCTTAGGACCTATGTTTTAAAAATCGCATTGCAGAAATAACCGAAGAACCAGGTTTTCATAAAATCAAATATAAATTGATTAGAAAATTTTATGACAACCCCACCTTATGGACTGAAACATGTAATAATAAGGCACACATCAAGCAAATCCAAGGCTGTAGTGGCCTTTTCAGAGTGCCATGTAGAATGTGGGACTGTGAGGTTTGGAACACCATTGTTTGTGTTTGTAAATTTGATTTAATAAAGTTGTTGTTGAAGAACTAATTTTACCACAAACTGGAAGAACATGTTATTATATATATATATATATATATATAGAGAGAGAGAGAGAGAGAGAGAGAGAGAGAGATAATCGTACACCAGAGTTCCAGTTACGACGGAGAGGTTCGACTTATCACTTCAGTACACTAGCGTTACTCCAGGATATAGGCGAGTGTGGTTTCGAATTGAAGATGAAGATTGTCTGCTACATATACAGATGCGCAATTCAGATGAACATTGGTGTTTCTTGTTAACCAGTCCAATAGAAACTTTAAAAGTTTTCCACGTATGTTATGGGCGAAATTATTAGCCTTTATATAATTTACATCCTGACAGCAAACTACTTTGTAACAAAGGTAAACTAGAATTTGAAGCTGAAAGTGCTTACATCACCAAATGCAAGTCGTACAAGAAAATCAAATACATTATGCAGAAGGAGTGTTGTTGCTGTTCTCTTACTACAGTTTGGACAGAACAATGCAACAACAAGCAACATTATATGTACATCAGTGACCAAGAATTAAATTCTCCCTGTAGTATGTCGCAATTCAACATTTTTCAAAGGAAGATCATCTGGTAGACTATATAAAGGAGAGCGTTCAGTATAAAATCATCAGTCATGGCTAGAATCTTAGACCCTACAGACGTATAAAAGGTCATGCAAATTGGATACAGAAGAGATTTCTTTAAACTGTATGACGGTACTCTACAAGTTCATGTCTGCAATGATATATAACATTGGTGTTACACTTTCGACAACAGTCTCGGCATTTGCTTTGGTGAAGGGATAGCATGCACTATTGTGCTGTGAGATATCTTTGCCCCGAAAGTGACTTGTCAATAATATTAGAAGATTTGATGATTGCCAGTCTTAGCAAGGAAATATATGAGGAATGAGGAAACGGCATAATCGCATGCCAACTCACCAGACCTCACCAGGGAATCACAGTTCGTTGGAAGGAGACCTGCAATGGAGATATCCTCAACATTATTTTCGAACAAGGAGGATTAGTTTTTCTGTCCATGTGTAATGTGTGTGTGAAGTGGCTAATTCAGAATAATGTTCTCGCCGATTTGCAAGTATGTTATTATTACTAAAGGTTTGTATTCTGTAACTTATAGCATAGCATATTCACATTTCGTTGTTAAGAAAATGTGTGTCAGACATTCATTACAAATGCACATATTTCTCTTAAGCTTTTACAGCATGTAGTAAACCAAATAGTTATAATGGCACTTTAACTACCTGCAATAGTTGTGAATGTCTCGTAAACCAGGACAGACTGCACAGAGTAGATCATAAGCATAAACTTAAGTGTGAACACATTGTAACTTCATATTGTGAGGAAGAAAAATGTTTGAAACTCTTGTTTATAATACAGACACTGTTTTACCCTATCAGTATTTCGAAGAATGTGATGATAATCTTCATACTTTATATCATTATAGCAAAAACAAGTTTGTTTACACATCTCATACTTGGTGTGATTCATCAAAATGTTATGCTCATCAAGCAATAAATAGTAAAAATAAAATTTATCCATAAAACATGTTTCAACTTTGCAAATATAGAGAGAATTAATTTATCAATATACATACATTGTTCATTGCTAAATCTTCTTAGTCAAGTGTTGGACGCCATAGTAGCAACATTACGTACTTTCATCCTGGAAGTCATTATGTCAGTGTCAAACAAGGAAAGTCCAATATAACTCTCACCCTATGTGGCAATAGACTTTTGCGAGAATTTACAGAGACTTGCGACAATATTTTTCATTTTAAAGTAATTTATTTTCCTCTTGGAGACAAAAAGAGTTAAAAACTCATACAGTATGGTGACAACAAGAAATGTCCAGTGTTCTTTATTACTGCAAACACACCTCTTCCATCTATTATTGAAGACGTGTTCTCTCATTATGTTGAATCATATCCAGATTCGGTTGAAAGCATTATTTTACATGCCCCTACTTTTAAATATGTTTGTGTACAAACATACAGATTAAAACCAGGATGTAAGAAATGTTCACTCCTTGAAAGCAGAGCTCAAGAAGGGTATCTGGATCCAATATTTAGAAAATGCACAAAAACTTTGTTCATGGAAGTTGCCAAATTTTATAAAATTTGTTTTTAAAGAAAAAAATTTGTATATATCTTGTTAGTGTTAAATGTTTTGTGTTACCCTATAGTTCTTTGGAGCAAGGTGTAATTGTGGTACATACATTTTTGGATCTACCTGTATCTTTGAAATAATACTTGTGTAATTTATGTGACATCCTGTACTTGTTTATGTGTTTTTAATCATCCTATAATTGATTGTTTGATGCTATGTTTAGGGACATTTCGTGATTACTTGTATATATTTTGAAGAAAAAAAAAAGGTATATTTTGTTTTGCTGAAATAATAATAAAAATATTACTGTACAAATTTTGTCAATAAATAATGTTTTAAAATAATCACCTTTTGTGCTTTTATTTAATATATTCCTTTTTTAAAAGCAAACTTGTTTTCCTGAGAAAAATGTTTTCTCGAGAGAAAGAGAGAAAAGTATGTTGCATTAACATGAAATAGTGGTGTACAGAAAAAAAAGAAAACAAACAGACTATTAATTCCATCAAAAATAGTTTGAAACTAAAGATATATTTGAATCTGACAAAAAGATGTCTGCTGGAAAAAAAATATTAATAATATTTTTACAATACACTTTAACAACATAAAATGACTTGTTAAATGTTGCCTGCCTCCATAGAGTAATCAGTTTGTACAAGAAGGCTCTTGGTTCGAATTCTGGATAAGGCATGGTTAATTGTAATATATAGTTTGCGGGTTCTATTTCCAGGTAAGGCATGGTTGATATACACTAGGTTTGAGTCCCTGTTAGATCATGTACGATTGTAATCTAGTTTCTGACTTTCAATGTTGGGTACCTATGATTGTAATACATATATTCTGGGTTCGAGTCTCGAGTTAGGTACGAATGTAACCTGTAAAAGGAATAACGAATCACGAAATTGAAATGAATACAATAGCTTCATAATTTTTTGTACGTGTTAGAGATGTAAAAACGGAGTATTAAATTCATTCCACCTCATGTAGTGAAAAGTTCATATTGTAATGACAATTGTCCGTGTACATAATCGTTAAATAAGAACATAAATCAAACCTAATATTCAATTCTAATATACACACCCTAAATAAAAAAAATAGCAGCAAATCCTTTTAAATGCATTAAATTTGCTTAAAAATGCGTTAACAACGTTTCTATTATGTAGTATGTAGGTTTAATCCTTTTTTATAGCAAATTACACAATTTCAATTTTTTTGGACAAGGACTTATCATTGAGCTGATCTGACTTCATGGAGGTAACATCGCCTACCCTCTCGTGCCCGGACAGCCTGTGAGCTGGTACGTACACTGCTCGGAGCTGCCAGTCTAGCCTTGACTATTCAGGGATACTGGTTGATCATTTCAACGATCCACTAGTGGAACCCCTGACACGAGGGGGTTTTGCCATTAATGAACTTCAGCTGCATTTCCACTTCTACTGCCCGCTTGGGAATTCGCCTACTTTCTTGGAGATTCGGCCGACCTCATGTCTGCTGGAGTAAACAGCCTGGACTTTGGCCTGCCCGAGAGGGCAATCGCTTAACCAGCTTGACTTTGAGTTCAGGTTTCGTTCGAAGCCTACCAGCTTCGCTAACAGAGTTAAGGCAAGTTGTTAACTTCTGGTTTTTTTAATTTATTTTGCGGTAGTTTGTCAAAACTTTTCGTAAAAATTTATTTAAATTTTTTTCATTTTGAGTGGGTTTCTTAAATATTTTATTAACTTTCTTATATAAAATTGTTTTTTTTTTTTTAAATGTTTTCCTTCAAATTGTTTAACTTTTATATGATTTTGTTAAATGTTCTTTAAAATTGTAAGTTTTTTTTAACAAATTGAATGATGGGTCTTTAAAAATTATAAAACAAGTTTTAAAAATCATAAAGATTTTTAACAAATTGAATGATGGGTCTTTAAAATTGTAAAACAAAGTCTTTAAAATTTGAATTTTTTTTTTTAACAAATTGAATGATGGGTCTTTGAAATCATAAAACAAGTCTTTAAAATCATAAAACTTTTTAACAAATTGACTGAAATTTCAAAATAAATCGTTAAAACTTATACCATATATAAGGACTTTAGTAACTTTCATAACATATCGATACAATCTGGATGAAAATTACATAAAATTATTTCCAAGTGTGATATATATGTTAGAATTCAATGGGTAATGTGTTAGTTTTAGTTAATAATAATAATTCACTTGTGCATGTGTGGGCATATGACTGAGTGTGATTGTGTATGCGTGAGTGCAGGGGAAAATTGTGTTTTCAAAAATTTTAGATGGCTTGTTGACTTGTATTTAAGAGGCCATTTAACAGAATTTAGAGGGAGATGCTCAGTAACCATTGTAATAACTGTACGACATCTTATTGGAATCGCATAACCTTTATTAGGTCATTAGGTACCACTAGATACATTTGGTCTGAACCTAAGTTTCCATTTACATTACATTGTCCTTCACACATACACATTCTTCTGGTCCAAGATAACATAACTGTCATAGATACATATATCACATCTCCCTCTTTTTGTTTCAAAAATTGTTTATAATTAATTACCTGATTTAATTCTAACTACTGACAGAATACATTCATATTTACATCAAGCAATGACATAGTCTGCGAGATACTTAGGTTTGTTTACAGAAGGCCTGTACAAGTACTGAGAGCCATTCCTGCTGTTTCCATTTGTGATCCATTTGTGAGGGGGCACAGCACTTTCCAGATTTCCAGTGTCTGGTGATTCTTTCATTTCATATGAGACAGAGGACCTAGAGGTACAATAAATGCAAATATCTGTTGATGGTTTGAAAGTGAATCACTCTTCCTGACTACCACTATGCAAGTGAGCTCTGTTCCTTTCTATTACTGAACCCTGGTCATTCATGACTCTGTATGAACTTGGTTCAGTGGACTTTGCTCCACTCTTACTCGTTTCTGTAAGCTGGTCCTGATACTGTTGGGACACCTAATCATTATGTTATGCCCTGGTTGAAATTCTGACAAATTCCTCGATATTCTATCATAATAAATCTTTTGCCTAGCATGTCTCTGTCCGAGAAATTCTCAAGTCTTGTCATCACTGTTTGTGGTATATGGCTTAGGAACAAAATTGAGTAGACTGTGTGGCTGTTTTTTGCATAGGATTTCAGCTGGAGGCTGCAGGTTCCCACCAATGGAAGTGTTCCTCAGTTCCAATAGTGCCATCTGAACATCCTTCCCCTCCAGTATTACCTTCTTGAGCAAGTTTTTAACAGTTTGAATGTGTCTCTCTGCCAGACAGTTTGACTGTGGGCAATTTGGAGATGATGTGATATGACAGAAGTCCGATTCCTCTGCAAACTAGCAAAACTGGCCCGAATTATTTTGTGGACCATTGTATGAGAATAATGTCTGGGGTATTTAGTGTCTATTAAAAATTGACTTGAGCTTCTGTATAACCTCACGACTGTGTAAAACTGTTAACTGTTCAACCTCCACAAATTTTGTAAGATAGTCAACTGCTCTTAAATAATTCTGATTGCTGAAACAAAAAATATCTGTACCTAGTGTTCTCGACGGACCATCAGGAATCTCCCTCAATAACATTGGCTCCTTAACATTTTTTCTTTGTCACTTCGAACATTCATAACAATTATTCACAACATCTTCCACCTCCTTACACATATTGTCCCAATACGCATACTGCGCCACTCTCTTTTTACACTTCTCCACTCCCATGTGATTATAGTGAATTTTGCACATCACGTCTTTCCTTATTTTATTTGGTATGACCACTTGGTCACCTTTAAATAGTAGTTCACCACACATAATACAATTGATCCCTATATTTATAGTAGGATTTAGCAACAATGAAACAATTAGAAATGTTGCCAGGCCACCCTAATCTGGTTTGTCTGACTACCACTTGTATTTCATCATGTCGTCGTGATGCTATTTTCATT
Organism: Dryococelus australis; assembly: GCA_029891345.1. Taxonomy (NCBI): domain Eukaryota; kingdom Metazoa; phylum Arthropoda; class Insecta; order Phasmatodea; family Phasmatidae; genus Dryococelus; species Dryococelus australis. Next base: position 283,153,764 of record CM056994.1, read on the forward strand.
TTGCCTAACCTCCTATCTGACACTGGAAGATTCTGTATTACTGGTCTTACATAAGCCTCTACATCCTTACTTACGTCATAACCCTTTGTGTGTTCTTCGAGTGGAGGATGTGCCCTGGACAGCGCATCAGCCACATACAACTTTTTACCCCGCACATGCATTAAATTAAAACTATACTGCTGCAGACATAACCTCATTCTTTGTAACCTCAGTGGGCACCTGTTAAGGTTTTTTTTAAATTTAAATAAGTGGTAAGTGATCTGTCTGAACTGTGAACTCTGTTTCATATAGGTACTGTTCAAACATATGGCAGTCAAAAACTATTGCTAAGGTTTCTTTTTCTGTATGTGCACATCACTGTTCAGTAGTTGTTAGTACCCTGGATGCAAATGGAATGGACAAGTTATCCTGAAAGATAACTGCCCCCAAACCATGTTGTGATGCATTCACTGACAGTAACACAGGTTTGTTTAATTCAAAGAACTGTAACACTGGGCTAATAGTCAAAATGGTCTTCAGCTTTCTAAAAGCCTGCTCATGTTGTTCTAACCAGCACCATTCCACATTTTGTTTCTCCAGCTCCCTCGACAGATGTGTTAACTCAGCCATGTGTGGTATGAACTTGGATACATTGGTCAGTATCCCCAGTAATGTGATCAACTCAGATTTGTTTAAAGGTGTTAGTATACTTGTAATTGCCTTCACCTTGTCTGGATCTGGTGTGATACCTGTGGTGGGTAATTTATGTCCTACATATGTCACTTCTTGAACTCTAAATTTACATTTTGCATTGTTAAGCTTTACTCCATTTTCATGGGCCCTCTCAAGAGCTTGTCTCATTCGTTCATCATGTTCCTCACTCGTACGACCCAATATGATTACATCATCAACATACACTTGTACTCCATCCAATCCTGCAAAAATTCCTGTGTATGTTCTATGAAACACCTCAGGTGCAACCGACATGCCATATGGTAAGCAAGTGAAGCAATACTTACCGAATGGTGATGAAAATGTGGTGAGTAACTGGCTATACTCATGTAATTTGATATTTCAAAACCCCTTGTATCCATCAATGACTGAGAAGTATTTCACATTTGGCATTCACCCTGCAATTTCTTCAAAGGTAGGTAACTCATACCTTTTTCTTTTTATGGCTTTATTAAAAAAAAATATGGGTCCAAACACAATCTTACTGCCTTGTCTGGTTTCTGAACTATTGCAAAAGCATTAACCCACTCTGATGGCTCAGTCACTTCCCTAATAACTCCTAGAGATGTAATTTTCTGCAACTCATATTTTAACCCATCTAACAGATTAAATGGAATATTTCTATTTGCAGCAATATGGGGTTCCACATTATCTTTTATTTGTATCTTGTATGTTTATTTAAATTCCCTGATCCCCCCAAAAAGGTCTCTGTATTGATCTACCAGCTTACAAACTTCAGAATCTTTCATTACTGATCGAAAATTTATCTGATCCCCCCTTCTGCATAGATCCACTACCCAGGGCTGCCAATTTGTATTGCAATATTGTTGGTAACCTTAATATGGGTTTAGTGCTGTCAGGCAAATTAACTACATAGAATTCTACTATGCCTACCTTGCCATTATAAAACCTGCACCTTGCCAAGCAAGTGGCCTTAACCTCAATTTTTGAACCATTGAAATTGCTAAGTTGTAATGCTGACTGCTTAATTCTAACACCCAATCTAACAGCAATTTTAGTAGGGAGCACATTAACATCAGCTCCACTGTCAAGCTTTAACATAAATTTCAAATGAATAACAAGTTAAGTAGTACATTCTGGCTTAGTAACCAAACCTACATGAAAGTTAGTCTCAGGATCTTTGTTAACAGCTCATAAAAATAAAATATCATTGCTATTGTACCGAACATCTACAGAGTCCACATTATTCATATGGCCAGTCTCTGGATTATAGACTCCTACTGACCGAACACTGCATTAATTTTTTCACTGTGCACTAAAGTGATCGAAACCCTTGCAATTAAAACACTGTTTCTGATGAGCTGTACATACCTGTGGAGGGTGTTTCTTATCACATTTGAAACACTCTGTTGCCTTGGAATTGCCCTGATAAGTATTACAGCTGTCCTCTCCCCGTGCTGACAACGTCTGCATATACCACTGGGTCTGCCATGGCGCTTTTGGTTGGTTATCTCCATATCCTGACACTAGTCTTCTGGTGTCAGGTGGTACCCCACGATGTTCTCTCTGATTCCATTGGTCTCTTCTACTTCATACTGCGTGCACTTGATCCAAGTCACTGGTCACACTCTCTTGCAGAGCAATTGCAGTTGTTGACACAGAAAAGGTGCTGTTTCGTGAGTTCTACCATTTTGCAGACAGAGATTACCTTCTTACATGGAAGGTCGTCAGTATTTAGTAATTTATTTTTCACTTTTTCATTATTTATGCCACTTATGATTTTGCCTCTAATGAGACTATCCCACAATTCTCTAAATTCACAGTATCTGCTTAACCTTTTTAGTTCAGTAGCATACTGATCAATTGTCTCGTTATGCAGTTGATTCCTATTGAAAAAAAATGTGCCTCACCACTGCGACATTCGATTTTGGTATACAATACTTCTCAAAATCATCCATATCTTGGTATAATCCTTCCTGTCCTCCTTGGTGAGTTCAAATGTGTTATAAATATCTAATGCTTCCTCGCCTATCACATGAAGTAATATCGCATTCTTCATGTCTGGCATTTGAGTGTTCCTACCACTCCCCATCATGTACAGATCAAACAATTGTTTGAACATCTTGAAGTTCTCTGCTATGCTGTTCGAGAATATTTGGCACTTCGACAGTTCCAATGTATTCATCTTTGTTGTCGATTACACCATCCCCGAATTTCTTTTTCTTCGCTTCTCATCACTCGTAACACTTCAATTTATGCATAGATTCTTTATGCGACTGTGCCATGTAATAACTGTACGACATCATATTGGAATCGCATTATCTTTATTAGGTCAATAGGTACCAGTAGATACATCTTATTATAACACAGACTCTTAACCTAAGTGTTCATTTACATTACATTGTCCTTCACAGACACATGCTTCTGGTCCAAGATAACATAACTATCATAGATACATATATCACAACTGCCATAGTATTGCACTATGGAAATAAGGCGAGACAATATCTCAGACTGAGGCCCTCTCTACACTGTTAATTACTCATAAATATATTTCAATACCATTATAGAAAAAAAATACAAAGTACTCTGAGGAATGATGGATGTATGACGACTGAGTGTGTGTGTGAATCCAGAGGTAAAGTCATGTAAATTTTAGTTAGTTTTACATAGTTTTAAGAAATGTTTAAGGAAGGGATGTTGTGTGTATGAGGTATGAACTTTGGAACGGGTAAAACAAGGGAGAACTATGCTGCTCATGCCAAGTGTGATGGGAAGATTCATAATCTCAGCTCACAAGCTTGTTCAGTATGAGTTGACTGGAGAAGGATGTGTGAGATGATGGATATATGAGCATTGAGTATTTATAATGAATGAAATGTTTTTGATGTGTATGGATGGTGTGGATTGGGTAATTAAGATAATTTTAAACCATTTCATCTTAAACATTGTTGGGTAAATACGAGTTGAGTACTAGTATTTTTTATATTTTGAATAAATTTTATTTCTAAATTTTTTTAGTTTTAAGCATGTTTGTTTAGTTGGTATAATTTATATCTAGTGTTTTGCTCCCTTGCTAAAACATTTATATGAATATCATTAATTGACAGTGTAAACTAATTTTTTTGGTGTACCCTAAAAAGTATTTTTAACGGTGTAAATGATTTTAGGGTATAAAATTCATAAATGGTTTTGACTGTGTACACCACTTTGATGGTGTACTCTAGTTCCGACTGTGTACACTAGTTTTGATGGCGTGCACTAGATTTTATGGTGTACACTAGTTTTGATGGTGTACACTAGTTTTGACGGTGTACACTAGTTTTGACGGTGTCGAGTAACTCATAGCATTTTTTAAAAAGAACATTTAAGATGTTAAGTTTTTCTCACAAAAATAACATTTGAACTGGGCTTAAACTGCAATGCAATAGCATGAGTATATATTTCAACATTCTAAAAGTATTCCTCTTGCTTTAAAACTTGTGAAAGACAGGCGAGGCCAGACAGGATGCAAAGCGCGGTCAATTGTATAGTGGAGACTAACTGCAGACCAGGAACCCATGTCTCAGAGTGAAGTTGTTGGCGAGGCAGGGTAGGAGGGGAAGTGTCCATAGTCTGCATCCTCGCCTTATCGTACAGGCGGCAGCAGCACATGTGCACAGGCCATACCCAGACTCCGTACGATAGTGGGGGAGAAGAGGAAGTTGTCTGGCGGGAGTGTGTCTGTATGGTGGCATACGGTGCGGACAACGACAGTTTACTGAACTATTCTCTCGCCTGCTCCGCTCATGGCCCGCACATGCATGGTCTTTTACGTTGCTCCATCTCCACGCTGACCATCCTTATCGGCTCTTGAGACCAAAGTTTGGCCCGCTCTCGCACACACTCAATTTTCAGGCATCTGCTACCTGGCTTTGTACACAAGGTTTTAGAATTACACATCCCCGTATCTTTTGTAAAAGCATGTCGCTATAGTCGAATAATTTTCCTGACTAAATTAATGTTCCCTAAAAAATAATTTTTGTTCTTTATAATAAATGATGTTAGTATTAATTACAACTATGACTTGATGAGGGAATAAAGTGCTATTTTTCTATTTTCTGTCAGAGCGACGAGACACTTCAGTGTAATTTATTGTGGTGTTATAGCTATTGTAGAAGGGAAACTAAAGAAACTTTTAGTTTGTTGAAATTGGTGATCGTAAGTAATCCAGTATTGACATCTTACTTGAAGAGCTTTACGTGATTCAGAAACTGAAGCTCAAAGACAGACTACAGCACGCTGTCGAGACAGTGTCCCTTCGCCTAAGCGGACAAGAGTTAATCTATTGGAAGCCAATCTCTACTTAAGCGTTTCGAGCTCGGATTCACTTATGGAGAGATTGTCAACACCAAAAGGTCAAAACATGTCCACTTCCCCCAAACATGAGAAGATTAATCTTTAGAATAATGATTTATTTCTATCAGACGCTGAGAATTCGCGTAATTCAGAGAGTGCTCAGCCCATTTTACAAGCGACTTTCGAATCGATTAGAGATATTTTGCCAACAGAGCCAGAAAATAATTCGTTTTCCGACTCACAAGCTTCAGTAGAAGCTTTGCCAGGCCAGATATACCAGCTCATGGCTACGGTGTTCGCGGGAAGACTAAATGATGTGCAGATAATTAACGATAGGCTTGAAAGTGGCATGGATTTTTCTCGTATTTTCCAGAGGTGTAAGATCCCTTTATTAAGCTTGATAGTGGCATCACCACAACCAGTTAGACTTTCAGTTACCATAGCGGGTAAGTATTTGAAATCCCTCACAATGGAGGAAGGCGCTACGGAAACTTTTTATTTTCAAAGTAAAGGACCCCTGTCCGACATGCATCTGATGTGGGTTTAATTTATGATGATGATGATGATATCATTCCTTGTCTCACAAACAGACTTGAGGAGTTTAGTGCCTGTGGATCTGGCTGGAGCTGCAAATATTGACATACATGGATGTACATGTGAGCCAATATCGGCCGTACACCGTCGGTGTTGCGCACACTAAACTACAAAAGTTAATGGAAAATAGGAAAGCTTGTGTCGATGTACACTGCCCGGCGAGAATGTGTTTCCACTATGTCGTATTAGCAGCTTTGTTTCCTGTCACACGAAATGGCGAGATAATTACTTCATATTAAAATCCTCATGAGGTTTTGAATATTGAAGGTCTGTCGACACCTGTAGTCACACAGGATATTCGTAAGTTTGAGGAGAACAATTATATTTCTATCAATGTCTACTGTGTGGTGGATAAAGATTGCAATATAATTGACAAAACTTGCGATAAGGATGGGGTTGTAGTACCATGCGTATTTCTCCTCTACGCCATGACAAACATGTAAATATTTTGGCGATTCGCATGAGTGGAAATGCTGCTCATTTGCATTTCGTATACATTGGAAATTTGACACGGCTGGTCGGTAGCCAGCTGAGTAAGAGAGCTAATAATAAATTTGTTTTCAAGCGTTGTATTCCATATTTCAGAGCTGAGGACAGACTCGCAAGTCACACTATTGTTTGCCAGCAACAAAAAACTGTTCGCAGCACTTTCCCCACTGGGAACTACAAATTTGGAATTTTAGATTACAGCAAACAGCAGAGATTGAGTTTCGTCGCCTATTGCGACATAGAAAGTTGCGTGAAACCCATGTCCACTTGCTTGCCTAATGATGAAATGAGTAATACAACTACTATCAACCAACATGTTCCATATGCTTGTAGCATTTTGTTGATATGCTCATACAATCCGAATTTATCTAACTATTTTGAGTTTGTGAGTGCTGATTGTATGTACCAATTAGTTAATAAATTATTTGAACTTACAAAGTGGGCTGCAGGAATTTACAGCATGATTGTTCTGATGAAACCAAAAACCCCTGCTGATGAAGCTATGTTGGCAGCTCAGAAAAGTTGTCACATTTATAAAGAAATGCTCGGCACAGATGATATTGTGGTCAATCATGACCATCTGACAGGCGAAATCAGAGGTCATGCACATGATAAGTGCAACTTAAATTTCAGACTGCCCAAAAGACAACTTCTCCCCGGTTTTCATAACCTGCAGAATTATGATGCTCATTTTCTCATAAAGCCAATGGCTGAATGTCAAGTACCACGACCCGAGGGAACCGTGGTAATCGAAAACACAGGTAAAATTCAAGTGATTGGAATGACTCTTGAAAAATACAAATGTATTACAAAACAAATTCCCAATGAGATTGATTTCAATGGAAAGGTGCATTTTTTCAAGTTAAGATTTATTGATTCATTCCAATTTATGAGCACCTCTCTGGAAATTTGGCTGGTTATTTGCTACCTGCACAATTGAGTACCTCCCGCTCGATGTTTCCAGACAACACCCAATCCAAATTGGCAAAACAGAAGGGAGTTTTTCCTTATGACTTTGTTAAGTTGCCAGACAGTCTGATATGCAAGTCATGCCCACCAAAGGATGCATTTCTTATGTGATAAGAGGCGAAGGCATTAGCGATGAATACTACGCTCACGCCCAAGCCGCATGGGATGCGTTTAATTGCACAAACTTGCTGAAATTATGCCATTCACTACTTATGTGTGGACACTTGTTTGCTGGCTGATGTTTTTGAGAATTTCAGCACTGTATGTTTGGCTAATTACGGTCTTGACCCTGCCATGTATGTCACATCTCCATCTCTTTAATGGGACACTTTATAGCCAGTGACACATGCATGACTAGAGCAGTTGACTGACTCAGATATGTATATTTTTGTAGAATGCGGGGTTAGGGGCGGCATTACCCAAGTTTCAAAAAAAGATGTGCGGAAGCCAACAATGTTTACATGGGTGAGGACTACGACCCCAGTATGGCATGGAAATATGCATGCTATTTCGACGTCAATGGGTTGTACAGTCATACGATGAGATCCAAGCTTCCAATCGGCAATTTTGAGTAGGTTCAGGCTGACATGTTTTCAACATGGAATTTTTCAAACACAGTGAATGACGGTGACACTTGTTTTTTCGCGGAAGTTGATCTGTCTTTTCCAGAGGAGTGTAATATGCCTTTGACCCCAGAAAATGGCATACCTCAAACAGATCCCATGAGAAACTTCTATTAACACTCGCGCCGTGGAAGAAATATTTTATACATGGGGAAACACTGAAGTAGTACTTGATGTACGGAGCCAAACTTGATACTGTTCATCATATTTTGTGCTTTGAGCACTAGGCTTAACTGGCTCCGTACATCGAGTTTAACATTGAGAAACATGCCCAGGCTGCAAATGCATTCGAAAAATCGTTTTTCAAATTAATGAATAGTTCCGTTTATGTAAAAACTTTGCAGAATGTCCGCTGGGAAAGGGACACCAGAGCTGTTTCGAGGTATGACAAGATCTACAGGGCTGCAGAGCTGATAGGACATCCGACATTCCAGGCAAGGCAGGTTATCGATGAAAATTTGGTCCTTATCGAGATGTCAACGAGTTCTGTTGCGTTCAACAAACCTTTGTACATTGGTGTTGCCATTCTTGATCTATCAAAATTAACACTCTACGAATTTCATTTTCAGTACATGCGTACAAAATTTCTTCCGTCAGCCTTACACCTCCTTTATTGTAACACCGATCCTTTGGTATATTCTGTTGCTTGTGAGGGCATCTATGAAGTAACTACCTCATTTAAAGACGTGGTTTGATACATCCAACTATGCACTCGATAATACGCAAGGATTTCCTCACGAGAACAAAGGCCATACCGGGGTGATGAAAGATGAATATGCTGGTCACATCATCGTACACTTAGTAGGTTTACGTCCCAAGCTTTATGCATACATTGTTGGGAATGATCAATGTATATGTAAGGCAAAGGGTGTAAAACCTTACATGTTACAGTCACTCAGGTAAGAGGATTATCGAGATTGCCTCGAAAATCTCACAAGGGTTCTGGGGACCATTATCAGTTCCATTCGCGTGCTCACAAAGTCTACACCGAACGTGTAACCAAGGTAGTGTTGTCAGGTATGGAGGATAAGGTACATTGAGTCAGATGGAGTATCAACTTTACCTTGGGGGCCCTACAGAATACCTAAGTAAATTTTTTTTATTATTTTCCCCTCTGCAATAGCTATTACACCACAATAAATACAGCCCGTCCACAACACCACAACTGCCTCCTCCTCCTCCACCACCACCACCACCACCACCACCACCACCACCACACTGTCGATGATGTCCATCAGCCACCACCACACGCATCTCCTGTTCCACGATCAACTTCACAACTAACTATTGCTGCCCACAACATGTATTGCACCATAATTCAATGCTGCTGTTCTTTGTTTGCCTATCTGTTAGGCCTAACTGTCCTATCAAGAAAACAACTATCTTCAATAAATAATAATATTAATATTATGTCACATGTAGATGATGTGTCACAGTGTGACACATCATCTACAGGAACAATTTGCATGTGAGTGTGTATTGTACCCCATTGTCGGCATGTGTGAGTGGGAATTACCCGTACTTGGCAAATGAACACCCCTCTGTGCATGTTAGCACCCGAATGTGTCGTTAATGAAAAAAAAGTTGCTGTAAATAAATAGAAAAAGAATGTCACACACAACTATGTAATATATTAGTAAATATTTCGTTAGTCATTATTGTTTTGTAAATCTTTTTTTTTGATCTTGTAATCTGTGAGACAATTTGTAACAGTAGTAGTATTAGTAGTAGTTGTAGTAGTGTAGCAGTAGTAATAGTAGTCGTAGTAATAGTATTTGTAGTTGTGTCACGATGTACGATTGATGTACACAGCTTTATTGCAGAAAATTGTTAAAATTGCTATCTTGTTGTTGTTATAATATCTTGCTGTTAATAATGTTCGGTAATTTAGTATGTAACATAAATGTTTGTTTTAAAATATGTGAAAAAAAAAATGGTTTTGTATATATTTGTTAATTAAAAAAAAATTGTGATTGAAAATATCTTTTAGTGTGTGTAAATATTTGTTATAAACTTGTAAATATTTTAGCTTTTAAGAATGATTTTTGAAAAAAGAAAAGAATTTTAAATAAAATTGTTGTATGTAAAAATCGAATTCTGTGACTTATTATTTATTATATTGAAAAATTCTCGATGTCATTATCTAATATATTGTGTTTATTACTTTAAAAAAATAAAAAAAATTCTTGGTGATCATTAAAAGAGTTGGTGAGTATCAGTGTTGGTTTGAATTCAAAGCCAGGTAACAGTTTATTTGTTTGCTTGCTAACTTTTTTTCAAAGAAGTAAAACATTTACAAGTTGATGAGGGAGAAAAAAATATTATACATTAAAAATTCACATTTCAACTAAAGAACAGGCTGAAGAGCTGAGGAGAACTTACATAAAATGATGGACAGAAAAAAACATGACTGAATGAATGAATTTTGAAATGGAAGGAACAGGCTTGGATATCTCGAGAAAACTTTGCCGTTGGTCAAGAACCCTAGAGAATTTAACAAAACCGAAAGTTACACACAAAGACCTTTTCAGGTAGAAAGAGCCCTTAGTGTCACAACATAATGCTTCTCCGCTGCCCTACAACAGGGAGAGTCCATCCAACCTTTAAAATAAAAATATTTTTCTTACAGCAGCAGCAAGATTACAACTTTTGCAGTTGAAAAATCAACATGATTATGTCTCGTGGCAAAAAAACACAGTCATACTTTACACAAAAATCAGAAAACATAATTGAAAACTTAAAAAAAAAATCATCTGTAGTACATACGTTATTTTTTAATAATTCACTTGTATACATTCATGTACTTGTAGGACGAATAGTGTAATCAAGTCGTTAATAGTAACTTGATAAGGAAATAGGTTCTGTCAGTTGTAAATTTAAACTCAGTCACGCTCTACATAACAGATTATAAGCAGGCGCATGTTAGAAGATCCACTCATTCATTGACTGACCTCCGAGGTGGACGGATGTGTTCTCGGGGAGCACCTGGTTCGATTTCATTACATGTTTTTAGAAAATTTATTTGAAAACATTTGTTTTGTTTAAAATTTCCGAGTTTTTCACCTCAGTCTATAATCAAACAGTGCTTCACTGAGCATGTTAATCAAGTAATTTCTTTTTACCTGTGGATTACGTTTCTAAAGTTCCTCCATGCCAGTCTCACAGGCAGATGGACATGAAAGGTATGTGTAATAGGCATTAAGTAGTGTCATACATCTTGTTATTGTGTTCGTTTAATTTATAGGGACATTTTTTATTTGCGTTAGGTAGAAGTCATTTATTCCATATTGTACACTCACGTAATTGTCATATTCATGTAGCTGTATTCGTTCGTTATATTTCTCTCGTATAAATTATATTTCTAGCATACAGGTCGGGGAAGATCAATTCATCTCTTTACATTTAATTTCATACTGGAGAGTCACGTAATTCCACTTATTCACACAGTTTTGATCGTTTGAAATTTACGATTTGATGTGTGTAATTTATTCATATGTAGAACACTCTGAATTTCTCTAATGTTTAATTGCATTTGGAATAATACTATCCTTCAAAGTCACCTATCTAGCAACACCATCTACAAGCAAGATCACTACCAAACAAAAAAATGCTTAGACCACTCTTGCACAAAACTCTACACATATATACCCCGTCCCCAACAAGTCACACCTAATCGTGTGCCAGAGCTCCAAGGGTGAGGACTTACCAAAGCTCCCCACAAAAAGAAAGAAAATTGACCCTTAGCACACTATTGCACCAAAACTCACCACACACACACACACACACACACACACATATATATATATATATATATATATATATATATATATATATATATATATATATATATATATATATACACACCCTGTCCCCAACACCTCACACCTCAGTCAAGTGCCAGTCGTCGTGCTGACAACATCTACCAGAGCTACTCCCCAGCCCACAAAAAGAAAGAAAGAAGATACTAATAAATTTGACACTTATGCCACTCTTGCACCAAACACACAGAAAATCAACAATTTCAATCAATTTAACCCTTTCATTAAATTGAACCCGTTCAATTTTATTAACCCTTTCGATCAATTAAATGAACCCTTTCAATAAATTCGATATCAAATTAATTAGGCCAAACAAAAAAGGCAACATCCCCTTTGAGTTAGAACCATCCAACTCCTACTACTACAGTCTCTGTGATTCATATAGGTGGTTTGTATGGTTGGTCTTGTGTGTTAGTCTGGCTAAATGATTTGGTTGGTCCAGTTGATTTGTCTGTCGTGCTCATTGGTCTTTTTCAGTTTGTTGGTCTTGATAGGCTGATATAGACTACCAGTCTTGTTGGTTAATTGGCATGATCGGAATGGTCGACTGGCATGGACAAAATTGTCGGTATGGTCGTTATGATCTATATGGTTGTTGTGGTCGGTCGGTATGGTTGGTGTGCTCGGTCGGAATGTTAGTTTGGTATGGCTGACCAGTCTGACCTGTCAGTATGGCAGTTAGGTTTGGTTGATTAAACTGGTTTCGATATTGTAAACAAATTAAATATTAATGTCTAAAATAATTATTGATTAAAATATTTTGTTTTTATCTTTATTTTCATGAAATATTTACATTTTCAACGTAATATAAATTACAGCCCTCGTGCCAGTATTTCCTTTATGTGTTAACATAATTTTCATTATGATTGTACAACACACATTCATTTATAAGGATAAAATAATTTACATGTGTGGTAGGTCAGTCTGAACGGCTGGCTAGCCTGGCCGTTTGGTTTGGTTAGTCTTGTTGGTAGTTTAGTAATGTTGGTTGGGCTAGTCGTCTGGTCTGGTCGGTCTTGCTAGTGGGTTGGTCTGGTCGGCCCTGTCAATTGGTCTTGTCCACTGGTCTTGTAGTTGGTCGATCTTTGTCGATTGGTATGTCCAGTCGACCTTGATGCTGGTTAGTGAAGTTTCGTTTTGAGATTTTCTTTTGAGCTCTTATTTCTCAAATCTGATATTTCAGGTTTGATTTTTGAAGTCTGATGACAGAGGTCTGATTTTTGAGTTCTGATTTCTGAGGTAGGATTTTTTTAGTCATAATTTTTTAGGTCTAATTTTTCAAATCTGATATTTGGTGTCTGGTTTTTGAGGCCTAATATTCGAGGTCGGAAATTTGAGGTCTTATTTTGAGGTTTTAGTTTTGATGTTTCGTTTTGACATATCGTTTTGATGTTTTTTCTCGACATGTCATTTTAAGATTTCGTTTCGAGGCTTGTTTGAATGGTCAAGTGGTAGGACTATAGCATTGTATGGTCGGTCTGGTTTGTCTTTGTGGTCTATCTTGTGGGTGGTCTTGGTGGTCAGTCGAAAAGTATATAGGTAGCTCACAGTGTGCATAATTATGTATAGTGTAGTGCACATGGACACGCTGAAGAGAAGGCTGTGTGTATGTGTATAGATGCTGCTGTTCATTTATATGTGAGGCGTGGCGGTTACTCTAAGTAGATTAGTTGGCTAGGTTCTTTGATGCATAAAATCATAATTGCAAATCTGCTTGCCAGAATCATTCTTAACAATAGGTTAACATAAAATAAACTGGCTCACTTCTTCGACACCAGCCCAGACCAAGCTACACATGGCACTCACATCCACTGTAGTTAATGTAGGCCTACACGGGGCATGGAGTTGAACTTAAAGATATTCTTCAGTTGAGTGGAACATGCAACTGCTAACCACCATGTGCAAAATAGTATAATGAAATGTGTAGACTCAGAATAATTAAAAATTAACATAAAATCACTGAAATGAAAGACATACGAAAATGCAACTCTACTGAGAAACAACCGACACCTGGCATAGCTACTTTTACCATTGATATTTTACTCAAATTTTTGCAATGGAGTTTAAATATCCTGGTGGCAATCAGCAAAGAATGAAAAATAATAACACACTCCTATCACAGCTGAAAAGTGGCCATGCCTAGAATAGCTTATCCCTAAGTTAAGGTACTATATATTGCCAGGGCCGAAAAAAATTAAATAAAATGTTAATGTTTCTCAGATTGTTAAAATATTACGTCATACTTATTTAGCATTTTAAAATACTGTGCCTAGCTCAGTAAAACACAAGTAATCTATCTCTTGTTTCCCGTGAGCAAAGTTTAATGCTGGGACAAACAGTACTTATGACGTTCAATATGGCGGCTAAGCTTGCCGTAATAACCATAGATTTCATGCCACAAACTGGATACTGACTTAACTACCTGATTCTCAGTGTAGTCTCGATGCTCCTGCAGCGGGGTTCATATTTATTAAGTGGTACAGGACTTGTAGGCTGCTCTCGGTGCGTCGTAGGGTATGTTAGAGTGCTTCTTAACGACGTGAATTTTCCATTATGAATATACGTTACGTCGTACTATAGAACTTCTACCTCCTAACTCAATAACCTAGCGGGCACTTATAGCACTCTTTCTACGTTGGTAAATCTTAAAACTGGAGTTGAGGGAAATCTACAAGCCCCCTAACAAGCTAATTAAAACCCTTCCCTTCTATGTACAGGCGAGGGTCCTACTTCTACGTCTGTCTCGTATGGCTGCTGATGGAAGAGAGAGCGTAAAGAGTGGGATGAACCCCGTGGGAACCCTGCTTCTGAGGTCAAGAAACGAGGGAGCGATACGGGCGACACTAACACGCACGTCTAGTGCTTCATCGCTCCTACGCGCAAGGCGTGCAGTGTTTCCGTCGTAACGCTGTACTGTGTAAATTAGATTTGTAACAGTGGGGTTTTATTACACGTGATGAAAGATCACAGATTGAACTACGGCCGTATCTTTGTACTTTTCTCTTGTCGTTTAAGAAAACTGCATACACAAGCTTTAAGAATTTTGTTCTCTAGGAATCCACTTAATATGGCAAAAGTAAAAAGAATAGGGGCATAGATAATTGTTTATTATCTTTTCTGACAAAAAGTGATATTTGCAGAACATTTATTTACCGAGATACACGTATTCGCGCAAACAACTATTTCACAAAAAATGCGTTGGTCCATCCCACTCTTAAGCACGACTGACTGGAGCAAGTTTAAGGGGCCTGCCATTCCAGCCAATCAACCTCATGAGTCACTTACAACGGCCTAACTGCTTAAATATCCTACAGTATATAGTCTCAAAACGGATACAAAAATTTAATAAAATCAGAAACATTTACAAAACGTGACCAAGAACTAAAATAAAATAAATTACACATATGAAAAATAAAAAAATTTAAACTAGCACAAAACTAGTACAACTAAAACAAAAATCATAAATGGAAAAAAATAAAAAAATAAATATATATAAATTAATTTATATATATATATATATATATATATATATATATATATATATATATATATATATATATATATATATATATATATACATACATATATTTATATACATACATACATACATGCACACTTTTGTGTAGCAAAATTTACATGAGTTCATACAGAAAGTATTATGAAAAAAGATGATATAGCCCAACCGACGTAAATTTTAAGGCGTTACACAGTTGGCCTGTTGGGTTGGTTTTGACTTTTGGTTGGCCAGCTGGAATGGTCAGTCTGTATGGTTGGTCGTCCTAGTCGAGCGGTATGGATATTTTGTTTGATCAGTCGGCCTTGTTGATCGTTTGGCATGTTCTTGTTGGCTGGTAGGTCTAGTCAATTGGACAGGACATTTAGGTGGCCAGCTATGTTGTAATTTGGTATGGCCAGCTGGTAATTCAGTCTGTATGATTGGTAGTATAACTGGTCGGTCGGTATGGTTGTTTAGTAAGGACAGTAAATATAGACAGTTTTGTAATGTTGGTAGGTATTGCTGGTCGGTATGGCTGGTCGGTCTGGTTCATCGCCCTTGTTGGTCAGTTGACATAGTCGGCTTGTATGGGTGTTAGGTATGATCGGCTTGATATGTTTGCCTTGTCCGTTCGTCTTGCAAGTTGGTACTCCCAGTCTGCCTTGATGGCTGGTTTGCCTGGTGTTAGGTATATACGTTTGGTGTGGTCAGCTGTCATGATCAGTTTGTATGGCTGGTCGGTCGGTATGGAAGTTTGGTATGGATGGCCCTATAATGTGGCCAGTATTCTACATACAGAATATTAATTACGACTTTAAATATAAATGCACAGACAGTGGACTCCATACAAAAATTAATACTATCTCCAAATAACAATTTGGAGACAGTCGGCAAATGAATGCTTTTCTATATACATGGGGGGACAGACGACAAAAGAATGGATTAACTATGGATTGAAAAATTGGAATACCCCATGAAAGGTTGGAATATTGAAAAAACGATTAAATTGTTGATCGGAAGATTGAAGGATTGATCAAATAATCGAAAGAAGTGGACGAATAAAGTGCTGAGGCCCATGGCATGCGTCAGTCGAGTAAAACTCTGGAATTATTAGGAAAGTAAACATTTTACAAATTTACTCATTCTTACACTCATATGCATAAAAAAAAACAGAAAGCGAAATAAACCATTTGAGTATTCACAGATGTTTACATAACGCTTTTAATTCAGCGTTAAGACTTGGGACTACTTCCCCTTCGTCGTTACCAACTTTATTGGGCGCACGCCAGTCAGTGTGTTCTTTAAAACATACGCAGGTAGGGGCAGTGACAATTTTTAAATACATTTTAAAAGTGCTCAGATAACCGTGAACAGAAAGTCACGAAATGTAGACGCTTTGTTGAAAACACCATAGCGTCCGTCGCTGGCGTCCGAGACTGCGCGATCATCGCTTTAAAATTGATGACAGGAGGAAACAGTAGCATTTGCTGTGTGGTGTACGACCTTGTGGATGAGGGGCGGGTGTGGTGCTGTGCGGCCATTGTACAGCAGCCACTTGGTATGTAGCAGCCGAGTGCCGGGGTGTGACAACGAGGCATGACACGAGCAGGAAGTGGAAGGAGGGAGGTGCGGCCGTGAGTCGCATGCCCGCCCTATCCTCACTTCCTGCTTGCCTGCGGCACCGAACCTGCCTGCCTGCCCGTCAGCCTAACATATAGGAATGTTGCGATACCATGAAATTGTGGATACTCGGATAAAAAGAATGGTATCAATACTCATTTCGATACCAGCATCACAACAAAAGTATCGATGACGGTATCAGATCAGTACCAGCATTAATTTTCTAAAAATTTAATTTGCCGGTCTTCTATTTTTATACATATTTTTTATATTTATATACATTTATTTATATTTTTAATAATCCAATACCTATTACCTACATTTTTTTTTCATATCTGATGTTTTCTTTGAAAAAATATAGAGTGCAGCACTTATTAATAATATTTATTATTTGGGCATCGTTATAATTAGAGAACAAGTAAAATACTGTTGTATACTGCTTTTAAAATTATTGTCTTATAGAGAAAAACACATCTTTATATTTTTGGGGTACTTTTATTCAAAGGGTTCAAAATTAACAGCTAGAAGAAATTCTGGAAAAAAAAAAAAAAAAAAAGTTTGGTATCGAAATACCCGGTATCGAAAGGAAAGTACTGATACCAGTAACATAACAGTATTATCGCAACATCCCTACATAACACCCTCTGAGCTGAGCCACTGGCCACGTCACCAACGATCTGATCGTCCTTCGCCGTCTCACTCGGCGCGTCCCTTAAATGTGTAGTTAAAGACTCCTGGAGCGAGATAGATACTAAATGATAAAAACTGTACACAGTTGAGAAATGTTTGGAAACCCTGCTTAAGATATCATTTTCTTATCGTTTTGCATTCCTAAAATTTACATAGCTATGGGCCTCATGCATTTATTCATGTTTCAGTCAAGTGAGAAAGTAAAATTGTCGAGAACCTAAATGTGTTACTAATGATTGTCTAACACCAATCAAATGGAACTACGGAAAACGGTTTCTGTACGTATACATAGAGTCGAGGGACAGTGGGTTATATTATATTTTCGCCGCAACTAAATTGGTTTTCAAAATATGCATAATGTTTATAACATTGCGTAATATAACTGGAAAATACCGAACTCAAAAAATACTATTACGTGCAGTCCCCATCGCTCGCGTTTCCACCGCGGTTGGTGAGGTGAGTCACCACCACCTGCCTGCCGTTATGTCATCGAGTAAAAATATTCACTAGAGCGGCCACGGACAGAGAAAATTCTGACCAGTTTTTTTATGTTAGTTCTTGGGATGATTGAGAGGAGTGCTAGTGTTTCCGACTGGGAGTTAGCAGACAGCAGACGACGCAGCTGTCAAAATTCCTCGCTACCTGTGCGGTGTTGCCAGTTCCGCATCCGGCAAAAGTAGGTTATCATCCTGAGGGCCTTTGCTTGAAAAATCACTCGAGCGTTCGTATACGAGGAATTTTCGAGATGTCATTTTCATATACAAACATACACTGCCTATCGTTTGTAGACGGATTTACCATTCGAATTAATTTCGGCTGTCAGTTGTTTCTCCCGTCGGACTTAATTTTCGCAGTGACTAGCCAATCAAAAAAGTGACTTATGTTGTTATGAAATAGGCGGTAACTTTTTTATTGTATCCAGCATGACAGTGGCAGAGTTTAGGTTTCAGATATTGAAATTGTTGAATAACTAATACTTCCAACTACATGACAGATAATGACTGTGTTTTTAATAATCGAAATATCAACTTGAATAGTAGGCAATACCTACGCCGAAGCCGAACACATAACTAACGATACTTAATAAACGTATTTTGTAAACATGTTTTTCTTACAGATTTTAGGGCCGTATGCATGGACACTCCTAGCAAAGAAGCACCACCAGCAGTAATATAGTTACGAAATTTTTAAAGTGATAGTATTTTTATTTTAGTGCTATTTGAACAAATTGACAGAATTAAAAAGTGTGGCTCAGGAAATTTGGGAATTGATATTCTGGTGAGCCCCCAAATCCCGCTACGCCAGCAACTATAGTAGAAGGACAATATAAGAAACTCAGGCGTTTTAACATTTCCAACGTGCGAGACACGCTACAACAGCGCTCCTAGAGGTTGTAAACTGACAAATACCTGGGAAATTCAAATTTACATGGCTCGGCATGCACGATTTAAGTGCAGTTGTCGTGTCGTAGTATTAAAACGTGTTCTTTTGCCGAATGTTATGTAATAGTTGCTTATTTATATTACTATTCCATATTTAAAAAAGTACTTAAAGCATAAATATTATCAAGTGAAATAAGGACAATCAGTTGTGACAGAATCATGTTACTAGACGCAGACTTAGATGATGCAAATTACAAAGGACAAATGTTAATCATTTATAAGTAAGACGATAGAGTGCTAAATGTTATTTCAACTGCCAGATACATAACTGACTGCATTTATTCAATAAATTATTGAGAATGGAGCTGTCACCAAAGTTAAATTTCTGCAAAAAAAAATCGGGAAATGAACATATTCAAAAAAATTTTTTTGACAGCAAAATCTCCACAACTTATCTGTGGTTTACTAATGCAAGAATAATTAAAAATAGCTCTACTAAAGTTAGTGATTTAACACTGTGTCTTTTATTAGCTCTATAAGCAATAATATCTTATAAATATTTAATATTAATAATCGCAACAAAATAGGTTTCTGAAATATTAACTTACTGCTTTTTGAAGCTATCATAATAAATTGTTGACAAATTTCTATTCCTAACATATATGGTTTTTGTTTTGCATTTATCTTTCGTAGAAGGTATATCTTGGTTGGAAATATATTTTCAAGAGAGAAACATTTTGGGGAAATAATTTTTTTTACGTGATAAAAATGCGTACTGAATTATTGCTTCCGTTCTAAATTCCTGAATTTACCACCAAGATAAATAAACACATATCCAGCACCTTGCACTTTATTTCAAAGTGCGTATTCGTGTCTACAGAAGGTCGTCAGAAGGCGGTGGCCCATCTGTCGGTCCGTCGAAAGTTTGAGATATATTTGACAGATAGAATAACGTTGCCCTTCGATTGGTCGAATATCATGTGACCGCCTGATAGGTGCGACGGATGTCCACCTTTACACTTATAAATCGGTTTTGTCGAGCAGTTATGCCACAACTACACTTCCTCAAGTGAAACACAGGCAGCTATGGCTAACCCACTGGCAGCCATGCTTCATCCATAAGTAACAATCAGTTGAAACCTCAGTCACTTCTTCATAATCTGATTGGACCAGTTATGAAATTTTGGGGGCTGTAACCAACAATTCTACACAAAGGACTATTCTGTAGTTTGGCAATATCTAGTGCCTGTTCATCAACAAAACATAAAGTATCTTTGTAATACAGAGCAACTCGGGGTTGGGGGAAATTTTTATTGATATGGGCATACTGTCAAATTTGTAACTGTACTGAAGGCACAATCGAGTTCAGAAGGGGCAAGAGAATCTCCTCATCCTCCCCCCTTTCCCCTTTCCAAACGCTGATTTGATAGACACTAATTGACCACTTCATCTTTTAGCAAGTTTTTATAATTTATAGTAAACTGCTCACCTCACGCCTTTTAAAATGATTTATTTGTACATATTTATGTAAAAAGAAACAGTAATACCCAACCATACCACAAATAGTGAGACTGTGTTAAAAGTTACCATTTAGTGTATATGTAGTAGCGTTCAGTTCAGATACTACTAAGTCACATGTTCAGAAGTGGCTGTGATTTGGTGAATGAGAATTTTAATAAGTATCGTTCCGTGGTAAAGTATCAAATACGTTATTATTTTACTCGATTAATTCAGGTCACGTTACCTCTTAAAAAAATATGCAGTGCCTACGGAGAGTACCCCAATTAAATATCGTAGAATTATTAAGTTCGATTATTACTTTGAACAACACGCATGGTGTGTACATATAGTACATACATGTATTGGAACACAACCACCTATGTAACATTTTCTTCGCTAGTGTAGATAATTATGGAGGAAGCAGCAACATTGACTGCAAAATGCTCGCAGCTTTCAACAACATAATGGTACGGGCGGGAATTCAGTCATGAAATTCAAGGCAACCGTGGATAACTAGACCTCCGGAAATGTAACTGACATACAGAATATTAATGGGTGGTGGGGAAGTAACATTGTAGCAGACAAGCTAAACGATGCCATTAGGTCCGTAGGGGAAATACGACTCAGCACTACCAGTCTAAGTCCTGCGTATCAAACTGTGTTAACACCTCGTTAATTACAAGTTCGCCTGACAGACACGGACCTGTTCATGCCAGTAACTACCCCACACAGGAAAATTGTTCTGCGAGTTAGTTATTGCACCACCCCATTAAACTATGGGCTGACCAGATGCCTTCATTCGAAGGAAAGACAGGAGAGAACCCGGTTAATTATTTAAATAAGCTAGATGAATACTCTAATTTATTCAGTTTAAATGATGCGGACGAGTTGCATTGTACTAGCATGTGCCTTAAATCAACAGCTTATTTTTGGTTGGGGTTCAATTAGGCGACCATCCATTCCTATGACGAATTTAAGTACAAATTTCTGGCTAACTTTTGGAATAAAAAAGTACAGAGGAACATAAGTAGTTGTAAATACATGGTTCTGATGGAGGAGCTTGGGGCTGAGGACACTGAGGACCCCGGCCGCCATCTTGGATTCCCTCTTTTTTCCCTCAAAATTTCAATTTTTTCATTTTCCCTTCAAAAACTCCCTTTTCCCCTCCGATTTGGCTCTTTCCACCAAAATGTTCCCTTTTCGCTCGAAATTTTCCCCTTTTCCCCTCGCGAAAGTGCCTTTACCCAATCCGGCGGCAGTTTGCTCAATGTGGATGAGTTTTGCTCAATGTGGATGAAGTTTGCGAAAATTGAGAAATTCCTGCAAGATTGAGAAATTGTTCCCGGTAGCCATCTTGGTACTGATGACCTATTTATACTCAGGACAATTGGCGACAAGCTGAGGATGTCAACCATTTTGGTGACCAGTGGCGACAGTGGGAATCAAGTCGTCGCAAACGTTCATTTTCGGATCTTGTATAGCACTGCTCCCTCCTGTGGTCTGTGTCTGTGTGCGTAACACTTGTGACCATAGTTCACTGTAATTTCCTAACCGTTTAATTTACAGATGTAAAATTTATAACATAGGCATCAATTGTAGGTGTGGGGTCACCCTGACAGCACTTCCAACTCTATCATTCTGGTCGGTGGTCTCTGGGTGCTCCCAACCGATATTAGTTTTTTCCTTCCTACCAAAAGTGTGTATGTACTGCTCACAAATTGAGTGTGTGGAGCGGGAGACCCCATTACAAGCCTTAATGCAAGCCTCAGGTCAAGTACAACCTATGGTTGGATATAAGCATAGATAGATGTAATTTCCGAAGCATTTGAGATACAACTATCAAAATCATAACACATGCAAAACCCCTGACGACGAAAACAGAAAAGTACAGGATCAGCCCGTACCTACTACTTCAACCTACTCGCTCAGCATTTAACATGCGAATGTCAACTCTGTGACAACACTCCGTATCCCTAAATGTTGCCACTACAGGCTTGTCACTGTCAGTGGATGTGGGCTGTTATCTACAAACCACATCAGGTTGTGCAACAACCAAGGCCACACAGCTCGGCATGCTTATCAACATACTCTGATAACATCTATCCAGTTTCATTGCAACACTCACAAAAGTGCAAACATGATGATGAGCTCACCGAACTGTGTGACCTCGGCTGTTGAGCAACCGGACGCGGTTTGTAGATAACGGCCCACTTTCACTGATAGTGACAAGACTTTAGCTGCAACGTTTAGAGATATGGAGCATTGCCACGGAGTTAGCATTCGCATGTTAAATGCCGAGCGGGTAGGTTGAAGCAGTAGGTGCGGGCTGATAATGGAATTTTGTATCAGATTTTTTTGTGTTTTTAACTTGTTTTAAGGTATATGTCTGTGTTGTATTAATAGTTTAATTTATATTTGCATTTTTTGACAGTAACGAAGTCTATGGCATGTCTCCCTGTTATTCCTCCCCTTTCCCTCTTGTCCCCTCAGCACCACCGCCTGTCCACATTTCCTCATGCGCTTCCCCCTTGGCACTTCCACCTTTGCATATATATATAAATAAACATAGTTGGCTGTAATTTCTGAACCGTTTCAGATACAACTACAAAATTTTAGCATAGGCATAACTCCAGACAAAGAAAAGGGCCAAAGAGTCAAATTTAACCTATTGGTGCTTATAGGCATAGTTGGTTGTAATTTGCAAACCATTTCAGATAAAACTATCAAAATCATAAATTAGGCATCACTCCTGCCAAGGAAAAGTATCGAAAGATAAAATCTGACCTAAGAATTCTTATAAACATAGTTGAATAACTTCCGAACCATATGAGATACAACTACCAAAATCGAATCGAAAGCATCACCCCCTCCCAATGATGAGAGGGGTAGTAGGACCAAGTACACCCTGTGTCAACTTATAAGCATAGTTGGCTGTAAGTTCCTAACTATAAGATATGGTTTTCAAATGCATAACAATATCATCCCAGACGACGAGGAAGGGTCCCAGGAATAGGTATACCCTAGTCATCTTATAAGCATAGTTTGCTACAAGTTCCAAACGAAATAAGATATAGTTGTCAAATTCATAACATAGGCATCATCTAGGTTTTTTCTCTACTAGCATGCAACTACTGCTTCAAGTATCCCTAGGTGACCACCATCTTGTAGCCCCACTGACAGCCAAACATAACCAAACCTTCAATGCACGTACTTACTTCCAGAAAGGTGGTTTCTATCACCGGCTTTGCACTCATGAGTCTGATGTGCGGTGGAGGCCAGGAAAGGTTGAAATTGGGTTTTCTGGAGCGATGATGGTGAAATGTAGGAATGAGTATATCCAGCAGGTGACAGACACCGTCAGGCGACATCAATGCTGATGCTGCTCCTCTTAACATCGGGGTTGCGTGCCGTTCGCCTGAACCAATCTCCTCGCCGTTGGAGTTGAAGTGTTGACATCCGTCCTGTTGACTATTGCTCCAGATAAATATAGTTTACTAAACGATAGCCCGTCAGTCGGTTGTGCACCATTGTTGACATTGGCGGGAAAAACTCCTACTCAGTACACAAGCATATTTGTGCTGTTAGGGCCTCTCACACACCCATACAATGAGAAACAAAACTCGGAACACTTGTGCGTAAAAGAACTTACAGTAATTAAATGAGAAGGTATTGCGAGGGCCTTTCCCCTGACACACATACTGCGACACTAGTAAATAAAGTACTGAAAGTTCACAAAAATGTATTTATTACAGTAAAATTTCATCCCTTCGATGAGGGCACTTGGAATGAAATAATCCTGGCTATTCTGACCAGCAATGTGGTGACACTGCAACTGTCTTGCGACAATAAAAACTTACATGAGAAATTAAATCTCCCCGGGGTAATGCTATTCCACCGGGGAGTAGAGGTGGCTTACCGGGTGGTTAGATGAAAAGAATGTTCGAGATGTTTTAGAGTCTATTGCCGTTAATGTCTAAATGCAAGAAGTTTATGGCTGCCTGGTGTGCACGGGAAAATACCAGAGCTTAACACATGCCCGCCACCTCCAATGGATGCTTCACTCCGATTGACTCTTCCACCCGACCTGGGGACTCGCTGCGGCTTGTACTCGCGCCGAAACGGGACTTCTTAATGACATGACTTGCATTATTGACCCTTACAATATATGAAGAAGTTAATATAAGTATTAAAAACCAAACCATTATTCCTGCTACATAAACACTGATGAAATGAGATGGACAAAACACTCTGCGGGAGATGAAAATAAATAATAACACGTTACCTTGCAAATATGACAAATAAAACAAACAATACAAAATAAACCATAAACATCTTAATCAGAATAACAGAGTAAAGTCTTTTAATTAGGCCTTAGTTCTCATGTTTGGCTTTATCGCCCTTTGCTGTCTCTTTCAGTGGCATCTCTCATTTTCATGGCAACCACCGGCTGTACTTGTACTGGCATGCCCTGCTCTTGCTCAGCACCTGGTCGCTCTGGCGACCGGGCGCACACTCGATTCGAAGTAGAGTGCATAGCCTTGCTGCTGTGGCATTGCAGGTTGCGGCCAGACAAACTGTCTTAAGTGGCCTGCATGACCGCAGGTGGTACCGCTGCTCCTGTGGCATTGCTGCATGCTGCAATGCCGATGGTTGCCTCTTCCTGCTAGGCAACTCTGGCTGCCTTCATTGTTGATACAGTGGTGGCGGATGTGCCCACCAATGTGACAGCCGAAGGCACAGTGAGCTCCCTGACTCATTGCCCTGGCTGTCCCCCTCCTCGTTCCTGTTGTCCTCTCGTGAAGTCCACTGCCTCCGGGTGCGACCCGACTGAACAACCCCTGTAAAAACTCTTGAACTCACATGAATACTTGCTCGTGTTTAACCTGCATATTCACTTGTTCCTTCTGCTGACTTTCTTGCTCGTGCTCTACTCCCTTATTTACTTGTGCCCCTTGCACTTGCACTCATGCATGTTCAGCTTGCTTCACATGCCCCTGTTGCACATGCTCCTCTTGCACTTTCTCCTCTTGCACTTGTTCCTGAGATATTCCAGGTTCCCTGCAGGGTATTTCAACACCGGGTGACTTCTGTATACCTTCCTCCCCTACACTTACATCTTCTCGAAGTGCAGATGCACTTTTCTGCTCCCTCTGCTCGCCTTGGAGCTCGTCAGCAGTGTTCTCGCTCAGCGGCACCTTTTGTGGTGCTTCCTCCTCTGCACCACGAGCGGGTCCCCTGCGGGATATCCCCCTGAAGTGCTGCCACACCTCGCGTCTCCCATCGCTTTTCCTCGAGCTCGGCACTGCCTGCGCCGTCTTGGGGTCGGCACAAACCAGGGCTGACTTCATCGTCGATGGCACCCGGGGTTAGCCAGATGTCGTCCCGATGTACCATTACCTGCCTTTTGCCCATGCATATCGTATACGTGGTCGGCCCATGCTTTTGTTGCACATGGTGCAGTCCATTCCATCATGCTGCTAATCCTGCCCAAAAACCTTATCTTGCTGTTGACTGCAGGTGCGTTCGTACGTACACCTCTTGCCTTTCATGCAATTCAGACGGTGGTCGGTTCTTAACCGATAGCTATCTTGCCATGTAACGATCTTGCCATTGCCATCCTTTGGGCAAGCACTTTTGCTGTTTAGTTTTTGCGTGTCGGTACTTGGCCACTTACTACATTCTTCTCGCTGCTGGCATTTTGCCTCTCCCAGGAGACATAGGTTGCGCCCCAATAATACTTTGGCAGGTGATCTCCCTGGTGTCGCATTTACTTGTCTTCGCAACATGCAGAGAATGGCGGGAATGTGGTCTGCCCAAGCAGTGTGGTTTTCGCCTACATGTAACCGTAGCTTCGCTTTGATCTCCTGGTTTCTACTTTCCGTAGGGTTGGGACTCGATGGGAAGATAGCTGTTGTGACATGGTGAACGCCCCATCTCGTACACATTTCTCTACATTTCTTGCCAGTAAATTGCGTACCGTTGTCTCTTAACAAATTACGCGGAAATTCTCAGTGCAGGAAAAATTGATCCTCCATGACCTTGGCTACATTTACTGTGCTTGCTCCTTTAGTGGGGTATGCTTGTATCCAGCATGAGAAATTTTCCATTACCACAACGAGAAATCTCTTGCCTCCCCTTGTTCTGGTGTATGGACCCATTAGGTACAAACACAGTCTCAAACGGTTTTCGGGGCACACAGGGGTGCTACTGCTGCCTCCCATCTGTGCGACACATTTGGTATGAGTTGCACTCCTTAAATTGTCGCATGTATCTCTTCGCATCTCTGCTGACACCTGGCCAAAAAAAAAATGGTCATGCACATTCCTGACCATCTGTTCAATGCCTGGGTGTCCAACCACACTGCTACAGTGTGAATAGGCGAACACATGATCCCTCGCACACGTAGGGATATACACCCTGTATTCCCCAGGCTGTTGAACCAAACAAGTCTCCAACCTGCCATCTACTATGCGCTATACCTCAACTTCCTGCTGTGCGCATTGTTGCATTTTCTCCTGCACGAACCTGAAATTTCGCTGCCCTTCGACGATCTCCTTGCATACGTCAATAATTAAGCCCGCATTGTTGGCAGTCGTGATTTGTTGCACGTACACCTCCAATACTGAATTAAGTGAATTTGGTGGCAAAATTTCCTCCCATCCAGTTTCATCTCTTACAATTACCCCCTTATTTAAATTCCGTGATAATGTATCTGCCAATTCGTTTTTTTTCTAGGCACGTACTCTACTCTGAAATCGTAAGCCTGCATATGCAACGCCCATCGCGTCAACTTACTCTGGGCTTCATGCATGCTGTGTAACCACACAAGACACCGATTGTCAGTATTCGAGGTTTGTGGAGTATTTAACTGCTCATACGACTGCCAAGCATTCTCTCTTGTTCACATCGTAGTGCCTTTCAGCCGGTCCAAGTTTCGCGTTTGTGAAGTCAATAACATGCTTCTCCCCACTGTCGCCAACCTGGTAAAATACTGCACCTATTCCCTCTTGGCTCGCGCCAGTCTGAAGGTACAAATTCTTGCTAGTTTTCGTAATGTTCCAGTGTCCGACACGATCTGAATTCGTACTTAATGTCCGAAAATGCTCTTTCTGTCTCGCTTGTCCACTGGAATCTTTTCTGCTGTGACAAAAGTTCCGTCAGCACTGCTGTGATTGTTGCGAACCTCGGAATATGTTCCCGTATCCAGTTAATCAATCCGAAAAACCTTCTCAGCTGCTTGCGGGTTTTCGGCTGTGGGTAGCTGTCGACTAGCCTTAATTGTTCCGGATTCGGCTGGTTTCCCTCCTGATAGACTATGTGGCCTAGAAAATCGATACGTGTCTTCCCCACATAGCATTTCTCAATTGATTAGGTAAGGCCATTTATCGCAAGCCTCTGCAGGACTATTGCTATATGATGTACGTGTTCCTCCCAGCTGTTTGACCAAATAATGATGTCATCGAGATAGGCCAGTATATTCTCTCCAATTATGCCATCCAGCACACGTACCATCATTGCCTGGAATGTCACAGGTGCGCATTTTAATCCAAATGACATTTCACAAAACTGAAAACGCTGCCCATCGGGAGCCATAAATGCTGTTTTTGGCCTGTCCTCAAGTTTCACCGTCATCTGCCAATATCTGCTTTTCAAATCCAAGGACGTCGAAACTTTTGCTTGTCCTAGTGTACTCAGTGTGTCCTTCACACTTATATACAGAGGCGGTAAACTGCATGTGACTTGATTTAGCGGTCGAAAGTCTACACAAAATCGCCATGTTCCATCCTTCTTTGGAACTAACGTAATTGCCGAATTGAAATGACTGTCTGTCAGCTCTATCACGCCGTCATCAATCATTTCATGTATTTGTTTTTTGACTATCTATGTTTGGATATTTGGTGCGGTAAGTAGCCTCGCAGACTATTGTGAACCGGTTTCTCGTCTACAAATGGTATTGCGTGTTTAGCGACGGTTGTGCGCTTCAATGCATGATTTCCACCGAATACATCACGGTGTTCGTCAAGGACACATTGAAATGCGACCTGATACTCGTGTGGGACCTGGTTGTCAAAGTCTCCTAACTTCACCTCGGGTAGGCTAACCATCGTGCAGCGGTCCAGATTGTACATCGTGCGTCTCTCTTTCGCACCAAGACGTATCCTTATTGCGGCAGGTTCCACTATTGTGTGCTGTTCTGATAACCACGGTATCCTTAAAATAACTCCCTCGCTTATTTATGATGTAACAATAACAGTCGTTGCTGTTTCAATGTCACGTACTTGAACTTTCACTGCTGCCTGTCCTACAGCCCTACTACAATGCTCGTTCGTGGTTAACCGAATTACATGGTTTGTAGGCATCACGTCCTGCCTGCATACAAAGTGCAGTCGTAAGAAGTTGTGTGAGGCTGTAGTGTCAATTAAAGCATGCCACAACTGGTCGTTTATGGAAACTACGATATGGATAAATGGCGCGTCGTTGCTGCTAATTTGTTGTACTAGTGCCTGTTGCAGAGATAATTTTCGTGCTTGGTGTTTTCCAAATTTTTGTGAGTGGGGTGTCGGAAGCGTCTGGCAGCTTCACCCCTGCAACCCATTTCCCTGTTGTTTACGTTCTGCTGCTTCCCTGATTTGTCTCATGTGCATGTTGTTCGGGCATCTACTATGCCAGTGATACTGTGGAGTAGGACAGTATATGCACGGGTGTCTGGGCGGATAATCTGGATTCCATCCGTGCTGTTGTTGGTTATCATTACCTGTTTCGCTTCGATATTGTGTCTTCTGACCACTCGCTCCCATGGTTCCACTCCTTTTCTGTTCCGCTTTGTTTGTGCTACCATGCGTTTTCTCACTATACCACTTCCCATGCTGTGGCTCATTATACTGTTTTCCATGCATTGGTGCACAATGACTACTACTATAATGTTGTTGATACTTATGTGAAATGCCAAAACTATGTTTTTTTTAACATTTTCCTCTTTCGCCTTGTGTCGCCATACACTCACACACACACACACACTAATGATCTATTAAATCCATTTATTTATCTCTGACCTGCACTCATGTAGCGAAGCAGGCAATAGTAACTGGAAGGAGTCAGGATGGGTCAGGTAGGCATCAGGGAAGGATCAGAGAGGTGTCAGGGAGGGGTCACCCTGCTCTGTAATATGACACACACATATACAATGTAAATTATGCTAAACCGCTCCGGTCAAACAACATCTTACGAACTGACTGAAACGAAACCATCACTCACTACCAGACCACGACCTACACATTCATGTACCGAAGCTTGTAATTACAGTCAGCCATACCCCGTATCGAACTTTCAATATACAACAGTCATACTCCAACCCACACTCGCATACTGAACCTTCAGTGCTCGCAGCTAGTCTGTATCCCCACAACAACTGAGGACCGACCTACACTTGTCGTGTACCTAGACTTCAATGTACATGATATAATCAACCATTTATGATGCTAGACAACTGAGTACAACCGAATTAGACATGGTGAGTAAGGAGATATCACACATATTTCAACTATGTAGGTACCCTTTTTGTAGAGCAAAAGACCTGTAGGCCGCGACATAAAATCGCTGGAAGCTCAGAGCACAATGTCGCTCTGTATTTCCATTTACGATATACATTACAGACCAAGAAACTACATCACAACCACCCTGTGTCAAAACGCACATACTTGAAAGTAACTACTGCATCTAGCCTGGCGTCGATGGTGTATGATCCTTGAAAAAATAAGGTATCTAAGGTTCGATTCCCGTTAAGAGTGCATGCTGACACGTCTGCAAACAATCATTCGTCGTCGGTCCTACTACTCATGAAGACGAGCATGTAGTGGCCATGGCAGTCATACTCTGTCTCCAACCTGCACTCGTGTACTGAATTGTTGCAATTACAGACAGTCATACTCTGTCGACCTTACCTGCACTCGTGTACCGACCGAGCCTTTTTCCTTTACAGGAAGCCATATCCTGCCGGCCTTGCCCGAATATTTAATGCATGTACCATGCCTTTGCAATTACAAGTAGTTATACTCTGTCGACCCTGCCCGAACTTGCAGTGTACGTACTTACACCATGTACTAAACCTTTGAAATTACAAGCAGTCTACCCTTCTCGAACCTTTAATGTATGCACTTAGAAAGTTTCCATCCAGCATTACATGTTCTGCCATTCCACAATGATAACCGCGATGTATATCCATATTGACAAGTTTCGAATCCAGGTCCCTACAAACGGCTGCTTGCTCTCCCCAGCCGAGTTTCGCCCGCTAGAGTGTACGAAAGGAAAAAATATGTATCACCGATATGGCTAGTAACGCGCACATCGTGCAATATATGTTCATCACAAATACCTGCAGTCATGGGTCACACACACTGTGACAACCCAAGACACGAACCGAGTAAGGAGGTATCGCAACACACACACATGCTAATTATGTATGTACTCAGCTCTTAGACGATGCAGAGCAGAGGTTTTACCTTAACAAGTGTAGCAGTTTCAGAAGACCTACAGGTCGCGTACACATATCATTGTCGTGAACTCACTGGAAGCAATGACCGCCCTGCCTTTCCATAGACGCAATACTTTACCGATTACATGTTCTTCAGCAGACAATCGTTCGTCGGAGGGAAGCAAAGCACCACTGCCAAAACGTTACGAAGAGCCATCATCTACAAGTCCTAACCACATGATGCAGGCGAAGTGTGTACCTTGTATGCACACAGCGGGAAGTGTTCGAATGAAGACTAAGTTGATCGTGTACGATTGCAAAGGGGCCAACTTCACAGCCAGCAGTGGAGACATTGCAAACTAGCATGCTGTGTTCGTAATTATAGTCATACTCAGTCTCTGACCTACACTCATGTACAGAGCCTTTAAAATTACAGACAGTCATGACCCTACCATCACTCGTGTACTGACAGAGCCTTTGCAATTACAGACAGTCATACTGTCAACCCTATACATGCTCTAACCTTCTATATGTGTACCAAGCCTTTCCAAGTAAAAGCAGCCATACTCTTTCGACCCTCCCTTCCGTTTCCATCCAGCAGCCCAACAGATCTTTCTGCTGTGATAACTGCGATGCTGTGTGTGTGCCCATAGTAATAATGTGTGGCAAATCACGAATTCAGGTCCCTACAGATAGCTGCTTGCACACTCACTTTCCAGTCTCCGCTTCCTTGTTGGTGTGAGTCCCATGTTAGATAAGGATGTCGCGTGTGCATAAAACGAGGGTATATACACAGTCACACAAGATCTTTAGCTCATTCGCAGTTAGTCTGTTGTTCGAGCTCGGACAGACCTGAGAGTGTATCATTTCAGGTCAGCAGTTTGTAACATAGCTAGGGCAAAAACTTGTCATGGAACACGGTGAAAATGATGGCATGCTGTTACAGTTATCAGAAGATTCTATCAGCTCTGGTCGTATATGAAAAGCATAACTCTCTTGCAGCACTCGACAAAGAAACTGAGCTCGCATACTTGCCTAAAGAATTCCTTCTGACATATGCTCGATATGAAATACGGTATGTCTACAAACATACCTACACATCTACAACAGCAGGACGAAGACATATGCGACTGTCTCTCATGTACAGAGTGTTTGCAGGGATGTACTACTGCTATGGACACACCACATTCTAGAGGTTGGTGTAATGCATGTTATATATATATTGTGCATTACACCAATATATATGAATATGTATGTTATATATATATATCGGGCATTACACCAATATATATATATATTCATATATATTGGTGTAATGCATGATATATATATAACATACATATTCATATATATTGGTGTAATGCACAATATATATATATATATATATTGTGCATTACACCAATATATATGAAGGACAGAGCACGTCTGCAAACAATCATTCGTCGTCGGTCCTACTACTCATGAAGACGAGCATGTAGTGGCCATGGCAGTCATACTCTGTCTCCAACCTGCACTCGTGTACTGAATTGTTGCAATTACAGACAGTCATACTCTGTCGACCTTACCTGCACTCGTGTACCGACCGAGCCTTATATTATTATACACCAATATTATATATTGGTGTAATGCACAATATATATATATATATTGTGCATTACACCAATATATATGAATGTGTATGTTATATATATATACACACATACACATGTGTGTGTACCTGGAACAGCTGACGAGGTCGTCCTTCCGACACAGTTTCGGCTGACAGTCACCATCAAGCTTGTAGTTCTGTCCCTGAGAGCCCTTGGTGCAGTGGTAGAGACGTTCTGGCAGGGCATGCTCGCAGTTCCTCTTCCTGGTTGTGGTTGACGATAGACATTAATCTCACAGTAGTAGTTAAATAACCAATATGATGGTTTTAGTATAGAGTTGGTCAGCTCAATAGTCATCTAGACTTCGAAGAGTAAACATCAACTATGGATAATGTGCTCTTATTCATCGATGGAACAGGAAAGTTATTCGTGTCGCTACTGTAAAAAGGTATGTTCTAACAAAAACACATACAACGTGAAGCTGGTTGTTATCAGAATGCAGATCGTATTATGTTCGGATGTGAAAAGTGTAAATCTCCATTTGGTCGTCGAAGCAACTTGAAAAGCCAGCATTCAACATGCAAGGGTCGCGCTGCACCACCTCTCAAGCGCTATCTGAGGATATTACCAGCTCAATGTAAGGGTTCATCTGAGAGTAGTTCTTTGGTACCATCACGACATCCATACAACTATTGTAACAAGACATTTACATATGCATACAATGCAAGGAGACATGCAGAAAGTTTGTGTAAGAAGAGCATCGATCGTATGGCATACCAGTGTGATAAGTGTCGAAGAATGTATGTGCGTGTTGACACTTAAAAAAGACATTTGAAACTGTGTAAGTCACAATCAACGATTTAAATAGACATTATAACTTTGCAACATTAAGAATATGGGGACTGCTGATGTTGAAGAACCTCAATGTTATTCTGCATCTCCGAAATATTTGTTAATGACTTCTTCCTGATGGACCCTACCATTAGTAAATCATCTAGAGTTGAGAACGAGTGGATACTATTTGCTTAACGAATAGGTACATAATAATTTCCCTCTCCCCACTACAGCATAGTTTCATCTCTGACCAGTAAACTGTAGGAATGAAGTACTTCAACAGCACTGCACTGGAGAATCTATAAAATACAAAAAACACTTGGTCTCAAGCTGATACTAATAGTACCCTTGTCAGGTTGTCATGGCAATATGGTTTAAAACAGGTCGGAATAGGCTGGTCAGCTCATCGATGTTGAGACCTCGAAGAGAGAACATCGTCTGTGGATAACATGCTCTTATTCGATGACGGAATAGGAAAGTTATTTGTAAGAAGACCTTTTCTAAAATAATCAGCTGCAGACAACATGAAACTGGTTGTCGTCAGAATCTAGAGTGCACTGGGTTCGCATGTAAACAGTATAAATCACAGTTTGCCCGATATGAAAACTTGAGACGAAATCTTGCATCCTGTAAGGGTCGCCCTGTATTGCATGACAGGCAAAGATTAGCAAACAAACATGCAGATTCATCTACAAATGTTGAAGCTAGTTCTTTGCTTCCGCCAAGACATCCATGCAACTATTGTGACAATATATTTTTAATTGCATACAATGCTAGGAAACAGGAAAAGAATACTTGTGTGAGGAACGTCATTCCTAGGGCATATAAATGTGATAAATATCGAAGAAGGTATGTAAATGACGATTATTTAAGTAGTCATTTGAAACTCTGTAAAGGAGAGACCACTGATAAACAACCTCAAGATTATTCACCATATATAAAGCTTAATGTTAATGGCTTTTTCCTGGAGCGATCTGCATTCAGGGAACTTTTGAAATATTTGGTTGCACCGAATATGCAAACTACAACACAATTTTTGCTCTTTCCTTACAACTATGAGGCCTAATATAATAAACCAACTTATCTATGAGGTGGAACACCATGGTCCTGTCGAATATAATATGTGGCTGGACTGCAGCAGTAGGAAACCAGAACCTCATGATGATGTATATTTTATCAGAACCTTCAAGACTTCTGCTGTATACGTGTGCCATTCGTCTCCAGCAGAAGACATGATTGCTGATAGCATATGCAAATATTTCAAGAGGAAGAAGAAATGGTGGCCAAGGGTTTGTGTTAGACACTGGCTTTGGTAGATGCTCTAGAGTTGAGAACTAGTGGGTACGGTCCAACTAGCAAATTAACACATACCGATTTTCCCTCACTACCGAGAATATGACAGCATAGCTTCGTCATCAGCCATTAGAAGGAGAGGTATAAATTTCTCCAACAACAGTCATTCAGTCACAGTTGCTAAACTGACTTGTACGGCATCGGTACTACAAGGAGTCATCTGTGAGGAGGCAGCATCAAGGAATCACCCGTGAGGAGTCAGTACTACGATATAGTAGTACATGCTTGTTTGTGTTCATGCATATGCTTGAAGAGGATACAATCGAGTACAACTACAAGTTAAACTTCTCCGATCGATCAACAATTATGTGGTAAACAATGTAGTTACTGTGACAAGTTCTTCAGTAAAAGTTGAGATTGTAGGATGGCGGAGCAAAAGTGGTCAACTTAAAGGTTGGGAGTTAGGGTAGGATATTTACCATAAATTCTCTCTATAACTCTGTAACTCTATAACTCTATAACACAGTTCTTGGGCGCCAGACATTATGTGGGTGCAATGCCAAGTTGTTGTAGAGCTGACTGCTGTACTCAGGGTCGTGCGCCAAAGGCCAAAGGTGGCATCCGTCCATAGTTGCTCCTGACATGAGCCGAGCTCCCAGCCCTTAGACTGTTTGCCCGCCGTTCACTGCATCTGGAGCAGAGAGGTGGACTCTACCACGCACGGTAGCGCGTTAGTGACCAGTGGAGGTGCAAGTGTAGTGTGTATGTGTTACAGGTGCAACACAATGCAGAGCAGGGCAGTGGCCATACAGCCACGTGTAAAGCTGTGCAAGGACACAAGGAAGTAGTAGCCATGTACATTACTTTCTAAAACATTACGTAAAAGGATAAGAGTGGTGACAAACAGTCACGTGCAAGTGAAGGGACACACACCCTAAATAGTAATTTCAAAGTCCTAGAGTTCTTTTATTAATGTTAATGCAATGTTTTGTAGTGTACCTTATTCACATGTTATCATCTTCACATCATTTAGTTTGTTTTGCAGTGTTTGTGTATTGTCTATTGTGCAAGAGAATATGTAAGAGTGTTATTGCAAGTGTAGTAGAGTTAAGCATAGTTATGCAAAGTGCAAGGTGACAAAAGTAATTCCACGTGGCGCGCTGTGGCGGCAATCCTAGCAATCACGCCATGTTGGAACGACAGTAGACACCGAGGATTCAGATAGGCAGGTCGCATACCATTCAGTCCCGCACCCTTGTGGCATTCATGTTCAGCACCAGTCATTTTTCTTCGCAATAGTATTTTAGTGTAACCGGAATGCTTTGCAACAGCCGCTCGGGACACCACCTCTCACCTTCTCTAGGTTTGCATCACCTGGAGAAACATAACTTGCATTAAAAATCACACACAGGCCTTCGTGCCATCTTTCCGCTTAATCGCTGCCGACCAGTCAATGTCAGGCTCGTTAATGTAAAGTGTTGCCCTAGAGGCATTGAAATAAGGCACCCAAATAACCGGCACTATGTTGAACCACGTGTTTTTATTTGAAGTAAGCCGCAAAACATTTCAGGGCATGGGCCCTTACAATTTCCCACCCGAAATGCATGTGTGTTAGATCTTTTCTACCAGTCTTAGTTTGCAAGTGTTTACAGAGTAAAATAGCATAGGCGAATGGATAGCCTAGATAATTCACTGTATAGCACACATAACGTTCTCATCAACATTCAGCACGAGGAATGATGCAGTACAACAGAAGGATAGCTGCTTTTGGTCGTCGACCACATGGCCCAGAGTGAATAACAGTCTGCTCTACCACTTCAATGACACTAGGTCTGGATAGTGCCTGCCACCCCAGGTAATATACCTCATTCCAATCACCTTACCCAGACAAACTTACTCCTCAATTTTCCGAAATTTCTCTCTGATCACTGAACCACCATCCACTGGCCTAAGTTCACACCTTTTCAAGCACCAGAAGCTGTCACTCCTTAATTATACTTTACCAATTTTACACTTGATACACAGTGGGTTCTTAGGGCGAACCACACACCACTCAATTAAGTAAAAAATGGCATAAAACACTGGAAAACTTATGTAGAACATGTACAAAACACTAAATGAAAATTGGTGGGAAAGGTGGGGGCCCGTGCCCCTACAGTCCGTAGGCAAACCAAATGAAGAAGCATACTCACACGTAAGTTCAATGGGTTTTATTACGTCTCTCACGGAAACAACTTTAAATACAGGTGCTGGGCGCTGTCTGGTTAGCACTGTATAAAAAGACGCGAAGGCCACAACAACTTATGGTAAACTTATGCCTTCCCAGGCGATGCTAAGCATGGAAAGGAGAAGAGTGGAGAGTCTCAGGTGGCTAAATAAACAAGAGTTCCAGTTATTAAAAGTCTATTCTGGCGAAGTGATTAATACAAAAGTTGATGTGCTACCCGAGCCTGCGAAACGCGACCCCGTTAGTTCGCACGCCCACACCCTCGAGACATGGAGATCTCACTAACTGCTCCAGCAGGGCATGCTGGCCGAGTTGATTGGCAAGCAAGCCACACTGACTATTTTCTTACACACAAAAATTATCTTACTCACACACACGTTGCTTACCTGCCTGCAATTGTGGCATAATTAACTACACAAGACATAAAAACCCTTTAAGACATAAGAATCACTGAATGGAATGAAGTGAGGATGAAACACGTGAGGAATGAAAAGTACAGAAAAAACATGAACAGGTACACTGAAGCCTGAGGGGACACCTGAATTTACTGTAGGACCTTTATGCGGCCATGTTGCGTGAACAGGCGTCCTTGACAATTTTGTAATTAACGCAAGTTACACCCTGTTTCACTGGGTCTACTTCTATTATACGTGTGTGCGGGCGCACATGTTTGCTCTGCACCTTACACTAAGTTGCATTTTATTTGTGCTCACGACATGAGCGCTGCACACGGCTCCACTGGCTGCACTCGTCAAGTAGCTGGTTGGGTGTAACCGATGCGTTGCACTGCTTAACCGGATCGCACGAGTGCCCGGTAGAGTGCTGATCCTTGCAGCTAATGTCGGCGATGGCGGGCAAACAGGCTTGGCGAGAGCGAATGGCGTCAGCCGCAATGCTCGTCATCATGAACAGAGCGACTGTACGAAGGCACCGACCTCTATAATAGAAACATGTGATATTTGTGGTGCGACATTTGGTAGAGGTGATAATCGAAAGAGACATACTGGTATGTGTAAAGGTATTGTACCTTTGGTTGACACGAGAAGGCACGACAAGTACAGATATCTTGCTGATTCGAAGTACGCTAACATTATTTCAAGCTCCCATATCGATACATGAACCTGCATGGTGCTCCAAACTGGTGGGCGAAGAAGGAACTACGAGTGCTGCAGAGTATGAAACATACATATCGTGAGAAGTTGTGATCAACACCCCTGCACAGCTAACATGTAAAGTGAAAAAACGAATATGCTACTCAGGATGTTGAGAACGACCCTATGACCTCCAAGTCTGATGAGAACAATAATGTGACCTGCAAGTCTGTTGAGAATGATAATGTGACTTTCAAGTCTGCTGAGAACGACAATGTGATCTCCAAGTCTGCTGGTGATGGCGTGTCGACATATGCAAAACGAAAGTGTGTTGCTGAGACCTACTCAACTTGGAAGAAGAACATAGATGCAGCCATGTATAATGTGACCCCCAAGTCTGCTGAGAAAGGTAATGTGACGTTCAAGTCTGCTGAGATCGACCATTTAACCTTCAAATTCTGCTGGTGATGATGTGCCGATAGCTGCAAAGCGAAAGTATGTTGCTGAGACCTACTCAACTCGGAAGAAGAACATAGATGCCGTCATGTATCGTAAACCTTCTGCGAAGAGTGACGCGAAATCCGGCTACTCGGAAGACTCCAATGACCTAGTTGACAGACTACGATGGTTGGTTGCATTGCAGAGAGGTGGGTACCTGTCTGTCATCGGAGAGATAAATCATATTATTGATGATCTCATAGTTGGAGGCTTTATTGAATGATATTTATTTATATGTGTGTTAAGTGTGTGCATATGATGTTAGTTGCTTCCCCAAACCCAGTTTGCACACCATCACAGGCAGCTGCTGTAAGGAGCAGCGCTCTACCAGGCGCTGTTGCGCACCGGTAAAGAATTGCCATGAATTTGGCTACACAGAAATTGCTATTCTACGAGTGCAGTGACTATTGGTCACCGGAGAAGTCTTGTAAGAAAGTGTAGGCGCTGAGAAGTGTAGGAAAATTAAGTGCAGACATGTGCAAGTGTTCTTAAAATATAACCTGTGAAATCAGGCTAGTGTTTAATTAGCAGGTAATTACAGAATGCTCAAGGATAGACGTCCATGCAATGAGTCTGCATGAAGCCTTAACATAATTTAAGAGCCCTATGGGCTTAAGTGTACATATTATTATTTTTCCATCATTCCCGTTTTTCATGTGTTTCACCCTTACCTCACACCGCACTGTGAAATATGTTTATTAAAGGGTTTTTGTAATTTATGTAATTTATTATGTAAGTGTTGTTTATTTTAAGAAAACATGTATATGTTTATGCAGGTTTTGTGTGTGTAGGAAAGAAGTTCGCACACCTCGATTACCTGCCCAAACTGGCCAGCGAGCTGCAGCGAGAGAGTTAATCATACCACAATGTTTTGAGGAGTCGGACGTGCAGACTGATAGGATCGTAATACGCATGATTGGGTGGCACATCAACAGTTTGTAACCAACCACTTCACAGCAATAGACGTTTAGATGACCATAACATTGTGTGTTTTAGCCGCCCAAGACTTCTCCGCTTCTCCCTTCTCTTCTCCGGGAATAGCATCGCTGGGGAAGTCTTTTTTTTCCACTTTAATAAATTGTGGCCATGTACCATTTGAAACAGTGTAACCTTACCAGCGTGTGAAGGCATTGGCAGTCAGCACACGAACTGGAGAAGAGGAGTCTGCTCTACTACAACTAGTTGGTATTGCCCCTGCAATATATGGTGCCACAATCTGTCAGCAGTAGGTTTTGTGAGCAGCAACTGTACATTTCACACCCCAACTCCCAACCTTAAAAATACACAATTTTTCTCCTCCAGCCTACCGTCAAATGGCTGCCCAAACATGTGGCAGTATCCTAACAGTTCCCTGAACTTTCGACCACCGTCAAATGTTGCCCAACTTAGGGACG
Source organism: Dryococelus australis (assembly GCA_029891345.1). NCBI lineage: Eukaryota > Metazoa > Arthropoda > Insecta > Phasmatodea > Phasmatidae > Dryococelus > Dryococelus australis. Next base: position 283,193,352 of record CM056994.1, read on the forward strand.
ATGTCCTGCTAAAACTCCGGTTTAAAAAACCTACTAAATTATTTTTTCCAGAATTTTCGAAATTTTCTGCAATTTTCCAAGTCTAATATCTGTTCATTTCCGCCTTCCTGACCTATGCCAACATCAGCAAGGCGTTAATAAGAATGTTTGTGCACAACCGGAGCTGTGGGATACCGCCACAATGCCCCAGGATGCCTGAAAATCGAGGGACGTGGTCAGTGCAGAAAAGCGCACGGAAATTGTGAAAGCGCCGCCATCAGGGCAACCACAAGGATGCAGCGAGAAGGGTAGCAGGCAGTGACCATTTTCGAACGCCGCTGTGATTCCTGCCATGCGTCGGCTAAGCACTCAGCATGACAAAGAGGTAACAACATCGTCCTCCTCCTCCACCTGTATCGCATGCATCTGAGGAGGACGAAGAGGAAAAGGACTGTGGGAAGAAGGAACAAAAACTTCCCCCTACCCGGGCTACCAGCTGCACTGGCAATCAGCTGTGAGCAACGCTGACTATTGACCCCTGCCTTGCACCACACTTGAGCAGGCCAGCACACATCCGCGTCGCTATCAACTGCGAGTGTAACAGTGAAAATGCAAACATTTCGGATCAACAAACCAGTACTCTCGGAAAAGTTAGTACAAAAATTGTTTCAAGACTGTCAACAGTGCACATCAACAACCCGTTCCTGATTTGTTGACTGTATCAAACAGGGAATTTCAAAAACATTTCACACATAAAAATTTTCACCAACAAAATCCAACAATAGAAATGGGACAGCAGTGAATGCCAATACAAATGTTACCACCAAATTCACGACTTGAACAGGTCACACAGTCACCATTGGCAAAAGTTTTGGCAGCTGCAGCACATCTGTCCACACAGGGAGTAAGCTGTCATGGCTTAGCACGCTGCGTCTTTCTGCCTTGCTCACTTCGGCAGCGGTAAACACAGTGCCACGTGGCCAGCCTGTCCGATCAATACCGTCCGCTGCGACTGCGATGTGGCAGTGCACACCTGAGATGCAACAGTGGACCAAGTCGAACCACACTTCACAACACCGTAATGGACTGCAGGATGGCAGCGCAAACTGCGCGCCTGCCTCAACCCTGTAGATACTGCATCATAACATGGTACCACTGGCATAGTGGGTTCCGTAATCGGCCTAGAACAGTTCGCAGACCATCACACAGAACACAGTAATGCAGGTAAGTGAGAGTGTGACAACGACGCAACAAATTTCAGAGTGTAAGGTCCCTGTGGACCAACTGTTGATATGTAAACAGATATCATTCATCCCATCATCCACCACATGCGAAATCGAAACATGTCACACCATCACTGCCTCATGTGTAAATACCGACAGTGAAATGGAACTGACACGTCAGTCAGTGACAGGGAACGCACGCATTCTGAACCCAACATGTAAATACAGACGTATACATTCCTCACAAAATAGCAGGTCAACGCATGCAAACGTATGTGCACACTTGTTAGTCGCATAGTAGCCGCAATTTGCGAACTGAATGTACCGTTATTCACTTGTAAACAGTGCACATCTATAATTGACAGACATCAGCACAAATCTCCGTGAGTTAATTTAAGGTAGTTCAGCCACAGAGGCCAAGCAAGATGTAAACATTGTCTTTGTTGTTGTTCGCAAGTGTAAACATGTAGGGTAGACATTGTACGTTTTTTCTTTATTGTAGCAAGTGTATTTGTCGTATCGCAAGTTTATAAGAAGGTCATAAATATGTAAACAAAGATGTTTCATTTCAACCAAATCATATTCATGCCTGTTTGTTTGGTCTGGCAGTAAGTGAATCGTAGCCACATGCGTTTGTTGACACTCGGCACACTCGCTATTCAGTCACAAGGTAGGATGCGGCCGGCGAGTCACACCTCCCTCCCTCCTCTAGTGGCTCCACATCAACTTGTCAACCATCACGGTATGCAGGGTGGGGAAATGTCATCCCCCTTTCCAGCCCTATTCATCATCAGCTTAGGGTTCGAGCTCCACTTCAATCATCATGCCGAATAAAACAACACAGAGCATGGGATTATCATGCTCCACCTAGACAGCAGCACGTCTATCACGAATCATCACAAATAGCAATGGAAGTTTGAAGGGAGGTTCATTGTATCATCATAGCATGTAAGAAGAGAGGTCATTTTATTATTATAGAGCAAGCGAGGAGGAGATAGTTTATAGAGCAAGTGAGGAGGAGGTACTTTATTGAGTAAATGAGGAGGAAGTAGTTCATAAGGCAAGCAAGTAAGCAGGAGTATAATGGTGTAAATAGCTAGCAAGTAGGAGGAGATGTACCACCAGGTGCCACAACGGCTTAGGTGCTGATGAGCCACCTGGTGAGGTCACAACAGGAGAAGGTGGTGTGGCACTACAGGCCAGAATGTCAGAAGAGGATGCATGGGGTCCAGTGACACCCGACACGCAGGTGTTGACAGGGGTGAGCCCGATAACCCGTGACCGAGCAGCCGATGGAATATCGCCGTCAAGCGCAGCCATACGAACGAGAGAGCTGAGAACAGCACTGACACCACTGCGGGGAGGCACTGAATGGAAGGAGCTGCCCCTTATCGTGGAAAATCCCACTATCAGCATGGCATGAAAGGGAGACCTGGTGGCACAGAATCAGGACCGGCCTGCCAGAGTAATATGACAGGGTCGCAACCAGTCTCAACATCAGCAGGATGAAAAAGCAGGAGACGAAGCAAGCAGTGAGGAATATAGTGAGGGTAGCGGGTTGGCCTTCTCGCTACTGTTCCGACGATCGAAGAGGCGAAGACAGCCACCGAGGGACTGCACCACGTGCGGTGTTGCCAGAGAGTGCAGACCCAACAGCAGCAGCAGAAGACCAGCAGATTGCAGTTTGTAACAGTGTAACATTACCGGTTGGTGAAGCTCGGTATTGCACATGTCAATTGTTTCCTAGAGGAATGGTTTAATAAAGCTCAATGAATTAATGTGAAGTGTCTGCATCTTTATTCGGATTGCCTATGGGTCATAGGCTGCCCGAACGTGTGGCAGTATCCTAACATCTTCCCGAACATTCAGCCACCGTCATGTGTGTGTGTAATTTTGTTACGTATACAATAAGTATAAACATCAACAATATATTTGTGTTTTTTTTTGTTTTTAATTCCTACAGTCTAAGAAATTAACCCACTATGTGTTAACCCTTTGGACCGCTAGAACACCATACCATCACTTACACTGTGTTCCACGACAAATGTTTGACATAGGTATGGTACAAACTGCTGCTAACCTAAAATGACCCACTCTCAAGTCTGTCAGAGCTCGAATGAGCTAGAGAGCTCGTGTGACAGCGTATACACCCTCGATTTATGCACAAACGAAATCCTTATGTAACACGGGTAACACACCAACGAAGAAGCGGAAAAAGATGTGTTATGTATAGGATTCGAACCTACACTCCCCACACAGGGAACCGGATATTAAATCCAGCTCCTTAGACCTCTCGTCCAACCTAATAATCTGTATTACTAAGGAAATGATAAGGCTTATTGAATGTTATACTATATGTGTGATAGGGTTGCATCCTAATTTGACGATGGTAATGTTGATTATAGTACAATACATGATGCACTCACCTTTATGTTGTAGGAGACTGACATCGTCAGAATAGAAGCGATGGCTGAGTATTCGTTGCAATACAGATGTATGCTATGTACAGAGCATATGACTGCCCTTCATAATAGACTGTTGACGGTAAACTGAAAAGTTTTGAAAGCCCTACTCGAGTTCTACTTGAATGCACATTGTGTATTCTTCCGCCTTATGTAAAATTAACATTGCCATGGGCATCATTATTATATGCATGCATCAGTCAAGTGAAACTGTGTAATTAATTGAAAAGTAAATATTTGACAAATCTTTATACACTTCGATTCGTTAAAAAACAGAAAGCGAAACAAATAATTTGATTGCGTCCAGAGCCGTGATATGTGGTTCATGGATGGTGTTCAAGAAGCCAGAATAAAAATTTGGAAAAACTAAAGGTTTGAGAAGTGGATGTGTCTGGGAGAGATGAAATTGATGAGGTATTTTGCCCGGGGGGCCAGGCACAATCAGACTTAGTGCCGTGAAGTGGTTGAGTAGACTATTCTCATTGGGTCATGTCGTCGATGGCCAAAGGCAGCTTTCCTTCCATTATGCTACACTCTGATGAATATTTATAAAACTATACTCGTACTATGCGGTGGATTATTAAGGGCATCCACACCCCTATACTACGTTACACACGGAAATATTCGCAAAAAAAAATACGACAGTTCCACACACATGCACTTTGGAGCGAAATTGTAAGGGCCCATACCCCGAAATGCCCTGTGGCTTACCTCAATAAAACACTCGATTCACATAGTGATATTTATTAGGTATTGGTTTAAGATGCCCTGAAGGCGACACTTTACATAATATAAGTTAGACAAGTACCGGTCGGCAGCGGTAAAACTGTGCAAAAATGGCGCGAATTCCGTGCGTTACTTTCGGTGCGTAATTATGCTTCCCCAGGCGATGCAAGCACTGAGAAAGTGAGAGGCGGTGTCCTGGGCAGCTAACGAGAAAATGTACTAAATATAATTAAACTATTGCAGTGAAAAAGATTCGTACTAAGATAGCATGCTGCCTGGGCGCAGAACCGAACGGTATGCGACCAACCTCTCCAAGCTCTTGGAGACTACTGAGTCTCCAACATGGTGCGCTCGCTGGGGTTGCCGCCAGATCGTGCAACATTGTACTACTTTCTTGCACCTTGCATGTTAAAACATATGCTAATACAACACACATACTTGTAATAATTTATGTATAAACTCAAGACACAATGACAAACATAACATTTGCAAAAATACGTGAGATGAAGTGCAGGTGATGATATGTGTATGGGAAAACTGATAAAACTCTTGCAAAAACACTTGGAATTAACAATAGGGCTTTAGAATGTTTATTATTGGTGTCCTTCCTTGCATATGTGACAAGTTGTGCTGCACTACACTATACTGTCTTGCCCTCGAGCCGTGAAGATCACCGACACGCTACTGTGCATTATTACTGCAAAAGCTGGTTCTGGATTTTTAGAGTTCTGTTTCTTCTGATGTGCTAGTACTTCAAAGGACCCTACTCCAAAATACCTAAGTGAAATTGACAGTCGAGATTTATTGCTGGAAAACATTTCCAGTTAATGAAATTGTTGCCAGTAGTGCTGCTGTCACAAGTTCTTTTGGAAATCCTCTTATGTATAAAGGGAAGAAAATTAAGTTCAATTGTGGAGATCAAATTTACTTGTACAGGAAATTAACAGGTACTTGTGGTAATAGGAAAGTATATGGATATGTAGAAGTTGATTATAATCCTTAATGTTTGTTGAATATGTATAATTGTATAATATATTAGTTGTCTTATACAGGAAGTTTCATGTATTATTCTTTGTTCCGCACGACAGTGGCAGCGGCCCTAATCTTCTGAGCCGCTGCCGCACAATAACATCTAAAGTCGCATTTATGCCGTATATGCCATGTTTTACTTTAACACTCAGACTTTGTAGCTGTCTGACCTTGATAACCTTATGTGAGATAATGTGTATTGAGAGCTTATCTGGTGAACTCTGTACTGTGAACTCTGCGACGTTAGTACTCATATAAGATATTCATAAATGAATGCTTTCACATACCACTGGCCAGTGTTGTATCAGTCGTGGAAGATATCATATCTCTGTGTGTAATTAAATAGGTGGGTACAACTCTCTCAAGTAACATTTTGGTTTTGAGTTATTATCTTTATACTAGCATCAATATTTACCAGCTGGTGAGGCCCGGAGCGGGCGAAGCACCTAGAGGACGAGCGCCACTCTGCTGCAAACCAAGGTATAGTGAGTCCCAGTGTAGCCATGTGGTGCACAGAATGATACTCTTTGCTTGCTATTAGGACTCTCACAAAATACTTAATGCATACTTACTGTGACTATTGACAGTGAACAGCCTTTACAAACATTAAAGTCTCGGTACACGACGAACCACGAGTGCATGTCATGCCTGAACACACTACTGTGATCTTGGACTCCCGGAGACTCAGTGGTGGTGGTGTTGCTGTACGTTGTAAAAACACATATTTACAATAACTGATGTTTAAAATTTCCATTTCCAAAATAATTATTTTAATACTTGTATGCTTTTTCATTGTATGACATACAATAGCTTCTCCAGTTTACTGTTATTGTACAAACACAAACTTTGAAATGGAACTATTTTATTCACAAAATCTGTGTACCGGTAATGGATTCATGCAGATAATCAATCCTCTGAGTGAAATTTTTCGCCAATTTGAAGTATAGAACTCTCTCTCTCTCCAGAGAGTGGTAGCTATGTGTGATTTGAAATCACACATAGCTACACTCTATGATAACTGATGCATGTAAATGTAATTATTGCATACTGCAAATAGTTTTTTTTGTGTGGTATTTTTAACATTCATTACTTGCGGTAGCTACATTTACAGTCCTTAGCAAAATTTATATGTATATGGCAAACTCAAATGTGCAAGCGGGATATCCCGGCAAAGTGTAGTGTCTATGCTGAGATGGATTATAGGGGGACACTGATAATATAAGTTGCTGGAGTTCATGAATGTGAATATGTCCTATATAAAATGATGTCACAAGAGAAATTCATGTTACATCAGAGCTGCAGAGGTCGAGCGACTGCTGGAGCGTTCGCCTCCAACCAAATCATTCCGGGTTCGATTCCCAGCAGGGTCACTGTCAGATTTTTGCACGTGGGAATTGTGCATAAACGATTCTGTTGGTCCATGGGTTTCCTCGGGAAATTCCCTCCCCCACCCCTCCCCAACAAAAAAATTGCATTCTTGGTGCTGCTCAATATCCATTTCATTTCTAATTTCATTCATAAACTCTGAAGACCTCAGAACGCATTACTTACGAGGTTACTTGGGACAGTTGTATTTTTTTCCCCTTTTGCTTATTAAACTACAGGAAACTTAACACAAAATACACGTACTTTATTTTGGAAGGAAAGTAACAATTAGTTTTACATTAACTTTTTCGTTAATATGAAATTCAACATACTTTTAAATGTCCAAGTTACTTCATGAGACATTATCATTTGTTTATAAAGGTAGAAGTACAAAGAAGGTTTAGAAGTACAAAAACATTAAAAGCACAAATTACAAAATATGTTTGCAGTGAATAGCGTTACAGACTTAAAAAAAATGAGTGTACCATACTTAGTGTTTCAAAAAAGGTACATTTATTTTATTGAAATTTACGCACAGATTGCTAGAATTTCATTAGTGGAACATACACTTTTTTTTTAAATGGAAGTGCAACCACACTTGGCAATATTGCAAAATTTCATATCGGTATCTGCGTAATGCATTTCTATGCTAACCAAATTGCAAATATAGCATAAACACTGCATTTAATGTTCTTAGTGCACTGTGAATACTTAATTTTTATTTCTGAAATTTGGATTAAATGTGTTAAGATAATTATTAGCTCACATAAATCCTGAATGCAGTCTGTGTATACGTTTTTATTTGTCTGTAGCTTTAGCATTATTGAATGGGTAAAATTTATCAATCAAAACAGTAAGTAGCTACCCACCAGACCCGAAAGAGAACTGTAATTTCTCCCGATGGATCGTTTAGGACAACTTCTATCAGCAATAAACGTTAGTACAGACGAATGCAATCTACCACCAACATTACCCTTAATAATATGTGTTTTTTTGTCACAATTTATAAACTAATGTCCGTACATTCTGAGCAAACCACAGTGATCGCAAGGAAAACTCCCCGACTACCTCGCAGTGCCACCCCGTTCCCATCAATCCAATGCCACTCTCTTTTCCCAAGAACTGTGGACGAGGAAAACCGCAAAAGGTATGCTACTGCGGCTGGCTCAGCACAATATCGGTCTAATATACAATACCAGGCACACACTCTATTCGACAAGCATTTGGAAATTTCTGTAGGTATTTATCGCGCTCTTAACACTCGTGGACACAAATGCTTCTGTTTCATCGGCGCCCTGATCAGGGGCACTACAAAGCCTGTTGATGTCTTCACATGTGCTATGCCCTGATTGCGCAGCACTGAGTGTGAGCACATGTGGCGGTTGTCCTGGTCTCGCCCACGTGGTCGGATCAAAGTAGGACAGTCAGCTGACTCGCACGGTGCTTGGTGAAACGGGTGTTTCCCTAACACTGTGGAGATACTGCTGCTGATGGCCAGTGGCCACGTCCGCTGTTCTAGACATCGTCACAGTGCTCGGTAGATGTTGTGTTGTGGCACAGCGAATGGTCGCGGAGACCAGTGAGTTGGATTCACATAACATTTCTGCTCATCTGCCCATTTTTGTAAGAAAATTATATTTTTTCACAAGTGTTTAGGACTGGCCGGTAGTTTCGTGAAACAGAAATACTTGTAACTATTAATACTGCACTTGTAAATTGTAAAAATGGATCTGTAGACACTAGTAAATGCTTGTAAATTTGTGAAACAGATATTTTTTACTACTCACGAGCTACAAATCCATTCACATGTAATTTGTAAACCTGCAGTTTTATGAAATGGCTCCTAGTTGGCTAAATCTTTCAAAGAACCATCCATAGGAGCGGCTAAGCAGGCTTGCAAGGAGTCGTGCAAGGAATCTTCCAACGTGGCATACCTGTTTAAATGTAATTTACGTCGAAACAGAAAGTCAGTACGACAATGCTTTGCTTTGGGTCTTGTGAAAACAGAATTCAGATTTAACTTCCTTCCACCTTTGTTGAAATCGATTACTACGCAGTAAGTGTGGTTACTTTACATCCACTTTACGAGAAACGAGACGTATCTACGTTTATGAACAAAACTCGTGTCTATGGAAATAGTGATTGTTTTGTTATGATTCAGGTTGAGGTTTTTGAGTTTACATGCATGAAATAACCATTTATAAAAGAGAAAATGGTTAGAAGTAGAAGGTACGTTGTGTTTTCACAATTGTTTTCGATGACGTTTTAGATCGATTCAATACGTTTGCCGAAATAATGTACATTCACTGGGAACTAACGTGTAAAACCTAAATGCAGGTTCATATTGAAGTGAACATGTGGCTCCTTTGCGTTAATGCTTCCAGAATTTTTATAGAATTGATGTATTCGCACCAGAGTTGAAAATTTCCGATTTAAACTCTAGTGTGAATACACAGCAGTATTATAAATTATGCTGTATCTGCTATCAGGAAAAGGTTCATGTTTGTACAGTAAATATACATAGAAACACCTGTTCCATCATATTTAAAACTTTTGCACGTATGTGCCCGTAGTTTGGGGTAATGGTAAAGAATAGCGACTTTTCCGAAAACAAAAGAAAAATTTACTGAAAGTGGTGTAATTCCACTCAATTACACAAATCACTTATTTACTATGGGCATCAACATATCAATAAAAACCGCAAATCTGATAGTTGCGAGGTCTTTAAAGTTCAGGGAAATTGTGGCGTAAAACATTAGTAAAATACGTATGTTATTGTCATATTTTCTTTCACAAATACATAAAATGCAAAAATACACAACAACAATACCTTAATTCATGAACACTTGATATTGTATACCTTCGTGCGGCAATTCATAGAACACCTGTGTGTTACACATTGTGAAGTTAGGTTTAATTCGGTTAGGTATGCTACATATCAAATAACTACATAATCAGCAATATATAAACCCTTGACGACATACTACAAAATGCAAAACCCTGTCGTATACATACACCACACATAATCAAACGTGCTGAAACCATAATAAGTAAGCTCGCGTAGGGTAATCAACCCCTCTGATTCGCCTATTGTCAATTTATGCACTACCACACAGTACAAATCACTAGGGTGTACATTACATTTTGCATGCTAAGACTCCAAATGTATGCATTGAAGTTACTCACCTATTGAATCGGCAATCATACCTCGTAGATGAATAAGCATGACATGTTAATGTCTATTCAGGTTGTCGAAACTGCATAGACACTCAAATTTCCACACATTTTTTATATTTTAACATTTCCCATGGACAGAATGGCACAGAAACACTTGTATTTTCGCTAATAATTTGATTTGACACATCAAACGAATGTATTGCAATAAAACCACTAGTACTTCACACACCTCCACATGGTCAGATTCACACGATACACTGATTTGGCGTACATTCCCATCATACAATTGTGACGTAAACCAATTTTGATGCTCCTATGTTTCTTCTCTCTGTGTATCATTGGTCACCAAATGTATTGGAATGTATATGTCCTTTTCTAGTACAATCATCTCGTGACTATAGACAATGTAAGCCTCGAGTAATTCAACAGAATTACATGATGTTTCGACACTGTTTGATAGCTGTGTATTTTACCTGTATAATCTTAGTAGCTCTGCATAGGTATACCGTGTGAATGACGATTTATAAAATAAGGATTGGTTTCAAAAGATAAATACAATTTAGCAAGCCAATATAAATATATTGGACATTCATTTTACGTGTTTTACTGTATAAAAACTACAATCTTCATAGCACACCTTACTATCACATTTTATGGTATATACCGCAAATTACGTGAAGCCCCCACTAAAATTCGTATTAAGTGTGTTTAGTAATTACCATATATAACGTTCTTGATTTTCCGAAACATCTCTATTATTTATAATTACTGTATTGTGAAGTTCCTTTGTATTTTTACTTAAAATTCTTTTCTGTTGTTTACTTTTTAACATGGTATTTTTTGGAATGCAGTCATCATCGGAAAAGGTCAAGGAGTACGTCTCCAAGCCCAGAACGTAAAAGAAATCGTAGATCCAGAAGTCGGGACCGGTGAGTTAATATATTTTTGAGTGTTAAGTTTATAAATTTTGTTCAGAAAAATATGTGTATTTTCATATAATTGGAAAAAAAGTTCTATCTAATATGGTGTTTTTACGCTTCACAGAAGTTGCAAATTCATTTTTACATTGGGATATCTGCGTATTGTATTTGCATGCTAAAGAGTACCATAATAGAGTAAGCTACCAAAAACTGAGAAAATTTTGGTGTAAAAAGTTGAAAAATAACTTTACAAAAATGACTAAAGTCATGGAAATATGAAAAAGACAATGAATAGCTCCAAGAAAGTAAATAAAAACTTGCTTTGCTCTGCTTCGTAGAGTGCAAGAGAAGCAAGTATTGATGGCCTTACCCATTTACGTGCTTCGTATAGGAAGGATAAATGCATTTACTTTCTTCATGTGAAGCAGGTACATTGGTTTGGTCCTCTGTTCTCATTTGACTCATGCTCTGGGAAGCAGAGTGGAGCAGATTTGGGAATTACACAAATTAAAGATGTGTAATATTTAGTGTAAGAACATTAACCCACTATACATAAGAAATGCTACACCAAGAAATCCACAAATAGTGTTAAAATACACAGTGATTGTCTTGAAAGTGAGTGATTGTACATTGAATATAACTATAGGCTATTCACAGTAAAGTGAGCACTTTTGAAAGTCCTCTCACTTGGAATAATAGTCAATAAATATTTTTTATTATAGCTTTAGACGTTAACTTTGAGTGCGGGGGAATCCATACACTGAGTGTTTGTTTTTTTAATTGCATCTGTAAGATCTTTTTTCAATACATAGCTCTGTCTGTGTGTGCGTGTATGTGTCAGATTGTACATACAAACATATATTTTCTTCATAAGCTCTGTCTGTGTGTGTGCGTCAGATTGTACATATATTTTCTTCATAATATGACTCATTTTCTTCAACATGCTATGTAGGGTGTCATTGTTTTTGTAGTTTAGATATTCATCTGCGATGCTATAAAATGCACATTCAATAAAAAATTCTTTCAGCTTTTTTTAAAAGCAAATAGAAGCAAATTTCTTGAAAGTGTTGTGGTAATTTATTGAAGAGTGCGCTACCAAGGTAGGACGGCTCTTTTTGGACTAGTTTTAAGGTAACTGAAGCCATGTGTGTGTGTTTTTATATTCTAGTGTCGTGCTTATGATTCAACTGGACACCAACGATCAGCCAGTCATTTTGGTTTTCTGTCTATGTCCCACACCGACCGCTTGTCGAAACTGCATGTTTCCCCTTGTCCGGTTTGATCCCACCCCTTCACAGCTGCCTACTTCCGCCTTGCTATCTACTTGCTGTCAGCTTGCTGACTGCATGCCGCATGTCTGCTCCTTGTGGTCGCTCTTTAGGGAAGTGATGTAAACAAACCTGTTAGGTTTTCGAATCCTTCCAACATTCTTTGCCATTCACACACTCGTTCATTCTTATTACATTTGCGTAGGCCTAAGGTATGCTACATGAAAATCTTCCTGGTGTTGAACATTTTTTAATTCCTCGCTTGGTAAATTGCCATCAATCACTAGTATCTAATATAAAACTACAAATGTTTTGTCCTGTCTGATGGCATGGTCTCTAATGCCACTTGATGTACAAAGAAGTCACCATGGACGTAGCACGTGGCATGGCCTCCTTTCAAACAATAATTAAAAAAGCACTGAATATAAAACACTGTAAACATTTTCGGTCCAAAGAAAGTAATTTAAAACAATTGTGGTTTAGATATTAGAATCTAAACACACAATACGGAGCCAAAAAGATAAAGAGGGTATGCTACCTCCCTTCTCCATAAATTCGGGCTACGCCCATGGCGCAGACTACTTCACCATGGAGCACATCCAAAGAAGACGAGTATAGAAATGTATACTACCTACACTATAATACTGTATGCTACTGCAGACAGTATATGATGGCATGCTACTGCAAACAGTGTAAGTTTTTGTGTAGCTGTTTCCAACTTGTTATCCCCAATTCACTCGCTGAGAGAAAATAAACAGCCACCTCTTGTCTTAGATGCCATAAAAATTTTATAGATATACCCATCACTCTATCTTTTTGGTTATGATGCTGTATTCAGTTTTTCTTAATTAATAGTATATGTCTGTTAAAAATCTTTTAAAACTGTATGTTAGCCATAATTTTTAGGGAAGTGGTAAGGAAAGTAATAGACACTGTACTATTTTGTTTTAATAATATATTGGTACATAAACTTTTGAAACAAAAAAAAAACACGAACTTCTATTCATACGCCACTCGTAAATCCTGTATTCTCTTACACTGTAAGGGCCGGTTTCACCACACAAGTTTTACTTACTAAGTCGAGTTTAAGAACAAATTAACTAGGATTACTGGTAGATTGCGTTTCACCACTATCAAAACACGATTAACTTTAACTTACCTGAGTTTACGTTGAAATGCCCACTTTCGGCCGTTTAACTTCTTAAACTCCGCGTACAAAAGAAATATGGCTGCAGAAACATATTACGATACTTTGAACGTTATAATAAACAATTTTGGCAGACGCCTTCGTTGCAATCACAATTTTAATTGCAGTCCCTGCGATGTAGTTTTGATTGATATTTGTTATATGAATACATACAAAAATGTATGTTAGATTGGCTATTGCAAAATATACATGCCATAAGCATTTTTAATATTAAATTAATTATGAATATTATGTATGTTATGTAAAACGATTAGCCTACATTAAATTGTTGTTTGTATTTTATAGGCTCTTTGAGCCAAGTACAGTGCATTTAACAATGAAGTCTTATTCTATTGTTTGTTCTGTGTTTTGCTAGTTTATCTACGTGGCAGCAATAACAAACAATTTGATGCACGAGGACAATGAAAATATGATTCACGAAAAATCATATGTTGGCTTAATTAAAATTCGCAGCAATTATTATTCAATTGTGCAATTTCCCATTCACTGGCATTATTTGTACTGTTATATTTTACAACATCAAAGTGTCCGCATGCTGTTTCCGTCACTGTTTAATATTTTTATATAATTTACGTATTTATTTCTGCCAGGATTCCAACGACACAGCTCAGATTCCATAGATTAGTGAGCAAAATCCTTGCCACCGCCTTCAAGATGCACCATGTTCTTCAGATGTTGGGCCCTAAACTTAGATTTAATACACTGGTTTAACTATCTGCTAGATGTGCGTGGTGAAATGCTCTGACCTTAAACGCCAGTAAATGAAGTGTTAAAATTTTACCTTCATTTAGTTAATCCGAGTTTAATGAATAAGTGGTTAAACTGGCCCTTGATCTGAATCAGTGAGAATTTCACTGTTTTAATTAGTTAACATTTTCTGACTGATTCAATAGGCACTTTAGTGAATTTAACTGATGAATCAGTGAAAGAATTCCAATTTTTCTTTCATTTATTGATTCAGTGACATTTTCCACTGATTCAGCAATCATTTTTTTTTTACTGTTTTTCAGTGATTTGTTTTTTGATTGATGGATCAGTTAAAAAGCGTGTAAAAATGGCAGTCAAACAATGCGTAAAAATGGCAGTTACTCAATGTGTAAGTGATGTTTGCAACGCATAAACTAATAAAACCAATACAAAATACTTTATGAAATGTGTTTCGTATTTCAAAACACCATTTTATGAGGTAACGTGAACATTCCGTCTTTAATTTTGTTTTACTCATATGTACGATTTGTTTTTAAGGGCAGCAGCTTCTTCAAACTTTTGCTAACTCAATGTTAAGAGTATTCCTTTTTGTTCCTGCATTTCTAAAATGTTACAGTAAAATAAATTATTTTTTTGCCCATCAGTTACACAATATTAAATATGTGGCATATATGAATAATAGTTAACTTAAATGTTTGCATTATTATTTACAGCATTATACAAAATATGTGTCGCATAATATTTTAAATTTAAAGTACTCCTACAAAGTAAAATAATAAGTAATTTTAATCACTTGAATTTATTATTTAAGTTTGGCATGGCAACTTTGTTGATCCTTCAATTATTTTGTTTGGTGGTAGCATAATGATAGGAAGATATAAAATTATTTATACTTTCCGGAAGAAGTAAAACATTATTTAAAATACTGGGAACATGAATGTCGAAATCACAGTGGTTATGACATCAAAATGATGCAACTACAATTATTAAGTAAAACCTGATTTTTGTGTGATGCCTAGTTCGAGTAAAATAAACTTCACTCATTCAAATTTTCATAGACTATTCATGGTAGGCCTAAGTTCACGCTTTTTTGATTGACCCTTTGGAAAAACATCCCACAAATAAAACATTGGCTGTTTTACTAAAAAAAAAAATCATAAATAGGTTTTTACTGCTGTTATTTGCAAGCAATGTATTTCTTTGGTTATGAGTGGCTGTGTTAATAGTTTTGTGGTAGTGTATTTAATACATCATTATATTTAACACAACAAATGTTCAGCTGATTAGTATGTTTAAGCCAGTTATTCTAAATAACTACAGTTCACTGAGAGATTGCTGATAAAATGCATAGTATTTTAAATACACATAATAAATAAAAAGAAAACATAATCCCCGTATGTAAAACCGAACCAATGCACAATTTAATATTCAAACTATTTAAATGAAATATAATTTCAAGGAGTTTGATTATCTTTGATCATCAATCACTTTAAATGTGACACATTTTAGCTATCAGTTACAGTAATAAACATTGTTTTTCTGACAACACAACCACACATTTCAAGGTGTATGTAAGTCCTTGTTTTTTCCGTGTCATTTTTAACAAAGGCTCATGCCACATTCTTATTATAGGCTTATAAAGTAAAATTGTAATCTTTTCGCATACAAATATGCTAATTGAACCTTAGTAACACAGTTTATGTGACTAAAAAATGTCTATAATAGCAAATTTCCTGATTATATTTACTAAGTGAATTCTACTTGTTCCACTACAACAATCATAAAATTTTTCTCTGGAATGTAACGTTTAACTTGGTTTGCTTTACTCTCCCCATTTTCCTTACTTTTCTTCTTGGTTGCAGCTTTCTGTTGTTCTGTAGTTATCCAGTCCGGATCTTGGATTGGCATGGAGCGTGTGTGGCATGGGTTTACTAGCAATTATATATTCTGCCGTAGGCCTACATGTTTTGAATAGCTTTGATTGTTCTCGTTGACTTTTGTATTAGAAATACTGCTTTTGTGTAATACTTACTAAAATTTTACCTCACACAGTGAACCCAAGAAATATGAAAATACTATTAAAATCATATTTGTGCACTGAATGGTATTGTGGAAGTAATTAAAGCAAGTAAAATACATAATAATGAAGTATAAAATAAAGTTCATTATATGTCATAAAAAATTGAATAGTTTTACACCAAAACACTATTACTGTCAGGATATTCAAAGAAAACAACGAAAGCTTAACAGACATGTTTGGTTTGGTATAAGAGTATTTGCATAAATACAATATACTTGTGGCCTTAAACAGTTTTTTTCACAATTAAAATTTTGGTTCCTAGAAAATAGTAATTAATACTTCAACATACTAAGAATGGGAAATTTCCATAGCTAGAAATAAAATTTAATTTATCTTACACATAGTCATAATAAACTGCTGAATTTATATGCTGGTTTTTGTTACAATATAAAGCAGCTGGTATTAATTACATAGTACTGAAAATGTGTTAATGTTTTTGCGTACTCAGCATCATCTCCAATATAATACAAATATGACAGCAACTCATCACCTTAGAAATGTAAGGATGTTCCATTCATTCACTTGCTCTTATAATATACTGACAATTTATTTCAGAATTTAGTGAATATACATTAAATGAACTGTAACCATGCAATCTGCATAATTACTACCTCCTATAACTTCCATAGTTTCATGTGTGAAATAACATATGCTGTGGTTTTACAAATACTGGGAGCCACATGGCACTTGTATATAAAATTGGTATCATCACTGACAGAACAACTGTGGCGGATTGATACAAAGCATCATAGGACTCCTTTCTTAGAAATGTCAAAATTTGGTGAAATTATATTAAATGGATTTTACCAGTGGTATGAAAGGATTAACAAAGGGATAGCTCAGATATAGCATATAAACCACCAGTATGTCTGGCGAAATCAGCATTTCGTAAAGCACATTTCTGTTCTGGTTCTACGGCACATATGCACACCAGCATCATGGACGCGTAAACGTATTCCGGACTGGGAAAAACAAACCGTTTAAAGTTTATTTACAATGAACAGCGTGCAAGCACAAAAGTTTATGTACAAAAGTAACAGGATAAACATGCCAACTTCAAACTAGTATGTGTACGTAACTCTGTATAGCGAATCGAAATCAAGTATTTGGTTTGATAAATGTTTGTTACTATTGTATCTTACAATATGAACCAGGTACTTGAAAACACAATAGGGCAAGCAAAAACTAATTCTACGATTAACTACATGTCTGGTAATAACTGCATTAATTTTATATGGCGAAACTAAGTGCATGAATTTTCTGCAATTGACATCTGTAACAATATGTGGAATGTTTATCCAAACTGGTCCTAGAGCTACGGCTCGAATATATTAAATATAATACTGTAACACAAGGCACCACATAGCTGTAGTAGTTTCATTTCACTTTTAATTACTGCAACGTCACAAATAATTGCACTTATGTAATTGTAGAACAACTGAAATTTGTTCCGATACGTCCACTTGTTTTGTTTATGTGTTTCATGTTTGTTTATCTAAAACTTAGCATATGTCAGAATGCCCATAAGAAAAGAAATGCTGAAGATCACAGCACGCAAATATTTCCTACATAAATGTATAACTTTTCAGATTCTTTTGACAGATTAGATTCGTGAAATTAAATATTTCTCTATTTTTCTCGTCTTTTAGATTTTGCTAGTGCGAATTGGAATTTCTCGTCACCAGCACTTTTACTTGACGAGTTTTTTAAATACATTTTCACAACCACGCATTTATGATTCTGGTTATATAAGCAATTTTCGGAACCTTTTTTCTTTCCGGTACTCAGCAGGTAGCCACCATTGCTTTCATTTCACTTGGCACTGAGCTTCAGTCATGGTTTTACTTTTCCCTTCCTGCTAAATCTTGACGAACGATGCATTTTAAAATTTCACTTCACAGATAGCTTATCATCCTTCACATAACACAGTTCCAGACACTACAGTTTGGAAGGATAGGTGGTGGATGGTTGACTCTGATGGGGGTAGGAATGGGAGTGAATGAAGTGATGGCACACTGGGTGGTAGCAGTCTCCTCCCCGAGTCAGTGGGGGAAGTGTACCTCAGTGCTGCCACCTGAAGGAAGACTGCTGAACAACACTGCAGGGATGCAGGAACTGAACCAAGGAAAAGAAAGAATTTTTCTGTGTCAGCTTTCTTGGAAATGAAGTGTGATATTAAGAAATCAAAACTGTATTTACAATGCTGTTGTAATTCTGCATTACTATATATAAAAATATTTAAAAAAAAATTTAAAACAGCGATAATTACCTAAATTTACTTATTAAGCCATAGCATAATATAAATTGCAATAAAGTATTTTTTACATCAAGAAACAATCTAAAAATATAAAAGAAAAATGCAGTTGCTCTTTCTTGGTGAAAAATGTCTCCTAGGTCAAGTAAACAGTGACCAATTAATCAACAAATCCACTGAAATTCATTAATAACCATGAAGGTAAAGTGGATCTTATGAAAGGGCTAATTTTTCTGAAATAAATTACTGTTTTTGTACACGAATATAAGTACTGAAAACATGTATTCACATGCAATCGTTAAAATCTCTTAGCTCTTGAAAAGAGGTCTACATGAGTCTGACTTTCTTTTGCCATTGATTATTCTTACAGCTCTATTTTCATTGTGAAACACTTTTTTGCTGTCTATGAAACTACCCAAAAAAATTAAAGGCTACCATAACACATGATGGAATGAAAATATGCAAAATATACCATTTTTGTTTTATTTTTGTTCAAGACCTCTGCAACCAGTGGCGGTGGAGAAGGGGGTGGCAGGGGTACACTTTCCCTCCCCTATAACAGTGGGGAGGGACAATATAGGCATTTGTCCCCGCCCTATGTTTGACATCTACATTAAATAATACAGTAGTTAATTTTCTCTCAATCCACGGAATCAAAATATTGAAATGAACGAGAAACATATTACCTAATTTTATCATCAACTGATAAGTAAGAGATTGGTGTCTTGCGAGACAGTTACATGGAAAGCTAATCAGTTGCCTTAGCGCTTTGGTGTGCTTGGATTACCATAACCCTGGAATACCTGTGAAAGGGTCAGACATGTTTCTTAAATATACACAGTGGAAGGGGCAGGCAATGTTTCAAGTGTTTCTTTTAATATAAAAAGGTTTTTCCTTTAAAAATAGAAATTTGACTGAATTGTAAACTAGTTAAAATTTTGTTAGAAATAATTATTGCCAAACTTAATATAGTAATATACATGTCTGTGTAAAAAGAACTTAAATTTAATTTGGTAATTTACATATCTGTGTAACTAAAAACTAAGAAATTCGCTTTGGCGAAAATGGAGTTGATATCTAAAGCAATCACAATTACATAATCTAAAGCAATCACAATTACATAATTATGTTGCTCGTGTTGTTGAGATTATCTTTTTGTGCATGTATACTTTTTATTCGTCTAACGCAATAATGCCAATAAGTACTCTTTCGACTAATATACTATTCAGCTTTGTCAGTCTTAAGTTAATCAACGCCAAATACATCGTCCAGGTAGATGTTTGAAATATCTTTGGTGTAAGGTATTTGAACATTTGAACTTAAGATCAGTCAAGTCACTAAACATTTATTCTGCTGCTGTATGACATGATGGTGGATGTATTATCTCGTGACAACATGTACAGGCAGTGGCTTGGACTCTTGGAGCGGTGGAGAGAGTAGCACAGACATTTAATACGAATGTTTAAAGCACAGAAATTTAAAGAGAGAGAGAGAGCGAGAGAGAGAGAGGTCTTCAACGCGAATGTGTGATTTTTATTACCACATTTATTTCTATCTAAATATTATTTCTAAATTTCTGAAAAATCAAGCACTAACATGTAAAAAAATTCTTTGAAGCACTTTTTTCCATAGGCTATAAATAATAGCTACATAATAATTTTAAAAAAATATATTGCTTTTAACAAGCTCGGAATAAAAACAAAACCATCAAAAAGAAAAAGAGGAACGGACATGTGTAATTTGCCTGGTATTCATTTGATACTGATGTTACAATATTAATTAGTAAGAAACGTAGATTAGAGAAACATAGTTCTGTATTCATGCATTTTATATGATAGTCACTTAAATCAAGTTCACTGCAAAACATAGCCTCATTGTTATTTATAAAGCATTGTTTTTATAGTATTGGAGCACATGCTGTTGCTTTCATTTTCACCCATGGTTTATGAGTTTTACCATTACTCTTCTTGCGCTTCCAAAGTCAAGTTATGTTATTTAGCAAATAGTAACTATTACTTTTCGTGCTGTTGCAATCTCTACTGAAAACATTAGATTTGCTCATTAAAATTAATTTAGTGTTAACATTTTTGATTTATTGGCAGTCTTATTTTAGCAAAATAGTTGTTATTCAAAGTTTTCACACCTTTGTATTATACTTAAACTGAAGGTTCATTTTTAATAACATGACTGTGAAAACTTACAATTTTTTCTTTCTTTTTACATGTATTACAGAATTAACAGCACACTATAAAGTACAGATGATAGTCACCATTTTAACCAGTAACATGCAGAAAGAGTATGTTTTTTTGTATAGTGAAATGCCAACACAAATTGTAAAATGTTCTTTAAAACTTGTGTTTATAATTATTGTATTTTTAATTATCAGTTGCAACAAAATGCAAAGACTAATTCTTGGAACAATCTTAATGTTTTAAATATTGATCAAATGTTAGAAATTATAATGTTTCAAAACAGTTTTTTTTTTCTGCCAAAAAAGTTGATATTTCTCTTATGTGAGGGACGAGGTTTACTTTATGCTGTTTTCTTATCACACTAATATAATTCCTTTTAAAACCACATCTCTCTAATGTATGCTTCCATATTTTATTGCAAAACTGTTATTTTCAGATGAGACTAACACGAATAGAAGTAATAAATGTGAAGGAAACTACAAATTAAAGCCAAGTAATGAACCACCATCGGTCTCGCAACCATTTTCATCCCTATGCGACAAAGAGGTGTCACTGGAAAATAGTGTTAACGTCAAGCTTCCAGCGACGTAATGTCTCCTTTCATATCCTCCTGATGTAAATGATATACCACCGCACATTTCTGGCAAGCATCCATTAAAATTTCAAGTGGAATGGTTTCAAGAATATCCATGGATACATTTGGAAAATTGATCAATAAGCTCAACAGGTTTTGTCTGTAGAACATCGCTTTAAAGAAAGCTTATTTCTAATTTGCAAAATGATGTCTAGTTTAGTAAGTAATACAGATTCTTCTAATATTGGTGGCACATTAGAATAGTGCACTCCACAAACAGTGTTTTTAAAACAGCTACCCTCAAGGCAATGCCAGTTTCTTGCCGGTTGAACAAGGCTTATGCAACACAACAAATGGCTGCTCACATCCCCTTAAAAAATTCTTTAGTTCAGTGCAATACCTAGGTCATCAGGGGATAGTCTTCAGAGGACATACTAAAGAAAAGGGTAATCTTGGTCACTAAACAAATTAGGAGTTGGTGACTTATCTGAACTTGCTGATTTTTTGAAAAGAAAATAACATCATAGATCTCATGATATTCAAAATGAAATGAGTGAAATAATGTCCCGCATGATTTTACGAGATATAGTGGCCAAAGTGAAATCTTGTGGGTAGTTTTGCTTGATTGTGGATGAATTGTGTGATGTAAGTTGAGAGAACAGGGTTAAATTAGTTTACGAATATTGGAAAATTTGCAGCCTCAAGAACTTTTTCTTACAGGACACGAGCTTTCAAAAATAATAAATAATGTCATCACAAGTTTTGGTTTTTCTTTCAGTGCATTAATGGGCCAGTGTTATGATGGAGCAAGTAACATGAAAAACGAGTTTATAGGTGTGAAAACCATTAAACAGCCCCTAGCCATATACTTATACTTCGGGAACCACAGTTTGAATTTGGCACTGCAATATTGTGTTAAGAATGTTCTCCTTCTTTGTGATTTTCTGCAAACAACTAACGACATCGGAGTTTTGCTAGTTATCCCCTAAAAGAAAAGTTCTCTTCTCCAACATATGTCAAGATGAGGTCACTGGTGTGAACGCTTCTCCTAGACCCTTGTGTCCTACAAGATGGACAGTACGAGTGTGTTCCTTAAGCTGTCTCCTTAATGGTTATTCTTCCGTTTTAGAATTCCTTGATCAACTTGACTCTTATCCAAACACAAAATTATGAAGCAAAGCTAGAAGACTTCGTGAGCAGTATGAAAAAGGTTCCATGTATTTGGCCTTACTCATCTGTAGTTAAATTTTCCAGGTCACACAGAAGTCAAGCATTCTTCTTCAAAATCCAACAATGAGATTCAGTGCTGCGTGGGACTCAATCAACTAGTGATCAAAAATTTAAAAAGCATGCAAACAGAAAATTTCGAAAAAGTTTGGTTGCAGATGTCAAACAATATTTACAGGTATGATCTTTTAGAGACTCAATTGTCTAGAATGCTTAGAGTGCCAAAAAATTTAGAACAAACTGCGGCACCCGACATTGACCACAAATGGGAATCATCAAAGTGGTTTGGATAGCATTACTGGAGAAATCGAGAAAAGATTTAATCAGCGACACTTTGCTGCTTATAACAATTTGGAAAGGCTGTTGACTTTAAAAACTTAAGACTGGACAAACAAGATGAAGGTTGAAGCAGAAAAAAGAGGTGTGTGTGTGAAAGGTCTCCAGACAGAAATGGAATTACTATGCCGCATAGTACCGTCCCCGAATTTGAATTCCCTGGTGGAAAAAATGATGATGCTACAGACTGATTCAAGATTATTTAATTTCAGAAAGTAAACTGTCTTCTACAAAATTTAGTGGTAGTGCCAATTTCATCGCTACATTACAAAGCAATTTTTCTCTTTTGAGAAGAGTAAAATGATACTTAAGAAATACATGAGCCAAGTTCGTCTAAATCGTGTATGTATTATGAGTACATATCAAGAAGAACTAGATAACCTTGATTTGGACAAATCTGTTGAACTTTTCGCAAACATGATCACAGCATTAAAATATTACATAAAATGTGATTGTACTCTATTCCGTTATTTCATTACGGTTATTCTTAAATTTATAGATTAGTTCTAAATAAGCAGGTTTGAGTTTTACTGTGTATATTTCATGATTGTTTTCTAATATAGGCTGTTCACGATAAAGTGATCACTTTT
The DNA here is from genome assembly GCA_029891345.1 of Dryococelus australis. Taxonomy (NCBI): domain Eukaryota; kingdom Metazoa; phylum Arthropoda; class Insecta; order Phasmatodea; family Phasmatidae; genus Dryococelus; species Dryococelus australis. Next base: position 283,216,669 of record CM056994.1, read on the forward strand.
TAAGTCCCACTGAACAGGCATTAACCAGTTGTAAATATGTTTTATTGCAGCCTCAGACATTAACTTTTGAGAGTGGTGAAAGTATACACCATATTTATTATCATGTAACAATGCTGATATTAAAAAGTGGCTTAAACATAAAAACTGACTTAAAAGAAAATTAGGAAGGGCCTTAAAAAGTTCTCACTTTACTGTGAACGGCCCATAGTAGTTCCCATTTCCTTGCTAAAGCATGGTATAGTTTTCACTTCCGAGGAGTCTGAAATGGTGCTTAAGAAGTACAATGAGCCAAGTTGGCTTAAATCATATGAGCACTGGCCGAAGCTGTTTAACTATTTATAAACAATGAACATAGCCTTATGGTGTCGAGTAAATTTTTGTGGATAATTATTTTTTGTTACAATGTGTTTAAATTTTTTTTCCTGTTGATCAAGTGTGAGTTTTAATAAGTTTTATGTATTGTTGTATTAGTGCTGTCAATTTCATCTGCTTCAGTGCATTAGTTTTTCTCTTAGGATAAAAGCAAAAAAGTGTCTTAAGAATTATAATGAACTAAGTTCATCTGTACAAGTCACAAAGAACCAAACAATGTTGATTTGGGCAGAGAACACATTTATAAAGTGTTTTTGTAAGCCTATATTTTATTGTTATTTTGTGTCTCAATAATTTTCGTAGATTTTATGTCCGAATTCTAGAGTGTTAGTGTGTGTTTTTTATGTACTGGTGCATTAGTGTGTGTAATAAGTATTAACATATGTTTTCTAACCCTCCTCATATATGTCTTCAGAATCTTACTCCAAACTGTATGACTCTAAGGCTAAAAATCTATTATAATAAAAATTGCCAAAAAAGTAAAATGGCAAAATCACAACAGATACTTATAGAAAATATTTTTGTTTTATTCAGTAGTTTCATTTAGTTGATTTAAACCATAAAAGTCATTTTTGGGCCAGACAGAAATGCTGGTTGTCCTCTGCGCCATGACGCACATAGCAAAAAACAGAGTTATGATCCAAGGCAAATAATAAAGTTGTCCCCCTCTTGCGCCTTCCGCCACACCTGTCTGCAACACTTCGTAGAGCGAGGCATGCTGAACTTAGTTTTGGTAAAATATACGCAATGTGAGATTTCCAGTATAGTAAATTGTCTACTTTATGCCCAGAAACGGAATGTATTGTCGTCCGCTAGTACTGTGGATTATTGTTCACGTATCCCTTCAAACAAACTTTTTTTTTTCTTTTTAATTATGTGCTGTGCCATAGAAATTTATGGTACATTTAACTATCTTGTTGGATTTGATTTGACTCGTCTCCTAATAGACAGTTAACAAAGAAAATATTTGGTATCCTTGGCCAGTTCGACTACCATTAGATACTCATGAATTGCTCTTCATCTATGTAAATATGTATGCAGCTCATTGGCTGTAGCCAGCAAGTTTGGAACAACCAAAGATTGGGTTGCTCACAGTACCAGTTGTTGCAAGTGGTACTACTGTTAGTACCTGTAGACTGTTCACAGTTACTTGCAAATCTCATTGCCACTACCTTCAATTTTAACAGTACACTGACTGGTATGTGTCCAGTAAAGTTGGTAACGACGGAGAGGAAAGAAGTTCTATCTACTAACACTCAATTAAAGGTATGAGGTAAAAATTTATCAATTCTCAGTTTATTTATTTTGCTTTCACATAACGACAAGATGGCCACCACAGACGGACTACAGGTTGTGTTGTTTCATATTTAAGGTTGTTTTGGCTTGTGATTAGTTCTAGCAATAGGTTTAAATATAGGTGGAGTAGTAGTTTGATGAGTAAGATTAGTGTTTTATGTGGTAATTAGTTATAAGGAGGTAATAGTGTCCGATTGTGTGCACGAGGCTGAGGCATTTGTAATTCTACGAGGGTAAAGGGTGTATGGTGTGAGTTAGGCTAGTTAAGAAAGTGTGTGTATACGTAGGTATTTGGTGTATTTTATAAGGGAGAGTAGTTTTAGTTTTAAGTTAGTTCAATTATTTTTTTTAAAAAGAGAGGGTAAAAAAAAGGGGGGGGGGAATGGTAGGGAAGTGTAAGTGTAGGGGCTGTGGAAAGGTGTGGAGAAGGTTAGATAGTGGTGTGCAGTGCGACCAGTGTGGCGGCTGGTACCATGTTGGCTGTATAGGTATCAGGGAGGAGGAACTGGGATCACTACAGGAACATGAGTGGAAGTGTGAGGAATGTGCTGAGGGAAAGGGTTTAGTGGCAGTGGTAGGGAACAAATTAAGGGTAGAGAAGGAAACACAAATAAATGGAGAAGGTGGAAACTGGATTTGGGATATGCTGAGGGGAAGCTTTGTAGAGGGTGTGCCAGTGCCAATGGAAGGGGCTAAGGAGGAGAGGTGGAAAGGGAGATGGTAGATTTGATGAGCAGGAAAGAGAGGGAAATGATGCATAGGATTGAGAGGATGGAGGAAAAGGTCAGAAATGAGATGGGTAAGAGTAGAGTAGAAATGAGGGTGGATAAGGTAGAGGAGTTGGAAGATGTAAAGGGGGTGCTAAGGAAAATGAAAGCCAGCCCATAGGAGGAAAAACTGAGTAGAGAGGAAGAGTTAGGCAGAATGCAAGTAGGGCTGCAGAAGGAACTGCAGGAGGAAAGGCAGAGGAGGAGGGAGGCAGAGATAGAGGTGGTAAGATTGAGGAGGATAGAGGAGTTGGAGGCAGTAGAAAGGGATAAGGCAATAGGAGACATAAGACAGCAAATAAGGTTAGAGGAGCAAGAAATAGTAGCAAGGGATAAGGTGATAGTAGTAGGCAGGAATCAATCAGGAACAGAGGAACGGGAAACAGAAAGCAGGGAACAGGCAGTGGTAGAAGGTAGGAAGCAGTATGCTGAGGCTTGCAAGTGTGCAATTAGCAAAGACCGACAAGCAGGAGAAAGTGGACAGTTCGAGGGGAGAGAGGAGGGCTGTCCAAAGGGAGGGAAACAAGGGTGCTGCAGGAGGCCGGAGACAAGGGTAGGCAGTTGGGTGGAAGAGCCACAAAGCAGGAACAGGTTGTAGGAAGGGAGCCAGAGGGAGTTTTTCTAGGCAGTTCTATTGTAAAGGGGCTGGAGCTGAGGAATATCAGGAAGGAAGTTACATATAAAGCAGCGTTTGGGGGGGGCTAATACCAGGGATTTGGAGGAAAGGGTTAGTGATATGAGAGGTAGCAGGGTGGCAAAGGTTGTTCTCATTCATGTAGGGGGAAATGACCTGGCTCATAGGGAGGTGGGGCAGGAGGTAGAGCGGGACCTCAGGGGATTGCTGAGAAAAGTGCGGGAGAAGTTCCCTGGAGCTAGGGCAGTAGTCAGTGGCATGCTGGTTAGGAAAGAAGTATCCTATAGGAAGGCAGTGGCTGCGAGTGAGGTATATGAAAGGGTGTGTAGGGATTTGGGGGCTACATTTATAAATAGTAGGAAATGGGTAGGCTGGGAAAGTGTAGGGAGGGACCAGGTTCACCTGACAGAACAGGGAAAGAGGATTCTAGGTGATCTGCTAGGTAGAGAAGTAGCTGGCTGCATGGAGAGGGTCAGGGCAGAGCAGCAGTTGTTGAAATAGCATTCAGTTAGAATCAAGGAAACGGAAGTGGAGAGAAATGGAGAGGATAGCATTGATGAGGCCGCAGGGGTGGAGATAGGAGGTAAGCAATGTAGGATGGTAAAGGAGAGTACTAGTATAATGATAATGGTGGTGAACTGTTGGAGTGTGTACAACAAGCTGGAGGGCTTCTGGGGAAAGGTTGAAGGATATGGGGCGGATATAGTGGTAGCTGTGGGGACTTGGTTGACTGAGGAAGTGCTGGACATTGAGTGTAGGCAGGATAAGTTCACCATTTTCAGTAGAGACAGGGATGGGAGAGGAGGAGGAATAATGGCGTGTGTAAAGAAAGGGCTAAAAGGGGCGGTAGAATGGGTTAGTGAGGATGTCGAGGTAATGGAAATTAAATTGAATGGTAGTAGTAATAGGAGTATTACTTTGCTGGCAGCGTATAGACCACCAGGATAGGGATGGCACAGACAATTGAGTTGATGAAGGAGAGGGTCGATAGACTAAAGGACAGGCAGTGGGTTGTTGTAGCAGGGGATTTGAATATGCCAGGGGTGAAATGGGTAGAGGGTGCAGAAGGAATGGGTAGCATGATGCAGAGAATGGCTGCACAGTTAGTCAACAGAGGATTAGTCCAGCTAGTAGAAACACCTACGAGATGGAATGAGGAGGGTGTTGGGTCAGTGCTGGATGTGGTGTTGGTCGGACCTAAGAATGCTGTAGTTGGTGCAATAGTATTGGATGGTATAAGCGACCATCATATCCCGGTTGTGGAAATTGGGATTGGCAGGATGAGGAAAGTGCAAATGGCAGGAAGGTTGGCATGGCAGTGTGGTAGTATGGGAGAGGAGACAAGAAGGGGGCAGAAATATTCCTGAGAGACAGGTTTAAAAAATGGTCTATGGAGGAGGGTGTAGAGGGAGGGAGTTTAGAAGCTTAAGGGAGGTTATGTTGGAGAAATTTTTGCCAATGAAAAGATTACGGACTGGGGGAGATCCGCCATATCATGGACAGGAGATTTTGAAAATGAAGAAAGAAGTGCAGAAAATGACATGCCAAGTGGAGAAATGAAGGGATGATAAGATCGAAAGAAATGATGAAACAAACGGGTAGGGAGTTTTAAAGGAAGGTCAAACAGGCAAAGAATGTATTTCTGGGGAACATGGTGGAAGAAGGAAAAGGCAAGGAATGGGGGAAATTGTTTAGGTATGTTAGGAGGTTAAGGGGAGGAGAGGAAGGGATCCCTCTGCTAACAGGAAGGGATGGTAGACATGCGACAAATGACCAAGAAAATTGGAGATGCTGCAAGGACAGTACTTGTCAGTGTTTGAGGCAAAGATGGGTTGGAATAGGGGGGCAAACAGGGTTCGGGTGGTGTTTAGTGAGTTTAAGATGAGGAAGTGGGAGATAGAAAAGGTAATTAAGGGTTTGGAGAGCAGTAAGGCAGGAGGTCCATATGGGATAGGAAACGCAGCACTAAAGTTTGGTGGCAGGGAGTTGGCAAAATATATAGAAGGGCTGTTTAAAAAGTCTTTAGGAGAGAGTAAGTTACCACAAGATTGGAAGGATGCTATGGTGGTACCTATATACAAGCAGGGAGAGGATAGGGGGAGGCCTGGCAGCTACAGACCGGTGAGTCTCACATCAAGTACAGGAAAAGTAATGGAGAGGCTGGTGGTGCCGTATATGGTGAGGATTATGAACAATAGGAATTGGTTGGAGTCCCAGCATGGTTTCAGGAGGGGATACTCATGTGAGACTCAGCTGACTGGGTTATTAGAGGATCTGGTGCAGGTAGTTGATGAGGGGAAGCAGATGGATGCCTGCTTCATTGATTTTGAGAAGGCATTTGATAAGGTGCCCCATGGGACATTGATGAGGAAAGTGGAGGCGCTGATACCAGACAGGAGAGTAGTGGAGTGGATAGGGTACTTTCTCAGGGAGAAGGCAGAGGGTGAAAGTGGGGGAGGCAATATCGGAGGAAGAGGAGGTTACGTCAGGGGTACCACAGGGAAGCGTGCTGGGTCCTTTGTTATTTACCATAATGGTAAATGATATGGGTTTGGGGATTAAGGGAAAAATCAGATTGTTTGCAGACAGTTGTGTTGTATATGCTGCGGTGGGAGAGGGGGAGTGGAAATTTGCAGGCTGTCATTTATAAGATATGGGTGTGGACCAGAAAAAATAAAATGAAGATAAATGTAAGAAAAACTAAGGTAGTGAGGTTCACAAGGAAGAAGATGATAAGCAGGAACATGTACAAATGGGAGGGACAAGAGATAGAAGAAGCAGCAGAATATAAGTATCTAGGGATTGTACTGCAGGGAGACCTCAGGTGGAAAAAACAGGTAGAGAGGGTGGTTGCAAAAGGAAGAAGGGCTCTGGGTATGCTGGGAAGGGTGCTGAATGGAGTCAGCTGTGAGTTGAAGGAGAGGGCGTATGGCACAATGGTACAGCTAATCTTAGAATATGCTGCAGCAGTATGGGACCCGTATGTGGAGGTGGAGGTGCGAGAACTGGAAAAGGTGCAGAGAAAGGGTGCAAGATGGGTGAAGGGTAGGTGGAGAAGGCAGGGGCAAGATGGTGAGGAAGAAGGGAACTATAGGCCATCAGTGATGATGGAAGAAATGGGGTGGAGCTTATTGAAGGACAGGAGGAAAGTTGAACGGTTAGTCAGGATGTACAGGGTGGTGGATGAAGAGGGAGGATGGGGAGGGCTACACTGCAAGTAAAGTAAGGGGGTCTTTAGAGGAAAAGGAAACAACAGTGAGAAGCTTCAGAGGGTGTGGAGGAGAACGGAGCGGGGTAGGCAGTCAATGCTTGTGAGGTCTGTGAGGGAGTGGAGTGTGTTGAGGGAGGAATTGGTATCTGTGAGAGGGGTTGGTAAATTCAGGAAGGGAGTGGAAAAGGAGCTGGTTGGGTGAAGGAGAGGTGAGAGAGCTCGCCACCGGGCGGTAGCCTAATTTGCGAGTGTATGTATGTATTTTCTTTCTTTAATGCATATAATTGAAGTGTAAGAGTGAAGAAATGTTATAATAATTTCACAGATTTATGTGACTGATGCATGAATAAAGTGATCAAGCCCACAACAATGCTAATGCTACAATTGGTGTAAGAAAATACAGTATGCATACAAGAAGATTCTAAGCAGGTCATTCAAAAGTGTTAAGTTCAGCATTAACAGCCTTTACTATGGCAAATTCAAAACTATAATCATTTCTGTATGCAGTCCAATTCAAGACACATCACAAATGACCATTTATATTTACGCAACTTGTCTTTACATCATAATGGAAATAGCTGATTTTATTTAAGTTTGTAGCCCGAGAAATCATACTAGTATTACATCTTGTGATTCTGCCTATTCAATAATTGTTAAAAAATACTGCTCTTTTTATTTGTAGACTAAATTGCTTTCAAAATACAAACTGGGGTAACTAAAATTCCTTGAAATAAAATTTTGCATCATGTCAGCCTCACTTGGTATATAATAATTTTGAATTTGATTTTCTGCAACATTATTTGGTTTCTCTCCCACTGTCTGTGTGGTTAAAATTGAGTGATTTTGTTGTGATGTATAAAACCGTTTATCAAATTGTTTCATTGATATAAAGTACATAGCACATTCCTGACCATAAACTGCAGTGCATGTATTTCCTATCTATGTATGGTGTGTGGTTTTAATGTAATTCTTGTCCGGTGAGTACAGGAAGTTGAGGTCAAGACGTAGCCGGTCAAGAGAGAGGGAAAGAGAACGTGAGAGGCATCGGCGGTCACACAGTCGAGACAGGAAGCGGTAAGACTTAATGGACGTTATTCATCATGAACTTCATTTAGTTTTTAGGTTGCTGCCTTTGTTGATAATGTTTACCTATTTTTGTTTCTTTGTACTGATACATGACATCTTTTTAACAATGCAGATTATAACGATCTCCGCTCCATTCCTAGGTCATTTGCTGTGGAGTTGGAGGTTAACTTTATTCCGTTAATACGTGAGATTGTACTGTCTGCCTTGCAGATTGTTTTATTCACCGGTCCACTGTAACAATGCTTCGAGAGAGAGCGTTCTTTTACTCCCCGCTAGATAGCTCTAGTAGTAATTATCGCTTGTCTTTTGTTTCATATCCCCTTCCAGCCGGCCGGTGACATCACAGAGGCGAACCATGCATTTGCACCCCCCGCTCTGTGACTACTCCTCGCCCTAGTGGCTCAAGCCAATCATTGACGGGCAGCGGTCCGAGATTAGTATAAAATCAGAGACGGCCCACATCTCGAGACCAATCTTTGTTTCTTGCGCCAGTCGCTCAGATCATGCCAGATTGTTCAGTCTTCAGCTGTGCAGCACCAGTTGCTCAGACACTCTCCCGTATGCACCCTTAAACCTTCGCTTATTGTAATCATTCATTCTCGCACCCGTTGCACAGGACAACACCCCCGTACTTTGCTTAAGCTACGCTTGCGATAGGTCACCCCATACTTTGCTTAAGCTACGCTTGCGATAGGGTAGGCAACGTTAGTTAGGAGATATCCGCTATGTACTCCGCAAACCCTGTGACCTCCTACAGTTACGGACGTGTCTAGAGTACCTATCCCTAAAGTCTTTTTCAAGGCTAAATTGTGTCACGTTCCTTGCTTAGTCATCCTGATGTGTGCCAGCGATCACGTGATGTCGTTTCCTACAACATGTTCACACAAATGCAGGAGTTTGTTGCATAACTACAGCAATCACACCACATTCCCCTTTTGTTGTGTCGGTCGCCTCTACGGATCATCATAATTTTCACTATTAGCTTTACGGCTGAAATTCTTGCCACTGACCAGGAGCTAGATGTCATGTGTTTATTTCCGTTAAAATAAAATGTCGGTCAATTTTTACTTGAGTACTTTCCTTGTAGATTTAACACCTTTCCATTAGTTACCCTCGTGTAACAGGTTTGCAGGTGATCCCGGGGAATTCTACTCAAACGATTCTGACACTATTTTCTACAAAACTGGCACTAGCTTCGGCTGCCCTTCCCCTCAATCCTCCGGTATTGACGGAAAGGTAGAAAGGAGCCTCTACACAGGTACACTGTTCTTGGAACAGCTTGTTGTCCTGGTGTTCACTAGCCTCTCCTGAGCAGGCTCCGCTGGAAGACACTTGTGTCCCCTAGGTTGGGAAGACTGGTACGGGGCCACACACCCGTGTGTCTAACTGGACAAGGTGAGGCCTGACTTTTCTTGTGATCCACAGTCTCCACCAGGCTTGGGAATGTGTCCGCCTGTTCACTACCACCCGAGGTGCCACACGTATTACTGTACAAGGAACCTGCAGACGTGGTACAGTAGGAGGAGGGTTAATTTCCAGTTTCCAATCCCCTACGCCCAGACGAAAGGCTTGAAAGAAAAGGTTAGACAGACACTCTTGACATCAGGCCAACCACACGAGTATCAGCCGTCCCTGGTTGAGCAGTTAGCTAGTTTGTCTCCTCAAGAGTAATTGCAAGTGCTACGACACCTGCAAGAGTCATTGGAAGCTCCTGTGCCCCACAGTCTCTGCAAGCCACCTGAGAGGACCGGCTCCGTTGAGTACCCAGAGTGGATCATTGAGTATTTGTGAAGACGTGAACAACCGCCTACACCTATCATCGCCTATCTTGTATCTTCTATTCTTCGCCCAGTATCTCTGCATAAGCCACAGGGCATTGTTTGCCAACCTTCTCTCTCTGTACCGACAGTAATCACAACCATTGCAGTACTGATCCACTTAAAACGTTGCCCAGGTATAACCAAGACAGTAGTGGCACCCAAACACAGAATAGTGTTATCCACCCCAGATTTTGTGCCCTGCCGAGTAGCCATGCAGCCAGTTTTGTATAATGGGAAGGCGCCAGGACCCAAGTAAAACTGAACGCTCGTAATAATATAGGAGTGCCTGACTCAGCTTCTAGGCAAAAAGACCCTTTGCTTCTACTACAAGAACTGGAGTAAGTATGAGTTCCCGGTACGTCATGCGTCAGTACAGTCTGAAAGAACTGGACTAAAGAATGTCCTGGTGCAAAGAAAATACAGTTCCAAAGAATGCTTCTATGAGAAAATGAATTAAGTTTATCCCCACAGAGATTAATAGAGAATATTTTGAACATATATGTCATGCAATGAATTAGCAGTAGGGGGTCTCTGTTGAGTGCCACATAATGAATTTGTTGAATGTTTTGCTTTAGAAGTGACAGCAAACTGAGATTTTCAAAATCCAGAGGCAAATCTCAACGTGATAGATCAAGATCATCTTCCAAAGATCGTGACAAGAAAGATGAGAAGGATGAGGAAGCGTTTGACCCTTCAAACCTTGACAAGGCAAGGAATACATTGCAGTCTGCTTTGTCTCAGTGTTCACAGCTAGCTGGCACAGCTTTTGTTTTGATTGCCAGTATTTATATCTTGAGGTTCAAGAGCAGCAGTTGTTGTCAAGCTATCTTATTAGAATATATAAAGGACAGGAATCCCATTACTCAGAGTCTAGTACTTGTCGATAGGCACACACACAAAGTAGGACGACACAGTTTTTTCTTTGTGTGTGTGCCTATCGACAAGTACTAGACTGTGAATACTTAGATTCCTGTTCTTTATATATTTTTAGTTGCCTATTAGCATGTGATGATTGGACTGTATTTAGTAGAAAGTAGGATAGTATGTGTTTGAATCCAGCATGAATCACATTTATTTTATTTAGACTTGGTTCATATTCAGAGTTTGTCCTAGTCGATACCATACCAGTTAAGAACTTTACACCTCTCATTGTGGTTGTAATATGTGACAAACAGTTGGCATTTGTGTTTTTTTCGCTATTAAATTGGTGGCATATTTAGCAGGCTGGGTGTTTTGGCACTGGTGTTGCAGCGATGTTTGCTAGAATGCTGCAACAGTTAGTTGGTTGTTTGCAATAATTTATTAGTCTGGAGTACAGTAACTAGTTTATCATAAATGGTGAATACAGAAAATATCTCATTGAAGACGTTTTGTTTTCCTACTGTTTATTTCTAGGCATATAGAAGTATTTTGTTATCTTAAGAAATATTGATCTCTATTTCGCCATTACTAAACTGATGGAGAAATTTGTGGTCATAACATACATTAACTTACTGCATATAAATATTATCGAAAATTAAACACTTCATAAATTACTTCAACAAGTATTAAATGTGGAGAAACATTTGTTTATGCACATAAATAGGATGTGCTTTTTCTTACAGAGTGACAGCAATATTTTAAAACACAGTTTCAAAATGAACAATTTCCATTTGTTCCACTTTCATTGTACTGCTTTCTTGTCAACACAAACATTCTGCTGCGAAAGCTTACAGCCAGCAAAATGCCAATTTTAATTGTGAAAATACATCTAGTGTTGTTGGAGACGATCATGCTGATTTAGCAATATAACTACTGAAAATATGAGATTTATAATTTTATTTATTTTGTGAAGTGATACAAATAGTGTCACATACATACTTGCCGACCCTTCTTAGCTTTCTATCAGTTAGGTAAGTTTTCACTGTAGTCTTTATTGCAGCTAATACATGAAGAAATTCTCTTAAGTAAGGAAATATCAATTGTTTTACTGCCCACTGATATCCTAAATTCAGTCCCATTGTTCTTAACAACACTAAATATATCCTTCAGTATTACTATGTGACAGCAATAAGATTTTCCAAAATTACTTCATAGCAGGCCTGCCGTTTTAACGGATTTTATCCGTTTTAACTGATTTTTAACTTTAGAAAAATCTCTGTGAAAGAATCAATTTTATTTTAAGCCAATAATGAGACCTTTTCCTGTATGGGCACGAGAGGGTGATAGGATGGCAATGTTGTAGTAAGAGGGGCTCTACTGTTGCCGTTTTTATTCAGCATTAGCAGTTGCGTTGTTATTCCAAGTACTAAACTGACAGATAGTCACTCCAGGATGCAAAGGGAGGAAGGGACATGCCTCCCTGCTGTGAGATAATCATCTACAGGAATAGGAAAGTGCGAGGAAGAGAGAGAGAAATGCTGCCTGCTCCCACTCCACTGTGGCCGCCTGCACAGTGACAGACACTTTAGGAGATAATTTTATATATATATATATATATATATATATATATATATATATATATATATATATATATGCATTTAGTTTAATACACATACATACACTCACAATTAGGCTACCACCCGGTGGCGAGCTCTCTCACCTCTCCTTCACCCAACCAACTCCTTTTCCACTCCCTTCCTGAATTTACCAACCCCTCTTCACAGATACCAATTCCTCCCTCAACACACTCCACTCCCTCACAGACCTCACAAGCATTGACTGCCTACCCCGCTCCGTTCTCCTCCACACCCTCTGAAGCTTCTCACTGTTGTTTCCTTTTCCTCTAAAGACCCCCTTACTTTACTTGCAGTGTAGCCCTCCCCATCCTCCCTCTTCATCCACCACCCTGTACATCCTGACTAACCGTTCAACTTTCCTCCTGTCCTTCAATAAGCTCCACCCCATTTCTTCCATCATCACTGATGGCCTATAGTTCCCTTCTTCCTCACCATCTTGCCCCTGCCTTCTCCACCTACCCTTCACCCATCTTGCACCCTTTCTCTGCACCTTTTCCAGTTCTCGCACCTCCACCTCCACATACGGGTCCCATACTGCTGCAGCATATTCTAAGATTAGCTGTACCATTGTGCCATACGCCCTCTCCTTCAACTCACAGCTGACTCCATTCAGCACCCTTCCCAGCATACCCAGAGCCCTTCTTCCTTTTGCAACCACCCTCTCTACCTGTTTTTTCCACCTGAGGTCTCCCTGCAGTACAATCCCTAGATACTTATATTCTGCTGCTTCTTCTATCTCTTGTCCCTCCCATTTGTACATGTTCCTGCTTATCATCTTCTTCCTTGTGAACCTCACTACCTTAGTTTTTCTTACATTTATCTTCATTTTATTTTTTCTGGTCCACACCCATATCTTATAAATGACAGCCTGCAAATTTCCACTCCCCCTCTCCCACCGCAGCATATACAACACAACTGTCTGCAAACAATCTGATTTTTTCCCCTAATCCCCAAACCCATATTATTTACCATTATGGTAAATAGCAAAGGACCCAGCACGCTTCCCTGTGGTACCCCTGACGTAACCTCCTCTTCCTCCGATATTGCCCCCCCCCCCCCCCCCCACTTTCACCCTCTGCCTTCGCCCCCTGAAAAAGTCCCCTATCCATTCCACTACCCTCCTGTCTGGTATCAGCGCCTCCACTTTCCTCATCAATGTCCCATGGGGCACCTTATCAAATGCCTTCTCAAAATCAATGAAGCAGGCATCCATCTGCTTCCCCTCATCAACTACCTGCACCAGATCCTCTAATAACCCAGTCAGCTGAGTCTCACATGAGTATCCCCTCCTGAAACCATGCTGGGACTCCAACCAATTCCTATTGTTCATAATCCTCACCATATACGGCACCACCAGCCTCTCCATTACTTTTCCTGTACTTGATGTGAGACTCACCGGTCTGTAGCTGCCAGGCCTCCCCATATCCTCTCCCTGCTTATGTATAGGTACCACCATAGCATCCTTCCAATCTTGTGGTAACTTACCCTCTTCTAAGGAATTTATAAACAGCACTTCTATATATTTTGCCAACTCCCTGCCACCAAACTTTAGTGCTGCGTTTCCTATCCCATCTGGACTTCCTGCCTTACTGCTCTCCAAATCCCTAATTACCTTTTCTATCTCCCACTCCCTCATCTTAAACTCACTAAACACCCCCCGAACCCTGCTTGTCCACCTATTCCAACCCTCATCTACAGCTTGTATTGCAGGTTGCCGAATTAACAGCTTTGCAGGCGCCACACTTACCTTACCCTTGTCATATCAGTATCTATAATCTTTTAAAAGCAATGATTCTGACATTCATAACTCTGGAACTGGCAGTGCTTCTATTTTACTCTCAGTAAAATAAGGGAGTGCTGAATTTAAAAACTATACATATTAATAATTTTTAAAGTTGAATTATTCTGAGAAATGTGATACACTACCTTGTAGGTTTAATACCAGTATATTTTATTTGGTAAATTAAAAACATAAATTGCTTAAGTTACTTGCCATGACGTAAATTTAAAATAAATTACTAAAGTATATTTTGAGTGCTGCTCGTATTCTCTGATTTTAGGATTAATGTGAAATTAATAAACAAAAGTGTAAGTGGGAGTGGAGAAAAGAATTACTATGGTTTGTACATTACAAACAAAAACAATTACATTAAATATGTAGGTAAACATCCTTCTTATACTCTTTTTTTTCTGTAATTTGCCGATTTTTTTAACTCCAAGAATTTTACAGGATTTGACCCAATGATTCCAGAATTTTTATATACAAGAACCAGGATTTCAGCTTCAGGGCTGGTGGCGGCCCTGCTTTATATAGATTCTGTCATCGTAGTTGGTTTTAAACAACCACGTGTTTTACAAAATGAATCACTGCCAATATATACACACGCCAGCACATGCCTACATATTTGCAGTAAAATAATCCCACAAACAAGTGTTAAGGTGGTAATACTGTACGTTACATTAAAGTAGTTTGCAAAACTGTGGTATTGTTTGCTTACTTTATTTTGTGGTACAAAGTGCTTTGGTAGAAAACGGATATACCAACCACATACATGATATTTGTAGGCCTGATTTTTATTCACAGACACACAGCACTGCAAGTTGTGGGATATTGAGACATAATTTAAAAAACTATTAACTTAGTGCTGTGTCCGTAAAAACATAAAACTTGTATGTTTTCTGTAATAATTATTGAGGAATCATAAAAGTTAGCAGGTATAAAAAATGCTTGCACATGTGATAGCAGGTCAGTATAAATTGTGACCGCAGTACCAAACAAAAAAAAAAATAGTTAGTAAAATTTGACTTGAAGGTTTTAACTAGCAAAATAATTTTGGTACCATATAACTAAACTTTTCTCATTGCAGTGCTGTAAGTAACTCTTATCGTTATTGTGGTTGACATTAAAATTGAAGACGTGCATGTTGAATTTTATTCCAACTAACAATTTTTATGTTTTTTTAGTATTCATAACACTCTTTAATAAATAATTTAAACTTATTAAAAACTATGTGCAAAGCAAACCGCCAGTGTTGAATTACATTTAAAATTCTTTGATTTTATAAAACTGTAATTCTTTACTTAAAAAAAAAATGAGGAAAGTAAGTATTTTGCTTTGTATACGTATAGAATGAGTACTGCCGAGATGTCAAGGAAATGCATTAATTGTTCCAGGAAGAAGAGCAAAAGCGTTTGGAAGCAGAGATGCAGAAGCGAAGAGAGAGGATTGAACGGTGGAGAGCAGAGCGCAAAAAAAAAGAAATTGAGGTGACCAAAAAGGAGATAAAAGGCAGCAGCATTTTAGGTACAGTTTCAAGCTGTCTTAATTTATATAGAACTGTGTGAAATTGATATGTTTTCAATATGCTTGTTTCATGTTTCAGCAAACCTACAGCTGCCGATGAAGAAGTGGACCCTGGAGGATGACAGTGATGAGGAAGAAGAGAAGCAAGAGAATAAGGAAAACAAGGCTGAAGAGGTCGTAGAGGAACTAGACCCATTGGATGCTTTCATGCAGGTACATTACCATATTTCAATTTATTGGTCAGTGAAAGCTCCGAAAGTTGTTTTCATGCCTATTTGAAGTTACATAGATGGTTATCACTGAATATTTGCTAAACATGTCATGTTTTCTTAAATATGCTTAATTTATGAAATGTTCCGAACTAATTTTCATAGTTAATTAATGTTATACAGGATGAGCTCTTTAAAAGAGGCCCCGTGGGACATGTGGGTAATGGAGTGATGGAATGAGGAACAAATTTACTGTGGTGCATCAGTTGATGGATGTGGACAAGGCAGCTCGAGTGCAGTTCTGTGAGTAGTTTCTGTCCAATATTGCTCTGGAGGTGTTGCAGGATGGATATGTATTCGTTTCTGATGAAGCATGGTTCCATCTGTCTGGGTATGTAAACTCCCAGAACATGCGCCATTGGTCAGGTGACAATCCACACATGTTGACGGAAGCTCCACTGCATCCTCAGAAACTCAGTGTCTGGTGTGCCATGTCATCACACCGTATCATCCCCGTGTTCTTCCATGAGACTGTGAACTTGGCTCGTTACATCAAACACATTTTCAATGTTTTTGTGGAACAACTGACGGAGGATGAGCGCAACAATGCTTACTTTCAGCAGAATGGAGCCTCGCCACATACTGCACGTGCAAAGATTACGTGCATTGAGTCTGTGTTCCAGCCTGATCGTGTCATCAGCCACGGAACAAACCAATGTATGCTACCCCCGTTCTCCAGATTTATCTGTCTGTGATTCCTTCTTGTGGGGCACTCTAGAGGGATAGGCCTACAGCAACAACCCGCACACACTCGAAGAACTCCAGACCAACATTATCACAGCTATCGATGCCATCCTGCAGCATGTCCTCGTCTGTGCCTTTCACAACTTTTGGTGTCATCTGCACACCTGCCTTGGTCGATGGCGGCCACTTACAGCACCCACTCTGTGTATTTTGTTGTCACACTGGACTGTATTTCCTCATTCCATCGCTCCGTTACACACATGTCTCTTTTAAAGTACTCATCTTGTATGATGTAGGAGAAAGGTAAGTGTACAGTTACCAAACAAACATCTTGCAATTTCCATGACCAAGATCAAAGATTTTCTGGATGGAACCAAGTCCTGGGAAAGCTGTGGATGTGGCTTACACACGTGATTCACCAATTACACTTTGTCAATTGTGATTACCGATTAAACAACTAATAATTGCAATTACCAACTATGATTACAGACTATCAGTATTTTATCACAGTTTGGACAAATTTTACAGAAACTCTTACTGCTTAGAACTAACTCAGTTGTATACTGTGGAATCACTTTTTTACACTTTTCAAGGGAATAGAAAAAAGTTTTGCAGGAAAGTGTAAAAATGAGCAATTTTATCCAACTAGGGTTGTTGCGTCACATCGAAATACATTTGAGAAATTAAGGAACTCGAAAAGTAAACTGTAAAATGTCAGAAAAGCACTTCAATTGGTGCCATACAGTTTATCTCGAACGCAGGAGAAACATATCCATCAATGTGACCCGAGCACACTGCCTTGAAGTTAAAAACGGAATCAAGATTTTACTTGGCATAAAGGGGTGCCAACACAAAACTCTTAAGGTCTTAAGTCAGCAGAAGTCACTAAATAGATGTATCAGTTCAGTTCACTTCACACATCCCGGCCACCTTAAAATTAATATTTTAACAGTATGTACACATGTTAAGCCTCTGGGAGGGGCACAGTTTGATTACAGGTCTGTTGAACAGTCCATGTTTCGTTTGGATGGTGGCAACTCATCCCAGGCACCTCTGGAGGAGAGGAATAAGGTCCTCCTTCAGCAACACCATGCTGCCAGGTTGAAGTGGTGGATCTTGTTTAATTCACTTACTGTGCTGTTGAAGTGTGTGCAAGTAGTCCTTGTGCAATGATTTGCAGAGATTTTAATGGATCTCCCCAGTCCACTGCAAATGGCCAATGCAAAAGGCTATTCATGGGTACACCTTCGAGTGTAGGCTCTGTGAATGCAGTGAGTGGTCACAGTGTAAGAAAATTACCAGGAGTTAAAGCTGCCAGGTAATTTGAGTCAGAACTCAAGGGACACAGTGGCTTAGAATTGAGTACACCCTCAATTTGAACCAGAAGTGTGTAACATTCTTCAAAATACATTATATATATAAATAGATAGATGCGTGACCAGTTAGATTAATGATCACAACAGTCGAGGATTCTGTCCTCTAGACCAAAAACGGGGTGATTGATTTAGATAGGCGAGGGGGTGTTGATTAGTACTCACTTACTCCTATTTCTTGGGTGCCGTGTTGATGGTGTACTTTGTTCACTCGTAGCAAGCTAGGTCCACACCGGCTGCAATTCCACAAGTGAGATTCGTTTGTCCAGAAGTGGATGTTGTCCCAACCGAATCTAACCTCTGTACAGGTCAATAATCCTCTTACCACAGGATGGCACAATGGGTAAATGCGTATGCACGGAGATATGAATAATACCACAAACGGAGCAGTCGATACTGACTCGTGCCTGAGTTGGGCGGCGCAGTCCCGTTCCGCCTGCCTTTCCAGTGTAGGTTGAAGAAGTGTACTCAACTGTCTGGTGGCAAGGAGCACTGCATGTTGCTCCCTACGCTTTCGGCTGTGCCTTTGGCTGAAAGGCATAAAGTCTCTGCTCACAGGTTACTGGGTACACCTTGACGCGAACAAACTAAATACAAGTTATAGAGTAAGTCCGGTTTTGGCTTGCTGACCAAGCTCTGTAAAGTCTCCACTGATAACCCACGCTAGGTGGGCTGATCAGAGCCAGAGAGCCGTTTGGTTCACCAATGCTGCCACTGGATGTGCATCCACACAGGAATGGACTGCAGTTCTCAAGCCACGGTTTATCCCGACACTGGAAGCAATTCTGTGGAATAAGGCACTAATTTGAGACTCGCCCCTCTCTGTGTGAAGGTGTCACTAGTGGTTGTGGCTCCTCTGTTCCTCTCCACCGGCACTGGAAGCAATGCTGTGGTAGTTTGAAAAGCAACAGATGGTCATCTAATGTGTGTATGAAAATATGACTGACCCCTGAAAGGTGTCCGTGGCTGAAGTTAATTATTCGGTAGTTATAAATTCCCTGGCCCTTGTCAAAGGTGTACGTAGCAACCTGTATCTAGCAGGCAAACAGACAGATACTCTAAGAAATAAAAGCTGAGTGGTAGGAAACAACAGTATGTTAATTGAAGTCTTAATAAATATGCGACGTGTGCTACCTCGTACCAGGCAGTTGATTGCTGAAGGTTGCTACGCTGGCCAAGTGTAGGCAATCTGGTTCTAATGGAGAATGGGAAAGAATTAGCTCAACCAGAAAATATACAATACTTCTAAACTGTCTAATAAAGATGTCTTAAGGAGACAAAGTGAATTTAATGTGTTGGTAAGTGTGTTCGCTGGTTGAGTTGACTGGTTGTAGTCGATGGTGAAGTAGCTGCAGGGGGCGTACTCAATGCTTCGAAGATCTCTGGCGGTCCCAGCACTGGCAGCGGTGCTGTGGGATAACGCAAGAGATGGGACAAGAATGACTGCCCGCATCTGGACATGTAGTGGAAGCTTTTAGGGTTCCGATGCGAGGTGCGGGGAAGGCGTGACGTCCTTCTGCCCTGGTTGGCATGGGAATACTTTGGTTAGTGTTTCTGCTTCGTGCCTTGTCGTTGGTGCTCGGCCTTACCCGAGGTCTGGGCAGCTTGTCTGCATTCAGCGAGGGGAAGGGGGGGGAGGGTGCCAGCTAGGTTGCGTATCCTCTAGGTGAAAGGAATTCGCTCATAAGTTCCAGGTGCCTGTAGGGTAGGCAACGTGTCACTCACGTCTGTAGTGTTGAAAGAGGTACTTTTGGAGGTGAGTCGTAATTGTATTAGATTAGTTGCATAAGCGGCACACGTCAATTCGCCCTCCCCCTCCCCTCAATTGCGATGAAGACATTGTGGAAAAAGGTGGCTGAGAAAAAGGCGTAGGCCCCCTGTCTGGAAAGTTTAAAAGATCAGGGTAGGCATCAGTAGCCGTGATGAGGCAGATAGCACAAAAAAAAATTTGTAGACAGTTAGGCCGGACCCTTAAGTTTGGGGTGCTTAACAGCTGTAGCAGTGCATGTTCTGTGCGCTCTAGTAATGTGGAGTGGCGGCGGCTGGCTAGTGACCCTGATTCTCTCTCTCTCTAGCAGGCGGCGTCCGTCTCTGCCTCTCGCCCTGGTTATCAGGTTTTGCTTATGCGGCGAGAATGTGTATTCCCCCGTGTTACAAAGATTACGGATCAGGAAGCCGCTTGTGTTGGGTGTCTCACCGTCCTACATTTCATATATGTATGTCATTGCCAGAAACCAGCAAGCCCTGGTGGATATTACATTGGAATTGTACATATCGACCTGAAAGAAAAATGATATAAAACAATGGCACGTCAAAACGAGAGGATTTAAGTAAGAATAATTATAATATGTACAAATCTTACTCACAGAAGGCGGGGAAAGGCCACTACTTTCCTGGAGCTTGCTGCAGTTAGTTAACAAGGAAAAAGAAAACTCTTACTAGGGAACCTTTGTGTCTTTTCAGCAAGCTAAATAGTTATGTGTCACAGATTGCGAGGTGGCCAACCACAGGCCCTTCAATACCTGGGTTGACAGGCTAAACGAATACAAAGCAATGATTATCATGGAAAATTGTTCGCACGTTGGTCACTGAGTACATTACCCAATGATGCGTGCCGCTTATATCAACTATAGCGATTACGACTCATCTCACTGCAGCCTAGTATGTATACTACTGCTCTACACACGTGAGATTCAAACCCCTCGCCAACCCGTTCACAGAAGTCGTGGCCTGCCACAATCTTGGAGGGCAGCCGGACAAGTGGATACGAGGGGTTACGCAAGACAGTGTGCGTAAACACCCCCCCCCCCCCCCCCCCCCCCCGATCCTGCTGAGAGCGTACAAGCCATGGCTCGGGGCATGCCCGAGCACCACCGAAGATACGCAAAGGCCGAGAGATGATCAGAGGGTGCTACCCCCACTCGGGCTTGCAGCAGAGGGACGTCACACGCCACCCCCGCGGCCGTTGCAACACATGCTACCATGACTATATGTCTATGCGCGGCAGACCTCACGAGTTGTTCATGCGAGTCTTTATTAAGCTCACTCCACTACTTTTAGATCTTCGGCAGCCCTTCCAGAGGCTGTCACCAACAGCCCAACATTCTTCAGTAGCCATCCAGAGGCTGCTACCATTGGTGTCAACGAATTGACAGCCACCCGAGGCTGCCTACCTTGGACTTGCTCAACAGTCTTCGGTAGCCACCAGCGGCTACCAGCATTGACGTCAATAGACTTGAGCAGTTACCAGCGGCTGCTACTATTGCCGTCACCGTTAGAGCTCTGCAGCACCCGCAACCAGATGATCCAGTGACGCCAATTGAAATACCAAGTTACCAGAAGCTTCTTCAATAACTAGAGATATACCACACACCACCTTCATCGTCTCCTACAGACACCCCAGTTATAGTTGTTTTTGTTACACAATTTTCGTCAGTTTTATTTCACTTTCCCTAACTAGCCTAGGACCAGGTCACCTACACCTGGCTATCGTACGAATAAAATAGAGGAGCCCTAATCACTAGAAACACTTTCCACCCAGGGAGAGACAGTATGCCTGAATTGTACCCATACCGGAGCACCTGGGTGCTGGCGGGGGTATTTGCTTAGGTGTTACGGCCTGGCCTTGGTTGGGATACTGACACCCAGTAATAGCAGTAGTAGTCCACATGGCTTCAATGCTTCTGGTTCACATGCTAAGTTGGGGGGCCTTCTGAGGCACCGGGCTCGTGCTACAACCACTACTGAGCAACACTATTCAAGGGTCACTCGTGTCCACGGTGCTCGACCCACAGTTCTCAGCAGCCAAACCCGCTCTATGCCATTTAAGGTGAGACACGGCGGAAGAAGGGTGGAGCAAAGAGTTGCTTGCCTCACTGCCACGCAGCTGTGTGGCACCACTCATCATCAAGATGTCCATAATTAAACCCTGAAAGTCCAACTGGTCTAAGTGCAACCAAAGCCACACGACCGTGATCCAGCCTTAGCTAATCGGACAACATAAACACTCAAATTTTGAAGTTAACCATATCTTGAACCAGATTTGGGGTGCTCTAACACCCAGAGTTTTTGGTTGATAACTGAGTAGGTGCACAAGATATTGCAAACAAAAACACATATATGCATACACATGAAAGTGCCCTCCTACAAAACAGCATTCTTTCTTGTAGACAATCTTCACATATACACTTTCAAAACGCATTAATATATTTAATTGTGCGCCTACACATCAAATCAGATTAAATGCTAAAAAGCATTAAAAAAAACTAACCTAACTATCCCTTACGGGCGTCCATCTTATATTGTAGGGCTAACAGCTAATGTGTACACTGTGTATCTTCGTTGAAATGTTTAAGGTAAGTTCCTAAGGAATGTTCACTTTTGGAAGTGCTGAAAACACGTTCTTACATGATGGCATTCGTCATGGAAGCGGTCTTCACATAAACACTTTCAAAACATATTGTGACATTTGTAGGTTTACGTACACATCTAGTCAGATTTATGGATGATCATTATAAAAATAGACAAAGCTAAAATGTCATTGTAATGTCGAAGTCTCTGTCTTCAACTTAATCACTGGCACTGTGGTGAGCATCTTTATGTGATTCACTTATGGTAGCTATTACTGTCACTATGGTGATCGTCCATTTGTAATGCTACCTACTTAAGTGGGCTGTCTGCTACTGAAACTCTTGAACCTTGAGGTGTAAAACGTCCATCAAAAGTTACTAACATACAGCTTTTATGGCTGTATATAAAAAAAGTTAATTAACACGTAGTCAAGTGACTAATTACTGGTTCATTTACCTTGTTTTTTCTGTATATTTGAACTGTACTGTATACTATTGAATTTTAATTTACCCTAAATGTGATTGTCAAAGTCAATTACCCAAACTGGAGCAGGTGCGACTGCCTGACGTCTATGTTTGGCGGCGTGGTCCCGTTCCACCTGCCTCTTCTGCGTAGGACGTGGTAGTGCGATCCACAGTTTGAGAGCAGAGTGAGCCAGGAATTGTTCCCAATGTTTTCTACCTCTCCTCTTCTCATGAGGCATAGGGCAAACAGTTCCACAGCCTACGTGATGCACTTAGACAGGAAGTTTCGGCAGAGTAACCCAATAGTGACTTGCCAGCACGAGCTCGATAAGAGTCTCCACTGATCTTCTGCAGTATGCGGGCTGATCAGGGACGTGGAGCAGTGGGGGTCGCCAAGTCTGTACTGGTTGTGCATTCGAAGTAGGTTGAACGACGAAACTTCAGGCTACGGTCACCGCTCACTGACGTAGTGTGAGTGGTGAGAAATAACTTGAGTCTGTCGCCCCTCCCAATGCGAAGATGTTTCTAGTGGTTGTGGCGTCGCTGTTTCTCCTCCACGAGCACTGACTTAGTACTAATGTGTGACTGGGAAGAGACAGGTAGCCGTTTAATATGTATGTCTTCTGACGTGCAAACACCTCAAAGTGTTCCACAGTCAGGCTAACTCAGTTTAAATAAATTTCCCGGTTCCTGTTGGCATTGCACGGTGTATTCTGTCTCCAATCGTTAATACAAACAAATACCTTGGAAGTGAAAAACAGAAAAGTAGAGAACAATGAGTGTTTATTGAATGTTCAATTAACACGTGACCCGTGTTACCTCCTATCAATCCGTGGAGGAATGAAGGTACCTGCGGATCCAGGTGTAGGAGACATGTTTCTAAGTTAAAAAGGGGAGTACTGGTTCTAGACAAATGCAAATTAATTAAAGTTAAACTGCTAAGTAAAATGTACATAGAAGAGACAAAGTGAAGTTGAATGCGTATGTTCGTGTTCATTGGACGCCAAGACGTATTAAGTAGCAGCGGGGGCGTACTTGAAGTTTTCAAGATCTTCAGAGGTCGCAGCACTGAGTCAGTGCTGGACGTTGCGAGAGAGGATGCGTAAGAATGTCTCCTGAGCTCGGCAGCGTCCGGACTTATATAGTGGAAGCTTGTAGGCTGCCGGCCGGGGTGGAGGGAAGGAATGACGTCCTTCTGCCCTTCTTGGCATTGGAAGACTTTGGTCAGCGTTTCTTCTTCATGCCTCGTTGGTGGCGCTCAGCCTTGCCAGAGGTCTGGGCAGTTTGTTGGCTCTCAGTGCGGGGTAGGGGGGCAGCTGAACACAATGAACTAAGGCTTCACTGAAACGTTAGAAACATGACTTTGTAACTCATGCAAATAGTTTATAACACAACATATACTATAATTATAACGTAATTTTGAGTTTCTCACAAGGTAAAAGGTACTCATAACATCAGCATCAACAGTCAACAAGCCATGTTGTCAGTCGTGCCAACATAATGTCCTAATTTGTCCTACCACTGATACATAGCTCACAAAAAATTAGCACACACATTATACTATTTTCTTTTTCCTTGTAAGGCCTTCAAATAAAAAGAGAGAAACGCAAAATGCCTTTTGAACGTGACTTGTGGATTTCGTTGAATAATTTCTAAGAGATGTAATTACATATTATCAATTTACAAAAAGCCCTGTTGTCAAATAATCGTAATTATATTGAACTGTTAATAATCCATCGTAAAGTATTGTAATATTTAGCACAGTTATTAAACTAAATGGACTATTCAACATAATACCTGTGAAAATATGAGATTTATAGTTAATTTTAAAAACTGAAAAAGGTTTACACCGACCAGGATTCAAACCCATAATTTGTGCATGGTAGTTGGATACGTTACCAGTTGAGCTAACACAACACACACTTTGTGGTGCTGAATAAACTGTATATGTATATTATAGTTGACCGATTACATGTTTTGCATTTTTTCTAATGATGGAGGTTTTTAAAACATCTCGTACGTATTACTCAGTATTCTTGCCACCTTAACTCTTATTTGCAAGACAACTAAACTGTGTTAGTTTCCTAATTATTAGATAAATAAGTACATTGAAACGTGTAACAGTCTGGACGCGTCATATCATTTATGGATGTTTGTCACGCTTCCCAGCTCTGGCAAAATGATATGCGTCCAGTACATGCGTAGATTTGTTTGTGCTGAGGATAAATCACCAAAATCAGGGCCATAAGATTAAGGCTTCAGCCGTTGCTTAACCAAGGCCATGGCTGCCATTATAACATTCTGGAATACTGATAAGTCCTGGGGATGACTTGAGCTGTACCAAAACACTCAATTTTCTGGAATACAGGCCTAAGTCTCGTCTAGACACCCCAAGATACGGTAGCCGAGATTGAGTTGTTTTCATAGCCATCAAAGTCATTCTCTGCCTTGTTTAGACTAGGAGCAAGTCACCTTCACCTGTCAAATTGTATGCTTTATCCGTTCATGTTTTGCTTGGTTAAGAGGTAGCATGTCTCACTGGATTTATTACTACATAGTAAATAGGTATTCGTTTCATATCTGGAGAGTGTTTATTCTGAAGGTAATCCCTACCAATGGCTAGAAACTATATCCTCGTTCAGACTAAGCTGGAGAACGGACATAGTCATAACTTTACTGCAGATTCCTCTTCAGTACATACATATACTTTCGATGGCTACTTGTTCTGTACACTCCGGCGTATGGAAAGGTAGAGCCCTGACCACTAGGTACTCAATTCAATAGGGTCTAGACAGTCAGCCCAGGTTATACTGCTTCCACCGTGCTTACGGTGCCGGAAGGGGTATCCGTCTGAACCTGAAGGCCTGACACTTGTTGCGATCTACACCCGACAGTTGGAAGATTGCTGTAATCCATGCTCTAGGTCTGTGCACCGGTGGTGCAGGGCTGTAGGAGCAAGGGTGCTTTAACCGCCCGTCATAAACTGTTTGAACAACGTGCAGCTAGAGTTCTATCACATGCTTATACAATCACACACACAGACACACATCACACACACACAGACACACACACACACACACACATATATAGATATATATTTTTTCTATTCCCCATTGGAAGCAACTTTCTCGGAGCCCTGCTATATATGTACTTGCAGGCCTGTTTCGTATCCTTCCCCCAAATGTTAATTAACATTGCCATGTGACTGCCGTGTAGCATCTGTCAAAATCAATGTTTACGTACCATTGTGTGTATGTGTGTTCGTATACTTTCGCTACACCTAAATATAAACATTGAAATGTGACTTCTACTTTTATACCTGTTAAATGTGTTGTTTACTGTTTACAGCTTTTCAAAGAATTCTGTCTTAGGTCTATTTCAAAAACCATTTTGTATGAATATTCACAGTTTAGGCCTATAACATTATTTAGGTCAGGTTTATGATGTTTTAAAAATGCCTGAATTAACTATAGTTTTTACGGTTACGTTAGATTAACATATTTGTTTTCCACGACATTGCACATTACACGTAATACATGTTAATATTTTGCAGTGACTGTGTTAAACATTGTTACAACTGTGGGGTAATGAACTGTAGTATTTAACGTTTTGTTATTGATATGTGTTGGGTTATTTCGTTAAAAGGATAGCCTCAGTTCGAATAACGAAGGAATAGCCAGTCCAACGAAAAAGCAACATTAAAATTAAGCACGCAACTTGTGTCGCTCATTTTTGGTTATAGAAACTTAAAATATAGCGTGAAAATGCACACAAATGAGCCTACCGTAAGTTTTATTCTGCTCATATATATATATATATATTTATTTATTTATTTATTGCTACTTACTGTGTATTAGGTTTATTGAAAATTTATTAGGGCTGGGCTTGGTTATTTTGTTGATTGGTGGAATATCACTTTACACGACTGTGTTTCAAACACCCACGAGGGCAAAGGTATAATGTTGTGATAAATAAACAGACGTGAATGTAAATAAATAACTTCGCCATAAAAACAGTTCACATTTACAACGTATAAATAGTTAGTATCTTATATTTGAAATCACGCACATGCACAAGGTCAGCGTATCGACCATGATGCACAAAGGCACGCCATTTCACAGATGCAATGATTAACGAAACACACGTCACAGTATATTTATTACTGCAGTGGAAACACAGATTTATCACAACATTGTAACTTGCCTAGGTAGGTTGAATATACATATCTACAAACATGATGTGGTAATTTGAAGTATTTTTCAGAGTAAGTATAATTTACGCTTCGTTTGGTAAAACAGCAACATGCCATGTCACGGCTCGCCACGTCTGCCAACTTCACTTTGTTTCTGCCTCGCCATCGTATCTAAATATTTTAAAATAAGTATTCAAACATTAAAATCTCTTTTCAGTTGTAAATTACAAATTCAAAAATCATTATTTTGCTGTAATAAGTATGTCATATGCTACAATTGAAAACATGTACAATTATATCTGTGTACTAGCGAAGTGAAACTTTCCAAGTGTGAAAGAGAGAAAGACAGAGAGAGCGACAAGCCTCGCTCAGCAGACAGTTGCTTCAAAGTTGCTCTCACTCGATAAAACAACACAGTACCAGTACGGCATACTCATGATATTTTCCGCGGTTATTTTAAACTGTAAAAATTAGATATGTTGCCATCGGGGCTACCTAAATATTTAAATAGGCACTGTTTAATTTACAAATAGCATACTAAAAAAACTAGGTTAAAATAATATTTTAACTGTGAACTATTTCTTACCGCCCGTTGCCAACACGTCGCCGCTCTCACTGTATTTAATTCATATTTAAAAATAAATAAATATTACAAGTTATATTAGATATTAAGGTAATTACCGGACAAACAGGTATCTGTACATATTGGCAAGTCTGATTTACCAAAAAGGGCAAGTGTCCCTCACCGACATATTGCAGTGCTCTCAACACCCGACTATGTACCTTGTCATCAGCCAACGTGACACCAGTGGTAGTTTCCGGTAAGGTACCAAAACAAAATTAGAGACGCAAGTTATAGACCTAGCATGCCTGACGTAGTGCACCCAAAACCATATTGACAATGATGCAGTAACTTACTGGAGTGGCACGCGACAAGTGATTTTCTGATGCCCAACATGGGGCCATAGTGTTTTGCTGTTAATCAGAAAAAACAGAACCAGGCCAGTGCGACCCCGAGAAGCTAGTAGACGATAGCTGAATTTCAATGAACTAGACTTTGGGGAGTCTAGAAACACCCTAATTGCATTGGCTGGCCAAAGGAAAAAGTCATCCGGTCAGGTCTTATCTATAGGTGCGAAGTATGTAAATGAGCAGCTGAATACCACCCCCCTAATCCAGGTTCATTGAGCCAGCCGGGAACAGCCCCTGGAAGTACGATGGTTCCGCAGATTCTTGATTTTGCGGGCCGGTCCCATGAGGACACCTTGGTTTTCACAACAGAATGTGAAAAGGAGTTTAATGAAAATGATCTACAAAACAAACAGTGGGTGAGTCGTGCGCACACACACCTCAAAGGAATAGCTATGGCGAATTTATCACTGAGTGAAAGCCGTTCTGCAATTGTTTGGCAGCCCAGTTTACCAGCGAAGACGTGCTGGCCCATCTAACCACAGAGTTCTATAGTAAAACACAGGTACCTGATGAGGAAGTCGAAAAGAACAAATGTTTTGACGAGTCTTTCCGGACAGGGATGAGGCAAGCTCCGTGCATTGCATCAGTCATCTGTTGTTACCCAAACTGTGGAATGTATTACGAATCCTCAAGCTGCTGACCATTGACGAACTCGTTGATCATGCGAAGGAAGCTGGGAAGAATTTCAAGTTACAAGCTGTCCACGACAGGCCATGTGCTGTTAAAACAGCTGAGTCAGTAGCGCCACCTCCAGCACAAAAGGGGAACCCTTCTCTCTTCCTCCTCGCTCTCCGGTCCTACCAAAGTGCTGGTTTTGCCCGAAACGCCATAATTTAAACGAGGACTGTCCAGTTTTATTGGAGGGGCAGAGGCCTGTGGGAGAAGGGACAACAAGTTGACTACCAGCTACACCCACCTACAGCGCAGAACAACCTCAAACTCGCCAGGTGGGAAACACCGTTGCTGGGGTGCGAAAAGGACCTCCACCACTGGACAAACAGGGCCCATTATCCAACGCCTGAACGAAGAGGCTACCCAACCTGTCGCCCCCCACATAGAAGTGGAGGTAAACTGCAAAAAAATTCCTAGCTCTGCTGGATTCGGCCACGATGGGGAATTTTATAAGGAGTGATGTGCTCACCCCACAGCAAAGGGCATTGCTCCTCACACAATTGAATGTAGTCTGCATGGCCCAACATAAAGTGACATTTAAAGTCGATGGTTGTACTACGTTAACCATAAGTCTTTATAGACAGTCAAACACTACTAGGTTTGTAGTCTTGCCCAAATTAACAGAAATCATCATACTCGGATCTCCCTGGCTACAACAGCAGTGCGTCATAGACCATGGAAAACTACGAGTGTACCTCGGAGACAAGTATAGAGTCATGGTAAATTGGGAGTGTAGTCCTGAGGTCGTGATTTCTCAGCCTGTTGTCCTGTTGAGATCAATCATGACCTGCCTAAATTGAAATTTCAAGCATTGAAGCACATCATAGATGAGCGTGCAGGCGCCTTTGGGCAATAGAGGATGTTACGACAAACGAGGTCAATTCAATATGAGATCTGGACCACCACAGATGTGCCAATCTATTGACGTATGACGTCTTTTTTAAGAATGGAAACTAAACGACTTCTGCTCCATCCTTATGTTAGTTTTGCACAGGAGTTGGAAGTTTGCATTTTCATGTGTCCCGACGTAAGGTGTTATTGTACTGTCTGCTATATATATTGTTTTATTCACCAGCCCACCGTAACCATGCAGCTTAGGCAATTTGTTATTTTTCTCACCGCTAGATAGCTGTAGTAGTATGATTTTCATTTGTCTTTGCTTTCCTCCCTTCTACCTGCCTTCGTTTAAGCCCCACTTACAATTAGGTTTTGCTTCCAGTGCTGTTCACTCAGAATTTAATTTGCTTTTATGTTAGCTGGGATCTCTCCCCTGCTTCGTACCTTGCAAACCTAAACCACCCTGCAGTACACAGACGTGTCTGTTAGAATTTCTATCCGGGAGTCCTTCTCAGGACTCATCCTAACACCGTCCAGCTTAGTTTTCCAAGCTACATGTCGGCATCTATGCGTTACGTTGATCTATAACCATCACAACACTCAACAATGCAAGAGGAGTTTGTTTAGACTTTCAGCGCTTCACACCCTGCTAACCTCCATAATTTTACCAGTCGCCTCTACCGGCTTTTTCAGTTAAGTACTCTATCTTCCCGGCCGCGATTTGTGCCGACGTCAGGAGTTAGGGTGCATTCACCATGTGTATTTCCTATTCGGAAATAAACGTGGGCAGCTGTACCTTGAATTCGTTTCCTGTAGACCTAGCACCTTGTCCCCAGTTTACTCTCACGTAACAAGACAGCAGGTGATCCTGGGATTCATACTCAAGCAAGCCAAAACACTGAATGTTTTTACCCACACTTACTTAGCCAGGCCATCCTCCCTGTCAACATTGTTGGCAGGAAGGAGGAGCCACACAGGTACTCGTTATCCGTAAAGATCAAAGGAGGCAGGGGAACCCGTACAGCCTCTGCCTATAACAGTCACCCTGGCATAAGTGGCAGGAGACACCCGGGTAACCGAGTTTCCAGAGCCTCCCACTGAGGAGAATGTACCTCATTGAGCCGAGGAGGTGGAGGGACACACCTTGTCCCTCCCTCTGCCTGCAAAACAAGCCGAGTCCGACCTGGACTGAAGGTTGATCCCACAACAGTGACGATGGATGATGCCGTCACCTCCAGAGTCAGTCCCATCGAACGAGAGGATGGAGCCAGCGCAGAGGAGTTGGAGGGCATACCTTGTCCTCCCTCCACCGGCAACCTGGACGGTGTCCTTCCAGGATGACGCTGCCTATACCACAATAGTGACACGCCAGATGACGTTGTTACACCCAGGGTCCATTCAACCGCATGAGATGGCGAGCTCTACGCCTGTGCCATTGTGGTCGAAGGGGCTGCTTTGCCCTTCTCTTGCATGGCCAAACCTTCACCAGCGATGATGAATGACACCGCTGCCACCCAGAAACAGCCTTCCAAATGGGAAGGAACCCGTGCCATCGAGGTTGAGGCAGCCTCCATACCCCTCCCTTGCGTGGCCTTCTACTCTGCAGAAATGTTGAGTAACATAGATACAGATGCCCAGAAACATCCTTCTAAACGGGAAGGAACCTGTGCCATTGAGGTTGAGGAAATTTCCTTACTCCTCCCTCGCACTGCCACCTCGCAGACGTCCGTCCTGGAAGAAACTCCAGCTGTTCATTTCCCTGGCACTTATGGACCCACAGATGACCGTAGCCGGGGGCAATACCTCAGCGTCTGATGACTTCCCCTAGGAGAATGATGCTACCATGTGTCTCCAAGGATGTATCGCTTCCAGGAAGGTATTGAGAATCCACTTGGAAGCCCACATCTGCCAACAAGCAAGTAAAAGTGCTCCGTAACGCGAGACTTAAAAGGCAGCCGTAACTAAGCTACCAAATACAAGTAATACTAAGGGACTCGTTAGTTAGCACTAGAATACTCTTAGAATACAGATAGCCACCCAGTTATAAATAAACCATGAGAGTAACCTAATGGTTACATCTTCCAGACACTCACCAAAGTGTTATCAAGTGTTTCGTTTACCCCAGTGATGACTAATAAACAGTAAAACCAACATAAACAGCAGTCGTTAAGCTGTGATAGGAATGAAACCCGGTGAGAAGTTATGTAAGTGAAAATATCCAAGATGCTGGCCAAAGTGTCAGATTAATAAATAAACTTTGGAACAGCCGTCACATATTGCTGTTCTATTAGATCAGTAAAACCAAACAGACATAATATTTATAATTGTTGTTTTCTGTTTTGATGTTATTGTGTATCCTGTATACCGACCACGTGTCGAACTAAAGACTCTTCTCATAAGAGCTCCCTTCGACATTCTCCAACACTACCAAAATATTATGGTAAGGATTCACTATCTAATCATTGATTGATGGTCATGTGTGTTTTATAATTGTGCCTGCTGTAATCACAGGAACACCATAAGGTAGGGTCACTTTTCCCACCTTCTGCGAGTCAGCAGGTACTAGATAGTTATGCCCCCTATGTCTTTACGAGTGAGGTATTTAATTTTTCCCAAGTGTGGTTTTAAATGTGCCGTTGTTTTTGTGTATATATTTTTCCACAAGTTAATCATGTATGTATTATTTTATAAATAACCACAGTGCTATACAGCCTAGTGTCCAACTGTACATGTATTAACGAAGCTCGTGAGTCACCCGATCAATGCATTTCCTCCTTACAGTAATCTTCACCAGAGGAGGGGAACACAATAACAGGGCACTCTGTCCGGCTTGCTGGGTGAGGGGAAGAGAGAGAGCACAAGAACAGAGTGAGACAGAACTACTGCATTATCCCATGCGCCACGCGAGGACTTGAACTGCCCCAGCATACAGCACTATACAGATGTCAACCGACCAGATCTTAAGGGGTCAGTCTGATTTCACCATAGATATTTTTTCTCTTTTTCGTCAAATGGATTTTCTGGACGACGGGGAACAGTTCTGCATTCCCCACACCTCGACTCGCCAGATGAGCCTTTGTCGCAACAGAAGGGGGGTGATTGACGCAAGCCACTTTCCAGCATATTACATAAACAACTAGGACTCTTCATGACATTTATTTTTACGTAACCCGAGGAAGAGTCAAACCCAAGTCGGTCATTCACGAGTACTTACAGAATTGCTCCCGGCCTATTGAGGGATTGCAGACACGGGAAATAAAACCAAGCAACTTCATTTATGCGTGCTGTTAGGATTACCCTTGTTGTGGAGGGCGATTCTAGACACGTGAAATACACGTTGCACAAGTGGTCAAGAAACACGCCAGCCTCCTACTCCAGTCCAGGCGTGGACATGACCAGCGCACTAAAAATGCCAGTGCGTGGCCGAAGATGTGAGTTATCTTCTCTAGTAGCTCGCCTCATCACTGAGGTGCTGGGGCTTTCTACTGCTAGCCAGGTCCTCATGATCCACTACAAGACTTCAGGGTCTTCACCAGCAGCCCCAGCGGCTGCCATCAATGGCTACCAACAGTTCAAAAGGCTCTGCAGAATCTACCAGGTGCTCTCCAACAGCAAGCTTTCAGACTTCTTTCCAACAGTGACATCTTCAAAAACACTATCTATTATCGTTTCTCCTGGTTCGACGACCACCACTATTTTCTGGTAGTCGTAACTGCAACCACTGCCCTTCTGGTAGTGGCCACTTTCAAGTCTCTTCTAGATTCCCCAAAATAAACTAGCTGCAATTGAGTTGTTTTCATAGCCATCAAAGTCATTCTCTACATTGTATAGACTAGGAGCAATTCACCTTCACCGGTCAAACTGTAGGTTACTTCCGTTCACGTTTTGGTTGGTTAGAAGGTAGCATGTGTCGCCGGATTTATTACTACATAGTAAATAGGTATTTGTTTCGTATCCAGAAAGTGTTTATTCTGGAGGTAATTCCTACTGATTGCTAGAAACTATATCCTTGTTTAGTCTAAGCAGGATACCGGATGTAGTCATAAGTTTACGAACCATAGAGTAGGACTGCAGATTCCACTTCAGGAAGTCTGTACTTCAGTGCACATTTATACCTTCGACGGCCACTCGTTCTGTACACTCCGGTGTATAGAAAGGTAAAGCTGTGACCACTATGTACTGATTTCAATAGGGTCTAGACAGTCAGCCCAGGTTATACTGATTCCACCATGCTTACGGTGCCGGAAGGGGTATCCGTCTGGACCTGAAGGCTTGACACTTGTTGCGACCCACGCCCGACAGTTGTTGGAAGACGGCTGTAATCCATGTTCTAGGTCTGTGCGCTGGCGGTGCAGGGCTGTAGGAGCAAGGGGTGCTTTAACCGGCCGTCAAATACTATTGGAAGTGCACACAGCTAGGGTTCTATCATCTGCTTATACAATCATAGATATAGTTAAGTATTGGTTGTACCTCTATTATGTCATTTAGTAAGAGGAGTGGAGCTCAGAGAGAGAAGCAAAAGACAGCGGCTATCACCACTAAGGGAGTGTACACCTCTGAACCTTCCGCACTTAGCAGAAAAGCCCAAAGGGACCGAGCTCAAGTCCCCCGCCGACTGGAGGGGCATCACTCCCAAGTCCCCTCCCCTTCTTTGTTTGCAGCACACATCAAACTTGCCAGCAGCTATCATCCCGTCGTCAGTGCCTTAGTGGCAGGCACTGAAACCAA
Source organism: Dryococelus australis (assembly GCA_029891345.1). Taxonomy (NCBI): domain Eukaryota; kingdom Metazoa; phylum Arthropoda; class Insecta; order Phasmatodea; family Phasmatidae; genus Dryococelus; species Dryococelus australis. Next base: position 283,250,198 of record CM056994.1, read on the forward strand.
GGTACAGAATAGCTAACCCGTTATTTGGAAACAGTCAATCAGCGAGTTGGATCAGGAAGCACTGTCACACACAGCACAACGGAGCAGCCACATACCGTGTCGTTAGCCAACATGACTAGTGGTAGTTTCCGGTAAGGTACTGACACGTGATAGTCCCGGTTGGTTGAACTTCTCTATCTCGTATTACTTACTTGACACTAGGCGAGTTGCGTCTCAGGGTAGTTACTCATCTCAGGCCACTGGGGCCCGACCGGAGTACCGCACTGGCCTGTTAGGTCGTTGACATAGTACAAAGTCTGGTTCAGTGAGTTTCACCCTGCATGGAATGGGTTTAGGTCGTGGTGCAGTGGGTGTGCTCGGTGGGTGCTGTACTGCCCCTGTTCCCACTACCTGGGTGGCAGTCGACTGAGGGGTGGAGTTTACGTGTGGGGTTCTAGGTTTCGGCTCTGGTGTGCTGGTTGATCTTTCACCAAACAGTGCCTCTTGCATTATGTGATGTGGTACCCTTCTGCAATGCCGGCAGGTGGCTCAAACTGATCAACTGGCGTTATGTTAGGTATAGGTAAGGTGAGTCGTCTGAGCAGTGCAGCCTGTTCACGCAGACTCAGCAGTCCGGACCCGCTAGGAAAGAAATTTAGCCTCTGTGGATTCTTAGAAATAGCCCTCGCCTTCTTGACCTGTCTCTCAACACCAACCCTATGGGTGTAAGGCGTTAGGCACTAAACTCGGGGTTGCAGGAGGTAGGCAGTTGACATGTGCATGTCCAAGTATGGGTGCCAATTGCTCCTACCAACACTGCGCCTCACTCTTGACTCCTCCACCTGGGGTGGAGAAGACTCGAGCTGCAAAGTGTTGGGTGTAGGAACTGCACGGTGTTGTCCTTGGTTTCCCTGCACCAGAGCGCAACCCTCTCGGCACCACAAAGTGAGCAGTGAGAGTAGTTAACCCTAGTCGGCAAGCAGATCCCACCGGGAGCGTACTTAGTACCGTGGCTCTACCGCTCCTCCCAACTGGATGCAAGGAACGGATGGCCAACCAATACTGGGGGGTGAGTGTCCAGTGGTCACTGGTCTCCCCAGTCTCAAAGAAGTTCCCGTCCTCTGCACCACGAAGTGAGCGGTTAGGCGGGGGCGACTTCAAGCCGAAAAGCCAACTTCCAATGGACGGTATCCTAATTTTGTGGCTCTAGCGTTCACTGCACGGGGCAGAGAATGGGTGGCCTTTCAAGGATGTTTTGGTGTGTTGTATGTGTAAGTTCGGTACATGCAAACCCTGTCTCCTGCTGACTCCATTAGCTCCGATAATGACACAAGGAAGGAACTAGGAGTGAAAGTCGAGAGATCTGGCCTCGTTCGTCCTCTGTCGTAGGGCAAATAATATCCGAGGGATGTGTTTGTCCCAGTGGTTGTGGTCCGTGGTCCTTTTCGTCTTCCTGGTAAAGGACGGCTCCCCGACCGTTTTGGTAGGTGTCTGTCTGGAGTATTAATGGCTCTTCTCCCTGTGGTCGGTGTATCTGCTTGACGTTTTGAAAGCGCTGTTTCAGGGCATGGAAGGCCATTCGTTGCTCCGGTCCCCACCGCCATATTGTTTCCTTTTCCAGGAGGGGGTGCAGGGGTGCCATCAGGCTGGCAGTACCCAGTATGAAATCCCGTAGCCAGTTACAAAGTCCTAGGAATTGCTGGAGTTGTTTCTTTGTATTAGGCTCGTCGGCCTCCTGGATGGCGCATATAGAGTTAGCCTGGGGTAGGTTACCACTCAGCGACACTACGTGTCCGAGGTAGTCAATGGAGGTTTTCCCGAAGTGGCTGTTGGATAATTTGGTGGTCATGCCATGGATCTCGAGGCGCTCGAGGACCCATTGCAAGTGTATAAGGTGCTTTTCCCAGGTCTTGGAGTTTATGATGTCGTCGTCTAGGTAAGCGAAACAAAACTGTCCTATGTATCCTGTGAGTACCTCCGACGACATGAGCCTCTGGAAGGTGGCGGGTGCGTTCTTCAGCCCGAAAGGCATTACACGGAACTGTAGAGTTTACCCTTCTGGGTTGGTAAAGGCGGTGTAGCGCCCGCAGTCCGGGTGCACAGCAATTTGCCAATATCCTGATTGTAGATCGAGGGTACTGAAAATCTATGCCTCTCCGATATCGCGTAACGTGTGAGTCAGGTTGATGGCTGGTGGAGCGATGGGGTGGGTGACGTCATTTAAAGCCTTGTATATTTCACAGAACCGTAGCTGCCCATTTGTCTTGGGTACTAACACCACGTGTGAGTTGTAGGGTGAGTCTGACTGTTCAATGATGCCCTGCTGCTTCATCTCCTTTACCTGATCCATGATCAGTTGACGGTGTCTAGCTGACACTTGAAATAGCCGATTGTATATCGGCTTGCTAGTAGTTGGCCATATCTTGTACTGTATCGTCCTGGTCTGGTGAAGCGTACCGTTGGTTCCGAAGGTTCATGCGTGTTCGTCCAGGACTTGCTTTAGTTGCTTGAATCTGATTGGATCCAGTTCGTGGTTAATGTCCGTTGCCACTAGGGGTAGGGCAGTTTCAACCTGTGGCCCATTCTCCCAGCTGACTGCGACTCGGTGCTTGTTGCCTAGGTGAACTTTGTTTTGCCCATGGTCCATGAGATACTGTTGCAGGAGCCAAGGGTAGCCTAGTATGACCATCTCGTGTAGCCCGGGAGCCACTATGAACTCAGCGGTACTAGTTATTTTCTAGATAGTAAACGTGAGGATAATTCTCACATCTACTGCTAGGATACAGTCGGGTCTTGCCATCCGGACTGCTTTTAGTTGTGGGTGTAATGACTCCCATTGTTTGACTGATAACTAATCACTTAGGATAAAATTGTCGGTGCGGCTGAGTCGATAGCACCAACATACTGTGGCAGTTAAGCATGATTTCTACGTGAGGTGCCTCGGGTGGTTTGGCCTCCTCGTCCATTAGTTGGATGATGGGCCCTTTTGTTCCGACGGAGTCGGCCCTTTTGATATACTAGGTTTGGGGTTTCCTTCCGGGGAGGATCCCTTCTGAGGACTGAGTGTGGGTCGCGGCCCACTGATTGCGCCACCTTCTTCCCCTCATGTACGTGGAGCCGGCCGCATCGGACAGTCTTTGTGGAAATGATAGCTGGCGCAGAACCAACAAATGGGGAGGTTACGAGTGGGTGGCACGGGAGATGGGACCTTGACCCTCCTTTCTGTTGTCTACTCGACTTCCACGACCTTACTTGCCTTCGGACATTCGACACAGGCCTGTGCCTTCATATTCTCTCGATTTCACATGGCCTGTCTACCAACTCTTCAATGTTTTGAGGTTTCGGAAGAATTAAAAGGTTTTGTATTTGTGGCAACAGCATGCGGGTGATGTGGCGTACACAGCTTTCCTCATTTTCCCCCAGGAAAATGCGCCGGAACATTTGTACTTTCTGGCGGATGAATATCTCAGCTTCTTCGCCAAGGGCTTGTGTCTGGCTAAACTTCCTAGAACTTTCTCGCCGGTAAATTCGATAGCCAGCCTATTCCGGAATTGCAGCCACTCGGTAATGAATTCCCCATATTTTCCCCACCCTTCAAGTGCTTTTCCTTTAAGGCGCGCTTGTGCTAGATTGATCCAGAGTGTTTGCGGCGTCCCTTGTACCTTGAACTCTTTCTCGCAGTTCGTCAAGAAGGAAAGCGGATCCTCGTGTGATCGGTTGGCGAAGTTGGGAATTTCAATTTCTCCGGCTGAGTAACATGTTTCCGTCTCTTTCCCGAGTCCGGGTTTATACGGCCGGCATTCTGCGGCGTGTTGGCAGACATCACATCGATAAACCAGTCCCGTTCAATTTATTCATTCTTCCGGCCAACCAATACAGACGTAGTGGAATGACTCACTGCAAATAATGCACTTTACTGTGTTTTGTCCCTGCCCCTGGTAGGTCGCCCAGCTGCAGTACGCCGTCTGTCATGTTCGACAGTCTTTACACTGGTATTCATTTTGGGGTTTCTTGAGCGCCACGGGGTGTTTTCAAACTCCCAGAAGTCTGAGTTTCTGTTGCCCCAGCTAGTTCTCTCGCCTCAGGGTCATGCTGGCCTGGTCCGGCCTAATTTGTTTCCAAAGTCGACGGGCGCCCCACGTTCGGTCCCAAAAAGTATCCTCCTTGACGTGTGACAGTCCTGGCTGTCAGACTGTCCCCGCCCCTAAGTAACTTGGGCGATGATAGGCAAGTCGTGTCTAACCTACTTTATTCGGTCCGGGACGAAGGTGCTCACCCGGTGTACAGTACGGGCCTCGTGGGTTGGCGGCTGTGCACAAAGTCAGGCCCTACGACCTTGACCCACCTACGAGGTACTGGTTTTGGTAGTGGTGAAGCAGTTCAGTGAGGTGGCATGACGTTGGCGGGTACCCATGTATTCGCACTGACTGGTGTTTCGCTTGACTGGGGTGTGATCTGTTCCGGTACGGGTTTGTCTGGCTGTGGTTCGGGTTCGTCTGGCTGTCTGATGCTAAAGAGTGCCTCCTGCACTACAGGATGGTATCCCTCCATGACCCTGGTGGGTGGCTTGAAAAATCCAACAGGAACAATGTCTGGAACTGGTATATTGAGGCATCGTTGAAGCGCAGCTTGTTCCCGTTTACTGAGTAACCCAAACCCGCTAGGAAGGATACGTACTCTCTGGGAAAACTTAGCATTTGCCATTGCCTTTCTGGCCCGTCTCTCAACTCCACCTCTATGGGTGTATGGCATGAGGTATATATCAGAATAGCAGGAGTTGGGCAGTTGACGTGTCAGTGTTTAACAGTGGGCGGGTGTCCCGTGGGAGTAGACTTCACTGTACCAGACTGCAGCCCTCTCTGCACCACTAGGAGAGTGATGAGAGTTGGTCACCTGGTTGGCAAGTCCAATCCACCAGGAGTGTACCTAATGTCGTGGCTCTACTGTTCCTTCCACGTGGTGCAAAGAACGGGTGGGTTTCCAGTGATGGTGTGGTGAGGGTCCTAGGGCTTACTGGTCTCCTCGAACTCAAAGAAGAACCCCTCCTTGGCACCACAGAGGGAGCTATGAGGAAGGGACGACTTTGAGCTGACAAGCCAATTTCCACAGGACGGTATCCTAATGTCGTGGCTCTATTGTTCGTCCTATGATGATCAAGGAATGGGTGGCCTTCCAAGGATGTACTTGTTCTGTTGTGTGTGTGTTCGGCAGTATCAAAACCCGGTCTCCTGCCAAGTCCTGCAGCCCCGATGTGACACAGGAAGGAGCGTGGAGTGAAAGCTAAGTTGACTGGTAAGAACGGTGTTTATTTAACGAAGTGAAATAAACACTAATGGCAGAGGTGCTAACTCCTAATTCCCCCATGGAGTATAAGGAAGGTTAAACACCCTATCTTTAAACAGGGGAAGGCATCCTGTGCAAAGGTGGGTGAATTAGGCAGTTACTTAATGTGTGTTTCCTCGAGGCAAGCTCTACTCTCAGGTAACTGTCCGTAAGGGACCGAACGTGTCTAATTGTAACTTCTTGACGGCCGCTGGGTCTTCCTTAGGATTCCGCTGGAGGGGAACTTCGACCCTACGAAGAGAGCGATGAAGCTTAGGAGATGTTAGATCCTTGGCACCAGTAACTGAGGCGGTGAGAGCTCAGAAAGCGATTGAGTACTGAGAAGAACTGGCGATCAGGAGGCTAGGCTGCCGGCCTGATTTATACTTCTCTGCCATCTCTGTTCTGCTGCCATAGTGCGTTTGGGGAGTGGGCACATCAGGTGTGAGCCCGGCATCTGGATCCTCAGAGCGGGCGGCGTAGTGAAGAGCGCCAGGATCTACGTCTCTTGTCTGTGGCGGCATCTAGCGGTGTGCTGTGGTACTTGCCACGGACCTCTTGCATAGTCTCGGTGGCTCATTGGGCGAAATAACAATTATCAATGTGATGCCTGTTCCGGCCCGGTAGATAATACAGTCTTGCAGACATCGGCGGCAGCGACGTGACTCATGGATGAGCTGTCAGGGGTGTAGTTGACTGATGAGTAGCAGTTGTTTATTATGATAGAGAAGTCATGCATCATGTATGTACATACATGCATACATATACATACCATATACATATACACACATACATACACACACTTCCATGTGCATGTGTGTGTGCGTTTTTATTTTTGTTTGTGGACATAAATATCGTACAGTAATACATTTTGTAAAATTTCTGCATTTTCATGGCATCATTTTATTTTAGGTTGGTAACGCTATGAAATTGTGCCTGTTTCATAATTATTTTTTGGACTTCTGTAAAATTGTGTTTGTTTGTTTGGGATGTGGAATGTGTAGTACAAGCACTTAATCTGAGATGTGATTGTCCACAGCATTTAGCTGTGTGTGTTTTTATAGACACTAACTATAACTTCTTATATGGTTTTACGAGCAAGATGTTTATGATTGTACACTGCGTGGTCTGTAGGAAGTACAAGAGGAGGTGCGCAAGGTAAACAAACTAGATGGCAAGAAGGCAGACGGAAAGACAACTGGTCCGGCAGTCAACACCAATAGCGCTGGTGTTGTGATAGTGTCAGGCGTGGCCAAGAAGAAGGCAGACAAGCGGAAAGGCGAGCTTATAGAGCAGAACCAGGATGGATTGGAGGTATGATGTAGTATTAAATGTACAGTTGCTACATTTTATGACATTTTGGTTCATCAGTTTAATGCCTTAGTGTCATTTTCATTTTGCTTTTGTATAGACAAAATTTTGTTTAAGTTTAATGCATTACAGCTTAAAAATATTGAAAAATTTCTGATTTACGTTTTTTTTTTAATCATTAGACTCTTGAAGGCTGTGAAGGTTGTGGGGAATGGTACCTGTAACAGGGTAGATGCCAGCCATCCCTCATATATTTGCAGTTAGCCCTTAATACTGCAGGATTATATTAGCACTTTCACATCTTGCACAATATGTACCTGATAAAGTCCTGTTAAAATCTGATACTGCATCTTAAGTTCACTGTCCAACCCTAAGGTTCACTGCTAAACTACTTATGATTCACTCAACTGCTATATGTAAAGCGTAGCTTGTTTGTAGAGTTCTTTGTAGTTGATAGCTTTAAACTCGAGTAGGACGTTTAATAAAACATAATACTTATTTTTAGTGATGGGACGTTCAGTTCCTCGGTTCCTAGGAACCGCCGATTCTTCAAGGAGCCGAACCGGAACCAGTGTGATTATACCTTTGGTTTTCTGTATCATTCAAGCGTTACCTTGTCTACTAGGTAGTTTCACATTTGTATTAAAGTCGTTGTTTATGCTTATTTTTGGCACTAAATTAAGTCTAAATCTTCGCTAGCAGTACCATCATAATATACAAAATGTCTGGTTTTCCTGTTATATGCTGCCGAAACTGTGAATGGGTTGCCTTTGGCTTTATGCCGGTACGTGCTACCTGCACTACCATACAGAATACCTTTTAGGATTTGTTTAGGCTCAACACAAAAATAAAATTAATGTTTATGTATCTTCATGTATTACACTTCGCAACGAGTAGTTTGGTGCTACGTGAGAATGTAAACAAAGTAAAAGTGCACTGTTGGCTTTTATGTAGCACGTACAGCCCGAGGATTCAATACGACAAATGATACACGATACACGGTTGTAAATTCGTATTTGACAATAATTGAAATCATATTTTGCGTATGGTAATCTGTTTCACAATTTAATTCATAAAACCTGTACTGTACAGTGTGCCTTATTTCTCACTCTTTACACAAAAGAATATTTTTTTTCCGTACGACTTGCTGAATATGTGTTGGCTAATCTGATCTATTTAAACACTTCAATTCAGTGTTTTTTTGCTGTGACACATCCTTTTTTTGCAAGCGAATAGTGTTAATGTGACATGGAAAATATGTTTCAATATTGCAAACGCTTCGCTATATCAATGAAAAACACACAACCTAAAATAAATTTTGCGGGTCTGAGGCTAGAACGTACATGGGAATTCATTTTAGAAGGGTACATTATAAGATTTTGTGTTTGGCAACACTGCACTAGGCTTTGAGCTACTGCCTAACTGTATAGCACTATCACAAAGTGCATGTTTTCGTTTTTATTTCTGCATGGAGTAAATGTAGTTGGGAACCGTGATAAATTTTAAATATATCAGAGTGTGGAATAAAATCAAGGTTGGCATTAACGATGTGATTTGCAATCACTGTGGTGCACGAATCTCGAGAGGCGTGTCAAAAAGCACTTCTAACCTCAAAAACACATTTTAACACAAAACAAACGTCGTGAAAAAACTTTGTTTACTCCCAGTGTTAGAAAAATTTTAATTGATCCAAAAGATGCAGTTTTGGCATAAATCTTGAGACAAAATAAATAAGTTGGTTGCTCACTTATTCACAAAGTTCTTAAACAATTATAAGCATTGCATGTGTAAGTTTAGTGTCAGCCAGTACAAGAAATGATATCAGAACCGAGAACTGGGAACGGAATTGAAGAACCGGAACCGAGAACCAGAAAATTGTGGAAACGTCCCATCACTACTTATTTTGTCAGAGAATTTAGGCTTTATTGGAAATATTCCTGATGGTTGTGTGTTGTTTAACCTCGTGAATTTGTAGCAGTCAGGACTTTGAAAGTTGTTGTTGCCTGCCTGCAGTATTCATCAGAAGAAGAAGAAGAGGACCTAAATGCTACAGCAGCGGGGCTTGCGAACAAGCAGAAGAAAGAGCTTGCCAAGGTTGACCACACCAACGTGGAGTACACTCCCTTCAGAAAGAGCTTCTATGTGGAAGTGCCAGAGATTACCCGCATGAAGCCTGAGGAGGTGGAGATATACAAGGAGGTACTAGCGCAGCTCATTTACACCTTGTTTTTGATGTGGCTGTTGCTCTCCTTTTCGTCAGCTTTCCGTCTGTCACATTCACGTCCTGTGTTGTCAGTGCTGTTTCGTATGTAATGAATCCACCATCCCCACCACATAGTATGTACATTATCAACTCAGGTTTGTACAATATGTGTGATTTCTTTAGATGGTTATCATAAATAAAAGTGCAGTTGATTCCCTACCTACCATTTTTCAGGGACTATCAAAAACTTTCCATACATGTGAGATTTCAATACATTAGGGTTTTTACATGTACATCAATAAAATACAACTTTGACGCGTGCCCGGCTATTGATTGTGTTGCAGGATCGCAGAGGTTTATTGTGCTAGACCAAGTGCGTGGTTATAGGTAGCTGACAGGAGGTGTTAGAAACCTGACTTACTCGAAAGGTTTTCGGTCTGGTAGTAACGTTGTTGTGGAGTAACTGTTGCTACAGTCCTTGATTTATATTATGTTGTACTTCAAGTTCTAGGCTGTTGACTCTTGGCTCCAGAAGTTAGGATTGGCTAGTCTGTACCTAGTTTCAGTCCGGTAGGCTAGACTCCTCACCACCGGGTGATAGTCGGGACTGGTTCGGACGAGCGGTGGAAAATGAATGTATCGTACCACGTGGACAGTTGCGTCTGCCCATAATCTCAGTGAGGTGGCGTGATCCCATTCCGCCGGTCTTCCTTGCGTAGGAGAGGCTAAGGTACTCCGCTGCTGGGAAGCTAGATGAGTAATCTTTTGTTCCCTACACCTATGGCCGTGTACAAGAAACTATTCCCCTATAATAGTGTAAGTCCAGTAGCTGATTCGTGGCACAAGCTTGATAAGAGTCTCCACTGACCCCCCATGTTTGCGGGCTGATCAGAGACGTTGAGCTGCGTTGGCCACCAATACTACTACTGGATGTGATTTTTCATCCAAGACCAGGCCGCAACCCCCAGGCCAATACCGCCCCCAGCACCTAGGTGCTCTGGTAGGTGATACAACCTAGGTTTGCTGTCTCTCCTTGATGGAAGGTATTCCTATTGGTCGTGGCTCCTCTGTTCCTTCCCTCCAGCACCTGGGTGCTTGGGGTAATAGGAAGCAACAGGCGACCATCTAATGGCTGTGTTCCAGGCTAGAGGTCCCAGAAGGGGGGCCTCAGTCAAGCTAGTGCTGATTAACAAACGTATCGGTTTCTGTCGGTAGTGCACAGTGTTACTTATTTGTAGCGAACGAATTAGACATTATTCGAGAAATAAAAGCGTTAGGATAGCGAACAAGCTGTATTTATTGAGGACTCGATAAATATAGTGACTCGTGCTATCTCCTACCAAGCAGGTAGAGTACTGAGGGAAAGCTACTGTTACCAGATGTAGGCGGCCTGCTTGTAAGCTGGAGGGAAGTGTACGAGAAAACTGAATATTTAACTACTCAACTAAAGCTGTCTAATGCGTGTGTCCGTAGGAGACAAAGAAGTTAAAGTTAGTAAGGTATATTCGCGTTCGATGGGTGTTGAAGAATGTTTTCGTCGCAGTGGTAGCTGCGATGGCTACTGAAGACTCGAGATTTCACTGGAGGCCCTACCACTAAGGAGTGCTCGGGGTTTCTCAAGAGAAGAATACAAATGACTGCCGGAACCCCATGGCGCACAGACTTATATAGTCATAAGTCTAGGCTGCCATGGCAGGGTGCGGGGAAGGCGTGTGATGTCCTGCTGGAAGGCTGGCGTAGGAGGTGGGAACACACTCGTCAGCGTTCTTGGTTCGTGGATCTTCGGCTGTACCCGAAGTGGCTGACAGCTTGTGGGCACTCAGAGAGGGGGGAGGAGGGAAGAGGCGGGCTCGCTGGTTGCGTAACCTTGTAGCCACGTGTTCGGCCACCCGGTGGATTTAAACGGTGCGCAACACTGTGTATTGGTTCACAGAAACACTCTCATGTGGGTAGTTGAAGTAAGGGTATACTTCATGTGAAGAGCGATGAGTCGTAGTCTCAGTTAATAGTAGTATAAGTATTAAGCATCAACTTCTAATCTTATTACACTTCATGTTGAGTATAATGAGAGCTGTACATTATCTGTGAATAAAGTTTAATTAATAAATATTGACGCTGATGGCCAGTATGATTGTGGGTCACCTAGTCTATAGAGAAGTTTATATGCGGGATCAAGCCGAGAACCCTAGGTGGCTTTATGGACTGAATACTGTGGGTGCAATTTAGCTCAGAGGGAGCCGGTGTACAGAGTCGGCCTGGTCGGGTGGTGGCAAGCTATGTAGGTGTCTTAAGGCGGCATAGGTGGCAGTGGATTTGTATACAGACACTTGCTGATCGCTGGGGTCAGCTGGCATGTGACTGAAGCTTGTTTGTCCTGGGTCAGCTGGGCTCCGGGTGTCAGCGGCACACGATGGTGCTCGGTAGTGGGTGTTAGCAAGGACCAGTCCCACTGGCAGTCCAAGCCAGAGGCAGACGACGACTGGATGCGTTGTCCTGTCGGTCTTCTGGAGTGGCTCGAATAAATGACTAGGGGAGACTGAGGAGTGAGGCCCCTGCAGTCAGCAGGCGGCTTGTGCCTGATCCTAAGTGAAGGAAAGCTGAATGCCGACTGGGATGGGTTACCTGGCAATTGCTTGGCCTTATATGCTTTCTTATTGGCCCACTTAGTCCTTCGTTGGGTGAATAGCATAGGGTTAGGTACTAAGGGTCGTCGCAGCAAGCAAGTTACAGGTGACAGTAATTTCTTAGCTAGAGTACCCAGATGCAATGTCTCATCACGTCAGTCCTAGTCCTACAACTGGCAAGTCTCACCTTTGTATGGAGCGGGTTAGCCGACTTGGGGTGACACTAAAGCTTCATCGTGAGTCGTCCAGAGGCTACTGGGTCACACATTGTTAGGCCTGGCACTCCAACCAGCAAATTTCACACGGTGGATGGAGTGGATAAGCTGACTTGGGTGGTCCAGTTTCTTCCTTGTGGAGTGTACCTAGTAGGGAGCTCTTCTGTATGTTTGTGGCCCATAGTATGTGTGGCTGGTGAGTCGTGTGGTTTTTGTGACGTAAAAACTACCCAGTTAAGGGAGTCCACAGCCCTACAGCAATATCAGCAATGGTTTGGCAAGATCCGGTCACCTGTCGCTTCTTTGGGAGATGACATTTACAGGTGGATTGAGATGTACAAATCACCCTTAGAATTTATAACACAGTGCGTTGACTTGAACATACCTGCAGTCGACTTTCAATGTATCATTATCGCATGTACTGATAACCCGCATCCAACAACAAGGTCAAGCTCCCTCCCAGGAAGCTTGACCTTGCTCACCGTAAAGACCGTCAACAAACGGGATGCCCTAAGAAATTAAATAATAATACGCAAAAGGAAGTGGTTTTTAAACTGGATGAGGGTGTACAGGGAGCAGTCCTGGATAGTAACTTAATCGGCCCCTCGTATGCTTCCGGGGCGTCTATAAGGGGCTGGTCTCGTGGGCTTTCGAGCGGGTACGAAATCAGTGGCAGGGGTTACAATTCTGGGTTTACGTACGGGTTTGGGATGAATTACTATGAACGTTGAGTACTTTCCCGGTGGCGGTATGAACTCGACACGTGGTAGGGGGTGTGGTATTATTGGGTCATGGCTGAGGGGTGGTTTTACTGCCGGCCTGGGTACTGGAGAAATTAAATAGCTTACATGATTGTGTTCTGGCCACTGCCAACAGATTCCCAACAGTGAGTCCAGGAAGGAATTACAATTCTCGTCAATGGATGGGACCTCCCTAATAGGCGCGACAGGTCTCACTGCGGTTTGGGAGGGATGCGGTGTTGTTTCACTAGCGGGTACAATTGGATTTGTCTTAACGGGTTAAGTTAGTGCATGTAGTAGAGCCTGCCGGGCTACTAGTCAGATACTGCTATTGTTCCCACCTCCTTTGATATTTATCAGTACTCTTTGTAATAATTTTTACCAAAAGAAATAAATTCACAATAATTAGAGAATTAACGAGTTCCTTGTAAAAGGGGCTCTTCTATACACTACTGCAAAGAATGGCTCGCTCTTGATCTAGCAGTCGGCGCTCAATCCTCCTAGGATCAGTCTTGCACAGAGACGCCGAGGTAGTGAGTGTGAGATGTGATTTACAGATTCAGAGCATTTCTACAGATATGCTTGGGCATACTGGACATGCCTCATGAGTCCTGGCCTTATGCAGGATAAAACCTAATTCAGGCACCAGGAAACCTAAGGGGTGCTTATTCTACAGGGGTCACTTAGTGTAGAGGTACCTAGTTGCAAATGGTTATTCACAATTTAATTTTAGCAAAAATTAAATTAAAATGAGTGGTGTTTGGAAATAACTACCTCACCAAAATTAAGTTTAAATTCAGCTTATTTATTGCTGATCTGGAAAACAGAGGGGATATATGGCTCTGTATAATATTGGCCTAAACATAATTATTAAAATTATTTTTACCTTACTATAGGTGAAGGCAAACCTGATTTGGTCACATCAAAATCTAGCAAAACTCCAAACTGCTAATCGCAATTACAGCGAGTTACAAGAGGGATGGTTTGGTCCGGAAGGGACGTCGTTGTGGCCTCCTACCGCGGAGGTCAAGATGTAACACTGGTGAGGGGGGTGCAGGAGTAAGGACGTCAAGTTGCCTTCGGATCTTCGTCGGGTTTTCTCTGCATGCTGTGGGGTAGGTATTGGAGCTTCTGGAGGAGCCGTCTTCCAGCTGTTGGAGAGGAGAGTCATGCAAGCTCGAGGGCATTCTTCAGGCTGGTGGATGGATGGCCTTCTTCAGACTGGACAGTCTTCTGCAGACCAGAAGGTGCCCTCTGGTCTAAAACTGTCGGCAGGCTGACAAAGACTGGGTAGAGCGTTTTCGCTGCTCCTTATATATCCAAAATTTGAGCTTCGTGGCTGTCACAGGAGTGCGGGGGTTGCTATCCTTCCATCGCAGGGTTAGATTATTTCAGGGCTGTGGACTGCGCCACATATTTCTTATTGCCCTGGCTTGGGGGCTGGTGACATATTTACTGCCTCCTCTCGAGGCTCGGCGGCAGTGACATGACTGGTTGCAGGGGTGCTGCTCTGCTGTGTTGATTCCGTTAACTTTATTATCTAGTCTAGCATGTCCGTGGCTCGGTGGGTAAAACAATCTTCGGTTTTAGGGTGACAACAGCATGCCAAATTCTGAACAGGCAGTACAATTTCAATAATTAATCACATTAATTATTTATGTGTCTGCAGTTGTCCAACGCATGGAATCAACCCTGTATCCATGGAATTAATTGTCTGCCGCTTTTGACTTGCCCCAAATTTCTCTCGGCGCTTGCTGATGGTGCTAAGTCATCCAGTAGAGGGCGCAGACGTGTTGCGCAGTAGGACAGCATGCATCAAGGTGGATTGAGAAATAAAAAATGAAGTGAATTTTGACCTCTTCATTACAAATTTACTAAAATTGGCATCTAATATAGATGATTGTAGTTAAGAGTTTCATTTTGGAATGCCTTGTTTACAAGTACAAATGGACTTGGACCCATGGAAAAGAATCATTTTCATCAAAACAGAGGAGAGTCGAGAAACTTACCTTGTAAGATGGAATATGAAGAGAGTGTAATAGGTACTGTAGAACTCCTTGATTGTACACTTTTCTGCATTTTACACATATTTTTCTAACCCCATTTACTATTTCTATGGCATAAATCTCCCTCATTCCACTATCCTGTATTTTGCAACAATTTTTCCTGGTCCCTTGAAAATTATAACAAAGGTGTTAAACTGTAATATTGAAAGTGCTTGTATTGCAAAGAAGGTGTGGGTTGTTACAGGAGATGGAGGGTATCCGGGTGAAGGGCAAGGGCTGTCCACGGCCCATCAAGACGTGGGCTCAGTGTGGTGTCAGCAAGAAGGAGTTGGATGTACTAAAGAAACAGGGCTACGAGAAGCCAACTCCGATACAGGCCCAGGCGATCCCTGCCATCATGTCAGGTACTGCCATGCTCTGTCCACGCTTTGCTAGGTGTGTTGTCAGCTATTAATACAGTCTGTTAGGTAATTTATGATAATATAGGGTAGTGATGGATCGAAACTCGAAAAGTCAAGCCAATTCGAACTAACAAAGATTGATTTGTCATTTGAGTCAAGTTTGTTTCGAGCAAGGATCGAGCTAATGAACATGCAAGTTGAATCACGGTGCTGTTAGGTTATAAACAATCACATATTTGCAATTAAAAATCACTTTTCATGTATTGCGAATAAATAATTTTATGTTGCTAAACCGGTAAGTTGTGCCAGATTCGGATATTTAAGTTGTAACGAAAATAAAATTTTAAATTTTGATGAATTTTCAGTTTTTACATGAGTGTTCATTTAGTGCACCAGCAAAAAATTTTTGCCTGCAAATAATCTTGTTTGTTTTCATTATTTTATATGACACATACCGCTCCTACTACTAATCAACTTCGATTACGACTCATCACTAAGATTCCTACTTCCATGCCTACAGATGTAAAAAATACGTAGAGAGAATTTTACACATGAATTCTCAGTTACCTTCTCTACCAAGCAACAGGAGCTTATAAGCGCATTCTCGTCACCTGAAGGTTACGCAACCCGTCAAGCACCCCCCCCCCCCCCTACTCTGCGCTGAGAGTCTACAAGCTGCCCAGACCTTGGGCAAAGCCGAGCGAAACTGACAAAGCACGAAGCAGAAAGAAGGAGTTCTTCGACTCCCATGCCAACCAGGTCAGGATGCTCGCCCTTCCCTCAGCCCGCGCCACCAGCCTACAAGCTTCACCTATATAAGTCCGGATGCTGCCGGGCTCGGGCAGTCATTCTTGTTTCTTCTCTTGCAACATCCCCAAGCACTGCCTAGTGCTGGGAGCTCCAGAGAACTTCTAAGCTTTGAGAACGTCCCCAGCGGCTACTCCACCATCGACGGTCAGACAACCACCGAACATGCTCACCAACACATATTAAGTTCACTTTTTCTCCTCTAGACACCTTTACTACAACAGTTTAGTAGTATATATATTTTACCGTCAAGATTTAACTTTCCCCTTTACAACCTAGAACGAGGTCGCCTACATCTGGCCAGTGTAATTTTCTTTAGCACTCTACTGCTTGGTAGGAGGTAGCATGCGTCACATTTTTATTTACTCCTCAATAAACATAGTTTGTTTCCTATACTTTAGTTTTTTCTTTCGTAAAGATTCTTACTGTTCGCCTGCTAGAACAATTTACGACGTGCACCACTGACAGGACCCGGGACTTTTTATATAACCAAATTAACTTTTACTACGGGCACCCTTCACACCCATTAGATAGCCTGTGTCAGCAAGCCAAAACCGAACATACACTGTAAGGTTGTTCTTTGTTAGGGTGCACTCTGTATATTGTAAGCAGCGACTCTGTGCCCTATCAGGCGAGGCACGGCAAAAAGTGTAGAGAACAAAACGCAGCGTTCCTTCCCGCCATACAGTTGAGTGCACTACCTTGTCCTATGGAGGAAAGGCAGGCGGAGCGGGGCCGCGCTGCTTAACTTAGACACCAAGCAGTCGCGCATGCTCTGGTACTTGTAATATATTTATCGCCTTGCTTGCGCATCCACTCTGTGGTAAGAGGGTTGTAATATATTTATCGCCTGCTTGCGCATCCACTCTGTGGTAAGAGGGTTGTAATATATTTATTGCCTGCTTGCGCATCCATCCTTTGTGCCACGTTGTGATAAGAGGGTTGTTAAACCATACTGAGACAGAGTATGGCTGGGTAAATCCGAACTTCTGGAGCCATGAAGCCTACAACTGGAATCGCCGCTTCGGAGTGAATCGAGCTTGCCACTACTGGGTGAAAGCCGGATCAACCACAACACACGAGACAACAGCATAAGTAAGTTGTAACCAACACTCCTCGCCTCCCGCCTTGTAACCCGAGCCAATTACCCCGCGTTTGGTCTAGCGGAAAAATCTAACCGGTCACGTGTTATATAACCGAAATAACTACAAAAATTAAGGTTTAAATGTAGGCAGACCCACTGGGATAAATACTCCATATCCTATTTTTTTTTTTTTTTTGTTTTATTTTGTACTAAATTTGTTATAATGATTAAATTGCTGAAATGTTTTGAAATTAGTCAATCTGTCATTACAGCTCAGCTCTAATGATTTTATTTTTCCTTTTCGTTTTCAGTTTCATGAAATTTCATAACAGACTGTATTTACCCAAATCTAAGACGACCCCTTCCAAAAAAAATATTTTTGAGTGAAAAATATTTAAACCTGAATCCAAGACTACCCCTGGGATGTGCTGAAAAAATTATTTAGGTTGAAGTATTTTTGCATGAATTTATGACAAACCCTTTAAGAAGAAATGCTATTATATGATCAATATATTTAATTTACTTTATAGAAAAGCTAATTAGAATGAAATGTGTGTGTGTAACCTGGCTGTATGGTAGCAGCATTTTTCTTACACTGTAAAACTTTTGTGGGCATTATATACGTATTTGTGACTTGGGCCATTTTGCTGCCCTCAGCTCAGCTTAAGAGCGAGTGTCATAAGAAACGAAGGAACACATGCATTCAACGGATACTTTCACTTGACAGTTTCTTCCTAGGAAGCAAAAACTGGCCAGTTGGTCACTCGACCATGCCCATGCTAGAGAGAGACAGCGCTTCACTCCGCAGCTGCCAGACAAGTGACATGTCACCAGTGGTCGACAACAGTTCGCCATGCTGCATCATAGAGCTCGCACAGAAGAGGGAGCACTACAGAAGCCAAACTTTCTTTCTTGTGTGGTAACAGTTCTACATCACCCTCAAGAGAGAACATTTTTTCTTCGCTCAGATTAGTCTACGTTACAACAGAGGGTGGGCGATTGATGCACGACCCATTTCCTGACTATACTACACTCGACTTCGTCTCATCTGAACGTGCTTACACTTCAACCGGGTGGGGTTAAAACAGTATTGGAGGTGATATCATGTGCCTACAGGATATACCCTTGTCATGGTGTGCTATTACAGACACATGAGTCTGTACTGTTCACTTGAAGTCAGACGCCACGTCAACCTCCCTGAAGTGAGATTGTATTATCGGCCAAGCCGCCAAGACTGCCTCCAAAGGTCTCGTAGTTGCACTGCAGACCAAGGGATGCAACTAGTGGCGCTAGCAGACAGCTCCAGCAGATAGTTCGCTCGAGAGGCCAAGTTCATTACCCCACCGCACCCCCTCGACTCAGTGGGACAGCAGACACGGAGAATATATGTCCGTGCGCTGCCCAAAGGTGACAGTTGTCATCGACACTCTTCAGAACTCAGCAGCTCCGGCAGCTCATGCTATCACTCCCGGTGCTAGAACTCTCTGCTGTCCTTGATGTCGTCATGACCTACCAGAAGCTCTTCAGCGACTTCAACCATCAGTTGTTCTTTAGCGGTCTAACTCCGGCAGGTCGCTCCACCACCTTGTGTGCTGGAGCTTTCTGCTGACCACCAGGTCCTCACAACCTTCAGAATCTCTTCAGCAACTTTAACAATGCCTTCCAGACCTTCTGGTAACTCTTTGCCTGCAGCTCCCAAAGATGTTGTCAACCCACGTGCTTTACGTGCTGGTAACGGCAATTGCGCCGATACTACCCTCTCACTAACATTCACTCCAGCCTCACGGCAAGTGTGATGTTTTTTTTCCCCTTCCCCCCCCCCTTTTTTCCCCCTTTTTTTAAACCCCCCTTTAATTTCATTGAGCACTGAGGGTGCAAACCTAAACGAAAAGTGGTCATTATTTGTGCATATTCTAGGAGGCCCTTGGTACCATAGTCCAGTTGGATTTCTGGTAAAAGCAGGGCTCTCCACCTTGTGCCTTCTTGGTAGTCAACTTCTCCCTGACCTGAAACAGACTATCAAGTCGGTGCGTCATTGTGCGTACATGATAATATAAGTGTTTTATGGTGTTTTTGAATATTTTTCAAAAATTTTAAATTTTGATTTTTTTAATTGTGCTTTTTTTTACTATTTTTTATTATTTTTATTATTTTCTGTTGTATAAATATGGTATTGTCCTTTTTTTAATTTTATACATATGTATACGTATATTGTTTTTTTGAGTTTTTCTATAATTTTAATTATTAATTACCTATCCCGGTATGTCCAGTGTTGAAAGCTAGCTAAGTGATATATACAGTGGTGGTAGTGATTATTGCGATGTTACCCCATATGAACACTATTCCCTAGGTCAGTGCGAGTGCCACTAGGCCTGATTCCCAGGTGGAGGTGGGGCAGGTCTCCTTGCCCAAGAATCCATACAGGCGCCGGGCCGTCTTTCCCGGGCTGCGTGGTAGTTCTAACAAGAACTACCCACACTTGTCTACTTTTCATTGCACGAGCAGCTCTGAGAAGAGCCACTTGGCCGTGTGTGCTAAATTTTGCCCTCTGCAGCTGTCACCTCTCGGCTCACTGCTCTCCGAATGCCGCTGTGATTGGCCGGCTTTACCGGCCAACCAGCGTCGGGCCCTTCCTACTTTCGCAGTGTTCAGATCAGTTTAGGTTTTTTGAATTTTCTTATGCCTGCGGGATCATAGTTACCCAAGTTTTTAATAATTTTATTGTCATGCCCTTCTAAATTATTATACAGATTTTTATTTTTGTCTACAATTATTTCTTTAATGTATTTTGCGGAGAGCAGCTCATGGATAGTTTGATTGGGTGTGAATCTGTCTTGATTAGTTATTACTCTCAAATATTTATTTTGTAGTTTGCAAATCTTTTAATCTGAATTTTGTGGCATGTCCCCATACCTCACATCCATATACCATAGCTGGGAGTATTATTTTTTTATATACTAAAAGTTTTTTGCTTAGTGGGAAGTTATCTGCATTTAAAATGGGGTATAGCAGTTTAAGTTTGCCTAGTGCTGCATTTCTTGCGTTATTTATGTGTGGCTGCCAAATTAATCGATGGTCCAATGTTATGCCTAAATATTTTGCAGTTTTAACAAATGGGATATTTTGATTAAACAGTATTAGTTATTTAGGTGATCTTGGTAACATTTTAGTGATTATTATTGTCTCGGATTTTCCAGGATTAATTTTAACTCTCCATTTGGTGTACCATTTTTTCAGTGTTGTTAGTTGTCTTTATAGGGCTGCTAAGGCGTATTTTACATTATAATGTTGTTTTATTATTGCACTGTCATCGGCGTACATTTGAATATTAGTGTTAGTTCTGGCATCTATTATAGGGACGTCAGCAGTTTAAATACTGTATAGGAAAGGGGAGAGTGCTGGTTCCTGTGGAACTCCTGCTGTTACAAATTTAGTAATAGAATCTGCTCCGTCTAGTGTTATGTAAATTCGTCTGTTATTTAAATAGTGTGCTAGAAAATTTATGTATGTGGCTGGGAAATTATAGTTTATCAGTTTATATATTAATCCTGGTAGCCAGACTTTGTCAAAAGCTTTTTCTGCATCTAATAATTTTATTATCATGTATCTTTGTTGTTTATTATTAAATCCATCTGTTATATCTTCTACTATTTTAATTAGCTGGTGGATGGTGCCATTTTTAACTTCAAAATCAATACTGGTTATCTGGAATTATTTTTTTTATGTCTGCCTGAAACTGTAATCTGGGATCCTTTCCAGGTTTTGGTATTGTAATTACTTTAGCTTTCTTCCAGGCCTGTGGGAATCGACATAGTTTAAAAATAGAATTATATATTTTTAATAAGAATTCTAGGGCGTTTACAGGTAATTTCTTTAATGCTTCATATTTCATTCCATCTGATCCTCCGGATTTATTATTGGGGCACGTTTTTATTATTTTTAAAAGTTCCTTTAAAGTGATAGGCTCGTATTCAGAGGTTTCTTTTATTTTTAGGTAGTGATTTATGTCATTATTTACTGATTGTGTGAATTGCTTATCTTGTATATCTTTATTGGGGGAAAATTGATTCTCTAGGCTTTCTGCATTTATGTTGGCTTTATCTCTTTCATTATAAACAAATCCTTGGGGAGTTTCTATTGCTGGTGTGTTTAATTTTTTACGTTTCCCTGTTAGTGCTTTAGTTAATCGCCACATTTCTCTAGGATATTTAGCCGCGTTTTGGTGGCCTCGCTCCAGTCTTTAGTTCTTAATTGTTTGAGCTTACTTTTAACTTGTGTTTTAAGCCTATTGTACTCAATTTTTCTTGCGGGATTTATAGTTCTTTGCCAGTTATTTCGCACCTTAGTCCAGGAATATTAGGGGTTTCACCTCGGAATGAGAGATAGTCAGCTATAAACTTGTATAAACCTTTATTTTGACACCCTAAAACTTGTCTCAAAACCTACCTATCGTAGGGTGTCCGCGACCACAGATATTTCAAGGTCAAAGGTCAAAAAAATCGATTTTTTTGCACATTTATTGCAAATATCTCGTTTCCTATGGGTTTTATGCTATTTGTATTTATTATAAATATTGTAGAGTATTAAATTCTCTACAACTTTTGTTTAAACCTTTTTTTTTATATCTTGAACCATTTTCGAGATAGAGGGCAGAGCACGCGCAGTGTTTAACTATTTAGAGTATCATTCGAGGTCAACCTGTAGTCCCGATTAAAAACACGCCGTATAAAGTTTATAAATTATTGATAAATATATAATTCTAAATAATTTGCATTTTTTTTATTAACTATTACGTTATAATTAATAATTTTTTTCAATAATTCAGTATCTATTAATTTAATAATACTTACCTACTCGTGTACTTATAAAGTTATTAAGGGAAATGCTTTAATTATTTTTTAATTCTAATCTTATTTATACTAATTACTTCCTAACTAAATAAAAAGAAAATAATTAAATTTTTAATTAATGTTTTTATTGAAAAATACCATTTCATACATTTATGAACGTTGAAATTAAAAAAATTGAATAATAATAATAACTACAAATTCTAATTTCAATTTTCTTCTTCTTCATCATCGTCTAGGCTTCGCTTGGCTAATTTAACACTTGTGTTATCCTGTTTCGCTTTCACGGCGTTGCGCAATTAAAACAGGAAAATTATATGGGATTGGCTGAGGTGCCAATAACATGTAGGTATACATTTGTGATGCCAATCACGGCTGGCTATTACACGACAAGCTGTCATGTATTAGTGTGTGAATCACGAAAAGAAATGATCGTAAAAGCTCCTACTTTTTTCGTAATTATTATATTGGTTAAGTACTTTGGTTGTAGCCTTGAAATAATAGTTTTATCATCTGGTACATACCCTGTCAAGACATCTTTAAGCTCTTTTAGTGTAAATTGTGAATCGTTATTATTTTCTATGTAATTGAAAATCTCTATCATAGCTTCTGAAACTTGATTATCTTGACGAAGTTTCGGATGAGACGATGGTACTTTAATTGTGAAGAAATTCGTATAACAAACAGTATGGTATTTAGCTTCAGCAGCAACTAAATCATATTGAAAAAAATATACGATTTTTCATCAATTCTCCAAAAGTATCACCACGTTCTTCTGCTTTTTTCATAACATTGTCTTTAAACTCAAGAGTACTCACTGCACTTATCTTGCGTCTATACTTTTCTTTTTTCTTTGTCTCTGCGGCCTCGTCAGCTATTTCACCACAAAATAATCACTGCTTCTTGAAATCGAACACTTCACTTAGTCTTTTATGCGGTACAGTTGGAGAAGCTATAGTTTCATCTTCTTCTAGTCGCCGTTTTGCTGCTAATATACAATTTTTGCTAATGTAAACAGTTCGGCACTTTTCATGCACTTGTACAGAGGTTACGGTTTTTAAATAATCAATAAAACCGTCGTTTCGTTCGATACTTGCAGTTCTCAGAGTTTTTATACCACGCACTAGATTCACTAATGATTCACCTTCCAAATCTGACTTTTTACATATAAAACACAAATTATCCATCACTCTTAAAATTGTACGTCCATAGTTACCAAGATACGATTCAAAACTAACGAATAACAGTGGTTCCTTGAAAAAGAAACCGGTCATGAGTAAGCAATTGAACATCTGTCCTTTCTGGCTATAAATAGAAAGGTTCGTACTATACAATAGAGGTCCGTTGTCCCAGGTATAATTTTTAACGTTTTAAAAGAATCTATAAGTTTACGGATTTCAATATAGATGTACTTAATTATTTTCTACTTAAAATGTAATTAAAGTATTTCCCTTAATAACTTTATAAGTACACGAGTAGGTAAGTATTATTAAATGAATAGATACTGAATTATTGAAAAAAATTATTAATTATAATGTAATAGTTAATAAAAAATGCAAATTATTTAGAATTATATATTTATCAATAATTTATAAACTTTATACGGCGTGTTTTTAATCGGGACTACAGGTTGACCTCGAATGATACTCTAAATAGTTAAACACTGCGCGTGCTCTGCCCTCTATCTCGAAAATGGTTCAAGATATAAAAAAAAAGGTTTAAACAAAAGTTGTAGAGAATTTAATACTCTACAATATTTATAATAAATACAAATAGCATAAAACCCATAGGAAACGAGATATTTGCAATAAATGTGTAAAAAATTGATTTTTTGACCTTTGACCTTGAAATATCTGTGGTCGCGGACACCCTACGATAGGTAGGTTTTGAGACAAGTTTTAGGGTGTCAAAATAAAGGTTTATACAAGTTTATAGCTGACTATCTCTCATTCCGAGATTCTTGCCCTCATTTGACTAATATTCCTGGACTACCTGTCTTTTAAGGGCTATTAATAAGTCTAATTCTGGGTAATTTACTCTTGTGTATTGATGTTTTTCCAAATATTTAGTATTTTGTTTTAATGTTTCTGATATTGTATCTGTGAATAGCTTTACTTGCACATTTAGTTCCAATTCATCATTAATTTCAGGTGGGGTTTCCATTTTATCTATCAGGTCTTTCTGAAATCCTTCCCAGTCTGTTACTGGACGTTTTATAGTATGTTTATTATTAGATCTGTTTGTGTTTATGGTTAATTTTACAAAGCCTGGGAGGTGGTCTGAATCAAATTTGTCTAGTACTTCTGATTCTATGTTTGAGTTGGGAATGTTAGTTAATACTATTAATTTATTCGGTCTCTGGCCATTATTCGGTATGTGTGTCGGTTTAGGTGGTGGAAAGATTACATAATTATTATTATCTGCATGTCTGCTTAATTTTCTGCCGTTTGTATTATTATTTAAACTGTCCCATTCGTTATTTTTACTGTTAAGATCTCCTGCAATTAAGAAGTGTTCTGTTTCGCCCATAATTTTATATAAGTCTTCATCATTTATTTTTGATTTTGTGGGACAATATACTGCGGCCATTTGGATGTGAGTATGGTTGTTTTTAATTTTTATAGCTGTGGCTTCAATCTGCTGTAAGTCTGTAATGTTTACTGGGTTTTGATATATATTATTTTTAATTATTATAGCTGTTCCGCCCCCTTTCAGGTTTCTGTCTGATCTATATACATTATATCCTGCAAATTTAAGTTTAACATGGTTATGCAGTCTGCTTTCTGTTATAAATGCTATATAATTCCATATATTATTAGTTGTTCTAGTTCATATATTTGCGATCTGATCCCACAGGCATTCCAGTTTAATAGGTTTAGTGTGTGGTCTATTCTAATGTTAGCCATTACTGTGGGAGAGATGCCAGTGCCATTAACAACAGTAATTGCTTGTCCGCAAGGGTTTTTGCTGCCCTGATGGGGCCGAAATATGGCCGTAGGGGTGTTCTGAGTTCGGTGAAGTGTGTGTCGTGCAGAATGTTTGTAAGTTCCCGTATGTCGTTTATAGTGGCACCTAGGCCTCCATCCAGTGCGGCTGGTTGGTCTGGAGTTGGAAGTTGAGGTGGCCGTCTGTCTGGCTGCTGTGCTGGCCTGTTGACTTCCGCTCTCGTCTAAGGGCCGGTACCATCCAGTACAGCGCCCGGAGCACCCCGAGAAGGCAGCACCGGCGCAGCCCTGCTGTTTCCAGCCTGGCTGTTCTAAGCTACGCCCTTTCCAGCCACAACTGGCACCGGCTGAGCCTGAACTGTTACCTCAGGCCGTGTTTGTGTGCGCGGGTGTGTTCGTAGTTCTGGGAACTGAGCTGTGTTCGTGATTTGTGGTGCCTGTTGTTGAGTAGACTGCTGACGAGTGTTTTTGTACATGTTTGCTTGGCGAGCGTTTACTATTGTCTTGTATACTCTACAAGACTTGTCCACAGCGTGATGACCCTCCTCCTTGCAGTTATTACACCGCTGGGCTCATCTTTCTGGTTTTCGCTGCATCCTTTGTGCGGGTGTGGGCCTGCACAGTTCACGCACACAGTCGACATAGTGCAGTGTTTTTGTGTGTGGCCCCACTGACTGCAGTTGTGGCAGTGTGGCACATCTCCGGGACGTGGTTTGT
Source organism: Dryococelus australis (assembly GCA_029891345.1). Classification (NCBI taxonomy): domain Eukaryota; kingdom Metazoa; phylum Arthropoda; class Insecta; order Phasmatodea; family Phasmatidae; genus Dryococelus; species Dryococelus australis. The sequence goes on from CM056994.1 coordinate 283,275,399, forward strand.
ACGGCTCTATCCGGACAGTAGTCCAGTAGAGTCGCTTGACCCTGGGAAAGTCTTGCTTTGTGTTCTTTATTGTAACTGACCAAGTGCCAGTGGAGATGTATTTAGGTTCCTCAGGGGTGTGCGGAGGGGATTTCCATGTGAAATTGCGGAGGTCGATAAATTCGAACCCACAAGCTCTGATATCGTCCCTGAGGGCTTCAATTTCGACGTCGCTCTCGGGCAAGCCTTTAATGATGAACCTCTGGTCCTTCTCGTTGCTGTGGGCATGTGTGTAGTGGTGTATTTCTTTGAGAAGCAATCGGGCTTTCTCATAATCAGTCTGAGTGCTGAACGTAAGTTTGAGTTCTCACCTCCGTGTGAGAATATTAGGAAAGCTAATATTGCTTTGGCAGAGCAGCTTAGCCACTGTTTTCAGTGACCTGCTGTCTGGAATTATTATAGGCACAGGCCTGTATCTTTGTGTGTTTGGTAGGTTTTGTGAAGAGGGGCGGCTCTCTTCCCTTCCCTCTGCGCCCTCCTCGCCCAGGAATTTGAACCTGTTTTTTTTTTTTTTTAAAGATTTTGCCTTCATCCGTCTTTTTTGGGTGTTTTGCAGTCTTTCTGAGGAAAAGGAACTTTTCCTCGTCAAGGCCCTGAGGAGAAGAAGCCCAACTTCCAATGTTAGAGTTGTGAGAGTGTTGGGACGAGACACTGCTTCGTCTGCTTCCCCCACCATCGGTTGACCCGCTGGGGTGACGTTCACAGAACCTACAGTGCTGTTGTCACCTTCAGACAGATCTTAGGTTACTGTCATGTCATTTCATGCAGAAGAGCTCAGGTGAGGTCTTCATAGTGGGTCGGATGGCCAAAGCACTCCTCTCTCCAGACCGGCTGTTACCAGCGGTGGCGGAGTAGGAAGGTACTTCAGTTGACTCGATTCCACGTACGAATAAATACCTAAGGTGATTTGGGCACTTCTGAAGATCAACCAATTGGCAGAACTTGGTTTGCCTCTTAGATTTGTGGGTGTCTGCCTTTATAGCTTTATACACACATTTACTGGCTTTCCCTCGAATAATTGTAAGAGCTCATGTGACCTTAAGGGCCTAAAATGGGGTGCAAATCTTCCAAAGAGAACTCTGATTCTAATTTAAGTTTAAAAGCAGTACGTTTATTGAATGTGTTTATGGACATGTGGGTCCGCACTCTCCTAATAAAAGCAATAAAAGAATAAATAATTAAGAAATAACAGAAGTTATCCCTAATTGATTTTCAGGTGAAGGCAACCTGAATGCAAAGTTAATTTTCTTTTGTGTAGTATTGATTTGGTGAAGAAAGGATTAATTGCTTACAAGCCAATTTAATTAAAACGTAATAGAATATGTAATGTGTTCTTAAGGAACCTAATGTAATAGGGCTTCATTAAAAGAAGGGCAATGAGAAATGGCTTGGCTACAGTCAGAGGGGATGTCGTCGTGACCTGGTTACCTCGTGGTGGTTTGTCCAAGGAGGAAGGGTGGGGCCGATGAGAGCGGCATTGGCAGGACCCTCTGGTTGGCGTCTGCGTTAAAGGACCGTTGGTGCTGGAGGTCGCTGAAGAGGCTGGGACCTCCTGAATGGCTGCGATCCTCTGTAGCTGGTGGCTGCTGAAGATGTTGAGAACCCTTTGGTGGATGCTGGCTTACTAACGCGCAAAGTCCTGGGCCATGAAAATGGCAGGACTCTGGGGCCTAGTGACTAATACACCCAGAAGAGATACTCCGTCCTTGCAGTGATGTAACAGGGTTGCCAAGCACTTACATGTGGCTAACACTTCCTGCCATCACAGTGATGAAAGTGCAGCACACTGCCCTGAGGCCTCCTCTGCTAGTTATTTTATACTAAAATTTAGAGCTGGTAGGACCTCAGAAGGGTGAGGGAGAAGCTTTCCTTGGTTCACAGGGGTTGAGAAATATCAAGTTTCAGTAGGGGTGCCTTTTCTTATCACGTGTGCCTGAGGCGTTGACATAACTTATCGCTTCGTCTGGAGGTTTTGGGGGCTGTTACTCTACAGTAGAATGCATGCTGCCCTCCAGCGGCATGCTGTGGAACTGGCGTGGCATTCCTGGAGGATGCCGTTGGCTCGGTAGACGGTACAATCTTTGGAGAGGGGTGTTGACATAGCTTCTTTTGGGCAAGTTTCAGTGAACAATAAAATCTAGGAGCACGTGTCTGTAGTATTGGTTGAGTGTGTCAATGTAACTTGTAAACACTTGTTCCTGCCTGAATTACTGTTTTAATTGGCGTGACTTGCCGCATAAGGATGAGTACATTCCACGATGGGGCGAAGTCGTTCAGTACAAAGCGCTCCCTAGAAGCATAGAAATGCCTCATGGATTAAAGTTTTGTCTTGCAGGTCAGAAGCACTTTCGAGCTGACTTGGACGATACTGTTAGCTTGTAGAGCCACGACCGGTACACAAAGTTGAGTGATGGTCTGGTAGCAAGGTATGAAGTCAGTAGAGTTCTCGATTCTCCAGTGGAGGGGTCGGAAAACTGCCACTGGTTTACGTGTGTGTGCTGGGGCCTGGAGTAGCTCCTTGGTCTGCTGCTGAGGTGGCAGCAGGTGACTGGAACTTGGTGGAGCCTGTGGAAGGCTGTTGTCCTGGTTGCACTGAAACCAAGGGTTGGGTAGTCTCAGTGGTACTTCTCGTCCCTGGTGGATGTCGGTTACCACTGGGTGATATCGGCCGGCGGTCCTGATGAGAGGCTGGAAAAGAGCGTGGGAGGTAGCTGGGAGTTGAGGCCTCTCCAGCTGTCAGGTGGTTTGAGCTTGTTCCCGTGGGGTTATACTGCTAAGTGCAGCTGGAACTGGGTTGCAGCTCCCATTAGTGTCTGCTGCAGTAGCTACCTTTCTGTTTTGCTATGGAGTACCACTTTGTTGGATGTACAGCATAATACAGGTACAATGGACAGTCTCATGAGAGGAGAGTATGCAACGAAGTTACCTGGATATGTGTAAAACCAAAGCTGCAACTGAACAGATCAGAGTCGTACCCATTGCTCGGCTAACCGGCGACATGAGGCGTGGCGGTTATAGAGCGTTGGGTTTTCTCTGAGTGTCATTGGGTGTAGGTTCAAGTTTTGGCAGTTCACCAGACTCAGTATGTCACTCCATTCGGCGACAGTTCAGCACAGTGGATGGAGTGGTTCAACTGGCCTTGGGGCTTGATGACTCTGGGATTGTGTTAAGTAGAGGTTGGGTCTCTACCTTACTGCACATAAGGTGTACAGGACGGGTGGCCGTCGAATGTGTGGGTTATATGTTCACCCCGTGAAGGGAGCCCACAGTCTTACACTAGTTTTGGTGAATAGTGATTCAAATGCACAGTCTCACGCTTTGCTCTGGCAGGACGTCGTTTATTGTGGCTGGAACAAACACCCTGGAAAATAGTACAAAGAGGTTTAAAGACACTCGTATTTATTCAGTCCGGAATTAACACGATGACCCGTACTACCTCTTAACTGGTGCTGAACGGAAGTTAGACTACGTGAATCCAGGGAAAGGAGACCTGGTCCTAAACTGAACAAAGCAATACAGCTAGGTACCTATGAAAATAACTGGCCCTAACTAATTCTAACTGTTGTCCAGAAGGGGACCGTGGAGAGCCACTCCAGAAGTGGTAGTGGTGGTGTGATTGTTGTTACCAACAGGTAAGGCAGGAGTGTTGACGGCATCTTCAGGAGCTGCTGGAGCTTGAGGGCTGCTGGAGAAGTGTTAAAGAGCGTCTGGAAGGTCGCTGAAGAGCTTCTGGTAGGGCGCTCACACAGTTACTGAAGAGCTTCTGGTAGGTCGTTTATGCAGTTGCTGAAGAGCTTGTGGTAGGTTGCTAGGACGTTGAGGTTGGCATAGGACTCCAGTTCAAGATTGGTGGAGTGAGCTGTCGGAGCTGAAGAGCAACTGGTAGGTCGCAAAGACTTTGAGGGCAGCAGAGAGGTCTACCATCAGGAGTGGTTGAGTGAGCTGCTGGAGCTCCTTGGCTCTGAAGAGAGCCGGCGACAACTGACAGAGGGCAGTGTACTAACTTATATTCTCCTTTCCGCAGGCCCTCTGAGACATGGCGGTGCGGTGGGGTGGTGAACTCAGCCTCTCGAGTGAAGCTGTCTGCTGGAGGTGTCTACTAGAGCCACTAGTATTATCTGTTGGTCGGCAGTGCAACTATGTGACCTTGGGAGGCAGTCTTGTCTGCTTGGCCGATTGTACAATTACACTTCGAGCAGGTTGATGTGACGTCTGACTGCGGATGAACAGTACAAGCTGATGTGTCTATAATAGCATCCAGTGACAAGGGGTGTATCCTGTAGGAACTTGAGCAGCCTCCAGTACTGTTCTAACCCCGCCTGTAGTGAAGTGAAGGCATGTTCAGATGAGGCGATGTTGTGCGTAGTATAGTCAGGAAATGCGTCATGCATCATATTCATCAAAGAACTAAATGGAATGTTGCAACTCTCAACATAGCAGAAGACATGCTCGTCCTGATGGACTCAAACTTGCCACCATTGAAATGGAGAACTGCCAGAATCATTAAACTCAAGATGGTGTTGTTAAAGTTGTGACTTTTAAATTCTCCCAATAGTGAACTTGTTAGGTCTGTTTTGAAGATATGTCCATTGCCACCAATCTAAGTGTGCATCTGTAAATATAGGAGACAGTATTATCATGTTCCATTGACTGATTTAAGCTCTTGTCTTACTTTAAATATTTGTGGTTGCATTTGTTTATTTGTTAATATTGACGCATGCCAGCATGCTGTGCAGTGAGAATGCGTGCTCTACGGACAACTTCACCCCATCTACGTGCCATGTGCATTCTGGGGTGGAATATATAAGCATCAAACCAGATTATATGTATCGCGCTAAGACACCCTTCAAGCCTGGGTAGCCGATTACATCATTGTAAATTACATGGGTAATTTCAATCCCCATTGTCCGCCCAAATTTATGCATGCAAAAGGCACCCCCGCAATTTAAATAAATATTATTAGAATTGTTATACTCGCAGCTTAGCTGTGGAAGAAGTTTCTACAATCTTGAGAGATGGCAGCTCCCCCTTGATCTTGTGATGTCGTGACCCGACTGCCTCAGAGACAGGGGTTTTAATTTGTAGTCGCCTCCATGTGGGGCGATAAGAAAAGCGCAGCGCTGATGCACCCCCGATAAACCCGCCCCCCTTGGTGAATGGCTACGCTACCCCCCACCCCAAAGAACTGCTGATAGAAATATTGTATAAATACAACTTCAGCAGACAGCACTAGCAGATGCGCCGGGCTCGGCAACCCAAGAGGACGCGAGCCACTCTGAGTCTGCTAAAGACTCTAGATCTACCTTGAGTCTGCTAAAGACTTCTCACCTTCCTCAGTCTGCCGAAGACTTACCATTTCCTTAAGTCCGCAAAGACTCCTCTACTCTACTCACCACCTTAGTCTAGCGAAGACTTACCATTTCCTTGAGTCCGCAAAGACTCCTCTACTCACCACCTTAGTGTGCCGAAGATTCTCCACTTTCCTCAATCTGCAAAAGGCTTTCCTATTCAGTCCGAACAAGGGCTATTTATTTCCTACCTCATTCCATCCTACCTGAGTCTGTCTAAAGACTCCCCACCTTAAGGTCTTCGTCAGTCTGCAAAGAACTCTCTCGCTCTCTCTATCACACACCCACACGCGCACACACACACACACACGACCTGCAGGAGAGACTACTACTCCTGCTTCAGGTGTACCCCATCTTAACCCCGGTATCTCCTTACACCAGTCAACTTTGACTCTGCGGTAACTAGCCGGCGCATTCTAGATTGCATACGTGATTAGCTTCCATTTTACTTCAGCCGCTGTCAAAGTTGCATTAATATATGCTATATTGCATCTCACTAGCCGCTGTAAAGTTGCGCGCTATAGCTTACTTAAATTATCTCCAGTCTTGCCTTTGCCTGATCCAACCTATTCATGTTAACTATGAAATTTTTTTAATACTCCCAAGTGTTTAGCCAGGGCAGCTTAATATTTCATATTTATTTGGAATAGGGAAAATCCCATCAATAAACATCACGTCAAATTGAATTACTTTTGTCCCATTATTTTTAGTTAACGATCTCCTCTCTCCTCTAAATTTGGTATTTTTGGAAACTTGTGTAAATCCAGTGAACAGATGTACAGTAGGAAAGGAGGTGCACAAAGTCGACAGCGAGATAGGGAACGTCGTGACTTAGCACAAACGTGAGTAAGTTCCACGTCCGAGGACAAACCCCAACTAGTGTGTCACGACCAAGCTCCCTGGCCAATTTCCCCTTTCGTTCCCCTTGAAATTACCATTTTCCTAGTTTACTTGCTCGGTGCCCAGTGACTAGGATATCTGACAACAGACTATGAGGAACCGGTTAAATTGCTCACCCAGGAGAACGAGACTATTTTCTGTGACACCTCCAGCTAGGCAGCCCTCAAATACTACCAGTAATGTCAAATTATAGTCTGGCGGATTAATCTGGGTATCACACCCAGAGGGTACAATACTTCCGAAGTTCTGTCCTATCAAACTTGCATTGGGAAAAGTTGTTCGGCTTTGACTCCCGGCCCAGGGAGACAACCGACATCATGCAACACTCCCTTTTTCTGACTTTGTCGCGTCATGACAACCTACTCGTCCCACTAAAATCTCGTCTGTTGTACCATGCACCTCCACCTCCACGTCAAACTAATTACTACTTCACTCCATTCATCTGGGATCGCTGGCATCCCGTATATTGGTGACCCTGACAGTGAGGAGGATCATATATTGGTGACCCTGACAGTGAGGAGGGGAGGATCGAACTCCCTGGACGGGCAGCCATGTCCATCCGCCTCATTCTGGGGTTTGATTCCTCTCCAGCCCATAGCTCACCTGCCCCCAAGTGGCCTGATCCTGTACCTAATCCCCTTATGCCTCACCGGCTCAATAAAACAGGTATTATTCGCAGTGGAAGGCCAAGCTAAGCTTAGAAAGGGTAGTCAACGTTACTGCACTACCATTTAAGGTAGTCACACCCAGTAGCACACGCGTCAATATTAAATGTAACACTTTCTGGCGGGTGGTTTGTTCAGGCCCGAGTGATGCTAAAGAATGGGAATTATATTTTTGTTCACCGGAGGTTGTATTCAGAGCTTATTGGCACCATGAATTGTGGGACTGAAGACAATGGAAAGCAATGAGAGACAAGATGGCGGGCAGTTAACTTTGTTTGCCTGTGTGTGCAACTAAAACAGAGTTCATGATTTGACAAAACAACAAATAAATAATGTTTACATATGAAGTAAATTTTTTAGTTTTTTCTTTTGCTTAATGCAAACTTTATTATTATAAAGTGCCAAATTAATGGTCCTTTCAAGTTTACATTAATGATGTTTCACTGTAATGTGTTTTTAAACTGACGTCTTGTTGTAGTGTTGGGCTTATTAAATTTCTGCATTTATATGAAGCTACCAGAATGGGTGGTGTGCTGTGATGTGTTTGCAGGCCGGGACTTGATTGGTATAGCCAAGACGGGTAGCGGCAAGACGCTGGCATTCTTGTTACCAATGTTCCGCCACATCATGGACCAACCACCCCTGGAGGAGATGGATGGACCTATTGGTGAGTACTCTTGCTTTTGAGGATCATTTATTGGTCGGTGAAATCGCTGTGGGCTATATTTTAATATTTAGGGTGGTGATAGAGAATAATAATGTTTTAAAATGTTTTGAATTTGTTAGAGCTGTGGTTTTGTGGTGTCTTGTCGCTACTCCACCATGCAAATACACCTTGACGTACACTTCTTACCTCACTCTGACAATGCACTGGGAGATAGAAAAGGTAGCAACTAGTGTTGATGCCGTCGGATTGGACATGAGATGGACGATGACACAAATTACTTACTGATGATATGGGCACCAGTGGTGCTTCCCAATCACCACACTGTTGAAACTCAGGGTTCTCAGGGATGCTGTGGGTTCTGTATGTCTGTCTCACTCGAGCGTACTTACAAACATGTTGGCAATACTATACTTTTACTATACATTTTAACACTTTGAAAAAGAAACACATGTGGCTAGGACACTGTCACTACAAATGAAAGAAGATGGTTCACTGTGATACCTGTTTTATTTATACTGTTCGTACAAAGTAACATGCCATGAAATCAATGATACACTCAGTCGTGTCTAGCTAACTCCACTTGGGTGCTTCCCAGCCCGCAATTAATCTAGTGCACGCCTAGATGGATGATCTCACTGTGGTGTATGAAAACACAATCTTCACAAGGGAAGAGAGTCGACAGCCGCTAGGGTTGACTGACGATTTTCCCTGAAGATAGGACTCGGTGACTTACAAAATGAAACACTTGATGATACATTAACACGTGTGATTACTTGGCATCACTAACGCAAACTTGTCTGGGCTCACCCGCCAGCACGTGGGGTAGTGCGTTGACGGCCTATACACAGCCAGCTAGGATGGAAATAATATCACAGTACGCAAATGACAAAATTACATAAATTGCACAAAGACCCTTAAAAGATGATGGGGCACGAGATGAGTAGTCACAATAAACACATGCATGTGTGAAAAGAAGTTTATATGGTGCGGATGCCGCTGGATAAAGTTTGTAGTGGACTACGTGGTGCAGGTGGAATTGCAGTATTTCTTCGTGGAAATGGCAAATTAAATTCCAACAAAATATTATTCTGGTAGAGAAAATTATTCTCTTTGCGATTACAGTGGTTACAGGCGTGTAGCATGCCTGATGGTGGAAAAAGCAAACATTAAGGTGACCACGTGGTCAAACACAAAAGCATTAATCACATGAAAAATTCATTGAACCCTGAATAAAATTTATATAGAACCCTGAAATAAATTATGGCGCACATGGTTTTACACAAACTCTCAAACCATAAGGATGGCGCGGACATGGACTTGCCGGCGATTAGCCACGTGGTTGTACGTGATGTTGCCATAAAATATTCAAACATTGAAAATACCTTCAAATACATACACAGAATTAAAGTCCTTAAAATTACATGCAGCAATAATACAGAAATGACAATGAAACGCCTTTAGCAGAAGCGGATGGCGCCTGATTCAAGTTTCGCGTGTCGCCCGACCTTTCCGACATATTTCTCTTCCTCCTCGATTAAGTTGAAAATGCTACAAGGGCGAAATAAATTAGTTAAGCGGAAGCATAATGCTGGGTAAATGTATGACAAAACGTACTACGTAAGCGAAGGTTAACCGGTATACTAAAAGTGCTATTGAAATCTATATTAGTGAACAAAAAGTTGTAGTGCGTATGGTACAGTGTCTTACCTTGCCAACTTCTTTAGACAGACTGTCCAGAGGCAAGTGTCGCATGGACATACCATGGCTGCCTATGGGGTTCACATAAGCAGAAGTGCTATGCATGCCAAGTAAACTTTTATATACTTTGAAAATAAAAGTGGCACAAATAAGTTAAGTATTGTTTTACATTTTTAAATTTTCTTGTGAATTTTCTTTGCTATCTCAGTGTCTCCTTATGATGACGTTCACGCCAGAATATTAGTGTTCTTAATTTCCGTACAGCGCACACTTTGAATTTCATAACAACAAATGCTTTAAAACACTGTAAGACATATCAAACCCTGAGAATAAAAATACAAGACACATTTTACGCTGAAAAATAATATTCTGTATGTGAAAGTTCAAAAATATTGGCCTCTTTGCACACGTGCATGTACACGTGACACGTGCATGGTGAGCACCATCATGGGTTCTAGCGCCGCTGTCTGTTAGCCGGCGTCAGTGTGTGTAAGTGCGAGGACTGTTGGTGCTATGTACACTGACTCAAAGCGTAAGAAAGTGTGACTAGCAGAATGCTCTTCTGGAGATAAACCAGTTACGCTCACAACTCCTCTTCTTAACTTTCTCCCTTCACAAAAGAACTCACTGGTACTTGTGGTTAAATGGTTGTGTTTCGACTCACTTGTTCACTGGTCGTTATACACTCCATGCATGTACATGTCTCGTCACAAACTCGTCATTTGGAATTCACAGCACCAATGCACAAAACAACTAGCGCAATTGTCCGAGTTAGTCCACACTCAGTCGATAGAGCATTTGCAATATCCCGAACACCCTATTTTCCCGACTTTGACAACTGGACGCAACCATTCCCGACTGGAGTAAGCAAGGTTCTAATATGGCGGACACAAGCACGCTGCCCCTGATGTCGCCAACATGGCCACCACCACCTTGAATAAAACTGACGTGTCCCAACATGTTGCGTAATACATGGAGAACAAACACAATAAACATGCAGACACTTGAGTGCATGAGGTGTTACCATTACCTTTTGCAATACAGGATGTCCACCCACTGGGAAAACAGGGAGAAGTCAGGGAATTTCATGTGACGTACCGGGAATATATTGTTATGAAGGAGGGGATTGGAAAAGGAAAAAAAAGGGAGGGGAGAAATTAAAAGGAAAGGAAAATAATTTAGTTTAGTTCTAAAACAACAACACTGAAAGGTCAACTATCTCCACCACCAGGCTGTTAATAAAAAACAATCACCAAATACGACGAACAATAAGGGGGCCGCCTGGAAACCCTTAGATTCAAGAAAAATTAAATAATCCAAAATCTCTTGTTCAGTTGTGTTCATAGTTTCTCTTAGTACCAATGTTTTGCAGAAGAGATTTAATTCGTAAATGGTGAATGTGGGGGGGGGGGGGGGTTAATGGATAATGGATTGTAATAGAGTAGGAGGGGGGGGGGGGGTTAAGGTAATAAGAGGGGCACAAATAAGAGGTTAGGAGATCTTTTCATGACTCACCAGTGCTGGCTGCTAGGATAATGGCACTAAAATCCCTCTCTCCTAACTCAAGTTCCAAAAACACAAATAATAAAGTAGTTAGTAATCCAAATATTTTGAAATTCATATTTCTCCAGTCTGCCTGAGAGAGAGATAGAGGAAGAGAGTGGTCAACAGCGAGAACTATTCCATAAAAAGAGATTATTGATTAAGTGTGTAAAATAATCCTTAAATTTATTTATTTATTTAATTTTAACCCTAAATTATACTTTAAAGGAATAGACCATTGCTAATATATTGTCATCCAACCAAGGGGAGGGTAAAAGTCGTGCAAAAAAAAAATAACACTCACCAAGTCCAAGAGACAAAATTAGTATTTATTGTTTTAAAACTTAAAAATATATATAAATATCACAAAAAGAGAATAATCAGGTACAAAAAAAAAGCACGTAGTTATCCTTTTGAAAAGAAAGAAAAAAAAATTTGAAGTCTATATGACAAAATATCCAAGAACAAAGGTCTGAACAGTAGATTGGTTACACTCAAGAAATCCTTTAAATTATCTTTCAAGCTGTGAGTGGCCAAAGAGAAAGTGGTGAAAATTTATCAGTGATAATTCTTACTTATTTTATATTGGCAGATAAATAACAATGTATAGGATCTGACTGGTCTATGTCAACATTAAGTCAACATATCTAATAAGGAAATACAATGAAAATGTTGAGTATGGTTATTTAAATTTAACATGAATTGAAATACTTTTCAGTACTCCGCTTTTACATAAACATGAATAAAAAGAGAGCAATGAGTAGAATTCTTTATAATCTAGGTCAAAAGTATGGGTCTTTTACCAAAAAGGACAATTACATATAATCTGCTTGATCTCTGTCTGTTAACGTAAAATAAAAAGAGTTTAGCCAAATTACTGAACAAACAGAATTCAAAAAGACAAAATGAGGTTACAGACTCCAGTCAGTCTTATTATTGCCCTTTTTACCACACCACACTTTTAGGTTAGCTATTATTCAGGATGAATCTATGTTGTAAAACAAATAAGAAGTTAAAAACAACTCATGTGTAAGATATCGGCAATCTCCAGTGAAAAATATTAAAAATAAAGATATATTATAGGCTATAAAATAAAAACAATCAACAAATAAAACCATTATAGATTTTTGTTATCCCAAGAAAAAAGATAAACATTTAATTTTGCTGTTATTAATTATTCTTAAAATTAAGGCATATCTGAAGGTTTGGCCAGTAAGTAAAACGACTTAAATTATCAGCAAGCCAACCCAACATACACATTACAGTTTGTAGGTTAGAAAACCCGATCTCTGTTACCAAATGATTACTACTGAAGCAGTCTACAAACAATAACTCTCGAAGTAAATAGAAATGCCAACCTGAAAAATAAACAGTTACTTCCGTGAGATACCTTTATAGCTAGACCAGGGCTTTGTTATGACACACAAACAAAATATATCTAACAAACACAACTAAAACTTAAAAGAGACAGTCTTACCTTAAGACTGTACCCACGGCCTAATGATAGTACTCTCCACTAGACTCGTCTATCCTCTATTAACCAGACTGGCTTGAACTCACTTACTAACTAACTTTAAAAATTAACTACTATTTATTAAATTGGCCAGGGCCATTCCTCCAGAAAATTCCAAAGGAATGCCCCACTACTTTTGACTGTGACTACTTTTGTTGCAGAGTTTTGGCTAACAATGTCCTGTGGCTTAGGCAGACATACGGGATGAAGAATAGCATGCACTAAGTAGGCTATTACTGGCGTGGGAGGTTGATCAGGCTGGTGCAGATACTCTACGATCCACCCCAGGTACTCGACGGGGTCAGTCCTCTCAGGTGGTGTGAAGAGGTTGTTGGGCACAGGAACTTCCACAGGGTCTTGTAGGTGGCGTTACGTCACCTACAAGAGGTTCTTGAGGTGCCACACTAGCTAGCTGCTTGACCATGGAAGGCTGATATTCATGTGCTCTATCTGATGCTAAGAATGTTTGTCTAACTCTTTCCTTCAAGCCTTTCCTCTTGGCCTAGGACATTGGGAATTGGAACTTACCCTACTATGTCTGCAGATTCCTTGTACAGTAGTGATACGGGTGGCATCACGTGTGGTTGTGGACAAGCAGACACCCTGTTCCCAAGTCTGTCAGAGACTGGTACATGAGGGAAGTCAGGCCTCACCTTGTCCAGATAGGCACACGAGTCCTGTCCCAGTCTTCTCAACCTAAGGGACACAGGTCTCTCCTAGCGGATACTGCTTGAGAGAGGCAAATGAACACCAAGCCGATAATTTGTTCCAAGGACAGTGTACCTGTGTGGCGCCTCCTTTCCGTGAATTCTGGAGTGTTGAAGGGAAGGGTGGGCAAGCTAGTGCAAATTGGGTAGAAAAATAGTCAGGCTCGCTTGAGTAAAATCTAGGATCACCTGTAAACCTATTACGTGAGGGTAACTATGGAAAGGTGCTAAGTCTACAAGGAAGGTACTGAAAGTATAAGCTGACTCACGTTTTATTTTGTTTGATGGAAATAAACACGCGGTGAATGCACTCTAGCTCCTGGTCAGTTGCGTGAATTTCTGCCGCAAAGCTTCAAGTGCAAGTTATGGTGGCCGGTAGAGGTGACCAACACGAGAAAAGGGAAATGCAATGTGAGTTGCTGTAGCCTAACACATGTCACTCTACTGCGCAGCGAGCATGCGTGCTCTACTGTACGACTTCGCCCCATCATCACACGATGATAGCAATTCGGGGCAAGTCACACGCTGGCAGGCAAGGAATCTTGTGGCTGCAGGGTTGAGCTATGCATTATTGACAGCTACAGACACGCTGATATTAAATGAAAATTGTACTGCCTACTCTTGAACAGACATGCGGTCACCACTCCTGAAGTCGAAGCTTGTTCTATCCACTGAGCCACCAACACGACATAGAGAAAGAAGCTATTTAGCAGGGATGCTGAGAGAGAGCAGCACTCTGCGCCCGATTTTGTCACTGCTGTCCGAGCCTCGTGGAGAGGTGGTAAATATGTCAACAGCTTCCGGACAGGAAGATAAATATGTGACGCTGCCCAATGCTCTTGTTTTAAACAACCCCGGCGATATGAGGATAGCAACCGCGCACCCCTGGGGCAGCCACCAAGTTGCAATTTTCACTATATAAGGAGAAACGTCACAGCTCTCATCAGTCCTAGTTGGCTCGCTGACTTAAATAAGGTTGGAGGGCTCTCTTCAGTCTGTGGAAGACTCTCCAGTCTGTATAGACATCCTTCCAACAGTCTGCGAAGACCCTCCAGCCTGCAAAGGCTCATCAATAGTCTGAAGAAGGCTCTCCTACCACCTACCAGAAGCTCCAACTCCAACCCCGCAGCACACAGAGAAAACCAACAGGGAAGTCCAGGTATCACGCCGTCCCTACCCTTGCATCCTCACTATCCGAGTCAATCTTCTACAATCCGTGGTAGCAGGCCGTACACGTCGTCCCTTCTGGATAACCGCCCTCACAACACACTGTTAATTGCGATTAGAAATTTGGAGTTGTCTTTTATTTTTGTAATGCAGGTTCCCCTTCACCTGCCATAACGTAACTTTAAATAAATTTTATTTTTATTTATACATAGTCACTCATCACCGTGATTTCACGTAGATATAATAAATATGTTGTGGCAAATTTGAATTCTTGTGAGACAGTTATTTTTACCCCGTGTCATTGTTTTAATAAGAGAAAGTGTAATTTGGTTCATTGTAATTGGTGGCTCAGTAGAAACCAAGCAACCTCTCCGGCTCAGACACGAGTGGGCTGAACCTCTTGGAACACCTGGCGCCTGAATAAATGTATAGTCTGACCAAGACCGGGAACTCCTGAAGCGTGTCTGGTGCACCTGAGGCTGCCTGAGAAACACTCCTATCCCTATCTAGCCAGTGTCTATATACGCTCATTACTTTGGTGCGTCTGAGTAAGACGAAACCCAGGAGGGCTTGAGCGCTACTGCTAGGTTACGTGTGTGCCCTCATAATTACTAGCATTTGCTACAAGCCAGTGGAAATAATGGTTCATTTTATTATTGTTATTATTAATTACTCAAATGCACAAGAAAGGAGGTGAGCGCAACTAAGATGTCTTGCCTGACAGGTACTACAACGTGAGTTAAATCAGCCCGCCATTGTTACAACCTCCAATCAACACAGTGCACCTACTCCACCCTGCCCTCAACCAATAGTGAGATTGTATAACCCGGTCAAGGAAGTACCTCCCACCACAGACGACTTTAGCTCATACTTAGATTTGTTGCTAGGGACGTGTTGGCTGTGGCCAGACCTAGAACACCTCAGTTACTTAAAACCCCCTGATCCCAAGCAAGAAGCAAAGCCCTTGCCACAACGGTGCCCCATTAATGATACACTTCCTGCAATGTGCCAAGTACTAACGACCGCAGGAAAGATTTTTACTATTGTCATTCCCCCAACGCCTGTACGCAAACTACACTGACAGCCATGGCGGATTTTGTCCCCATACAAACGTCCCGGTAGCGTAAGGGAAACTGAATAGAAGGTGCTCAGGGCAGTATTGATCTACCTCATCTTGTGACTTAACCATCTACATTTTAATTTAATTTAATTATTATTAGTGACAGCTGGCAGGCATCATGACCCTTGACAATCTTTACGACGATTAGGTCAAGCTCCCTGGGAGGGAGACTTTCACGATCAAGCTCACCCTGGGGTTTGATTCCCCTCCACCACTTCTCAACCCGTTGATGAGTTAGTGTACCACCCAGTCTCCCAATGTGGGCAGATCCTCGACCCGCCAGGCAAAACACCACCCAGACATTATTTCACTGCAGAAGGGTAACGCAATCAACTCTGGAGGGAATTAGCACTCTCATCCGCCTAGAATAGCCCACCACATTCACAGCGGTCTAGGATGTGGAGAGGTGAAAAGGAGTGCATCAAGCCTAGGCAACAAACTCTTGCATTGTTGTATGAACGTGTTATAGGTAATGACTTAACGTAATTGCTGATACGTAGCAGGATGACTAAGCAAGTAACATGACAGGATTTAGCCTTGAAAAATACTTAAAGGAGAGGTCCTCTACGGATACGTCCGTAATTGTAGCAGGTCACAGGGTTTGTGGGTACATAGTGGAGAGCTCCTGACTAATGTAACCTAACCCTATCGTAAGCTTAGTTTAAGCGAAGTACTGGGTGTTGTCCTGAGCAACGGGAGCTAAATTGAACGTCGAATGGGTGATCTCCGCTTTTATACTAAATACTAATTTTGGCCAGCTGCTCGTTGCTGATTGGCTCATGCCACTATGGCGAGGGGTGGTCGCTGAACCGGGGGGGGGGGGGGCTGTGAATGCATGGCTTTCCTCTGTGCTGTCACCGACCAGCTGGAAGGGGATGCGAAACACAAGACAAGCTATAATTACTATTAGAGCTATCTAGATGGGAGTAAAAGAACTCGCTGTCTTTTAAGCATTGTTGCAGAGGGCCTGTGAATAAAACAATCTGCAAGGCAGACAGTACAATCTCACATATTAATGGGATAATGCTAACTTCCAACTCCGCAACAACTGACCTAGGGTGGAGTGGAAGTCGTTAAAATCACTATTTTTTAAAAGACGTCATGCGCCAATTTGCCCCGTCTTCGCTGTGACTGAAGCTCATCCTTGAGGTTGAGGAAAGGCATATTCTCAGTGGAAAAATACAACATACTTCCTCTATGGCCTCCGTCTGAACAAGATGAGATTAGAGCTCATCTCTGAGGAAAGATGGAAGACGATCTGACGAGGAGAACTCCACTTTTCGCTCATTAGTCCCAGCTACAGAGGGACGCAGGAGATTAGATTCTGATCAGGTGGAGGCCACTGTTATATGCAGGCACTGACTTGCTTCTTATACCACCGGCTGTCCTCAAGACTAGCATTCTGGAAGGCAGGAAAAAGCTCGAAACCCCCTCCCTTGGAGAGGAAGAGTGTATCCTCCTCAACTAGCCTCCATCACAATCAATCAACCTGGCATCCTTGCGCAGAGACAAAACATATTTCTTGTCAGAGATTACCAAGGCTGTAAATAGGAAATAATGCTCTACTCAACTTTTGCTGTCTAGCAGCCTGAATCGAAAGCTTTTTTTCTCAGGTTGCGATCAACATTCCTCTTGGCCACCACTCTCAGAGGTGGCCAAGTTACAAGTTACAGACTAACCTAGTTGGTTAGTCTGTAAGAGGTGCAAATCTGTGTGCTGTACATGGCGTGTCGCTCCCCTCCTCGCGAACTCAACCTTCCTTCCTAACAACTGGGGTGGGGTGAAGATCGTTCACAACACAGGTGGCATCTAAACGTACTTTTATGTGCCCGCCGCAAATCAAGAAAAAAAAAGGGACACTCACTGTCTCGTTCAGACGTACGTAACTATACCTATGTTGCTCTCTCTCGCGCCAAGGATAAAAGAGGGAAGGATAACCGCACATCATAGTGGTATCAGGAAACGCTACGTCATTTTCCTTTTGTGCCTCAAATTTCAGTGCATGTTTTCTTATCTGCTTGTCTTAAGGGGATCCCGGCGGTGTGTCTCGCAGGCCTCTTTTTTGTACAGCGTGCATTCACAAACTAATTCTTACTCTGGTGACTCATAACAACAAACACGTTAACTACATGCGAAAAGAATTGTGTGAGAGGAATCATCTTTTTACAGACTGTCCTATAATTCTTGTGTCACAATTTTAAGCACTTCACACTCTAGCAACCTGCAGCATTGTTGTGGCCGGCTACATGGAAGATTTGTAATGTTACTAGTGTTGCAGAGTATGCTACTTTTACTTCTTCACTAATTTCAAACCTAAGGGTTTTCCAAGAGCTGGGTGCTTTCAGACCCGTCTTCTGGCTAAGGGGTTCTTTGTAGAGTGAAGTGGCGGGATTTTATATACACAAAAATACATGAGTGCCTTCATCACTACAAAGGAAATAAACGACGGAATTATAAGAAGAATTAGTGCACGTAAACCTTTGTAATAATATTACAACATAAATTCATTCTTTCTCTTCTTGCAGCCAATCTCTTTCTTAGTCCATTACTGCTTGCTGATACACGTCATTTAGTTCGTTGGTACCCGTCAGTACCCGTCGGTACTGATGATAGATTTCTTCCAACTTTCTCATTACTTTCTTTTGAAATACTTTCTTTAAATTATATCTCTTATCTTCATGCAGCCTTACTCATATAAAGTTCATAACTGCTTCTGGAAAGTATTTACACAACATTTAGAACTACGATCACCTTTACGTAATCAGCAAAACATGGCACTCAAAAGAAAAAGGACAATTATTTATTAATGCTTTCTTCTTGCAATCGGCTCTCACAGCTTCAGTCGTTCGTTGCTTCTTTTAGCCTGCTCTATTCATTTACGTTACTGTACATAGAAACTTAGAGCAAACAAAAGCTAAGGCATTTTATATACAGGTTAACCCTAGGATGTACGAGGAATTCATGTCAAAAAGCCAAATACATGCACTCGACACATCAGCCTGTTTAAAGATTTGTCGTGGCGAGAGCTTTTTTTGAACATTGGTGCACTGATTCAGCATATGGCTACTCTATCAAACAACAACTGCTGTAACTCTGGAGTAAGTGCGGACATGCACTGCGTAGCACTGGGGTTAGCTGACTAGCTAGACTGACACTAGGGTGTTGATCACTGTATGTTGCCTTCTGCTTCCTGATAGGAGCATTTACAAGCTCTATCTCATTCAAAAGCAGCAATTGACAACTGCTTGATGCCTTCAGGCAATGGCATCATTGGCGTGGCATGTGGTGCTGCTTGCAAGGGCATCCCTGTTTCTTTGGAGAAGCGTGCAGGGGACATGGCCACTGGAACTTTGTAGATGGCCGCCGGGGTGTCCCATTGTAGTGCTCCGCTGTGATATTGGCTCGTATGCCAGTGTGTTGTGGCTGGTACGTCTTTGCGACATACTCCTCTGTCCCTTTCTATATCTATCTGGGCCAGGGCTGCTAGATGTAGTACGTATATCTTCGGGATGAGGTGTTCCCACTGCCGCATTGTCTGTCCCAGTAAGAGTTGGCTAGGGCTGGAGTTTATCGCCTCATTCGTGTATCGTCTCAGAGCGAAGAGTATCCTGGGAATGTGGCAGTCACAGTGTTTCTAGCCATCTCCCACATTGAGTTCCTTCGCTCATTAGGGTTGGCTTGTGGGTGATTTGGTGGAGTTGTCCAGGTCTCAGCTCCCCATTCTTGGCATGCTAGCAGCCACTTCTGACTAACAAACTGGGTCCTGTTATCTGTAAGTATACTCTGCGGGTAGCCCCACCTGGAAGGTTGTCCTTTCTTGAGCAGTGTTTGACTTAAAAGTCAAACTCTAAGAGAAAGAGGTCCCATTTTCCAAGCTTGGCCTTGTTCTTCTAATTTCTAAGTCATTTGAGAGCTTTACTGTCTGTTCTCAAAATGAAATGAGTTCCTTCCTGGCAGTAGCAAAATTTGCGGATGGCCCATATAACTGCGAGGCATTCTTTCTCGTTTGTGGTATTTCTGTTCTGTGGTGTTGAGTCTTGTGCTGGCGTAGGAGATGACCAGAGGTTTGCCGTCTGGGTCCATGTGGCTGATGTAAATGTTAAATGTGCTCAAAGCTGGTCTTGAGAGCTTGAAAGGCGGCACGATATTCGGGACCCTATCGCCACTGGGCATCCTTCTTTAAGAGTGAGTGCAGAGGTGCCATTAGGTTGGTGATATTAGGAGCCAGTTACACAGTCCAATAAAGCATCAAAGCTGTTTCTTGGTGGGAGTTTTCTCAGCTTCTTGTATGGGCCATATGGGCTTTGCTTGAGGGTAGTTCCCGTCGGTTGAAACAATGTACCCCAGGTATTCTATGGACGACTTGCTGAAGTGGCTCTTCGAATGTTTTGCTGTTATACTGTGGAGTTCCAGACATTCCAATACTCGTTGCAAGTGTGTGAGGTGTTCCTTGCAGGTTTTGGAATAGACTATCACGTTGCCAAGGTATGCAAAACAAATTTGCCTAATGTATCCTGTTAAGACTTTGGCCGACATTAACGTCGAATTGTAGTAGAAGGATTCTCGAGTCTGAAGGGTATGACTCTGAACTTAAGGGTTTCTCCTTCTGGTGAGTTGAATGCTGTGTATTTCCAGCTGTCGGGGTGCACCGCGATTTGCCAATAGCCGGACTGCATGTCCAAGGTGTTGAAGACTTTCGTCTCTCCTATATCACACAAGATACGTGCTAGGTCGAGGACGGGTGGCGGAATCGGAACCGTGACATTCTTCAAAACTGTGTAGTTCAAGCAGAACCTTAGCTATCTGTCCTTCTTTGGAACTAATACAACGTGGAGTTGTAGGGAGAGTGATGGTTCAACGATTCCCTGGAGTTTCATGTCTTCATGTTATTCCATGATAAGGCGGTGTCACTGGGCAGGAGACCTTAAAAGGTTTGTTATAGACGGGGCAGTCGTGGTTAGCAGAATCTCATGTTGGATGGTTCTTGTCTGACGAAGTGTTCCTCTGGTTTCAAATAGCCGATGTGCTCTTCGAAGACTTCTTTCAGTTGTCGGAACTGCATCTCGGAGAGCTTATGGTTGATTTCCTCTTCGCGGAGCTTGATGTTTCACGTTGTTGAGACTGTGTTCCCAGTTCATAGTTACGCTGTAGTTGTCGCCCAGGTATACTTTCCATTGCCTGTTTTCCATTATGCATTGTTGCTACTTGGGCCATGGGTGGGCTAGTATAAGTTCCTCCTTGATGCCAGGTGACACGACAAACTCTGCTCAGGTCTTGATATTCAGAAGCTCAACAGTGAGTGTCGTACGACTGTACGACCGTCAGCAGTGAGTGTGCATTCCAGTTTAGCCATTCTCACTGTTTTGGTTTGCGGACGTAGTGATGCCCTTAGTTCTTCTGTGTGTATGTCTCTTCGGGTGAAGTTGCCAGATGCAGCCAAGTTGAGCAATGCTAATACGTTTCTCCCATTGACTTGAACTGCTATGTGCGCGGCTTTGGGTGAGTCAGCCTCTTCATCTAAGAGCTGAACGATTTGCCCTTCTTGTTCGACGGGGTCACCCTTTTGGCTCGCTGGCGGCAGCATTTTCTCTTCTGTGGGACATTTCCGTTGCTAGTGTCAGGTTGCGTGGTACGTGGTATATGTGTTGCTCCCTCTTCTTTCACACGTGCTGGCCTTGGCGCTAGTTTTTGTGGGCAGTCCTTGTTGAAATGGTATGTGGGACAATATCAACATTTTGGTAAGCAAGTAGTGGGTGGTGAGATCGGTGGCGTTTTCAGCCGCCATTCAGATGGTTTATCGAGCTCTGTTTGCTTGTTTGGGTTCTGACGATCATGGATAGCTTGCGCACTGAAGTTGCATTCCACTTCCTGTGCACTGTCTATCATTTTGTCCACCGTGAGTGGTTTGGGGATGAATAGAATGTGTCTAAGTTTGTGTATTACCAGGCATGTTACCTGCCATAACAACTTTCATCATCTCCGTCTGGGAAGATGTCAGTACATCTGTACCTTGCGGCGGACAAAATTATGTACTTCCTCATCTGATGTCTGGGTGCGGGTGTCAAATTCTGTAGTGAGGTGCACCAGTACCTCTTTGCCAGTGAATTGTTGTGCATGTCGGCTACTGAGTTGGCTCCACTCAGAAATGAATTCCCCGTATTTTGGCCACCGTTCGAGGGCTTTTCCCTTCAACTTGGATTGCGCTCATGAGACCCATTGTTTTTTGGGCACTTCGTGAGTGTGAAATTCCCTTTCACACTTAGCGGGTCCTCGTGAGGAAGTCCCACAAACTCCAGTAATTTGCTGTTCTCCCATGCAACGAGCGGTGCTGAGGTGAAAGGCTGTTCCTGGGTTGTGTGGTCTGTAATTGGTGGCACGCCGGCAGACTTCGCACTGATATACCATTCCTAGTCGGGTATAGCACTCGTCTGGCCATCCTAGGCATCCGTGGTGGTAAGTCTCCCCATACAGTGTGCAGCGCACTGTGTGGGTACCATGCCCTGGGCAGGTAATCCAATTGCAGAATGCGGTCTGACGGGTTCAAAATTTGTTGTATCGGTATTCGAGGCCATCAGTATAGCGCAGTTCATCTGCCCAGCTTAGGTAGGTATAGTAAAACCATTGTTCCACAATGGGCGCACTGGATTGTGTGTGTCCTCGTGCCGGGGCAATTTGGCTTGGAACAGTGGCTGCATTCGGTTGCTGCTGCAACGATGCAGTTCAGCTCATGCTCTCTCATGTCGGTGACTGAGATTGCGGTTGCTTGTTTGAGCACGATGGGGTGTTTAGGGGACTCTTCTGAATTCTGTACTTTACTGGTTAGGGCCTGGCTGACCTGATTGAACTGCGTAGTTGTTACTATCGCAGTTTCGCTCCATGTTGTGCACCAGAAAAACTCATCTCCTTCTTGATGCGTGATGCCTTGGGGCTGGCAAAGGTCGTCACTATGTTAAAAAGGGTTGGTTTTGTTGGGTGCTAGGTCAGACGCACCCTCTGCGGGGGTTCGGAATTTTCTCTGTCTCTACGTGGCACTGGTGCACGTCCAGTGTAGAGGACTGGCCTGGTAGCTCTTTGGCAGGGCAGGAAATCTGGTTTAGTGATGCATAATCCCTGGCGGTGGTTTGATCTGGGACAACTCTGGCTGATGTGAGTGTGAACTAGGCTTATTTACAGGAAATGGCTTAAGTGTTGTGACAAGTTGGCTGATTAGGTTCCACTGATTCTGCTCTCCTGTATTACGAGTTGGCGAGTCCCAAGGTTTGGTTCTGTCCACTTACAAATTCTGCTAGCAACAGGTGCATTTCTTTGCGTAGACGAATGGGGTCCTTGAAGCAGTCCTCAGATATCTCTGGTGTGACGGGAATCTGAGACACCACATTGCCTAGGCTTGATCCTTAGGAGTGAGCTGTGCAGTCATAGTGATGAGGAGGGGGGTAAGCTCCTGCAAACGCCCAGAGAGTTAGCAACTGTCTGACCTTTTCTCGGATACCACTCCGACGGGAGTAGGGCATCTGGACTGAGTCACACTCTCACGTCCATGAAGCGACTGCAGATGACATGTTGTCTTACCTGGTGTTCTGCCACCTGGAGCGTTTGCCCACTCAAATGGTCACCTTATCCCAGCACTCTGTGTCGTAACGTGGTGCGCACTGGAAGTCAGGCCTCGCCACTGACAGTTTCTGCATGTGGTTGAGTGTCTCAGGAAGGAACAGTCTCCCCATACTCAGTAACACTAGCTGTTGAAATGCAGTGGAGAGAGTATGCAGATGAGCAGGCAAGCCTCAAGAGACTGTGTACCTAATGTCGGAGTTCCACCGTTCTTGACTCTGTGAAGCACAGAATGGGTGGCCGTCCAAGGTGCATGTGGGTACTCAACTGGTGTGCATGACTTGTATGAGTAATTTCCCTGGTCTCCTGCAATCCCTTGAGCAGCGTGAGGTCCACTAAGAAAGATATTATAACTATGGGAAAGGATACCCTCGAATTGTTAAAACTGCTGTTTATTCTGTTTAACGGGAAGTAAACAGAGTGGTGTCGCTCTATCTTCTAATGTTGGCAAGAACTTAGGGAAACTTAACCTATGCTGAACCAGGTAGAGGTGATCTGGGCCTAGTCTAACAATGGGGGAGTAGACGAGCATTATGAGAATAACTAGACCTGGTACTACCCCCTACACATGTATTGCCCAGAAGGGGCCGCAGTGTCTCAGTGTGTAGACGACGTAGGCTAGGTTTATCTTCAGCACGAATGCGATGAAGATAGGCTGGAGAGGATGGCTCCGGCAAACTCGTTGCGGGTCCAGGAGAGGTATTTCTTTGGCACAAATATGGTGAAGGAATGAAGACTGGTCACAAGCGGGCGAGCATCCACTATATATACTCTGCTTGTCCTTCCCCTTCAGTCAGCTGGATAGGGGCGGTGTTGGAGAGGGGGTAACTGTAGCATAGCTTCCTCAAGGCGTGACGTCACTCAGTGGCCGGTGAATAATACAATGTGCAGGCTGGAATGTCCTTTCTTACAGTAAAATCTTGCATCTTGTTGCGGGGTCAACATTAAAAACTCCTTGTAAATCAGGCGGCAAGGCTTGCTCACTGATGAAGTGAAGTCGTAATATCATTGTTTGAAAGATGTCATGTGTTAATGTAGCGTTAAAATATTTTTAATGTATGGTCTACTTCTTGTTTTACATGTAAGCATAATTTAGTGATTTATGATTGTTAATTTCTAGTGTTTATTGTTATTTTAGTGTATAAATTTTTATATTGTTGTACAAATAATTTTTCTGTATTTTTTAAATTTTCTGTCATACATATTATCATTTATCATATTATAAACTTTTCATCATTATATATTATACATAATAATATACATGACTATCAATTGAGTAACTTTTTCCACGTGGCCATATAATCATTTTTTTTTCAGCTAAATTTCTCAAGAAATGGAATTGTATAAGTTATGAATTATTTCGTATTTCAATTACTTTTTTTTGCTGTAGAAACCAAATTATATTGTAGAGGGAGTGTTTGTGTTAGTGTATGTAGCCTTAATATCAATTTTTTCGCAGTTATTTATTGGTAATTAGTCTACGGGCTCAAATAAAATGTACACTATATAAAATTTAACAACTTAAAACGTTGCAACTGTAAAAATGTATGCTTACAAATTTAAGTGACAGCAAGATTACTAACAGGTTCTGCCTAATCAGCTGTCTAACAAATTAAAATTCACGTCCCTGAAAATAATTGAACCCACCCTAACTGATTGCTATAATATACTGTCTCATAAGGCTAATAATGTATAAACAGAAAGGCAGTTGTGTTGAAGCCTGTGACACTGTCATATTTCTTAACATTATTAAATCAACTTGTACTCATCAGTGTGCATCACTCAGCCGCACATTTCAACGAAGTTTGGTCGCTTCTACACTCTACAAGACATCAGAGTTTGTACTGTCTACCCACAGGAAAAGATGCATGCGCCATGCCATAAGAGTTGTACCACCGGCCAAGCCACCAAGACTATGTACCAAGGTCACCTAGTACTATAGCGCATCGCCAGATGGCAATGCTAGTATGAATCGCCAAGACATGCAGCAGCTGGATCCTGAGCCAGCCGATGACGTTACATGCCCAGAGGATCTCACTCCCTCCACCATGACCAAGGCCGAGCCAGGTAGAGTATAAATACTGGGGCCCAGCCCTTGGAATGCCAGTCTGGACTGTTCCTTCACTACAGTCTTGGTGCCGAAGAACCTCCTCTCATCTTGTCTTCACCACACTCGTCGTGCCGAATATTCCTACCGAACTACTAGTCCCTGCCAGTTCTTCACCGTATCCCTGGTGCTGAAGATCTCTTCGTTTAAGTCCTGTAGCACTTCGACACTTCCGGCCTCTTCACGGTAAACATAGTAACTTAGTCAAAGATAAAATTTATTTTTATAGCGCTTCTTCTACCTACCTCGTTAGCCTAGGAATAGGTTGCCTTCACCTGTCAAGCCAAGTAAGCTTCCGTTAAGCTCTTGTTGATATGAGATAGTGCACAACAATCTTGTTTATTTCCTTACCGAAATTAACAAGTTTTATTCTACTTAATTATATCCTTCCCGTAGCCGTAGAACCCCTCCTTGTAAACATTAGTCCCATCAGAGAGACAGCAGGTGGCCGGGAGGTTTATTCCAAACCGCCAAACACACCAGTAGAATACACACGACCATACTGGACGGCCACCCTTTCTATGCACCAAGGTATACAGTATGGTAGAACCCCGACTCTAGGCACTCATCCTCTTGGGTGGTTAGCTTATTAGTTTGGGGTTCGCTCTTTATACCCCGCTTCTGGTGTTGGAAGGCGTATTTCCTCGGGTCTGAGGAGACTGATCCTTTGTGGGAATTCAGCCATGTGTTGGAACCGTCAGCCAGTGATACCTGATACTCAGCATCCACTGCACTTCTGATGCTGGGTCCTGAGATAGGGATACAGCATTGGGTTGGCTGAGTAGGACCACATTACCTGCTCCACCTCCACGAGTCTGGTTTAGTAAATTCTTTCCTCATACCCTTCTCATGTCGAAGTGGTATCTATAAGAGGACTAAAAGGGCAGATACTATCTCTAAGTACCAGCAGGAGCTAGATTACCTCCCCACCGAACTTGTGTATCTTAGTTTACGGGAGAGCGCTCAAGCCATCCGTCACCTAGAGGGACCAGCATCGTCGGAACCCACACCAGAACTCTTCACACCACCCACCAAACAAAATGGAGAAACTCGCCTAGTCTTCATCGATTACTTGAGTGGTCAAAATACCTCATACGGATAGCTAACCTGCGGTTCTGGGGGATCCTGATCACCGAACCTACCCCAAATTTTGTGCCCTGTCAGAAAGCCACATGACCTGTCCTGTACACTGGTCAGGTCCCAGTCCCACACAGCGACTAGCGATCCAATCTCACTCCAGGTACACCTGTCCTCGCATCCACCAAAACACTTGGAGCCGTGACGTACCTCAGTTGCCCATAGGATGTCACGGGCCACCCTTATATTTATTTCATATAATATTGAAAAAATATACAGAGTTTGATGTAATGTTTGAACTCGATGCCTGATAATCCATGCAGACCATAAAATCTTCTACACTTATCAGCCCATTACATGAAAACCAAACCACCGACAACAATTCTGCAACTTTCACATAACATTTCTGTCGTTTTTCTAGATTTCATACGATTTCATCCCTCATCTATCTCTTCAAACAAACAATTTTTAAGCATTTAAATCCTTACGCTGCAACTTTTCCATAATTTTGCACAAATATCTTTTTCTTAAATTCTCTTACATTATTTGTAAAAATTAACTAGTCGGTGATGGCGAGGAAGAAACTGTGTGCCAATCCTCAAAATATGAAATTGTTTGAATGAGCAGTTTCTGAGAAATTACGTGATAAGTGTAAAAGTTTTTGTGTGCTAGGAGCGTCATTTTCCTTGCGCCGGCTCTTCTTCCAGTACTGAGTCAGGGAATAAGCTCTGCCCCTGGCTTCAGACGGCACTACACACAGCATAGCAGCAGGACCTCTCCAGATGTATACTGTACAGGGTGGCCACTCTTCTGAAAAACAGGGATAACCTGAAAAAATTAAGGAAATTGTATTGGTCAGGGAAAAATCAGGGAAAAGTTGGGGAATTTTGCAAACTCTATAAAAAGGCAGGAAACAGTTTTCAAGGTAACTGTTGAAGTGTGAATTTTGTATTTTAAATTATGGAATTTGTTTACCAGCAAAGAATCTTGAGGGAAATGTTTTCAATTATTTTCAACTTTTAAGTTAGTATTTATCATTAATATGGATGTGGATGAACTGTTACCATCTCTGTAGTTTTTTTTTTTTTTTTTTTTTTTAAATTCTTAACATTCATCTTTGTATTTTTATAAGGAGTTGGACAGTTTAAATGTCTCAGGTTAAATGGTTTGTCTAAAATAATTTTTAATGTTAGTCATACCAGAAAATGTATGCTCTGTGTATGTGGCATATATTCAGTAGATGCTCAAGACAGGTATAAATTTTTTGCGTGTGTTCATTTTCATTTTTTACTATTAAGTAGTAGGTGAGTTACATTTGTTAAGTTTATATTAAATTCACATACCCAAATCTGTGATACAAAATGTCTGCACTGAATTTGTAGGTTCATGAAATAAAACTAGTGTAAAAGCAATATTTTAATGAAATTTTCATATAAAAGCTGTAATAATAGATGCAATACTTTATATGGTTTTCTCAGGGATTGTAGTGATATGCGCGACATGTTACTAATAAGAAATTTTTTTTAGAATTTACAATTTATTTGAGATGAAACTGTATCACCAACTTTTCTACCCTGTATCCAGTGTTAAACCTAAGAAATGTGTACATGAGATAGAACTTGCCTTCAGGGGTTTTGTTCACCAAACCATACTTGTAGTTTTATTTTGCTAATATTGGGTTGCTGACCATTAAATTTAACTATTATGGCTACTGCTTGAAGATTGTCAAAATGAGCAGTCAGGGAAAAATTCAAATTTGGTGTGGAAAACCTGGAAAAGTCAGGGGATTTTGAAACAGAAATTAAGTGGCTACCCTGAATCTCCTTGGGTGTACTATAGATACTGGCACGACTGAAGCTAATGATAGGGTGTGATGGTATGAAGGGGAGGATTTCCTGCCCGGCCTCCCAGAAGGCAGTGACTTCCCTCATGGTGCAGTGCCCTAGCAACTCATGTCTTCTTCTCAGGATTATTGCCGGCATGTCAAGTCCCCATGGGAAGGTTCACGAAATGTCCTATGAACCACCGCTGTCATCTTTCAAAGAGTGCCTAGATAGAGCAGAGTTATCACCTGTATTCCAGGTACTTACCTGAAAGTTTGGGTAGTGGTTATGCACTCATCTATGATGGTGATCAGCAAGGCCATACCTCGTTTCCCAGCACATACTCCTAACTTCTGTGGCCTGAATGGTGAACTGGATTAGTAGCCTTGTGTCAGCACCTGGAAGTGTGGTTCTGGTTATTTGGTCAAAGTGGGAAAATAGCAGGATTGGGTAACAGAAAATTAGCAAGCTGGAAGAGATAAGCAGGACCATGTTGGATATTGATTGATTCCTTGGCAAACCAACAAAACAAATATGCCCAGTCTTTACCATATCCAGGACCTGAAGGGCCAGACCTAGGTTGCTAACAATGACTACCAGGGATGCGCTGTTTACACAGTGGGGTGAGTGCAACCCCAAAGAATGGCAGTGGCTCGTAATCAAGTGGCAGGTGGCAGCTCTGTGGCTCGAAGAAGCGAAGACTCTCAGTGACCAATGTGCACTTGGGCAAAGTGACGTTCTGACTGTAGCTGAATAAGATAGCCTCAAACCATGGTCCAGTTGTAGTATTAATGCTACTTATACTGTGCGACCTAGGGTGAGCGCGCAGGGTGTATGGAAAGAGTAGGGAGAAGAGCAAGGAATTCCAGTTGTGCAGCTGTGATGCGCAAGAGTTATCCCTCTGCAGCCAATGGCTGGAGGGGAGGTTGTTAGGAACTCGCAAAAGCGCCAAGTTGCAGTGTAATGTGGACAGTCAGCTTATGGGCGGCAGCAGGGCAACAGGCTGACTATCCTTGCATTATGGAATTACTAGCATGTACAGCTTAACGGTTCTTGGGGTGGGGGGAACACACACTTGTGGTGGAGGCCAGAAAGGTGAAAGACTCCACCCAGAGCACAGCAATACCTAATTTGCAGTGAATTTTTTTCTTTTTAATGCTGTCTTGGCAAGTGCTACAGTATGAACACTTTGGATTGTATTACAGTGGAACCCTGTTATAACATCCCCTCATAACTTTTTCCTGCTTAATAAGCTGCCTTCTCTTGATCCACAAACATTTTTTTCAACACAAAATTACCCTCTTATAATGTTTTCCCTTATATAATACTGACATTTCTTGAGGCCCTTGGGAAATATTATAACAGGATTTTACTGTAGAAGTTGCCATTTTTTGTATAAATACCTTCCAGTTTGTGGGAATTTAGTTTGGTCCTGAAATGTGGACATCTTTGTATGGAACAGGAGGTGGTACAAATTGTTAATGCATTGCATGAGAGTGCGTATGGTAAAGGTGGTTATGTTTACAGCCCTGATCATGGCACCCACCAGGGAGCTGTGCATGCAGATTGGCAAGGAGTGTAAAAAGTTCACCAAGTCACTGAACCTGCAGGCAGTGTGCGTGTATGGTGGAACGGGTATCTCTGAGCAGATCGCAGAACTGAAGCGTGGGGCTGAGATCATTGTGTGCACTCCGGGGCGCATGATAGACTTGCTCTCCGCCAACAGTGGTGAGTGCAGGCCCCAATCATTTTGGGTTAGCTCTTGGTCATAACCATTGGTCATGTTTGGAATTTTAATAGTTGTGTTGGTTAGTTAGTTGGTCTTCTGCTGAAGCGGTGGAGATAATGGAACAGGGGTTTCAGCTGTTTATTTAAATGTGAATATTAATACTCCCTGCGGTGTAGAGAAATCCAGTAGTGTGTGTGCTTTCGTAACTAACATTTTTGCTGCTGATTTTTCCATATTTTAGTTGTACATAAAAGTTTTCTATGAAATCAGATTTCATTCACTGCTCTGAAACCATTGAACAGTAGGCAGGGATCCAAGTTACCAGTTGCTACAAATTGGTGAAAAAAATTTAACAGCATTTATGTTCTTCACTCTGGTGTATTTGCATCATACAACAGTCATTCTATCAGTTTATTATGTGTGTTTGGCAGCAGTAAGTCAATTGCTGTAACTTAAGAACTTTGAGTATTTTCTTCAAAATGTATGTTTTTTCTTCTTCACTATCTGTTCTATTAGTTGGCTTTGTAATCCTCATTACCATTACTAACTTTTGAAAAATAATCCCATGTATGTCATGTTTGTTTCGTAAATGAATTCTTTATCATAAGCATTTTATACTTCTGTCTAACATTAACACACATTTTTTTGTTTAAATGCAGTATATTTTATGTGTAGATTATAATATGTATGTCATATTCAATATGAACCAGAGTGATATAAAATAGAGTGAAAAGAGGTGTACTGGGAATGGTTAGAAAGAACTTGTTGTTATGTAAAATATTATTCATTTTCATTTTCTTACAGTATTCAGAAAGAAAACATTTCTAAGTGTTGTATTTAGTTTTTCAGGAATGTGATGTTAGAAACAAATTTTATTGTTACGTTTAAAAACATGTTTTTGTTTGTCTTTCCAGCACTCAAATACTATATGTTGGGTTCTCTATAGTATTTTATTCCAGACTTGTTTACATTTTGTTTGTTTGTGGCGGACAAATACATAGTGACTGGCCCAAAAGTATAACTTTAGCAGTTGTTTAACAAAGTGATATGTATTTAACTGTATCAAATCATCAGTGATGCTAGCAACATTGGCTTTAGTGACTTGACTGCATATAGTTTATTGACTACATGTAAGTGCCATTTGGCATTAGCTCATAAGCAGCTGTCATTTACTTGAAACCTTTTGTGTGGCAGGCTTAGCTCATGTTTATAAGGAATATTATTCTATGTGCACAATGCCAATATCATTTTTGCAACAATTGGTGCTTGACAGATAAGTTGCGAAAGTCATGACATGTCCACCCAGCTATTTTATGTCATCTTGCAAGGACGTGTGGCATGGTGATGTCACTAGAATTATGTTTTTGGGTGCTATGTTTTGCCTGTTTTAGGGATTGCTCTGAAAGGCACAAGGTAGCAGATGAATTTTTTCAGCAGTGTATCTGTGACCATGCATGCCATAACCAAGTCCAACAAGTGAACTAGAATGTTTTCCAGTCTGTTATCTTACAAGGAAAACATTGTCGGATTAAAGCATGGGGACATCAAGGGATAAGGGGATTCAAAGGTGTGGATGATGGATTCTTACTTTCAGAGATAACCATAGCATTGCAGATTTTTTGGAGGGATGGGATTTAGTTTGTGTACTATGATATGAAAGCCCATATAGCTCTAAACATAGATCAGCTTCATGTGACCCACCATATGGAGGTTTTCATGCAGTGGAAGAGCAAATGTAGAACCGACACAAAAGGATCTACGTAATTGTGGAAAGAGGGAGACAGATTTGTGCCGTAGTGCTTCCTGCAGTCTTGATCTGGGAGAAAGGAAGATCAACATGTTCTACACCCAGATTTGAATATTGTCATGTTCGATAAGGCATCTACAGAGTTGAGAAAAGGGATCTGTACTATGATGCATCTTACTTCATACCTCCAAGGATGCCTTCATATATATATGTCAAGGACACTTAAGGGGTAGACACAAAATAAGGTTTCCAGATTCACCTAAACTACAGCACCTCTGGGCTAACAAATTGATGACATATCTGTTAGTGGAAAAACTGTGTCCCTTCCGTTATGCGTAGGAAATGGGGACTGTTAGATATAGGTGGTTCTTGATAAAAGTAACCACTCTTGCAATCAACCTTTGAAAAAAATCACTGTCCATAACTGCATACAATTTAAAAGAAGCATTGACCACAGTAATCACAGCAATGTTGGCAGCAAATTAGGAGAAGTAGTTTCAGAACATCTCACTAGACACAATATTAAACATCCATTTCTTTTTGTTTTGTGCACATAAGAATAAAAATTGCTTAATAATAACCAGTTTACATTCGTAACAAATTCATAACATCTTGATGCATGATGTTGGTTAAAATGGCAATGAAGTCACTATCAGACAAGGGTTCTATATGCTAGACACACACACTGGCTAACTTGCTGAGGTGAAGTTGGATTATCTGCCGCCTATTGGTCACTCTGTGGGGGTATAGGATGGGGTGAGTAGCTCGGTGGCGCGGTAACTAGTTAGGTGTGGTGATAACGGCTTTACGCACTGATGGCGTGGACAAAGGCACTCTTTTTACCTGCAGTGGGCTTCACCCGGGGTAGACACTGGCTCGGCTGCTGCTGCTGGCTGGAACTGGTACCTTGTCCTGGGGTGGTGGGGGTGCTGCTGTCTGAGCTGGTTCGCTCCCGCGGTGGGCTGCTGGTTCTTGCGGGCCTGAAGTTGGGGTTGGCGATGCCCAGTGGCACTGGAAGTTCCAATCGTATGCGGTCTATGAACGGGTGTGGCTCTCCGGCGATCTTTTGGGGTGGCTGGAAAAAGAAACTAGAGGAGACTGGGAGGTAAGGCCTCGTCAGTTGTTAGACGGCTTGAGCTCAGTCCTCTGGGGAGGGTGGTGCTTGGTGGCAGGCCGGTCGACTCCTTCGTGGTCAGAGCAGCTCCAAAGGCTGAATTTCACAGTGAAGAAATTCAAGAGAATGGAAGAGGGAACACTAGTTCAAGCGAGAGCCTCCTTGGGTGCGATGTCTGTTGCTACAGTTGCGGTAAGGCACCTGCCGCATGCTCTTTAAGTCAACGTCATTAACCCTGTAATGGCTAACCGCTGGGGACTGGGTCATTAAACGCCCATGTTGTGTTATGTGGGGATGGGCTGCTAAGGGCAGATGGTACTAGGTTGCAGAGCAACTGACTAGGTTTTTAGAGGCAGTAGCTGCCTTCTTAGCTCTCCACCTTACACCACTTCTATGGGTGAAGGGCATACAGGGAGGTACTACATTCTAATACACAGAGGAGGAGCAGGCAACGAGTTCCCTGGCTAAGAATGTAACCATTAGCGAGTTAGGCCAACCAGAATTGGTCCTGTCACTCCAATCGGCGAAGTTCAACACGGTGAATGGAGTGGGTTAGCTGATCTGGATGTCTATCCGCTTCATGACATGTGTACCTAGTGGTCGGGGCTTTGCTCTATGTACGCACCAGGTACCTTTGCGTACCTGGTCCTCAGTTTGGATGGCCGTCTATTGGGTTATGTTTTACGACCTACGTGCACCCGGTTAAGGGTAGCCCATAGTGTTATACTAGTCTTGGCAAAGAAGTTTCAAAATGGGGTCTCCTGCTTCTCCCGCTTCTTCCTAGTAGGTTTGACATCTGTGGAGATGGAAGTCACAATCACCCTAGAATAAGTACTCTGGGGTTAGGTAAGATTACGTGTTTATTCAGCGGAAGTAAGCTATGGTAAACCAGGTGAAGGGGACCTGGGGCTAAACTAAACAAGAACAGAAAAAGGCTAGGTAGCTATGATAACAACTGATCCTAATTAATCTATGCTGTTTTCCAGAAGGGACTCGGGGTTCACTACCAAAGCAGTGGTGAGTGTAAGAGAGGTTGAAGACTTCTTCGGGGGTCGCTGGGTAAGGGTCTGGAAGACTTCTGGAAGGTAACGGTGGTCCTTCATGAGGTAGGTAGTAGGCAGAGAGCTCCAGCACATGAGGTGGTGGAGTGAAATGCTAAGTATTGATGCGTACCGCTTCTACACCGATTATAATACGACTCTGACTCGTCGCCTAGGAGTACTGCTTCCATCTCTACAGATGTGAGCAACACGTTGCCTACCCTTACAGGCAATGGGAACTTCTGTGTGTTTTCCTTCTCACCTAGAAGGCACGCATTCCGGCAGGCACGCCGCCCCCCCTCCTCACGCTTGACTCCTACAAGCTGCCCAGACCTCGGGCACAGCCGAACATACCCGATGTGGCCACAAAGCCAGAACTGCTTACGAGATAATTCTTACTCCACCCAGGGCCGGAGGACATCACGTCTCCCCCGCTCTCAGCGCCGGCAGCCTACAAGCTACCACTGTATAAGTATGGCCACAGCTGAGCTCTGGAGTCATTCTTTCACATCTGTTGCACCGCCCACAGCACTCTTATTGCTCCAGAGCTCTAGAGAAGTTCGAAGCCTACAAGTACGCCTTCGTGGCAACCAACTATGTACACCGATGACTAGTCAACCTGACGACGTACAAACACGGACTTTCTTCTTTTCACTTCATTTGTCTCATCTAGAAACCTTTAATTAGTAGTTTGACTGTAACTCGTACTTTTGTCTAGAATCAGCTTTTCCCATTTATTTAGAACCAGGTCACCTACACTTGGAACCACGCAGTTACCTTTAGCAATCCTCGACTGGGTAGGAGGTAGCATAGGTCACGTGTCTATTGAAACTTTCAATAAACACACGTTGCTTTCTACTTTGCTACGTTTATTTCCATGATATATATATATATATATATATATATATATATATATATATATATATATATATATATATATATATATATATATATATATATATATATATATATATATATATCTCTCTGTATTCACAGTTGGAGGTAGATCATGCTGTGCACTGTCAACAGAATCTGGGGAAGTTATTAAACCGGACTAAGACATACACATTAGATGGCTACCTGTTTCTTCCCATCAAACACACAGCACTATTAGTTCTCGTGGGGAAGAAACAGTAATGCCCCAACTACTAGTAACACTTTCACACCAGGAGACACTGCACACTTGGGTTGCTTTTCACCACTCGCACTATTGGTGCATGGTGATGGTGACCTGAAGTGCTGCCGGGTATTCTGGGTGGACGCACAACCAGTCGAGGCTTGGCGTGACTCCGGTTTAATGACCCTGATCAGTCAGCTTACGGTGGGGGATCAGTGGGGACTCTTATCGAGCCGGCCGACAAGTCACTATTAGGGTACGCTGTTAGTATTTCCGTTTCAGTGCAGTGCGTGATTTATAGAACTGTTACCTTATTCCTCATGAGAGGAGTGGTAGGAGACGTAGAGAGCAACACCTGGCTCACCCTGCTGCCTGGTCGAGGATAGTATCACCCTATCCTACGCAGGATAGATAGACGGAATGGGTCAGTACCACCAAACTCAGACGTCAAGCAGTCACGCCTGCACCGGTAATGTTAATTGAGCTTTCACTGTGTTTTCGTACCAGCTACAAGTATCACCCTGTTGTCTACGGCTTCTTAACCGGAGTGGAAGTTCGCCTAGGTTTGGACAACTTGGTTTTCTGGACGAAAAAAGCACGACTTTGGAACATTCGTGCAGTCATTCACCCCGCTTAAGACTAAACTTACCTCAACTACCTAACTAGAGGTGAGAGTGTATCATCAGAACTAGCAACATTCCTCGCCTCATCTGCGCTACCTAAGCCACTTTTAGTCTAGTGATTAAAATCTGTAACTACCGTGTCCAGTCAGTCCAATTGGACACGCGTCTGTATTAACTGGCATTTTGGAACTGCACGCTTGTGTATATAGGCTGCCGGCTGCGGGTCCTTCTGCTCTCTTCAGCTGATCGGTTATCTTCAGACCAGAGCTCCTCCCTTTGCGGGGCAGGCCTTATTCTCTTGGGTGAGGCTAGAAGTGCAGTTTTCTTTGTGTGCTGGTTGCATCGCTCCCGCAAGCTTAAGGACAGTGCTGGGCTGCTTGGCTTTCTTCTGTTGCACGCAGAGTTGATTACTGGATACGTGACGTCTGACTTCCTAGCATAGACGGCCTTGGCTGCCATGTCCTTGGGTGCTCCTTGCCTAGGGATGTGCAGGTAGACTCTGAATGAAGTTGTCTTAGGTTCCAATTGCCTCTTGGGATGACGTGACGTCACATGATGATAAGGGGGAGTTATATTTAGTAATAATGTCAGTACATGTTATTTTTAAATCTCTTGGCCCATGCATTGTATCAATTTATAAGTAGCCTTGTTTTGTTTTCTCTTTATTTATTTTTTTTCCCCCATCTTTCCCATTCCGTGTTTAAATGCTCTGAATTCCATGAATTTATGTGGATGTTACTGCTCCGTTCCCTGGCTAGTTTTCATAAGTGCCTTGAACAATGTGATTTATGTGGCGGTTCGTAACCGTTCCAGATTCCATGGAGCACAGAATGGGTGGCCATCCAAGGTGTGTGTGTGGTTACTCGACTGGTGGGTATGGCTCATATGAGTAAATTCCCTGGTCACCTGCAATCCCTTGAGCAGTGTGAGGTCCACTGGGAGAGGTACTATTGCTACGGGAAAGATACTCTCGAGTTGGTAAAACTGCTGTTTATTCCGTTTAAGTGGAAGTAAACAGAGTGGTGTCACGCTACCTCCTAACATTGGCAAGAGCTTAGGAAGCTTAGCCTACCCTGAGACAGGTAGAGGTGACCTGGTCCTTGGCTATCATTGGCAGGGTAGACGAACGCTATTAAAATAACTTAAACTAATACTACACCCTACACACATGTTGCTCAGAAGGGGCAGCAGTGTCTAGGTATGTAGACAATGTGGTTGGTTGTATCTTCAGCACGAATGCAGTGAAGATAGGCCAGAGAGGATGACTCCGGCTGTGGTGGAATCAAGGAGAGGTAGTTCCTTCGGCATAAATGCGATGAAGGAGGGTAGGTTTAGGAGTAAAGCAAGCAGGGAAGATATCCGGCAAGGCTGTGGTGAAGAGAGCAGGGTGATCAGTTCCTTTGGCACGAATGTGGTGAAGGAATGAAGAGACTGGTCACGAGTGGGCGAGCATCCCGCTATTTATACTCTGGCTGGTCCTTCCTCTTCAGTCAGCTGGTTAGTGGTAGTCATGGAGAGGGGGTAGCTCTAGCATAGCTTCCTCAAGGCATGACATCACTGGCTGGTGTGGAGAATTGAGATGTGGCGATTCGTACTTGTAGAGCCATCTAGCGGTGTGCTGTGGTACTCGGTGCCTGGGATACATAGTCTCAGTGGCCAGTGAATAATACAATCTGCAGGCTTGAACTTCCATTTTTGCAGTAGCAAACCAAAAATCTAGCATTTAGTTGCGGGGTCAACAATAAATACTAGGGATGGGCCGATACCCATACCGATTAACTGACTGATACTACAATGATAGGCATCGGTGGCATCTGAATATTATTTGCCAATTATTATTCACAGATTAGTAGCATTAATTTATTTAACACAAAATAACCCAGCATACTACATCTCCTAAAGCATTAATTTACCGCGTCCATCAATAAGATATTCTGTCCGAAACCCAAAATATATAAAAGGAACAATTGTTTTTTGATGATTTATTCCAGTTGCTTACATTTACCATATTTCCTGTTAGTACATATGTCAGAGATTGTGTGCATCATTCTTTTTTGTATACGACGTGAATGCAAAACAACACTGTTAATTGACAACTGCTGCTATTGATAGTATTTTTTACATTCCACTAGAGTTTTTTTGTTTTATTTTCTTACGGTTTTACTGTTGGGCTGATACCGATTCCGATAGCGATTAACCGGCCGATACCACAACCATCAGCATTGGCGGCATTTGAACATTATTTGCCAATTATTATTCACAGATTAGTAGTACTAATTTATTTAACAAAATGTTAAATAACACAGCATGCTACATCTCGTAAAGCATTAATTTACAGCGTCCATCAATTAGATATTCTGTCCAAAACTCAAAATATATTCGGAACAGTTGATTTTCGATGATTTTACCATATTTCCTGTTGGTACATTCGCCAAAGATTGTGTCCATCATTCATTTTTGGACACTACATGAATGCAAAACAACGCAGTTAATCAACAACTGTTGCTATTGATGGTATTGTTAACATTCTGCAAGGGTTTTTTGTTTTATTTTCTTTTTACGTTTTTACTGTTTTTACTGCATTCATAAGTTGGCGACAGTGTGGAATCAACCTGTATTCTTAATCTTTTTATACGTTTACCTCATTTGTAGATTGGCGGCAATGAAAACAAATCTCACATTCCATGACACTGTTGTTGAAAATGGAAAGTGAAAACAAATACACTAAATATTGACGGACGTAGTTCTTATTGGAAACTCTGGGCTGCAGTTTTGGTTAGAGTATAGAAGGCCTGAATAATATTCTGCAAGTAATAATTGGCAAAAGTTGGTGCAAATATATCAGTTGTCATTTTAACCAAGGGATTGAGTATGGCTTGGAGTACAAAGGAATACTAAGCAAAAATATTAATATAAATAAAAAAAAATTTTGCTCATTTTAAAATGAATATTTATTATTTAAATTATTTCAGTAAGTTCTTTTTAATGACATCTTTAGGCTGTTAGTTTAAACAAAAATGCATGTTGAGGTTATGTATGGTATTCTTCAGATCTAAAATCCAAGTCGACATCTGATTGCCTGAAGTTTTGAAGGTTGTCTTTAAGGAACACAGTTTGTAATGAATGCTGTATTATCTGGTAACAGTTTTTCCTTGACTGTTAAGTCACTTATTTACCCAGTTAAAGGGTCTATCTTATCATTTATTACTAAAATTAGTGTTGTATTTCATTCCTGTGCTGTAGATAACTAATACAAAGTGCTTAAAGTTTTCACAAAACTGAATACTTAAATTTAAGTAATAAAAAGTATTTCCAAATATTGGGAATTTGGAATTATTGTTGTGCTTATCAAAACTGGCATCGGCATCGCTGTATCTGGCGCATCTGCAGTTGAGAATCGGTATAGTTGGTATCTGCAAAATGTGGTACTCTGTTGAAATCAGGCGGCAAGGCTTTCTCACTGATGAGGCAAAATCGTAATATTATTGTTAGTAAGACTTCATAAGTCAACTTCTTCAGTGTGTAAAATTACACATGTACAGATAGACAATGTGCACAGTTATTCAACTTATTAAGCAGCAAAACATCTTAAGTGGTGTCTTCGTAACAGGGTTTCACTGTATTATTTACTGAAATTATTGTGTATGTGTTTCGCAGTGTACATCACAATAGCTATAGGCTGTTCACGGTAAAATGAGCTCTTTTGAAAGCCCTGCTTAAGATCTACTTGTTTACACATTGCGAATTCTTTCGCCGTATGAAAAATTAACATTGCCATGGGCCTCATCACTTTATTCATGCATCGGTCAAGTGAAACTGTAAAATAGTTAAAATATTAAATATTTTACAAACCTGCTCATTTTTCACTTCGATGCATTAAAAAATCTTAAAGTGAAAGAAATAATAAATTATCGCAAATAACACTTTTTATTCAATGTTAACATATGGAACTACTTTCCCTCCATCGTTACCAACATTACTGGGCATGTCACTCAGTGCACTTGTTAAAGTATATGCAGGTTGGGGCAGTGAATTTTTTCTAATGTTGATTTCAAAAGTGCTCACTTTATCGTGAACAGCCTTTAATTACATGTTGCATTGTTATGTAAATAAATACAGCAGACAAAACATGTATCCGGATGACTGCCTTCCAGTCTTATCATAACAATGGATGCTTAAATTTGAGGGAGGAGCTCCCAGCCCCATGTGACCTGGGCATACCAAGACCTAGGGGAACTACTGAGAGAGAAGTACTCCAAACTGTGAAGACTCCCTGACACCCTGCCTTTGAGAGAAACTGTAGTTGAAGTTCAGTGGGGCCTTCATTCCTTTGTGTCAGCAGGAGCGATGACAATGTGCCCAGTGTTAGCAGTGATGAGCAGATTTCCTTCCAGAGAGGACTGGAGGAAAGTGCTTTCAGGAGAAGAGGATGCTGTCTGTTTACTTAGCTAGGGAACTCTATCGGGAATACCTTAATCTTCCCCACCCACAGTTGAAGAAAAAGCTTAAGGGAACTGTTTAGTGGAGGTTTCCCACTGTTTTGGTCATGAGCTCTTGATCCCAAGACCAATTATACGAAACACATAGGCAAATATTGTTGAGTATGTCCTTCCTTAGACAGGCTTGTACAGCCCCAGCACTAAAGGTTTGCTCAGCGGTTCTTTACTGTACTAACACACTTCATGTTAGAGAACTTTAACATCAGTGTTTTTGTGTGTTTGGTTGACCGTAGATGAGATTGAGATGCAAGATTGTTAGCTACATTTTTACTTTTCCGTTTCAGTTGCTACTATTTTCTGAACTAGGTATGTTTTTTTTTTTGTTTTGACATATTTCCTGTTGTGAAAAGAAAAAATATGTCTTGGTTCTAAATAATTTTTTCAAATGTATATTTTTTTTGCAGGTAGAGTAACAAATTTGAAGAGAGTTACATATGTTGTTCTGGATGAAGCAGACAGAATGTTTGATATGGGTTTTGAACCTCAGGTAACTATGTATAAAATACGTAGCTGTTAATTGTGTCACCAATTGTGGCTGTTATGAGACAGTCTACTTGGTACCGACATGTGATGTGTGGTTCCCAGGTGATGAGGATTGTTGACAACGTACGTCCAGACAGACAAACAGTGATGTTCAGTGCCACATTCCCAAGACAGATGGAGGCATTGGCACGCCGCATACTCAATAAGCCTATAGAAGTGCAGGTACGCAATCATATTTTCTAATGCTAAATACATAACAATTGTTGTAATGCACCAGTGATGTAGGTGTGCATCTTCAGGAATCCTCTGGGTGGAAGTCAAGTGGGGAACGTGTACAGGCTGAAGTGGAAGAGTAAGTAAAACTTGCATACTACAATTTTTAATGTTAATTAATTTGTTTACTGTTGGGTATGGTTCTGTAATACAAAATTGTTTTAATACTGAATACCTAAGGACCATTATTGGGGAGAGTCTGTGGGGTTACGAACTAGGCTCTATTGAGATTGATGCTTGTCCTCTAGGCTTTGAACAGCACTGGTCAAATCACTGGTCAAATGCTCAAGCGGGTGGGAGCAAAGGTCTCTCCTGTAGAATTGGCGTATCACATAACCGTGGGGAGTGCGGAGGCAGACTAGTGTGATATCTTGGCTTTGGTGCCTTAGGCAGGAGTGGGAAGATAGCTCTGGGGATGTTGGTTATCGTGATACCTCCCTGGTATCCTCTTTGTGTGGATACTGAGGAGGAAGGTTGCTGGGTAGCGAAGTTGATCCTCTGGCTAGCTGCTTCGTACCGTTGGTCTGAGTAGACCTTTCTGGTCCTCTGGTTTGTACAACCGTCCTGGCTAGAGCCAAGGCTTGCCTGACTGCCTTCTGGTGCCCAGTTCTACTGCAAGGCATTCAGGTGGCAAAGAGAGAGGGAGATATAGTGATGGAATAGGCAGGTGTTCCGCAGGGGTCAGCACTGCTCTAGATGGCAAAAGGGTATATCAATGGGGTGGTAAGGGATTAATTTGCAAGGTTGCTTACCATAGGGTGGGAATTTTTTTCATGGTGCAGTGCCCCACACAACATGTCTCCTCTCCGAGGATAGTGCAACTGCTATAACTGGTAGTATACTCTTTAGATGCAGATGCCGGCGGGGCGAGTGCGACTGCGAAGTGCTGTGACCTCTGTAACAGTGCAAGGGCTTAGCACTGTGAATAATGTAACAGGTGAAGCAAAGAGCTTGTAGACGAAGCCTAGGCTGTGGCTGTGGCAGAGGCTAGTGGGACAACAGACGTTGCCTGTGGCACATCAAGCTCCCCTTCTGTTAGCTGGAGCCACAGCTGAGAAGACGGATGTATTCTTTGGCAGTGGTTGACTTCCTCTCAGAGTGGATCAAACTATTTGTTCTCTCACACTGATGTGTGACGTACCGGGAACTTATTCTCACTCTGGGTCTCGTAGTAGGAGCCGGTCCTTATTTTTGTCTAGGAGTTGAGTCAGGCACTCCTATATTAACAGGGGTTCAATTTTGTGTGGGCACTGGTGCTTTCGCTGTGTACAAAACTGGTCTAGTACGTACTCTGCAGGGCAAAAAATCAGGCATGCATAAGACAATACAGCAGTTTGGCGGTACTCCTGTCGTGGTGATACCTGGGGAAGTTTTAAGTGCACTAGTACTCGGCTGAGACATAGTTACCGTTAGTACTGAATGTGGGTTACTGTTCTCTTGGGGTTTGCGCAGGGGTATTGAGTGAAGTATTACTGGTGTGAGATGTGCTTTAACAGGTGGGTGGTTTCTCAGGTCGACGCAGGTACTCTTGTACCCACTCTGGGATGTGGCGGGGCCGGTCCTCTCAGGTGGTGCAAAGAGATGATGCGGCACAGAAGTCTGTGTTTGTTCTTGCAGATGACGAAGCGCTTGCACCTGCTCTCGTGAAGGTAGAATAGCTATCTGCTTAATGAAGGAGGGTTGATACTTGTGTGCTTGACCTGACACTATGAGTGTTTGGTGTGCTGTCTCCTTCAGTTCTCTTCTCTGGGAAAAAGACATCGGGAAGTGGAGATTTACACTTATATTACTATACCGCATCTGCAGGTATTAGTTGGACAAAATTACGTGTTTCACTGCAGGGGTTCGTGGCCCTGTCCCAGTCTTTCCAACCTAGGGGACAAGTCTCACCAGCAAGGAGCCACTCCGGCAAGATTGGTGAACACCAGGCTGACAAACTGATCTAAGGACAGCGTACTTCGGTGTGGCTCCTCCTTACCTTTGACGCATGCCGCTTATTCCAACTATGTACAATGATTACGACTCATCTCACTGCAACCTAGTATACTACTTCTACACACATGAGATTAAATTCTCGCGCCAACCCTTACACGGAAGTCGCGGCCTGACACAATCCTGGAGGGCAGCCGGACACACGGATACGAGGGGTTGTGCAAGACAGCCGCGCATCAAACCCCCTCCCCTGCGCTGAGAGCCTACAAACCATCAGCCGTCTTGCGGCATGCCCGAGCGCCACCAAGAATACGCAAAGGCCGAGAGATGACCAGAGGGTGCTACCCCCACTCCGGCCTCCCCCGCAGCCGCCGTGACTCACACTACCCTGACTATATAAGGCAGTACGCAGCGGACCTCACCAGTTGCTATTCTTCAGTATTCGAGCTAGCTCAGCCACTTTTAGTGCTGGGCCTCCGACTACTGTTATATATTCAGCAGCCCTTCCAGAGGCTGCCACCAACTGCTCAACACTCTTCATCAGCCACCAGAGGCTGCCTACATTGACATCACCGTCAGAGCTCTGCCGTACCTGTGACATACACACCAGCGATACCAATCACCAATAGCTACCAGACATACCACACTTAACTTCTTTG
Source organism: Dryococelus australis (assembly GCA_029891345.1). Lineage (NCBI taxonomy): Eukaryota > Metazoa > Arthropoda > Insecta > Phasmatodea > Phasmatidae > Dryococelus > Dryococelus australis. Next base: position 283,318,596 of record CM056994.1, read on the forward strand.
TTTCCTACAGACACCCCGATTATAGTTAGATTTGTAGTAAGCAATTTTCGACAGTTTAATTTCACTTCCCCAATTAGCCTAGGACCAGGTCACCTACATCTGACTACCGTAGGTTTACTTCCAGCCACTGGTCTTCTTTGTAGAAGAGCATGTGTCACCGTGTTTACTAAGCTCTTAATAAACATGGCTTTGTTTCTTTTAACTTCGAGTGTCATTCATAGAGTACTTTGTAACCAACTGCTGGGATAACCTCGAGTTGAGTACCGCCGACCAGGAACGGGAAATTATCACAACGAACTAGCTAAAACTGGAGACTCCCCTTCAGGCAGCTCCAGTTGCATTACACACATATTAGACGGCCATCTATTTTATTCCTACCATGTATACAGGTACTGGAGGAGTAGAATAGAGGAGCCCTGACCACTAGCAACACTTTCCACCTAGGGAGAGACAGTACACCTGAGTTGTATCCCTGCCGGAACACCTGGGTGCTGGCGGGGGTATTTGCTTAGGTGCTACGGCCTGGCCTTGGTTGGGATCGCACACCCAGTAATAGTCTTGGTAGCCCACACGTCTCAAACGTTTCTGGTTTGCCCGCTAGTGTGGGGGGCCTTCTGAGGCACCGGGCTTGTGCTACCAAACCACTACTGGGCAACACTATTCTAGGGCTACTTGCGTCCGTGGTGCTCAATTCATAGTTCTCAGCAGCTAACCCGCTCTATGCCATTTAAGGTGAAACACGGTGCAAGGAGGTAGGAGCAAAGAGTTGCGTGCCTTGCTGTCAAGCAGCTGGCTGGTTCCGTCCTCCTTACAGCTAGTTGACAAACCAAACGAGATTGTGCCGCTTTGCTCAGATCACTGGAACAACCTACATCTACAGCAGGGGATCTAGTTACTTTCGCATCATCACCTCTTTGCACGCATCCTACCTGCCACCCAGTTGTGTGTGGGTTAATCAAACGGACCGAGGAACGCCGTGACATCTTGAATGCCAACTTCTGGAGCTTAGCAGCTACCCGATGGAGCGGTAGTTTCTGCATGGCTACAACTCGGGCCCTTGCTGAAGCTGGGCAGAGAACGATCGGCTTAACCTACTACACCCAGCTAGTCCTCGATTTCCCCATTTTCAAATTGTAGTAATAAATATTAGGTAAATTGAAATTATTGATTACCTTACTTTTTATATTAGTTCCTTGCTCATTTATTTCTATTATAATTCTGTCAGTGAAACTTTTTGTTACGTGCAATAAAATCCCTCTAAGGCTGTGTCTCAATTGGCCCAGAGAGTACTCTCTCATGCTCTCGCTCTTGCAACGATGTCATCATGACGTCAGAGAGAATGCTCTCTGGTTGTCTCAATTCGCCAGAGAGAGCACGAAACAGTGAGAGCACAGAGATAGCACGAAGTTGTATACTTGCTGGCGCTCTCTCGCGGGTACCATATTTGTTTACATTATTTCCTTGTTTATATAAGGTTATAGCAGCTTTCTAGGCCAAAACCACATGGCATTTTAACAATTAGTGAATAATTCCAACTGTTTGAAATAACAAAATGATATATGCAATATGTATTTATAAAAATGTAAATAATTTTGACTGCATCTCTTTTTTGTTACTTTGCTGTAACATGATGGTAAAATATATAACAAAAATAATAATATTTTACGCTTTAATGAATATTCTGGTAGTGCTATAATTATTTATGATTTATTTTGAACACACACAAATTACGTACAATAGCTATGACCCCGATTTTAGTTTAACATTATTTCCGGTCTTTTGGCATCGGTTGTTTGTCTGACGTAGGAGAGAAATGAGATAGTGGTTGTCTCAATTCCCAGAGCGAAAACAGAGAGTGCAAAGCAGTACTCTCAGCGGGTTGTGTGAAAGAGTGCTCTCTCTTGAGAGTATTCTTTAAATTCAGACACAGCCTAAGGAATAGTCGTGAAGCGTACCGAACTCCACAAGAACTCCATAAGAGATGGGGCTTGAATAAAGCTTTGAGTCCGAAAAGCCATTCCGCTACTCCTGGGTTTCCGTTGCTTCATCGCCTACCCTCAGTGATGTCCTAAGTCCTGACTGCACCGCTCTCCGTCACTGCCTCGGGTGTGTTTGAATAAGACACACCACCAGGTCTGTACGTCTGCAGGAAAGACAGAAGGCTGGTCAGATGCACAGTAAGAAGGGTGGTATCCAGAGTCGTAACCAGCACAGAGAACGACGAGCTTTACAGAGGTTACGTAACTCAAAGGTAGACGCAGAAGTTAAGTGTGAGGGCATGCCCCCATCTGTGGACCCCGACTTTACACTTTGACCCATTTCTCTGCTCATCCCCCTTGATCACGAGTCTGAGTTAGACACCTACTTGGGTACTTGTTGGCCGTGTTCCGGTCAGGAACTAATAAGCTATCTCCATCCAAGGACTCTCTTGCCTACAGTAACTAAAACACCACTCAAGCCAGACCAGGAAAAGGAGATATGGAATATGTGTGTAATTAGGTTAACTTCTGGAAGGAGATCAGGGTTCGACTACCACCGAAGGTCATTCCAAAACCCTGCTTAGTTACTCCCCCTGTAAATTATGCAACTGTACGCCGGTCTCCCGCGGCCACTGCGTATAGCATCAACCCCTCCGGCGGGATCATCCACCTCTACAATTACCATGGATTAATCCGTATCTCGACTCAACCTTCCCCCTCCCCCTCCGGGACAGCCCGAGACAGCTGGTGTCCCACATTTTGGTAGCTCTTGCAGTGAGGAAGATTGTTCGCCCGGGATGAGAAACAATCACGATTCGACTCTCTCGGGGGTTTGACTCCCCTCCCCTCAGATGGTATCCCCCACTAAGCGGCCCCCTATTGAACCTATTACGATCCACCGGGCTAAAGTAGTAGCAAACACGCCATGGTAGGATCATCTACTAAACTCGGGAAAACAGTCAGCGCTTTAACCACTATCCCGATGATAGGGTCGTGCGTCAGTATAATTGTAACACTAATAAATATGTCCAGAATGTTAACGAAAAAGGCAAAACAAAATTAGGAAACCCTATTCAGTGCACTTTATCAATGACAATATTCAAGACCTTTTTATTTATGTGCTAGTAACTGCGACTGTTGTTTGTTGCTATATGCCGTAGGCTCCTGCGAGTACTCAAAATTTGAGTTTCGGGTAGAGTTTTCTTGTAATTCTCTAGCTCGGGCTCGACAAATACTGAAACTCGTAATGCGAACATGTAACATTAAAAATACTCATAGTTAATGAATTTTTAATATTTTGTGTTTATTTTGGTAAAAAAAATCTTTTCTCAATTTTCATTTTCTATTTGCTTAGCATAATGATAATGTTCAGGAGACCACCCACTAGCAAGCAAACAAGTAACAAAAGTTTTCCCAAAAAGATTCTTTAGTCTTCACAAGAAATATAATTTGCAATCAAAATCTGATATTTTACTCACCACATCATAATCGACGCCATTCTTCTATATTTAAAAAATATTATTCCTAAATATAATGTTCTACACAGTTGTGCCGGTAACCTAAAACACAGAGAACTCGTAATATGCCATAATTGTATGCAATGTTCATATAAGCACATCAGCAACCATGTCTTGATACTGATTTTTAAATATCTAAATTATATGACATTAGAACGTATTTTAACGGATTTGTGCTTCTACATTATATTATTTAATTTATTGATTGCCACCATTCGTACTTTGTGGACACAATCATCCGTTGCCATGTTTACCTAATTAGTTTGTCTTACTTTATTCAGTGTGGATAGGTTGATATATTGGTAGTCTACATCAAACAATAATTGCTCGTAGTCACGGTCGCAGCTCGAAAAGAATGAAACGTGTTTTGTCAGTCTTCACGTAATCTTACCTATTTTTTTGTATGTAATGAATATTGATGTTTAGTTAGTTTTTGTGAGAAATATTAGTAGGCCTATCTAGTATTTTACCAAAACCAGTAAATATTCAAGATATGTTGGTAAAACTCTGATATGTGTTTTGATGGTTTTGTAGTAACTTAAAGACAATTACTATACGCAACAGCTATATATCACCATTAAAAAGTGTACTCTAAAATAGAGTGTGTTTGAAGAAATATACTAAGATGTTGGCAGACGCGTGGCTCGACTTGACTCGGAAGTTGCGAGTTTTTCAAAAAACTCGACTCGAACTCGACTCTGCTAGAAAAACTAAAACTCGCAGGTGCCTACTATATTGATAAGAGTTCTGCTATGTCTGCAGTTATTTCTGTTCACAGAATTTGAAAATAGGTGTTTAAATACAGTTTTTATTAAGTTTATGTGTGAGTAGTGTGCCAGAAAAATTTTCTTTAATATTCCCATTTGCATTTTTTTATTTTAGTTTAACTTGACAAACACCTAACACATGCCTATCAATGTGTTCAACATAATGTTTAATGAGGTTGTGTGTGTGTGTGTGTGCGCGTGGTTTTTTTTTTTTTTTTTTTTCCATGAAATTTTTATGTCAGTCCCCTGAAATTCGATGGGTAGAGTTTCCACTGTAAATAAGAATTTTCAGCATAGTGAAGTGAAATAAAATAGATCCTGATAGGTGGAAACTTCACTGAAGTCACTGTCTCTTGTGTTTAGCTTATTTTATGTTTGATTGCTTCCACACAATTAGAAAAGAAAATTTATTCTTAAGATGAAAAATTCCATGTTAACGTAAATCTGCAGATAGTACATTAATAAGTTATGCAGGGATGTTGCCAGTTTCTGGGTCTGATAATGTAACTGGCAATATGCTGTGTAATTTTTGACTTAAATTTTCCAGTAGCTGACTACAAGAGTTTTTATTATTGACTTGCAAGTTTTTGCAGTATCAAGAAATAAGCAAAATTAAAATTTTTTTTATTTTGCCTTAAGAAAATTTTTAGAATCTCAGAGATTTTCCAGATTTCACTTTCATTAGTCATGATGCGTGACGTACTGGGAATACATACTCACTATAGCGTCTTTGTAGTGGACGTCCGGGTCTTTTCGTCCAGACGCTGAGCCAGGCGCTTCTATATGTACAAGGGGGTTCAGTTTTGCTTGGGTACTGGCACTTTCCCGTTGTACAAAACTGGCTGTGCGGCGGGGCACGAAATCAGGTGTGGGCAACACGATTCGGCATCCAGGTGCCACCACTGACATGGATATACCTGGGCGACGTTTGGGTGGAGCACCACTTGAGAAAGGCGTGACTACTTCTGATACAGAGTTCTGACTAGTATTGACTTGTGGCTTTGGCAGAGGTGTGGGACGAAGAATAGCATGCACTAGGCAGGCTATTACTGGTGTTGGAGGTTAATCAGGTTGGTGCAGATACTCTGCAATCCACCCCAGGTACTCAACAGTGCTGGTCCTCTCGGGTGGTGTGAAGAGGTTTCTGGGCACTGGAACTTCCACAGGATCTTGTAGATGGCGTAGCGCTTGCACCTGTTCTTGAGGTGACAAACTAGCTAGCTGTTTGACCAGGGAAAGCTGATATTCGTGTGCTCTACGTGATGGTAAGAGTGCCTGCCTAACTCTTTCCTTCAAGCCTTTCGTCTGGGCGAAGGACATTGGGAATTGGAGCTTACACTCCTACTACTGTACCACGTCTGCAGGCTCCTTGTACAGTGATACGTGTGGCACCACGTGCTGTATTGGACAGACGGTCACTCTATTCCCAAGTCTGATGGAGACTGCAGTACACAAGGGAAGTCAGGCCTCACCTTGTCCAGATACGCATACAAGTTTGTTACCCAGTCCCAGTTTTCCCAACTTAGGGGACACAAGTCTCTCTCAGTGGAGACCACTCAAGAGAGGTCAGTGAACACCAAGCCGACAGGCTGTTCCAAGGACAGTGTACCTGTGTGTGGCTCCTCCTTTCCGTCAAACCTGGAGAGTTGAGGGGAAGGGCGGCCAAAGTTAGTGTGTGTTGGGTAGAAAAATAGTGTCAGGCTCGTTTGAGTAAAATTCCCTGGATCACCTGCAAACCTGTTACGCGAGAGTAACTGTGGAAGAGTGCTAAGTCTACAAGGAAAGTACACAAAGTAAAAGCTGACCCACATTGTATTTCAATTAACAAAATTAAACGTGTGGTCAATGCTTTCAAGATCCTGGCCAGCGGTGCAAATTTCAGCCAGAAAGCTACAAGTGCAAGTTGTGATAGCCGGTAGAGGCGACCGAGCTACAAAATGACAGAATGTGGTGTGGGCTGCGATAATCTAGGCAACAAACTCATTGTTGTTTGAGTGTTGGGTACTTAATGACGAAACGCAACCGCTGATACTTACCAGGATGACTAAGCAAGGAGTGCGACAGAATTTAGCCTTGAAAAAGACGTGGGGGGAGGTCCTCTACAGATACGTCCGTAACTGTAAGTGGTCACAGGGTTTGTGGGGTACATAGCGGAGAGCTCCTAACTAATGTATCCTAACCCTATTGCATGTGTAACTTAAGCAATGAATGGAGTGTTGTCCTGAGCAACGAGTGCTAGAAGAAATGTAGAATGTGTGATTTCTGAGCAGTGTGTGTTACGAAGTGTTAAGATCAATCTGGTCAAGTCTGAGCTGCGATCGCTAGAAACGGATATTGCTGTACAATCTGGTCACTTTATGAGCGGCGGGTGCTGGGAAGGAAGACTGCTGTGGAGACACGGGTGGTTTTCACTTTTATACTAATTAATTTTGGGCTACTACCTGCTGCTGATTGGCTTGTGCCACTAGGGTGAGGTGTGGTCGCCGAGTGGGGTGGTGTGAATGCATGGCTTGCATCTGTGACGTCACCGGCCACCTGGAAGGGGATGTGAAACAAAAAACAAGCTATAATTACAACTAGAGCTATCTAGCAGGGAGTAAAAGAACTCGCTGTCTTTAAGCATTGTTACAGAGGGCCGGTTAATAAAACAATCTGCAATGCAGACAGTACAATCTCACATATTAACGGGATAAAGCTAACTTCCAACTCCATAACAATTTACCTAGGGATGGAGGGGAAGTCGTTAAAATCACTATTGTTAAAAAGACGTCATGCTTCAGTTATTGTGGGTAGTTTTTAGTACCATAAGAATTGTTATGTGCAGCAGCCCTTATTACTTAGCCATGGAGTTAGGCAGATTCACAAAGCCAATGTGGTCATTTGGAACAAAAGCTCTTTAGGGTTGTCTGGATGCATATTGGTTGTGAAATGAGAAGAGTTTCATCTAGTGACAAGGGGCATGTTGTGGCAAATTTAACACTACTAAAATTAAATTGCCACTAGAGGTCTGCACAACGAATTTCAGCAAGAAAATGACCGACTGGTGGCAGCTGCACACATGTGAACGTACTGCCATTTTGTCCAACACAAAAACTGATCTTTTCTTCCTGTTACCCAAAACCGCCAACCCTGGAGACATCGTTAACAGTTATGAATGTGCACCAAGTCAAGCGCACAGGAAATTTAAAATGAGATCCGTACAAGTATTGAGAGGTCAGTAAAAGAAACTACACAGGGTTCTGCCTTGAATTTACTACTGATCTAAAATTCTATCCAATCCATATTTACGTGGTCACAAATCCATATTTACAAGGTCGCAAGTCCAAACATACCACCCACCTTGAAATACCAAAATTTAGATAAATTTTGCACTGTTTGGGTAATGGGCACAGTTTAACAATTGGACGCTTGAAGACTATTGGCACTGCACATTATAGTAACTTGAATAATACCATCTCCTTCTGGTTGAAGCTCTTCCACACGTGCAAGACACAACTGCAAAGGAGGTATTTGGTCATTCTTGTTCAAAATAATTTGATTGGGAGCTATGTTTCCTCCTGGCTTCTGCCACTTCGAGCGTTGCTGGAAAGTATGGAGATACTCCTGGTGCCAACGCTGCCAGAAGTCTTGACACAGCCGCTCAATCAGGTCATCATGGATGGGTTCTGGCATGGCGACAAGGTGCTCAAGTGTTAGCAAGTATCCTGGGGTAAGGGTGACAAAGTCATTGGGGTCTGAACTTAGAGGGTATACACATACAGTCTATCCAACTATCCAACCTGTGGTATTGAGTTACCCCAATTATTCAGCTTACCTCGACATCAACTAGTACCCATGGACGTTTGCCGACCAGCACACCAGATTCAGGATCCAACCCCAATGTACCCAGGTTTGAACCACAGCAGGTTCATTAACCTCCACAGGTCATGTATTGCCCAGGTATCGCTTTGAGAGTGGTCCCACCAAAGTATAAGGTAGTACTGATTGTCCCAGATTTCATGCCCTGCCGGAAACCACTTGGCCCATCCTGTACACTGGTCGAGCCCCAGTTCCGCGCAAGGACTAGAGATCCAATCTATCACTGGTTGCATCTGTCCTAGCGCCCACCAGAAACACTTGAGGCCGTGACGTTCCTCTTGTGCCCATAGGATGTCACGCTTCAATATATTCCAGTTGTGTGTGAACTGTTTGAAATTTCGAGTTGAGTCAAGTTGTATATTACAACTCAACTCAACTTGGCGTAAGTGTTAAAAAAAAGTTTCTAGGTTAACAAAGCTATTTTAATGTTCCGTTTAATATTGTAGTAGAAACTTTTCCCATCAGAAATGTAATTCTAAAAGCACTCAAGTATGTTGTTAACATGTATATTAAAAGAACTACTGTCAGTTTTATTTCACAGTGATCACATTCAACTATAAGGCAAATTGCTTCTCAAAGACAGTCACATTGCACATGTCTTGTAAAAATGTCCAAAGCCCACAAAATAGGTAGTCATGTTAATTCAAATCACTCATGTTATATTTAGAGTGTGTGTGTACATTTCATGACTCATAATTATTTCTTGCTTTCCCCGCAATGCACAATAATATACCAGAACTTGCAGCTGCACGCATGTTGTCTGTTTATTAGTTGATACAATTCAATATATCAATATTACGTGTTAACTCATGATGATTCAACTCGAAGGCGAACAGTGTGATGCCGTAAATTATTTTCTATTGATATTTAGTATTCATGGTAACGCAGTTTACTTTTAAGAGTAATGCAGGATGTTAGTTTTGGCTTTGTTTACACAGTGTACAGAGTACATCGTAATGGAAAATGAATTCGTGTAATGGATATATTCCTGATGTTTATTTATTTAAGTATCTCTATTTATATTTAATTTGTTTTCTAATATTTTATTTGTCCTTCAGACCTTTTATTTTGTTCCCCTCCTTGGTTAGTTTGTAAATTCATGTTCACGTTTTAATTTGTTTAATGTTACGTAATTCAATTGAAGTATGTAAAATGTGATTATGCATAGAAGGATTTAGTAGGTTCGGGCATAACTGCACCTGGCACCAGAGCTGGGAGCTCTTCCTGCTCTGTCATTCCCTTCCTCCTTGTGGCCATCTTGGAAGCCAGTGACTGTTGACCGCTGACCTTCGAATGTTGACTTTTGCCCTATAACTGTTAACATTTAACCCAAAAAAAGGGGGGGGGGGGGGGGGGGGAGGGGAATCTAGAAAAAAATGAAAAAAAAAAAGTATTTAAAAATCCCCAGAAAATCTATAAAAAATTATTTAAAAATAAATAAAAATTTTTGGAGTTTACCCGTCTACACAAATTACCCATTCCGGCATCTTGGTAGGCTGTCACGCCGCAGTGTTGGTAGGCATCACCTTCGTTGGACTGCCATCTTGGTAGGTGTGACTGTCACTGGCCGCCATATTGATTTTTCTTTCATAATTTGTTTATATGTTATTGGAGATGGCCATGTTGGTTTTTTCTGTTCGGCATTTGTTTGTATGTTGCTGGAGGTGACCATGTTGGTTTTTTGATCTTCACTTATTTATACATTACTGGAGATGGCCATGTTGGTTTTTTTTTTGGTTCATCTTTTGTCTCTGACCTTCGTTCGACTACCATGTTGTTTTTATCATTCATCATTTGTTTTGGAGTGTGTCTCTCACCTTCTACCCCACCCGCACTGCAATTACTCATCTTCGTTCGACTTCCCAGCATATGAATGACCCCACCAATTCACACTCGTTCCCCCGCCAAAGATTCTCGTTAGTTAATTAATCTGTTTTCCTCCATCCCTCCACCAATTACTTATGTTTGTTTCAACCAATCAGAGGCATTTACTCCATCCCCTCCAATTCATTTAATTGGGTAATTTCTCGGGTTTCTTTGGAAACCCTCACTCCGACCAATCAGAGGCGTTCGCTCAACCAATTACTCACCTTTGTTCGACCACACCAATGCTTCTCATTGGCTAATTACCCACTTTACAACTTCTCTGATTGGCTAATTTCTGGTACGTTTTTGGAAACCTTCATTCTGACCAATCGAAGACCTACTACTATAATGCCGAGCGCGTGGACCATTTTTATTTTTCCCCCTAAAAAACTCTTAATAAGATGCACCCTGTGCACCCTTTAGGAAAGTAGTAATTTTCTCACCTCTTGGAGGTGTATGCGTGTTGTCCGAGCAATCATAAAATCCTTACAGCAATTTTTGCATTTTAAAGGGTGTGCTCGCTTAGTAGCTTGGACAAACGGGACGAGTTGCCGTACCTGCCAAAAGAATATCTCCTGGTCTACACACCTTAGGAAATTTGAGTATTTGGCTAGTCGACATATGGGATCGCTTCCCAGGAAAGGAGTGTTTCGAGGGCTGCACCACCTTGGTTCCCGACATGTTACAACGCAGGGGCTGGTGCAAGGCCTGACGAGCAGCCCTCGCAACACCCACCCCTGTGGAAGATGCCCTCACGATGTCTGTGCCTGTTGAAGACGCCCTCACAACGTCTGCGCTCTTGAAAGACGATCCCCGTGCAAGTCTTCTACTCGCTAGCAGTTCCCATTGAATACGCCTGCCCCATAAAATATGTCCTCGCAACATCTGCGCCTGTAGAAGGCAACGTGCAGGTTACCTACTGGCAAGCACTACCTGGCAATAAGGGAGCCAACTCAGAACACAGATGCCTATTGTGTATGGACCTCAATAAGGTTTTAATGACTTTGTAAAAAAAATTTGTATAACAAAATTAGTGAAAAAAATTGTTTTACAACATCCAAGGTTTTCGTTCACTGGACTCTTACACCATTAAGCAGATTGCCATCTCGTACAGTGACGAAGATGAGAACTCTAAAGTTTATACATTTTTACAGCAGTGTTCATGGAAGCACCTCGGCCGCACCACACAACAGGCATATCGCCTGCAGACATATGAAACACACAGACTGAGGTGGGACAAGGGAAATATTCCATACAAGGACATTTCGACAGTGTTGGACTCTGCCATAATTTGAGAGTACCCTGTGTATGTGAATCACCAAGAGTCTGCAATGTGTAATGCGTGCCCCATCGGCACGAATGTCATGGATCTACACAAGCATTGCCGCTGCCTGCTGTTTAGTAGGCCGGTCGAGAAATATAGGGAAAAACTTCACAAGTGCAAAAACCAAAGATTTTTCTGCGCTTGTGCAATGCCCAAGCCCTAAGACTTTGAGTTATGATAATCCGTGGTATATTTAAACAAAAGACTACAAGGAACCAATGATAAATTTAAAAATAATATTACTTGTGTGTAATGCCCCTCAAAGAATGAGAGAAGAAACAAGTGGGGAAAAAAAAGTATTCCTTTGTATAAAGCTAAAGGTTAATATTGTGGTGTGTGTGCACAAATAAATGTGTGTAAAAAAATATTTTTTATTTTTTATCTCAAGTTATGTCCTGCTCACCAAGTTTTACACTGTTGGCAAGGAAACAAAAATATTTGGTATACCAGTTTTGTTATATTTTAAAGTAAAAGGGACTCTAGCCGCCACTAACATAACGTTTATATTACGTGTACAATCGTAAGTATTTTAAAATGAAGCAGTAGAAGTGAGCAGATAAAGGCGGCCACGAAAGTAGCCGCTAGATGTGTGGCGCAAAGATGGCCGGAGGTAAAATTTGCACCCGTTCACTTTTCACGTGGCACCTGGCCGAAAGTGCACCTCTGGTTTATGCACCGACTGCCTGAGAATAGAGCTGCTCGCTTGCATCCAGCCCATAGTGACAACTTCACACCAGCTGTCAAGGCTTGTGCATTTTGCACGTGGAATATAAATTCCAACATAGTGTAACTACATATTCATTTAACATGTAAAATGTGGAACTTTTGCCCATTCGAGGAAGAGGGTCCAGGTTCGACACTTGGTGAAAATATGCTAATTTCCTTACTGTTAAAAAAACAAAGCCAACATACTGGGGGGAAAACAGACATAACATGCTGAGAAAAAAGGGGGAGGGGGAGGACAAACGGACATAACATACTGGTGGGACAAATTGATAAGGAAAAATTATACATGTTACCATACTGGTGACAATAAATCAACTGAAAAAAATAACCTTTTAAAACCAACCTTTTATGTATAAATGCACTAAAAAGAGAAAAATAATTATAATAGTTACAGAATTTGTAGAACTTGTAAGGTGTGGTCGAACAGCCATAATAAACTTTACTAAAATTTAATATGTTTGTATCAATTTATATGTAATATATAAAAGCTTGGCACAATATAGAACATATAGTACCTCATTTGCCTAAGCATTGAAAGCACATATCTTGAGTAAGGATTTTTAACTATTCACAATATTGAAAGTATAACTCATTTGCGCAAGTGTAGTAAGAACATATCTTTCGCAAGACTCTTAACTATTCGCGCCAAGCTTTTATATATTAAATAAAAATTGATAAAAACATATTAAGTTGTAGTAAAGTTTATTGTGGCTGTTTGAACACGTCTTAAAAATTCTACAAATTTAGTAACTATTGTAATTATTTTTCTCTTTTTAGTGCATTTATAAATCAAAAGTTGGTTTTTAGAAGTTGTTAACAGTTAAGTTATTTTTCACTTTTTAGTCTTACGATTTCGATGATGGACGGGTCTGTGAATGTATAAATAGTCTACCTATATGTTAATAATAAAAACAATTAGTGAGACTAAAAAGACTAAAAATGAGCAGTTAAATACTGGTGGCCCCTTCCACACTTCGGGCTGCAACCTGACGAACAGTGATGCAAAAAAATTAGGTGAGACTAATAAGACTAAAAAAATAACAATATTATAAAACACCGGGGGGAAAAAAGTAATATAATTTTATTAAGTGTTCGTCGCTATGGAATAAACCTATAGCCTTGGACAAGGTATCCTCCCCTCAACATAATTTCAATGCTTGCAGGACCACTAAAACTAGAAGAAAAAAATGAAGACGTTCTTTACTTTAATGAAAAAGAAATTAATGAACTTCAAGTTCCGTCCGTGGCTTTGATAACTGACACAATACGTTAATATTCATTTATAATACGGCTGGTAAAATGTACGTTTTCTTGCTAATGCAACTGTAAAATATAGAAATTTGTTTTAGAGAAAAAAAGCATCTCGCTTTTACTCCATTGGTAAACATTTAAATAGAGATTGAATCTTGCACCCATGCATGCATACCTAACACCCCGCAGATATTTGGGGCAAACAGTGGATGGAAATGAAAAGAATGAGCTTTGTAGTACACATACAACTATTTATCATCTATATTAAAAAACTATCCCTTTACATTAAATGAATCTTCTAGCAGGGATGTTATGCCAAAATGTCTTTCTCGTTCACTGAGGAATATCATCACGCTTCAAATGTCCCAACCACTGTATGTACACGCGGTCATTATGTTGTTTCAGCACCTTTTCCACCAAATACACGTCTGAAAACTGTGTAGGCCAGATCTTTTCTGTGTAAAATCCACCAATGATGGGTTTGCCGCGTAGGTCCTTAAGGTAATACATGCATTGGTACGCTGTTATATATGCACCATTTTGTACAGCTCTGCAGACCAGTTCTGACGGAAGTCTTTGCGGAAAATTTCGCATTCAGTGCATGAAAAAGGTGTTAAAGTATTCTTTACCATCATTGGTATGGAGATTTTTCGATATGCATCTTTCGCACAATATGCTTGTCACGGCTTTTGCGATGTTGCGTGCATTCTTTGATTTGAGCAACCTGGCCCACGCATACATGGAAAAAGTATTGAGTATTATCAAAATATAGAGGTGACCTTTATTGACAGGAGCAAAGTCTTGCATTTTGATCAGGTCAGATTGTAAAGTATCGTCTGACCCTTTCATGACGTACTTTCTGCATGGGTAATTGATCCTAACGTATTTGTGTAGCTCATCAGAAACTGCATACTTACTCATTTCGAAATGTAGCCTGCCTCTGCGAGTTCTTAGATGATGGAAATTATCTCGTTCATGTGAGAGTGGTTTCCTGCTGCCTGCGAAGCGACCAAAAGTCTCAGCCTGTCTACCAACTCATTTGCATAGTCCCAATACTGGTAGTCTATTTTTCTCCACCCTCCAATTTCTGAGTCAATCCCGAATCACCAATTTCACGTATCCTAGGAAACAATCCGGCTATAATAGGAATTTTTTTGTGCACCGTATCCTTAAATCAATATGATGCAGGGTTATTCTCTGCATAATGAGCACGACTAGACTGTAGCAGACGGCATTACTTGCGCAAATCTGATTCAGTGTAGTGTCCAGGACATTTAAGAAACAAAAGTTCGCCCAATCCCTGCGTGATTTTCACCTTACGCTTGCCCATCTATATTACATCCCTGGGTAAAAACAAAACTTCCTTATTTCCGAGAAACTATTTCCGACCACTTTTCTGCAAACCATAAGTCTTGTCGGCAGTACGGTCAGAGTAGCAAGTGATGTAATGAGATAGAAAAGTGCCCCCATCGGGCCCGCGCTCTCGTGTTCGTTTCCGTTCTTGTGCACGCAGGAAATCATTCAGGGACAATTTGTCTTCGTCGCTAGTGATACCGCCTTCCGATGTGGCAATTCTGGGTTTCGTTTATGTTTACGCATCGGAGTCAGTTCTTCCACCTTGATTTCATGTTTGATTTTAACGCGAGCATCATCTTTTTTTTAATAATTTCGTCTAGTCGGAGGGTAATAGGTTTGAGTGCCTACTCCCTTTGAGTCTCGACAGCCATTCTGTTAGTTTTTGAGAGTATGTATTTGGTCTGTACCGCCTCTATCACTTGCTGAAGCTTGCTCACCAATTTGGTGGTTATTCATCGTTCATTGAGCGAAAAAGACATATCATACATGTGTGTGTGTGTATATAGACACACACACATATGTACATATATACATATATATACATACATACACACATATGTACATATATACATACATATGTACATATATACATACCTACATATGTACATAAGTACACTCCCACTTAATCGTGCTTCGCTTAACCGTTTTTTGGCTTATCCGTGCAGTGGTCAGACGATGCTGTAAAGTGTGTCATTTAACAAGCAGTGGTAAGTTACGTCTATCGCTGTGCCATGTGAGCTGGTTTTTATTTCTTTAAACTGTCAGCCTGTCACAGAGACCTGCGTGAGACATCCATTTCCGTCCCTTGAAGCGCGTCGGACTCAGACTCATCTTAAGCCATGTCCAAAATGGCAGATTTTGTTGACAAAATGATCATGTTACCTGATTTTGTATACAAAAATGGTGACTTTTTGGTAATTTGGTATTTCGTATTTTCTATGTAGCAGTGGATGTTAGCAATGATACAAAATGAACACATGTGCAAATTTTTTATAAAACAAATATTTGTTCATAAAATATACTGGGCATGTTTTAAAAAGCAGGTAACTTTTGTGCTTTGTTTATATATTTCACAACCAATATTTTAGAAGTCGTTATCGCATAACTTATTATTTTCTTATTTATTAACATATGCGCAGCATTCCAGTAATGTTTGTAGAAATATTTTTCTCTATTAATGTAAAAATGTGTCACCGTGATTGCTAAACAAGTGACTGTCGACAACTCCTGAAGTGAAACTACCGAAATGACAAATTACAAAATAACGAATTCACCATTTAGGTTTCGGAGAAGGCCTCAGTTATCCCCCCTCCCCAGGAAGAAACACTTCTTTCCATTTTATTGATCGCCGACCCAGGTCATTGCTCACTCGTTTTCAATAAAGCGTGAAAGGACAGTTTAAACTATCGCGGAAAAGTTAGAAATAATAAAACAATTTGAGCATGGTGTGTTACAAACAAAAACATCAATTCCGGTGCCAAACAAACAAAGCCTTTTTCAAGAAAGGCACTGTTTACCTTTTCTTACTTTATTTCATATCAAGTGTTTACATGTTAACAAAAAACTAAACATTTCAGAGATTTTAAATTTTTGCGTTAGTTTGTAAGTCGGTAAAAATTTTAATAAGCTTTTGTAGTGTAAGGGTTCTTTTTTTTAAGGAATTGTACTGTATTATTTAAATGCCATGTTGTCTCATTTAAAGTCCTGTTATACTCTAGTCTTATTGGATCACATTCTAAACTGTCAACTACCATATTTTGGCATGTATAAGCTGCACCAGAAGTTTTTGATGGATAATTAACTGTAATTAATATTTCAAGTATTGGCTGCACTGAATTTTTGTATTCCTGAAAATATTAATTCATGATTCCGTACAAACATAATAAATTCAGAATTAATTTCTACCCTACAAAACATTGTGCCAGAAAATTTGTGTTATGTTGCAATGTTTACGAATATACATTTCGCAATTACTCTTCCACAGATGGTAACGTGACTTGAGAAAGCAAAACCACGGCAACATGTTACACAGAATTGCGTCTTATTAATGGTTCACATTGTAGAACTGCAGCGGGCGAGCAGCCTATGTAAGCTATATTTCTCTTGAACAGCAGAGAAATTATTTTCTCATGTACGACTTCTATGGGCGAGCTCCAATATCTTAACATTTTACATGTGCAGGATGAAGGTTATTTTGTTTATGAACGATAGTGAACAAATAACTGAATGAGAGTAAAAGATTTTTTCTTTCTTCTTCTCCTCCTCCCCCCCCCCCCCCCCTTCTCATTACTTTATTTACGAGTTAAAACATTAAGATGTACTGTATGTTGGCAAATTTCTAAACATGTTTTGGGGAATAAAATTTCAAGAAAAATTTTCACGGCAATATCTCATATATAAGCTGCACCCCACTTTTTGTAGTAGTTTTTTTAATTGTGCGGTGTATACATGCAGAAATACAGTAACTCTTCCATCAAAAGGACGGGTCTGAGTGTCGTACGTTGAGAAAGTGACACACACCTACTACGAACTGCTTATCTATCGCTGTGGATCACCTGCCCAACACGCTCACCTGGCGCCGGCGTAAGGCTGTGTATACTTGATGGGCTGCAATTAACTACACTCAGTGCAATGTAAATATCAGTTAAAGTAGCGAGCACTTTAAATCCTGCATATAGAGTGCGTGATATGTGTTTGCTTTGAAATGTATAATAGGTACTGTGATTCATCATGATTTTCCGAGAAATATCACTGTTTCATTAATAGTATGAATGTGTAAATTCAATTATCCTGTTTTTTTATTACAAAAATGTTTATTCATGTTTTCTCTGACCCTGATTAACATGGTTAATCGGGAGTTTACTACTTACATACGTACACACATACACATGTACAGGCATACACACACAAATATATATATAAACCTACGTACATAAGTACCTAAGTATTGACGCCGTCGGGTGAGACACGAGATGAACTATGACAAATACTTACTGGTAATTTGGGTGCCAGCGGTGCTTCCCAATCACAGCACTATTGAGACTCAGGGTTCCCAGGGATGTTGTGGGTTCTGTGTATCCGTCTCACACATGCGTACTTACAAACATGTTGGCAATACTAAACTTATTACTAATCATCACTAGGAATCTGTCACTACTGAATAAAAGATATAAGTTCACTGTAGACTCGTTTTTATTCTTATTATGCATATACATCAATGTTCCAATGAAATATGATCATCTCAGTCATGACTAGCCAATTCTGCTTGGGTGCTTCACAGCCCGCAATTACTCTAGCACACACCTAGATGGATGATCTCACTGAGGTGCATGAAAGCACAGTCTTCACAAGGGAAGAGGGCTGACAGCCGCTAGGGGACTGACGGTTTTTCCCTAAAGATAGGACACTGAAATACAAATGAAACCCTTGATACATATTAACACGTGTGATTACTCAGCATCACTAATGCAAACTCGTCGGGGCTCGCCCTCCAGCACGTGGGTAGTGTGGTGATGGCCTATACACAGAGCTGGCTAGGATGGGAATAATTGCACCATACACTAATTTCAAAATTACATAAACCCTCAAATGATACATGAACAAGATGGGACACAAGATGAATATTCACAATAAACACACACATGTGTGAAAACAAGCTTAGATGGCGCGGATACCGCTGGATGAAGTTCATAGCGGACCATGTGGTGCAGATGAAATCACAATATTTCTGTGTGGAAACTGCAAAATAAATTCGGACAAAAGGTTATTCTTGCTGAGAAAATTATTCTCTTTACAATTGCAGTGGTTACAGGCTTGTAATATGCCTGATGGCGGTAAAATCAAACATTAACATGACCGCGTGGTCAAGTACAACCACCTCAATTTACATGAGAAATACATTGAACCCTAAATAAAATTGACATAGAACCCTAAAATAAATATTGCACATACAATGTTACATAAATAAACTCTCAAACGCAACGATGGTGTACACAAAGACTTACATCGGTCGGCCATGGTGTTATACGTGGTGTTGCCGTAAAATATTCAAACACGAAAAATACTCTCAATTACATACATAAAAACAAAGCCTATGAAATTGCGTGTAGCAATAATGCAGAAGTTACAATGAAACGCCATAAACATAAGGGGATGGTGCCTGATTTAAGTTGCGCGGGTCGTATGACCTCTCCGACATATTTCTCCTCCTTCTCCTCAATTTAGTTAAAAATGCTGCAAGGCCGTAGTAAATTGATAAAACTGAAGCATAATGCTGGGGAAAATGTCTGGCAAAACGTACATAAGCAAAGATTAACCGGTAAACTAAATTCACTATGGAAACCTAAATCAGTGAACAAAAGTTGTAGCGCCTACGTGACAGTGTCTTACCTCGCCAGCTCTCCTCGACAGACTGTCGAGATACAAGCGTCGCATGGACCTACCATGGCCCCCTACGTGGTTCACATAAGTAGAAGTGCTATGCATGCTGAGTAAAATATTTAATTACTGAAAATAAAATGGCACAAATTAAATTAAGTATTGTTTTACATTTTTATAATTGTCTTATAGATTTTCATATTATGTCAAGTGTCTCTTAATGATCGCGTTCATGGTGGAATATTAAGTGTTCTTAGTCTCAGTGCCGCAGGCACTTTGAATTTTATAACCAAACATAATTAAAATTAGTAACAAAAACTTGAACACATTTTAAGACATATTAAACCCTCCAAATACAATAGAACACATTTTACACTGAAAAATAACATTTATATGAAAGTTCGAAATTTTTGGCCTCTTTGCGCATGTGCGGGACACGTGTTTGGTGAACGCCTTCATGGGCTGTAGTGCTGCTGGCTGTTAGCCGGCATCAGCATCAGTATGTACTTACTTACATACATACATACATACATACATACATTGACCTCACCTTTTTGTAGGATATCATTCACGGTTCTCCGAAATTGCTTTTTCAATATTTTCGGTTGTCAGGCAAACGTATATAATATCCACTTGCTATGCCTGGCAACATTGGTTTTCGCAGCAAGTTTATACAGTATAAAATTTTTTAGGTTCTTCTATTCTTCTCGTCTGCGTGTTCAATACATTGATAATGTTGAATATCTGTGCCTCCATGGCCGCTATGCATTTGTCGATTGCCACCGTATCTTCAACCACTTCATTTTTCACACTTTCCAATTTTTGACTCTTAAGGGACAAGTCCTCTATGTATGCAGTAGTGAACCGATTCCGGTCACATTCAAGGTTATTCTGGTGATTGATAACACCAAATTTGAAAATGCTTCCATGACTCATAGTTGCGTTCACAGGATAAACTGATTGAACCCACGCCTCTACCTGCCTTTATGTAACAGACAGTCCTTTACGATCACCAGTGTACCAGATTTTTCTTTCCAGCACAAAGAATATATATCTTTGAATTCTGCAAATGTCATGTCCATATTTGCATGATCTTTGTAAACGTGGCATAAATAGTGTCATCTGTGCAGAACAAAATGAGGAAATTCACATTGTGGCAAAGCAGTTGTTTGGGTACACTCAAATGGGTTTGACCGAGGTACACACAGTACACGTTCGCATGCCACCCTATGATAAAGTTTTCTTGAATACATTGTTTTTCGCAGGCAATGTCATCACAGTCAAATACGGAGTTTGGAAGAGTTTAATTTAGAGGTACCACCTTCTCGTTTTCGCTGCGTGGGAAATATTTCACACCTTTCACGGCCTGCAGTACTCTTACAAATCGCCAAAATTTCGGTTTCTGGAGTGGTTTTGAATAAATTTACACATTCGTAAACCAAATCAGATTGGTTCTTCCAGCAGGCTCAGTAAGACGCATGTTTTCCCACACCCGGATTGCCCGTAAACCAGACCTCGCACACTATTAAGCAACAGGGTACTATGGCGTGATTTGTGTTCGGTTTCAGCATCTTTCCAGATGATACGCATGAGGAGACTAATGTCCTGCTCGTTTACCTCCATTATACTGAAACAAAACAGTATAAAAGAAGAATATTTATAGTTTGCTCGCTCACTTTAATTCAATGCACCGTAAGGTAAAGACGGTGAAATTTGGCTGTGGGATCGTCAGTTCACTCATCGATAATCTACCGTTCAAACTCTACATTCCCGGATACAGGTTCTGCAGGTTGGGAATAAGACTAGCTGAAAGGCAGTCACGCAATCAGACAGGCATAAATGTCCTGGATAAAGCTTCAACCAGCATGACATTGCTTACTCCCTAAACAAGGATCTGGAAACTAAACATTTGGCACAAAGGGCCAACGAAATAAGAAAATCGCCAGCCGCCGGGCTCGGAGAAAATATTGCAGTCTGGGGCATATCCAACATCATGAAAGCCAAGGTTAAATTGGGCATGGGTCTACATAAGGCAATCGCAGCACCCAAAGAAAGAAGGGAAGGACAAGGCAGGAGGGTTCCTGCCCGCACTGATACCAGCAATCGGTGCTCTGGCTGGTATCGCCCTAGCAGTCACGAATATCATGAGTGCCGTGAAATGAGCCTTGAACGATCGGAATCAGGTAGAGGAGACCCGCCGCCATAACAGAAAATTTGAAGCTATCGGAATGGGGGAAAAAAAGGCTAAGGACTGTACATTTGTCACCCGTATCAGCGAAGAGCAGAAATAATCAAAGAAGGAAATAAAAGTCAATCTGCCTAAATGTCCACTGATGAACGTGGGTCTGGAACTGTTTGCGTGCAAATTGGAAATACAGCGTTTTCGCACAATGTTCGTGAGAGATGCTTTGCCTCCTATACACAAGAGACACGAATGCCAGGCCTGGTACGCACTGGGTAACTTACGTAAAATTGGTAAACACGCAGACTATTGCGATAGTTTTGAAAATTTGCATCCTCTGCCCAAATTGCGCAATTATTTGAAATATACCAAACTAACATACAATTACGAAAGATGCCCATCACGTGGAACTGTGGACACTTGTGTCTACGATTTTTAAGCAATTGTGATTTCCAGTGATAAACCGATAAAAAAAAACCAATATAATTCGCAGCGAATAAAAAAGGCATGAGTGTCATACCAATCTCATCAGTATGTTGGTGTCTATCATTCTGAGTGGTCAAACATCCTGGCTCAGGGCCAGCTTTTACCCTCCTTTGGAAATGGAGCGGAAATGGTGTGGGGCTAGTGGACTTTCAAACTTACAACCCCATATCCAGCATTGAGGAAAACAAAAATTCCATTGTTTGGTAGTCTGTTGGGGGGGGGGGGGGGGGGCAGCGAAGGAAATCACCATTCCCACTGCAGCATGTGATCTGCAGGATATGGAATACTTCATAAAGAAATCGCTGCCACACAACATTGCATTCAAACTGCATGGGAATCAGAACACCCTGAAGGCAGAAATATTTTGCACTGTATATGTAGATTTCTTGAGACCAGGCACGGTCGGGCCCATGCTGGGGTTCAAAGCCAGAGCGTATGAAGCAGGAAAAAAACACGTATCGTTATGTGCAGTCTACATCTTTCCAGTTAACATTGTACAAATAAACTGTAATTTGGCAAGTTGCAGTTACGTGAATGGAAAACCAAGAGCACAATTTATGAGTTCGCCCTCACCGTAGGTCCTAGATATAAAATCATAGAATGCCCAAAAACCTTTGTTTACATTCCGATCGTTGCAAAACGCATCCTTGAAGTAGCCATTGCAATCGTGGACCAAAACGCGGAACTGATAATTTTGTGAAACAAAGAAATCACTTTGCATCTGTACCTGACATGAAGGGACTAAATTAAGCTAGGAAAACCAAGATGTGTAAATGTGTGCAGTACATCGAACCTGAGATCAGTATGCTATGAGGAATCGTTGCGTTAACACCTGAAAACGCAGAGTTTCTCCACATCCTCTGTTTAAAAGTAAATCGCCATGGTGGACAAAGTTCTCGATGTGGATCAACGCCTATAATGCAATGATAAACATGATAAATCAAAATGCACTGTTACGAGCCTAATCTTTTCAGGCCTTTTACTCTCAGAAGGGAGGTTCAAATACCTATACGTCAAGATATTTACACCTGGGCTAGCCAGTCCTTTGTGCGCATAAGAGGCAGGTTAATGAAGGCAAACTGGACCCACCCGACCACTACCAAGTTGATTCAGAATTGGATTTTGCACCTTTTCAAACGTGTAATGTTTTAAATAAATGGAGTCACGATCAATCAGTTGCGAGACAGCAGGTGGGAACAGCTGGACAAACCACCCTGGCTTGAAGGTGTTATGAGGGTGGCGTGCATGGCGTAATGGTTCTTATTAGGCGGGGGCCATGGCTGTGGTGAGGCTAGATGAGAGAGTGACGTTGCTTGTGGCGCAACAAGCTTGATGGCAATGCATATAGTTGGGAATTAGCTTAGAGAGGGACAATGGGTATTTGGTAAGGGCACGCATAGCCTGATAGAAGGAAGGTACCATTGAGGTTAGTAGATGCCCACTATTGGCCTCCTGCAAATACATTGTCTGGGCAGATCATCCCCGGCAGACCCAAACACTTTACAGAAGGGGACAATAGCAGGGAGAAACACTGCTCCCGTGTTACTCAGCAAGGTGGGATGTTGCCGTAGGATCCAAGCAACACGCAGAGTTTGGGTCCTATGAGGGACAACTATTGGTTCTTGCAAGTACGTTGGCTGGCAGTCCCAAGCACTTACAGAAGGGGGCAATAGCAGGGTTTGTCACCATACCCCTTTTACTCAGCAAAGCGAGATGTTGCCATAGGATCCACATAACATGTAGAGTTGGGGCATCCTGAAGGCGAGGAAGGAATAGTGAGCAGTGGTGCGTGCCTGCTCCTGGAAGAGTGTTGGCAGGCCACTAGCATAAAGTGGGAAACAGGAGGAGGCAGGGTGGGAATAGTAGCAGCTGTTTGTGGTAATGTAACCAATTCAGATTATGTCTGTTTATTGCAGAAACAATTAAACACACAACCAGCCTTTACACTAATTAGGGTCTGAAGGGCCGAACGTAGTTTACCAACAGATGTTTCACTTAGTAGTGTGGGGAGTAAGGTTTACTCCAGGTGGTCGGTACTCGGATTTACGGACAGTAGAAGCGCAGGTTGTTCAGCGATCTGAAAATTGAGGGAAGTATGGGAAGTTTACTGGTTTTTATTGTGTTCAGGATTGTGCGGGAAATGTACTGGACTTTTTATTTTTCTGTGTGATATTTGTAATTACATATTGGTTACCGTAGAATGGAATTTTGTAAATGAATTACATATAAACATGATTTTTAATGGCTTTAATTTAAATATTTTGTACATTTGCATAACTTCTATGCCTTTTTTTTACTAAGGAAATGAACGACGCAGTGAAATGTTGAACTTTGTAGTTGTTTTGCCATGTTAAGTAGTTAGAAAGTTCAATGTGGCAGCCCTTAACCGTTTATGTAATTAATGCTGGTGTGATACAGTGACATTTCATTATGTACCTTTATTTTCTACAACTTTGTATTTTATTTCTGCTGTTTATGCAGTGTATACTGTTATAAACAAAATAGTTTACGTTGCTGCTAACAAGTTGAGTGGTGATTTTGTTAGAAGAAAACGTGATTTATAGTCCGATTGGTGTGGTTCTTCTGCTAAAGAGAAAATAATGTGATATGCGTAGCCTTGCTTAACACAAGAGTGAACATCATAAATTTCATACCAAAGGGGAACATAAGCAAGAACTAAGGCCCTTTCTACAATAACATGATATGGATCACAGAAGTGGAGTACATAATACACTCTGTGTTCAATCCACAATTACACACATGTGGACGTGGATAAGGTATGGATTTGAATACACGTAAGAAAGCAGGGAACTCCCAACTCTTACGTGTCCATGAATCCGTGTAACCAATAGGAATAGAGTATTTGGTTTGTTGATACAGTATTGGTTTTCATGGTCATTGTAGTATACATAGCCACAAGTGCATGGATTATTTAGAGCGATCATCATTTTTGGTTTAATAAACACGTACGCATGGTATAGCAGTAGTATTTACACAGTGTTTAACACACTAAAAATATACCAAATGAGTTTTTTTTTACATCATAAAACCTGTAAAGTAATTTGCAACAGTTGAGTACTTTTGATTTCATCAGTTGCAGAACTGTATGTTTCTTTATATTGTAGAACTAGCAAGCATATACACTAATTAATACTGTGTTGTTTTCAAAGTCTTCGTAAGTGAACCCCTAAAAAACAGAAATTGTTGCTTTGGGTCATCCTTAAAAGATAAACATATGCTGTCGCAGAAATTTTTGTAGACTTTTTCGAGCTCTACAATTCTGTACTAGGTGTATCTCTTATGGTTTAGTTAGCGTAAGCCATGTAAGTGCCCGAAAAGTTGCTTTTTCCAACTTTGTTATAGAACGTCGACATTTCTCAACTATCCTTACATTAAATATTTATGTTTTATATACCTTACCCTTCCTCAAGAAATTCTTTAAATGATGTTGAAAAATGCATCAAAATCCATCAAGTAGTTTAGAAATCTTAGCTGAATACACAGATACACGTGGCCGGGCAACTTTGTTTTATACTATATATATATATATATAGATAGTTAAAGTTCATCTCGAGTCATCCGCTCATTCTGTTTACGTGTTCCGAGCCTGTTTCCTTATGCATCCATGAATTATGGAACGGGCCTTAAGATGTCGCCTACTCTATATTTATCACAGGAGATGTTTGAGTGTGATTTGACTGTTTGTCTAGGCCTATGTTAAAACCACTTTAGTAAGTATTTTGTTGATTTTACACCAACATTTACTGCGGTAAATGTGATAATAGGTTATGTTGTGCTACACATATTTGTGAAAGTACATTTCATGTTTGTGCAAATACATTTACATTCAATTAAAGTTAACTTAATATAAATGGGCATTTTTGATGATGTAAATTTTATTAAGAACTTCACATTTCATTTTCGCAAATTTAGATAATCGACCTGGCTATCAGCTGCTGTTGATAATTCTGCTAATAAGCTATTATATTTTTTCCAACAGCATTCATTATTTTTTTTTTTTTTTACAATAGTTTGAAAAAGACTTTTATGTAATTATGAAACATTTTCTTGTGTTTTATAGGCATAAACGCTTTAAGTGGCATAACGTATTAAATGAATTTAATATCTAGTAATGCAACTTTTCCCTCCAACTTCATTGAGTATTGTATATCTGAAAGGCATTCTATTATTGTGCAAGTATTATAAAACATTGTGTTTTTTTTTATTTTTACAATGCCTATTGTAGGTCTATTAATGAAATGCATAGGATACTGTAACATGCTTTACAGTGAGAGTGATATTAAAGAGTTTGTTTGATCACTTATACATTGTCCACATTTGTAATTTTTATTCATGTTGAGCATTTATTGGGGAAAAGTGGTGTTGGATTTTATGTTGGAATTAAGTTATTAAATGAGACCTACAAATTTGATAAAAACCTATTTTTCAAGTACCATGTTAAATTTACTTCTGTCATAAGTTTAAAGTATTAAAGTGTAAAGGTATATTTCAAATAAGTTTGTTCAGTCGTTTCCTTTTTTATGTGTTGCTGTTGTATACATTATGTATGTTCACAGTGAAATCAATTTCTCATAGTAAATTCTGAATTGATTTAAGAATAAAATTTATGATAGTCTTTTTCTAGGTATGCACGTCATTGGTTCTGTGCATATTAGGCAAAATATACCTACATTTTTAGCATTTTCACAACTAAACATGTTTTCATGTTGCAATATTACAATAATATTACAAACATTACGAAAATATGTTAAATTGCAAAACACACACACATTATTCTACAGTAAAAATGGGCTATGCATGAAAATCATTTCTGGGGAAACTCCAGCTTCGCTGATGCGTGACGCTTCGTGTAACCACCAAAAAAATTATCTGGTGCACCTTGAATCACTGTTTTTGGGCATTTACTTCCATGCTGGCGCTGGGGCTTTGGCTCGGTGCGTAATGTTTAGCTATGCTTGTGCAGTATTTTATGTGCAAGGGGGCTACGCTTAAAATTCATTTCTGGGGAAACTCTAAGCTTTGCTCATGTGTGATGCTTCGCATCACTACCGAAATAAGAAAGCCGGCGAGCCAGAGTCCCAGCGCTAGCGGGGGAGTAAATCCCCAAAACAGTTATTCAACCTTGCCGGCTTTCTTCTTTAGGTATTGACGCAAAGCGTCGTGCATCAACGAAGCTTGAAGTTTCCCCAGGAATGAATTTCAAGTGTAGCCCATTCGTACTGGAAAAGTGTGTGAGTCTGTGTGTTTTGGTAACACTGTAAATTTACATATTGTTTGGTTAGGTAGTTTTGCAATTTGAGGTAATTTCTTGTTTTTTGTAATATTATCATAATATTGTATCATTAAAACATGTTTAATTGCAAATAGATTGAACTAAACATTACCTAAATTGACAATGTTACCAATACAATTTACAAATACGATAGTCGGGAGGGCTATGAACTGGAGGGAAATTGTAAGGAAAAATTTTGTCATGAAAACGTATATATGTTTTATTTGTTTTACCCCGCAATTTCCCTTATATTCATAGCCCTATCGTATTTGCAGCTCATATTGGTAATATTGTCAATTTAGATATTGTTTGGTTAAATCTTTTTGCAATCTAACTTTTTTTCAGTATTAAATATTATGATTATGTACATATTTTTCACACTTTTTCCCACTCATACCTGTAATTTCCCTGATGTTCATGCCCTCCTCACTATCGTATTTGTAACTTGTACGTAAATTGTTTGGTTAGGTCTTTTGAAATTTAACATATTTTTGTCATTACATTAAGGTTACAGTAAATATGCTATAGTTCTCACCCACTCAAACACCATAAAGCACATGTCAATCCATTTGACACTACTACAATCACTGCACAAATATTTTATTTCACTTTTGCCATGCTATATTAGCACGGACACACTCGTAATTTCACACAATTATTATATTTAACACATCAAACAACATGAATTTAATAAATCACGCGTTTAATCACTCGTAAATCTCAAACCTACGAAAATACACACATGCAGCTACTCTAACGAGCAGTGACATCCCACAATTCCAACTCTGGCGTTTTTCTGTCTCTTGTCGATTATTGGTCACTGTATATGGTATTGCAATATGGCTTCATACAGCTCCTTTATAAACAGCATCTATGATCATTGGTTTAAATGATCTGCTGTATGAATATTTATTCTACTAGTAATACGTTATGTAGTACTATAATTTTGCGAATATAGATAACGTGAGCCTTAAGTAATTAAATTGAATTTTGTGATGTTCTGACACTGTTTTATGTGCTGTTTACCTGTATAACCTCAACGCCATCGCACAAATATACCCTGAAAACAACATTTTATATGTTAAAGATTCGCTTCAAAAGGTATGCTCACATTTAATACAATTTAGCAACCCGATATAAGTATATTGCACATAGATTATGTGTGTTTTACTGCATGAACATCGCAATATTCATAGGCATCGGCACTATCATATTTTATTTTTTTTACAACAAACTACTTGAAGCCCTGCTAAAATTCCTAGTACGTGTGATAACTAATAATCACATCTAACGTATCCTGGTACTTTTTCTCCTGATTTTCGAAAAAGTCCCTATTTTGGAATTTTACGCACAAAAGTTTAAAAATGAGGAAAAATTAATTTTTTTGTAAATCTTTAAAGACTTGATATGAAAAATTTAAGAAAAGTTAAACCGTGCGTTTCTTGAAAAAGTCTTCAATTTTTTTTTTTTTTTGCTATGCATCGGGATTCATGTTTTTGTTGATAATACACTATGCTCAAAAAAATTTTTTTAACTTTTCCGCGATAGTTAAAAATGCCCTTTTATGCTTTATTGACATTGAGAAAACAACACTACAACATGAACAGTGACCCGGGCCGGCGGTCGATAAACTGGCAGGATGTGGTGTAGGGGGCGGGTGGGGGTGAGAGGGAGGGGTGGATAACTGAGGCTGTGTCCGAAATGACTAACTCGTTATTTCGTTTTCACTTCGGATGTTGTCGACAGTCACTTGTTTGGCACTCGTGGCAACACTTCCATGCTTTTTAAAACATGCCTAGTGTATTTTATGAACAATTATTTGTTTTTTAAAAACACTTTATTTACACATTCGCGCATGTGTTTTGAAGGGTAAAAAACAACAAGACGCTTTGTCATTTTGTATTTTTGTTAACATCTGCAAGATACAAAATACATAATACCAAATTACAGAATATGCCACCATTTTTGTATACAAAATCGGGTCATGTGATAATTTTGTCAATAAAATCTGCCATTTTAGACACAGCCTCCAGGCGGTCAGATATGCGCTTCACAGCTGGCGGAAATATATGGCTAACACAGGTCTCTGAGACAGGCTGACAGTTTAAAGATATAAATATCAGCTCATGCGGTATAGCGGTAGACGTACATGGTACCGCTGCTTGTTAAACGACACATGTTATAGCATCGCCTTGCCGCAGAAGTTACAGTAGACTTTGAGAAAAGTCAAAAAGCTACTTGTATAAACCGAAAACTGGTTAAGCAAAGCACAAATAAACGGGAGTATGCTGTATTTGTGTTTTGACAGTAATGTGTGTTTATATTTGCAGTTATGAGGAATAATTTTAATCGGAACACACCTACGTGTTAAAATTCTATTTCGTGAACAAGTGTCATATTTTCTGGCAAATTGCAAACAAAACATCTCTGGAGCTGCATCTTAGGCCAATTCACTGCCCCGTTTTGATGCTAATTTTTACCCTTATTGTGTGTTCATGTTGGTCTTCTTGAGATTCACCTGGATTGTTAATATCAATTTACTCCACCTCTATCAGATGGAGGAAAAGAATTCTAAGTTCCCTTCCTACTCTTGCTGTGTCATGGAAAATTTTAATGTCTGATTTTTATCTTTGAAGGACATTTAGCAGTACCTTTGTGGTTACCCATGCTGGAAAAAAAAAAAAAAAAATTATATATATATATATATAAATAAATAAATAAATAAATAAATAGTGTTTTATTTGTAATGCTGCACAAAGATCACAAAGCTATTGCCTTGCCTGTTGTCCTAGTAACCTTCACATATGGAAAAAAACTATATCTGGTTGTTTTGAATTTGTAATTAGTCTATTTGTTCACAGCCATGTCAGGGAAAGACAGTTTTTATTTCTCCTTTCTGCATTTCAGTCTAGTGTTTTTATTATGTGGCCTCACAAATGGCAACTCTGGATTGTAACTAACTTCAGTAACGGTAGGCTGGCAGGCACTCGTGGGTAAACATTAGCGACTTTGATGGAAGAGGCAAATAGTTATGTGTTAGTGAGTGATGTCTACTTACAGATTTTTCCCTCTTTGGAGTAGTACAGGAGTGGCAAAGAGAATTACGTTTAACAACAAAAATAAATGTAACAAAATTAGTTTTCACCCTAATTTTTTTCAAAGTTTTCAATTTTTTTTCTATCTCTAAAAAATGGTTTTTACTATGAGGGAATCATTATTACCAGGGTAATTTTGTTGAGATTTGACTGTAGCTCTAAATGGCTTTTGCTAGACAGTGTTGTTAAGGTGGTGGTGGAATTGATGTGCAGTATTTGTGCGTGGTTGTTCCTATAGGTGGGTGGTAGGAGCGTGGTGTGTAAGGATGTGGAGCAGCACGTGGTGGTACTCGAGGAGGACCAGAAGTTCCTGAAGCTGCTCGAGTTGCTAGGCCACTACCAGTCACTCGGCAGCTGCATCGTGTTTGTGGACAAGCAGGAGAACGCTGATGTGCTGCTCAAGGACCTCATGAAGGCCTCTTACCCATGCATGTCCCTTCATGGGGGCATTGACCAGTTTGACCGTGACTCCACCATTGTCGACTTCAAGAGCGGTAAAGTAAAACTGCTGGTGGCCACCTCTGTGGCTGCTCGGGGCCTCGATGTGAAG
The DNA here is from genome assembly GCA_029891345.1 of Dryococelus australis. Lineage (NCBI taxonomy): Eukaryota > Metazoa > Arthropoda > Insecta > Phasmatodea > Phasmatidae > Dryococelus > Dryococelus australis. Next base: position 283,349,223 of record CM056994.1, read on the forward strand.
CATCTCATTTTGGTAATTAACTACGACTGCCCTAACCACTACGAGGACTATGTGCACCGCTGTGGTCGTACTGGCAGGTGAGCTTTCTCTTACCGAAATATTTATATGTGGGTAGTGCACTCTCCTTTGTTGTGTACACTTATTTCTCATAACAATTAGTACAGAAGTATGTTTAGTTTTTTGAGACATTAAAATTTTTCATCCATCCAGAAGTACCATATATATGCAAATATAGTATCAACCTAAGTGTAACCATTTCCCCCGTTTTTATTTACAGTTTACTAAAAAAAAAATTAGTTCGGGACTATTTCATGACAGTAGTCCCTTGGGTACTACTTGCTTTTCCCTCTTGATAATAAGCATTTCATTGTGGATGGGATAACAATACGCACTTTGCTGTGGATGGAATAGTGGTGCCACTGTCATGACTTTGAGGGGAACAAGTAAAACAACTGGCTCATGGTTGAAAGGGGAAGGTACTTTGTAAAAATTAAGTAAAATATTTAGGTGGTGCTTAGCAGTTGAGATTGAGTTGTAAATAAAGTAGCATTGGAGTTCTGTAGTAGTTGAAACTTGAGTACTCTAAAAACAGCGATGACAACTGCCCTATTCACCACATGATAACATTTTGCGTGTGGGCCCAATGGGAAACAAATTTGGTTCCTAGTAGTAGTAAGTGATTTGCGTAACCACTGCACTGTCACAGCCCCACAGGCATACTGTAGACGCCAGTGGGTATGTATGTGTTTGGTTACAGGAATGTGACGTCAGTGATGAAGAATGGGCAAGAATGTAAGTGTTTTGTTGATTAGAGTGGAAAGAAGTTTGTGCATGTAAGTTTACAACTTGCCTTTGTACACAGCAACCGACATGTATCATAATTGTGTTTTGCGACACTGTCCTGGCAAATGTTCAGAAGTCGTGAGAAAGATTTGATATCCAGTCTTGTGACAAAATAAGAAAAGAGGATTATCAGAAATGTGATGTAACTTTTAAATTATATATGTTACATTGTTAGAGAAGGCAACGTTTTGTTGGTTTAGTAAATGGCTTATAGCCAGAGTTTTTTGTGACTACACTGCTTGTGTTTCATTTTACTGTTAGCATGTCAAGTACACTGACTGATACAGTCTTGAATAATTAAATGTGGTAAAATATTTCATACATACAGTATTTTGTTAAATGCATAATCCTAAAAGTGAATATCTACTGGTTGCTACTTAACCTAAATCTGTGTATACACATGTATAGTCTATCTAATATAAGGTAGCGAGATTTTGACAGTCAGTTAGTAGCAACTTGACATATATGAAACAAACAAAGTGCCATGAAACAAACAAAGTGCCATTCACAAAATTGTGTATCAGCTGATGCACGAATGAACAAAAGTTAATATTACGTTGGCTATTCACTGTGCACTGGCGATGCACATCAGACAAGTACAAAATACGCTATAACAAAGAGTTCCTAAATTATTTAATATAATTAATTTTACATGGTCGCAAAACAGCGGTTGTAAGTGTAACTAATCTTTGTGCTAAAGTAGTAATGTGTAGGTGTTCAAAATGAAATGAGCAATAAGACGATTCATAGCCGAATGAAATGATACTTCAAACCTTAGATATTTTCATGTCGTATTCCCACTGTCCATCCATGCTTTCTATATGTGCTTGGTATTAATTCAAAAAGCGTACAGAAATATTGCATGGTAATATTTAATTATTTTTTCAAATAATATGGTGAAATATATTTCAAATTCGTGTCGTTTCGAGATCGTAATACGAGAAAAGTCAACTTTTAAAAAGCAGGATTTAGAGGTGGCAAACCTGCTGCGACCTGTTGGTACCGTGCTTGACTCACACGCTTTACCATGTTGTGTGCGCCATCTGCGTGTTCTTTCTTGAACCTAGCCAGCTATAAAGATCCTTGTCTTCGTGTAGCCTTCAATTGACACACCAGCTTTTGGTGAAAGGATACATAAACTAAAAGTAAACATTCGTTGAACTGTCAAAATCTCGCCACCTTATATGAGACGGAGAGTATTGTTTACTTCCATGTTGCTGTGTTTATAAACACGTAGTATTATACAAGTGAGTAAGTTGCCCTATGTGAAAAGGTAAGTAGTAATGTAATGTTTTTTTTTGCGATAAAAAAAATTTAAATGACAGATGTGAATCAGTAACCGAAAAATGTAGATTGTCTGCATCAGATCAGATTTTTTGTGATATATCAAATAGTAATGGCACCTAATTAGTGTGTACCCATGTTGATGCATGGTTGTTAATAATAAGTTTGATTAATAGCACAATATCAAACAGCTTGACAAATTGTTTTATATTATATTTATATAACCTTAAATAATCAACCATGTCCAATGTGACAGAAATTACATACATGTGGTAAATAACCAAATAGTGTGTAAATTAAACATAATATTAAATTAATTATTACTTGAACAACACGATATTATACTGTGGACACTGACATACAAAGTTTAGTTATTCTTCCACCTACATTCCAGACACAACTAAAGCCACTTTGTATTGAAATTAACTGGAAGCAGTACTGAAATGCACCACGTACATTTGACCTATAAATCAACCTATAATATTTATTATTTATATTTAGTATTTATTTAATGTCCGAAGGTAAACATTTATAAAAAAAATGAAAACAAAATATACTATATGCAGTTTCAGAATGAATATTTAATTCATTAGTAAGATTAATGTGATGAACAATATTAGCTCGCAATTCACTTACTTAGTTATCAATAAAACCTGAAATAAATGTAGCACAAAGAAAGAATATCTGGCCCTGAAATGCACTCCTTACAACGTATATACAGTCCATTCACTGTTACTTAAACACTTTTGTGAAGCCCTGCGAAAGTTCTACTTCTATGATATTCCTCCGCCTCAAGCAAACAAATCATAACAGTGTCTAGAAAATTACACCAGAGGGACAACGCACTGCATTTGTGTGCACCGAGTGTAATAATATTTTGCATAAGAACTATTTCTTACTAGGTGTTACCAGAAATATTATAGTGTATAGTTAAAATATAAATTGAGCATGACGCGTATTGGCTAATGAGATAAAGAACTTCGCTTCTGCTACACACTTCTTCTGAAGCAACAGTGAACGGGGTTTGGAAGCGTACACTTGATTTCTATCAGAGCACCTTGACGCGTGCCGCTTATACCATTATTAAATATGATTGCGACTCATGTCACTTCACAACAAGTATATCTACTTTAATCCACGTCAGAGTTGAACCCCGTACCAACCTGTACACGGACGTTGCGAGCTGCCACAATCCTGGAGGGCAGCTGAACATGTGGATATGAAGGGTTGCACAAGCCAGCAGACACGTCGTCCTCCCCTGCCCCGCGCTGGGAGCTTACAGGCCATCTACCGCCTCAGGGCATGGCCGAGCGCCACCGAAGATATGCGAAGGCCAAGAGATGACTAGAGGGTTGCCTCCCCGCACTCTGGCCTCACACCAGAGGGGCGTCACATGCCTCCCCCTCCCCCCCATGACCCACCACAGCACCTGCAGTCCGGACTATAAAAGTCCGTGCGCGGCGGAGCTCATCAGTTCCATCCAGATCTTCGAGCTCGTTCCACCACTTCTAGTGCCGGGGACTCCGACTACTGCGATATCTTCAGTAAACTTCCAGAGGCTGCTCCCAACGACTCAACACTCTTCAGCAGCCACCAGAGGCTGCCACCATTGCCGTCACTGTGGAAGCATCTGCAGCAACTGCTACCAGAAGCTCCAGTGATGTCAATCAACAACCAGTTACCGGAAGCTTTTCTGCGGTAACTAAGACATTTAACACACCCTGCTACTAGAGCAGCGGTTAACCTTCACCGTCTCTTATAGACATCCCGATTACTAGCTATCTCGTATTAGTTTATTTAATTTTTGTCATTTTACATTATTTTCCCAACTAGCCCTGGACCAGGTTTTCTACACCTGGATTACGCAGGTTACGTCCAGCAACCCGTCTACTTGGTAGGAGTTAGCACGAGTTACTGTGTTTATTGGGACACTAAAAACACAGCTTTGTTCTTCCAACCACGCATCTCATTTCTAGAGTACATCTCGAATATGCTGCTAGGAAGACAATGAGTTGTGCACTGCCGACTGAGACCAGAGAATTTTCTACGAACTAGCTACGACTGGGGATCCCCTTCAGGAGGCTCCAGTCATATAACACACCCATTAGATGGCCATCTATTGCATTCTTACCAAGCACCTAGATGCTGGAGGAGTAGAATAGAAGACCCCCAACCACTAGGAATACCCCCAACTAAGGAGAGACAGTACACATGAGTTGTATCCGTACCAGAGCACCTAGGTGCTGAAAGGGGTATTTGCTTAGGTGTTACGGCCTGGCTTTGGTTGGATATCACCCAGTAGTAGCAGTGATGGCCCACATGGCCGGAACGCTTCTGCTCTGCCTGCTCAAGGTGGAGGCCTTCTGAAGCACCGGGCTCATGCTACCAGCGACTATTGGGAACAAACTATTCTAGGGTTCACGTCCGTGATGCTCAGTCAGTAGTTTTCTTCAGCAGTTAACACTCTATGCTATTTAAGGTGAGGCACAGCACAAGGAGGGAGGAGCAAAGGATTGCTCACCTTGCTGCCAAGCAGTGGGCTGGTTTAACTCCATCCACCATGGGACGACAGGTGGAATGAGACTGTGCTGCCTTAGTAAGGTTATCAGAGAAACCAACCTCTCCTGTGTGTGTTTGTACTGCTTTCTCTCCACCGACCCGTATGCACCTGGACTATCACCCCGTCTTGAGTGGTTTGGTGCACAGGACAGAGGAACTTCATGGGATCTCCAACCTGAGGTTTTGAAGTCCAGAGGGAGCCAACTGGAACTGTAGGTATCGTGTTGTCTGACACGCTGCCATCACTTCAACTCTGACCGACTACACCAGCATCCCGTGTCTGCAGCCAGCCATCGCTCTTCAGCAAGACGTTAGTAAGTCCAGTAATCCCGTCACCTCCCGCCAGTCGATGACTGTAACCAAACACGTGACCAGTAAAAGAGTAGACAAGAATAAGAGGTAGCCAGCCGGGCTATAGAAAACTTTGTTCTCCTACGTAAGGCTACCTGCCCTATCGCTATATCCAGCCGGAAGCGAGCCTTGATAAAACCCTAGACGCGCATCTGACCTAGTGCAACTAAAGCCACGAGACTGTGTCACAGTCATAGTAAACCAGGCACGCGTTAATGTACAGGATTTTCCCTGGTCACTGGGAATAATTACAAATGTGCAAAATTGTACATTTCTACATCACCAGCCGACCAGTAAGCAATCAACACCAGCTGGCCAGTAAGCAATGCATAGCCCAGCATCCCCTCGAAAAGATGCCAATAATTGATTGCCTGTAATAGACTCTTCGCTACATTCACAATGCAAGAACAGAGCGTGCCGAAAGAAAGCAGCACATACCAACAATGGCCTCCCTTAGCTACGCCCAAGATGCGTGCGCATAGCACCCCCCACCACCAGGTCCAGCGAGCCCTCTGCCGAGCAGAATATATTACCATGCACAGGCTGGAATCGTCAGTTGTTCATCCTCTTTTCCGAGAGCCACATCAACCTCGGACAGTCTGCTCCACCGCTCTCATTCACCGGAGCTTTTTGACCAACACTGCCTACACTGCCTAGAGATCTTCAGCTCACCATCGCCTACCGCAGAACTCAGAAGCCCACCCCCAGTGAAGCCTTTCAGAAGTCATCTGCCACCCTTAGTCGCTTGCCCGTGGCAACAATTACCCCGCGTGCCCTTCAGGACGTGGACCCCCTAAATCCTTTCAGGACACGTGACACAGCATATACGGGGAAAGTTGTAATTAGCTACCTAGTCAAAACTTTGCCCAACTAGTTTAGAACCAGGTACCCTTTACCTGGACAGCGTAGTCTACTAATTCCAGTCAACTCTAGGTAGACAGGAGGTAGTACGGGCCACCGTGTCTTATTCCTCTCGGAAGAAACACGTTCTAATCCTACCTTTTCTCTCTTTTTCCCATGAGCACTTCCAGACTCGCGTAGTAAACACCACACCCTGTAGTGTGGAGGAGGAGACCGGGTTTGCCAATACCAGTTTACCACATAGTGTAGGATTGCGAACTCTCCCTCAGGGACGTATGTGTCAAGACGACACACACCATTCGACGGCCATCCGTTCGGTGCACCACGTGTATCGAACTGTAAAGACCCAACCACTAGTCATACCCCTACTTGAGTGGATAAGTTCCTAGACCATCTTTCACCCATCCACCACACTGTTTGTGTTGCTGGAGGGAGTGTTTGGTTGGCTCTGGGTTGGACATTAAGGAGATGAAGACTACATCTACCTACCAGTCTACCTGGAGCTGCACCCGGCCCAGTACTGCATTTTGCCAAGTCATCTCGAGAACGAGCTCAAGCTGCCTCCATGTCGGCGGGGCTTCACTCCCTGGCTTCCTCTCCGCCCTTCTCTGTTTCAGCCTCCCCAGAAGGTTCCTGGGACTCCACATCCTGTGGTAGCAGTGATCCGACATGGAGAGAGGATACCAGTTGGGCTAGTGTGCCCTTGGGTTCTATATGCCGCTACCCCGGCCCACCGAGATCATCTGCCAGCAGTCCTTAGAGTAGCAGCAGTTCCAGCCACAGCAGCAGTTACGCCAGCAGCCGTAATGCCAACAGCCTGGCCCATTGCCAAACCACCAACAGATTTTGTGCCCAGTCACCAACAGACACAGGCCACATTATGCACAGGATAGGCTCCTGTACACAAGTAAAGTCAGACCAAACCACCCGTAGTAAGTGCTTGTGGCCAGCACTAACAAAGTCACTGCTTCTGACATTGAGTATAATTGCTCTGACCCAGATAGCATCATGCGTCAAGAAGCAGGTAGGAACCTGCTTGGTGCCCAACCAGAGACCTTGACGTCTAGCAAATACATTAGCAGAACAAGAACCAGAACACGATCCGGGGGTAACAAAACTAGTCTAACCGCCAGATCTAGCCAGACCACGGACTTTGGGGAGTCCTTAATAACCTCGTGGCACCCAACTACCGAACTAGCTGTGTCAGTTAGTGAAGTCAACCTACAAGACATCAAAGAGGCCACTATGGCCGAAGAAAATGATAACACAATGTCGTATATCCACCTGCCCCAAAACAGGCATCCAATCTATCACGTGCTGTCACTGCCAATAGGTATTTCATTTTTGGTGCCTAGGATGGATTGTTGAAGTACAGTACATGGACAGGTTACAATTTAGATGTCAGGAATGCTGAACATGCCAATCAGGCTACTGTATTTGGATCACCTGCCTAGGCCGTGGCATTAATTTGGTCCACTGCATCATATGTGCTCAGCCATTCCATCACAGTTGCATAGGCTGGCTGGAGGAACGGGTCTCTCACTTCAGACTAGTCTATAGATGTGAGGTATGCAGACAGGCTACACAATACAGGCTGAACATTCTCGGACATAGAGTAAATCCAGCTACAACACGCTGTTCCAGCGAACTGCAGCTACCAGAATTTGTGGGCCGCCCCCATGAAGACCCCATATCCTTCACCGACTAATGTAAAAAGGAATTATCAGAGCACAAAATTCCTCCCAAACATTGGGTCACCCGAACCAGTGCAACTACGCTGCCACGCCTTAGAGTGGTGGATGCGATACAGAGAATTTGTGACGGATTGGAGCCAGCTGTGCATTCACCTCACCACCCAGTCCTCAGATGAGGAAGTCATGGTCCACCTTGCCACTGAATTTTATGGGAAAGCCCAACACTCAGAAGAGGAGGCTGAATGGTTTATTTGATGCAAGGTGCAACTATACCGCCAGATTTGTCCTACCTCTATAGAAGAGAACTCCTTAAGAAACATCAATGCTCCTCCCCAAACTACTCAACTCATTGCAAATCCTGAATCCAACTACCTTAGAAGAGTTAGTCAAGAGGGCCAGAGAAAGTGAACTTAATTTCAACACCCAGGCCGTGGTCAACAAGCCATGTGAGAAGCGAATGGAATAGGAGAAGCAGACAGATAAGCAAGGAATCACCCCTCCTTCCCCTCCTGTGCCATCTCTGCCAGCTCCGTCACCTCCCAACCCCCCGTTGCCTATATGTTGGTATTGTCCTGGATGCCATTTCATCTGGGACTGCCCAGACAGACAGGCGGGCCTGGGTAGTCGGGGGAGGGGATGCCGCAAGGGCACCTGCCCCTCCTCCACGCAAGGACGAAGCCAAGTCTAACCAACTGAAAAATGCTGGTACCGGAGTGAAATGCGAGCCATAGCATCTGGAATTAAAGGGCCCTGCATTCAAGAACTAATGGATGAATCCGAACCACCCGAAGTCTCTCACATAGAGGTCACCAACAACAGTCAACACGTACTAGCACTGCTAGATTCTGCCAACACCTGCAATTTGATTTGTAGTGATGTTCTTACTGCTTAACAAAAGGCATTCCTATGCCCCCAGAAAAACATTGTATGAATGGCGCAATATGTTGCCACGCTACCCGTGGAAGTCTACTATATTAGAAGTACAATTACTGAAGCACTCCAGCATTGTTGAATTTGTCGTTTCACCATCTAAAGCTGTCATTTTAGTCCACCTATGGCTGTGCCAGCAACAATACGTACTTGATCATGGCCAAGGAATAGTCTGTTTGGGAGACAAAATCGGGGTCATGGTAAACTGGGACCGTATTCCCACTTCGGTGAGCTCCCAGCCAATCTACCCAAGTGAGATCACCCACCACTTAAGCAGACTCGAGTTCGACCAACTAAGACAAATTCTCTATGAACACGCCAGAGAATTTGGACAACCAGGTCAACTATGCCAAACCCGCTTGATCCAGAATGAAATCTAGACCACCACAGACACCCCAATCTACAACCGTCTGTATCGTGTATCTGCCATAAGACGCCATCTCATTACGACCCAGGTCGATGGGATGAAGAAACAAGGGATCGTCGAGCTGTCTTTTTCACCTTATAATTCCCATATTGTACTGGTATCAAATAACAATGGCCAGCTGCACTTGTGTGAATTGCAATGATCTGAACGACATCACGCACCCAATAGCACCACCCGCCATCAATCTCGCCCATACGCTGATAGACATTGGGGAAACCAAAATCTTCAACATCCTAGATGTGCAATAGAGGTACTGGCAGATCGTGATCCACCCAGACATCCGAAAGTACACCTTATTTACCACCCCAGAAGAGGAAATGCTCCAATTCCGGGAAATGCCATTCTGCTTGAATGCATCAACCACATTCCAATCGCTTATGTCTGCCGAAGTTCTTACTGGCTACATAGGCCAATTCTGCTTTGCCTACCTAGACAACGTCATAGTTTACTCCAAGACATGGGAAGAGCACTGTGGGCACCTGCAATGATTTCTAGACCGCTTGGAACTGCACGGACTCACTTGTTAACTATCAAAGAGTTATTTTTGCAATACATCAATAAACTGCTTGGTCACGTCGTCTCCCCAGATGGAAAGTACCTGCAAGCATTGTCAATACGAGCCAGTGAAAAGGCCGAAGAACGTTCTCTTGGGACTCTGCAATTGGCTACGAGATTTAGTACCAGACTTACGTCAGCAAGTTGGGCCTTTTACACCCGCTATTGGAGAAGGACGCTTGTTGGAAGTGGGAACCGGAACCACGTCAAGCATTTCAGGCCCTGAAGGAAAGTTTCCGCCACATTCAGCTACTTCATCGCCCACAGGGAGACAGTCCCCCTATCTTACAGATGGATGCCTGCCTGTATGGTCTAGGAGATGTCCTGTACCAAGAAGGCACCGAGGGCCACCCCCAGGTAATCGCCTACGCAAGTATCCGTCTGAACGCCGCTGAACAACGGCACCATATTAACGAGCAAGAATGCCTTGCGGTGATATGGGCCATCCCCAAATATCACTAGCACCTGGAGCACCATAAATTCATGCTGCGAAGGGACAGTAAGGCACTCCAGTGGCTTTGGTAGTCAAAAGGATCCAAAGTCAAGCTCGGCCGGTGGAAGATGTTTCTCACCGAGTTTGACTTCGAGGTCCAACACTGTCCAGGGAAAACCAATGATTTGCCCTACACACTCTATCATCTGTCAGACTTAGATTGTGAAGAGGAGGAAGAAGAATAGGAGAGAATGGTCCCCCCCGCCAGCGCCAGAACACAGCCCTGAAGAATACATCCAGCTACTTTAACTCAGCTTGAGCAAGTACTAGATAGCGAACTACCAACAACAAGATCCAGACATACAGAGACTGCTGCAAGACCAACCCCAGCACTTCGAGCACCGCTACAATCTTGAATGGTCCCGGACCGGACAACCTGGAGCGGACTGGCAGATCTGGATCGTGAAAGGATTAAGAGCAGACCTATGTTGACACTACCATGATGACCCATAAGCCGGACATCCAGGAATCAAAGAGACGCTACGTGACCTGGGCACTTACTATATTTGGAATGGGATGAGTTGAGACGTCCGGCATTATCTCAACAGCTGCAAGATGTGCTGCTGCGGCAAAGCCTATCCCATATCCCCGCCAACTGCCGACCTAATGGGGCCCAACCCCCAGAGTACCAGAGGAAACCGCTACTTGCTGGTAGTAACGGATCTATTCTCCTGTGCGTTCATGCTGCCAAGCCAACAGATAATCAGGAAGTTCGAGATGGAGATATTTCCCAGATGATACCCACTATGCGTCCTTACTGATAATGGTACACAGTTCACCAGCCAGTGCTGACTGAAATCATGTAATTTGTGCGGAGTTGAGACATGGAAGACGCCTCTCTACCACCCGCAAGCTAACCCCATTGACCGGAGAAATCAAAAGAGCTCAAGAAGGGCCTCCGATTTAGTGTGAGGAACGACCACCACCAGTGGGGCAAGCACATACCAACTGTCCTCTTCACCTTACACAGAAGGGCAAATGAGGCAATTAACGCAAGCCCCAGCCAGCGCATCCTGGGACAAACTCTGCACTGAGCAGGAGACTGGTAGTGGGACCAACAGCCCAGCGAACTCCTGCAACCAGAAGAGATCTGCAAAGCAGCACTATCCTGGACGGACCAAGCGTGAGCAACCCACGCTCACTATATTGACAAGAAGTACCCATAACCTTGTACCAGGTTACGCAGTTTCAGTATGGGTGAAGCGGTTCTCCTCTGAAACCACCCATTGAGCAAAGGCGGCCAATCAGGCAGAAATGGCCAGGAAATGGGAGGGACCCTACCGAATCTTCGGTCACCAAGATAATGTCTATTGAACCGAAGATTCCAGAGGGTTCATCAGGAAAGCTACCAGATGGCAGATACGTCCCTTTCCTGGAAAAGCGCCCGAACCCACAGTCAACACTCAGGGATCAGTAATCGACGAGCAATAGGAGCAAGAAGACGATCCCACACCTGAACCCACCACCACTAGATCGCCTTCGCCTCCAAGGACCGGAGGGGGATATCAAATTTGATCGCCAAGTTACTAGACTACTTCCGTCAAGAGTTGAGTTTCGTGCACCACGAGCTGCCATGTTGAACAGATCTCTACCATCCACCTACAGTAGTTACGTATGCCCAGATGTTTACTGCCACTACAGAGAACTCCTGGCGCAGCCCATTGGATTGGGAACCATGTCATAGACAACCACCACCGAGTCCAGTAATGGAGAAGACAGAAGAACCCAGTGCTAAGGAGAAAACAGAACGTTGGGAACCGCCACCTCGATCTGCCACTCCTGCAACACCAGCTCTGTAGGGCCATACCAGCATAGAGACTGCCGCAGCTGAGGTGCCGCCTTCCGAGAGGGATGCCCCCGCCAGAACTCCAAGTGACGTCAAGGTCAATCTGGCAACCTCGACTCAGCTGGATGAACCAGCCATGTCCTCCCTGGACGACACGACCACAAAGTTGGTCTTGGCGCTACCCGGTGCCGAGGCCACCTCAGCCGAGGAAGAAGAAGACGACCCCAGCAGCCGCCGTGCTGAGGAGGGAGATGAATCCAAGACTTTGCCTGCGCAGCCACCCAGGGTCCATTGTCGGAGGATACAACTGCCACCTTCCAAGAGAGAGGTCCCCGCCAGAACTACCAGTACAACTGAGGCCATTCTGGAGGTTTTGGTTCAGCTGGTATTGTCAGCCGAGCCCTACCTAAGTAACGGGGCTACCCAGCCGGTCTTGGTGCTACCCGGTGCTTAGACCACCGCCACGGAGGGAGAAGAAGAAAATGAGCCCAGCTGCCACCGCGCCGAGGATGCAGAGAAATCCAAATAGACTCCCACCTATGAGTCGACGCCTTCCGAGAGGGAGGCCCCCCGCGAGAACTACCAGAGAGTACCAGAGAGGTCAAGGTCAACCAGGCGACCACGTATCAGCTGGTTCCAGCTTCTGCGTCCACCCTGGACGACGTGGCTACCCAGTCTGTCTTGGCACCACCTGGCGCCGAGGCCAACCCAGTGCCAGCACAAGAGGATGAGTCCAGCTGTTCAGCTGTAGAGACGTCAAAGCCAACCCTGCCTCCGCCTCTGCCGGTCACCCTGACGCCGCCCATCCCCGAGGCGGTCTATGACTATCATCCCCTGACACCCAGTTTTCCAGAGCCAACATCTGCCGGGGATGACAATCCAGCATCAACTGACCAGATGAGAAGAGATTACCCGCACATGCCTGTTGCAGCCCTCATCAGCCTGGCCAGTACAGAGAAGCCCAGTAGAGGCCAATGACATGCTTCAAGTGGCCCTACCCTGTCCATGTAGCGTTCCGGAAGAGGGGCCGACAACCCAAGAAACCTTTGCCAGAAACAAGTGAGTACTACAAACTTTTGCCAGCTGTCAAGAGCTAAAGTGTTAGGAACTGATATGTGGTCATCATAAGGTGCCTAGTTCCAGTGTACCAGTAATTTCACAGCACTTAAAAACTTTTCGTTTGCAGTCGTCAAATTGCTGCATCAACAGTATGAATGAATAAACTTGTGCAATTGTCAGTTGTTGCTTGCAACATGCAAGAATGTTGCACAGTGAACATCAGTGAAAAGACGATCAGTTATGGCAGAGTAAACAACTGCTCTTTTATCACGTAGTTATCCAGTGTTGTGTAACCAATGAACTTCAAACACAGACTTTGAACCAACATAATTATTACATTTTGCCTATATTTTGCGATAAACCAGGCACCCAAGGACACCTAGCGAAAGTGCTGTGATGCAAATACGGGAAGAAAAGACTTTGTGTTCCAGTGTTAGCCAGTGCTAGAGATTCCCCATACTGTGAAGCAGATGGCAACCCAGTGTAAACAAAAACCAGTGTAAGAGACTTCTCATACTGAGAAGCAGATGGCAACGGACTAAGGCCGGAAGTCGTCGAACCCAGCCAGTTATACCAAAGATAAAAGACTCTCTGCCGGACATCGCGACTTATCCCGTCCCAATTATAATGCGTTTTAACGTGAGCAGGGTTTCCCTAGTGCCTGGGTGACCAGCTTGGGGATGGTCATGATAGTGCCGGCATACATTGGCGCGTAGTTGCGGTGGAACCCAGATCTTCCAAGGGGTGTCCACTATGCGTCCACACATCATCATTCCGTAGTTCGAATTGTTGGGGCTGTTCCCGTAGTAGGGGTTGAACGTGGGGGTCTTCCAGCTGACTTAAGGCTATTTGCTGACTTGTTATTTGTAGTTGGAGAAGTCGGATTTGCTCCTCCGGACTTCTTTCGACTTGTGGTGGCGGAGACATCTTCTCCTCTCCTCTTCAGCTTTTTCTTCCTGTGTCAGGAGTCAAGACAAGGCATTCGGTAAGTCATTCCTTTGCCTGGGCAATGTTGGACCTCGAAGTCGAACCCAGTAAGGAACATGTCCCACCGGCCGAGCTTAGTCTTCAAATTCCAATGACTCATGGAGCCATTTGTAGGGCTTTGGAGTCAGTCCAGAGAATGAAGTGTTGCCCTTCGAGATAATACGTGTATTTCTTCATTATCCAAATAACGGCCAGGCACTCCTGCTCATTGATGTGATAGCGCTGCTCGGTTTCGTTTAAGCGAGTTGACGCATGTGGATGGCCTTATTCATCTTGCTGGTACAGTACTGTGCCCAGGCCGTTCTGACACGCATCCATTCGGTGCATTAATGGCTTGTCTCCTTGTGGTCGGTGGAGTTGGTGGATACTCATGAAGCTGCTTTTCAAGTCGGAAAACGCTTGACGTTCCGGGCCCCACTGCCATCGTGCATCTTTCTCTAGGAGGGGTTGTAATGGTGCCTTGTATTTTGTCATATTTGGAACGAAGTCTCGTAACCAATTGCACAGACCCAGGTACTGTCAAAGTTGCTGCTTATTCGTACGTTCTTCCGCTTCTTCAATTGGTCATATTGAACTGTGTTGCGGGAGGTTTCCTTCCGGTGAAATGATGTGTCCCAGGTAATTTATTGAGGACTTGCCGAAGAAGCTTTTCGACAGCTTGCAAGTCATTCCTTGTAACTCAGGTCTTTCTGACACTCTTTGCAGATGGCCTAGGTGCTCCTCCCAACTATTAGAATATATTATTACATCGTAGAGATATGCAAAGCAGAACTCTCCTATGTATCCTGTTAATACTTCTACAGACATTAGTCTATAGAACGTTGCTGGGGCATTTTTCAAGCCAAATGGCATGACTCGAAATTGCAGGGTTTCGCCTTTCTGCGTTGTAAAGGCCACATATTTGCGACTGTCCAAATGGACTGCAATTTGCCAGTACCTGGACTCCATGTCGAGAGTACTGAATATTTTGGCCTTGCCAATGTCTCGCAGGGTTTGAAACACGTCTATAGCTGGGGAAACGATCGGGTGGGTGACTTCATTTAGCGATTTGTGATGTACACAAAATCACAATTTCCCATCTTTCTTCGCACGAGGATCACATGTGAATTGTATGGGGAATTCAATGGCTCAAGGATTCTCTGGTCTTTCATGTCGTTGACCTGTTCCATAATGAGGTCACGCCTGTGGTCTGACACTCTGTAAGGTCGGTTGTAAACCTGTACATCGGTTGTTGGCCATATTTCGTGCTGGGGAGAACGTGTTTGTCGTAAAAGCTCTCCTTGTCGAAATGCTCTGGCGTGCTCATCTAGCACGGCTTTTAATTGGTAGAACTCTGGTTCTTTAAGTTTGTGGTTAATGCACATTGAGTCGATTGACATCGGCTGAAGGTCATCTGGATTTTGATCCCAGTTAACTGTGATCGGGTTGGTTTCTCCCAGATAGGCTCTATGTTGTCCGTAATCTAGAATACATTGACTGCGGGTAAGCCATGGCCACCCTAGTATGATCAATTCAGACAGGGTTGGGGACACAGTAAATTCCGTCTGTGTAGCAATACTGTGTATTTTTTTTGTCAATGTGATTCGTCCAGTTACGACTAGGGTGGAGTTGGGCTACACCATTCGTACTGTTCTGGTTTGCGGTCTTGTTTCGGCGAGTTTTGATGTTAAAAAATTACTCTGGATAAAATTGTCGGTGGCCGCTGAGTCCAGCAAGGCGAGCACCCTGTCGTTGTTTACCTCTACTTCTATTAGTGGGGCTACGGGAATCGGTACTTCTTTTAGTCCCTGGAGGGTGAGCCCTTGTGTACCGGGGTTGGTGGCCCGCTTCGTGCCTTGGCGTCGGCGTTTCCTGGCTTACTGTTGGGAGTTGGTTTTCCAGTCTGTTTGGCTGGAATAGTTGACGGCGTTTTGTCAACTGTTGGATGGAAGGGCAGCTCCCTCTGGTTTTCGAGGGCAGTCCCTGTTCCATTGGTTCTTTGGGCAGAACCAGCATTTGGGCATGAATGCTAGGCGGGGAGTTGGAGCTGGGGCATTCTTAGGAGGTGCCACTGGTGGAGCTCGAACTTCCGGGGTCTTGGGTGATATAGGTATTTCGAGACTAGCCTGTGCAGCAAAGTTTTGTTCTGCCTCTCGGGCTCGGTTAACCAGTTTGTCCAAAGTAGTCTGTCTAGTGGCAAGGACATTCCTAAGGCTGGTTAGAAGCATTCGACTGATGGAGTAAACGGCGGTAGCTTCGTCAACACCGGGGAAGACACGTCTGAACATCTGTTCTTTCCTCTGTATGAAGATTTCCACTTCATCGTCGGGCATCTGGGTCTGACTATAAAATTGAGTTGTCAACCTAGCCAACACCTCCTTGTCCGTGAATTCCGCTGCTAGCCTACTACTAAACTGCTTCGAGTCCGTTAGAAACTCCCCATATCGTTCCCACCAGGTAAGGGCGAGGCCTTTCAAATGTAGTTGAGCTCTGTCAACCCATTGTTTTGGCGGCAGTTCCATATCTCTTAATTCTTTCTCACATTCTTGCTTGAATGTTACTGGGTCTTCATTGGGCCGCCCTGCGAAGTCGGTAATTTGCCGTAATTTGCCAGTTGCCGGATGGCCGGGTGCCGTGTCTGGTTGTATATAGATCCGAGAAGGTTTGGATCTGCGTGAGTGGGAGACGTGTTTTCTTCGGCATCTCACACATTGGTAGGCCATTCCGGGCATAGAGGCACGCTCATCTGGCCATCCTATATATAAATGATGATAGGGTTCGTTGCATGTTGTGCACCTGATGCGATACAGGCCTTGATCGGGACATGTAACTTCATTGCAGAAGCTCGTAGGTTTTTGATGGCACTTGGCACAGTGGTATTCTAGTCTGTCAGTAACTTGTGCCTCTTCAGGCCAGCCTATGCATGCATAATGAAACCACTTAGTGTAGTATGCACATTCTATTTTCAGCTTGCAGCTGCCGGTACAGTCGGCCTGGCTACAGTGGATATTGAGCTCACTGTCGTGGTTCTCGCCGAAGACGGCATTAACTTCAGAGCCTGACATTTTCGTGTTTAAGGGTGCCACTGGATGTTTGTGGACTCCCCAAAGTCACAGCAGTTTGGTTTCGACCCTTAGTTCTCAGGGTATGGTTGGTCAAGTTCATGCTGTTCACTGCGCACAGCTATTTGTCCGACGCCCCACTTTAGGCACCATAAAATCTCTTGATGCATGCCATTTATGTCTGACTGACACGTATGTTGAGGATTTTTCCGCGAGACCAAAAGCGGGTTGGTTTACTCTGTGGTTCTACGATATGAGGTGAGGGGTGTTGGCAATTGCTTACTTATTCAGTCGTTTTGGGTGCAGCGGTTATAGAGGGTTTCACACACTAGCGGCGAGTTTGGTCTACTCTGAAGCGGCGATGCCAGTCGTTGGCTTCACAGCTCCAGAAGTTGGTATTTGCCCAGCCGTATGTAGCCTCTGTCCGGTTTAGCAACCCTCTCACCACTGGGTGGCATGAAGGGTGAATGCAAATGTACGGTGGGAAGGCGAATACTGTTACCAAAGCTGCTACTACTTGTCAGCTAAGTTGGGCGGTGCGGACCCGTTCTGCCTGCCTGCCCTGCGTAGAATGAGGTAATACTATCCACGGTTTGATAGTAGCGTGAGCCAGGTATTGCTCTCTATGTCTCTTGCCACTCCTCACTTTGTAAGGCATAGGGCACACTGGTCTGACAACCTACGCAGTGCACTTAAACAGGAACGGTAATTAAAGTGTTGCCCAACAGAGACTTGCTGGTCACAAGCTCGATAGGAGTCCCCACTGATCCCCCAAGTATGCGGGCTGATCAGGGATGTAGAGCTGTGTGGGCCACCAAGCCTCTACTGGTTGTGCGTTTGCACCGGGTTGGGCAGCAACCCCCAGGCTAAGGTAATTTCAGCACTAACTTAGTGGTCTGAGTGATAGATAACCTGAGCTTGTATTCCGTCCCTACACAAAAGTGTTTATAGTGTTTGGGGAGTTTCTGTTTCTCCCCACCAGCTCTGACTTAGTGCTAGGGGGTTGGGAAGAAACAGGTAGCCATCTAATGTGGATGTCAGTACTCTGGGTTCCTGTTGGCTGTGCACGTCGTATTCTGTTCCTGATCGTCACACAGACAAGTACCCTGTAAATGAAAAGCAGAAGGGTAGTGAACAATGGGTGTTTATTGGAGATGCAATAAACACGTGACCTTGTTATACCTCCTATCAGACTGTGGAGAGCTGAATGTAACTGCAGTTTCAGGTGTAGGCGACCTGGTTCTAGTAAAACTGGGGAGTAACTGGTTCTAGATGAAAGTAAAAATATTTAAAATTAAAATGGTTAAGGAAAGGGTGTCTGGAGGAGACAAAGTGGAGTTACGTATACATGTACGTGTCTATGAATATCGACACGTGGCGTGTAGCCACTGGGGACGTACTCGAAGCTTCCGAAGTTCTCGGAGGTCCCAGCACTGAATTAGTGCTCTGGGATGTCACGAGAGAGTTTGCGAAGAATGAACTGCCTGAGCCTGGCGGCATCCGGTCTTATATAGGCGAAGCTTGTAGGCTGCCAGCGTGGGCTGCAGGGAGGGTGAGCATCCTGGCTGGTCAGCGTTTCTGCTTCGTGCCTCATCGGCGGCGCTCGGCCTTGCCCGGTAGCGGCCAACTTGTGGGCTCTCAGCATTGGGGGAAGGGGGTAGGGCGCGGCACCTGCCAGGGTGTGTAACCTTGAGGTGAGGTGAAGAAAATCCGCTCATAAGTTCCTGTTGGCTGGTAGAGTAGGTGGCCGACAATTCATGTTGAAAATTCTCTTTCTCCTTCTGCAGTGATAAAAGTAGGAACATTTAGCGATGAGTTGTAATCGTTGTTATTTAGTATGTTGAGCGGCACACGTCAATTTTAAGGCATTAGGTACAACCGACACAATAAAAATGGTAAGAAAAGTACAATTTATGGTGTATATGAAAGAAGAATGTATATATTTTGCTAAAATATACTTTTACTAAAATATACATTTTAAATGTAAAAATATAGTCCATAAACAGTCAGCATTTTTGTAACAAAATTTAAGCACATTTCTGTTTTGGAAGCTTCGGAAAGCAGAATTTGCTAGAAAATCTTCTTCAAGAAAGATTGTCATAATATTTACTGTGATCATGTGTACTAAAATCATAGTAATAATGTATTTTATCAATTTTATAATTAACTTTATTTATGTCAGTTTCAACCATAAATATTTGTGACAAATGTATGCACATAAAATCAATTATAAAAATTATTTCCTGCATTATTATTGCAATTTTTTTACTTGCAATCATAGTAAATATCACGACGATCTTTGTTGAAGATTTTCTTGTAAATGCTGCTTTCCGAAGCATCCAAAACGGAAATGTACTTAAAATTTGTTAGAAATGCGGACTCTATCGATCAATTAATTTTTTACATTTTTAAATATATTATAATGTTTCATAATATATACATTCATCTGTCATATGAAGCATAAATCACAATTTTCTGACAATTTGTTATCGTGTCTGTACTACTTTTTTATGAGTTCTTCATGTTGTATAGTCGGGTGTAGTGGTCCATAGGCAGTTGCTTTACTTTAACCGTAACACTCATTTTTGAATAATACTTAGAACTGAAACTCGTACTGAAACTGAGACTTTAAACTTGAAATCTTGGATTGGATGTAAACCCTCTACAACATATAAAAATTAATGCAAAAATTAAATCAACAATTCATGTTTACTAGAGGAAACAAATACTGCAGGTACAACTGGAGTACTTAGTACTGTAATGTCCTGTACGTGCCATCTTGGAGGGAAGAGAAGAAACTGTTGACGCATGACGCCTCGGCTGACTGAACGTTCACTACGTCAAGGGGAGTTTGGTTTTGTGGGGCGCTAGGTCAGGCGCATCCCTTCTGGCGAGGTTACTGGTTTAACTTAGTCCCTACGTGATACTGGTGCACGTCCAGTGTAGAGGACTGGTCTGGGAGCTTTGCGGCCAGGCACCAAGTCGGGTTCGGGCAAAGTAATATTTTGCTTCAGGCTAGGAGTTCTCGGCGGGATACCTGGGCGACACATACTGTCTCAGCCTGGCTTGATCTTGTGTGTTTATATTGAGCATATGTGTGTTGCAGGCAAATTAGTTGACTTCTGACATTTCATTGTGCTGGTAGGGGCAGAGCAACTGATTCAAGTCGGAAGTAAGCGGTCTGAATTGTTGGTGGCTGATCTGGCTGGCTAAGGTATTCAGCAATCTAATGATGAATCTCCTCGTTCAGATGCGTTGGGGCGTCAAACAAGTCTTAAGGGATCTCCAGAATGATGGGTACTAGTAGATGGTGCAGATTAGATGGTGCAGATCATGTGTTTTTTCCTTAGGTGCGACGTGGTTGATTTAGGTGACAAGGGTAGGGGTAAGCTCTTGTAAATGCCTGGAGGTAGTCAGCACTTGCTTCACCTTCTCACGAATACCAGTATTATGGGAGTAAGGCATCAGGAAATCAGAACACCTCTCATGTCCGTGAGATGAAATGCAGAGAATGTGTTACTCTACTATGTGTCAAGCCACATGGAGTGTCTGCAAAGCGAACGGACACCCTATCACAGTACTCTGCGCCTAAACACAATTAGCACTGGGAGTCGGACCTCACAGTCAACAGTCCCTGCATGTGAGTGAAGGTTCTGAGCCCAAGTCATGCCAACTCAAGGAACGACCTCTCCGGCACCTAAACGTGGTGGAGAGAGCAAGCACCGAGCTGACAAGCTGAGCTCGAGAAGTAGAGTACCTGTGTGTGGGGCTCTACTGTTCTGCCTACCGGGGTATGCAGAAAGGTGTGTGTGTGTGTGTTGTGTGTGGGGATTTAAACAGTGTTCTGGCTCGAGTGAGTAATTTTCCCGGATTACCTTTGTTTTTGTCAGTGGCGAGAGGTCAGCTGGGATAGGTGCAAAGTCTACAGGAAAGGGGTACCCCTGAGTGAGATAAAACACTGTGTTTATTCTGTCTTACGAGAAATAAACATGTGGTGTCGCACTACCTCCTAATGTTGGCAAGAGCTTAGGGAAGCTTTAACCTACACTGTCCAGGTAGAGGTGATTGGTTCTGAACTAACAGTGGTGGGGTAGATAAGCACTGTAAAAACTACTTAATCTTGTACTAATTCCCTACGCAGCTGTTGCCCAGAAGGGATCACAGTGTTGTAAGTGTGTAGACAATGTGGCGGTTTGATTTGTTCATCACTAATGTGGTGAAGACTAAGCAGAGTTAAGATGGGATGGCTCTGATGACGAGGTGCGATGGAGACCAAGGAGTAGGCATTTCCTTCGGCACTAAGAGTGTACGCGTGCTGCTTATACAAGTAATCTAATATGATTACGACTCATCGCCTAGAGTACCTCTTCCACCACTACAGACGTGAGCAACACGCTACCTACCCTACAGGCAGCAGGAACTTTGAGCAAATCCTTCTCACCTGGAGAATACACAACCTGGCAGGCACGCTTCCTCCCTCCCCTCTACCAGCGCTGAGAGCCTACAAGCTGCCCAGACCTCGGGCAAGGCCGAGCACCTCCGACGAGGCACAAAGAAGAATCGCTGACCAGAGTATTCCCACGCCAACCAGGGCCGGAGGACGCCACACCTTCCCTGCACCCCGCGCCGGCAGCCTACAAGCTTCCACTATATAAGTCCGGACGCTGCCGGGTTCGGGAGTTATTCTTTTGCATCTCGAGCAACCTCCTCCAGCACTATACCAGTGCTCGGAATCTTCGGAGAAGTTTGTTACTTTAGAGTACGTCCCTGTGGCTACTTCCTACATACGTCGACGACTGGTCATCCCGACGATCAGCAAACACAATCATATATATATATATATATATATATATATATATATATATATATATATATATATATATATATATATATATATATATATATATATATATATATTTTTAACTTCACTTTGTCTCCTCAAGACACCTTTTTCTTAGCGGTTTAACTTTAATTAATTTGCATTCGTCTTCAACTAGCTTTTCCCTTTTTACTTTGAACCAGGTCGCCTACACCTGGAACCGCAGTTACCTTCAGCTATCCACAACTTGGTAGGAGGTAGCACAGGTCATGTGTTTATTGAACCCTCAATAGACACTCATTGTTCTCTACCTTTCTGTCTTTCATTTCCAGGGTATTTATTTGCATCAATAGTTGAGGATAGGATATGCTGTACACGACCGACAGGAACCGGGAGTTTTGTTAAACTGAGTTAGCCTGACTGTGGAGTCCTTTCCAGATGTCCACACATCAGTAGACATATTAGACGGCTATCTGTTTCTTCCCAGTTACACATCAGCATTAAGTCAGTGCTCGTGGGGGAGAAACAGGGACTTCACAACCACTAGAAACATCTGAACACCGGGAGGCGCAACAGACTCTTGTTGCTTCTCACCATCCGCATTAAGTCAGTGCGCAGTGACCGTAGCCTGAAGTTTTGCCGTGCATCCTAATGCAATGCACAGCCAGTAGAGGCTTGGCGGCCCACGTGGCTTCACGTCCCTGATCAGCCCGCAACTGTGGGGGATCAGTGGAGACTCTCATTGAGCTAGTGCCGGCAAGTCACTATTGCATTACACTATTAACTTTCCTGTCTAAGTGCATCGTGTAGACTATAGAACTGTTTGTCCTATGCCTCACAGGAGGAGGAGTGGTGGAAAATGCAGGGAACAATATCTGGTTCACTCTGCTCTCAGGCCGTGGATAGTATTACCCTGTCCTACGCAGGAGAGGCAGATGGAATGGGACTGCACTGCCAAACTTAGACGACAAACAGTCCGGTTCTGGTAATTGACTTCCCACAGTGTATCCACATACATCCTACATGTCTCCTGGTTGTCAAAGTACTCCTGACTGGTACTGAAGGGTGCTTAGGCTGGGACAACCTTATCTTCTGGTCTAACGAAGCACGTGTGTGGTACCTCAGCTCCGGCGTGGACAGAAGAATTCGTTGTGCCTAAGTCAAACCTACTCAGACTACAACCTCAAGAAGCAAGAGTAATTAAGTTCTAGCCAACACCCCTCGCCTCATGCCAACTATATAAACCGAACTACCCTGCTTTTGGTCTAGCAGACAAAATTCTCTACTAACGTGCCAAGTCAGTCTAATCGGGCACGTGACACGTGCCCAACGTGGGGCATCAGATTAGCTGTGCACAGTAAAAGGCACGAACTAGACCAACCATACCCCGAGAACTAAGGGTCTAAACAATCAGTCAAACGGACTTCGGGGAGTCCTTGAAACACCCCATGGCTCCCTTAATTACTACCATGTAGGACGCAGAGTTAAATGCCGTCGCCGGCGAGAACTCTGACAACGAACCCGACGTATCCAATAAACAGTGTAGCCATGCCGACTGCCCAGGCCATGGCACACTAAGGGTAGAATGCACATACTGCACGAGGCACTGTTGGGAAGAATGGGCAGGTGAGAGTTATAGTGAACCTGTGGACAGGCAAGGGCATAGCGGACGCTCCCAGGAGTCTCAGTATGTCCTTTTGGACTGCCACCTTCAGCCCTTGGATCCTGAGGGTTCAGCCCACTCACACCTCTTCCGCAGTGTGGAATTTAAATACAAAACTTAACCCACTAGAAAAAACAATTTATTAAATGAGAGGGATAAATAAATGATGGAGTCAATCAAATAACTTGGACGTAATATTTATTTATGTCTAGGAAGACACTGGGGAAACCAGGTTCTAATATAATCTACAATCTTAAATTTACGTTACTCGATTATGTTAACTCAGGTGAAGGTAAACCTGAATTAACTTTTAACCACACTAGCTATTCCTTGAAAGGTCACAATTTACAGCTATTTACTTCCTTAAGGGGAGATTGTTCAGAGGGGATGTCACGACGATCTGCTAACATGGAGTCAAAGAAAAATCTTTGGTTTACGGGTGCAGGGTGAGGACGTCGAGGTTACCTCTGAAGAGTCTTCTACACATTGCAGAAGCTGCTGGACGAGCTGGTGTTGGAGCTGGTAGAGCCTTTGCAAGCTGGGAGAGGAGGAGGTCTTGTCTAGACCCAGGAGAGGCCCCCATCCTTGGCAGTCGGCGGGCCGATGAACTCTGGCTAGAGGCGATTTTGAGCTTCTTTATAGGGTTCTCCTGGGGGTATGGGGGATGCTAGCCTTTCTCCGTAGGGGCTGATTATCTCTGGATAGCGGCGACGCAGCGTATTCCTTATCACCCTGGTTTGAGTTTGACAACAGGTTAACTACCTCCGCTCGAGACTATGCTGCTGTGACGTCACTGGGCGCAGAGGTGCTGTGATCCTGTGGTAGCTCTTATAACTTTCTTCTCTGCTATCGGTTGGTCCCTGGCTCATTGGGAAAACAATTTCTGTCGAGAGGGTGGCGACTGCATGTCGAAGTTTGGGCAGAAAGTACAATTTAAATAATTAAGCGGATTAGTTATCTTCTGTGTCTGTAATTGTCTATCTCATGGATCAATCCTCTAGCCATTTGGAATTGTGTATGTTGCTTATGACTTGCCCCGAGGCTCTCAGCGCTCGCTGATGGGCCGAAGTCGACCTGTAGTGTATGTAGTCACGCTGCGCAGCAGTGTGGCATGCGTCGAATTAAACAAAAAAAAAAAAATGAAAACACTATTATAATCCAATAGAATTTCAATAAAAATAGTTAAGTAAGTACCATATACAGGGAGAAAACTACCAACTATGAAATAAAAGAGGAAAAATATCAATAAAAGTGATTTTACTATAACAATTCAAAAATAAATTCTGCTACAAGAAGTTGACATGGATGAAATTGTAATACAAAAAATTTAAATCACAAAAACGTGTATCTCTGTATAATAAAATTAATAAATACATAGTTTAGTTGATTTTGAACTGAAAATAAGTATAACATCTATGTCGAAAAGTCTGTTTAGTTCTAAAACAAATAAAACATCTAAAATTACTAAATAAAAATCAGTAAGTTCCTGTTTCATTTCCAATAACTTCAGCCAAACAGCTTTAAAATTAAATACATCATAGCTTTCATTTACTGAATTCTACAAATCAGACTACTTGCATTTTGTTACAATCTTTACAAACTAACGAAACCTTAGTTTACATAAAATAAAGGGTCCATAAATTTCTCGATGACTGGGAAAGTGATCAAAGGTCCTAAACGGCAAATTGGTTATACGTAACTCGCAAACCTACCTTCATTTCAATAGTCAGAAAATCTCTAACAAACCTTAAACTTCCCTAGCGTCAACAAGAAATGGGATTAACGATTGACTTTCAAAACCATTTAGTACATTTACAACCAATTGTCTGCTTTAATTTTTATCTCCCAAAAAAAGGTCAAACCACTAAATTTTATTTAAACCCAATTTCTGACCTAAGGGTAGTCAGGAATCTAAACCACAGAAACTTTACACTACTAACACATAATTTATACTTATCTTTTCTAGTGTTCTACATGCTGCAAGTTCATCGAGGCTCCTCCAGCCTCCATCCCTAACTTCTTACTTCACTCTGCTTGTCCCCGGCCCAACTGCACCGCCAAGGTCTCTACGGCCACTCTTTAAAAAGATCACCTCCCCGTAGATGGCTTTCATCAACAGCGCCCGACATCTGGACTCGTGTGATGTCATCGCTCATGTCACCCGGCCTTCAGCCAATCCAAACAATCTGCGTACATGTGCGGTGGCTCGCAAACACAGGCTCAGCATGAAGTTACGCCCTTTTACCCCAGAGGGTTCTACACTTTGCTATATGCAGCACAAAACCTCTTCTCTTCCCCTGCCATCTCCTACAAATTCTCAGCTGCCAACTCGAAAAAGTCCCCATCAGTGTTGCTCTCAGAACTTGAGCAGTCAATCTCATGCACACGTGCTACACAATAACAGTTCTCCAAAGAGATGATCAAAATCTCTAGCGAGATGGCAGTGAAAGAAAAACATGCACAGCTGCAGTCTGTGCACAGGAAGTGCGGCGGCTGAGCTCAGCTCTGAAAGATAACAAACATGTCCAACACCTTCTCTCTAGACTACTCTGCAGCCAACCTCAGGAAAATCCCCGGGAAGACAAAAATGAATGACCTAATATCCTAACCTTAAAACAGAATAATTTAAAATTATTTGAACAGAATGAATTTATAAGACCTTAATACCAAAAATACAAAGGACTTCCAACACAAAAGATTAAAGGCATCTGTATAGAAAGTAAAATAATAAGAATAAAAAGAATTTAAAATGGCACTACCAGTAAAAAGCCAAAGAAAACATGACTATTATATTTAGGTCAAGAGGGTCCCAAGTACATATGAACACCAAAACAGTAAAACAGCTTTCCAAAATTATAATCAAAAATCTGAACTAAAATAAAATTATTAAATCATTACCAAAACACAACAAAAAAAGAAAAGACTCGTATCCGAATGAAAAAAAGAAGTAATCAACCTAACCAAATCAAATAATAAAAAACCCTAAAACCCAATGAAAATACTAAAATAACCTAATGCAACCTAATGAAAAATGAAGATCTTCCCAGAAAAATAAAGGGCTTCTGAACAAAAAGAAGAGGGATTGGTCAAACAACTGAAGGAAGACTAAACTACATCAGGGGGGCTGATCTGAACAAAAAAAGGAGAAATCTTAAGAGAAAGTCTAAATATTGAAAACTACCCCAAAAAAATTTTGAGATGATTTTCAACTTTGTCACGATTCTAACTCAATTAATTAGGTCAAAAGATCAAAATGTATGAAATAGGTAAAATCTAAATAATAATGTGCCCCAGAATTTTGGAAAACATTTTATAACAGTACATTATGTTTTATACAACCAAAAATATTGTAATGCTGTGTCAAATTTCTTTCACTTGATACAGATAGGCATCAGGAGAACTGAATTAATGTGAACCAAAACATATGAATAATATGAAATGAAACTAACACATCTTTTTGATCTCACCTTGTACATGAACAAAATAATCAGGAATGCAATCTACAGTTGCACTGATAATAGTAATAACAACGTAATGTACAAAACATCAGGAAACTAGTGTATGTAGTGTGAGAGTAAATTTATCAGTTCAGTTGTGATTGTAATGAAAATAAATTTGAAAAAATATCAAATTGATGATGCCTGGCTAAGAATTAGAAAACTTATTAAAAAGGCTTAGATTCAAGAATGCTACTATCTTCCTTATAACATACTGATGCCAACTCTCGGGAAGAAATGGATTTATCTATAACTCCCACCTGGGAGCTATAATTCTGAGCTCTATTTGTGGAGTAACTGTCCTGTGTACCTACTTCACTTGTGGTGCTAGACGGGCTGGTATTTCAATTAACTATCAAAGGGCAGATAGAGATGTAGGTCTAATGATGGGTCTCAGGGCGGAGCACCAGGCAGCAGAGCGTAGGGCATCAAGATTTAGTATCCAGACTGTGGGCGTGTCATGGGGCTGGGAGACAGCTTTCTGCTGGTGCTTTAGAGGTATATGTGAAAATGGTGATAGTCTCTAGGGTATGGCAAAACAGTCTTTCCTACACTCTGTGGGTGCTAGAGGTCCTGCTGATGTCTGGCCCCACGAGGAAGTAGGAGCATGTGCCATACTCATCAACAATGTGGCCGCCTGTCTCACATTATCGTACACTGTCAGGGCGTTAGGTTCTTGTTCAGCAGTGCACCTAGTGTGGGCAGCATGGATCTTTGGTGCCTTCATTTGCCCAGCTTGGTGTCTGGGCATGGAAACAGTAGCTTTGCAGACAACTGTTGCAAATCAGTTATGTTAAAGAGGAAAAAAAATAAAGCAAGGTAAACAAGGATCAGACGCAGCCATTTGTAAATAGTTCAATATGCTGTTTCTAGCAGCGTGGGGGAGGGATAGCTGGCTATGTCTACTAGGGAGTACAACGCTCCCTAATGCCAGTGTTGGGGTGAACCCCGCTTAAGCACTTAACAGAAGGGCGGTGTCTCTATAGTGCTGGCTGTGCTGGCGTGGGTCACAGGACTTGGGTTCATAAAGATTAGTAAAATATTTTTTTAACGGCTGTGGTAGCTGCAACACTACCTATTTACTTCTTTATCTGTCAGAGATCAACATGTGGCTGGCACAGGAGTAATGAATGGTGGTGTGTCCTATCTAGGTGATAAATTTAAACATGTAAAAAAAGATAGTTAAAATGTATCAGATTTTTTTAATTTGCATGAAGTACACTCTTACTTGTTTACGTAAGATTGCATGTGTATACACAGCATACCTGTATTTGCTCATGTATTGCATGTATTCCAGGCTTTTGGAACCTAATTATTAAATAAATAAAAACCTTTTTTCTGCTTGCTATAAATGATTCCATTGTACACATTAACGTGCGGTTGTTACAAATGTAAAGTTAGAGATTCTGTACTCAGCTAGCATGTGTGTGATGCAGGGCAGGTAACAAGGGTTATGCATACACCTTCATCACACCAGAGCAGGAGAGGTCTGCAGGTGACATAGTGAGGGCGCTAGAGCTGTCCCTCGTCCCTGTCCCGGAACCTGTGCGCACACTCTGGGATAGGTACAAGGCCAAGCAGGCTGCGGTGAGTGTTGTTCAACTACTAGTGCATTTTATCTACTGTATCTGTAATATTCGTAATAGTAACTGCAGACTGATGACTGTATGCATTGGTGATGGTGAACTTTTACTTTGCATTTAGATGTTGAAAAATTGTATATAAATCAATTTCTAGTCAATGTTTTAAAGGAAAGATAAGTGTATGCAATCACCTGAAAATCTGTCTGGAATGTATGCCCCCTCCCTAATAACTTTTAAACCTGTAAACCAAATTTCACGTAACTTGGTCCACGTATAGTGTTGAGCAAGTACTTCCGCATTTTGTAGTTTTCGATTATGACGAGTTCTTATTTTCAAAATGATGGCAATTTTAAGATTTAGGTCATTATGTCATATTTTGGGAACCACTCAATCAATTTAATCCAAATTTGGTACCTTTATAGTGAATAATATAAGCATTGAGTTTACAAAGCCATAATGTTATGGGTCCACAATTTTGAAAGATAGTGCAACATGAAGTATGGCTGCTGAAGACTGTTGTCGACAGCCTGTGGTAGGCTGCTGAAGACTGGTAGGTTGCTGGAGTCCTCTGCACTAGAAGTGGTGGAGCGAGCTTGAAGATCTGAAAGAATAACTCACGAGCCTTGCCATGCATCGATTTATATAGTCCGAAGGACTGGTGTGATGGTAAGTTGTGGGGGGGGGGGGGGGGGGTGGCATCCATCTGGTATCCGTCTGGTGCGAGGCCGGAGTGGGGGTAGCAACCCTCTAATCATTTCTTGGCTTTGTGTATGTTCGGCGGCGCTTGGCCGTGCCCTGATGCGGCTGATGGCTTGTTGGCTCTCAGTGTGGGGGGGAGAGGGGATTCTCGCTAGCTTGTGCAACTCTGGTATCCGTATATTCAGAGCGCCCTCCAGAGTTGTGGCATCTCTGCAACGTCCGTGTACCGGTTGGCGGGGTTCGACTGTCACTGGGTTGAAGTATAAATACTGACATGTTGTGAGATGAGTCGCAATCGTATATAGTATTGTGATAAAGCGGAACGCGTCAAATCGTTCCCCCTCCGCCTTGTTGCGATGAAGACTCATCGTGAAAGTTGAAAAAGACGTAAGCCCCCTCATCTGGAAGTTCTAGGTAGAAGAAGCGAAGAAAAAAATTTTGAAATAGGTAGGCTTCACCCTTAATGTTGGGTTGTTTGACCGGTGTAATTTTGCTGGCTCTGTGCTCTCTGGTCGGCTGGATAACTCATGACACGTGGCACGCAGGCCGGTTGCTCTGTCTCTCTCTTCGGGCGGGCTCCCTCTCTTCCCCTTACCCAGGCAAAGCGAAGTGCTGCGCCTGTGGTGATGGGATTTCCCCCCTTGTGGTGAGGATTAGTGTCGGGAATGACGCAGTGTATCGGGTGTCCCACCGACCTACTTGATTTACTCATGTCGCAGACAAAAACTCAGCATAGCGCTGTGGTTAATTACAAGAGTATATACAACAATAACTGGGAATAAAAACACATAAAAACTACGACATGACAAATACGAAGGGTATTAAAAAGTATGTTCAAACCTTACTCGCGGAAGGCGGGGAAAAATCACTAACTATCACGGAGCTTGCTGTGGTGATTTATGAAAGAAAACTAGCTCTCTTTCTAGGGTATCCTGTGGGTCTCACAGCAAGGAAAACAGTTACGTGTGACAGGTTAGGAGTTCGGCAACCTTAGGCCTTCCATCATCTTGGCTGATTGGCTAACGAACACGCGAGTACACTGAAAAATATGAAGTTTATACACGGGTAATTGGTGCACGGAGGTCACTACACACTAACAAACATAACACTTTGATATATTGAATTTACTATATCTTGCGCCTGGTTTCACTGTAGTGAGTTCATGGGAGCTCTGTGGCTCAGAGTTCTAGTTCGATTCTGAGGTGGTGCACAAGATATGTCAAAAGACAAATACACAAGAAAAACATAGCATAAAGACACATTACCCTTCAAGATAACATTCTTCTTGTAGATGATCTTCAGGAGGACACTATGAAAACTCAAAGGGATATTTACAAGTTTACCTACACATCAAATCATATATACAAAAGAAACTAAGTTAGATAATTCCCTTACGGGAGTCCACCTTATCCGTAGTTCTAAGTCTAACATGTATAAACTGCGAAGTCTCTGTCTTCAAGTATACACTGGCTCTGTGGTGAGCATCTATCAGTGATATGGCACTTTGTAGTGTACACTGGTACTGTGGTGAGCGTCTGTCAGTTATACTACGTTTTTGTGTGGGCTGTCTGCCACTACAACTGGAACCTTATCGCTGGTGAGGTATAAAAAATGTGTGTTCTTACTGGATAAAATTGCATACAGCGTAATGACTGATGTAATGAGTTCAATTATAGCACTTAATCGATAGTCTACACTTTGCTATCACTTTGTACCTCACCGGTTCCTAGACTTCCCCCACTTGATGACAGCTGGATAAGTTTACCTTTGTTCTACAAAAATCAAACTAGCCTAAATGTGTCTTTCCTTGGTCTCACTGTCTATGACTGGGCGTCTAGTTTAGTCGTTCACTGGTTACAGGTCTTTAACGAGTCCTGTTTTACTTATTATATATAGTCCATTCCTGATTGGAAGCGACTTATGAAAATCAACCTTTAAAAAAACACTCTAGGCATAACATGTCACCTGTTTTCAATAACCTGTATTCCACAAATATATAACACTGTGGTTAACTTTAGAGTACTGTATTATTGAATAAATGAAACTTTACCTTAATATCTTCTATAACTTGTAATATGTATTTCTTTTTAAATATGAATTAATTAACAACAGCGAGAGCAGCGATGTGTTAGCAATGGTCGGGGTAAGAAATAGTTCACAGTTAAAATATTATTTTAACCTAGTTTTTTAGTATACTATTTGTAAATTAAACTGTGCATATCAAAATATTTAAATATTTAAGTAGCCCGGATGGAAACATATCTCATTTTTACAGTTCAAAATAACAGCGGAAAATATCATGAGTTGGCCACAATGGTACGGTATTGTTTTATTGAGCGAGAAAGCAATTGAAAAACTATCTGCTTGCAAGGCTTGTTACTCTCTTTCTCTTTCTTCGTCTCTTTCACACACTGGAAATTTCACTTCGCTAGTAAGTAATGAAATTATACATGTTTTCAATTATAGCATATTTCATACTTATTACAGCAAAATAATGATTTTTGAATTTGTAATTTATAACTGAAAAGAGATTTTAATGTTTGAATACGTATTTTAATATATTTAGATATGATGGCGGGGCAGTTACCTAGTGAAGTTGGCAGATGTGGCGAGCCATGACATGGAGTGTTGCTTTTTGTCAAATGAAACGTAAATTATTCTTACTCCGATAAATAATTCAAATTAACACATCACGTTTGTAGAAGTGTTTTTTTAAACATACCTAGGCAAGTTAAGATGTTGTGATAAATTTGTTTCCACGGCAGTAATAGATATACTGTGATGTGTGTTTAGTTAATCATTGTGTCTGTGAAATGGCGTGCCTTTGTGCATTGTGATCGATAGGCTGGTCCTGTGTGTGTGTGATTTCAAATATTTGGTATTATCTATTTATACGTTTTAAATGTGAACTGTTTTTATGACAAAGTTATTTATTTACATCCATTTGTCTGTTTCTTTATCACAACGTTGTACCTTTGCCCTAAGGGGTTTGAAACACAGTCATGTAACGTAAGTTTCCTCAATCCCAGAAGAAAAATACTATCCCAGCCCGATAAATTTCAATAAACCTAATAAACAGTAAGTAGCAATACATAGAAATATGAGCAGAATAAAAATTATTGTAGGTTTATTTGTGTGCATGTTCACCGCTATCTTTTAAAGTTTGTATGACAAAAATGAGCAACACGAATTGTGTGCTTGAATTTAATGTGCCATTTTCACTTGTGCTTCATTTTTAATATTTATTTCAACTGAGGCCGCCCTTTTGAACAAATAACCCAACACATACCAATAACAAAAGGGTAATTAGTACAGCCCTTTATACTTAGCAGTTGTAACAGTGTTAAACACAGTCGCTGCAAAATACTAATGCGCATTACATGTATTGAGTTACGTCGTGGAAAACAAATATGTTAATGTAAAATAACTGTAAGAACTGCCTTCAACTCGGGCATTTCTAAAATGTCATAAAGCTGACCTAAATAATGTTAGAGGCCTAAACTGTGAATATTCATAGGGAATGGTTTTTGGAATATGACAGAATTCTTTGAAAGCTGTGAACAGTAAACAACACATTTGACAAGTATAAAAGTAGAAGTCACATTTCAATGTTTATTTTTAGGTGTAGCGAAAGTATACAGACATATGTACACACACACTGGAATGTAAACATTGATTTTGACAGATGCTATATGGCAGTCACATGGCAACGTTTGTTTACATTTGGCGGAAGGATACAAAACGATCCTGAAAGTAGATATTTAGCAGGGCTCCGAGAAAGTTGCTTCCAATGGGGAATTGACTATAGTTGTTTATAACTACTAGTGTTTACATATCACGGGATACTGCACTTACTTGTGTTCAGCGGGTTCAATTGTGGCCGGTCTTCCTCTTGGCCTGAGTGCAGCATGTGCCGGATACGGCCACGTAAACCTGGACGTGGGCCTCCACGGTGATTCCTGGTACTGACCAGGTGTCAAGTTTGCCTTGGCGGCACACGGAGGCATCAGGTGTCATGGTTCAGCTCGTGGTGTACTGGCATCTGCTTCTGCAGCAACTGATGGGGAGGACACAGGAACAAGGGACGCTGAGGCAGTACGGGGGAGTGACACAGGAAGTCCTGCAACCCGACTGCACGGGTTCCTTCCTGTAGGGCAGGGGTAGTGTGAGGTATCAATGGTCTTGAAACCTCATTCATCGGCGGCCAATTGAGCGAGAGGCAGAACGGGCCTCTCGTCCTCGATGGTGCTGATGGGTGAAGTTTCCTGCATGGCAGGAGGTTGGGACGGAGCACTGTCGTCGACTATGCTCAACTTCCCCTGCAGTGTTGCTTCTTCGCTGGCAGGAGCAGTGGCTGGCTTAGTAGAAGCTGGAACGACCTTGACCACTGTTCCAGGCGTTTCTTCCAGTATGGCAGCGGGTTCATGGTCCAGTGGCGGATTATACAATTTCCTTCGTAGAAGTTGGAACGGCCTTGATCTCTGGCTCAGGAGTTGTACTAGGTGGAGTGGTAGGCGCTCGGATTGTTTCTACCCTCCTCATTGATGGCGGTTCCGATCGCTAGCTGATTCAGTTTGATCAGCAGGTTGTCTGGCCACACTCTCTGTCTCGGGGGTTACGCCATCACACTTTGGAGCAGTTCGGAGGGGCTTTGTTACATCTGGCTGCGACTTTCTGTTTGTAGCTACTGGGCGTTGAGGGCAGTGATCTTATGGAAGCTGCTCCTTGACACGGGTCTAAGCCTACTCTCCACGGTGCTGAGTAGCTTGGCTCCCTATTGGCTTCTATAGTTTGTGCCTCTGGCCTCTTCATTGGCCTTGGCTCGACTTCGGGAGGTGCCATCGGCCATCGTTGGCGTTGGGTCGTCCTCGTATCCTGAATGCCCCAATGTGATATCATTGTTGTCGCCGTCCTCATCTCCTGAATGCACTGGTCTGACATCATTGTTGTCGCCATCCTCGGGTTGGGGCATTTCGCCCGAAAATGGTCGGATCTGGCTCGGGTGGCCTTCCGGATCCATCTTCTCAGTTCTTTGGTCCAGTAGACATTGTCTTGCTTGCCGACTATGCGGTACGGTTTGTCCCATTTGTCAGCAAGACCAGCACTAAATTGGTTCCTGGCCTTGCTGAGATGATGAGTTTTAAGCAGAACGGCTTCTCCAAGATTGAATTGTTGTACCTCTGTCTTCGGTTGGGGGTACTTCCGTTGAATGTAGGCATCCTGGGCCTTTTGGGCGGTAGTGGCGCTAGCTAGCGTGGCTAGTCAGATGTCTCCAGGTTGCAGCATATCCGTTAGTTCGCTGTCCCACTGCCAGTCACCTGGTCGAATGATTGGCCTGGAAGTAATTGACTTGGACTTGTGTCTACCGCTTCGTTTGTCCGATGTCATAGGGCAAACAAGATGGTGGGGATATGTTTATCCCAGTAGCGGTGAGCGTTACCCACACTGAGTCAGTGGCACTTCTTTATCTCCTGATTCCTCCGCTCAGTGGGGTTGACCTGGGAGTGGTATGGTGGGGTAGTCCACGTCTCTACCCCCCATCCTTGACAAGCTGACTGCCATTGGCAAATCGTGAACTGAGTACCATTGTCAGTCAGGATAGCTTTCGGCCCCAGTGTGCAAATATCTCGGTCTCCAGTTTTTGTTAGATCGGTTTCCTGGCTGGGTAGGGGAAAGGTTTCTACCAAACTGGAGAACTAGTCTGTGACTACCAATAAGTAGCGGTTCCCCCTCGTACTCCGGGGATACGGCCCCATCAGATCGGTGGCTACGTGAGTCCATGCCGTCTGGGGATTCCTTGGTTTTGCCGTAGGTGGAGGAACTGGATATGCTTTGCCGTGGCAGCATGTAACGCAGTTCCTTACATACTGCCAGATGTTGCACCGCATTCCGTCCCAGGTATATCTAACTCTGATATCAAACTGGGTTTCTTTTGTACCCGGGTGTCCAGCTTGAGGATGATCGTGGTGGTGGCGGCAGCATATGTCAGCAAGTAATTATGGTGATACCCATATCTTCCACCGGGTGGTGGGTTGTCCGCTTCGTGTCCACACAATGTAATTTCTCAACTTGAACCTTTGCATCTGTTCCCGTAGAAAGCGGCAAATGTTGGGGTCCTCCTGCTGGCTTATCGTGATCTGGTGACTGGTTATTTGTTCCTGGAGAAGCCGAATTTGTTCCGAACTTTGTTCTAGCTGAGGGGGAGGGTACATCTTCTCCCCTTCTTCTTCGGCTTTCTCATCCTCCAGTGTCTGGAAGCGGGACAGGGCGTCTTTCAGGTCGTTAGTCTTGCCCGGGCAATGTTGTACCTCAAAGTCTAATTTGGTGAGGAACATGTCCCGCCTTGGTGTTGCGTGACTCATGTAGCCGTTGGAGGGCTTAAGAGTCGGTGCGCAAGATGAAGTGGTGGCCTTCGAGGTAGTAGCGGTACTTCCTTACTGCCCAAATAACTGCCAGACACTCCTGTTCGTTAATGTGGTAGCGTTGCTAGATTTAGTTCAATCGGGTTGAAGTATATGCTATCACATGTTGGTTACCTTCTTTATCCTGCTGGTACAAGACGGCCCCGAGACCGCTCTGACAGGCCTCGGTCTGTAGAACAAGTGGTTGATCCCCTTGAGGCCGGTGGAGCTGTTGTATGTTCCCGAAGCTGTCCTTGAGATTTTGGAATGCTTGTTATTGTTCCGGTCCCCATCGCCAATGGGTCTCCTTCTCGAGGAGTGGGTGAAGTGGTGCTATGTGGTGTGTGATGTTTGGCACAAAGTCCCTTAGCCAGTTACACAGACCCAGGTACCATCATAGCTGCTTCTTATTAGAGGGTTCTTCAGCCTCTTCAAAGGCTCGTATGAATCTTTGTTGTGGGAGATTTCCTTCAGGAGAAATCACATGGCCCAAGTAGTTGATAGATGATTTCCCAAAATAGCTGTTAGAGAGCTTACACGTCATCCTATGGAGTTCCAGGCGTATGAGAGTTCTCTGTATGTGTCCGTGGTGCTCTTCCCAGGTGTTGGAGTAATTTATCACATCATTAAGGTATGCAAAGAAAAACTCTCAGGTGTACCCCGTCAACACCTCTGAGGACATTAAGCGTTGGAACGTAGCAGGGACATTTTTTAATCCTAAAGGCATTACCCTAAACTGTAGGGTTTAACCCTTGGGTGTCGTAAACGCCATGTGCGTCCTGCTGTCGATATGTACCGCAATCTGCCAGTAACCAGACTCCATATCCAGGGTACTGAATATCTTTGCCTCACCAATATTTTGCAGGGTGTGGGTAATATCATATGCTGGGGGTGTGATGGGATGCGTCACTTCATTCTAGGCTTTGTAATTTATGCAAAACCTGACCTTGCAGTCTTTCTTTGGAACTAAGACCACGTGGGAATTGTAGAGTGAATAGGACGGTTCTACAATCCCTTGGTCTTTCATCTCATTTACTTGTTTCATTATCAGATTGTGGCGTCGCGCTGATACTCGATGGGGTCGGTTATATACCGGGCTTCTGTTGTCCAGATCTTGTGTTGAATTGAACTAGTCTGGTGCAACAAGCCTCCACGTTCAAATGCCCTGTGTCTTCGTCTAGTACTTGCTTAAGACGTTTAAAATCACATCTCTCAGTTTGTGGTTTATTCGAGCACGGTCTATGGGCACTGGCACGACGTCTTTGGGATTGTGGTCCCAGTTCATTGTCACCCTCTCTTTATCGCCCAAGTATACACAGTATTGCCCATGGTCGATAATGCATTGTTGTTGTCTGAGCCTAGGACAGCAGCACAGTATTACTGCTTCGGATAGTAACGGTGAAACCACGAATTCTGTTGGGGCAGAGACCCGGTGTAGGTTTACCGTCAGGGTGATTCGGCCATCAGCTCACAGTGTAGCATCGTGTTGTGCCATTCGTACAATTTTAAGTTGCGGTCACATAGCAGATAATAACTCTATAAAGTTAGCAGATTACTGCATATGAAGTTTCCAGTGGTGGCCGAGTCAAGCAAGGTGAGTACTTTGCTCCCATTGATTTCTGTTTCTATGTGGGGAGCAATGGGGAGTATCGGTTCCTCATTTAACCCCTGAAGGTTGGGTTCTTGTGGTCCGGTGGTGGTGGCCCGCTTCGCACCACTGCGTCATTTCCTGCCTTCGTAGCAGGGGCAGGTTTCTCTGTGGTATTTGATTGCGTTGGGGTTCCCGTCTGATTGAATTTGTTAGCTACAGGTTTTCGTTGGGACAGTCCTTGTTCCAGTGACTGCTAAGACAGAACCAGTATTTTGGTATAAACACGAGGCGTGGTGGGGAGGCAGGCACATTCTTCGGTGTCTCAACTGGTAGAGCTCATGACTCAGGGGTTTTTACTGGTTGAGGTTTTTCGACTGTCGCTTTTGCCGCAAAATTCTGTTCTGCCTCCCATGCACGTTCTACCAGTTCATCAATTGTTGTCGGTTTAGCTTTGAGTAGAACGTTTCTCAATCTCTGCAGTAACATTCGACATTGATCGGACAGACGCTGCTTCGTCAACTCCGGGAAATACTCGTTGAAACATTTGTTCCTTATGATGTATAAAAATTTCCGCCCCTTCTTCGAGTACCTGAGTAGTCTGGCTGTAGAATTATGTGGTTAGCCTACTTAACACCTCCTCGCCAGTAAACTCTGTAGCTAGCCTGTCGGTGAAGTATTTCCACTTGGTGAGGAATTCACTGTAGCGTTCCCACCACGTTAGCGCTAGGCCCTTTAAATTCAGTTGAGCTCTGCTCACCCACTGTTTCGCAGGAAGGTCAGTTTCTTTAAATTCTTTCTAGCATTCCTGCGTGTATACTACTGGGTCCTTGTGTGGTTTGCTCGTAAAGTCTGTAATCTGGATGTCTTCATCCCGGCCTGTCGCTGGGTGTCCCGGTGCTGTTCCGGGCTGTATAAATATAAACAAAGGCTTTGACCGGTGGGAGTGGGAGGTGTGTTTTCACCTACACCTTTTGCATTGACAGGCCATGCCTGGCATCGTGACTCTATCGTCTGGCCAACCCATACATATGTGGTGGTAGGGTTCGCTACACATTGTGCAACGTATTTTGTTAATGCCTTGGCCGTGGCACAGGACCTCATTACAGAACGTGGTTGGCTGTACGCGGCAGGCTTCGCATCTGTATTCCAGACCTTCTGTGTTACGGGTTTCATCTGGCCAGCCTAAGCATATGTGGTGGAATACATTGCTGCAGTAATTGTATTCAATAAGGAGTGAGCCAATACCAGAACATTCTACATGGTTACACTTCTTTATTGTTACGTCGTCTTCTGAGTCATGGTTCGCGCAATTGGTGGCGTTGAGCTCTGAATCTGACATGACTATGGCTATGGGCGCCACGGGGTGTTTATCGGACTCCCCGAAGTCCACTTTGCTTTCCCGCCTTGACCCTTAGGTCTCTGGGTAAGGTTGATCGGGTTCGGCTTTTCGCTGCAAACAGTTAGTCAGTCTGACACCCCACGTTAAGCGCCAGAAAATCACTTGATGCGTGCCCGGGTTATTGAATATGCGGCACGTTCGCCGTGGTTTTGACTGCGCTAGACCAAGTTCGCTGTAGTAGGGATTTTCGGATCCTTGTAACGTTAATGGCTAGAGATCTTAACAGGATGCGTCGGCTTGCGAGTCGGCACAAAATTGTTGATGACTACCTTGTTCCCCACTGTGGGTTTGCGTGTAGGTAGTCAGAGGGAGGTGTTGGTTTTACCTGGCTTATTTATTGGTTCTTCGGCCAGCTCTTGAACTGGAGCTGACTGCTGGGAAAAGTTGGTGATGTAGTCCAATGTCTTTGAGTCGTTGATACCGTGTCTGCCAACACAAAACCGCATATTCCAGGTTGCTCCTTCTCTGCTCCAGAACCTGGCTTTAGAGATCCAGTACCTGACCTCAGGACGGGGTGGCAGTCTTAATGTGTACGGATGTGTGGTGGAAAAGTCATATACTGAAATACGGGAGCAGTTGGTTTATTGAAAAGCCTTACTAAGGCAGCGCGGTCCCGTTCGCCTGTCTTTCCTTAGTCAGAGAAGCCAAGGCAGACTGCTGCTTGGCAGAGAGGTGAGTTGTCCTTTGCTCTTCTCTTCCTAAGCCGTGCTTTACCTTGAAAGACATAGAGTGTGGTCCACCGCTGAACGATAAACCTCGTGCACCACGGACACGAAACAATTCCCTAGGTTAGTGTACTTCCAGTAGCAGCTGCCGGCACGAGCTCGGTGCTCCAGAAGATCCTCCACCACTGGCGGGCAGATCAGAAGCTTTGAGCCATATGGGCCATCTTTATGTTACTACTGGGTGTGGTATTGCAACCAAGGCCAGGCGGTAGCTCTCGAGCAAATACCCATGTCAGCACCTAGGTGCTCCGGTAGGGATACAACCCAAGCGTACTGTCTCTCCTTAGTTGGAGGAGTTGCTAGTGGTTGGAGCTTTGCTGTTCTATCCCCGGAGCTGTAGAACAGGTGGCCGTTGAATGATGTTTGTATGGAACTTGTGGATTCCGGAATGGGATCCTCAGTCGTAGTCTAGTTCGTATTAAAACACCCGGTCTCTGTCGGCAATGCACAATGCGAATTGTTCCTAGCAGGCATAGTAAATACTGTATTACTCTAGAAATGAAACTTGTGGCTAAAGTAACAAAGCCATATTTATTGAGAACTTAATAATCATGGTGACATGTGCTATCTCCTACCAAGCAGGCGGTATGCTGGAAGTAACCTACACTGTCCAGGTGAAGGTGACCTGGTCCTAGGCTAGACAGGAAGAAGAACTAGTTGACTGTTGAAAGAAATAATAAGCGATGCTAACTAAATCACGGGAGGTCTAGAAGAGACAAAGAATTTAATGTCCACTGCTCTGGTAGCAGGGAGTGTTAATGTTCAAAGGCGGTTGCAGAAATGCCTCTGGTATATGCTAGCTACTGTCGTCACTGAAGCCCCTGGTAACTGCAATATTAGCAGCTACTGGTGGCGGCTGAAGACTGTTGTCGACAATGGGAGCAGCCTCTGGTAGGCTGCTGAAGACTTGGAGGTTGTTGGAAACCCCAGCACTAGAAGTGGTGGAGCAATCTCGAAGATCTGAAGAATAACTCACGAACCCTGCAGTGCACTGACTTATATAGTCCGAAGAACAGGTGCGATGGCAGGCCGAGGGGAGGGGAGAGTGGGCATGTGACGTCCCTCTGGTGCGAGGTCGGAGTGAGGGTAGCAACCCTCTAGTCATCTCTCGGCTTCATGTATGTTCAGCGTCGCTGGGGAGTGCCCTGACTGCTTGTTGGCTCTCTGCGTGTGGTGTGCGAAAGGAAAGAGGGGGGGGGGGGGGAGGACGTGCTCGCTGGCTTGCGCAACTCTGGTATCCACGTGTTCGGAGCGCCCTCCAGGGTTGTGGCGCCTCCGCAACTTCCGTGTACCGGTTGGTAGGGTTTGACTCTCACTGAGTTGAAATATAAATACTGATGTTTTGTGCGATGAGCTGTAATTGTATGTAGTAGTATGATAAAACTGCACACGTCAAAACATGGGGAATTTATTACGGAATGTAGCAACTTTGTTCACGTCTTGCCACTCTGTTTTCTGGTTAGAAAGAGGTGGTACACCTCACCACGGAATTCCACAGTTGAACCCAGGCCACCGAGGAAGAGTCCAAAATCTTTATAAAGAGAAAGTTGGAGATGTACCGCCGGATAGTCCCAGACGAAAACGAGAAAATCTGCATGCGTAATATTATAGGCATGCTGTACTCTCAAATTTGCACAATATACTTAAATTTCTCCAACCGCAGTCAGTCGAGGAGTTGGTAGAGAGAGTGTGAGAAACAGAGAGAAACATTAAAGCGTAGGCCGCCCTAAACTGACAAAAAGTGGGCAAGGGAAGCGAGGAGGCAAGGCACCCCAACGGCTCCTCATCCTTCTCCCATGACCCCCATGCTCCCTTTACGCACAGGGAGTTATTTTCACAGAGACTGCCCGACAATGAGAGAGCCAGAGCGCTACGCAATGAAGGAAGGGGGAGTGCCCGACATCTCTCTCCAGACACTAACCCATAAGCTGTGCTTCCTGGATGCACCACGCATAGCATTTGGGATCAACCAGCGAACGATGGTCGCAATGTTAGACAGTGCTGCCACTGGTAATTTTGTATGGTGTAACCGCCTCATGCTAAACCAGCGAACCCACCTGACAACCACCAACCAATGGGTGCAGCTGGCCCAGTCAGGCTGCTTTCTCCAGGTAGAAGGAATAATAAGGCTTGTCATCTGGATGGGAAATAAAGCCACCGTGGTGGAGTTCCTAGTGGCCCTGAAGAAGAGGTAATTTTGGGGCAACCATGGCGGTAAGAGTAGCAGTGTATGATAGATAGTAGGCGGTGCCATATTTGTGTCTGAGATCATGAACGCCAGAAAATCAGTTGGGGATGCAACCAAGATGTCGCAACCCCTTCTCTGACCCCACCACAGAGTCCGGGTGAATGCATTTGCTTCCTACAGCTGACAGTAGGGGGACACCCACCAAGCGAGAAGCCACAGCAGAACCTGGGGATCATTTGCCAGAAGCGAAGACTCAGACATCACCATAACCAGCCAATTTCCAAACTTAAAGAACCTCAGCTCAGCTTTATATTTCACCAAAGCAAACGGCAGGCCAGATCCCGGGCCTTCTTCCAAACGTCAACCCAATAAGCACCCGATTTACTCTGGTAAGAAACCAATGGTAAGAACACCGAGGAGCGTTATCCATCAAGTCACTGCCCTTGACCCTGACTCACACGTCAGAAAAGTAGCCACCAGGCACGGCCCATGACCTCGACTGTGTCGGAACTCTCGTGACGAAGCACCTTGGACAGGGAAACCCCCGATGACACCAGCCACCCAGTGCCTTCCAGGAGGAATGTGAACACCGCTGTGCCGACGAGATAGGGGAGCCCGAAGAGCATCTCCGACCACATCCACGCAGGAGGACATGGTAACTCACAGCGTCTCGACGCTGGACGGCCTCAAGACCCCAGTTGCCAACCCAACTCCTGAGAAGTATTAACCCAGCTGCCCCGACGAGATAGGAGAAACTCCCGAACTCTCACCTCTGATAGTGACCCCGATCACATCCACCCAAGGGAACGTGGTTATCGTCCATGCCTCGATGCTGGACAGCAGTGAGGCCGCTACGGTACTGCCTTCTGCCCGGTAGGATGAACCCAGAAGAGCCAAAGGGGCAGGGGAAGTAGAGACATCCCTGCCTTTGATGGACACCCTAACACC
The DNA here is from genome assembly GCA_029891345.1 of Dryococelus australis. Classification (NCBI taxonomy): domain Eukaryota; kingdom Metazoa; phylum Arthropoda; class Insecta; order Phasmatodea; family Phasmatidae; genus Dryococelus; species Dryococelus australis. The sequence goes on from CM056994.1 coordinate 283,391,606, forward strand.
GCCCCTCTAATAGGAGGGGACCACCTGTCGTGCCTCGGTGCCTGGTGACCCCAAGCTGGCCACTGCTGAGGACGACTATGATGAGCCCAGGAGTTGACCCATGACCAGCTGAACGAGGGAGGTGCCTCCCCGCACCTGCTGCACCACCTCCCAAGAGCAGTCGTGACAGTACAGGGAGTCACTATGGCATCCCACGGCTAAATTCACTGGCCGTATCCACATCATGAGGCCTTACGCAAGAAGCGAGGCCGCCTGTGCAAACCAAGGACTTCCCACACTGAGTGAAACCCATGCTGAAAGACAGCCATAGGAAATGCAAATGGACTTCAGTAATGGAAAGTGTACAATTTGTACAATATAATTTTTTTTGTTAATATTGCAATATTTTGGATGCCATATTTTTTTTTTCTTATTTGTAGGTGCTCCGTACCACGATTGGTAGTTTATATTGATGCATGACATCTTTGCAACAATGGTATTTTACCACTTCTGCTCATCAGTATGCATAGCTGTGTGTCTGATTACAACAGAGTTTATATGGTTGACCATTACGATACGTCATGAGTTTGTACTGTTTGCCACAGAGAAATGGATGTTCCAGCCTGCAAATTTTTTATTCACCGGCCCACTGAGTGTATGCAATAAAGACACCAAGTTCCAATGCATACCACCAGATGGCTACACCAATATGCTTCGCCGCCTCTGTTATCTTCAAGCCAGCCGGAGACGTCACAAGCCCATGAAGCTATGCTATTGCTGCCTCCCTCTCTCCACCTCTCAACCCCTCACCCCCTCACCTTCCAGCTCGCCAGCCAATGACAGCAGAGGAAGCTTCCAGCATAGCATAAATAGTGGGTCGTGATGCTCACTCAGGGCCAATATTCATTCCCACCGTGCTAGCTGCCGAAGGAATTGATCAGTCTGCAACCACCTATTCTTCAGTCTTCCACAGCACTCGTTGCCGAACTGACCAGCCTGCTCAGCTATATTCCTAGCTCTACCTTCCTACCTTCACCGCATGTTTAGTGCCGAAGGATAACCTACTCCTTGGTCTCCACCGCGCTGTTAGTGCCGGAACCATCCATTTAGATCTGCTTAGTCTTCCTGGAAGAGATACAACCACCAAGTCTTCTCCACATTTAGACACTTTGGCCCTTTCTGGACAACAATTGCTTAGGGTGTTAGTGCCAGTTAAAGTTGTTTACACAGTGCTTGTCTACCCCTCCCATTGTTAGCTTAGACACAGGTCACCTCTACCTGCTTTTACGTAGGCTTAGCTTCCCTAAAAATCTTGCTAAACGTAGGAGGTAGTACGACACCACAAGTTTATTTCCCATAATAAGGACTAAACACTGTGCGAATTTTACTTGAAGGTACTCCTTTCCTGTAGACTTTGCACCTTGCCCAGTTGACCTCACACTGTTGAGAGAGACCTAGGTGAACCGGGAAAGCTACTCATTCGAGCCAAAACACATTTTCGCAAACCCACACTTACATTCGCCATGGCAAACCTTTCTGCATACCTCGGTATGCGGAACATCAGTTACTCGGCTTCTCGAGTTTGGTTTGTCAGCGTGGTGCTCGCCCTTTCCACCACATTTAGACGTTAGAGGGGTCGTTCCCTAGGTTGGGAAGACTTAAGCTCAGAACCTACACCCACATGCAGGGACTGTTGATAGCGAGGCCTAAATCACAGTGTTCATCGCGTTTAGTTGCAGACCACTGTGAGGAGGGTGTCCGCTCCCTCAGCAGACGTTCCACGTGGCCGTATACATAGTAGAGTACACATTCCCCGTGTTTCTCTCACAGACGTGAGGGGGGTTTTCTTCTCCTAATGCCTTTCTCCCAGCCAGCCAGATCAGCCTCTAACACGTCCAATAGTGTATCTCCACATAAAGACAGTTGCTCTGCTCCCACCTGCATGAACATATGTCGGGAGTCTGCAACCAAGCCAACCTGCTGCACACGTATGCCCAATAGAAGCTCACAAAGCCATGTCTCACACAGAGGGTACGTGTCGCCCAGGTATACCACCATGAGCTTCCAGTTTGAAACGCAGTTACTTTGCCCGAACTCGGCTTTGTGCCCTGCCGCAAAGCTACCCAGCTGGTTCTCTACACAGGACGAGCACCTGTGCCTCATAGAGACTAGATTAACAAGTAACAATAAACCTGCATGCTACATCTCGTAGAGAAGTAATTCACAGTATCCATCAATAGACATTCTGTCCGAAACCCAAAACATATTTGGAACAATTATTTTTCGATGATTTGTACGCATTGTTTATGTTTTACTTTATTATCTTGACACGTCCAATTTACTAAGGCTGGATCACAGTCGTCGTGGCTTTGGTTGCGCTCTATGTCAAAGCCACGTCTAGGGTTTTCGGCAAGGGTCGCTTCCGGCTGGATATGGCAATGGGGCACGTGGCCTTACCGATGGTAACAAAGTTGTCTAAATTTTGTTTGACTAGTCCCTTATGTTGGCTTACCCTAGTACTGGTAGTGCGTTTGGTTACTGCCGGCGACTGGCGGAAGGTGCTGACGGTGTTAGACTTACTGACGTTTTGAGGACTAGTGGTAGCTGGCTGCAGACAGGTGATGCTGTTGTAGTCAGTCTGGATGGCAGTGAGGACACTGGGCTCGACAACACAAAACTTACGGTTCCACCTCGCTGCAGCTGAACTTCAAAAGGTGGCGTTGGAGATTCCCAGATGTCCCTCGGTCTCGTTCACCACACCACTCAGGATGGGGGGATAGTCAGAGTGTGTACGAGTACGGGGAGAGACAAGAGCATACACGTACACTGGAGAGATAGATCTCTCTAATAATCTGATTGCGACGGTGCGGTCTCGTTCCGCCTGATGTTCTGCTGTAGGGGGAGCTAGACCAGTCCGCTGCTTGGCAGCAAGATGAGCAATCCTTTGCTCCTCCCTCCTTGCGCAGTGTCTCACCTTATATGGCACAGAGTGAAATGGCTACTGAGAACGGCAGGTTGAGCACCATGGACACGAAGAGAAACCCTAGAATAGTTTCAGCCCAGCAACGGCTTGGTAGCACGAACCCTGGTGTCTCAGAAGATCCCCCACTCTAGCGGGCAGATCAGAGGCATTGGAGCCATGGAGGCCACCACTGCTATTAGTGGGTGTGCATTTTCCGGCAAGGCCAAGCCATAGCATCTGAGCAAATATGTCTGCCAGCACCTAGGTGCTCGGTGGGGATACAACTCCGGTGTACTGTGTCTCTGGGGTTGAAAAGGTATTCCTAGTGGTAGCGGCTCTTCTATGATATTCCTCCAGCACCTGAGTGCTCAGTGGAATTATGATTGATGGCCATCTAATGAGTATGTATCGGTCTGGAGCCTCCTGAGAGGGTGTCTCCAGCCATAGCTAGTTCGTAATAAAATACAGCGTCCCCGGTCGGTAGTGCACAACTTAATATTCTCCTAGCAGCTGACTTGGAAGTACTCTAGGAATGAGACTCGCAGTTGAAAGAAACAAAGTTGTGTTTATCAATTGCTTAGTAACACAGTGACGCATGCTCACTCCTGCCAAGCAGATGGGTGGCTGGAAGAACCTATGTTAGCCAGGTGTAGGTGACCTGGTCCTAGCTAATTGGGTAAGTTAAGAAAAACTGTTGAAATTAATCAAAGCAGAAACTAACTAACTATAAGCGGGGTGTGTATAAGAGACTGTGAAGGTTGGTGTATGGTATGTCTCTAGTTACCAATGAAGAGCTTCTGGTAACTGTTGTTGATTGGCATCACTGGAGCATCTGGTCGCGGGTGCTGCAGAGCTCTTAACGGTGACGACAAGGCTGGCAGCCTCTGGTGGCTGCTGAAGACTGTTGAGCAGTTGGCGGCAGTCTCTGGAGGGCTGTTGAAGATCTAACAGTAGTCGGAGGCCCCAGCACAGGAAGTGGTGGAGCGAGCTCGAAGACTGGAAGGAAACAACTGGCGAGGTCCGTCGCGCCAGGACTTATATAGTCAGGGTTGCAGGTGTCACTGCTGCCACAGGGGGATGTGTGTGACGTCCCTCTGGTGCAAGGCCGGAGAGGGAGTAGCACCCTCTAGTCATCTCTCGGCCTTCACATATCTTCGGTGGCACTCGGCCATTCCCTGATGTGGCTGACTGCTTTTAGGTTCTCAGCACAGGGGAGGGAGGTGTGATGCGCCGCTGGCTTGCGCAACCCCTCGTATCCATGTGTCTGGCTGCCCTCCAGGATTGTTGCAGGCCATGACGTCTGTGTACGGGTTGGCGTGGGGTTTGACTCTCATGTGGTTAGTAGTAGGCATACTGGGTGTGAAGTGAGATGAGTCGTAATCGTAATTAATAGTCGTATAAGCGGCACGTGTCAAAGTACGTTTGCCAAATATTGTATGGATCATTAGTTTCTGATCACTGCGTGAATGCAAAACAATGCGGATAATCAACCACTGGAGCAATCAATTGTATTGATTACATCCTACGAGAGTTTTTGTGTTCTATTTTCTTGTTACGTTTTTACTGCATTCATAGATTGGCGACAATGAGGAAGCATTTACTTCACGTGTAGGTTGGCAAGAATGGAAACTAATCACATACTCAATGACACTGTATTCAACTATCTGTGGTGTTGTTATTGTAAATGGAAAGGGAAATGTTAGCAACTGCAATATTTTGAGGGGCATGGTTCCAATTGGAAACTGTCTGCTTCGGTTTTGGTTAGAATTTTGTCTGAATTAGAAATTTAAAGGTCTGAATTAGAATTTTAAAGGTCTTAATTAGACTCCACAAGTAATAATTGGCAAAAATTGTCGCAAATAAATCAGTTGTTGCCATTTTAACAAGGGTATTGATTATGGCTCCGTCGGCGAAGGAATACTAGACGAAAATATGAATTTTAATAAAAACAGACTTTCGCTCAATTTCAAGTGAATATTTAATATTAAATTCAATTAAATAAGTTCTTTTGGTTGAAAGGCATCAAGTCTCTGCTCACAGTATACTGGGTACACCCTGACATGAACAAACTAAACTCAGTTTACAGTGTAAGTTCAGTTTTGGCTTGCTGACCGGGCTCTGTTAAGTCTCCACTGATCCCCCATGCTATGCGGGCTGATCAGAGACGGGGAGCTGTTTGGATCACCAATGCTGCCACTGGATGTGCGTCCACACAGGAATGGGTGGCATGTCTCAAGCTATGATATATCCCAGCACTAGCAATGCTCCTGGATAAGGCAATAACTCGAGACTGTCGCTCCTCCCTGGGTGAAGTTGTTACTAGTGGTTGTGGCTCCTCTGTTCCTCTCCGCCGGCACTAAGGACAATGTTGTGACAGTTGGAAAGCAGCAAATGGCTGTCTAATTGGTGTGTAAAAATATGATGGACCCCTGAAGGGCGCCCGTAATTGAAGTTACTTAGGTTTTTATAAATTACCCGGTTCTTGTCAAGGGTGTACGTAGCAACCTGTATCTAGCAGACAAAGAGACAGATACTCTAAGAAATGAAAGCCGAAAGGTAGGAAACAAAAGTATGTTTATCGAAGTCTCAATAAACATGCGACGCGTACTACCTCCTACCAGGCAATTGAGTGCTGAAGGTTACTACGCTGTCCATGTGTAGGTGACCTGGTTCTAATGGAGAACGGGAAAGAATTAGCTAAATGAGAAAATATATAATACTTTTAATTGTTCTAATACAGATGTCTTGAGGAGACAAAGTGAATTTAAAACGTGTTGGTAAGCGTGTTCGCTGGTTGACGGCATGACTGGTCATCGTCGACGGTGAAGTAGCCGCAGGGGGCGTACTCAAAGCTTCGAAGATCTCTGGAGGTCCTGGCATTAAAAGCAATGCTATGGGATGTCGCAAGCGATGGAACAAGAATGACTGCCCATGCTTGGCAGCGTCCGGACTTACATAGTGGAAGCTTGTTGGCTGCTGGTGCGGGCTGCGGGGAGGGCGTGACGTCCTTCTGCCCTGGTTGGCGTGGGAATACTCTGGTCAGTGTATCTGCTTCGTGCCTCGTCGTTGGCGCTCGGCCTTGCCCGAGGTCTGGGCAGCTTGTTGGCCCTCAGTGGAGTAGTGTGGGAGGGAGGCATGCGGGAGGGGAGGCATGCCTGCCGAGTTGCATATCCTCCAGGTGAAGAGAATTCGCTCATAAGTTCCTGTTGCATGTAGGGTAGGTAACGTGTCACATCTGTGGTGGTGGAAGTAGGTGCCTTGGCGAAGAGTCGTAATCGTAGTAGATTAGTTGTATAAGCGGCACGCTTCAAAACTCAGTTTGTAATGAATGCTGTATTGTCTGGTAACAGGATTTACTATTAAATCACTTATTTGCCCAGTTATACTGTCTTTCTTATCCTTTATTTATAAAATTAGTGTTCTACATTTTTATATTGTAGACACCTAATACAAAGTGCTTAAAGTATTCACAAAAATTGAAGACTTAAAGTTAAGTATTAAGTATTAAAGTTAAGTATTTCAAATATTGGAAATTGGGAATTATCATTGTACTCATCAAAATTGGTTTTGGTATCACTGTAATCAGCAGCATTGGCAGCTGAAAATCGGTATTGTTGGTATTGGCAAAATGTGGTATTGGCTCATCCCTAGTTCTTATGTCTTTATCTGTGGGGGGGGACATTGATTCTTAACATATTTGGCAATCAAGTCCTGTAATTGTATATGTAGTAGGTAATGTAAACTGACATACTTTAGTCGTTTTAGTGTGCCAGACAACTTATTTTAAAAATGGCATCCATATAAACATATTAGATTACTACACAATATCTATGAAACCATGTAACAAATTTCAACTAATCTTTTTATGCTAGCAATATTTATTACAAACATTAAAAGCATTTACCCAGAGCCTCTTTTAGCCTCAATTTTGAAAGATAATGGCACAGGAATAAAACATGTTTTGTCATATTTCGGAAAACAATCGAACTAATTGTAACACTTGTACTTCCTCCGGTTTTTAATTATCTCTTAATAACAACACTTACTACTTGATCCTACATCAATTACTGTTAAACTGCTATAGGAGGTAAGGTGTGCTACGGGGGAAAACTCACAATGGTAGCAAATAAGTAAGATTATTATATAAAATATCTATTTATTACAATAAACTGTAAATCATTAACAACTCTATACAATTACTCATACAATCAACAAGAACTCAACCAGCAATATGGACACAATACTTTACTTTAATGTAACAGAATCAATATTCAACCAATATATTGCAGCTAAGCCCTAGCCTTGCCAGTATAATTACTTTAAGAAGGGATTGGATGGTGACTCGTCAAATATTGTTACGGCTTACGGCTATGCGCTTATGCTTACCAGTAGTTCAGTGCAGATAGGCCCTAGAGCTCCTCTAGATCTGTGGGTTCCGGTTGCCTTCTGCTTCAGCCCGCCCTCACACTCACTGTTTCGTCTTGTGTCATGGTGCCGTCTGGGGGGTTGGGGGGTAACGCCATGGAGAGGTGCTTGTATAACTGGCTGATGTAGACCATGTTTTTCAAAGAAATTGGCCGGCTACCAGCTATACATTGTGTCACCTTAGGTGGTAAGTGAGTGGCTCCAGGTTGCCGCTCCACAACCCTCCCCCTCCCCCCGTAAAAGATAACAGCCGTCCCGGCTGTGGAAGGATTGGTTGAAGATTGTTGTAAAACAGTACTGGAGGTGAGTGTGGCGGGCACAAGTATCCCAGGGGTTGGTGCCATGGACGTGATGGGGTCGAGGAGCTCAAGGTGGTAACGAGTGAAGACGTAAGGTGGCATACCCGTGAGGACTTTAATGCAGTGTTGAGGATGTAACGCCAAGTACAAGTCACCGTCTTACAAAAGAGATTTAACAGTTTTTGGTTTTATTTTGAAGGTACTTTATGCTGGCTAGTGGCAAAGTAGGGTATCAATTATATGATAAAATTGCAAGTGATAAAATACTGAATAACCAGCCATACAGCTAAAAATGTAAAGTCTGAACACGTTGTAAGCGACACCGGTGGGTAGGGAAAGGGAAGTGTCTAAAGCCACATTTAATAATTAAGTGAAAGAAATTCCCAAAAGTAAGACGGTGGACACAGGAAGAAGGGAGTTGGAAAAATGAGCGCTCTTTGATTGAACGCTTGACAACCTGACAGAAAAGATTACTAAAAAAAAAGGTAAGTTATTTTTAAGGGCTCATGCCAATCTGGCTGAAATATATAATATATAAGTTACTAATTTAACATTATGTACCATCTTTGCAGTCAATAGGTACTCTATGAACAATTTATCTTTAAAAAGTAACACAAACAGAAGAACAGTTGGTTTTGTACGAGCTAGCGAGATAGAATATTATGTGGTGGTGTGGCGGATACAAGCATCGTGAAGTGTGCTATTGTGTACTTGTTACTGTATGGTACTTACTTTTACTAGTAGTGGAATATACCATCGCTAATACCCAGATAATTATTTTTAACTCTCTATAGTAGACACTAAATGAACATATTAAGGATAATTATTAAAGTTATAGCTATACAAAGCACCACTCTGTGACCACTAATTAAATCCATGTCTGTTTGATAGAATCCTGATATGATGATGTGAAATCCTTGTCCTAATATATACATTGAAATAAAGTAATTATACATACACAGAATTGCCTGGGGCGGTAATGTGAAGAAAGTTCATTTATCGTGGTTGGTAGCACTGTGCACTGTGGCGAAAGGTCTCTCACTATTTACTGAAAGTTTATTCATGTGGAGCACTCGCATAAGTTTGCAAAAGTGTCAGTTTATGCACACTGAGAGCTCACGGATTAAAATTATTTTAACACTGTTCTTTGCAAGAAAGTTTTATCACTGTCACTTAGCATTTGAAGTGTCTTTCACCTTTTGTTAGTTTGACAGTGATAGTTAAGTGCACGCTACCTCAATAATATTTGTACTTGCATTTGCTCAGTGGCACTAGGATAAAAATATAACTGCCTTAAGATAGGCTGTACGAAAAACAATAATTTGTATAACTACAAACACAATACTTATGATAAGAAATAGTATATAAATTAATGCTGTTAATAGCATACACAAATTACACAATATAATATTGTTACAATTTACTTACTAGAGGTTTGTTTGAGAAATTCTTTTATTCACAATGACACGTACAATAACAAAGTAACACATCAATGATCTGCAGAGAAAAGCAGGAAAATAAAAAGGGTGGATTACTCCTCTTATAGGTAACTTACATGCTAGAAATATTAATTAACACTTATAATAGGTTTTTATTAGAGAAACCATGAAGGTTCGTATGAAGTGACTAGAAAATATAAAAACAATTACTGTACACATAATTAATACTGCTCTCAAGGCAGGAATTGAGTGGAAAAGTAACAAACCTAAAATATATACACATAGTAAAAGAATTTGCAATTGCAAATTAATATATCAGTTACTTTAACTGTGAATGCCAGGAGGCATGTTATTTGAGGTCATAATATATATGAAATACCAATTAAAGACCTTTAGGTATGAGAAATAATTACTTTGATTGAAACACAAGTAGGGAAAAATCTGTAAACAACGGCAACTCCCTTCTGCAAGGAGTGAAAATAATTAAATTAAACCATGTAATTAAGAACAGTTACTGAACTGTTCTACGTTGTACTTTTGTTTACCTTATAAATGCAACTTGTGCACAAGTATTTTACTGAGATGTGTTAAGGCGTGAAAGCAACACAGAAATCTGGACCAGCTTAACATATAAGGCTGTGACAACACAGATAAGGAGAAGCAAAATGCCCGTGGTGAAATAGTCCAGGTGGGCTAGTTCCAGTATCGTAAACAGCTTCAGTGATATAAACTTACCTTTTGTAGTGCCTGGAACATCATCTTGAATAATGGGGAACTCAGTGTGGTTTATATGCCAATCAGTGTTTAGTGCTGCCGATATGTTATAAAAATGGATTCCCTCTGGAAGTTACAATTGAGGTAGGTGAAATGATCGCTTAGAGAGCCAATGTACGGGGATGGTGGTTTGATGAAGAGGAATGACGGGGGTGCGTACGTCACATAGATGTGTGGTGGAAAATAATACAGCAGAGGGTGTGGTGACCTTGCAGCCGCAGGGGACATGCGATTCCATAGCTCCTAAGAGGTGGCTAGGGATGAGGGTGTCGAGAGACTTGTTTACACATAGAACCATAGTGTCTGGCCGATGTAGACCATGTTTTGCAAAGAAATTGGCCGGCTACCAACTATTACCCTGTGTCATCTTATGTGGTAGGGAGCGGCACCAGGTTGCTGCTACAGAATGCTTTCAAATTTGGCAAACAAGTAGTAATACAGTACGTTTTCTTTTTTTAAATTGGCTAGACACTTATTTTCAAAACTTCAACTTAACTTTGTATGGTAGCAATACCTTTTACAATAATCAAGTGTGTGTACTCAGAGCCTTATTTGTCTATCATTTTGTAAGAATGAATAAAAAAAAAATTTTCATATCAGAAACAATCAACTGATTCGTAATTAATTTGGCAAATGAAGAGTACTATGGTAGGCTATGTAAACGGGCATGTTTTATGAGGTGACAAGTATTTTCAAAATTGTCATGTACATATTTTAATTTAGTATCTAGAGTGTGGCAATACATAAATGTTTTGTTCTCCATTAATGAAGATATTACCACATGAGAAAATGAACCTTTTATGCCATATGTCTGGGACCAATCAACCGATTCCTGTCAAATTTTGTACACAAGTAGTGCTACAGTAGGCCACATAATCTTACACTTTTTAAGTGTGTCTGGCATTATCTACAAAATAACTGCCATATAAATACTTAAGATAAGCCAGTCCAAAAATTTTGCTAATTTCAATTAAACTTTTCATTTATGCTGAGAGTATCTATTAGAAGTATCAAATATTCTTATAGAAACCCACTTTTGGCACCCTTTTTTAGAAGATAGTGCCTGGTGGTATAATGTAACATTTATGCCATATCTTGGAACTAACCGTCTAATTCTCACCATATTTATCACGTAAGTAATGCTGCAGTAGGCCATGTAAACTTACCTAATTTAAATGGGTCAAATATGGGATAATTGCAGCAATACAAATTGTATAGATAAGTTGTTTGTATCTATATATAGTATCTATTAGAAGCTTCAACTATGCCTATTGACACATGACTGTCTATGGACAGGAACGTGTCAGCATCTAAATAGAAGTTGATTTTAGTTTGTGCTAGATCAGGCACACAGATAAAAGGTGTTTACATATCCTAATGCGACGGGGTCTGTAAGATCTGGCATGTAACCTTTATGGTGCCTCTAAAGCGTCGAGCGAGTAGGTCGCTGGCTTGGCACAAAGTCTAGTGGTGCTAGTACTTTCTTGCGATTGCGGGGAGTTGGCGGAGCCGCTGACTTACCTCTGACTGCTGGTCGAGGGGTGCTCATTGACATTGGTCCAATGGTGGGCCTCCTGGCTCGGTGGGTTGGTGGCGACAGCATCTGCAGAACGACTTGGCAGGGAGATGTGCTTGGCTGCGGCTGGCGGGCTGTTGGCCCACTGGTGCTGGTTGGTGAATCTGTGTCTAGGTCGTTGATGGGTTCGACGCCTAGGTCTTAAGGGTAGGTCTAGGCAGAGGATCTGGATGACTGGGTGTACAACCCCAGGGAGCTTTACGAGGGGTCCAAACATATGACTAGGGGTAACTGTGAGGTGAGGCCTCAACAGTTGGCAAGCCGCATGAGCTCGTTCCCAGGGGTTGAGGTAGCTGAAGACCAGGTCAGGTCATTTAATCAACACTTGCTTACCAGTGAGAATTACAGCTGCCTTCATATCACTCCACTTACTACCCCTCCTGTGGGTGAATTTCATTTACCAAGGAATTAGGTTCTACGGCTCACGTCTGCAACAGGGTGGCAGGCATCAATAACCTTAGCGAGAGAGTGATTCGGAATGGGCAGGTCCTTGCCAGGCGTGGCACTCCCTCCGGAGAGTGTATACGCTGTGGAGGTAGTAGGTTAGCTGAGAAGAGGAATCTAGCCTCTTTGTCATGTGTCTTACTAATGGTTGTGGCTCTACTGTTAATGTGCACCAGGTACTTTTACGTGCCTGGTCCACAGTATGGGTGGCCGTCTAATGGGTTGTCTCTTGTGACGTACGTCGAGTTCTTTTTAGGACAGGTCGCAGTCCTACCCTAAGATAGGCAAAAATCAGTATTAATCAGCAGTTCTCTGTCTCTCCATTGTGGGGTGACGCTTACATGGGATGACTAAGCGCAGTTAACTCAAGAAAGTGCAGACTGCAGTTCAACTGGAAACGTGTTTTATTTTCTCCAGAATAAGACACGGTGACCCATACTCTCCTACTAATATCAAGTGCAGATTAACTCTTGAAATATAAACAAAGACAGGTGAAGGTGCCTGTCGGATGGAAGTAGCCTGGCCTGAAGGGCGAGCAGAAGATCACAGAGCAGCAACTAGGTAGCCATGATAACAACTAAACCCTAACAGAAGCTAAGTGGGTGTCCTGAGGGGACTTACAAGGAGGTATGGGGTGTGGATGTTGAGAAAAACATCAAGCATTAAGTGGTGGACGACGATTCTTTGGGGCTGCACCGAATGCAGGAAGAAGTCCAGTATTGCTAACTGAAGATCAGCTGTTGGTCTCTCATGAGGAGAGCGGTAGAGAGCAAACAGAGCAGGGAGCCTTGGCACAACGTGTGCAAAGGTGAGCTGTTAATGTGAACTCCCATTCTGCGTTATTGCTGGAACATATATTCCCCTGTGCTTGGGGGTGGCAGGGTTAGTTCCTCCCTCTGTAGGAGGAGCCGAACTCTGCTGTCATCTCTCAGGGCAGTAGGAAAGCAGGCCTCCCTGCTATGCGGGGTTGCGTTGGCTGTGCAAGTTCAGGTGCAGTTGCTCTGGCGTGGTTTACTAGTACATTCCCATTTCACAGGGTTTTAGTTAATGCGGATTTAATATACTCTTCCTTTGGGTGCATTACGGTCTCCAGGCAACCACCTTATTATAGGAGACGTAATGTTGGCTTGGGTTGCTGCAGTTCAGGATTGCATCACTTGTAGACACATGGCATGCACATGATGATGTGTATTTGCAGAAAAATAATAGTCTATATATGTGCCACGCATTACTATATAAAGTACAGATGCTGGTTTAAGGCCTCTCTGCACAATAGCACCAAAAGAGAAAATAAGACTTGATGCATGACGTCTTTCCAACAATATTACGACTTAGTCTCATCAGTGAGCAAGCCTTGCCACCACATAGCAACAGACTTTTTACTGTTGATGCCGCCACAAGACGCCAGATTGTACTGTTTGCTACAGCAAGAATGGACGATCCATCCAGAAGATTCATTATTCACCGGGCACCGAGACTATGCATCCAAGGCACCGAGTACCACAGCATGAAACTAGATGGCTCTACAAGCAAAATTCACCACATCTCGATTCTCCAAACCGGCAAGTGATATCACACCTTTGAAGCTATGCTACTTTTACCCCTTCTCCAACGCCGCCCCTATCCAGCTGACTGAAGGAGAAGGTCCAGCCAGAATACAAATAGAGAGATGCTCACTTGCTCGTGACCAGTCTTCATTCCTTCACTGCATTTGTGCAGAAGGAACTGACCAGCCTGCTTTCTCCGCCACAGCCTTGTCGGAGATCTGCCGTGTTCGCTCCATTCCTAAACCTACCTCCTTCACCGCATTCATGCCGAAGGGACTACCTCTCCTTGACTCCACCACGTCCGCCGCCGAAGTCATCCTATCTAGCCTATCTTCACCGTATTTGTGCCAAAGATACAACCTGTCATTTCGTCTACACACCTAGACACTGCAGCCCCTTCTGGGCAACACATGCATAGGGAATAGTACCACTTTTAGTTATTTTCATAGCGTTTGTCTACCCCACCATTGATAGACTAGGCTCAGGTTCCCTTTTCCTGGTTACACCTAGGTTAATCTTCTCTAAGCTCTTGCCAATGTCAGGAGGTAGTGCGACACCACTCTGTATACTTCCCGTTAAATGAATAAACAGCAGTTTTACAAACTCGAGGGTATCCTTTCCTGTAGTGTAGTACTTCTCCCAGTGTACCTCACACTGCTCAAGGGATTGCAGGGGACCAGGGAAATTACTCTCAGAAGCCTTACACATCAGTCGAATACCCATACACCTTGGATGGCCACCCATTCTCGCTCCACGGAGTCCAGAACGGTAGAGCCCTGACACTAGGTACTCTGATTCTTGAGACCAGCTTGCCTGCCCAGCTGCATACTTTCTCCACCGTGTATATGCGCTGTATTTAGTGTTCACTAGGTGTGGGGAGACTGTTCCCTCCTGAGACCCTCACCCACTTGCAGAGACTGTCAATGGCGAGGCCTGACTCTCAGTGCTCACCGCGTTTAGGCCTCGAGTGCTGAGATAGGGTGTCAGCTTGAGTTGGCAGACGTTACACGTGGTTTTACACCAGGTAGGACCACACATCACATGCAGTCACTTCACGGATGTGAGGTGTGTGACTCAGTCCAAATGCCCTATTCCCATCGGAGTGATATTCGAGAGAAAGTCCAACAGGGGCTAACTGCTTCTGGGCACTTGCAGGAGTTACTCCACTTCTCATCACTATGCTTTGGCAGTTTTCCCCCAAGAATCAAGCCCAGGTGTTGAGCCGACTTCAGATTCCCATCGAACCAAAGATACCCAAGGACCTCTTCAAGGACCCTATCCGTCCAAGTGAAGATACACACCCGTTGCTAGCAGCGTTCAATAGTGGACAGGACCAGTCCTTGGGCATTCCCAACTTATACTACAGGGAGTAGATCCAGTGGAACCTGAAAAACTGTCCATCTTGACCTTTGAGCCTTTGACCATAAATCAGCCAAGTTCACATGTCAGTCAGAGTTGCCCTAGATTAAACCACAGCTAGATGTTACACATTGCCCAGGAGTGCCACTGAGAGCCAACCCATTAAAGGAAAGATCTCTCTCACATAACCAGATTTTGTGCCCTGTCGCAAAACTAACAGGCGAGTCCTTTAAACTGGGCGTACACCAGTACCACATAGGGACTAGAGAGAAATCCATAATATTCGCCAGAAGGGTGCGCCTGACGTAGCACCTGACAAAACCAACCCTCCTTAATGTAGTGACAACCCTGACAGCCCGAAGCGTCACACGTCAAGTAGAGGTAGTAAGAGTTTTTCTGGTGCCCAACGTGAGGCATAACTGCGATAGTGACGACTAAGCAGTTTGATCAGGTCAGCCAGACCCTAGCCAGGTGAAGAATGGACTTTGGGCAGTCCCCTAAACACGCAGTGATGCTCAAACTTGCAACCGCAATATTAGCCACCAACATGAGCGAGCACGAGCTCGACGACTGCACCACTGCAGCTACAACCGAATGCAGCCGCTGTTCGAAACTGAATTGCTCCAGCATGGGGACACACAGGATGTGCCCAATGTCAACAGTGGTTTCACTTTACCTGCCTAGGCCGGGCAGGTGAACTCCGCTATATTGATGGCCTTGAATACTGATGTGACGAATGTCGAAACTAGGAATGGGATCATCAATACGGCGATACCTCAATACCCTTGATACTTTGTAGTATCGAGTATCACATGAGAATATCTCATGCCATAGTTATGTTATGAGCGTACCATAACTTTTGGAATGCTTACGGTATTTTCGGAAAGCATACCATAGTTTAATCTGCGTCCTTCGGGCATTCAAACACACCTATAAAATCTGACCTGTGTCCAATGGTTTGCAAGATATTAACAGCAATTTTTAATTCAAATGCATACCATAATTATCTCAGCTGGCAGCGAGCATTCCAAAGCTTCCTGAAAACATCCCAAAAAGCCTTCGCAGGGTGAGTTTGGACAAACGGTTTACAAGTTATTAAATTTTAAATGTACAGTTTTACCATAATATACCATATTTTATTCATATCATAATATTTACACTGCTGCGAGCACCTTGAGGTATTTATAGGCAACCCATTCATACCACAATTATAATTTTTGACAACATTTACTTTTATGGTACGTAATTGAGGTACAATAAAAATTGGCTGAGAGTTGCGACAAGCGCCGATAGGCAAGGCTGAGCAACTTGAGTAGTTACTGTACATTCAATACATACCACAATTATATGTTTCACTAAAAATTTTTCATTGAATTCATTTTTATCCCATTAATCACGTTTGTGGTATATATTTCAGGTACAATAAAGCAGGTAGAGAGTTTGCGAGCAAGCACTGATAGGCACGAACGAGCAAATTGAGTAGTTATTGTTCATCCCACGCATACCATAATTGTCTGATGCAACTGCATTATTAAATACAAAAATAAATACCATTATTATCTTATGCACCCGTCGTGGCCTTGCCCGCAGATTCCATGGGCTATGATACAACTGCATTATAGAATATTCACAAAAAGTACCATAATTACCTTATACACCTGTCGTGGCCTAGCCCGTGTATTCTGCGGGCTAGGCCACGGCGGGTGGATCAGATGATTACAATATTTATTTGACTTTACAGCAATTTACCTGAAGTTGTAAAATAAAATGTATAAAACTGTGAAATCGCAAAATAAGTGTGTACTGAGCTATCATTTTCACAAAGTTTGATTACAGCTTTTAGTTGGAAAGGCGATTCTATAGAATCAAAGGAGACTGTGATGGTTTATCATTGGTTAAGGACTTTTGGGTTACAGGCCGTCCACCATTTGTTTCCAATGTAATGTGGGTTTTTATATAGTTCCAGTGTGTGTCAACAAGATTAGTAAAATGAGCAATTTTCTTGGCCAAGTTGTTTTGTATTCATGAAAATTTAAATTTGGTATCGAGAAAAGTATTGATGTAGACTATTGTGAGAATGTTTTGGTATAGAAACTGATATAAAGTATAGAGAAAATGTAGTATCGACCCATCCCTAGTCTAAACCGTCAGACCGCATTCTGCAAATAGATAACCTGCCCATGGGGAGGTACCCACACAGTGCGCTGCATACTGTGTGAGAATACCTACCACCATGGATGCATAGGATGGCCAGATGAGCGCATTACCTTACCAGGAATGGTGTATCAATTCAATGTCTGTTGACAAGCTGTCGAATACAGACTCCACAACCCAGGATCAGCTTCTCACTCCAGCACTGCTTGAAGTATAGGTGAGCCCCAGTTACCAGAGTTCGCGGGATGATCTCAAAAGGACCCACTAGTGTTCACGGCCGAATGCGAAAGGGAATTTTGCGTGCATGAAATACCCGAAAAGCAATGGGGTCTCATGATCACAGGCCAAGTTGGAGGGCAAAGCCCTCGAATGGTGGCAAAAATATGGGGAATTTGTTTTGGAGTGGAGCTAACTCAATAGCCGACTCGCACAACAGTTCACTGGGGAAGAAGTACTGGCGCGCCTCACTAAGGATTTTTTTAGCTGCACCCATACACCAGACAAGGAAGTAGAGATCTTTGTCTGCCATAAGGTACAGATGTATCACCATATTTCCCCAGACGGAGATGAGGAAAGTTGTGTGCGGCAGGTAACTTACCTGTTGTTACCCAAACTCAAGAAACATTCTACTCATTCCCAAGGCACTCACAGTGGACAAACTGGTAGACAGTGTGCGAGAAGCGCAGTGCAACTTTAAAACGCAAGCCATCTTTGACCGCCCGAAGCCAAAGCTGAGCCTGAAAAATTCTATGATAGACGACCGAAAATGCAGCCACCCTCACTGTCCGCTCCTCACTTACCAGTGTTGGTATTGCCCCACATAACATTTCAACAAGGACTACCCACAGAGGCCAGTGCCAAGACAAACACGTGAGGAAGAAAGGGGTGCAATGCCATGCCACGTACCACGCAACCTTACACTCACAACGAAAGCGTCCCACAGAAGGGAAACACCGCCACCAGTGGGCCAAAAGGGGCAACCCTGTCTGACAATAAGGTCGATTCAGCTCTTAGACCAAGAGGCTGACCCTCCTGAAGCCCCACACATAGCAGTTCAAGTCAATGGGAGAAACAAACTTGTTAGCACTGCTAGACTTGGCCGTTTCCTGTAACTTCGCATGAAGACACATACTCACATAAGAACAAAGGGCATCACTATGTCTGCAAACTAAAACAGTGAGAATGGCTAAGCCGGAATGCACACTCAATGTTGATGGTCGTAGTACCCTCATTGAGCTACCCAAAATCGAGACCCAAGCAGAGTTCGTCGTGTCACCTGACATCCAGCAGGAACTTATACTAGGCTACCCATGGCTTAAACAGCAGCAATGCGTAATGGACCACGGGCAATGGAAAGTATACCTAGGCAATAACCACCTTATAACCATGAATTGGAAACACAGTTCCGACAACCTAAAACCTCAAGCTATCCGCGAAGATGATATCAACCATGAGCTCTCAGAGACGCAGTTCCGACAACTGAAAGAAGTCCTCGATGACCACGTTGGCACTATTGGAACCAGAGGGGTGGGTCATCAAACGAGAACTACCCAACATGAGATTCTGCTCAACAGGACTGCACCTGTCTACAAGCTGCCTTTTAAGGTCTCTGCTCAGCGACACTGCCTGATCATGGAGCAACTCGAAGACACAAAACACATCAGAATCGTCGAACCGTCTGACTCTCCCTACAACTCCCACGTTGTACTAGTTCTGAAGGACGGACAGTTAATGTTCTGTGTGAACTACAAAGTTTTGAATGATATCACGCTTCCGATTCCGCAACCCTCCCTTGACCTATTGGCAAATTGCTGTGCACCCCGACAGATGGAAATACACAGTGTTCACATCACTAGAAGGAGAAACCCTCAGTTCCGTGTCCTGTCCTTCGGACTCAAGAACGCACCTGCGACATTTCAACTGTTAAGGTCGACTGAAGTCTTAACAGGATATATTGGGCAATTCTGTTTTGCATGCCTAGACAACGTGATTGTCTACTCCAAGACCTGGGAGGAACTCCTCACACACTTGCAACGAGTATTGGAACGGCTGGAACTCCACGGTATGACAGTGAAACTTTCGAAGAGCCACTTTGGCAAGTCTTCCATACAATACCTGGGGCACATTGTTCAACCAACTGCAACTATCCTCAAGCCAAGTCTATATGGGTGATATAAGAAGCAGAGGAACCTCACACCAGGAAACAGCTCCGACACCTTCCTTGGACATGTAACTGGCTCCGAGACTTCGTATCTAACATAGCCAACCTTATGACACCACTGTACCCGCTCTTAGAGAAGGAAGCTTATTGGCAATGGGGATCTGAACATCGTGCCGCCTTTCAAACTCTGAAGACCAGTTTCGAGCACATTGAACACTTGCATCGGCCGCAAGAAAGACCCCTTTTCCTACAGACCAACACATGTCAGAAAGGCTTAGACACTGTCCTATACATACCTATAGTTGTGCCTTTGAACTGCAGATAATATTTGGCTATGATGTGAAGTTACTGTTGTTGAGGGTTAGCCTTGCAAGCTTGGCCAGGAATGCTATAGAAACTTTGCTGTCTGCTGGTCTCTGGTTCAGGTATTGATGACAGTCCGGAGGAATAGTGATGTTAATGTAGAGGGATGTGATGTGTATGGTGACCATGTATGTCTTTTGAGAAATGGTGCCTAAGTTTCACAGACATTTCAGAAAGTGGCAGATGCATTGATGTAGAATGGTAGCTGCTGTGCCCACGGTTGGAGATGACAATCTACAAGTGTAGAGATTTTTTCCATTGGGCTGTCCAATTCCTGATACAACGGTGTTTTAGGAGTGGCCATTATTCTTTGTAGATTTTCGGAAGAAGCTACAGAACACATTTAGATGGCTTTTCCAGAGTCAGCATTGCGATGGTCTGATATAATCAATGGATAGATCTTGGGATAGAGGGATAAAGCAGGTAGAGAGTTTGCGAGCAAGCACTGATAGGCACGAACGAGCAAATTGAGTAGTTATTGTTCATCCCACGCATACCATAATTGTCTGATGCAACTGCATTATTAAATACAAAAATAAATACCATTATTATCTTATGCACCTGTCGTGGCCTTGCCCGCAGATTCCATGGGCTATGATACAACTGCATTATAGAATATTCACAAAAAATACCATAATTACCTTATACACCTGTCGTGGCCTAGCCCGTGTATTCTGCCCTCTATTTATGTGTGTGTGTGTGTTTCAACAAGTACCAGCCTGTGAGTATCTTTACACGTGTCTCGTTAGATAATATTAGTAGTCTAGTGGCAGAAGTTACCATTTCTTCAAATAAATACCACAAGAAGTGATTAAAACCAAATGATGATGTTGATGCAGAGCCAAATGATTCATTGCCTTGTCATTGGATGAGTGTGGTGCACCTTGTGGCTGTGGACATGTGGAGGGGTGCCTGCCACACTGTCAAATTTCTCCTTAAAACACATTTGACAATAAAATTTGATGATGACATACAGCCATCAAATTTTGTTATGAAACAAAGTTGGTCAAGTAATCTTGATGATGTTTGCAAAAATGTGACTGTCAAAGTTTTTTTATTTGATGGAATAGTTTGATTTTTATTTAAACATGATTTTCATAGTTGGGTATATATTGCTATTGTTTTACCATGCTGCCCGTTACTGAAAGGAATATTGAAAATTTTGTGATTTGTTTCCACTTTTAAACTTAATTTTAATTTTATTTACCATTCTTATTTGCTGTGCACTGAAATTAATTGCCTTTATTTTTTTACTATTCTTGTTTATTGTGTGCTTCCAACAGTACGTACGTCCTAACAGCTATTCTATGTTCTGCATATTATAAATTATATTAATAATCTTACTCTATTTTATTTCTAATTACTCATCGCTCTTTTAAGGTTTTGTGGGGTTTGAAATAACTGTTTTTGATGTTTTTGATTTTTATTGGCTAATTTTGTAAAATGCTGTATCAAAGAAAAAATACACTAGGTTTCTATTAAATAAAATAATGAATGGAATATGGAACTATCCAACATTTTTAGACAAATATCGCGGAATTCCATAATAATTCTACGGAACCAATTTGACGGTGCGAAAGGGGCTTTTTAAAAAATTTAGATGTTAACCAAATGGAGTGGTATCAACATGTACTTTTAAGGAATCTGTTTTCTAATGGATCCATCAGGGTACTGTTTAGAAACAGTTGTCAGCTACCAGAATCCTGGAATATTATTATTTTCTACTGTAGGCTGTATCGAATCATTTCTTTAACTTTATTTTTTTTAGATATAATGTGGCCTATGCATTTAACCAGTTCCTCTTTGTAAAAATGTGTGCCAAAATGAATGTTTTTATAATCCAAAAATAAACTTCCTCAGATGTACCACAACATAATCTAAATGCAAGAAACAAAGAGTGGTGTACTTTGTGTTTTATGTGTAGCATTATACCTGAGGTTGTTGCATATTTAGGTGATGGAAAATATGATAGGTCTGGCATTATAGAGTGAGTGTGGGACATGCATTAATGCTGAACATGTTAGTTAAAGTGCACAGGTTTTTGGAAGCTAATATACAAAAACCCTCCTGTAGGGCAGCAGATTCAAGTTAGTGCCAGCTCCCTCTCATTCATATGGGACCCTGCCTCAGATAGGGCTACATGTGGATTTTCATTTTCTGTAGGAACCATGATGGTGTAATGGTCAAACTGCACGCCTTCCACCTAGGCGAAATGGGTTTAATTCTCTGCAGGGTTGCTCCTTGATTTTCATGCAGCACGCAGACCATACCACTGGTCTATGTGATTTCTTGGGGCTTTCTCATTTCCCTCGCCCATGCATTCTGGCGATGCTCTATATTCTTCTTGCTTCACCCTCATCGGCTCTCAAGATCTCAATGTTAATATCTGCCCAATTGTCCCCACTCCACTCTTCTCATTTTCTGTTGGATATTTCAGTATTCAGTTAAATGCCTATTTCATACATACACAGGAAGCCATGGTGGCACAGCGGCTAGAGCACTTGCCTCCTACTATGGTGAACTGGGTTAATTCCTTGGGGGGTCACTCTCAGATTTCCGCACATGGGAATCATGCTGGACAATGCCACTGGTTTTTGTTTTGTTTTATTTCATCCGTAAGATTTTTTTCAATACATAGCTGTACAAAGATATTGGACAAGTCAAATTACAGTACACAAAGTTTATACACTGGACATAGTAAACGTACACATATATATATATGTCAGACTACACGTACACGCATCACATCTTTTCCTCATAATTTGACCAATCCTCCTCCAACATGCTTTGGGGCATCGTCATTTTGCTGAAACAAAAGAAAAAGGAATATAGAAAAACCGGAATAAGAAATGCGTACAAAGACATGTTATGCAATAATTTCTTAATTTTTGTAGTTTAAATATTCATCTACATTATAAAATGTTAGTTTAGAAAAAAATTCTTTCAGCTGTTTTTTTTTAAAGAGTTTTTGGTTAGAGAAGCAAATTTCTGAAAGGTGTTGTGGTAACTTAGTGAAAAGTTGGCTTACAAGGTAGGATGGCACGTTCTGGACAAGTTTTAAGTTAACTGATGCCATGTGTAAGTGTTTTTTTATTCTAGTGTCATGCTTATGAAAAGACTCATTTTTCTGAAATAAATGACTGTTTTTGGACATGAATATAAGTACTGAAAAGATGTACTCACATACAAATGTTCAAATCTCTGAGCTCTTGAAAAGAGGTCTACATGAGTGTGACTTTCTTTTGCCATTCTTACAGCTCTCTTTTGCATGTGAAACACTTTTTTGTTGTCAGTGAATTACCCCAAAAAGTTATACCATAACACATGATGAAATGAAAATATGCAAAATATACCATTTTTGTTGTATTTTTGTTCAAGACCTCTACAACACTCTGTAGGGCGAAACATGCAGAACTTAGTTAAAGTAAAATATGTGAGATTTCCAGTTAAGTAAATTGTCTACTTTTAAGCCAAGAAACCTAGTCACTGCAGTTTCATTAATTTTGTCTCTGTTACTGCTAACATATGAATTAATTTTCTGTTCTTTGTGAGGAAATTCATAAGATATGTTTAATCTAGGTTGAGATTAAATTTGTTTGCAGTAAACCATGCATTTAGCTCTGTAAATGTTGTGTATGTTTTTTTGTGTAAGATCATTTACTGAGTCTCCAGAGACTAAGAAGCTAGTATCATCTGCAAATAAAATTGGAGTTGAGTAGTTTCTGAGATTAAGGCACATGGAAGGGCATTTATATAAATTAGGAAGAGTAGGGGGCCTAATATTGATCCTTGAGGGACCCCATGCTTGATTTTTCCTGGTTCAAAGTAGAATGCAGTAATTTTTCCTTTGATCCGCACTTGTTGTCTGTTTGAAAGGTATGAGCTTATTAGTTTATTTGGTGTTCCAGAGACTCCATAAAACTTTAATAATTTTTCTATAAGTATGTTGTGATTTACACAGTCAAATACTTTAGTGAGGTCGCAAAATATTCCATTAGGTGGCATCTTTTTATTAAGTGCATTAAGAATGCTATTTGTTAGTTTGAAAATTGCATTATTTGTTGACGTGTTTTTCCTAAAGCCAAACCTGAAATTTGATAAGATTTTGTGATTCTCAAAATGTTGCAGCAACCTCCTGTAAATTAGTTTTTCAATTACTTTTGAAAGGGGTGTAAGAAGTAAGATGGCTCTATAATTGTCTTGTCTCCTTTCTTGAACAATGGTGTTACCATAGCCCATTTGAGTCTGTCTGGAAACAATCCTGTATTGAAGATATCATTACAAATATGGCGTAATGGAACACTGAATTCAAAAGCGCATTGCTTTAATAACCTACAGCTAATGCCATTATAGCTGCTAGACAATTTTGATTGCAAAGAATTGATTGTTTTCTCCTTCTTTTGGAGTTGTGTTAGTAAAATATCAGGGTATTCTGTACCCTGTAGTGTAGGAATTGGTTTATATATTGTTTAATGTTTTTTTAAAATAATATTTTCTACCACATTTAAGTAATATGAATTAAATGTATCTGCGACTAATTTAGGGTCTGAGGATATGCAGTCATTTACTTTTAGGTTTACAACTGGACATTGCTCTGTTGTCTTCCTGTTGTGTTTTTTACAGTATTCCATGTAGTTTTTATTTTGTTTTGAGAATTTTTAATGAGGTTACAGAAAAAATCCTTTTTTGCAGATTTTACGACCTTACTCAAAATTTTGCAGTTTTTCCTGTAATGATTCATTGTGTCAGGGTTGCTGCTGGTTCAGGCGGCCTTGTATAGTTTTCTTTTGTTTTCGCAGGAAATTTTTATTCCTTTGGTGAGCAATAAATTTTTCTTTGGATTTGTATTACTGTGGGTCAGTCAGGATGGGAAACATTTTTCAAAACAATGGAGAACTTGGTTAAGAAAAGAGTTAAATTTTTCATTTGCTTTGGTACAATTATACAATGTTGACCATTGCTCCCTGCTGAGCTCACTTCTGAAGAGTAAGACATTTTCCAGCGAAAAATTTCATATTTTCTTATAAGAAATGCTTTTGGAGGGCATAACTAATATTTGTGCATCATGATCTGATAAGCCATTTATTATTGGAGACAGTGCGTTACTATCGATGAAAATTAGGGTTATGTGAGTGTGACTTTTTTCTCATGAAACGAAAATGAAAGATATGTTGTGAACTTTTGTGAAACTGAAACAAAAATGAAAAATAATATCATTAAGGCTCAGCCTTATTGAAAGAATAACAAATTTCATAACATTATAGTAGGTTATTCATTATAACAAATTCGTTGGAAAATCAAACCAAAATATGTAGGATATGGAGTATTTACCACAGGGGGTTTCTCCTAGATTTAAATTTTCCTTTTATGTAGTTATAAAATAGTGAAAACAAACAAGGTTATTTACAGGCAAAAATTTTCTTTACTGGTGCACTAAGTGAATATACATTAAACGCCCGAAAATTAATCGAAATTGAGAATTTTGGTTTCGTTTAAATTTTCTATAACCAAATTTCTTACCGAAACGAAAATGAGAGCTGTCATTTTTCGTTTTTGTTTTGTTATACCGAATATTTGCACAACCCTAATGAAAATGTTATCAATTGTTGTCTGACTGGTTCCTTCTATTCTGGTAGCAAAGTTTACTACGGATTTAAGGTTGAATGTACTGAGTAGATTATAGAGTTCAGTTCTTTGGTTGCTTTCTTTTAAATAATCAATGTTAAAGTCTCTAAAGAGAATAATTTCTAGATTGGCTCTGTAAATGGCTTTAAGATTTGCTTCAAGAAATTTTAAGAAGTTACTAAAGTTGGCAGAAGGGGCTCTATATATAGTGAGGACCCCCACTTTTTTTAATTTGTCAGTTATTACTTCCACATTACTGCACTCAAAACACTTGATCTTCGCATAACAAATGTATGTCATTTTTAAACATTAAATTATTTTTGATAAAAATACAGGTACCACCCTTAGTCATGCTATTTCTACAATAAGTCGAACTGAGGGAATAAACAGGAATTTTAATTTGCTTAGCAGAGGATTCAATTAAATGTGTTTCTGTTTGACATAGTATTTGTACATCCAAATTGTGTTCTGTGGATAATTTGTCCAAGCACACAGAAAGCTCATCAATTTTGTTTATTAAATCTCTAATATTCTAATGGAATAAATACAAATTATTTTCATTAATTATTGTGGGTTTTTTAATATTTGCACAATTAGTGAATGTTTCTGGTATTGAGTGTGAAAGTAAAATTTATTTGTTACATGAATTAGGCCTTATGGGCATGGGTTTCTTTATCCTAAAAACTGTCCATGGTTTCCAACTATAACCTGGATTTTTTTAAACCATGGTCTGTAAGAATCCTACTAACAATGAGGTCAGCAAGTTTCCCCTTGCCAGTACGACTCAGATGCAGACCATGTCTCGTGTGGTCAGCCCTGGTTATTTCCTCTAGACCAATCATACCAACATGGCTCAGTCTGCCAGACCCTGCACAGCGCTGCAGGACAGTGTTAACTTTCTGCACCTTCCTTTGTAAGAAAGGTTTGTCGTGCCGTTGCAGTGCCTCACAGACCAACACATTGGTGTGACTGGTGGCCCTGGCAATGTTGTGGATGTCTGTTCCAACTGAATAGTATTTGTCCCGATCAGTGCTGTTGCCTATTTCCCCAACAAAAACAACCTGATATGACTTCTTTACTTAAGCTACTTACATCTTCTGCCACACTGTCAAGGCCTGTATTAGGTTTACAAAATGTGATAATGTCATAATCCTCACCCAGTTTGTCTTTGATGCGCTCTCCTAGGCCTCTCGCGTGACTGCTTCCGAGGATCAGCACTTTCCTCTTGGCTTTGCTGGGTTGTTGGGCACTGAGAGGGGGATGAACTCAACTTCTTCTTCTTGCAGGTCTACGAGGACAGCAAATCTGTTGCTACAAGGTGTTGTCTCGTGGACCTGTGAACTGACAAGTGGTGTGAATGGATCACTGGTTTTTCGTTTTTCCTACACTTACTTGTAAAAACTCTGTAATCATTCCTGGCCTCTTGGGAGACTGGCAATTCAGAGGATGAACAGATGTCTCGGAGTAACTCTCTATTCTCCCTTGTTACTGCTGTCAGCTTGCAGACAGTTTTTGAGTTCTCTGATTTCCAGTGTTCATTTACATCTTTCATTCTTTCTAGTTCTCTCTCTTTCTGTTCCAATTGCTCGTGAAGCACAACAGCAAGCTGTTTTGCTTCGTCCAGCTTCCCCTCAACATGACAATGGAAACACTTCCAGTCACCCTCAGGAACAACATTGGCATTCACTCTGGCACAAGGATAGTGAAACCATGTGTTATAGTGAACACAAGCGATTCCTTCTTCAACAACTAACCCGCAATGTTTACATCCATTTATTTCTAAAAATTGCTGTAATTTCATCTCCTCTGTTTCAATATCTGCTAGCGTGTTTAAATCATGTGGAAAATATTTCCAGAAGCCATTGCCAGGTAAAATATTTTGAATTAACTATAGGCCTAAATTAGTATGTAGTTAAAAGTCATTAAATAAACAAGCTAGGCCTATGGGAACAAATGTAGACAAAAGGTAGAAAAAAACTTGAAAGGTTTCTTTATTTATGACTTCGTTCTAGGTTAAGTCTTACTGTATTTGTTTACTTGCACAAACCAAGAGGAATAAAAAAATGCCAATGGCCTGTGCCTATATACATATAAACAAGCAACAAAGCGACTTTGTTTATTCATTTCAAACTAATAATTAAAGCACAAGTAAATTATATAAAGTTCAATGGGTAATAAAAAAATCTTAACATGCGTAATAAAATAAAGTGTAATAAGTTTTATAAGAATAAACCAAAACTTGATGCAGGAGCGATCCAACAGTCGACTTCAGGTGGTGGCCATCTCATTATTATTGAAACAAATATTACGTGTGTAATTATTGAGCTCTACAAATCTTTGTCTAGGACAATATGGATTACCATGTTAATTGTTAGAAATTGTTGGTTGATTTTCTCTGGGATCTCCAATTTCTACTGCCTTTGCATTCCAGCATTGCTCCATATCCACCTCGCTTCATGTTCATCGGCTCTCTAGACCTTATTGTTAAAAAGTCATACAAACTTCTCCACTCCACTCATGCATACACAAACATGCACTTGTGCATATACTCTGCCTCAGTACAATCTTATTATTTCTCTGTGGTAGTGAAACTTAAGTAGCATTAATTGATTTCCAGGAAGGAAAGAAAGTTCACACTGGAGGAGGATTCAGTGGTAAGGGCTTCAAATTTGATGAGGTGGAGGCCTTGATGATGAGTGAGAGGAAGAAGTTCCAGAAAGCTGCACTTGGTGAGAAATTTGAAAAATTTTACATATTTATAATAATTTAGCACTTGTACTATCAACGGTAAACTGTGTAAATGTTACTACAAGTTTTGATGACATCATGTGATGTGACAAGCTACAAACATAGTAAGTAATGCTTCAATATATCACATCTGAATGGAACAAAAATATTTATTGTTTTAGTGAAGGTGTTTGTAGTTAAACATCCATACAAATATTTTAACTAAGGCAAAATTAATTGTACAATACATATGCTCCATCATAATTACACTATACTTTTCACCACTTTTCTCTAAATGTGACCATTTACACAGAATCCCATACCGTGTTGCCATCTTGCAATGTCCACTGACTGGAGGAAAAAAAGTCACAGTGCCAACATTCCAATGTAAAACAGCGAAGTCATAAAAGTTACACACACAATAATGCACTAAATATAGATGAAGTTCCATGTTACTAAGTATATACATCAGGTCCTTAGGGGGATCACTAGACATCCCACCCACCCTGAAATTAAAAACTTCAAGCTCAATTCATGGGAAGGGGACACAACTTTGCTACTAGCCGGGTGATGCTTCCTGAAGATGTAAGCAGCTGTACAATGCACACCATGCCATCTGTGCCAGGGGATGTCTTTATGACACGAGCCAGCTTCCAATGAAGTGGAGGAAGATTGGGGTCTTGCACAAGCACCAGGTCAACGTCTTCTTTGTTGGGAGATTCTTTAGTCCATTTGCACCACACCTGTAGCTGATGCAGATAATCCTTATGCCATTGAACCCAAAAAGATTGGTGCATCTGCTGCAGCAGAGTCCATCTTGTCAAGTCGATTAGCTGGAACTGATGTTATGTTATGTTCTGGAAGGATCTGCGGTGCTCCCAATGTTAGAAAATGATTGGGAGTTATTGTTCTCAAATCACTGGAGTCTGTCGACAGGGCACAAAGAGGTCTGGAATTCAGGACAACTTCCGAGTCAAAATGGTATAAAACTTTTCAGGGGTCAATAGCCTAGTGGGTTACCAATCACCTTGTGCAAGTGGTATTTTGCCACCTTCATGCCTGCCTCCCACAGTCCTCCAAAATGAGAGGCAGCAGGGGGTTAAAATGCCATATGATCTTCTGGTTGCACAGAGCCTTAGTGAGTGTGTTACCATTGGAAGTGTCCTAGAGGAAACTATAAAACTCCTTCAACTAGTGACTGGCACCCACAAAATTTCTCCGCATTCACTAAACTGTTCTGCGCAATAACCACGACAGGTCACAAAGTGTCAAAAGGCAGCAAGAAAAGCTTTGGTGGATAGATATGAATTCAACTCCAAATGAAGTGCCTTTGTCGCAAATCAGACAAACAAACAGATGTAGGTGTGCGAAGTCCTAGACTTTCTGGCTTGGACCATTGTTATTAAAAATGGGCCAGCATAATTGACGCCTGTCTTGTGAAACGGCTTGACTTGTGTAATGCGCTTTGCAGGAAGCCCTCCCATGATGTGTACTGCAAGCGTCGGTCTGTAACGGAAGCATGTTACGCAGAGATAAATGCATTGCCTTACCACATCTCGACCATTAACAATCCAGAATTCTTGCTGGAGCACAAGACAACAGATGGTGATATCCAGAATGCAATAGATCATTGTGAATGTGAAGCTGGTCAGTGATTAGTCCAGTAAGACTGTACACTATTACTTGGAAGCTTGTTGCTCTTCTGAGGTAGTGATACTGCTGGCTGGAGACTCTTACCCTGGCGTGGCAAGGACTGGTGGTTGCCTTGGTGACTCGTGGATGGTGAAGTTCTCTGGTTCTGTGGTAAACTGCTAGTTGTGGATGGATGACTGGGACTGCATAACCTGGGATTGGCGAGACCAAGTGGAGGTTCTTCTCCCCTTAAGAAGGCTTCTAATATGGGATGTGAAGGGCCTTCAAGTTTAATCAAAGAGGGGAATAGAGGTGTTGGCAGTAAAGAGGGGTTAGGCCCCTCGGTAGTAAGAACTCTGCCCCGCTGGGTGGAAATGCAAAGTGCAACATCTGACAGATGGTCGCAGAGCTGTCACGTTTCAGGGGCAGCAGCTGCCTTTCTCAACCTTCTTTGCTTACCGCCCTTCTGGGTATAAGGCATTAGGAGACTAAGGATACAACTAAAACCACTCAAAAGCAGAGCCGGTGCTTGCAATTCCCTATTGTGTATTCTGAG
Organism: Dryococelus australis; assembly: GCA_029891345.1. Lineage (NCBI taxonomy): Eukaryota > Metazoa > Arthropoda > Insecta > Phasmatodea > Phasmatidae > Dryococelus > Dryococelus australis. Next base: position 283,421,628 of record CM056994.1, read on the forward strand.
TATTCCCAGTCATGTAATGAGAGTGGCACCCTGTATTCCTTTCGCCCGGCTCCAAGAGGAGCGGTGGACAGAATGCGGATTGCTCAAGTTACTTCCTGACAGAAATACCCAGGTGTGGTATCTGCAGGAGGTCATATGGTCAGAGTTAATTCCAGCTCCTTTCTGGCCCCATAAAGAGCGGTGGCAGAGTATGGACTAATCTGAGTCATTGAATCGCCTTGCGAAGGAATTCCTAGTGATATAGGCTCTACCGAAAACTATTGGACGGCAGATCTTGGGTGGCCAGTTAATGTATGTGTGTTTGGCTTTGTACCTGGTTGTGTCGTCGGCTTCACTTTTGTTTGACTGAACTACATTAGGAAAAACTACAGTGCTTTATACAAAGAAAATTTGCATTAAAAAATAGTTAAGAACTCGCGTGTTTTATTATGTGAGTAATAGAACTCTGTGGCACTGTACTACCTCCTACACTAAATAACGTGTAACACGGAAGTTTAACCCTAAGCAATCCAGGTGAAGGCGGCCTGGTAATTAAGCTAACTGGAAAATGTTATAGTAAGTGTTAGAAAATTAAGTATTTAACAACTCTTTCCTAACTTACTGGGGGTGGTTCTGAGGGAACAACAAAGAGGGACAGCTACCAGAAGGGTAGTGTCAATGTTGCCAACACCGTCTGGTGGGCAATGGGAAGTCCTGTAAGGACGTCGTTGCGACCAGGGTTCTGGGTTCCACACCAGAGGGTGGCAAGGAGAGAGTGATGTCTTCAGGAGCCTCTGGAGGGGTCCAGTCTCCAAGAAGCAAATGATCTGCAGTGACTGCAGTGGTGGTTGGCTTCTGGTCAGTGATGTCTTTAGTTGGTAGAGATCCCGGCCCCAGAGGAGCGGTGGAATCTGCGGATTTATAAGCCGTTGCGCACGCTGATGGCAACGTCCGGCACTATACCAAAGGGGTGGAGGTGCAGAGACTGAAGATTTCTGGTCATGTCAGACCTTTATACTTATCTCGTACAGGCACTCATTGGTGAGGGGTGCGGGGAGTGGTAGCTTCAGCCTAAGGGATTGAAGATTCTAAAGTGTTGAGGTGGCTATCATTCCTTATCTCAGCCGCAGGGCGCTGGTAGAATTTGTACTGCCCTGTGGTTCTCTGTGACACTAGCGTGACCTTAGCTGGAGAGAGCAGTGGCTCAGCAGACAGTACAATTTTCATCAGGAGGTGTTGGCATAATGGCTTCTTGGTGATTTTGTGTGAACAGTACAAGCAAGGATCATGTGTCTGTAGTCTCTCATGACATTGTGCCTTTGTACCCTGTAGGCACGTGTGTTCCACCTCGTCAGTACTGTTGGGATTATTTGACCTGCCCATAGGGTTGAACATTGCACTCAAGATGGGGCGAAGTTGTTTGTAAGTATGCATTAGAGATGCGGAAATGTATCTTGCGTCTATCGCCCCCCCCCCCCCCCCCCCAGCCACTTTTGACGTAGAACCATGTTGGAGCAGAAAAAAAATTTCCGTCTCGGGCAGTCTGGGTTTTGCTACATGGGGTACTATATGTTGTTTGGCATCTAGCTCTGCATCTTCTCTGTGTACTAGAGCTGCAGAGGTATGCACGCCTTCCTTATCGGGGTTGGTCTTGCGGCGACATATGGAAAAGTAGTTAACGCACGTGGGGTTTCTTTTTGTCTCTATTCTTCCTACATACCCTCTCATCTTCCCATTCTCTGCTAGCTTGGAGTGGTAGATGAAGGCATCGAACAGCTGTCTTGGCAGGGTTCATTGCTCCCTTGGAAGGATAGGAGGACAAGACAGGGGAATTAGGTCATGAGCGTGAAACTAATTTGTGTGTTGACCACTGTCGTGTAATACCGCGAAGTCTTCAAATTATTGTGCCAGCTTACAAAACATATCTGCTCTGAGGGCTAGGTTACGTTAAATACAATGGATTTAAAAGTTGATTGTCATGTAAAAATGCAAATACAGGCAGGTACGAAAGGTCTTGACACTTGTGTGTTCATATGTCCCACTCGTAAAGGACTAGGGGTAGCTAAATAAATGTTATTTGCCGTGGTTCTGAAGGAGAATAGCACGTTTGGCTTCGCTTGCAGCCATTAGTGTCTCACAACAAATAAGTTTACGTGTGATCGTTGCCAACCATAAGCCTTCCGTAAACTTATGGTGGTCTAACTGAGTTCCTAATGTCTAGACAAGTATGAGTATTATAAAAATGATTTAAGTTAGCTAACAATGATGCACAGTTGCCACCTACATAAAAATGAAAACACATGAAGCACTCAAAATCTTAGTTCTAATACAAGACACCCGTGGATTATACGACATATGATCTAAGTTTGACTATTTACAATTCCATAACCTAAACATTATTTACATTTCTCTCTATATATTCTGGTTTCAACAGTTTTCACTATTACGTTGCTTTCTACAACATGCTTAAAGGTTGCAAACATATTTTCGACAATAGTTTAGCATTGAAAATTTATGTTAAAAGACAGAATATCCTAAAACAATAGTAATAAAATTATGCAATATATAAATTATCTACAATATCTCTGGAAAAAGTTAGGTAATGAAAATTTTATGTAAACAAGTCAAACCCTAATAAATGTCGTTATTCAAATATTTACGTTCAGCCTTTAAGTATTCGACAACTCAAGCTTGCAAGGAAATTCAGAAACAGGAATAAAACAAGACACTGATTATTTACAATGAGTATCTTTCTTGTGGAAAGTTTATACTTTTAGGCTTTCTTGCGAAAGTTTTACTTTGCAAGTAGATGGTTTTACACATCACTCATTAGATGTTCTTGGTTTTCCTTTTGTTTCGGCACTGTCGCTGGTAGCGTCCAAAATTAAACTTTGAGTAGCGTTGTTGGCTTATGCGCTAGTAATTTTTCTGTTTGAACATAGTCATTGGTTTCTCTTGTCTTGAGTAGACAGTTAGGGCAGCTTCAGCATTTGCTCACTGAGGAAAGTCTGTTCATTGTTCACTGTTACCCAAGCACTTATTTATTCATGGCAATTTACAGTGATGAATTTGTCTTTATAAACTTACTTGGTGTAGTTTACTGGGTGTGAGGTCTTCGCATCTCCCTTTTCTTGGGTTGGCCTTTTTTTCAGAGTCTCACGTGCGCTGGGTAGGGGCCACCAGGGGGATTCCTTATAATGCCCCAGTCAAAGCGGGAGGCAGCAGGCACATGTCGTCATCTCTCTCTTCTGGTAATTGGTCCCTCAGTTAGCTTTCCAGGTGGGGGGTGGGCACTGCTTGGGGCCGCTGTGCACCTGAGAACCATTGGATATCCCTTCCTCGTGGTAATACGCTCTTGAGGGGGTCACCTGGTGTCGGGCTTCTTGGGGCCTACCCCCATTACTGGATGACGATCTATCTTTCATCCAAGAGGGTCTGCATCACACACCTCTACGCTATCCAGCGTCAGGATTGAGGTATCGCCCGGGTCCTCCTGGACCAACAGGACCAACGTGGTGCTGGCTGGAGGTAGAGTCTCTTGGAAAACCTCCATCTTGACAGCTTTCGAGTAGGGTTCAGCTTTCCAGGCAGGAAACTGAGACCTGGTTCGAGTTCAGACACCTCCAGGTGTTCGAACTGGTTCGACCATCAGGGGTAGTGGACTGGTAGTCTCTTCTCCTCCCCCTTCGGCGTGACAAAGGTGGCCGTCTGGGAGAGTTCCTTGATAACTTCTCTTCTCCCTCCGGCGTGATGAAGTTACGTCTTCTTCCGAAGACGTGACGACCTGAGGCAGAGGTACTGAGTGTATCTCAGCCTGCGTGATCGTGGTTGGGTGGGACTTCTCCTCCCGGGCCTGTTGGAGAGTCCGTTGGCTAGAGACAGTGGGGTCTGCGACGAGGGCAGAGGTGGCTTCTAGCCCGACAGAGGTCTTGACAGCAGGTTCTCTAGAGCGGTGGGAAGGGGTGGCACACATGGTACTCCTCTCTCCTTTCCCTCTGCGATTTCCACGCCCTCTGGAGGCGGCTTGGATGGAACAGAGCCGGGTGGCAGCGGGATCTGCAACACGTCCAACTCTGGTTCCTCTGGATGTTCGTCCTCCTGGGCTGGATGAGAAATGCTTTGGACATTGGTGCCATCTGGTGTCACCGTCCAGTCATCGGCTCAATCCTTTTGGACCATGGCAGCTGACGTGGTGGCCGAAGGCAGATGTTCTTGAGGATTCTCTACCTCGATGACTTGTTGAGACTTGTCAGGTCGTGGAAGCCTCTGGCTGGACTTCCTTGTCTTGAGGGCTTCTCTATGACACTAGGGGAGCATCAGGCTCTTTGGGGGACATCTGGCTGCGTTGGGCCGACGTCTGCCTGACGTTGTTAGGCGTCGAGGGTAGCATCTGGGTGGACATGCCTCTGCTACACATCTGTAATGGGATGTCCCTAAGAGGGGTAGAGGAGTGATTCCTGTGGCTGTCGCCCGGCTGAGGTTTGGGCTTTCTTGGTGTAGGGGGCTCTGACACTGGGGCGATCTGCGGAGGTGGGATTTTCTCCCTCAGCTGTCTTGCCCAATGGCTACGGGTTCGTTGGGCCTGACTCCGGGTCTTCTTCGGGGACTTTCGGGCTATGGTGTACGTTCTCTCATAATTGTAGGAGGTGGACTGGGGTATGGGGAGGGGTAGCCTTGACTGCCCAGTTAACTACTAAAGTCCTGTCTTTCCCCAGGAAGGTAAGGCTTTGTCCGCAATCTATAATACAGTACTGCGACTGTAACCAAAGTTGCCCCAAAATCAGTTTTTCCCCAAGGTTAGGGGTAACAAAGAAGTTGACAGGGGTGGTTTTATTGAGGCCCTTATGGTTAGTATTATTTCCCCTTCTATTTTGAAACTGTGGTTGGGTTGCACCAACTGCAGTCTTCCCTGGGGGAGTTAGACTAGCTCATTGACATGGAGTGAGCAGGTTGCTCCTAATGAAATTTCCTGTGGCTGCTGCATCCAGCGTGGTCACAGCAATTTTGTTTTTTACTGATACATCCGGGGAATAGTGCTCTTTACTAAGGGCGTAGAGAATGACCTGGCTTTGTTTGCCTGGGATGGGTGCCCCGCGTGCATCCTGTCTGAGGCATTTCCCATCTGGGCATATCTCTTGATGTTTGTGTGACGGGGCGGTGCATCTGGTGCCCACGTGTGTTTCTGTACCCTTACTTGTCCTTGCTGGGTGGGACAATCTCTGTGGAAATGCCTGCTCGGGCAGAACCAGCACTGGGGAAGTGGGGTGGCAAGAGGAGGGGGTGGGTTGTGAATGACCTTCCGTACGGTAGGAGGGGGGGTGTGTCTGCAACCTTGGTGGCACGTGGTTTGTCTAACAATGTTTGTGTCTTCTCTCTCTCTCTCTCCTCTCTCTCTCTCTCTCTCTCTCTCTCTCTCTCTCTCTCTCTCCCTCTCCCTCTCCCTCTCCCTCCCTCCCTCCCCCTCCCTCCCTCCCTCCCTCCCCCCACGAGCTCATCCACAGTTCGAGGTTTCGGAATCAGGAGTAGATTCCTTAATGAGGGAAGTAGCATGCGTATAATGTTTCTTATGCAGCTTTCTTCACTCTTATTGGGGTATTTATGCTGGTACATGTTTTGGACATATATAAATTTCGGCTTTATCTTTGGGATTTTGGGCATGTGTGTGGAATTCGGAAATGAGCCTTGCGATCACTTCCTCGTCGGTGAATTGGGAAATGAGGCGAGTTCAAAGTTGTTCCCATTCTCTCTCAAACTCCCCATACTTTGCCCACCATTCCCAGGCTTTTTCTTGGAGTTGTTTGTGGGTGTGACTGATCCACTGTTTTGTCTGTATATTATGTACACAAAGTTCCCTTTCACACTCTTCTATGAAAGCTGTGGGATTCAGGTGGCGGAAATTCTGTAGAGATGAGGGTCGTGACAGGGCTCTGACTACGACCTGGGTTCGGTGCTCGGTAGTTGTGGTTACGTCTACACACTTCACAGTGGTACACCAAGCCGGGACAAGTGACTTGCTTGTCAGGCCAGCCGATGCACACGTTGTGGAATTCCGATACATAGATAACACACCTGACTATATGAGTGTCCTGTCCAGTGCATTCAAGCCAATTGCAGCGAACTGCTTGATGCTGGCAGCAGGGCTTCAAAGTGTTACTCCAGACCGTGTGTGTACCTAAGTTCGTCTACTCATCCCAAACATTGATAGTGGTAGCATTGGGAGCAGTGGGCACTATGGATCACTTGTACCTCCATGTCAGGGCATGTGTCCATGGAGCACTTGAGTATATCGAGAAGGTTGTTATCGACCATTGTGGTCTCAGGAGCATGAGGTGGTTCGTTCCAGAGTCAGACATGTTGAGTGCCACAGGATGTTTAGCTGCAGACTCCCTGAAGTCCTTGGGGTTTGACACCCAGCTAGTATCCACTAGAAGATGGGGTCTATGGGTATAAGGTTACGTTGGCTGCGTCGAGCTCTAACATAACAGGTATATCATGAGCTAGGCATGATATAGAGGAAGTAGTGGTTTAGCCGTCTGTCTATAGCACTAACTGGAGGCGTGGCTGGCTTAGTCCTAACTGCCTAGTCTGAACTATAACAGTTAAAGCCCCATGTTGGTTAGGGTCAACTGGTATGGTCAAGCTGCCTAGTTGAGACTTAGGCCTCATGTTGAGTGCCACAAAAACAACCTTTCATGCATGCCCAGGGAGGCAGATAATTGAAACAACATTTGAAATTAACGTGTTTGTCATCCACATTTTTCACCCTCATTTTGTGCCATTATGGTCGAATTGCAAGTGTTGTGTATCCAAAATGATATTTTGTATTTTTTATATTATTTTGTCATGCAAGTGTCTATGCTTTAAATGATTTTTGCAAGTTTTAACTACACGAGAAGTAGTTCCAGGCGAGCCGAGTGCCACCATAGTCTGCGACCTCATGAGCGCGCCAAATCTAGTCGTTGCTAAGTGTTTCAAGGGGTCGGTCGTGTTGCGTGCGCGCTCTGGGTGATTTAAATTTTTTGCTCCATATCATTTAGTATATCAATAGTAACATAACCTTTCTAGAACCGTTTGTTTATTTCTCACCCATAGTCGCTTTCTTCCCCGGGACTTAAATTGCCTGAGGAAGTGTAAACTGCACGGAATTCCATTGTGGCCTTTTTAGCACCTTTTTGTACAACACAGTCTTTCTGGAGGGCTCGCAGACCAGAGACCATTTGAGTTATCACAAACTGTGATGTAATTCTGTGCAAGAATAATTACACAGGAGTTTGCGTACTATGTCTCTTTCATTTATGCACTGCCTAAGGGCATTTTGGGGTATGGGTCTCCTACAACCCACTTTCTCCTAATTTAAATCACCATAATTCAATTTGCTCAACTAAGAGTTTTTGCAGTTAAAGGCATGTGGGCCAGCCTATTTAGGCCCACAGTACATCAAGTTGTATCAGGCGTGAGGAACGTCTGACTCTCATAGCCTGAGGGGCTCATCAATATTCAACAATTCAGTGACGGACTGTGTCCATCTGGGCAAACAGGCTGCCTTACCCTGAGATCACCACCACCACCACCACCACCACCACCACCACCACCACCGCTTTCTATCTTTTAAGTTTATTGCTATACCAAAAACCTAGTGACACGAGTTGCGTGTTTTAATTTACTGTCTTTTTTTGTGGACTGGTTGCTCCTTCATTTGAACATTTATTCAAACTAAGGCAGTCCTTTTAACGAAATAACTCAACACACATGAATAACAAGAGGTTAAATACTAGAGTTCTTTCCCCACAGTTGTAACAAGGTAAGCACATTTTGAGACATTTGCTGCAAAATATTAATATTTACTATATGTAATGTGTAGGAGAAATATGTCAATGTAAAATAATGACCACAAGAACTATTATCAATACAGACATTGTTAAAAGGTCATAAAGCTGATCTGAATATGGCTATTGGTCTAAATGGTGAATATTCTTACATATTGCTTTTTGAAATATGACAGAATTGTTTGAACAGCTGTAAACAGTAAAAATGCATTTGACAGTTAAAATGTCGAAGTCATATGGCAGTGTTTATGTTTACGTGTAGCGAAAGGATACGTAATTGGTAACCAAAATTAGAAATTTAGCAGGGCTTCAGAAAAGTGTGAAGTAACCGTGAATTGACTACTGTATATGCATAATTTCTTCTTGCATCTTTTATTGGTCAGTGCAATGTATACAAATGTGGAAAATATATCATCCCCTTTACTTTAAAAAGATATTTTAACATTGTCATTCATTTTTACTCCAATGTTGACTAATGGTTCAGGGTGGATTATTTTATTACAGTGTTTATTTTTGGCAGGCCTGCAAGATTCAGATGATGAGGATCTGGAGCATGACATAGACCAGCAGATAGAGAATATGCTTGCACCCAAGAGGACAGTGAAGGAGATCAAGGCCCCCATCGGTGGAATTAACCCTGCCACCACAGGTGACCTTGGCAAGCAGTGCCATTTATGCTAAACCATTATTGACTTGAATGACTTAATTGACTAGAAATATGAACAGTTCTAATTAACTCTTTTATTCCTCATCCACTGTAAGTTTTGCTGAAGGAGTGTTTTTATATTCCCCAAATTGACAGAAATGTGCCCCCTGTTCCCCTCATGGTATTACAGATTTTTTGTAGCCCATTTTTTAAAATTTTAGAATTAAAGTTAAGTGCTATTGAGACATAGGATAGTTATAAGTTTACTCGCATAATCCACATACATATTTTTTTTGCATTAGGACCATCAATAAATTTGACCTCATAAAGAAGTTTTGGGCACTGTTGTGTACAGTAGAATTTTGATACATAGTACACAAGAGGACTTGAAATTTTTAACTTAATACAAAAAAACTCTTTAAACTGAACATGCACCGGTATTCAATGGTGTCACATCTGTGAAAGATTTGCTTTAAAATTATAATTACTTTAAAGTGAAGTGTGTCATATGTTGTACTGAGATTTTACTGTAACTTGTGGGTGAACACAGTATTTTAAAATGAGGTGATGATGTGTGTTGTTGGTCCTTGCTGCAGCCATCCCGAACCAGATGATGCCGAGTGCCACAGACAAGCTGGAGCTGGCACGACGGCTTGCCTCTAAGATCAACATGGCAAAGAATCTTGGAGCCGAGGCAAAGGGTGCAACGCAGCAGGCTGCAGAGGCTATCTTGAAGGGCGGCGGCTCCCAGCCACTCATAACTGTGAGTCACCTCTCGTGTGGAATGTGATTGCTTAGTGTTTTTTCCCCAATATCAGTAGTGACTATCTTGAGGGTACATGCATTCACTTACAAGCGACGTTTGAGTTGAGCAGCACTTGAGGAAGGTGTGTAGGACTCTGGCACAGAATGATGGTAGACAGTGGTCTGTGGCTGGAGCAGAGGTGAGGGACACAAGACAGCAGGCACTAGGTAGGCTCCTACTGGTGTTGGTGGCTGTTCTGGTTGTCTCACATGCTCAATGACCCACCCCAGATACTCTGTGGGGCCGGTCTTCTCAAGTGGTGCGAAGAGATCCCTGGGCACTGTAACTTTCACTGGGTCCTGCAGATGGCGTAGCTCTTGTGCCCTTACTTGAGGTATTAGGCTAGCTATCTGTTTAACCAGGGAAGGCTGATATTCGTGTGTTTTACCAGATACTAAGAGTATCTGCCTAACCTTCTGCTTCAGTTCTTTCCTCTGGGCATAGGGCATTGGGAATTTGACCTTACCCTTACTACTACTGTACCATGTCTGCAGGCTCCTTGCATGAGGGAAGTTAGGCCACATCGTTTCCTAATGATGCACACAGATGTGTGGCCCTGTCACAGTCTTCCCAACCTAGGGAACACAGGTTTCTCTCAGTGGAGCTCGCTCAAGAGAAGCAAGTGAATACCAGGCCGACAAGCTGTTGCCAGGACAGAGTACCTGTGTGGCTCCTCCTTTCCATCAATCTCGTAGGGTTGAGGGGAAGGGCGGCCAAAGTTAGTTAGTGTACTGGTAAAGGATATTGTAGACTCATTTGAGAGAAATTCCCCGGGATCACCTGCAAACCTGTTACACAAGGATAAGTACGGAAGGGTGCCAAGTCTACAGGAAAGTACAATAGAACCTCTCTATTACGACCCCTCATGGTTCATGTCGTAATAGAGGGAGGTCATAATAAATTTGGAAAATTTTGGTCCAGTTTTGACCTACTCCTAACCCCTTTGTCCCCAAACCTGCCATTTTTTTCATGCAGTTCATGTTCAATTGTCTCTAGTGCATAAAAAAATCACTTTTAAAATTAAATATAAATATGTATACATATTTTAATAGCTGGATGTCTCCTGATTAATTTGATACTCAAGAAAGGCATATTGGACCACCTCTTGTCATAAAAAAGGCCTAAAAACATTATGACTTGGCTGTTGAAAGTGTGTGAAAAGATTAGACTATTTATTATTACACTATAAAGTTATTATTAAATATCTATTATGCAGGTCTCGTGGGTCATACATTGCTATGAGGCATTTAGCAATCAAAAAGTTTATTTAGCGTTGCGCAATATGTGTGTGTGCGCCGTGCTCTCGCTTTGGTCTGGCCGTGTATGTAGCTGGGCGAGCGCCAATATCCTCAGCAGTACGGCCGGGCGTGGGGTGGCGGTTTGCTGCTGAAGCTCGGCTCTAGTGCCTCAGGCTGGGCAGCTGTCTGTTGGTCACTACTAGATTACCCGCCCTGGTGGGCGGTGGCCGCCCACCGCCACTGTCATCGTTACAGGGCCGGTTCACTTCATAACAGCGGCCTGTGTTGGGAAAATATACTGATAAATGTGATTCATGGCTATGTGTCGAATTTATACAAAATGTAGGCGGAGTGTTGGCCTCTGCACTAGCACGATGAGGCCCGGCAATGTTTTTGGGAATATAAATAATTAGTGCGGTCTACTTCAAATATTAACTATCCCAAATTTTTCATCAGAAACTTTTGATATTGCCTATACATGCACACGGCCTCACTCGCCATAATATGGTACCCGTAACATAAGAACACATTTTATTTGCACACACTTATCTTTATTCACTTTACACATAAAATTTACTTTACAAAAAGAAACAATTGCACACCACAAAAAATTATCATATTATGTAGGTGTGGGTGCACATATTAAAAATAATCATTAAAGAAAAGGGTATTCAATTAAATTCGAAGTTATCAAACATACACTGATTAAGAAACTATAGTCTGTGTAATGTGCCGCTGTTTTTACAGCAAAAGAGGAGGGATAGTGGAAGTCAAAAAAGACAGGGAGGGTAAGGCAGAGGCAGCGGCATGTGACTAGGACAAAGAATCCTTACTGACCAGGCCTGTGACCTCCCCCCCCCCCCCCCCCCATGGACAATACACCAGAGTCCCCTTCCGGCATTAAGTAATTTATTGCTTCACACTGTTTGGAACAACAAATGTCAAACCTATGAGGGTAGCTTGAGAAATGCACGACCACTAACATCAGTAAGTGTTGACTGAAAACCGTGGATAATAGAAACTAGTACCGTGGTTGGAGAATAGGTCTACAAAAACAAATCCGCGCATAACTGAAACTGCAGTTCAAGATACCGTGGTTGGCAAGGGATTACTGTATCTATTTTTAGACGTGCCTCAAATTTGAGACTTTTTCGACCCAAATTTTTCACGGTTCCGCGGGATTGGGTCGTAATAGAGAGGTGGTCATAATAAATGGGGTCGTAATACAGGGGTTTTACTGTACTCAGTTTAAAAACTGGCACACGTTATGTATTGTTTAACGGAAATTAACATGTGATGATGGCACTCTAGTTCCTGGTCAACAGCATGAGTATCAGCTGGAAAGCTTTAAGTGCAAATTATGATGGTCGGTAGAGGCGACCATCATACAAAAGGGAGAATGCAGTGTATGATGCTGTGAGCTAAGCAACAAACTCTTGCATTGTTGAATGTACTGGCGTTTATAATGACGTAACGTAATCGCTGACATGTTGCAGGGTGAACTAAGTAAGGACATGACAGAATTTAGCCCTGAAAAAGACTTTAAGGAAGGGTCCTCTTCAGATACGTCTGTAACTGCAGGGAGGTACAGGGTTTGCGAAGTACGTAGCTGTGAGCTCGTAACTAACGTATCCTAACCCTATCACAAGCGTAGCTTAAGCAAAGCATATGGGGTGTTGTCCTTAGCAATGGGTGCTAGGAACAATTGTAGAATGGATGATTCCTGAGCAACGAGCGCTAGGAATGGTGACTGATACAATAAGTAAGGCTTAAAGGGTGCAGGCTGGTCAGTGTCTGAGCAATGGGTGCTAGACAGCTGAAGACTGGTCTACAATCTGGTCACTTCCCGAGCAGCGGGTACTGGGAAATAGAGACTGGCCTGGAGATGCGGTCCGTCTCTGCTTTTAAACAAATCTCAGGCCCATTGTTAACTGGCTCGTGCCACTAGAGCAGAGTGTAGTTGCAGAGCTGGGTTATTGGGGGGGGGGGGGGGGCATGCATGACTTGCCTTTTTTGACGTCACCGGCCAGCTAGAAGGGGGATGCAAAACAAAAGACAAGTAATAATTGCTACTAGAGCTATCTAGCGGGGAGTAAAAGAACTCACTGTCTTTAAACAATGTTATTGGGGGGGCAGGTGAATAAAACAATCTGCAATGGCAGACAGTACAATCTCACATATTAACGGGACAAAGATAACATCCAACTCTGCGACAACTGACCTAGAGATGAAGCAGAAGTCATTGATAACACAATTGTTGTGACGTGTGCTGCTCAACCTACTAAATAACTACGATTATGACTCATAGCTAAATGTTCCTATTTCCACAACTGCAGGAGGAGGATAGTTCCACAACTGCAGGAGGAGGATAGAGAATTTTCAACATGAATTCTCGGCTGCCTACTCTACCAGGCCACGGAGACTTATGAGCGGATTCTCTTCACCTGAAGGTTAGGACAAGCAGTAGCGCCTGCTTCGGTAACGGTAATCGTCTTCCCACCGTGCATTCACATTCACCCTTCGTGCCACCCGGGGGTAAGAGGGTTGCTAAACCGAACAGAAGCCAGCTACGGCTGGGCAAACGCCAACTTCTGGATCAGTGAAGCCTACAACTGGAATTGTCACTTCGTAGTAGACCAAGCTCGCAGCCATTGGGTGAAACCCCCTTCAATCATAACACCCAAAATGATGGAATAAGGAAACAATAGCCAACACCCCTTGCCTCGTACCGTAGAACCAATGTAAACCATCCTGCTTTTGGTCTAGAGGAAAAATCCTCTACATACGTGTCAAACAGACATAACAGGCATGCATGAAGAGATTTTCTGGCGTCAAACGTAGGGTATCAAACAAGTAGCTGTGCACAGCGAACGGCACGAACTAGACCAACCATACACTAAGAGCTAAGGGTCGAAACCAAGCAATCAATCGGACTTCTGGGAGTCCACAAACACCCCGTAGCACCCTTAAACCCGAAAATGTCACACACAGAAGTTAATTCCATTTCTGGCGAGAACCACGACAATGAGCCGGGCACACACTGTAGCCAGGCCGACTGTAACGGCAGCGGCACGCTGAAAATAGAATGTGTATACTTTGCTAAAAGTGGTTTCATTATGCCTGCATAGGCTGGTCTGAAGAGGTACGAGTTACCGATGGACTAGAATACCGCTGTGCCAAGTGCCATCAACAACTCACAAGCATCTGCACTGAAGTTAAGTGTCCCGATCAAGGCCTGTATCGTATCAAGTGCACAACATGCAACGAACATTACTTTCACTTATGTATAGGGTGGCCAGATGAGTTTGTCTCTATGCCAGGACTGGCCATGCGAGAGATGCAGAAGAAAACATATCTCTCACTCCCGCAGATCCAAGCCTTCCAGAATCTATATACACAGCCAGGAATGGACCCTAGCCGTCTGGCAACTGGATGGGAAGACGACATTCAAATTACCGACTTCGCAGGTCGGCCTCATGAAGACCCGGTAACATTCACGTAAGAATTTGAGAAAGAGTTCATAGAGACGGACCTGCCGCTGAAACATTGGGTTGACAGAGCTCAACTATATCTGAAGGCCCCGCCCTTACCTAGTGGGAAAGATATGGGGAATTTCTAATTGTTTAGCAAAGACAAGAAATAACATACAATTATGCGTTTATATTGCTGGACACACCTGCGGTGGACTTACCATGTCACCATCTTGAATCACACTGGTGTCAGGAACTACTTGCGGCGATGCCATTGCCGTAGAAGAAAGTAGATCTCCGCGGAAAGATACATAAGTCTGATTGCGTATTGCACAATACGCAACATACCGCCTGCCGAGATTCAGTCCAACAAGTCACAACACAGTTTTACACGCTACAGATACTACACATATTTACATGACACCACTGGCAGACTTCATTATGCAGGTAGACGATACAGCTTGTGTACTCGCCTATGCAGCTGTCCCTTGTTGGTGCACACGTCCGCCACTCTGATCATACCATCTCTTTCAGGATGAATGTTCACCACTCTAGCTAGGCACCAGCCAAGGGGTGGTAAGCGCTCTTCTCCCACAAGAACAAGATCTCCAACTTCAAGTGCTGGCTGTTGAGTTTGCTACTTACGCCTAGGTTGCAGCTGCTGCAGGTATTTTCCATACCATCACTTCCAAAACTGGTTTGCTAATGCACACACCAACTTCCACCTTCTTAATAGATATATGTCACTATTTCCAGAGGACTCTGGTACAGCTATCAGAGGTCTACCAATGAGGAAGTGTCCAGGCGTGAGGGCGGCAGAGTCATTTGGGTCTGAAGACAGTGGTGTGGGGGGCCTGGAATTGAGGACTGCTTCAACTCTAGTACAGAGCGTAATCAATTCTTCCAGAGTGAGAATTTGGTTTCCAATTACTCGCCTGAGATGATATTTAGCAGACTTTACAGCAGCTTCCCACAATCCTCCTTGGTGAGAACTGGCAGGAGGGAGAAAATGAAAACTAATTGAATGGGCCAGGGCAAAGTTTTCCAGTAGTGGAGACCGGAGGAACTGAGTGAAAGATCGTGTGAGCTGTTTTGAAGCTCCTATGAAATTGGTCCCACAGTCAGAGTGGAGATGAGCACACAAACCTCTCCGCGATACAAACCGGGTAAGAGCTGCAACAAAACTGTCTGTGGTCAAGTCTGTAACAACCTCAATGTGTATGGCTTTCATCACAAAACAGATGAAAATGGAGAGATAGGCTCTCTGGGTGACCATGCTACGCAGCTTGTTGAGCTTTATGGTGATAGGTCCAGCATAGTTCACACCAGTCCGTTCGAAGGTCTCAGCAGATGTGACATGTTCAGAAGGCAAGTCGCCCATCAATTGGGGATTGTTTACAGGCCGACAACAAAAACCATGTACACACTAAAAAACTCTCAAATGAACCAAGGACCGTGCTGAGAGAATCCAGAACCGTTGTGACAAAAGTGATTGCAGCAACTGAGGGTGCTGCATGCAAATACTTAATGTGGTAGTGGTGTACCAAAGCTTCAACAGTTACATGGTTTTTAGGTAGTATGACAGCCTGTTTTACTGAAAATTCTATGTTGGCATATGACAAATGGCCGCCCGCCCTGAGTACACCATTTCCATCCAAGAATAATGCCAAATGCTGCACTCGTGTTGAGCAAGGTTCCCCTCTTTGAGTCGTTTCAAATCCTCTATCAAACGCTCCTGTTGGATACATTTGCATACCAAAGCAGCTGCTTTTTTCAGTTCTACAGGAAACAGGATACCACTGGTACAAGGCTGTTTCTTAATGTGGTTGATGAAACACTTTACATATGTCATGACGTGAACCAGCTTGGGCTATGAGGAAATTTGTTGCAATACTGGAAGTTATTCAGAAATGTCATGTGTGGTAAGTAATGCGAACTGAGAAGGCTTTGATTCTGGGATCTCGTACATCTGATTAGTTGTAGACACTGGCCACTGCCCTGGAGGGTCGACTAACCAGCCAGGGCTATGCCACTTTAAGTCATGCGAGAGGAGTTCATGAGGCAGCATGCCACGGGTGGCACAATCAGAAGAATTGTCTTTAGAAATGGCATGTTTCTATAGCTGGGGAGGGCCCCAGTCCTGGATCTGAGTAACACGATTTGCCACAAATGTTTTCAGTAAGTAGGGCTGGGCCTTTATCCAAGTCAGAGTAATACTGGAATTAGTCCAGGCATGAATTGTAGTGACATTTAAGTGCTGTACCAGGAAGGCATGACAATAGAGCATAAGTTTGGCCAGTAAATGAGCACCACACAATTCTAATCGAGGAAGAGGTACCTGCTTGAGTGGGGCTACCCGTGACTTTGCCAGGACGAGATGCACAGACACATTCCCTCGAGTAGCCACACTCCTGAGATATACAGCAGCTGCATAGGCTTTCTCCGAAGCGTCCGAGAAAACATGTAGCTCCACACTGATGACATCAGGACACGTGAATCGAGGCAGACTAAGTACCTCTAGTTCTACTAGTCCATCAAAGAACTGGTTCCACTTCTCCAAGGCCGGAGATGGAATATGGTCATCCCAACGTAAGCTCTGAGTCCATACCCACTGCATTAGCATCTTAGCCCACACAATTATTGGTGACAACCATCCCGTAGGATCATATATTCATGCAGTTTGTGAAAGGACAAAGCGTTTGGTTGCGACCCTGATGGTGATCTTCAAGTGATAAGAAAATGAGTCTGTTGGGACATGTCAGTTTTATTCAAGGTGGTGGCGGCCTTGTTGGTGACGTCAGGGGCAGCGTGCTTGTGTTAGCCATGTTAGTACCTTGCTTACTCCAGTCGGGAATGGTTGTGTCTGGTCGTCAAAGTCGGGAAAATAGGGTGTTCGGGATATTGCAAATGCTACATCAACTGAGTGTGGACTACCTTGGACACTTGCGCTAGTTGTTTCGTGCATTGGTGCTGTGAATTCCTAATGAGTTTGTGAGGAGATATGTACATGCATCGGGTGTGTAACGACCTGTGAACAAGTGACTAATCACTTTTCTATGCAAGTGAGTCAAAACAGAGTCCTTTTCTGGGTTCCAGTAGAATTCGAGAACATTTACAACAGGGCCAGATGGGAAGTCCAGATCTCTAGGGGTTTTCCGATGAGTTATAGGAATATCATCGAGTAGCTGAGGCTGATTGCTGGACCACTTTAGGAGTTCGAACCCCCCCCCTGATGCAGAAGTTCAATCAGCTGGGATTTCAAAGTGTGCGATTCCTCCATGGACATTGCTCCTGTAATAATATCGTTGACAAAAATATGATTGTGAAGAACATTTGCTGCAAGAGGATACTGGGCTCCCTCATCCAAGGCTAACTGGTGTAGTGTTCGAACAGCAAGGAATGGAGATGTTTATAGACTATAGGTTACCTTATTCAACTGAAAAACTGTGAGCAGAAGGGATGGATTGTCACGCCAGAGAATGAGTTGGTATAGTCGGTTAGCCTCATGGATTAAAATTTGCAGGTACATTTGCTTAATATCACAGGAGAATACTACACTATATAACCTGAATCTCAAAATAACATCACAGATTTCATTCTGAAGTTTGGGTCCTGGAAGCAGAGCATCGTTGAGAGAGACCCCAGTTGTGGTTTTGGCACTACCATCGAACACCACCCTCAATTTGGTGATTGTGCTAGACATTTTTAGAACACCATGATGTGGAATGAAACATTCTGCGGTCTCCTTAGCATCAGTCGGCTGGGTGGAGGGAACATACACCTTCAAATGGCCTGACTCAGAATAGTCTGTCGTGAAATCTATGTACATAGTCTTCATTTCAGGATGTAATGAAAGTTTCTTTTCTAAATACCAGAACTTACATTCAGCATTCAAATACGAGTCCTCAAGAGGTTGAGCCTGAGGTTTGAAAGGAAGACGAACCTTATATCTCCCCATGTCGTCCCGTGAAGGGTGTCCTCCAAATGTTTCTCGCAGTAGTCAGCATCATACGGCTTTGTATTAACACATTGTGGTTCTTCAACTTCTCAAAACCGCTTTAGAGTCAAATGTAATGGATCCTCCATGCCAATGAACATTGAGATTACTTCTTGATCAGAATTGGTGCATGACTCTGGGTACTCACCCAGCAGTACCTATCCGAACTGAGACTCCAGCACCACAGGCATGTGCTGTCCTAATTCTAACCTGCCACTCAAACACACACGTGCATAAACATCAACACCTAACAACATATCAATTGGAGCAAGTGGGGGTCTGCCAGAGGAAGGGAGCCAAATGGATTGGGACACGCTGATCTACAGAAGCCCGTGACAGATTGCTAGTGATCTTTGACACAACAAAGAGTGAGTAATTGAAGATTGTATCTTACAACTAATCATTCCTTTCAGATTTACAGCACCTTGAGAAAGGCCGAACACCCTTTCACATGCCTTATGCAGATGCAGAGACAGTACTTCTGCAGAGGCTTCAGATATGAAAGATGCCTGAGCTGCATTATCAACCAAACAACGCATGACATGAGGTTTGTTATCGTCACCATACACTTCGACCAGAGTTGTAGACAATAAAACAGATTTACGATCATGGGCTGACACACATGCAAATGTACTGTTTGGACCCTCAGTGCTGGTGGAAACTTTGTTTCGAGACCCTGAAGTTACATTAGACCACCCATTGATGTGGAGCAAAGTATTATGTTTTTGTTTACATTGATAACGTGTGCGAGACGAGGTGCAATCAGCTCCTGCATGGGATCCTCCAAGACATTTGAAAGAGAGTTTTCTTTTGCGAACCATTGACTGCCTGTCAGTCGGTGATGCACTGACTAACTCTGGGCATTTGTAAACACTGTGATAGTTGTTCTGACAAACTGGGCAAGGCTTATGTAATTTAGGTTCAGAATCTGTAACGAGGACTGACCGTAGTTGTGAGGTTCTGTGACCTGATTTGGCTAGGGATGTTTTCTGATGCACTTGACCAGCCCCAACTTTGCTCAGATCAACTGCACAATCCAGTTTTGCGACCCTTGATCGCAGAAAATCAATAATCTCTGAAACAGTGGGAAGTGAGTCAGTATTTTCTGTCGTGAGTTTTCAAACTTTGTTCTGACACCTACATCTAATTTGCGTAACAAGAATGTGGCAAGCACTGGATTATTGTGTGTTATGTTACAATCTAACCCTTTGAGGGCTTGAGCATTTTCACTGAACGTGTTGATAAAGTTTCGAATGGATTGGTGGTTTGTGTAGTCGACACTAGACAAATCTATAATCCTGTTAATATACAAGGTGGTGAGTTTTCTCACATTCTGGTATTGGGATGTAAGAAGTTCCCAGGCTACTAAATAATTTTCAACAGTAACAGGCAGATTTTTGACCAACTGTAAAGCCTCCACCTTGAGACATCCTAACAAGTACTGAAATTTTTTTACGTCGATCAATGCTTGACTGTCATGAATTGTAGCTTGATATAGTTGAGAAAACATTGGCCGCTCCTCCCACTGCCCTGAGAGAGAGCTAAATAATTTCCGGAAGTCTAACATTTGGTGATGTGTAGGCAGGATTATTGGTTGACGAAGCTGGCATAGCTTGAATGGACCAGAATGAGGTTATGTTGTATCGGACGTCTGACAACATTGAAAAGAAAGACTCATGCTTTGTGGTTAGCACATTTTCGTCTGTGTTATCTGGCAGGGAATCAGTTTGTAAAAGTTTGTTGCACACAGAATTTACTTCAGACTCAATTGCATCTAGCTGTGTGCTGAATGCGTGTACTTTGTGAATGGAGTTTATTATGATTTCTGCCTTAACAACAGCTTGCATCCTTTTGGTTATGTGTTTCAGTCTGCTCTCCTGAAACTTGAACTTCACCAACAAAAATATTTTGAATCCCATGTCTAGGACCTACCAATAGATCACACAACAAACAAAAAATTATCAACACTTCATGCAATACAGGAATACGGCAAAACAGACGTCAAAAGCTATGTTAAGACATCTTGCCTACCATCTTGATGATAAAATGCTGATTTGTGCCACATAACACGCTGCAAACGGATGATGCAACAAGAAGACCAAAAAGAAACTACTCACCTACGTGTTCTTCACAGGCTGGTAATAGAACATTACACAATAATATGCACAAGTACATGGTTTCCCTGGAATTTACACAAAACCACAACACTTCTCACAAATGTACTGGATAGTGATGAAGAAAATACTGGTTCCTTCTTGGGATGTTTCTGTGATGAGTGGATTCAGAGCGGTGGTGGTAGTTTGTACACACACGTGAGATAAAGCTTCAATTACGCAGAACACTTAAAACGACCAAAAAATGTATCACATTCACTGTATGGAATAAACACAGCCACGAATCCGGCCCGGTGGACCAAAAATGTTTAGCATTGACAAGAAATAACCTACAATTATGAGTTTATATTGCCGGACATGCCCGCGGCAGACTTACCACACTGGCGTTAGGAACTACTTGTGGTGATGTCATTGCAATAGAAGATTGTAGATCTCTGTGGAAGGATACACAAGTCTGATTGCATATTGCTCAATATGCAGTACTAATGGACTGGAAGTAGTTTAGTAGTAAGGTAGCAGCGGAATTCACGGCGAGGTGTTGGCTAGGTTGATACCTCAATTATTTAGTCAGACCCAGATGCCCGGCGATGAAGTGGAAATCTTCATACAGAGGAAGGAACAGATGTTCAAACGTGTTTTCCCCGGTGTTGACGAAGCTACCGCCGTTCGCTCCATCAGTCTAATGCATCTACCCAGCCTTAAGAATGTCCTTCTTGCCACTACACAGACTACTTTGGATGAACTGGTTAACCGAGCCCGAGAGGCAGATCAAAACATTGCTGCGCAGGCTAGCCTCGAAAAGCCTATACCACCCAGGACCCTGGAAGTTCGAGCTCCACCAGGGGCACCTCTTAAGAGAGCCCCAGCTCCAACTCCCTGCCCGGCATTCGTGCCCAAATGCTGGTTCTGCCCAGAGAACCACTGGAACAAGGACTGACGTCGAAAATCAGAGGGAGCTGCCCTTCCATCCAACCGAGTTAACAAAATGCCATCAACTATTCCAGCCAAACAGACTGGAAAATCATCTTCCAATAGTAAGCCGGGAAATGCAGACGCCGGGAAATGAAGCTGGCCACCAACACCGGTACACAAGGGCCCACCCTCATGGGACTAAAAGAAGCAGAAGTACTGATTGCCGTAGCCCCGCACATAGAAGTGGAGTTAACAGTGACAGGTTGCTCGCCTTGCTAGACTCAGCGGCCACCGGGATTTTTATCCAGAGTGATTTGTTAACACCAATCCAACTCACAGAAACAAGACCGCAAACCAGAACAGTACGAATGGCGTAACCCGACTCCACCCTAGTCGTAACCGGACGAATCACCTTGACAGTGAAAATACAAAGTATTGCTACACCGACAGAATTTATTGTCTCCCCAACCCTGTCCAAATCGATCATACTAGGGTGTCCATTGCTTATCCACAATCAATGTTTTCTAGATCATGGACAACGTAGAGCCTATCTGGGAGAAACCAACCTGTTCACAGTTAACTGTGATCAAAATCCAGATGACCTTCCGCCGATGCCCATCGACTCAATGTGCATTAACCACGAACATGAACTAGAATTCTACCAATTAAAAGTTGTATTAGACAAGCATGCCAGAGAATTCGGACAAGGGGGGCCGTTACGACAAACACGTTGAGGCGTGCCGCTTATTCCAACTATGTACAACGATTACGACTCATCTCACTGCAACCTAGTATACTACTTCCACACACGTGAGATTCAAATCCCGCGCCAACCCGTATACGGAAGTCGCGGCCTGCTACAATCCTGGAGGGCAGCCAGACACGTGGATACTAGGGGTTATGCAAGACAGCGGCGTGTCGCCCCCCCCCCCCCGCCCCCAAACCCACCCGTGCTTCCTTGAGCCTACAGGCCATCAGCCGCCTCGGGGCATGCCCGAGCACCACCGACATTACGCGAAGGCAGAGAGTTGACTAGAGGGTGCTACCCCCACTCCGGCCTCACAGCAGAAAGACATCACATGCCCTCCCCCGCGGCCACCACGACACTCGTTACTCTGACTATATAAGTCAGTGCGTGACAGACCTCACCAGTTGATCTTCTTCAGTTTTCGAGCCCGCTCCACCACTTCTAGTGCTGGGGGCCCTCCGACCACAGTTAGATTCTCCAGCAGTCCTCCCAGAGGCTGCCACCAACTGCTCAACACTCTTCAGCAGCCACCAGAGGGTGCCTACATTGACGTCGCGGTCAGAGCTCTGCAGCACCTGCGACCAGACGCACCAGTGACACAACTCGCCAATAGCTACCAGAAGCTTTCTGTAGCTACCAGACATACCACACTTAACTTCTTTGTCTCCTACAGACACCCCGATTAGAGTTAGATCTGTAATAAGCAATTTTCGACAGTTTAATTTAACTTCTCCCATTAGCCTATAACCAGGTAACCTACATCTGACTACCATAGGTTTACTTCCAGCCACCGGTCTTGGTAGAAGAGCATGCGTCACCGTGTTTACTAAGCTCTTAATAAACACGGCTTTGTTTCTTTTAACTTTGAGTCTTATTCGTAGAGTACTGTGTAACCAACTGCTGAGAGAACCTCGAGTTGAGTACCACCAACCAGGAATGGGAAATTATTACTACAAACTAGCTACAACTGGAGACTCCCCCTGAGGCAGCTCCAGTTGCAATACACAAATATTAGACAGCCATCTATTTTATTTCTGCCAAGTATACGGGTACTGGAGGTGTACAATAGAGGAGGCCCGATCACTAGCAACACTCTCCACCCAGGGAGAGACAGTATGCCTGAGTTATATCCGTACTTTAACACCTGGGTGCTGGGTGGGGGGGGGGATCTGCTTAGGTACTACAGCCTGGCCTTGGGATGACACACCCAGAAATAGTCTTGGTAGCCCACACGGCTTTAACGCTTCTGGTTCGCCCATTAAGGAAGGGGAACCTTCTTAAGCACTCGGCTCGAGCTCGTGCCCATTACTGGGCAACACAATTCTAGGGCTACTTGTGAGTGTCCGTAGTGCTCGATTCGTAGTTCTCAGCAGCTAACCCGCTCTATGCCATTTAAGGTGATACACAGTGCAAGGAGGGAGGAGCAAAGTGTTGCATGCCTTGCTGCCAAGCAGCCAGCTGGTTCCGTCCCTCTTACAGCTAATCGACGAGCCGAACGAGATCGTGCTGCTTTGCTCAGATCATTAGAACGACCTACGTCTACAGCAGGGGATCAAGCTAACTTTCTCATCATCACCTCTTCGCACGCATGTTGCCTGCCACCCACCACCCAGTTGTGTGTAGGTTAATTAAACGGACCAAGGAATACCTTGGCATCTTGAATGCCAACTTCTGGAGCTCAGCAGCTACCAGGTGGAACGGTAGTTTTTGCGTTGCTACACCTCGGGCCCTCGCTGCAGTCCTGGGCAGAGAACGATGGACTCAACCAACTTTACTCAGCCAGTCCTTGTACTCATGACGTTAGTAAGCCTGCTACCGCTAACACATCCCGCCAGTCTACGGTAACTAGTCACGCCACCAGTCATAGAGCAGATCAATCCAAGGGACTTGTCAATTGCAATGTCGAGAACTTTGTTCATTCACTTATGGCCACGTGCCCAGCTACCATATCCAACCATAAATGCCAGTAAACACAACCGGCTGAAATGCAACCAAAGCCACACAACCATGATCCGGCCTTAGCTAACTGGACACATGTCAAGTGTTTTTCTTGCGCCCAACATGGGGCATTGGCTAATTAATGGTTCGTAGTAAGAGGCCGAACCAGGTCACCCAATCGTGAGACCTAGGAGTCAAACCAGGTAAATCCAGCATGTAGGAGGAAACAGGTCTCCCACTCCTGCCGATTGAGACCGTCAAGGATCTACATACAGCCTAGGACAGCACCCGGCCATCCCGTAATCGGATGCGATGACGACATACAAATTACTGACTTCGCTGGTCGACTGCACGAAGACCCGATTACGTTCACCAACATGTGTACAAAACAATTCTGGTATATCAACAGGCCATTGAAACAATGGGTGGACAGGGCCCAACTACCCACAGACTGGAAGCAGTTCTGCAACCGCATTGCATCCGAGTTTACCGGCGAGGAGGTGCTAACACGGTTAACAACCCAGTTCAACAGTCAGACACAGACTCCCGAAGATGAGGCTGAAGTTTTCATACGCCGTAAAGAGCAAAAGTTCCGGCGCGTATTCCTGGAAGTCCCAGAAGCAACGGCCGTCAGTTCGATTGGCAGGATGCGTTTATCCAGCTTGAGGAACGTTTCCTCACGTCCAAACCAACAATTATTGATGAACTATTTGAGAGGGCACTAGAAGCTGAACAGAATTTTGCAGCACAAGAATGTGCTTGCGCCCCCGTCACGCACACCCTTCGTGCCAAAATGTTGGTTCTGCCCCGGTAGTCATTAGAACAAGGACTGCTTTCACAAGCCCGACGGGCCAGTAGTTCCACCGTTCAAATCTGAGTGAACTTCTGCGCCACAAGCCACTAGAGCTACCGAAAGACCAATTTCCACCATTAAGTTGGGAAATGCCGCTGCTGGGGTGCAAAGCGGGCCGCCACCACCAGACCACAAGGGCCCAGAATCCCGTTCTTAAATGAGGATTTGGCACTCCTCATAGCCCCACATATCGAAGTGGAGATAAATGGAGACCATGTATTGGCGTTACTTGATTCAGTGGCCACATCGAACTTTATTAGATGCAACGTACTTAATTCAGAGCATCTAGCCAACATGCGCCCGCAAACCAAAACTGTCAGAATGGCTCAGCCAGACGCGACCTACGGGTAGATGGCCGTACAATGATAAAGGTGAACATACACCGACTCTCAGCTCCCTCCAAGTTTATAGTATCACCGACACTATCAGAAGCAGTTATATTCGGCTGCCCGTGGCGTATAACATCAGTGCATTATTGATCATGGACAATGCTGAGCTTACATAGGTGAGCACGAGGGAATAACAGTAAACTGGGATCGTAACCCAGATGGCATCATACCCGCAACCATAGATCCTATGCGGATCAATCATGAACATAACGAATCTGATTTTAACCAGTTGCAGCAGGTACTGGGCAAACACGCTAGTGCATTCAGACAAGGGGTTATTGCGCCAGACTCGATTCACCCAGCACAAGGACAACCGACAGGTAAACAACATAAAGGACCAGGGGATTGTGGAACCCTCTAACTCACCCTACAACTCTCACGTGGTCCTCATACCCAAGAAGGATGGAAAGCTGTGATCCTGCATTAATTACAAGGGCCTAAACGAGATAACGCACCCTATTGTTCCCCCAGCTATTGACTTCACCCATACCCTGCGGGACATTGACAATCCCACGATCTTCAGTACCTTAGACATGGAGTCCGGATATTGGCAAATTGTGGTACACCTCGATAGCCGCAAATATACTGCATTTACCACACCAGAGGGTGAAACCCTACAATTCAGGGTAATGCCATTTGGACTGAAGAATGCCCCCGCTACATTCCAACGCTAATGTCCGCAGCGGTATTAACTGGGTATGTCGGAGAGTTTTGCTTTGCCTACCTTGACGACGTGGTTATTTACTCGAAAAGTGGGGAGGAACACCTCGAACATCTGCAGCTGGTCCTAGGATGCCTAGAACTCCATGGGATGACTTGCAAGCATTCCAAAAGCTACTTCTGCAAGTCATCCATCGATGACCTGGGACATGTTGTATCACCCGAGGGAAACTTCCTGTAACAAAACTCCATACGAGCCATTGAAGACGCTGATGAACCAGCAAATAAACTACAACTACGCCGGTGTCTGGGTCTGTGCAACTGGCTATGCGACTTCGTGCCGAACATTGCACAAAAAGAATGCACAAGTACTGAAATACCGTTCCCCTCCCAAACCTTCTTTTGAAAGACAGTATACATTCTTACATACAGACTATGCCTACTATTGCATTAAAAGTACATAATTCAGCTTTGTGGTATGATATGACAACAAACTATGTACAGCCTGATACTTTAATGGGGGTTATAATTCTCAGGATGTTAAAGTATGTAGGTACCCAAAATAATATTTAAACAAATGTTACTTAATTTCAGTAATTTTAATAACTCTCATTTAGTAACTCAAATGTTAAGTATTGTCAATTTGATGGGTCCATATCCCTGTAGCACGAAAGGAAACCGCTACCCACTCGTGGTAACAGATCAATTCTCAAGATGGGTAGAGGCATTTCCTCAACCCAGCCAAGACACCACTCCAATCATACGGAAAATGGAGATGGAGGTTTTCACAAGATGGGGTTATCCAAAGGCCATACTGACAGATAATGGCACCTAGTTTTCAAGCCGTCAATGTCAAACCGCCTGTCATGGATGGTGAGTGGTAACCTGGACTACCTTCCTACCATCCCGAAGCCAACCCCAATGAACGGAGGAACCAGGAGATCAAGAAGTGCCTCTGTATCTGTGTTGGAAATGATCACAAGCATTGGAATAAACACATCCCTACCATACTGTTTGCCCTCCGATGCCGCATGAACGAAGTCGTTGACGCCAGGCCGAGCGTCCTACTCCTGGGGAAAACGCTATGCCGACTAGGCGACTGGCAGTGGGAGAGCAAGCCCACAGACATGCCTCAAGCTGAGGAAATTCTGCTAGCAGCCTTGGCCTGCACCACACATGCCCAGAAAGCCCAGATTCAAAAGAAATACCCTCAACCAAGAACTGGAATAAGAGAATTCAACCTGGGGAAGCCATCGTCCTGTGAAGTCATCCTCTTAGAAAAGCCAGCAACCAATTCAGTTTTGGCCTTGCTGACAAGTGGTAGGGACCATACCGTATATAGTTGATTAACGATAACTTCGGCCCTTCCGCTACACATTAACATAAACACTGCCATGTGACTTCTACTTTTATAACTGTCAAATGCGTTGGTTGCTGTATACAGCTGTTCAAAGAATTATGTCACATTGCAGAAACCATTTCCTATTAATTTTCACAATGTAGGCGTATAACGATATTTAGGTCAGCTTTATAACTATTTGTTACACACGATATAACATGTAACACATAATACACATTAATATTTTGCTACGACTGTGTTTTTTTAGAACTGTTGTGTAAATAACGGTAGTATTTTACCTGTTGTTATTAATATGTGTTTGGAATAAAAATCAAAACAATGGGACAACCAGTCCAACAAAACGACGCAGTGAGTTCAAGCACGCAACTCGTGTCGTTTATTTATAGTACATCGACAAACGTAAAAGATAGTGGTGAACTCGCAAACACATAGGCATGCCGTAACATTTATTCTGCTAATGTTTACATGCATTGGTGCTTACTGGTTTGTAGGTGTATTTTATTATTTATTTAGTTTTGTCTGGGCGGGCTTAGCATTTCGTTGGGATTGTTGCAGACATTCAAATCACAGAAACATAAGCTCTTTACAGAACTGTTTTCCAAACACCTAGCGCAAAGGTACAACGTTGTGATAAACAGACGTGAAGGTAAATAATTAATTTTGTCATAACATCAGTTCATGGTTAAAAGGTATAAATTTTGCACATATTTGAAATCAACACACACACCTGGCCTGCATAACGATTACAACGCAGCCACCACGCCCTTTCATACGCAACGATCAAAAACATTTCACCCTGCCGTGGAAACACACATTTATCACAACATCGTAACTTCAGTAGGATGTTTCAAAAACACGAGTACGAACTTGACGCTTCATTCAGAAACACGCAGTGTCATTGTACGTCACCCGCCGCCGCCATATTGGGAATGCTTTCCACACCACATCTGCCAACCTGCTGGATTTGTGTCGCGCAGCGAGCTGTGTCACGCCATCATATTTAAAATATGTAATTGCATCTAAATAACATATAATAGGTATTTAAACTATAAAACCTCCTTTCAGTTGTAAATTACAATCTCAGACATCATTACTGTTACTGTAATTAGTATGAGCTGTGCTGAAATTAGAACTAACAAAATGTATACCTTTCCTACACAGGTGGTACGATCTTCCTGAGAGAGAAGAGAGACAGAGAGAATGAGAGAGACACGCTCTGCTTCTCTTACTGAACCTTTATTCCGGACGGAAAAAAACACCAGCCTACACACGAGAATTTGCGCGGATATTTTTAACTGCAGCAGGGAAATGTGTTTCCGCCAGTGCTACCTAACAATACAAATATATCAATTGGCAACGTTTAACTTACAAATGGTATACATAAAACGAGGTTAAAAAATTTTTGTGACTGTGAACTATTTCTTACCAGCCATTGCTTTCACATCGCTGCTCTCGCTGTTGTTAATTCGTATTGAATATGAAATAAATATTACAATTTATATAAGATACTAACGTAAAGTTTCATTTATTCAATAATACATTACTCTAAATTTAATCACAGTGTTAAATATATGTGGAATACAAATTATTGGAAAAACAGGTTGACATATTACGCCTAGGGCGATTTTTCAAAGGTTCGATTCCAAAAGGCTGAAGAAAGCATGAATTGACTATAGTAGGCAAACAAGACGTCTACTGAGCCGAAGATATACGTAGACACATCCGCAAGGCCACCCAAGACCAAATCCGACCCTACCTAGGGGACATGCTGACATGGGGAAACTACAACGCTGAAATGAAACACCAGGACAAGATGAATATGAACCTCCTGCCGAATGGATAGTCCCAGATACCTAACCGGGACCCACAACGAGACCTGAGCCACTACCTCTCATTATTGACCAGGCCCCTAGTTACATTGCGCCATGGAAGCCTGATGTAGAGCCACGCCAAGGACCATTCTCCGTCAGATCAATGCCCTCGATGCCACGCAGCTATGCTGAGAAAATTGCAGCCACACGTGACCCAACAAGAACCATATTCTCCAAACTGTCATGGCGAAGTCCACGTGATAGAGAACCCCGTCGATCAATGCGCATTATGAACAGTTGGAAACACCTTTGTTGAGAGGGGTAGAAATCACATCAGCGCTTACCCCTTCACCCAGTATAACTCCAAAGCCAGCAGTCAAGGTACTCCCTACTTCAATGAAGTTGACCGAGGGTTCCGACAAGGAAAAACACGAAGCCACTAGTCCATTTGACACTGGGCTCAGAGCGAGCGCAGATAAGGAGGAGGATGATGTTCAAGAGGCAGTGGCCAAGGACATGCCAGCGTCTACGACATTGACCACTGCACCCACCATAGCAGAAGTACCGCCACCCAGGACGTTGAGCTGCAGACTTAGAAGTGCTCCATCTCGCCATCTTCCTATGCGAGAACTCCTGCCAACGAGAACGTTGAACTGCCAACATGAACGTGCTCCATCCTGTCATCTTGCTATGCAAGACACTGCAGTCGTCGAGACCGCCGATGCTGCCCACTACCCCTCATCTGGCACATCACCCGCAGTGGAGGTCGAGGTAATCCTCCCTCCCACTGCCTCGCCCAAGGACCTGGCCACAGAGATTGTCGATGCCACCCATAACCTGGTCCCACGATGAGCTGTGCTGCCCGCAGTCAAGGTCGAGGTCTTTCTCCCTCACACTACCCCGTCAGTGAAACATCCTTCCCTACAGGTAGGAACCCGTGCAGTTGGGGTGGAGGGTGTGTCACTCCCCCGCACTTCGTCAATGTCCCTTGAACGAGTGTCCTCCCAATCTGTTGGGGAAGAAGCAGACACCACGATGCCCCTAGCTGCTCCACGACGCCTGATGCCCCAGCATACCGCCAAGGCCGCCCATTCGCCTTGCCGGTACAGGGAATCGCCATGGAGACCCACAGCCAGGTACATGTGGCCGTACCCTCTACAAGCTGCCCTTTGGCTGAGGGGGAGACCTTCAAAAAGTAAGGAAGAAGATCGCCAGTAAATGTGCAGTTGTTGCAGACAGTGCAGTAGCCGTTAACTGCTACTTAGTGTGCGTTACCAAGGACTCATTATAGACCTGCCACATACGCTACCTTTAATTTAGCCATGAATAAAGGACAGTGATGTAAGCAGAACTATCACATTTCGGCTAAATTAAATTCAAAATATTCCGTAAAAGTGCTTCAACCCACTATCAACAGTATTGTTGAGGGGGCCAGGGGGAAGAAGTGTAAGGAACCAAAGAGGTAAATGCAACCGTAATTAGTCACTCGACTATGTGCTAATTAGCTTTTAATTATAGCCGTTAACCGATGTATGCCAAACAGAAATTTTTCATCACAGTGCAATATAGACATTTGACACTTCGAGGTTCCGTAATTGTCAGTGGCCGACAGCCCACTAAAGTAGGTAGCATTGCAAAACGACGCTTACCACAGTGACAATAATGGCTACCATAAGTGCATCACGTAAAGACACTCACCACAGTGCCAGTGATAAGTTGAAGATATAGACTTCGATGTAGCAATGACATTTTTATCTTCATCACTTAAATCTGACTTGATGCGTAGGAGGTAAACCTTTAAATGTTACTATACGTGTTTACAGTGTACTTGTGAAGTTCACCTACATGAATGCCGTTGTGTAGGTGTGTATTGCACCTGTTGACGTGGACATTTCTTGGGAACTTACCTTAACACTTGCAATGAAGATACACAGTGAACACAATAGCTATTAGACCTATATGATAAAATGGACTCCCGCAAGGGAAATCTAGGGTAGTTTTTTTTTCTCTCATTAGAAATCTGCTTGCTGTGTAGGTACACAACTAAATATCACTATACGTTTTAAAAAGGTCCTATGTGAAGAAAATATACAAAACAGAATTCTTTTAAATGTGCTTATATATTCATATCTTAAATTACTCGTGTGTTTTAAATTACTCGTGTGTTTTTAAAGTGTATATGTTTGCAATATCTTGCACAGCAAGTAAGAAATAAACCAATGACTCTAAGCCTTAGAGCTATCAAAACCGGGTGCCAGATATTATTAACTTCCATTTTTTAAATCCTGTGTTTATGTATGTAATAAATTGACCAATGTGCGCACAACTTGCCACGTTATTCATGCATGTAGGGTACTCACTCTGTATTCGTTTAGCCGGTCAACCCAGGGGTTGAATGGCCTGTGGTTGTCCACCTAGTACCCTTTCACACGTAACTATTTAACTTGCTTACAGACACAAAGGTTCCCTGGAAAGATTTTCCTTTTCTTTCTTAACTCACTGCAGCAAGCTCCAGGATATTAGTGACGTTTCCCCGCCTTCCACGAGTAAGGCTTGTACATATTAAAATTATTATTACTTTTATTCCCTTCGTTTTGTCATGCCATCATTTAAAATCATTTTTATTTCAGGTTTTGATGTATGATTCCCTTGTAGTATCCACCAGCGATATGCTGGATTTTGTCAATGGCACACATAAAAATGTAGGGTGGTGGGACCTCGATACACGCTGTTTCCTAACCCAGTAATCTTTGCTACACGGGGAGAATACACTTTTCTCTGCATCAGTGAAGTCTCATCACCAAGGTGAGGGGCAGAGAAGGACGCCCGCCCGAAAGAGAGAGAGTGAGAAGGGAAGAGGGAGGAAGGGAGGGAAGGAGGGATGGGTGGGTGGATGGATGGATGGATATCGATATGGGTATTGATATAGATATAGATATAGACATAGAGAGAAAACCAAGGTCGCCGCCACCATTCCACGTGTCACATGTTTTGCTTCACCGGCCAAGCGACCGGAGTGCACAGAACACGTGCCGCTACAGCCTACCTGACTGGAATTTTTTTTTCCGTGCTATCTGACGCACCACGTCTACCGACATCTACCCAGACCTTCTAGACCTTCCAGAGATGGGGAGTACACCTTTCTCCACCACCTGTTCCAGAAGAGTTTTCATTGAAATGGAAGGGGGAGGGTGGCGAATTGACGCATGCCGCTCAACCTACTAAATAACAACGATTACGACTCATCGCTAAATGGTACTATTTCCATCACTGCAGAAGGAGAGAATTTTCCACATGAATTCTCTTGAGCCTACTCTACCAGGCAACTGGAACTTATGTACGTATTTTCTTCACCTAAAGGTTACACAACTCGTCATCCCCCCCCCCCCCATCCCGCGCTGACAGCCAACAAGCCACCCACCACCGGGCAAGGCCGAGTGTCACCGATGAGGGACGAAGCAGAAACGCTGACCAGCCAGGATGCTTTCCCTCCGCGCAGCCCGCGCTAGTAGCCTGCAAGCTTCACCTATATAAGACTGGATGCTGCTGGGCTCTGGCAGTTCATTCTTCGTACACTCTCTTGTGACATCCCAAAAGCACTAATTCAGTGCTGGGACCTCCGGAAACTTTGGAAGCTTGGAGTACGCCCCAGTGGCTACTCACAACGTGTCAATATCCATTGAACATGTACTCATATACTTAATTTCACTTCATCTCCTCAAGACACCCCTTTTCTTAGCCAGTTTAACTTTACATACTTTTGCATTCGCCTAGAACCAGTTACTCCCCTTTTTACTAGAACCAGGTTGACTACACCTGGAACCGCAGTTACCTTCAGCTCTCCACTGTTTGATAGGAGCTTGCACAAGGTCACGTGTTTATTGTATCTCCAATAAACACCCATTGTTCACTACCCTTCTGCTTTTCATTTGCAGGGTACTTGTCTGTGTGACGGTCAGGGACAGAATACGACGTGCACTGCCAACAGGAACCCAGAGTATTGACATCCACATTAGACAGCTACCTATTTCTTCCCAACCCCCGAGTACTAAGTCAGTGCTGGTGGGGAGAAACAGCAATGCCGCAACCACTAGAAACACCTTCATGCAGGGAGGGGCTATAAGCTCAGGTTATCTCTCACTTTGAGCCCTAAGTTAGTGCTGAAGTGACCTTAGCCTAGGGGTTGCCGCCTAACCCGTTGCGAAAGCACAACCAGTAGAGGCTTTGTGGCCCACACGGCTCCACGTCCCTGATCAGTCTGCATGCGTGGGGGATCGGTGGGGACTCTTATCGAGCTCTTGCCAGGAAGTTGCTATTGGGCTACACTTTAATTACAGTTCCTGTTTAAGCGCACTGCATAGGCTGTCAGACCGGTGTGCCAATGCCTTACAAGGTGAGGAGTGGCAAACGGTATAGAGAGCAATACCGGCTCACGCTGCTATCAAACCGTAGATAGTATTACCTCATCCTACGCCGAAGACGCAGGCGAAACAGGACAGTGCCGCCCATCTTAGAAGACAAGCAGCAGCGCCTGCTTTGGTAACTGTAATCGTCTTCCCACCGTGCATTCGCATTCACCTTCCATGCCACCCGGTGGTAAGAGGGTTGCTAAACCGAACAGAGGCCCAATACGGCTGGGCAAATCCCAAATTATGGAGCTGTGAAGCCTACGACTGGAATCACCATGTAGGAGTAGACCAAGCTCACAGCCATTGGGTGAAACCCTCTTCAACCGCAACACCCAAAATTACGAAATAAGTAAGCAATAGCCAACACCCCTCGCCTTGTATTGCCCATTTCTTATAAGTGGTCTCTAATTTGACAGACAATCTGACCAACCTATACACTATGTAAACAGTAAATGCTCTCGCTCCTACAGTATTGTATCAGCTGATGAATTGCTGCAGGATCCGTGTTGTTAAGTTGGCTACTTTGACGATATCTTCAGAAGAAAATAGTGCTCGGAACTAAAAGTTGTAATTTAAAATCTTAATTATTCTTACAATATTTATGGTTTAAATTATGTATGTACAGCAATATTAAATTTTCTTGGCTATTGGTAATTGGACTTAAAAAATATGTTCAGCATTTATGACAGAGTATGTCGACACATACGAGCAGTAAACGTTTCCAGCCAATAGCTACCCTAGCCATGTTTATGTTTCCAGACCGGCGAAGGCAGTTGTGCATACTCTTTTTTTCTCGTCGTGTTAATTATATGAATATCTTATTGGTGTATTCGGAGTATTTAATCTGTAGTTAATTATTTTTTATTTGCTTTTTCCAAACATAGTTGGTTGTAGGTACTGTTGTAGTCCGTTTTGTTGAGTGAAATGTAATATTAATCGGCACATCGTTAAAACTGCTTGTTCTGCCATTTTCCTAACCGCCTTCCACAATGAATTGACACAAATGCAATTTCCGTATATAAGTTTAAGTGTGTTTGTATCAAGAAACGTGTGCAGTGTTGATTTTACTGAATGATTTTGCAAATAAATTAGTGAACTAAAATCGCAAGGATTGCCATAGAAAATTGTGTGTTTAAGAGGTTACAACAGCAAATTTGTGTGTTTTGTAAATGTATTTGTAAACCGTTAATATAATGATTGAAATGCATGTGGCGTGAAAAATGCAGCACTTTCCACACTTTTGTAGTGAGTGAATAATATTTATTTGTTTACTTCGTAAATTCGAGTGTCAGGTTAACTTCAGTCAAACTGTATGCGCGTGTATATTGCTGCATCTGTATGAATACACAGTGACGTATGTATCGCGTTTTGCATTTTCATTAAAGTTATAATTTCGAAGTTAAATAATTTAAATGTTATTTCTATACTAGCAAAATTTTCCACTGCTCCATCAAAACAATATGCAACTCAAAATGCCACACACTTATGCCAGAATCACATAGTCCCAACCAACACATTACGACACTACCAAAAATGCAACCATGACACATTTCAATGTGACTACTTGAATTTACAGCATGACCGCCACCACACTCTCTGCATTTAACCTAACTATTTAGAAGGCGCTGATATGCTATGTTAGTCTCAAAGGTGGTGAACAAGTGAGAAATTCGTAATACATAATGATGACAAATTGGAATCGCTAATGTATACAAAAGTAAAATTATGATTTTTAAGAGTTAGATACAGTAGTTTTCAATTTATTTTTCTTTTAAGCTGCGTATTTACCATTGTAGGGAAATCTTGCAGTACTATTTCATTTTGCAATGTTGTTACATTCTGTGTGTCGGGCCGCACAACATGATAAAGAATAGAAATAATTTCTAATCCAAAATTGCGGGTCGAACGACAGAATTGGTCGGACTTATGACAATGTCTCTTGTATTTCTTTGGCAGTTGGCTGTCGAGTCATGCGCGTTGGGGCTATGTGATTCCGGCATTGTAAGAACACCAAAATATTCGTTTCACGAAAGACTATAAACTAACCCCCCCCCCCCCCCCTCTCCTTTCTCTGTTCACTTTTTCCTTTTTTCGTCTAAATAAAATAAAGATGATATCCTAATTGGGTCCACATTTCATTGCCATGAACATTTCTTTGTATTATTATTGATTGAAATTTTAACACTCTGGTTCTGAAGATTTTCAAAATGTAAAGCTTACTGGCCATACAAACTTCTAAGTTATATCACTTGTATTTTTTTTTTTTTTTTAGAATGTATAAAAAATTTGTCAAGCTTGTTACGCAGGGATACTTATTAGCAAATAAATTTAAAGGTTCTTCATGTTTTTAAAGGCTGTATTTGAAAGTAACATAATGGCATGTAGGTTTCAACGTTGGAGTCTTTCATAAACGTTTTCAGCATTTTTGTTTTGCCAATTAAAAGTGCTCATATGTTTTTAAGATACGTTGTTAAGAATATCGTAAGAGTAATGCAAGAATAATTCACATAAACAGGATTTACATTGGAAAGACATCTTTTTCATATCAGGTAAATTACAACATGCTTAGCAAACAAAATTCTTTCCATTTGAGCACCCAACGAAGGTGCTCCAACATCATAAAGAAGTGTCTCATGCATCAACAGGAACTGTTACATTCCAAAATTTATCGCTAAGGAAAATTAACTTTATGATGTCTTTAATCTTGGGTAGGTGGAGCATCTTTTTAGTGTGTAAGTAACATGTTTATGTGATATATTGTTGCTGTAGGTAACATCTGCTTCTCTAGAGCGCTTTGTAACATCTCTGAACTGAAATGTAGTTTTTCATTGGGTACCGTGAACAAGCCTTGGGTTGTATTCAAAATTTTGAGGAAGGGAGGTTGTGCGACTGAACTTCAAGTATAAATTTCAACACTGAGTTAGTCAGAAATTATTCGCAGCATGACAATCTGAACACGTAGGTATTTCAGGAAAGTTATTAAAGTATTTTGTATGTAGACTTGCAATACTTAACATTTGAGTTACTAAATGAGAGTTATTAAAATTACTGAAATTAAGTAACATTTGTTTAAATATTATTTTGGGTACCTACATACTTTAACATCCTGAGAATTATAACCCCCATTAAAGTATCATCAGGCTGTACATAGTTTGTTGTCATATCATACCACAAAGCTGAATTATGTACTTTTAATGCAATAGTAGGCATAGTCTGTATATAAGAATGTATACTGTCTTTCAAAAGAAGGTTTGGGAGGGGAGCGGTATTTCAGTACTTGTGCATTCTTTTTGGTGGAGGGGGGGGGGGGATCTTGGTATTTGGTGTTCGTGGAAACCATACTAAATTTTTATGTTTACATGAACTTTCCTCAGGTAAGTGTGACAAGATTAGTTGTCATTAATATATTTTGAGTGTGGTATATTAAAAAACAAAAATATCTTATTCATTTGACAGTCAAAATACAATTTCATTTTCATATATAAACTAAAAAAAAATGGCATTGTTGCCAACCTGTAACTGTTTGAACAACCCTTCACAGCTTCTAAAAGTAATTTGGGAGGAGGCACATGCAGTGTGTTTACAAATACTGGCAGTCACATGATGTTTGTTTGCAAACAGTCACCTTCAATGACAGTTCAGCTGTGGCGGAAGGATATATAGCCACCCAGATGTCATTGGCACTACTTTCGTAGAACTGTCAAATTTGAGACCACGTATATGAAATGGACAATACTATAGAATCAGTGTAAACCACCCCGCTTTTGGTCTAGCGGAAAAATCCTCCACATATATGCTAGTCAGACTTGACAGGCACGCGTCAGTTGAAAAGACGCTGTGCATCAATCAAAACAGTCGTGGTCGTGTTACCACATCGTCATACTCTCAGTTCACTACCTTTGTTCAGTTCAGTAAGAGTGCAACAATCAGCCTTGAATGATGGCATATTATTACATAGTTACTATCACAAAGTATGTAGTTGCATGGGAATTTGTTATCTTTAAATATTTTGTGTAGCCACTTGTCATGATTCACATAAGTTGCTTTATAGAACATGAAAAATATGCTCGTGTTATAACAATGACATTTGGTTGATCATACTGTTTCGCCAGATCAGAAGTCAGATGATCTTGTACGTCATAGTCAACTGCACAGAAAATCTTGTATCAGTTGTGCACTACGATGATGGTGGTTATGTGAAAATTAATTTTGTTGACATTGGATGAATCATGATAAATATACAGCCTGAGAAAAATTTATTTGTTGTGTGTCTAATATACCTATTATTTGCAACATATTTTATGTAAATAGACATTTAAACCATTTGAATATAACTTGAGTTTTGTTATAGGTGCTGCCTACTTGTATGTGCACATTTGAGGCGGAAAAGCATGCGAGCAATAAGGTTGGCAAAGCTACATGCATTGAGTGCCACATTGGTCCTGTGCACGTAACTCTGAACTGGTGTGCAGTGTTCTCATTGTGCAGCATTTACCTATGAGACTTGAGTTGACCCTATCTTTTTGTTGGTGGAAAATATGAAATAAAGTTCAGTGCAGGTTGCTATAATAGTTTTGCATGTTTCACACTAGTTTATTTTGAAATACGACAGTGTAAAAATGCCATTTTTAGCTATGTTGGAGGGCTTAGTAATAGTATTTCTAACATGCATAATGTTTTTAAAATTATTTTACCTCATCTAAAATGGGTTTTCTTTTCATATATCGGTATGATAGGAATATGCTAAAATGGTTTCGTAAAAAAAAATGGAATTTGAACACACTACAACTCAAAACAAGCGACTGCTAGGCACAGGTAGGCAGCACTCTTAAAGAAATGTTTTACTTTGATCCTGGGAGACTCAAGAATGTAATGTAATATCTTAGTTCTTTTTCACATTATTTTCTCTTAGCTCATATACTGGTTGTAATCAATTCCCCCATTTTGATTAGAGTTTGCTACAGTAAAGTACTCTTTTTCCTCTTATATTTTCCTGCAGTTTCCATCATCATTAGGGGCCACTATGGTGCAGTGGCCAGCGCACTTTTCTCCCACCAAGGTAAATTAGGTTCAGTTACCAGCGGGGTCACTTTTGAATTTTTGCGCACGAGAATTGTGCTGAACAATACTGATGGTCGGCTGGTTGTCTTGAGGATCTGCCGTTTCTGCCATCCTTGCATTTTGGCGCTGCTCCGTATCAACCTCATTTCAGCCTTATTGACTCTTAATATCATGTTGTTTATAGCTGTTCAAACTTCTCCGCTCCCTCTCCAACCTAATATCCATGGACTATAGGAAAGTGTTGGACTTGTGTTTCGTACCTCGGAGTACGTGGTATATGAAAGTATGTTGGATTGTGGTTGTAGGCCAAGACAGTAGCAGAGCAGCTGGCGGCCAAGCTGAACAACAAGCTGAACTACCAGCCCAAAGAGGAAGATGAGAAGCCAGAGGAGGAAACTGTGGAGACATTTCGCAAGTACGAGGAGGAGCTGGAGATCAACGACTTCCCACAGACGGCTCGTTGGCGTGTCACCTCCAAGGTTTTGTCTCTCTCTCACACACACTTTCTCTTTTATGTGCGTTACGATACTTTCCAAAACTAGCACTAATTGCTTGCTGATACCTGGAATCAAACACCAGAGATCATCCTTGTTCAGTTCAGAGTTGGTTATTCTGCCTACAGAATAACTGCAGTGGATATACGGGCCAAGAAAACTAAGGGTGTGTCTTTGGAAAGCATGTGCGTACGTGCTCAGACTTTTTGATACAAATATGTTTTTGTGAATTTAAATGACTGAATTTAAGTTAAATCTACAATAGAACCGTACTTAAACAACCCATCACTGTTCCCAGAAATAATAATGTTAAAAATCATTGAGCGGTACAAGGTTTTATCAAGCTTTGTAAGTCCATGTTGAATCATCTCTAACACAAGGACACGTTTTTAAATAAATATAAATTTATTTTAATAGGTAGACATCTTCTGAAAACATGATACCTGAGAGTTATGTACTGTATTTACCCGAAAGAAAGACGAGGTTTTTTGACAGAAAAGGAATAGAAAAAATAAGGTGTCTACAATTCGTGGTCGTCTTCAATTCTATACCTAGACACAAATACTATGAACATGCGACACTGCTAGTTCACTATTTAATTTTATGTTACATGCACAAAATTACTATGGGCTTCTATTTATAATTTTTTGCTCAGGTTGCAGTTAGCCCTCCAAAATTGGCATGCCATGAGACAGATGATTTTGACAAAGGCTTTTCATGCTTAAATACCCTGTGTCCTATGGTTGTACATATTTGTGTAGTGCTGAGACTTTACCTGTCAATTTTGATAAGGGTCCCCTTCCCCTTGTCGGATGTCTCCTGGTAAAGAGGAAGCACTTTGCTGGGAAGCGCTTTGCTGGGAAGCAAAATGGCTCAAGTCATGAATACATTACACCAACAAAAGTTTTACAAAGTAAGAAAGATGCTGCTACCATACAGCCAGGTTAGACACACCTATTTCATTGTGATTATCTTATCTTTATAAGTAAATAAAATATATCATATTATTCATATAATAGCATTTGTTCTTGAAGGGTTTTCATAAATTCATCCAAAAATACTTTCAACCTAAATAATTTTTTCAGTATTTCACAGGGGTAGTCTTGAATTCAGGTTTAAATATTTTTCCCTCAAAAATAATTTTTAGGAAGGGGTCGTCTTAGATTCAGGGTCTTCTTCCTTTCTGGTAAATATGGTACTTAGTCTCCTCTTGTTTCCCAAAATGTTAAAAACATTTAGCAAAGTGAGGTTTTACGAATCATGTTTTGTTGTCTGTGGCATGAAAGCAGCATTATTTTTTCATGAATATGAATTTAATTCAGCAGTCAGACAATTCCTCCTTCCTTGTGCAAAAATAAAATACTAAGGGAGTCACATATCCAAAATACACAAAGTGTATGAATGGAAATACCGTATTTCGGCTTGTACAGGCTGCTTATTTTTACCAAAAAAATGATTTCAAAAAGTGGGGTGCTGCTTATATATGAGATACTAGCAAAAAAGAATTTCACCCCCAAAAGATGTTTAGAAATTTGTCAACATACTACATTTTAATGTTTTAACTTAGTTTTGAAGGAAGTTGGAAGGAAGAAATGGAAGGGAATGCAGGAAGGGAAAAAAATGGAATTACTGTAGAACCTCTCTATACGACCCCTCACGGTTCCCAAGAATAGGGTCGTAATAAAAAATTTGAAAAATTTTGGGTCAATTTTGACCCACCCCTAACCCCTATGCCCAAACTGGCCTTTTTTTGCATGAAGTTCATGTTCTCAATCGTCTCTCTAGCGCATAAAAGACTTTTTTAAAATTAAATATAAATATGTATATTTTCATAGCTGGATGTGTCCGGATTAATTTGATACCCAAGAAAGGCATATTGGACCACCCCTTGTTGTAAATAAGAAGGCCTAAACACAGTATGATATGGCCTTTGAAAGTGCTTGAAAAGATTAGACTATGTATTATTAAAATACAGAGTTATTATTAAAGATCTATTATGCAGGTCTCGTGGGTCATACATTGCTATGAGGTACGTAGCAATCAAACAGCTTAGGTAGTGACACGTGCCCGGACAGGCTACTAGGCACGATGGTCGATGATTTTGTCCGCTAGACCAAAAGCGGGCTGGTGTAAATTAAATAGATGGTGAGAGACGAGGGGTGTTGGTTAGTTACTATTGCTTCTTGGGTGTCGTGGCCATAGTGAGTTTTACACAGACGTAGCGAGCTTGGCCTATGCAGAACTGATGATTCCACAGGTGAGCTTTGTTTGTCCAGAAGTGGACGTTATCCCAGCTGAATCCTGTAGCAGTGCTGGTTAATAATCCTTTTACAACAGGATGGCACAAGGGATGAATTCGTATACACGGAGATGCAAATTAGATAGTTACCGGAACAGTCAATACTGACTCGTGCCTGAGTTGGGCGGCGCGGACCCGTTCTGCCTGTCGCTCCGGTGTGGGATGAGGAAGTGCACTCAACTGTCTGGTGGCAAGGAACGCTGCGTTTCGTTCCCTACGTTTATGGCAGTGCGTATGGTTGTATGGCATTGAGTCTCTTCTTACAGTATGCTAGGTACACCTTGGTGTGAACAACTAAACACAGTTTATAATGTCAGTCCGGTTTTGACTTGCTGACCAGGCTCTGTTAAGTCTCCACTGATCCCCGATGTATGTGGGCTGATCAGAGCCGGTTATTGTCAATGGTGTACGTAGCAACCTGCGTATAGCAGGTAAACAGACAGACACACTAAGAAATAAAAGTGGTAAGGTAGGAAACAAAAGTATGTGTTTATTGATGGTTCAATAAACATGCAATGCATGCTACCTCCTACCAGGCAACTGAGTGCTGAATGTTACTACGCTGGCCAGGTGTAGGCAACCTGGTTCTGATGGAAAAGCGGGAAAGAAATATCTAAACGAGAAAAGATATAATACTTCTAAACTGGTCTAAGAAAGGTGTCTTGAGGAGACAAAGTGAATTTAACATGTTAGTGAGCGTGTTCCGCTGGTTGACTGATCGTCGACGGTGAAGTAGCCACAGGGGGTGTACTCAATGCTTCAAAGTTCTCTAGAGGTCCCAGCACTGAGCTGTGCTGTGGGAAGTCGCGAAAGAAAAGCAAGAATGACTTTCGAGCTCGGCAGCATCCTTACTTATATAGTGGTAGCTTGTAGGCTGCTGGCGCAGGGTGCGGGGGAGGTGTGACGTCCTCCTGCCCCGGTTGGCGAGGGAAAACTCTGCTCAGCATTTCTGCTTCGTGCCTCGTCGGTGGCGCTCGGCCTTGCCCGAGGTCTGGGCAGGTTGTCGGCTCTTAGTGCGTGGTAGGGGGGCTGCGTGCCTGCCGGGTTGCGTATCCTCCACGTAAGAAAGATTCGCTCATATATTCCTGCTCCCTGCCTGTCGGGTAGGCAACGTGTCACTCATGTCTGTAGTGGTGGAAGAGGTACTCTCGGGGATGAGTCGTAATCGTATTCGATTAGATGTATAAGCGGCACGCGTCAATCAATTCCCTCCCCCCCCCCCCCCCCCCCCGTCACCGTTGTGATGAAGACTGATCGTAGTAAATGTGGCCGAGAAAGGCGTAGGCCCCCTCTCTGGAAGGTCTAGAAAGTCTGGGGGGTAGGCGTATGTAGACGTGATGAGGTATATAGCAAAAAAACATTTCTGCAGACAGGTAAGTGGGACCCTTAAGTTTGGGGTGCTTGACCACTGTAGCTGCACATGTTCTGTGTGTTCTGGTCATCCGACCGGCGAAGCAAAACATGTGGAGTGACGGTGGCAGCTGGCGACCTTGATTCTCCCTCTCTTTTGTGTGGCATCCTTCTCTGCCTCTCGCCCTGGTGATTGTGCTTTGCTGATGTGGCGAGAGTGTGTATTCCCCCCCGTGTCGCAAAGATTACGGGTTAGGAAGCCGTGTGTGTCGGGTGTCCCACCGGCCAATATTTCATATGCGTGCCATTGACAAAAACCAGCATATCACTGGTGGATACTACATGGGAATCATACATCAAGACGTGGAAGAAAAATTATTCAAAACAATGGCACGACAAAACGGGATGAAAGTAACAATAATTAGAATATGTACAAGCCTTACTCGCGGAAGGTGGGGAAACGCCACTACTATCCTGGAGCTTGCTGCAGTGAGTTAGGAAAGAAAAAAGGAAATTCTTTCTGGGGAACCTTTGTGTCTGGTAGCAAACTAAATTGTTACATGTGACAGATTGCGAGGTGGACAACCATAGGCACTTCAATACCTGGGTTGACCGCCTAAGCGAATACAAAGCGAGTACACTACATGCATGGCTATGGTGGCAAATTGTGCGCACGTTGGTCACTTAATACAATGGACATAAACACTCACAATTGGAAGTTAAAAATATCTTGCACCAGATTTGGGGAGCTATAACGCTCAGAGTCTTTGGTTGTTATACTGAGTGGGTGCACAAGATATTGCAAACAAAAGCACATACCAACATAAGC
Organism: Dryococelus australis; assembly: GCA_029891345.1. Taxonomy (NCBI): domain Eukaryota; kingdom Metazoa; phylum Arthropoda; class Insecta; order Phasmatodea; family Phasmatidae; genus Dryococelus; species Dryococelus australis. Next base: position 283,464,816 of record CM056994.1, read on the forward strand.
ATACATATAAAAATACTAGAGATGGGACGAACCCAGATTTGGGAACCAAACCGAACTAGAACTTAACCCAGAATATTTTTATTTAACCGAATCTGAACTGAACCTTTAAATTTGTACACGAACTGAACTTGAACGGAACAATGCTATAGTTCGTCGAACTCTAACTGAACTCGAACCTAACTTTGAAAAATGCCTTATCCTCGCACATATGCATTCATAGTTCAGCCCTAAATTGTTATATATGTATATAACAAAAAACATATACATATAACCACCTTAAAAATACAGTGGATTATGGATTCTAAACAGTAATCAGTGTGTGCACACTTGCATATCTGCAAATTAAGTACTTAACATCAATTACAGTGGTCCCGCTGATCATTTTAGCAGTGTTTCCCACTCAAGTAATGAGAGTTTTGTTACTGAACCTCTGGACTTGGCTATGAGGTGCAATATTGAAAGAACATATATACATACAGCTTTTATAGTTCAGCTCCTATTTGTTCAAGTATAAAACACAAAACAAACTAATACAACCACATTCATAATTTCATATTGTGTGTGTGTGTGTTTTTTTTTTTTTATAGCAAACACACACACATATTATATATATATATATATATACACACACACACATAATACCGGAAAATATTGGGTCTCAGTATCGGCTATATATACACACATACAACCTGCACTATTTCACCACAAATAGTTCCAAAATGTAATGGCAAAATTTTTTCTAGGGTGGAAAAAAGGGACAAAATTAACATAATATTAACTTTTGGTTTTTATAGATTTGGTTGATGTGATAATTTATCATAACATTGGGAAATGTATCTTTCTAGTAATTTTAGACGTGGTATGGTAAAATCACTAATTAGCAACACAAAAAAAAATGTTTATTCAAAATGTCATTTTTCAAAAACTCAAGCATATCACTTATTTTGTATACAGTGATTTAATTAAAGAATAGTGTCTGGTTTTACACACTATAGAGTTCAAGATATAATGCTGTCATCATTGCTACAAAAACAATAATCAAATATGACTTGATGACTTGTTCAGTAATTTTTGTTGTGTTGCATTGTTAAAAGAATGACATCAGTAACTAAGGGGGGCTGACTTTTTTTTTTTTGCAGTGCCACTCATTAGAAATGTCAACAACCTTGGGTGGCCTGCTTTCATTTTTTGCTTCTTTTAGGCGGTGGCATGCTGGTCTTTTTTTGTTGTGCAAGTTTTTTTTTTTTTTCTGGGCAGGTCCTTTTTTTTATATTGGTGGAATTTGACACACTACCCTTCTCTAAAAATCTAAAAAAAATGTGTTGTCTCTTCCCTTCAACCCTTAGGTAGCAATCCACTAGACTCTTCCCCTACACTTCCCTTTAAACATGTCAGGACAGTTTAGAAGTTGATAATTTATGACTACCACTCTACCACACCTCAGAAATGTTTTCCTTTATTTGGAAAAAAAAAAGGTCGGACTGTACATGAGTAAATACTTAAGTTCTTCAAAGTTTGTTAATGATGTTCCTTTCTAGCACATTTTCGAACCCAACCGAACTCCTGTAAATTTTTTGAACTGAACTGGGAACCCATCTTTAATATGGCAATAAATTTCCAACGGAACCCAAACATAACCGTGAAGTTCCCGATCTATTGGAGTTTCGAACATTCAAACATTCAACCCATCTCTAAAAACTACCCTTGTACAAAATGGTATTCTTTCTTGTAGGCATCTTCACATATAACCTTTCAAAATGTATGAAAATATTTAATTGTTTGCCTACACATCAAATCAGATTTAATGCTGAAAAGCATAAAAAATTAACCTAGCTATCCCTTGCGGGAGTCCATTTTATATTGTAGGTCTAACAGCTCGTATTGACGCGTGCCGCTTATACAACTAATCTAATACGATTACGACTCATCGCCTAGAGTACCTATTCCACCACTACAGACGTGAGAGACACATTGCCAACCCTACAGGCAATGGGAAGTTTATAAGCGTGTTCTCTTCACCTGGAGGATACGCAACCCTGCTGCCCCCCCCCCCCTCCCCGTCCTGAGAGCCAACAAGCTGCCCAGACATCGGACTAGGCTACGTGCCACCAACGAGGCACGAAGCAGAAACGCTTACCAGACTTATCCCACGCCAATCAGGGCAGGACGTCACGCCTCCCCCGCACCCCACGCCGGCAGCCTACAAGCTTCCACTATATAAGTCAGGATGCTGCCGAGCTCGAGAGACATTCTTGTTCCATCTCTCGCAACACATCTCACAGCACTGCTGTCAGTGCTGGGTCTACCAGAGATCTTCGAAGCTTTGAGTACGACTCCTGCTGCTACTTCACCGTCGACGACCAGTCAACCAGCGAACATACTTACAACCTTAGAACCAGGTCGCCTACACCTGGCCAGCGTAGTAACCTTCAGCACTCAATTGCCTGGTACGAGGTAGCACAAGTCACATGTTTATTGCGACTTCAATAAACATAGTGTTGTTTCCTACCTTTCAGCTTTTATTTCTTAGAGTATCTGTCTGTTTACCTGCTTGATATAGGTTGCTACGCACACCTTTGACAAGGACCGGGGAATTTATAACTACAGAATTAACTTCAGCCACGGGCTGAAGGGGTTAACTTCAGCCACAGGGGTTCGTCATATTTTCTACACACCCATTAGATGGCCATCTGTTACTTCCCAACTGTCACAGCAATGTACTCAGTGCTGGTGGAAAGAAACAGGGGAGCGACAACCACTAATAACCCCTCCCAGAGAGGGGCGACAGTCTCAAGTTAGTGCCTTATCCCATAGCATTGCTGCCAGTGCCGGGATATACCGTAGCTTGAAATCTGTCATCCAATCCTATGTGGATGCACACCCAGTGGCGGCATTGGTGACCCAAACAGCTCCCAATCTCTGATCATCCCGCCTAGCATCGGGGATCAGTGGAGACTTTACAGAGCCTGGTCAGCAAGCCAAAACCAGACTTACACTGTAAATTGTGTTTAGTTTGTTCGCGTCAAGGTATACCAAGTGTGAGCAGAGACTTGATGTCTTTCTCAGCCAAAGGCACAACCGAAAACGTAGGGAGCAACACGCAGCGCTCCTTGCCACCAGACAGTTGAGTGCATTTCATCAACCTACATCGGAAAGGCTTGCGGAATGAGACCGCACTGCCCAACTCAGGCACGAGTCAGTATCGACTGCTCTGGTTGTGGTATTTGTATCTCCGTGTATACGCATTTACCCATCGTGCCATCCTGTGGTAAGAGAACTGGTACAGAAGTTCGATTTGGCTGGGACAACATCCACTTCTGGACCAACAAATCTCACCTGTGGAATCACAGTTTCTGTGTGGGCCAAGCTTGCTACGTCTGGACAAAACCCACCACAACCATGGCACCCAAGAAGCAGGAGTAAATGAGTATTAACCAACACCCCTCACCTCTCATCGCCTATCTAAACTCAACCACCTGCTTTTGGTCTAACGTATAGAATCCTCAACCATCGCTACTTTTAATCTAACCGGACACTAATCTATGTACACTATGTATCTTCATTGGAATGTTCAAGGTAAGTTCCTAAGGAATGTTCACTTTGATCCGTGCTGAAAACACACTCGTACACGACAGCATTTTACATGTAAGCGATCTTCAAATAAACACTTTCAAAATGTATGGTGACATGTATAGGTTTACCTACACTTCAAGTCAGAAATTATGGATGATTATTATAAAAAAAAAAAAAAACTAAAATGGCATTGTAATGTCGTAGTTTCTGTCTTCAATTTAATCCCTGGCACTGTGGTGAGCGTCTTTACGTGATTCACTTATGGTAGCCATTACTGTCACTATGGTGAGCATCCATTCATAATGCTACCTACTTAAGTTGGCTGGCGGCCACTGAAACTCTTGAAGTGTGAGGTGTAAAATGTCTCAAAAGTTCCTGACGTACACTTTTTTTTGGCTGTATTAAGAAAAAGTTAATTAGCGTGTAGTCGAATTACTAATTACTGGCACATTTACCTCGTTGGTGCCTTCTACTGGAAACTGTACTGGATACTTTTTAATTTTAATTTAGCCTAAATGTGATAGTTCTGCTTACATCACTGTCTTTGGTTTGCGGCTAAATTAAATGTGATGCACATGACCGGTCTATAACGAGTCCATTTTCCACATGCACATAGTAGCTGTTTATGGCTACTACACTGTCTTTAAAATTCACACACATAACTGGCGATCTTCGGTTTCATTTTCAACGGGCCTACCCCTTAGATGAAGGGCAGCATGCAGAGGGTATGGCCACATATACCTGGTTGTGGGTTCTCCATGGCGATTCCCAGTACCGGCCAGGCGTGTGGGTGGCCTTGGCGGTACATGGAGGCATCAGGCATCGTGGAGCAGGCCTGGGTGTTGTGGCATCTGCTTCTGCCGCAACAAAGTGGGAGGGCACTCGTTCAAGAGACGTTGAAGCAGTGTGGGGTAGTGTCAAGCCTTCCACCCCAACTGCACAGGTTCCTACCCGTAGGGCAGGATGTTTCTCTGACGGGGCAGTGCGGGGCAGAAAGATAACCATCTTGAGTGCGGGCAGTACAGTTCGTGGTGGTACCAGGTCGTGGGCGGCATCGACGGTCTTAGTGGTCAGGCCCTCGAGCGAGGTAATGGAAGGGAGATTCACGTCAACCTCCACTGCGAGTGATGTGCCTGTTGAGGGGTAGTGGGTGGCATCGATGTTCTCTACGGAAGCTGCCTCTCGCGTAACAAGATGCTGGGGTGAAGCACTTCCCATGTGGCAACTCGACGTGTGGGTCTGCGGGTATTCCTGCATCGCAGGACCTGGGGATGGGGCACATAGCTGTAACCGCGGTTAAAGATACTGCGGTTGGCGAGGGATTACTGTATCTATTGTCAGACGTGCCTCAAATTTTGGTCTTTTTCGACCCAAACCTTTCACGGTTCCTCGGGATTGGGTCATAATCGAGAGGTGGTTGTAATAAATGGGGTTGTAATAAATGGGTTCATAATAGAGGGATTTTACTGTATTAATAAAAAATTTTGTGTCACAAATGTTTTGTAGGGGAAACTTAAGTCTGAATTTATTATGTTTGTATGGAATAGTGACTTAACAATATTTACAGGAAAAAATAAATTTATAAATGAAATATTAATTATTCCCAGTTTTCCATCAAAAACTTTTGGTTCAACCTATACACGTCAAAATACGGTACTGTGTAGAAGGTCATGATATGGTGATTCTGGGGAATGTAATTACTGATTAAAAGTTAGTGGGACGGACGTGTCATTCAGACTTAACCGGGCACGTGTCAACTTCAACCTTCTCAGTCATGATGTAAATAATGTACAAACGTACTTTGTAAACAACGAGTCAATACAGAGTCAGCAATTGATTAGTCGATCACACCTGCTCAGCAGTCGATTGTAGTCTTAACTCGAAAGGTACTGACATGAGTTATGGCGCCGTCTTGCTACAATTTTTGTTATTTATCGTTTAACCTATATGTACATGTAATACTTAATGGTCACAAACTTATTGCACGCCAGAAATCTTCACCAATTACGTGCGCTGATCAACTTGATAGAAGACATCCCTAATCTTCAGATGCGCACTTACAATTTTCGGCACCTTATCTACACACGATCATCTTCAATCTCCACACAAAGCACAAACTGAAATACTACAAGAACGATACGACCAAAAGAACAACCAACACGAGAATTGTTGGTTCCAATCTGTCCCGGAGGACCAAATGTCTGGGCTCGAGGTACTAAATAGTGAACTGTATAATTAAAACAATTTACCCATAACTCAGGTAACGACTTACCACGATTACGCCATGAGAACGACTGCCGGAAAAACAAAATGGCGTTAGCTTCGGCGTCACTGTAGTAGCTCCAGCACTGAGGGCGGAAAAATTGAACACTAGACCAGCAACCAGACCCAGACAGTTAGGTAAGCACTGAGCCGAGTGCACTGTAACTCAGACAGGGAAAATCAGAGGACGTGGTTTTGAATGTTTAATTATAAAAGACAGTGAAGAAATCAACTATAATTTGTTTATTTATTAATTTCTATGTCAAAATTACAAGTTTTCTCTGCAGTAAAGTATGATTTATTACTTTAAAAGACTGACATTAACCACAAGTGCAACGTGTCAGCAATAAGTAGCGGCGTGGAGTGGTAATTCTCCTCCTGCCACCCCTCCCCACCCACTGCCGTGAACACACTGCCAAACCAATAACTTCTCCATGCCCTCTTAGTTGAATGAGTGTGCGCAGACAATAAAAATTTGACTTGCATTCAGTTTCATATTATTTTCATTTTCATAGGTTTTGAAAGTTTTAGGTCAGTTTGCATTTGGTGTCGGATTACAATCAATTATACACAGTATTTTGAAACGTTATTTTATTTATTGAAACGAGGATAGACTTCCCAAAGCATCGAGAAGCAGTCTCTGTAAGATCCCTGCCCTCGACGCCAACGAGCTACGCCCGCAAGGTCACAGCCTCACGTGACTGGGCCACTCCTGTATTAAGGGAAGTTTCATGGTGCAGCCCCTTGGTCCATGAAACATGCCAGAGACATTGCTGATCAAGTAGGATCTCTGAACAATCTGAAACACCCCAGTCAAAGGAGGCGGAAGAACCACCTGCACCTTCCCCGTAGCCTGCCGTTACTCCAAAGCCAAGAATCGAACCCAAGAGGACAACGACGAAGTCGACCTTGGACCCGGAGATAGCAGTTCCAACGGACACCGATTTGCCACTACCATCTTCTGTACCAGAGGACACACCAAATGTCAGCGAGGAAAAAGGACGAGTCTTGCCCCCACCTCAGATATCCTCTGATGAGGTAGGTCAGGTGAGCCACAGCGAAACCAACACCACCACACACATTGTTACGAAACAGAAGAAAATCTACTGGTATCACTGAGGAACAGGTGTCCGACATTGACCCGCTCAGGAGATAACCAGTATGATAGGGATGGCTAGCAGCAGCGATGCCGATGTCCTAATCCCGTTCTCTGGATGTGCAGAAGCATTAATCGGTATCACTTAAGATGAGGGGCCCATGAGTGCCCCCGCTTGGGAGATCACTGAAACAATAGGAATAGTATAACTCATATAAGCAGTATACGTCAACAGGTACTGTCAAAACTTAACTAGTCAATTTTAAGCATTTAATAACATTTTGTAAAAGCAAGCTGAATAAGAAATTGGCTTCCTTTTAATCTGACACTGTTGTTCAGTTTTTCTAAAACTATGATTGTACTTCATGCCATTGTGTAATTGTACAAGTAGCAATGCTGAGCATCTTTTGTTTATTTATTTATTTCTAATTTTATTCCTTAGTCATAAAATATAGTTCTGGCTTTATTTTTTTCTTTGTAATAACTTCTACCAACAGTCTTCAGGGATGTATAAAAACTGGCATATTCAGTGGTACTGCCAACTCAGTGTGTTTTACATGGATTGCGTTCTTTGTGTGCAGGAGGCACTGGCCCAGATCAGCGAGTACTCGGAGGCAGGGATAACCGTGCGGGGCACGTACTACCCGCAGGGCAAGAACCCACCAGAGGGCGAGCGCAAACTGTACCTGGCCATCGAGAGCACCAACGAACTGGCTGTGTCCAAGGCCAAGATAGAGATCACGCGCCTTATCAAGGAGGAACTTCTCAAGCTGCAGAGCTCTGCGCACCACCTCATAAACAAGGCCCGCTACAAAGTGGTGTAGGGCTCCCATATCTATCTGTCCCTCTCTCTGTGGGCTGTGAGCGCACTAGAGGTGCTGGTGTAGTGATCTTGTTATCCGGGACTCTAGTGAACTTGCAGCTTAGTTTGTATGAGATCTGCTTTTAACAGCAGTCAGATTGCATCTGTATGTCATGACTATAACACAAAATTATTATGCAGTGTGCGTGAGTTCTTCGCAGAACTATTGTGTACAGATTATGGTATCACATAGATCAGTTACTGTTGTGATGAAATGTCAGAGTGTGTTTTCATTATGAACTTGACTTGTAATTTATTTTTTTTCACACACCTAGCTCACATCTTGTGAAGACCATACGGTAGGGGCTGTGTGATGCATGTCCAGTTAAATATTTTAGGTATGCTATTGTTCGTATGAGAATTTTTAACTGTATTATATTGTGTAGACATAAATGTAACATAATTATATGTTTGGGTCTTCATGATTCATTCCCAGAAGTTGTAGTAAAATGTTTTGACTTTTGCATGTAACAGTGAACTGACAGTCATATCTAAACTTAATGAAATAATTTGATTGTCGCTGTGAAGACAAAGTGGCGTATCTCACTTTTCGTCATTGTTCAGGAGAGACATTCAACATTTTTTTAAAAATGCATTCGTCAGCTGTGTCACAGTGTTAAAAGCTTTCGCAATGGAAGAAGGTTACAATTATAGCTTAATGAGATAACTCTTCCTACACGCAAATATTGTTCCAAAATGTCTTGGTTCCAGCAAAATAATTACTGATACGCCATTTTGTTGTCCTATAAAGAGTAAACGTAGCATGTCATTCTTGAGTAACACCATATATACAACGTACTGTTTACTTCATACCAAGTGATTGTTGTATTTTACAGCACCTCACTTTCACTCAAACAGAGCAAGTGTATAATTGAATACATAAAATTATATATTTCTTGCCAAATTCTCTAGGGATTGCAAGGTATCTCCACTAAAGAGTATTTTCTGAGTACTCTATTGTTGTTGAGTTAGAAATAGGTTTTTAATGCAGGATACTAGTGCTGATCAACAGCTGAGATACTTAGAAATGATTTAAACTAAAATGTAAAATAGACAGTTTACACAGAAAACAGTATATCCAACCAAATTGTAAACATGTAGACTGCTTGCTTCAATCAGTAAACAAAAGGAAGGTTTGTGAGTCATCAGTCTCTCTCGTATGACACAAGTATCATATAAACATGTATTGATATATTATGATAAATGAGTTCAGTCTTTATACCAGAACACTGGCTTTAAAAATGTCGATGGTCTTCAACAGAAGCTTAAGGTGTAAAACATAATGACCAACCACTTTGTAAGATGCCCATTGTAGCTTTAAATACAGTTATTGTGTGCATTGTTGCTTAAGTGGAGTGTGTGGCAGAGAAAAGACACTTATGGAGACAGCCAATGTAGCTGTAAATACAGTTGAATGTACAGCAGGGAATACTAAGTTGTAAGTTTACTGATGTGGCAAGAACTCGTAGAACAGTACATGTTCTGGCAATGGAACAACGGGCATTTCACCATGGCAGAATGCCATCAAATCATGAAACTTTTCACTCGATATCTGGGGTGGATTCTGGTAAAGTTTAGGCACAGATGTGCAGGACACTGATTAAGCGAGTCAACGTTTCAGTGTGATAGACCTGTACTATTTTTTAAGTGGCAGTCTGCAAAGAAAACTTTGTCACTGTGACTTTTCTGGACCATAACTTGATGCACAGTAGTCCAATCTATTGGATCACTTTTGTCTTTGATCCTCACAGACAGTATGTGTAGATCATGTGCCAGGGTTTTGTAGTCAGAAGTCACCAGTCAGCAGTGAATGGACGATGTAGGGATTATTTCACCTTGCTAGTCAGAAAATTGGAACTATTTGGGATGGTACGTACAAGTCTGCAGCAGCTTCGATTGTGGTGTTTATGCAACTGTGTGCCGAATCTCCTTCGTTCTGAGCATGATATGGCTAAAAAAATTAAGGGAAATCTTACCAATGTTCTTGGAGTTACAGACAGTATGAAGAAGCGTAGTTGTGATAATGGAATTCTTGTTTTGGCCGGGGAAGCCGTCTGAGAACAATGTAACATTTTTTGGCACCATCATTGTCTTGTTCTTGAAGATAATTTCTAAGACACTTTGCAACTTCACATGAACCTCATTTTGTGATACCTTTGTGCCAGGTTAAACAATGGCACTGTTTTGATTTCAGGTCATATATAGTTAGATTGTAATTGGCAAGCCTACATTTGTAAAAGATCATGCTGTCATTTGTTTTGGGTAAAAATAAGACTTGCTGCAAGTCAAATGTTGCACTTACATTCTTAGGGTCAAGGTCTTCTTTCTCTTCCCTTTTCTTGTCCCTTACAGCCTGTTTTTGCCGTTGGTGATCATTGAATTTCGCATGCATCTCTGCCTTCTTGTCAGCATCACCTTACCTGTAAGTTTAACATAGACCACAGTTGTCTTTTTTGGGATGGAAAAACGACACGTTTTGGATCTTTAAAACATCATAATAGGTTTTGTAGCTGGCTGTTATATTTTGGTCTTTATGCTCTTGGACAAACATCCACATTTTCTGTTTGTTCAAATCGGGATGTAATTACTCTCTCCGGAGCTTTTTCTACAGTAGTGGGACTCCATGCACGGGAACCTTGAAATATGTTTTAGTATAGCTTCCCTTCTTGCTTGATCTTGTTCATGCAGTGCTTCTGGTCTGCTTCCACGTTTCTCTTTCTCGACTATGCCACATTCATCCTTCTTTTCCATGGCTGTGCGCACAGTCCTTTCAGAAATACTTTCAGTGTATTTAGAAACATGGTCTTACAAACCATTACATGAGGATCATCCATTTTAGGTAAATAATAATATTGTGTCATGTTTCGTCTAGATGTTTCTTGTTGTGAGGTTTTTTGTTTCGTTACTTCCTTTTTCACATATCGGACAATGTATTCCCTTTGAAGCTGTAAACTTGCAGTGCTATAATACACACAGAGAATGTTTTTTCTTTCATCTTCTGAGAAAGTAGAACATTGTCTGCCTAGCTTGATACACGAAATACCATTGCATCTTGGCTTCAATGTCCTGGTAGGAACAGTCTTGCCACTTTTTGGACTCATATACTCCATTCCTTTGGTTCGTCTTTCATGTACTACTTCTCTTTTGTTTTCTCATGTCTTCTTTGTTCTAGGTAGTGCTACTTCCCTCGGACATCCTTCAACAACAATTCTTCCGTAGGGGGGATAATTAATGGCACTATCTGTTGTGGCTGATGACTATATGACCTCCCCACATCATGGGGTACGTGGCCCTACATTTATGAAGGGCCGGAAAAAGAGAATAGCCAAACTTCAGATTTCTACATCACAATTTGGAACATCACAACGTCCTTCATTAGGGTCATATGTTGGATCTACAACACTGTCATATACTGGATCCGCACTTCCCTACCCTGTACTTTCAACTTCCGATTGTTTTTGTTTGTCATATTTTTCTAGAAACTGCTGGTTTATCGCTTTCACACAATATTTCATTTTGGTCTGTACATTGAAACATGGGGACTTTACATGCTGTTACCACTAGGTTTCCTGCCATTTCTGGTGATATGAGTTCTTTTCCATTTTCTACCTTATTTCTCAATTTTCCTTCAGATTTTACAAATGTTGCTAAAGGCAAGTCATCATCACAATTCTCTTCCACTTTACTTAATGTACTTGGTTCTTCAGAGTCCACTATGGTTCCGAAATAATATTTATTTGTTGGTTTCCAAAACATACGCACTTTGTTTCTTACAGCACACAGTTTTTCACCTTCTATGATTTCAAGTTCCATTGATGACACAACATTTAATGCCTAGTCTTCCCATAGCACATCCATTGTGGCACACGCACGTCAACTGCAAAAATGTTCACATCATTATCTGTAACAAACAGGATGTTGCATGATAACACAAACTACAGAAACTCACAATCTAGGCCTACACAATGTACACGCAATATACACACAGCAAATTGAAATAACAACCATTGTTATAGTAAAGACGTATCTCATATATAACAGCATAAAGCAAGTCAATATGCAGACAGAGTGGCGGATCTTGTTTTAAGCCTGTTACCATACAACATTTCTATTTCACTAGGATGACGAACTGTCGTATCTCGAGATACGTCCGTTTGTCACAATAAATTTTCCCTCATTCTGAGATACGTTGCGTCTCAGATAAGCTGTATCTCAGTAACTAATGCTCATAGAGATATGCCACTTTGACACACTTAGATCTTGTTTGCGAGGATCACAGCTGTAGTTATAACTCATTTTCGCTATTTTTTGAGATATGCCAGTTTGTCTTCCCAGCGACGAATTGATTATGAGTACTTTTTTTGTTAGCGTAATTTACTGTGTTGTTTCACTTTTGTTAGTGAAAAGAATACCGGACCTACATTCACACATGTTTTTGTGCATACTTTAGTAAACTATTTACATTTTAACTACATTATATGCAACTATTTTCAACAGGAAAGTGATTGTAAAATTTGACCTGTAATAAGGTAAATGCATCCGTCATGTTTCTTTTGTAATAAAATACAGCTGCTGGCTGAAGGGAAGCTAAAATAGTGAAAGTAAGAAGGAGACAGACATAGCAGCACAAGGCCGCCCTCTTATGTTTTTTTTAATTTTATTTTTTTATAAGATCTTCCCTCTTTAATGGAATGGAGGAAGTGAATGATGGCTCCTCGACAGTTATGGCACAAAATAAATAAGACCTGGTTCTTTCAAATGCAAACATTTTTTAACATCTTAACATTAGTAAATTATTTAGCAGCGATAGATTGTCACGGTTGGGGCTGTTTTATTTGGTGTGAGGACAGACACGACGGTTAATTGGTCCTTGGTTTTTTGTAGTGATGTGCCGGTGTCCAGCTGGTGTAGAGCACTGTCTGTATGGCTTTCCAACTTTATACAGAGTCGAGTACAGCACTTATAGCCTTACATTTGATCGGACTGACTGTTACCTTGATACCTGATGACCCTGCTGCAGCACTTGTGGCTGGCTGGTGCTGGCACCAGTATCTGGTGCACTGATGGGTTGGCTGTGGCTGTCACTGTTGGTGGCCCCAGGTGGTCTGGTCACCACTGATCCAGGGGTTAGCTATGCCAAAGGGAACTCTCTCACCCCTCAGAAAAGCTTTAATTATAGGGTGAGTTTACCCTGCGATTTGACAGGAGCCTGAAATAAAGACAGTAAGGGAGCTGGGAGGTGATGCCACTCCAAGTGTCAGGCGGCCTGAGCCTGTTCCCAGGGACTAGGACTGCTACGTACAGTCGGGGATTGGTTAAGACCTTATTTGAACTTGGAGGAGATAGTTGCCTTTATATACCTCTTTTGAATACCACTCCGACAGGAATAGTACACGAGGATGAGGACTACTACCAGCCGCACGAAGGTCAAGCAGGTGAAGGTTGTCCCTTGCTGGGTGTACTTCAGAGAGTTGAAGTTGACAGACCAAAGCTGTACCCTATGCTTCCTTCGTGCCCGGCACCAGGAGTGCGGTGCACACAGAGTGTTGGATTTACTATGGCACAACCTCTGGGTGTGGGTCCACAAGGGGTCAGGCCCCCAGTACCAGGCAGATACTCCCTCCAGCACCAGAAGTGCAGTGGACAAAGTATAATTTAGACTGGTTGATTAGCTGCCATGGGAATTGAATTCATAATGGTTGAGACTCTACCTTTCTATACACTGGGGTGTACAAAATGGGTAGCCGTCTAATAGGTATGTTTTTGACGTGTGGGTGTCCCTGAAGTGAAACTTGCAGTCCTGCACTGAATTTCATAAAATTGAGTTTAAGAAAATACTCAGTGGTCTTCTGCTTTATCCTTTGATGGACCTGGTGTCTATTAAGGAAACAGAACAGCACACTTCAAATATTACTGTGCAGTTGGATAAAAACCTGTTTATTCCGGGAAGGAATAAATATGGTGGCACATACTACCTCCTTTCAAACAAGTTTTGAATAGAAGTTAAACTACGGTATACAGGTGAAGGTGACCTGATTCTAGACTGCGCAAGGTTTAAATGGTAAGTGGCTATGAAAAAAATTCAAATATCCTAGACTTGGTGTCCAGAAGGGACTTTAGGGATTTACCACTAGCCAGAAGGGCAGTGGTAAGTGTTGGCATTCCTGAAGGAACGGTGATAATTAGGTGTTCTACGACTTCTTCGGGGGTTGGCTCCAGAGGATCTCTGCGAGGTGCTGAAGATGTTGGCGAAGTCGTTGCTGAGCTTCTGGTAGATCTGGAAGACCTGAATGACAGTAGAGGGCTGCAGCACATGAGGTGGTGGAGTGAGCTGCTGCTTATGGTTCCTTCAGCACGAAGAGTGCGGTGAAGGAAACACTGGTGCTCAAGGGCCATGCACTGGTATTTATACTGGTCTGCATGCCCTTGTCTGTGTGGTGGGAGGAGGTTGGTGTGATGTATTCAGAGCATGTGATTAAAGGCCTTTGCAGAGAAAAAAAGGTAATCAAACTACTAACACGACGTCGCCTCATCAGTGCGAACCTTATATTGCTACCAGCTGGGTCCAATTAATTACTCTACCCTTACCCACCCTCGGGACATTTTTCTCAGTCCTGGTCTAATGACTTTGTATCCCACTTTATCCCATAGACGAAGGGTGCTTTATCCTCCACCCATGCAGTGACTGCTTACTGACTTGCCACTTCCTTTGTTCACTTGGCCTTTCATTGGCAAGGCTTGTAAGAGAAACATTTTTGTCTCTTTCTCTTTTGGGTTGGAACCGGGGAGGTGCATGTAAAAAATAAATAAAAACATGATGCATGACCGGCTGGGGCTTAGTTCTTCATGTGTTGGGCTTTTTGCTGTTGGGTTCGAACCAACGTTTGGGGAAATTAATTATAAATCCTAGTTTGGAAAAATAAATTTTAACATGGGTGGTTGTCAAAGTAACAGAGGTAGTAGAGGTTTTATACCACGATGCCAGTATCGTGAGGAACATGGGGTAGGTGCCTTGCCTGTGTATAAGATTGACCTGGTGGGTTGTCTGGTGGGAACAAAGTCTACAGTTGCGGGCACAACCCTTCTTACAACCTTGCACATTACCTTGTGGTTGGGAGGAATCGGATGCCTCTTCTGCTTCTGGCTCACCGACACTGCAGGTGATGGGGCTGTAGAGGGTTCCGGCAGTCTTGGCGGCTGTGTAGAGCTAGATGTTTGTTCATGTTCATTGGTAATTATCACGGGGTAGTTAGGTTGACACAACCAGAGTTTGTCTAGGCCTAATGGTGGCTCCTCTCCGAAGGGCTCTAGAATGGGATAAGTAGGGCCTTCTATTCTTTTGGGTGGAAAAAAACAATGGGGTAGGTATTTAATAGGTGGTATTGCACGTTTCAATCTCCTCCGTACCCCTTCTTTCCGGGAGTATTACATAAAGAATGATTAAAAGGGCCTCGCAGAGAGCAAGCCAGTGACTCCTACTCTATTGTGTACTGCTGGATATTCAGACTTGCAGTGAATGGCACCCAAAGTTGTTCCTTTCGTCCTACCCCAAAGGAGGCGGTGGACAGAATGCTGATATTGTTATTGTTCAAGCTGCTTCCTGTACTGAATGTCCGAGAGAGGGCTCCATAGTCTAGGCAATTCCAGCTCTGTTCTGGCCTCAAAAAAAGCTGTGGTTGAGTATGGAACTACTTAACATGCTCAATTCACCTGGTGGATGTGTTCCTAGTGAATTTGGGCTCCTTCGAAGGACTACCTGTTTGGCAGAACTCGAGTAGCCTCTTAATATGTAGGTATTTAGCTAGGTGTTTCGGTCTAGGTCTCCACAGGGGGTTGATCAATTTAGGCAAATCCAGCTCTGTTCTGGCCCGAAAAGATGCAGTGGTGGGTATGGATTTACTTAGTCCGGTCAATTGACCTGATGGATGTGTACCTAAAACTTTTGTGCTCCTTCGAAGGTGTACCAACTTGGCAGCACTCGAGCGATCTCTTAATGTACTGGTAATTAACTTAACGTTCACGTATTGCTGCTTGACCCCTGCTAGGTTAGGTTACACAGGATTACCATTATTTCCAAGGAATCAGATTACAGAAATAGACTGAAGTATACGTGTTTTTATTATTTGAGTAATAAGAACCAGGTGGCCCCCCTACAACCTCCTACGATAGTATGACTTGCAACAGAAGTTAATAAACCTAACATAATTAACCAGGTGAAGGCAACCCCTGGGCAAGAGCCAGTGAACGTAAGGTGATTAATTAATGATTAATTAGGGATTACTAGTTAGTTACGCAAATTAACGATGCCTAACTGTTAAGGGTGGTTTTAAAGGAGCCTGGGGGCAAACGTCTACCAGGAGGGTATTGACATTGATGTTAACACCGTTTGGCGGTAGGGGAGGTCTAGAAGGGATGTTGCCATGATCTTACCAGGGACTGGAGTTGTCACCAGAGGGGTGGGGGGGGAGGTTGGTAAGGGTTCAAGTTACATCTTCAGGAGCCTCTGGTGGTTGTTGAGTCTCCCAGAAGCTGTTAGGGGGATCTGTGATGGCGGCTGTTGGGGGTGTCTTCTGCTGTTGCTGAAGAGGTGGTGAACTTCTGGTCGGAGTCTCTTCCCACTTGTAGAGAGCCCAGATCCAAGAGAAGTGGTGGACTCTCCGGCGGTATCAGTGGTCATGCATCCCGATGGTTACCTCCGGTCCTGAAAAAGGCGGTGGAGGAGCAGAGACTAAAAAGCATTGGCCATGCCAGCCCTTTTTTACTTATCTCTCCAGGGTGTTTGATGGCGAGGGTTGTGGTGGGTGATAGTCTTGTCTGCAGGGGTTGAGAATTCCAGGATGCTAGAGCAGCACTTTCAACCCTTATCTCTTCTGGGGGCACTGGTAAATTAGGTGCTGCCCTCAAGTGACACACTATGGCACTAGCGTGACCTTTGATGGAGGGAGTCGGTGGATCGCTCGATAGTACAATCTTGTGGCAGAGGGGTACCAGCATGATAAAATCTGGGCGAGTCTGGGTGAACAGTACAGGCCAGGATCATGTGTCTAGTATCCTGATGGCGCTAATGTACCACGTAGCCATGTGTACTGCCTCTTCAGTACTGTTATAGGGTTCATGACCTGTCTCATTCTGAACTGCGTGCTTAAAGATGTGGCAGCAAAGTCCTAAAGTAGAGTGCGCATTGTAAATGCAGAGAAATGCATCATGCTTCAAACATGAACACTGATTTTCAGTGAATGACACAAGCTACCAGTCAGTGTTCCCCCTCCCACTTCCATCATATTAAGGTCTCATGTAGCTGCATGTTGAAACACAGTCCCCGAACATTTGTTTTATATGTTCCATTTTTTAGCTAAATTTACTTATTTACTGTATGAAGTAGGCTATTGTAATGGTTTGCAAAATGTATGTTGCAGTTTGAAGTGCTTTGAGTGGGTATTAATGCAGTCAGTCATTAATATTGAACTAATGGGTTACCTATTTATTTATTTTTGGATTTTATTACTACATAGTAAGTAGAATTTAATTTTTTTTCTGTGTGTAAAGTCTAAAGAAATATATTTTGTTTAGTTTTCTAAAATAAGTATGATCTGTGACAAAATTTAAATTACTGTGGATTAACTGAACATCATTTTAGGGAACCTTCAAGCAACATACCTTCATAAACAAATATTCAATATTTTGGTCACTCCGGTTTTGTTATGTGTAGGTTATACAGTAAGGATATTGATTATACAGGAAAATGAAAAAAATAAAGCTGGAAAAGTCTCCGAGAACAGGAAACAAGGGACAATATGAAGATTTTAACATACATTTCAGGTTTGTTTTTCATAGTTATTTCATTGATGTGTGAATGAAAACAAGTGAATAGTACAGTCAGAAAATTCAATATAAGTCTGAAATTTTTGGTCCAGTGTTTGACATTTGGCAATTAAATTTTATATTTATTTTGACATTTGGATTTTTGCTAACTTGAATTTTTACACAGCTCTGCTGGCTAGTAAGGTGTGATAATGGTGTGAAAATATGTTATATATTAACTTAACATCATTAGAGATTAAATTTTTATATACATATGCTGTTTATACTGTAACTGTAAATATTTTAATGTCGACAAATACATGGTATGTAATATTAATTATTGCAGATGTTAATATAGATGTATGAAGCATTTTTACACACTTCCAAAAGCCAACAAAAAGTTTCATAATTCACAAACATTAAAATTTTGTATGTTCTGTGAATTATTACAAAATTAAAGTCACTTCTCGTTTCTATGGCCTCTCATAGTTCCTGGGGAAAGGGTCATTATTTCAAAGGGGTCATATATGGAAAAATTGTATTAAATTGTACTCAAGCCATTTTTGAATGGCTCTCACTGAAAAATCACACCTATAGTACATCACTGATTTGTATGAGGTGCCACAGTCCCAGTAAAATCGCTATCTTTTTAAATAAAGAAAATAATCCATTTGAGTCCCCAAAAATTGTGCTAATTCCTGTGAAATCCATGTTTAATTTCAATTCAATACCAGATTTCTTCCGAATAAAATTATACCCTAGGAGAATGTACTTGATCTACCCTTGTTGGCGAAAATGATCATAAACATGAGTGGTGTCAAAGTTTTACCAAGACTAAGTACATTTCAGTAACTTCTTCTGGGAAAATCAGAGGAATTGTTATTAAAATATTAATGTAATTCAATTAGACAAAAATCTTCAAAATAAACTGTAATATCATATGTGCACATTGATGCATGACAGATTTCTGTGCATTTGCAATGTGTACTCTACTTGCCAACTTCGCCCCATCTTCGAACATGCTGCTCATACAGGGGCAAGTCATTTTACTCCATAATAGTGCTACGGGACACATGCCTAAAGGGTGCATTGGCACACGTCGAGAGAGACTACAGACATGTGTCCCTGATTTATTGGAGTTTGTAGTACAGAGTTAACTTTGCTTCTAAGCCTTGCTGGAATCCAGTTACTAGCTGCAGGCAGCTTAGTTTGCAACCAGATGTTAGCTGCCACACTTGCAATTCCTGAGGCCTGGGACGCTTTGCACTGTACCGTGTGTGCGCTACTTGCCAGAGGTTCAACGCATGTATTTCTTAATGGACCATTTTCAGTACCCCCTGCGCTCTCTAGGAATGACTTGTGTTCTAAATTTTATAACCTTTGTGCCCACACGCAACGTGCTAATTTGTATCCTTCCGCTGTTGCGAACCGTTTTTGGTGTGACACTGCACAACTGCGCTTGCATCATGACGTGTTCACCTTGTGCTCCTGTGTTCCAAGAGGTTGCTGCAGGTGGATGATTCCCCTGCAGGCTTTTATTTTATTTCATAGTCGTCTTGTAGAATAGTCCAAAGATAGTTTAGTAAAATATATAGGATTTTTAATTTTATGACTAATATTTGGTGACCCTACACAGTTTCATCTCTTCCCTCCAAGATTAGTGAGTACAGTAGAAGTTTTTTTCACGGGGAGTAAGTGCCATGGTTTATTGACTCTGGAACAGTTAATTAATTTTCTGGATTTTATTTGTTCATTTGTTCCCAGGGGGTCCAATTATCCAACTTTTAAGTTTTATTCAACTATTCACTTTCAATACAAGTTTCATTTCAAGTATTCAGCTATCAATGTTTTATTTTATCAATTCTACTGAATCTTTATATGAATTTTTGATTGAACATTTCATCATTCTGGTACTACTTTAGTATCACTCCGCCAAGTCGGACTATTAGCCAGCCTATGGTCTTCATCTGAAGTTTTTCAGCGAAGTACTAGCTACATGGAATAGTTACTTTTTTTATATTAGTCTAATCTGGACCACCTTATCACATCACCACGTAACTACAGCATAGTTTCATAATCACTTATGGAGTTATGGAGGACTCTTTTTATTTTTATAGTGTTTGTGACTTAAAGTATTAT
The DNA here is from genome assembly GCA_029891345.1 of Dryococelus australis. NCBI lineage: Eukaryota > Metazoa > Arthropoda > Insecta > Phasmatodea > Phasmatidae > Dryococelus > Dryococelus australis. The sequence goes on from CM056994.1 coordinate 283,484,549, forward strand.
TAAATGACCTATCTGTCAATTATGAAATTTTAAATGTATCATGTGCCAATTAAAAGAAAATACTCATTTATATTGCTGATTAAAGCTATATAGATTGTATGGGTTGTACTCAAGGGTCTCTAGGCTTCCAGGACCATAGCATTTCACCAATTAATTTATGTTTATACTGCAATTATTCTTTATCTCGTGTGTTGATTATTTTTAGCTACAAATTAAATTTGGTTGGTTAAAAGATTTATTTTGAAACGGCAATTGTATACGTGTTTCATTTATTACATTTTCGTCTACTTCTGGACTAAATAAATAATTACTAGTAAATTATTCTTAGAATCGGTTTCTTTCTAGGTAAAATGTATGTGCTGCTCCCAGCTGTGTTTCCAATCAATTAAGCAAATATTTATTATATCAAGTGGCTTAATAGTGTCTGGTATTATGGTAGCAGAATAATGTAATTCTTTATGTCAGTGTCCGCTGCATAATGTTTTGTTGTTAGAGTGATTATTAATTTCATAATATGTATTATGGACACTGTATACAATTGTTAATTTACCAGACACGTAGGTAATTTCTGCCACAGTGAGCATGGTTGATGTTGATTTATTACTGAAAATAATATGCTAAACATTTTTTAAGCTTTGATAATTCTCAGGATTCCCACCAACTTATTTCAGTAAATTTTCCTGAGTTTTCCCTGCCATACAATATTTATTTCCCCTGTGCCAAAATTTAAAACCACGCATACATATTTTACAGTATACAATCACCACAGAAAAAAAAAATTACCCAATGTTTAGACATAAACAAACAAAACACAGATTTTATAAGCCACACCGTTTAAATTACCTGTTTTATTTTGTGGGTGTTTGTGAACACTTCAAATATGTCTTCTAACAACTTCCAAAGGATTTGGAAAATATAATTTTGAAGTTTTTTTTGCTCATATTGATCACGAACTGAAAACATTATTTGCCCAAATTCATAATTATACAACTCTGGTGGCCAGTACAATTACCGTAGAATAATTTTGAAAGTGGTAACTAAACCTAACACCAATAAATGAGAGTTGGAAAAGCTGTCCATGTCCATTAAGATGTTTGCAGGAAAAAGTTAACTGAAACACACAATGTACATACAGCATATTGGCTAAGTTTACTGTACATCCTAACCAAACCATAAATCTTTAAATCAGATTACATATTTCTTTTAATTTTTTAATTTTCATCTCCAACTCCTCCATTTGTTTCTCCATTTCAATTTTTTGATTTAGTAGTTCTTGTATTTCTGCAGTCCTAAGTTTTTTCTTCCTTACAATATCTGTCCATCTTCTGTCTGCGTTTTCGATTTGGCGCTTTTGCTCCAGAGCACCTTTGTACTTAGAAGCAGCTCTTCTAGCATGCCTTATCATTTTCTGGTCCACCTGAATAACATTTTCACCACCAGCATTACTAATCCCATCCCATACTCGTCTTAGGCCAATCAAAGATTCTTCATGGGGGTTTTCCACAAGCATATCCTTATTGATAGAGAATTCAGATTCCACAAAAGCATAACCTGTGAAAGAATTAATATAATTTTCACGGCAAGCCATAAATCTTTAAACTCATCTTACCCACACAAAATGCCAGTATAAAATGTATCCAACCTGTTGTTCTGTACATGAAATGCTGCAAGTGTGACAGAATTGACAACAGTAAAAAATTTAGTAAACTGGGCACTAGCTCAATCAGACTGAAGAGCAGTTAGATGTTTAGCTGACATGAGAACTTGTAAACAAGTATCCATACTTGCCCTGCACTCTTCCTGTATCTTCAACAGTATTCTAGGGTCCAAACGAGAAGCAGCTTTAACCATTTTATATTTTACTGGACTATAACTATTTTCTTGGCAGTCTGGACCATAAGCATTTCGCATTCTAGTAAGAATGTTTGTTTTTGAAGTTCATTCACATCCGCCACACCGAGCTCAAGCTTGGCAGCATAGCCTATTTTTAACTTAGACAGTGGTAGTCCTTGACTTACATCATCCAAATTAATATTTATCATGCAGTTTTCTTGTCTTTTAAAACTTCAATTTTAATGAAACGTCTAAGTAACTCTCTTAGCAAACCATCCAATTCTTTATTTAGAAATGGTAACATTGGTTTTGATGTTTGGAACTTCCTTAAAGATGGTTCAAGTGAAGAAGTCGATGTCAGAAAAAATTGCAGTTTAGCTAGTAGCAGAGGATCTTACAAGCAATCCTTCACTTTTTCAACAGAATATGTAGCAGGTAGTTTACATGCCTAAAAAGAAATTTTTAAGCGAGGAAAAATTTGTATTGTCTCACAAACTGGCATATTTTCCAACCACTGGCAATCACAAAATTTGGTTGGAAGAACACTGCAACCTGTAATCTATCTGAAGTCTGATAATCTTAGCTGGCGAGTCCTTGAACACAGAATACTGTATTGCCTTCAGAAATTGAATTACATCCAACCCAGTCTTCTTGACACCCAACTGTAAGGCACCATGAACAACATGGAGTCCACAAGATCCCAAATCTAATATTTCTGGATCCTCCCCAGATGCTGTAGTTTTTGCTTTCAATTTTTTCACATTGGGTCCATCCATGGACACTTGCACAATTTTAGATAATTCAACATCTCCTAGCCCTTGTTGAAATCCTAACAAGAGATCATCAACTGTAGAATGGCCTAAAAAATGAAGTTCCAATACCTGGTCATAACCTTATTTCTGTTTACATCCCATAAACCCACAGAAATATCCATTTGTTGTTGCTTTGCCCCTCTGTTAAAAGATTCATCAAAGCACACAATTATGTTTTTTTGCAGATTGAACTTAATCTGTAAGTTTGTGGGGAAAATATGGTGCGAGCCCATAAGTAACTAGGTATGCAGTCTTGGTACTACTAAGCTGTATTTCTTGGGCAATGACACTTATCTGGGAACATTTTTGCAAAGAGATTACTTATACCCAACTGACTATTGAAACTGTAAATATTTGCATCATGCAACAGCCACAATGCAACAGCCCTTTTAACATCACTGTCTCCCAAAAATGAATTTTATTAACGGTACCTAAAGATGCCTCTTTGAGCTCTGTACTGCATGACGACGTTCGAGTGGACAATGGGACAGGATGCAGGTGTGCTGCATGCTGCTTCAGAAATTGAGGTTGTACTAACACTTGAATTAACGCCCCTTGGTTCTTGGTGATTTAAGGGTCGATTCAGATATGATGACATAGTTACAGAACTACTGTGCATTGTACATGTCATCACGTAGCATCAGCCAGTCAGTAAGCAAGCCTAGCCCAGTCCCCCCTCAAGAAGATGCCAACAATCGATAGCCAGTAGTCGAGCCATTGCTGCAACCCCGAGCGAGTACAAGGACACGCCGAGAGATGGTACCACCTGCCGCCCTAAGCTCCACCTGCCGATGAGTGCGCATTGCACCCCCACCACAGGACTTGGCAAGCCCTCAGCCGAGAGGAATATATTGCAGTGCACCGGCTGAAAATGCCAGTTGTCTGGCTCTTCTGAAAGCCACTTCAGCCTTGGCAGCTTGCTCTACAGCCTCGTGCTCTAGAAATCTCTGACCAAACACCACCTACACTGTCTAAAAGCTCTTCAGCCTCATCACCACCTTCATCCAGATATTCCAGAACCCCCCCGACAAACCTTCTAAAAGACTTCTGCCACCCTTTAGTCACTTTTCCTCGGCAATGGCTACCCCACACTCCCTTCCTGAAGTGGACTGCCTAAGTTCCTTCAGGACACATGACACAGCATAGACAGGGAAAGTTGTAATTAGCTACCTAATCAAAACTGTCACCCTTTAGCCTAGAACCAGGTCCCTTTCACCTGGATAGCATAGTTTACTACTTCCAGCCAGCTTGAGGTAGTCAGGAGATAGTACTGGCAGTGTTTTATTCCACTTGGAATAAACACGTTTCAAACCTACCCTGTTCTCTCATTTCCTTGCGTACGCCTAGAATCCATAAAGGCAGTTCACCGTAAAATGAGCACTTTTGAAAGCCCTGCATAAGATCTCCTTGTGTTGATGTGTATTCTTCTGCCTATTGTAAAATTAACACTTCTATGGCCCTCGCCACTTTATTCGTGCGTTGATCAAGTGAAACTCTGAATTAATATATATATATATATATATATATATATATATATATATATACACACATACACACACACACCCCCCCACCCCCCGCTCTTTTTTACGCTTCCATGCATTAAAAAAAAGTACGAAGCGAAAGTAATAATTTTAAGTTGTTACAAATGGTTAGGTACCTAACACTCTTAATTTGACATTAAGATATGTAAATATTTTCCATTGATCGTTACCAACTTTACTGGGCATATGTCACCAAGTGCGTCCATTAAAATATATGCAGGCAAGGTCAGTGACTTTTTTCAAGGTTAATTTGAAAAGTGCTCAGTTTATCATGAACAGCATTTAGTAAACACTACGTCTCATCAGAGTGGAGCAGGAGACCGGGGTTTGAACAATACAATTTTACTGCCTAGTGTAGGACTGCGAGCACCTCCTCAGGAATCCGTACCGTATTTCATTCCATATAAGTTGCCTGCACATATAGGTCACGCCCTTATTTCCAAGGGGAGTTAAAAATAATATTTACTAATTATAGGTCGTGCTCATCATTGTGGTTGCAGTGGGAGCTGGGCTTCCTTTTTTAATTTTTAGCTGCTTTTATACAGCGACAGTCGTTAAAAGAAAAACGTCAACAACTGGAGTGGGCTGTTTTCCTTCTTTTTTTTTTTTCTCCCCCTTCCTCTATGCAGTGCCAGTTGTCCAAAGAACAACAAGAAATGTGGAGGGCGGCCTACTTTTTGCTTCTTTTATGCAGTGATGTGCTGGTATTATTTTTTTTTTTTTGCCGTGCTGGAACGTGATACTACATTTCTCAGAAAAAAAAAGTTGTGTTGCCTCTATCATTCCACTTTTCCTGCCCGTTGTTGACTATCCACTGCTTTACAAGGAAACAAAGAAGGGAGAGGAGTGATGATATAAGAGCGAGAGATAACACATTGTTCCGCTACATTTCCCTCTAAACATCTCTGGACATTGTACAACTACCACTCCGTCTTCCTTAATGTTTTTTTTCATGTATAGCGCCTGCCCTGGAATTTTTTTACTTTATTTCGGGGAAAAAGGGGCATGTTACACAAGAGTATAAGTGTTGTTTTGATGTTGTGAACAATTTTTCTCACTTATAGGCCGCACCCCTAGTTTTCAGTAAAATCTTAAAAATAAAATGTGCGACTTTATGTAATAAAATACGGCACGTCAATAAACACACACCCGTTCAATGGCCATACATTCGGTGCACCACGTATGCCAAATGGTAGAGACACAACCACTAGTTATACACTCCTAGAGAGGAGAGACCACTAGATCAGCTTGGTTGGCTCTGGGTTAGGTCTGTCCAATCTAGGACTACACCCATCTAAGCTATTGGGATGCCTCCAAGTAATTTTGCTTTCCAACCAGTTTGTGTTGCCGGCTGGAGAAACGGTTAGGCTCGGCGCCGGTCTAGTCAATTCAGGCAGCAGAACACTTCTAGATAGGGAACTTCACGTCGCCTGCTCCTATCTCCCAGAATACAGTTTAGAACCTGATGCCCTTTACCAAGCGAGGTGGGAAGGACCTGAAGGAGAGGAAGGCTACCTCTACCTACCAAGCTACCTGGAGCAACACCCAGACCAATAAGGCACTTACCTAAGGAACACCCCAGGAACCAGCTCAAGCCACCCAGCTCCCACCCCTTCCCTGTTTTCAGTTCCCCGGAAGGTTCCAGGGACACCTCACCCTGTGGTAGCCACCATCAGACGAGGAGAGAAGGTGCACATCGGTTTGGTTTGCCGTGGTTCCACATCCGCCGCTACCCCAGCCCACTGACAGCCGCCGCCAGCAGCAGCAGCCGCCCATGGGGACAGTAAAGTTCCACCAGTAGCCACCAGTAAACTCGCAGTTCCAACCAGCCGGTCAAGCATCAGAGTAAGTAAGCAATTCGCCCCAACGTCAGCAGCCTGGCCAATAGCCAACCCAGTAATAGACTTGCCTAGCCAACAGCTGACATGGCCCACGCTGTACACAGGTTGGGCACCAGTACCCAAGTAAAACAGCCACCAGCCACCCTCAGTAAGAGCTCCTGGTCTGCACTAAGTCACCATTTCGAGACGTAGCGCCACATTGCCCTGAACCAAATAATGTCATGTTTTAACATGATGTAATGTGCATTACAAAATAGGCTTAATAAAAATATAGAAAACTATGGGGTCATTTAAGTGATTGTTTGCATGCATTGCACATTGCTAAGCTATCGTCCACTTCAGAAAAATTCCAAATTTCGCTAAGTTTTTTCTTTTGGAGAGTGGTATTTCATTACTACATGGCTATTCTGTTTTTCCTTTTTCCATATTGTAACTGTTCTGTCCACAAAACTCGAAACCCACAATCACAAAACAACTTTGTAGCTAAATACAAACTGTGTTATATCAATGATGATCAAGATGTAATACAAAAACCGGTATGTCAAGGCTAAAATTTGGTACCAAAGACTTGACGCTGCTGTGCTGATATCTCTTGTACATTCCACAAGAAGCTTTCAAGATAATCAATATTTTGTCTAACAGTACATTCGTAAGAATTGATTTCTTTTGCCCAATGGGGAAGAAAATTGAAACAATCATTTAGTGGGGCTGGTCGCATCAAACAATGACAGACCTTTGGGGTTAAAAGTTACAGTGAATTTTGTCACGTAATGTTTAAGTGAGGAAGTGGAGGTCTTAGTTTTAACACGTGATGTCAGAATCATGATATTGAGCACCTTAATGTTTAACAGACGTACAGCCAGTGTATAGAACAGGTATGGTGACATGTCTCATGGGTAGAACCACTGTCACGGCCCTACGAGTTGGCTGGCCCTTGTTTACACAGTTACCTGAAGATTTGCTAATCTTTGGGGGTAGTGATGTTGCCGGCTGGAGATTCTTACCCTGGCGTGGCGAGGCGTGGTGATCGCCTTGGTGACCTGTGGGTTGTTGCAAAACTGCAGGGCTGGCAAACAACCGAACCAAGGGTTGACAAGTCCCAAGGGAAACTCTTCACCTCTCAAGAAAGCCTCGACCACAGGGTGAGGGGGTCCTGATAGCTTAATTATAGCAGAGAGGTGAATCCTCTCTGTGCTGCTGGCGGTTTGAACTTGGCTCCACTCAGTTGAACTACTGCTGAAGGCAGTAGGCGTAGGAGGTACATTTTTGCAAGTACACTTCTCTTCCGAGAGTACAGCATTGGAGATAGGTACTAATACAGCCTCGCGAAAAGTAAGCCGGTAACTCTAGTTCCTACTAAGTACTTCTAAAGAGTACGGCTACACAGGCAAGGAACTATACCAATTGCTTCCCTTCATCTGACCGTAGAGAGAGCTGTAGACAGAGCAGTGGTTGGTTCAAGCTGCTTGACCAGAAACTCAGGTATTCACAGGGGTCGATCAGTCCAAATTAATTTCAGCTCCTTTCCTGTCTCTTAAAAAGCGGTGGCGGAGTATGGAACAACTTAGTCTGCTCAATTCACCTAATGGAGGAGTTTGTAGTGGTATAGACTCTACCAAATTCTACCAATTTGGCAGAGCTCAGATGGCCACTTAATGGATGTGTTTATAGGAACAACACAGTACTTCAAGAAATAGTTTCAAACTCACGTGTTTTATTTGATGAGTACTAAAACAATGGCCCTTTACTACCTCCTCAGCTAATTAAACTTGATATGAAAGGTCATGGTAACGTAAACTGCCAGGTGAAGGCAATCTGGATCAAAAGTTAAAGTGTTAAAGACTCTAGCCTAACTATCGCAGGTTGTTTTGAAAGAACAGAATTTGTGAACATCTACCAGAGAGGTAGTGTTAAAGTCGTCATCGCTGTCTGGTGAGGCAGGGTCCTGAAGGGACTTGACCTAGCCATTACCAATTTCTGGGGTCGATACCAGGGGTGTTGAGCAAGGAGCGAAGTCTACAAGAGCCTCTGGAAGGACCAGTCTCCCAGGAGAGGAATCTGCAGCTGCTGCAGAAGTGGCTTCAGGTCCATGTCTTTAGCTGGTAGAGATTCCGGACCCAGAAGAGTGGTGGAATCTGTGGACGTGCCAGCCAGGCACATACCCCGATGGCTACCTCCGGCCCTATACAAGGGCGGTGGAGGAACAGAGACAGATAATTGCTGGTCATGCCAGCCCATGTATGGTAATCTCGTATAGGAGCTTGGTGGCCTTAGCCGCAGGGGTTGAAAATTCTAAATTGCTGAGGCAACCCTATCATTCCGTATCTCGGCCACAGTGTGCTGCCCTCCAGTGGCACACACTAGAACTAGCGTGACCTTCCCTGGACGGAGCAGTGGCTTAGTCAGGCAGTAGAAACTTCGTTGGGGGGTGTTGACGTGATGATGGCTTCTTGAAGATTCTGAGTGAACAGTACAAGCTAGGATCAAGTGTCTGTAACAGTTTCCAACATTGTGCCGGTGTGTCCTGTAGGCACATGTCCAGCCTCTTCAGTACTGTTATGGAGTAATTGATCTGCCCAAAGGGGAGGACCTTGCATCCAAGATAGAGTGATGTCATTTTTAGAGTGCACATCAAAGATGCGGAAATGTATCGGCCATCAATCGCCGCCCCTCTGTTTCAACAGATCAATTCTGAAGGAAAAAATATTTTCTTTTCGGGCAGTCTGGGACAAGCTACCCTGGGTATATGGTGTTTGGCATCTAGTGCATTGCCTTCTCTGTGCACGCTAGGCTCTGGAGGTAATGCACGCAGTCGCTTATATGTTCCGGCCAGGCGACCAACATCTGGAAGTAGTTAAGCTGCGTGTGTGGTTTCTCTGTCTCTCTCTTCTCCATGCATGCTCTGGTCTTCCCCCTCTTGGCTAGCTTCGGAGTAGAAGGTGGCAGCAACAGCTGTCTTGACTTTTGTGGATTGTTCCTTGCTCTTGTAGAAGTAAAGGAAAGGGCAAGGCAAGGTAACAGGGACATTTGAAGTGAATTGATTGGTTGACCACTGTCGAGAAATGCAGCGGAGTCTTCTTATGAAAGTGGAAGCTCACAAAACATAGGTGAGGGCTTGGTTACGTTAAATACAATATATGAGTTGTTTTTCCTGTAAAATGCAAGTACAGGCAGGCACAGAAAGTTTTCGACACGTGTACTCAAATGTCCCACTCGTAAAGGACGTGTGGCTTCGCCTGGAGTCGGGTTGTTTCACTGCAAATATGAATTACAGGTAAGGGGAAGGTGGCCAAACATAAGAATTTTGTAAACTTATAGGGCCCTAACTACAATTCCTATAGTCTCTGCAAATGAAAGATTATATAAAACATTTATCTAATCCAATAACGATGTACACGTACAGAGTCCATCTACATTTAATAAAATGCACGGGAATACTTAAGACTTACATATTCAACTCTGGATAATATTTACAATTTGGATAAATTTGATTATTTACACTCATTAAGCATGAAAATTATGTACAACATATTACTTGACTAACTTTCTTTCAACTCAGGAACAGTGTAGGAGGTAGTACGGACCACCGTGTATATTCTCCTTTGAATATATGTTTTCTCATTTACTTCGGAGTGTTCATTTCCTAGGGTACTGTGTTAGTCCTATGTAGATGCAGCGCCCACCAGAGTGAAGCCGGGGACCACATTCATCCAAGTACGAACCATAGGGTGGTATTGAGTGCTCCTTTCACAGAGAAGCATGTATGTCAGTCACACCCCCATTAGAAGGCCACCCGTACTGTACACGACATGTACAGTAAGCAGAGCAACCACCACTAGAAAGACATCCACGTGGTAATTTGTCTGCCAGACTAACCTATACTCCGTCCACCGCTCTAAACAGGGTCGGAGGGAGAAAGAGTTGGTTCTGCAGGTCTGAACCCTTTTGGATACCTCGCCCAAGGTTTGTTGGCATGCAGACGCCATTCTGAACTGGGTAGAACAAAGGAGCACCGGGTACGACTCTTACCTGTATGACAGCGGCCTTCTGAAGTGCATAAAGGTAGGAACCATCATCGTCTGCTTCACTCTAGCGAGACTGGTAGTTGTGCCTTCATTATGCCATATACTCAGAAGAGTGGTACTCAACGTAAAATAAGAAAGGCAGCTGATGCCTCCAAAAAGTAACCCGAGTTGTAACCCAGCTCCACCTGCATTTTGCAGCCTATCCCCATGGGGTAGAGCTCATGCCGCCCGCCAGCTGGAGAGGCCTCGTCTTACAGCTCCCTCCCAAAACTTATTTGCAGCACTCGTCAAGACTGCAGGTATCCTCACCAGATAGTTGCTATTTGCAGGGGCAAGGACACTGGTAACACAAACTAAATTAAACCTGGCAGTTTAAAGTGTGACATGCGCTCCTCTTGGATAACAAGTGGTTAGGGCACTGACTGCTCTCTCGGACCTTACGAGGTGGAGGGGAATCAAACCACAGAGTGAGTCAGAGCATTAAGCTATCCCTTCCGGCCAATATTATTTTCCGTTTCACAAGGGATGTCTATAACCGGGACGCCAGCTGTCTCAATAAAGGTGAAATGTTCAATCGGATACGAGAGGTGAGTGAGTGGTGTGGTGAATGATCTGGCTTAGACTGACAGAGTTTATCCACCGTGGCCTCGTTGGCTGGATGCCAACGTTATTGTACAGAAGTTTGGGAGTACTTCTGTTCTCTGGTGTTGACCCCGAAGTATTTTGCCACATTTAAATTTTACGATACTGTATCGGCTAGAGGGGTTCGGTGTGTCGGTAATAAAAATCAATGTCTGTGTAGGGGTTGGTTGGACAGGGGTTTCCTCGGAGTCGGATTCTTCATCCGGTTCACACCAACTTAGCAAATGCTTCAAGGGGGTTTCGTGATCAGGAGATATTATTATGCTGTAATCAATATAATCGCGTTCTGGCTCACTAGAGACCAGTGTACTTGGGTTTTATTTATTAATTAGTTGGTTTATTTATGCTTGTTTCAATGTGATGCGCCTCTCATGTCGTCTGACGACTTCCGGTACCTCTGTGCTGTCTGCGCGTTTAGCAGTGAAATACAACAAATAAAATTACAACTGTCAACCTGGGTTTCGTGCGAGCAGTCCTGGACGGGGCAAAATCTGCAGTCACTCCCGCGGACCTTCCGTTCACAAGAGCAACACAAGTAACTATACCTTCTGTATCATATCAGTGGTGGGTGTCCTGGAATCTCAGGGATTGGACCTTTATCAGACCCTACCTCCTGAGGGATACAGCTCACTATGCAGTCAGATAAAGACGTGAGGTTAATTAAATTTATTGTGCAACTGATTGAACACACAGCACTGCAATTAATGATGAAATTAATAAAGCACAGAAAAAAATGACAGGATCAAAAATTAAAATTACAGTAACCGACACACAAGGGGGTCGAGTTTGTAATGTAATATTTTATTACGCTTAAATCAACACATTAGCATAGACCTGGCTATATTAATACACACTACAAGCTAGGTAAAGAAATATTAAAATGAAAAATATATATATATGGATCTCAGACAACAGGCAAAGGCGAGCCTGGGAAAAATTAATCTATTAAGAATTAACTAAACAAATTTACGCTATTTACAGCATGAGCATATCAGGGGCCATATCCAGGGGGATGTAAGATGGGCAACAACCTGTTACCGTGGGGGTCAAGGGAAGTTCACTGAGGTAAGGTTCAGTGGGTACAAGTGTGGGATTTACCAAACATGGAGAGCTGTCTCTGTGCAGTCAGCTGAAGGAAGCCTTGCCCAAGCTGGGGCTGGAGTGCTGGCCGCCTTCTTCAAGCGGCTGGCTGAAGGTAGAAGTTCGAGCCCTGGGCAGGCTGCAGAGAGGAGAGAGTCTTCTGCAGACTGTATGAGAGCTTACGAACCTATTCTGCCAGCGAGCCCGGCGTCTTTAATGGACCACAGCACTGAACTTCTATTTATACGAAAATCACCCTGTGTCAGCGATTCTCCGGGGGCAGAGGGTAATGTAGCCTTCCAACACAGGGGCTGGTTTATGTGCTGTGGGAGCACCGCTCAATTTCTTATCGCCCCTGGTGGAGACATTGATATTTTTATGCGCCCCAGACTGAGGAAGGTGAGCAGTGACGTCAGAAGGTCATGGGGGTGCTGCTATCTTGAGGGTTGTTTGGAACTTCTTGGCCAGGCAGGGCAATGTAGTATATTTTAAATAAATAATATTATTTTTTCTTTGGGGTTACTCTGGCGCGTTCCTTCTTGATTGGATGTGGAAGAATCATTTCAGACATGCTGTCCAATTACGTTGTGATGACTAACCAAAGCATGTAGTATTTTAATATTATTATTTCCAAACCTCAACGACCAATGAATTTTGATTTTGCCCCGTGCTTGGTGTGCTCAGATGGGACAAAGTCAGCCGTAGAGTGTGCATTTCTGTAGCGCAGCATGCTGGCATGAGTCAATCGGCCACCCTCTGAAGCGACAAAGCTCCATCAGCAGAAATCACAATTGCTTCGGGTGGTTGAGGTGGCTGCCGCACGCTCTCTGTTGCTGCTCTAGGCAAGCACCTATCCTGCGTGCGTTGCCTGAGCTGAGGTTGAGTGCACCTGTATCTGGGTCACGCGACATCTGGTTTCTTTCAGCGGCGGGTTAACGGCCTCTTCCCTTTTCCTCTTTGCTCTCTCCCTCTCGGTTGCGTAGCGGCGGGGTGCCTGCACAGTGCCTTCTGCTTCGAGGCGCAGCTGGAGTCTTCCCTTTTCGCTGCTTACCAAGGGGAGGAATAGCTTGGGAAGGAAAGTGCAAGGATAAGTTGTCTAGTATCGAACCTAGTGTCTTAACAGTTCGAGGGCAGACACAAAAAAATTATAGTTTAAACTTGTTTACATTTTGCTTGTGTACAAAAGCAAAAATTTATTTTTAAAATTTTTACTGGTCTGTCCTAGAGAATAAAAAAATTCTAAAGGGGAGTCTACCTGAAAAGGGCATAACCATGCACAACATCTCTAAGTCCCTATCTCCGGGTTGCTAATGAGGTAGTACATATAAGGAATACATATGACACACACACACACAGAACGCATACGTAATTCTTGAGGTATCTTGACGTACCTTTGGTATATAACATTTTGCTCGAGACAAAATTCTTAGGTTAGGTGAGACATTTTGTAAAATAAATTTTATGTTCACGTACTATATACTTTAAGGTCATGCAAATCACATTTTGCTTTAAAATTGATATAATCTACATGACTAACTCAAGACTACTTAGGTGTATGAAGACAAGAATACTCTTAACCTACATTTCACAACATATTAGACACTTGCTTAGGTTATATTTTCTTAGGGTTACAGTTGTACTGACGTACTTACACATGATAGTTTGCATTTTCCGTTAGGAAAGCGGGAGGTTATGTATAACTTCTGCTCTTGTCAGGGGCGGTATAGGCTCTAAAACACTTTTATGCATTCATGTCATGAATGCGCATGTGGCGTGAAATGAAACAACTGCTTTTGAACTATGCTTTCACTTAGCGTCTAGACAATCTATCATTTCCCTTATTAGGATTATAGTGGGATAGTAACACCACAATGTTAATCCCACAAACTAGACAATTTTCACAAAATTTTACATTGAGGTTATTTACAAGATGATCCTTAATTTCTTGGCTGTACACACCCATTAGATGAGTTTTCGTTTTCATTATGTTTTCGCCTCCTTCTTCCTTACACACACACACACTCAACTTACGTGGTTCACCCTAGTCAACTACATGCTTTCTTACTTTGCTAGGGTTTTTACGTTCTGAAAAAAAAATTACACTAAATGCAATACAAGATATATACAATTTTCGGTGACATTCACTCTTCCTACCTGTACTTTACAGAGGTTTTTGTTATATACATGGGGGTTTCACGTACGTGAAAGAGAACATTTAACATTTTGTTAGAAGAATGGATATCTATACAGGGGTTTACGCGAGGTGCTCTTCCTCTATAATGACATTAATTACCATAGCGTTATTTATGTTTGAGACACACTTTTAACAATTTCAAAGTCTTAAAAGATTATGAATTTCCTGGGTGATGGTTACGGCATGCTCTTACTCAAGTTACAGAGGGTTCGTTGCTCAATGTCGCCCAGATGCATTGCAAGGAATGGGGAGGGTTGTTTTCAATGTTGTGTTTACGGGCCTGCTGATCGGCTCGTTACGCGTTCACACTTCCTAACAGTGTTCACAGAACTTATTGGCTTTACGTTAATTGTGTCGTATAAGATATCAAACAAGAAAAATATAGATATTATATTATGTAGCAAATGCTGACTTTACATGAGCACTTGAGTGATTTTCAGGGAATCTGTGGACATGAATTTTCCAGCCCACTTAAGAGGTTTGAAGTTCCGTTAAAGTTCACCTACACAAAATTATTTATTCTAGTAAGCTAGGGACCAATTCAATTTTGTTACAAAAATAATTCCTTTTTGTTACTGCTACTTTACGTGTGCCCATTGGTAGGAATTTATTATGTTAATTGGGTCACTTTTTTTTTTAATTTTTTGTCTGGCCTCTGTTCCTCTCAATACGGGTATTTAGAATTCTCAACCTTGCTATAAAAAAACCCATTTTACATAATTACAGCAGTACTGAAAATTTTCTCTCTTGAGGAACTGACGTAGCACTTCCAACTTTCAGGCTAGGATTTTGGGTTAGGTGTGAAAGTCACCTAGCAGACCCTACTAATCTAGCTTAATTGCAGTCATAAGTGTATTCATCTTGGGGCTCAGGCAACTAAACTTTCTACGGGGAATAACACGTTGGCAGGTACTCACTCTGTAGAAGCTGTAGAAGACGTTGATGGCTGTGGAGGGTGCTGACGTTTGGCGTGTCTACGCCTAGGAGGTCGTCGTCTTCGTTTCTGCGGCTCTGTGGCTGGGACAGCAGGCCAGCGAAATTATGTAGGCGCCCGCCATGGCATCTCTCGATAGTGCCCAGGCACGTGACATGTGTTTCTGGCGTGTAGGGGGACCACTCATGACGTGGGTCCGTTGACTGACGGCAGCATGGGACCAGCATCCTGGGTTCGGACACCTGTTGTCGTCCGGCTGTTGGGCTCCTCGGTATGTGATCTCTCTGCAAGCATCACTGATCTCTCTACCTGACCACGTGACCTTGGCTTCTTGGAGTCTGGCAGCTACAACGCGGGTGAAATGTACTCTAACTGCACTCGTGGTAGTGTCTCCCGGTGGTGGAGCTTTACTTCCGGTGGCCGAATCGCTCACAGCAATCTGCAACTCGCACTCCCTACTTTTGCGGTTGTCATGTCTTCACTCTCTCTCTCTCTCTCTCGTGGGGCAACTCAGTGTCACTTTCTCACTCTCCAGCCATGGTAGATGGTCTGAAGGGACTGGTCGCCAGGTTGATCAGCAGATCCGTGGATGGTAACGAGGACCGGGTTGACTTTTCACCTTTAACTCGTCCACTGATACTATTCTAGCTGGTGAAGGGGAAGGAAGGGTAGGACAGCAGGGGTTGTGTCCTATTATACCTATCCTGGATATCCTGTGCCGACTCGGGGAGGCGTGGCTGGGACCAATCCTGGCAGGAGTGGAAATGCTGCCACATCCAGTTCGTCGTCCGGCGAGGGCACTTCCTTAGCCGTAGAAAGGAGGGCTGGGGAGACTCGCGCAACGCGTGCGGTCGTGGTCTCAGTGAAGTTTCTAGTTTTCAACCGCCAGAGGAGGGGCAAGACGGGGGATGAGAGGGCTATGTGGCTTAACCTGGGATTTCTCTTACTGGCAATGGTTTTTCAACGCACTCGCCATCTGGGCTGTGGGTTTCTTTTTTCCGTAATCATAGAGATTCCTTTGTCATGTCCCTGTGGGGCATCCCGCCACGGGGAGCAATGGGGTAGTGAGGAGGGCACGTGCGGCTGCACCGCCTCTACCTTTTTGTTGCAACCACTGGTTGTGGGAGATGCTGACGGGATGTGTTCATCCGGAGAGCTTCTCATCACTACCTCATACATGACAGGTGTTCCCCTGCCCTGCGGTGACGTTAAAGACAGCTTTTCAATGGGGGTTGTTAACTGTGGTAAAATTCTAAAATCCTCTATGAGACTACTCCGGCCCTGAACCGAGGTTGGTCCCTCTCTGCAATGCCTGACGGAGGTTCGAGTTGCTGTGGGGTGGGTGGCTCGAAATTTGGGGTAGTTTGTACCGGGGCCAGGGGGTTTGTACGATGACTTCGGGCTTCAAATTGTGTGTACAATGGGGTCTTGCAGGGGGCTCGGCCCCTGGTGGGAAGTTAACTACTTTCCCAGTAAACTACATTCTCCTGAAGGGTTAACGTGGTCAGGTGTGCCGGGGGGCATGGGGTTGATATTACCCGTTGTCGAGCCCTAAGGCGCCGGACTTGTCAGACCTGTGTGGGAGTTATAGTCCTCGCTGTGTGGGGAAAGGGTTCAGGGTCGACTTGCAGACGTACCAGAGCAGGGGGAATTAAGCTGAATTAAGCCAATTTGCCAATTTACTATCGTACCCCTGTGACCACCTAGGGTGGTTGGCTGCTGTCTGCAGTAGATCATGCATCATCGCTCTCGCAATTAGGGCCGTCCCACTATCATTTGTTCTCCCAGATAAGGGGTCACTAGGAAGGGAGTCTTTACATGATGCCAGTGTACCCATAAGTCGAGGGTAACTTCCCCAGACAAACGTAATTGGGCCTTATTGTGGGCCATTATGGCCGTTAGGTTGGTAGGGGTCACACTGGCTCTTTGGTGCCGCGTGAGTAACGCACCATTAATAAAGTTGCGGTCTGTGGTGGTGTCCAATACCGCTGTATTGCCCAGCTGGACTCATAAATGGGGCTCATCTGTGTAAGGAGAGGAGGTATTCATCATTTGCAAACGGGCCACGACTTCGTTAGGCCAGACCTGCATTTGTGGAGGGCAGTGATGCGCTTGGCACTTGGGTGTCTGCCTTACTTTCTCCTGCCGGCGGGGCAAGCACCTGCGGAGTGCTGTCCTTGGTAACTTTGGCAAGAGGAGGGAGTGCTGAGGGGAAGTGGAGGCGGGGCGCAACATTTCAATGCCCATAGGGGAGGAGAGGCTCTGCTTTTTGGAGCTTGCCGGGCTGGGTAGTCCCTGCGATTATGCCGGCCGGCGCAGTGCCAACAGCTAGGCAAGGTGGCGGCGGGGGTCGGCAAGGACACATCATGCCCTTCAGGTGGTCTGGGGGAGGTGGACGGGCCGTTAACACTGGCACATGCCAGCTAACCCTTCCTGGGAGAAGGCGTTCATTCATCTCTCTCATGCTCGCTCTACGAGTTCCTCCACCACATGTGGTCGAGATGTAACAAGTAAATTCCTCAAAGTAGGTACAAGGGTGAGGGTTATACAGCGTACTCGCTGTACTTCTGATTGTTCGGGATAAATATGTTTTTGCAGGCGTTCTTTATGTCGTATGAACAGTTCGACCTCCTCCCGGTGCTTTTGCACATGGGAGTGCAAATCTGTAATAAGATTGCTTAAGATGTCACCGCCTGCAAAGTGGGAGGTTAGCTGCACCTTAAACTGAGGTCAGCTTTCAATGAACTCACCGAATTTGCCCCACCATTGTCTGGCGGGACGTACGAGATTGTGGTTAACTCTAGTCACCCATTGTTTACTTGGGATACCATGTTCCCTCAGTTCTTGTTCGCATTCTGCAAGAAATTTCTCCGGATTGGAGTATGCTTTTCATGTTAAAGTCAAGTCGGGAGAGCTCACAGGGTATCCTGGGAATCGGCTGGCTTAACCTGCGAGTAGTTTTATGCTGTCTATAGGTTTGTCTCCTGCGGCAAACGTCGCACTGGTAGACTATTCCTGGGTTCTGGACTGGCTCGTCTACCCAACCAATGCAGACATGATGGAACATATTATTGCATAGAATGTAATGGACAGTATGTCTTCCCTGTCCTGTACATTCAGGCCATTGACCGACCCAAACTTCCGTTTGCCTGCATAATGCGCAGCGGTACTCCAGACCATCTGTGTATCTGGGCATGTCTTCCCAACCCAAACATATGTAATGGAATTAATTCCGGCAGTAGTTACACATTATAAAGTTCAGGCCAGTGCCTGGGCATGCGGGGAGGGAGTAAGGTCTGTTGCTTGTCCCTTTGGTATTTGAATTGCCAATGGCACTGTGTGAGTCTGTCAGACTTCCTTCAGAGTCCGACATCGTGGAATACTGTAACTGGGCACCACGGGGTGTTTACAATGACTCCCCGAAGCCGTGAACAAAAAAACTTATCTCCTCTGCAGGGAGCAGCGGAATATAATCACGTTTCACACGTAACAACACACTGGCGAGGTCCAGCTCCTAAGGCTGAAGTATATGAAGCTGTTAAGCCCCATGTCGGACGACATTTGACGTGCGCTCCTCTTGGATAACAAGTGGTCAAGACGCTAACTGCCCTCTCGTACCTTACAAGGTGGAGGGGAGTCAAACCCCAGGGTGAGTTGGAGCGTTAAGCTATCCCTTCCGGGCAGTCTTACTCTCCGTACAAGGGATGTCAATAAATGGGACACCAGCTGTCCCAATAAAGGTGAAATGCTCAATCGGATACGAGAGGTGAGTGAGTGGTGTGGTGATGCTAACGTTATTGTAGAGAAGTTTGGGAGTACTTCTGTTTTCGGGTGTCGAACCCGAAGTATCCTGCCAGATTTAAATTTTACGATACTGGATCTGCTGGAGGTGTTTGGTGTCGGTAATATAATTTGATGTCTGTGTAGGGGTTGGTTGGACGTGGGTTTCCCCGGAGTCGGATTCTTCGTCCGGTTCACACCAACCCAGCAAGTGCTTCAAGGGTATTCATGGTCAGGAGGTGGTATTATGCTATAATCAACATGATCGCTTTCTGGCTCATTAGAGACCAGTGTGTACTTGGGTTTGAGTTCTTAATTAGTTAGTTTATAAATGTTTGTTTCAATGTGGCGCGCTTTGCGCATCGTCTCTGATGGCTTTCGTTACCTCAGTGCTGTTTGCACATTTAGCAGTGAAATACAACAAATCAAATCAAGGCTGTCAACCAGGGTTGTGGACGAGCAGTCCTGGGTGGGGCAAAATCTGCAGTCACTCCCGCGGACCTGCCATTCACAAGGGTAACCCAAGTAACTAGACCTTGTCTCTCGTATCAGCAGTGGGTGTCCTTGGAGGGCTTATTCTAAGTTTCGTTGGTAACTGCCCACACCATCATGAACCTACTGTCTCACAGCCGACAAAATTTTCGTTGGGTCTAAAACGGTATTCAGAGATATCAGTCGTTTAGCACGGGAGACGCAATGACGTCAGGTCATGGGGGTGCTGCTAGCTTAAGGGTTGTTTGAAACTTCTTGGCCAGGCAGGGTAGCATAGTACATTTTTAATTATTATTTCTTCGTCAGGGTTGCTCTGGCACGTTCCTTCTTGATTGGATGTGGAAGAACATAATTTCAGACGTGCTGTCCAATTACATTGATGAATAACCAAAGTATGTAGTCTTTTAATATTGTTATTTCCAAGTCTAAACGGGCAATGAATTTTGATTTCGCCTCGCGCTTGGCGAGCTCAGATGGGGTGAAGTCGGCTATAGAGTTCGCATCTCTGTAGCGCAACATGCTGGCATGCGTCAAGTTATGCCTATTGGGCTGGGTTAATGCACCTGCAATCTTTGAATACCTGATGGGAAAAATCCTGTCTTTAGATACTTGTCAGGTAGATGACATTGTGACGGGGAGGAAAATTGAAGAGCATCTATCATGCTTATACTCTGTTTTCCAGAAAGTGACCACAGCCAACATGAAACTAGTTCCTTAGAAAAGCGCCACCAGTTCCGAAAGAAAATAAATTTCTTGGGACGTGTAGTGCGTCAGCCCATGAAATAGGAACAGACAGCAAGAAGGCCAAAGCAATAAGTTGGCTGACACCTACAAAACTGAAGTGCAGAGTTTTCTAGGATTATGTTCCTATGTTATTACAAGCTTTTATTTAACTAGCATTGTTTGTACTTTCGGTTGAAATCTCGCAAGTGAATTTTGACCCACTTCTAGGTATTCAATCAAGCTGAAACTTCGTATACTATAGAAACCCAGTGACAATGCAATAATATGGCGACAGTGACCTGGTGCTGCAGCCAGGATAGTCTCCTCATGAGGTTGCCTAGAAATTTTTTTTCTCCATTGAAAGGGCTCGTAGTGATATCAAGCGTAGTTGACAAATCACTGTCTAATGATTATATTTAGATTCATTAAAACTTAAAAAATTAAGTGAAAGTGAAAAATAAAATAACTGTAATTTTTTTAAAACCAAGCTTTTATTTATAAATACACTAAAGATAAAAATAGCTTCTGACGACAGTTGAAGGCAATTTCACACTTCCACCCCCCCCCCCCCCCTACTTTTATGGCAGACATTTTATTCTAAGAACCAACCTTGCTTCATTACATTTGTTACTAAATTTTAAGAACCCCAAATATCAAATAGTCATGGCAGATATAGCATCTTCAAGTATATGACTTTGAAATTAGCACAGATCTGGATACCTTCACAGTAATGCAGCTGCACTTTCTAGGAGGCCATGTGAGCCATTCTGTCATCATTGAGAATGCTAGGAAGACAAGAGTGGTGAATCTGTGAATCACTGAGGTTACAGAGGACAAGAATTCAAGGTTCGCTAACTGGTATTGGTTACTTACCTGGAGTGATTAGGATATTAGGAAAGATCAGCTCAATGATTCAACTTTGCAGCCATTACTAGAATGGAAAGAAGCTGGCTGTCTGCCAAAATGGGAAGTGATATCTTGTTTTGAGCACATCAGTAAAGCATACTTGGCACAAGAAATTCACTTGTACTGAAGAATGACATACTTTACAGAAACTGTGCGGTAAAGCCACTTATTTGACATAAATACATCTTTTATTTATGTGTTTTACTCCACAATTTCCTTGATCTCCATAGCCCTCCCCCTAATTGCATTTGGTAGTATGTACTGCGAACATTGTGATGCCCTATTAAATTTGCATTCAGTGTGATAAATAAGTCTTTGCAGTCGACTCTCTATGTATCGTTATTCAGGAGACTGCCAAAAAATTTCCACACATGCAGGATTTCAGTAGATGAGGTATCTGACATGTAAATCAATAAAATTCAACTTCTAACCTTATAAAACATTATGTCGAGTATAGCAAAAGCTGTACATTATCCGTGAATATAGTTTAGCTAGTAAACACAATAAAAATGGGAATTTTAGAAAAAGTATTACTGTAAATAATACATAAAAAACATTTAATCTAAACTCATTTAAATAAAGAAAATAACATCTCAAAATACTGCATTACTACTGATCGTAATCAGACACCAAATTCAAGCTAACCTAAATCTTTCAAATCCTCTGAAAATGACAATAATATGACACAGAATGCAAGTAAAATCTTGAATGTCCCGCGTGCACTCAATCAGCTGAAAATGTACAGAGAAGTTATGGATCGAGCAGTGTGTTCAAGACAGTTGGTGCTGGAGGGGTGGTGGTAGGAGGATTACCCCTTCACGCAATAACATGTTGGAGACAGTTTGCGCCCGTTTTACTGCAAAGAAAAATTGTAATTTTGAGACGGAAATTAATAAATAAGGCAATTATAAATTATTTATTCACTGTCTTTAACAATTAATCATTCAAAACAACGTCCTCTGATTTTCCCTGTCATGAGTTACACTGCACTCAGCTCGGTGCTTACCTACCCATTATTAGATGACAAAAGGTGTTGAATATGCCCTTACATTTTATCAGTTTATTCAAAAGATGCATCCCTATTGAAATAAATCAATATAAACACTCATATTTCCTTGCAAGAAGTTACTGAAAATGAACTGACGCATGACACTTTTCTAGCAATGGTGATTTGACGACTTCAGCTCCATTCTACGCATAGCTTTGCTTGTGAGTTTAGAAGTTTGCATTACCGTTTGTCCCCATAATTCAAAAAATTGTTTTTATCTACCGTATAAGATGGACATCCCAAATAGCATGGATTGATTTATTCACTGGCACACTGTAGCAATGCTTAAAGGCAACAAGTTTCCCCCTCCCGCTAGATTCAATACTAGTAGGATTTTCGTTCGTCTTCACTACCCCCTTCTCAGCGACTCCGCAGCAGTCTTCCGTTCTCCCCAGTGAGTTCTGACCAGCCTGAACGGGCAGTCTTCGTTTCTAGCGCCAGCTGCTCGGGATATGACCAGATGGACCCAGTATTCAGCTGTCTAGCACTCTTTGCTCAGACTAGCCCATACTTCCTAGCTTTTTAATTCCAGCACATGTTGCTCAGAACCGTTACGAGTAGTCGGACCACTCGACCCTTGGCTTTAGTCAGGTGTATGTCTTTGTGACGAGCCCTGCTAACCCTACCCCCTTATTCAGCACGGAAATGTCAGAACAAAGGGAATTCCTTCCTTCAGTCCTTCTTAGGGCTAATCCTGCCGTACCTCTGCTTTGTTATCCCAACATCGTGCCAGTTTTCAAATGCACGTTAATGCATATGGAAACTATCAGGAAACAATGGCAGAACAATCAGCATAGCGTTACTCAATACTACGCACCCCAGTTTTTTTACACCGGACACCTCTACCGGTTTAACCACGTACTTTAGCTTCCTGGCGATAACTCGTGCAGACGCAGGAGATAGAGAATGTCATCACATGTGTTTTCTGTCAAAGGGAAATAAACACATGTTAAGCCCAAACCTTTGGATTCTGCAGTCCTGTAGACCTAGCACCTTACTTCCAGTTAACTTGATACAGGAAGGGAATGCAGGTGATCCTGGAAAGTATCCAGATGAGCCAATACACCATATTTCATTACCCACAAGCGCCTAGCTCGGCTACCCTTTCTGTCTACCAAGTGGATAGAATGAGGGAGTCACACAGGTACACTACCTCCGCACCAGCTTGGTGTTCATGTGTCTTTCCACTGCATATCCATGCCAAGAAAGACAGGTATCACCCGAGTTGGGAAGACTCGACCGGAGCAACACCCACATGAGTGACATATGATGGTGCAGCCTAACTTCCAGTGCGTACTGCGCATCTGCGTCAGGTGCTGGAATAGGGTGTCAATCTCGTCTACAGCCCTCACGTGGTCCGACACGTAAAGAAAAGAACAAGGAGCCTGCATTCCTTCTCACGTATGAGCAGGGTGTTTGTGCGAGTCCTGATGACTATTCCAGATGACGTGGTCTTAAGGAAATGGTGAGCAGACATTACTTGCTTCTGGCCATCTGCACAAGTTATCCTCTGACCTTGTCACTTTAATAGCCAAACACAGTTCCAGGGAAAAGGCTCAGGCCTTGAGGCATCTACAAGACCCAGTGGAACCTGAGATACCAAAGGAATTGTTTGCCGGCCCAGTTTGAACCAGCCAGGAAGAATACCCGCAGTGGTTCACTGAACACCTCAACCATCCAGATCAGCCTCCCACTCCGACTACTGCTTATCTTATACCAGCAGTCCTTCACCCACACCACCATCCAGACCTGCAGTACCTCCGCCAACTTACACTCAACCATTGTTGAACGCAAATCCGTCAAGCTCCATCGCCCAGACATCATTCACAAGGCAGCAGCCCCTAAGCGAAAGATTGTGCTTTCTGAACCCGACTTTGTGCCCCGCCGGCAAGCAACCCAGCTAATCCTGTACAACGATGAGGACCAGTGCCCCGTCAGGACTAGAACCCTTCAGAGAATAGGAGTGCCCGGTCGAGCTCCTAGACAAAAAGGACCATGGCTCCAAGACATGAGAAAATTTACTCCTGGATACATCACGTGTCAGAACTTTACACTTATAATACAAGTTGCTCAATGTTCAAAGAATTTTTGGTGGTAAGGGTAGGTCAAGTGCTTCTGGGCTTACAATTATATTCGCAAGGATGCTTCCCCTAGAGTTTAGTAAATATTGCATTTAAAATCATGTTAATTTTACGCCAGATACAATAATACACCAACCTTAAGGCAAAAAAGACCTTTAATCACAAAATAAAACATCTTTGAAAATAATAATTCCTCGTTCAAATTTTTTGTTAACGTTTCCAGGCACAACCATTTGCTTTGAAATACAAGTGATAATAGTGCAACTGATTTGAGTGACGGATAATCTTGATAACATTTCTATATTAACCAGGCACAGCTTATTTGCTCTGTGGCCGGCGCGGCATGTAAAGGCAAGCACGCCCAGCCAAGAGACTTGCTTTTTTCTTTTGCTAGACAACAGCTTCCTTCCTCGCAGGTATGTGAGTGGAGGAAGGAAGGTGCACGGTTGAGAGAGGCAGAAAGATGGGTGAGTGAGGGAATGCTAGGTTGCCACGCTGGTTGCTATAGGTAACCACTTCCCCTCTCATCAGGCATGTAATGGAAAGTAGCAAGTCAGTCTTGCACAGCGCACTATGCCGCAGGCCTGCATTGTCAAACAACATGCCGCAGAGCAGTGATAAACTAGATGTTTGCATAAACAACCAGCTTAAAATCAATAGTTGCGAGAAATCTTAGGTGACGGGACCCAAAATATACTTTGATTGATGCACCATGTAAAAATTATGAAAGCTGGTTTTGTTAACATTATTTAGATAGGAATTTTGCCGGAACCACAAAAAAAATTGTCAATGGGTGCAATTTATCAGTACATGCGATAATGATACATCGTTAGTTGACTGTATACCATTTTCTGAACTTATTTTTGGAAAAGATTGATTCATAATAAGTACCCTGAAAAATTATTAGATTTAACACTTTTCTATAAAAAAAAAATGCACGCATGCACACACACACACTCTCTCTCTCTTTCCATTTGTAAATCATGAGTCTTCACTCTGTGAAATTCACCAGGAACACCAAATGCCAATGGCAAACACCAATAACTGTCAACTTATTGTTATATAGTACAGTAAAATTGAAAGTGGACGGCCTCTGTTTATGTACATTTCTTTCCATCAGTACACCAATGTATACAATATTCACATTGTGAGCACATTTTGAGACCATGCCAACAGGTATTAAAACACAAATAAATATGTTTTATTGCAACCTTTTGATGGTGGTAAAGCCTATGCACCGTGTTACATGGCAATGTTTACATTAAAACTTGGCAAAAAGATACTAATGGACTGAAAGAAAAAAATTAGGAAGACCTTAAAAAGTGTTCACTGTACCATTAATATCCTATAGAACAAATTTATCATGGCAATACATATACACAAAGCTTCATAACACCTCTTTGTACAATATATACCTATACCATATTCATTTCATATTATTACCGAGTACTTGCTTATGTTGTCCATTCATTTAATATTATTCCAAATTATGCTTTATTATATGACTCAACATATAATCTTTGGTTATTTTAATAGTTTGTTGGACATAGATCATATGTAGGTATTTTTCATTTGTGTCTATACAGTATTCAGTTTGTTATTTCTTTCCCTAGAGGGTAGTCAGCAATAAATGTTTATTACACAAAAGCACCAAAGAAAATTATCCTAGTTGTTTCTCGTCTCACCATAACTGATTGGTGGAGACATGTCATCATCAGATGACAGCCAATTGGAGGAGAGGACACAGCACAAGTAAGGCAGATGAAAATAGAACTATTATTTCACATCCAACGATGGACATGTGTTGTATAATACGAAAGTTTTAACTAATGATTTAAGGTTTAACAAAATTGCTGCAATGCATTTTGAAAGATAAATAATTTATTATTAACTGAAGAAGAATGAGTATTAAATTTTGTGTGTTTGAAAATATAAAATATAACCAATTTATAATTTTGTTGAAGAAGCTCGAGTAAAATAAAATTTTTAAGAAGATTTTAATTGTAATTTTTACGATTCCTACTTAAAGGTAACAACTTACAACTAGGATATTTATTTCAAATGTTATAAACGGCACCCAATGTGTTAATGGTCAGAGTTGTGATTCGTATGAAATGTAACAAGTTTTCATATCTTTCCCTCAGTTCAAAACAGCCTTGATTCTTAACAATTACAGTGCAGAAATAGCTGATCCTCCCCTAAATGCTTTCTAAGCTGACGTCACAGGTCAAGCTGTCTATTCGCAAGCCTCACAGCACTCAAACTTGCGCCCTCCATATGTAATTCACAAATATCCACTCTCGATCAAATTAAGAAAGCAACACAGGCAAATGCTGTCAAACTTACCAGCATCTGCAGCACAACAGTTAATTCTATTGTGGTAGACGTGCTTCAACACACGATGCAAGATGAGTGCCAAACTTGCACGAGAATTTTTTGCACAAGTTTGTGTGCAAGGCCCATCTTGCACGGAATGAGAAGATGGAGCAGGTCCTATTTTTTTCCGTGCAAGGCAATGCAAGTTGCGATCCTATTGGTCCTTGTATGCTGGTCACGTGACCAGCATGCAAGTTGCGATCCTATTGGTCCTTGTATGCTGGTCACGTGACCTGTTGTAAACTGAACCATAGAGTAAAAGAAAATCATAATCTGAGGTGTGCGAAGAGGAATACAGGGAAACAAAACATTGCTGGAAAATAACATTACAGCGTGGATTGAAGTTTAGACAGTTTGCTGAGAATAAAATAATAATTATATATTAGAGGGATAGCTCTGAAAAAAATATGTTGAAGAAAGCAACTTCATATTTAGTACTACAATACCTTAGTTGTTTGGTACTCACCAAAGCTATTAACTAATTTTGATGCAAGACAGTATTCATCTTATTTATCTGCGCGTGAACTCGTTTCGCACGCCATTCAGTTGGCATTCTCGTACAAAATATTTTGTACGAAATCTTGCATCATGCGAAACCTGCTTTAATGTGAATAAAGATGCTTACAAATCCACAAATTTAAATAAATATGTTAACGTAGTACTACATAGTATGCAATCACAATAATACATATTCCTGAATGTTAATATACACCCATGCTAAATGAATTTGCAATTTTCGTACAATCCATATACACAATCTTCAAATGTTTCCCCCAAATTTCTGTGAAAGTCACAAAACAATTGTCCCTACGAGTGACCAAGGATGTGGGGCACAGTAAATCCATTAAGGCACTGCTACAATTGCGATGTCCCCTGTCCTTGGATGTCCTCGCTGACATCACGAGACTTGCACACAATTTGCTGCTACAATAGATGTCGTAAGCTGCCCAACAAGTACATTTCGAAAACTGCTACTAGGTAGCAGTAAATGCTTTGCACCATTTTGTTTTATACTTGTTTGTTTAGATTCAAGAGTATTTGGTTGGTATAAATTTGAGTTGTTGATTTTCAGGCATTTTGATTATTATAGTAGTTCAATTTTATATATTAGTAATTTGAGCATATTTTCTTATATTCACACTGCTTTTTCATCCAAAATTAAATTCCTTCATTGGAATAAACTTTCCCTAGGTTTTGCAGTTTTGAAATTACTCTTTTTATTGGCTGTAACTGCAAGGCGCATGTTTATTATTTACAATATTAGTCCTGCTCGGCACTAGCATACACCACATTTGCTTCAATGTCCATGTTTACAACTATTTTGTTTACTATTATATATGCGCACATTTTGCCAGTAAATTATTATTCTCATTCTTCCATGAAAGACTAGCGGACCGGGGAAAACCAAGGACAGGGGTCCAGTGAGGAAAAAATAAATAAACTGACCAATCTGCCAAGGACCAGGGACAGAGGGCATGGCTCAAGACATTGCATGATCACGTAGGCCAATCAGTGCTCGCAACGTCAAAGGGGACAGAGGACATCACAGGGCAGAAGACATGGAATTCGTAGCAGGGCCCTTATGAACCCAGCATACATATAGGCCTACAAATAATACAATTTTTTTTCTGGTAACACAAGCAATTTTATCAAAAAAAAACTCTACCTCGCAAAGTTCTATACTCTAAAACAATATAATTACGAAAATTGTGCCTTAACAGGTTTAATGAATTTAAGTTTGCTCTTGTAGATATATGGTAACAGAGAGCTCAGAACTATATGAGTTATCAATGCAGTTAGTCCCCAAATCCTATGTTCTGCACACAAATACACTGGAAGAACATATCTCGAACGAAATTGAGTATAGGCAAAATATTTCGGATCACATAATGTTTTCAAAGGAACACTAAACACCTGGGCGACTTCTGTGTCATTTACAGACAACCGTTTAACATCGAGTTCTCCGACATAACCTACAAATGGCAGTACAACGACTTTCTGTTCACGAGTCATTAAAAAAGAGCCATGCCCCCATATGTCCACTACATCTTTTTTTATCCCAAGTTCTTCATGTGTTTCGCGCAGGGCCGTCTCTTCCAGGCTTGCGTCTTTTTCGTCTTGAAGACCTCCGGGAAACGAAACATGACCTCCATCTCTCTTCAATCGAGAGTTGCGAAGCGTGTACAATATTGAAGGTTCACCACCAATGTCACACAAAGGCACTAGCACAGCTGCCTTCTGTCTCTGTTTTAGATCTTCCTCAGTTACCTTAATATGTTGGACACTCTGCAACTTTTCGATACATCGTACTTTGTTCTCTTTGCCAAGAATGTAATCTATGTTGACTGTCGAAAACCGACGTAAACATAGAAAATACGGACAGGTTTTCATGCTCCATATAATCATTAGTTTCAGAGGAAACACCGCTTTCTATTAACACCGATATTACCTATACTGCATATTCACTACCCCACAAAGCACGTCTAGCAAAAGCAGAAGCATTTCTTATTACAGTGTTGTTTTTGTTTTACTTCCTTCCATAGAAGAAGGTGCACAAACCATGGATTTGAATAAAACTTGAACAGCATATAAAAAAGATTAGATATTCAAAAATCAAGATAAAATATAGTAATGAGAATTTTAACTGCGTTTTTATCACAATAATGTTAAGCGCGTTTCACTACGTATTATGCGTCGTCAACATAATAAGTACGTCGTGTGCTTAAAATATGTTTCAATGTATTCAAGAAGAGATCGTAATATTTTATTTCTTAATATGGCAGTCTGCATGTATGCATTGAAACATACATACATACACTCGCAATTAGGCTACCGCCCGGTGGCGAGCTCTCACCTCTCCTTCACCCAACTAACTTTTCCACTCCCTTCCTGAACTTACCAACCCCTCTCACGGATGCCAATTCCTCCCTCAACACATTCCTTTCCCTCACAGACCTCACAAGCATGGACTGCCTACTCTGCTCCGTTCTCCGAGGAAACAACAGTGAGATGCTTCAGAGGATGTGGAGGAGAACGGAGCGGTGTAGGCAGTCCATGCTTGTGATGTCTGTAAGGGAGAGGAATGTGTTGAGGGAGGCATTGGTATCTGTGATAGGGGTTGGTAAATTCAGGAAGGGAGCGGAAAAGAAGTTGGTTGGGTGAAGGAGAGTTGAGAGAGCTCGCCACCGGGCGGTAGCCTAATTGCGAGTGTATATATATATAGTTTCCTATTCCTCTAAACATCCTCTTACTTAGCATTGAGTGTAGCTCTCCCTATCCTCCCTCTTCATTCACCATCCTGTACATCCTGACTAACCGTTCAACTTTCCTCCTGTCATGCAATGACTTCCACCCCATATCTTTCATCATCACTGATGGCCTATAGTTCCCTTCTTCCTCATCATCCTGCCCCTGCCTTCTCCACCTAGCTTTCATCCATCTTACTGCCCTTCTCTGCACCTTTTCCAGTTCTCGCACCACCACCTCCACATACGGGTCCCATACTGCCACAGCATATTTTAACATTGGTTGTACCATTGTGCCATACGCCTTCTCCTTCACCTCACAGATGACTCCTTTCAGAACCCTTCCCAGCATACCCAGACACCTTCTTCCCTTTGCAACCACCCTCTCTGCCTGTTTTTTTCCATCTGAGGTCTCCCTGCAGTGCAATCCATAGATACTTATATTCTGCTGCTTCTTCTATCTCTTGTCCCTCCCATCTGTACATATCCCTGCTTATCACCATATTCCTTGTAAACCTCACTACCTTAATTTTTCTTACATTTATCTTCATTTTATTTTTCCTGGTCCACAACCATATCTTGTCAATGTCCGTCTGGAAATTTCCGCCCCCCCCCCTCCACAAACTTCAGCATACACAACACAATCATCTGCAAACAATCTATTTTTTCCTGTCCGGTATCAGCGCCTCCACTTTCCTCATCAAAACACCTTCTTAAAATCTATGAAGCAGGCGTCGACCTGCTTCCTCTCATGAACTACCTGCACCAGATCCTCTAATAACCCAGCCAGTTGAGTCTCACACGATTACCCCCTCCTGAATCTATACTGGAACACCTCCAATCAATTCCTATTGTTCATAACCCTAACCCCATACTGCACCACCAGCCTCTCCATTACTTTTCCCGTACTTGATGTGAGACTCACCGATCTGTAGCTTCCAGGCCTCCCATATCCTCTCCCTGCTTGTGTATAGGTACCACTATAGCATCCTTCCAATCTTGTAGTAACTTACCCTCACCTAAGGGCTTTTTAAACAGCACCTCTAAATATTTCACCTACTCCCTGCCATCAAACTTAAGTGCTGCATTTCCTATCCCATCTGGACCCCCAACCTTTCTGCGCTTCAAACCCCTAATTACCTTTTCTATCTCCCACTCCCTCATCTTAAATTTTCTAAACTCCCCCCGAAACCTATTTGCCCCCCTATTCCAATACTCCTTTGCCTCAAACACTGACAAGTACTGTCCTTGCGGAATCTCCGATTTTTCTTGGTCATTTGTCCTCCAATAATCCTCTAAACTCCCTCCACAACCCCTCTATGCCCACCTCCATACCATTTTTTAAACCTGTTTCTCAGGAAGATTTCTGCCCCTTTCTTGTCTCCTTTCCCATACTGCCACACCAACCTTTCTGCTGTTTTATTTTCTCTCGTCCTGCATACCCCAATTTCCACAACTGGGATATGATGGTCGCTTATATCATGCAATACTATTGCACCAACTACAGCATTCCCAGGTCTGACCAACACCACATCCAGCACTGACCCAACACCCTCCTCATTCCATCTCGTATGTGTTTCTACTACCTGGACTAATCCTTTGTTGACTAACTGTGCTGCCATTCTTTGCATCATGCTACCCATTCCTTCTGCACCCTCTATTCATTTCACACCTGGCATATTCAAATCCCCTGCTACAACAACCTACTGTCTGTTATTTAGTCTATCGACACTCTCTTTGATCATTTCAACTGCCTGCCATCCTTGTTCTGGTGGTCTATATGCTGCCAGCAAAGTAATTTTCCTAATACTACCACCACTCAATTTAATTTCCATTACCTCGACATCCTCACTAACCCATTCTACCACCTCTTTTAGCCCTTTCCTTACACACACCATTATTCACCCTCCTCTCCCATCCCTATCTCTTCTGAAGATGGAGAACTTATCCTGCCTACATTCAATGTCCAGCACTTCCTCAGTCAGCCAAGTCCCTACAGCTACCACTATATCTGCACCATATCCTTCAACCTTTCCCCAGAAGCCCTCCAGTTTGTTGTACACACTCCTACAGTTCACCACCATTATCTTTATACTAGTACTCATCAATACTGTGGCCTCATCAATGCTATCCTCTCCATTTCTCTCCACTTTTGTTTCCTTGCTTCTAACTGATTGCTATTTCAACAATTGCTGCTTTGCCCTGACCCTCTCCATGCAGCCAACTGCTTCCCTAACTAGCAGATCACCTAGAATCCTCTTTTCCTGCTCTGTCAGGTGAACCTGGTCCCTCCCTACACTTTCCCAGTCTACCCATTTCCTACTATCTATAAATGTAGCCCCCAAATCCCTACACACCCTCTCATATACCTCACTCGCAGCCACTGCCTTCCTATAGGATACTCCTTTTCTAACCAGCACGCCTTTGACTACTGCCCTAGCTCGAGGGATCTTCTCCTGCACTTTCCTCAGCAATCCCCTGAGGTACTGCTCTACCTCCTGCCCCACCTCCCTTCGAGCCAGGTCATTTCCCCCTACATTAATTAGAACCACCTTTGCCAACCTGCTACCTCTCGTACCACTAACCCTTTCCTCCAAATCCCTGGTATTTGCTCCCCCAAACGCTGCTTTATACATAATTTCCTTCGTGACTTCCCTCAGCTCCCCCCCCCGCCCTTTTATAGTAGAGCTTTCCTGGAAAAAACTACCTCTGGCTCCATTCCTACAACCTGTTCCTACTTTGTGGCTCTTTCACCCACCTGCCTACCCTTGTCTACTTCGTCTCTTACCTGATCCCTGTCTCTGGCGTCCTGCAGCATCCCTGTTTCCCTCCCTTTGACCAGTCCTCCTCTTTCCCCTCTGTCACTGAACTGTCCACTTTGTCCTGCTTGCTGGTATTTGCTAATCCCACACTTGCAAGCGTCAGCATACTGCTTTCTACCTTCTACCACTGCCTATTCCCTGCTTTCTGTTTACCGTTCCTCTGTTCCTGATTGATTCCTGCCTACTACTATCACCTTATCCCTTGCTACTATTTCTTGCTCCTCTAACCTTATTTTCTGTCATGTCTCCTACTGCCTCCAACTCATCTATCCTCCTCCTTAATCTTACCACCTCTATCTCTGCCTCCCTCCTCCTCTGCCTTTCCTCCTGCAGTTCCTTCTGCAGCCCTACTTGCATTCTGCCTAACTCTTCCTCTCTACTCAGCTTTTCCTCCTGTGGGCTGGCTTTCACTTTCCTTAGCACCCCCCTTACATCTTCCAACTCCTCCTCTAACTTATCCACCCTCATTTCTACTCTACTCTTACCCATCTCATTTCTGACCTTTTCCTCCATCCTCTCAATCCTATGCATCATTTCCCTCTCTTTCCTGCTTATCAAATCTACCATCTCCCCTTTTCACCTCTCCTCTTTAGCCACTTCCATTGGCACTGGCACACCCTCTATAAAGCTTCCCCTCAACATATCCCAAATCCAGTTTCCACCTTCTCCAATTATATGTGTTTCCTTCTCTGCCATTAATTTGTTCCCTACCACCACCACTAAACCCTTTCTCTCAGCACATTCCTCACACCTCCACTCATGTTCCTGTAGTGATCTCAGTTCCTCCTCTGTGATCCCTCTACAGCCAACATGGTACCAGCAGCCACACTGTTCGCACTGCACACCGCTATCTATCTTTCTCCACTTCTTATCACAGCCCCTGCACTTACACCTCCCTACCATTTTTTTCTCTTTTTAATGATAATTTGACTAACTTGAAACTAAAACTACTCTCCCTTATAAAATACACCAAATACCTACATATACACAATTTTTTTTAACTAGTCTAACTTACACCATACACCCTTTACCCTCGTACAATAGCAAAGGCATCGGCCCCGTGCACACAATCCTCTTAATTTAAAGAATTCATGGTCACGATTATTTTGTGGAATAGGTCATTGAATTCGCTTTAATTAACCTTTTCAGATTTATTAAAATAAATGCCTAATGTTGGCATCATTTTCTCTTTCTATAAGATTTCACAAGTTTTTTTTTTTTACGATTACACAAGCAGTAACCACAGGTAATTAAATATCAATGTAAAATTTGCAATTTTTTCAGGTTATTCCGCTTGCTTACATCTCCCACGAATTTAATTGGCTAGGCTTTTGCTAATTCAATCATGACATGGCTTGACTGGACGATATGGGTTTGAGTTCGATTTACAAAGATGGTGAACATCATTTGGAAAAAGGTGTTAGGAATTGTATACTCTGTATGCGACAGTTGTCGCTGTGGTGGTGTCACTGATGCTGTTGCAGTAGAGCTGAGTCCTCGTAACCTTGGGGTGCTGTGGGCCGATCACCCTGACCACATTCTTACATAGATCTTGCAGGGGCTCTTTGGGCGGCCCAATCACTGCTTGGTATGCAAATTAGTATGACAATAACATAATCAAAACAGAGCTCCCTACATGTGGATTGTCAGGGGCAAACCACACGCCCATAAATGCTACCCACGATACTTTGGTTAGGTTGTAGCACACATACAAATCAACATTTATCATTAAAATTCACAGACACTTGCATCAGGAAATGGCTGTTTTTAAGGGGCCTGTGCCCTGAAACTCCTTGCGGCAATCGAACAAACACAGCCATCAGTTCATGCGATTTATTACAAACTTGAACATTCCCTCTTGGAGAATAGCTTATACACTTGCTCGCTTTGAACCTGCGGCGAAGTCTATACAGTACAAAAAGATGCTCCAGGCTTACATAAAGGTTACGTGTGCTGGATACGTTGAAAACTCCCCAGACGATGCAATTCCTGGGGAGGTGAGGTGCCTAAAACGAAAAAGGTTCTTGATACTTATCTATTGCTTACAAAGATGACCAGTGATGAAAGTTGATGCCTTCCGGGCGGGAAAAGTGTTAATGTGGTTTCACACTTGCCTCCCCCTCTGGGTGCGTCTTGCTGACTGACATCCCGCCGTGGCACGAGGGCTAGCGGTGGCAGGCCTGCACGCCATGGAGAGATCTACTTGCATATGCGGATACACAAATATACCCATTACATGTTATCATATTTGAAAAATTGAACACAACACAAATCTATAATTATTCTACATCTTACCATGTGGTTGAAATGACATAGGGTGAATGTAACATCGGCGGTGATAAAAATAATCATTTGTGACATAAAACAATAACACTTTAAAAACAATATCATTGGGCGTAAAGGCATGTAAACATATTGCACTAATTTGTGTGTCACGTGTCTCTATTATGTGACAAGAAATGTATTTGTGGAAATGCTACGACCCTTTTTACGTAACACACATGGCTGTGTTTTATTCCGCCCGCCCTTCCAGCCTGGTGGGCGTACATGGTGTTACACTCGCTGCACTACACTACACTGATCTTGCCCACTCCTACATCCACACTACACTACTCACTAGTGTTCAGTCGTCGAGAGCATGAGCGTGCTGCGCTTGGGAGCAGCCGGCGTGACAAACAGCCTAGGGGTGAGGGCGACACATGTCAATCATAAACTCAAATCTTATTGGCTTTTCTGTGTGCTTATCGAGTCATTAAGTACAATTCTTAATTCCTCAGTCTTTAATCGTAAATACACCTTTAAGGGTCTCCAAAGACCAGTGTTTCATAGTTGTAAATTTAGTTAATAATTTGTATTTAAATCGCTTTTGCTAAAGCCGCATTAAAATATATAACTATATAAAACACATTTCTCACTCATTACTGACGAGTGAACATAAGCCATAACAGCACAAACAGTGACTTTTATTTTAGAATATACACAGCTATGAACCAATACCTCGGATTACTTATCTAAAGGATAATTTACATAATATAATGTCCATAACACGCCATCAAATTGCTTATCTATGGAATAGCTATTCACACATTTATTGAGACTGTAATGGTGTGTTTACAATTAAAGACTTAAGAATTAAGTACTATACTTAATGACTCTAAAAGAACACGGAAAAC
Organism: Dryococelus australis; assembly: GCA_029891345.1. Lineage (NCBI taxonomy): Eukaryota > Metazoa > Arthropoda > Insecta > Phasmatodea > Phasmatidae > Dryococelus > Dryococelus australis. The sequence continues at coordinate 283,520,097 of CM056994.1, forward strand.
TATTATATGATTTGCAGTTTATGCTCGAATTGGCAACTGTTAAGTTTAGCCAATGAAAATCGCAGTAGATGTAAGCAACTGAAATAACCTGGAAAAATGTACAATTTAACTATATTTCTTATATGTGTTTACAGCTTGTGTAATCGTTAAAAAAAACACTGGTGAAATATTATGGAAAGGGAAGCCGATGCCAACATTAGGCATTTACATAAATAAATCTGAAATTGATAATTTAAGCCTATTCCATAACCTCTTCCACGAAAGAAAACATGCCTATGCACTGTTCTTTATCCGTTTCATCTGTCAGTCGCCCTCCCATCCGTCCGTCGGTCACGTGCTCAACCAATCGCAGGGCTCACTTGTTTTTTATCTGCATTTTCTTTTTAAATATGCAAGGCAGTGAAATTGTTTACTTTTTACATTTCACCTTTGAATTGAAATGAAGACGACTTGTAGATTTTCGGAGGAAATGCTGACAAATTATATTAGGGAAAGATAATATATTTATTACATTCATTAAAAATATTTTTCTGTGTGCAAGAAAGATAGTGTTGTTGGGTGGTCACACTGAACATTTTCTGGCTCAATGGATTGCGGATGCATAGACCACAGCATAGACTAAAGATGAGGTATACTAATCTCGCTGGCTGTGCACAACCAGTCTCCATGTCCCAACATTGAACTGCTTTTCTGCCAACAAGTCTAGCGTAAATGGCGTGTTTTGGATTTTAGGTTATAAAACTGATTTGTAAACAAAAGCTTGCAGATGAATGTATACTTCCTCTAACCAATTTGTAATGCAATTTGATTAAATTAAACTAGTAAAAGTATTTCATTAATATTATAGTGCTTGTAAAAATTAAGATATAAACAAACACGTTCATCACTGTTGACCATGTGACTTTGACAGCTGTGTTCTTTTGGAATAGGTCAATGTTGGGTACCTAACGCAGAATACGAATAAGCTGTCTAACTCATCTTTAGACTATTGATGGACGACGGGCTGTTGTGAATCACTTTCAAATGATGGATACAAAGATCGATGGATGGCTGACTGATGGACTGGCGACTGAGAAAATACAGATATTTCCGAGCCAAGCTTAAGAGGCTACTGTCTTTCGATTAAAATAATTACTTTGTTATGATTTTACAATACGGTATAACCTAAATACAAAATGTAAATACAGTTTCCCGCCAACAACTGTCTCTGTGCTCTGTTTGGCTACTTCGTCTTGACATGTACTTAAGAAATAATATATAACCATCTCTTAAGTCATGCCAAGAACACACATGGCCCGTCAAGACCCATACACAACAGTTATAATCTAATAGAATGACTTATATCGTAAAGAGCACTGCGAACTTATTCTGTTAAGTCAATCGTAAATCCACATTAGAACAAGCCCTTAGGGTGGTAGTCATGTCTCAAGGCTGAGCTTAAGCTTGTCATAGTGTTATTTCTGCACCATATTATAGTCTACAGACCAAATACTAAAGCTGAGGTAGACCGCTTATTCGTATTCTGCACAAGTACCCAACATTGACCTACCCCAAAAGAACACAACTGTCAGCATAACATGGTCAATAGCGATGAACATGTTTATTGCTTAATTATAAATAACAAGCAATATTAAATTAAATACTTACTTCTATTTTAATTTAATCAAACTGAATTACAAATTGGTTAAAGGTAGTATAAATAAAGCTCAAAGCCTATTTTGCTTACAAATCAGTTTTCAAATTTAAAATCCAAACCATGCCATTTTCGTTAGCGGTGTCGGCACAAAAGGCCTTTCGATGTTGGGATATGGAGATTCGTTGTGTGCAGTCAGCAAGATCGATCTACCTCATTATTAGTCTATGCTACAAACAAGACGATCTTTGTGAAGGCAGCATGCTCAAGGCATAGCTCATACTTCACCACTTCCGGCTTGGTCAAGTACAAGGTTAAGGCACAATACAAAAGCTCGAGTTAAAACAAATCATAGCGGCTAGACACGAAATATAAATAAACACATATTTATTGTCACCATGGCATAATGTATGTGTGAAATAATGTGCATATTATCTGTAAATTGATAAATAAATAATTTCAAATTATACACAAGTATTGCAAATAGATAAAAACAAGGTAAAAATGATGAAAGTGACATTAAAGTAGTGAAAAATAACGAATTGCTTTTCTCGCTTAGCAAAATGTTCTGGACGAGTGTAAAGAGAGATTGTGAATTAAACTGTATGAATAATGTGATTTGTTTTCATGAGCTGAAAGAGGAAATAGCTCGGCACTATATTTAGATCATTACTTTTAAATAGAAATAATCAAAACCAATTCCTTTTTTCCCTGAGTGTACCTATAGCTTGACACAGTGAGACTGGACCGTGGATGGGTGAAGGGAAATTGGCGTGCTGCAAAGGTTGAGGTTAGGATATGTACTTCTATCCAGGGTACCAGACACTGTCCTGGCAGTGTCAATTTCAGTAGAGCTGACTCTTCTGTCTCTGGGCCGCATGGCCGACGACCCAGGGCATAGAAATTCACACTGCTTCGCTGATTCCTTCATGTAGATTGAGGCCCCAGGTAATCACACGGGACACCTTAAGGACACAAATTTCAAAACAACACTAACAACCATTTTTCTTGCATAATAAATATAAGGAGAAACAAACAGAAACAAAAAAGATTGTAGTCATTCATAACATGCACAGTAAAAACCACCTAAATTGAAAAAGGTTAACACTATTCTACACAGATGAAAGACCAACTTTAAATAATTGTATTTTGTTCAATACTGTTTCTTATATTTTCTCATATCACACAAAATACAAACAGTTAAAAATGGTATATAGAGAACTCTGAACTTACATAAAATATTAAATGCATGTGTTAACCACATCAATTGTCATACATGAGACCACCAAGACCCGATTATCTTTTTTGAGCAAATAAACATATAAGGCATCACAAATGTACTGAATACCTGATAATAACATGCCACTCTACCTTTTGGGGAAATTTATATTCATATGTGGCACCCTAAACGTACTCAATGCCTGATACTCCCCAGCCACTTTACCCTTTTACATAATTTTATGGCACATGGCTATTTGAATTCAATCATATATTGGTGTCTGTCATCTGCCACCAACTATAATACCTGTTAAAAAAAAATTGATTCCATGTGGCACCATAAATGTACTAATTTCTAGTATCTTTGCATCTCCTCAATCTACTTTTACCTTTTAAACACAATATCAGATTACACTTAAACAGCAGGTACAGTTTTGAGCCATTTGGCATTTACAAAAATTTCTAAAATTTATATGTACAAATCCAACTTTTATTGCACATCCATAAAAACACATATTTCAAATTCTACGATTTTACCACCAATAAATCATCTGCCTATCCTCGCGATCATTACTTCAACTACGCAAATTAAAAGATCGCAATAAAAACATCATTAACAGCAAACATAGGTTTTTTCCTACTGGCAATTTCAGGTGATCATGGCCACTACAACAGGTCTGTAATATCTTTAGGTTAATGTTAGTGAGATTATTTGTCTTGACGGCGTCAAAATGTGGCAAAGTAGGAAATTAAATGTCCAAGAGTCAGAATGAAAATTTGGGAAATTACAGGTTGGGGAGTGGATCTGACTGGAATTAGTTGAATTTATTGAGGTAATTTACCCGGGCGCTAGGCACTACCAGACCTAGTACTTTGAAGTGGTAGAGCAGACTCTTCTCCCTAGGTCGTGTCGCCGAAGGCCAAGGCAACTATCCTTGTGAGCTGCTACACTCCTATGATGACTGATGAACGGTACACGTATTACACTGTGGATTATTAAGGGCATCCTATGCTACTGTACTCACTGAAATACTTGCAAAGAAAAGAAATTCCACACACATGCAGTTTGGCGGGAAATTTTAATGCCCCGTACCCTGAAATGCCTTGCGGCTTACCTCAGTAAAAACACTCAGTTTCCGGTGTGATATTTATTTGGTAATACTGCAACATTCCCGGAAGGCAACACTTTACAAATAACTTGCAGAACAAGTACCGGTCGGCAGTGGTAATACTGTGCGAATATGGCACAATGTTCCGTGCGTTACATTAGGTGTGTAATTATGCTTCCCCAGGCGATGCAAGCACTGGGGAAGTGAGAGGTGGTGTCCCGGGCAGCTAACAAGAAAGGTTCGGAAGTAAATTAGACTATTGCAGTAAAAAAATATTTGTACTAATGGCTAATGCTGCCTGGGTGCGGAACCGAACGGTATGCGACCGACCTCTTTGAGCTCTCTGAGATGACTGACTTTCCAACATGGCGTGCTCGCCGGGGTTGCCACCAGGGCGTGCCACATGGGATTATTTCCTTGCACCTTGCACAGTAACATCTATTCCAACATAATCATACCCTCGCAATAACTCGTGTAAACATATAACAGATCAACAAATACAAAAACCCTTTGCAATAATACGTGCAGTGATGTGAAGGTGATGACACATGAATGTAAACAAAACACTTGAAAAACATTTGCAGAAGAACTCTAGGACTTTTTAGAGTTTGTTACTGGTTCCCTATGTTGCATTGGCAACTGTTTGCAACTGCTCGAGCCCTCTGAAAATATGACATAATAATAAAATATTACGGGTTACTATTTCATGTATTAATGCGCCAAGTGCATGTGGTCGCATGGCCACTGTCCACCCATTCGTTGCATATTGCCTGAAACAAACACCTGCACTGCACTACACTGCACTGGCTTGCTCACATGATGTGTTGTGAACCAGAATCCTACTGTGCGTGGCAGAGTTCACCTCCTTGTTGCTGCTGTAGTTATTGGTGGCATGCAAACGGTCTAGGGGCCGGGAGCTCGGTTCACATCAAATCCTCCCCTCCCTTTTTCAGACAGTTTGCAGCCATGATGATCCTACTGGCAGCAGGCACACTGCCTACCGGTCTGCCATCGTGGACACAGCTGATAGTGACACCTTGGTGTCTCTCGGTCGTGTGCTGCTGTCGAATGCTGTAGCCACTTTCTGTCTGCTATCGTCTTCCCCTTTGCCGGCCTGCCAGGTGCCGGAACACCCCTGCAGGTCATGCACGTTGCTGGCTGACGTCTTCGCCTCCGCAACCGATGCAGATCATACGATCTTGCCGACTCATCTCCGTTGCCATCGTTACTCTTATGCATTTGATTGCTGTTCCATTGTGTCTGCTGCTGCCGTTGCTCTCTTGCTGCCTCCCCTCCTTGATCCTTTCGCGAGCATGACCCCATTCTGTGCTACATTACTCTCTCCATGAGCCTCTTTCTTCTCGGACTTCCTCCTTGCACACATGTTTGCTGAACTGCAGCTACTGGTTTCGGTACCACATTCCAAGCAGTTCTGCTTGTAGGCAGTGCGCTGTTGAACCTGTCGGGGCGCTCCATCTGACCAGCCCCCTCGGACCCCTGTTCACTGGCATCGTCGGGTTTCCAGCACCCTCTCCTGCTGTTCCTGCTGAAGGAGCGGCACCACTTTCCATGTCTTATTGCCTTGCCACTTGCCCGGCATTGGTAACACTGTCGAGCGTCTTCGAGTTCTAACTATCCTTCTCCTGCTCTTCTCCACCTTTCTATGCTGCAGTTTCTCATTGGCTGTTCTCAATTGCCTGTTGTTTCTCGCTTTCGCTTACCACTGTTCCTGCACTGTCATCCGTGCGGTGTGGTATTGAGTTACTGGGCCTGGTGGACCACGTGATGTCCAGCAACGGCGATTTTCCTACCACTGGTGACCGACCCCCTGTGGTAGGTGCTTGACCACCTTCCTCCTCGCTAGCCCCCCTCGGGAGCTCGTCGTTCTGCGCGCTGTCATGGGGCAGTACGTGACCTGGTGCATTTTCTCTGCAACCATCTCCTGCAATGAGGCAGATGTCATCCCTATGTGTTCTTACCATCTTTCTACCCCTCTGGACAATGTAGTTAGTCGGTCGTATACTGTGCTCTCTCACATGTGGTCAGCTCCATTTAGCGGCTAGGCCCACTCAGAAATTCTGTAAGGCAGTCGACTGCGGGTGAGCTTTTACATAAACCAGTTTTATTGCTTGATGTGCGGGGGTGGTCTCGTGTGGTGCGGGTCCCATCTCGCCGCATACCTCCTCTGCTGTTCCAGTTGCTTGGGCCTTCTCGGTCTGCGGTTTTCCCGTTGCTGGCCCCTACTCACAATGCTACTAGTTGCAGTGTTTTTAGGACAGTTCCATTCGCCTGGAAAGCAAGGTTATTTACCAGTAACTCGTTCGCAGGTGTTTTTGCTGTAGCCGCATTCACTCTTCAGTGGAGGATGAACAGGGCAGCGGGCAGATGTTCAGCCTAGCGGTTGTGCCTATTGTCCACACGGTGTCCCAGCTGTGTCTTCAGGTCCTGATCACGATGCTCTGTGGGGTTGGTCCGTGCATGGTAAACTGTTATTCTGAGGTGTTGTATCCCCCACCATTTGCATAGCTCCTGCCATTTACATCCTGCGAACTGTATACCATTGTCTGGGTAATGCAAAGAATTCATTCTGTTGTGGCTCGATTATGTTGGGTACTTGTGCGCTGCTAATCGCATATGCTTGAGTTCACCTTTAAAAGTTGTCGGTAACTACAAGAATGAATATTTCCCCCCTGCAGACCTGGGGTAGGAGCCCATTAGGTCTAAACTGATAGTTTCAAATTGCCACTTTGGAAATCTCGGATGTTGTTGTTGTGTGCGATCTGTGCGCCATGATAAAATTGTTGGCATTTCACGCATTAACTTACATATTTACACACTTACTCTCTCGCAGTTTTTTATCGTTTGGCCAGTGCCTGGGTTACCTGCTGTACTACATGCATGTTTATGCATAAAAACCTTCCCTCGCATTTCCATTGGCACAAACAACCACCATTTACTCTTGTCTCTGGCGCACATGTTTCCAGCCTATTGTTGACAACCCACCACTGTTCTACATGCTTGTTTGCACATTTATCAATTTGCCCTCGCGTGAACGGACAGTTCCCCTGTGCTGCTTCTACTTCCTTGTGCAATTCACTCACATTTATTTTTGCCTGTACTGCGTCCAATTGGTTCAGTTTCGCCTCGTGCACTTGTTCACGCTAATCTGGCGGAAGGTGATGTGTGGAAAGCATGACCATGGGAGGAATGAGGTATGGTGGATAGAAAATGCTATTTGCCAGGATTAAGGGCATCAGCCCGAGGTACGAGCACGAAGTTATACTTGATAGAGACTCCTTCTCTCAGGTCGTGATGGCCGACGACCATTGGCCTGACCCATGTCCACATTCGGTTGGATGTTATCAGTTGAAAGTACCTTTCTACCAGCCGTAAACTAAATTCCAAATCACCTCATATAGTCAGGGATGTCTGCCCCCCTGATACGCTAGCTCACTCCTGAAGGGTTATTTTGGCTACCCAATGCCATTATTAAAAACACGTGATCAACGTAAAGTTACGAGAAAAGGTTAAGTAACCAATAAGCGGTTAATCATAATAAAACATTAGTATCTCACCAGTATGTATTTATTACAAGTTCTTCCCCATCGGGCCACTGAAGTTTACATACCACCATTTTAGCCAGGCGTGCTCTTATAAAGACCTATTGGCCATAGGACCTATGAGCTTAAGTTGCATAGAATGCCTCGGCCGAATAAAAGACGAGTCAAGGGTGAGGGCCCATGTACTCCGGGTGAGCAATAAACAAGACATTCCTGTATACTAACATTAATTAAGCAGAATTACGTTATCGATATCAAACAAAGATGAAGTGCCTGGAGCACCATAGCACGGTGGTAGCCTCACGAGATCTAAGATACTACTACTGTCTGTATGGTGCGGAGGCCGCTCACTGGAAGAAACTCCCGGCCAAACATCACATGGCGTAATTTTACATAAAGTGAAATAAAATGAATGAAACAAACTGGGCACTGTAATGCCGATGAGATGTACATACCAATAAACTCTTAACAACAAAACGTAAAAGCATATATTAATAATACAAAAGTTAAAAACATGTTCGACCAGACCGCATTGCCGTTCCATCTTAAACTCAACATTATCAAGTACAATTAAACAATCTTATCTTTATAGGGTCTGTGCACAGTCAAGTTTATTATGTCTATTGACTTGTTTTCGTGGAAAAACATGTGAGTTCATATTAATTTGCATAAACACACTTCAAAAATTCTTGTAAGATTTCGCAGTGGCTATTTGCCACATGGCCATGTGCACCGCTCTACTTTAATGTATCGTTTTGGAACTTACCAGGAAAGTCCAGTATTTAAATACCGCCAGTACTGGTCGAACACAATTAAAAAATATAAAATTTGAAAAAAATGATTCGCAATGCATTAAAAGTTGATTTAATAATTATCATATATATTTTAGAGACGTCTACATGTCACAATAGCTTCGTCTTTGGCCATTCAATTTAGTGCACAAAATGGCACCTCTAGTGTACCGAATGTCAACAACATAATAATTAAATAAACAAAGGATTGCCCTCCAATTCACTAAAACAAGAATAATATAATATAAGGAGACCTTTTGTCTCGTACTTACATGATATGGGTAATACGGGAAAATAAAACACTAACATAAAATATGGCACTACATACACATTGACCTTCAAAATGTAAATACTAAAAGTAACCAAAAGGACATGGCACTCGGCCTGACGTATGGACACTGACATTCGTACAAGTATGTACCTCGTTGCATGGAAACATACTTAACATATTGTAGGATGATGGCATACACATACAAAATAAACACACTCTTAACTCTCCCTAACATCTAACATAATCCTAATTACACCTTGTACGCGCCATTGCACTTGCACATGAAACCCACATAGCACTGCTTCGTTGATTTAGGTGCTCCACTGTTATGTTGTTTTGCATTCTTGGAGTCTCTGCTGGAACGACGAGGGAATGAGCTTAGGCCTATGCGCTGTCGACATCAACCGCCTTCCCCTTTGGAGGCCATTCACTCAGTGTTTCCTCTTCACACTCTGTCGCAGCATCTCGCCGGCCGCTGAAGCTTCTCTCGTTGTCGCAGCTGATGCATGCGTGGCTCTTGTTGTTTACATTGAGATGTATGTGTACATGGTAGAGTACTGCCAACACACTCCTCCTCATGTTGTTGTTTTCTTACGAACACACGTGGCCACAGATTGTAAACATTGGAGTGTTTTTCTACTGGTCCACGTGGTCGTGAAACGTCAATCCATCCTTCCTGTTGTTGTGATGTTTGTGGCAGCTGCTCTGTTATGGGCGCACGTGGTCGCAGAATGTCAACATTTGCTGTTTGGTAGTATTCTGAAGACCCACTGGCCGAAGGTCCCACGCAGTCTGTGGGGCTTGCAGGGTGTCGTCCCAGCGGTGCGGCCAAAGGCTATGCACATGGCATACTGTTTCTTATTTGGAAGTTTTGTGCAGTGGGAAGGGGAGGAGAGTTCCTCTGCTTCTGACTTTGCACTGTTGCTGTCCTCTGCATCGTGTGGGCAGCGACTGCTGCCGGTCTCCTTTGCCCTGTTTGCCTGCGTGGAGGGTTACTCACATCTCAGGGGCATGTTTACCTCTTGTGCGCCTTGACTTTCTGTTGTTGTTACGTCATGTTGCGTGTCCCTCGGCCGAACCATGGCGATATGAGCAGCTGTTTCCCCTACGAACGAAATCTCGTCAGGCGTGGCAGCCGGCTGTGGGCTCATTGGCATGGCAAACAATCTTCCAACACTTGTAACCTCTGCTAGCAATGTTGTAGCTCTCTCACTCCCTTCTAGACCAATTTTTCGTGGTGCATCGTTGGCTTGCATACTTGTTAGCCTGAGAGCATCGCGGTCAAATATTGCCTTTCCCCTCACCCTTAACGCACCTCATAACATGTGCTTTGTGATGACACGTGGGCCTCTCCACATCTCTGCGAACCCTGCACAGAATCCATTCTACCCTGCATGGTGATGCGCCTTAACATAAACTTACTGACCCAGTTGGAGTCGTGCTAGGGGTCCGGACGAGACCAGCTTCCATTGCGCGATGTAGCACCGTTGGTTTTCCCTCGCTTCTCTCACTGCGTATGCATGCCTCTCCTCTCTTGCTTCGCCTTATTTCGCGCAGCTGGCACGATCTCTTGCTCCGTCTGCGAACTCGCCTAGGAGCGTCAGGTCACAGCCCTGTAACAGCTGGGCTGGCATCATCCTTGTGGCCTGGTTTACCCGCATTCTGTAGATGAAGAGAGCAGCAGGGAGTTGTTCCCCCAAAATACATGGTTTTCACCCATGCACAGACACAGCTGGGTCTTCAATTCCTATTCGGATCTTTCAGTCGGGTTTGCACGTGGATATTAAACAGCTGTTTATATGTGGCGCTCCAAATCTCTCGCACATATTTCTTTATGTATGGATGGCATATTGAGTGCCGTTGTCACTCAATACAGTGTGTGGGTATTCCCAACATGCGAAAAACTCATTCTCTACCACTTTTACCATGGTATGTGCGAGGGCACTGGACACAGGATATGCCTCAACCCAGCTGGAAAACAAGTCTTTTACCGCGACAATGAACCATTGCCCATTGAGCTGCGATGATACAGATCCATTAAATCTAATGCTACCATCTCGAATGGCACTTTGGGAGTGCGGGGTTGCTGTTGCTGGGCACTGTTTGTGCGTTGGCTCTTGAATCTGCTGCAGGCTGTACAGTCACATACAAAGGTGCGGACGTCAACTGAAACTCCTGGACATTGAAAGCGCTTCAAAATATTCCAGTGGGTTTGTTCAGTGCTGGGATGTCCTGCAAGATTGTTTGAATGTGCATATTGTAACATGATGTTGCGAGCGGTAAGTTGCACACACACTCTTCAGACATCATTGTAGTTGTCGGCACATGACGCCAGGGTATCGTTTAACACGTGCGACCGGTCGTTGACTCGTTTTTCGCATTCCAAAGTCCACTTACGTGCGTTGGGGCACTCAGCTTGTTTGTTTACCACATGTGTTTTCACTGTGGTAAATGAGCTAGCTTGTGGTGGCACGGTGACGTTCGTGCATTGCTCATGTGATGTGGCCTGTGATCATGTGTCAGTGGGGTAGGAGGTAAGATATTCTCCGACACTTCTTCATCCTGCACAATCTCTTCTCCTCGTATTCGAGACAGGTGGTCGGCGAGTTGGTTTTATACGCCTGCCACGTGCTGCACTTCGAAATTGTATGCTTGCATCGAAAGAGCCCAGCATGCCAGTTTACTTTGACTTTCCTTCATACTGTGTAACCACAGTAGGGAGTGGTTGTCATTCTACAGTGTGAAGCATTTGTATTCCAGCAGTACTCGGTACTTCTTCAAACTTCACACCACAGCCAGATTCTCACGTTCATTCACGTCATACCACCGCTCTACTGGGCCAAACTTGGTGCTTCCAGAGTCGATAACTGGCCGCTCATTGTCTTCTGACAGTTAGAAAATTACCACACCGAGTCCTTTCTCACTTGCATCTGTCTGAATGTACAAGTGTCGGCTGGGGTTGTATCTCGGTAGTGCTTAGCATTCGTGGAAATTTCGTTACACCTCTTCGAAGCTTTTTCTGCTCTGTTGGTTGCCATTTGAAATGTACACTTGGTGACATTAACTCAGTCAGCAGTGCAGTGATTATTGCAAAGCATTTAATGTACTCTCGGAGCCAGTTAATTATTCCAAAGTTGTTCTGGCACTGGTTTTTTCCCATTCTTGCTCATGAGGTAACCTAGGAACTGAATATTATCTTTGCCGATACGACCAATAAGACCATTTATCGCCAAGCGCTCGAACACGAGTGAACGGTGATGTAGATGTTCTGACCATGATTCACTCCAAATTATCACATCATCGAGCAATGCCAATGCATAGGGGCCAATCAAACCATCCAGGATGGGGGCCTTAATTTCCTGGAAAGTTGACGGTGCACATTTCAGGCCAAATGGCATGGCACAAAATTGAAAACGACGTTCGTCGGGTGCAGTGAATGCAGTTTTGTGCCGATCTGTGGGTTTTACCAGGATTTGCCAATACTAACTGCGGGGATCAATTGTTGTCAGTACTTTTGCTTTCTCCAGCGTATTCAGAACATCTTGGATGCGGATATACAGTAGTGGAGTACTGCACATGATTAGATTAAGGTGGCGGAAATCCCCAGAAAAATGCCAGGTACTATCCTTTTTTTCGCGCTAAGTTGATTGCCGAATAAAATGCACTCTCTGACGGTTCAATAACCCCTTCAGCTAACATTTCGTCGATTTGCTCCTGAATTATTTCTTGTTAATGCGGGCAGTAGTGATGTGGGCTGTCATACAATGGTGTGTTGGTGGTTAACGTAATAGCATGTTCTGCATTGGTGGTTCTGCATAGTGGGTCGGCAATGGTAAATTCATCCTTCTGTTTATTCTGCAGTCGTTGTACAGCCTCGCGATGCTTCGAGGGAACTGCATGATCGAGGCCATCCAGGGCGACAGCGGGTGTATCGTCTGCGTCTCGAGGTTCCAGGTTTTAAACAGTCCGACGTTCTTTACTGCCAAAATGTATCCGTCGAGTGGCATGTTCGACGACTGCTTTTTGTTCCACTAACCATGGAATATCCAGAATGACATCTTCCCTGATGTCGAGGGTGACAAAGGCTGTTGTTTTAATTTCCTGTATTTTTACCGTCACTTTCACTTCGCCAATAACCCCGCCTGTGTGTTTATGTGTAGCCAATGGTATTGCTTGTTTATTTTTCTTGGTTTCTTCCGCATCGATGTAACTAGTTTGAGAAAAATTGTGAGAGGCTGCTATGTCTATTAATGCTCTGCTAGGAATGTGATCAACTTGGATCGGGATGCGTATGAAATTGTCAGTTTCAGTCGTAATCTGGTTTAGTGTGTTGTGGGTTGCGTTCCGTTGTTGTAGCGGCTTGGGGTGGGTGGCGTCATGCTGCCCTTCCCCGCAGTCTATTTCCCGGTGGTTGTTTGTGTTGTGTTATTGATCAACATGGAAAATCTGCCCATGTCGGAAACTCGTCCCAGTGTGGTCCATTACACCACCTACAAGGGTGTGGAGTCGGTTGATTGCTGTTTCTGAATCTTGGGGCAGTTGTGTTGTGTCGATTCCACTAGTTCACTCTAGGCTAAGAAGTTGTTGTTTTGGTTGGGGCTGCCACAGTTTCAGGAACTCTTGTTACAGTTTCCCCATGGGGAGGTTTTTCTATTTGTTTATGTTTGTGTCTTGCAACAGATGTGGTTGATCATGGTCGTTACCTGGTCTTTCGGTTCTGTTTGCATCCAGTAGAAGTACGGTATGAAGAAAAACTTGCTCTGTTGTGTGGATGGTGGAGCCTAATGCCAGGTGATGATCCTTCCTAGCTGAACTTGCCACTACCTCCAACACGTTTCTTAGCGAAAGTTCAGGATGATATGTACATATTAAATTGATTTTGTTGATGGTGAAATCGTAGAATGACTCGTCGGTTTGTTCCCTCATAATAGCCTGGCTGCATGTGCGTAGTGATGTAAATGTTGTCGCAAATATACATTTAAAGTTTCTCCGGAATTCTTCCGCCATTAACCCATAGTGGGCTATACTATGCCACCAGGTATTCGCATCTCCTGAAAATCTTTCACCTATACAGAGTGGACAATCTTTCTGAACAACCTGATATCTACTCAAGCACCTTTCACAGTGCTGAATGAAAGTTCTGGGGACTTCACTTGCTTTACCTGCATGGGTTGGTAGTGACTTGTACCGAGCTGGTGTTGCTGGATATGGTTGCAACATTGGTGCTTATTTACATACTCAGTAAACGAGTGGCGGGTCTGTGTAATGGGCTGCCATTGGTGCTGTTTGCATTAGCGGTGTCGAATGCCGTGGCAAATGAGGCAATACCAACTGTGGTGTGTGAAGCTGGTAAACATCCACAACATTGCACGGTACTTTACATAGATTTTCTTGATGGAATTGTGTCGGTGTCAGATATGTCTGGCCAGCGTTCTGCTCAGCTCACAGATGTGTTGGTGGGGCCGGTTGTGGACTCTGTTGTTCAAGTAAACAGCGAGTGCCATCCATGTCATGCACATTCCTCCTTGTTGTCCGTTCCCACGGTGTGATACAACCTTCGTGGTAGATGCGTTTGCAACTGACAAATGCCAGTGCTGTGGTTCCATTTCCGTTACTCCAGTTGTAGTGGGTACATTTCAGCAGCATTTTCCTCAGTAGTGATCCCATTGATTTTTGTGTATATGGGCAGTAGGGGACATGTACACAACAATGGCAGGCACACCAGATTGACAAAACCCTTGGCTCGTTGGGGTTTCAAGCAACGGTTACACAGCTCCTCAGTTTTCCCCATACTGATGTGGGCTAGCACACTGTTGTAAAGTTCTTGATTCTCCTTCTCGATTTCTTGTCGCATGTGCTGCATGGCGGCAGAATCTTGACAGATACAGATGTTATTACTGTCCTATCCCAACAAGAATGGATCTAGTGTTACAGTCGTTCATAAACACCGGGCACATAGGGAAGCTGATTTCCCATTACTGCTCTGTAGATCAAAATGTCCTTGGTCGGGCACACGATGTGGTTGGCATGGTGACAGCATTTTGGTTCTTCTGCCGGACCACGTGTCCATGGCCGTGGCTGACATCCACTTGGTGGCATGGTAGGAGTGGTTCCTGCTAGCATGAAGTGGTGTGGATGAAGGGGTGGAAGGCAGGTGGTCGCTTCCCCTCGTTGATGCAGTGTCCCAAAATGGCCGAAATACGTCACCAAGCTGGTTTGTGTGGTAGCGAGGCGGTTTCGAGATGGCGGATGGCAATGCTTGTCTTGGTGCATTTTTCCATTTGGATTCCCTGGCTTCTCCTCATAAATTTTCCACATTCTGTTGAACCCTTCTTCTTGTTGCATAAAAGGAAACTCCGCCAGTAGTGGTAATGGCGAGGAAAGCTCAAAGGAAAATGAAATACGTATGCCCATGTGGTCGCATGTGGTGCATGAGATGGTGATTCAGAATTCAGGTTACCAGGAGTGATATACAAGGTTGATAAATTTATAAAATTGAAGTAGACTAGTGTTGGGATGGTTGGCAAGAAAGGTTAGGCCACTAGTTATGGCGCCACTTGACGTGCGGCGAGCTGGACTATGGGGGGAATGAGGTATGTTGGATATGAAATGCAACTTGCCAGGGTTAAGGGCACCAGATTGCGGTGCGAGCACAAAGTTATACTTGCTAGAGACTGCCCCCATGTCCATGTCTTGATGGATGTTATCAGTTGAAAGTACCTTTCTGCCAGCTGTGAAGAAAACTCGAATTCACCTCATCTAGTCAGGGATGTTGGCCCCCCTGATATGCCAGCTCACTCCCGAAGGGTTATTTTGGCAACCCAACGCCATTATTAAAAACACGTGGTCAACATAAAGTTAAAAGGAAATTTTAAGTAACCAATAAGCGGTTAATCATAATAAAATTTTGGCATCTCACCAGTACGTATTTATTACAAGTTCTTCCCCATTGGGGTTTTGAAGATTACATACTGCAGTTTTAACCAGATGGACTCTTATACAAACAAAATGGTCATAGGGCCTATGCGTTTAAGTTGCATAGAACGCCTCGTCCGTGTAAAAGACAAGCAAAGAGTGAGTGATCATGTATTCCGGGCGAGCAATAAACGAGCTATTCCGGTAGACTAACGTTAATTAAGCAGAATTACATTATGATTATCAAACAAATATGGAGTGCCTGGAGCACCATGGCATGGTGGTACCCTCACGAGGTCTAAGACTTTACTACTGTCTGTTTGGCGCGGAGGCCGCTCACTGGTGGAAACTCCCGGTCAAACATCAGGTGACATAATTTTACATAAATTGAAATAAAATGAATGAAATGAAATGGGCACTACAATGCTAATGAGATGTACATATTAATAAACACTTAACAAACAAAATGTAAAAGCACATTTTAAAAATACAAAAAAAATAATACACACGTTCGACCAGATCACATTGCAGTAGTTTCCTAACCTCAACATTGACACGTACAAATAAACAATAAAGTTATATCCCCAGTCAAGATTATTTCGTCTAAATTATTTTTGTTTGTGGCAAAACATGTGAGTTCATATTAATTAACATAAATACACTTCAAAAATACTTCTAAGATTTTACAGTGGCTATTTGACATCTGGCCATGTGTATTGGTTCACTTTAATGAATTTTTTGGAATGTGGTAGGAAAATCCAGTATTTAAATACTGCCAGTACTTGTCGAACACACTTAAAAATATAAAATATAAAAAATGATTCGCATTGTATTAAAATATATGTTAATAATTATCATAAATACATGTCATAATAGCCTCGTCTGTGGCTGTTCAAGAAGTTGCATAAAATGGCACCTCTAGCACACGAGCTGTCAACAACATAATAATTACGTAAACATAGGATGGGAAACATGGGAAAAAACACTGACATAACATATGCCACTACTTACACATTGATCCTCAAAATGTAAATACTAAAAGTAAACAAAAGCACGTGGCACTCGGCCTGACGCATGGACACTGACATTCGTACATGTACCTGGTTGCATGGTAACCTATCTTCACATATTTGTTTACAAAGGTGCACGATACGGAATGCTGACAATTACATAGCATTAGAACATTTGACACTTATACATTAACACTATTATCATTGTAGGATGATGATGTACACATACAAAACTAAACACATACTGCACTCTCCCTAACATATGACATAGCCCTAATTACACCTTCTACACACCGTTCAACTTGATACATAACACTCACATGGCACTAGTTATTCGACTCAGTTCCTACACCGTGATGTGTTGCATTCTTGGAGTCTCTGCTGGAACGACGTGGTGAATGGCCCCTGGCCTAGGCACTGCCGATATCACAGGATACCTTCCCAGTTTGCCTCGTCATATTCGACAACATCCGCATTTGGAGCTCACGACAAAGCATCTGCCGACTAAATTTCCCCCCCCCCCCTCCTCTTGGGAAAGGTGCTCTACGGCAAAGTCATATGTCTGTAGCAACAGCATCCACCAGGTGAGTTTACTATGTGCTTCTTTCATACTATTGAGCCAAACCAAACATCGGTTACCTGTGCGCAAAGTGAATAGTTGCTACTAGATATCAGAATGGTACTTTTGATAGCCCACACTACAGCCAAACATTCCCTTTCGTTTACATCATATCTATATTCCGTTGGCCCTAGTTTAGCACTGGTATAAGACCGCACCCAGCCCCTCCTGACTGGCGTCGGTCTGCAAAATAAATGACTGTGTATGATCGTATCGTGCTAGTGCTGTACATGCTTTAAACTGTTATTTAATGGCTACAAATTCTTGCTATGTTTCATCAGTCCAAACAAATCGGTTCTGTGGTGACATTAAGGCTGTTAAAGGTGCTGTGATGATTGCAAAATTTTGTATGTACTTTCTTATCCAATTAACAAGGTAAAAAATTTGTGTAATTGTTTACATGTACGTGGTGGATGTAGTTGTTCAATGAGTTTTATCTGTTTCGGGTTCGGTTTCTTTCCTTCTTCGCTTACCATGTGTCTCAGGAAATCTAACTCCGTCTTGCCGAGGTGACATTTCTGGACCGCACATGTAAAACCATTCATGGCCATCCTCTCCAAAACGAACGACAGGTGTTTTACTTGCACTTCGCATGTCTCCGACCAAACTGTTATGTCGTCCAGATAAGCTAAGGTGCATTCGCCTATAAGGCCATTCAATACTCCCACCATCATAGTTTGGAAGGTGGCAGGTGCATACTTTTAGCCAAATGGCATGGTGCAAAATTGATAACGGGTCCCATCTGGTGCCATGAAAGCTGTCTTTTCCCTGTATTGCAATTTTACCTGTATTTGCCAATACCCACTTTTTAAATCAAGAGAGGTGAGAATTTTGGCTTTGCCAAGAGATTGTAGGGCATCCTTAATGCTTATGTAAGATGGTAGGGCACTGCTTGTAACTTCATTAATAGGCCGAAAATCGACACAAAAGCGCCATCCTCCATCCTTTTTTTTGCAAGAGTAATTGCAGAGTTGAATTTACTACGTGTTGGTTCTATTACACTGTCCGCGAGCATTTCGCTTATCTGTTCTTTAATAATTTTTGCTTGGTGCGGCATATAGTTGTGCGGTACGGTGTAGATCGGACCTTCTCGTGTCAGTGGTATGGCATGTTCTGCTACAGTGGTATGCCTGAGTGCATCTGGTTGTAGAAATACTTCCCTGTACTCATTTAACACCCTTTGAAATGCGGCCCGATGTTGTGCCGGGTTTTCGTGATAAAACTACGTCAGCTGTACTGCCAGTGTGTTGTCTAGGGCTACCCAGTTCGATATTATAAAAGTGCGGTGGTTCAGTGGAACCAAACTGAATATGCCTGGCAGCAGGATCTACTAAGGTATTCTGCTCGATAAGCCACTGTACACCTAATATTGCCTTTTCAGTTATCTCTGCTGTCACAATTACTGTGGTGATAGTCTCTAAATCACCTACCCTGATGGCGACAGTTGCTTGACTATGGGAATATCTGCTTTTATTACAAACTGAGGCTAAAAAATTAATTTAGGCGGCGGTATTTACGATTGCATGACATGGTTTCTTTGTTACATGTACCAAAATACAGATGAATTTTGCTGTTGTCCCACTAATCTGATTAAATAGTGCTTCCTGGGGTGTCATATCCAGTTATTGTTGCGAAACTGGGGCGTCAGCGGCGTCCGGCCTCCTTACACCCACTTGCCGTTTCCCTGCTGCTGCTTGACTGGTCTTTGATAGCCGTCAAGGTGCGGTTTGTTGGGGCAATGCTTATGCCAGTGATATCCCTCTGCAAGTCGGCAGTAGCGGCATGGATTCTGTGGTCGCCCTGTCTGTTCCCGTCGGACATCTTGATATGCAGGTGTGCGCACAGCACTGTTTTGCATCTGAAATCCGTTATTCTTTGCACTGTTCACACTTTTGATAACAATCGGAAATTTTGCAGGTTGCTGTCCAAATGGTGTCTTGTGAAAAGTTTTAGGTTGTGCATTGTCACTAGCAGTGCTGTCCTCTCGCGGGCCATCCCGCCATCGTGCAGCATCACTCTCACGGCATGGTTGACACAGATTGCATTCGAGTATGATTGCAGCCCTCACGAGTTCCTCGATGGTGCCATTTAGCAACGGTACTACTGCTGCTCTATATTAAGGCAGGACTGTCTCCACCACTACCTCCATTACTTCTCTTTCAGGTAGCTGTGTGTGAAAGCGCCTGACTAAATGGACCTTGGGAGTGATGAACATGGCGAGGGGCTCACCAGGATGTTGTGCTTGTAATGTCAATTTGCTCTGGGCTTGCAGAGACGAAAATGCGCCTCCAAATCTGCATTGAAATCCATGAATGCATTCTTGCCAGGACAAACCATAGTGGTTCGGCAAATTCCACCAAATCTTCGCTTCATTCTGCAATTGTGCCCCCATGCATCCTGCCCATTCCTCCTCCCATACTCCATACCTCTGGAGTCATGCAGTACAATCCCAGAGAAATGCCTGCAGGTCTTCTGTGGGTGATCCCGTGAATGTGGGTAGCATCTGAAAGTGGTTCGGTATCTTCTTTTGCCTTGCCTCGTGCGGTGGTTGACTTCTGTTATTTTGCATTCCTGTTTGCAGTGTGCTGTACGGTCTCTATTGGTGTTCGTTAATTGCTTCTGTCCTATTCGTCGGCATGGGTGTCACGGGAATATTGATGGTAGAGGGAGTAAACATAGGTTGGAACTGCTGCGGAATTACTGGGTTGTGGTAAAATGACGGTACAATTTGTTGATAAGGAATGACATGTATGAGTGGTTGAGGTGCTGGGGTCAGGTTGGGTTGCTGTGGGATAGACTGTACGACTCGGTTCCTTGCACTGTCAGTTGCCATGTACATTTTCTTTACATGTGCTCTCGGCTCTGTGCCCTCCTGTGCTGTGCAGTCGTAACACAAAATTCATGTACCCTGTACCATAGTTCTCTCTTGCTCCATCTGACACTTCTCATGTACCAGTACTTTGCAGTTGCAACATTTGAAATTTTCTCCCTGGTCTTCTCCCATGCATGTCATCCACGAGCACGTCGTGATGTGTCAGTGAAACTCCATGAAAAATTCCTCCTAGTTGAACAGTATTGTGGGTTTCTGTTGCAAGTTTTCATTACACTGTTTACATACGTACTTATCGACAGTTGCGGACTCTGCTTCTCTCTCGTTGAGGTACTCTCTGCAACATTGAATTTCGTATTGCAGACAGGTATTGCAGACCAATTTTCAGTGGTCAGTGCGTTAAAACTTTGTTGATTGGCACTGTCAGAAATGTTTATTTCCCGTTTCACACTTTATTCACCGTTGTTCGTAATGAGGTTGCATGCCGGGTTGGACTTTCTACGGCAGTGGCAGCTGTTGTTGCCATTCTCATATTTAGCCTAGAAATCTTGGGGCTTAAGTTTTAAACAATGCGGGAAGATGAGTGCAGGCGCACTGTCCTCTGTCTGGCCAGACGTGGTTCAAGTCGTCGAGAACCTCGCGAATGCAGAAGTGCAGAGCATGGAAGCGCAATGCGGAAACGTGGTACGTGGAAGCGCGATTCATTGAGTGGTTGGAGTGCGGTTGTCCCGCCCGATGCGATGAGGGGTCTATGCATGGTGTGCTCCCAGCTGACCGCCGGTCGTGCAGCAAGTGGGCGGTATGGGAGGAGAGTTTTTGTTCTTCCTTTCCACCGTCCTCTTCCCTTCTTTGTGATGCATTGCGAGCAGAGGGGTGGTTGGTGTTGCACGCACAGCTCCCTTCGTCCTGCTGGTACGCCAGAATGGCATGGCTGACGCCATTGCGCCGCTCCAAAATGGCTGCTTTACCAACCACGTGCTCATCTTATCGCAGCAATGGCGAGCACTCACTGCTTTTCCCGAGTTTTCCCTTGGGCCATGTGCTCGTTCTCCCCGACGTCTTGCAGGTGTGTAGAGGGCGTCCTGATGCTGTGGGCGTGCTGTTGTAGTCCCTGTTACCTTCTGTGTTGCGGGTAATAGGAAAACAGTGGGAAAGTGCTCAGGATGAAATTTGAAATCTGGCGTAATTTTGCCGGGAAATTTTGCAGAATGATTTTGGTAATTGTTTGTTATTGCATTTCGTAAAGGGAAAACCATACAACATTCAGTGTGTACTATAAAGTATCCATCCCAATTGTTTACTTTGCAGTCTAGTGCCATTTTGCGTATCCGGCCAAGTTCTGTTTAGCGTATACCAAATTCGGCAACAATTGTTCCGTATCGCGTATCCAAGCAATTTTTTGTTCAAATTTGCTCTCGCGAATCGCAGGATGGTGTGCGCGGGATGTAAATTCACGATGTTGAACGCCAGGCAAGTTATTCATTCCTCGCCTGACATAAACACGTTTCTCATCAAGCACGACATTCTCAAATCAACGAAGCGGTGCGAAAAATGCTGGGAAGGTGAAGCGAAATTGGTGGAAAATAGGGGCTTGTTTTACTGGTGCCGACAGCGACTGGAGGACGGTACCAAATGCAACTTTAAAATGTCGGTGAGACAGGGCAGTTTCGTGGGTGATTCAAACTTGTCTCCGGGCAAGATAGTCGAGTTGTGTTTACTCTGGTGCCTGATAAAATAACCTCGACAGCAGACTATAGTGAACGAATTTTTGTGCTCGGGAAAGACGGTCGTCGCCTGGTCGAGTTTCTGCCGCCAAATGTTCATAGACTGGGTGTTGATGTACAGGAATCACATCGGCGGGGCGGGCAAAGTGGTCGAGATCGACGAGTCGAAGCTGGGCAAACGCAAGAACCGCAAAGGTCGCTAAGTTCATGGCCAGTGAGTTTTCAGTGTAGTGCAGCGGGACGATCCGACGGAAAAGAGGAACGGGGTGACCAAAATCATTCGCGAATGGATTGCTCCGGGCACGACGATAATTTCAGACTGCTGGCGCGGTTACAGCAACTTGGACATTCACGGCTACCGTCACATGCCGGTGAATCACAGTTGGGAATTCGTGTACATCGAAAAGAGCGAAATGGTAAACACTCGAAACACGCTAAAGATGAAGAGGGTTGAGACATTAAGGGTGCACATTCAAAACATCGAGTGAAGTTGGTGTTCTGTGCGATACAACATTCCCTGCTTTGGCCGACGGAAAAAGTATTTGGTCGGCTACGTGGCCGAGTATGTCTGGAAAAAGAATCAGGACGGAGAACGACTGCACGCTTTGCTAATTCACGCCACTGACATGGACCATCGTAATAGGTGCAGAGGAGATGGGGCGAAGGTTATCCCAATTTCGACAGGTATCTGTTTGTTATGGTTGTTTTTAATTTGCAGGCACGAACGAGACTGAGTTGCTGTTGCAGTTGCAATTAAAAAAAAATGTCAATTGAGTTGCTGTTGCCATTGCAGTATAAAATTAAAGTGTGATTGACTTGCAGTTTGATTCAAATTAAAACTAATGTTTAATTGAGTTGTTGTTTGAGTTAATTTACAGGTGCGAATGAGACAGTGTAGCTGTTTGATTCAAATTAAAACCAATGTATAATTCAGTTGCTGTTTAATTTAATTTAAAATTATTGTTTAATTGAGTTACTGTTTGATTCAAAATAAAATTAATGTTTGATTGAGCCACTGTTTGATTCAGGTTTAAATTAATATGTAATTGAGTACCTGTTTGATGTTTAAATTAATGGTTAGTTGAGTTGCTGTTTGATTTAATTTACAGTTACGAGTCAGACAGTGTAGCTGTTTGGTTTGGTAAAAAAAGTTTGATTGACATGCCGTTTGTTTCAGTAAATAAAGTGTGATTGCGAATGAATGTTTACACAAACATACTGTTTGTGTAAACATTCATTCGCAATCTGGAAAAAAGCCTAAAATAGTTGAGTGGGTCGTGATGGGTCCGCCCGGCGACGACGGTGTACTTGCATCTGTTGCATCTGCAAAACTTGATTCTGCCAGTTTCAATTATTGAAGTAAATTGATTTTTAAAAAAATTGCATTCATTCACGATTCCGAAAAGGCATAGTGCGGTCGTGTCTGTCATGACCGGTTCGGCCAACGGCAGATACAATTGCCTTTGCTGTTGCTTTCGCGGACTTTGGACCTGCCAGTTTCGAGTGTTGAGGTAATTTATAAAAAAAAGTGATGGTGTATATATAAAAATAAAAAATCTATATGGTTAAATTTATAAACAGTAGAATTTTTAACTGTACATTCTTTTACCATACCCTTTTAGTGATGGTGTACATGTGAAATATTCCATATTACATTGATGCATTTATAAAAAAAAAATGAAATTTTAACTGAACACCGTTTTACCGCACCCATTGGTGATGGCATACATATGAAATATTGTGTATTAAATTGTTCAATTTATTTAAAAAAAAAAAAAGAATTTTTAACTGTACAATGCTTTACCGTACCCTTTTTCGTGATTACGTACATGTGAACCTTTATATAATAAATGGTAAAAATTATAAGAAAATTTTAATAATTAATAAATATTCTCTTTAAAGTAAATAAAAAATTTATACATCGAGAATCGCGAGTGTTTAAACAGGGACGAGGAAAAGGTGAAAAAAAATTTTTTGGATACACGATAGGAAACTTTTAGCAATAGTTACTTTTGGCACCTGGATACAGCACTAGAAACGAATGGGGTCTTTTATCCTGTATTCCGTTTTCAGTTTGGATATGCTATAGGAAATAATTGGGTGTAGGTCGAAATTTCTCCCCCGACTGGGCTGGATACGCAATTCGAAACTATTGGGGCGTGGCACCAATCCCCCCCCCCCCATTTTACCCGCTTGGATACGCAATGTCGTCCTTTTCGGTCCTGCACGTTTTGTCACCTGGATAGGTAAAGGGAATCTTTTGGTAAAAACCAGCCTTTTCAAGGTGCGCTGGATACGCAAGGGGAAACTTCGTATTTTATTTGGGCTTTTACCCGGTTGTGGTTGGATACGTAATTGGCGGTTTTTTGTGTCGACTTTTTTTTATCATTGGATACTTAATACAGTAGTTTTTGAGCAATTTAGATACGCAATACTGAACAATCACCGGTCTTTTGAATTTTTTACCCACAGATCCCTGGTGAATCTCTCGAGTTCCAGCCAAATGGAGAATGAAACAGATACAAAGGACGTGGAGGAAATGGACGAGACGCTTTCGGCTACAGATAATGAGTCATCAACCTCTTCAGTCCCTGGCCCATCAATTTCTTCAGCCCCGGGACCATCAACCGCTTGTTTCCCTGGACCAACAACTTCTTTGAATGAATCTATGTAATCATGATTGACATTTATTATAATTATTTTTTCTAATGTGATTGAAATTATTATATTTGAGAGTAATATTTTTGATTTTTTTGTTTACAGAACTGTTCGAAGATCTAAAAGACACAGATGTTGTTTCCCACCAGTCGAGACCTCAAACAACTTCTGACGTCCATCAACAGAGAGGCATAAAGCGCAAATCGGCACCCGACATCACTTATGCGAAGCAAAAACAAGCACCGAGTAAGCGTTCGAGATAGATACCAACAACAGACGTTTCCCAACATCGAAGAAAGAATCCTAAACCATCCAATATGACTGCTATTTCTCATCGTGAATTGCAGCGAGAAACAGCCCGAAAGACTCGTTATAACCTTAGAAAAACAAATCAAAGAAAGTATCAAAAATATGGTTCTGATTTTGTATTATAATTAACCTGTATATGTTTATTTACAAAAAAATAAAACAGAATTTTTAAACTTTTAAAGTTTTATATGTATATATAATTTTTTACATGTTATTTACATTTTTGTAACATTTGACAATATTCATTCAAAAAATATATTCATAGATACATACTGGCATGTCCATAAATAAAACATTGGCTTCATTTAGTCTTGTTTAGGGTTTTGCCACATTTTCAATTAAAATTTCACAAATTTCGTTCGTAGTATCCCACATAATTGCAGTTTCACCATTCAAATCCTCAGTATTTAGGAAATCTTCAATTCTTTCCTTGTTGCTATTCAATCCTTTTCAATATTGTCCAAAACACACAAAACTGTCGATTTATTTTTACTAGAAACAGTTTCGTGTAATACTGTAATGTTATTACGTCCCACTAATAAACATTTGCTCCGTTTTCTAGCAGATAATCTACCACTTCCACGATGCCGTCTTGGGCCGCGAAATGCAGTAACAAATCCTTTTGAAAGAAAACCGGTTCACCCAAACTTTTTTCAATTAGGTAACACACAATGTTTTCACGAGCTGCATTAGCCGCTTTCACAAAAATTTCCATTCTTTGTGAATTCCTTTCACTACTGCGTCTACTGTTTGCGCCAAATACACAGGTACGGACCAATTTTCAAAATAATAATTGGCATACTCCAATACGGTTATACCCGCTGAATCTTTGGCGAAAACCTTGACACCTTTTTCTATTAGGAATTTTACAATTTCCAAATTCCCCGCCGCGGCTGCTCGCTGAATTGGAAATTTACCACCAAAATCCTTTCCTTCAATATTAAATTTCATCTCCTTCATGCGTACAAGTTCATCTAGCCAACAACGATAGGCAGCTAGACTCACCATTGACAGTTCCATCTCCTCAAACAAGTCTTGTTTGTCTTCATTGGCTCTCATGGTGTCTTTATTGGCTTTCATGGTGTCTTCACTTGCTCTGATGATGTCTTCACTGGCTCTGATGGTATCTTCACTGGCTCTCATGGTGTCTTCACTCAGTAATTTGCAGAGAGCGAGTGTGATCCCTTGGTTCAGTCGTCTCGTTTTTACACACGCACTGTGAGAGTTTTGTTATTTTTTTTAATGGCTGAGAAGGAATGTAAGTTTTTTTTATTGGCCGAGAAGGAATGTAAGTTTCTATATATGACATTGTGAGTTTTACCGACCTTGATAAATCGAATAAAAATATTTTTTTATTTGACTTTCCCATACACGATTAATTTCAGATGCAAAAATGACTAGGATACATTAACACGATCTTGCCAATTAAATGAGCAGAGTGTAAAAAACACTAAGCTTAGATTTATGCGAAATGTTAAAATGTGACGCCACTTGTTTTGTTCCTGCAATCATTACGCAAGTGTCATTGCAAACTTTTTTTATACTTTTTAACTTTGAAAACATTTTCATGTAAACGACAGATTGATCATGAGACAGCAGTTTGACTCGCGCTCTCGACCTCAGCAGTCGGGTAATCGGAGTTAGTTTTTGTTTATCAAAGTTACCAAATAGCGCAGCGATCACTGATGGAACATACTTCATTTTAACATTCGCTTATTACTTTTGAAATTTCAGAATAGTTTTTCCATTAGTGACGAAACTGATTGAAAACACTTTGAGATTTCTGGATGCCTCGGTATATACAATCACGATTTGTTTGTTATCGGACCCGTAAACTAATTCGCTTAAATTTTCAAAAGTCCAGTCAATGTAAAATCGTTTGTAACTTAGCGGTTGGTCAAGTAAAGTTTTGTAATTTATATCATTGAGCTCCAATGAACCCTTGACTTGGCCGTCTTCATTATCGTTTAGACGAACTGTGAATATAGTTTGCGAATGTTCGTTCAAAAGGTTGGAAATTTGTATTAAACGCTCCGAAATTTAGCAGTTTCAAATTCTTAAATATTAACCGAGTAAATACATATCTGGGAATATTCATAGTATATCTCTTTGACATTTAAAAACGAATCATGCTCGCCTCTCCCGGCTTGATGATTGATGACTGTATAGATTATAATTTTTCGTCGGTTAAACTAGTTTCGTTGGTATTTGTAAAAATCATCGGTTTCGGTAGTAAATTCATTTTCCAGAGATGCGGTCGTGGTGGAGATGTAGTTTTTTCTTTCCACCCCACCACCCTTCTCGTCCAATTCTATTACAGAGGTGTCAACATTGTGGTGTTTTCTCCAAATATGTATACCGAGCGGAATTACAATAATTAAACTAACTATGAGTAGACCCAATCCCACGTAGAGTTATTTCCTTTATTCATAGTTATTATCTAGGTATTGGCAAACGAAAGTAAAAAACTCAAAATTACATAGAGCGATTGTCGGTTGTATACCTGTCCATCGGGTGCCATGCCGATCGAGCTCGGATCACAAAAAGATTGTGGGCAAACCATAAAATGCTTGCCGCACCGATGTTTGAATGCCGTTTTCTTCGTATTTTACTGACAGGTAAGTGAGGAATACAGACATTATTTCTAAAATTTGAGAATAACTCAAGGTATCGATAAGAGGTGCCATAGATTTACGTATTTTTTGGGGATCGTTTGTCTTTGGAACGCCCTCCCATAATGTCTCTACATCAGCCAATACGTCTACGCGGTAATTTGAAAAGAAATTAATTTTTTCACGTGATTGAATATTTTTTCGTACTTGTGTCGTACGGAACCAACTTTATTCCTAAACTCCTTAATTTGAAATGATAGGGAATTATCTTTGTATAGTAATTTTGTCAACTGTTTAATATTTTCATTTTCTGCCTGTTGTTCGTCTCTCAAAAATATTTTATAATTTTCGCGAGTGACGTGAGGGCCCAAACAATTTTGTTGGATAGTATACTGCTTAAGATATAGAAAATTTAAACGATGGGCTAGTTGCGAAATTTTAAATTTTATTTCAGAAGCAAGTTTATCACGTAGAGTCATTAACGAATATATATTTACGCCTTTTAACCTCCATACGGAATCATAAAAAATATTTATTATTTATGATGACTGTCAGATGTAAAAAATCCAAGTACAGCGGCGGATTTAGTTTTATAAATTCAACCGATTCCATAAATTCAGAATGCGTCATGTTTTTATTTAATTTTCTCCGCGCTTTAAACTTTAGCAACTCTCTCATCGCAAAGATAAAATCACAAGGTATTATTGTTTTTTTTTTTCCCTACTGTAATATTAATCTACTTAATTACCGGCAGCTGCAGCTTCTGAATTAGCAGCGTCTCCGAAAGATGTACTCGCACCAAATTGTGTATTCACCTAGCCTTTGATTTTTTTATAAAATTTCCATAAAACAAACCCTAAAATTCCAATTAGTAAAATAGATCCTATAATGGTAAATACGTATATTTGCTGTTTTTTATTCACTGTCTTATACACAAATACAACATGTAAAAAAATGTTTCACATAGGGTTGGGAAAAGTAGGATAAAAAAGGGGATAAAGACAGAAAATCACATGTTAGGATTTTTTTTTATTCATTGATGTATTTACATTAGTAACAAAAATGTATTTACACTTGAACAAATTTTAATTCATTCTTGTTTGTTGTTCTGGATAAGACTACATAAATTTCTTCTAGCGTACGTCCCGTAAATTTTGCATAAATGTAATTATCAATTGTTAATGCTATACTGCTTTGAACTGTATTTCCACAAGTCATTTTTAGCGGTAAACCATATAACAAGAGTTTACTGTTTTTAGTAGCTTCACATGCGTATTGAAAGGCAAATTTATCTTTCGTATAGAGATGCATCTTGAAGAAACATTTTGGTATCAGAAAGAGGTTGTTTTTTCCTCGTCACACATGAGTATTTGGTATCCAACATGTCCCAAATAATATAATACTTCACCGAAGCATACTCTATGACCATGAATTAAACTGCGGTAGGGAACACCAACGATTAGTGGCAAGTAGGTGGGTTTGAGGTTTTAATTCTTCTTTGTGATCAATGTTTTTTTATCGTTTGAAAAGAAAATCGGAGTGAACCGGGGACGATTTTTTAAAATACTCTGTTTGTCCATCTCAGTCACGTCAAGCCGGCAGCTACATTCCTTTAGAAATTTCTTTTTATTTGAGCGAAAACAGCAATCGACACACTTAAATTGAAATAGCGTGATTCGATATTTGTAAAGGCGAAGACAAGAAATCCGGGAAAATTTACCAAGTTTTCCTACGCCCAGTTCATAATCTCTTTTGCGTTGAGTACCAAACGTGAAGCCGTTTTGATTTTCGGCTCAATCACAGTTGCCAACAACTCTACCGGATACCCGAAATCCAGAGTTAAACAACTCATGTTACGATTGTGTTCGCCGAAATGACGTGTAAGTAGTTTCTTCCAATTCGGAGCGGTATTCAAAGTAGTCAGAAATTCCTGGTATGTCGAATCCATGTTCCTAAACTGTGTGATAAAGAAAAAATGATCACCGCATAGTTCGCGAATAAGCGATGTCACTGGGTTTGTTTGTCAGAAACGGCTTTAGCTAATACTGATCGTCATAAAATACAATCAATAGTTTACTAAAAGTGTGCGTCACCATTTGGAAAAACTCAACTATAAATTTTGCTAGACATGCGCTGATCATACTGTATTCGTCAACAAATAAAACAATGGGCGCGTCGAAGGAAATTGAATAGTCGTTGTTGCATTCTACAAAAAACGAAGTCGTGTTGTATCTGATATCGCAAAACTTGCTCAATTCTTGTACCACTGTAGAAATTTTGTCAAGATCAATCAGTGGCAAGAACTGCATAAATTTCAAATACTCATAGTAACTTAATTTAGTCTACCGAATTAGGAGACTTGATAACGTCAAACCATTTGCTAGTTTCATCTGTCGACAAATATTTCGCAATAGAATGTGTTGCGGGGTAGTGTAAAAACTCTGTTTTTTTTTTCTTCGAGAAAAAATGCAATAATGTAGATTTCCCACTGCCAGCAGGACCATTTAACGTTATGTATTTAACTGTAGCCAACTCGCCGTCATTCTCATCGAACCATGTAAATAAAGTTGTTTTAACAAGTTCTTGTTCCATTGAAAGAGTTAACTTTGCAGAAGTAAAATTTGTCGTTGTTTCCACAGCTTTCGGTTCGGAATTCGATGAATATACAAGAACAATTTACTTGTCCTCGGGAATGTCACGTGGAATTTGTTGTGCTCATAAACACATTTCATTACTACTCAACACATCTCTAAAACATAAACTCCAGTCTCGTTTAGCCGGAAGGCCATGCTTCACTCGTAATTTATACTTGACGATTTTTCCAAAGGTATTGATCCGTGAAATGGTTTTTTTTTTATGTTTGCTGAGGAGATTTTCGAGGAACAGCCAAAAAAATAAAGGGATCATCGAGATATTTTAAACCTTTCACCATGGATGTTGCCGTTATAATAAACAAAGTTACTTAGAAACTGAACCTTTTATAGTATATTTTTTATCCATAAAAATACAAACCATTTTTTTGTTAGTTCGATATAGTGCAAATAAAAAAGTTATGTGTTGCAAAAAAAGGGAATGTATTTTATTTATTTTTGGTATATAAGAGACTTAATTATAATATGGGAAGTTCGCAGAGTTTTCAAAACAATAACAATTTAGGTGGTGCCAATTTAAAAAAAAGGGCCTTTTACAATTTCAGAAAGTCTAACAAATGAATATTCGAAACAATTTTTCTTATCAACACGATAAAATTAACTGATCATAAAAGCTTTATTTACAGTTTACAAAATTTACCATCATTGAATGACTTTTTTTTTCTAAACTTTGAGGGAAAACTTCCGGATAAATTATATCAAGAAGAGGCGGGAAAAAATGAATATGGGATTAAACGTATTAAACAAAATTTTTTAATTATATCACAATGTTTACGTAATTTGGAAACAAATTATGTGACTTTTAAACGCTTTCCATATGGGCTTATTGGCAAATGACCCACACCACATTATGTGTGCATTAAACAAAAATTGCGTTGAACCATTTGATTTTGTATATAATACGTTTCTTTCGAGAATATTATCGACTTGGAGAAAATCGAATCAGAAAACAGACAAATATTTCTAAATCCATCCGAATTCAAGTCATTTAAAGTTTCTCAACATCGTTTGAATTTAATAATGCCAATATATTGGATAGATACAATAATTACATTATGGTTGCCGAATCGAATTCGTTTAAAGACCTTGCCAAACTAATTAATAGTTTTGACAATGTACTCAATACTAGTAAAAGTGGATTCGTGATACTTGCGAAAAACTTACAACCTCGTGAGATTGTATATTTGAACAGGTTGATTCAGGATGTTGGCTCTAAATCGGGTAAATATGTAAAACACTATTTTGAAGGATATATAGTTTTCGTGATGAACTACACGAATGTAAATAATTAGATTATTAAATTTAAAAACGCGGTCACTTTACAATTATTGATGTCCACCATCAGCCAAATCGATAGTGATTTTACCTACGGGTTAGATGCTCAAACTACGGCAGCGGTCAAGTCGTATATCAAGGGTAAGATTCGAACACCAAATATCATAATATTTACTAACAAAGCGATCGTGGCGAAAACGTTTGAATACATGAATAAAGAGATTCGCTTACAGCCCAATACTGAATTGGGAAAATTGTCAATTTCCATTCTCAATAAAGAAAGTGACTGGTTGGCGGCACAAATCATTAATAATTTACAACACACATCAAACAAGCACTTGTTATTTTTAAATTGCACGTCTCAGTTTTATAAATCCGATCCTAATTTGATAATCCTTCCCGTCGAGTATTTCAAGCTACAAAATAATTTCGTTTTCGTCGTGCCGAATAACTTAAAGAATAGTGAAGTGAAGACACCGAATAACGATATGATCAAAGTAGTGATAGATAGTTCTACTTCACTAGCACTCAGCGCGGCTCAGATTCCCGTTCTCGATAAGTTAAAAGAAGAACACGTCATTGTTTATGTTCCATCTGGTATCAATTCGTACATTTATCCCTCTTGTAGTTATACTATAGATTCTTCTTTGAAATTACAAAATTACAATCGAATATCAAATACAAACACTATCATGGTAAATGACGAGATTGAATATACTGATTTGAATACTAATAAATACCAGTATTTTGCACTCATTCGATCCGCTTCAGAGCTTTTAATAGGAGAGGCGATGGTATTGATCAACAAGTATAACATTACCTTTTTGGTTCAAGTCGAACGCAATTCAGTATCTCTGATTGACAATCCCATGATCAAAAAGAACATTTCAAATGCGCAATATCAGCACGAAATATTTGTTCTTTCAAACACACATTATTTAATGATACGCCATCCAAAACATATGTCTGTTACTAAGCGACTAAACGACGATCAAAGTTTCCAGTTTTCCTACCCATCATTCTCGTCCTCCTCTTCTTCCTCCACTCCTTCCACTAATACATTAGTAATTGGTTTTTCCAAATTAATTTTAAACAAGGTAAAAATTTTGTATTTGGATGTAAGTACAGCTAATGTTACATTTTCGTTCGAACCAAATAACTATGAGCAAAATAGTCAAGAGGGGGTGTTTGGATAATCGGGGGAAGCTGTTTATTCACCAGTAGATGTGAATTGACACATAGTAAACAACCAAGAATTAAAGTTGGTGGATCGTAGGAAAGTTCATGTAATAGCTATCAATAAAATGCCAAATTCGTTAAACTCAATGATGCGTTAATCAATTACTTTGCGACACTTATGCGTTCTCTAATTTTCATAATTTTTCTAATGTTTCCCAACAATTTGTCCGTGCTTTAATGACGAATTTGGCCACGTTTAAAATCCAATGGACGAAATACACGCTCATTTTTGTTATGACGGCTAGGCTAAACGATAATTTTCAGGAAAACCAACTAAATACACAACTTACCGGTGTTTCGTATAAAATGCGCACCACAGCCAATAGTTCCATCTATCAATACATTTGTATAGGGGATCTAAACACATCCCTGCTTTACGACAGAAACAAACACGAAGCGATTGTCAAAACGACCAGGTCGAATAAAACACTACGATTTGTCATTAGTGAAAACCCTAAAAAATATGTGAATGCTAACAACAATGATGATTTTATGGCCACTGCATCTTTATATAAACCTTGTGTGAACGAACAGTTTCCATCAGATGCTGAATATATGTATAGTGCGATTGATGATCGATATTATGCCGTAAACCTCTCATCCTTTGTTGGTATTCCAGGGATTTCTGCCATTTACGAGGAAAAATATCCGGGAGAAATAACTATTGACAACACTCATGACAATCACGAACACAATTTTCATCGAATAGTACTATTCAAAGCAATTTTACCTGATTTGTATTATTTGAGCAAGTACTTGGAAGCCATGCCTGATGGAAAATACACACTAGTGGTGAAGATTATCGATTCATTCACGGGAGATAGCGGTATCGTTTTCAAAAAAGATCTAGCCAACTTATTTAACGAAAGTAACGGTTTCAAAGTCGCTGAAAATATTCAAGAACCTCGTCATCATTTCAAATGCTTCCCTCGAAGTTCTAAACGATTGTTTGCAATTCGAGGATGGTGCAAACACAAAGATTTTATTCCACAAAAACTCTAGCACGTCCGAAGAAGGCAAATTGGTTTTAGATACCGAAAACTTGAAATTTACTGCTGAATCGTATGTAGATAATTTACAATTTATCGAAGAGAATTGCGAGTTGTTCAAGTTTAATACCTCAAATGCCCATAACAATAACAATTGGGATGTGGCATACGTATATTGTGGTGATCAACAAAGTTCGAACAAGTTTAATTTACAGCTAAATACATATTTGGATTGTGATATACTAACGATTACGATTCACTTTATACATGATATTTCGATAGCTTCCTTCGATAACATATTGCGATTTATGAAAAGTTATCCTACTGCTTTCTATAACAAGGTTGTAATTGCCAGCATTACCGATCTGAAGAAATATAAATTAAACGCATACAACGACGAAATCCATCATTATGATAAAATGTTTAATTATTTATGCATATCTAGTTCGAGTAAAGTAACTAAAGATATTGAGAGAGCAAATAGTTCAGATAGCATTTACATAAATGGTATTCATGGTATAAATGATGAAATTATGGTGTATGTGGATTCGACAAGGAACCCCATACTACCTACTGGTGAAAATGTAATTTCTATTTCGCACACAAAATTTTGCGGTACAGGTAGGCTCGCATGTTTAAAAGGATATACTATTTCAACCACGCAATATATGATCAATATCCTTCGAATTTATACGCAACTAGTGATCTCGACACATTCAACCAAGAGTTGATCAGGGCGGCGAAAACGAGTCAGATGTGTGTTTGTTACAATTTATTCAATCCCTTTCCCAATATTAATATCGTAGATAATAGACCATCCATTGTGGTTATACGTTGGGAGTCTGAGGAATATGAACCAACTTTAGGAATTCTTTGGATAAATATTTGTGCAAAATATAACAATTCTACAGGGTGTGTGAGTTTTCTAAATCGAAATACAACAATTAAAATATTCGCCCGAAAGTATATTTTAATTTGAAAGAAACAAATCCAATACTAATAATAGAAGAGGAAACACAAATAGAAAGACTTAAAAAAAATACCCTTTTATCTATTTGGTACATTCGGGTAAAAAGGGTATTTTAGCAACCCGTACAGAGTACGTAGATAATGGAAATAAATTTTCCTACTGAATTTTTATCCATCAACCTGTGAAAAAATAAAATAAACTTTACGACCACCCGCTACACATAAAATTATACGTGTATGAAAACGATAAAGATTTAAAAGATATTTTACGTATTACAAAAAAACACCTTTCACTTAAAAAACAATTTTCGGGTGAAAGAATACCGTAATGTTGACCTTTTTGATGAGGTGGTAAGTTGTGTTGTGCTCGAAGGCACTCAATAACAGTAAGACATGGTGGCTGCCGAGATATACTTTTATACTTTTTTCAACAATTTTATTGAAAATGCAAATGTTTCGAGAACTAAAACTACTACTCCTACTTTAAACACCAAAGATGAACGTAAAGAGAAGCTGCAATTGGGAAACGAAAATTTACAAAACAACACCTTTGATTGCCAAAATTTTTAAAAATATATGATCACGCCAAACCTCATTACTATTATATTTATACAAATAACACAGATAACGACAATTATGAAAATGATAATCATATTGGTATTATTAGCACATATTGCATTCATTTATGTAAGTAATTATTGAAAAAAAAAGATAAAAAAAAAAGAATCTTTTTAATTTTTTACTACTTCTCTCGCTCTCTCTCTCTCTCTCTTCTCTCTCTCTCTCTCTCTCTCTCTCTCTCTCTCTCTCTCTCTCTCTCTCTCTCTCTCTCTCTTGGTATATACAGTGTGGTATTCAGAGTGTTGTGGCAAACCTATAGTTGGTGTAAGTAAAGAAACACATCAAAGCGCTCCAGATGGCTACGAAAATAAACGTCAACATTATCGCAGAGTCGACCGAAACGACTTATAACAAAGTCGGAAATAAGGATGACGATGAATCAATTGCCCTTTTTATCATCGATAGGCTGACGAAAAATGTTTTATCATACTAATAAGATGGATATTTCTTTACCTTCATCAAGAAAGGTACAAAAAGAAAACTAAAAAGGTAAATGTAAACACATTTTGCGAGATTTTTAAATTAGCCAAGGATCGACAGTTACATCACACAAAGTACTCAACTGATGAACTCTATGATTTGTTACTTCTACCCACGCGTGACGAAGAACAACAACCGATTAAGAAAGTCTCTCAATTTAGATATTATAAATTTTGATAAAAGGTAGACATTTTTATAGAAGTAGCCATTACTAATAACATAACTGATACAATAAATAAATGTATTTTTTACTGGTGAAAAAAGCAGTTATTCCCAAAATTAGTATCGAAGCCCCCAGCAAATACAATCCTCTATCGATCATGTTTATTCGAGAGTTCATTTTAGATGTGTAGAGTGTAAAGTCCAAAACTTGATCTGGATTTTGTGCACGAAAAGTTTTCAATTGATTTGACAACATCGTATCATCATCATTGCCGCCCATATTGTTCCAATCAACTTGAGATCCATTCGAGTTGACTTTGAGGGCCAGTAGGTACTGTAAATGAAATTGCAATAATGTTTTAAAGTCGTCATCTTTTTCTACTTTAGTAGGATGAATACCCCTAATAGGTGGGTTAAATAAGGCATCTGTTTTTGAAAAGGCCACTAATTTACCAGTGTCGGCATCATTATCGATAGAAGATGGTTGGATGGAAACATGACTCGATAAATCGACAACTCCTTCGTGCGCGTTCTTCCACATCATCACGAACATGATCGGTGTATATTCCATCGTTAGAAAACTCCAAACATTTTGTTTTAATCCCAATTCCAGCTTTGATATATCATCTACATAATCTTAACCTTGTAGGTTTTGCAAGTTGAATGGATCGAATATGGCCAAAAACACATCGGTGACTACAGTCATTATCAATACAACATCAAGTGTGGGCACCCAAGAAAGAGAAACTGCAGCAAATTATCTAATGGCGAATCCCACCATTTTCCAAGCAGTCGAAATTACAGCTCTCGTAACAAATTCTATCGTCAAGGCTCTGAATGAATAAATTTCCAACTGACGATTCAAGATCTTTGGACCCGTTTCGGTCATTGTGGG
The DNA here is from genome assembly GCA_029891345.1 of Dryococelus australis. Taxonomy (NCBI): domain Eukaryota; kingdom Metazoa; phylum Arthropoda; class Insecta; order Phasmatodea; family Phasmatidae; genus Dryococelus; species Dryococelus australis. The sequence continues at coordinate 283,556,637 of CM056994.1, forward strand.
TCCGATGTGTTTGACTAGGGTCTTGAGAACCATATTCAGACCGACCTCACCAAATAATTGCAGTAGGAATTCGTTACTACCCAATCCTTGGATGCAAGAGGTTATAATATCGGCAATTATATCGGAAATATCTTCTGTATTGGATAAATCATCGGGATATTTGGTCGGAAAACCACCCATTAAACCGAGCATTTGATATTCGTCGATTTGACGTTTCCCGTTATCTATATATTTCAAGTGGTATGGCACCGAATCAGCTTGCGGTCCGATTATAACCCGAGCATCTTTATCGGAAACTATGGATATGACATCGCGGATCAGTATCAAAGGCTCCACAAGCCTACCCCCTCCCCCCTACTCAGTGGTCCAAAATAAATATCTCGGTGTTTTTTCTGTGATGCCCATGTCGCTGTGTTTAATGTCTGACTTTATGCAGAACGCCTCGTGATTGACGAAGTTATGCCATTCCGCGATGTAATCGGGCATTTGCCCTGTTGGTGGTACTTGCTCTTTACATCGTACTGATCTATTCCATGAGCCAATTCCACGAAACTATATTCGATAATCTTGTATAAGGAATTTCCAATGAAAAGCCTATAATTTTATTATCTAAATGGTCTGCGAATTCGTCACCCGCCACAGAGATGATAGAATTATCGCAATAATACGAGTTTAGACGAAAGTGTATTGTTTCATCACCCATCTCTGTCATATGCGGCGAAGAATCGACATAGAAACCAGTTCCTATTGTGTTTACGTGCGAGTAGTATATAACTGCCGGTTCGAGCACAGCCCCCAGTTATCAGAAAACCAACAGCAAATTGAATGCCCTAACCATCAGGAAACCTTCAGAAAAAATTACTGTTTGTTTTCCTGATCCAAAACACCAGCTGCCGGTTCGAGCACAGCTGCAAAAATGTGACTGCAAAAGTTGCATTTGGGGACAGCCCCCAGTTATCAGAAAACCAACGACAAATTTAATGCCCAAACCATCAGAAAATAATCAGAAAAAATTACCGTTGTTTTCCTGATCCAAAACATCAACTGCCAGTTCGAGCACAGCCGCAAAAAGTGACTGCAAAAATTGCATTAGAGTGCAACTGCAAAAAGTGACTGCAAAAAGTTGTGTTAGAGGGCAACCGCAAAAAGTTGCATTGGAGTGCAGTTGGAAAAAGTGACTACAAAAAGTTGCATTAGAGTGCAGTTGCAAAAAAGTGACTATGAAAGAGCAGTTACTACAAAAAGTTGTGTTTGGAAGCAGTTGCAAAGAGCGGCTCAAGAAATTTGAATACGTAAAAAAATAAATAAAATATTGTATATAATAAAGATGGACCAGTTGCTAAATATATTGAACGGAACCCAACAATTTAAGAAACTTTCCGAACTTACAATCGGACAGACCTATCCCACAGACCATGCTGAAATATCTGATACAGGGTATGGATACAAAGTGGTAATTACTTCTGGAAATTCTAAAGTAACCTTGCCAGACAGATATCTTCAGATTTTCAGCGAAAAAGTTTTAGATGGTGTTAATCCTGGTGGTATAAATTTTGCATATGATGAAATGGAGGATTGTGGTGCTAAACAAAGGCATTCTATTAGGTTTTTAAAGAGTAAATGATCGTCGTATTAGACATCAGTTGATTTTTATTTATGCTCATATCTCTATAAAGTTTTAATGATTATCCAATCATTAAAACACAATTATCGCTCTGACTTTGGCAATGTGCTACAACATAGTCTAATTTGGAGATGTATGTCTAGTTGCGTTTGGGTGCATCCGCAAAAAAAAAAAGTGGCTCAAGAAATTTGAATGCGTAAAAAATAAAATATTGTATATAATAAATGATCACAAATAAAAATCAACCAGCGTCCAATATGATGACGGCCTTGGCAATGAAAAAGGTTAGCGGAGCTGGTAATTTTTGGAAAGAATATAAGTTTAAGAAAGATGTCTATGCGAAAAGAAAGAAGAAGAAATCTCAAGAGAAGCATGTCAAGTGTGAAACGTGTAGCCACTATTACAAACCGTCTCTCATAAGAAGCCATCTTAAAAGTATATTGCACAAAGGTCTTACACCAATACATAATAAATCACATGAACCAACAAATGCATGGGAAATTTTTAAAGTGCCACAACACTTAATATCAAAACAGAAGGCCCCCACGAGAGAAACAAGTGAAATTTGAAATGTGTAGCCACTATTACAAACCGTCTCTCATTAGAAGTCACTTGAGAAGTAAAATTCATAAGTACACAACCATATTCAGTGTAGAAGAAATCGAAACAGGATTTCAAAGTAGGATCAAGACTTTTGCTGTAAAGAATGTGAATGCGTACAAGGACCCAAAGCACTTCCTAAATGATGTAAAAGAAACTGGCACAGGGCTAATTAGTAAGCATTCAAAATAATTCAAAGTGAAAATGAAATTATTCACTGAGTACAAAAGGGGAATTGGCGAGAATATTGAAGCTGTAGAAAGCTCCTTTAAAACAAAGAACGAAATTATACTGAAATCGACTAATCTGGAAGAATATTATACCAACAGCATATTGAAAATCATAGCTGAGATGGGGGCATTCGAAGCAAAGGGATCTCAGTTGATACTCGACAGAATATTTAAACTAGAAGTGCTAATAAATAAATATGTACCATTCAACGGCAGTTCTTATGTTGATCTCCCAGAAAAAATCAAAACTAAGCAGGCGGTAATTAATGTTAAGAATGGTGATCAAAAATATTTTTTGTGGTCTGTTCTATCTGCATTGCATCAAGTACAAAGAAATCCTTAAAGAGTGAATAAAAACGAAGCTTACGAACATGAGTTTGATTATGCACTTAAGGGTTTGGAATTTCCAATGAAATTGGATTGCATACCAACCATTGAGAAGAGAAGTGGAATTTCTGTTAATGTATATGCATACGAAGAAGAAGATGGCGGTAAGAAATATATAATACATATATTAAAATATATTAAAAATAATGAAAAATAAGATGGTTAAGCACATAAACCTACTCTATATCAAAGACGAAAAGAACGACCTCTACTGCTGGGTAAAAAGTCTTTCGAGACTTGTCGCATCACAAGTAACGAAAAATGATCACAAGATATTTATATGTGATAGATGTTTGCAACATTTCTACTCTGTAAATAAGCTACACGAACAAGACTGTCGAGATCACGATGATGTTAGAGTTGAACTACCATCTAAAGGAAAAAATGACATATTAAGATTTCAAAACCAAAACCATTCTTTGAGAGTTCCGTTTGTGATATATGCTGATTTTGAATGTTTGTTGAGTAAAATCGAACCTTGCCAACCAAACCCTGACGAATATTACACGAAATCATACCAAAAACACGAGCCTATTAGCTTCTGTTACTATGTAAAATACGAACATGGATACTACAAACCGCCAGTAACTTATGAAGGGCACTGTGTTCGTTAAAATGTTAATGGAAGAAACAAAGTCTATTGGTGATATATACATAAATGAAAAACCAATGCTTCCACTAACTCAGAAAGAACAAATTGTTTATGATACAGTTACCCATTGTCATATATGTGAAAAGACTTTGAATGGTGATTCTGTGAGAGATCATGATCATCTTACGGGGAAATTTAGGGGAGCTGCACACAGAGATTGTAACTTATTGTATAGAAATCCATGTTTTGTCCCAGTGTTTATACACAATCTATCTGGCTATGACACACATTTATGCATAAGAGATCTTGGCATAGATGAAAATAAGATTGATCTAATTCCCAACAACAAAGAAAAATATATTTCTTTTACGAAGCATGTATGTGGAAGTGTATACCTTAGATTTATTGACTCACTTACATTTATGGCTAGTAGTATCGATAAACTCTCTAGCAACCTTTCCAGATGCCAATTCCGAGAAACGTGTAAGCATATTTCCAATGAACTTCTTGACTTTGTTACAAGAAAAGGTGTCTACCCATATGACTACATGGATAGTGCTGAAAAATTTTGTGAGACATTGCTTCAATCCAAAGATGCATTTTTCAACAAACTCAATAAATTCAGCATTACAGACGAAGATTATGAATTTGGTGTGGGAAAAATTCAACGTAAAATCTCTAAGAGAGAACACAGAACTCTATAACAAATCTGATGTGTTGATATTGCCTGATATAATGGAAAATTTTAGAGATATGTGTCCTAAAACATATAAGCTAGATCCAGCATGGTATTTCACAGCCTCAGGGTTAGCGTGGGATGCTATGCTCAAACACACTAAAATAGAACTAGAATTATTAACAGATTACGACATGATTTTGGTGATAGAAAAAGGTGTTCGTGGTGGAATTTCACAATGTTGTAAGCGATATGCTAAAGCAAATAATAAATACATGAATGTTTATGACAGCAGAAAGGAGATATTTTATCTTACATATCTGGATGCCAATAACTTATATGGATGGGCTATGAATCAGTATGGTGGGTTTAAGTGGGCAAGTACAAATATAGATGTAACAAAAATATAAGATAATGCTAGAAAAGGGTATATATTGGAAGTTGATTTGGAATAGCCACATGAACTACACGATCTCCACAAAGATCTGCCATTGGTACCAGAGAATAAAATATCAGAAGGTTAAAAAAAAAACCCAAACTCTTGACTAGTCTGAATGGTAAAGAGAAATATGCATTACACTATGTAAATCTTAAGCAATATCTATCTCTCGGAATGAAGTTGAAAAAGATCCATAGAGTTCTGGAGTTTGATCAATCAGATTGGCTCAAGTCCTATATTGATCTAAACACAAATGTGCGAACAAAGTCTAAAAATGACTTTGAAAAAGATTTCTACAAGCTAATGAACAATTTCGTTTTTGGAAAACTATTGAGAATATTAGAAACAGAGTGGATATACGGTTGTGCACAAGTTCTAAGCAAATTGATAAACTTGTGGCTAAACCAAACTTTAAAGATAGAACTATATTTACTAGGTCTTTCGTTGCAGTTCATATGAATAAAACAAAACTGTGCTTTAACAAACCCATTTATGTTGGAATGAGTATACTTGATCTATCGAAAGTCTTAATGTATGATTTTCACTATAATATAATGAAGCCAAAGTATGGGGAAAATACTGAACTGTGTTACCAAGATACTGATTCGTACATCTATTATATAAAAATACCAGACTTCTACAGTGACATAAAAGAAATGGTAGATTATTTTGATACTTCTGAGTATAAAAAAGATAATCCATATGGTATACCATTAGTTAACAAAAATATTATTGGCAAAATGAAAGATGAATGTAATGGAAAAATAATGGAAGAATTTATTGGTTTGAAATATAAAACATATGCAATAAATGTGGAGGTTGGTGTAAAGAAAAGAGCAAAGGTGTGAAAAACACTGTAGTCAGAAATGAGATTAGTTTTGGTGACTACAAAAAGTGTTTGTTTGGTAAAAAAGTGTTGTACAAAAGTATTAATCTTATTAGAAGTAAGAAACATGAACTCTATTCGATTGAGATGAGGAAAAAAAGCATTAAGCCCCGAATATAATAAAAGATTTATTCTTAAAGATGGCATTAATATACTACCATGCGGACACTACAAAATTGCAAAAGAGTGACTCTATGAAAGAGAAGTTGCCAAGCGCCAGTCGCCTTATCGCTGATATCATGTGTGAGCTTAAAGGAAAGTATATGTATAACAAAATGCAATCGCTCATCGACATTGTAAACGTCAAACTTAACTATGGCAGTAGAGAGGTGTATGTGATCATTGATGAAGAAGGCAATCCTTGGTTCGAAGCGAAAGACATGCTGATTTTGGAATACACAAATCCTGAAAAAGTAATCAGAGATCATGTCAGAGAAAAGTATAGGCAATCGTACTCTGATATAGGCCTGAACGATTCGTTCACCACTTTGAATATGCAGCCACATGCCGTATTTATCAATGAGCAGTTGCAAAAAGTGACAAAATTTTTTTACAAGTTGTTCTTTTATTTACATATTTTGTATACGTATCTAACCCATGAGTTTGAGTTCTGTGCTCTTGTCATCAGATATATTTTCCTCGTCATATTCGTTACACTCGACAAGTTAAAATACTTCTCGTTGGGAAAACAATGTTCAAAATTATATGCTACCATAATACCTAATAAAGAGTGAAAATCATGTCTGGCGAAATCGTCGGTGAAAGTGTTCTTATTTATAACGACCAGATCCGTATTCACACCTTTGATGTTGATTTAGTGATTCACAAATCCTTAAAACTTTCGATTTAGGCCTAATGGTTATAAAGAATAATTTCCTCATAAATTTAAATAAAGCCGATATTGATAATGTGTGATATTTGTTTAAGAATATTTCACCAGTGTTGGATCAATCAATCAACTATTAGGACTACATGTTGGCTGGTGCTAGTTGAACAAAATTGGTGAAGTGAACACACGATATCGACCAATACGAACAGCACATTCAATTCACGGCCAATGAGAATTTCGCATTCGACTTTCACAACAACGCCAACAATGTGCGTGAAGTAAAACGTCAAAAGATTCCACCGCAAAATGAAAGACCCCCGATAGTAAACCAGGTTCAGACATCACCCGTGTATTTAAATGAACTATTGGCAATCGACACACCTCACAGTTTCGACATGGACATGGTGTTTCAATCAGATGTTTTAAACAACTATTCAGTCGAGAATTTCGTACAAGAACAACAGCAATTACCAGAGCAAAACCAATACACATCAAATTTCGTACCTAATAATTACATACCCAATAAACAACTAGAATTACCAAAGCAAGAACAACAATCTATTAATTACATACTTGATTTGCAACAACAACAATTACTAAAGCAAAACCATCTTAGTCCAAATTATATATCTGACAAACAAAATATTTTAGAAAAAGTACAAGAGTGGAACACTAGAAAACCAGGCCTCCCACATGACAAAACTTTAAGAGTCGATGAGTGGATGCTTTTGGTTGAAACACCAAATATTTCCGAACAAACAATGATTGGATTGTATAATGGTGGTTGTGAACTACGAGCTTTCATCGAACAGGCACTGTTACATAGTTCTAAAAGAACAACATCCAACACTGGATTTTAAACTTGGCGAGATTAAACATAAATACAACTAAGTTACTTATGTCTATATATATATATATATATATATATATATATATAAAGATTATTTGATAAAATGACTGATGAAATCATTGGGGAAAATATTTTACTTTCCAAAAACCAAATCCAAGTTTTCAGTTTCGATCCGCAGGCAGCAATTCGAAACGTCATTAAATCATTCGATATGGGTTTAATGGTGTTGCAAAATGTTTTGGTGTTTAATTTTTACCTAGCCAATAGCCACGAGGTTCAAGATTTATTCAAAGTGAAAATTCCTGTGATTGACAATTACCATTTTGAAAATTACGGGCATGTGCAAGAAGCGGGCATCAGTCACAAATTCGTGCACAAACGATCCAACGGGCACAATAACGAATCGAGTAACTTTGATACCATGAACCCTCTTTTATCAACGGGCTACGAAAATTTCATGTTTGATTTTCCAAATGGAAAAGTACACCAGCCAACCAAACGAATAAAAGTCGCGGATTCTATCGGTGCGAATACTCCACAATGTTTTAAATCACAGCTGGTAGAACAGTCCAGTTTCAATTCGACACATATTCCACATTTGCAACATGTTTCCTCGATCGATCTAGACACAATGCAATTAAAACCTCAAATAATCCAATCGACTTTAACAAGAGTGGTGACAGATAATCACCAATTACAACAACAACAACAACAACGACGACGACGAGAATTAACTACATCCCCAACTCTGCCATTTTCGTTTCAAAACATTTCGCCCTATTACAACCTATCAGATTTTTTAACCTTCCAGTCTCCTAAAAACTCGTCTGTGTGATGTAATCAACAAACATCACTCGATGATTTAATGTTCAATGCCTTACGATCGCACAACCTAATCCCTTCGAATGAAGATGCGATGACTGGGGGAAGTGGTAATGGAAACGATCCAACTCGTATAAATGATGTAAACACGCTGGTCGAATTCGACCAGATGACTCAAATTCAAATAAACGTTCCTTCCGAGGGGAGTTTAACCCTTGTTCCACAAGTCGCTACATTAACCAATGAGTTGCAATGTGCTACGAGGGAAGAAAACATTCATCGCCATCGTCGAATCAAACTGCCCCATTGTTCTGATGAATTCATCAATTTGGCAAAGGAATAGGGCAAAAAAAATAGTAAAACCATTAACCCAAAAGAATTACTTCATAGTATTCATTTTTACAAAGAATTCATGGAACGAACATATTACAACAATCGATAAAAGCGGCCCTTTTTCTAGCTGGAATGCATTTGCTTAAATTTGCTGCCGAAAAGAAAATTATCAGTGGCGTATGCGAGAATCTAAGAATCGCAATCGAATCTTATCAAAAAGCCAATGCATACCTTACATAATTTACTCTTCCGGGAAAAAAAGTGCGAAGATTAATAATTTTGTAAAAGAGAATAGTTGTAAATTAATTTTTTGTCCGGATACTGTCTCATCGCCTCGAGCCAACTGGGAACAAATTTAAAAGACTATGAAAATTGAAGGTAAGATTTAAAAACTTGTAGTGTATTTCTGGCAACAATAAAGTCAATTAAATAGCCATATTCCACCTTCTTGGCCAAATTTGCAACATGTTTATATTTTCGCGTATATTTTTTAGTATCAAATTTTTTGTATTTTATAAACCTCTTGTATAAAGTCAAAGAAAATTTCTTCTTGACATCGATAATATCCGTAAAATCCATCAAGAAAACACCTGCGAAAAATGTCGCCAAATACAACTTTGATTCTACAGTGTATTTCCTATATTCTATGTTTTATTTTATGTAGGTTTAACGGAAATTATACTTTCTTCGAAAGGAACTATACCAAAATCAAATTATTTTTTTTTTCGTGAATCAACATTCTTACACTTCGAAGCACTATTTTGTCGTTTCTAAGAAAGATTTTTTGATTTTCAATAGCCGGTTATGGTTGTTTATTCCTATTGCGTTGTGTGGATAAAACCAATTTGTTTTTATCCGGCACTATTCTAAACCTTAACTGCGGTGATGGGTATTCGGGAAAATGACAGGGAATGGGAAGGACATAAAAGGTGGGATTTTCACAACTACCGGTGTTTACATTGAAAACTTTATCGGCATAGGGATACTCAGGTGACATCTAACGCATTCGTAATACAACTATTTTAATTTTTAATCACATTCTTTAAAGTGCTCGACTTCTCCATTTCAGCAAAAATAGGCATTGATCTTATACGGATGCACAATATAACCATTTTCATTTTGCAAACATTCGGATTGTAGGCAGTTTATTCAGCTTTTAGAAAGTTCGTGTTCACATTTGATGATTTCAGGTAATCCATAACTACAAACGATGTAGGCATCGTCCGCGTAAGGCAATCTGATTTTGTTCAATTTGTCGACACATACATTGCCAATATCCTGTTCCATCCTAATCGCATCATTGTTCGTACGGCGCGCGGTGCCATCAAAAATCATATTCTTTGGGCATACTTCCAAAATCAATTTACTTTCACGTCCGTATCTCATATACATATCCTCGAGTTTTTTGTTTTTGTGTGCGGATTCGGAACCATCGATGTTCATCAAGTTGCAATACTGTTCGTACATTATGTAATCGACTTGTTTCGGATTACTACACTCACTGTACATCAACTGCAGGCCTTCGGAAATGTTCAGTTTCGGGGAGATCGACACAAAGTTTAAGGGATTTAAATCACTGCATAGCTGGATTTTATAATCCGTCCCGACTTTGACGAGTTTTGGTGAAAGTGTTTGTGTGTGACTACGTTTGAAATAATTTTTGTTTCTCGAAATTCCATTCCTGTTCGTGAGGTGTTTTGTCCGATTCACCGATAAAATTCACATCGATTTTCGAGCTTTCTGCATTCTCTGCGCCCGTCGCAAAAACTTCGTACTCGCGATACGTATTCGTTTTACACAAGTGACAAATTTAAGTTTTTTCATTTTTGACTGGGTTCAACCTAAACAAATCTTTACCCGATTTCACGGTATCGTATTTTGGAGTTTTCGCATGTAGTTAAAACAAATACACCAACAACATTACAAGCGATAATACAGCTTGAACAATGATGCTGATCGTGCAGGAATCCATCAATGCATTTCTTTCTCTCTCACACACACTTTCTCTTAGGGAACAAAAAATTATAATCAAAGGATTACTTTCAAAGCCAATGTATTTGAAATATTCCAGTCAATGCTGGCTGCTACAAAACAAATAAAATCGTCAAAATATCCACCCATGCAATAAGGTAGAAATAGTCAAAGGTATTTTTAAAAGTATTTACCAGAATTTGATTTTGTAGCTCAGACTCGATGGCTTCCAGTTCCGATGGTAGTTGGACCATTTTGCCAAATTCATCCACGTAAATGAACCACGACGAATCGATGGAGAGGAGAAGATCAACTAGTCTAGATAAATAAAATTTATATTTGTGATACGTATCAAACCTTTTCAAAATAATCAATTTCCATACGATTTCATTCATGCTTTTATCCAGCGTGTATAAAACTTGGCCATCGGATGCGTAAGTCTGAATCAATTGTGTTGTGCTGTTTAACACATAATTAAAATGCTCGATGTTGAGTGAAGATTTTTTTTTACCAAGCATCTTATAAATCTTTTTCTAATTATTGGTCAAAGTCATCGATAATCGAACCATATCCATTCTAGAAGAAGGTGCATGATCTCCTTAAAACCAAATGTTTTCGCGTGAACCGAGTGCCACTTGCACCACGAGTTCCATGAAATGTTCGACGATAGCCAGTTGACGATCGCGGGGGATGTGGAAATGACATTCGATGTATGGTATGTTGCGGCCAAAAATATTTTTTGCGAGATGTTGAAGTTGATCGAAGGCAAGTGTCTCGCGCCGGTTAAATTCCAACTGCTTGTACCTGCATTCAAACAATCGAACAATTTCCATGCTCATGAATTTCATTTCGAGAAATGAAAGGAAAAAAACACGATCGTCGTTGATAAACATGCTCGTTTGGCCGAAATTCACTACCGCAAACATCAGGTAACACAAGGGTCCCGATAAACACGGGTGAACATTTCTCAAGATTTTGACATTGTTCAACAATCCAAGCAAAATGTGCGCAAAAATTTTATCGGTATTATCCGATGACAACAATTTTGATAGTTGCCGATCGATCGATAATACTTTGGACATAATTTTTCGTGCGAATAATCCTTGTATTTCCTTATTTGTTTTTTCCTGTTAAATGTAACTCTGCTTTACAAATCAGAAGCGATGGTGAAGATTCCGATGTGGTTGGCGATTCCAGATACGGCGGTATGAGAAAATGATTTCGCTAACAGAGAATCGCCAGTGGAGACGAAGACGATCGCGAACTGGCCGATAAAAATGTAAAAAAAAAAAAAAAATTCACAAAGAAAAGGCAAAGGAAAAACTTTTCACAAAACCATTACAACTGCAACATCGTTGGACAGGAGATCTCTTCGGTGGTTTTTATAAGGAATTAAACATAATTGCATCGACTTAAAAGTCATCGACTTAGACGGCACTATTAGGGGAACGTAAAAACGAATTCCATAGAGCCAATCATTTCATAGCGACTTTGACAAAATACTTAAAGTGGTGCTGTGGACGGCGGGCAACGAGGTGCACGCGAAAATGTTTATCGAACAGTTTCCGCAAGCCAATAGATTTGCAAAAGTTTTGTACGGGTTGCACAGAAAAAATAAATCGGTATCTATTGTTCGCCAACAACTTTCGATAACGACGTGCCCGTACATTTAAATAGACGATTCGGTACATAATTTGACTACTGGTGGTTACGACATACCGGTCAACATTAAAAAAATACTATTGCGTACCAAACACGAAAAATGAGAAAAAATTAAATTTATCAATTACAACTCATTACTGAATGATTTATACGATCTGGCAGATGCTTGGCACGAATCTATCAGTTAACTCACTCGCCCATCAATGTCGCTTTTTTTTTTTTTCATAATCGTGCAACAGATTAATAAAAAATGCTTCTTGAAGAACCGTCTGATGTAATGGCAGTGTCCAAGTATGCAATAACTTTGTAATCAACTCTATGTATTCGTCAATGTTTCTATTCGAGTTGCTTCTACACATCCAGTTCTTCTTGTAGTGAGAATAAACAAATTTTTTGAACTCGAGAGTGTCCATTCTGTTATGCTCCGTGGGAGGGAATAGGCCTTATATATACATGGTTTGACACCCAATATTTATTTTATTTTATGTGTTTGCATTTGGTAATTGTAGCATTCTTTTTTTCGTATCAAGAGAAATATCAATGAAACAACAACAAACCATGATAAATAAAAACGAATGTGTAATGAAAAATAAGAAGAGTCATCATGTGGCAAAAATAACGACGTAGTTTCCCAATAATAACCGACAATTAATTCAGAGTTACTGATAAAAATATTAAAAACTTTATCTTATTCAAACCAATTTTTAAAGTAATAATATGTGCAAATCTTGCAAAATTCCTTAATTTCCACTACAACACAATACGCGTCGGAAGAATTGACAACAATTTTGGGCAACTTCGTGAGTACCGGGATGCCATTCGAGGTTATTTACGCTGATGAACCAATGTCGTAGAAAGTTCATGTTTAGAAAATTTACCGGGCGGTGTTTCACCAACAGAAATTCGGTATTCTGTTGGTCGCTATCGTAAAATCTAGATTCGTTGGAGTTAACTTTTGGCTCGGTCTTGCAAAATGATTCCCAATCGTCCAAAACATAACTAACATCAGCATCGGAATATTTTTCATGTATGTTTTTCATGCCGAAAAAAAAACAGTGATGAATGATCTTATTTCATTGTTTTTTTTTCAATGAAACTTTTTTTCCAGTTACTAATGCAAGACATCCATCGAGGCATAAAAAAAACATATCACGACCATGGTGGATATATATACGATGCCATCGGCCAAGACAAATTACGCGCTTTCGAGCCAGCACTTGATACACACGCAAGTATCAACATACAACATGTTTTGCAATCTGAATGGCTTCCGTGATAATGTGCTGAAGGAACTGGCAGTCATCAACATTGGTGGTTTCACCGAAAGGCGGCATTTAAAATCTCCGTATCCGTGTAACGCATCGGATGATGTAAGCAAAAAGGCAAAGTATATTGGCTGAAGGAAAATATTCACCAATTGGCGTGGCAAGATAGCGAAATTCCCTATGACGAAATTGAAAGAGAAGTATTTCAATTGATGAGCCATTACAACAAATGTATAATATTTGTTGCGGGTTCACATAAAATACAATGGCTAAAGAAGTTGTGCAAATTCGGTCACTATCTCGAAAGTGTGGATTTGCAAAAAACTTAAAAATGCCCATAATTTAAGACTTAGGATATCTATATATGGGAATGCAGGCCAATATGATTTTTGGAGACTCTTTCGTGGATTTATGTATGCAGATAGATATTCTAAATTATTGTGTTTGTGGTTCCGCGATAATGTAGTGGCAAAATGGGAAGATTACCAAAAACAATAACGAAATTGAAATAAAATGAATCAAAGACTTTACATTTAAAGTTTTTGGCATGGGTTCACAACAGAAGAGATAGTTCGACTGGTTTGCTGCAGGTCAAATCTCCAGATCTATGGGCCAACTGAAGAAATGTTTCCATGGATTGAAGTGGCAAGTTGGAGAAAATCCCTTCAATAAGATTGAATATGACTGACAAAAAAATCACATTGTCTATAACTATATTATATATTTCACAAATGTATTTTTTGTAAATAAAATAAGTTGAATTTTGAAAGGGAACCAATTACAGGTTACCAGTCAAAAGTCAAATATTATTATTTATTTGTTTTTTTTTGTATATATAAGCCGTTGGGCTTTTCACAAAACCAATACAACTGCAACATCGCTGGACAGGAGATCTCTTCGGTGGTTTTTATAAGGAATTAAACATAATTGCATAAAACCATTTCAAGCAAAATGTCATTGATTAGAAGGACTCTTCAGTTGCCGAGAAATATGAATTTTGACTTTTTGATTTTTGTGGTTGTTGATAATAACAGTAATGAGATATTATGGTTTAAAGGGGAAGATATAGATTCATTTCTCGGATATAAATAACCACATAATGCAATTTTAAATTTAGTCAAACCAAAACGGAAAAGAACATGGGCAGATATGAAGGGATTGGCGCTCACTGTGAACCCCCTTTTAATTGGCAACAACATACAATGTTCTTCAATAAAAAAGGATTGAATTTATTGATACAAAATTCTAGAATACCCACATCGAAATACATGCTATGAAAACTCATCAAAGAATTCGACTTGAAACTGAATCTCATTTCGAGAACAAAGGAACATGATTACATCAGCATAATTGTGAATTGTTTCAAACATCTGAACTACAACTTACAATATACAATCAATAATTACCGAATAGATTTGTACTTTTTGGATTACAAAATTGCAGTCGAATGCAACGAATATAATCACAAATACAGAAACATTGAATATGAAATCGAACGACAAAAACACACAGAGAAAAATTTAAATTTCACATTTGCCAGATTCGACCCAGATGCTGAGAATTTCAATGTGCATGATGTTATAAACACTATCGTTCACTTGGTAGAACAAAGGAATTTCAATCTATACAATGTTATCAACAGTATCATTTGAATGATTGCACAAAAAGTAGATAATTAAACAAATAAACCTTAGTTCATTACATAATTGTATAATTATTTTTGTAAACAATTTGTCTATATATAGGCAACAACTATTGCACCTACAATGTCATTGGATAGGAGATCATTTTAGTTTTCGAATTTCGAAAACTTTGACTGTTGGATTTTTACACTAATAGACACTTTGTGGGCAAGAGTCCTTATACAAAATGGACCTCCTTTTTAAATTCAATTTTTGGTCCGGAAAATTTGTATAATGCCAAAATTCAATTTCGGTGTGCACAAAAAGTCCCTCCTTTTAAAATTAGATTTTTTATATTTTCAATATAAAGTTAACTGACTCCCCTTGACCCCCAAATTAACACCTTCTTTATGAATCAACATCACATGTTACTTTAAAGAAAGTATTTTTGACATCCGCTCTAACTAACACCTTCACTCCAAAAAAGGGCTCGTTCCAAAATTCAATTTGGGTGTACACGAAAAGTTCCTCCCATTAAAATTAAATTTTGATATTTATAATTAATAAAAAATAAATTTATTATATAACAAGTAGAATCGCAAAAAATACTAGATATTATTATTTTTCAATTTTTTATATTAATTATTAATAATAAGTTTATCTGACTCCACTTAACCCCCCTCCCCCAATAACACCTTCATTACAAAAAAACATTATAATAGGGTAATTTTGAATGGAGATTAAGGGTATAAGCCCTGCAAATGCTCCCAGTAGAATTCGATTTCCCACAAGATATCACCAGAGGGCTCCTCGATCGACATTCATTTCCCCACTCCTACTTCCAGCAACCAATCACATTGCAGTATTTCACTTCCTCCTACAC
Organism: Dryococelus australis; assembly: GCA_029891345.1. Taxonomy (NCBI): domain Eukaryota; kingdom Metazoa; phylum Arthropoda; class Insecta; order Phasmatodea; family Phasmatidae; genus Dryococelus; species Dryococelus australis. The sequence goes on from CM056994.1 coordinate 283,572,308, forward strand.
CTCTTTTCAGTTTGGGCTATATGGTTGCGAAATGTGAAAACATCACTCCTCCTCTAAGAGCAGAAGAGGAATAAGGAATAAGTATAATAATTATTATTACTATTATTGTGTTTACTATATATATGTGGTATATTTACTATATTATATTACTATACTTACTCCGTATTCCTTTTCTGCTCTGCAAGGAGGAGTGATGTTTCCACGTACAGCTCTTGCTTTCGACTGGCGCCTTTTTTCTTTCCAGATTTGGCGGCCATATAGGCCAAACTGAAACAAGGGGAAGAGAGTGGAGGTAAAATACTGCAACTTGAATGGTTGTTGAAAGTAGGAGCGAGGGGAGGGGTAATGTCCATTACAACACACACAAGTGTGTTATTTCAATACTAGTCCATTTTTATAAAAATGATTTTTTAAAATAAATCATTACCACAGTTACCGATTGGCATCATGTTGGCATAAACATTTTTACAATCACACTCGAAAGGAGAGTAATTTTATTTGCTTTCAACAGCCATCACTGCAATATTCGACGACACATGGGGAACGGATCTCTCGTGATTGTACACAAAAACATTGTCTACATTTTCCACGAGTTTCTCTTTTCGTCCCGGATCTCAACTGCTCGTCAGGTAGGTTTCGATTTTTTGCACGATCGGTTCGGAAATGTCTCTTTGTAAAACATTTTTTGAAAAGGCAATAGTGATAATAAAAGTTTAATTGCAGCTGCAAGGACAAGTTTTGTAGTGGTGGGCTCATGTTTTGCCATGGACAAAACAAGCTGTGTAGTTCAAAGTAATTGATTAATTTAGTTTTGTAGCCGATGTTTATGCCTTTTGTTTCATAGAGAACATCGAGTCCTTTTACCGCTTTATTAGAGTGCTCCGATTCTATCTGAACACTGCCACTTCATTATCATAATACCAGTCGTTTAAAATGTGTTTTGCAAACAAAATTTTTAAACATTCTTCGAAATCGTCCACTCCGATGTAGTACCAAGGACCAAAACATACAACCAAGTCGTTAAATTTATTCTCTGTAAGTTTGATGGTGATGTAATCAAACAATAATTTGTTTACATTAAACATTCCCATATGGTTAATACTTTTTACATAGGTGTGTGTTTTTGTAATACCTTATATGTACTTCTTGAAATAAGACCATGCTTTGTATATATAACAATTTATGTATCGATAAAAACTACGAAGACGAAAGCATGTTGTTGTTGGTCACTTGTCGGAAATTGTACAAAGAGAATCCCTCTTTTTTCTGCGTTGAAATTGCAATTTCAAAATACATAGATATCCTTCCCCTCAATACAATTTTCGACTATTACTCTGACACTGGGTTTGTCAACTGCAATTTTGTGGAACTCGAGCCACATTCCCACAGAGCATGTTATTACTTGTGTAATTACATTGATGAATCAAACTTGGAAATTATACTCTCTCTGCACACATCTCGAACCCTGATACTAAACAAGAGTTCGTTTTACAATTCGGGTGTCTTCTACAGGCATTTCACACCCTATATCACCCACTGCCATTTCGATTCGATAGAGTTAATTTCCAAGATATGAAAATCAATAATCACATTTGTTCCCTTTGACAGTGACATGCACGATGTGGAACGAATTAACCTCGAAATGTTGAAATTTTTTTACCAACACATCAATAAAATGGCCAATATCGAGTTGAGGGATGATTACTCTGTTCTGCCCCAGATTTCATACTTGTGCTCAAACAGAGAATTTGAGCACTACTTAAATCAACTCTGTCGCGAAGAGGACTTGATCAACACCCTATTTGAAAATCAACAAATTGAAAATGCAATTTATTCACTCATATTTATGACAAAACCCCAATTTCTTTACCCAAATATCCATCTTGTTGAAAGGACACCGGCCGATTCCATGCCCCATCGAGAATTGGCTAAGTTGATGACCGATCACTATGGGATTCCCACCACCGGCACCTACGACAAATTGTACCTAGAACACAATGATATAATTTCTTCTGCTCTATGAAGGGGCAAAAAAAGGCAAAAAAAAGTGGGAAAAAAATAATATTTCTATAATTTTTTTCAATACATATTTGTACATAAGAAAACATGCAACAACAAACTCCAAATAGTAGTTATCTGTCGAAAATGGATCTCGATAACCTAGAACATAAAGTCGTTAGAGTGGACCAATGTTTGAGTAAACTACGATACCGGTTTCTGCAAATTGTAAAGATTTCCATGTCGAAAGAGACAAAAGCGACTGTGTCAGAGATGACAGAGGCAACATAGACTATGGAGGCTGCTGCGGAGAAAATGGCTAGAGAGGTTCAAATCCCAAACATCGTCGTTGGCCGACCCATAAAAAATCAAAATCTAATTACAAACAAAAATATGCTGTAAAAAAGATGAGGGATCATCACCATCAACAGCCCAACTATCATCACCAGTAGATTCCACCCAGGCCCATCATAGCAGCGAGGAAAATGGTTCCTGCAAACAAAAAAGAAAAAAACTTTGAAAGATGAGGTTCCATAGAAAAAAAGAGTAAAATAGAAAAGCTAGAAAACCAGGATGATCATTCGACCGTTCTCGCAGATCGATCTATCATGTTGAACGCATCGGAGCGCTCGAGTAAAAGCAAAGCCATCGATTCGGAATTGGTCAAACAGTTATTGACTCCGAAAATTCCTATAGAGTTACACATCAAGTGTAATCATCAGGACATAAATGTAGCCGCTCAAACTAAGAGAGGAGATGAGATTGAAACCAGCACACTTGTATGTAAATTTTGCAATCACCAAAAATAAAAACCAAGCCATGAAATTATCAAAGGTAAAGACACTCGAAAGAAGCGGTCTATTCGTCATCGAATCACTAAAACACACATATTTAATTTCTTGAAATATCCGTATAAAACTGGTGTATCTAGGCTGATTGAATTCCTTCAAATTCCATGAAGACGTGTTGAAAAAAACAAAAGTTTGTTTTTTGCCGCGGGTTGTGAATTCGTCGAGGAAGCACACAGTGTTCCCTGCATCGAATGCTCAGTCGACTTTAATGGATTCGATCTGTACTGGTACGATAACAGAACTTGTTGGAACTATCACATTTTCGTCATGTTTTCCGACAAGATGAGACCAGTGAAAAACGGTTTTTGTTTGACAGCAAATGTCTATGGTCGGGTGGAAAAATCAGTTCAAATTCCTTTAATGAACATCCTAAAAAAATGACAGTAAAAATCCTCAAAACAATGGTAATGGGAACAGAAATAATGGTGGTGGTAATCTCATGGACCTCATTAACAGTGAAAAAAACAACTTGGAATTACCAGTGTGTCGAGCCAAAGAATTGAACAACTACACCATCCCTCAAATTATTTTACGAAATTATTTCGAGCGTAACAGAGTGCTGAGACTATCTGTGAAAGAGTACATAATGTGAATGTTGGACTTTCAATTGTACAGATAGAATGAAAATAATAATTACATTGATTTCTTTGAATATGTACAAAACTTGTTGAAAACAGATTTTAATTTGACAATGATTTTTGTAAACTTGCACACAAAATACTTTGTAGATGAAAATCCAATTAACAATGTCAAGAAAAAAAGGAGATGTAAAAAGAAAAATCTATAAATATTAAACAAAAAAATGTATACACAAAACAAATTTTTATTTATTCTTTTACCTCATATATTTTAGTAACTTTTTATTACTCATAACAAAGGGTTAATTATGTTTGTAAATATGTTGATTTATATAAAGAAGTAAAACAAATACCAAATATGTCCGGGGTTATAAATTTTGTATATTGAGCACTTAATTTTATATTTGCATACTTGTACAAGAATTGTGTTTCCATCTGGAATCATGTGCAAGGGGAGTTTTTCATAAAGCTCTGCAAGCCCGAAATTTTTCAGTTGATGAAAGATATGCTTTCCAATATCGAAGAGGGCAGAATAGAAGAATGTATTGATAGGCTTAACAATGAGCTCAAACTCGCTTCCCTGCATGAATAGTGTAATGATTTTATTTCACAAATGTCTGATTTAACATATGACCCTTTAATGAAATTCCTTGAGATTTCAATGTTCCCGATGTTCAGAGAGCAATCAAAACACTTTTCGCAATAATGTTAAGGTATGTTTGTGTCAATTGCAAAATAAAAAAATGAAGATGAATGGTAATGATGATGTTGGTAAGTCTCAACACGAATAGAGTATATAAATAAGATTTTTACAAAAAGAGAGAAATCACCGGATGGACAATCACTTGGAAAATTTATGCAAACTAATTTCCATATATCAATCTCGGGGTAATATCGACTATGTAACCCTGTACAAGTTTTACGACGAAACCGGTTTGAAATCCTTTGTCATGTGGAATGAGGCAAAACAAAATTTACAGACATTTTCAACAACTCTATCATCCAACGAGAGATAAAAAAATCTATCCTAAACATTGCCTTGGCCAAGAGTAAAATTAGAGAATTTTTATATAAAAAAAAGGGGGGGATTTCCTATACCCCCTTTTTCACTCTTTGGTATAAAAAAGGAAAAAAAAAAATTTTTTTTTCCTTTGGCGAATACGTACAAATTGTCTGTGTAGAAACAATTTGTCTCACACCAAGGCGCTCATCATTCCTGCATGGTTCTAACATCAATTGGTCCACAATAATGAAGAAGCGGCTGGGTATGGCTTGAAGGCGACTCTCGACATTGAAATTCAACCAGACCAAGTCCCCAATGTCGGTGTTGGCCCGGCATGTAAAATATCCAAAGTCTATTTCGGTTTTGTTACGAGTCGTTCGGGGCTGGCATTCAACCATCGCATATACGACTATAAAGGAATTATATTTTCAGACTACAGAGGAGATATCATTGTGCAGCTGGAAAATCGAGAAAATTCGACATTCAAAGCCAAGAAAGGATCTCGTGTAGCTCAACTACTCATAATGCCACTCATGATAGTATCGTTTGTACCACCAGATGAAAATGATGGTGAATTTTACAATACACGGCGAGGCACCTAGGGATTTGGACCTTCTTAATCACCACCACTACCATCATCACCATTACCTACACCGATGCAAACCATCAAAGTGAATCCTGCAGTCCATCGAGAAGAACCCATCTGGATGCCATTTTCCTTTCCCGAGTGGCATCACTTGTCGCCGGCCGCAATGCAAGAGTATTTGTTGAAATCAAACCCACATGGCTGCTGAGGTGAATATGTAACACACACGAACATAAACACTAGAGATTAAAAAGTCATGGAAAAACAATAACACAAAATATTTACACTAAAAAAAAACACATGTCACTTCACATCCCTGTGGTTACACTTGATTTAATCTCGCTGATGTTTACCTTCATCACTGATGCGGTGATATGAAGAATGGGTTTGTTACAAGGGTTGGGGGGAGGGGGTAATGTGGTACACATCAGCAGGATGTAGTCACGTTCCTAAATGCCTCCTTTAATCTACTTAACCTGACTTGAAAGTCTGTGGCAGAACTCGTGCTAGCAAATAAAGGAGATAGCAATTTCGGAAATGCATCGACCTGCAGTCCGACTCGGATGTTTGGGGTAAACCCAAAACATATAACACTCATCACAATTTACTGATGCCTGAGTTATTCCCAAGAATTCCAAACCTAAAATTACATCATGGGCAAGGGGGAAAGTCCTGAAGGAGTATGTCTATGAAAATCTTCCAATTTTAAAATGCAATTTGACAATTACTTTACTTTTGATGACATCGCCGTTTGCGATGCCCAGACATTTCTCCGAAGTATAAAAAATACTCACTTTAGAAATAATTTTAGATTCCAAAAGTTTTCCTAAAAAGGAATTACTTAACACACAATGCATAGTCCCAGTGTCAACCAAGGCAGGACATTTATGATCCCCACAGGTATCCAGTACATTGTAACTTTCTGATAGTGCACGAAACTTTAATTAAAACCCGACTGGATAACCTGCACCAAAATCCAATCAATTTGCATTTACCAGATTTTTATAGAGCTATGTAAGAACCGAAGCTCACTTCATCGGAAACATTTTTTCTCTGAGATCAATCACCTGCTTTGTGTACCATTTTTGACCACATGTCTCTGGACAGTGTAATTGCTACAATGCACATGAATACTGCATTGACGGACATTCTGTATACTAGCAAACTGGTCAGACAGCACAGCATCAATGTTATGTCCAGCACGTACCATGGGAGGAAAATAGGCACGGTATTCGCTCGAGGCCACAAGGCGACCTTGTACTGTGTGCAGTATTGCTACTAATGTGCAGTGAGCACATATGTGCAGAACTATATCTCGGCAATGGCATTAACCAACTCATTCTCACTCATCTCTTCACACAATGAATTGTGAAATGTACTACACAATGAATTATGAAATGCACAGATGGAGTCCACAAATTCAAACATCGGATCATCTGGCCTTCGAAATCTACAAACTAAATCCTGTTCACGTTAGTGTCTGAGGAAACAAAGCCTGGAGAACACTGTGTATGAAACCTTCAAAGGCACCACCTTCTAATTGCATGATTTCCTCCCATAGCCAATGCAAAATAAAGCCCTCGCATTTTATGGCAACAGATTTAAGAGACTGTCCTCAGAAGTAAGAGAAAGGCTAACAATTTTAGCCACAGAAATGAAAAAATTCAAAATGTGAAATGGCTCTCAAGTGGATAGCGGAGGTAGGGACTGACGTGAGATAAGGAATAATTTATCTAATTTAGGAGGTCCAGTGGCAACACTTACCAGGGCCAGCCGCATGGTAAGTTGCGCCATTGAAAGATGTTGTTCGCGTCAGGTGTTAACCTCTGCATTATACATTTCAGCCACGGTCGCCACATCATCGACGTGACATTCCAGGTCTTGTAAGAAATTAAATAGCTCATATTTCTTCCGGGAGTATATAATCCCACCTCTGCCATAATACGCGAAACAAAACAAATCGGATACGAGAACAGTAGAATATTGTGTGCAGTTAATTATTTGTGCCATACAAATTATTTTACAAAATAAATTAAGTTCTAACAAAGAAATTTATATATATATATATTTATTTATTTAGAAATTTACAATAAGTTAGCATCACTATGTAATATGATACAAATTATAGCAGCATTAAAAAACAATCCTCCACTGAGAAGATGACATTAAACAATCTAGAACATATATAACCATTATGCGATTGCTCTAAAAACAAGTAAAGTTAACATTAAAATTTTAGTACTTATAAGGAAAATGCATAACAACATTAAAGGCAGGTACTCGTGAATGCAATATTTTAAAACTCCAATCAGTTAAATTAGGTGATTGCTAATAGCTGTGCTTTTACCACACTTTATATGCACTATTAAATTTCATGATTTCAATCAACCCATCCACACACCGTCACATAAGGTAGTATACTTTTCACAATTCTCTTTAAAAATTAAGAGTAGAGTACTTGTACATAGTCATTAAATATATATTACGCGAATGAATCTCAAACATTTCGTGATTCAAACTGGTTGCAAAGGTTTGCAATGCCTCAAATGGTATGTGATCGTTATCAATTATTAAAATAGGTAATCTCATTAATTATTAGCTAATTACAAAATGCATCAAATATTACATGGTTCCAATTAATAACACGTGCTAACTATAATTATGTGATTAACATATTGAAACATATCAAAATGTTACGTGATTCCACTTAATTGCCAAATATAGCAATCTCTCAGACATACATGACTACAAAATATCTAGGAGGGGCGATATGTGAGCTCAATAAGCCTCCTAACACAAGTCACCAAAATAAGTAAATCACTATTTTAATTAAATGCAATGATCAAAAGTAATTGTAAAGGTGATGGCAGCTGTGATGGCCCTGTAAAGCATCAGCCTTTGTAAAATACAAATGAAAAATATATAATAAAACATAAGATCAAAATTGCTCATGTTCACATGGGGCACTCAAAAGACCTGGTACGGCCCTGGTGATATAAAAGACTACACAATGGACAATATTAAAACATTCTAAGCCCCAATTCACTAGTCGTGGGACAAGGCAGCTATAGGTAAATTTCAAACGAAGGGCAGCTTGCAAACATATAGGGAATACAAAGCAGACTAAAATATTGGGAAATCAGCAACTAAGACAATAAGTTTAGCCAAAACCAGAATTTAGAAAGGCAGTCCGAAACCCCAATTTAGAATAAATATTTAACTTTACTGCAAGCCTTCAACTACACAAAATACCCCACCATCATATAAAAATTTAACTATCTAACTATCACGCCACTGCTCCACGACTCACCATTTCAACAAATTCATGATGCCAGCTGCTCAGGCAGAAGCGGTGCCAAATTTGACGTTTCAAATTAACTTTTTTAATACGTTGCAGCACCTCTGCAGGACTGTCGCAAGCGATAAATGACTGTAAATAGAAAGATTTACAAGTGTGCATAGACTAATATAAACTATCCCAAGCAGAATAAACATGTGATTCAAAAGGGAGGGGAAATTAGGAAAGTTTGATCAGGGGAGGAATTGGGAATGGAGCCGAGCCTACATGGAAATAGCCACTTCTAGGAGTAAAGCTTCATTTCGAAGTAGATACCGCGGGAGCTGGCTTCGCCCCATCAGTGCAACACGGGCCTATATACATGTTGCCATGCAGTTATTTACTTCACCAGGCATGAATCATCAAACAACAAATCCAGGAAATGTTGAACGATAGTGTTATTGACCCACCAATAGTGATTTCAATTCTGCTATAAAACTGGTGCCTAAAAAAAGGTGGCATGTGGAGGTTTTGTGTAGACTTTCGGCCAGTGAACCAGGTGACAGGCAGTGCATTACCACCGTACATCAGAGTCAAAGATACCCTCAGTTCTCTCAGGCAAGCTAAGGCCATGCCATCCCTTGACATTAAGAGCAGCTATTGGCAAGTTCCCGTCAAGCTGGAAAACCATGTCAAGACAGTGTTCACTGCTCCCGACAGCAGATGTTTCCAGTTCTGTGCCATGCCATTTGGACTGAAATTTGCACAAGCCACCTTCCAGGCAATGATGGTTAGATTGATGGACAGCCTCATCGGCGAATTCATACTCGCCTATTTGGACGACATGGTGATATGGTCGGCAAGTTGGGACGAGTATGTTCACCACCTGTCACTTGCGCTCGAGAGGTTAGCCATCAGTGATAACTTGTGCGTGGCAGCCAAGCGCCACTTGGAAAAGACCAGCATCGACTTCCTGGGACACATCATTAACAAGGAAGGCAACAAACCCAATCCTCAAAAACTGTGACTGATCGACGAGTACCCACCACCACATACATGCAAGCAGCTCTGGAAGTTTTTAAGACTGATTAACTGACTCCGGGAGCACATCAAGGACTTTGCAGTCATAACTGCATAGCTTACCGACCTGTTGCCAATGCAGGAGCATTTTAAATAGGACAGCCTCGCCGACAATGCTTTAAGAAAATTTAAATCATGGTTCAGAGTGTGCCCATTCTTGGTGAGGTACGACGTCACCAAACACCTCTACCTGCAGATCAACACCAGCCAAGAGGAACTCATTGCAGTGCTCTACCAGTGTGGTGACAATGGCGACGTCACATCATCGACTTTGCCAGTGCCAAGTTTGGACCGACTGAGAGGATGTACAACATCAACAAATGTGAATGTTTATCCATGGTATGTTCTGCAAATAGTACTGGGCACATTTGGAGTAACAGGGCTTCACTGTTCACACTGACAACCACTGCTTAGTCTGGCTCCACAACATGCACGAAGCATGCAACAAGCTGACCTGGTGAGCGTTCTCTCCAAGCCTATGACTTCGTCATGGAACATGTCCTGGATAGTGAAAACCAGCTGGCAAACATGCTATCCAGGTCACCATGTACCGACGTCGTGGTACAAGACAACACAGAGTGGGAGAAGATACTACCACCAACTATACGGGAACTACTGAGTGAGGTAAGCCTGCACCAGATCAATGTCACTAACAATTACATCACCACTTGCGATTTGTACCACAACTTGGTGCAAGTGCAGTTAGATTCTTCACTCACTCGTGCACAAAAATAACGTTTCGCTAATCAGTCTGTTGAGTGTTGGCGAGTAGTCGACAGCTGGTTGGAAATTTGTGCACCTAACAATCATTATGTGTGGAGACTGTTTGTTCCCCCAGTGATAAAGGGCAAGTGTTGAAGCATGCACACAATAGCTATGCGGCAAGGCACCCAGGGACAGAGCAGACAATCTGCAATGTGAGGGAACATTTCTTTAGGCTCGGACTCACCAGATACACATGCTGATATATGCAACAATGTACCAAGTGCATCCAGTTCAAAGCAAGGCGAGTTGATGGGGTGCAGCAGCAACAACGCCGACCACCTATGAAGCCCTTTGAGACAGTGTGTCTCGATCTCATGGGGCCCTAACCCAGGTCCTCAGTGGGGAAGAGGTTTATCGTAGTGGTCACCAATAACTTCTCCAGGTAGGTCGAGGCCTACCATGTCAGCAGGGCACGAACAAAGAATGTTGCTAAGGTCCTGCAGACTGACTTCTTCCCCAGGTGATGGGGGTAGATATAAAACCTGCTCACTAACAGTGGAACACAATTCGCACCCATTGGGGAGTAAGAAATCTGAAGATGGTGATTTACCATCCTCATGCGAACCCCATGGAGTGCCGCAACCAAGAACTCAAGATGTAGCTGTCGCTCTGTGTGGGTGGTCAGTACACCACATGGGCCGACCATCTGTGTGCTGCACTCTTCACCCTCCATCTGCATGTTAGTGCAACCACCGGCAAGTCATCTGCCGACGTTCTACTGGGCCATAACATCACACTGCCTGGTGACCACCACTGCCCGCAGGTAGGGGACAGTGGTGACCCAGGTAGCAGTGACACCTGATGTAAATGGCGCTGGAGAGAGCACCAGGAGGCACTATCACCAGCGAGGCTACACTGTGCAGCGGCTGCCAACCACCATGCGACACCCCCTCAAATACACGCAGGTCAGCAAGTGTACATCCGTGAGCACCCACAATCGGCAGCTTGCAGATACTTATGCATGGGCTTTGGGGGCCAAGTGGAGCGAACTGCGCTAAATTACAAAATACATCGGAGCCACCATCTACCTGGTCCGGCTAGGTCGCAAGACCATCAGGGTGCACTGGGACGACCTATACCTGAGAGTCGGTGACATCGCCGATAAAGCCGCACCAGGTGCCCTGGAGCCCCATGATGGCGACCCCACTGTCAAGCTCTGACAAGTAGCTACCCCAGGGGAAGGTGCATCAGCAGCTCCCTCATAGAGATCTCTACAGGAGACAGAAGGCCCAACGATGCGCAGCACACAGGTACCCTTCAGGGCCTGTCGAGGCACAAGTCCCAGCATCACGGATGGCGAGGCACCACCACTCAGCACCAGTGCCATACCAGGGGTACCAATAACAAGCAGCACCACACCCTGTCTGCATCATAGTGCCTAGCGTAGCAGCGTCCACCTCGACAGGTCCCTCCACCCTTCTCACCTTGTCTGCTCTAGGTGACATCCGAGGCCTCCTACAGCCTTGTCGACAGCTTCAGGGCGGTCTCCTGAGTTGTCCACTGCTGGCGAGGGGTTGGCCAACGAGAGCAGCATCAACAAGAGTAGTGACGGTGGTAGCGAGAGTAGTGAGGCCTGACCTATGGAGATACCGCAGTGTCCCACACCACAGTAGACCGCCCACATCACCAGCAGCAGAAGCCGCCCTGTGGCCCAGACGCCGAGAGACCGCAGCCTGTCCCTGCAGTGCCTGAAGAGGTGCGTTCTGCAAAAATTCTCATCAGGAGGGGGCCATTTCATGTTGGGTGTCATCCTGCACTCCAGACCATTTGCCATGGTCCGCACCACCACAGCAGCCGGCACAGTATGCACTCTAGGCATCAGGTAGTGCCGAGTGTGGTGTAGCAGGAATGCACACCAGTGAAGAATAGTGCAGTGAGGTGCAGTGTAGGGCAAGGGTTCTTTCCCCCCTGCCCCGTGGACGAGTGAGAGGACATAATGGTCAAACCTGGCTGAATAATTAGTAGGGCAATTTATTACAAGCAATTAAAAGGCAATTAAGGGCCCATTAAGCATGGGAACAATGAAAAATACTTGCTTTTGCAGTACTTAGGTATTTTGTTTTGTAAAATGTATGAATTTTCACTCCACATTAAACACCCTCATTTCGCATCATCCAAGGGTAAGTTGTTATTTAATTGATCAAGGAGAATTTTGTGTGTTATTTTATATCATTTTATGCCAGGGTTCATGTACTTTCAATTATGCAAATTTCTTATTTCAAGCAGAAAGTAGTGCAAGGCAATCTACGAGCTGCCTAGTTCGTGCTACACACGCTCGCCAGAAACTAGTTGCAGTTCGGATGCACAAGAGGTTGGCCCCATTTCATGCATGCTCCAGGGGATTTTAACTTTTACATACTAACCATGTAGTATACAATAGCAACATAACTTCCAGAACCTTTGTTTCATATCACCTGGAGTCGCTCCCCCCTTTTTTCCTCCCTAGTGCGTGCATCGCCCGGTGAAGCATAATTTTACTGTAAGTTTCACTTGGCCGTTCGCACCATTTTTCTGAATAGCCTATCTGGCAGGCAACAGGCCAGAAGCTATTTCGGCTTTCACATAGTGTGATGTAACAATGTGCAAGAGTGAGTTGTGGGTCAGCCTAAATAGTTGTGGGTCAGTGTAATTCACATAAGTACCTTGAGAGAGGGGTATTCATCATTTTTCACCAAGGCGAATAGCCCTGAGATTGTTGCCAACATCACCAGCAACAACAATTGTCACCGCCTGTCGATGGCGCCTGGCACCTAGTCGAGTCGGGTAACCAAAATCCACAACCTCACCAACAATGTTTTCTTCGCCCCTCAAAATTACCTTTGACACCATCTCAACCAGCCAAAAGGCATACATTTCTATTTTTATATCTTTTTGCACCAATGTTTAGCTGTGCTGTTCTTATCGCACCCTCACCTTTCAGTTCCGCGACATAATATTTTTTTTTAGCTCAATGTGATATACAGTGCTCGATTCTCGTGCAATATGCATCGGCTGGTAAGTGGTTATAACTATTTGCTTTTATAATTATTTTTTATATCTGTTCGCATCAGCATGTGGTAGTGTTGACACTATTACTTGACTAATGGTCTGTTCAGTGCAAGCAAAGGAACACAGTCTACAAGTTGTGTAATGTGTACCGCACCTGTTGCACTGTAGACTTTTTGGGGTTGGTCCTTGTGGACACTCGTTCTTTTCATGCCACCGAGCATTACAGCTTTTTACTAAAGTTCGCGATGCAATAGCAACACTGATATCACTATTATGGGCTGTGGAACCATAGGGTATTTTTGTATTGCAGCTTGATATGACATCGTTCTCGCAGCACACTTGTGTACATGTTGGTCGTTTATTATTTGTTCAGTAGCTAATTTCTCAAGTACAGGATGGTTTCATATATATTGCACACAGTCTCCCCTTCCTTCATGTTAGGCTGACTGTGTTTATTTATATTATGCGTATATGCTTTTATGTAACCCGCGACTATGTACACCTTGCTCATGGTGCGATTATACACACCTTTATTTTGCCAATCTATGGCTGGTTGTTACATGTTAGCTGTTATAAAGAGGTCCTGGGCTGCTGGGCCTCATGTTAGGCTGACAGTGTTTGTTTGTATTGCATGCATTTTACTGTAACTCATGACTATATACATCATGCTCGCAGCATAAATGTATATACCTTAAATTTTTAATGTATGGTTGGTTGTCGGTGTTTACCCATGTGAACATTTATATTAAGTAATTATTTTCGGTTTAGTATTATAGATTTTGTATAATGTTGGAATTGTGGTGGACGAAGGGTATCTTAGCAGATGATGAGGGGGTCCAAGATGTCAGTAACCTGTGGTAGCAAACGATGACGGTGACAGTGAATAAATGCTGGATGTGCATGGACTGGCATGTATGTGATTTCAGACCCTACAATTCTACATGCACCAGTAACTACTGATTACTACATCATGCTTGCGATGCAGCTATAATATATATATATATAACTACCTATGTTTTCTCTACAAGTATGGCTGACTCTTACATGTTACCTGAACTTAATGGTTCAGAAAATATGTCCTACTATGCTTATAACAGGGCTTATGGCCTAATGAACCTTAGATTCTTGATTGCAGTCAGAAGTGATACCTGCGATATTAATTTAATGGTCGTTGCTTTTGTGGATATGTAATGGCAGACATCTATTATTATAAGAATGCTTATGACATATATGGCCATTTTGTCTTGATCAGAGTTAGTAGTGATGGCTATGATATGAATTTGACAGCTGTAGCTTTTGTGGATAGAAAATGACAGGCAAGGCTTACAGCACAATTGAGTGTTTTGCCTTGGTCGGGGTTAGGTGCGATGGATATGATATGAATTCGATGGTTATAGCTTCAGGGGATGGTAAATGGCAGTCGACTATGTTTATAAGACGGGTTAGGCCATAACTGACTCTGCTGCCCTGTTCATTGTCAAGAGCGATGTGAATGATATGCATTTTGTTACTATGACTGCAGTGAATGAGAAAGGGCAGCAAACTATGCTTATAAAATTGCCTAAAATGTAATTGTACCAACCACCCTGATTGTCGTCAGGAGCGATACAAATGATGTGTCTCCAGGAGTTGGACATTATTAATTGTGGAAGAGAGGCTTTGATGTACAGTGTTGGAAGTGGAATTATGAATTGGGCGACTGCATTATATAGGACGTTAGTAGCCTCAGAGTACGAAGATTGTATATAGTCGTGGGTCATCCACTACATGTAATGCTGCCCTCCCTCTCCATAAATGCCAGTAAAACATGCCTTGTTATTTCTAGTCGACTTGTATGCCATATGCATTACTCACACAATATGCATATTATCACACTTACTGAAACAGATCCTACACTGTGGCCTGCCAGCAGCCTACACTTAGAAAAAGTGTGCGGGCTCGAATGAAGAATATTGTGATAAAAATGCATGGGGCACAAACTTGCATGAATGAGGCACCACACTTCCCCTGTTGAAAAAGTTTAGCTTAAGTTCAAATAAAATTAACTATTGCAACTATGTGATTGGTACAGCAAAACGATACAGGCCTGGGAGGGTCACGACAGCACGACCGACCTCTAACATCACAAAATCGTGGTGACTCCTCAGGGTAAAAAAACCCACACATAATAACAAAATAAAAAACAAACACACAAGAATACAACACTTGAATGATAATGGGCAATTAACACTTTAAAATACAAAATATTAGTACTTTAGCAAAACAGTTTTATAACTGCATTTGTACCTGTATTTGGAAAGAAACGCAGTACCCTTAACCAATTTACATCGAGAATTTGGATTTCATTCATTCCAGTTATGTCACGGCTGTGACTTCATCAGGGGCAAGTCCATTTATCACAAAGAGTTCTGGCATACATGCTCGAATTAAAGAAACATAAAAATATTGTTGAAACCCTACTGTTATTACTAATCACTTGCATAGCTTCATATTGCAAAAAATGTGCAAAATGCGAAATAACACTTGCTTCACTTAATTCCGCACTAAATAGAAGGCGTATCGTGGTTTGGAGAAACTACAGGTTCCCCGATGTGGTCTTTATTTCCCTGGTGCTCGCCAATGTGAGGAAATATTTGAAAATGTGTGCTTGCCTGAACAGTTATACCACAAAGAGCTGCTTATTGAGGGTGTAATTGTGGGACAGTCGCTTGACTCCTGTAGTAACAGCCAGGTCTGCGGGAAATGTTCCTACATTTCATGCTGGCCTGGAGTCAGTTTATCGACTACCTGCTTCTTAGGTTGCAAACTATATCCTCGAGGGTCTAGTATATTCGCGGTTTCTTCACACATTTAGAATAACAACTTTGGTTGTTTGATATCACAAGCATTATACCTGTGATAACATTAAATTACCTTATTTTTGGCTAGATTTAACTTATACTTCCATTTTTTATATAAATTATATACATATATATTTTTAATTATAACTAATATGAAAACAGACAGGGAGGAAATAATGTTTTGAGCATGCCCAGAAGAAATAGCCCTTACGCAAAATATTATCTCACTGAGTGTAACAAAGTGTGTTTGCCCTCTAGTGTAATCTTCTAAGCTTTGTTTGCATGAGGTAGAGGAATATCCTGGAAATAGAACAGTAGGACTTCAGAAAAGTTTGAAGTAACTGTGAATATAGTATACATGCTGGTGGTAGTGCAATTGGCATGACAAATGGTTGCTAGGTACTCGAAAAGTGGCACGTATCATATACTCCCTCTTTGGGAGCCGTTTGGCCTCTCATAATACTGTCAGGCACAGGAAAATGGTGGTGGTTGCAGCCCTTACCAAGGCCATAGGTGGTCGGGGCCTCAGGTGTGAAGCGGTGCAGGTGAGGGTTGAACAGGAGCATTGATGATGTAGTGCAGTGGCAGTTATGGTGAGAAGCAGGGTGCGACTACAAGATGTGCAGGGGAGGTTCGCAGGAGGTATATGGTATAGACTAAATTTGTCACTGCATAACACTTTTTCCATCTCATGTCTTTGTTACAGTTATAGTGGTATCAGGTTTTTGGATGCATTCCCTCGATATCTCGGTCGTGGCACAAGCAGGGCGTATTTCCATAATGTGTTTCTCATGTTTGTGTGTCGGTAATGGCTTCAAAGTGAAGAAAGGAAGTACAGCGACGCACTATTTTTGCTGTTTATTTGAGCTCATAAATGTTAGCATTGTACAACTGTTTTGAGATCACACAGTAGTCCAGTTCTGCTCAGTATACATTTAGCATTATGTTGTATTTTTGCATTATTGTTTAGTAGGCAGCACTATAATTGCAAGTTAGTGCAAATATAGGGCTCTTATAACCACCGGTTGTGTTTCTGAAGGCACCAATCCCCCATAACAAAAGAAACGTTACAAGAGTCACTTCTTAATTATCGATTTAGTGCTCCTTGTAATTAGCGCAACATATTTATTGTTCTTATAGAAAATCTTCACTTTCAAATATTTAAAATAAATTTAAAAATTTCAGTTAGATTTAATAAACAACTGTCTGAAAACACAATTTGAAATATCATTTTAATTAGTAAAAAACTTCAAGTTGTGGTAAAAAAAAATAAAACCATTTCAGAATAATAATTTTTTTTATGTAAATGGAAAAATAATACTTTTATAAAATGGTTTGATAGTTTTATACAAAATTTTGAGATATATTTATAGATTATTCATTCAAATAAAACACACATAAAATTTAAGACCTAAAAAATATATAATCATAATCTAGGTATTGGAAGTGTTATAATAGTATCTTTTCATAATCAATTTTTATAACAGCCATATTTACCCTCCTTATAATCATCTTTATAATTATTGTACTTATATCCATAATCATCTAAATAATTATAACTAGTATCATAAGCCCTATGATCAACATCACTATCGCAATAATTAAAATCACTGTAGGGAAAAATATTAAATTTATTAACCTCAAAATTACTATCATCACTCTATCATCACCCCCATCATATTATTAGATTTTTAGAATTTTGTATTGTCATCATTATTAGTAGAATTATTAAAATTTAAAAAAAGATCTTTAATGCATTGTTTTAATTTTATTGGTTTTATTACACACATTTTTTCATTGCAATTCTTACAAATAAATTTGAAAATGGATTCATAATTTATTAATATTTTTTAATTTTTAATTATAATTACATTTTAAAACCTTTTTTTAATTCAATATTTCTTAAGATTTTGTATGTAAGTAATTAAAAATATATAAATGAAATTTTACTTTAATTATATTTTGTAGTTGAGTGACTTAATATAATTATTTAAATTTTTAATTTTTTAAATTCTTAATATTTAAAAAAATACTTTTGGCATTATTTTGTTGATGTTTTGTGAAGATTCTAAAAAATCTAGTTTCTTGATATTATGTTAAATTTTTGAGGATGTTATAAATCAATTTTAGTTTCTTAATATTTACATATTGATGGATTATCGATTTTATTGAAAGGGTTAATATTAATCCGATGTTAATCCGATAAAAATGCAAGGGTTTAATTAAATTGAAAGGGTTAAATATAATTGAAAAAATTAAATCGATTGAGAGGGTTAGATGGATTGAAAGGGTTAATTTTTAATTGGATCACTTAAAAAAAAAAAATTTCCCTTCATTTATTTTCTTTCTTTTTTTTTTGGTAGAGCGAGGGGGGTAGCAGGAGCTCTGGCAGTCGACTGACCAGTGTGGTGGGTTGCAATGTCTTATAAAGGTGTAGAGTTGAGTGCAAGAGTGGACTAATGCTAACTTTGAGTTGTTTGGAGGGACATTGGTGGTAGATAGGCGATTTTTACGAATATATTTACCACACAAGAAAAATTCAGAGTGTTCTATGTATGAATAAATTACACGCATCAAATTGGAAATTTTAAACTACTATGTGAATAATAAGGAATAGGTTAAATAAATTTTTAAGAAATATTTTTAAACATTAATTTATTGACAAAATTAGGAAACTGCAGGATTTTACAAAACGTAGAACATATACAATTGTTTCAAAATAATATAAATACAGGTTGAACCAAAAATTTATATACAACATTTTAACACAACCAAGTACAGGAGATTACAAAAACATAGCTTCAGTAAAAATGGGGCACTTCACAAACATAGATACCAACAATTTCAATACTGATTATATGTTATAGGGTGTTTGTCAGTTTCTTATTCTTCAAATTCATTCCTTGAAACATACTTAATTCCTCCAATATGACTGTTTAGTACTCAAATAATGATTTTTTATTCCACAAACCATAGATTATTCCTCAAATAAGTTTATTTAGTACTCAAGTAAGACTTTTCTATTCCTCAAACCATACTTTATTCCTCAAATAAGTTTGTTTAGTTCTCAAACAAGGGTTTTTATTCCTCAAACCATACTCTATTCCTCAAATAGGACTGTGCTTATTCCACAAACCTAATTAACACTTCAAACAAATTCAAACGACATTATTGGTTTTAGGAAGACATAATATTTCAAATCGAAACATATTCCTATCACACAATGTTTACTTGAAATAATTACTTTTCTCGGTTAAGTAACAGGGTTAACTAAAATGCATTACCATACTTCTCGGGTGTTTGCAGATATTACTTCATTCGCTGTAACCTCGTTCTGTAAGTGTTATTATAATGACAACCATCTCTTTTATTCCGTAATATTCATACTGTTTTTTAAACTGCAATAAATGTCTAAGATTATTAACAAGTTCATTTGGTTCTTCGGGAAATAAGAAACGAGTTTTGTCGATGCTTTCTGCCTTCTTCACAGCATTTGTTGAAAGAATATTTTGAACAGTATCACTGACATCCTCACTACTGTCTTCCCCTGATGTTTCATCATAAACATCGACTTTACTTTGCTTAAAAAGACTAGGTGTATCGTCACCGACACTGGCCTTCGCAGCTGGTTGCCGTTGGTCATGTCGAAAGTCATTACATTCATGTGTTGTTAATTTCATACAATCCGATTCTATGTAATTTCTTGTAATCACTTTATTCCCTGATCCTTATGTGATATATAGTGCAGCCGTTAGTGCTATAAACAGTATCACGTTTCATTAAGAATGATAAAATGTCTTCTGTTCTAATATTAGTTTGTTGATTGCAGGCGTATGTATACTAATTTACCATGTGATTAAATCTACGTATGTTAGACGGAATATGTATTTACTTAGTATTCGATTAAAATGAATAAATAATAATTTATTTTCAGGAATGTAGAAGGGAGAGATGGCTTTAGAAGTATTATGTAGGGAAGATTTAAAGACTTTGTTTAATAAACGATTGTGTTAGTAGGAGGTTAGTCTGTTGAGTAAACAATTTTGAGCTGCGATTGTCTTAACGATCTTCTGTTTTAAACATGCATGTGTAACACAAACTTCATTTTTCCTCACTAACTTTTGTCTGATAATTCGTTATGTCGATTCCTAAGTTGTATGGAATAAAGTTATTTCTCTCGAATATCTCTTTATGATGAAAATAATTTGTTGATAGTTGGAATGTATTATCCTAAAAGATGGGTTATACGATTACAAAGTGGCCACCGCTTTCCTTTAAATTTTGCTGAAACATATTGAAATATCGTGGAAATTGATACATTCCAGCTCCAATATAAGTCATTTCAACCTACATTTGTGATATTCCTTTAATATTACATTCATACTTGTTTTCAAGGGAAGTCGATTCTCAAAAGAGTTTGAATATATACAAATTTAATGGTAGATAGTGTATCAAATATTGATTGGGAAGCTTTTGAATTGAAACTATGGTTATAAGTAAATTTTAGTGTCGTAGACAAGTCTAAACATCAAATACGTATTTTTATCTGCTATACAAATATATTTAAAAACAGATTGAAAGTTTGAATATGTATGCATGTGTCGTATCTTCCATCATAATAGTTAAAACATAGGTAAATGGAATGATACATGTTTGAATAATGGTGATTTCAATGTTTTAAAAATATTTTAGAGAGTGAAAATATCTCTTGTACGAAAATATACTTAATTTCCTGGAAATACTTCAATAATTTTACTGGAAAAAGGATAGTTTATTTTATTAAAATTCATTTCTTGGATTAAGGTATAAAAGTTGTTGGAATTTTATCTGGGGATTAAAATTTTGGGTTATATTTAGCTTCAGGGATAAAAATTTTGATAGGCGAGGACTTGTGAAATTTTTTATTTCGTTGGAAATAAGACAGGTAACACATTCGGAAGAGTCCAAACTTTGCTGCATGAGGGGAGGGAATCAGTTAGGCAGGCAGACAGTCTTTGTCTCGGGAAAAGACACGCACTCTGGTGAGGGTGGTGATAGGAGACGAGGTAGGGGTGCAGGGACCTCGGGAAACATCTGCACCCCTGTATCCCATCGCCGCCATCTTGAATCAGTTGCGAAAAATTAGAATCGCAGTCAGCTCGGTTAAATAACCGCCAGGACCTTGCACTCTGGTGAGGGGCGGTAGGGGGTGTAGGGGTGCTTGGACAGGGTCTTGTACCTTTGGACTCTGGTCGATTCTCAGGGGTGCAGGGTAGGGTGGTAGGGCGTGGCTGACATTTTGAACTCGGGGCAGTTCTGGGGGGGTGAGGGGTGCCTACGAGCGAGCAGGACCAGATGTACACACAAGTAGGTAGTCTGGGTGACTGACCTCCAGGACCTTGCTGAGGAGGGGTGGTAGGGGGTGGTTGGCATCATGGAGTCGGGCCAGTTCTGAGGGGTGTAGGGTAGGGGTGGGTGGTTGAGATGTGGGGGGGGGGCAGGCAGGTTTCCTCTGATCGGTATACAACTAATCAGTTTTTGCCATATTGCCGAAAAACATTTGACGATCGCGGACAGCCCTGGGGCAGCATGCATTGGTGAGGGGTGGGGGTGGAGGGACCAAAGTGACCTCAGCTATCCCACTCGGCGCCATCTTCAGTCGCTTATGTACTCTTGGAGGAGATAGATGTGCTACATGTCAGCTCCATAAACATCACATCTCTAAACACTTGGCGGCCGACGAGGCCACCCTCGGGGGTTACCGCAGCTATGGACCATCTATAGTGGCAGCCGTTATTTACGTAGTATTTTATCGGGAAAATATACATTTTCGTGTTGTAAGACTGGATCGATATACTGCGTTTGCTATAAGTTTTTCAATTTATGTGTTTGGCAGACGAAAATGCCGTTTGCATTAACAACTCACACTTTTTGTTACCAAGTGTGGTGAATTTCAAAAATTTAACAGATATTTGTTATATATCTCTATAAAGGCTGAAGTACTTCTTAAAATCATCCGAGTGTCCCTACACTTCGATGGAAATAATTTGTGTTGAAAGTGATTTATTCTGAAAATAGTGAAACTTTAGTTAAAAAAATTATAGTTTCATTGTAGGATGAATGCAGAATTTTCTTCGTAAATTTCAACTCATTTGTCTATCGGCTTCGCGACATAAGGCTCACCATGCACACAGCTTATAAGATGACATAATTGCTGCGCTGGAATCCACATCAAACGGACGTGTTTGAAAAAATACTCAGGGTATGTGCGAGAAGCATTAAATAGTGTATGTGTATTTCTATTACTTTATTGTGTCAGGTTTAAATCGTGTAAGATTGTTATTTATTCATACTGACTAGCTGGATTTCGTTTACTGAGTTTTTACTTGTCTCTCGTGTTATTCTTCGTTAATCAATTCATTTAGGACAGACACATAATTTCTTTTTGCGTGTGGATTACATTTCTAAAATTCCTCCTCGACAGTCTCACAGGCAGATGGGCATATAAGGTATGTGTTAGAGGTGTCATATATATCTTGTTCGCTTAATTTATAAGGGTATTTTGTTGTAGATCGTTAATTCCACACTCACGTAATTGTCATCATTTAGCACTTGACAACACCAGATGTTATCCATGTAGTTAAAATTCTCTCTCATGTAAATTATTTTTCTAAGCTTGGGACTCATGTAATTGAACTTATTAATCATGCAATCGTTTGAAATTTCCAATTCGATGCATGTAATTTATTCATATGTAGAACACTCTGAATTTCTCTTGTGTGTTAAATGTATTCGTAAAAATCGCCTGTCTACCACCAATATCCCTCCAAACACCTCAGAATTAGAAAATAAAAAAAAATAGCCTTAGCCCACTCTAGCACTCAACTCTAGACCTATATAAGACATTTCCACCCACCACTCTGGTCATCGACTGCCAGAGCTCCAAGTGTGAGGACATGGCAGAGCTCCAGTTACCCCCCTCCCAAACCCAAAAAGAATGAAAAATAATTTTATAAAATAACTGTTATGATTAAAAACTAACCCTTTCAATCCATTTAACAGTTTCAATCAATTTAACCCTCTCAATTTTTGATCGGATTAAAATCGGTTTAAGGATTACACTTTCATTCAAAGAGATAATCCAGCGATTAATCCCAATTAATCCAATCGGATCTAGGACCCTGTGCGCCCCTAATACTGTCTAGGATTCGCATTTGTTATATACTCGGGTCGACTAGGTGGCCACACAGTACAAATGTTTCTCGATCCTGAGGTTAAGTGTCCACTGCTCAACTTAAAATCAGCTGGCGTCTTAACGTCTTGAATACGACCGAGTGTTCGGGAACATAATTTTACAGAACTGTAAGAACTACCGCCTTGCCGGCAGCGACCTCGTCAGTAGGTGTTCGATTCACTTCGAAGTGGTTAGTTCCCTATTTGACCTGAGTCACTTTGATTTCAAACTCTTGCAAACCCCGGGGAGCAAAAAGGAAGGCCAAATGGGAGAACCCTTTATAAAAGCAGATATCATGTTTTCAACAAATACCTTTAGTGCTTATAATAAATGTAAATTAGAACTATGCAGTGCTGCATTTGATTCGAACCAAAATTCAATATGTACTTAAGTGCGACTACCAGTCATGCAGTACCAACCATCTGTGTCGCAATGTCCAACATCTGTTATTCACTTGAGATGGATTCCCAAATTCACAGATCACACTGGACAGAGTGAGCACAGTTGATTTCAATGGCAATGATTCACATGCTACCAGAAATTCTGTGTTATGTCTAATATTCATATTTCCAATCTCTATTTGTTTGCATCGGTTAATGCTTATTTTCCATGTCTTGGAAGTTATATGCATCTAGATGATGTTGAAATAATTAATGTTTGAATAATTTGTATTGTCATTTATATCTCTGTGTAGTCTTTACTATGTACCGCACAAATATAGCCTTTTCTTAATGTGATTAGTAAGCAAAAAGTGCTCTGGTTGGCTATTGATGCAGTCTACTCTGTATGGCCAGTGTGACCTGCTACCATGTGAGTCTACCTTTTTAGCATTGTCGAAGCCATGCGTAAGAGAAAGAGTACTGATACCAGGAAGGTCTCCGAGAAGGGTTAGAAGATCGAAAAGTTGGAAATATGGCAGAATACCCTGGATTTGTAGCAATAACAGTGGAATAATTCAACTAAAGGAAGAATTATATATGACATTATTGATGAATGAATGAAGCAGAAATGGATTTCCAGGAATCATTAGCGTGTAAAGATTCGTGCTAGTCATGCAACATTTTAAAGTCTAGTTGCATAACCTTAGGCTGATTACTTCAACAATTTGTGATGTACGTGGTGTTCACGACACTTCACAATATACGTTAAAAGACTCTCTTACGACAGAAGGTAAATGGATTCTGCTTCAAGGAATTGAAGAATGTAAGGCCATAGAGATTTACGTAGGTACCAAAGATGATGCAATATAAAGAGCTTCCAAGTTGTGGAATGAGATCACCACAAAGAGAGAAAAGAGATTGGAAGAGTATAACCAATGGAGAAGAGATTACTAGGAACCATGAGGCGGTACTTGGGTAAGGGTTTCAAAGAAAGAAGTCGGAGTTTACGGATTGCCGAGGAGGATAGGTTTTATTTAGAAAACCGGCAGAAAGCAGGGTAAAGAAAGAAGAGAGAAGATTCACTAAGGAAAAGAGAAGTGTCGGAGAAAGTGCTGCGCACTATAGTATTCATTGAGTACAGTAGCGAGGTTGGAGGGTTTGCTGGCCTTCGGAATGTAAAGCCTGCCGAAAGGACATGGCTTCAAATATAATGTTGACTAAATATTTAGTCCTTTAAGATGTTGGTATACTTATTCTAAGTTTTAATTTAACCCTTGTTTAGTCAAGTTGTGCACAATATACGTGTTTTGTAAAAGAACATGTTTGTTATAAAACAAAACGCAAGCAAATGGTATATCAATGTTTATACATGCGATTTTGAAAGTTATTATGGCAATTTGTGAGCCAATATTGAGGGCGTGTCAGCATACCCCATGTTTAGAATACGGTTTGAACTTGTTCATATACCAGGGATTTCAAACTAATGCTGTATGATGGTTACTGCAAAAAAATAACCATAGTTTTAAATTATGTTAGTACTCATTTATTAAATTATTTCAATGAAATTCGAAAATTAAACTTAACAATCACATAATATAATAAACTAAATATGTGATTAATCAGGTAATAAAATTTATGTTATTTGCACAGGCGAGAGACTAGTAATGCGGGTATGATCAAGGCTGGACTGTGACTGACATTGGGATAATCTTCGGATGGAAAAGGACTTCAGTTGGCAAATTTGGAAAACTGCGGATGCCAGCTGCTTAAATTTTGCTAAACAAATGTGATACGAATTAATTAAGACAAACGATTGAATTAGCATATCAAATATGCTTCAGAAAGAAGGTTATGACGTGGACGTGCGGTACTTTACTCTCATTAGTCAACTTAAGCTTCATAATTTTTCGTTATGTCAGTTATAGATATCAGATTTTCTTATGCTATGTTGTGTGCAAGTTATGCTACGATATTGTATGCCATTTCTGATTAGAGACGAGTCCTGAGGTTAAATGTCAGATTTAGATGCAGGAAATGCTTCTAGATTTACGAATTAATCGGGACTCTAAGCCAGGACCACAAAGTACTCAAGAAATAGTCGCTTATACAGCGAACTCCAGCCGCACACACTGGCCAGCAAAATGTTCGAACGCCGTCCGCCAATCAGCGCCTGTAACCGTTCGCAGCACGCAGTAGCCAACGAGACACAATGTCCATTTCCAGAGCCTCAGGCAGGCAATCGGAGAATGGGCACGCCGACATGAAAGGGACCGCCACGCCACTTCGCCTCTGTGCAGTTGCTTACTCTGTGCTAGGACCTCGCGGTCCGAAGGCGACGCAAAGTATCGGCAAGGTCGCCCGTGGCGGTCGCCGATACAGATGTTGAAGGTGAAAGAAGTGAGGGATATATGGGCGGTCTGATGGCACGACTCCCGCCGTGTCACGGCTGCCTGCCAGCAGGTCAGGGGCGTGGTCTCCAGTGGCGGATCAATAAGGGAGCACCATGCCGTGACCGACCCTCTGTCCACGCGGTCGACATGCTGTCTCCTCTCTCACTACTTCAAGGCTGCCAAGGAGCCAAACATTGTTCTACATTCGTAGGATATTTTATGGTTTGATGACACAACACTGATGATTACTTGTTTAAGTTACCAAATAAATATTGATTCGTACAAATTTCAAAAAGTTTTTACACCAGGAGCGGATCTAAACTTTTGGTTTGGGCGTGAAGAGGAGAAGGCCATTTTCACTTTGTGCTGGTGCCAGTGCATGCAAAACTAGTAAAAAAAAGTGGCGTGTGCGGGTACAGTACCCGCATCCTTCACTTTTTTTTTACTAGTTATTCTTGCATCTAATAGCTAGGGTAATTTTTCAAAGATTGATTTTCATAAGTCTGTTCCAGTCGTGAATGGACTATAGATTTTTTATTCGTGAAATGGAAGGGGGGACTGTCTCACCATAATTTTATAAAAATTAATAATTTGGTAATTTAAAATTGGTATTTTAAACAATTATTATGTTATTTCATTTTAATTTTAAAACATTCATAGGACAGTTTCATGGCAACTTGAGGGTTTTATTATGGGGGAGGGGATCATGTCCCGCGTGACTTGTCCCCTCCCCCACTGGATCAGCCACTGGTTTGGTTTCTGCTGCAGTGTTTACTGGATTCACTTTAGTGCCATGTTGAGACGATATATTTGAAATCTAACTCTTGGGCAACATGCGGTATAGTATATTCGGGGTTTCTTCACACTTTTTGAATCAAACCTTTGAAAAATCACCCCCCGTATGATGCGCTTGATTGATTCCTAAATACAAGCGTTTTATACTTGCGTTAACATAAAATACCGTATTTTTTATTAAATTGAACTTTTGCTTACATTTTAGCTATAAATTATAGCAATTTGTTCATAATTAATACGGATAAAGCAGGGCGAAAACAGACGTATTGGTAATGCCTAGTAAGAAATAGTTCTCATGTAAAATATTATTACACTGAGCGCGCACGAACGCGGAACGCTGTCCCTTTGGCGTGTAATTTTCTAGACTCGGTAAGCTCAGTTTGCGCGAGGCGCAGGAATATCCTGGAAGTATAACTTTGGCATGGCTTCAGGAAAATTGGAAGTAGCCGTGAATGGACTGTAAGAGTTTTAACTTTTGGCTGTTTTGACATTAAGGGGCCCGTCTACTTTGTGCTTGAACTGCGTTGTCCCGTGTTTGATAGCCTTGTTTTATTGACGAAACTATTAAGCATGTTCCAATTATGATTAGCTACGAAAAGAAAACATACCCCAGACGAGCACGGAATGGTACTTTAAAGGTATCACGCATGCTACAAATATTATTTTGGAGCCCTCCAGCATCGTTATAAACGTATTTTTTTTTCGACTGCTGTATCTTCAAACATGCTTACCAGACAATGAAAGAAACTACGGTAACGGCTGTTCGCGATAAAGTGAGCACTTTTGAAATCAACCTCAGAAAAAAGTCACTGCTCCTGCCTGCATAATATTTTAACGGACGCACTGAGTGACATGCGCCTATTAAAGTCGGTAACGATGGAGGGAAAGTAATTCCATATCATAAAGTCGATTAAAAAAGTGTTAGGTGACCATTTGTGACTACCTAAATTATTTCTTTCGTTTTCTGCTTTTTTTTCTCAGTGCATCGGAGTGTAAAAATGAACAGGTAGTAATCAGTTAACAAAGGCGCTTCTAATAGAATATCTACCACAGTACCGTAACTCCATTAGGATTACAGCCGAAAATGTTGAGTATGAAGGGCCTAATTCAAATGGTACGCTCTAATAAATTATTCGGAAATTTACCATACCAGTGTATGCTATATGCTTAGTGAGAAAGATTGAATGTTAACGTTTTCCCCTATACATTCATTGTAGCTCAGGAAACAGTAAAATGCATAGGGAAGTTCCAAATTTTGTACAGTAGCGTTCCTAAACATTCCTATACCTGCAGCTCAATGTGCGGTATTATTACCATACATTGTATAGCTTAAAACTTCCATTAAAGTTTAGGAAGTTTACCAGAAAATGTTTTATATTGTAGGTCACGGAATTGTGAAACAAGACACTATTGAGATTTGTTCTACCTGTCAAGGACAGGGTGCTTGTAACGCTATTTTAAAGGCGTGAATATTTTTTTTTGTGGCAGTGCTGTGGCTTGCTCGTGTTTTAACAGAGGATTTTTACAGTGCCCCGCAGTATCTCTATAGAATATCGAAGTAGTAGGGGTGGGCCGGTCCTACCCCACTTTTGATTAATTGAAAGGGGTAAATTGATATCAAAAGTGTTAATTAAATTGATTGAAAGGGTTAATCAAAAAGGGGTAAATTTAATGAAAGGGTTAAACTTATCGAAATAGTTAATGAAAATGGGTTGATCAAAAAAGGGTTAGTCTTTAATGTGATAATTATTTTCTTGATTTTCTTTCTTACTTTCTTTTTATGTGGAGTTAACAGGAGCCCTGTGCGATGTTGACGAAGTGGTGTCCTGGAGGCGAGGAGGTGAGTGACCAGAGTGGTGGGTTGCAATGTCTTATATAGGTGTCGAGTTAATGCAAGAGTGGGCTAAGTGTAAATTTTTATGTTTTTTTGTGGATATTGCTTGTAGATGGTGGTGGGAGATATGCGACTTTGAAAGATGGGATTTACTTGTTAGTAATGACTAACAATCTGTTTTCCGAATGTAATTAAACATTAGAGAAATTCAGAGTGTTTGTTCTACATATGAATAAATTACATGCATCGAATCGCAAATTTCAAACGACTATGTGAATAATAAGTGCAATTATGTGAGTCTTAAATATAACGTGAGTCTCGAGCTTAGCAATATAATTTACACAAAAGAGAACTTTAACTAGATGAATAACATCTAATGTCGACAAGTGCAAACTCACTAAACGAAATCCAGCTAGTCAGTATGAACAAATAACACATTAACACCTACAAATTACACAATTCAGTCTGGTGAATAATATCTTATGGCAAAAAACCTCTGAATATGACTTCAACCAGAAAATAGGGTACATCTAGTCTGATAAGTAAAATATATAAGATCTGCAAGAAAGTAATTTGCAATAGAAAAACTTACCCCAAAAAAATTTGTTTCAAAATAACCAGCTCGTGTAAAGCTTAATCCCACATCACTTTATATATATATATATATAATGGAAAAATTCACAAACATCCTTGAAGAGAAAATTATTTTAAAAATAACGGACATACTACAACTTTCTGTAAATAGAGCACACTTGTTAACACAAACTGTATTTTCATAGACCGCAATCAGAAATTGAAAATATTATCGTAATATTGACTTAACACACTAAAATTTATATTTTCCTGATAAAATACTTTTATATTAAAATGCATACATTATAAAACATTTATCGCAGCTATCACTAGAGATGAAGGCAGCTCAGACTCTTGCAAATTTATGGGAAATAAATGGATATTTTTACATAACTTGAGTTGAATTTTATTTATTTAGAAACTAGTTTAAATATATTATATTATGCTTGTCTTCTTCTCCAGACATCATTGTGTTGTATCTTGAAGAGCTGTAATTTGTGTGCTTGTATGTAAAATCAAATTTTTAAAATGTTTGCTGGACTATATTCGATGAAGATGTAACATTTTTAGCTGGATAAACTTTCTTGTAGCCAAGGAGGGACTGAGGTCTTTGCTACCTGCCTCTGTAATGGTATTCAGGACTCACATTCAATATGTTACCCTGGGAAGTCAGTAAAGTTGGTCAGCAGAGCTACTCCAACCTTCAACTTGAATAGCCAAAGTGGACAAATACATTTAACCTGCTACCTCGTCTCTTTGTAAAACTTCTGTCATTCATTCATCTATGTTTGATTTTCTCCATATTTTTTTTTTTGTAATTTCTCCTCAGCCATTCAAAGTTAGTTTTTATTCAAATTTTAATTAACATGATTGTAAGTTTTTAAGTCAAGAAAATTACATTTTCTTCTTCATCAGAGCCAGCAAACAGTTAACCTGAATTTTTAAATACAAGTCATCAGCTCACCATTACTGATAGACACCTACTCATTTCTCTTCACTACTGTTAAACCATCACTCATTATACATTATATATTATTGAAAAAAATTTAGTGACATGGTGCATTACAAAAATAAAAAGTCACACTATTCCTTTTTAACATTTAATTATAAAATATTCTTTTCAAAATCATTCTTATACTAAATATTTACAATATCACACACAAAGATTGAATTTACAACAAACAATCCATCATTCACAATTTTTTAAAATCAAATAAAATACATAAGGGTAAAAACAATATTAATATACAAATATTATTATTTTCAAATATGAGTCACAACAAATTATTGATACTTACTAAAAAAACATGTTTTAAAATACATTACTTTTTCATCAAACAATCATTATTTACCCACACAAAAACATAGTTTAACAGATTTTTATACATAAAGCTACAACAACTAATTACAACAAGCATTGAGTTTACACATTTAACAATTATATACAAAAAGCAAGAACAAGTATTTACAACCAAGCATTGTGCTTACATATTTAACATTTATATACAAAAAGCAATAACAAGTATTTACATCAAACATTGAGTTTACACATTTAACATTTATATACAAAAATCAAGAACAAGTATTTACTTCGAACATTGAGTTTAGACATTTATCAGTTTATCTCTTTTCAAAAGAAGAAATTATTTTACATTAAAAACACAATCGAAGATATTTATGTACAAGAAAAAATCTCATAAATTAAAAATATTATAAACTATAGCAATGTGTAGGTTGTCTCTTTCCTAATTATTATAACGAAACATTCGGGAGGTGTGTTTATATACACTTACTGTGGAGCTTTCTTTTGTAGGTGTTACATCTGTGTATTTCCCACTCACACATACCAAAGACAGAGTGTAACACACACTCACAGGCACACAGTTAATAAATAAAGGGCTTCAAAATAATATTTGTAGCATGCGTGATACCTTTAAAGAACCATTCCGTGCTCGTCTGGGGTATGTTTTCTTTTTGTAGCTAATCATAATTGGAACATGCTTAATAGTTTCGTCAATAAAACAAGGCTATCAAACACAGGACAACGCAGTTCAAGCACAAAGTAGAGAATGTGTTTCCATTACGCCGTCGTAGCATCTTTGTTTCCAGCCACACGACATGCCGAGAGAACTACTTCATATCCAAAACCTCACCAGGTTTTGAATACCGAAGGTCTGTCGACATGTTTAGTCATACAGGATATTCGCAAGTTGGAGGAGAACAATTCCATTTATATCAATGTATACTGTGTGGTAGACAAAGATAGCAATATAATTGACGAGACTTGCGAAAAGGGTGGGGTTGTAGTACCCATGTGTATTTCTCATATACGCCATGACAAACATGTGAATATTTTGGCGATTCGCACGAGAGGAAATGCAGCTTATTTGCATTTTGTATGCATTAGAAATTTGTCAAAGCTGGTTGGTAGTCAGCCGAGTAAGAAACAACACAAAATATATGTTTGCGATTGTTGTCTCCAGTACTTTGTTAGTGAGGAGAAACTCGCTTGTCACACTATTCTTTGGCAGCAACAAAAGGCTGTTCGCAGTACTTTTCCCACTGGGAACAACAAGTACTTGGAATTTAAAGATTACAGCATACAGCAGAGATTGGGTTTCGTTGCCTATTTCGACGTAGAATAGACATAGTTATATATATGTAGAAAGTTTTCTGAAACCCATGTTCACTTCTTGCCTAACGATCAAACAAGTAATACAACTACCATCAACCAACATGTTCCATATGCTTGTAGCATTTTGTTGGTTTGTTCATGCAATCCAAGTTTATCTCAGTATTTCGAGTTTGTAGGTGCTGATTGTATATACAAAGTAGTATATAAATTTGTTGAAGTTACAAAGTGGGTTGTAGGAATTACAGTGTCATTTTCCGATGAAGCCAAAAACCCCTGCTGATGAAACCAGGTTGGCGGCTCAGAAAAGCTGTCACATTTGCACAGAAAAGCTCGGCACAAATGACATTGTGGTCGACCATGACTATCTGACAGGCGAAATCAGAGGCCGCGCACATAATAAGTGCAACTTGAATTCCAGACTGCCCAAAAGACAACTTGTCACTGTTTTCCATAACCTGCAGAATTAAGATGCTCACTTTATTATAAAGCCCTTGACTGAACGTCATGTAACGTTACACCATGTAACCATGATAATTGAAAATCCTGGAGAAATTCAAGTGATTGGAATGGCCCTTAAAAAATATAAATGTATTACCAAACATATCCCCAATGGGACTAATTGCAATGAAAAGGTGCAATATTTCAAGCTAAGATTTATTGATTCATTCCAATTCATGAGCGCCTCTCTGGAAACTTTGGCAGGCAATTTACTACCTGCGCAATTGAGTGCCACCCGCTTGATGTTTCCAGACAACACCCAGTTCGAATTGGCGAAACGAAAGAGAGTTTTTCCTTATGACTTTGTTAAGTTGCCAGACAGTCTGATGTGCAAGTCACTCTCACCATAGGATGCATTTCATAATGTGATGAGAGGCAAAGGCATTAGCGATGAGGATTATGCTGATGGCCAAGCCACATGGGATGTGTTCAACTGCATAAACTTGCTGCAGTATGCCATTTGTTACTTACTTGTGGAAACTTGTTTGCTGGGTGATGTTTTTGAGAATTTCAAGACAGTATGTTTGGCTCATTGTGGTCTTGACCCCAACATGTACATCACAGCTCTGTCTCTTTCATGGGACACTTTTTTGTCAATGACACACGTGCTGCTAGAGCTGTTGACTCATCCAGATGTGAGGAAAGCCAACCATGTTTAGATGGGTGAGGACTTCGCCTCCAGTGTGGCATCGCAATATATATGCTATTTCGACTTCAATGAGCTGTACAGTCGTACAATGTGGTCCAAGCTTCCGGTTGGTAATTTCGAGTGGGTTGAGGCTGACGTGTTCTCTTCATGGGATTTTGCAAACATGGTGAATGACAATGACACTTGTTTTTCCACGGAAGTTGATCTATCTTTTCCGGAGGAGTGACATAATAAACGATCTGCTGGATGTACTTGGTGATGTGTGCTGTTGGGAGGTCCATAAATTATTGTGGTGCTGAAATTAATATATGGAGGAAAAAATCCGGTATTCGATAGTGCCCCCAAGGTAAGATTAATATTCCATCTGCCTCAATGTACTGCTTATCATCCATACCTGACAACACTACATTTTTATGCGTTCGGTGTAGACTTGATGAGCACGCAAACGGAACTGATATTGAGTTCCCATTACCCTTGTGCAATTTTCGAGGAAATCTCAATAATCCTTGTACCTGAGTGATTGCAACACGCTGGGAATAAATTCGCAATAACAATTTAATGTAATGTTGTGATTAATATATAAAAAGACTTTGGCTCAAATGGAGGGTGATAGAAGCGGAGGAACCGCCCACTGCCTTGTTGGAATTTCCCTTTTGTCCATTTCGCCCTCAAAATTCCCCTTTCTTCCCTCTTAAATGTCACTACTTTTTTTCTTTTTTCCTTAACATTTCTCATTTCCCCCACAATAATTCTTGTTTTCTCAGGCGGATCAGTGACCATGGGTAAGTCAGTGAGCCAGTGTCAGAAATCATCGACCCAGGTGAAGGGGATTCGAGACCCCGGGGTCAGGAGTGCAGGACTCAGGATCTCTGAACTTGACCTTTGACGGTTGACTCAAAAAATCCAAAAAAAGTACCAAAAACAAATGACAAAATTTCAAATAATTAAAAAAAAAATCCTAATTATAAAATCATACCACTAAAAGTATTGAAAAATTATTTTAAAAATTACAAAAAATTATTATTAAGAATCGTCAAAAAATTTATTAAGAAAATGTACTATTAATTACTAAAAACCATTAAAAACTAATTGGAAAATAACTTATTCAAGTTTATTTTAAAATAGTTAAAAAATATATTAATTATTATTAAAAATTAATAAAAAATATAAAAATCGTTTCAAATGTATTTAAAAAATGAACTTTCCAGAGGTCATCCCTCACCCATACCCATTCCACCATCTTGGAAGGTGCAAAAGACGACCATCGTGATTGGTGGCCACCATTTTGGTAGGTGACCGCCATCTTGGTCGACATCACCTGTCTGTCATATTGGATGCAGGTAACAGTGACCTCAACCCCATGACCTTGAATGACATTGAAAACAAAAACTCTAGAAAAAATACATAAACATCAGCATGCATAATACATTACTAATTAATTCCACAATATTAGAAGCAGACGACATTTAACATTGAGACCATGACCTTTAATGACCTTGATAATACATGCTCGAGAAAAAAACACATAAAAGTCACCAAGCAAAATAGATTACTGACTACCACCGCCATATTGAATGCAGACTACCTTGACTTTTAATCCATGACTTAGAATGACCTTGAAAACTAAAACTCGAGAAAAATACACAAAAGTCAGCAAGCATAGTACATTACTGACTACAACCGCTATATTGGATGCAGACTACCTTGACCCCATAACCTTAAATGACCTTGAAAACCAAAACTCCAGAAATAATACATGAAAGTCAGCAAGCATAACACTTTACAAACCACCACCACCATATTGTATGCAGACTACCTTGGCCTTGACCCCATGATGTTGAATGACCTTGAAAACAAAAATACATAAAAGAGAGCAAGCATAATACATTACACACAACTGCCACCATACTGGATTTAGGTACCCTCATCCTTGACCATATGACCTTGAATGACCTTTAAAACAAAATATCAAGAATAAATACACAAAAGTCTACAAGCTTCTTATATTTATATCTATGGCCACCATATAAAATACAGGTGACCTTAACCAGGATCCCATGACCTTGAAAACAAAAACTCGAGAAAAAAATACATAAAAGTCAACATGAATATTACATAACTAACTACTACCACCATATTAGATGCAGGTGACCTGAAGCATGATCCCATGACCTTGAATGACTGTGAAAACAAAAACTTAAAGAAAAATACATAAAAGTCAGCAAGCATATCACATTACAGACTACTACCATCATATTTAATTATTCTAACATGTTCAACGCCATTTATAATTTAGAAGGCATAGGTAAAGTCTTTTCAAGAAAAAAATATGCATTATATCCTAAGCCCTCTGATAAGCATTGCAAACATTGCTGGCTGCCATTTTGGATTACTTGACGTTATGACTACTTCATATGTATCATATGTACTAATTTTGACCTCTATGAAGGCAGCATGCTCCAACATGCTTCAAAATTCTTGTATGAACAGCTGTATGCCGTTTTCAATCCACTGAAGTTATGGCTGCCAAATTTATGACTTAGGTGCAATTTGTGTCCTCGATCAAGGCGATTTGGCCACTATGCTTTATGTATTCTGGTATACACAATTGCCTACAATTTTCAGTATGGTGAACCTATATATGCCATTATCATATGTAGCACTCGTGATATCAAACAATGTGATATATATGGACTATTATGCAACAAACCTTCATTAACCCTTTGGATAAACCTGTTACTGATGCCAGAATAGTTGGTAACCCTATCAGCTGCTATGTTGATCGGCATGCCTTAACACTTATACCTATTTAGCCTCGCGGTCACAACACCTACTCATACTTTTTACTATTTCCCTTTCAATTCTATAAATAGCCTTCTTATATATTCTTAAACATTCACCGACATCTATTGAAATTGAAATCAGCAGTTAAACGTGTGGTGGACTAATGTTTCTAGGTCGGCTGCTACAAAGCCAGAGCCGCGCAGGTAGTTGTTTCAACTCTCCCCAACAAACCCCCGCACCCACGTTCAAACAAGTGTCACAACGTCTGGCGCAGACAGTAGCTTGCTTCTTGAACGCTGACCCGGACCTGGTCGAACGAGCGTATATATTTCTGCTCCGTAACTAGGCCAAACAATCCTATAGGGCATTTGGAAAGTTTTCAGTCATTCTCGTACAAATATCCCTGCAACTGAGCCTGCAGTGTCATCTCATTTTGAAATATTATAGTGCTTAAAGTTTAGAGATAATTTACCTGCATTATCTTCAGTTCATGGCATGGCAAAGTAATATTTTCGGTTATACTTTTATACTGGTTTCATCAGCTACATTGTTTGTATTTCTGTTAAGAAAATATTCCTTAAAGTGAGCACTTCTAGGCAGACATAGCCGTTTAAAACGTTGCGCTGATATTAATACACTAAAACACGCTTGGTTTTAGTGTGTTAGTACACATTTGCTGTTACGACGTCATTGTGTATATAAGACATAACTATAATCCGATAGTGAACATTAAGTATTCCTGGGGCCACGGTGGTGTAGTGGTTAGACTACTCTCCTCCCACCATGGCGAACCGGGTTCGATTTCCGGCTAGATCACCCCCGAATTTTCGCATGTAGGAAGCGTGCAGGACGATGCCGCTGGTCGGCGGGTTTTCTCACTGATCTCCCATTCCCCCACCCTTGCATTCCGGCGCTGCTCCATACTCCAAGCTTTACCCTCAAGGGCGCTCAAGACGTTGGTGCTAAGAGCCGCCTAAATCTCTTCACTCGCTCATTAAGCATTCCGCCAATCAGAAAGTATTTTGCCCATAAAGGCGAGGCACTAAGGACGACCCAGGCACGCGCATCACATGCGTCATCGTCTCTGTGTGCAAGATACTGAACAAGTGTGCAGTCTTTCCTTCAGAAACGTACCTCTGAGACAACTTTAAAATTAGGCCTATTTCATAAAGTATTTGTAACATTTTTTGATTACCAAACAATAAAGTAAAAATATATTTAGCTTCTATTTCCTTGTCATGTATTTACATCGTAATCCTATATTCGTAAACTGAGCTTTCCCCCATGCATGAAAACGGCAATGCTGAATACCTGTTTACATTTGGACAGCTTCGTTTGACATGAATTTGAACTGAACCAGTCTTTAGTGTGAAATCATCCAACGGACACCATGGAAAATACTTTTAGTAAAGAGTATAAATAACCGTGCCGTTAGTAATTTCCGCCCGCTGCAGCGCCAGTCCGTGTCCAGCACATTACTGATAGACGAGGGAGCTCAAGGGCCACGATGTGTGGCGCGGACAGTAGTTCGAGCTGCAAGCAGTGGGAACCTCATACAGCCAGGCGGACTATGAAGCGGTTGAATGGGGGACATCACCTGACTGCTTGTTCGTTTTGTCTCGGCACTAGACATACCTTGTATAAGAATACGTCTACTAGGCTTATTTACTCAAACGAATTCTCACTTAGGAAATGAAATCGACTTAATTATTTGTTCGTGCAAAAATATCTTTGAAAAGCAAAGTTAGGGTTCAAACATGTTGAGATTGTTTTTAATATTGCATTTATTCATAGTTACACGTATATATTAGATTAACAAAAATATTGTTTGACTAAGTAATGTAATACATTGCAAGTGCATTGTAATTGCTCGTGTAGACTTTGTCATGTCATATGTCTTCTCTTTTAAATTTTTGTAATTTATGTTAATTTTCTCACCAAACATTTAATTGTAGGGCTAGAAGTATTATCACTAACAAGGGAAATGGAGTCTGTGTATAACAGACCACAAGATTAACCGAAGCCGAGTATTTGCGATTTTTCATAAGAAAAAAAGTCTTCCACAAAGACTCAAGGTTCCGAACATAATCATAATTCAGTCGGAAAGTTAAAACATATTAGGCATAATAGGAAAACTTTCGTATGGCATGTACAAAACCCGTATTTCACGTCATATCGAAGTGGCATCTGCAAGTAACATATGATATTTGATGGTTACAAAATTAACATTTATTGAGAACGGTGAATAACAATTTAGATGTGAAATACTGCATGTAGGTGAAACCAGTGACATGAGAGAGACATAAGCGGCGCTCAACAAGTAAGGTCTTCAGCGCTGATGGTGGTGAAGAGAGGTAGAGATGGAGCAGTGACAGAAAAATGAGTATCGGGAGCACCCCGACACTACCCACTGGCCAACATAAACACCCGCCGTGTTTCGTACACACTAAAATACGGATTTGACCCCCGTTTGTCGTGGGGCGAGGCGAGTAGTATGACAGTTACAACACAACAGCTCCTATAAGCGATTAAATATTATAAAAATACACATCACTTTTCTTGGCGAGCTGGTATTCCCAGAGGAATAACTTTTTCTTTTATTTTATAAAAGCGACAAGAGAAACGTAAAGCTCCGCATTAATGATATTTTACTTGTATTTTAGTGCGTCGTTAAGTCAGCAAGAAAGGCAAACAATTTTGCTTCCTTGAATACCGCCATTTAGAAGCAGACTTCCATCCAAGCCAAATGTTGTAATGCCATTTTATGTCACATGTTTTAATGCAAACTGCCCAATAAAGCGATGGTAATCAAATATACCGATTTCTGCTGCTGTGTTAAGCGAGCGAGGAGGTGACGTTTCAGGTCGGAGATGCATGCAGCAGCGAAACTAACGCTGCAACTCACATCATTATGTTTGGACTGCAGTATCGTAGAAGGCCATAGATAGTTCCTTCACCCCCGTTCTTCAATTTCCTAGAGGGCCGCGATTTGTAAAGTTATCTCATAAAGCGAAGAAAATATACATATTTAGAACGATTAAGTGAACTAGTTTATGAAGTTTTCATAATTTGGCACTTGAACTTGTCAAAGCTGTCAGAAAACAAACGAGATGCCCTCGGGCATCTTCGTTGTACAATGTCTCTCTTAATACAAAATGGTTGCCAATTTAAGAAATTAATCCAGTTTTTCAAACAGCTACAATTTATTTTTCTGCATTGGAAATTGCGTGGAGAATAAAATGTTCTACAAAAATGTTTTGATTCATTGTGTCGATATTTTAATGGCTGAGAAATTTCACACAATTAAACTCTAAGAGACATATATTTCCGCATATATGTATCCATTTTATTAACGATAAAAAGAAAGTTAAGCAGGATGACTTTGATAATTCCTGTATTATTTTATGTTAAACAACATTTAATGTACCAATATGAGCCCAGAAAGTAATTCTTCCAGATATTTTGTAATGTACACGATCAAATTTACGAATTTCCGATAACATTGACTAGTACATGTGCAATATTTCAAAATTGTATGACCCCCACCCTCCTCTTTGTTTTTTCGTTTCTTGGTTACACGGTTCCATAGTTACAGATAAGTAATCAAAATTCGTATGGCTGCCATTTTACAACTAAGTGATCGACCCACATGAAACATATATGTTTACTCCATCAGCGTGGTGAAATTTTTTTGCCAAATTAGGTAATAATAGGTTTATTGTTTCCCGAGATTTACACAATATAATGTCATGTAGCGCTACTTTACAATATGGCGGACAAAAGAGACAATGTACCAGCATGTTTAATACCTGTAGGTGATACGTTCAACACACCAAGTTTGGTTGAAATTGGTCAAACAGTATGGTACACTGTATACCAAATGAATCTAAAATATTTATATAGTCACCATATCGAAAACAAGTCTCTTACACATTTAAATCGCATATGATAACATGACATACATAGTATTAGATACGGTATACAAAGTTTGGTTGAAATTGGTCACATCGTTTCATAGACAAAGTATAACGTATCGAAATGTCTATATTGCCACTAATTTCAAAATAAATGCCTGGCCCAATTAATTCATATCAGCGTACTTCTTGTTTGTCAAATTTGGTAGGAATGTGTAGATTGTTTTCTGAGTTACGATGCAATATTTTTATTTTTTTCGTGCCGCGCTATATTACAAAATGGTAAACGAAATTGGTTATTTCTTGGCATATTTAAT
Organism: Dryococelus australis; assembly: GCA_029891345.1. NCBI lineage: Eukaryota > Metazoa > Arthropoda > Insecta > Phasmatodea > Phasmatidae > Dryococelus > Dryococelus australis. The sequence continues at coordinate 283,612,256 of CM056994.1, forward strand.
GTTTTTAGACGATATGTTCTTCCTATAAAATATAATAGAATTATATATTATGTATGTGTGTGGATATATAAACATACATATATGTAAGATTTAAAGAGAAATATTTGGCAAAGTTTTGAAAATATAGTAAGTTCCACATTAATCTTAAATGTATAAGGTACCTTGGTCTACTATATGCCTTAAAGGTATTAGTTACCTGAGAAATGTGGCAGGAATGTATTGTGTAATTTCCAAGATATGATGTAAAAGCTTATTGTTTTCACGATGTGCTACTTTCCACAATGGCGAAACAATAAGAACGTAGCTTCCTAGATTAAAGACGTACATGATTACCTATGAAAATACAAGATTTGGCATTACCTAGTAAAATAATTCCCCAGATATGAAATAGTGCCCTGTTGTATTAAAATAGCAACCGTTTTGAAAATACGCAAACGGCTTGGCAGAACATTGTAAAATTTGATGTCCTTACTAACTTATATGTGTACCGAATTTGGTGAAATATGTTTCACGGGTTCGAATGTTATTATGAGCGGACATACAGTACATCACAGACACACATTTGCATGATTACATAAGCCCATTATCCCAAGGAAAGTAGCTTAAAGTTAAATTGAATTGAATGTTTCTAGTTAATCAAGGAAATAAGGTGAAACAATCATTTATTTCGAATTATTAAACACTCTTTAAATACAGCAGCACCACACTATTATCGAAATATATTGTTTATGACAGAAAATAAATTTCTCGTAAGAAAAAATAAATAAATGGTTTAAATATTATAAGCTGAGCATGAAGTTTTTTTTGTTAATGTTTAAATGGATTCAGAAAGTGTTTCGTATAACTAGTGGCGTACCCTGTTAGGTTTCCTCCCATGTCTTGGTTTCACAGAATTATTTGTGTACGTCATTATTTCCGTTTTTCCCTAAAGAATATAGCTTAGTGAAATATACTTAACATTTTGTTGGTTCAACGACGCAATGAGATACTAAACTAAAACGTTCTGTTTGGCTTCATGCTTCATACTTTAACGCAGAAGAAAACAATGAGAATAATTAAGTCTGGTGGAAGAAAGTTTGCCTCCACTTGAGAGATAATTTAGGTAACGCCACACACACAAAAATCTCTACTGGAATCACTCTCCAAAAGGTTGTGTTGCTTTTATTGCCTTCTCTAAAACCTGCGGTAATAAGTAATCTTCTTGCTTCGCAACCCGTACAACAAATATTTATTGATCTCTGACATTGGGACAATATATTATGTAATCATGTTCAAATCGTATTTATACTTATATTCACGATGAATTCACACGTCACACTTTATGATTGTTTAGTTTTGTGGAGTGTATGAAGTCAGGAATGCGATTCCTTAACGTACAATATACAGGCTACGTAAAGAAACATACAGTATATGCTGTCATGATTGCGGCCGGTACACGCAGCGACGTGTGCAGAGCTCAGGGCAGGTGCCAGTGCATGCGCAGTAGTTACATGGCGGAGGCCAAGTTGACCAGGCTGTTGTAGCAGCCTGCCTGTCTACCTGGGTCCCTCACAGATCTAAGTGTTACACTGCCGTTTTGATGGCGTGGAGTACAAGGACGTTCGCTGTTCGCTACCGTCTCTCAGACCCGAACAGAGTGATTAATAGTTGGTGTTGCTGTTTAGAATAAGTACTGTATGCAATATGTATAAGTTCGCTACGTTTCTCAGAGCTACAATTTTACTCACAGTTACCACTTCCACAAATGGCAATTAGGTTAACATGCGGCAAGCGAATTCTTCTCAAGTCTTTAAAATTACGTCTTCGAATCGCAAAAGGTATAGTCATCATTGTCCTGCAAGACGATATTTGATCACAGTTACATACATTTTAATGAATAAGTATATAACATACAGATAGTTATCTGTATGTTATTCAACAGTTAAGCTTTCACCATACTGATTCAAAGAAATATAAAGAACTTATTCGTCGAATGAATGCTTTCATTCTTTCAGGAGATGAAAATCACCCGAAAATACATTTAGTAGGAGTTATAGTCGGAAGTGGAATATACATAGATGAAATTGACAATCACTTTTCACCTGTATATTGGAATAATTCTAATAAATTGGTAGATAGATTAAAACTACTCATCACTTCGAGAGAGTCTGGGAATAATTCATATACAAACAAATTTTTTTCTATTATTGAAGAGTCGAAAGAAGATGATTATATTACCAATGAAGTTTAGTAAGATTGCTCAAGAGCTTCATGCTCCTGCAAGGATAACATATCATAGGAGAATAGTTATAACTAATGGTTTAAATGATATTTTTCAAGCCGTTCAGTGTGAAATGACTTTATATTCCATATACAATAGGGCATACATTAAAAAAAAACTAATAGACATTTATTCGAAATATGGCTGAGGTATACCTTTGAAAACCAAAACTGGGAAACAGCTTAGAAATGCAATGGAGATCGTTTTGAAAGAGAGAACACCCAATTCGCTCCAAACCAACAGAGGATCAGAATTTTTTCACACTGTTTCAGAAACTAATGAACGAATATGATATTAATCACTGTACAACATATTCAAGCTTAAAGCTAGGGTTGTGGAACATTACAACAAATCGATTAACAGTTAATATATAAACATTTCACATTGAGGGGAACTTACAAATAGATTGACATTTCGCCTGAAATAGTTAAAATTTATAATTGCAGATATCATAGAACTGTCAAGATGGCTCCTAAAGAAGTTATGGATAATAGTTTAATGAAAACTATTTATAATAATGATAACAACATTGACGAAAGAAAGCCAAAGTTCAAAGTTGGGGAATTTGTACGTATCTCGAAGCAGAAAGTAATCTTTAAAAAAAAATGTATGGTGAATTGGTTTTTTCAAATATGTAAAAATATTTTTTTAGACAAACACATCCCAGAATGTATTACCTAGAAAAATATGATGGAGAACCAATAAAAGTAGGAATTTACTAACAAGAATAGCAAAATTTACATCTCCAAATTAATATTTGGTTGATAAATTCATTAAAAGGAAAAAATATATGTCATTGATTCCATTGAGGGGTTTCTCAAAAGCACACGATTCGTGGGTTAAGAATAAAAAATTATAATACTAAATAAAGTATTTTTAAAAAATAATATTTGATGTTTTTTTAATAAACTTCTGGTTGGGGATTGGATGTGCAATTTATTGTGGAATCAATCCCCTGGTTGATTGGATCAGCATTTGAGCGATAACCCAGTGTGATTAAATACTTTTAATTGTGACATCATTCACATTTAGGTGATAATCCATTACATTTGATATGTAATTCAATTGCTAACTGTCATAGAGTCGTTTAATTGTGTGTGGGGTTCTATTCCATTAGAGTCCCTTTTAATCTGATGTATTTGATTGTTTCTAATGTTACATTTCTTGGTATATGGATAAAATTTCATAAAATTTTACAGTTTAAAGATATTTAAGATATTATTTGTTTAATTCGTTATTGTAATTTCCTGGAATTGAAATATTTTTTGTGGATTTTTTCAACTTTAGAAGTCATTTGGGATGTGATTCCATTTTAATGTTATTTAGAATGTATTTGTAACATGATATATTTCTTGGAATTTGGATATTGTTTCCCGGAATTCATTTCACAGATTAGAATTCTATGGTATTTCGTGTTTTTTATTTAATTGTGATGCAATTAAACTTTAGTTTATCGGAATACTTTTCTGGGTTTTATAATAGTTTGTGGTAGGTTATATTTATTTGATTGTAATGATACAGTTCTTGGAAACTGGTTAGCTTTAAGATAGCAAAATACTATTCCCCACACTAAAAATGTTTTACACGAAAATCTTTATTAATTTATTTTACAGTATAAATGATTTTTTCAGTGCAAATGATTTTATGGCGTACACTAGTTTAACAGTGTACAGTACTTTGACGGCGTTGAGTAATTCACTTTTTTTAAAATGCTTTTAAGGTGTAATTTTTTTTCTAATAAAAATACTGCTTAAACTGGGCTTAAAATGCAATGTTGTAAGCATTGTCCACTTCCTTTAAAACTTGTGATAGACAGGCGATAAAAGGCAGGTCAAGGAAATCATTGTGTAAAGAGTAGGGGAGCTGCAGAGAGGGTGATGCTCTTCGTGGAGTGAAGTTATTTGCGAGGTGGGGTAGGAGGGGAAGTGTCCAGTTTCCCTCCTGCTGTTGTGCATGCACTGAGGCAACTACCAGGCTCTGTGTGTGATGGGATGGTTGTCTGGCGAATGAAAGTAAGAAGGTATCCATAGTGGCACGCACCACAGACAGCGACAGTTTAGCGAACCATTCCCTTGCCTGCTCTGCTCCGTGCACATATCCCACCTGCTTAAACCCAACCTCCCAGCCCACATGCTCTAAACTTTCGTTCATGGCATATTCTGCTCCAACTCCGTGCATGGGTCACCCTCATTGGCTCTTGAGACATAAATTTTTCGTTCACTCCCCAATCATACTCAATTCATGTCTAGCTGTTATCTGGTATTGTCCATGAGGTCTTAGAATGACTTGTCCCCGTATCTTTTGTAAAAAAACACATCGCTGTGGTCAATTCCCATCCCCAAATAAATTTGGAATTAATTATTACTTAACATAGAATATTAAACTTTAGCAAGATTATATAATATTTTCCTATATGAGTACTGTCTAAAAATTCTGGGCTAAGAAAAAAACTACTTGTGAAATACGTATTTTTGTTTGCTAGATGAATAAATATGTCTTGTTTCAATACTTGTAAATAACATTTTTTTAACAAGTGAATCAAATATTTTTTGTACTTTTGTGTGATTTTCTTTCAAATCATTGTTTGCTTGATTCAAATATATATACTTGTTGGAATGTTAAATCTGGGGATTATCTCAGGGATTAAAGTAACTTTATTTCAGGGATATAAAATTACACTGTAAGGAATTCGGTAAAATAATTTTAATTCGCTAGAAATATGCCAAGCTCTTGCATGACCTTGGATCGGCAGCAAGGGCGGGCTGTGTGGTCAGGCCAGCTCTCGAGATATCCGAAAAAAAAAACACATTTTGGGCTGGGGATGCGTGGCCTTGGAGAAGAAACTACTTTTTGGGCGAACTCAGATTCTGGAGTAGAGGTGGGAGAGATGGTCTAGGTTCTTGACCTTGGGGCATGTCCCTCTCATGAGGGGTGGAGGGTAGGGGCTGCCTACAGCCAAGCAGGGGCGATGTGAAGCTCTCTTGCCAGTTGTCGCCATCTTGCCTCAATGCCGAAAAACTGACAATTGGGGAAGATGGGTGAATGACCCCAGGACACATCGCTCTGGCGAGTGATGGAGGAGGGGATGGGGTGGAGGGACTTGGAAGCCTTGCAGCCTTATCTAGTTGCACATCACCATCTTGCCTCAGTGTTAAAAAAAATTGACAATCGAGGGCAGAGGGGGTGAGTAAACCCCAGGACACATCACTTTGGCGAGAGGTGGAGGTAGGGGTGTAGGGAGGTCTGGAGTGGTTGGCCTTGGGTAGAGCGACGCGGAGGTTTGTCGAGGGCTTCTGCCATCTTAGTACTTTGCCAATCCTCATGCTGCATAGACACAACACTGGATCTCTGGACTTCACCAGGCTTCGGAGTGTGGTAGGCGCCATTAACATTTTATAATATATGCATTTTAATATGAAACTATTGTATTGGAATTTTTTTTAATTTAACAGGAAAAAATTTAAATTTTGTGTGATAGTGCATTTATCGTGTAAACCCTGTTTCTGTGTTTGGTAGACGAAACTTGGTATGATTTTCAACTTGCATTTGTGTAAACAAGTGTGCTCTATTTACCAGACTTTCCAGAAAAAAATGTGTAGTACGTATGTTATTTTTTAAGTAATGGGTTGTTGGGGAGCTCCTGCTTCCATTTCATTGTGTGTTTTTCTATTGTGTCTGTTTAAAATTCAACTAGTCTAATTTATATATTAGTATGTGCATTGTAAACATAATTATTTATCCATTTGTCACCCAAATCGCATTCACATCTTTTTCCGAGTAGCTATAATCAGTCGTTTGTCAGCCTATGAACACGTTCCATGTATATATTGTCAGTCTTTCGATGCAAGATCGACCCAGTGCTTCACTGAGCTCATAGTCGGAAAGACATGTTTTGGGAGAGGTGCAATTTTACTATGTGTGTTAATCAATATCTTTTTGCATGTGGATTACGTTTCTGAAGTTCCTACTCGCCAGTCTCACATGCAGACAGACATGTAAGGTATGTGCGAGAGGCATCATATGTATCTTGTTCATTTAATTTATTGGGACATTTTTTTTGTAGATAGTTAATTCCACACTCACATAATTTTCATTGTTTAGTGAGTTCGCACTTGTCGACACCAGATGCTATTCACGTAGTTAAAATTCTCTCTCTCATGTAAATTATATTTCTAAGCTCAGGGTAGTAAACTCACATTACATTAAATTCCATACTGGATTGATTGCACTTATTATTCACATAGTCATTTGAAATTTGTGATTCGATGCATGTAATTTATTCAAACATGGAACTCATTTAAAGACTCTAAATTTCTCTTGTGTGTAAAATATATTCGTAACAATCGCCTATCTACCACCAACATCCCTACAAATACATCAAAATTAGAAAAAATATATAAAAATGACCCTTAGCACACTCTTGCACTAAACTCAATATAACATATATAACACATTGCAACCCACCACTATGGTCAATCAGCTCCAGGACACCACAGCATCAACTTCGTACAGAGCTCCTGCTGCTCCCCACAAAAGGAAAGAAAGAAAGAAAGAACAACAACAACAAAATCAAGAAAAACAAAAATACTTTTATCCGATTAAAAACTAACCCTTTAAATAGATTTCACCCTTTCATTAAATGTAACCCTTTCAATCAATTGGGCATTTCAATTTTTGATCGGATTAAAATCGGATTAAGGATTAACACTTTCAATCAAATCGATAATCCATCAATTAATCCCTGTTGATTCAAGGTGGCCTAAGATGAACACGCCCCTACTATTCATACGCACTGTCTAGGGGTGTTAATAACAAATATTTCCATTCAAATTAACGAAATTGGTCTTTGAATAATCTTTACTCTTACATTTACAGGGAAATTATCGCAATCAATTATTAGTGCCTTGGACCCAAGCAACTTTTGTCTGAAACATTTTTTCTACCACTGAAATTGGTGGTGTTATTCAGGTGGCCTGCCTTAGGTGCCTCAGCCTTTGTGTGCCTATAATCGAATATGGCGTCGAGGATGCGCGAGTGGTCAGCTGTTTTGATGTATACAAATAAGTTTTGAAAACACAAGTTTGAACATATGTAACTTCTATTTACTTTTGTATATTATAAGTGAATAATTGAAGAGATGTGACTGGTGATTATGTTACCTGCTGTAACTACTTTATTATATTCTTAATGTGTATCTATTAGTATAACATCCAATACGACATCAAGGCGTAACGAATATTGAATGGTTTTGACCTCATATTAAAATAATTTAGTTAGAATGTAACGAAATACATAACTTTTATTTATGAACATTGTCTATTTGCTCGTCAGCTGCTTCTTAGACGATCATCAGCATTTAAACTTGGCTTTTAGCCACACTTTGGCTGGTAACACATGGCACCGGAAAACACCCGGCGCCCGGCCGACTCCATTTTAACCTTGAACCATGCCGGGCCCAGTTCGTGCCCGTGTGTGCTGCCCAATGCCTCTCCACGTATCATCAAAATTGAACGGACCGGACCCACCTCGTGGAACTTACAGTGTGTTCCTGGCCTTAGGGGCAAGCATTTTTCGTGTTAAAAATATGTGTATATTTAGAACTTTGTATCATCGGAGGTGTATTTTTAGGATAGTTAATCATAGTGTATGCACATGTACATTCGCAGGAGAAAATTACTTTTTTAAAAACTTCGGCAATTTCGGAGGATATTCTAGAAACGTTCACTGGTTTACGGCGTATCTTCGGGGATTTGAGGGAATTTGGGGACATTTTGAGAGAATTTAAGAAAATTTTGAACCGAAATCAAGATGGCGGAAGACTGTAGTCATCCAGAATGTCAAGGTCAATGAAATACCTAAGATTGTCACTGTGATATCACATTCATGATGTGATCCAAGACGGCGGAAGGCGCATGAAACCTGTTCCCAGATGCCTTTGGGCCGTAATAAATGTATCCTGTTTACTTCCTATTTCTATCATCCTGGAATATCAAAGATTCCGCTGTTAAAAATTTGTCACTTGTAATGCCTGTGTTTCAACAAAAGGTGCCAATTTTAATTGACGTAATGAGGTTAATAACTAAGAATATCCATTCAATACCGCCTATTTTACAGTTAACATTTTTTTATTACTAACATAACTCGAGTAACTTTTGAGTAGTTACGAATTGTAGAGACTATTAATTAGAAAATTTTGCAACTTACTTCAACAGGTGTTTAAAGATCCTGCAAAATAGTAAATAAAATTGTTTTAAGTGAAAGGGAGAGAATGACCTGACACGACTTCTGACATTCTTCCTCTTAACTGCCGCCTATGAGATCAATGAGTCACGCGTTTGGTATTTCATGTAGAAATTCCTACATTTAAGTGAATTAAACAAACCTATGAAACATGAGAGTGGGAAGTTGCATATACCAAACATGTAACTATGACAACAGTAAGTTTTTATTGCATGCTCGAATGATTAATTCAACACTAATTATAAATTCAAATGCAAACAAATATTTCAAAAATTATAATTAAAGAAATATATTTTAAATATTAAGTAACATCTTGAAGTAAACATTTCATAAGTCCCTGCTGCTTGCATACTGACAGAAGGAGAAAAAATAAGTGTACCACATGTCGCTGTTGATCTACAATAGACGAACGCAGTTTGACTTTCCAACAGGAATTGGCAAAAAATATTTGACCCGAGTAGAAGAGAAATGTTCTTTCGGGTAAAACAGAATTTAGGATCAGAACCGGAGCAAGTCCGGCTGCCATGTTGTGACATCACCATCCACCATATTGGAAGCCATTGAACTTTCAAAATTGACATTTTACCTTTGACCCATGTTCTTCGACCTTTGACCACCGAAATCCAAAAAAAAAAAAAAAAAACCAAACAATTCCAAAAATGTCTAAAAACACCCAAACAATTTTTTTTAAATATAAAAAATTATCAACAATCATACAAATTTTATAAAAAGTAATAATTGAAAAATTATTTTAAAAAATTTTAAAAATATATTAGAAATTAAAAATATATTAATAAACTTATAAAAAGTATTTAAAAACTATAAATAAATTATTATTTTTAAATGTCTGCCCCCAGCAGAACTTTTTTCCTTAAAAATGTGCCTTTATCACTAACAATTTTCCTATTTCCGTGAAAATTTCCGATTTTTCACTCAAAAACAGTAGACCACCCTCATGTGCAAAAAAGGAGCCACAGAAAGGCAATTTTCGACAAATATAAGTCATTTGAGAGGCTTTCTTAGGACCGAAATCAGTGGCGGCCATATTGGTTATAAGGTATAAGGTATGCCAAAATGATACAATGGATCCAGGATCAGAGTCAGACCTAACCATCAGCTATCTTAATTATGTCAGCCATCTTGACTACCATATTAGATGCATATGACCTTCACCTTGACTTCATGTTGTTGAATGATCTTGAAAACAAAAACTCGAGAAAAAATACATGAAATTCAGCAAGCACATTACATTACAGACTACTACCAACCACATTAGTTGCAGGTGACCTTGAACATGACACCATGACCTTGAAAACCAAACTCTAAAAGAATATATGCATATGTTGTTACAGACTACTACCCCTATATTGGATGTAGGCGACCTTGACCTTGACCATGTGACCTTGCAGGACCTTGAAAATAAAAACTCAAGAAAAATACATAGAAGTCAGCAAGTATATGACATTACAGACTGCTGCCACCATATTGGATGCAAGCGACCTTGACGTTGACCTATAATCTTGAATGACCTTGAAAATTATAACTCTAGAAAATGCATAAAGTCAGCAAACATATGATATAGACTACTACAACCACATTGAATGGAGGCTACCTTGACCTTGGTCCCATGAGCTTAAATGGCATTAAAATTGAGAAAAAGACATAGTCAGCAAGCATAACATATTACATACTACTACCACAAAATTTACTGCAGGTAACCTTGACCATGACCTTGTGACCTCGAATGACCATAAAAACACCCGAGAAAAACTTAAAATTCGGCAAGCATATACAGACTACTACCACCATATTGGGCGCAAGTGACCTTGACACTATAGCCTGGAATGACCTTGAAAACCAAAACTCGAAAAATATATATATAAGCTAATGAAAATATTATGTTACTGTCTATCACCACCATAGTGGGTGAAGGTGACATTGATCTTGACCCCATAACCTGGAATGACCTTGAAAACAATAACTCGAGAAAAAGGCACAAGAGATAGCTTGCATTAAATCTGGTACCGAGGTACTGGACGAGAAATGCACTTCCCCTTTACATGTATTTGCATGTCTACGTAAACTGTTGCTACAGATGAACTGATTACCACATCTGTCACACAACTATGATAAACTATAGGGATTTGTGGCACAATTAAAGAACTATGTCACCTTACATTATGGTCGAAAGTACATGCCTTATCACAAAAATGGCGCTGATGACGACTTAGTGGTTCAAGCAAAAGCTAGGGCAGACATGTTGGAGATGTATGTGCTGGAGCTAAAGAAGCAAGTAATGCCAGCAATGATGTTCTAGGTATCACTCCCATAGAATTCGATGACACTGCGGTATCTATCATTAGCTTTGAAATGTCCGCAGACATCGCAGATTCAGAATAAGGCGTGGATGCGAAGATGAAGCGATCCAGGACAATGTATCTTTCATGGAAGCTGCTGTCAAACAAAGTCTCTCAGCTGACCTCTCATCTGCTTATAATGTACACATATGCAAGTCCAATGACGTCATGTTGAGATTAAACCAACCGTATTTCACGATTAAGACGTTATTCGAACACCAACCAGCCAATCACAAAGTTGCCACATGATTGCAGTTGACCAATCACATGCAGGCACTGAAACATCACATGCGGGAGTCAGTCTCTGACTCTTGCTAGACCGACCCCTCACAGGAGCAAATGGAGCAGGTTGAGCAAATGGAGAAAATTGCGCAGATGTAGCAAATGAGGCAAGTGGAGCAGGTGTAGTGAGTCTTGGGTGGAGGGAATTTTGCATGAAGCGAGTCGGCAAATTGGAATATTTCGGTCTCTTTGTGTTGGTGGTGGAGTCATTTTGGAGACAGTCGGCAAATTGGAATACTTCGGAGTCGTTGTGTTGGGGGGTGTTTGCATGTGTATGAGTTAAAGTTAAAAAAAAAATCCCCCCTTTAAAATAAATTTATATAGTTAGACCTCCAAAAGCTGAAGAGTGAACATTTTATGTAATAGTCTCACTTAAAAAATATATATCCGGATCCCTCGACATATTTCATCAAAAAATGTCAAATAATTCTGTTTTCCAATTAGCTGTATAAACCTTTTCAAATCTTCGTTTACTCTTACTCAGGCGGACACTATCGCTAACCTTGTAATTCGGTTTAGTAATCACATTCGCAAAATCTTGTCTTAATTTTTTCATTTTTTTATTAACTTCAATTGGTTTCATACAAATAGTACTATGTATCGAATTATTGTATTCTTTCATTAAATCATCTAATATATTTACCCATTTGTAATTGCCATTTAAAGCAAATTTCTTCCACATTTTGTTCTTTATTGTACGATTATATCTTTCCACACAACTGGCATTAAGGTCACTGAATGTAGAATAATGATTGATGTTATATTTTTGCATAAGTACTTAAAAAATTGTATTATAAAATTCGGACCCATAATTGTTTTGAATACTACGTGTTTTCTTTTAACTAATATAGATTCTAAAACAATTGCTTCATTCTTGGCTGTTTTTTCTTTAATTTGTATAGCAAATGCATATTTTGAGAAAACATCAACAATGGTCATAATATGCTTGTATCCATTGTTTATATGTGATATGCCTTTTAAATTTTCAGTATCCATTTCAACAATATCGATTTACCATCAATCATCAATACAATACGAAATTACTTTTCTTATTGGAATTTTTTTATGCTGGTTTATATATTTCCTTGATCATTCCTTCTCTTGCATGAGGTTTTTTTTTTAATGTTGATTTTTTAGAATTTCATATCGTGCATATACTTTTCTGAACTAATCGTCCATTTTTAGTATTTTCAACTTTTATATTATTAGTTTTAGTGACTTTTTTACACTTCAGACACCAAGTATACTCCATTTAATAAGAATAAAAAATAATTTAAATTTATATTTTACAAATATTCATATTGTAGTTATCAATCCAACATCATTCTCAGATATTTTAGTTTTTTTATTTTAAAAGTTAAAATTAACAAGAGGCATACTGTAATCTGTTTTGTACATCCTTTTATGACAGTTAGAGTATCATCAGGTAAATTGGGATTAACAGTAATTATTGATGTAGAAGAGAGTTATATTTTGTTGTATTTGTACCGTTTTGGTCTTCAAGGAATAACTTCTAAGGCAGGTAGTGGTTTGATGGAATTGTGTTTCTTCAGGAAGTCTCATACTCAAAAGCATCCTGCGCCTAACGAAATGAGTGATATTGATCCTCGTTATATAATATGTTGGAAGACTTTTATCCTGTTCATGAAGGGAAGGCAGATAATACTGCTGTTATTAGTGTATTTGGTAATGCGTCCATGTTCTCGCATAATAAGATGAAGTTTGAACTCGGTGAACAAAAAATTTTGCTTAGTTGATCTTGTAAAGCAGTGACAATAATATCGTATTTTGAATTTCTGTTTTTAATGCATATACAGAAATAGTATTACTGTATTTTGAATCTACGTCATTTTTTAATGCATAAGCAGAAATAATATTGCTGTATTTTGAATCTACTCCCTTTTTAATGCATAATCTGCTATATGTATATCAATAAATCTTTTATTTGCTGTGTCTTTTCCAGCTATAGGATCAGCCATCCTAACAATTCTGCATCCTAGAAGAGAAATATCAGATTTTGTAAAATCAAAACAATTCGTTAGTTTATTTTGTAAAGTATAAACACTCGAATTGCATTGTGAATCTACATATGATTTTAGTGCATAAGCACTAGTGTCAAAGTTTTTATTTAAAGATTTTATTAATGATTTCTCAAACATACCCATCATCTGATAACAAAGAAATTATATAATGAAAAGTAATTCCTTTCGAAAAAAGATATAATACAATTAAACATAGATGTCCATAAATAATTGAATTAAAATTCTGAATGCGATCATCATTGTAATAAACATTGCTATTTTTGAAATAATTAATTAAGTTACTTAGAGTATTACCTCCAAATGAATCAAAATAATAAACATAACTTATTTTCTTTAAATAGCATACCCAATGAGTTCCGGGAAATTAACCATAGCACATTCATTTTTGTAACCTATTTTTTAGTAATTCATCAATCATATAAACATTTCTGAAATGTTTGATATTTAATAGTTTTACATATCTTTCAATATCGATATTGGATAGTGGAGCAAAAAAAATTTTTCAGTCTTCCTCTTTTTAATCCACTTCCAGCATTGTTTTCCATTGCTAAATTATGTCTGTGTTAATCTTCTAATTCTTTATTATTTTTTCTAGTTTGTTCAACAAAACTATAAATTGCACTTGCTCCACCAGCTAATGTATTAAGTGTACTTAAAGCAGCAGCTATTGTAAGAATAATTCTGCCATAATATAAACTGCTGCCAGTTTTTTCTTTGGTCATCTTTTTGACTGTTGGCAATGATAAAGTTAATTTGCAACTTTTGCCTTCTTTCAATATTTATTTTCTCTCTCAATTTGATCATTTGTCCAAATTTTAATTCCTCGAAAGGAATATCGAAAATTATATTTGTTATCTTCATTTATAAGTACAAAATATATATGATTAATAAAACATTTTAATACCCCATTGTAATTTTATTTTTGTAAACATAGTTGAAGCAACTGCAACAGAAGCAATTTTTTGTCTCCAATTGGAGTATTTTTATCTAACGTGATCTCTTTTGCTTCTTTTTGAAGAATTTGATCAACTACATGTTTATATTCAATATCTTTATGATTTCTATAAGCAATATCATGACATTTGCATGCTTCATCTTTTTTATTTATTCCTGTATCACCTCTTTCCAACCTTTCATTTAATTTAGTAAATGGACCGCAATAATCATAGTCCAGCAAATGCATTTCAGGAAGATTTTAATTGTTTAATGCCCAAATTATTATAACCCTTGTCTTGATGTTCAGAGCTCCAAAAGGTGTGCGGAATTACATTTAAAACAATTATAAGATAGGGTAATCCTATTTGGAATGTTTATAACAAAATCAGGACATTTTTTGTTTAGCATATTCATTATGCTTACTTTTTCATTGTAATAATTGTTATTTCCAGCGTTTTTTTTCACCACGAATAACTAATGATCTATCAATCAAGTTTCTACCATCATTCATCCAAATGTGTTCTTTTGGTAAACAGTTGTATTTTTTTATGCCATCTCCAGATCTAGGAAATCTTGGAGAGGTTGGTCTTTGAGGCATGTTTGGTGCTAATTTTGAATGTGATTCTTTTATATAGTTATGATAAATTGGTCAAATTATTTTTCTTTATTTCTAACTGCTTTTTGAGTTTATTTTCTTTTTTAGATTAAATTCTTGGAATGCGACATTGGTATCTAAAACAATTTTCGTGTAGTTTTCGTAGTCATTGTCAGTGAAATTATCCTTAAGAACTTCTTGTTGTTTGGTTAACAAATTAGAAAGCCCTTCTGTTAATTCATATTCTTTATTTCTGAGAGATATTTTATTATCGCCTATCTCCACTTTTGTATCCCCAATATAAAAATTATATATATTTTCTCACAAACCTTATTGTGCATTTATAACATTAATTTTTTCAAAAATTTTTTTCCAAGATCTATAGTAGAATCAGACGCTGTATGCATCTAATCAGATGCTGCATGTGGTAAATTTTTCAATGGTATAATTCCCATTTGCTCTTCCAAATCAGGAGATTTTCAGAACAATTCTCTTTCAAACGATGTTTCTTCTGGTGTTTGTGGATAATCTAAATTTTTTCTGCTACTGAAACGGACGTTGTTATTAAGTTTTTATTTTATTCACTTTCTTGTTCTACTATTTTTTTTATACCAATATTTCGTAATTCATCGATTAATGGTTGCTCTTTCTTCTTATTTTTTCATATTCTTTTTCGTGATGCTTTATATATATTTTATATCTTTCAATGAGTAATTTAACTCGAGAAACTCCCTTTGATCTTGCTATTTATATATCAATTTTTTACTTATAAATGATTTATAAAAATATTGACAGTTTTAAGAGGCAGACTTTCCTCCAACTTATCAAACTAGGAGGAATTTAAATGTTTACAATAATATAATCGGATTTTATATTCCTACAGGCGATGGCTTTTCTTTACCAAATGACTCTCATGTTTATGAGCAATTTAGTTTACTAAAGAGAGATAATGTTGGTTCTGAGGTAAACTATTATGAATAAGATAATATTGATGTTTGTTCAAACTTTTTTCCTTTACAATTTTCTAGAGTAGAAATCTCAAAACATGGAAATATTATTGAAGGTGTTGATAATGCGGGTTTAACAACAATAACAATGAATACTTTATTAAGATCACCAAGTGAACTAAATTATTCATACTTTACTGAGGTTGATAATCTATATCGAGATAAATCTGTTTATAATCATATAGCAGATGAAGTTAAAACTGTTTCTAGTAATAAAACAAGTGAAGTAATCTATCCTATTAGATATCTGTTTGGTTTTATTCGTGATAACAATGAAGTTTATTGGAAAGGTGGCTATAAAATTACTTTTTTCATAATTTCTCTGATAAGAACTGTTTATTCCTTTATGAGACTTTAGATAAAGATGATAAAGTTACGAAACATCGTCCTGATACTGGTAAAATTGATATTCAAAAATTAGAATTTATGTGACCTATTGTTGAATGCGAATCTAACCCGGTCCTTGCAATGAAAGAAAAAATATACAAAGATCCAAAAATACCAGTTAGATTTTATTATTGGAAATTTTTAAAAAAGAAGTTACTGTTAAATAAAATGCTTTTAGCTTTGATATAAAAGATCGCTTTGATAACTTACAATTTGATATGCCTGATTTTGTAATTATAGGTTTTCAACCAATAAAAAAAAATTGTACTGGACCTCATAAGCACACTATGTTTTATAATTTTATGTGTAACAAATATTTATGTTCAAAATGGTATAAATAAAATTTTTCCGAAAGAAAACTGGAATATAGACATTGAAAATGGTGTTTATCTTAAACAATTTCTTGCTTGTAATGATTTTAGAAATTCAAAAATCAAACTAGATACCAACTATAGAAATAATGAACTTTATTATAAATCAACTGTAAACTCTAATGGTGATATTAATTACTATTCATTTTGAGGGCGAAGACCTTTATATATTATTGATTGTTCATACAGGAAAACAACCACAGTTAAAGACTAAAACAAACATAAAAAATAGTGTTGATTTTAATAAAGATGTCTAAGCAGGTACTATTTTTTTTTTTATTAGTCTAAAGAATCTTAGTTACGATTATCTTAAAGAAACAATTACTGAAGGTATGTAAATTTTTTAAATTAATAAATGGAAGAATTAACCAAATGTTCTTATATTTTAATACATTGTTTTAGACTTGTAGTTGAGTGGTTACATTTAAAAGTTTTATGAATTATTAAATATATAGATGAATTATTTGATCAATTAAAAAGTCGTTTTCAAAATCTAAATAAAATTTTCTCATAGTATCACTTTTTACAAAACATATATCAATTTTAAATATTTTAAATTGATTAAATTATAGAACTTTTAGAAGTTAGGCTACTGGATATGAAATTATAAAAACAACAACTTCCATTAATAAATAATTGGACATTGTTTATTTAAAAATTGTTTTCAAAATCAATAAAAATGACTTAAGATCAGATTAAAATTCTAATTTTAAAGATGTTAATGCTTTGATTGTTGTGTTGGGTGGGATTATGTAATCAGTAATGGTCATTGTTCTTTATTTTTAGACTTTAAAAATTCTTATTGGTGTTTTATTTTTGTTGAATAAAATTTATAATTTATGTTTATTTGAATTAAATTTGCTTGTTTTTGATCGATTTTTTTTTATCGAATTTCATATTTTGAGTTTTTAATTTTTTCCTGTACTTTCATAAAAAATAACGGGAAAATGTTAATGCTATTTTTTCTTGTACTTTCGACGGAAATTGCTTGTTTTTATAGTATTGAAAAATTCTGCACGACCCTTTTGTGAAATATCGCAAAAAATGTGTGATTTTTAAAGTAAGTTTCTTGATTTTCGATGAAAATTACTTTTTTTTTTTTTAATAGAAAATTGACGTTTCTAGAAACATGAAAAAGTGGCTTGAATACGAGAAATTTTCGAGATTTTAGCTTAAATTTGCCTGATTTTGATCATTTTTTCATCAAATTTGAGATTTTCAATTTTTTAATTTCTTCCTGTATGTTCATTAAAAATAACAAGAAACAGTTAATGCTATTTTTTTTAATACTTTTGGCGGAAATTACCGGAAAGATCGGGCTGCGCCAGGACTCGCATTAAACATCTGCTTGGTAGGTCAGCTGAGAGGCTTAGTTTGACAGAAGCTCCGATGAAAGATACATTGTCTCGGCTAGCTTCTGCATTTTCCGCATCTATGCTTTATTCTGCATTTGCGATGTCTTCGGGCATTTAAAAGCTAATGGTAGCTATGGCAGTGCCATAGAACTATTCCGGAGTGGTACCTAGAACATCATTACTAGCATTACCTGTTTCTTAGCTCAGCATCTACATCTCCAACAGGCCCGCTCGAATCTTTGCCTGAACCACTAAATCGTCATCAGTGCCACTTTTGTGATAAAACATTTACTTTTGTTGTGACACAAATTCCTGTCGTATATTATATTTGTGTGACAGGTGTGGTAAGCAGTTCATCCAGAGCGACAGTTTACTTAGACATGTAAAGACCTGTAAAGGTGAAATGCATTTCTAGTTCAATACCTTGGTACCAGGTTTACTGCAAGCAAGTCTCTTGTGCCTTTTTGTCGAGCTCTTGTTTTCAAGGTCATTCAAGGTGATGAGGTCAAGGTTACCTGCACCCACTATGGTGGTGGTAGTCAGTAACATAATATGTTTATTGACTTTTATGAATATTTTTCTCGAGTTTTGATTTTCAAGGTGATTCGAGGTCATCGGGTCAAAGTTAAGGTCTTTTGCACCCAATTTGGTGGTAGTAGTTTGTAGCATAATATGTTTGCCGATTTTTATGAATATTTCTCGCGTATTATTTTCAAGGTTATTCAAGGTCATGGGGTTAAGTTCAAGTTCACCTGCAGTCAATCTGTTGGTAGTAGTCTATTACATAATATGCTTGTTGACTTTTAAGTATTTTTTCTCAAGTTTTTGTTTTTAACATCATTAGAGGTCATGGGGTCAATGTCAAGGTTACCTTTACCAAATATGGTGGTAATAGTCTGTAACATATTATGCTTGCTGACATTTAGGCATTTTTCTCGAGTTTTTGTTTCCAAGGCCATTCAATGTCATTGGGTCACATTCAAGGTCATCTGCTTATAATGTGGTGGTAGTAGTCTGTAATGAAATATGCTTGCTGACTTTTATGTATTATTCTCGAATTTTGGTTTTCAAGGTCATTAAATTTGTGGGGTTAAACTCAAGGACATCTGTATCTAATATGGTGGACAAAATGGCTGACAGAACCAAGATAGCTATTGTCTTGGTCTGACTCCAATTTTGAATCCTTTCTATTGATTTGGCATACCTTAAGGCTATAAAATCAATATGGCCGCCACTGCTTTGTCGGTCCTAAGGAAGCTCATCAAATTACTTAAATAGGGCGAAGATTGTCTTTCAGGGATTCTTTTTGAACACGAGTGGTTCTACCTTTTTTGAGGTGGGAAAAACAAGAAATTTTAAGGGAAACAGGGCAATTTTTTAGGGATAAAAGTAAAATTTCAATATGTCCACCACTGCTCTATTGGTCGTACGAAAGGCATTCAAATTTCTTAAATTGGTCCAAAATTGCCTTTCAGACACTTCTTTTTGCACATGAGAGGCTTCTGCATTTTTTAAAAAGTGATAAATGGGGCATTTTCAGAACAAAAAAGGGAATTCTTAGGGAAAATGACTTCTAAAGGATCAGAATTTTTAAATAAGTTTTTTTAGATATGTTATAAATTTTTTATAACTCTTAAAATTTTTAATAATTTAATAATATTTTTTATTTTTAATTATACATTTTTTTAAACAAATTGTTGTATTTTTTAGGATTAGTTTAGGATAATAAGGGAATTTCTAGATTGTTGGGGTCAAAGGTCTAATGTAATGGGCCAGGTGTCAAGGGTCAATGATAAAAGGTCAATGGCTTCCAAGATCGCTTCGATACCAGATCCCATTGCACCCGAAGGAGCATTTCTCTTATATCGACCCACTCCATTTCTTAACAGGATGTCACCTTGCCTGTAATTATTGTGCAAGGAATCCAAACTTAATAGTAGTAGGGGAGTAGGAGTCTCATTTCACTTTTATTAATCGGATTATCAAATTAAAATTAAGTTGATTGATCGCATTACGTATTAATCCAATCTTAATCCGATCAAAACATTTAATTCTGTTTTAATCCGATAAAATAATTTTGATTGATCAAATTAATTTTAATTAAATTAATTAATATATTATTTAAAAAATTTGAATTTTGTGTGAATTGATAAGTGTATAGTTTGGTGTAAGAGTGTGCTAAAGTACTTCATTTTATTTCTTTTTTATTTTTGGAGAGCGGCATGATAAGTCCTCACTCTCTGATGTATGGTGTACTGAGGTGTGATGTGTTGGGGAAAGGGCATACATGTGTAGAGGGTCTTATTTGTTATTTTTGGAGAGCACCATGGTACATCCTCACTCTCGAAGGTCTGTCGAACTGAGGTGTGGCTGTGTTGGGGAAGGGGTAAATATAGGTATTGTGCAATTTTAATTTTTTATGTTATTGAGTTCCTTCCCGTCTCTCAGGTGACTGAGGGCTAAAGACACGTCTTCTTCGACTATCGTTTGGCAGGCAACAGAGATTATGTCATAATTAATGAAATTATTATTAAATATGTATTTAATGAAATTATTATTAAATATGTAATTAATGACATGGAAAGAGATGTGAATACTATTTCCTGTATGCTAGTAATATAATTTACACGAAGGACTCATCGAATAGCAAATACAAATTTCAAACCAATTAGAGATCCCAGCTATCCTGGTGTCATAAATAAATCAAGTAACCAGTTATAGCTACAATTTCCCATTTAAATATATAATTTAAGACATAATAAATTACACGACCTAAATTAAATGGTTCTCTTTCTAAACACGTTGACAATGGATTTGAAAACACGCAACTTATGTAGTTAAATGATTTTAATGTATGTCCGTTCGATCGGGAGGCTGCTGTAGGATTTGTGGCGACTTATAAGCTGTGTGTCGGGAGGGATGTTGATCGTAAGCGACTGAACTCTATATACGAAAAAAGTGGGAAACGTTTCGGCGAAATAAAAGGTTAGGAAATAGCTATTGAAAAGAGAGGTGAATACGACTTACATCCACATACACACAACTACATGACTGTAACAAATGGATGAAAATAATGTTTATGACATACGTACTAGATGAAACAAATATTTCCCTGCAGTCATCTGAGCTTACCTCTCACAGCAATCCTGATGTGATATTCTTAGTTAATGTCCAAGATTGAAGCACACTATAACGGCCAGAGTTGTGGCACACACGATAATTTAAAATATACAGCAGAGTGTGGCAGCCAGAGTTGGGCCACCCACCTTATTTATTAAACGAGAAGATTGACCCAGTCTGCCGATGGGTATATAAGGAATCCGCGATGCGCAACCCCCTCCCCCCAGACGCGACAAGCTGTTCAAGTAGTGCCAGTGTATCTTGTCGGAGCCAACGACTCCGAGGTCCCAACGAGGCTGAAGACTGAAGGCATCACAACTAACCAGGCCTTGAGGGGCCCATAGCCATCTGACTTCTCATCAAGGTGAGCATAATCGGCTTGTTTGTTGAATGTAAGGCCTTCTCTCAGGACTCCGTCAATTAATTATCCACATATTAAATTCTAATATTCTGGCAAGGGCAGGTAGGTCTCATATAGCTTGTAATATATTCATTATAGAATGCAATCCTCGTGTAGGAGGAAGGAAGAGTAAATGTCTTGTAGTATTCAAATTAATGTAACTTGCATCGTTAAATTGAATGTAATTATTGATATAGTGAATATGTTTTGTGTTAGGGAATTCCAAGTTGCTTGTGTCATTTGCCATTTAGCTTATGACCCCCACATATGTCGTTATACTATACTATCTAACCTCACTGAAGTAGTAAGCCCAGAGTAGAGTGTTAATCATGTCGAAGCTAAGGAAACTAGGCAAGCATAGGAGCGAACATTACACTGGTGGAGGCGTCTATCATTTCACCTCGTGCTAATGCGAATATGCTTTAATCTAGGATTTCTTTTCATAAACTGTGTTTCACGCTGTTCCTTTCTAAGCAAACAGGTCACAATCAACATAGGGAGCAAAATGTGGCCGTGCTTCATGCAAACCACAGCGTGCTTAGGCATAGTACTGCAGCGATATTAAAATTGTATATTATTTGTAATTCTATACGAGTACATTCATGTAACTTAATTTCACTAATTAGTATATGTAAACGTGTCGCCTTTGTATTTGTTAAGATTGCAAGTAAAATTAATAAATTAGTGCCAGCGCAGGTAACAGCTGTTAACTTCCATGCAGTCAGGACAAGTGCTGTAAGCGAGAGTGCGCAAGGTTTGTTAGCCACATGCATCAGTCAACAGTCCGCGACATCACGACAACGGCCTTGCCAGTTAGCACTTTTGACGTCATGCCGTCCACCTCCAGTGCCTTGCTTTTATTATCTTAATTCATGATTACTGCTTATTAATGAACGCTGGAACATCTGTTCCCTTGTGAGCAAGAAAGTCTCCACTTGTTTTTTGTGTTTTCGGAGTACTTTCCAAACCCTTATTTTCTTTGTATTTAGAAGTATTTTTTAAGTTACGCAGTGCGCGTTCTACAATACAATTGCATACACCACATCATTTTATTCTACAATGCAGAAATGAATCCAAGAGTAAAATATACCTTCAAATCTATTAGGAAACTGGTTAAAACACAGTTAATTGATTTAAGCGATTTTAAAAGCTCAGTAGAACTACACGAGCAGCTAAGGAACCCGTTAACCAGTAAGAATACAGAAACAATAAGCGTAGTATACACCCTACCCACAGAACAGATTTTACCATTTAAACACTCATTAACAGACCCACACTAACATTTAACGAGGCTGATACGAGCGGATATCTAAGACCATGCTCATTCCACACACTTCAGACAACAGATCCACTTTTAATTTCAATTCCCAGCACGAATACCGATATCATTCAACACGAGTACCCAACACCACAGAACACCAGTATGTCAATGTCAATGCCACAAACCCCCAACATCCCAAATCCAATGCACATCGTTTTAAAACACCCACAACCCATCCCCACACTCACAGGTGAGAATAATCAGAATGTTGAGGAATTTTGGATGCTTTAAACGCAGCAAGCGAAGTTAATGGTCGGTGTCTAAAGTTTTACCTGCAAGACACAGCAAGAAGGACTTACGAAAATGTTTATTACGCCAATGCAGAGCACATTGCTTGGCAACACATTGAAAACAAACTACTACATATATTTACACATATTGACACAAAAGACAATTACAGAAACATCTTACACACAAAGAAACAACAACCAGGCGAGAGTTGTCAGGCTCACATCGAATATTTAGCATTATATAAGAATAAATGTGACCCACAGTTGTCAGAGCAAGTGTTCATTCACATAATATGGAAATCTCTCTTACCAACCATTGACGACAAGCTTGTACCACTGCAGAACGACACACATCACCAGCTACTACATAACATGAAAATATAGAGCAAGGGTTATACGGGTACAATCAGGTAATTGAAAATCACTCACTAAGTTCACGACACATCAAACTCCAAGAGGATATTACTATGCTGAGACAAGAATTACACTCACAAACACGAACAAAAACACTACAAATTCACCCCTATAAATACGCCACACAAACTCAGGCAGGCCCCTTCAGGGCACAAGACTGATGCTGCGCATTCACATAGGAGGAAGTTTGTGGGCAGAATTACAGAGTAAAACGTGTCTCCCCTACTCAGGAAAGAAACAACCAAGTTCGTGATGCGTGTAGGACAATCTTTAATAAAGTTGTGCCACAGAGATCTTATGCTGACATTGCAAAATTTAATTCGCATGGCAACCACACAGTCACATACAGACCGTACCCACCACAGAGACATGTCCGAAAAATATAACAAAATTGTGAGCAAAATAATATGTCAACTATAAATTTCATGCCGCGAACGCGGTCAGACAGTGTCAACTTTCGCCTCAGCGAATTGCATGAACACCGCCGTCCGTGCGGCAGAAAAACAAACGAACGAGGTCGATGTTGCCACACCACTGCCGCCACGCGACGCGACAAGCGATGTTGCCAAGTCACCGCTACCCACGCGACCTGAAAAAGTCAACGGCCCACGCTGTCTTGCCTCAGACACCTGCGCCGTATTTTTTATACAGGACATAAAGCGCGTTATTGCCCACTATTTTCCCAGAAGAAGTCCGAATTCATAACAAACATAGTGACCGCTTTAAGAGATTCGAGTAAAAATCCGGACTGATACCCATAACAGTTTTTCTGGAACACCATACAAGTAACAGAACAGTAGACACTACCATTGATTATGATAACACGAGTCGCCAGGCCCGCTATGATGAGACTAAGTTTGCAAACTTACTGAGCAGGCCTGCACCTCAAACTAGCACACATCAACATTCAGACAGCCTACGAAACTGGAATGTCAACATGCCGGCTTGCGCACGTCAACACCACGAGTAGTTGTGAAAATAAATGGAGAAAGTATTACGCACTACTTGACACTGGGTGCTCACGTAGCAGTGTAAACAGCACGCTTATATCAACACAACAACTCTGGCCATTAAGAGACCTCATTACTATAGTTGGTGTAATGTCAGTATTAGTTACACCTAAATTCAAAACCAATATTAATTTGTGCATTTCTGGCCATACATATCCACAAGAATTTTTAGTTGTGGATAATTTGAAACAAGATTTAATATTAGGAGTTGACTTCATAAAGAAATAAGACATTATCCCTCTTTTAAAACACAAACTCCTTTTCATAAATGCTAATTATTCCCACAAGTTATTACAGGTACCGATACACTCAGGTACTACCATGCACGACACTTATGCGCCTATCGAGCATTGCTTTTACGAATTAGATAGTTTAGAAAGTGAACAGCAGACACTAACCAAGATCAATAAACATTTAACTAGCAAACAGACGGCTACAGTCAACAATATTATTGACAAAAATAAGGATTTGTTTGTTAACAGTATCTTGGAGCTATCTGAAGCAAGAAATAAGGATATGTTTGTTAACAGTATCTTGGAGCTATCTGAAGCAAGAAATCTGGAGATCAAACTTGACCTTACCACAGACAAGCCTATAGCGACCAGGCCTTATAGGATAAGTCCGAAAATTCGTGATGAGTTATTAATGCAAATTAAGGATATGGCACAGGCGGGGATTATAGCAGAAGCTGTATCGCCTTATTCTGCGCCAAGTTAAGTAGTTTAAAAAAAAAATAACGGCGGATTAAGATTTCTGACTGATTTCAGGAAGCTTAATCAACATTTTACCAGAGTTCAGTACTTATTACTCCTGTTGTGAGCACAAGTGAGAGGAGAGCTGCCCACGAGGTTGACGCTTGCCCGTGGTCGAGGGCGTTGCCCCGCAGAAGAGCGAGGCCAGAGGACAGTGGGGTAGGCGCTGACAACAAGCTGACTGGCAGGCCACGGACGTTATTACGGCTGAACCACCCCCCCCCCCCCCTTTTTCCAGGGGAGTGGTGTCAAGGTGCGTGGCTGAGGTTGATCATCCAGCGAGGCTGGAGTGAGCCCCGAGCAGCGAGTCTGCTGATGCTGGAGCAGCATCAGGAGGAGCCAATGCTGAGGTGTTCCAGGAGCAGGGTCGAGACCAGGCTTGGGTAAGCCATCCTTCAACACCACATCTCCATTACACGAGCCGACGGAGGAGCTCCGGTAGAACCAAGGCTGTTAGTGGTAGGTGATTTTGAGTAGAGTGCAAGGGAGAGCAGGGTGCGGTACGACCCGGGAAGAGCGACAAATATAATAAAATAACAGTTGAATCAGAGAGGATATAAACATAAATTACAGTAAACATTAAGTAAGACAGTAGAGGAGAACTGTATGTAAACTTAGGGTGGAAGGATAAGTAAAGTAACATTTAGTGTATCAGTGTAATTTATAATTGTAGTTGAGAACAGAGTAGTTTTGTAATAAAAAGAGCATTGATAAAGTAATTGGTGGTAGTGATTTAGAAGAGTTAATATAATTGATCCTGGTACATAGTTGGGGCCTTAAGCCAGGGTGTGCACAGTGGTTGTGAAAGGATGTAGATAGGATGTACACTTGGCTATGCATCACAACAAATGGTGGAGGCACCGTGGTCTCTTCATCATCCTAGACATGAGAAAATCTATTAGTGGAAATAAACTGTGCAACACCGCGTTTGTTTAACTCTCGTGTGAGTTTGAAATTGCATTTTGTAGGAAGTCGGAACAGGTGTCGCAATGGTTTTAAAGTCATATCAGACTTAGTGTATTTATTTTATAGAAATGGGTTTTATCACGGAGCTTGCAGTGTGTAGTAGTTGAGTATAGAGAGAGAGAGAGAGAGAGAGAGAGAGAGAGAGAGAGAGAGAGAGAGAACTACCGTAGCGGTTGTAAAAGCGACGTCGAGGGCGCATAAGGAAAGTCAGGGTTGCGGTAGGAACTTGCGAATGCAGCACAACGTAGGAGGCTCACCTTGCACTCATTGTATGTAGGTGTAGTAGCAGTAGTGGTAGTAGAATATTAGTTTCTTACCATATTATAGTGCATGTCCGGCGGATCCGCTGGGCGGAAATGTTTGGAAATGCTTGTTTTCCTAGGCATAGCAATTATTTATGTAGTGTGCTTGTAGAATAGCGCAGTGGTACATGCAGGCGGATGCCAGGTAGGCGACAACGGGTTTATGACAGGGAAATTACACACTGGAATTTAGCGATACACATTTTAGCCACACGACGACAGTAGTGTGTATATGGACACACGGGGCAAGTCAGCGTCGGCCAAGAAGCTTATAAAGAAGGCATTATTAGACACTTCTGAGCTCCAGGAGTTAATTACACAGCAACAAGTGGGAGCGAGAATTTCAGGGCTGCGAGCAACAGACGCAGACCAGAATGTTGGGTCAGAATTATCATTTAATAATAGTCAAGAGAACGTGTCAGTAGATCAGAAGGAGAGTGAGCACTGCTCGACGTGGAAGAGTATGTAATACCTAAGGAGCATATGTAAAATGTAATGAGTATGTAATACCAGCGGCAGCAGCTGACGAATATCGGTATGAAGTACCAGCTATAGTGCATAGGGAACGAGTACAGGCGACCACAATGGAAAATATTAATATAGTAGTAAATCAACCGGAGAAGCTACCGACATTCTGCAGAGAAGCCACAGAGAAGGTCACAGACTTTTTAGAACAGTTTCATGCCGTAAGTGAGGTGAACGGCTGGGATGATCAGGAAAAATGTCGCCGTATTTAAACCCATGTTAAGGGAGCGGTCTAGAGCTTACATGGAAGGACGTCGAGCACATACTCCGTAACACATTCACCCTTACAGAATAAATCGAGAAGTACAAGCAGCTTCTGTATACAAAGAGACAACAGCTAGGCGAAAGTGCCCAGCATCATGTAGAAACACTCTTATATTATAGACACAGGTACAATATGCATGTGAGCGATACGGAATTCATTAGCATAGTATGGAAGTCATTGCTTCTGTCCATCGCCGATAAAATTACACTATCGAACAGATGGTGCGGAACTTGAAGCGAGTGGAATTAGGGCTTTGTCGCTATAATGAGGCGATAGCCCTTGTTCCTGGAAAAGTGGAATCGGAAAAGTTCCAGACGGAAATTACAAAACTTAAGGAGGAGTTAGGTAAATTGACTATCCAGAAAGAGCAATAGCAGGACACATCGCGACAAAATCAAATGCAATACAGAGGAGCGTATAGAAGCCGCGGGTGGCAGCAAAATAATCAACAAGGTTATCAACCAAGGTATTATAGTCAAGATTATGGCAGGAACGTATTCGGGTGGTGACAGATGCAGCAAAATGTGCCACAGCCCATTGTGATAGTGACGAAGTGTTCAGGGATGACACACGACCGTAATATTCTCTAGTAACGACATGGTCGGTGGAATTACAGCAATCTAGGCAACCGCGGCACACAAAACATGTTAACCAGAACAAGTACAATAACTAACACAGTACATTTCGGGGTAGCTACACATTCGTTCGTGGAGGCGTACGGCCCCACCAGCAGTCAAAAAAAACTAAGTGACGAGGGGGATAGTACCGTTTACCCCGTCGACAAACAAGAATGAGCACGAAAAGCTTGTACGACGTTTTTCCACAAAGGAGATACGCAAGTATAGCGAAGTTCAATGTTCAGAGTCAGGGCGTTGTCCATAGCAACCCCGCACAGTTAGCGCTATTACCAGAAAAAAAACCCGCCAAAATGTGTTGCCGGGTGAAATACATCGACAACGAACATCGACCCAAGGTAGAGAACAATAGGGTGCGTGCTCTGTGCTTGTATAGCGGGTATAAAGCACGACACTGCACACTTTTCCCCAACCAGGCTATTGGATTTAACACTGACATAGCAGCGCGCTTCAAGCCGTACAAACATAATTTTGAGGCGCGGACAGTTAAAGTGCACATCAGCCAGAATAAAGACGCAGGTCGTTGACGCCGCAGTCAACCCCTCACCACCCCCCCCCCCCGGGAGACACATCGGCAGTGATGAGCTTGCACATGCACCGCGGCGACTGAGCCGACAGATGTCCGGAAGCAGGGGAAAGCGCGCCGAGAACAATACGAGTGTCAGCAGATTTCTATTCGTACAGAGACACCGCGCATACAAGTAAAGAATGCGGCAACAAGCGATTTTAAGCTAAAATCAAGTGAAAAGATATAAATTAATAGAATTTATAAATT
The DNA here is from genome assembly GCA_029891345.1 of Dryococelus australis. Classification (NCBI taxonomy): domain Eukaryota; kingdom Metazoa; phylum Arthropoda; class Insecta; order Phasmatodea; family Phasmatidae; genus Dryococelus; species Dryococelus australis. The sequence continues at coordinate 283,640,803 of CM056994.1, forward strand.
TAAGACAACTCTTAAATCATGCATAGATTTTCCATTTTTCATTTCCTTTAAGCCTCTATAAATTATAAAATTTCGATTCTCATTAATTAACTTTTAAACATTTTTATCAAACATTCTTACATAGGGATCTGGTAACTTAAATTAATTTTGAACTTTGAATAAAAAATGCAACTAATATTTTTTCCAAACTTAGAATCATATAATTAAAAATCTGCAGCAACATACTTTTAATTTTTTTTATAGGTCTTGTAGTTTAGTCAACTCGAAAGAATTGTTAAACTTGGTGTGCAGCGATTCCATTTTTTGTTTATTTATAAAGAAAGAATTTTTAATTTTTAATTTTAATTTTAATTTTATTATTTTCTTTTTATTATTCTTATTTTATTACTTTAATTTATATTAATTTTTATTCAAAAATTAAAAATTCTTTCTTTATAAATAAACAAAAGATGGAGTCGATGACCGAAATGGAAAATAAAAAAATTTGTAAAAAGTGTAAAGAATTATTAAACAAAGAAAGTTTTTACTTTAATAATTACACAAAAGATAAGCTTTATAACATCTGTGAAAAGGTTGCATTGGAAAAGGTGCAAAGCATTATGAATTAAATAAAGAGAATGTATTATGTGAATATGGAAAATATGTTTATAATGCATCTGCAAAAAGCATAAATATTCTAAATTACACAATACAGCAGTAGATATTTTTAATTAAATTCAACACGATAGTTATCCAACAAAAACATGTAAGGTGTGTAATGAGAATAAATCATCAAAACTGTTTTATCAGCATAAAAATATTAAGTACAATCGTATAACAAAATGTAAAGCTTGTTATCATGAATATATGAAGAAATATAATCATAGTAAGAAGTTAAATAAGTAATAAATATTGCTTTCGATATTACCATTAACTAAAACTTTGTGTTATTTGATAAAAAAAAAAAGCAAGGTACCAAATAGCCCATAAAAAATTAAAACATAATTAAATTTATTTTCTTTTAAATACAACTATAAAAATGGAGGCTTCTAATAATACTACTGTGTTGAGCGAAAATGCATTGCGGGAGCTAAGAACTATGGGTACAGATTAAAAAAATAAATATAGTTATAATCTAAGGAATGATGATTTAATTAGACTTTGGTATACTCTAAGGAAAGATGATTTAGTTACAGCTATTATACAATTTAGTATATAGGAGCAGAGAGAAAGAAAATGTGCAAATGTACCATTTTTTTTTCAATATCGAACAACTATACTCAAAAGATAGAAATAAATTAAAAGAAACATTACCATTCTCTAATGATTTATTTGTTAAGCCTAGAAATAAAAGTAAGCAGGTAACAAAATGGATGACAAAGAATAGTTTTACAAATTTACCATTGGCTGTAGAAAATATCAAAGAATTATATCCCAAAAATAAAAATAATTTAAGAGAGATATTTCCATTCTATAATAATTTATTTGTTAACAGAAGAAATAGAAGAAGCAATAAAAATTACTTGGTTAATAAATCTTTTAAAGGTAGGATACTATCTTTAACATTTAGAATTCCTTTAATTTAGTACAGCCTAATCAATTTTTAAATTCTATAAAAACTATAGTTTTTGAGGTAATACATTTAGAGGGTTGAAAATTAGCATTAAATTATATGCCAATTGTCGCAAGCAGGAAAATAATCAAGTAGAATTATTTTCATTTCAGTCATTTAATCACAGAATACTAAACAAAGGAGAATTTACATAGATTTATAAAATAAGAATTACTTACACAATTATCCGAATTTCAAAAACGAGATTCAGGATGGACTTTATATTTAGAAATTGGAATTTAGTTAGCTATAAATACGTAAAATCCATTCAATGGAGCCTCATATATAGAATTACCAGAAGCAATTGAAATAAAAAAGCATTTATAAATGTGAAGAAAGACTATCAAAAATGTTTTCCTTGGGCAATAAAATCAGCAATGTTTCCAGCAGAAAAAATATCCAAAAAGAGTATCTAAATATAAAAACGTGGGGCTTCATATAGATAAAGCAATAGATAAATATGAATATCCTATTAAAATTGATGACATACCAAAAATATAAAATCAAATTCATACATCTATAAATGTATAATCTTTTGAAGATGAAGGTAAGTATACGTTATATCCACGAAAACTTACAAAACATAAAAAGGAAAAAAACATATAAATTTACTTAATTTCAAAGATGATGAGAGTTCACATTATTGCTGGATAAGAGACTTATCGGAACTGCTTTCTGCGAAAAAAAAGACAGTAAAACTTATGATATAATCTTACTAATTATCAACTAAATACCATTGATTTAAAGTTGAATGATGGATCATATATTATTAAATATTAATTACATTCAGTGTTTGGTTTTTGATATTATATTGTATCTAATTATGGTGATTATAAGCCTCCAGTAGTATATCGAGGTCCAAATGCACATACAATGTTTATACAATTAATAAAATGGGAAGTAGAAGAAATTGGGGAAATATATTAAAAAATTTATCTAATGTATCCACTAACAAAAGAAGAAAAAAAAAATTATATAGTAAATCAGAAACATGTACTGTATATGAATATGAATATACGGAGGACAGTAAAAAAAGTACATCATAATGATCATGTGAGTGGAAAATTCAATAATCCAGTATGTAATTATTGTAATCGACAATTAAAATTACCCCATATCGTTCCAATTTATTTTCATAATTTAGTCAGCTATGATATTTATTAATTAAAGGGCTAGGATATGATTACAGAAATATTGATTGAATTGCAAAAAATGAAGAAAGGTTTATCACTTTTGGGAAAGCAACAGAAATTTTCAAGATGCTATTTATAGACTCATTTAAATTTATGGCAAGTAGTTTACATAAATTATCTTCAAATTTAAGTAAAGATCAAATGAAACATACACAAAAACATTTTCCAAAAAATATATAGTAGATCTAGTCATTAGAAAGGGTGTTTACCCATATGATTATATGGATAGTTGGAAGAAATTCGAAGATACTGAACTTCCATGAAAAAAAAAAATTATTTTATAATAAATTATTCTGACATAACTTATGCCGATTTTGAGCATGCAAAACTTGTAAGGAACAATTTATATTAAAATCCTTTGCAAATATCATGATTTATATTTAAGAAGTTATGTATTGTTTTTAGAAGATATATTCGCAAATTTCAGTAAAGCATGTATTTTATAAGCTGATTAATAATTCTGTGTTCGGTAAAACAATGGAAAATATAAGAAACAGAGTAGATATAACATTAATATCAGATACAGAAAAATGTGAAAAATTAGAAGCAGCCAAAATTTTAAGAAAAGTACTAAATTTAATGAGAATATTGCGTATCAACATATGAATAAAACAAATGAAAGATTTAATAAACCAATTTATGACTTTCATTATAAAGTTATGAAACCAAAATATGGTGATGAAATAGAAATGTGTTACCAAGACACTGGTTAGTATATTTATAACATAAAAACACAAGATTTTATGCCAATTATGAAGTCGAAGATCGAAGAATTTGATACAAGTGATTATTTAAATAATAATATCTATGACATGCCACAAATAAACAAGAAAGTTATAGGTAAAATAAAATATGAATGTAGTGACAAAACAATGAAAGAATTTGTTGGTTTAAGAGCATATATTCATATAGATTCAATAATAAAGAAAATAAACGATCAATAGGAGTAAAAAAAAGTGTGTTATTAACAAGAGAATTACATTTTAGGACTATAAGAATTGTTTGTTTAAAGAGAAAATAGAATATAAGACAATTAATTTAATATCAAGTGAAAAGCATGAAATATATTCAGAAGTTGATAAAATTAAATTAAGTCCTTATGAAGACAAAAGGATTGTACAAGAAAATAATATAGTTACATTACCATATGGGTATCAAAATAAATACTTGTTAATTGATTTTTATTTATTATATTACTTTTTGGAGATATTAAAGGTGTCCAAAGGAAACCTTTAAACTTCTTTAGTTTCAAAAACAATATCAATATCAGCACCATCAAAATCAATCAGTTTACCATTTTCATCCCTAATTTCCAAAACAATATGATTAAAATGTTCATTATGAATTTTATAAAAAAAATTGAATCTACAGGCTCATAAATAATAGAATCTCTAAACCTGTACATTGTTTTTGGTGGAATAATGACTATTATATCTGTTTCTAAGTTGTTTGACTCATCACATTTGATAAACATAGCATAAGCCAAATTACACTGAATATTTATTGTTTTAAAAGGGTCAAAATTAGGTAATTGAGTATTTACAACAATTTTGTCTTTTTCAATGAGCATATTTCTTTCACAACCAAGCATATTAGATATTTGGTCGTCAATTGTACTATCGAACTTAGATTTAATAGATATTTTATTCTGTTTTACACATTGTCTGCTGTCAATTAAACGTTATTTGTTGAAAATGGATCGATTCAATTTAAAGCATCTTTTACAGATTCAGTATTGTATTAGCCTCTTGGAATAGTGATAACTTCATTATTATCAACAACAGCACTCAACTTTTCGATTGTTTTTATAGTATTATTGTCTATATTCGGTGTTAACAATTTCGCATGAAAACTAACTAATGCAATCGTTATGTCATGAAATATATCTTGGCGAAGCTTCTTACTTAGAATGGAGGTATTATTTGTTAACTTAAACACTTTATTATCCATTTATTACATAAATGATCATATTAAGTTTAAAAAATGTTAATTGGGGTGTTCATGTTTTAATTTCCGAAGAAATTTCTAAAAATAAAAAATGGTGAATCATTACCTGATAACATAAGAAGCTTAATTGTTGGGCATAGTAATTTCGGCAAGACGAATTTAATGATCAATTTTATTTATAAGCTAGGATGGCAAAATTTTAATAAATTGTATATTTGTTCAAAAATTATAAACCAACATAAATACATTATTAAAAAAAAGACTTCGATGCAAAATCCAAAGAGTGTAATGAAAATATGGCTTATTTTTAAAATAGCAATGATGAAATGATTCCTTTGGATTAGTGTGAAAATGACTCTCTAATTGTATTTGACTATGTCATTTCAGAAAACCAGAACGTCATCCATGAATATTTTACTATGGAGAGGTATAAAAATTTTGATGTATTTTATTTGGCATGAATATATTCGAAAGTGTATGTTTATTTCGATAAGATAATACAAATTTAAGTCATATTCATAGTGATTTAGTTGGTGGAGGTATGACTTTTGATAAATTCAAAGAGCTTTGTGCAAAGTGCTGGGATGAAGATTTTGGTTTTATCGCAATATATTTAGGCTGAAAAATGAGGGAAGGGAAGAACAGAAATCAAATAAATTTTTTTTTATCCTAACTTTGTCTTGTGAATGGTTTTCCTTGTCAGCGACAATTATCTGAGAAGACAATTAAATAGTGTAAATATGTGACATCCCATATTTGTACTATTATATTATCACCAAATCATTCGAAATTCTAGCCAAAAACCTTGTTCATTAAGCAATGTATAAGTACTGAGGCAAATTAAAATTGTTCGCTCAAGCTTCAGTAAAAAATGCTCTCCGTACTACACTTGTAGTATAACAGATGTATAAGTTGGAGAGTTTTATATAGTGCATGGTGCCTCACTATATGAGAAGGGGCACCATACGAAATAATAAAAAAAACTCCCCACTCTCCAGTAAAAAAAATGGCTGGCCAGTGGTGAAGTGAGGGGTTTCTCCAAATTGAGTTTCGATGGTGCTGATTAAGGCCAGAAAAATTGGTTTACTGGCATGATAGAGCTCTCTCTAAACCCAAAAAATAAACAGGTCCCCTGCACGGCATTAAGTTGCTCGTAAACCTTTTGAAGTGTTTAAAAATAAAACACCCACCATAGGTGAAATATTTATTGAACAAACATTGAATGAATGAACAACGAATGAAAAATGACCAAATGAAGAATGAATGGTGAATGAACGACGAATGTATGATGAACAAATTACAAACGAACATTGAACATATTTTATGTATATTAAATTATGTGTTTGAAATGATTAGCCTTCATAGTCATGATCCTGCACGATTGTGATCCTTAGAGAAAAATAATGAAACTCACAAAATATCTGTTTTATTAACCCAATAGTTATGCAAGTTATTAAATCCTATCCAGTTTACACACATTTTAAAACCTTTAGTTTTTAAAACTTTTTCAACCAAACATTTATTTGGATAGTCGTTTTTCATAATTTTGTACACATAAAAACTACCCTTTATTTTTTCTCCTTTGTCATCTTCGAGTTTGTAAGTTGGTGCATCATTATTTAAAACCTCAAAAATGGTAAATAATTCTGTTGTTCAATTAGCTAATAACCCTTTTCAAAGATTTGTTTACTCTTACTCACACAGGCAATACCAACATATTTGTATTTCGGTTTAGTAATCACATTCGCATAATCTTGTTCTCTTAAATTTTTTTTATTTACTTCAATTGGTTACATACTATTAGTACTATGTTTGAATTATTGTATTCGTTCACTTCATCATATATACATACCCATTTTTAAATCCCATTTAAAGCAAATTTCTTCCACATTTTGTTCTTCAGTGTACGATTATATCTTTCCACGCAACTGGCTTTAAGTTCACTGAATTTAGAATACAGTGATTTATGTTATATTTTTGCATAGGTTCTTTGAATATTTTGTTATAAAATTCGGACCCGTTGTCGCTTTGAATATTATGCAGTTTTCTTTTAACTTATATAGATTCTAAAGCAATTGCTTCATTCTTGGCTGCTTTATCTTTAATTAGTATAGCAAATGCATATTTTGAGAAAACATCAATAATGGTCATAATATACTTATATCCATTGTTTATATGTGATATGCCTTTCCAATTTTCAGTATCCATTTCAACAATATCGATTTGCCATAAATTATGAATACTATACAAAATTACTTGTCTTCATGAAAAGTTTTTTGTGCAGATTTATATAACTAATTCATTATTCCTTTGCTTACTTTATGAAACTTTTTTTTAGAAATGTTAAATTTTTAGAATTACATATCGAGCATATGTTTTTCTGTACTAATTGCCCATTTTCAGTACTCCCAGTTTTTTATATTATTATTTTTAGTGACATTTTTACACTTCAAGCACCAAGTATCCTGTATTTAATAAGAACAAAAATAATTAAAATTTATATTTTATGAATATTCCAATTGTAGTCATCAATCCATCATGATATTCAGATGTTTTAGTTTTTATTTTATTTTAAAAGTTAAAATATCTCCTATGTTAACAACAAAAGACATACTGTAATTTTTTTGTAGATCCTTTAATAACTGTTAGAGTATCGTCAGGCAAATTGGGATTAACAGTAATTATTTTATAATTATTACAATCTTTCAAAAAAGTGAAGAAAGTTTTATTATTGTCTAAGTGAAAATTATTAATACTCTTATGCCACTTTACAGGTAAACAATATATATGTGATTTTTCTTCTTTACAGTTATCAATTTTTAAGTTGGCAAGAGTAACACAACAATTAAATCTGATGGGTATAAATCTTGTAAACTATTAGCTATTTCTTTATTAAAAAATCTTTTATTTACTGCATCTTTTCCATCTAAACGATTATTAATTCTACGATTTTGAATAGAAACAAAATTTTGTATAAACAAAAACTTTGCTTAGATGAACTTGTAAAGCAGTGACAATATTATTGTATTTTGAATCTACATATGTTTTTAATGCATAAGCAGAAATAATATTACTGTATTTTGAATCTACATCCGTTTTTAATGCATAAGCAGAAATAATATTGCTGTATTTTGAATCTAGGTTTTTTGAAATGCATAATCTGCTATATGTATATCAATAGATCTTTTATTGACAGCATCTTTTCCATCTATAGGATCAGCCATATTGACAACCCTGCATCCTAGAAAAGAAATATAAGATTTTGTAAAATCAAAGCAATTGGTTAGTTTACTTTCTAAAGTAGAAACATTCGAATTGCATTGTGAATCTACATATGCTTTTAATGCATTAGACCTAGTGTCAAAGTTTTTATTTAAAGATTGTATTAATGACTTCTCAAACATAACCATCATTTGACAACAAAGAAATTATATAATGAAAACTCATTCCTCTCGAAAAAAGACATAATTCGATTAAACATAGATGTCCACAAATAATTGAATTAAAATTCTGAATGCGATCATCATTGTAATAAATATTGCTATTTTTGAAATAATTAATTAAGTTACTAGGAATATTGCCTCCAAATAAATCAAAATAGTAAACATAACATATTGTCTTTAAAATAGCATACCCAATGAGTTCCGGGATTTGCCGAATTGTGGAACTTAACCACAGCACATTCATTTTCGAGAATATTTATTGGTAATTCGTCAATCATATAAACATTTATGAAATTTTTGATATTTAATAGTTATACATATTTTTCATTATCGATATTAGATAGCGGAGCTAATTTTTTAAAATTTTTTTTCTAGTTAGTTTAACAACACAATAAATTGTGCTTACTCCACCAGCTAATGCACTAAGTGTACTTAAAGCAGCAGCTATTGTAAGAATAATTCCACCATGATGTAAATTGCTGCCAGTTTTTTCTTTGTTCATCTTTTTACTGTTGGTAATAATAAAGTTAATTTGAAACTTTTGCCTTCTTTCAATATTTATTTTTTCTCTCAATTTGATAATTTGTTAAAAATTTATCTATGCCCAAATTTTTAATTCCTCGAAAGGAATATCGAAAGTTATGTTTGTTATCTTCATTTATAAGTAAGGAATATATATGATTAATAAAACTTTTAAATTCCCCATCCTAATTTTATTTTTGTAAACATAGTTGAAGCAACTGCAGCAGCAGCAATTTTTTCTCCAATTGGAGTATTTTTATCTAACACGATCTCGTTTGCTTCTTTTTGTAAAATTTTTCAATTTCATGTTTGGATTCAATATATTTATGATCGCTATAACCAATATCATGAAATTTGCATGCATCATCTAATTTATTTATTCCTGTATCACATCTTTCCAACCTTTCATTTAATTTAGTAAATGGACCGCAATAGTTATAGCCCGGTAAATGCATTTCAGGAAGATTTAAATTGTTTAATGCCCAATTTATTATACCCTTGTCATGATGTTCAGAGCTCCAAAATTGGTGTGGAATTACATTTAAAACAATTATTGTTTTTAACAAAAAACCGTTATTTTTGGAAACTATTATATTTTTTACACCTTCTCCAGATGTAGGAATTCTTGGAGAAGTTGGTCTCTCAGGCAAGTTTGGCGCTGATTTCGAATGTGAATTTTTATATATATTTTTCATAAATTGGGCTTCTTATACTGATATACTTCCAACCTCCACACGAAGATAACTTTTTATTAGGATTACATAGTTGGAATACAGCAATGGTTGTTTTAACAATTTCTGCATCATTTTCATAATACTCATCATCAAATTTATCCTCAAGGGCTTCTGGTAAATTGTTTGTTAACAAATTACAAAGTCCTGGTGTTAATTTATATTCTTTATCGTTAACAAATAGTGTATCGTTATGTATCGATAATATTGTATCACTCATGTAAAAATTTTGCCCAACTCCACATAAACCAAATTTTTCATCAATAACATTTATTCTTTTTGCAATTTATTTTCCGAGATTTATAGTAGAATCACACTCGGACTGCGTCTTTTTTTTTAATGGGTACAATGCCCATTTGTACCTCCAAATTAGGAAAATTATGTTCTAATTAAATTTTGATTTTTTTTCACTTGTTCTACTTTTTTTTTTTGCCAATATTTCGTAATTTGTCTATTAATGGTTGCTCTTTCTTCTTATTTTTTCTTAGTATTTTTCTGATGCTTTTTTTATTTTTTATATCTTTCAATGAGTAATTTAACTCGAGAAACTCCCTTTTATTCTGCCATTTGTATATAAATTTTTATATGTTAATGTGTTGTAAAAATATTGAGAGTTTCGAGATGCAGACTTTTCCTCCAACTAGTGGGAATTTAAATGTTTACAATAATAGAATCGAATTTGATATTCCTATAGGTGACGGCTTTTATTTTCCAAATTACACTTATATTTATGTGCATTTTAGTTTACTAAAGAGATATAAGGTTGGAGCTGAGGCAAACTATGATGAATCAGATATTATTGACGTTTGTTCAAACTTTTATCTTTCCAATTTTCTAGAGTAGAAATCTCAAAACATGGAAATATTATTGAAGCTGTTGATAATCCAAGTATAACAACATCAATGATGAATGCTTTATTAAGATCACCAAGTGAAAAGAATTATTTGGTATTTACTGGTGTTGATAAACTGTATCGAGATAAATCTGTTTCTAGTCATATAACAGATGAAGTTAAAATTGTTCCTAGTCATAAAATAAATAAATAATCTATCCACTTAGATATCTGTTTGGTTTTATTTGTGATAACAATGAAGTTTATTGGAAAAGTGTATATATAATTACTTTTTTTTTTAATTCATCTGATAACAACTCTCTATTTCTTTATGAAACTTTAGATAAAGATGCTAAAGTTACGAAACATTGTCTTGATCCTGATAAAATTGCTATTCAAAAATTATAAATTATATGACCTTTTGATGAATATAATGCAGCCCTCGCAATTAAAGAAAAAATATACAAAGATCCAAAAATACCTATTAGTTTACATTATTAGCAATTTTTAGAAAAAGAAGTTCCTGCTAAATCAAATGATTTTAGCTTTGATATATACAAGATAAGTTTAATAATTTACAATTTGATATGCCTGATTTTGTAATTGTATGTTTTCAACTTAATATAAAAAATTGTGCTGAACAGCATAAACATGCTACTATGTTTGATCATTGAAGTGTAAATTCTATTTAACCAAGATGTAGTTGAACAATTAATATTATCTCAAATTAGAAGAAAAATCTTACTATAAATAGAAAGAACCGTACACCGGAGCTTCAGTTACGATGGAGAGGTTTTACCAACCACTTCGTTACACTAGTGTTACTCCAGGTTACAGACGAGTGTAGTTTCGAATTGAAGAAGAAGATAGTCCACTACAGATTCTGATGTGAAATGGAGAACAACATTGGCGTTTCTCGTCAATCAGTCCTGATTATACTTTAAAAGTTTTCGACGTTTGTTTTGGGCGAAGATTTTGTCCTTTGTATAATTTGCGTCCTGGCAGTAAGTTACCTTGCAGTGAGAACCAACTAGCATTTGAAGCTCAAGATGCACACATCACGAAACGTACATCATTCAAGAAAATCAAATATATCATGCAGAAGGAATGTTGTTGTTATAATACTACAGTATGGAGTGAACAATGTAACAAGGATCATTCGACATACATAGGAAACCAGTACAATGATGTAGAACATTGGTGCTATACTTTCGTTAGCATCCTCGGCACTCGCTTTGGTGAAGGCATAGCATGCAATGATTGTACTGTGAGCTATCTCCGTCCCGACAGTGAACTGCCATCTATGTTAGAAGAATTGATGATAGCCAGCCTTACTGAGTAGCTTGAAGAGGAACGGAGAAACAAAGTAATCGCCTATGAACTCACCAGACCGTACCAGGGAATCGCTGTCCGTTGGAAGGAGACCTACGATGGAGACATTCACAACTTTATTTTCGAACAAGGAGGTTTAGTATTCCCGTCCGTGTGCGACATATATGCATGTGAAGTGAATAATCCAGAATAATGTTCTTGCCGATTTGCAAGTATGAATTTATTGAAAATGGTTTGTATTCTGAAACTATAGCATAGCATCTTCACATGTTGTTAAGGATATGTGTAAGTAAGATATTAATTTTAAGTGTACATACTGTGCTAAATCTTTGTCAGCATGTAAAAATCCACGTAATTTTGATTCTAGTTTAACTAACTGCAACAGTTTGACATGTCTTGTAAATCACTGTAGACTGTACAGAGTAGATCTAAATCTTGAGCTTAAGAGCGAACATGTTGTAATGACATTTTGTGAGGAAGAACAATGTTTGAACCATCTTATATATGTAAGAGATAATATTTAGCCATATCAGTATTTCGAAGAATGTGATAATGATATTCATATTTTATATCATCATCGCAAAAAGTTTAGTTACACATTGCACACTGGGTGTGTTTCTTCAAAATTTTACGTACATTGAACAATAAAATTAGCAAAAATAAAGTTTAGTCAACAATCCTGTTTAACTTTAAACATTGGAGAATGATTTCTTCAATACACATTCTTTGTTCCATGCTAATTGTTCTCAGTTGAGTATTGGATTACAGATGAGTAACATGTATTTTCATCCTGGAAACCATTATGTTAGTGTTAACCCATGAAAGTCTAATATAACTTATGCACTGTGGTGTAGCGTTCTTCTATGTGAGTTTACGGAAACTTGCGACAGTGTCGTTCATTTTAAAGTGATTTATTTTCTGCTAGGAAACAAAAAAAGCCATGAATTGATTCAATGCAGTGATACAACCAAATGTCCTGTGTTTTACATGACTGCAACATTACATCTTCCATCTAGTAATGAAGATGTTCACTCGCAATACGTCGAAGCATACCCAGACTTAGTTGAAAGTGTCGTTTTACATTCCCCCTAATGTAAAGACGTTTGCATTCAACAAGACAGGAAAAAGACAGGGCATAAAAAACATTCTTTCCTTGAAAGTAAAGTTCAAGAAGAGGAATTAGATCCAATAATAAGAAAGTGTTTGAAAACATTGTTTACATAAGTTGCTAATAGCTTCTAACTTGTCTTTAAAATGTTTGTGATTTTTTGAAAAATCTTGTGTATCTATGTTTGGATAAATTTAAAAAAATGTTTTATATATTTCGAAACATCCTGTAGTAAAAATTGTACGTAAATTTGTGTAATGCTCTATACTCACTGGTGCTATGATTTCGAAGTTATGTTTGGCTAAATTAAAAATGGTGTGTATATTTTTCGTAACATCCTATACTTGCTTGTGTATATTTTTAAAAAAAATGTTGTACATACATTTTTGGATCAACCTGTACTTACTTGTTTGATAGAGTGTGTATATATTTGAAACAATTGTCTATCATCTGCTATGTTTTGGTGCAGCTTGTACTTAGTTATGTGTGTTTTAAATTAATGTTGTACATTAATTTGCAAAACAAGCTGTATTTGTATATATTTTGGCAGAATTTGTCAATAAATGTATGTTTTAAAATGAATTCCTTTGGTACATATATTTAACCTCACCTCTTTAAAGCTATGAAAAGAACATTTGTTTTCCTAAGAAAGGAATACATTTTTTTTTTTTTGCAATGAGTTAAAAGAAGTTTGTTTTCTATCAAACTATGTTCGTTAACACAAATGAGTGTTGTAATGAGAAAGCTATAGGAAAAAAATATCTATTAACAAACATACCTATTTGTTTGCCAAAATACTGGTTAAAAACAGCTAAATATATTTGAAACAGTCACCTGGCAAAGATATCTGTTGAAAAAAACATACTATTGTTTTACAACACACCTTGTGTATACAAAAAACAATTTATTCTGTCGCCAGCCTCCGTAGAGTAATTCGATTAAGGCTGTGGGTTCGAATCCCGGGTAAGGCATGGTTAATTGTAATCTAGTTTATAGTTTCTGGGTTATAATCCCAGCTAAGACATGTTTGTAAGTCCTTAATCGTTAAACATATTACAAGTTACATAAAATTCCGTCAAGGAATAATGAACGAAAGACGTCATTAAATGATAATCAAAACAGAAATTCGTTTGTGTACGTAAAAATGCATTAAATTCAGGGTTTAAAAGTTTGTGTTGAAAAATAAATTCATTGGTGGATGAAAATGTTAAATAATAACGTAATTCAATTTACATATAATCGCTTAAAACCGAATAAATACACATATTCCACATTAAATTTCAAAGTATGCACTCTAAAAGCTAAAAACAAGTTCGGTCATGAAATAATCCCTTTAATTTCGCAAGTTCGGTTAAATTTTACCTACATTTTACCCAAAATGGTTTCAAATTACGTCAATTCTTCGTTTTATATAGATTTGAGGCGAATAGCAACATATAAATTTTGCGACAAGGGAGGATGTCTGGCATATATATATATAATATATATATATATATATATATATATATATATATATATATATATATATGTGTGTGTGTGTGTGTGTGTGTGTGTGTGTGTGTGTGATTCCTAGCCGCACATCCTCATTTTCTAATAAACCAGCATGGAGTAAGGATCTCCTCTCCAGTGCGCGTGCCATCCGTCTACTCCGTGAACCGGTCTCACCCCACCTCCACCCACCGGACCTGTTGTCGAATGTTCGCGATGGTGATAGGGACGTGAATCGCTTGTGTTCAGGGAACCCGTCGCAGCTTGCCTGGATTTTGATGGCATCTCGCCCGGTGTTGTGGGGTAAAGGAACCTGCGGATCCAACCTTCAGCTCCGCTGCCAGCCTACCGCACTCCTAACTGAGTCAGCCACCCCGGAGCTCGCCTCGGATTCCGGGGCCCCATCTGGACTCTCGCCTGCCTGAGTGGGATTTGATTGGTCCTTCATCTACGTGAACTGGGTTCAGGTCTCGTTCGACGACCACTACCATTGGTAGTATACTTTATGTAAGTAATTCTGATTAACACAAAGAGTCTTTTTAATTAATTTTCGTTAATTGATTATAAATTTGTGTCACGAGTTTTCTTAAGTTTAAGTTTTTTTTTTGTAATAACTAAAAAACTTTTACAACTTACCAGTATTGGCTTAAATTTTCTAAAATTTGAATAAAAAAATTGTTAAAAATTTTACAATTTAAATGAAATTCATTAAATTTTTATATGAATTTGTTAAAAACTTTTAGAATTTGAATTAAATTCATTAAACTTTCTTCACTAATCGTTAAACTTTTTACAATTTGAATGAAATTCATTGCACTTTTTATTTATTTCTTATAAACTTTTTACTATTTGAATTAAATTAATTAAAATTTCTTCGTTAATCGTTAAACTTTTACAATTTGAATGAAATTCATTAAACTTTCTTCCCAAATCTTAAAACTTTTTAGAATTTGAATGACATTCAATAAACTTTTATATTAATTTTTAATAAAACTTTTACAATTTGTATGAAATTCATTAACTTTCTCCGCAAAATGTTAAGTTTTTAGAATTTGAATGAAATTTAGATACATTTTTTTACAATTTTTAAAATATAAAGAATTTACAATGTTTTTTTAAAAATTTTTGCTAGTTTTAAGTAGTTTAAAGACAATCTGGGTGGGTGGGTTGATGTGTGCTTGGGTGTGAAATATGGAACGACTAAATAAATAGAGAACTAAGCCACTTACACCTCACATAAGCAGAGGGCACATAGCCCTAGCTCCTGAGTCTGTTCAGAATGTTGTGGTTTGGAGAAGGATGTGAGAGTGACGGATAATTGGACATGAGTATTTCTAACAATTGTGGAATGATAGAAAACTGGCTGGGTGGGAAGTTTTTTTTTAAATTTTTTGTTAGTTGTAAGTAGTTTTAAGACTGTCTGGGCAGGTGGGTTGATGTGTGCTTGGGCATGAATTATGGAACAACTAAATAGATGGAGAACTAAGCCACTTACACCTCACATAAGCAGAGGGCGCACAGCCCTCTCTAATGAGTCTGTTCAGAATGTTGCGGTTTGGAGAAGGGTGTAAGATTGGTGAATAAATGGACATGAGTATTTCTAACGATTCTGGAATGATTGAAAATGGGTTAGGTGGGAAGTTTTTTTAAAATTTTTTGTTAGTTTTAAGTATTTTTAAGACAGTCTAGGGAGGTGGGTTGATGTATACTTGGGTGTGAATTTTGGAACAACTAAAACAAATGGAGAACTAAGCTGCTTACCCCTCGTGTAAGTGGAAGATGCATAGCCCTGGCTCCCGAGTCTGTTCATGAATGCTGTTGTTTGGAGAATAATGTAAGATTGACAGATAATTGGACATTAGTACTTCTAATGATTGAGGAATGATAGAAAATGGGTTGGGTGGGAAGTATTAAAAAAAAATGTTTTTAGTTTTAAGTAGTTTTAAGACTGTCTGGGCAGGTTGGGTTGATATATGCTTGGGTGTGAATTTCTTAATGACTAAAACAAATGGAGAACTAAGATACCTTTGTCTCATGGTAATCTGAGGGCGCATAGCCCTGGCTCCTGAGTTTGTTCAGAATGTTTTTTGGAGAACGATGTAAATTTAATGAATAATTGGACCTGAGTATTTCTAATGATTGTGGAATGATTGAAAAGTTTTGGATGGGAAAATTTGTAGAATTTTTTGTTAGTTTTAAAACAGTCTGGGTGAGCGGGTTGATGTGTGCTTGGGTGTGAAATGTGGAATGACTAAATCAAATGGAGAACTAAGCTGCTTATGCAACGAGTAAGCAGATGATGCATAGCCCTCGCTCCTGAGTCTGTTCAGATTGTTGTTGTTTGGAGAAGGATGTAAGATGGATGAATAATTGGACCTGAGTATTTCAAACAATTGTGGAATGATTGATAATGGGTTGGGTGGAGAGTTTTTTTTTTAAAAAAGGTTAATTTTAAGTAGTTTTAAGACTGTCCGGGCAGGTGGGTTGATGTATGCTTGGGTGTGAAATATTTCAAATTACTAAAACAAATGGAGAACTAAGCCACTTATTCCTTGTGTAAGCAGAGGGCGCATAGCCATCACTCCGAGTCTGTTCGGAATGTTGTTTGGAGAAGGATGTAATATTGATGGATAATTGGACATGAGTATTTCTAATGATTGTGGAATGATTGAAAATGTGTTTTGTGGTTGGTTTTTTTTAATGTGTTAGTTTTATGTAGTTTTAGGTAATTTGTATGTTATTTGCTTAGTTTGTAAGTTGTTTGCTTATTTAGTTGTTAGATTATAAATTGTTTTAGTTTTCTAAAAAAAAAAAAAATTTTTTTTAAACTAAGAAATTTATTAATATTAGAAGTATAGAATTTTAAAATATTAATTATTATGTAAGTGTATTAAATGTTTAGTTTTATGAGTGCAAAATAGTATTCATCTTTGCTAAAACTTTCCAGAAAAAATTTGTTATTAAAATTGTTTTCGAAAATTTATAAAATGTTTTAACAGTGTCAAACACTTTAACTTCCAATGGTGTTACATTCATTAATTTTTGATGGTGTCGAGTAATTCAAATTATTTTTTAAAACATTAATTATTATGTAAAATTTTCTCTAAAACCAATTGTGTTCAATAACTGGCTTAACTTGAATAAAATGTTGTATTGTGATGTAATGACAATACGCACACCTAGTACGAAACATATAGCTTGGAAAAGCAGAGAGCACCGGTAGAGTGTGTTACAGTGTGGTGTATTGTATACTGGAGTATTGACTAGGGACGCAGTCCGCTGCGAGCTGGAGTCTATGGTGGGGCAGTGGAGGGCAAGTAGCGAACTTCCCTGTTGGCTGTATCATGCAGGCGACTGCAGCACAATCACGGTGGAGCTCTGCAGGGAAGGGAAGCAGGTGGGGTAAGGGGACATGTCTGTACACTAGCACCTGCTGTGGCAATTTTCTAAAACATATTCCAGTATCTCATCTTGCTCTGCTACACACGACCGAAGACCTCACCTGCTATCTGCTTCCCCCATCTCTTCAATAGCTTACATGCCTTGGTATCTTTTGTAAACAAATACCAAGGTTGTCACCCATCGCATACTGTTTAAACCTATGTAAGTGTGCTGCTTTTTAAACACACACCACTTAGCCCCTCTAAAAATTTATGTTTTTTAAAAAATCCAATTTGAACACAAATTTATTGAAATACAAAAAATATTTTTTTTTACCTCTCGCTAGGATGTTACTAAGAGAACATTCATTTCAGCTACATCGATACATCATGGTAAGTGACTAAGGGGTTCTTTTCTTTTTTCAGAATGACAAAGCATTTTACATTTATTGTTGTGTTGATTCTAGTTTTATCGGGAAACAAAGAATTTTTTTTTACGAAGCAGTGAAAATGAGTGAACATCAGCGACAAAGCATTAACAGTTTGTTAGATGATCTTTTCATAAGCGATTCAGAGTCTGAATGGCAGATGAAAAAACAGTCTAGCACAAGCTGTCAAGACGTTGACGATTCGCCTAAGCAGAAACGATTCGATATCTTGCTGGGCAATCTCTATTTGAGTGATTCGAGCACAGATTCACTCACAGAAAGACAATCAACAGCAAAAGGTCGATCTCTTGTTAGACGATCTCTGCCTGTCTGAAACGGAAACTTCGTGTGATTCGGATAGTGCTCCGTCGACCTCACATCGACTTTCGAGTCAGTCAGTGAGACTTTGTCTTGGGAAACAGAAAATAATTCATTTTCCGATTCCCCAGCTTCAGCGCAGCCGGATTTTGAACGTTTTATTCTGGAGGTGTAAGAACCCTTTGTTAAACTTAGTATTGGCAACAACTTCCTCATGGCAGAGGAAGGCACTATGGAAGCTTTCTTATTTTCAGAGCAGATCCCTCCCTGTCCTCCATCCGATGTTGGCTTGATCTATAATGAGACAATTAAGCCTTACTTAACTAACAGACTTGAGGAGTTTAGTGTGTGTTGTTCTGGCCGGAGTTTGCAACTGACATCATACATGGATGTCCGTGTCACAATGCAGGGTGTTCACCGTAGATGCTGTGCACACTTAACTACCAAAGTTTATTTCCAATTGTCTTGCTTGTGTCGGTGTACACTGCCAGGAGGGAATGTGTTTCCACTACGCCGTCATAGCATCTTTGTTTCCTGCCGCACAGAATGCCCACAGAATTACTTAATATCCAAAACCTCGAGAGGTTTTGAATACTTAAGGTCTGTCGACACCTGTAGTCATACAGGATATTAATAATTTCGAGGAGAACAATTATATTTCTATCAATGTCTACTATGTATTGGACAAAGATAGCAATATAATTGACAAAACTTGCGAAAAAGTTGGGGTTATTTCTCTTATACGTTATGCTCACCACATAAATATTTTAGCCATTCGCGCTAGTGGTAATGCTGCACTTTTGCATTTTGTATGCATTAGAAATTTGTCATAGCTGATTGGTAGTCAGCTGAGTAGATGTATTTCAGAACTGAGGAGAAACTCGCAAGTTATACTATTCTTTGCCAGCAACATAAAGCTGTCTGCAGTACTTTCCCTACTGGGGTCGACAATTACTTGCAATTTAAAGATTACAGCAAACAGCAGAGATTGGGTTTCGTCGCCTATTGCGATGTCGAAAGTTGCCTGAAACACTTGTCCATTTGCTTGCCTAATGATGAAACGAGCAATACAACTACCATCAACCAACACGTTCCATATGCTTGTGGCATTTTGTTGGTTTGTTCAAACAATCCAAATTTATCTAACTATTTTGAGTTTGTGGGTGGTGATTGTATGTACCAATTAGTTGATAAATTAGTTGAACTTATATAGTGGGTTGCAGGAATTTATAGCATGATTGTTCCGATGAAGCCAAAAACCCCTGCTGATGAAGCTATGTTGGTGGCTCAGAAATGTTGTCACATTTGTAAGGAAAAGCTCAGTACAGATGATTTTGTGGTCGATCATGACCATCTCATGGGCGAAATCAGAGGTCATTCACATAATAAATGCAACTTGAATTTCAGACTGCCCAATCACTTGTTGCTGTCTTTCATAACCTGCAACATTATGGTGTTCACCTTCTCATAAAGCCATTGGCTGAACGTCACATAACATAACTCGACAGAACCATGGTAATCAAAAACCTGGGTAAAATCCAGGCGATTGGAATGACCCTAGAGAAATATAAATCCACCACCAAACAAATTATCAATGTGGTTGATTTCAGTGGAAAGGCACAATATTTCAAATTACATTTTATTGATTCATTCTGGTTCATGAGTGCCTCTCTGGAAACATTGACAGGGAATTTACAACCTGCGCAATTGAGTATCACTCGCTCGAGGTTTCCAGACAACACCCAATTTCAATTGGCAAAAGGGAAGGGAGTTTTTCCTTATGACTTTGTTAAGTCGCCAGACAGTCTGATGTGTACATCAGTCCCACCAAAGGATGCATTTCATAATGTAATGAAAGGCGAAGGCATTAGCGATGGGGATTATGCTCATACTCAGGCTGTGTGGGATGCGTGCAATTTTGTAAACTTGTTGCAGTATGCCATTCACTATTTATGTGTGGACACTTGTTTGTTAGCATATATTTTTGAGATTTTCAGGACAGTATGTTTGGCTCGTTATGGTATTGACCCTGCCATGTACGTCACAGCTCTGTCTCTTTCATAGGGTGCTTTATTGTCAATGACACATGCGTGGCTAGAGTTTTTGACCAATTCAGACATGTATATTTTTGTAGAAGATGGGGGTAGGGGTGGTATTACCTGGGTTTCGAGAAGGCGTGTGGAAGTCAATTATATTTGCATGGGTGAAGATTACGATCCCAGTGTGGCATCGCAATATACATGTTATTTCGACATGAACGGGCTGTACAGTCATACAATCCGATCCAAGCTACCGATTGCCAATTTTGAGTGGGTTGAAGCTGATGTGTTTTCAGCGTGGGATTTCGCGAACATGGTGAATGATGGTGACACATGTTTTATCGCAGAAGTGGATTTTTCTTTTCAAGACAAATGCCATGAAGCTCTATCAGTTCTGCCTTTAGCCCCAGTATTTGCCATATCTCCGAAAGGCTCGCATGAAAAACTTCTTTTGACACTCGCGCCGTGGAAGAAATATGTTATACACGTGTATGAAAAAACTTTGCAGAATGTCCACCATGAAAGAGACATTAGAGTTGTTTCCAGGTATGACACGATCCACAAGGTTGCAGAGCTTATGGGTCGTCCTGCATTCCAGGCAAGGCAGGTAATCGACGGAAATCTTGTCCTTATCGAGATGTCAAAGAGTTCTGTAATGTTTTACAAATCTGTGTACACTGGTGTTGCATTCTTGATGTTTCAAAATTAAACCTGTATAAATTTTACTATCAGTACATGTGTACCAAATTTCCTCCATCAACCTTGCTCCTCCTTTATTGCGATACCGAATCGTTGGTCTATTATGTAGCTAGAGATGATATCTATAAAGTAATTGCCCCAGATTTAAGAGTGTGGTCTGATACATTTAACTATGCACTCGATAGCCCGCAAGGATTCTCCCAAGAGAACAAAGGCCATACTGGTGTTATGAAAGATGAATGTGCTGGTCGTATAGTTACACATTTCATAGGTTTATGTCCCAAGCTTTATGCATACTTTGTTGCGAATGAGCAATGCATACATAAGGCGAAGGGTGTAAAATCTAATGTCCTACAGAAAATCCGATATTATGATTATCGAAATTGCCTCGAAAATTGCACCAGGGTTTTGGGGACCCAATATAACTTTCGTATGTGTGGTAACGAAGACTATACCGAACATGTGACCAAGGTAGTGTTGTTAGGTTTGGATGATAAGCACTACATTCAAGCAGATGGAGTATCGATCTTACCCTGGGGACACTACAAAATCCCTAACTATTTTTTTTTCTTTTCCCTATAAAATTAGCTTCAGTATCACAATAAATTCAGCCCAGCCACCTACACCACAACTGCCAGCACCACACCGCCAATTATATTGATCTGCCAACACCACACATAGCAGCACAGACTCCACATCTATCTGCAACCTCTACAACAACTTTCTGCAATACCTACAGCTGTTTGCATTATCTCCTGCAAAAACATCCCTCTCTCCACTCGAGAGAAAATTATTGGCTAACTACAGCTCATGTGAACATCGAACATATCTTCGATCCAACTCCCCTTATCATTATTCAAGGAAGAAATTAACTACTTTCACAACATGGGATTACATATCATCATTTGAAATCATAAAGCTACGTATGTGTGTGTGTTGTTTTAGGTTTTCATTTGTGTGCGTGTGTGTGTTTGGAAGAATCAATACCTGGATGTGTCACATTATGTAAAAAAGAAAGACTTAAGTATGTGTATTTACAAACACCCTACCAGTGTGTCATTAAATGTACATAATCAGTGTACATAGTTAACTTTTAAGAGACATCCAACAAAACTCTCAAATTTTTTTAGTTTAAAAGAAAGATACTGTTTGTTGCTAATTTTTGTATATATACATTTTTTGTTCTTGTTTTTTTATATAATTATCAGAATGCTCTTGTATGTAATATGTAAAGAAGAATATTTTTAAATAATATGATATGGGAATATTTTAGTATACATTTGTATGTGTGTGTGTGTATGTGTGTGTGTATATATATATATATATATATATATATATATATATATATATATATATATACACATATATATATATACATGTGTATATATGAACTTATTTAGGTAAATTATGAAATTTTTTGTAAACTTTGTTTTAGTATATAAATATGAAATTTGTTTTAAACTTAAATGAAGATTGTAAATATAGCGATAAGAATTTATTTAAATGTTTGTAAAAGTTTTTAAAATGTTTGTAACTTTGTATAAAAATTGTAAATATATAGTTTTCAAGATGATTTTTGAAAAAAATATGTATAATTGTTAAAAGGAGTAATGTGGCTTGTTATTTAATAGTTTTTAATTCCTCATATCATTTTTTGGATAATATGTTAACAATATTAAACTTTGTATGACTGTGAAAGATGAAGTAGATGAAATGATGAGAGTGTTTATGAACGATGAAGTGATAGTTTCAATACAAAAATAGTTTATATTGTGCTTGAAACTTGGATTTCAAAATAAATAAATAAAAAACACACATTAAACTTTGGATTTGAAAAAACCAACGAATATGCCACAACTTTGAAAATTGAAGGACAGGGGAAATATAAAAGTAGTCGAGGTAATCAATATGAATGAATATGAAAAGGAATGAGAAATGAGGAACTTGCAGAATTTCGCGAAAAACCCCATTGATACAGCTCAACTTGGAACACAATGGTAAGACATGGTAAGCTTGCCAGGAAAGGGGAACGTGGGCAGGGAAACATCCCGTTATCCTTCCAGGTATTCGAGGTCCTGTCTGCATGGCTACAGACTACTGCTGCTACAGGATGTCATTTGCCCCTACATCATCGAGTGACGACATGCATCGACTTTTGCTTGTAACAAACTGTTTTAACAATAACTCTATAAAACTTTATGATTTTTACTTAAAAACCTTTAACATACGAAAAAAATACTAAGGCTGTGTATCAACACAAAGATGTCTGCTGCTGTAACACACACACGTACTATATACAAAACTCTGAAAAACCTAGATATATTTGTACGCTGTTTAAAATTTATAGTGAAATATTTCGTTAGGCTTTATATAAACCGGTGAATTCGTAAACAGGACATTTTAATTGATTAAAAATGTTGTGTGTCTACTTGCCTGTGTGTGTCGGTGTTGAAAGTTAATGAGGTGCTTAAATTGGATGCCATTAATTTATAAAACCTAGCTTGGTAGGGAAATAGCATATCTTTTTATCACTTCTTTAGTAAGTTTGCGTATTTTAAATGTGTACTTCCATCTTGGACATCAAGTTCGAATATTATGTCATGATATCTAGGGGAAGCAAGCTCAGATTACTGTAGGGGAATATTTGTTTCATCTAGTATGTGCATCGTAGACATAATTTTTATCCATTTATCATAATCACATAGTTGTGTGTATTTGGACATAAGTTGTATTCACCTAACTTTTCAATAGCTATTTCCTAATCTTTTATTTCGGCGAAATGTTTCCCACTTTTCGCATATATAGAGCTCAGTCACCTACGATCAACTTCCCTCCCGACACACAGCTTATAAATCGCAGCAAATCCTACAGGAACCTCCCGATCGAACAGGCATACATTAAAATCATTTAATGTCGTAAGGTATGTGTTTTCAAATCCCTTGTTAATGTGTTTAGGAAGAGTGTCGTTTAATTCAAGTCGTGTAATTTATTATGTCTTAAATTATATATTTGATTGGGAAAATGTAGCTATATCTCGTTACTTGATATATTAATGACACCACAAAAGCTGGGGTGTCTTATTTAATTGTAATTTGTATTTGCGATTCAACGAGTCCTTCGTGTAAATTATATTACCAGCATACATGAAATCATATTCATGCCTTTTTTGTTTCATTCATTATGTATTTAATAATAATTTCAATAAATATGCCATAACCTCTGTCGCCTGCCAGACGATGGTCGAAGCAGATGTGTCTTAATCCTCAGCCGCCTGAGAGATGGGAAGGAACTCAATAAAATAAAAAAATTATATTACACAATACCCATATTTACTCCTTTCCCATAACAGCCACACCTCAGTACGACAGACCTCCGAGAGTGAGGACATACCAAGATGATCTCCAAAAATAAAAAATTAAGATCCTCTACACATATATACCCCTTCCCCAACATATCACACCGCAATACAGTGCCAGACCTCAGAGAGTGAGGACCTACAATCCAGCTCTGCAAAATAAAAAATAAATTCTAAAAAGTACTTTAGCACACTGTTGCACCAAACTATACATATATCAATTCACACAAAATTAAAAAAAATAAGAAAAATAATTAATGAATTTAATTAATTGGATGGATTATTAAAACTCATTTTATCAGATTAAAATTCCATTAATTTCTTTGATCGGATTAAGATCGGATTAATCCTTAATCCTATCATCGATTTGATATAAATTTGATAATCCGATTGATCAAAAGTGATGTGAAACTCCTACGCCCTTACTACTCTTAATGTAACTGTTTCATGCTATTTCTAGAACTGCAGTTATTATTGGGCTGACATGCTGGAACAAGTTTTTATGGACTTATGTATATTATTGTGGTGTAATAAAATACATTATGCTAGCATACGGTGTATTGAGGGTAGTATTCTTATGCAAGTACTATTTACACTAAATTCGTAGGTTTCCACATGCAGTGAGTGTCGTTGATAAAAACGAATTATCGCAACATTTTGAAGTTTTTATTCGGATCGAATAACTTTAAAGTGTTGTTTTGAAGATATTGTGTAGTTTTTAGAATCAACATCAAAATTTTCTAGACAGGCAGTTTTAAATCCTCGCACGGCGCGGAAGGGTACCCAGAATTCTTATTAATTCACTGTAAACTAAACATTTTCGCAATTTTTTTTTTTTTTTAATGAATTTAACCACTTGTTTAAAGTTTGTTATACAAGGAGAACATTAAATTATATTAATAAGAATGCCCACAACTAAATTGTAGGATTGAAATAACTTTATTATGACGAGTATACCATAGAGTACACTCGCTTTGTTATTGGCAAGTTCCTTTTGCTTTGGAACAAAATAAAATCCAAACGGAACAAAATATTTTAGAAAATGTTACACATTCTCCTTCCATACTCCTTGTTCAGTGACATCAAGAAGGATGATATCTGCTGCAAGTAAACTACTGGAAACAAGAGAAATAAATTCGAAAAGGTAAAAAATCCAAAGAAGACAATGACTTTGAAATGGTTGGTTACATATGTGTGCTCACCTCATTGCAGACATCCAAAGGCATTATTATTAAGTATGACATTATATGCTATTTACCTCGTGTTTTTTACTTCTTTCGGCATAGGCTGGATGGGCTTACACTGTAACTACTATAAAAGGCATATGGAAAAACTGTTCGTGTCCAGTACTGTAGGCTTAAACGGTGTGAGGAACATAGATGACTTCTGGAAATTTGCTGAAGGTCCAATGTTAGACTCCCTTTTTCTACATCCTGATGGAATGAACACGACACATATCGTCATCGGAGGACCAACCCTAAGGCAAGTGAAGGTTCGGAAGAACTCGTGTGAGGTGCGTAACGAATTTATGCATTTGCACACCTCATGCTACGACCACTATACAGCCTCGGCAGAGGACCAGGAGCCTTTCGGCCTGGGAACAACAACACCTTGGGTGTACTCAGACCGGGGTAGGAGCAGTTACCAAGGTCTGGTCACGACGTACAGCGGAGGAGGGTATCACTCTGACCTGCCTACTAATAAAACTGAGGCTTTACATGTAATCAGGGACCTCCAGGAGAAAAAATGGCTGACGCAAGGGACCAGAGCAGTGTTCGTTGACTTTGTCATCTACAGCGCCAACATAGACAAGATATGCATCGCCAAGCTGCTCGTAGAGTTTCCCCCGACAGGTGGTGCTCTACCTTCGTCTTTCTTCGAAGTCGTGAGGCCCATGGTGTTTTCAAGTTCTCTGGACTGTTACATTGTCGCCTGCGAAATCATCAGTTTCACTTTTAGCCTCTACTATATTTTACTAGAGGTATTAAGGATTATATACTTTCGAATTATATACATATTTAAGTTTTGGAACTTATTTGAATTGGCTGCAGTGTGTTCTACTGTCACTACGTTGTCATGTAGTTTTCAACTGTATGTTTTCATGTACTGGATACTCGATGACCTCCCATGGAGAGTCAGTGTAGAAAACTTTGAAAAAATATCAACCACAAGTGCATGCATCAAAAACATCCTGTCCATATCCCTGTTTCTCACTTGGTGGAAAGTAATTTTCTTCGTCTGTGTAGGAAGCAATACACTGGCGAAACTCAGGGCCTCGGTAGAATATTGCATAATGAATTCACTTGGTTTCTTCGTAGCATTTGTGTTGTTTCTTTTTGCATGCGCCCACCTCACCCACCATATACTGGGTCCGCACCTTCGAGAGTACTGCACACTTAACGCCTCCATGTCTTCGCTTCTCAGAGCCCTTCTTTGGGAATTTGACCAGGAGGAAATTCAGAGGGCGCGACCTTTCATTGGGCCCATTATACTGTTAATCTACTACTCGCTTGTCATAACCATTATGTGGAGCATTCCATTGGCCATTTTCTTAACGTCACACAAAGAAGTTATGTCGGAGATATCTTGGAGGTACAATCTGTGGGACCAGTTGAAGGTGATGGTGTGGGGAACACGGAGATGCCACCAAGGAACTATCATGGGCCAAGAGGAAGTGCGCCTTGCACTCGCGCGCCAAGGCCTTACCTCAGAAGGCACTAAAATGATGTTATCAAGGTTCGACGTACGGCCAGAACAAGAGGTGGGTATTTACCACCTGCAGAACATGCTAGGCTACTTGCATGGTGTTGAGATACTACCCGAGGCAGTGTTGCAGAAGTTCAGCGAGCTAAAACAACGCATGGACGAAGCAGAACAAGCTATGATTTTTATGGCAGAGAAGGTGGCCGCAAATATGGAAAGTGCTTCTGGCGGAGTGTGATGACATCTTTTGGATTGACATTGCAGCATTGTTCAAACCTATTAAGTATCACCTCTAAGAGTAATTGAAGATAACATTGGTAAATATTTGGTCTTGGCTTTTTCACTTTATTCTTCTTCTTAGCTTGTCACTTTCCATACAAATAGTGTTGTCGTGACATGTCCTCCGACAATCCAACAAAACTTTGAAAATACTATTGTAAATAATATTTTTTAAGCATTGTAGTATTCCTGTAGTTGTGAATCACGCCTGAAAAGTGCTATGCTGTCGCATCACATGCGAATTTCTGTACTCTGTTTACACACACTCCACGCGAATATAGATAGGAAGGCTCTCCACACATATTCGGTGCTTTTAATGCCTACAATGAGAATGATACTGACAGCTTTAAATGTCATTTTAAAATTACTATCTGTCACTCGCCCTTAGAAAACAAATATATATAGTATATATATATATATATTTAGTAATACGCTTAAATAAAAATAAAGGAATACTGACAAATTTCAATTATGTAATTCCCCGGCTAGCTTAATTTAAACTATGCGCTGTTACATAACATAAATTTCCGTTTTGTAGAAATTGATTCAGAAATCTAAGGCCTCGCCAACTTATCCTTATTTATAAAACTGAATCTACATAATCCTCCATTAACAGATATCAAGTAAATGAAAATTAATTTATTAATTAATTAAGCATTGAATTGATAAGATACTAGATGAATAAAGTAATCACCATTAACATGATTTTAACAAACAATAAAAAATTTGGGATTTGTATCCATTATTTATAGGTTTTAATGTGCATATCATGTAGTAAAGACTATCCTCGTTATGTTTTACATATGTAATTATAGTTAATAAACATAATATTTGCAACCATACGGACGTAATAAAAAAAATTAGCAAATATTACATTCGTGCAATACTCCTCTGGCAACTGCTACTAGAACGATCTGCCACTAAAATTGGATCTCGCCCCTCGTCAGCAGGAACTGTTCATTCTCAGCTGTCCACTGGAATCGTGGTCCTGGCATCGACTCTCGTCCCAGCTGCCTCGTTGTGGACTCGCTGTTGCTGATCGAACCCCTTGGCGAGCTCCCTTCACTCGTCGTACTTCTCTTGGCCGGTACAACGAACGTTGAACTCCATATTTGAAAACTACGTCGGTTCATGCCTGGGTCCTCTGAGGACGTGCAGGTAGCATCGGCTCCACGCAGCTAACGCCTTATAATACATACCAATTATGTTAGCAACTTAAAGATATACGATTAAATATTACTTTGTTCTGGACTGATGAATTGTAGTGCCGTACAATACAAAGGCTTGTTTCCATACACATTCTCTTCCAATTTACATTTACGTCGAGCCTTATACTTATAGTTCCTGCATACATATAACACTAACATATAAAATAAACAACAATTATTTTTCTCACAGACACTTTGCATACTATCCTTCTGACACACTTGATATTCAAACATAAATTGTGGCGGTCAAAAATTATATTATTTCCCTACATAGAATGAAACGAGCTAACATAACCAGGTGTTACAATATATAGGCTACATGAACATTATTTTCCATTATGCGAGAGTACAAATATGTTCAGGTCATGTTGTATGTGTACACATGTATATGTATAGCAGCATTTGCTGTGTCGGGAACTGGTAGAAAGAACTTATTATTTGAATGACCTAAGATTGGAAATGTGATCCGCCATAAAGCAATAAATGTCCCACGAATCTGTAATCACGATTGTATACATCACATTTTCCATACTTTCATAATTAATCATCATGCACAAACGAGACCATATTCATTAGTATTTGTTACTCATTTCGGGATACACATATGTGTGTGTATGCGTGTGTGTATATATATATATATAATTATTTATTTACATACACAAGGGCTGACTCAGAAGTCATGGCAACTATTGTTTATTTCCCGAAAATCATCCAACAGAGCAAATGTACTATGTATAAGTAAAAGTGTACGAGTAAGTTTCAAAGGTGACACCACATAGGATATGGATACAGGAATGTCCGGCAAGGAACAAAGACAATTATGGCGGGTTGAAATCACCATTTAATTGAGATATTCTCGTACATCCTATATACACTTATTTGAATGGGTACGTATCGTATGTGTACGAGCTGTTTAACATCCTCCAAAGCAGTCTCCGAGGTTGTCCATGGTTCATTGCCAGCGATGACGTAGACCAGCGATGACAGGGAAATACCATTGGTTGCATGAGATCCATCAATGTGCGCTACCTCTCGTCGAAATGCTATGATGATATCTTGTTTGTTGGCAAAATGTTTACCATGCAATGACCCTCTTCACTTTGTGAATAATATCATAGTCACATGGACTAAGAACGAATGAATAGGGAGGGTGGTGTGGCAACACCTCCCTTCCCCAGCACTATAAATAACATGTAACGTCATTTGCTGTGTGAGGTCTGGCATTGTAATATAAAACTATAGCCTTGCCCTGCAGTTCAGGATGTTTCTCTCAAACCGCGCGATAAGGATGGTAGTAGTGTTGGCGGGTTCTGGTTTAAAGGGGTCACCAGAAGGCCTAGTGCCATTAATTAACCTGGGAAGGGGTCTAGGACAGAGGGTACTGGCACTGCCCATATATGGGGTGGAGGATACAAACTGGTGCCACCCTTACCCACCCCCACCACTCCTCCCAATACTACCACTCCCCTACCACTACCGCTACCCCGTCACACCCCTCCTCAGTGAGGTAGGTTGTGATTAGTTCTAGACTTACCTGCCAGGAATGCTGCTATCGTCATTGGACGCCATCTTAGTTATAGAGTTTGCCGCTAGGAGCGCTGGTTTCGCTTGATGTCGTCATCGGTTGCTAGGTGGTGCTAGTGTTGCTTGATGTTGTCATCTGTTGGTAAGAGCGCTGGTGTTGGCTGGAAGCTAAGGCAATGCAATTTATATATGCTATATGCAGAATTATTATGGTTAATTCAGTATATAAAACTGTGAAGGCATGCAGTTTCGATCCAGCCACTCTAGGATTGGGAAACTAACGCACCATCCATCTGAGCCACCAGTACATTAGCAACAATGAAGCCTTTAAAAATGTATAAAAAGAAGGGTCACCTGTATAATTATGAACTCATACACTCATAAAGGATTTGTAATATACGATGATTGAACCATCGATTAGTTAAGTAGTATTTATATTTAAAAAAACTTATATATTTATTACTTTAAAATTTTCAGACATAAATATATGAAGTAGTATGTGTATGAACTCGTATTTTCAAGAAGAATTCGATTATGGGATCACGACAGTCAAATATTCTTAAAGTAAAGTTATGTGATTAAATTAAAAATATATCTATTTAACTTTTACAAACAAGTATATCGAGGAATGCCTAAACATTCGTATTTTTTGAACAGATAAGAATTTTCCATCAGAAAATATGATTATGTAACTATGACTGTCGCCATATTGAATTTTAGTAAGAATAGGAGTGATTTTTTTATTTTTAAATTAATTATGTAAACACTCCGAGCATTAGATATAACACATTGTTTACCTTACCACAGGTCATTTAGGCCCTAAGCCCATTATAGCAAGGTCAATTATGCATTTAAGCCCTTTTGTAAATGTAGTCATAATTTCCGAACCATTGAAGCTATAGCGATCAAATTCGTAACATACACATCATCCCCGATGTAGATAAGAGCTATAGGGTCAAATATGCATTGTGTCATTTTATAAGCATAGTTAAGACATAAACTCACCAAGTGCATACTCATGAAGTGTATATTTACCAAGTGCATACTTACCAAATACATACAAAGTACGTACTTAACCACATAATATTATTTTATTTTTGAATGTAACCAGATTTTATTTGTGAGTTGGGTAGGTGCTAGGGTTACTTAATGTAATGTTATTTTTGGATTATCGAGTTCGATTGTCGGTCAGGACATGTAATATTATTTTATATTCGAACTAACAAAATTTTATTTGTGAATTGATTAACTGCTAGGGAAACATAATGTAATGTTATTTTGGATTATCGAGTTCGATTCTCATTCAGGGCATGTAATATTATTTTTTTCCTGAATTTAACAAAAATATATTTTTGCTTTGTATTACTGCTTAGAGCAATTAATGTAATATTAGTTTTATATTACCGAGTTCAATTCTTGCGCAGAACACTTATTATTAGTTTAATTTTGAATGAAACAAAAATTATTCTTGGATTGCATTACTGCTTAGATCAATTAATGTAATGATATTTTTTTGATTGCCGAGATCGATTCCTAGGCGACTCACTTATTCTCACTGTCGTATTACCTGGTCAGTGCCTACTGCTCAACTGATGTGTTACATGTTCTATGTCAACTGTTGAAGGTCAAGATTAGTGGAGCAGAATGCAGTTATATGATGTAATTTGTTAATGACATAATTGTGTAATTGATGTAATTGCGCAACTTTGTACTTGCATAAACATGCAATGAATATTTACTAGGTTTGCACGTCTACACATAAATAATTAACAACTGAACAATCGCCAAAAGTAGTCCTCTTAGGGGTGGAAGATATCAGACTTACACCATGCTAGCATTCACTATACACACTTACCAAGTATGCACATTATACATAGAGAGACAAACTTCTGATCCCGAGGAACAACAGTTAATGACTGAAGCATTATCATAAACATGTTGTTCATAGGGTATTTTTAAGCGAGAACACTTCCTGCTTGATTCCTATCAGGTCAACGAACCCTAATAGGAAAAACAATCGTGTATGTGGCTTCAACATGTACCAGCACCCACAGACAGAATGTTTCCAATGAATTACTCTGATAAACTATTTTATCATGTAATAGCAAAACACACACCCATGTACACACACATACACATATGTCAATACACATACACTCTCACACACTTTCACCTATCCCCTGTGCAACTACCAGAGTTATCATAATGGCATAGGTTAGAGAGCCAACAGGACAAGAAGCCTAACAATAGGTAGGCAGATTGATACTGAATTTGACTCTTGTTCAATATACTTTCTTTTTATTTGTGCAATGAAACTATTTTTACATCATCATCACCATATGAAAAACAGCTCTCAACTAACATTGCTACCATATACCAAAGGCTATTTGTTTCTCATCTGCATTCAACTGATTACTCACACATGTTCGAATAACATCTTGGATTGATTTCATGTACAAAATGATGGGAGTAACTTAAAAATAAATTGGTTTGAGCTTGGAAGTCGTTAACAGTTCGATATACTTTGAAACATATAGTGATAATGTACATTTCCATCTACAATGGTGCAAATATTTCCATAAATATTTCAATATTTACCAATCTTTACTAAATATAGTAGGTTAGGCTTACATCAGGAGAGTTGAGTACTCAACCATTTACAGTTAAATACATTTAACTATGCCATAATTAATGCATATTTAGCTAGATTGTTTACATGCAAATACTATGTACATAGCAATTCAAGAACCATACAGGCTAAGCAGATATTTTTAAAATTGAATATCAAATAAAGTCTTGATGTTATTAATATCCAAATGCAATTAGAATGTATGTAATCAGCTAAAACCAACTACCAACCAACTGATGAAACACACCAAATGAGAATGGAATACAGCTATAGGTTTCAGAACTTCTGCCTTGCTACATATTCCATCAAGAACACTCATAAATACTATTTACATATTAATTAATTAACGTGATTAATTCCACTATAACTACACATCTTACCATAACCAAAGATAATTTCGGACTAACATATGTTTGATATTATGGATAACTTACATGCATATCATCTTGTAATGCACTACACAACAATCACTTAAACAATATACTGTTCCATTACCTATCTCACTCTGTCTACATCATCTATCTCTACAAAACTATCACAAGTCGTCAACAAACAAATAACTACCAAACACCAATCACTCCATAAGTCTATCATCGTCTCTGGAAGGAGAACAACATACTCGCAGAAAATATGCAGGTGAGTGCGTTATCTAGGAAGGCTACACAATCACAAACTGCATAACAGATATATATATATATATAATTGAAACATGTCTCAAAAACATACCTTATGCTTTAAAAACCAAGATATCAGCATTATTTATTTATTTTAAAAGAAAATAATCTTTAATGTTAACCTATTTCCCCAAACATTTGCCATACAGACAAGAATTTCAGAAATTCATATCGAAGCTAACTAGAATATAAAATCTTGCTTCAAGTCCCATCGACACCAAGTTTTTGCATTAGATTAGTTCGCATCGACAAAGTTAAAAAGGTATTCACTAAGCTATTTCTACGTCAACCCTATCATTGATATTTACATTCTATGCTTCAAATCCCGACAAAGATGATTATGTGTAAACTATTTTACTAAATGCATATTAATATTAATTTAATATCATGTAAATAAGACCCAAATAATCACATAGATTAGTTTTAAAAAATACAGAGACAATGCGCACATCTCTAGCAAACCTCCCGAGATACTATATCTCTCGAGTGGTAGACGCGAGTACGGCCAACTTGCAAAGAAGATGAAGGCGAAGACAACACTACTTCCGACATTGTCACTAAGGTTGCATGTCGATGACAAGACATTTGGTCCCCATCGCCCGAAAGGGTCACAAACACATAGTACATCAGCCCATGAGGGTAAACATACAACCCATGCAAATAACAACTTTACTGTTTGTGTTACAGAAAATATCTAACATGCTATCGCAGTGCAACAAAACATACATAGATCTATCCCAACACACACAAAGACTGAAGTAATTACTAAACATTCATCGCTTGATACCACTCTGGTCTACCTAAACACAATAACCATTTACACTTTCGTGAACACAGTAACTTACAAGAAACAAAATATCATATTTTAAAACAATCCCTGGGAAATTAAACATATTATAAGAGTTATAATACATTACTTTTTAAAAAAATACTTATGCAAAAGTCTTTAAAAAACTATATCCATATACAGTACACATACAGGAAATAAATAATTTTTATAACTTAGTCTGTTACCATGCAAAGGCTAATAACAGTATTTGGAAAGACATAGGTTAGAACATTCTGCCAGCCCCTATCTATACACAGCCGAGATAATCTATTTAGTAGAGAACATTTGCAATAAGAAATAGTTATGTTAGAGCCATCTCAACTACTACAAACCACTCACTTACAAACATCATAAAGAAATATATGATATATTGCAATTGTTTGATGGATTTATTTATTTTCCAGACGTATATAATAATTTTTGTACACATCCCGATATGTCAATTCTTCATTTACAGAAACGGAGACTGCACACATATCACAATATTATCATTAATTAAATATGTTGGCCAGCTTTTCCCCAATGCACAATCATAATTCAATGTCATATCAAACAACTTTATAGAACACACCTCCATGTACATATCGAAAATTGTTTAAAATATCTCATAATTACTTTATGTCATATCATACTCACTACTTAAAAAACCAGACAAATCATCCATTTCTACATATTCTATCTTGCAATATCCCAATTACATAAACAAGCTATATCAACAATAATTACCTACATCATATCGGTTATACCAAACACTTACCTTCATACCATCCAGAAAAACAAAGCAATCATATAAGCATTTGTACGAAATAGTCCAGCAGATTATTCTGATAAACCATTTCATTGTGTATTAGCAAAACACATATTAAAATATTACCAACCTTAACAAAGTCGCATTTCTACATACCATATCACCAAACCAGCATTTCAAATGTTCCAGCAGAAAAAAACATTATAACCATCAATACTTGCAATCCATATCGCAACACACAACTCATTTGCACAATCCATACCTTCTGTTAACAATTCACATTATATCATATCATCGTCACATCATCATATCAAGTAATCATCACATCATCACCACCATCATATCATCACATCATCATATCATTACATTATAATATCATCACATCATATCATCACATCATAATATCATCACATCATCATATAATCACATCATCATATCATAAATTCATCATATCATCATATAATTTCATTGTCACATCACGTCATCAATCATCATCACATCGTATCACTTATCATAAAAGCAACACATCGTCATATCATAATCATATAATCACATAATTATAATATAATCATATCATCACATTACCATATTATCATCACATCATATTCATGAAGACTTATATTTAATCTTCAGTCATATACAATCCCAAACACCAATATAGTGTCAAAGCAATTGCTGCCGAAAGTGGATAACGTATCCCATCTCACATTTATAGGTATTGCAGCTGATTGCAAATTGACAGTTACTATCTTCGTATTGTCTGGTGTATGACATAGTCGCGAATGTCTTGCTGCAATACTTGTACTCGCTTCTCGATGATCCACAAACAGTACCTTTACACATCTTCTTATGTCTGCATAGGATATCACTACGAGTAAACACAGCATCGCACTTATCACAACGGAACAACTGGTATGCTGGACTGAACAAGTAATGACTATGTTAATATCGACGTACATGACAACTTGTAGTAAAAGTATTCCCACAATAAAAACATTGGTTCTGTAATGCTTCTAGAGACTCTTTTGGCCCTTGCTGAAGGTGTTACAGATGGTAAGTCTTCAACTGTTGTTGGTGTCTTCATATTACAAAAGTTTACACTATCACTGGATGATACCACTTGTGACGATCTGCCTTCGATCACAACCATCGAAGAAGTGGAAACACTCATACAACACGCACGCATATATATTCTTTTCACAAAATAACAATTGGTTTATGTGTCACTCGAACTCCATCAGAGAAAGAGAGTTCTTACTCGAACGACATACGAACTGCAAATAACACCATCTCAACAATCTCAATATTTGTCTTAAAAATGATTTCTCGAACCCATACTCCCACACAGGAGTTTAAGTCTGACATCTTAGAGCACTCGATCAACCCAACAATTGCAGAAAATTTCTTAAAGTGTTAACCTTTTCCTTAGTAGACATCATAGGATGACATCATAAGATCTTAACTTTATGTTAAAAATCTATGGTATGAACAAAAAGAAACATAATTTATAGTAAAATTCTAACTTTGCATAAAAAAATCACAAAACCTTAATGATTGGGAGCACTCTGAGAAACCCCAAAGACAAATTCACACTGAAGAAAACACATTATATGTATACTTCTATAGGTGTGTGTGTGTTGTACCGCTTACCTCCTGACTGCCTACATAACTACCTGTATTACCTCTAATTTACTCTGGCCCTAAGTCCCAAGCAATCACTCAACTTACTGAAGTTCAGAGAGATAGCATACACGGAGGTTAATAACTCAGAGGCCAAGTAAGTACAAGTAACCCGGAGTTTCTCTAAGGCACAATACTTTGTACTAACACAAATCTTTACATCAATCAGAACATGTAGGATTACTCTTAATTCCTATTCACAATCTGTCTTCTCATATTAAGATGAAGTTACTTAGATTAGCTTTAGCTAATTGCCTGTATTTGCCAGAATACTAATTGATTACTGCCTAACGAAGTCTCGAGAGATAACTTTACTCCCTACTGCTAAATCAGATATGCTCACCATTGTAGTCGTAGTCAACGTCGACAACGAGCTCCTCACTGTCTGGACCAGTAAGATGCCTTCGTTGTATCTGCCTCGCTGGGACCTCGGCATCGTCGTCTCCGATATGAAGCTCGCTGTGAAATGTCTGGGCTTCTGGGGAATGGGAGTGTGCTGCAGCCCTATATTTATACTGTTTGGCCAAGTGGGTCAGTGCAGTCTAATTACCAAACATCGACTGTGTGCGCAGCCAGCCTTGGCTGCTACACTACCCCCTTAGTTGGACAGGCAGCCGTCCCGGCTGCTACAGTGGTAGTAGGCATAGAAGAGTTACGGAGATAACCTGGAGAGAGGTCCGAGGCTCAGGGAAGTCGAAGAGCTCATGCTTCTACGTAGAAGGACGTAGAGGCATATTGTGGTTTCTGCGAACTCAATGGAGGACAGTGTCAAGAATGCAAGACTAAATTCGAAACTCTTTTACAAGCGGAAAATTAAATATTTAAAACACAGTAACAGCAAAGAGCATGAATCGTACATAGTTATTTTCTTACTATTTGCAAGGAAGATAGAAACGAGAGTTTAAAAATTATAACATGTGGTATGCAATGCTAAATGTTTCACCAAGGTGATTAATATAACCTATATCATAATAAGTACAGACAATTTGTCGACCAATGTGTATATATATAGTGTAGTGGGACCACAGGTGAGAAGGAAGTATGTCCAATGCCATATGTTAGCCTATAACCTGTAACATTCCCCTGTTATTAGGCCTTGGACATGGGTAATGGGAAATTTGAAAAGTGTGCCCGTGTGATACTGAATTCGCTCTACAATGTGATAGATGTAACAATTTTTTTTAAAAGAAAGTACATATGAGCAAGTTGGCATGCCTGATGGCTTAGTTGTCTTAATGCTATTTTGAGACAAGGTTTAATAAATACAATTGGCGCTTATATTTATATTCTTAGTTGCTGTGATATATACAAAAGCAAAGGCATTACAGGTATAACGGCTGAGATGCTGTTCATATACTGAGAAGGTATATGTGTTTACACAATTGGCGGCACTGTACAAGTGTGCCTTCTTTTGTTAGAGTTGGCATTTTGGAAAACACTTAGGTGGCAAGATGCACATCCGCCGTGCGGTATGGCAATTATTGTCTCACACTCTGAGTTTCATACTCACAACAGTCATTACACAAGTATCAAACATCATTGCGAAGTAGCGGTGTTACATAATTTAATATGTCAGTTGCATTGTGCTATAAAGAATGGCAGTGCTCAGTGAATGTGCTGTATACTACTGGTAGTGCTATATGGCACAGTTCAATTATTATTGGCGTGGTTAACATCTCATCTAACAGTAAGCATTGCAATTTTATAAAACAAAATACTCTAATGGTAAAACAATAAGATAACTGTTACGACTTGGCATTCAAATTACACAATCAGCATTTTCCCATAGGACATACATGGTTAGTTAGTTTGTTTGCACACTGAGATTATCTTTGATTCATTTAACGAGATAAAGGCGTTTAAGTAAGTATATGGTAATATACAGTGAAAATGGTGATCACCAATATAATAATGCCATAATGAACATATAATAATAGTGCTGCTGATGAAAATGCAATTCATAGTAAGTAAAATAGAAACACTGAAGAAGAAACACTTAGTAGTGGGTTAAAGTATGTGCACAATGCCGTAACATTGTAACACTAGTAAGAAGTATATTTTTTTTCCAAGGGATTGGAAATGTTACCCATATTTGCTACTTATATGTGATGGTCACTGATAATTACACTATTCGTACCATGAGGATGTATAATATCTGTACTGCAATTACATAGGACCTTAATAGTTACATCCTTATCTGCCTTTGTCTGCTCTGATCCAGAGCGACAGTTACTGTAGGGAACTGTGCTTAATCTGAACTGATATATGACACAAAAATGGTTCTATGGTGCCGATTACTTAATTACTAAAATTAAGCAATATACACATTATGTATTGTATTATAAGGGAGGCACTCACCTCAAGATATGTGTAATGTTAATGTAGCACAACGTAGACATGGTGATATTTTGCACTATAGCTGTATATCTATAACTATGCCTATAAGGTCCAAGCTACTGGTCCTTGTCTCAGGTCCTGAAAGCTTCGCCCTTTCTTGCCTAAGATAAAATTCAATTCTTAGTGAATGAGAGGTGGCGTGATACCACGATTAATGAAAGACCTAATTGTATTTACACTGAGACTTACAACAGTACACTTGCACAAGGCCATAAGGACAAGGCCAAAATTAATGTAGAGTTCAAATCAATTAATCGCCTGTGGCAAAGAATGGGAATGACTGTTTGCTGCAATGGAATGGTGGGTGCTCGAATGTCACAAAGATGGGTGGTTTCAACAACAATTTGTTTTGGGGTAGTAATTTGGCAACCACATGGTATGTGTAATTCGATACTAGCGAGCTTATGGTATGTGACATTTGTACTAAGAGAAAAATTCACACATTGGAAGCATGTTCCACAGGGGGATTAGTGAGCACATAATGGTGGGGTAGGATGCCATGAATGGTGAATGACATGTCCAGGGTGCAATGATATTTACATGTAGAAAATAACTTAGTGGTGTTGGAAACAAGAATAACTTCTTTAACGTACTGGTAATCATTGCTGGTGATATTACCTTGGAGATGTGTACTACAACAGATGCCAATTCTGACGAAGGCGGAATGGCCTTAATGATGTCCGTAATTGGGTCGATGGCAATAGTTGAGTATGGAACTCGGATAGTGCACAATTGATTTTTATGATGATATGGTACTGGAATGATTTTATCAATTTTCCACCTGAAATTGACTC
This sequence comes from Dryococelus australis, assembly GCA_029891345.1. Classification (NCBI taxonomy): domain Eukaryota; kingdom Metazoa; phylum Arthropoda; class Insecta; order Phasmatodea; family Phasmatidae; genus Dryococelus; species Dryococelus australis. The sequence continues at coordinate 283,680,674 of CM056994.1, forward strand.
ATGAAGCCAGGATTTGAATTTTAATCACCATCTGGTTGTTATAAAACGAGCATTCAGTAAGCTTGTGCATATAATATTTGATAATATCCTCAGTACTAATACTTAAAATTAAACTAAGTTTGTCCAACTGCAGACTGAGGTTGTCAAGGTCGTGGATAAATTAAGTCTTGTTAACAGCAGTTAATGGAAATTTATTTAGCTGGTAAGATTGACTGTATCTTCTGACAAGATCTTCAAGTACAATATTATTCAATAATTGTAGGAATCTGGTAGTTAACAAGTTCAGTTGGGCCTCCACATTATCTATCTTACTAATTCCCATGATTACCATTAATAGCAGCAGCTAATGAGTTCACTTTACTTTCAACTTGGTGCTTAAGTTCTGTAATTACCTTGAACATAACATTAACAGCATTGTTAGTGATCATGATTTTGTTTGCAAGGTCATTTATTTGGTTATCCAGCTGTTTGCCGTTATTGAGAAGTGCATGAAGGTGCTTATTGGTGAGCATGTTGCAGTCCCAGCATGTGACATCCCCAATAAACTGTATTCCGCATTTACTATGGAAATGTGTATTGACATCGCCAAGGTATTCACGGAGAACTCCCTGTTCTAATAACTGCATTCATACATCAATTTGCCATTCGTGCAGGAGTGTGAGTTGTGGTCCTTACAGGCGACATGCAAATATTCGTCAAACGAAGATGGCATGGTAGGGAGGTGCAAGGGAATGGTGTAAATGAGTGCGATGCTATCTTCGTAAGTAAAATCTACATCGGTCGGCACCCAACACATGCCGGCATGAGTGTGGAATGTGGCGGGCGCTGTGAGTATTGTTGGCAGGACAAGGCAGATTGCGATGGCGACCTTGACCACGTGCCGACCACAGAAGGCTACCCACTCCTCGGCTCCTGCTCATCTGCTGATTGGCATTGCCATGGTGAAATGCCAGCATGTGCACAGAGTGTACCTCGCACTCGCGCACTGCTACCAACAGCAGCTAGGCTGTGAGAGCATCTTGTTCCATCTCTGGTGTGACGCAATGCTCGAGCAGGGGTTGGCAGCCATAATCCCTCCTCCACATTGCTTTTGTTCTGTAGTCTCCCAGCAGTGTGGTGGTAGTAAGGTAGTGCAGACCGGTGCCTCGCACTGCCTGAATTCTGCTAATACAGCCACATGCTGTACTCAGAGCGGAGTCAGCGTGCCCCAGTTGCATCCTCTAACACATTTTAGGCATATGTTAAATACTGGCCATTTAATACAAATACAGTATACTGAGTGCATCAAAAGATAACAAATGCAGGTTTCATGTGATGGGTGCAGACAGTGTCAGACATGGGGGGGGGGGGTTATTTACTTTAATACGAATGGTAGAGTATCCTAAAATGTCTGTCACTCTAGAAGGACACCGGTAACGAGGTGTAAATGGCTTCTGTCGTCCATGGTTACGCACCCAAACATTATTGTTGATGTGTGATGGGTTTTATTGGTGTGTTCTATTAAATTGGTTTTTCTGGTGTCTTTGAGCCTGAACTAGATTATCCTTGGCATTATCGCGATCCTGCAGCAATTTTTGACACCAGTTGTTAGCACCATCAGAGTATTTGTCTGCTACTACCTGCGCTGGGTGCACTGCTTCTATGCCATATAGAAGATAGAAGGGTGTATATTTGGTAGTTGTGTTGACAGAAGTATTATAATTGAAAATTATAATACAATGTACAAATCCCATTTCAATTTATCGGCATTTTCATATGCTGTTAACAGTTCGCCTACTATGCGATTTGTGACCTCAACCAGACCATCATATCTCGGGCTGTAAGCTGTGATGGTTAACTTTTTTATGCCTAAAGTTTTCAGAAGCTGGCTGACTAATTTATTTTGAAAACTCGTGCCGCGATCTGTCAAAATATGGTCAGGACATCCAAATTATAAAATACTTGTTTGATTAACTGAGCACACATAGCAGCATCTATGGAGAGAACTGCTTTTGTTATATAACATACCTGCTTAAGTATTCCGTCATCTTAAGAATATACTTATTTCGATGTTCAGTGGAGGGGAGAAGTCCTTTTGCATCAAGAGCCCGAGTTTTTAATAGAGGCTGGAGTGGAATTGAAGTCATCTGTCTCATAGGTTTAGTATTGGATGCCTTAATATTCTGAATGACTGGACACTCATGTACATAATCCTAGACATCTGCATACATCGTGTCCCAGTGATAGGCCTGTTTAATTTTTTGAAGCATATTAAAAACACCAAAGTGACAACCCCCAAAGATGGTGTTGCGATGGGCCTGTATTATTTCGAGAACATTAATTTGCTGCACTAATGTTAACTTCTTTGGACCTTGGGGCATGTTTACCTTGTGATAAATTTCATTGTTCGCAATTATACCATATCAGTGACTAAATCTGTGGGTTTTGGAAGCTGCTTGTTGTGGGTTTAATAATACAATTTTCAACTGTCGAATTTGAGGAGCACATTTGTACTCTCCTGTGAAGGGCGATGTGTTAACAGCTACAGGACACAAGTGTAACATCGAATCATCGTGAAGATTCATATATTTCTGGTCGTGGTGGTATGTTGGCAAAAAGTACGGTTTTCTGTTTATTTTCTATAATACTATTTTTGCAATTCAGAAGAGTGTCGACACAATGTGTTTCCACCTTGTTTGGGTTGTTTTCCATTACAATTTGCATATTTACCTGATATAGGATGGTTATTATTTTGGAAATAGCATACATGGGGAAAAGTTCCTCATTGAGTATAGCTATTGATACCTTAGCTTTATCTTTTGACAGTAATTCATTTGACAAGAAATTTCTCATTTCCGCCTAGTTGTTTGTTATATATTAAATTATACTTTTTTTCATTTTCTCATGTTTGTCAGATTCCTGTAACGTGCATTCTGCTAATGTCTTATAAATTGATATACAATTTAGCATACTGTGTTTGATCTTGTAGGTGGTATGGTTAACTGTAATATGTTGTGTGTGTATGCCAGTATGGGTGGTAATGCAGCTTAATGTGTCTGGAAGTGTATTTATTTTTCCTTCTACTATGCGTCGTTCAGAATTGTATTTGCTGAGTACAATAGCCATTTTCTGTATACAGATATTATGTTCTACTATTAGTTCATAAGTACCTGAGGCTGGCATTATCAATCTCAATTTTTTTAAATGCTGTATAAATACTGCCTGAAGTTGTTGCATAAGTAGCAAATGAAGTCAAACTCACATTTAGTTGCATTCCATCAAAATTCATTAAGGGATAATTTTTGGAAGCAAAGGTAATTATACTTTGCTGATTGGTTTGGGGGTCTTCTTGCATAAATATACTGCCTACTGCATTATTACTCACATCACAAGCGATAATAATATTCTTGTGTTTGTCAAATTTCTGTAAAATACACCCTGCTGTAATTGCTTGTTTAAGTTGTACAAAGGCTTTTTGATGCTGTTCTTCCCATTTGTAAGGTATGTTAAGCTTAGCGACTTCAATTAGGGGTTGCACTATTTTTGCATACTGAAATATTTATCACCGCAGGTTTGAGGTCATGCCCCAATACGTACAAATGTACTTAATGTTGGCTGGTGGTGTCATCTGCTGAATAGCACACACGTTGTCTGAGTTGGTAGTGATACCCTCTGGTGTGATAATGTGACCTAACACATTAACTGAATGTTCCACAAATGTACACTTTCATGTTCACCTTAACATTAAACATGTGCAATATTTGAAAAACTTTCTCAATATTGGTGACATGTTCTTCAAATGCATTTCCTAAAATAAATATGTCATCAATATAGGCTATAGCTGCTGACCAGCAAAAAGCCCCCAAAGGTGCATTAATAAACATTTGCAAATATTGTGGTGATGTGGATAAACCCATTAGCATGCACTTGTAATGGAATATCCCAATAGCATCTATAGTACATGAAAGTTTATAATGATCCTGTTTCCTGGCTGGGATGCTGTAGAACCCGGAAAATAAATCTAAGCTGGTGATATATCGTGCATTTTGCAATGTGTGTGATACTGGATTCTAGTTAAATCTTGGTTCAGCTTCCTCAAATCTGTTAAAAATCTCAGTCAGCCATTCTTTTTGGAAACAACTAGACTCGGCACAGATTAGGTGAGCCAGTATCTTAATTACAGCTGCCTTTTGCATATCTGTGATTTGTATCTATTATTCATCACAAATTTGTGGGCTTATACGGTAAGGCTTGGTGACTATAGGTTTGTCAGTGGTTAATTCAAGTTTAATTTCTAAGTTTTTTGTTTCTGTCAATTCTAAAATGCTATTGGCAAACCTATATTTATACTTATTGATAACTTTAATAATGGCTGCTGTTTGTTGGCTATCTGAATTTTTGTTAACCTTGGGTAAATTGTTTTGACCATTTTCGATAATATGTAATTGTCTGATACAATGTTTAATGTAAGCAGCGTTGTCGTGCACAGCGGTTGCCGAGTGTATTGGTACCTGCAAAAATTTGTTACAGTTATTGGCAAGTATGAAAACAATATTATGTTTCAAAATTGGCATTACATATTTCTTGACAAAGCCAACCCCTAATAGGTATCTTGCTTTAGATCGTCTACAGCTAGAAGTCCTGCTGGTACATATTGCCTAAAATACGCAAGTTAATTGTTGTATTAAATCAAGGCATTGCCAATACTGAAGTTGTGCCGACTACAGTGATGTTCTCTGTTTAAGGTTAGAGTTGTGTAGAAATCAAAGAGCTTGCCATGCTACTCCAGGAACACCTGGTGTCGAGTAATGAATAGTATTTCCTGCCCATTATTTTGGCAACAACTCGTGATGTCGATGAACGGAGGCCAGTATTCTGACAATCGAGTTTCCTGGTGCAGCACGAATGTTGACTTGCCCTAGATGGAGGTGCATGCCTGCTCAGAAAGTTATGATGCTTTGTCTCATCTTCATGGGCCTGGTGACTTGTGTTATGAGAATAACTAGTAGTGTCTACAGCACTGTTTTGTTCGTCCTGCTCTAGATAAATTGTTTTGTGAACAAGCCTAAATTTATTTTTGAAGCTTTTAAAGTGGTCAAAAATATTTGTAGCAGATTCAAAATTCTGCTACGGAAACAATTAGCACTGATGTGCCTTATGACCTGTGTAAAAACACAACACGCAAGTATCTTGAGCAAGGCTACATGAGCCCATAACTTTTTCTGACCACTCGGCATTTTATTGCAAATCTGCGACACTGCATTACTCTGCGCTCAGCAGCAGCGGTGTGTCAATGTTGGCCTCGATCACATGGTGGGGCAGCAAGTGGTGTTTCTTGTTTTTGTCCTGCTCGAGTGGCAACACACACACTATTCACTGAGGCGACGGTTTTTGTACAATGACCACATTCACTGTCAACTGTGGCACCATGTAGTCGATTGTTGACTTAGTCTGACTGACAGAATTTTGTTTTGTGTTATGCATTTGTCCCTCTGGTAGCGCCGGTCTGCTCATAGCATTGTGGTCGGTCTGTGAATTGAATTTGGCAATTTCTGAGTTCAGCACATTGGGAACAATCTTATTGGAAGTTACCCGACACACATCTTGAACCTTGTGGTTCATTTTATCGGTGGGAAGGACACATTTTACTCCTTTGTTAGGAAGTTTTTTGGTGGCTGACTTGGCCCTGTCTCGGTCATGTCCTCGCATATTGAAGTAGTTCTGTGCACTATTATTCTGGGAGCCATAGTTATCATAGTGTACACCTCTACCTTGGTAGGAACCTCTGGGGAAACTACCTCTGCCCCTCTGATACTGATGTGGGTCCAGATCTTGATGTGAGCCCATGGCACATTCAAAGATAATAATTTTCAGCTGTCGATTCGTCAGCACTTGCCTGTCCCTCTGATATCTCTGGTAGGGTAGATTGCCACCAAAATAACCACGATTTGCTGGTGCTTGAACCCATTGTAATGACTGAGGAAAACTAGCAGGCATGTTTTGTATTTTTGTGTGTAAACTGTAATCATCTTTGGATTTCTGGGCTTGCAATGTAAGTTGTGCGATTTCCTCTTTCAACTTAGTTATTTCTGACTGAAAATGTTTGGAATCGGTATTATGGTGAACTTGTGACACTGTTTGTTTATAATGATAAATCACAATTTCAATATGCCTGAGGTTGTCAATTGTCTGCACAGGCATGCCATTTGACAGTCATATCAGTTTAGATGCTATTGATGGCAGCAAGGTCTTATAGAGAATGTTAAAAAACTCCTGGACAGTAACATGGGGTTTATATTAGTGCCTGTAATATTTCATCGTTTCAATATGCCACATGGTGTTTTCTCCGATGTTTTGGTGTTTGGTGCACAAAAGGTGTTAATTTCTTTCAGTTTCTTCGGTTATGGTGAAGGTGTTATGGAGTGTAGTGTGAAGTGCCTGCCATGTAAGCAGAGAGATGTGGGTGCTCAAAAGATTTTAAAAAGTTGTTTGTCTGTGCCTAATAAATAAAATTTAAGGTGACTGCATTTCTCAGACTCGTCCCTCTGGTTAAGTTCTATGACAGCCTCATACAATTCCAAAAAGTCCACAGTATTTTCTCCTGCTGCACCCGAGAATGATGGTGGTTTTTCTGGCTGGTGTACCACAATCTGCAGGGGTGGTTTGCCATTGTTCCATATTGAGTAGTGCGGGTGGGATTGTCTGTGTGTCTGTAGTAACTTAGTGCAGAACATTGGGAGTAGGCGTAGGTATATTGGCTCGAGGAGATTCTGATTCTGCCTCGTCATATAATTGACAACCTTGAAAATCTTACCCATAAAGTAATATGGAATTGCCAGAAGGTGTAATGAGGAATTTTCTACTGATTCAGGCACTTGTGTAGCTATACTAGCTGTTTGGGGGCGTTTCTGCATTCTTTCAACACACTTTCAAATTTGGAAGTGTCAATTAAGGTATATTAAAAAAACTTTGACATAGATGACTGTTTTTGTGGGTGGGTGTAGCCACAAAAGTAATGTGACTATTTGTTATCTGAATGTGTGTGTATCATAAAACATGCACTTCGATATATTAAAATTGCTTCTATCTACAAGGAAAGAAGGATATCGAAAGAACTCCAAAAACACACCAAAACAGGTGGAGTCTTTCTAGCTCACAAGGAAACAGGTGTTCTAGCATACATGAATAATTAATAAGCATACATGATTACAATACAAGCAACATTAAGCTGCATAAGTGCATGAGCGGTAGGTGGCATGATGCCAAAAAGTACTGGCTGGCAAGGCTGTTTTCGTGACATCGCGAACTGCTGACTGACAATGTATAGTGTAACTAACCTTGCATGCTCCTGCAAACACAGTTTACCTTGACCATGTGACTAACGGCTTTTGTCCGCATGCTTCACATGGAAGTGAACAACTGCAACCCATGCTGATGCTAACTTATTAATCCAATTATTGATATTATATTGTATTAAGATGATAAAATACACACAGCCGAATATTCTGAATACTGAGACTGACTTACATGAACATACACACATAGAGAGACAATAAGATATACACTTCTGAAACCGTTTATATACTTTGCCTATGCGTACTGTAGATACCTGAAGTGCAGCTACATGTGAAATGCTCACTATGCTGATCGTAATCTGATAGTTGTAGTGGGGTGGTGTGAAGCATAAAAATAAATAAAATATTTCACTAGTTAAATAGCCTTCTCGCCTAAGTATGAGGTGGAACATAAAGTGCCTCCACCAATGTACCATTTCGCTCCTGATTGCCTACTTAACTACATATATTACCTCTATTTTACTCTGGTCCTAAGTCTCAAGCAATCACTCAAGTTACTGCAGTTAAGGGAGATAGCATATTTGGAGATTAGTAGCCAGATGCCAATTAGTACAAGTAACATGGAGTTTCTCTAAGGCACAATACTTTTTATTAACATAAATCTTTACATCAATCAGAACATATACAATTACTTTTAATTCCTATTCACAATCTGTCTTCTTGTATTAAGATGAAGTCACTTAAACTAACATTAACTACCAAAGGGGCAGTGTGGCAGTCAAGGCTGTCTGCACACACAGTCGATGTTTGTTAAATAGACTGCGCTGACCCTCTCGGCCTAACAGTATAAATATAGGGGCGCAGCGCACCCCCGCCCACCAGAAACCTAGATGTTTCACAGCAAGTTTCATGTCGGAGACGACGACGCCGAGGCCCCAGCAAGGCAGATACATCGAAGGCATCTAACCAGTCCAGACAGTGAGGAGCTCATTGTCGACGACATCTACGACTGCAGTGGTGAGCATATCTGATTTGGCAGTAGGACATAAGGTTACCTCTCGAGACTTTGTTAGGTGGTAATCGATTAGTATTCTGGCAAGGACAGGAAAGTAGTTAATGCTTGTTTAGAACTGAATAGAGAGGACAACAGAAGTTTCCAACACCTATGCGATATAATTGTTTCTTGTCATAACACCAGCGATAGGCGCGAGTGGGTGCCGGAATCTGATGATATCCCATTCCGTAACTTCAGGTGTATAATGCCCGACTCGGCCAGGCGTACACAGTGGTGTTGCCAGACATGGATGCGACCATTGTGGTGCTGCAACCAGAAGTAGGATTCATCGAATATAGTGGCATACCATTTGTCTCTCCAGGGCCGACATTTCACACATTACTGCAGCATTAAATGGTAGTTGTGCCCAATCAGTGGCAGCCACAGTAATGAGCACCTAGACAAAATGTACTGATGCTGCAGGTGGCGACGAATCGTGTGTGTGGACACAGAATGATGTACCATATGCGTGAACTCTTGAACGAGGGTTTTTGATGTTGCTATACCGGCCGTAATCGCCATGCGCACCAGATGTCTCTTCTTGAACTCATTGCTGGTGCGACATGACCATTAGCTTTCTGCGTATGGCTCAGCCCATCCCTTATCGACTCACTGATCTCATATCTGCTTCACTGTAGTTGCATTTATTCCAATGCAAAAACCAGTTTAGCAGTAAAATAATCCACAATCCCAGTACACCATGTTTCTCCCGCAGTCAAAGGCAAAACCCTGTTGATATGGTTGTTGTGTTCTCCGAAGCGGCATACTCACTCCATTTGTGCATTCGAATGGTGTAAAAACACAATGAGACTACCTTACAATGGTCCCCAGCCTCACTTTTATACAACATATCATGTGCTGGTACCACTCGGTTGAACAACTCATCATGTCATTATGCTACCATGCTTTATGCATTCCCCCAATGGGGGATTTTCAAGTGCGCCCATATTGGTGTTGCAATTTTAATGGATAACAGTACACTTTAAAAATAATAAGTTGTAAACAAATATAGTTGAAAAATTTAAAAATATGCAAAAGTAGAGTTTCTATTCTATATTCATCTGAATATTTATCGTATTTATGAACCTGTTCGAGAGCTGTATTTTTCTTTTGATATTTGGGCATCGAGCTCAGAACAAAACAAATTCTTAAATCTGGTCTTTACAAATATTAACCTTTCACTATCTCAAATTTATTTTTTTTGTCCATCCACACTGCATTTTATTTTTATTTATAATTGAAAAAAATCATGTTCATCATCTGCATCGGATCCTGGCAGTACCACACAAAAACTTACCAGTAGCTTATTTATATGTTCTTCCAGATCACACTTTTTGCAAATTGATCCAATCCATGATCTGAAAAGTCATGAGATATTATGCACACCACACCTTAATACACTTATTACACGTCAGAAATGTGCTGCATAGCTTTGAAACATATCAACGGTTAAGTGTCATTCTAATGCTTGCAGCTGATTTCTTAAAGTAATAGTAAGAAACATGTCTGCTTTCCGGCAGTTTATCTTTTACACCACTTAATTGTCTTCGTGTTTTATTTCCATTACTGTTATGTCTTGCTTTTCAAAACATTTAATTATATCAGAAAAAGTTTTCATCTGGTTGGCAAGGAAATATAGAAAAGTAATTAAATTGGAGATTTAAAAAAGAAATTATACTAATAAGACATTTATCAGTGGACAGGAAATACGACTTCGGCACATTATATATAAGTTAATATCTCTCTGAACTTCAAGCAAGAGAGTTAGTCATGTCTTGATATTACCCAAAATTTGCCAAATTATTTGATTTGGTTAACTTGTACACAATAAATGTGGAAATACTGCTAAATCTTGCTAATAATTAATTAAGATCGATGGGTAAACAATCCACAAAAGTTTGCAATATGTAGGATAACCAATGCCAATTAAATTGTTCATGGTCTTTTCTTGCATTCTGAAGTACCTACATATTATTATTTGCTTTTATCTTCTTTTTTTCACCAATGTTCATCTTTGTATTATCTGCTGATATAACAATGACCTTTTAAAGGAAACTTCTCTTCTGCAACACTTCAATCACATAATAAAATAGAATTTGTGAAGTTTCATGGCCTAGATTCACTAACTTCACCATATTCACCTTCACATCTGTTTCTAGATGATAATATCTCATGATCAAAGGCACATACATTAATCTAACTTGTCGGAAACTGCGAAATAAAATTGATGATTATTGCCTTACACTTGGTTAGAGGACAGCTGAACTTTGTTGGAAAGTATTTTCAAGATGGCTGTTGTAAAGCTCATGTGCTATTTATCCACTCAGGTTTTTCGTTTAGAAATTTTCGAGAGACTTCTGTTGCTAGAAGCCTTATCTCTAACAGCAATTTTGTGTTTTTGTTTTCAATTGGTACACTACAGTTGACCTATCACCATGCGAAATACAAAATTTAGAATTGCTTTAAGTGCAGTCCACATTTTTACCTATACCCTTGATGAACACTAAATCACTAATATTATAATTCGTAGTGTAGTACTTATGTTTCGGCATTATTATACGGATGAAAACCGATAAATAAATTTAAAACACTATACACTATAAGAAATTGTTCGCAAATATATCACACCAGTGTAGCCTATACGTATAATGAGAAAGTGTGGGCATAAAATTATTTTCTGATGCGTAATTGGTAGTGTTCCTACATTTGCTCAGGAAACAGCAAATGCATAGGGAAGTTACCAATTATGAATGTTAAGCAATGCTGAATATTCCTATATTTGCAGCCATATATGTCAGTAATTTCATACAACATATAGGTTAAAAACTTCCATTGCAGTTTAGAAATTTTCCTAGGAAACTTTTTACAGTGCACGCGCCACAGCACGTACAAAATCGCAAAAGTGGCCTGTCATGAACGGCATACAGAAAAAAGTAGCATCGACATCATTATTGCCAAAATATTGATATACATATATTTTAGCAACAATCAACACTGTTTCAGGTTCAGGAGTGTTAAATTACAGACTCCTTATATGTAATTATGTTACTTGGTTACATATACTGGGTAAGTGGGAACTCGTGATTATGGAATACGGCACACAAAGTGCATTAATTTATTATAGGACGATTTTAATCTCAGTGTATTAAACAAAGCACGTCTTAAATCAAATAATTGGCAAATTAATATAATGTGAAGAGGAAATATATGAATTGACATATTTGAATAAAATAAACAAATGAGTTTTTTGTTTTCAAATATACTTTTCATATAAATTGTGAGCTTTTTTTAAAAAAGGAACGTAAAATACATTCATGGATAATATAAAAATAATTTACATATAGTCCATTCATGCTTTCTTTGGCCTTTTGCAATTGAGCCTTTGAAAAATACCCTAGGCATAACATGTCAACCTGTTTTGTTCAATCACTTGTATTTCATGGTTATATAACCCTGTGATTAACGTTAAAGTACTGTGTTCTTGAATAGAGTAATAATTTACTTAGTATCTTCAACAACTTGTAATATTCATTTCGTATTTAATACGAATTAACAACGGTGAGAGCAGCGACCTGTTGGCAATGGCCGGTAAGAAATAGTTCACAGTTACAATATATTTAACTTGGTTTTTGTGTATACTATTTGTAAATTAAATGTTGCCAATTTATATATTTGCATTGTTAGGTAGCACTGATGGAAACATGTTTCATTGCTGCAGTTAAAAATATCAGCACCAATTACTGTGCATAGGCTCGCTCTAGTGACATTGTGTTCTTTTTTTCCCACCAGGAACCACCTGTGTAGCAGCAAATGTATACATCTTGTTATTTATAATCTCGGTACATTTCATACTAATTACAGCAACAATAATGATATTTGAAATTGTAATTTACAACTGAAACAAGATTTTATTGTTTACCTATTATATGTTTTTTTTTTTTTGCGATGGCGCGACAATTACAAATCCACAACGTTTAGAAATCCAGCAGGTTAGCAGACATGGTGTGGAATGAGAATCTTGAATTTGATCAGTTTTACCCCAACCACGTGCTTGCCCCAATATGGTGGGCGATTATACCCAGATTTTGTAGTGCCTTAAGACTGGTAGTGAAGTGGCGACATGACAATGAGATGACGTGTTTCTGAACGATGCATCAAGTTCGTACTCGTGTTTTTTTTTAACATCCTAGGAAAGTTACTTTGTTGTGATAAATATGTGTTTCCACGGCACGGTTAAATGTGATGTGATCACTGCATGTGAAAGGGCATGGTGGCTGCATTGTATTCTTCACACATGCTTGTGGATTTAAAATACGTGCAAAGTTTATACATTTTTAACCATGAACTATTGTTATGACGAAGTTAATTGTTTATATTCACGTCTGTTTATCACAATGTTGTACCTTCGCACTAGGTGTTTGAAACACAGTTGTGTATTGATCTTACATTTCTGTGATTTGAATGTATGCGACAATCGCAACGAAATAATAAGCCCACCCAGATAAATTTACTTAAATAATAAAATAAACCTACAAACCAGTAAGTACCAATGCATATAAATATTAGCAGAATAAATGTTATGGTAGGCCTATGTGTTTGCATGTTCACCACGACCTTTTACGTTTGTCGATGCTACATAGTACAATAAATAAGCGACACTAGTTGTATGCATGAATTTACTCAGTTATTTCGTTGGACTGGTTGTCCCTTTGTTTTAATGTTTATTCCAAACACATATTAATAACAACACGTTAAATACTACTGTTGTTTCCGCTACAGTTGTAACAAACACTGTTGTGGCAAAATATTAATGTGTTTTATGCATAATGTGCTTCATTGTGTGTAACAAATAGTTATAAAACTGACCTAAATATTGTTATAAGCCTAAATTGTAAACATTCGTAGGAAATGGTTTCTGCAGTATGACAATTCTTTGAACAGCTGTAAACAGCAACCAACAAATTTGAAAGCTATAAAAATATAAATCACATGGCAGTGTTTATGTTTACGTGTAGTGGAAGGATATGTAATCAGTAACAAAACTTAGAAAACTAGAAGGGCTTCAGAAAAGGCCGAAGTTATCGTGAATCAACTATAACAAGATACACAATTTTATGAATATCGCAGAACCGATGTTCTATTGTCTGAAGTCTGACTTTAGATTATTGTGTTGTGTATTAGTGACTCCGTTAGAGAAAAGGAGATCTAAAGTCAAATGCTAAAGATTTCTATTGTGTAAGGATCTTTAAGGTGGAAGAAATCAGTTAGTCTCAGTATTGGCAAACTGGTTATGGAGTTCATACACGAGGAGTATTGAAACAAGGCATTGGCCATGGGTGCAGCAGGCAGTCAAGCTCGAAATGCGGCATGAGTGTATTATGTCTCTAATGTAATTTCGCCTAAAGGTATTTTCGCCTTACATTTGGCCAGAGATTTGTATGTCGCATTCCGTATTCGCGAGTTCCCACCCACCCGGTATAAATAAAAAATAAAATCCATAATACACAGTTATTTTTCGAGAAAAGCATTTGTAATAAGTTTGGAATTCACGAACATTTTATGAAACATAGAATTTATATGGAAAAAACGAGGACGAATTGGAAAATGGGAACCCTGAATTGAGGACAATAAAAGGCCCAACTTTTAGGCTGCAGGAGAGCCTCAATGTGTCTGCAACCCCATCCAGGCATCCTTTCCTCTATATTCTCCTACTTACTACCACAGTTTTGACGTGTGCCACGTGCTCCCATCCCTAAGACAGTTTGTCCAGTCGTTTCCTGCAATGACACCGCAGCAGGGCTGTGCACTCTACCGACGAGTAGGACATGCGCCCATCTCAGGAGCGATCAGGAGCAGCGCAAGTATAAGGGTATGCCAGTGCAGAGTAGATGGTGGTTGCCATGACCATTAGAAAGCTGCGAGACAGAAGGAGATGACGTGTGTTACACTCACCCCTCGGTCATTCATCACGCTGGCCACTCCCAAGTGCAGCACACACGTGCTCTCGACGACTGATCACTGGCGAGCAGTGTAGTATAGTGTGGGTGCAGAATTGGGTAAGAGCAGGGTAGTGCAGTGTAGTGCAGGAAGTGTAGCACTATGTGCACCTACCTGCCCTGGAGAGTGAGAGTTATAACACACAGCCATGGTTTTTACGTAAAAAGAGTCGTAGCATTTCCACAAATACATTTCTGGTCATGTAATAAAGACACAAGACTCATAAATGAAGTGCAGTATGCATTTATGCCCAATGTTATTATTTTTAAAGTGTTGTTGTTTTCTGTCACAAATGTTTAATCTAACCACCACCGATGTTATGTTCACCACATGTCATTTCAACCACAAGGTAAGGTCTAGAATAATTATTGACATGTGTTTTATGCAGTATTTCAAAGTATGATAGCATGTAACTGTATATTTGTTTATCCACGTGTGCAAGTAGATCCCTCTGCGGTGTGTGGGCCTGTTACCGCCAGCCCCTGTGTCACAGTGCGAAGTCAATCAGCAACTCGCACCCAGAGGGGAAGGCACATGTAAAACTGCACTTGTACTTTTCCCGCCTGGTTGGTATCAACCTTCATCACCGGTTATCTTCAAATCAATAGTTAAGTATCAAGAACATTGTTAGTTTTAGCCATCCGGGATACACCCCTCGCCTACACAGGAATTGCATCACCTGGGGAGTTTATAATTTATCCAGCACATGTAACCTTCATGTAAGCTTAGAGCTTTTTGTACTTATAGCCTTTGCCACAGGTTCAAAGCGAGCAAGTGTATAAGTTATTCTCCTGGAGGGAATGTTCAAGTTTGTAATAAACCACATGAACTGATGACTGTGTTCATTCGATTGCCGCAAGGCATTTCAGGGCACGGGTCCCTTAAAACCCGGCATTTCCTGATGCAAGTGTCTGTGAATTTTAAGTGTAAATATTGAATAGGATGTGTGCTGCAACTTAACCAAAGTACTGCGAGTAGCATTTATGGGCGTGACAATCCACACATAGGGAGGTCTCTTTTGATTACATCAACATCATACTAATTTGCAATACCAAGCGTGATTGGGTAACCCGAAGAGCCCCTGGTTTAGGAAACACTGGGCCTTCACATCAGATGAACTACTACAAGATCTACACAGGAATGCAGTCCTGGTGACCAGCCCTGCAGCACCCCGAGGTTACGAGGACTCTGCTCTACTGCAACAACATCAGCGACGCCGCCACACCGACGCCTGGTGCCTACCGGATATACAATTCCTAACAACTTTTTCTAAATTATGTTCACTGCTTTTGTAAATCCCCTATCAACCTCATGTCGCCCAGTCAAGCCACATCAGAGACAAATATGGACTGTAATAACTGAATTTTCGAGTACAGGGCCTAAGTTAAAGTGTTTGTTATAGGCATTAAAGGATTTATTGACTGTTTTGTTTCGTTTGTGTTTATAGTGTATTATTAACATGTCATCATTTATTCATCCCGCATCTACTGTCTTGACCATTTAATTTTATGTGTTTTGTCTGGCATAAATTGTTTGTTAATTTTAATATGTATGTTTAATTACTAGCATGTTGTAAGGCAAGGGGATGCAAGCTGTGGCAGATAGTAGTGCCGCTCTGGAGCGTGGGCAAGCTGCAGTGAGCCCGCGCATCAGGTGGGAGAGTCAGCAAGTGAGTAGCATTAGATGGAGGTGGAGTGGCTGTCGTAAGCTCCGGCGTTTTTTGCGTGCGCCGGGCGGTCTGCAACTTTTTGATATGGACATTCTCTGCAATATACTATAATGTAATATGGAACCTTCTTTTCTTTTCACCGCCCAGTAATCCACCTTCTCTTCCCAAGGAATTAGATTGCCCCAGGAAGATTCAGCTTTTACCTAATCCATTGTATGTCATAAGATGCATTGAAGCAGTTCCACCATACTGACCGGTTAAAGCCAGCAAGTGTAGTGTCAAGTGTTCTCCTAGAGGGAGATGTAAATTCATCGGAATAAATATGTCTGTGGACTAAACAGAACACAATTTTTTTTCGATCGCTCTATGCATGTCAGGGGATGGACCCTTACAATACCCACTCTATCCAGTTTAATTCTTTGCAAGTGTCAGTAAGCATTGTTCCGTACCTTATGGGCATGTGTTTGGCCCTGACAATCCATGTATGTGAGTGTTAATGACTATTAACATTTCCTGCCAAGATTAACAATGTTACGTAGTCGACCGACCAGCTACCGTTTAACATACAGCATCATTCGTCTGGAGCAGTAATCAATGGGGCAGAGATCACCAGCCTCATCCGCGAGGAGATTGGTTCAGGCATACTGCCCGCAACCACGAAGTTAAGAGATTCCACGACTACTTTGATGTCGCCTTGACGGCATCTGGCACCAACCAGGTATAATCACATCCTAGACCTCACCTTCACTGCCCCCAAAATCATTCTTACCCCTCTTCCATGTGTCCCCACAAGTGTCAGTTTGTTTGTTCACCAGACTGTAAATGTATTCTTGTTATAAATCGTATGTTTCACGTTATGTACAGTCATACACATCAACAGTCAGCAAATCTCGGAGTAACAAACCACACCTGTTTCATTAATATACTAAATATCCATTCTGGCACACATAATTAGAGAAAAGCAAACAAAAAGTGTCATTAATTTAGTATTTTTTACGTGCTGGATCTGGAGTAATAATTACATATTCTGAGAAACACTGGCAACTCTAGTACCTACACAGAAGTTGTTGGTACATATAATGTTGGATCTAACAATGTATAGTCCATCCACGATTACTGCCAAATTTTCTGAAGTCCTGCTAAAGTTCCATTTCCATGATGTTCCTTCGACACTATGCTAATGATGCTTAACCACATCTAGAAAATTACACCAAAGGGACAGGTCACAGCATTTATGCGCAATAGATTTAATTCTATATTGGACGAGATTTTTTTCATACTGGGCATTGCCAACACACCTATTTTCTAACTGTTTGTATCCAAATTATTTATAAATGAAATATTGTAATTTATGAATTAATACAAGTAAATGTTCAGTTCAACAAAAAAATAAGATATATTTGTGTTATGATGTAGACTGCATCCCCAGGCCTTTAAGCCCGTTCACCACAATGCCAGCCAGGAGTCGTCATCACCACTCTGTACCACGTGGGGATGCTGTAGCTGAAGTGGCCGTCCCGTGGGTGTGCATGAGTGCGGTTCATGTGATGTAGCGAAGTGTTTTGTGATTTATTATTATTTTTTCAGGGTAAATGTATTGTACTTTAATATTACAGTCAGTGAGTGCAGTATGTGTTATCGCCAGTACAACCTAGCGCACGTGTCTTTGTTTTATATTTCTTCAGAGTCAGTGTTTGCAGTTTGATGTTGTTATGAAGAGTATTTTAATATGTATGTAATTTTATTGAAGAAGAAAGTGTGTCATGGTGTCGCCCGTGCAATACCATGTGCACGTGTTTGTTTTGGTTTGTTTGTTTACATTTTCATCCAGTGCATATATTATGTATGTTATTATTATTGTTATTGTTCCCCATGTCTCCCGTATAACACACACGTACGTATGAGACAAATAGTCTCCATTAATTAATTTATATATTTTATAAGGATTTTGTCTCAGTGTACGTGTATATGCTTTGTTTAAGAATGGCATAGATCATGTGTCATAACGACCGTTGTGGCAAGAGCGTAACCTATAGAACAAGTTCAGTAGTGACACTTGTAAAATGTAAACAGACTTGATATTCCAAACAAGAATATAGTTTATGAATTTTCTAGTATGTTAACTACGTGACTGGCATCACTGGAGCAGAGAAAACCTAACCAAACCTAAAAGGGAGTCTCACAATGCTGGCCGTTACTAACAATAGTGGAATGTGTAGCTAACAGAGCCAACAGGTGTACGTGGTGCATCGACCACGTTGCCAGTAATTTAAAAAATGTAATTAAAATTTTTATGTATGTTTTCAGTGTTTTGATTAGTGTCGAAATGTTTTATTAATAATTTGATTAATTTTAAAAATACTATTTAAGAAAGGGGAGATCTACAGCATCCAGAAACTGTTCACAAACAGACCTGTAAAAGTGAGGATATAGTGCCTTGTGTGCAAGTTGATTGAACAGACATTCATTTTCTGAATTATTCTTAAACTAAGTTGTATACTATACAAGAGGTTTCTAGTGTTCTCAATTCATCAGCCACCTGGCTAGTTATTCTTATTCATTTTTCATTTCCTTTTTAATTCTGCACGAGTCACATGATATATTGGTCGCAGGTCGCCGCCAATGAGAGGGCCTCGCGTACTTACAAGTGAATTTTACTAATAGCATTGGGAGGCCACAACCGCCCACTTTATTGTGTGTAATGGCGTATGGGGGAGGCCAACAACCCCCACTAGACTAGGCAATACTGGATTTAGCTCTATGTCGATATTCACACACATGGAGGTTGAGCATGGTAACCACTTGGTTGCCCTTCTCGTCCATCAGTGGGGAACTACCAGCAAGGCTATATGGTATGTCGGTCATCACGACCTCACATTAATTCTCATGCTCTCTCTGGAAATGTATGTAACTTTCAGGCTTTTCACCTATCCTTTCTCTGGAGTCGTTGTACGCTGCCCACATATGGTGCCCAATGTTGGGCGTTTTCCTCCCGTCAAGATTATCAAGACTGCAATAAGCAAGTAACCTTCATTCCTTGGTATTCCCAGGGTATTTTCCATTCATTTTCAGCATTCATCTTTTTATGTGTACATTTTGTGTGCCGTGTGAGACCACACGTACACACATATTCCCCATCCATTTGGGATCTGGCTCACTTTTTTCGCTACAATACAATACTTCAAGTGGGAACAAAATTTCAAGAACCATCAGCATTACAATCATCAAGAAAAGGCCATGTGTGAGTATAGCACCAAATTGCTGGTTTTGTGGGAGAAAAGCAAGTCGGCCATGTTGGAACTGTACTAGTGATATCAAGCGAAAACCACCATCTTGGCAACGGCTGAGGAGAAGTACGCCACTGCCGCCCTCCCTCCAACCATACATCATCACACCAGCAGAAACCACCTCACCAACCACATCGCATTGTGTTGTGTGTTGCCACGAGCCAAGCGACCACGTGGTCGGGTGAAGAGGATCAAGAACACATGTCTTCCACGCCACATAGATTGGAAAATTCGCATACTCAAAACTCTAAAAAAAGGGCTTCCAGTTTGATTTATGGACCGCTACTTGCCCACAGTGTGGCAAATTGAAATGTATGTGCATCCTTGCGGGCTATACTTCCATCTCCATCTGCTCATCAGTGCCCACTCTATCGGCCCCAACATGGCTGAAAAACAGATATAACAGCCTACTGCTTTAAGAACGCATGCCCATATATAGGAACTGACATCGTACATTGCCGACGATGTCCGTATTATTACCATATGGAGTGTACAATCGCGGAAAATGTGAGAACACTGGAATTAAACAACTGGCATTTTTTGTGCACCATATGTGCAACTACTGAGAAACCAGCAATTTTCACAATGAGCCTTTTCACATCCGCATTCAATTCCACTACCACCCCGCTTCTGAATCAGCGAGAACCAACTGTGGTCACCCTTTCATGAAACTGGCATGAACCAAACCCCATTATCACCACACCGAGTGAAATTCAACATGCTCCGCTGAACATGTGTCTGAATGGCAACCCACAACTCTCAGACATGCCCATATCGGAAGTAGTAAAAAAGGAGCCATGCAGCCAGCCACTGCCAGATTGATCAATACCGGCTGCAGCTGCTGCACCACTACGTTGCGTGGCTCCGAGCGAAAATGGGCCAACTCCAGCAGCACCTCGGAATACTGCAGCGAACTGCGAGACACCGACACCTTCATCAAGTTCACCACACCCATGCAGGTATTGCCCAGTGACAAGGTACCACTGGCACAGTGGGTGTCGAAGCCGGACACGCAAGATTGTCAACACAAGAGACATAGCGCCACAAGGCGGCATTGAAATTAAAAGTGCCACGCCCACGTCGCCTTCTCAAGGGTGTTCGGTCACGGCTGACCGACCAAAAGCAACACTCTCTGGTTCGAACAATATAATTTCCGTACCACCCATTGTGGTTGAAACCAAAACACACCGTATTGTATTTGTTAGCAGTGTGGACAAAAACAGACTGGCTGGATCAGTATACAGTTTGTGCATAAAACATGCACAACAGACACAACCCCAACTATGCTAGCGGAAATATACACATCCTCGCAGTAACAACAGACAGCAAACATGCCAGCAGTTAAGCATGCTAGTTCACCATATCGCACGTGAAAATTGCGAATGAAGAACTGCGTGCTTGATGTGTAAACACTGCTCCCATCCCACATGGCCACAGCGTAAGTGTCTCCATGTGAAAATTAATGATTCCAGGCTGCCAGGGCATTGCATCAGTGCATAAACTTGTGACAGTTCAACTAGTGACATTTCATTCCCACCAAAGGCTTTCATTTCAACATCATTCACACCTGCTGTTTTGGACTGACAGCCCGTGCAATGCAGCCACGTGTGTTTATTGACATTCGACCAAAGTTCACAATTTGATTACGCAGCAGAAGAGAGGCGACTAGTCACCCCTACTTCCCCCTCTATCTTCCGTTCTTTCAGTTCTCCAAATTTTCATCATGGTGTGATGGGTGGGAAAACTTCACACTCCCTCCACCCCTGCTTAATCATGCACAATGTAACAATGCCATGTGCGGTGTTGCCACGCCGCCATGAAATAGCACGTCTTTCATTGTCATTGTTTCACCATTTGCAAATAAAGTGACGGAGTTGTACACCGTGCGACACTTCTGAGACACCCGGCATCTGAATGTCAACAAAGGAATCCATCGGGTGAAACGCCGATAAGATATAACTTCTGTTCACTAGACATTAATTTTTGTTTCGGAGGCTCTCCATCGTTACAGAAACGAGCTGGGCGGGCCACCTGCAGAAGGCCTACTTCGCCAGATGATGCTCCTAACCGTGGGTGTCTGGACACCATGGAAATGCCGACAATTCTTTGGGTGTCGGCAGCAGTTAGGCCATTGCTTCAAGTGGAATGCCTACGCAACTAAACTGCTCTACCTGCATTTTGCAGCAGTGGTAGCGGGTCAGGGGTGGAAGAGCTCTCCTCCCCTGCTCCATGCTCTCATCGATTTTGTCTCGATCGGCATGCCACATGCCCAGCCCGTGGGCTGAAGAGGAGCAACCAATGCTGCTGACACGACACGACCGTCAACAGGGGAACCAGCATGGGATGCCGCGGAAGAAACCCCCTACATGCCAGACTTCTTTCAGCTGCCTTCAGCGGCTATCTGTGACGTAATAGAGGACGAGCCGAGGAGGCCACCTGAGGACGACCTTGATCGCCAGGTGCAGGAGCCACTCGAGGGTGTCGTGATGCCCAGGAGACACCATTTGAAAACTGGTATAAAAGTAGCAGTGGTAGGCATTAGTTCAAGATGTGGGGACGCCCAAAT
Source organism: Dryococelus australis (assembly GCA_029891345.1). Classification (NCBI taxonomy): domain Eukaryota; kingdom Metazoa; phylum Arthropoda; class Insecta; order Phasmatodea; family Phasmatidae; genus Dryococelus; species Dryococelus australis. The sequence goes on from CM056994.1 coordinate 283,702,521, forward strand.
GCCGACCCTGCTCCGCCCATATCACAGCAGCAGCAGTAGCAGTGGCGAGTCGGTTGAAGGGGAAATTCCCTCCCAGCCACACCCCCATCACTCGAAGAGACCACGTGTCAACCGGTGTGCAGGTTGCACAGCCGGTGGGTGCGGATGAGCACCAACCACACCTGTCAACACACAGCTGCAACCAACCACAAGGAAACAACAGCAGCAGCCATGTCCGCTTTCGCCGCAAAGGAGATACAACTTGCATCCACAGGGCCAGCTATCCCCGCCGCAGCGATGCTGCAGCAACAAGGAGTGATGACATCGATTAAATGGCCTTGAAAGGAGGGGGCGTTTGAGGTGGACTGCATCCCTGGCTTTTTAAGCCAGTTCACCCGATACCAGCCAGGAGTTGTCACGACCACTCTGTACCATGTGGGAGAACTGTAGCCAAAGTCACCATCCTGCATGTGTGTACGAGTGCAGCTCATGCGACGTAGTGAAGTGTTTAGTGTTTTGTTATTATTTTCTTCAGGGAAAAGGTATTGCGTTTTAATAACAGAGTCAGTGAGTGCGGTGTATGTTGTCACCCATGCGACCCAGCGCTTGTGTCTTTGTTTATATTTCTTCAGAGTCAGTGTATGAAGTGTGATGTTGTTTTGATGGGTATTTTAATGCATATGAAATTTTATTGAAGTGGAAAGTGTGCCATGATGGCACCCATGCGATACCAAACACGTGTGTTTGTTTTGGTTTGTTTGTTTACTTTTTCATCCAGTGGATATGTCGTGTGAATTATTATTATTTTTATTGTTCCCCATGTCTCCTGTGTAACACACACGTACATATGAGACAAATAGTCTCCATTAATTAATTTATATATTTTGTAAGGATTTTGTGTCAGTGTACGTGTATATGCTTTGTTTAAGAATGGCATAGATCATGCGTCATAACGACCGTTGTGCCAAGAGCGTAACCTATAGAACACGTTCAGTAGTGACACTTGTAAAATGTAAACAGACTTGATACTCCAAACAATAATATTGTTTATGAATTTTCAAACACATTAATTATGTTACTGATGCTACTGGAGCAGGGAAAAGCAAACCTAACCTAAAAGACAGTATAACAATACTGGCTATTACTGGCAATAGTGGAATGTGCGGATAACAATGCCAACTGATGCACGTGATGCATCAACACATGGCAGGTAATTTTTGAAATGTAATTAAGATTTTATGTATGTTTTTCAGGGTTGTGTTATTGTCAAAATGTTTTATTGTGAATTTCATTAGTTTTAAAAATACTAGTTAAGAAAGAGGGGAGCTAGAGCGCCCAGAAACTGTTTAGTAACACACCTGTAAAAGTGAGGTTATAGTGCCTTGTGTGCAAGTTGGTGGAACGGACTTCATTTTCTGAATTATTCTTAATCTAAGTTGTTGTTTATCATATAAGAGTTTTCTAGTGTTGTCATTTCATCAGCCACCTGGCTAGTTGTTTTCATTCTTTTTTTCATTTGCTTTTTAATTCTGCACGAGTCACGTGATATATTGGCGGCAGGTCGCTGCCAATGAGATGGCCTCACGCCCACGCCAAATTAGTCTTGATCCTGGCTCAACGAGAGGTGGCCACCGTGTCATGGGCTCCGGGAATTTCACACTTTTATACAATTTCACTGTTAATTTCTGATGTATAATGTAATATACCAGAACCTCTTGCCTTTACTCGCCCGGAGCCAGTGGAGCCTCACACCACAGCTGTATTTTACACAGCTGAGATCATTTTTAATGCACCGTAAGTCATATAGGCACCCCGCATTTTTATCAGTATCAGAGTTCACCTCGCTCTAACAGCGAATAACTAATGTAGGTGCTGCTTGTGAGAAATATTATTTTATTAAATGTTTTATTTAATTTGGACGCTTCTCGACCGCATAAGATGGGTATAACCTAAAAGTGTATTTTTACTAATGGCGTTGGGAAGCCACAACAGCCGACTTTATTCGTTTGTGTATGGGTGAGGCCGACGACCCCCACTAGACAAGGCAATACTGGATTTAGCTCTCCGTCGATCTTCACCCACTTGGAGGGTGAGTATGGCAACCACTTGGTTGCCCTTCTCGTCCATCAGCAGGGGACTACCAAGAAGGCCACATGGGCCGTCGGCCATCACGACCTCAGATTAATTCTCGTGCTCTCTCTAGCACTGGTGCATATACCCGGAAGTTTATGGAACTTTCAGACATTTCACCTAACCTTTCCCTGGAGTCATTTTACTCTGCCCACAGTTAACAGAAGTGTAAGGCTCTTGTGATACACTACATATTTATTAAACAAGCCGACCTCCTGTGTCGCAGTCGGTTGGTGTGCCACCGATCTGGTGTGCAGGAGGCTCTGGGTTCGAATCCCGGGTAAGGCATGGGAGTTAATTTAATTAGGTTATAATTTAGTCTGTAAGCCATCTCCTGCTAAGCTTTCAGGCATAAACCTGGCGGAAGTTAAAAAGCCCTTTACAAAACAATACAATTTAGTAAACAACCCAACAAGACATAGAGGTGATTTTTCAAAGGTTTGATTCGAAAAAGGTAAAAAATACTGGGAATCAACTATACAACCTGAGAATAGATCCATGATATAGTCTATTAACAGTAAAGTGAGCACTTTTGAAAGCCCTCTCATTTGGAATAATAGTCAATAAATATATATTATTTTAGCCTTAGACTTTAACTTCCATGTTAGGTGGAATATACCCACTGTATTTATTACTTACATATCAATATTGATTTTAATAGGTTTGAGGTCCTTGCTTAGCACTTCAGGGTAGAACTAACTAATGACATACTTTCTGCAAAGTCAGACCAACGACCAAAATATAAAATCCCTAATGGATACTATCTTAAAAAAGGTAAACAGACTAACTACCAGGTAAACATACCTGAATTCTGAAAAGTTCTATATGGAAACATTTTCCCCACAGGGTTCAAACTACCTCAACATATCCAAAAACCAACAAGGGAATTTCCTAGTATTCAATAAATTTTATATATATATATATATATATATATATAGGAAGGTTGCCAATATCGCACAGGCTCTCAAATGGCACCACTATCGATTGTAAAAGAAATAATGAGTGTGCACGAGATCTAACGTATTTTTTTGAAAACTACAAGCATATCTTCATCCGAAACAGTTGGCATACAGCGTATTCGTAAATTCACCAGTGGATCCACCTATGTACATCGAAAATTCATAGTTTGGTGAGTCTAGTTGAACCAGTGTATCAATTGGTTCCACTGGCCTGAAAATCGGATGGATATGGTGGATATGCATCGAAACTTCAACCGGTGAATTTTCAAATGCTGCTACTGAAAAACAATAATGTAAACAAAAACAGAGCGGGTGTTTTTACAGGTTCAGAAAGCAATGGAAGTGGCGGAATTAGTATGCAACTGTATTAATTTGTCGCTCAAGGTAGACTTAAATACCGCTGAAAATCTTATACCATGTTTATATTCTTCGCCACCAGTAGCAATTTAAAATTCAAACTTTCGCGGTAAAAAAATAAACCATTTGGCTGACCTGATCTTCGTAAAATACCTCCATCAGTGTACACCGGTGTATCAACCACTGATGGATCTATCTGTAAATTTACGATTCAGCGGATTAAGTCTCTGCATCGTCATTGTCTGTAAGTGAGAGTAAGAAAAAAGTGGCGCGAGTTGATATAGATTTGAAGGCAATTTTGTAACATAGAATAAGGTAAGTATTCTTTAAAAATCGTATTCTCTGTGGCTGTAACAATTATATGAAGTAGTATTCTATAAAATGTGTATAAACACCAGATCGGAAGTGTTGCTTTATAAAATAAACATAACAATTAGCCTGGAAGTGTCGTTTTCCTAAATTGCACCAGTAAACAGCGCCAATATGGCACTCGTGCGATTTAGGCAACGTTAAAGAAAAAATATTGTTATAGACATGGATGTAAAAATATTATGGAAATTACTTTCTATGATGCAGGAAAAGCCATATTACATACATCGCCAAATTGTGACACCATTACATTGAAAATGTATGCCAATTTGTTATTTATCAGGGTTCTTACCTATCAGGATATAGTTTGCTTGACTTTTCCAGGTTTCCCATGCAAAAATTAATAAATTCCATGAAAATGAACACGTTCGAAACAATACTAAATTACATGATGATATTAATATAATAATGTTGATTTTTTTGTAAAATAATTTTGACATGCTTTACCAGTATCCCATGCACAAACACAGACAAGATGTTGGTAGGTTTGTTTGTTTGTTTTATGTTTCAGTTACAACGAAGGCTCAATGGACAAATGTCAGTATGGAAAGTGGCATCCTGAGGATATTATAAATGCTTTAGATGAATTTCGAAAGGAAAAAGTGAAACCTAGTGAGTGTTGCCGTAAATATAATATTCCTAAGAAGGCATTATTAGACACATATGGGGCGAGATTAAAAGAGGTGTTGAATGAAATAAACAAGCAGTCAACGGAAGGGAAACCACTTTACCTAAGGAAGTCAGAAGAGGAACTAATGTCAGAAATATTGTATCTCGAAGCATGTCTATTTGGTCTTACGCCTAGTGACATTAGAAAATTGGCATATGATTTCATGAAGGTAAATTCTCACCTGATGAATCCATTTAGCAAGACAACAGAAACTGCAGGTAAAAAAGTGGTGTTATGGTTTTATGAAGCGCCGTCCAACATTAAGTTTGCATCAGTCAGAAAATGTTTCGATCGCTCGCACAAAAGGCTTCAACAAAGAAAATGTTTACAAATTTTTTGACACGTTAGAAAAAATGGCAAACGAAAACAGGATAGATGCACTACGAATTTACAATCTAGATGAATCTGGTTTTGGTACAGTGAAAAAGAAATCTCCGAAAGTTGTCAGCTCGTGGAAAACATCAAATAGGGGCAGTTACGAGTGGCGAAAGGGGTAGTAATTCCACATTTGTTTGCTGCACAAGTGCAGCTGGGCACTTTATGCCACCAATGATCATCTTTAAGAGACAAAAAATGCACGCTGCACTAGCGAACTGTATTTTAGTGGAATACTCAGAGTCTGGTTACATCAACAGTGAACAATTTGTGAAACGGCTGCAACTTTTTATTTCATATGTTAGGCCAACTACTGAAAAAAAAAAAGGCTTTGCTTCTTCTTGAAGAAAACATTCCACGCACTATAAAACTTTGGATGCCATCAATATCGCTCGGGAAAATAATGAGCTTTTACTTCAGTTGCCTTGTCATACCACTCATCGCCTCCAACCGCTTGATGAAGCTGTTTCCAAACCATTTCAGTTGAGTTATGACTCAGCTGTCAGAAATTGGTTGAGGACTAATTCTGGCCAAATAGTGACACAGTTTGCAGTAGCTGAACTGCTTGATGAAGCATATGGTAGAAGTGGTACATTAAGTAATGCTGCCAATGGGTTTCGAGCTTCTGGAGTTTGGCCTATCAATATAAATGTATTTCATGGTACAGATTTCATACCCCTTGAGACTCTGACATGTGAACAACTTTCCGAAAACACTTCAAATGTGCCAGGTCAGAGTGCGAATGAGAACCAAAACATTGGAAATCAGGCTGAAGTTGAAAATGTACCAACAATTACTTATGAACAACACCCATGAAACAATGCTATAGTTGTAAAGTTTCATGAGCTCAGTCCAAGAGCTAAGCTTAGGGCTATGTCTAGACTTATCACTGCATCAGGTTCAAAAACAAGATGAAGGCCATGTAAAGGAGAAGAGAAAACACAAGAATTGCCATGCAGTCCCTACAAACGACTGCTTGAAGAGAAGAAGACCACGGAAAAAACAATGAGACAAACGAAATCAAGGAAAACAGCCAAATCATGTTCTAGGATTTACCGTAGGCCTACACCAGAAGTTCCTTTGAACATTGTTGAAAATGTTTGTGTGGAGACTGCAGCGGAAGATTGGTTTTGCTTTTTGTGTAATGAATCCCTTGTTGAAGATGTAGCTAAGTGTTGTTCTTGGGTGAAATGTGCTCATGGATCGTGTGCAGGATACTCACAAGTAGATTTATATTTTGTTTACGATGTACATAAGGCCTAAGTCAGACTGAAGATAGGCTATTCATGAAACATGAAACACAGTTGCCCTACCATTCAATTGTGTGTCGTTTGTTTTTTTTCGTACTTGTCATTTGCATTCAGGAAGTGTGCTTTTGCGTAAGCCTATAGGCAGGCAGCAGAGCATATGCAATGTAGCCTATATTTTAGTAAGAAGTAGGCCTATTGTATTTTGATATTGTAGATACTACTTAAATTACGTTCATATGTTTTTAAGTGCATACATTTATTAATAATTATTACGCGACACTTATGTCATGGTTTTTGTAAATGGCGTAGTCTAAAAAATATAGTGGTTATTACAAAAGATAGTCTGAACAAAACATTGTCTCATAAAAAATAAATAATGGGTTTGCAACGCCCTTACCACCAAGGATGTGGCAAGGTGGAAAAAAAGTCAGCAGATCAAAAACTCCCAAAAGTAACAGGAAAAAAAAACCCCGTTGAAGCAGACAAGTTTTAATCCTTACTTAAAAAATGCACTTAAAAATTAGCTTTAGCTTCTAACCAGTAAAATTCATGAGTAGTTTCAAGAGTATTTATTTGATTATTATTTCTCTCATTTGTTTTCCATATTGGTTTACAATAATACAACTTGCAAGAATTCATTTAAAGCACAAATATCTTCTAGTACAAAAATAATGCTTTTAAACATATATAAAATATTAAATTGTTTGCAAAAGCACAATGGTGTAAAAAATTCCCAAAAAATTCTAGATTTCGGTTTTACTCTGCCCATAATATATATATATATATATATATATACATATATGGGCCCAGAAGCATCCATTATGACTAATTGGAGAAGATTTGCAGTAAACATTTGAAAGCAACCCGCCTTTTAAGGCGATTTTCCATTACTAAAGCAGTGCGCAATGCACTTGACATTTATTTTTATAAATAGGGAACTTTATATTATACTGTTGACCTGGCATAAAGTTCCACCAAATATAGAAAGAGTGAAAAACTAACTCTTTACTGATATTATCCAATCAATATATATTAAAAATATTTTCTCTCTCTAGCCACAATGATCATAGATTACACACACTATATATATATATAGTAACTTTTGGCCATTATTAAATATTTCGTTCGGTAAAATTTATACATATACGTATGTATGTATGTATGTGTGTGTGTGTGTGTGTGTGTGTGTGGGGTGTGTGTGTTTTACAATGATGGTATTATGTTTATTTTTTAATTCAAACTGGCAACAAAATTTTAATGAGCTTCGTTTTAATTGCAAATATTCGGTTGGCTAACAATAAACCACCAAATAATTATAGTTTTATTTTTATTTTTTTAAGCTATTTTCCTAATTTTTAATTTTTCAATTCATTGATACATGGCTTAATGTGCTCCTCACGAGGCCAACAACATAATGCCTCCAGATTCATTCTGTACAGAATTCTAGCAAAAACACTATCTCTTTTAAATTTATAGCTGGATTAGATTTGAACTACCATGTAAAATCTCTGGGAAACACAAAAATTCCTATTTAAAACAATACTTTACTTGGCACGTGACTAGCATATTTTAAAAGACCGTTTTAGAATTACTGAAAAGTAATATTACTTGTGTGATATTAAATATTCTCAACATTTCCGTAATTTTCCAAGTTTCCTTGCCAACATGGTACCTGTCTCCTACTTAGGACACCAACTGTGCCTGTCTCATGTATGCCTTAAGGTCTGTGCAGAAAGTTTTTTATTTGTTGAACATTACTTAACTGGCTGGCTGAGTGATCTCCATATGGGGCAGTGGTAATCCGACCCCGAGCAGAGATAGCACCCACCTTAAATACAAAACCCAAGGCAATTCTCCTGGGAGGGGTGTGCAAATACCACTAGCCAATTGAAAAACATGTGTACATTTAGGGAAAACTTCGTTGAAGGTAAGTATTACCCCTTATAGGAGTGACTTTATTGCTGTCCAATCCAGTGGTTTGAAGTCGCAAAAGTCCATGTATGGGGCGCGTGATCATACATCACAAAACTTACGATCTTCAAGCAGACTGTAGGATGTGATATAACAAGCGCGCGAACACCCAGGTACCCAGCCGATTAGCTAGCTGAGAATGACGACACAGTCAATAGTTCCTCGAATTTCCGCTAGCATGTGCTCAACAGCGCCCAGCTACCTCGCGCCAGCCAAATATGCTGGGAGAGATCTAGTGGAAATTTGAATCTCCCAACTGCTGCTGAAGTCCACGCCGGTGATGATGATGTCGAATGCGGCAGCCCACCCTGAGCTGCGTCGTAACCAGTTACAAATAGCTGGCATGTGATAAAAACCACGTCCTCTTCGAAATATTCGGGCAGGTGGAAAAATGCAATTTTTCACATAATGATATGTAGTAAATTTTTAAGCAACTCCACGCTCAAAAGACGTAAATTTCCCGTGAGGTGTTACACAGCCCCCTCCCCCCCCCCCCCCTAAGAGGAAGCTGTGAAGGTCCAGTCCAGAAATCAATCGAGGGGGCCCTCTTCAATTTAGATCCAGGAACAGAGAGACTTCATTCAATTGGTCTCCTTATCACCTCCAATAGCAGGAACGTTCCGGAATAAAACAGATAAAAACTTGCACAAGCATCAATCCAGGAAAAAAAGTAGGATAAAATCCAGCCTCCTCCTCAATGAGGCAAAAAGATTAAGACCACCACTGGACCAGTTATCCCTACTCTTATATTATAAGTTGAGAATATTTGACATCTACATCATTAATATACGATTACATTTTGATTTAATTACTTAGCAAAATATATTCAAGAATCACAAATAACCAAATTATCACCAACGAGTATCCTAATCCTTCAATGGTTCACTAACTTTAGAACACTTAAATCTAAATGACTAATGAAAAACACTAAAATGAAATGAATATGAACACCTTAAAATCTACATGGATATGAAAAACACTGGATGAAATGGGCATGAAACAATTGTCGAATTACCTCCGCTCCACAGGGAGACGCCCAAAAGGGTTGACTAAAAACAAAACATCACCAATACACTAGAAATGATGATTATAATAACAACATTCAAAACTAACCCTTATAATCTAAAATCAATACACTAAATCAAAAGAAATCACATCAGTGGATTAAACCCCCAGATACAACCATATTACTGTGAGGTCCCTAACTTTAATTGTGTTACATGAGTCTTATTACAAACTCCAGGGCGGCCTTCAATTTCCAAAAGCACCGTCACAGGGGTCAAAGATCGCTCTATGCGATAAGGACCAGAAAACTGTGGTGCCAACTTAGCACTGAAACTTGCTGTCGTCTTACTCAAAAAACGTGTTTCCAGAGACACTTGGTCTTCCACTTTGACTGACAAAGAGCAAGTGGAATTCACTTTCCGAGAGGGTAATTTGGAATGATACCTTTTCAAATTTAAATTAGCTTCTCTCTAGATTTCTTCCAGATATTTATTCCTAAAAGATTTCAAACAGAAGTCATGCAGCCTCCAGGTATTAATCAAGGGGTGCAACAGGCTTCGCCCAAAAACAATTCTGATTGAACCTTTTTCGTGGCACCACTCACCACTTTGTTAAAAGTAAGAACTAATTGATACACGACTACATCACACTACTTATGGGATCCAGATTGAAATGTCCGCAAGGCTACCTTCAAATTACGGGTATACTGCTCTTCAAGACTGGCCTTGGGATAATATGGAGAAGTCTGAACCAACTTAACCCCCCATGAAAAAACAAGATTCTTTATCTCTGTGGAAACAAAATATATAGCATTATCTGTTATAATGCTAACTGGAGATCCAAACACAAGAAACAAACATTGCCCTAAAACTTTACTAATTTCAGCAGATTTCATATTATGCAAAGGGGAAAAAAACACAAATTTAGTAAAACTATCAATTGCAACTAAGATTGAAGTTACCCAGCAGGAGTACGTGGTAGAGATCCAAAAACATCCAAATAGACTTATTCCCAAGGAAACGTAGCTACTCCAACACTATAAGGACTATACATTTTTACAGTATGGGGCTTTGCCCTCTGACATTCAAGACACTATCTAACCAGTTGTGCCACCTCCTTACTTAGACTTGGCCAATAAAACATTTCTCTAATACAAGAGACAGTCTTATCTTGCCCTAAATGTCCTCCAAAATAACTATCATGATAGTATTGGAAAATCGGTCCACAAAACAGCTGAGGAAAAAAAATGAAAATTCAGAAGTTTTAGGGTCCACGAATCCTAACAATACTTTTCTGATCTCATAAGAACCCCATTTTCCCACATTGATAACTTAATATTTAAACATAGAGGGCCAACTCCTTGGTGGTGCTGCAATTTTTAATATGCCCAGGGAAAATTCTAAAGAACCTCAATCTGTTCTTTCCCGACTACAGATGATCTTGATTTAGAATTTCTGAGTTCCGATTCATTAGTTTGTACTTTCAGATACACCCGCTCAATGACAGTTGTTTGCACTTCTACAGGACAAAATTTGGATGTAGAAACATCCTCCTGAATTATATTTACGGATCCAGGGGAATCTACCTGGGATTCCTTAGAATCATGCATGCGGGATAGCACATCAGCCACCACATTATCTAATCCCTTTATGTGTTTTATGGAAAACTTAATACACTTGAGCCGAACGAGCCATTTAGCAAGTCTTCCTGCAGGTTTATTGGTGGTAAAAACCAATTAAGGACCTGATTGTCTGTATGTAACACAAACTCTGCACTTTCAGGATAATCGCGAGATTTTTCCATCCCATAGATGGCTGCCAACACCTTATTTTCATAGGCTGAGTATTTCTTCTCAGAAGAAGACAAAAATCGACTAGCATACACTACAGGCACCAAACTACCATATTGCTCCTGGCGCAACACAGGCCCTAGAGCTAATGTGTAAATGATTTATCAAAATTTGGCAAGTGCAAAACAGGTGGAGTGGAGATTTTCTCCTTTAACAGCTGAAATGCATGATTCTGTGACTCACCCCGGATAAAATCTACTCCCTTTCTTTTTAATGCATTCAAACCAACTAAATGCAAAAATCGCCGGACCCCCCCTCCCCCCTAAGTTTTTTGGCACTGAAAAATTTACAACTGGTCTGATCTTCTCCAGATCCACGAGCAATTCCTTTCGGAAATGATAAACCCTAAATATCTCACATAGGTGTTAGCCCAAGTTATTTTCTCAGGGTTCAGTATCATTCCTGGGTCCCTCAAAGCAGACTATAGATTCCCCATAGCTATCAACACATACATCAGTATAAGTAAAAAGAAAATTATACTGATATTTCCCTTACACATTAAACAATACACTAGACATAGCCTGAGGGCCACAATTTACCCCCATGGGTAGTCCTTTACATTGGTATTGGCCCCAAGGTGTTACGAATGCCAAGATACCACGGGAGTCAAATGCAACTCACATTGAATAAATGCAGAATTCAGGTCAAAAATTGAAAAATATTTAGCATCGCCTACATGTTGAAAAACTGAATCTATTGTTGGTAAAGGGTAAGGGTCTACAAAAATCTTTTGATTTACTTTCGTATAGTCACAGATAACTCGATATTCTCCTGGTGTTTTTTTTTTGCAATAAGGATTCTGGACTAGAGTAATTACTACTGGAACTCTCAACAATATCATCTTCTTGTAATTTGTCAATAATTTCCCTAAACACCTTAAGTTTTGGAGGAGCTACTCTGTAAGGTACCAAGGATACAGGATCACAATCTCTGAGACTTAATACCATGGGATGATGGATATAAGGCCCCAATTTAGGGATGACTACATCAGAAAACTCCTGTCGCAACAGTAATAACTTATTCTCCCTATCAATTACTTTACTTAAATCTTGGACAGTCTGAACAGAAGTCTTATATGAATCAAAAGGTTGAGATTGAATCCCTATAGGCTGAAAGTGGAAACAGGCAAACATCAACTGTTTCTTACTCACATCTAAAGTATCCTGAGTTTTTCTGAGAAAATCCACACCCAAAAGTAGGTCATGACTAAGTCTGGGCAGGATCCGAAACTGAAATTTCCAAGTAAACCGATATATTCTAACCTCAAAAATGGCAGTACCCTTAGTGTTGATAATTCCTCCATTTGCGAGGGAAAACCCTAACTCTTCCCTGGGCCTAATCTGAATAAACCCTTTGGGCATATGGGTAAGTAAATAATGACAGAATTCCTGGTTGATTAAAGAACAAGAGGTGCCAGAGTCAAACAAGGCTGCTACAACTACCTGGTCTGAAATTACCCCAGGAATATATAGTAACCCATGTTTCCTCTCATACACTAACACATTTACTGAAGATTCTCCTGCAATATTATTCTTTAAAGGGTTCATAGGGCACCCAGATGTTATTTGCCCCTTTTGTTTACAAAGAAAACAAGTCACTTCTTCAAACCTATTCACATTCCTGGCACCACCCTGAACTTATTGGGTTTGATGACTATTTTTAAAGTTATTTTGGGTTTGAGAATACCAAAACCGAATAGGTCTAGAGGCAATATTAAAAAGAGACTTTCTATGGAAACAATCCTTTGCAAGGTGGTCCGATTTACCCCAGATTACACAATTTGAAAATTTTGACTTTTCCTTGTCATAAGTTTTTCCCTTTCCCCCATCGAGATGACTACCTATACTACTATTTCCTTCCCCTAAACAATCCCTCAAGTTTCTCTCTACCAACACAACTAACTCCAAATGTTTATTCAAATTATCTGGCTTAGTAGTACAGCAAACATATCTACTATTGCGAGGATGGAGGTTATAATAAACTATTTGAATGAAATAATATTTGGAGCATGGAAAACCTACAATATTTACAATGTCAATTATTTCCTGAACAAACTCTTTCATAAATTGAACTAACCGTTGCTTTTGTTCCAAAACTTTAAATAATGGAGAGTACTCACTCAATACAGCAACCGAACTGGCTCCTGCCACATCTTCCCGACGCACCAGGGCCCTCGCCTTTGTGCACAAGTCATCAATGAACTCAGTTTCTACCATCTCCACTACTTCTTCCTTGAACATCAGGAGTAGAGACCCTTTGGACAATTTTGATAAAAATCAGTACATACACTAAACCACAATAAATGAAAAACGAGGTTACCCACTGAAGTGTTTTTCTTTGTCTTCTCCAATATCCTTAACAACTCATAAATTTTAATTTAAATAAGGTTCAAACAACCTGCGCCACATGGAGCAAAGTGCTCACATAAATACTTGTAACACCCTTTTCCTCAAGGACGTGGCAAGGTAAACAAAAGTCCGCAGATCGAAAACTCCCAAAAGGAACAGGAAAAGACCCCTCGTTGAAGCAGAAAAGTTTAGAAACCCTAGTTAAAAAATGTACTTAAAAATTGGTGTAAGCTTGTATCCAGTAAAATTCATGATTGGTTTCAAGAGTATTTATATGATTCTTTGTTTTTCTTTCATTTGTTTTCCATATTGGTTTCCAATAATACAACTTGCAAGAATTCATTTAAAGCACAAATACCTTTTAGTACAAAAATAATGATTTTAACATATATAAAATATTAAATTGTTTGCAAAAGCACAATGGTGTATAAATTACACGAAAAACTCTAGATTTCAGTTTTACTCTGACAATAATATATAGACATTTATGGGCCTATAAGCCTCCATGATGACTAACTGGAGAAGATTTACAGTAAACATTTGAAAGCAACCTGCCATTTAAGGCGATTTTCCATACTTACAGAAGTGCGAAATGCACATGACATTGTTTTTTTATTTCTGGGAACATTATATTATAACTTAGCATAAAGTTTCGCCAAATATAGAAAGAGCGAAAAGCTAGCTCTTAACTAGTATTATTCAATCAATATATATTAAAAATATTTGCTCTCTCTAACCACAATGAGCAGAGATTACACTAATATATATATATATATATATATATATATATATATATATATATATATATATATATATATATATATATATCTATATATATATATATATATATAAACAACCAAAATTATTTGGTTGTTTATTTATAGCCAACCTAATGTTTGCAATTAAAGTCAAAAGAATTAACTTAATACCAACATTGTAACATTGTTACCAACTTGTAACAATATATATATTATATATATGTATATATGTATATATATAGTTACAAGTTGATAACAATGTTACAATGTTATATATATGTATATATGTATATATATATCGTTACAAGTTGGTAACACTGTTACAATGTTATATATATATATATATAACATTGTAACATTGTTACCAACTTGTAACTATATATATATATATATATATATATATATATATATATATATATATATATATATTGTTACAAGTTGGTAACAATGTTACAATGTTATATATATATGTAACATTGTTACCAACTTGTAACTATATATATATATATATATATATATATATATATATATATATATATTGTTACAAGTTGGTAACTATATATATATATATATATATATATATATATATAATATATATATATATATACCAACTTGTAACTATATATATATATATATATATATATATATATATAATATATATATATATATATATATATATATATATATATATATATATATTGTTACAAGTTGGTAACAATGTTACAATGTTATATATATATGTATATATATTGTTACGAGTTGGTAACAATGTTACAATGTTGATATTAAGTTAATTCTTTTGACTTTAATTGCAAACATTAGGTTGGCTAAAAATAAACAACCAAATAATTTTGGTTTTAACTTGTTTAGCTATTTTCCAAATATTAATTTTAAAATCGTTCAACAGATTGACTTATGGCTTAATGTGCTCCTCACGAGGCCAACAACATGATATTTCCAGATTCATTCTATACAAAATTCCAGCAAAAACACTGTCTCTTGAACTTATAGTTCGATTAGATTTTAACTGCCATGTAAAATATCTGGGAAACACAAAAACTCCTTTTTAAAACAATACTTTACTTGGCACATAACTAGCATATTTTAAAAGATAATTTTAAAATTACTGCAAAGTAATATTACTTGCGTGATATTAAATATTCTCAACATTTTAGTCGTTTTAAAAAGTTTTCTTCCCAAAATAGTGCCTCTTTCCTACTCAGGACACCAACTGTGCCTGCCTCGTGTATGCCTTAAGGACTGTGCAGAAAGTTTATATTTGCTGACATTACTTAACTGACTGGCTGGGTGATCTCCATCTAGGGTAGTGGCAATCCGACCCCGAGAAGAGATAGCACCCACTTTAAATACAAAACCCAAGGCAATTCTCCTGGGAGGGGTGTGCAAATACCACTAGCCAATTGAAGAACATATGTCTATTTATTGAAAACTTCATTGAAGGTAATCATTACCCCCAATAGGGGTGAGTTTATTGCTCTCCAATCAAGTGGTTTGAAGCCGCAACATGTCCATGTATGGGGCGCATACGTGATCACACGTCACAAGTTTAATTTCCAACTTTAAAAAATCATTAGTTTGGCCTTAAACTTCGTTCTGTACTACAGGTGCGATTTTGGAACACAATAGTGCGATTTAGGAAACAGTTCTCCTAAATCGCACAATTTGCAGTTACTTTAAATATCATTGGCACCTGTATGTTTATTATAGCAAAGACACTTCCAGTTTTCTAAATATTAAATTATTTCTTCAAAGTGGTGCGATATAGGAAACCATCCATTAAAATTCCCTAAATTGACAATCTTGTAACAGGTTTAAACATGATTATAAAAGCCTGCAAACATAATACCTAGAATATTTTGTAGGCTAATAAAAAAGACACTATAACGACCTCATCAAATCCTCTTTGGTATTCAAAGTATATGTTATTACAACTGGGAGTAACTTTCCATTTTTAAAGCTTTGAAAACTATCCTTAGTAATGGCAAGGGTATCTGTTTATGCATTGTAAATGCAAGAATACTTAATGAACTTCAGAACAATAACAAAGTGAAATATTTTATCAAATTTATATATATATATAATATTCTCAGCAAATATTACATATAAGTAAATTTCCCGACATCATTCAAAATACTAAAGACTTTAATTGATTACCCATTAACATAATGATGAAATCTTAATTTCTTTTCCTTTGTGCATTACCATTTTTTTGAGATGACAAATTTTCATTTTGAAAGTAATAATATTATTTCCTTTGGATCTTATGATGAGTAGTTTTTAAGTTATTTAATAGTTTAGATATCACCAGGAAATTCTAAATTATCTACCAAACTCCAGGGTTACAACAACCATTTCTACAGAAATCTGGCCTTAAGGCCCTAATGTTTTTTACTTATCTCATGGTCTGCAATGCTGTACTGGTCACCCCCAAAGGCCAGGTCTCTCCTCCTGACCAGTCCATTGGAGGGACTATTTACAGTCCAAAAACGACAGGGCATAACTACCCCACCAAAAATCCTATTGGCTTAGCCACTTCTCCATTTACAAAATATTTTCGGCCAACACAGTGCCACCTTTATTAATTATAGAATAGAAGACTAATCTGAATTAATATAGAATATTCTGGTGATAACATTACTTCCGGCTCAGTAGCACACACTTTACGAATGTTTGAAACCCGTGGCTTACATCTGCCGACCGTCCATCACTACTAGCTCCCCAAGCAGACAGGCCAGTAAACACACTAGAGCGTAGCACCGGCCATTTGCCAGTCATGCAAGAGTGTATGAACCAAGCTGTCGCATGTGTCCGGACGTCGGAAATGCCACTGCAGCAACACGTATCGTTCACGTTCGGCGTCGTGAGACGCCTTGTCTCAGATTTTAAAGGCTAAAAAATTGCTGAAAGGAAACAGTAACGAGGGCCTCATAAGTGCTCAGTTTACTGTGAATAGCCTATAGTAAAGTAAATTGTGCGCCATATATCCTGAGCCTGAACGACCGTTACTAAAAGACCTACTGTCTGCCACTAATCTCATGGAGGGGATTATGAAAGAAGAGTAAATCTATATAAGAACACAAGTTCACAATTCTTCGTACTAACTGACTCCTTCAATAGGTTCGGAACCGCCAAAACAAACAGGTTTTCATAGTTCAATGTATCTGCACGAGCGTGTGCGCATTGCAAATGAACTGTAACAAATAAGTTTAGTGCTAAAAAAAATATGCACCTACGTTCATAAAAATAAAAGGAAAAGGATGTGTTACGAAAAGTGGAAAGTTAGATACAAAATGTTGACCTTTATAGAAAGAGAGGCTGAACATTTACCTTAGAAATAATTTTCAGGAAATTAATTTTTTAAGTGCAGGAAACTAAATTTCAGTATCTGCTTTAATTGAAAACCAGATATTTGCCAGATGATCATTGAATACCTTCTAGGTATATACGGTATGGAAAGAAGCACATAAAACACTTTCCACGGCTGAAAATAAAATTATACTTGCATACAAAATAAAATGTGGAATGATATTTAATTTAATGGTTTGTAGAGATAGTGTCGAAAGAACACTTTAACGCTCTAGCGATATGGAACTGCTGCAGGTAACGAATGATTATTATATTATATAAGAAAGTTCGGAAAATAAGTTACCGATAAGCTTGATGCAATCTTTTATCTTGGAATGTGTGGTCGTAATGAATAATGATCAATACCGGGGAGTTAATCAGAAAGGGTTAAGAACGTAAGGTAAATATAACGAAGTTCAATGAAAGCTACATAATGACATCAGCTTCACAACTGACTCGTTGAAACCAAAAAGATACGAAATCTTAGTGCAACACGAGCTTCAGCAAATCTGTAACTCAATAGGCAAAGCGCTGAATAAGAATGGTAGAATAGCCCAGAAAAGTAATGTGCGAGCATGGTGTTATTAAAGTTTTTGCGTTAAATGTCTCAATAATTAAGTTTTTAAACATTATATCTTGAGATATATTCAACCGAATCCTAGAAAACTTTATATATAAGTTATTATATAAATTTCTATAAATGAGTATGATATTTCCTTGTAGAAAACGCTGTTAAATGCGCAAAACATTTTCTCTTAAGCCTCAGGGATCCATAGTAAATTTTCTCCAAAATTTGCTTGTCTGGATAAGCATAGGCTAATCATTCATATCAATAACTTATTTTATGTTGCTACGCAATTGTAGTCGGAAATTTTCTAGAGGCGAGTGACCGTACAGCTGTCGACTCACTTTTGCGACCCCTCGTAAGTCAATATTCCTTAGCGAGTTAACAGGTTGTTCACATTTTGCAGGTAACAGAAAGTCAATATTGAAAGTATCCTGCAGAACCTAACGGTTCAAGAGGTAACGAACCGACTTCAAAATATGGAAAAAAGTAACAGACGGCAATAAGAAAAAAACTTGTCCATACAATTTCGGTAATACACTAATTATAGGTGTATGTATATATATATATAACTTTATTGTTCATTTATGGAAGCAAGCTACGTATGAGCCATTGCGAATTTACCGAAGAAACGTGTTTCCAAAAGCTAACGTAATGAATAAAACAAAACACTGGGTTGCAGGCTCTCTGGTGCACCTGTTACTAGCAAAAGGGCTTTAAAAGATCTCGCAACGAGATAATTCCAAAAACATAAAATCAATAATAGAATTTGAACTACTTATAATATTTCGATAGGGTATATTTTATTGACTATATATTTTTATTAACAAAACCATCATATACAGCAATAGTTGGTACAATTTACTTATATTTCTAGAATAAGAAATTGTTGAGTTTTTTTTTCGAATGGTAACATACCGAAACCAAAAAATCAGTACACATACAAAAATAACTATTAGAGTTTACAAAATTTTAGTATTTTAAACTGCTTGCAAACGAAACTTTTGTAATTAAATTGCTTGAAATTAAAATAAAATCCTGTTGAAAATTTTGTTTAAAAATTTTAAGATACATTAATTTTAATATTACAGAGTTGTTAGTAATATTATTTAGTCAGTTCTAAGACATTTTTGGCATATTTGTTGTTTTTGTAGTTTGAAAAAATAATTTTTTTTTTACAAAATGTCAGCAAGTTTTAGTAGAAAATTATAGACTGCAGTAACAGTTGCTATAGAATATCTCGCCAATAAATCTAACCCGCAGTTCAACTTCAGTTCTTGATATTATGTTTCGGAAAAGTACGCATTGCAAGACAGTAGTTGTAATATGGGCACTCTGGCACACTGGCGCGTGCCACAGGACACAGGATAAACGGCCGCCATTTTGGAATTACCCATTTTTTCCACAAAAACCGCGTTTCTTCCACAGAAAACGGCCAAAAATACTACAAATTCCCCTTTTTTCCTCGAAAATGCCCATTTTTTCCTCGCGAAGGTGCCTTTGCTCAAACCGGCTGACAGTTTGCGCAATGTGGCTGACGTTTGTGGATTGTGCCTGAAAGTGTGCAATTATGTGCAATCATGTACAATAATTGTGCAACCATTCCCTGGCAATCCTAGCACTGGCTAACAACATGGCGGCCTGATACTGGCTAGCAAGATAGTGAAATTTCCGGCTCTGGCCGACTGGTGGCAGGTCTGGTAGTTTCAGGGTGCTGACTGTCCATGCAATGGCTAGCAATATGGCGGTCTCTATGTCGGCACCACACACCTTGTGTCCCTATGTCGGTGCCACCTAGCTTGTGTCCCTTTGTCAGCTTTGTGTCCCTATGTCGGCGCCACCCTATGGTGATGCTGGCTGGCAATATGGCGGCTGTCCCTATAGAGACGTCACCCACTGGCTGTGTCCCTATGACGGGGCCGCCCAGCTTGTGTCCCTATGTCAGCTTGGTGTCCTTATTTAGGCGTTTGCCCCTATATCGCCGCCACTCTATGTTATACTGGCAGGTAAGATGGCGGTTGTGTGTCCCACATTGTAGCGTTTGACCCATGAGGGATGTCACCACCGGCGGCCATGTTGTTGACCAGTAAGCCAGCAGTGGCCATCCGGGAAATTTCACTGTCTGACAAAATGGCTGCCAGCATACTGCCTGGATGCTTCCATCTAGAACTTGTGCTGCGGCCAGGCTTTCTCTGTCGGCCATGTGGCCACTGGCTGACAATATGGCAGCAGCGGGCACACGACACTGGCCATCTTAGCACTTGCAGGCAGCAGCGGCCTGGTCTTTCAATCCGGTCGGCCACTGACTGGCAAGATGGCGGTAGCCATGCCAGACGCAGCGGCCTGCTGTCAATCCGATCTTAGAGCTGACTGGCAAGATGGGCGGCCAGTACACCAATGATACCTGCCATCTCGGATGAGAACTTCCTGCTCTCTGGCACTGACTAGAAAGATGGTGGGCAGGCTGCCAATGACAGGGAAACGTCTAGAACTTCCTGCTCTATTAATCTGGTCGACCATCACTAACTCGCAAGATGGCGGCCGGAGGCCAGTATGCTGATATCCGATTGGTTACCCATCTTACGACTTACTGACAAGATGTCGGCCAGTACACCAACGACGGGGAAATATCTTGGACGAGAACTTCTGTCCGCCATATTGGAATTCATACTGACTGGCAAGATGGTGGTGGCAGGCAAACATGCTGTCGGCCAGTCGCAGATAACTTCCTGCCCTGGTCATCCATCTTGGAAGTCACACTAGATGGCAGGTGGCTGGCCATGATGGCAGTAGGGAGCCATGCCAGAAGCAGCCATCAGAGACTTCCTGCTCTGGCATGGCCCTAACTGACTGGCAAGATGGCTGCAAGCAGTGGTAATGTTGCTGGCTAGTACAATGGGAAACATCTGGAAGCTTCCAGTGCTATAAATCTCATCTGTTCTGACATACTGGCACTGACTGGCAAAATGGTGTCGGTGTACGAAGCTCCAATGGTGCTGTCTGGTGGTTGCCACCTTAAGATGGAGCCCCACTCGTATCTGTGCCTCCCTAAGTCGAAGCCCCACCTGCTGACCAACAAAATGGTGGCTGTTTCCCTAGCCTCGCACGACGCCCTAAGATGAAGCCCTGCTACCACCAGAACAAAACTCGAATCACACACCAACAATCGAGTGCTGCCATGTCACTACTTCCTGTTCTAGACTTTTGTAATACTGTGCACTGCACAAGTCTGTTCCACAGCCCCGATGGCTGTCAATGCACTGCCTAGCAAAATTCTGGCCAATGCAGAACTTCTTGCTCTGTCAATCTGGTCCGTCATCTTGGAAGTGGCACTGCATAGCAAAATGACTACTAATGCAGAACTTCATGCTCTGTTAATCCAGTCTGCCATATTGGAAATGGCACTACCTTGTAAAATCACTGACAATGCACTGCCATACGAAGAGAAGACTCGCAAGGTGAAGTATGGCCTATGTATACTTATAAGCATAATTGATTAAAATTTCCGCACCATTGAAGATACAGTTGTCGAATTCATAACATAGCCATCGGCCCAGATGGCGAGAATGGTCGCAGGGCCAAGTATGTCCTATGTCTATCATTCTGCCACTGTCCCATTCCATCAGGATTTACTCCTTCCGAGATCCATTCACCAAACATCCTGGTGTCTCGATGGGTCTCCACCTATGCAACACAGAGCGAAGTATGCCAACAGACACTTAGTAGCACTGCACACACACCCTAAGCACATGGCATAATTTCCGAACTGGTAGACCTATAGTGCAGGTCTTGCCAAGGGATGGCACAGAACACTAGCAGGGAGAATATGCCAGAGCTCCATGAACCAATCGAGTCATACATGTACAGGAGGAATTCAATTACTTGCCAACTAGCGTAAGCATTGGGTGCTAAAATGATGATATACACGACCAGACTCTCCTGGTCAGAACACTTTCCTTATGAACCAACTGAAACGAAACTATCACACCAAGAGATACAACATCGCTATGCACCGAGGCAAAAAAATTGTTATTGGAGTCTTTGACCTCAATCGCATACCAAGACTGCAATGCTCGGCATGCCCTGTCTCCGGCCTGTGTTCATGTACCGAACTTTCAATGTTAGACATACTCTGCATCCAACCTACACTCGTGTACCGAAACTTCGATTACAGCCAGTTGTGTCCCCCACCATTAGGGTCCAGGGCACAAGTACTTAGTAGGCATGTTTGGATATGACTGGACTCTCGACACACACTAGTGGTTCATCATGTACCGAAACTTCAGTATGTGTAATAAAGGACAGACATACTCTGTCTCACATACGTTCGTGCTGTCGCAGCCATCGCTGATGCTAGACACATCTAAACAGCCCTGGGCAGAACGCACTCCGAAGTCTCATGCACTAGCATTCCACCTGACGATGTGTTTCGTCTCATACTCTATCATTCACCATAGGTTTCCAACAAGGTTTACTCCTTCCAAGATCCATTCACCTAACACCCTAGCATCTCGGCAGGGACAAGTCTCAAGCACTCTGTCATGGGCCAGCATACACATGCATTTCCTTTCACCTGACATCCTGGCAGGGATTTGAAAATAAAATAATACATGCACTTATTTCGAGCAAGGAGGGATCACAACACACACACTCGAACACACACACACAGTTCAACTATGTATGTACTCTGCTTTTAGAAGATGCAAAATATATAGAGAAAAGTTTACCTGGTTTAGTTGTTTTGAGAAAAAAAACCAGAAGACCGTGAGTGCAGCTACCAATGCAAACTCGACGAACGCACAAACCACATTGATCGACTTGCCTATCAGTTTTCGATATTCATTAGCAGCCCAGAAAGCAGCTTGTCACTTGCAAGAATGCTGCCTTTTACAAAATGTACATACTTTTCTACAAATGCTACTGAAATTTAAAAGTACTGTAAATATATCACCCTTGTGAAAAGTACATATGCTATAGGAAATAACTCATGTAGTGTGACGAGAGTAGTAGGGGCGTGCCGATACTAGATACAAAGTGATACCGCCTTTTTCCGTTTATCTAATTTAATTGATATCAAAGGGTTAATTAAATTGATTTAAAATGTTAATCAAAAGGGTTAAATTTATTGAAAGGGTTAAATTTAATGAAAATATTAAATTTAATGAAAGAGTTGATTTTTTTTTGTGTTTGGTGTTAGAGTGAAATAAATGTTAAGAGTTAAGAGATAAACTGAATTTTCGTTTCTTTACCGGTACAACAGGCTTTTGTGGTGATGATATAGGCGATGTTATAGAAGTATAAATAATTTCCTGTGGTAAAGGTATCAAAGGAGGAAGGGGTAGTGAAACTAATTTACACTGTGTTGATTCAAATGAAAACAATAATTCAGGAGATGGTAAGCTTTACTCGCGTGAAATCACAAAATTGAACTTTAAAAACTCTTCTTCCCACACATTATTTGAGGTTAAATTCAATGGATTGTAGCAGGAACACATTGCTGGTTTTTGTATACTTATTTCACCTGTATTGATAAACGATCATAAATATAGGGGTTCCAATCTCATTGTCGAAGATGTGAGATCGGTGCTGCAGTTCCCGCTGTAGTTCTTGGCATCGCTGTAGCCCTCGGTGTCGCAGGCACCACTGTCGCCCTCTGTGTCACAAGCACCACTGTAGCACTCGGCATCGCAGGCGTCGAGGTCGATGTTGAAGGCGATGCTGCAGCCCTCGATATCGTAGGCACTGCTGTAGCTCTCGGTGTCGCTGTAGCCCTTGGCGTGACAGGCGCTGCTGTAGTCCTCGGCATCGCAAGTGCCGCTGTAGCCCTCGGCAATGCAGGTGCCACTGTAGCCCTTGGCATCACAGGCACTGCTGTATCCCTCAGTATCGCAGGCACTGCTGTAGTCTTCGACTTTGTTGCAGACCTCGACGTTGTTGCAGAATTCGATGTTGTCGGAGACCTCGATGCCATAGGCATCACTGAAGACCTCAACGTTGTTGCACACCAAGCCATGGAAGGTGTGACTGTTAGTGTCGTTAGTGCAGCTTTCAATATACTTGGTTCCGACGCCGAAGGTGTCACTGTTGGATTCATCAGCGTAGACATCACTGCTCTCGATGTTAAAGATGTTGACTAAAGCAATGGTTGTAGAGCAGATCAATTTTCTTTGTCGACATCCAAAAAATCAAATAATTTTTTGCCAAAGCATTTGGTTCATATAATAGATCATCAAAATAATTCCGGTTAGATAGATAAGTGTGAAATCACAAAACGAACGAACTGACAATTAACTGGAAAAGTGTGAAGGGCATTGATGCTGAAACCCTATTTATAAAAAATTCAAATTTCCAGGTAAAATGCTCGAGAAGCCTGATTTATCCCCTCCAACCAGAAGTCAGAAATTCAAACACCCATTACCCTCTCTTCCCGGAACCCCCAACTTTCAAATATCTTCAAGCCAGCACCTTCAAACTCGGACACTAAACTCTCTGCTAAAGTTCATCCTTGAAGAAATGAACAACATTTACTTTATCACTAAAATATATTCTGAATTATTATTAGAGATCAATGTATTTAATAAAACAATATGTAATTTATAGAAAAAAGAAAATAATTCATAAAAAAACCATTCATGCATGCTATAATCCCTTATTAAGCTTATCTAATATTGCTTTTATCTTTTGAAGTAATCATTTTTCTTATTCACAATATATCTCATCAAAATCAAGAGACGTGTTACGATCTAATTTTAGTAAATATGTTCCTGTTTTCATAATCAATATATTGTTAATCATATTAACAATAACCATATACAGAAATTTTCCGTTAATGAACCCTATCAAGATTTTAATATGGTAAAAAATATTTTTTTTATGAGATTTTTAAAACTTTTTGTAAAGCTCAGTGTGTATGGGGAAATAAAACTTGATTCATAAATATTTGTTCATTTTTAACATACA
Source organism: Dryococelus australis (assembly GCA_029891345.1). NCBI lineage: Eukaryota > Metazoa > Arthropoda > Insecta > Phasmatodea > Phasmatidae > Dryococelus > Dryococelus australis. The sequence continues at coordinate 283,727,432 of CM056994.1, forward strand.
TCTTGTGTATATTTTTTTTCCTGTGTGATGGAGCTTGCAAAGTGAATATTAATTTTATCAAGTAGATGACACAATATTTCGCTCGAGAGATTTCAAACAGCTAGTAAGATGTTTTGACCTTGCTATTCTTAACGGTTAAAATCGTCGACCTGACCTGCCCACCCCACCAGGGATGGGAATGTCCTTGGCTGCTTCCTTCATGAAAAGCAAGGCACCTGGGTTGTCTCCAGGGTATAATAAAACCAAAATGCAATCTGTGGGGTTTTGTTGGACTCAGGCTGGCAACCTCTGAAATATCTGTTTCTGTGGTTGGTACTATTGGAAAAAATGTTGACATTTAACCTTGAAGGTTTGTGACTCTGGACAGGGAGCAGTCACACTGCTAAGATCTCAGATCACTAAATATAGCGGTTTTTGAGGTGAACATCACCCGAAAATACATTTAATAGGAGATAAAGTCGGAAGTGGAATATTTAAAGATGAAATTGACAAACCACTTTTCAACTGTATATTGGAATAATCCTAATGAATTGGTCGATAGATTAAAACTTTTCATCACTTCAAGAGAGTCTGGGAATAATTCACATACAAACAAAACTGTTTCTATTATTGAAGAGTTAAAAGAAGACAGCTATACTACTAATTAAGTTTAGTAAGAGTGCTCAAGAGTTTAACACTCCTGCAAGGATAATGTATCCTAGAAGAAGAGTTATAACTCATGGTTTAAATGATATTTTTCAAGCCAATTTGTGTGAAATGACATTGTTTTCCACGTACAATAAGGCCTACAAATATATTTTAACAATAATACATATTATTTGAAATATCGTTGAGATATACCTGTCAAAGACAAAACTGGGAAACAGGTTAGCGATGCAATGAAGATTGTTTTTAAAGAGAGAACACCCAATTCGCTCCAAACTGACAGAGGATCTGAAATTTTTTCTGCACCATTCGAGAAACTAATGACAGAATATGGTATTATTCAATATGCAACATATTCGGAGCTTAAAGCCAATGTTGTGGAACGTTACAAAAATCGATTAAACAGTAGATATATATAAATATTTCAAATCGAGGGGAACTTACAAATGGGTTGATGTTTTTCCTGAAATAGTTCAATTTTTATAATTACAGATATCATAGAACTATTTAGATAGCTCCTAAAGAAGTTATGGATAATATTTTAATAAAAATTATTTATAATAATGTTAAAATCATCGACAAAAGAAAACCGACGTTCAAAGCATAAAGGAATCTTTGAGAAAAAATTTACAGAGAATTGGCCTTTTGAAATATTAAAAATATTTCAATTAAACAAACACATATCAGAATGTATTACCTAGAAACATATGATGCAGAACCAAAAAAAGGAGGATTTTACGAACATGAATTGCAAAAATTTACTTCTCCGAATGAATATTAGGTTGGTAAAATCATTAAAAGGAAAAATGATATGTTCTTGGTTCGATGGAGGGGTTTCTCAAAAGCACACGATTCGTGGGTTAAGGATCAAGATCTTAAAGGATTGTAAGACAATTTTTATTAAATTATGATACTAAATAGAAGATATTTAAATAATATTTCGTGTTTTTTTATTTAATAAACATCTAGAGGGGGATTGGATGTACAATTTATTGCGAAATTAATCCCTTTGTTAGTTGGATTAGTATTTGAGCGATAATCCAGTGTGATTAAATCCTTTTAATTGCGACATAGTTCACATTTAGTTATAGTCCATTACATTTTATATGTAATTCAATTGATATCTGTGATTGAATTATTTAATTCTAAATTCACATTTGGGTTGCTAATTTGTTGTCTTTGGTACATATTGTAATTCATTGTGTTTGGGTGGTATTCTGTAGCATTTTATTCCTTTTAAATGTGAAATAATTGATTGTTTTTTATGTTGTATTTTTTGGAATCAGATAAAATTTAGTGGATTTTTACAGCTTTTAGGCATTTGTGGCACAATGACATTTGAATGATATTCAGAATATATTTGTAATGTGATATATTTCTTAGAACTTGTATAATGTTTCCCGGAATTCATTTCTCATATTAGAGTTCTATGGTATTTCGTGTTTTTTATTTTATTGTGACATAATTGATCATTTTTTATTCATTAATGTTAGAGTGATGGTTATTTTATTGGAATACATTTCTGGGTTTCATAATTGTTTGTGCTAGGCTATATTTCTTTGCTTGTAATAATACAGTTCTTGGAAATTTGTTAGTTTTAAGAGAGCAAAATAGTATTCCCCATTCTAAAAACTTTTTATACGAAAATCGTTATTAAATTTTTCTAGTTAAAAATTTTATGAAACAGTAAATGATTTTTACAGTATACACTACTTTGTCAGTGTAAGATTTAAAAAATGTTAAATAGCGCATTTAGATGTAAATATATTTTTCTCACAAAAATTACATTTAAACTGGGTTTAAAATTCAATGCAATATTGTAAACACAGACCGCTTGCTCCAAACATAAAACAATTCTGAAAGGCAGACTAGGAGAATCAGGTCAAGGAAAATCATTGTGTAAAGTGGAGGCGAGCTGCAGTCAGGATAACACGCATCGTGGAATGAAGATGTCGAGGACGTGGTGGCAGAGGGGTGGGGGAAGTCGTTCCACTATTGCACATACACAGAGGCAACCACCAGGCTCTGCGCAGAAGGGATGGCTGTCCGAAGGGGCGGGGAAGGGGAGCAGGTTTCGATAGTGTCGTACGACACGGACAGTGATGCCTTTCTGAACCATTCTCTCATTCCATCACCTGCTCCACGCTGTGCACATCTCCCACCCACCCGTGACACAAACTCCCAGCTCACATGCTTTACATTTTCGTTTGTGGCATATTTTGCTCGAACTCCGCATGCACGTCACCCTAATCGGCTCTCGAGACCTAAATTTCGCTCTCTCCCCACATAATCAATTCTCGGCTATATGTTACCTGGTATTGTCCACAAAGTTTTAGAATGACTCGTTCCTGTATCTTTTATATAAAAAAAGAAAAACACATTGCTGTAGTCGACTGACTTTCCCAAATAAATTTGGAACTAATTATTACTTAACGTAGAATAATAAGCTTTGGCGAGATTATATTATATTTTCCTATATGATAGTACTGACTAAAAATTCGGGGCTAGGAAAAACTACACATGAAAAATGTATTTTTTTCTGCTAGGCGAATAAATATATGTCATGTTTTAATAGTTGTAAAAAAACATTTTTTACACGGGAATCAAATATGTCTTGTATTTCTGTGATTTTTTTTTTCCAATCATAGTTTGCTTGATTCCAATATACACTTGTGGGAATGTTAAATCTGGGGATTATCTCAGGGATTAAAGAAACTTTATTTCAGGGATATAAAATTTCATTGGCGGGAGTTGTGGCATTTTTTAATTCGCTGGGAATACGCCAGGCTCTTGCATGACCTTGGATCAGCAGCGAGGGCGGGCTGTGTGGACAGGCTAGCTCTCGAAATATTCGAGAGAAAAAAACACATTTTGGGCTGGAGATGCATGGTCTTGGAGAAGAAACTGACTTTTTGGGCGAAGACAGCTTTTGGAGTAGGGGAGAGAGGGATGGTCTGGGTTTTTCACTTCGGGGCATGAGGGTAGGGGATACCTACAGGCGAGCGGGGGCGATGTGAAGCTCTCTAGCTAGTCATCACAACCTTGCCTCAGTGGCAAAAAATTGACAATCAGGGAAGATGGGTGAATAACCCCAGGACACATCCCTCTGGTGTGGGGTGGAGGTGGAGATGGAGATGGGGTTCATGGAGTTCAGGAGCGATGTGGGCAGTATCTAAACACTCATCACCATCTGCCCTCAGTGGTGAAAAATTGGCAATCGAGGGCAGAGGGATGAGTAACGTCAAGGACAAAGTAGCGTACTCTGGAGTGGGAAGGGGTTTTTGGCCTTGGGCAGAGCGACATGAAGGTTTCTCGAGGGGTTCCACCATCTTCAGTTGCTCATATAAGCTTGGACTAGATGGATGTATACCTCAATAGTTCCTTCATATACACCGGGCTTCGTAGTGTGGTAGCCACAATTTTTGGTACACGATATTATATGGTCAGATCTCGTTCACCGTATTTGTAAATTATAGAGTGAGATATTATAAGTTTTTAATTTATCGGAAAATATAAATTTTTGCATAATAGCTCGATATAGTGTATTCGTTATTTTTATAATCATCTCAAGTACGTTTCTGAGCTTGGTCGATGAAACTTCGTACCATTTTCAACTCTCATTTGTGTTAACAAGTGCTGTGAATTTCACAGACTTTACAGAAAACATTTTTAGTATGTACATTATTTTTAAATAATTCACATTTATACATTCACATACTTGTAGGACGAACCACGTCGTTAATAGTAACTTGGTAGGGAATGGTTCTGTCAGTCATAAATGTATACTCAGTTGCCTTTAATATGCGGGCTGTGCTACATGTATATAAACAGGCACATGTCATACCATCTACTCATTCATCGAGTGACCTCCGAGGTGGATGGATGTGTTGTCGGGGAGCTCCTGGAGCCATTTCATTATGTGCTTTATTTGAAAACATTCGTTTTGTTTAAAATTTTATAGTTGAAGTATATAATCAAAGAGTGATTCATTGAGCTCGCAGTCGGACAGACATGTTTTGGGAGAGGTGCAATCTTATTACCCATGTTAATCAATTAATTTCTCTTTATGTGTGGATTACCTTTCTTAAGTTCCTCTTTGCCAGTCTCACAGGCAGACGGACGTGAAAGGTATGTGCGAGAGGTGTCATATATATCTTGTTATTATGTTTGTTTAATTTATAGGGACATTTTGCTGTAGTTCTTTAATTCCATACTCATGTAATTGTGTTATACATCTCTCTTGTGTAACTTATATTGCTAGCTCACAACTCAGGGTAGAATAACTAATCTCTTTTAGTTTAATTTCATACTGGAGAGTCATATAATTCCACTTATTATTCACATAGTAGTTTGAATTTTGCTATTCGATGGATGAAATTTATTCAAGTGTAGAACACTCTGAAATTCTCTAACGTTTAATTGCATTCGGAAACAGTCGTATTCGTCTATTTAATCGTTTGTCATTACTAACACATAAATCCCATCGTTCAAAGTCACATATCTACCAACACCGTCTACAAGACACAAAATTTACACTTGGACCATTCTTGCACAAAACTCTACACATATATACCCTGTCCCCAACATGTCACCTCAGTCGTGTACCAGAGCTCCCCACAAAAAGAAAGAAAATTTCGCCCTTAGCACACTCTTGCACCAAAATGATACACATATATACCCTGTCCGCAACACGTCAAACCTTATTTGAGTGCCAGTCATCGTGCTGACAACATCTACCAGAGCTGTTCTCCAACCCACAAACAGAAAGAAAGAAACTAAAATATTTTACACTTATGCCACTCTTATACCAGACAAAAAATTAACCCCTTCATGCAATTTAACCCTTTCATTAAATGTAACCCTTTCAATAAATTTAACCCTTTCGATAAATTTAAACCTTTTTGATTAACCCTTTAAATCAATTTAATTAGCCCATTGATATCAAATTAATTGTGTCAATCAAAAAAGGCGGCATCCCTTTGTATCTAGGATCGGCACGCCCCTACTACTGACGAGGGCTCTGCACAGTCGTTCGTTGGGGGAAGCAAGACATTCACCCCACTGCTAAACGTTAAGATGTTCCATAATCTACAAAACCTACCCATGCAATGCAGGTGAAATATGTGTGCCTTACATGCACACAACAGGAAGTGTTCGAATGAAGAGTGTAAACAATTTGAGAGGCCAACATTGGCGGCTAGAATTCGAATGAGTGCTTTAAACATTAGCATGTCTAATGTCGCTTCGAATAAACTGGTGTTGGTAGAGCATATCGCTTCTGTCTACCCTACTTACGTTTATAAAAGCAGTTCGTACCAGCACACATCGCTCGGAATGTCGTCGAGAGGACATAGCATGTTGTTATAAGCGGTTAGAAAATGTTATCGGCTATACAGAAAGAATAAATCTGTTGCAGCACTTGACAAAGATACCGAGCTTGCATTCCTTCTATGCATGACACGAAATATAATCGAACTACAAACACCTATCTGCAAAAGGACAAAGAGATTATGAAGGTGAATGCACCATCCTTGAAAATAAGGTATAGTAAGTTCAATTCTCTGTAGAGATAGTCCAATCATTTCACAGGTACTGCACGACGACATGAAAGTAGTCATTACATGTTCGCCCGAAGACAATCGTTCACCGGAAGGCCCCATGGTCACAATGAGCCATCGACTACAAGACATACCCTTACAGTGCGAGCGAAATAAATGTATGCCTGTCATGCACACAGCAGGGAGTGTTCGAATGATCATGTACGAGTTTAAAGAAGCTGAACAGCCAGCAGTCGAGGCAGCCCGAGACAGGCAATGCAAACTAGCATGCTGTATCTGTAATTATTCTGTCTCCGACCTGCACTCATGTACCGAGCTTTAGCAATTACAGGTAGTCATACTCTGACTTTATGGCCCTGCCTGTACTAGAATCTTTAATGCATGTGCTTACATCATATACCAAGCCTTTGCAACTACAATGACCCTGCCTGCACTTGAACCTTCAATGCACATATTTACATCATATACCAAGCATTTGCAATTACAGGCAGTCATACTCGTCTTCATGACCCTGCCTGCATTTATGTACTGACCTCTTTTACAATATTGTAGACAGCCATACTCTGTCCCCATGACCCTGCCTGCGCTCGAACCTTCAATGCATGTACTTACATTATATACCAAGCCTTTGCAACAGTCATGATTACATACCTTAAGCATATGAAGCAGAATATTAGAGATCAACCTACTGATGAAATGGAAAAAGAAGGTGCATTAAAATATAATATATGGTTAGAATGTCACTATACCAAACCAGAACCACATGACGATGAATATAGTGCGAGAGCCTTCAAGACCTCAAATGTCCATCTACATCACACACTCGACATCGAAGATGGTGTTGGAAGTTAGTATACAGAAGATTTACATGGAGGAAGAAGAGTACATGGAAAGGGTTTCAGTTGGACATTACGAAGACTAGATAGGTTACAGTTGAGAACGCATTCATACAGACAATTTTGTAAGTAGGTACATAATCTACTACAATGGCATCTTCAACCAGCACAATGAAATTACTACAACAGCAGAACATCACACATAGTGTGTGTATGTGTGTAACATCACTACTACTACGTGAGGGTCTGCCCAGAGGGGTTAGCCCAGAGTGGTCAGCCAGATGGGGTCAACACTGTGTACGACCTCCAGGATACTGGCATATGTGGTGCAACAACAACTTTGGTAGAAGCTATAGTGTAAAGACACCCTTTGCTCGAGACAGTGTCGGACTGACACACACAACGGAATAAGCTTAGTTGCCTGCAGTCCAGCTGGGTGAAGGACTAGCACAATGCTTAAATCTCGCTGATGAAATGTGTGTTAGTGTGTGTAGAGCACAAAGGCTAGACCTAGTATATATACCCATGCTGCTACTATGGGAAGAACTTCAGTTTTGTTTCGCATGATGAAGGTGCAAGGTGATGCTGTAGAGCATGCCTCTCAACTACAAGACCTATACATGTGTTAGTTGCAATGCTGTATATGGGAATAAGTGTGTCTTGATTGCTCACAGCAAAAGTTACTCGAACGAAGACTAAGTTGAATGTGGAAGATGAATGGACGTAAAGAAGTTGAGAGGACAACATCGCAGGCTAAACAGCGAACGAAATGTAACATATTACAGTACAGTAACCATGTCGACGTATGCATCACGCAGCCAGCAGTCGAGACAACCCGAGACGAGCAACACAAACTATCATGAACAGTATACAAGCTTACATCATGTAAAACAGACATCAGTTCGTCGGCGAGTATAGTGGTGGTAAGCAGATCATTAGAACTGCATTCATCTACTACGATCGTGTACTCTGCTACAACATGAAGATGGAATCAATGGTTGAAGACTTGTCACCTTTAACACAGCCAACAGCAAGTGACCCTGAAGAGTCGCTAGAAGCATTATGGTATCCATGTTACCACTGCGATCAAGTACTTTGCTACCATATGAACATGGAAATAATAGTTGAAGATTTACCATCTATAACACCACCATCATCGACATCAGCAATGGGTTCTGAAGAGTCGCTGCAAGCATTACATTATGAATGTTACTACTGTGGAAATACTTTTACTAAAAGTTGTAATGCACGTCGACATGAAAGTAGTCATTGCTTGTTAAACCCATCATACAAGACGTTCCATTGTGATAACTGCAATGTAGTACTTACCCGCTGCGATAACCAGTATAGACATAGCAAGAAGTATAAAGGAAATGATCGTCGTTCATGGGGAAGTGAGTGTAAGTATTGCGGCAAGACATTCACTAAGCGCACCAGTGTCAGATGTCATGAAGAGAGTAACTGTCCATATGCCACCATCTACAAGACCTACCCATGTGTTAACTGCTGTGCGGTATATGCGAATCAGAGTGCCTGGCATGTTCACATGAGGAATTGCTCGCATATAGACTGTGTGTAAGATGGACGAAAGTAAAGAAGTTGAGAGGTCGCAGGCTAGACTTTGAAGGACTGGATAAGGTAACATCCAACCATGCACTGAGACAGCCCGAAATGGACAACGCATGCAGTATATACAACCGAGCATCATGTAAAACAGATGTCATTTCGCCTGTTGGAAAGCAGGCAGTTACTACTACATGCTTCTAGTACATCATGAAGATGGAATCAATGACTTGTCACCTATAACACACCCAACAACAAGGGATCCTGAAGAGTCGCTAGAAGCATTACAGTATCCGCTGCGATTGCGTACTCTGCTAGCATACGAACATGGCTGAAGACTTTCCGTCTGTAACACCGTCAGAAGAGTAGCTACGTATTGTGGAAATACTTTTAGCAAAAGTTGTTATGCAAATCGACATGAAAGTAGTTCATTGCTTGTTTAGCCCAGCATACAAGACATTCGACTGTGTGATGTAGTGCTTACCCGCTTGTTTGTTCAGCCCAGGCGTTCCACTGCGATGCTGTGTTTAGCCGCAGCAATAAACATAACAAGAAAGGAAATGTTCGTCGTTCATCAGGAAACGAGCACAAGTAAGACATTCGCTAAGCAAACCGGTGCGATATGTCATGCTTCACAATCCATTCGCCACTGTCTACCCATGTGTTAACGGCTTGTGTGGGAATAAGAGTGCATGGAATGCTCACAGCAAGTGTTCTGTCGGAATTTTTCTCGAATGAAGTGAGCATGTATTGCATATTAGTATGCAGTCATGTCTGTAAATAAAGGCAAAGTGTATAAATTATGTCTGTTTTATTCATCTAACAAAACCCCCCACTAACATTAGGTCCATCTCCATCACTAGAAAACTTACCAGATTGTGTCTAAGTCTGAAAGAGAATAGTGTCAAGTCTCGAACTCAGCTCCCTACCAATGACTGTTTGAGCAATACACAAATGCTCTTGCCATGTTTCTCCAGTTGATCACTAAAGTGGAGATTGTGGGCGGGTTCAGTACATGGAGGCAGGGACGGTTCTTGGGGGATCATAGGGGCTCGTAGGGGTCTCAACAGGGGTGACTCAACAGGGGCTAGGCAGGGGCTCAACAGGAGATCGACAGAGTTTCAACAGGGGCTCGAAGGGGCTCGAAGGGGGTTCAGAGAGGGCTCGAAAGGGAATCGACAGGGTCTCAAGAGGGGCTCGACAGGGGCAAGTATGTGTTTTTTTGGGGGGCAGGGAGGGTTCCGCAGGGGCTCGGAGATGGCTCTTGGAGGGCTCAGAGAGAGATTGTGTGATAGTGGTTCATCTGATTGGGGGAAGGGGGAATTGCAGGCGACCCTGTATAAATATTCATCTGACGATCAGTGCAGACTATTGTACCGGGCACATTACTCATGGACGTATTACTGACGAAATTGAACGGGAAAGCAGTCTGCAGGGCGTTCACCGAACTTACAATCGGGATATGCGAATAGGGAAACCCTGAGAGGTCACAATACGATTTGTACTATAAAATTAGAGTAAAGCGTAAATACTTTTGTTGAAATGAGAATACCATGTACTGTTTTTTGACAAGTGAGTGAAATAAAGATAAAGTGCATGGAAGACTAATGTTTTTATTCATTTTATTATTAAAAATAGATTTTTTCCCATTCTGTTGTATGCTATGTCTTGATATATACAAAACAAGTGTAAGTTCTGAGGACATAAGAACATAAAATATATGAGTATATGTGTTTGGTGTAGCTATTGAAATGGACTTCTCTGACAATTTAAATAGTAATTAGAAGAAGGGACATATAACACTTTTTGACTAAACTATTTTTCTAGCAAAGAGCCATCTGTGAATAAAGGAAGGGAAAATTCTATTAATTAATGTGAGATGGGATATATTATCACCTTCAGTAGCAGTTCTTTTTACACAATATTGGGTGTTTGAGATTGTATCTGACTGACGAAGTATAAGTCTGCATGATGATGATTTGATGATATTATTATGATATGATGATGTGGTTTATCTGAGTAATTAGCTGGAATATTTCATAGGAATGCTTATTGGGTTATTTTGTGGTCCAGGATGGTATGAGGGGAAGTTTTTGGTATAACCGATATGATGTAGGTATTGATTGTTGAAATGGTTTGTTTATGTAATTTACATATTACAAGATATAATTCGTAGAAATAGATGATTTGCCTGATTTTTGCAGCGATTATGGTATGATATAAAGTTATTATGAATTATTTTAAACATTTTACAATGGGTAGATGTAGGTTTGGGCTATATAGTTGGTTGATATTTCATTAAATTATGATTGGGTAATGGAGGAAGCTGAACGATGTATTTAATTAATAACATGGTTAGCTTTCTGTTTCCGTAAATGAAGCAATTATATATCGTGATTTGTGACAAAGAAAATAATAAATTATTATATATAAATCTGAAAAATAAATGAATGCATCAAACAATTAAAATATAATGTGTATCTTTAAAATGAAATTTATAAGTGAATGGTGTGTAGGAGACGAGATGGTTCTAACATAAATATTTCTAATGGCAAATGTTCATTATTAAATAGATTATCTTTGGTGTGTATATGTAAGGGCTGGCAGAATATTCGAACCTATGTCCTTCCATATACAGGTATTTACCTTCGTGTGGTAATTAACTAGTTATAAATATTGTTTATTTCTTGTTTGTGAACTGTATATGGATATTGCTTTTTAAAGAGTTTTTCATAAATATTTTTTTAAGTAATGTATTATAACTCTCATGATCTGTTAAGTTATCCTGGGATGATTTTTAAATATCATATTTTCTTCCCTCGTATGTTACTATGGTCACGAAAAGCGGAGATGGTTATTGTGTTTAGGTAAACCAGAGTGGAAGAAAGTGATGACTATTTTGGTATTTACTTCATTCTGTGTACGTGTTTTGGAGTAAATTTAGATCATTTTGGGTTAATTTTTAGGTTGATATGGGTTATTTAGGGTTATTTTGGTTTTATTTGGTTCGTTAGGAGCAACTCTTGGGTGGAGCGGGTTTGCCATTGGATTATTATAGGTTCTTCGTGTGTGTGTGTGTGTGTTGGAATATATCTATGCATGTTTTGTTGTATTGTGATAGCTTGTTAGATATGTCCTTTGGGAAATAAGGAACTATTTTTGAGGAATAAGGAACAATTTTTGAGGAAAAAGGAATGATTTTTGAGGAATAAGAAACGATTTTTGAGAAATAAGGAATTATTTTTGAGGAATAAGCTATGTTTCTGAGAAATAAGGAATGATTTTTGAGGATTGAGAATTGAGGATTGAGGATTGATATGTAGAGTAGTAATTTCATACATTCTTGTGTTGAATGTGTCATTTCTAAAGTGTATGAATTTTTTAAAAAAGATTCTTATAGCAGTATGCTTTAATTACATATTTCTATTATGCAGTTTGTGATTGTGTAGCCTTCCTAGGTAAAACACTCACTTGCATCTTTTCCGCGAGACCATTGTTCTCCGTCCAGAGATGGCGTTGGATTGATGGAGATGTGTGTGGGTGTGTACAGGCAGTTCTTTGTCGTCGATTAGTAGTGACAGATTGGTGTAGAGAGGTGATGACTGCTGTATGGGAGTTGTATACATAATGCTTTGGGTTTGGAAAGGTATATTGTTTCAGTGTTTGTTGTGTAGTGTATTGCAAGATGACATGTATATCAGTTATGCATAATATCACACATATGTTACTCGGATGTTAGTTTTGGTTAGGGCAAGCTGTGTAGTAGAGTGAATTTAATTATTTTAGTTATTCGATATGTAAATACTAGTTCTAAAAAGTGAGTTTGACTTGCAATGAAGCAATGAGTATGTTCTCAAACCTGTAGTTGTATTCCTTTCTTGTTTGTCGTTTTTCATCTGTCTGTGAGTAGATGGTTTCATCTTGTTACATACATACTACTTGCAATGGGATACTCATTATGTCAATAGTTTGGTCAATTTACTTGATACGCGGTTTTAAAAAAATATCTACTTACCCTGTATGGCTCATGAATCACTATGTATATACTACTTTTATGTAAATAGTCTCGCTAAATATGTGTTTTTGTTATGCGAATATACATATTTCTCTCTTAATGATTGATAACGTGTGCACTCAACTCTCCCGATGTAAGCATAACCTATAATGAGCAATACAATTGTTTAAAGTTTCTCAAAACATTGTTTAGCTGTTTTATCAATTAAAAGGTTACTCTGTATAGATAAAAATTAGACATGTTGTTCCTCGGAAGTTTGCGAGTACTTGTCAGCCATTCAAAAAACAGTCTTCCTAGAATAATTATGAAGATTAAAATGTCTTTGCTTATGATATGGTATATTAGATAATGCATCGACTTGCATTATGTAAGTTGGTGTTTGTTGAATAATGAGTACTTAGCATGTGTGATATTACACTATATTAAATTAGCATGTCTTTTACTTAATGACAGATAAAAAGAACATTAATTAAAAAAATAATAATATTTAATGTTTAAGATGAGTGGGTTTAAACAAACTTTGCAAATAGTAATTAATATATGTGTATTTACCTCGATGGGAATTTAAACAAAAAATATGTTAGTATAACTGTAAATGCCTATGTTAAGGTTAAAGTAGTGACTAAATCAGTAAGTTTGCTTCAGTTTTAATGCTTTTCGAAGTAGATAAATATAGTTACATTTAATCAACACTTAAGTTTCTTGTGAGATGAAGTTAGGTATAATTGTGTGAATACTTGTTGTGTAGATAGGATCTAAGTAACCTAGCAGGATCGAATCAACTGTTAAAAAGCACAGATCATAATAAACATTCTTTGATTATGGAGTTTTTATGTAATAACCATGTTTTGATTGCTATATGTAGAATGGGATAGTGCGATTTGAGAGCGACGAGTGTTTTATTTGGTTTTAAATTATATTATTTAGTAAATTAGACAAACGGAATCTTGGTAAGGCTTTTTTCTTTTTGTATGTCATACTTTAAATTAAATATGTGTGATAATGTTTATTGGAAGACAGATGATGGAGAGTTGTTCATTTATGTTGTATGATATGTTGATATAGTTGTCAAGTATTTAGTTTTGCTTGTAAAGTTTGATGTTAGGAGTTTTGCAAGTGGGGAGTATGTTGTTAGTAATAGAGTTTGAAGTGGTTTCATAATATGATCGTGACTGTTTTTGTATGCTTTGTTCATTTGAGTTGTATGATATGTTGATATAGTTTTCAGGTATTTAGTTTTGCTTGTTAAGTTTGATGTTATGGGGTTTTGCATTTGCCTGGTGTGGTATGTATAAATGAGTTGTGTGAGTGTGTGCATGTGTGTGTGCATGGGTGTTTGTTTTGCTATTACACAATAAAATGTCTTATCAGAGTAAATCATTAGAAATATTCTGTCTATGGGTGTTGGTACATGTTGAAGCCGCACACACGATTGTTTTTCCTGTTAGGGTTCGTTGACCTAACAGGAATAAAGCAGTAAGTCTTCTTGCTTGAAAATATCCTATGGACATCATGTTTACAGTAAGGCTTTAGTCTTGAGATGTCGTTCCTCGCGAGCATATGTATGTATCTCTTCATATAATGTGCATACTTGATAAATTTGTACAGTGAATGGTAACATAGTGTAAGTTTAACACCTTCCACCCATAATAATAATACTGATTGCAAATTCTGAAACAAATGATAAGGTATATGATAGCTGATGTCTGGCTGTTTTGCTGAGAGGACATATTATTTTGGTGAATGTTTAGTTGTTAATTATTCATGTGTAGTCATGCATACCTGCATTACATGTTTACGCAAGTATGGATTAGCACGATTACATTAGTTACATAATTACATAATTACCCAATTACATCATATAACTGCGTTCCTCTCCACCATTCTAGGCCGTCAACAGTTGACATCGAACATATATCATGTTAGTTGAGCAGTAGACACTGATCAGATAATATGATAGACAGCAAGCATAAGTGAATGTGTAATATTCCATTTCCCAGAATTTTTTTAAAAATATTTAGTGAGTCGCCCGCGAATCGATCTCGGTAATCCAAAAATAACAATACATTAATTACTATAAGAATAAATACAAAGCAAAACTACATTTTTGTTAAATTCGGATATAAAATAATATTAGGTGTTATGACCAAGATTCGAACTTAATAATCCAAAACTATCATTACATTAATTGCTCTAAGCAGGTATCCAACACAAATAAAATATGGTAAAATCGGAAAAGTTTAATAAACGTATTTTTAATTTAAATATATAACTTTTCTTTTAAAAAATTACATTTTGAATGTTTGGCTGACGTGAACCCATAAACGAAATCTCCTATAGATACAATTTTGTAAACATGTCGCTTCATAAATTTATGTTTGAAAATTTTAAAATGATAAATACATATATTACTTAAATACCTAACTTTTTTTAAAAGAATTGCACTTTATTCATATAATACATAATCGTTTTGAATGCGAGAGTTCGTATATGTTCCTTCTTTCATACATTATTAAAACTTCCATTGGAATCCAATCTCTTGTAGTCAAGTGGTTATCAGCCAGTCTGACGACCTAGGGGTTCCTGGTTCAAATCCACCAAAATCAAACGTTTTTTATAGCGTACTAAAGCATTACATATAGTATGGAGAAAATTGTCTTGAGCTTCCGACCGAGCTAAGAGCACCTAGCAACATATAATAGCAATACAATGTCTCTGGCGGGGCGAGCGAGTGACACTCCATCTAGCAAGTGATGCGAGAAATTAACATAATCGATCCATCGATCTGGCGTGCTACCTAACTGTCTATAACGACATTAAGAGACGCCAGTGCTCCTAGTGGCCAACGCTACAACTAGGCTGATGGCCTATGATGACAGCAGTGCTGTCTACCGAGCAAGTTTGGAACTGAAGATGGTATATCTCGCAGGAAAATGAATAGATGGGGGAGGGGTTATGCAATCTCAGGACAGCATAGGAGAGGGTGTGGTTATAGTGTACCAGGCATCGAAAATAAATAACCGGAGAAGAAGAGAGACTGTGGTTTAGTAGCATGCATCCAATTCATTCCAGGAGTAATCACAGTATAGCTCACTGTGAAGGAGGATGATGATGGGAGGGTTGTGGGTGTAGGTAGGTGAAGGGGTGGAGAGGGGTGTTAGTGTATCAGGCAACAGGTGTAGATAACCTCAGGAGAGGAGAGCCTAGAATCTCGCAGCAGGGATTCAGTTAATTCCAGAAGTAATCAAAGTATATCGCGTGAATAAGGTTGTAGACAGGAGGGGGTGGGGTGTAGGTAGGTGGAGCAGGCGGATAGGGGTGTTAGTGCATCAAGTATATGATGTACATAACCACAGGAGTGCCTAGAATCTCGCAGCAGGGATCCAATTAATTACAGAAGTTATCATAGTATAGCTTGTTGTGAAGGATGGAGAGAGGAGGGGATGGTTGGAGGGGAGGGGAGGGATGATCAATCACAGCACAGCAGAGGGGTTGGGTTAAGGGCTTAATAGATCAGGCATATGAAATAAACAGCCATACAGGAGGTCGGGGAGCCTAGCACCTTGCTTCCCCGAACCACTCTCGCATTCTCTGCAATCAATTCGGTTCGCTCCAAATTCTGCTTCCTAATTTTCCTTGCTTAGTGAGTTTGGACCCACCCACGTGTTATACTCACAACTAATGCGAAAAACCAAGTTCTATCTTCGTGGCCTTGAGGGTTCGAGACTCATTAAGATGGCAAAGCACAGTCACACCCTGGTATGACGATCAGCAGGTGGCTGAACCCCCAACTCAATATTTTACTGCCTATATAGCCGATTAATCCGCCGACCCCTAAAGCGAATTACTGACTTTATGACATATATGTACCCTCTCCCCTCCCTCTCATCTACAACCCATAGCAGCTCTCGTCGCTCCACCTCCCTCGTCATTTACTCGCCATAACTCGACCCCCTTCAACATCCACGCATGCCACCAACCCACCGCCCGACTATCCACACCCTCCCTTGCAATTAACTTACGATAGCTCGTCCTCCACGCCCTACCAACCGCGCCATCAACGACCATTACGACTCTCCACCGCCTAACTGTCCAAACCCCAACTCCTCCCCACTACCCACCAATATATAACACCTTCCGCTTACTGCAACTAGTTTCCACCACACTATTTACTTACTACAGCTTGACCGATTAGTCGGTTCCACTCCACTCTCGCAAATCAGTTGCCATGCCTCATCTGATTACCTGCTAAATTTTGACTCCCTCCTCCCCCCAGCCCCCACTACTACCGTGCGACGCACACCTCCCTTCATTTTCACACTAGAATAAATTCAGACAGCTCTATTTACTCACTATAATTCGACCTCTTCAACACCACTACTATATATTTCATTGACTATTTCGTCGGCCCCAACACAACGGCTACAACGATCATCAAGATCAGCCAACCATAACAACCACCAATGCCGACCTGCCGACCAGTCATACAGACAGGCCATAACTACGGTCTGTACTAAAGGACTATGCCAGCCGACCAGGCCAACCAATCAGACCAGCCAACCATACCGACCAACCATACTATCCAACGACTGACTGCACCCAAGACTTGACACAACCCAAGACTAGCCGAGACCAATTACTGACAAACTGACTAGAAAAAAGAACACGACCACCCATTGGTACTAACAAACGAGGACGAGCAATCTCGAGAAAGCCGCCTAATAAGAACCTCGCAGCTAACCTCTTCGCACAAAAAGCTCGCAAAATCTTCGCCAAACATTGCAAAAACTACGCAAAACATCTCGCCCACAGCTGACCAAACTAAAGGGCCATACTAGCCCCCCGACTTACCGACCAACCAAACAGACTAACCATTACAATAGACTGTTCACTACTGTGAGCATTTTTGAGGCCTTAGTAACTTGTTCCTTTCAGCAATTTTTTATGCTTTACCTAAATTTCCAAGTAAATATTGCCATGTAAGTAATTAACACAGTGTGTACAATCCATGGAAGTTAACGTCTAAGACTAAAATAAAATATTATTAAAACTATTGATCCAGCCCGGCTTCGGCCGGGTACCATTTAGAGTTTTTTTCTGCCTGCCGCGGCGCGTGGGGCCGCGCGCTTGCCTCGTACACCTTCCCCCATTGGGCCACTCTTGCCAACATATCGCCACTCCCCGTACACATATAGGTACGTGCGCACGTGTCTCGATTTCAGAAATTATTCTTTTACAAAACTTTTTATAACTTTTAAAATATTGGCGATATATGTATAATTTAAAGGACATTTCTTATCTACATTTAAAATTTTTAATGATGAATTCATTTTTTTTCGTAAATATTAATTTCTTTATTGTTAGAAAATACAGTGAATTCTGCGTTTGTTTTTATTGTATAATTTAAATTGTAAACACGCTTATTACTACTTATCTATTAGAGATTAAATATATGCTACCGCTGACTTTTTTGTAGATCATTTAATTTTACACGGTTTTACATGATTTTGTTATATCTCTAAAGGATTGGGCAGCGTATTCCATGAGAGCGCGCTGGTGGCAAACTTTTTCCCCGACTTGATTCACTAATACTGTTAATGCTCAGCTCCTATAAGTGTTAAGACAATTTTTAATACATATAAACCTTCCTCGATAAGTGCGGATCATAACAGTAAAAACCGCATCCAAATCCGTTCAGTGGTTTTCGAGATTAGCCAAGTCATACAAACAGACAGACGTGCGCCAGGGACTTCCTTTTACACTATGTATTGATGAGACGGGCTTTCAAAAGTACGTGAATAGCATACAGCTGGCCGTACCAGATGACTGTACCAGCCATCAATGCCAACCAACCAACTAGACCAGCCAACCACACCGACCAACTGTACTGGCCAACGACTAACTCCACCCAAGACTGACTCCTCCCAATAATGACTCCGCCCAAGACTGACTTCTACTGAGTCTATCTCCTGTCAAAATGACTAGAACACTTAGCAAAAACTTCGTAAAATCTTTGCAATCTTTGCAAATCTTTTCAAACCCTCGAAAATTTTCGCAACTTTTAGGATAAACATCAGTAGTAGGAATATGGCGACTTTGGCACAAGGGATTAGGGAGTAGGAACGCAGGAGCCGGCCGGTTCCTGTGTTCCTTTTCCTTCCGTTTGCTTTTTCCCCCTCAAAATTTCCCTTTTTTCCCTAAACATTTCCTTTTAATCCCTCAAAAATTTAGAAGCTCCCAAAAGTGCTAGAAGCCCCCCTCGTGCAAAAACAAGCCCCTGGAATCCAATCTTCACCAATTTAATTAATTTGAGGAGCTTCCTTCGGACCTACAGAGCAGTGACGGCCATATTGGTTTTATAGACATACCCTGTGCCAAATCGATACAAGTTATAGAGGGTAGGACTCAGACCTAAGCATCAGCCATTTTGCATCCATATTGCATGCAGGTGACCTTTGACCCCTACAATGATCTTAGACTGGTGACCTTAACCTTTAACCTTGAAAATGAATAAAACTAAAAGAATTTTAAAAAGACAAACAATTCCAAACAATTCTAAAAAAATTATTATCAAGAATACCGAAAAAATTGTTAGTAAAAATTGCTTTAAAAAATATTAAAAATTAATTATTAAAAATAATTAAAAAATTACTTCTTTAGAACTTACACTTCTGAAAGTCCCCCCACCACAACCAATTACTCACCTCTGTTTGATTCCAGCAGACGACTGACCCCCTCGCCTCCACTCCTCTCACCTATACTCAGTCCGCCATCTTGATTTTTTCGTTCGTCATTTGTTTACATGCTACTGGAGGCAGCCATATTTGATAATATGTTACTGGAGGCTGCCATATTTGTTTTTCATTTGTCATTTGTTTATACATTATTGGAGGTCACCTTCTTGGTAGGCGACCACCATCTTGGTAGGTGACCATCATCTTGGTAAACATCATCCATCCACCATCTTGGAAGACAATGCCCAATAGCAATTTACCTTTGATCTGCGACCTGGAAAACCAAAATTCGAGAAAAATGCATAAAAGTCAGCAAGCCTAATACATTACAAACGACTACCGCCATGTAAGATGCAGACTACATCGGCCTTGACCCCATGACTGAATTTCCTTGAAAACCAAAATTCGATAAAAATATATAAAAGTCAGCAAGCATAATACATTACAGACTACTATCATTATGTTAGATGCACTCTACATTGGCCTTGACCCCAAGACTTTGAATGACCTTTAAAACCAAAACTCAAGAAAAAAATGCATAGAAGTCAGCAAGCACAGTACATTACAGACTACTGCCGCCATGTTAGATGCAGACTACCTCGACCCCTTGACCACATTACATTGAATGACCTAGAAAATAAAAACTCGAGAAAAAATACATGAAAGTCAACAAGCACATTACATTACAGTCTACAGTCACTGTATCAGATGCAGACTACCTCGACTTTGACCCATGATCTTGAATGACCTTGAAAATAAAAACTCGATAAATAATAAATAAAAGTCAACTAGCATAATACATTACAGACTACCACCACCATATTAGATGCAGACTACTTTGACCTTAATCCCATGTCCTTGAATGACCTAAAAACAAAAACTCGAAAAAAAATCTATGCGAAGAGGCAGAAGCTAGTCGAGATGATCCACCTTCCACTCAGCTGCTGTCAAACTAAACCTCTCAGCTTACCTCCCTGTAATATGTGCTCCCATTGAACGTGAAGAATAGATAGCATTTAGTAGCTCCATCTCCTCGTATTATTCCATTGGTTGTAAATAATATTTTGAACTAATAATTTTTAATATTATAGCTATCATATATATTTTTTTTTCTATGTTATTCTCTCTGCCCCCTCCCCCAATTAATTAAATTCCTGGCTACATCCCTGAAGTCAGAAAGCCCGTTAACCGCGACCCATCGCCTGCCAAAAAAAAAGCAAGAACAAATCAACAAAATGTGCAATCAAGTAAGGGACAAAGGAGTGCGGGCAGGGAGTTGATGGGTTTTCCAGGTGCGCGTTGATCAAGTGTGATTGTGAGGTGTTTATTTCTGTGGGCGCTGCCCCCGGCCTGGCCGACATTGTGGCCGCCGCTCGACTGCCAAAGACGCACCGCCCTACAATAGCCCTCCGCCGACCTGTCACAACTCCCGCCCGAGTGTGATTCTCCCGTGGTAGGTGGTACGAACAAGTTTTAATATTGCCGGGGGGGGGGGGAGGGGGTTGGGATTGTTAATATAAATAAAAAGCAAAATTCTCCTGCTTATCAACAGTATCATCGCGTTACTCTTGTTCTATTGTACTGTATTGTAAAAGGTTTTTTAACGTCCCCCGGTTTTATGCACCGGCTGTCACAAGTACAGCCACGTTTTTGGATACCGCGTATTCGAAAATTCATCGGTGTATCCACCTATGTACACCGGACGTTCGAAAATTAATCGTTTGGTGAGTTCGGTGAACCTGTTCATCCCTCGGTTCCACCGGCCTGAAAATCTGGTAGATCTGGTGGATATGCACCAAAACATTAACAAATTAATTTTTGAACGCTGTCTCTAAAAAAAAAAAAAAGTTAAAAACACCCACAACTCGTGATTTTAAGCATTCCAAAATAAACCAAAATAATTCTGACGTCGAGTTTTACAAACGGGCGATGAAAACTTTATAATTTGAGTGGAATGGTATTAACATGTGCCTCAAAGCAAACGAAAACAATGCTAAAAATCAACCTGATATTCGAAACATGCCTCAACAGTGTGTATACCGGTATATCAACCACTGGTGGATTCATCCATGAATTTCCTAATATGCGGATGGATACACCAGCGGTGAACTTTCTCGTGTGCACTGGTGTACGCCGTTGAGGGAATTTTCAAACAACATTTAATGTATTTCTTGTTACGAATGCAACTGAATAAATCCATAAACGCAAAATAACTTTTTAACTGTTCTAACGAATATACTGATAAATATGAGCTTTCTTGTTAAAGTACAACCCAAGTCTAACATTTTTATGCAGTGTATGCGCACAATTCAAGGCGCAATTATTTTTCGGTTGCAAATTTAGTTTCTTTGACTCTGCCTTTCAAAAGTGCTATATTTATTTATGTTACGGTATGTGTTTGCGAGGTCGAGTTCGAAAATTCACCGGTCGTTGTTCCGGTGCACATCCACCAGATCCACCGACGTTTCAGGCGAATCTAATCGGTGGATACATTGATTCAACTGAACACCGCCCAAACATTATTTCCCGAACGTCCGGTTGACGTCAGTGGATGCGCTCGTGAATTTCCGAAAACGCGCCCGTCGTGGAGCCGTTTTCAGCATTTAAGGCTGAAAAACACGGAGTAATAATGTTTCGCGCATTAAGCACGCCGTCGCAACTAAGCGCATGGCTCTGGACTGGCTACAGTGATCTCGTCGTGCTGCGTGTACCTATAGGACTTAGGCGATGGCCGTATCATTCTATTGGAGAAATGCCTGTGGCAAGGTTCGATACAGTACCCTAGAATATTTTTGTGTCTATCTGATGTGCATATTTAGAGATACAGCACTTTGAAAAGGCTGTTTTTAGCTAATTTGGAATGTTCTGACACGGTGTTTATAATATGCGTGATGTCTTTGGCCAGGCTTCACCATGCATGGGCGTAAAGGGAATTAAATGCTAAATTCGAACAAAGATCTCTCAGTCATTATTTGTGATAGTATTTTCAACTAACGATTTTTTGTTAGAGATTGAACGTTACTAGATTTGTAGACCGTTCAAATTTTAATCTTTTAATTTTAAATGCCCTTTTTCATTATTTATGAGCGTCTTCAAGCTGGTATATATATTTTTTATTTTACTCTTTATGTACTTCTTTACCTATATTAATTTGCATTTTATACTTTTATTTTTTATGGTAGTTTAAATTTTTCTTTAATTTTTAATTTTGATTATTGTTATTTTATTTTTTATTAATGTATTATTTTTTTTCCTTTTCGGTTAAGATGCCTATATTTTTTGGTTCTTTGATTTTAAATGCACTTTTTCGTTATTTATAAAATAACGAAAAGGCGCATTTAAGATTAAAAAACTAACATTTGGGCTATTTACAAATATAGATACATTCAATCTCTAACAAAAAATCTTTAGTTGAAAATGCTACCACAAAAAAATGACTGGGAGATTTTTGTCCGAAGTTAGCATTTAATTCCCTATACGCCCATGCATGGTAGAGCCTGGCCTTAAAACACTCAACAGGCCTCGTCTGAAATGTATGTTCTTTTCGTAGATCAGTACACTGGACGCACGTTTAATAGCTTCATAGGAAAGCGTGTATTTCAAACAGCCTGCAACGTACCTGGTATGCAGGCCCCGTCAGGCTCCCTTGCGTTGTAGCACACAACCCGTGCACGCGGTCATGTAGTGGTTAGACTACTCGCCTCCCACCTCGGCAAACCAGGCTCGATTTCGTGCGGGGTCGCTCCCAGATTTTCGCATGTGGGAATCATGTCGGACGATGCCGCTGGTTGGAAGGTTTTCTTGGGAATCTCCCGTTACCCCCGCCCTTTCATTCCGGCGCCGGTCCATACATCAATCACCCTCATCGGCTCTCAAGACCTCGATGATAAGAGCCGTCCAAATATCTTCACTCACTCACTCGCTCGCCCATTCAGTCTGCTGAAACTTTAGTGCTAAATCCAGTGTAATTTTTGAGCATTCAACACGACTAATCGGAAGTGCCTTAGCATACTGTGCTGTTACAAGGACATTGGCCTTACCACAAGTATCGTTTGGATACCCATAATTAGATTTCGCCAGAAACTGAGCAGCCCATTTATAATTTCCATTCTACAGTTTATGAAAAACCACTGGCAAGATTTAAGGTACTTTCAATATACTTAACATACCAGCTTCCTTACTGTTGATTACAATGGACTTAAAACTACATGCAAATGACAATCGGGCGCTTACATGTAAAGTCATGTCAGGGTTAGTGCCCGAATCATCACCGGTTGTTCCTCCTTGCCATGTCAGTGAAGCAGCAGCGGCATCCATTGCGGAGCGACGCTCACAATGTGGTCACAGACGCTAAGCGGGAAAAATATCACATTTGTGCAAACTGGCTCTTTCAAAAAGACGCAACTTAAACATACATGATTGTTATTTTTCGTAGGTACCCATGAAACGATGCTACCTGGTTTTTGTACTTGTTGTTTGTTACAAATGATCGGTGCCAATTTTAAATGGTATGCGTTTAGTGTTTAACACTTAACTGCAAAATCATTCACATTTGAAATATATTTAGCGATTATTCCCTTACTACAAAGAAGCCTTCGCCCCACACATTACATTATATAGACATACTTTTATTAAACAATAACTTTATCTTTAGAAAATAATAATATTATTTCCTCAAACCCTCTCCTGAGTTGTTTATTCTTGCACGACTTGACTCTCGACAAACAACAATTTTATCTTTCTAAACTATCAACAAACTGTGCTATTAAATATTAATCTTCACCAATTTTGGAAATAGTAATTTTAGAACTCCCCCCCCCCCCCCTAAACAAAGGGGCGGGGAGAAGGTTAGCAAGGTTTAAAACATAAAAATAGTTGTTTTGAAGATACTTAATTTCCACTCAAAATGTAATTTCATACAGGTTATGATCTTGAGACACACCAAGTTATCGAGCGGTCTCATATTTCACGAAGGGCTGAGACTAAAAAAATTACATTACTTGTATATTTTCATTCTTATCATTGCGCCAGCATTCTGTACGTAACATTGCTAGAACAGTTTTATATCATCATGGACATACTAATGCTCAAAGAAATTTTTCTTGGTAAACAATAAACTTAATAATACACTAGGAATAAAATGTTTGACTTCAGAAAGCAGAGTAAGGGTCTCTGTTTGCCTTGTCCAACTGCCCCTCGAGATTAAGGCCGGGTCGCAACTAGAAAGTGTGCTCATTCTCACTCGCCACTCTCACTCTGACACACTCTAGCTCACTCTAGTGAATTGCGACTTGTGCCATCTGTAAGCCTTCGGCTTTATTTCTCTGACAAAAAAGGTAATAAATATTGAAAAATATAATGTTGCTGGCCTTTCACTTTCCTCAAATAAATGTGGGGCCTACAGTGTTTTATGAACTAGTGACTTATTTTAATTTGTTATATTTTTGCAAGAAAAATCATAAGAGTTATGTGCAAATAACAAATAACATGGCTGCCAGAGTGTGTACGAGAGTGAGCACCGAGTGTATGTCGTCGTTCACTCTCCCTCTCGTGCTCTCTGCTCGGGGTTGGGACAGCAGAGAGGACTCTATGTGTCGACAAGAGTGAGCGAGAGAGTACTCTCTCAGCGAATTGGGACACGGCCTAAGACAATACTACACCCTTGGTCGCGTCAGCCATGTTTAATAGCCATTAGGCAAACTTTCGTCACTTTTGATTGGTTGGTATATAGTCCTAACTTGATGTTGTGCCTGTTGTCCTGTTACGAAACAGCAATAGTAGCATAAAAATTTTCCTTTTTGGGAAGGGATATTGGATGTGGAGCAGCGAGGAGTGTTAATGACCTTTGGATTAAATCGTGTTGGATGTGTGACCTTGGCTTCTCATGACCTTGAGATGGCCTTAGTTCAATAAATTCTAAACAGTTACACAACTTTAAGGAAAGCCAAGAAAAATTTCGAAAATATTATAATTAATTTCTCGCACTCCTTCACTCAAATCGGATGCATATACTTACTTAAACTCTCATTGTGCATTTCATTATCTACTTTAGTTTTATAAATTCTATTTAATAACATTTTTTTTTAAATAATAAATTGTTTTAAAATCTTTTAAAATATATATGTGCAGGAGGTACCATGATAGACTTCTCCTCTTCTGCATTCGACTTCCGACAATTTCACACAACACGCGATGAGAAACCGCAGCATTGACTCTACCATGGCCAGAAGGCAACTGGCACATCAGCAATCGATAATTGGTTTTCTGTAACCTAATTTCCACCTGCCAAGAAGCACATAACACGCATGTACCTCCTTCCCTGTCCTCATACTCGTCCACTCTCAACTTGTTCCAACCCCACCCCATCCTGCTTCTTTATGGCTTCCCTCTCTTCCCTACTCACCAACCCCTGTCAGCTGTGACGACACTCACTACAACCATATAGGAGGCCGATGGAAATATTATCGTGCGTAGGTGCGTCAGTCAGTTTATTGATGCATTGAACATTGTTTTCCGGAAAAGATTTCGGCCAGAATTTTGTACAAATTATTTTTAACTGCGTATCTTCTATCTGAATTTTACTTAAATATGCTAGTTGTTTGTTAATGTGTATATGTATGGTGTAGGCGTTGAGCGCGTGTGAACGTTAGGTGTGTGTATGGGCGTTGGGCGTGTGCGTAGCATTTTTTAATAGAGTAGTTCTAAAATATAGGAACACTTCAGGTAAATTGAGTAATTTTGTAATCTAGGGACAATTTAGGTAAATAGAGTCATTCTGAAATTTAGGGACAATTTAGGTAAACAATGTTTTTTATGTGTTTATATTTCTTATTTCAACATATATTTAATCATTTTAATAAAAAGATTATTCAGCATAAATAAATAAAGTAAGTAACAGCTAAAAACTTAAAGTACATAATAAGGCCCTAATAAAACTGAGGCTTTTATGGTGAAATGTCACCTCCATGTCATGTCACTACCCTCATGCCAATAGAATAAAGAGTTTGCAATTTTATGACACATTTAGGAACACATTGTTAATTAGTAATATGATATTTAATACAAAACAATAATTCCAGTTTACAAATGTAATAAATTTACTGACATTATTAACAATGCAATTTTTAACTTAATTTAGTGTTCCTTGTTTTAATGTCACCTCTACGGTACAAAAATAAATTCCTTAAAAATTCACTAGATTTAACATAAATACCCAGAAGCCATGAGAAGAAAAGCCATGAATTGCCATATTTTATTGTGTTTCATTACAATCCTGCATGTAAGTGTTTTCATTATTTTAGTTAGGATTTTTTCCCTGGTACTATAAGAGTATTTTTATTTGTGTTCGCCTCCGTCGGTTAAATAAATGTAGTTTTTCCATTTAAAAAATCATTAAAGTAAGGTTTAATTACATAATATTAGATGAAAACCATGACCATGCGGCTTAGTCAGTTGGAGGTCACGTTCTCTGTAAAGAAAATCTCAATATGTGACCACCGAGTACTTGATCTAGCATGGAGGTGACACAACATTCATGGAGATAAGAGTAATTATTTAGTTTCGGTAAATAGTGGCAGGTGTGTAATTTAAAGGTATAGGCCTACTTATAAAAAAGTTCAAAATGTTCAGATAGGCTTATATCTTTGCATCCATGACAGACTGGCATATTAAGACTACAAAATAAAGGAAAATTATATTTTGTTTAAAAAAAATTTAGTTTACAAAATTTAAAATAATGTTTGCAAGACAATTACAAGTTTGGTGCATGACAATTATTTTGTAATTTTGTGCCAGAACCTTATTCTATAATGTGAACTTTCAAAAATGGTGAAGTTTTAACAGTTTATTTACAGATGTGCATTTTTGTGGAGGTACCAAATCTGAATAGATATTTTTGAAGTATCAGTATATTGTACAACCCATGGCTTACCCAAGTTAAGCCACAATAAAATAATAATCCAATGGTCCAGAATAGTCAAAATGTTACTTTGAAATAGTAAAGGTAAGATACTAATATTAACAAAAATGTTAATTTTATTTGCAGCAGTAAACATGGCACGAAAGAAAATGTTGTCTGAAACGGATTTAGCAGACGTCAGGAAAAGAAACTATAAGCAGAATTAAGCGAAGAAATAAAATAACGAATAATCCTGTATTTTATGAAGAACTCAAATGAAGAGAAAGAGGAATTTATAGTGAAAAAAAGTACGAAATGTAAACAAAAATGATTTCACACTTAAGTGAAAGAGGCAAAAAGCAGCAAAGGAAAACTGAATAGAATGAACAAGAAGGCATAGAAAGAGGTAAAAGGCAGATAAAGAACAGAACATAATTTTATTGTGCTGTACTCGGCCATTAAGTGACACAGAATTTAGTGACGGAGCAAGAGAGGCAATGTTTCTGCTGCTGGACCCATAGGAAATGTTGACTCGAGTAGGCACAATGCAGGCCGTAAAATGGTGCTGAGAAACAGATCACAGGCTTACCACAAGGTTAAAAAACTTGAAAGGAAGCTTAAATGTCTTTCAAAAAGTGCAGCAATGTATAAGGCAAAGTACTACAGATTACATAAACAAAAGGTGAATTATAAAAGTTCACAGACAAAGGTTAGAGCATTTCTGAGTGTAGAGAAAGTGTCTCCTAAAGTAATGAAACGTTTACAGTTTGCAGGAGCACTCACTACTCAGATAGCCTACAATTACATTGCAAAGAAAGAGTCAACAGTTCATCAGATTTTTGTTAGGGTTCGAAGTGAAAAAATTATAAAAATAAAATACAGGTTCCTTTATCACACCAAGTTCCTTTCTCACAAGCGACACAAAATGAATGCAGTGGTAAATATTAGATCTGTTTTTGAAAATAGGAATTATAACCCTAAACTTCCATTGCATGTAAAAAATGATGATATTGGTTTCTTTGAGAAAGATGAAGTTAGCAGAATATAAGCAGTAAATAAGGCTGTAATTACAACAAGCAAAAGAAAAAAACACAGAACACTGAACAACAGTTTGGTTGAGCTACACAAACAGTTCAGTAAATCATATGCTTACAATATTTCTTACTCTACATTCTGCATCCTGCATCCATTTTGGTTCATTCCACCCAATACCCATAAACAGAATTCATGTCTGTGCGAAACATGAAAATTTTGTCATGATTTTCGAACGTCTGAAGCATCTCGATGTGATCAAGTACTCAAGGCCAGATGATTTGATTAAATGTAACAGAGGGGCCACGGTGGCTGAGCGGTCAGCCTGCTCACCTCTCACCAATGCGAACCGGATTCAATCACCGGCCAGGAGTAGGGTTCACACCTGTGTTCGAAACCAACAGAATTCTAAAACGTCCTAAGTGTGATTTGGTTAATCTTGTGAGGGGTGTCTCGATAAGCCCCTCCCTCCTCCTGCTGGGAGGAGGGAGTTACTAATTACACAATTACATGTAATTACACCCTGTATGGTTCTCGAACCAAGGATTGGCCACACACACTCAAAAAATTTCAAAGTCCCGCAAATGTCACTTGATTGGTTTGTCCACTATAAGGGTACCCCACAGCCAACAGCCAGTCACAGCACACCTCCCAGAGGGATAAGGTAACCCATCAGCCAATCACAACACACCTCCCAGCTGCCGAACCACAAGTAAAGAGGTTGGAAGGATATTGGTGAGGGGGAGGGTGAGGTAGTAATTGGTTCGACACTCACAGAGGGTAAATACGTGAAATAAGAAATTACTAAGTACATGTAATGAGTAATTAGCAATTTCACAATGACTAAGAATGTATAATGAATAATTAGGCATAATTACCTAATTAGGTGTAAGTACATGCACTGAATAAGTACCAAGAGTAAGTACACACACTAAGTGCATGTACTGAGACTAAGTACATGTCCTACCCTTAGCGCTCTCCACTTGCAACTGAGAAGTGATAATATGTTTATTTTGTATGGCCACCATGTTGGAATGGGGATCCGACTCCCAATGCCAACAAGCACAAGCCTCTGGGTGCTCCCTTCTCTAGCGTTGGGCTGAGTGTATTTCTCCCCACTGCTGCACAGAGTGCTAGGTGTTGTGGAGCACTGTCTCTCTCTTCACAGGTGACAGTCTTTGCAGCAGGTGGATGTAAACTGCTTGCTCACCCTCCACTCGCCTATTGGGGAACCTCCCCAACTCGGTAAACTCCTAGCCAAATGCTAACTACGTTTGTGTCAAACATGTGTGATGCATGGCATTACTTGGAAAAGTAAATACCTACCAGCATTTCTCACATTAACGTTATACTTTGTTTTAAATTAACACAAGTAATTTTATACTTTTTATAGTGTATATGGCAGTTATGTTTTTCTCACATAGCCAGATTTCATTCCATGAATCCTATTAACATCACTTTATTTTCACCACACTATTGTTTAGTTTAAAATAGTTTATTATTGTTATGAAAAAAAAAAACACTTTTTTAGATTAAGAGTGTTTGTGGAGGAAAATATTTCGTGGTAAAACTTTTTCATGTGTATATTAATTACGTTTTACTCCTGTTAAATATACTCACCTTTTTTTTTATTTCCCACGAGTGTCAGTTATGTTTTTTTTTTTTTTCATTCTATGACTCCTGTATTTTCACCACACCATTAGTTGAAGATGTGTCACTCTAAACAACTAAGACTGTTTGTGTAGTAAACTATTATTTAGTGTTAAAACTTGGCTCCACATACTGTAAGTGTCTGGCAATCTTTCCTCCACTGTCCGAAATTATTTACGTGTACCGGCCTGTTATAATTTATTTTTCCATACTTCTGAAAAAAATATATATATATTCACTTTGATTATATTAAAAAAGAGTGTTTATTAAGTAAAATATTTAGTGTTAAAACGGGTTCACTTTTATTTATCCCCACATTGTGTGTCAGTTATAATTTTTTGCATAACCGTATTTCATTCTACGTGTGCCTGACCTGTTTATCATCAAATATACACTTTGAGGTAGAGTAAGAAAACAGACAAATAGAATTGAAATAACTAACTTACTACTCACAAATCAATATATACACACATTTTCCTTGGTCACACAAAAAAAAATTTAAACCCACACTATATTAAAAAATTTTTCTTCTTACACAAGTCCTTTATACATTATTTACACACCTTCTTTTGCATCACAAAACTTATATTATACACAAACTATTTACACACATGAGGCAACATTTTTATCTTCTTTAAACATTCACTGTGGATTGGCAGCAGGTTGACAGGGGCGAAGGGCATGTGCCCTACCATGTTGGAGTGAGGAGGTAAGTCTCCCCCACACAGCTGGTGAACCGACCTCTCTGTGTAACGGCTGCGTGACTTTCTTTACTTCGATGCTGGTAGACAATGCTTCCTTGAAGACTGTTGAGGGCGTTTAGTTGGCATTGTGGATACGACCCAGCATTTTTGACAGATGGTGTGGAGTAGTAGGCAGATGTGTGGCGAACCAGTAAAACTGGTCTCGCAGTGGGACAGTCTTTCCTTCTATGCTTGTGGATGGTGTTTTCTTTGAAATTGTTGGATGTCATGTAGTAAAACTGGAAATGCTAGTAGAGGGTGTTTTAGCTGGTGCTGCGGATATGACCCCCCATCTTGACAGATGTTGTGGTTGCAGAATTGGATGGCACAAGACGATATTGATGAGTATGATAACTTACTTTGGAATTTTGTAATGCACCTAAGGTAATGTCGATATGTTATACCATTCGATATAGCATTTGTCGTCATTACTTGACAAAGCGACCTTGGTTACACATTCGGTGAAGACATTGTGGGCACACGAATGGAAATGAAATTGGCCCCCTATAATCAGTGAATTTTGCATTATGCATCCCAGATAGTCCTTGTACAGGCGAGACTGCAACACATTAGGCTTCACACACTGCTCATTCAAAACAGTGCATGTATAAAGTTTAGGACATAAGCCCACAAAATGTGTGATGATGCGGCCAGCACATTCATTCTTCATAACTCCTTATTTCCTTTGTTCACTAACGGGAATTTTTGCGGATTATATGGCGCATAATTAGAAGTGTCAAATTGCATAGCCAAATCAGGGGAAATACTTTAATACAAGTGACAGGCTTTTTCATAAATCAACGAATCCATATAGCAATAGAGGAGATACAATGCTTGCTGAGGAAATTTTTTTGCATATCATTATTATGAAAGTCATAAAGAAATAATTTATATAAATCCAAAATAGCAACACCAGTAAGAACTACCTAAGAGAGACTTTAGCAAAAAATGCTGGAATAAGTCCTGTATAATTACATGGTGTATGAACCTTCTAATGTAGGTTGTTAGACATATTCTGGACAAAGGAGAGAGATCCTATATTGAGATAAAGGGTCCGCAGTTCGAATACCGACCCGAGTTTTGGATCATTTTTAACGAACTTTGTATGTGATTTTCTGTATGTTTGCATGCTTATACATACCTGATATAAATATTTAAACCATATTCATCGATTAAGCTGTTGTGGGACACTAAGTTCGAGATCCTAAATAATAAAAAATATTTAATTTTCTATCGGACTTACAAAAAATGTGGTAATTTTACCAGTGTTCGGTGAATAATATACGAATCTATATTAAAGGCGAAACTGAAGTTTTAGCCAATGGATATAGGAATCAGAGTGAGATAATAGTATTGTATATCGATTGATGACCCAAGCTTTTGAAGCCATTTTTTTTTTAGCGATGTTCGTACATACATTTTTTTTACTGTATATTCATGCACACACATATATAAGTATTTAAGCAATATCTAAATGCGATGTACGGTGTAGGGTCTTGATTTCAAGACCCTAAAATTAAAAGAATTATTAATTCACTTTTGGACTTAGAAAAAATTTTAAGAGATTGTTTTGGAAATTTATAATAGATGCGAAGCGATGGTTTTAGCCATCGAATAAGGAATCAGCATCAAATAAGGTGTTCGCAATTCGATATCTTGAAGAGTAGACGAGATTGCCTAGCCTGTCTGCACTACCTGCCTGATAATGATAGTGTCATAAATAAATTCGAGTGAAGTTCGCAATTTGAATAATGACTAGAGTTTCAGAATTTTTTTGTACATATATGCTCCTGGCTTCCAAAATGTGAACCTGCTCATATGCATATGCTATATATAATTAAGTTAAATCACAGAATTGTCGATAACTGTGTGTTTTCTGAACACATCTACTCGCGCGAACAGGACATTCGCTTTTTCTCAGTGTGTGGACATGGTATTGGGGGTTTTCTCGGTGTGCTCCCATACCTTTAAATTTACAAAATATATTGGCTTTCTCTTTGGCTCATTTTCGTTTATCTTAAGTGTTTTCTCCCTAAATTCGACATTGTAAAACATCCTGCTGACTGTCAGTCCTCTTTCTGAGTGATAAGTTCTCTGATACTTTGTCCAGCAAATTCCCAAATTCATGATCTAATCTGTGGAAAAAAAGGAGGGTGACTGGTATTTATCAGCGTTATATCGAGAGCACCGCCAATTTCCTGTAATTTTGTCGACAGATTCCTCCATACCCGAATCAGTTTACTGAATCGAGGGTTGCAATGGAACTTGGTGTTTGCAAAAAAAAATTATGTAATCGTTTTTTTCGCATTTCAGTTATTTCGCAGGTGAGCTGTATTGATAAGTGCTGGTTCCAGCAGAATATTCGTAAATACGAAAATACTGTGGTGAGCTTTCTACTCACTCCAACGCATTTCCAGGGATGCTCAGTGATTGTGATGTGTTCTAGTTTCTTGGATGGCTAGTCCTGCCTCTGCCTGGTGTCTGTGCGGATTAATAATTATCGGAAGTATGCTTGACACACTTTCCTTCGTTAGTAAGCCCAACTTTGAGTTTCTGTGGGTTGATGGCCATCGTGGTTTACACAGATGATTTTTTTTTGCAATTGCATATTCGTGGGAGGAAGAGGGCTTAATTTAATGACTCTGATTTTTAATTGCTAATGAGTTTAAATACCTCCTACTTTTATAAGCAAAGGCATGTTTCAGCAGAGGTTGTAAGGAGCCCATAGTGTTCTTACCTGATGAATGGATGTGACTAGATGCAATTCCAGCAGAGATCTTTAAGGAAACTCTAATATGGGTCTATTACCACTGCTTCTTCAGAACCGAATCACGTTAATGTCGTGAATGCGGTTTCTTTATAATGTTTAATTTATTTCCGAAATATTTTGATATATTTATATCCTCTTTTTTTTTCGAGTTTGTAAGATCACGTTTCTGCTTGCAGAGGAGATGTGTATCCTTATATATTTATTTTTAGAATATATAGATTGATGTTACACCCGCAAAAAACTGGGGTGTTCAAATAAAAGAAAAAAATCTCTAGAGGAATACATTTTCTATATGATATAAGAAATTGCATAAAAAAATTCATGGCTTTTTAATAAAACAAAACTCTCTAAATAAATGCACTTTTGTAGAACATATGAAACGATATTACATCCGCACAACTAAAGAGTTTAAATATAAAAATATTCACACAAGAAAGGAAATTTGAAGCATTTACGTAACACCGCTATATTATTGTAGAGATTTGGATTGTGCCTGACAGTGACAGTGAGATTATGTGTGGATGGAGCTGTGTCGAAATGACATGGCGTAGGATAATAAATCATTGCATTTAAACCTAGCAACCAATGTTTTCGTGCACAGATATTTTCACATATGAAAAAAGTTGAATGCAGCCTGCTGGCCATCGAACTCAGTTATTCATGCTAGGCGGCTTGTGGTATAACCATTACAGGTTTTAAGTTTGTGGTTGCGTGGGATCGTAGATATTAGCTGCCAGGCCAATACATCGCTTAAAACATAAATTTACTCCTTAATGGGAGTTGTTTATTTTTTTGAAAGTTATGGGATCGCAGAATGATAAACGAGATTTCATAATCGAGTGCCCAAAACACTGCATAGCGTAATGCTGGAACATGCGAAGTACATGGTATAAAATAGACAAACCAAGAAAATATAAACAAAAAAATGTATTTACTTTCAAACAATCCATATATGAGATATGCATTTCTCAAAATGTTGCGTGACATTGATGGTTTCCATCCAATCTTCTCATGCCTTTGTGCAGTGTATCCAAAGTCTTGCTGCATCAACGGCGCTGTGGGCGAGATGATAACGAAGTTGCAAGTTCCGTCTCCATTTCTCTCAGTCAGTTGTAAGCCTTCTTTATATACACAATTCAGTCTGCCGTTTCATACTTACATCGAGAAAGTCGATATTACATAAACATAAGGAAAATTATGTACACCATCTTCACATACGAGTCGCTTGTCATCGGAGCAGCACAAAACTAATTTATCTACAGTCTCTGTAAACAGTACATGCTCACGTTATCGTATTGTGTTCGTGGTTTTAAGTCATTGTTTGCTGCTAGATAATCGTCAAAATTAAATTTTATTTTTTACTATTCATTGTTTAATCCCCTTAGCACATATTGTGACTTTGCCGTCGCATTAGTACTAATACAATTTCGCTTGAAGTCCCACGAATTAGGTTATGATGGATCCATCGCACGAATCCTTGAATTTCCCAACCATTTACTTGTTTGCAGACGAGAAGTTCTTTTGAGCCGTGGTAGCTGCTGGTGTCAAATTCTGCGAAGAATCTTGCATCCACGACCATATCGTTGTAGACGTCGTGGATTCGAATCTGGTACAGTTACGAGTCGGTATCCATGTATAACAGCTCTAGGTCTTTGTCATACCGGGCCTTTATCACATTATACAAATTATACATCAAAGTTTTCTACAGGTTGAATACCGCTAACCTGCATATATGGGTTTTTCGAAATGTATGAATTCGTGCTGTAGATGGAGGAGGGAAAGATTTTCTTCGTAAATTGTTCGGTATAAGAATGTCGACTTCGCCACCAGTTTCTTTTGCCGCTTTTCACTGCACATTAGCTCCTTTTTTTTTGGCGTTTTCTTTCATTTTCCATTAATTTTCCGAAAGTTGTGTTGTTTGTCAATTTAAAAAAATTCTTTCTCCGAATAGTTGGCGGCCGCCTGTCACTTTGCAGTGTAGAGCTTTATGTAAGGTTGCAGCCAGAAGCTCTGCTCAAATTCTAATCCTCTATAAATTTTCGTAAGCTTCAATCCGTGATACAGCGCCTGTTTTAAGTTGCAGTAATGGACGATGTAATTTTCTTATTTTCTAATTTTGTTATTAATTTCGTATGTTTGGAGCCTAGGGGACATTGGTTAACTGGTAGGAGTGGCAAATCACGATGTTCGACGTGCAGGGCCGTGAGGTACCTACTCAACATCCACCTCTAGGATGTAACCTGTCGCCCTGCCGTCAGGCACGGGCATTACGTCGATGTTCACATCGGCCCACCTGAAGTTTCGTACTGGCAACCGCAGAAACATAGCCCAGCCTTACAAAGTTGTTGGCATCCAGTTATTGCAGGAAGGCTTGTTGGGGTAGTAGGTTTCCGGTGCATAGGTATTGTTTGCCACCGCATGTCGCTTCACACACTGGGCCACGCCACAGAGAATTTGATTTTCAATACACATGTGCATATCGTAATCGGTGAGTAGCTCCGAATTTACCCCTGTCTTCCGAAGCATGGCATCATCAAAAGCGAACCCTGAGGTGTTGTAGTGAGCACAGTCGAGCTTATTCGT
This sequence comes from Dryococelus australis, assembly GCA_029891345.1. Lineage (NCBI taxonomy): Eukaryota > Metazoa > Arthropoda > Insecta > Phasmatodea > Phasmatidae > Dryococelus > Dryococelus australis. The sequence goes on from CM056994.1 coordinate 283,763,458, forward strand.
GGAAAAGCAGAGGTCCCTAAAGTTCTCGAAAACATCGGCCAAGAGAAATACATCTGTCTTGAGGTATATATCGCTGTATTACCCTAATGAAGTGCATTCAAAAGATTGCCAAACTATCTGGGTACGAGCATAATCATCCTCGGTGATTCCAGAGTCTGTTAGCTTGTTGTAAAATTCCTCTTTCGGATTGCATTGGAATGCCATTTTAGCTTACACGAAACCATTTTAATTAACAGACCCTGACCCTGCAATGAGTCTGGGTCGTGATGGTCGCTGGTACGATGGTGGATTATCATCTTGAACCCCCGGTTTTGTGAGAAGTACACTCATACGGTGCGGTAAAGAAGACTGTACACGGTGAATTTTAGCAGGTGAAGGTCCTACGGCTATGTGGGTTTCCGCATGTCGCTGTAAGTTATCGCGCCTAGCAAATGACACTCCACAATCTGCACAGTTGTGTACCACTCGATCTGCATTCTTCGCACACTCATACTTCTCGGGCCTTTGAGCATCGTGGTTGAACACGTAAGTTTTATTGCAGAAGCGACATGGGTAACGCTGTAATGGTCCAGTATATGGCACCGATGAAGTTGAAAATTCTGTGAAGGGTACTCGAATAGCATCGACGACGACAACATAGGCAGCTCATCTGGAGCCAGCAATGGTACAGCCGAAGACAAAGGCCTGTCGCAGGCACACCTTTAAATGCACGCTTTTGATCTCTGCAGGATAAAAAAAACAGAATTAATACATCTGATAATTTAAAGTTATAAGGGGCCTGCACCATATAAAATAGAATATATGTACACTATCGACCAAAAAGTAATTGGGCACCCATGAAGTTAGGTAATTCAGTACATCAGTTGACTTGTGTGGCCGCCATACGCTGCAAGCCGGTGTAGAACCAGTTGACAAGGAGATAGCACGAGTTACAGAACTATCGGACTTCGATAAGGGCGTGATTGTGGGCTGCCATCTCAGTGGACTGTCTAGCCGGGCAATTGCACGGAAGGTACAGGCCCAAATCAACGGTCGCATTCGTCCTGCATAAGTGGAAGGTCGATGGGCATTGTGCCAATGCTGTACGTTCTAGGCGACCTTCAATCTTGACCGACAGAAATCGCAGAACCCTGAAACGTGAAATTGTCAAAAATAGGGCACAACCCATGGCTACCATCCGACAGGAGTTTCATGCAGCAACAGGAGTATCGGTTTCCATTGGAACATTGCGTACAAAGGCCCACCGACTTGGATATTTTGGAAGAGCAGCTGCACATAAGCCCCATATCACGACAATCAATAAAGCTCGGCGACTCAGGTGGTGTTTGGACCGTCGCAACTGGACACTGGAGCAGTGGAAATCGGTTCTGTGGAGTGATGAGTCGAGGTTTAGATTATTTCGGTCCGATGGACGTGTATGGGTGTGGCGTCTATCCAGGGAACGGCTTCTGCCGGAGTGTATAGTGCCAACTAGGAAATTCGGTGGTGGTGGAGAGATGGTGTGGGGATGTTTCACGGCCTTCGCCACAGGCCTGGTGAGGGCTCGTCAGGCGCGGCCAAAATCCATTGCTCAACTCATGGAATGGTTTCAAGAGGAATGGCGATTAATTCCCGTGGATGTCCTGGAAACACTCGTAGAGAGCATGCCAGACAGAGTGGTTGCTGTTATAGCTGCAAGAGATGGCCCTACGAGATTCTAACGGGGTGACAACCACCGAACAAACATTGTGGACAGGTGCCCAATTACTTTTTGGTCGATAGTGTATAATTACGAGTACGAATGATAATAATCTGTACAGAATTTAATGGAAGTGCCTAACATAAATCAAATCTTACCAAACTGAACGCTAAGAAGGTCAGAAGAGAGAATACGATCTGTCACATTTCGTATCAGACGAAGAACTGATGCGCGAATCTGTCCGTCTTATATAACCGCAGAGCCCGAGATATCACGTGACTGACAGCCAATAACGAACGAGCAATGTGACGTCATCGTTTCTTCCTTATCATTGCACTATAGGAGAAAATGCTAAAATGGGAGTTACCAGCGCACTCTTCAACGAAATGATGAAAACTATAGCAACGGTCGTAGAGAGAGAGCTCCAGGCAAGCCTGCTACCGTTCTGCTTCTATCTCCCAAAGTAAGAAACTAGTAAGGTGCTGAAGATAGTTTTACCAATAATAGCCACATAACTTAGAAACCTCGTAACTTAGAAAGTCATAACTTGGAATTATCATAACTTGGAAAGTCATAACTTAGAACTATCATAAATTAGAAATGCACAACTTATAAATACTACAACTTAGAAACATAAATGCAGAATCCTATAACCCAGAAATGTCATAACTTAGATTGTCATAACATTAACTATCATAACTCAGAACAGTCTTACAATAGAAACACACAACTTAGAACAATCATAAGTTAGAAACACACAAACTAGAACGTTCACAAGTTAGAACCACGTAACTTATAACAGGCATAACTTAGAAAATTCTATCTCATGTGTTTATAAGTTACGTGTTTCTAAGTTAGCTATTTCTAAGTTATGAGAGCACCCCAAATAAGACTACTGAAATATTTAGGGAATTTGTATGTACTCGCAGGCAGTACGGCGGAACGAGGGCGTGAATCGCGGTCAAGGACACTCGCCATCATTCCGAGGCCATTCGAGCAACTGTAGTATTCGCGCTTTCGAGCAACCGGCTGACATTCAGCGCCAGAAATATGTATTAATACTATTACAGATAGTACAAACTGCCTTTGCAGATATGACTGACTACAGTAAAATGAAATGTAATGTTTATGTAAACAGACGATTTCTAGCTGACATAGCGTACATTTTTTGCCATTAATTAAATACTTTTTTCTAACAACTATAATACATTTCCGATGTAGAATATAAAGCAAATACCTTATGAAGCATTTGTATCAAGGCAGAGTATTCTGTGACGGTACACAGATTTCCGAAGGTAAATGTGATTTAAAAATTCTTTTAACAAGTGAAAATGAGGCTAATGATAATCATACAAATTTAAGAGTTCGAAAAAAAAGCATACTTATAACTGACTTTATAATTTATAACAAAATAAAATTAAAACGTTTGTGATATATTGCGCTACAATACAATCATCCACCATTTTATAGTTGTGATATAGATTTACAAACGTAGAGTAAAATTTAGCCTACAAACTTAAAAACTAAAAGAGCAATCTGCGCAATTGCATTTTCTGATACACAGGTGGAACTAAAGAAATTAATTGATTTAAAAAAAACTTTTAAAAAAGTCTTGACAGTAAACGAGTAAATGTCACAAAAATTTTCCTTCAAGCATCCCAGCTGACTAAAAGGGATTCAAGAACTTTCCTTCATTAAAGTGTGAAAAAAAGAATGTATTAATAAAACGCACACATATAATAATAATTCAGCGTAATCAGTAATCCCAAAAATGCAGATCTCGATTTTTTTTCCCATTCACAAAAATATGCGATTATTCATAATAACCGAGCTGCATATGTATCTGCAATGAACCATGTAATTTTTAATATGCTCTGATGAAGGTCGACGTAGCTATCTCAGTGCAAAGCCTTATTAGCTGTATTTTCAATTTGCTAAACAACGTCGCATTCCATCAACTGTGTTCTTTATTATTTCCAGACACTCAAGAAATAAATATATAAAACCCCCAATATAATCCATTATTGCATGCAATTCACCTGTAGGACCAAACACCCCTGTTTCTTAGCCAAATATATATGCAAACAAACCCAACGTTCACGTTTTACTGGAACCGTGGTGGCTTAGCGGTTAGACTGCTCGCCTCCCACCATGGCGAACCAGGTTCAATCCCCGGCCGGGTCACTCCGGATTTTTGCAAGAGGGAATCGTGCCGGACGATGCCACTGTTCGGTGGGTTTTCTCGGGGATCTCCCGTTTCCCCCGCCCTTTGCGATCCGGCGTTGCTCCATACTCAGCTCGTTTCACCACCATCGGCTCTTAAAACTTCGATGTTAAGAGCCGTCCATATTTCACCACTCCACTTTACGTATTACTGCAACTGTCAATGTCATCATCTTGTTGTACCCTCTATAACCGCCATTTCTGTCGATATAGCGCTGCGCTCTGGAGGCAACGAAAATGCGAAATACTAATTGTAGCGACATTATTTAATTCGAACTTTAAAACTGTAGAAAGTTAGTTTTTACGTCTAGTATAAAATCATTTATCTGTACCAAACGTACCAGCATGAATTTAGTTTCGACCAACGCAACCATTACAAAACGTAGTACACTCTAAATTCTAATCAGAGGAAAACCACGGATCCGGAGTGAAATTCAACTAGTCGAATCAGTGAAAAAAATTTCACCCATTTAATTAGTGACATGAAACAATTTCACTGATTAAATAAGTGACGGCCGGCAGCAGTGGCGAATTATTGCCTTTATTGAATGTAGTCAAATAATTACGTGAAATAAACATATTTACGATAGTTTACTAATTATATTGCGCATTTTACCATAGTTTAAAAAAGTAAAAAAAGTTTGGCAACGACCGGAGTTGAACTCACACACCCTCTTTACTTCTATTTTAAGCCATTACTTTTTTTTTTTTTTTTTTTTTTTTTTTTTTTTTTTTTTTTTTTACTAGAAGAGTATGCACACGATGAGCCATCAAACTAACCACTACTTTCTTTTTGTGCCGTTTGACAGAGCGTGGTTGTTTGACGAGTGTGGTTGCCGTTTAGATGTTTGACAGCGTGTGCCTCACGCAGTAACAAATATAGACCCGTGCCTTACCTGGGACTCGAGCCCGGAACCCCCGTGCTGTAAGCCAGCACGCAACTAACTGTGCCACGGAGGTCAGCACCATCCGTGCTAACAAGCCAAATTGAAAAAAAAAAAAAAAATGGAGGAAAATACATTTCTTACAGTTCTATCGAAATCGTAAAGATTTAAATTGTATGCCCTCACTTTTCGTTTTTGGTTTAATTGGTACCGTTAGGATTGTTAAAAAGGAATAGTATATATGAGTGCACTCACTTCACTACATGATATGCAGTTTAAACCTTCAAACCAAGCACAGCGATGATTACATTAAAACGAAATGAAAGACGTAAAAACTAAACGAAAGTCTGAATATTCATATTACCTCGTAAAATGGTGTTTTGAAAGACGAAACACGTTAAGAAAGTGATTTTGAGTCAAGCTGAGGTTGGGCTGGAACTTGATTACGTAATTTTTCTGTACGTAGTCAACTAACAGTTCTGTTCTCTCTAACACTGCAGAATCCGCTTAGAATCCAGTTCACTTCATCACACACTACTTTTCTCAACAGCATCTAAAGTGCGGATTGTTTTCTTGTTATGTAAACAAGACCAGATAGGACCCCCCCTCCCCCTAAAATTCACAGCAAACCCAGTTTTACGCAGACGAATAAAGTAACGATCCACTGTACAGCACAACACAGAGTTATGGTTATTGATACAGTCTACAGTTGCTAATCAAAGACCAAGTATATTTTTTAACCCGTGCGCATTACGCTCGTATACGTTTAGTATGATAAAAACTAGCTTTTACCCACTGCTTCGCGCGCGTATGTATTTAGGGATAAATAATTAGGTTTTGTGACACTAAGCCTCGTCGCGTTACATAATCGCGGTGCATCTAAATTTCGCATAAGCATGACCGGAACGCCTAATTTTAATTGGAGCTTATGTGAGGGCACACCTGACAACTTTAGAGAATTTAGGAACTCTACAGGATATGTAGTGCTTTGTTTTGTGTCCAAGACTGAGTCTACTAACAAATACTCCATTATTTCTCCTCGTACATCTTTCAAAATGACAGAATTAATTTTGTTAACTTTGTAATGTAGCCCATGTCATTTCCCAACACACCAACTAAAAAATACGACAATTTGTTGATCTGTTGCGACGTAATGTAATTCCGTCTGTGTACTTTTTTAAATTACAATAAAAATTGTCCTAAAAGAATGAGATATTTTCCCAGTATAAAATGTATCCTATGTCACTCTCCTGCCCTCCAATTATCTCTGTGCAAAAGATCGCGTCGATCCCCCACTTGATATAGATATATCCACTGAGTCACTGCGGCCCCGATTGGAATCTCTCTATCTACTGAGCCACTGCGGCCCGCTTGGAGTCGCTCTATCCACGGAGCCACTGCGAATCTACCTATCCAATGAGCTACTAAGGCCCCATTTGATATATATATATATATACACACACACACACACACACACTTGGCCACTGCGGCCCCACTTGATATAGTTCAATCCACTAAGCCACTGCGGCACCACCTTAACATAGTTTTATCCACTGAGCCACTAAGGCCCCACTTTGAATCGCTATATCCACTGAGCCACTAAGGCCCAACTTGGAATCTCTCTATACACTGAGCTACTATGTTCCTATTTGATATATATCTATCCACTGTTGGGTGTTCTAGCTACTAAGCTACTGCGGCCCCACTATTGGGTTCTATACTCACTGAGCTACTGCGGTCCCACTATTGGGTGCTCTAGCCCCTGACCAGCTGCGGCCCCACTGTTAGGTTCTCTAGCCCCTGAACTTCTGCGACATCCTTGTTGGGTTCTCTAGAAACAGAACTTCTGCGACCCCCTATTGGGTGCTAAAGCCACTGAGCTACTGCGGCCCCACTTGAAATATATCTATCCACTTGGTCACTACGGCCCCACTTGGAATAATGCTAGCCACTGGACCACTAAGGCTTTTTGGAAGGGAAGATTTGCAGACCATAGACAAAATAGAAAGGAGAAATGACGAAAAAAAAATTTAACGATGTTTTTTTTTGCAGTAATCAATCCTAAGAAAAGCTTAATCTAAGAATTTCTCTTAAGAAAATGAGATATTCTCCCTGTATAAAAGTAGCCTATGTCACTCTCCGGCCCTCAAACCATATATGTGCAAAAAATCACGTCGATACGTTGTTCCGTTTTGACGTGAAACAAGGACAAACAGACAAACAAACACACTTTCCCATTGATATAGTTGTAAGCATTTACTTCAAACATTAGAATGAACGTAGCTTTATCCACTCGAGTTCCGAAAAGACAGAAGGCTGGTTTACGCGTAACTTTACGTTCACAGTTTTTTTTTTTTTACGCATCGTTTTGTGTGTGTATCTTATTGTTAAGACACTTGCGAAATCGTTTTCATCTATTTTATGTATGTTTGCGTTTTGTATAATATCGTCGATCCAAAAATGTGTTATAATTCAGTTTCACTGAATGTTGCTTTGCAATACTACACAGGCATGAATAAAAATTTCAGAATGGCACCAGCATTCGGAGCGATGTATAGTCATTTGAGATAAACATGTGTCGTTAGAGGGAACTTAATACCACACATTTCCGTTTAAAATGACAGCTTTATAGCCCCCCCCCCCCCAACCCACCACCACGGGCCATTCTTTCTCTTACCTTGACGAATACTTCACAGTTAAAATGTATATTTATAAAGAACGATGTAATACAGACGAATCTTCGAGGTTTTATTTGAATTCTAATAAAGCAGGTGGTACAAAATTACAATGACATGTACCCTACAAAGTTTCTCCTAATGACAGTAGCGTTATGGGTGTTGCAGTTTTGTAGGCATGCCTGTAAGTGGATCTAATGTGTTAACCTTCCAGTCTGATGAGACAGTAGCAGTAGGATTGTTCTGTCGATATAGACGAGGCAAGGGAGCCACGTGCTTGCTCTGTGCGCACTCCGGGTGTATGACAGCACGAGGGCGAGGCGGCAGACGGGACGACGATAATTCACAATCACGCGGCGAGGCACACTGTCTTCACGTGATCCGTCAAGACAATGTGCTGTTGATAGCGAGCAAACCCGTCAGCGGTTCCCCCGCACTTACAGCTCGTGATTACACAAGCGCCGACAGCGTCGTAATGTTCCAAACCACTCAGCTCAGCAAGGGCCACAGTAAGACCTTTAGAGTCTCTAAACACTCAACACTTTGGTGCCTTCATACATATAATTCCAAATGTAAACAAAAAAAAAGTTAATTTTTTTTTTAAACTGCAACAAAGCATATATTAAGACGGAAAGCAATGCTTATTTTTTCATCCTATAATTTAATTTATTTTTAAAACTATCTACCCTACTTTTGTAATTGCAAAGTCTTTGAGCAGATCCTCAAAATTAATCTTACGCAACACATCTGCTTCTATATTGGCCAACCTGCCTCGTTGAGAAGTTGTTCTGCAGGGATTTTTAATATACTTTGATGCTGTGTCCCTTCACCGCTTGCCTAGAACGTGACCAGAGAAAATCCTGGTGCTGGAGAGGAGAGACGGTCAAACAGGCGAAATGAAGTGAAGTGAAGAGACTTGGGCGGCTCTTAACAGCGAGATCTTGAGAGCTGATGTGGGTGATTGAGGAGAGTATAGAGCAGCGCCGGAATGAGGGGGCGGGGGAAAGGGGAGATCCCCGAGAAGACCCGCGGCCCACAGTGACCCGGCCGGGGATTGAACCCGGCTTGCCTTGGTGGGAGGTAAGCGGGCTAACCACTCAGTCACCGCGGCCCCAACAGGCAAAATGATGTTGTTGGGCGTCACCTTGCCATACGCGTTTCCTCCTCCAGCAGCGTCTTCTTGACGTCTGTGTGTCTTGTGATGTGCGAGATTTAACCAGTTGGCTCCCCTGTTCAAGCCGAGGAACACGCCTCACAAGCCGAGAAGTGGGTACGCCTAGTTAGTGTTTAGGGAGCTTATGTAGAAATTACAAGTCGTTAATGGCTCTGGTAAGGGTGAGTTTATTCGTGACCAGGAGGAACGTAAGCTAGACGGAACTTACAGGTTACATAGATCCTGGCCCAGGAAGGTGCACACTAAATCTGAATCATTGATAATTTCACTGTTTAGATCAATTAACAGCAACTGACTTATTCAGCAGTCAGTTCAGTCAATTTAACTGACGAATCAGTGGAAAATGTCAGTTTTCCTTCACTTATGGATGCAGTGACATTTTCCACTTATTCATCAACCATTTCATTCGCTGATTTTCACTGATTTGTTTTTTGGCTGATGGATCAGTTAAACAACCTGTGTCAAATGAAATAACAACGCATAAACTGATAAAACCCATCATATATATAAATGTGAGTTTCGTATTTTATAACACCATTTTACGAGGCCACATGATAGTTCAGTCTTTCATTTCCTTTTAGCGCCTTCGTTTTTACGTAATCATCATTGAGCTCGGTTTGAAGGTTTAAACTGCATTACAAGTGATGAAGTGAGTGCATTCATACCTACTGTTTGTTACAACAATGCTAATGTCACCTATTAAACTAAAAACGGAAAGTAAGAACATACAATTTAGAGCTACATATTTTCGATGTATAAATTTCTTACATACATTTTCTCCCAACAGCTCGATTACTAATGTAATAGTCTAAAAGTGGGCTGCCATAGGTTCAAGTTCTGGACACCCCGAAAATTTTTTAACTTTCTTTTTAAATTACGTTAAAATGCACAATATAAACAGTAACTGTCGGAAATATGTTTATTTCTCGTAATGATTTGGTTAAATTCAATAAAAGCAATATTTAATTCGCTGTACGCAGTTGGCTGTGACTTAATAATTCAGTGAAATTGTTTCACCGACACAACCAGTGGTTTTCCACTGATTATCTGTGGAACCATTTTCACGGAGACAAGTAGTCGAATTTCATTACGAATCAGTGGTTTTTCACTGATTCGAATGTAGAATGTTGTAGGAGAATTACCAGGTTAATTCCGTTGCATGCCTCAGTGATGTAAAGAAATATAATTTTCATGCAAGATCAGGTTGAAAGCCTCTGCGTGACGTAGAATGTTCCTAACTTAAATAGTAATTAATAAATACGAGGTCTGAGCCACAATCCTCTGAGACAACGTGGTAAACAGTGACCGTGGGGGTGCAATGTTTTACATGTATCAAAAGTGACTCCTGATTGGTCTGTGTGCATGACGTTAAAGAATACACCTGACGTTGGATGGTAGTTTTCAGGGCTTAAGGACTCTTAAAGTCGTGTGAACTACATAAGGGAGTCACGTTACGTAATTATGACTCGTGTGAGGGCGACAGGAGTGAAATGACACTGAAACCCTATGAGTTGCACCGTCTCTAATGAACTCGCTGTCGACGAGACGTTAAGCCCACTAACCTACCTACCTTCGGGCTTCACATTGACGTGTAACTTGGCAAGGCACACAAACTGTCTCTGAGGACATGATGAAAGAACTATTTGTGTACACTGGACATTCGATGGCGACATGAGAAAGAAAACACTAGGACAGCATAGGTCGAACATCACATATGCGTGGAACACAGCACCCGTAAATATATACATGTCAAACACAGAGCCCTGGTTGGCCTGGATTGGTGTCTCACAATTTGTGAGCAAATGCAACCTTTTTACAACATAAAATACAGAGGGATTCATATTGGACCAGAACCGTTTTTGCACCAACTGCTTTTTAGACCCTCCCTCGACTGACCCTCGACTGATCGCACACAACTCTTATTAGCATCAACCTTCCGTTGCGCACTGCAGCGAGTGTAGGTAGATATGTAGGTTATGTACATTTTGTTAGCATCCCTTTTCTACACATTTTTGGCTGGTATTATATATGTGTGCTGAAAATACAGGCGTTGAAAGTCATGTGGGTATGACGTATCCAAACCGAGAATAATTAAAATATCCCCGAAAAAGTTAAAGAGCTGTTAATACTAACTTAGGCAACGTGTTTCCGTATCTTAGCGTCTTACTGAAAGTGCAGTTTCTAGTTGTCTTATTAGATTAAGATTTGGCATTAAAAGTCACATGTTGATGTTTCTAATTATTTCAATTTTCACTTGATCGTCATGAATACTATTCCGCGACAGTTCTAATTTTTTCATTTTATTTAAAATAGGCAGCTTTAAATTGGCCCTAAGCAAACAATATATATAAATATATTGTTTTACTGTGCTTATGTATCCCACTTTACTGCCTCTGGCTATCGATAAAAGGATAGTATTATTATCACTGCTTGAAGTACTGTGGCTGAATACTGCACAAACTGAATGCTGCAGTTGCATCTACAGAATATCCCAAAATTTACGTTCCACCTTCCCTTTATAAATTTCAAATGTATTCGGAATATTTCTCTCTCAGTTATGAAAATGTAAGACGAAACGTGCACTTGGCAAACATGGCTAGCGGCAATATTCATTGCAAGAGTTTCTGTATTGACGCCGTTATTTTCACAGCCGTTATTTTCACTCGCTCACAGGTGAGATCCAAGATTATTTTCATTACTGCTAGATTGATCAAAACAAAGGCATCCCGACTGGTTTGTTCAAGAACTCCAACACTAAACATTTTGTTTGGCCATCCCGGAGGTTCCGGTAACTGCGCAGATCCACTTCCAGCTCAGTTATTTATGAGCTGATATTTTCCTACAGCAATTGCGTTATGTTTTGATGCACTTTTGAGTCGAGGTCAGACTTGGCCAGAAAGTTCCATGTATTCCAGTTTATAGTAAAAATCAGTCTCGTAACATGGTGAAATAACTAATTCGAAGAATGAATGTTATTAATATTCATCACGAGTGTTTTTTGTTTCAGTCAACTGCAAATTTTTATATCAAGACTAAAACGGGTAACGGGTCGTTTGGCTGATCATTTATATATTGTTTTTTATTTCGGGGTGAGCACGTCCGGGGTTTCATTTTTCTTTGTATTTGATCCTGTGGTTACTCTCATTTCTAGAACAGGAGATAAGAAACCAAACTGCTCTGAAATAGGTACCTATATGTATTTACTTTTTTCATGAAATTCCGATAACATCTTAACGCCATTTTTGTTGAGCTTCTGGCTTGAAACAAAAGGAAATTACCTATATAGTCATTAAAATTGTAACAATACATTTTTCACTATCTGCATTAGTTTCAATAATTTATGTCTATTTCACATATTTGAAAGCTTACATGTATAACACCTGTAATTTGCCTATATTTTACATGTGTTGTTTTTATTATTTTTATTCGTATTTCTCTCATGCTTAGGATATTTTAAACTTAGATGTATGAATGGCAATAATTTATCTTTAATTGGACTAGAAAGCTATATTTTATTTCTGTTTGTATTTTAATTTAAAATTAATCAGGGAATTTTATTGTATTTGTTATCTTCTGCAAGACCCATAATAATATGATATAGGGATTTAGGCCGTTTGGAGAGTATCACTTTAGGTTTTTAATTAGTAAGCTTTCCGACTGGCTGGCAGGTTCGATCCCTGCGCTCCTATTGGCTAGAGAGCTTAGCATAGGGTTAGACCGGTCCAGTCGTTAGGAAGCTCACTCTCTCATCCAGCATCCTTCAACGACGTATGATGTAGATCAGGGCGTTCGTCCAGAAGTTGGACGTCCGGAGGATATTTTAATTTAGTTGCTAGGGTGTTTTTGGTTTTTACAGCTTACAAGAGTTTTATATTATGTGTTTGCGTAAAGGTGTGTGCTTGTAAGCCCCTCCGCATTGTTTTAAGCAGCTGTTAGGTAGATAGCTGGACGACGTAACGTCCGTGAGCCGGCGAGCCACGTAAAGCGGCACCACAGAACTACGTTTGTTACCTCCGATTCGTCTGGACGAGACCCTGTCCTGCATCACACTAATAAACTGGTATTTTTCCTGCGAAAGCAATCCTTCTTACAACTTCAGAAGTTTACTACTTAATTTTGGTTTCGTAAGCTAGACATACGTGATGCGAATTGTTCTAGAACATTCCATGCGACGCCATGTTGGCAAGGTGTCAGAAACATTTTCAGCATCAGTTTAACCACAAGTAACTTGAGAAAGATTTTTTTTTTTCTGCGAACCTGAGTTAGCTGAGGCATGTTTACTTATTTCACAAGAATTAAATTCAAGTATTTTTCTTTGTGAGAGGACTACACGATTTGATACACACGTCAGATGTTTTACGTGTCATATAAGGGTATGCTAAAGACAGTTACATATGACCACTTCCTAACGGCAGTTCTAGTTTGAGCGTTCTTCTCAATTTTGCCTATTGCCATTCAGGGTTGTTGATTTAGCTTATTTTCCTGAGTAAAACAAACAGGATTTGAGTGCAATTAAATCTTTTCAATAAAATATTACCGCTGGAATTGACACGTTTGACATCATTTTATTAAGCATGTGCAGCTACAAAACCTCTTCTCGCTACTGTCAGTTCCAAAATGAAAAATGATTTGCTTTGCTACATTATTAGCTGTGCTAAATGAGATTTCCAGTTGTCTAGCAAATAATTGTTTGTTTGATACGTGTGTGGGCTACAAAGGTGAGTGCTCTACGTCCACTAAGTCTAGTTTCTGAGCCTGAGAGTCGTCAGGCATACGTGTTCCTCTGTGGTGGAGCACACTACAGTTTCACAAGTTAATTTTAATAAATACTGCCAACTATATCCACTCAACACGAGCACAGTGGATTATCAGTAATTAAGCAACTACACGTGCAAGCTTTTATTGTAGAGAAGTGTGCATATAAGGTTAGAGTGTCATTATTCTGTGTGTGGAATACCAAGCCAACTGTTCCATCAGCTACACTGTAAAAAAAAAGAAGTGTAAAAATACACGTACAACCTTTTGGTAATTTTATATTTTCTCTGTGTAATTAGTAAAAACAAGCACAGTACGTGTAAATTTACAGCAATGTACAACTTTATTCATAACATAGTACAATGATATATAAAAAACACAAATGTATTGGTATATTAACAATAGGAGGGGTGTACATTTACAAATTTGAAAGTACGTGTAAAAATCCACGAACATGAAGAATTAAAACCCTATTCTGTGTATATTTACAGCTACGTCAATGTTGTATTAAATCATGTATATCGGTGTATAGGCCATTCACGGTAAAGTGAGCACTTTTGAAACCCTAGTTACTTTTTTCTTTCAGCCTATTTATATCCTTCCACCATTTGTTCACGTAAACCCTTTCATGTGAGTAATAAGGACAGTGTATACATTTACCATACCCAAAACGAAAAGTCTGAAGTCAAAATGAAATGTATTTATTAGTTATTATGTCTGAAACAACTTCAAAAAGTGCTTACTTTACCGTGAACGGCCTATATAAGTACATATTGTTCTATTTCATTCAAAAGGTGGTACAGTCCTACTGTAAAAAAACACAAATGTACTGGTATATTGATATTTAAAAGGGTGTAAAATTACACGTTCAAAAGTATGTGTAAAAATACACTAATATAAGGCAATAAAACCCTAAGCTTTTGTGTTCTACAACCACACCAATGTTGTATTTAATCACGTACATCAGTGTAAAAATACATGGTTTCCTATTTCACTCAATAGGTAGTACAATCTTACTGTAAAGAAACACAAATGTACAGGCATATTGACATTAAAAAGGGCGTAAAATTTCAAACGTGAAAGTATGAGTAAAAGTACGCTAATTCGTGGCACTAAAACCCCCAGTCTATGTGTCTTTACAACCATGCCAATGTTGTATCAACTCGTACATCAGTGTAAAAGTACATGTTTTCCTATTTCACTCCAAATATTGTACAGTCTCACATTTAAAAAAAACACAGATGTACTAGTATATTGACATTGACAAGGGTGTAAAATTACAAATTCTAAAGTATATGAGCGTATATTTAGACACACAAATTTACAGTAACTTTATATTTTTATGTGTAATTTCCAAAAAATAAAAATAAAAAGAGTACGGTATTTGTAATTTCACACTAGTGTTCCTGTGAATTTAAATATAACTACAAATATTTGCTTAAAACATGCGATCTAGCAATAGGGAGTAGAACTACTTCGAACTCCTTTTGTGTGTTCAAAAGGAAATATTAACTCCCACTGATGGAATATGATGGTTTTTGTATATAACTACCTATTTTAAAATTGAAATTAATCGTACCGCGGCTTGCTGGTCTGACTGGCGGGCTGTCTGAGTTGCGCCGGGACGTGCAGGGCGTCCTGACCTCTCGGCTATGTGTTCTTTGCGGTCTGAAGAGGGAAACTTCCTCAGCCCGCAGAGAGATATAACTGCTGCAACCGAATGGGTGGTACAAGGGCCCGAGCACACCCCCCGCTCTGAGCTTCGGCAATGATGAGAGAAATTAATCGTTATCCACATATTGGAGATAACATTTAATAACTCTGCAAATTTACAGAAATTTTGTGATTACAATTGCAGTGAATCTGCGATTTTACCTTTTTGACAGTAGAAAAATACATATACACAGTGGTGAAATTACAATTGCGATGTTTGTGAAAATTTATGAAATCTATAACTTACATAGTCAAATTACATGTACGGAGTGTAGATAAAATTACACCTACAGCGTACATGAAATTTTGTATGATTAACATTAAACAGGAATAGACTGGTGTAATAAAATTACTATAACAATGATTGTATTAGTTTACAATGTGTGGCAATAAATTAGTAGCACGTATAGTAAAACAACATGTACAGAGTACATGTGATTTGATGAGATGGTTAGTAAACGAAACTGACATATAAAATTACACTAACAAATTTTGCGTAAATTTACATTATGTGGCTTGCTATTGGTAGCAAAAAAAGTAAAATGACACATACAGGTTACTTGTGATTGAACATAATGATTAGTAAAAAGAATAACAAGTATAGTAACATTTCACTGGCATTGTATTTGAAAATATACATAGGACACACAGTAATAGTACACGTACACATGTACATGTAAAAATACACGTACATGTGTGGAGATTGTGCTGCCACGTACATTCGTGTAAAATTACACAAATTCTTTTTACAGTGTAGCTACATCGTTGAAGCTACATATTACATGTTATAAAGGGAAGGAACAAGGTATACAAGCCACACACTATCAGGTCCACTTGTCACAGCATTGCCATTTTCATTCATATGCTGATCACTCATAATTTATGCAAATATTATGTGGTGGTATTACTGTAGGACGCGTGTTATTATGTTGGCGGTTTTTGTGATGATTGTAGAAGAAAATTGTACTCGGCATAAAAAATTATAATGTAGAAATTTAATGACAATTACAACATTTATGGTTAAAATTACGCTCATAGACTAATGTACAACTTTTCTGAGTTATAAAGCAAGGGATAAAAAAAATGTTTTGAAATATCATAGTAGAGCATGCGAACATTGGCTTGTGAAAGGTCTCTACCAATTGCCCTTGTCTATGGTCTCCACCCGGCCGGTGAAATGCCGTTGCCCGGTTGCCATTGTTTTCTCTTCCGTCAAAATTAATCTATATGCGAGAATTCCTTGCTGCTGGTGTCGGAATATTATATATACAGTGCATTATTTCTGTATTTGCATTTTTCATTAAATGTAGATCGTTGTAGGTGCCTTTTTAGAACAGTCGCCTCAGTGAAATGAATTGACACGTGTCCGCCACTTTGTAAAAGTGTTTGTTGTGTGCTGCAGTCCGCCATTTTCTTTTTCCTTCGGGAAGTTCGAGCGGAAAAGTATTTACGTTGTAAAGTTTAGATTTGTTGCTTTCAAGAAATAGCTCAAGTGTTATTTTAAAAGAATAAGTCGAGAAATAATTTATTTCGTGTCAGTGGCCGACAAAAGTAATTTTAGTGAATTAATCATCCAAAGATCGGCACGTGTTTAGGAATTACGAAATGAACAGAATGTTTGTTTTATAAATGTTTTCTTAAATTTTGTTGGAATATTTGAAATATATTTGGACTGTAAAGAAATTGTGTTTTACCCTAATTTATTTTATTGAATTTCTAACGATTTTTACATGAAAGTTAAATTTGCTGAACATGTTTACATTGTGTATTTCGTACATCGGTATTACAAGTGGCGTAATTATTGCGTTTTGTTCTTATGGGAGGATTTCAAATGTACGTGGCCTAAATAAACGCGCTTTTAGTGTAGTTCATTGTACAAAAAGATAAATGATATTTCTGTTGAGTATTTCTCGCATCATTACTAACAGCGACACATTTATATATTTAGTTCTCTCAAAGAAGTTAAAACTTTAGAGGTTATAGTCAACTGAATATTACTTCCGTACGAACAAAATTTTCGCCTGCATCATCACAACAATATAAGTTCCAATCGCCACTCATAAGAACCGCAAAACAACCACAGCTCACGGAAACTATAGTTCTCCACCCCACCAATAAAATAAACAGAACCATAACTAGTATATTATGTGATCATAACAAAGATAAAACAGTTGGAAATGGCAATAGTAGTCTAAGTACTCGACAGAATTTGTCAGTCTTTCATTGCCTGCAATTAGTAGGATTTGGATGACTTTTGCGAAACAGGATCCAGGATCGGAGTCGGAGCCGAGGAGCCGTCAACTTGTTACGACATCGTCCGCCATTTTTTCCCCCTTTCCCCTCAAAATGTCCATTTTTCCCTGAAAATTTTCCTTTTTCACCTAATAATTCCCATTTTTTAACTCAAAAATTTCCCTTTTTCCCTCAAAAAGTTAGAAGCCCCCAAAAATGATATAAACCCCCCATCGTAAAAACCAAACCACTGAAATCCAATTTTTACCAATTTAATTGATTTGGGGGGCTTCCTTCGGACCTACAGAGCAGTGGCGGCCATATTGGTTTTATAGGAATATCCTGTACCAAATCGATACAAGGTATAGAGGATAGGACTCAGACCTAATCATCAGCCATCTTGCATCCATATTGTATGCAGATGACCTTTGACCACGGCCATGACAATTGACCCATGCTTAATTTTGACCTTGAAAATGAAAAAATAAAAAAAATAAAAAATCGCAAAAAAATAAAAAACCCAAAATATTGCAAAAAATCACAAAGAAATATTATTGAAATTAAATTATTAAAAATATTTTAAAAATCTTTAGATTATTATTTTTTTACTTTTATTTTTCAGCACCACCATTAATCACATTCGTTCTGTCCCCAGCAGACGACTGACTCCCTCGCACAGACTCCCCTCACCTATACTAATTCCGCCATCTTGATTTGGTAAACATCAATTGTTTGCCATCTTGGAAGCCATTGTCCATTAGTAATTGAACTTTAACCTGTGACCCATGACCCCTGAACCCTAACATTTACCTTAAGCCCATGATATTAAAAACAAAAACTTGAGAAAAATCCATAAAAGTCAATAATTATAATACTTTACAGACTATCAGCGCCATATTATATGCAGGTTACCACAATCTTACCCCATGACCTTGAAAACAAAACCTCGAAAAAAATACATAAACGTCAGCAAGCATAATACATTAAAGACTACCATCGCTATATTAGATGCAGACTAAGGCCAAGGTTATGGGTCAGGGGTCATGGATCACAGGTTAAAGTTCAATTAGTAATGTGCATTGGCTTTCAAGAAGGCAAACAAGTGATGTATACCAAGATAGTGGTCACCTACCAAGATGGCGGCCGCCTACCAAGATGGTGGTCTTCAGTAATGTATAAACAAATGACGAACGAAAAAAGTCAAGATGGCGGAATGAGTAATGGCGAGTGGAGTGGGTGCGAGGTAGTCAATCGCCTGCTGGAGATGGAACGAATGTGATTAATGGTTGTGCTGGGAAATATGAGTTTAAAAAAATAATTTATATGTTAAAATCGTTTTTTTTTATAATTTTTAATAACTTTTAATAATTTATTTTTAATAATACTTTTTTGGGATTTTTTGCAATATATTTGGGATTTTTTCTGGAATTCTTTGCGATTTTTTTTTGATTTTTCGAATTATTGCATTTTCTATGTCAAAGGTCAAACATCAAGTTCTCAGGTCAAAGGTGATGGTCGAGGTCAAAAGTCATCTGCATACAATATGGTGCAAGATGGCTGATGCTTATGTCTGAGTCCTATCCTCTATACCTTGTATCGATTTGGTATAAGGTATGCCTATAAACCAATATGGCCGCCACGGCTCTGTAGATCCGAAGGAAGTCCCGCAAATTAATTAAATTGGCGAAAATTGGATAGCAGGGGCTTGTTTTTGCGCGATGGGGCCTTATACCATTTTTTGGGGCTTCTAACTTCTTAAGGGGAAATTTTTTTGGGAAAAAGGGAAAATTTTTAGAGTCTTTTAGTCGATTTCGAGGGAAAAAGCTAAATTTTTAAGGGAAAAAGTGCAAAAATGACGGACGGTGGCGTAACAAGATGGCGGCTCCTCGGCTCCGGCTCGATCCCGGAAACCGTTGCGCCAAAGTCATCCAAATCCTACTTCTCCTGTCATTGGATTCGTAGTTTGTTTGCAAATATAGTTTTCTTCACAGATAGAACAGCTGTGTGGAGGGATACATCATGGCCGCACTTATTTTCGAGAACTGTCAAGATTTACTGAAGTTAAATGAAACGGACTATATACATACATTGCAGTATAATCATTCCACGTACTTGTTTCATTATTGGCTTACCCAGCGTGGTAGCTGGAAGTCACATACTATAATAAAAAAATTATTTTGTATACAAATTAAACAGTTAAGATAATTTAGTTTTAATAAAAAATTAAATTTGATTTAAAATTTCATTGTTGTAAAATTAAATTTAGTTTAAGAGCGGGTTTCAAAATTATGTAAATTTCCGGAACAGCTTAGGGCTTATCAAAAGCAAACATGCATGCGTAACAGCTCAATTATTATTATTTTTTTTTTGGCGTTGTGGATTAGTTTAAATGAAAACATTCTGAATCTGCTAGACATTCTTCCTTGTTACTATTTTATGTTTTTATGCGATGCGACATTTAGGCTATTATAAAGCGTACGAAAACCTTGAGGAAAACTAAATTTTCTCTCACAATAAAACGATTTCCAATTACAGTTGGTCACGGCCTCGTGGCTACGTTGAATATAGCCTGCCTTCGGATTTCCGCTTCAGGTGATGCGGTTGGTAAACAGAGACGTTCCGCTACATCTCGTTTCCTGCCCTGTGTGTGTGTGCCGATAGCATTGAAACTAGTGGGTCACAGCATTCAGCACCGTTCCACACACGTTCCACTCGTGTACACCGAACCTGTAATGACTGTGACAAAGTAAGACGTGTACATATGAAGATAGAAGTGTGTGTTCCTTCGATACTATTCATACTCCATCGTGTGTGTATGAAGCAGCCCTGACGTCTAGACAACACGTACGAAATGGCGGTGTATTATTTCGTGTCGTGTGCATGACAGGAACCAGAGAAAATAAGTTTTTTTCTTTTTTAAAATTTGTCTGAACCTCTTTCTTTTATTAGGCTAGGCCAAAAATTTGCTTTTTTATTTTCCTTTGTCCATTTAGTTTCATCAAAAGTAAGTTAATTTACGAGTTGTGTGTTTACTAGCTGATAATATTTTGTATTACTGGTTCTTCAAGCACCAGGATTAGAGTTGCGTACATTTTAAGGTAAATACGTTACTCAAACAAGGTCATATGCAGACTGTCAATGGCTCCAATGGCATACCACCTCGTGTGAATGACGTCACAAATGACACATTTCATATAGCGTAACGACCAGTAACGAAGCTTTAAAAAAAACGCATCGGGCAAGTTGGCCGGAACATATTATTGATTCCAAGACTGGGCAACATTCCCACAGTTTAGGTTGTTTTTTTTTTCAATGACCCCGGCACTGTAATGTATTGCTTGATGGCCGGTAGCCAGTGGCAGATTCAGGGGAGGGGCACGTGCCCCTCCCAGAAGACCATAAAATACACTACCTAAAATAACACCTTTGTGAAAACTTTGTACCTGTAAGCAGAAAGGAAATTTTGGAAAGGAGCATATTCTCCAGTATAGAGGTGACTATTAACGGACACATTTGAGGCACTGCAATTTATCGGAACTCAACCTATCCAGATGGCAATGACCGGCATTGTAAACTTGTAGTTTTTAAGTAAATTAGACGCTGTGTGGTGATACTTCTTTGTAAAATTGTTCACTGAAACAAATTATATCTTTTAAAATACTACAATTTATGCCATCTCTACATAAAATGTTTAGGTTCAAAAACTGCTTAAATAGCACCATTTTGCACCTTAAAATCGAAATTTTCCCCGGGGGAGGATCCACGCCCCCCCCCCCCACTTCAAAGCTTGGGGCTCCAGTAAAAAAAATTTGCTATGGCCCCCCTCCAAAACAAAAATCTGGATCTACCCCTGCCGGTGGCCGAACTGGCAACAGAAGAAAACTAACAAGTAATTCCTTTTATTTTTTTTTTACTTTCATTCACGCGTACGTCCTCTGTTGAGCAGTCATTGCAATTTGGAGTGAGCTACTTGCCATTTATAAATGCCATAGCTGCATACAGATAGTGGGGACCGTGGGTGGGGGAGAGAAATAATATTTGTTTCGTGTTCCTAAAGCATTCTATGAAGTGGTCGAACAACTACGAAAAACCCTGTATCATATTAAAAAAAAGTACGGCACTCCAAACGCTAAGTAATAAATATAGGTGAAGGGTAAAAAAGAACTGAACACACCTAATATTTTTGTTCAATGTTTAATATATAAATAGTTTTTACGTTTTCTATCATTGGAAGTATTGGCGACCTTGCGATTGTACGTCACACGCAAGATTCTTAAGTTTAAATTTTTCTGGCAACCCTGTCGGCAGGTGAGACAAGACCACATATGGTAGAAGGACAATATGGTAAACTGAGGCGTTTTAACATTGTCAACATGCGAGACACGCTACAACAGCGCTCCTAGCGGCTTGTGCTGATGAATACCCGGTAAATTCAAATGTACATGGCTCGGCATGCGCGATTTAAGTGCAGTTGTCGTCTCGTAGTATTACAACAAGTTGTTTTACCGAATGTAATATAATAGTTGCTTATTCATATTACTATACCGTATTTAAGAATGCACTTAAAGCATAAATATTGTCACTTGAAACAAGGACAATCAGTTGTAACAGAATCATGTTACTAGACACAGACTTAGATGTTGCAAATTCCGAAGGACAAATATTAATCAATTATAAGTAAGAGAATGGAATGCTAGACGGTATTTCAATTGTCAGCTACATAACCGACTGTATTTATTCAATAAATTCTTGAGAATGGAGCTTATTTTTCTGCAAAAACATCGGGAATGAACATAGCCAAAATTTTTTTTTGGACAGAAAAATCTATACAACTTATATGTGTTTTACTAACGCAAGATTAATTTAAAATAGCTCTACTACAGTTAGTGATTTAACACTGTGGCTGTTATTAGCTCTATAAGCAGCAATATCTTTTAGATATTTAAGATTAACTTAGCAAAAAAATAAGTTGCCTAAATATTAACTTACTGCTTTTCAAGTTTTTATCATTAAAGTAGCAACAAAATTAATAGTTCATAGATTTATATTCCTAACAGATATGGTTTTTATTCTGCTTTATTCTTTCGTAGACGGTATATTTTGGTTGGAAATACATTTTCAAGATAGAAAAATTTTGGAGAAATAAAGTTTTACGCGATAAAAATGTATTCTTAATTATTGTTTAAGTTTTAATTTCCTGAATTTACCACCAAGAAAAATAAACACATATCCAGCGCGTTGCATTTTAATTCAAAGCGCTTATTCCTGTCTACAGAATCTCGTCAGAAGGTGGTGGCCCATCCGTCGGTCCGCCGAAAATTAAAGTTTGACGTATAAAAAAACGTTGCCCTGCGATTGGTCGAAAATCATATGACCGCTTGACGGGTGCGACGGATGGTTGCGAGTCCACCTTTACACATATAAATCAGTTTTGTCGTGCAGTTATGCCACAACTACACTTGCTCAAGTGAAATACAAGCAGCTATGGTAAACCATTGGCAGCCATGCTTCAAACATAAGTAACAAACATTTGAAACCTCAGTCACTTCTTCATAATCTGATTGAACCAGTTATGAAATTTTGGGGGCCGTAACTAAAAATTATGCACAAAGACTATTTTGTAGCTTGGTAATATCTAGTGCCTGTTCATCAACAAAACAAAGTATCTTTGTAGTACAGAGCAACTCTGGATTGGGGGAAATTTTAATCGAAATGGATGTACTGTCAAATTTGTAACCATACTAAAGGCACGGTTCAGTACAGAAGTGGCAAGAGTATCGTCTTCTCCTCCCGCTCATTTTCAAATGCTGGTGTCATAGACACTAATTGATCAATTATGGTAAAACTGCTCACTGCACTCCTTTTAAAATGTTTTATTTTACGTATTTATGTAAAGCGAAACAGACACACCCAAACAAAAACACATAGTGAAACTGTGTTCAAAGTTACCATTTAGTACAATAGTATTTTAACATTTAGTAGTGTTCAGTTCGGATGCTATTAAGTCACTTGTTCAGAAGTGGTTGTGATTTGATAATTTAGGATTTTAGTAAGTATCGTTCCATAGTAAAATATAAAATGCGCATTATTTTACCTGACTAATTCAGGTCACGTTACATCTTAGTGTACTATGTCGGTGCCTATGGAGAGTACTCCAATTAAATTTCGTAGAACTATTAAGTTTGATAATTACTTTGACCACCACACATGGTGTGTTCATATAGTACATACATGCATTGGAACACAACTTACTACTTCAGACATCCATTTTCTTGGCTAGTGTAGATAATCCATGGAGGAAACAGCAACATTGACAGCAAAATGCTCACAGCTTTCAACAACACAATGGTACGCCTATACCAAATATGAAACTGTACCATCGCCACCAATAGCATGCCACTTAAGAGACATTTGAGAGATTATAGATGAGATAGATCATTTAAATACTACACAAATTATAAATAAGTTCTACTGTATTAAGGAGAGTATTTCAGAACATAGCTAGATTACAATTTTTAAACATTTTAATCAATCATTTCCCACCATTTACAAATTGAATTTATGCAGTATAGCTGGCGCTAGGATGAAGATGCAATTGGTCAAAATATTTGACAGTACATACTAACATATGTACTCAAGCATATTTACATTAGATCATCATGAACAAGTCACTTCTAATAACCAACCTGAATTTTACCACATATTTTCATACGCTTCATGGCAAGAAGACTGGAAAACATGTTGCAGAATTCAAAGGCAGCTGAACTGAAAATAACTTACCTTGGTCATGAATTTAAGGTACTTTCTGTTCAAATTCATTTCACTTGTTATTGTAATGCATTTGCAAGAACTTTCTCCAATACTGTGATCACCGCAAACAAAACTGTGTAAAAAGGTTAACAGGCCAAAAGAAATGTGCACATAAGTGACTTATTTACATTGCAGAATGTGGCAAAATAATTAATTGAAAAACACCTCATTTAAATCAATACTGTAGGTGTTTGCACAAAGTTAAAATGGGCTACTGAGTACTTCAGGGAGTAAATAAGAGGAATGGAAATTAAAAAAAAAAAAAAAATCCTTCATTTATTTGTAAAAAATTTATAATAAATATCACTGAAATGAAACGATGACTCTCAGGAGTGAGATATTATAGTTTGAAAGTTTTGTACATAGTTGTGTAAACAAATGCGAGTATGGGTAGGAGAGGGGAAGGTTCGTACTACTTTTGATTGGTTTTGACGATAACCCTCACTCGACAGATGATTCACACTCTGCAATATATACACTGACTTGCAAACTGTAGACAACCTGATGACATCTCCACTGCTGCAATTAAAGTGGTGTCTGGTGTGTGGTGTCAGTACATGGTGTTTAGCACACAGAATGAACTTTGATGCACTGGCTGGAGAATAATTATTCTCGTCACCGAAAGCTGTACTCAACAACTCTCCACTCATTCAAATTAAAATCACTTACAAACTCACTATGTAGAGAAATTAAAATGTTTGCACAGTAAAACACTAATGATTAGGTGTGTAAAGAGTAAGCGACTACCTAGAAAGGAAACTATTACAGTTTTCATTCAGTTGTTTCTTTAATAAATCATCGAAAATATTTGGTAGTTGGTGCAAACACAACCCAAATAACATAAAAATTAATATTCAAATGCATAGTTTCTCAAATCTAAACAATGACATTCCAAAGTACGAAAATGCACTGAAAAAGTATATAAACAATACGGATATGTACATAAACAAAATAAATATGCTGAAAACTGGGAATTTTTTTTAATGGAGGCTTTTCAAAAAGAAATCTCAGAAGATGGCATAATTCCACTCTACTAATTACACAGAACACGCATTTACTAGGGGCATCAACATTTGACCAATAGAAACCCCAAAAAACATAGTGAGGGCTATGAAGATAAGGGAAATTGTGGGGTAAAATAGGTGAAGAATATGTAAATAATGTAATATTTATTTATGAAAATACATTAAATTGCAAAAAACTGAACCATACATTAACTAAATAGACAATATTACCAATGCAAGCTACAAATACGATAGTGGGGAGGGCTACGAAGATCAGGGAAATTGTGGGGTAAAAAAAAAAATACAAAATATGTACATTTTCATTATAAACTTTTGCCCCTCAATTTCCCTCAAGTTCATAGCCCTCCCCACTATCGTATTTCTAAATTGTATTGGTAACATCGTCAATTTAGGTACGGTGCCTATGTTCAGTTCAATTCTTTGGCAATTAATCATGTTTTCATGAGACAGTATTACAGTAATATTACAAATCGTACAGAAATATGTATTACAAAATACACATACATTATTTCTCAGTACAAATAGGCTACACATGACAATCATTTATAGGGAAACTCCCAGTTTCGCCGATGCGTTACACTTCGCGTTACCACCTAAAATAAATTGCTGACGCACCTTGAATCATTATTTTGGGTATTTATTACCCTGCTGACGCTGGTACTCTGGCTCGGTGCATAATGTTAGGCTAATATGTAAACATTGTACGAGTAATCACCGACACAAATATGAAAACACTATCTGACACAGTTAGTCAGTTTTATCCCTACCTCCACTTGCTGAACTGTACAAACACTTAAGAGGCCCCAACCAGTTTAATACACGAACACTGATTATGTAAACATTGTACGAGCAATCACCGACACACATACGTATGTAAACAACTTTTCTGAAGCAATCAATCAATTATATCCCTAGCTCAACTTGCTGAACTAAACACACACTTTAACAAGAGACTTCAGCCAGTTTAATAGACGAATGTGGAATTTGTAAACATTGTTTACTTTTATATTTCGAAGGTGTCGCTCCAATAAAAACAAACCTGCACCTTTCAGGTTAAGGGCTATCAAACTTTGCAAGTCCCTTCAGTGTCCAAGATTAAAAATAGCAGCTACGACACTCAAGTGATTTCGTTCTTGGTCTTGTGGGAGCAAATTTGGGTTGCGAAAATCCTCTTTTTTGAAAAGGTGAATGGAATTTGCAATAAGAACACGAATGGAAAATATTATCCACTACAGTTCGTGTACTTACCGACTTGCATCCTTTGAGAATCTTAAAAAGGACTTGCTGTCGTTCGCAACGTTGTAATTATTGCAGCCAAAAACTACACAAATCTTTCCTGCCATAATAAATAACCATTCAAGCGAAAAAATTTGAATTAAAAAGCATCCAAAATACTCAAAACTACCCATTCAATGCACAGTTTATTATCGCACGAACAGCACAAACTGCTCGGAGCGCTGACATCTGTGTCTCGCTTTTTTTTGTTTGGCTACTTTCCCACATTGTCCTTCTGCCATATTTGACAAGACCACGAGGTACTGGGACTAGACTTGACTGCAGATTTCGGCATGCTACACGCCACTTAGCTGCTTGATACGTATAAACACAGATGGAATTTCCAGACTGCTATTCTTACAACTAGAGATTCAAGAATTTGGCGAGTTCCAGCGGTGCTAGGCTAGTCTTTAAACACGAGTGCTTTCTTGTTACTTCTGTGACTGGTTCACTCGGTTCCTGACAAGCCCTGCTGGACTATGAACCTGAAACCAATAATACGTTTTAGAAAAGAGACCGAGCGAATCATGTACAATTTAGTACATAGCACAAATGAAGGCACCAGCCAATGGAGAAATGGCAATGCTTAGGGTGTATAGAGCTTAGCCTAGCCGTAGGGCTTAACCTAGGCGTCAAATGTATTTAATTCCCGTGTCTCTACTGACGACTTATAACCTGGTTTAAATATACTCCAAATCTGTTTGGCCAACTCACTGACCTGCCTTAGAAGACTCTCTTTAATAAAATATCATGGTCGTTTTTTATTATCCTACGATTCAGACTGTTCACCGACACGCAGTGCCACGTCCATAGGAGCGCCGAGGAAATCGATGCGTACATGGAGGTTCCTTTGATGTGAACGTATTCAGTCCCTAGTGGCTGCGTGAGGCTATGTAAACTGGCCTTGTCCAGTCCTACGAGGTGGGCCACGGTGGCTGAGCGGTTAGCCTCCTCGCCCCCAACCAAGGCTGGGTCACTCCAGATTTTCGCATGTGGGAATCGTGCCGGACGATGCCGTTGGTCGGCAGCTCTTCTCGGGGATCTCGCGTTTCCCCCGCTTCATCATTCTAGCGCTACTCCATACTCACCTCAATTACCTTAATCGGTTCTGAAGACCTCGATGTTAAGAGCCGCCCAAATCTCTCCAAGTCCTGCGAGAGATTCTTTATAATTTGCGTTGCCGTCCGGCAAGGTTCCACCTTACTGAGGTGTACGTGAGATCATTTTTTTCTGGCGCGCGGATGGGGTTCGCATTACATGCGAGTAGTAGGATTTGGATGACTTGGAGACAACGGGCCGGGGATCGGAACCGGAGCCCGGGGAGCCGCCCTCTTGTGACGTCATCCGACCGCCATCTTGGATGTCATTGATCTTTCACCCCCGACCACGATCATAAAGATAGGTCTGGCAACTGCTATCCTTTTGCCTTGATGTAACACGTACGCTTAGTGAAGCTCGCGGCGGCTTGCGAACTAACAGCGCTAGTACAGGCTGACCCGCTTTTAACATTGCGGTATATGGGAGTTTCGGAGATTTTTGAACAATATTAAATAACGCCTTTTCATTTTCATATGTCCGTTCAGCATAAAAAATTGTGATATATTTAGGTGCGTTTGAAGTTGGTTTCGTTTACTATAGTGTTTTACTGGCGCAGTACACCGAGTTCGTAAAAACCTCTGCATAGCATTTTTCTTGCTCCATGTTTATTGTTTTTGTTTATTGTAATGAAGGTTATGGTTCGACAAGTCCAAGTTTATTTTGTTCAGTAATATCGTACATAGTGCCTAGCAGCACACCATTACAGGACATGTCAATAAATATTGTATAAAAATATTTTTTAGTATAAAGTAAAAATACAATTATGTACCTAGTACAGATATATAATACTGCATTGTTATCACGTCCGAACATATTACAAAATGTGTTTTAAGTATGTTTAACAACTGTTCAATAGAAGACACTAAGTGGAAGATATTTAATATATTTCTTAAAGTTATTTAAGTTTATTGACGTTATCGAGTCTGGTAGCTTATTGCGTATATGTATTCCGTTCAACTCAATAGGTACTTCTCTTGTACAAATTTGTCCGGTGATAGTATACTCTATGGGTACTTATTTATATTCCTTGTGGAATAGTAATGGAAATAAAAATTTGTTATGATATTCTTTTTTGTTTGAGTGAATAAATTAATAAGTTCAAAAATGAATATTGATGTGAATTATAATTTCAATTTTTTTAATAAAGGCCTGCAACTTGTATTATACCTATCTACTTTAGAGGTTATTCTAATGGCCATTTTTCTAGCTAGAAATATTTCGTTAGCATAGTTGCAGATCCCCAAAATAATACACTGGTTTAAGGTAGTGGAGGTTGTAATACTTCTACTAGTATGTGTGATGCATGACTATTTTATTTGGATTTATTATTATTATTATTTGCCATATTTACAGTAGTGGCAATATTTACAATATAGTTATTATATTCATTAGCAACATATAGTGGTCCAGATATAAATTTATTGTTTCGAAATAACTGTATTTTTATATTTCCGCTATACTTAACCTTCAATTTTTTTTCCAAATGATCCACTTAAAGAGCGAAGTGGCAATCAGCGATACTGCAAAATAATTTCGATTTGAAATTGGTACAAGCAGCAGGGCTGTGTAAAAAACACTTCGTACCAGAAAATATTATGTAAAAAGGTATCTATTTAAAGATAGCAGCGGAGTAGTTATGGCCAAAGAAAAACGTGAAAACCAAAGTCAAGCTCCAGAAAACTGATGACATTCAAATCTGCACCAATTAGCTTGCTTAGTGTAGCAAAGTTAGAGCAGGGGGGTAGGGGGAAGTGGGCATTATGTGCTTCATATGTGCACCCTCTATGCTCTCTTCACTAGACCTCGGGGAATCAGAGTGGTGTATATTTTTATGTAAACAGTTTCCAGGAACTACATATATAAATACATGTATATACAGTATTATTGAATGTAACATAATTTGTCAAGGGTATGCAAAGAATGGGACATGTACAAAACTTACCAATGCACGATGATAAAGCAAACCAAGTGATTCGCCATACAGTTAATTAGTAACGTATTGTTCAATAGAATAAATGTGCACATTTACACTGCACGCTATTACAGGTTTCTAACAGACTGCTGACGAAAATATTCTCTGTCGTTGGCCAATTCAACAGCTCTCATACGAGTCACACTTCACCTTACATGAGAAAAAATCTGTTTTATAACAAATATTCAAAATATCTGGCCAGGATTGCAACACCACATTCATAAATGCATAGCTGATACACAACCTGTGAAGCTCTTGAACTTGTAGCCTCCATTCTATGTTCACAAACATCAACACACTAACTGTTCATTATTTGTACTGAAAAATGTTTCTCAGCTAACTGTTTCTTGTTAGTCCACAACACTGGGAAAATCACAAACATTGTCAAACACAAACATATATGACCCATTGTGTGGTAATTTCTACAGTCAAAAAATCTAACGATCTTCACAGCAGGGAACTGTGTAAACCTAGGAAATTTTGTAACTGCATGCACAGAATTTTTATTGCTAAAGTTAATGAATGAATTTATTTATTTATTTACTATCAAATCTCTCCAGTGATCCTATGACGAGCAGGAGCTCTGGAATATAGCACTAGTCAAAAATGTTACAAAACAAACATATACTTGCACAAAATATTTGTAAATATTTCCTATGGCTCTTTTTGGAATCTGAAAACTTTAGATAGCTTGAGAAGGTGCCCACTGAATGATACAACATAACATAACAGCATGAAAATATGAAAAATTAATTTGTTTAAGGGAGGATGTCTTTAGACGATAAGATAAATTATGTAAAGTGTAACACGCTGTGGTTAGTTTCGGGACTATGTTATCAATCTGCGTATTCCCATAATGATGACTGTCAATATGTAAGCCTAAAATATTGTAGGATGGTTTTCTTTAATCATAGTTTCTATATTTTACTAAAAAGTTATAGTCCTGTTGTTTTTATGTAGGGAATTCCATTAAAACTATTTGATCCCAGTTTAAAGAAAGATTATTTGCTGTAAACAATTTATCTAGTTATGAAAAGTCTCATTTAATGGCACCATAAGTGCTGTCAGATTCTCATATTTAAATAAAAACTTAGTAGGTATCATCCACAATGAGTAGAATGTTGGAATAAAGGTAATTTATATCTAGCATATTAAAAATAAATAAATATAGAGGGCAAAGGATGGATCCTTTGGGGAAAATGTTTGATTACCTTACCCTTTCTTTAGACTTGTATTTATACCATATGAATTTATTACAACTGGCTGATATCTATGAGACTAATAAGATGTAAACCATGATAAAGTGCGTGCTTCCTTGGAGGGAATTCAGTGAGTAAAGATCAATTCAGTGGAAAGTGGTTCTTTTTATTTCACTGCAGGTCGCTTTACAGTCGTATAACTGTTTTGGATCTTCTACCCGCTGTATAACTGCAACCTCCTGGCAGCCTCTTAACTTACTGTGTGTGTCTGGCATGTGAGATGGCAATTCAACAGTCTCACTGAACATTCAGTGGAATACAAGGGGCCCAATAGTCTTGTAGATAGGCATAACAGGTTAACTGCATCGTTACAACGATGTCACCTGATCGCGGGATGAACTGAGAAGAGTCACGTGGGCGGACGGCCCACACCATGGATGAATCCCTCGTGCTCTGGCACCCTTCGCAACTCTATACGAATACAGTAGATAGTAGATTATCCTGATTAATAGGGACTGTGATAGAATGACAGATTTTAGGTTTGTTTACCTTTTATAAAATGTCATTTTTGTGTTTAACCTATGGTTTTTATTATTTAAATTTCTGTTTTGAAACATAAAAAACACTTAATTTTACAGCCCTGATCCTAGCATAGCTTGTTTACCTTAGACACCAAATTATTATTTATGAAATTTTATTGATTATATCTGGTTATGACATATTTTATTATCTAGCCGTTTTATTTAATATATGGACTCTTTTGAAACCATCTTCCGAAGTACAGTTATTAGTTCAATGTTTTCAATGTACGGACATTTTTCGTAATTAGGCCTATTTATATATCGCGGCTGTTGTGACGTCACAGGACTTCCGATATTCGAAGTTTGGATCGGCAACGAAGATTCTTTCTTTCTCTCTCTCTCTCTCTCTATCTCTCTCTCTCTCTCTCTCTCTCTCTGGCGCCATCATTCAAAGAGTGAACATTTCAGTCAAAAGTAGCCACAATAATCCACACGAAAAAATATGTGTGACGGCTGAAAATAAGTTTATTTTTACTTGGCAGATTTAGTTTTAGTAGTAGGACACTTTTCAGGCAAGTTAAGAAGAGGCCTGGTCCTAAATCATGGTTGAGTGAAAACTGACTGTTGACAACGCAGACGTGTACTGCGGTATCTGGCGACCGACACATCTGTTAATCTGGTAACTTCCAGTCTAGTAATTCACCGAATCTGTTAATTACTACCTTAAATGAACTGAACATGTAATTTAATTGACAGAATCACAGCGATCTAGGTTTTTTTTAAAACATTTAATCCCAGTGGTAAAAGATATAGAATCTCGAATTTTTATGCAATCGTAGCCTTGAAGCATCGCCGAGAAATGTAACTGAATACTATGAGGGTTTGGGACAGTGTTAAGCTGAGCCAGAGCAAAATGTTACGTATGAATTTGTAAAATAAGTTGATATGTTGTATCTGTCTGATTTAGTGGGCATTTAGGCTTATTCACAAATAACAAACCCTGTTATCTGGACAGCGATTCATTGCATAAACATAGATATATGTAATTCAAACTGAATCTTCACAGAGAAATAATATTTTTACATAATTTTTATTTTAACCTGAGTAAAGGAATTTTTCTATGTTATTTGTGCACTTTATTCTAACGAACTTTATTTTGTATCCACACTTCCTTACTTGGAATAAAACGAAGCATTCTAGTGAAACTTTGAGTATATTTCCTGGTAGTGTTGCTTATTCCTCTATCTTCCCCTCCATCCATTCATGAGGGCGACGCCGTACATATACAGTAATTGCTTCCCACGTCCATTATTTATCTGACTCATTTACATAAAAGTCTGGGCCCTAGATCTATAACTATATAAATTGAATTTAAGACATCAAAAACTAATTGAAAATATAAATTGCTGTGTAGTCGGACAGTAGAGCACAATACGGTAAAAGGAGAAACAAATTATTTATATTTTTTCTCCCTCACACTGCTTCTCCCTCAAGCAACCTTTTCTAAACAATAACAGTACATTTTAATTTATATATTCAAGTTAAACGAGTCAAAGAGTCTTTTAAAGGACGAAAGGTAATTCGGATTGGTAATCGAAAATTTTGATAATGGAAATATGTTGAAAATGAAGATAAAAAAAACATTCTCACACAACGTAGAATTTATTACACTTGCATAGAACACTAACTTATACAAAACAGAAACTGTACAAAAAATTTAAAAAATAAATTAGTAACAATACCCACCCTCCTCCCAGACGTGTTCACTGTGAACAACACGTGAAAGGGCACATCACAAGAGCACACACAAGTGCTTGTCTCTCCTTCGCGGGTGAGGGAAACACTGCGACAAAAGAGACTTTCGTGTTTTTACTATTCTCTTTATTTTTTAAACAAGTCGGGATAATCGACTTTCTACTGTATCGCAAGTCAAACGTCCCCGCTCCTGAGACCACGGCATACCGTCAATGTGGATAATTTCTTGATCTGTGGCGGGGAACATAAATATAGTGTTATAATTGACTTCTTGTCTGCATCAATTGTGATCATTCATTTGACATGGTTCTGTATTGTTTGAGTATAACATGTTTTGAAGTACAGTAAATAGTTTATTGAATAAATATGTATAAAAAATACACATGTACAAGTGGACGAAAACTGATCTGGCTCACAAGACCTACAAGTGGCAATAGATGCGAAAAAAAAGCCAAAATGGCGCAAACAAGATCACTTGACAAAATTACAATAAAAAGCCTATAAGTCGACGAAGGGATGCTGTGAACACTGAAGGTTACACAAAAACAAAGTTCATGTTACTAACGTTAAACGATTATGGCACACAAAAATGATCAGAACGAAAGTAGATCACCCTCTGTGACCGTGACGCGATACGCTTGCAACACATACGGCCAACTGGATACGACCAACTGGGCCACACTTTGACTGGAACAATCCAGTTAAAACAAATACTGAAAATAATCCCACATACTGCACTGACTTGCTACATCCGTTAACACTTGTTAATTCCTATTTAACACGTTGTACAATATGCAGTCTGTTCAAATACGTGGTGCCTTATATGCTGATTCTAACATTTTGCCGTAGGCTTTAAATTACGCACGATAAAGAAAACATTTTGACAATTACTGAGTTTTCTCTACGTGACAAAGAGACATTGCACTTACTAACGCATTCCGTTAGCGAATGGGTCACAAGACTTGTTCATGCATAATCGTTTCTGTCAAGCATGCATGAATATAGGACACGGGAATACTGGCACTAGATACAAGATTACTGTGATATGAGTCTCCACAAGTTGAATGACACAATATCAAAATACACTAATCTCTCAAATTCATTTTATTGGAAACAGTTACAGAACTGTGATAGAGGGATACTCTCTGACTATAACAACAAATATCAAAGTACAAGAATGGTGTCTCGCTGGTGAATACTCTCTCACCCGTATAAGGATGTAGTAGTCCTTGCGACACCTACTGAAAAAACACTATGAAAATTGCATGAAAACAGTTTTGTGTTTTGTTTCTAATTGTTTCTTAACTGTTAAATATGAGTTTGTGTCTGTCTGAATAGTATCCATAATAATTTCAGACTGTTCTCAAACTGTAAGTTCTGTTCCATACTTTTCAAACTTTCAGAATACATATACTGTTCAGTCATTATCAACTTGACTAAACAAATATTTATTTAAAAAATGTAACACCGTACTGGCCTAGTGTTTTTTATACTGTGCTGAAAGTATTATTACACAATTAAATCTCTTGCTTTCCTGGACACTTCTACAAACATACTGTTACATAATACTTTTTATACTGTCTAATAATTTCATTATTTGGTGCAAACAGCAGCAGTACAGCTTATACTCACTGAGGGGTTATACTGACGCCGTCGGGTGAGACACGAGACGAACGATGACACATATTACTTACTGATGATGGGTGCCAGCGGTGCTTCCCAATCACCGCACTGTTGAGACTCAGGGTTCTCAGGGATGCTGTGGGTTCTGTGTGTCTATCTCACCCGAGCTCACTTACGATACACTTTGCAATATTAAACATTTACTAAACTTTTATCACTGAAAAATGGTGTGGTGAGGCTACTGTCACTATAAAAGAAAATATTGAAACACTGTAAGACTTACTTTTTATTTTTACCGCTCATACAAATAACGTGCCAAGCAATTTAATGATGATAAAACTCGGATGTGTCTAGCTAACTCCGTTTGGGTGCTCCCCAGCCCGCAATTACTGTAGCGCACTCCTGTGTGGATGACTTCACCGTGGTGTTTGAAAACACAATCTCCACAAGGGAAGGGGGGTCGACAGCCGCTAGGGTGGACTGACGATTTTCCCTGAAGATAGGACACTGAGAATTACAAGATGAAGCAATACATGAACACGTGTAATTATTTGACATCACTAGCGCGGACTCGTCGGGGCTCGCCCTCCAGCACGTGGTTAGTGTGATTACGGCGTATACACATAGCCGACTAGGACGGAAATAATATCACCGTACAAAATTACAAAAATTACACAAATACAAGGAAACAAGATGGGGCACGATACGAGTATTCACAATAAACAAGCACATGCGTGAAAACAAGCTTAGATGGCGCGGATGCAGCTGGATAAAGTTCGTAGTGGACCACGTGGTGCAGGTGAAATTGCAATATTTCTCCGTAAAACCGGCAAACTAACTTCTGACAAATTGGTATTTCATTTAGGAAAATTATTCCCCTGACGATTGAAACATTTAAAATGGGCTTGTAGCATGCCTGATGGCGGGAAAAGGACAATGAAAATAACCGCGTGGTCATACATAAAATCAATTTACGTGAAAATTACACGGAACCCTGAACAAAAATACATAGAACCCTGAAATAAATTATGGCACACTTTATATTATACAAATAAGCCCTGAAAACGCATTGATGGCGCAGATACGTACTTGGCGATATCTGACCACGGGGTCATACGTGATGTAGCCATAAAATTATTAAATATGAAAAATACCCTCAAATACATACATAGAATTAAAGTCCTTAAAATTTCACGCAGCAATAAAACAGAAATTACCACGCAACACCTTTAGCATTGGCGGAAGGCGCCTGATTCAAGTTGCGCGGGCCGCGTGACCTCTCTGACACCTTTCTCCCTTTCTCCTCGTTTAAGTTTCAAAAAGTCGCAAGGGTACAAATTATTTAGTTAAGCGGAAGCATAATGCTGGGGTAATATCTGGCTAACGTACGCAAAGCAAAGGTTTACCGGTATACTAAAATGAAATTATGGTAATCTACATCAGTGCTCAAAAGTTGTAGTGCGTACGTGACAGCGTCTTACCTCGCCAGTTCTCCTCGACAGACTGTCCAGAGGCAAGCGTCGCGCGGACCTACCACGGCTGCCTACACGGTTCACATGAGCGGAAGTGCTATGCACGCAGAGTAAAATATGTTATATTGAAAAGAAAAGGCACTTTATAAATTAAAATATGAATTAACATTGTACATTTTAATTTGGAATTTCTTGTCTTCTTTTAATGTATTTTGTTACGACATTCTAGTCGGAGTAAAACTGTTCTTAATCTCCGCGCAGCGTGCAGTTTGAATTTATAACCAAGTATGGTGCAACACTTTATGAACATACAAATATTAAACATAAAATTACTATGAACCTGGAATAAAAGAAAACATACAACACTTGAAAAATGCAATATTCCCGTTATGGGAAAGTTAAGTTTAAGGCCTCTTTGCGCACGTGCTTACCATGTGTCACGTAATGATGAGTACCGTCATGGTATTAACACTCGCTGGCTGTTAGCCGGCATCAATATTTTATTAGAGTATTTAGTAATTAAAAAATCAGGTTTGGTGTGTAAGGACTACTTTTAGTGTACTTGTATTAAATATGATTCAGGTCCTAATGATGATAAGTTTTGGTCGTATTCAAACTACAACAGTGTTGACTACCGGAACCTTCCAATTCTCAGCGTATTTAACTTTGAAAAGTTATAGCGTATGAAATCTCCACTTTTGTATGTTGTGTACAAGATTTGGATAAAATACAATTTTATGAACTGAATAGTCAGCTCAGAACCTGCATTTTATTTAGAATTGTTGGTGTGAGACCAGAACTTATCTGTATGATCTAAATGATAGTGGAATATCAGCTCTTAGTAAAAAATTTGTAGGCCAATATCACAAGTTTTTTTTGTTCTTTATATTATTTTTGAAGCTACTTCGATGCAATAGATTCAACTTTTTCAAATTGTTGGGAAATGCCCTTCCTGTTCTGCACATTTGCTAAATTTTTGTCAATTTTTTCTGTGTTTGGTAGATAAAAGTGAATTTCTATCAAAATTGATAGGCATAATTTGAAGTCCACAGTGCCTACTGGAAACCATTCTCCATACCCATCGTAGGTCTATCACTGGGCATGCACACTGTAGAATCTTGGACTTAAGTAATGTTCTAAATTTCACATTCACTTTTATAATACAATTTTTTTTAACGTGTTTTACTTGTGATTAATCACATGGTGAGTAAATCCTACTAGCAATTTCGAGACATAAATGGAAAATAACATGCAAATTATGCATCAGTTAAGAAACCTGTTGGTGCAATGTTTACACAGTATTTGTTTTTTTTTTTTTTTTTTTTTTTTTTCTTCCCATTATGGGGACTAAAGAAAATATTTTGGTGAAAATCCACATCTCAAGTTTCAATATTTAACCATGGCATTTTGGACTTTGCAAATGGCTGACAAGAGGTCCCTACCTCCTGAAGCCAGCGTCACGTGACTGCGATGTGTGGGACATAAAGTATGCTCACTGAACGCTGCCATACAATCAGTACATAAATTGGTAACTTCTTACTCGATTTACATTCAGTAATAGTATAACATAGAACTTTTAAACGTAGTAATAATTCATTGTATTATAATTTTGTCCATGTTTACATAATCAAAACTATTTACGCTGTGGAACAAACATTTGCCTGGCCAATCACGACATGTGAAAGTTGCATTTTGTCTTATATGCACGTATGTTTATACATCTCAGAATTTGCATTATAGAACAGTGTCAAATTGCGGTGAATTTTGTAGTGAATAAATAAATGGTGTTCCTAAAGAGTCGTATTAATTTCCCAAATAAAAATGAAACTTTTACACAAAAATAATTTTGTTACGCAAAACATACCTGTAAAGGTGTAATATAGGCCCTACATGTACATAATAATACGCGGATATTTACTTTAATGTATGTAAAAAAAACATCCTGTCCAGCACCACTAGTAGGATACGAGGCCTAGGATATAAGGAGAATTCAGAATTGGAAAGTGACAACTATGGTGGATCAGAGCATGAACTGGGGCCACGGTGGTGTAGTGGTCAGACTACTTGACTCCCCCTAAGGTGAACCGGGCTCGATTCCCGGCGGAGTCACTCCAGAATTTTTACACGCGGGAACTGTGCTGACCGGCAGGTTTTCTCTGAGATTTATTTCCCCTGCCCTTGTATTCTGGCACTGCTCCATTCTCATTTGCTCTCAAGACCACACTGTTAAGGGCTGCCTAAATCTCTCTACTACAGTGCATGGAATTTTGTCTTAGAAAGACCAAATATAGACCTATAGCCTATGTTCGAGATTTTCTGTTCAGTATCTTGGATTTTAGAATAAACAACTTTTTTTTTTTGTGTAGCATCAGTAATTTTTATATGGGTTTCTGAACATTTTAAAAGTTCCATTATTATTCAAGGTTGTAAATAAAAACACAAAAAAAATATTAATTTCTTTTTGCCCTAAGTTTCCTGTATTATTTTGAGTATTTTCATTTCTGAAAACCATTTAGTTACAATGAAGAACTTGTCAGTTGTTGTGTGAATCAATGTAACTCAAGGTCAGTGCTGAGAGAATGCAGCGCCTTGAGGAATTGCTGTAAACAGCAACGTGCCGCATGTTGAAAACCAGCGTCAGCAACTGTCTCACCTTGGCAAGTGTGAGATCCTAGACTTTCATTGTGCGGTTGGAAACCTACTGACTATCTGAATTGCCCGAGGTAATGTAGGTACGACAGTCAATTGTCGCTCATGAAATACTGGCATGTAGCAGGATGTTGACTGCCAAGTGAGGACATGCAGAAGAGCCATTCGCATTAACAATCAATGTATTTGATTTGCATAAAAATCAGCTTGCATCCTATGGTGTATAGTATTTCCTTAGAGATGTATGTAAGTAGGTCACCACACATCACACACAACATGAGTAAACATGGGGTCAAATATGTAGTGTATATACAACCAGCCATGTAAATAAAAAACAGTTTTGGTGTAAGGCAGTTCACGATAAAGTGAGCATTTTTGAAATCATCTTCAGAAAAAGTCACTGCCCATGCCTGCATATATTAAACGGACACACCGAGTGATATGCGCCGAGTAAAGGTGGTAATAATATATAGAAAGTAATTACATATTTGTTATAACGTAAATTAGGCCTATTTATTTCGCTTTCTTTTTTTTTTATGCATCGAAGTGTAAAAACGAGCAGATTAGTTAAATATTAACTTTTCTAACAATTTCACAGTTTTACTTGAACGACGCATAAATAAAGCGATAAGGCACGTGGCAATGTCAATTTACATAACGGGGAAGAATATGTAACGCGCAGACAGGCAGATCTTGAGCAGGACTCTCAAAAGTGCTCATTTTATCGTGAACAACCTATAGCTGCCCTACTATCAAAATGTAGACCAATGTAACTGTTAAAAACTGATTGCATTTTTGTGGTACGTAACATGTTAAAGCAAAGTCATGCTTTACATTTTTTTCCCACAAAAAAGTAGTCATTATGGCACTTTGGCGAATGTTTTTTCTTTCCTGTTTCGGATTGTTGTATTTAAAGAAAAAACATTAATTCAGTAAAATCTGCCATTGTTTTCAATTTTTTTTGTTGTGTTTCAAATTGCAGTAGCCTATGAGTTGCTGTTCCATTTTCTTGTTAAATGCATAATAGTTTTTATTTCTATATCATATCATCTAGTCTTTTATGTTGCATTTTAAAAGTTTACTCAAAGTTACCAGTTATGTAAATGCCAAGTCACAGAAATTTTACTTAAGATCAGTTTTCATTTTGACGTATTTATACAGTACGTAAGTTTGAACATTTGTTCCCCTACTACTCTAGAGCTGTGCTCTAATTCACACACACGTACACGTACACGCACGCCCTCACGCACATACTAACACACACACACACACACACACTCTCTCTCTCTCTCTCTCTCTCTCTCTGTCTGTCTGTTAAAGGCTGTTCACGATTAAGTGAGCACTTTTGAAATCAACCTTCGAAAAAAGTCACTGGCCATGCCTACGTATACTTTTAACGTGCGCACTGAGTGACATGCATCCAGTAATTTTGGTAACGAAGGATGTAAAGTAGTTCCATATCTTAACGTCGAATAAAAAATGTAAGGAAACCATTTGTAATAACTTAAATTATTTATTTCGCTTTCTGTTTTTCAATGCACCAAAATGTAAAAATGAACGGATTTGTAAAATAATCACTTTTTTAATAATTCAACAGTTTCACTTGACCGACCCATGTGCAAAGTGATAAGGCCCATAGCAATGTTAATTTTACATAAGGTGGAAGAATATACAAGGCGCACACAAGTAGATCTTACGCAGGACTTTCGAAAGGGCTCATTTTACCGAAAACGACCTATACTTACCCTTGATCCCTTCAGCACCCACAGTTCTATGCATTCCTCTGATCCCTTTTTGAGGAAGTGGATATAATTTCAAATACCCATCTTTATTTTGAAATTTTTAAGTTCCAATGCATGAGAGATTGAAAAATCACTTTACTAAACACATTTTTTAAATGTTGTCTTGGTTTTTGTGCGAACAAGTGTTCAGTAAACGACAGGAATAAGCTGCATAATTGTTATGAACAATTAAACATACAGTGTAGGGCATGTGTAGAGGACATCGCTCTTGCCCCTAGTCGAATGGGATATTCAAGGTGCATTCATGCCCTAACCGCAAATTAAGGCGGTGACAATTCAACGTCACAGCCGTGATGCACTTTTCAGGGACACACAGCCAGGCAAGGGCTCTTGGCTCGTAAATTAGAACACACATTAAGTTAGTTTAAACAAACATGTTACTTTGTTAATAAACACTGAAATAAGGTGAACATTTTTTTTAACAGTACCTACGCATGGTTATTTGTGAAACACAGCTTTGTAGGTATGAGTATTTTAAAATAGAATACATTTACTTAAGTGTAAACACACTTTTTCAGAAAGAGGGCCGTTTAGTGTGGATGGCAATAAATTGTAGTTTCGACATTTTTTTTAAATAAAGGATTCCATCAAAATTTTGAAAGTTTTACTTCATAATTTCCCTGATATTTGCAACTATCCTCACTTTGTAGAATTTTTGGCAATAATTTAAGCTTAATTCAAAAATGAAATGCCGGGGCATGACTGAGCAATTTCTGTACTTCTCAAATATGCTATTTTCTATTTTTTTAAATCTTATTTTAGTTACACTAATAACTAGGTAACAAATTTTGACTCGATTCCAAGTACATTCTTTGGACCAAAACCAAATATTAATAATAGTTTCTATGAAAACTTGTCATATGGAAAGGAAGACATTAGGTAATTTTATGGGATATAGATAATCTTTAAAAGGCACCTTTTATTTACGTTAAATCACAATATTACAACACAACTCTTGCGTTATGGAAATTTATTCTTATCCCAATGTCACATATAAAGAACTCATCACAGTTTTAAAATTTAAAAAACGCGAAATTCCGCTAATTACTATTACAATTCGTTTGTCACTCACTAGCCTGCATGTATTAATGAATAAACAAGATTATTTTCGTTAAATCCGAATACTATAACACAAAAACAATTGCATTACACAAATTTAATCCTCTTTTAATTGTCACGCAAAAATTATTATAATTTAAAAAATATAAAACACGGAATTACGATAATTGTTACACGCATGACACTTGCTGTGAATGTATTACTATGGGAGAAATTCAATTTTTTTGGGTCACGCTTCTATTACTATTTCTACTCGAGCTTCACTAAGCGTACGCAAAACGACTGCAAGTGTCCAGACCCATCTTTATGATCGTGCCCCCGACCCATGTGACCTTTGACCTTGTCATTGACCCCTTGGACCTTTGACCTCAAAAACACTTAAAAAAGCCTTCAAAAATTCCAATAACTCCTCAAAAAATTCCAAAAAATGTTCTAACAAATTCTAAAAATATTCGGACAAAATATATTATTAAAAATTATTTTAAAAATTAATAAAAGGATCCACAGAAATGACTCATTTTTTCCAGAAATTATGGCAGGGATCAGCGACCCAGGGTCAGACCCAAGTGATCAGGAGACAGGGATCCGTACATATGACCTTTGACGTTTGACATTGATATTTGACCTTGAAAATAAAAAACCAAAAAATTACAAAAAATCCCAACAAATGAAGAAAAAATCGATTAAAAAATTAAAAAAATATATATTACTAAAAATTTTATAAAAAAATTGTTTAAATATTTAAAAAAATTAATTGATTTTTATAAAGTTTTATTTAAAACACTTCTTAATTAAAAAGTTTCTAACCCCGGCGGCCATTTTTCCCTTTTTCCCATCGGAATTTCATTTTCCTCATAAAAAATTTATTTTAAAAAATTTATAAAGAATTTATTTTAAAAACTTACATTTCCGAAGGTTCTCCCCGCACAGCCAATTACTCACCTTTGTTCGACTTCAGCAGACGACCGACTCCCTCGCAGCCACTCCCCTCACCTATACTCATTCCACCATCTTGAATTTTTTCGTTCATCA
Source organism: Dryococelus australis (assembly GCA_029891345.1). NCBI lineage: Eukaryota > Metazoa > Arthropoda > Insecta > Phasmatodea > Phasmatidae > Dryococelus > Dryococelus australis. Next base: position 283,806,084 of record CM056994.1, read on the forward strand.
TTTGTTTACATACTACTGGAGGCAGCCATCATTGTTTATGTTACTGGATGCTGCCATATTGGTTTTTCGTTTGTCATTTGTTTATACATTACTGGAGGTCACCGTCTTGGTAGGCGGCCACCATCTTGGTAGGTAACCACCATCTTGGTATACATAACATATCCACTATCTTGGAAGACAATGCCCAATAGCAATTTACCTTTGACTTGTGACCTTGAAAACCAAAATTCTAGAAAAATGCATACAGGTCGGCAAGCATAAACATTACAGACTACTACCACCATGCTAGATGCAGACTACCTCGACTTAACCCCATGATATTGGATGACCTTGGAAACCAAAACTCGATAAAATGCATATAAGTAAGCAAGCACAATACAATACAAACTACTTCCGCCATGTTAAATGCAGACTACCTTGACCTTGACCCCATGACCTTGAAAATATAAACACGAAGAAATACATAAAAGTCAACAAGCATAATACATCACAGACTAACACAACAATATTAGAGACAGACTTCCTCGACCTTAACCCCATCACCTAGAATGACCTTGAAAATAAAAATTCGAGAAAAATACATAAAAGTCAACAAGCATAATACATTACAGGCTAACGCCACAATATTAATTACAGTCTACCTCGACCTTGACCCCATGAGCTCGAATTACCGAAAAACAAACACTCGAGAAACATCTATGTGAAGAGGCAGAAGCTAGTCGAGACGATCCATCTTCCACTCAGCTGCTGTCAAACTAAGCCTCTCTGCTTGCCTCCCTGCTGCTTAAAGTATACAAGTGTGCAAACCTTATGGCGTCATATTGACTTTGAAACAATCGTACTGCCCCATTACTACATTTTGCAGACACCAACCAGCCAATCACCAAGTTACCACATGATTGCAGCTAACCAATCACATGCGAGCTTTGAAACATTACACACAGGTAGGTAGGCAGGCTTTAGATGCTAGTTACTTGATCACATTAAAATGCAGTTATATCTTCAACGGTTTCTTCCAGACAAGTCCTTCGCTCACATATAAATCTTGGTCACAATTAAAGTAGGCAACTGACTTCTGTTGTCGGACCATTCCCATCTACCCCATTGACTCCATCGAACCCAACGAACCCATCGATCCCATTGACCCTATCGACCCATAATGACCCATGATGACCCCTGATCAGTTCTGACTCCTAATGATCCCAAAAGACCCCTAAATGACGCATAATTATCCATTTGCGGAGCAAAATGACCCAGGCCCATTGGTCGATGCGCAACATGGACTTTATACTGAACAGTGCAGCACCACGACAGCCCACCACCATGCTTCTCGATTGGTCGTCGCATGGAAAGGACTCTTCGTATGGATCACCCTCTCATACCGACATGCATTTTTTTAAACATAGGCGAAAACTCGATCGCATAATCAACACTGGCGAAAACCAGATGCAGGTCACAGCTACATGCTCGTCGAGGTCAAAAGGCAACCTTTCATATTAGCAATTTATATTCGCGGTATGGGAGCACTCTGAAAAAACCCAAATACTGGTTCGTTCCGGAAGAAAACATGCAGTTAGTTACAAAACAATGTGTTATCTAAATATGTTCGTAGGCATATGTAGGCTATATATATATATTTAAACTAGTTTTATATCCACATATTTATTTGTACATAGTTATATATAAACATTTATAATAATTTTATATTCCTATATTTATATGTACATAATTATATACAATCAAATTAATTAGTATATATTCTCATACTTATATGCACGTATTTATATATACATTAAAATTAATGTTATATCGCTATATTTATATGTACATACTTATATACAATAAATTAATGTAATTCTCATATTTATATGTACATACTTATATATATATATATATATATAGACATTTAAATTAATTTTATATTCTTATACTCATGTTCAAACTTTTGTATGATAAAATTAATTTCATATTCTAATATTTATATGTACATACTTATATATCGACTTTTAAATTAATTTTATATTCACATATTTATATGTACATACTTATACATAGACGTTTAAATTAATTTTATGTTCACATATTTATATGTAAATATTTTTATACCTATACATTATTATATATAAAATAAATTGGAATAATTTTATATTTATATACCTATGCATACTTATATATCTATAACTATACATATATATTAAATTGAAAGAATTTTATATACTTATGCATACTTATATCCTTATACATATACATTTAAATTAGATTGAAAAAAATTTTATATTAACATATTTATATACATATACCTATACCTATCAATTAAATTGAAAACAATTTTATATTTACATATTTTTATTAACATACTTATATACATAACTATGTATATATCAAATTGAAATAAATGTATATTTCCATACTTATATGTACATAACTTTGTATAAATTAAATTAAAAATAAATTCATATTCCCATACTTATATGTACATAATTATACATATATATTAAAATGAAAATTATTTTATATTTACATACTTATATACCTATACATATTTATATAACTATACATAATTATGTATAGTCCTATCATATATAATAGGACCTGCGTGTTTTCTTCCAGGGTAAACGATTATTTGGGTTTTCTCAGAGTGCTCCCATACCGCGAAGATTAATTGTGAATATGAAGGGTTGCCTTTTGACCTCGAGAGCATACGGCTATGACCTGCATCATCACTAACTGGTTGTCGCCAGTGTTGATTCTGCGATCGAGTTTTCACTTATGTTTTAAAAAAATGTATGTCGTTATGAGAGGGTGATCGATACGAGTCTTTTCATGCGACGAACAATCGAGAAGCATGGTGGTGGACTGTCGTGGTGCTGCACTGTTCAGTACAAAGTCCATGTTGCGCATCAACCAATGGGCCTGGGTCATTTTACTCCGCAAATGGGTCATTATGGGTCATTTAGGGGTCATTTTGGGATCATTAGGGATCAGCACCGCAATCAGAGGTCATCATGGATCATGGGTTATTATGGGTCGATGGGGTCCATGGGGTCGATCGGTTCGATGAGGTCGATGTGGTCGATGGGATCTACGGGGTCGATGGGGTAGATGGGGCCTGTCCAATAACACGAGTCAGTTGTCTACTTTAAGTGTGACCATGATTTATAGATGAGCGAAGAACTTGTCTGGAAAAAACTGTTACATGTCAATGTGATCAAGTAGCTAGCATATGAAGCCAGCCTACCTGCCTGTGTGTAATGTTTCGATGCTCGCATGTGATTGGTTAGCTGCAATCATGTGGTAACTTGGTGATTGGCTGGTTGGTGTCTGCACAATGTATTAATGGTGCAGTGCGATTGGTTCAAAGTCAACATGACGCCATGAGGCTTGCACACTTGTATATTATAAGAAGTAGGGAGGTAAGCCAAGAGGTTTAGTTTGACAGCAGCTGAGTGGAAGGTGGATCATCTCGACTAGCTTCTGCCTCTTCACATAGATTTTTTCTCGACTTTTGTTTTTAGGTCATTCAAGGTTATGGTATTAAGGTCGATATAGTCTGCATCTGATATGGTGATGGTAGTCTGTAATGTATTATGCTTGTTGACTTTTATGTATTTTTTAATTATTTTATTTTCAAGGTCATTACAAGTCATGGGGCCAAGGTCAAGGTAGTCAGCATCTAATATGGCGGTGGTAGCCTGTAATGTATTATGCTTGTTGACATTTATGTATTATTTCTCGAGTTTTTTATTTTCAAGGTCATTCAAGGTCATTGGGTCAAGGTCGCGGTAGTCTGCATCTGATATGGTGGTAGTAATCTGTCATGTATTATGCATGTTGACTTTTGTGTATTTTTTCGAGTTTTTATTTTCAAGGTCATTCTAGGTTATGGGGTCAGGGTCGAGGTAGTCTGAATGCAGCATGATGGTAGGCTATTCACTGTAAAGTGAGCACTTTTAAGGCTCTCCCAAAAGGCATTAACCACTAAAAAATATATCTTAGTGCAGCCTCAGACGTTGACATCTGAAAGTGCTGAAATGTATACCCTGTGTTTATTGATCAGATTGCTATGGTAATATCATAAACAGTAGGAAGATAGAAATTGGGCGAAGGAAAAATTTTCGAAGGGCCTTAAAAAGTACTCACTTTACCATGAACAACATAAAGTAGTCTGTAATGTACTAAGATGGTAGTCATCTACCAAGATGGTGGCCTCCAGTAATGTATAAACAAATGACTAACGAAAAACCAATATGGCAGCATCCAGTGACATATAAACAAAGATGGCTGCCTCCAGTAGCATGTAAACAAATGACGAACGAAAAAATCAAGATGGCGGAATGAGTAATGATGAGGGGAGTGGGTGCAAAGGAGTCAGTCGTCTGCTGGAGTCGAACAGATGTGAGTAATTGGTTGTGCTGTGGGACCTTCGGAAATGTAAGTTTTCTAATTAAATTCTTTATAAATTTTTAAGGAAAACTTTTTAGGGAAAAAGGGGGAAAAGGCCGCAGGGGTTAACACTTTTTAACTAAGAAATTTTTTAAGTAAATTTTTATAACAATAAATTTTAAAATGATTTTTTTTTATTTTAAACGATTTTTCATTACATTTTTAAATAATAATTTTGTTACTTTTTAAATAGATTTTTAATTCTGTGATTATTTTTGTGATTTTTTTTATTATCAATGTCAAAGATCGAAGGCCAAAGGTCATAATTATTGATCCCTGTCACCTGGGTCTGAACCTGGGTCGCTGTTCCCTGTCTGAAAAAAAAAAAAAAAAGTTTCATTTCTGTGGATCCTTTTAATAGTTTTTAAATAATTTTTTTATAATTTTTTTAAATTTTTTTCGAATTTTTTTAGAATTCTTTGAGTAGTTTTCGAATTTTAAAAGTTTTTTTAAAGTTTTTTGAGGTCAAAGGTCCACGGGGTCAAGGACAAGGTCACATGGATCGGGATGAAAGGTCAATGATATCCAATGTGGCGGTCGGGTGATGTCACAAGATGGCGGCTCCCCCAGCTCCGATCCCAGATTCACTTTTCCCCAAGTCATCCAAATCCTACTACTCACGCGGATGTTTCGCTTTGGTACTGTTAATGGTGTTGGAAACAAAAAAAAATGCACCAAACGTTCAACTTGTACACATTATATGTGATGACACATTCTTGGAATTAAAAAAAATTGCAATTTAAAATTTATTGGATAATATTGTATCCGTGTTGTTGTAGCCATAAAATACTAAGTAGTACAAATGAAAAAAAATCAAAGTAAACTAATATCATGAGCTACCGTATAACATATATGTAATCACCAAATAACTGCTCATACATTTTAAAAAAGTTAAACATATGCAAACATTTCTTTATATCAAAAATTTTTATTCATAAATACGGTTTGTTATTTGGTGATGACATATGTCATGCTGCAACCCATGGCATCAGTTTAGTTTGTAATTCCTTTTTGTTTTGTACATCTTGGTTAGTATTTCTTAAATGGCTGCAGTAACACAGAAAAAAATTTGTATTTGACATCGAACTATTCAAAGAATAAATAATGTAACTTTTTTTTATTCTAGGAAAACGCCATCACATACATTGCGTACAAGTTGAACCATGTTTGGCGCAAATAAAACATCATTAATTTTTGGGCCCCAACAACCTTAACTGTTCTGTGGCCTCGGGCTATGGCAGGGAGGAGGTTTCAGAAAGCTTCCCAGGGAGCTTGAGGTCCAGCCACCACATCCTGTATCCAGCGAACGTGACGAACATCCGGGGTGCGGTTCCTACATACAGCAGCTTCCGGCGTGGCGCGTTCTGGTTTCAAATTCCAGACGAACGGAGGAGAGTGGAAAGATTACGAATCCATACTCAAGAGAGCGTGGGAAATAAATTGACTTCAAACACATCAAAACAACTGTACAGATTTTTTGAAAGCCAATATTGATTATATATATATATATATATATATATATATATATATATATATATATATATATATATATATATATATATATATATATATTGATGGTTCCGGGCGCATCCCATACCGATTTACAGTTGTCGAAAAAATTAGAGATTCAGATCAAGAAAAGTGCTCTGTGTATACCCGCTTATGTAACACGTTCTTGGACGATAACCCAGGGTTACAGGACTAAACATAGTTTAGCGACGAAACGTAGTTCGACTTATCGTGCTACATAAAATCGCACGTTTACATAATTCTCTGGATTAAAGAGTATCGCCTTAAAATTCCAAACACAGACACAGAATAAAGGGAGCACATTCTTGAGGGATATACCATATCATTAGATCACTGAGCCATCAGACTGTTGCGCCCAAACACCAGTATTTCAATACGAAGAAATTCTTTTTGGCCATGGTGATAGGCATTTTGCTGTAAAGCTCACAACTGTCGTGTAAACTTAAGTAATATAATGGGACTGTCGTTATATCTCACCAATGGTTCCTTCTGACGACAGATCCACAGAGGCTGTGCGCGTGCTGACAGAATGAAACTCATCGTGCTGGAGAAGCTCTTGAGGAAACATTTCCTGCCAATGATGGGTCGACGCAGGGATCGACGACACAATTGCGATACTGTTCTGAACCATCAGTAGAGGCGAGAATAACAACTCGATTGGACCACGGGTGGGTCTGGGTACAGATGGTTTCAAGGACTACGTGAGAGGGCACCAAAAGCACATGAGTGCGCCAAATTGAGGCTTTGTTTTCTTGTCAGTTGGCTTGTTGACTGGATCCTTCTGCGTTGATTGACTGCACTTCAATCGTTAGTCGTAGGAGATATTCGTAGATTTTGGTAAATTTTGGGAAAACGTGCTGTTGCATAGGGCCCTCCCAAATTCCATCGCAGAAAGGCTGATATCAATTAAAATTTGGAGCTCCTGTTAGTCATAAAGCATAACGTTGATATCATTGGTAACGGCGTTCCACTTGTAATGCACTCTCGGAATTGCCTCATCAGTGATCAACGCTCTGAGAAACTTCATTATTTAAATACGTACAATTTGTTTTCAGTAAGGTGCGCACATTATCGCATATTGATCCAGACCCTGCCAAGTTTCTCATGTAACAATACTAATTTAACTAACGAACTTATTTTGAATAAAATTGAATTTAGAAATAATTTTCTATTTGTGTGGAAAAAAAAATTAATAGCTTCTTGAGAACTACTATCTTTAATTTAACGCAGCACAGACATTTAATAATATTTCATTTGAATTAAAAATATTTTATTTTCACGAGTAACATACTGGCTATGGATATTAAATTTGAATTTTTCACCTAAGGTTAAACGTATCTTTTCATTGAATATACTTAATGTGATTGGCAAATTATTTCCTGAAAGTGTATAATTTGTGTCATGTCACAAGTGGTGATGATTTTTGTGTGTGCTAAACACTGTGATACAATACCTGATTTTGGACCAGTGTATTTGTATGGTAAATGTAAGTAGGTCTACCCTGCATTATACACATTTAAGTGCCAGCAAACGGATAAGATGTATTAAGATTTTTGTTTCCCAAGGACATCTAACATAACAAAACCACACTTTAATTTATGTATACTGTATTAACTCCACATTGCACGCAACACTAAACACAAAACACCTGTCCACAAATATTATGCAGTGGAATTGGGACGAGTATGTACAGTGAGAGCTCTAGAGTTCCAAGTCAGTTCTCCAGTCACTCACTGATCTCGTTGCAGCGATTGGGAGCACATTTAACCATGGAGTGCAATGAGGCATCAATGCTGAAATTAATTGGGTGGTACCAGAGTAAAAAAGTAATATTGTGCCCTACCAATGCGGACCATTACAACAGGCTACTCGAAAACGATTCCTGGAGCGATATTTGTGGTGGATTGGGCGTGGCAGCCGAGGCATGTCAAAAACGAAGGAAAAGTTTACGCTCTTCCTTTAGGCGCGAGAAGCCGAAAGTGACTGTCATGTATGTACGTATGTAAGTGTATGGTGCGGCGGCAGTTTGCACAGACATGTTGCATACAACGTCTTGCCACTATATTTTCGAGGAACATGCACGAGGCGCGTCATTACTTGCGACTGCGCATGCAACATCCGACAGGGTTTGCAGGAACGTTGGCCTCACGGTTCACGTTCGCGACGACGACGTTGCAAGGCGCAGATCAGCATGCGTGTACAGGCTGTTCACGGTAAAATGAGCACTTTTGAAAACCCTGCTTAGGATCTACTTGTATGCACGTTGTGTATTTTTCCGCCATATGTAAAAATTAACATTGTCAGCACTTTATTCATGCGTTGATCAAGTGGAACTGTGAAATTGTCAAGAAAGTAAATATTTTACAAATCTGCTCATTTTTACACTTCGCCGCAATAAAAAAAATGGAAAGCGAAAGAAATAATTTTAACTATCAGAAATGGTTACCTAACACTTTTTATTCGACGTTAAGATACGGAACTACTTCCCGTCCATTGTTGCCAACTTTACTAGGCGCACGTCACTCAGGGCGCCAGTTAAAATATATGCAGGTAGAGGCGGTGACATTTTTCTAAGGCTGATTTCAAAAGTGCTCACTTTATCGTAAACAGCCTTTATAAAAAATACATGTAATATATTTTACAATATATATTTTTAATTCATTGCAGTGACTCTTTCTATATCCCAGGTAGTTCGATATCAACAGGTTTGAGGTTTCGTCAGGTCAGCTCCAGAAGCTCCTGCCCTGCTCTCTCGCTCGTAGAGAGCCTGGCTTAGTTACTTGGCTCTCCGGCATCTTCAGCACACAACCAGGAAACTTCGCATCACGTGCCGGCTATCACGAGGCTCCTCGAGGCGTGCTTCGCGTGACTTGTCTTAAACACAACGCCCTCCCCCTCTTCCCATACCATCACGAGCAAGGCACTTCCGGGGTCTGGCTGCCTTGCGCAAGTATACACGTCCGCCGTATCGTCCTTGTTATTCACGAACCTCGAATCTAAAAAAATTAATGTTTGAAGAACAATAATCCATAAAACATTCAATACACATGAGAATAAAAAGAAAATTAAGTGAAACATATTGTTATATCATAAAATAAAGTACTAATATTTCGTAGGAGCAAGCACATAACTTCAGCAGGGTTTTGCAGTAACATAAGTATTATCACTTTAAATCAGGAAAAATCAATCCATAAAACGTCGATGAAGCTTTGTGGTAACAGAAAAACTCTCACTTGAACGTACGTGATTTTGTATCTTACCATTGCCAGGAAATTTTGCGTCCAAGAGACTGCAAGACAATATAGTATTTGGTAGCATGCATCGTGCAATAAAAAAAATTCATTGTTGTCTGTAACAAATATCCCGAAAGCTACGAATAGCGAAATACAGGTACACGCGTGTCTTTCGGGGAGAGGACGTTAACAGGATCACTGGCGAATTACGATCCTTTGAACACTTTGAACGCTTTGAACACTCGCAGTCACAAAACCAAACGAAGATGGAGTTTTGTCGCGCCGGCCAGCTCAAAGCGGTTCGAGTAGCGCGACCACACCGGGCGCCTCTTTGAAGAATGCCAACATTTGTACACGTAATATTTCCAATTTTTATAGAATGGAAAAATACAAAGAGGTTTTTTTTCTTCTGTACAGATTATTTAATAATATCAAATGAGTAAATTTTAGTGTACGTGTACCTCACTATTATATGTATATTATAGTCAAACGCATATAACATTGAAGTAGACCTACAGTAAATTTTTCAAAAACATTTTGCAGATAAAATTGACGACTTCTATGAAAACAAATAACTGTTTCCTCCATACATTTTTTGTTTAAGATTTTAGATTCGTTTTTAGATGCAACTCTAGCTCCTCCGTGGATGCAATGTATGAGTGATTGAGGGTAAACTACGCATTCGCGTGTGAAAACGATCTACTAATTCACCAACTATCCGAGGTTAATTCAAACTGCAAAAACAACTCATTTAATTTAATTAGTATTATAGGTTAGTTTATAAAACAAGTCGTATTCACCTATCGTATATTAAGCCTGTTACACACGGTTCACTTTCTTGTACAAAAAAGTGTACACGTTTCTTGTTCAAGTCAACTTGCAAACTTGCATTGCGTGACTGGCTAACTTGTTTGCAAGTGGCTTGCATGCAAGTGGCTTGCATGCAAGGGCTTGCGTGATAGCTAGAATCATTTACAGACTGTTCTATTTTTAATTCACCTTCTTGAGCAGGTAGTTTGTTTACATTTGCGTTTTATACGTTTATGTAGTTCCCGTGCATTTATTTATGCTGATATTTTTAGTATGAGAGTAGAAAACAGATTTTAATTCTGAATTAGGGATTTGTTAGGTTTGTAAAATATGCGTGTGTCGTGGTGGAAATGCGTGACTGGCATGCTGCAACATTCAAGTACTATACTCTGTTTCATATAACTTCAATAATATTAGACAGACGTTGTGACTAACATACACAGCATGTAAACAGTAAACGCCCCCATTTCCAAAGTACTGTGCCAGCTGATGGTTGTTACAGGATGCGTGTTATTATGATGGCGCTCTTAGCGATGATTGTAAAAGAAAATAGTACTCTGAATTAAAAATTATAATGCGGAAAATTAATGATAGTTACAAAATTTATGGTTAAAATTACGCTTATAGACTAACACGCAATTTTTTCTGAGTTATAGAGTAAGAGGTTTAAAAATATTTAGAAATATTATGGTAGAGCATGCGAACATCACGGTCATGTGAAAGGTTTACACCAATCTCCGTTGAGTCTGTTTATGGTCTCCACCCGCCCGGTGAAAAGCCGTGGTCCCTCAACCAGACTCTAAACCATTCTCAGTTGACTATGCAAAATACCTGGGGTGCGAGCTGGTAGATTTATAAATGATAATGTGTTGATATATAAAACGACACGTTTATTCTCAGCTTGTTTACAATTATACATAGAATACAATACTGTCAAAATAACAAGGATGACTTGTAGCAACGTGCTTGATTGAAGCGTCAGAATCGATTCTGCAAGCAAAAGGAGAACTATTAAGATGAGATATTAAATTACTTTCATACATAAATGCTCGTAATTCGCTGCGCGTAGCTTTCCCTAACTGACGACCTACACTGGGAACGGGATTCACCTACCACTGAGTGATACGTCGACCACGCACGAAGCTCCTCCGTCGTGGTGTGATCCAGGTGCCCTCGCAGCTGACTTAGCTGACGTCCTCCGTCGCCTGGTGTCTCCTGCTCACTGATTTGCAGACGCCCTGCCCTGGAGTCCGTCACGCCTGAGTATAGTGTACAGAGTGGGCGCTGATTTTTTTTTTTTTTTGCGAGCCCCCAAATCCCGCTACGCCAACGTGAGCACCTTCACAGTTCTATGTGCCCTCCGGCATGCTTGTCAGTAGCTAAGACGGTTGGAGAATGGGATGCGTCTCAGGGCAAGCCCTTTACTCCTTAGGTCGGGTTTAATTAATAAAATGGGCGCATGCATCGCGGCTATAGCAAGGTTGTCTGGTGCCATGGCCGCAATTATAGCCATGGACACACCCCGAAAGAAGGGTCTAGTAAGGGGCATAGAAAACCAGGCAAAGCGGAGAGGGCCTGGTGAAAAATATGCGACAGTCGCGGAGGAAAAACTAATTCCTTTTATTGTATTACGGCTGGAGAAAGTAGGGTAGTGTTAGTTCGCTAAGATAGACTTTGTGAGTTTGATGAAGGGTGAAATTAAATTATGTGGGAGCTGACCCGGAACTGTACGTCCCTTTATAGTAGCCCATATGACGTCGTTACCACTATGCAAAACGACCAGCCTTCCGCCTTCGGAGCCGGAGCCATGACCTCAATATCATGGCCGACGTAAAGCACACCTACCGGGGTGCCGCGGGTTCGAGACCCGGGAGTTACAACACGTTGTTGCCATTGTCTCTCGTCCGTCATAATTTATCAATATGCGAGAAATCCTTGCTGGTGATGTAATATTATAGGTTATATGCAGTTAATTAATTTTGTAATTACGTATTGCATTAAGTGTAGTTCGTCGTAGGTGCCTTTTTAGAACAGTCTCCTCAGTGAAATGAATTATCGACACGCGTGTCTGCAGCTTTGTAAAATGGTTTGTTGAGTGCTATGGTCCGCCATTTTCTGTGGCCATCGCGAAGAGCGAGCGAAAAATTATTTTCATTGTGAAGTGTGAATTTGTTGGTTTCAAGAAATAGTTCAAATGTTTTGTTAGTTGCATAAGTCAGCAAATAAATTATTTCGTATCAGTAGCCCACACGTGATTAATCATCCAAAGTTCGGTACGTGTTTAGGAATTACGAAGTGAACAGTAAGTTTGTGTGTTTTGTAAATAATGTTTTCTTAAATTGTTGTTAGAATATTTTAAATATATTTGGACTTTTATTTGATTGAAACTCTAACGATTTTTACGTAGAGATTAAATGTGCTTGACATGTTTACAATTTCGCACATCGGTATTAACTGTGACGTATTTATTACGTTTTGTTCTTGCGGGAGGTTTTCAAATGTACGTGGCCAAAATAAGCGCCATTTTAGAGTAGTTCATTATATAAAAAATGAAATGATATTTATGTGTTGAGCATTCCTCGCATCGGTATGAACAGCGACACATTTATCGCGTTTCGTTATTTCGATGAAGTTAAAACTTTTCAGTTGTAGTAAATTGATTGATATTTCCGTACGAAAAATTTTTCCAATGCATCATCAAAACAATGCAAGTTCCAAGCGCCACACTCTTATAAGAAGAACCACAAAATAATCGTCTCCTGAAAGACGTAAAACTATTGTTCCCCACCCCACCAATAAAATAAAACAGGACCTTAACTATAGTAAATTCTCCACTGGAACCGACTTTCTCGGAGCCCTGCTAAATATCTACTTTCAGGCCCGTTTCGTATCCTTCCGCCAAATGTAAACAAACATTGCCATGTGACTGCCATGTAGCATCTGTCAAAATCAATGTTCACATGCCATTGCGTGTGTACATGTGTTCGTATACTTTCGCTACACCTTAAAAATAAACATTAAAATGTGACTTCTACTTTTATACCTGTCAAATGTGTTGTTTACTGTTTACAGCTTTTCAAAGAATTCTGTCATATTCCAAAAACTATTCCGTATGAACATTCACAGTTTAGGTCTCCAACATTATTTAGGTCAGCTTTATGACGTTTTAAAAATGCCTGAATTGACGACAGCTCTTACGGTTATTTTACATTAACATATTTGTTTTCTACGACATAGCACATTACATGTAATGCAAGTTAGTATTTTGCCGCAACTGTGTTTAACACCGTTACAACTGCGGGGTAATGAACTATAGTATTTAAATTTTTGTTATTGATATGTGTTGGGTTATTTTTTTTTAAACGGACGGCCTCAGTTCGAACAACGAAAGAATAATCAGTCCAACGAAAAAGACATTAAAATCAAGCACGCAAATCGTGTCGCTCATTTTTTGTCATACGATCTTAAAATATAGCGGTGAACATGCACACAAGTGAGCCTATTACTTTGTATTAGGTTGATTGAACTTTATTGGGGCTGGGCATGGTTATTTTGTTGGGATTGGTGGTATATCACGTTATACGACTGTGTTTCATTCAAACACCTAGGGCAAACGTATAACGTTGTGATAAATAAACAGACATGGCTGAAAGTAATTAACTTCGTCATAGAAACCGTTCACAGGTAAAATTTATAAATAGTGTACATCAAATATTTGAAATCACGCACACATGCAGAGCCAGCCAAACGACCACCACGCGGCAACGCCACGCCATTTTACGTGCAGCGGTTAACGAAACACACAAAACAGTATATTTATTACTGCCGTGGAACAACGGATTTATCACAACATCGTAACTTGCTTAGGTAGATTTAAAAAAACACAACGTATACAAACGTGATGTGGTAATTTGAAGTATTTTTCGGAGTGAGTATAATTTACGCTTCGTTTGGTAAAAAAGCAACACGCCATGTCATGGCTCGCCACGTCTACCAACTTCACTTTGTTTCTGCCCCTCCATCATATCTAAATATATTAAAATAAATATTCAAACATCAAAATCTCTTTTCAGTTGTAAATTACAAATTCAAAAATCGTTATTTTGCTGTAATAAGTATGAGATATGCTGCAATTGAAAACATGTATAGTTTTTGCTTACTAGCGAAGTGAAACTTCCCGAGTGTGAAAGAGACAAAAAAATAGAGAGTGCGACAAGCTTCGCTAAAGAGACACTTGCGTTCTCGCTCGATAATCAATACCGTACCATTACGGCCTAACTTACGATATTTTCCGCTGTTATTTTAAACTGTAAAAAGGAGTTATGTTGCTATCGGAGCTACCTAAATATTTAAATATTTCAATAGGCACCGTTTTATTTACAAATAGTATACTAAAAAAACTAGGTTAAAATGATATTTTAACTGTGAACTATATCTTCCCGGACATTGCCAACACGTCGCTGCTCTCGCTGTTGTTAATTCATATTTAAAAAGAAATAAATATTACAAGTTATAGAAGATATTAAGGTAAAGTTTCATTTATTCAATAATACAGTGCTCTAAAGCTAACCACAGTGTTATACATTTGTGGAATACATCTTATTGAGAAAAACGGGTTGAAATGTTATGCCTAGGGTGTTTTTTCAAAAGTCGATTTTCGTAAGTCGCTTCCAATCGGGAATGGACTATAGTATATTATGTGATCATAACAAAAATAAAACAGTTGGGAATGGCAACCAGCTATAGTAGCCTATTTACTGGACAGAAGTTGCCAGTCTTTCAATGTTTGCCATTAGATTCGTAGTTTGTTTACAAAGATTGGTTTCTTCACCGACAGAACAGCTGTGGCGGAGGGATACATTGTGGCCGCAATTCTTTGCGAGAACTGTCGAAATTTATTGAAGTTGTATGAAAAAGACTATACCATCGTGTTTACAGTATGTACAAGCGGGTGTTCACCTTCTTGTTTACAAAATATGTCCGTCTGCATCGGGCTTTAGTGTAGGTGGTCATATTAGGTTTGAATACTACGTTGGAAAATTATGGGCGCGGAAACACGTATGCGCAGTAAATAAATGGCCGCTTACAAACGCATGTGCGGTAACCACGGCTTCGGCGATCTAGACTTTCGTCGCCGAACTGTCACTCTTGGTCATTATTACCTTCTTCAGCTGGTACATATTGCAGTGGCGTTTATTCAATAGACGCAAGGTAAACAATGCTTACCCTATAAATATTGGAAATGTTTGAGCCTTTATAGTTTTCACCGTAACTTTAAACACATTTAATTCTGAGTTTCCCGATTCCGATTCGAGAATCAAAGTTTTCGCAACTCCCGTACCATACACGCATAGTGCTGCTATCTAGTATTTATTTCCACAAACGGGAGCTACTAGTAATGAATCTAACTCGCAAGCAACAACACACCACATGCTCTACCGCGTTCCTTCTGCAGGGTAAGCAGTCGTTATGTTTGCGTCCTCCCTCCAGTCCTACTTTTCCCTTGGAAAGTGATAATTTTCCTACAATTTGTAATATCCCTCAAAATAATATCCAGTTTGATTATTATTACATTCATTTCATTTCCGTTTTTATAACTAATGTTAGGTATTATAAAATGGTAAATACATGTGGAGGGTAAGCAAAGTTGGAAGTTGCGTTTGCTAGTAGAAATTGCTTACTCTTAAAAAAAAACTCACTACACGCCACTTACATATTGCAATTTGACGCCTCGATGCCGTGCTCTTATTAAGTTCACACCTTTGGGGGGGGGGGGCTGAGCTTTCTGCTTCACGGTTGCTGTTTGCGGTGGCTGCCCAACGTTACGGCGAACTTCACGTACGTATATATACTAACGTCAGTTTTACGTTTTACGAGTGTTCTACAAAATTCCCGGTACTGAATCTTTAAGAGAGCACAGATACGTTCAGCATATAATTGTCTTCATTAGGTATTTTATAATAAAACGATAGCGTTATCACTGAAAGTTCCATAGAGACTCATTACCCACGAAGAGACAGCACGCCAGTTCGTACCCTGCGCTTAGAGGCAATATGGCATTCGATGCGCGTGCCTGTGTCGTCCTTAGCGCTTCACTGCTTCTAGGCATTCAACACGCCAAATACATACAGCGAGATGACTCAAGAAAAAGTAAATCTTAAGGGACAAACGAGAAACTGGCACTTGTATGAACATGTGCGCCATTTATTAAATGTTGTTCGTAAGCAAACATAAAAAAAAAAAAAAAAAAAAACAATATTGAGTAATTTTTAAATAAAATGTGTTTAACTGAATATCGGCACACAGTCTGGTGGCTTAGGCCTTCAATTACAACAATCCGGGTTCGATTCCCCAGTTCTTCGCATGTAAGAAACGTGGCGGACGTGTTCTATGGCCGGTGGGGTTTTCTTGGGGCACTTCCGTCTGCCCCATCATTCCATTCCGGCGTTTCTCCATCCCCAGCCCACTCCATTCACCACCGTGGGCCCTAAGACCTCGTTGTTAAGTGCCTTTCAAATCTTTAACTACAGCCTTTATATGCTGACACATGATGTACTTGTTCTTGTATATCCGCCACATTAGTAACTAGAGTAGAATATGTCGATCTGCTAATGTCCTATCAGCTGTACCTCTAAAGCATTCAGACAATGCGGCGAAACGAACAGGGTCTCTATGACCTACCCACTTTTCACTATATTGTAAGTTAGTTCCAAACACCACAAGAACAAGCGGAGAAATTTTCGCGGCATCCTGTCATGCGCTGACCGCAATCGTTTTTAAACAATAGCCATCTGCGGAAATAACCCCATTCTCACCGGAAAAAAATTAAGACTGTAGGTAGATGCAATGTCAGCAAGGCTCAGCGACAGGTCCAAGGTGCGAAACGTACGATGATGTGTAAAGTAGGAGCTTATTTTCTGCATTTTCTTGCTGGGAACCATTAGCCAAAACACTGTTTTTATCGGCGACCTTCAAGGCTGAAGTCAAGGAGCTGTTTTCGGAGCACGACGTTCTATGTTCGATTCCTGATTAAGGCGTGATATATGTTGATTTAAGTTTGTTTTGGTTGTAACCATCTCCTGTTTAGCCTTCCGGTATATAAAAAAAAGGGGTTCATATAAAGTCAAAAGAAATAAAAATAAAAAAAGGTTTATTCGGAGTGCAAGCTCTTGTTGGGTGTGATAAAACAATTCAGAATTATTCAGACGCGGGATTAACTTATACGTTCAGCACCTGTAGAGCACTGGTTCCTCAATTAAATACAACCTGTCCCTAAACGTCTTCCGCGATCTGTCACATGCAATAAAAAAATTCATGACATAAAGTTGACTTCAGTAATCCTGACATCCCGTACGTCATTTGTAACGACGTTAGCGTAACAACAGCGAATGCTGCACTCTGCTCGTTGGAACACTTTTGAACCAGTTTGTTCCTCCTATACGTACCGATTGGTCACTAATCATAATTTCGGGTTTCGTATGTGTTTCAACAGGTGTGTTCCATGAACGCTCCTAATGTCCGAAGCTACGTAATGAGAAACTACCGGTCACGGGTTTAAGTTACCGATTCGAAGACTCTGCTAATTCAAGAAGATTTTAAGCTTATTTCAAGTGGCAAAAATTATCAGATTTTACGTCGTAGAGTTATGCACAAATCTCAAATGTGCTTAAGACTAATGTACATCCTGACAGTAGTCATGGTACCATGGATTGTAGTGGGTTCTGAACCTTGTGCTAACCAACTCATGGCTCATAAACGGAGTCCAACCGCAGGTTTAATGCGAAGCATCACTGTGGTCCGGCCTCCTTGTAAGTTGGATATACTTAGTAACGCCGAAGAAAGTTTTTGCACACACGCTGTTAGGACGTTACTGCTTTGGACTGCGAGGTTCAGAGGTCGAGTCCCCGTTAGCTCACGGATACGCATTGCTTTTAGATGTTATGTAGGTTTTGTTCATTTAAGATTCACATAGTTTTCTTTGCGAATAGACAGAAGGCGTGTAATGCCAAGAACCCTTTTACATGAAATAAAGAAGGAATGTATTTCATTCAAAATTAATACTTTATTTTAATAATATTAACTTCACACAGCTCTTACATGCAAAATTGCATACCACGTATTTAAATAATGGATCAGAAAATATTGTTCCTGCATATAAGGGATTGACGACGGGGAAAATCTTCACATAGTTACAGTAGAGTAAATATGGAGATTATCGATTTTTTGTTTATGTAGAAATTGCAGGGAACGTGATTTCTCCTGTTATAGAGGACATTAGGCTGCAAGTTCTTTCAGAAAATATTTTTAGTTTTGGTGGGGGGGGGGGGGGCGAAGGTGCTTGAGTCTTCCAATATATGATTGCCGCCTACGGAGGCTGCTAAATGGCATGTAAACTGAAATAATAAACATTACACGCATACATGAAAATGTCAGTTTTTCGAATGATCTTTATAGAGTATTTTTCGACCGAGTAGAAGGAATGCTTAACCAAGCATAGTTTAAATTTAATAAAATGTACAGGATGTATGTGTATGCTGTGCATGGTATTCATAACAGACGCCAGACTTGTGTAGTTAAGAACTCTTCACCATGGGCGTCAGCAGGAAGGGGCAAGAACTTGCCCTCCCCTGGAAACGGTATTTTTTCTATAAAATGTGAAACAACCATTTTTTAACAAAAAATTGCTTATTACTGACGTTACTTCAAAATGCAAGTCCCCGCTGGGAGGAGTAATTGAGTTCTTCCTCGTTTTCCATTAATATATTTTGATATTTGTTTGTGCATTTGTATTTAATATTACATTGTAATAATATATTGTATATTGTAAACGACAAAATATTTATTCACATTACAAGTCATGAATGTATATGCTTGCATTTAGGGTAAACCCCAGTCGTAAATCTCACACTCCTCTGAAGGAAACTCTTTCTAATTCCTACGCTTCCCCTCGGGAAAGATCTTGGTAGCGCCCAACGTTTGTTACATGAAAGAGACTGCCCAAGGTCTTATCGCGCACATTGCCGGCAGTTCACGCCCTGGGGGACGCCTGGCCGGTATATATATAACCTAGTTAAAAGGAGGAACTGCTCCTTGGCTGCGGCAGCAGCCACCAGCTATCCATTTATACACACTGCTATTTACCCGAGGTTTGTTTTGAAACTTGCGTCGTAAACAGCTGGTACGCTGGCGAGAGCTTCCTGAAGTTAGAATTACTTTATGTGTTAAAATTGTCGCCGAACGACCCTCCAATGAGGTCTCCGGCTAGATCCCCGTTGGCGAGAATTTTTTCGGATGAGAATTCTTAATGTGACCATTAAAATGGCCCCTCGGTTGTGTAATTTTGTGAAGGTGCGCCAATTTCCTCCCGCATCTTCGGTTCCTTGGCTAGGATAAATTGTTGCGCTTGGCGCCAGCATCTTATCATCCAACCATACTGCTCTCCTTCACGCATGCTGTACGAGTATACACATCTACGGTATCTGTTTAAACGCTAGGAAATCAAGCAGAAATATAAATTGAATAAATTCATTTTCTGAAAAAATATTAAAAAAATCCGCACGGAATGTACTCGTAATGCCAACGTGGTTATACATAAAACTAAATGTGACCCACGACACCTGACTCATATTCAATAGGCCGCATGAATTTAGTCCTAACGAACGGGGCTCGAGTGTGGTTCGTTCTCTAAAGTGGTTTTCCTAAACTCTAGACAAATACTCGTGCACTTATTAATTTTTGCCTTTCGACACTACAGTTTGTGAAAAATGCAACACCAAAAAGGATGGATACATGTGATTGAAATGAACTTTATACCACAGATTAGGTACATGACAATAACTTACACAGTTGATTAGGATTACAAAACTGTACATGATCTCTGTCATTGAGAATTCAACATGGCGTGAAACCCCCACGTGCTGCAATAAGAGCCCCTAAACGTTGTGGCATGGAATAAAAAGAGGACCTGGATATGTTCCTGGGGAATTCCCCTCCACGAGGTTTGTATGCGAGGTCTGCAAATCATAAACAGTGATTGCTGGAGGACCATGACGAACAAGTCGCCGAACAACCATATTCCAGACATGTTCGATGAGCGGCATGTCAGGCGAACGTGCAGACCAGGGAAGCAGTGGTACCCGTCGTTCATTGAAGAAAGTTTACACATTATTCGCCACATGTGGCCGGGGTTTGTCCTGCTGAAATATGTCATGTGAAGTTGCCTGAAGGAGAGGCAGTACCTCGGGCTCTAAAACCTCCCTGATGTAGCGGTTGCTCTTCAGATTGCCCTCAATACGTAGGAGTCGAGATTACATGTTGTAGCCAATGGCGACCCAAACCATCACACTTGGCGTTTGTCCTTTATGCCGCTCCACTGCAGGCTGCCAGATTGCGATCACCACGGTAGTGTCTAACACGTATGCGGCCATCAGTGTAGGATAGGTTGAAGCGGGACTCGTACGAAAAGACTACATTTTGCCACTCAGCACACCAACGACGTCGTTCACGTACCCATCGCAGTCTGATACATTTATGGTTTCTGGACAATGGAAGCTGACGCAATGACATGCGTGCCAGCAGTCCAGCCTGCAGCAGACAGCGTCGAACCGTCGACGCAGACAGGTCCACGCCCGTAGCAGTACCCCAGTGTCGAGCCAACACTGTGGACGAGGCTGTACGGTCCGTTACAGCCATGCGGACAAGATGGCGGTCATCCCGTGCTATGGTTACATTGCGTGGTCCAATACCCGCTCGTCGCTGCGTGTGACCCTCTTCTATCCACTGGTTCCACACACGCATCACTGTCGTAGCAGCATGCCCTGTACGAGCCGAAATTTCACGGTATGACAAATCCGTTTCCCGGAGACCGATCATTCTGCTCCGTTCGAACTCACTCACATATTGGTATGACGTCCTTTGACGTCGACGCGGCATACTGGCACTTGCTTTCATTTAGTTTGACGGCTCTTCCTTGACTGAACTTGGTGTAACACTGACTTTCCAGTCACACAAGAGAAGGCGCTGCTGGGCTTACGTGTACGCCATCTCTCTGCAATCGTAATCACTTATTGCTGGTACACTGTTCTACACATACTCTGAGTTTGGATCCATTCGGGCCATTATTTCTGGGTGTTGCAATTTTCACAAACAATAGTGCAGTTCTTCGCATATTAAACTAAGTCCGTGATAATTTTCTTTGAATAAAAATAATGAATAATACATTGACAAAAATAAGTTCGTTTCCAGGGAAGTTCTCGCTATTCTTCAAAATTTCGGCGATGTGCAACTACTGATGTGTGCTACAGGGTTTAGTATTTATTTTTACTCCATAATAGACTTTTATCTTAATGGTTAACCTAATCTTATCTTTATCATCACTATTCAAGTTTTTTAAATTGCATCATATAAATCTCTTTGTTATTGTTTTAGAGAAAAACCATTTAATCACTTAGTCTACTTAAATGTATTCTGCTCTGTCCCAGTTATGACAATATAAAATATACATCCTAGCCGATTCCTTTCCCATTTCCTTAAATTTTAGTATGTCTTTCCAAGACCTAGTCGCTGTTCGGAGGTACTGAAAAATACCAAATGAATAAAATAAAAATAAACATTTCTCTTTTTAATCTGAGGTGTTTTTATAAATAAAAAACTCTGATATCGAGAATGCCAGTGCGTATATATAATTATCTAAAGATGAACTTCTGACTTGAGCAACAGTGTGGATATACAAAGTACTTTTGTCTCTTTTGAGAATGAAGCAGAAGAGGACAGAAGCCAAGACGAATATGGCATAATCAAAGAATGGGGCAGACAGGTGAAGTTCGACTTCGCGATTGGAAGACCAATGCAATGTTGGATAAAGATAGCCCGCAGTGACCTCCATTCATAACATTCATTCATAGACCAGTAAAGATACAAGAAAAGAAGGTCAGGTAGCTGGATGTGACAGTGGATAGCAAGCTTCACTTTCACGAACACGTGCGGTTCAAGGAGAAGGCAGTAGCACTCTAACGAGATGAAAACTGTGTCTATGGCGTCCTAAAGATTTATGTTAAAGTAGTCTTCATTGCTATATCAGATTAAGATAATCAGTACAGAAACAAGAACGCAGAGCTCGTGAAGTCTGTTCACGGTAAAATGATCACTATTGAAATCAACCTTAGAAAAAAGTCACTACCTCTGCCTGCATATAATTGAACGGACGCATTGGGTGACATGCACCCGGTAAAGTTGGTAACGATAGATGGAAAGTAGTTCCATATATTAACGTCGAATAAAAAGTGATATGTTACCATTTGTGATCATTTACATTATTTATTTCGCTTTGTATTTTTTTATGTATCATTGTGTAAAAAATTAGCCGATTTATAAAATGTTTACTTTTCTAATAATTTGACAGTTTCACTTGATAGACCCATGAAGAAAGTAATGAGGCCCATTCATATGTTAATTTTAAGTAAGACGGAAGAATACACAACTTGCATACAAGTAAAGCTTAAGCAGGATTTTCAAAAGTGCTCATTTTATCGTGAACAGCATATACAAGCGTAGAAATGTCTGTCGAATACTAAAAAGCCTGAACAAATGGCAAACCCTAAAGCATACAAGACAGCTTCTGCTGACGCACTACTGGTGACGGGTGGAGCGATATCCCTGGATCGCCTGGTGAGAGAAAGGGAATCAGTCCTAGAAGAGAAAGACGGTGGCTCTGCCCCCGCAGAAATAAATAAAAGGCGGATGAAATAAATCAGGATTTTCTGACAAAGAAATGAACAGTAACATATGCAGTCTACCCAATTTTCTCAAATACCAATATAACAGCAACTTTAAATGCATGTTCCATTCCTTAAATTTGAAAGACTCTCTTCTCTGTAAGATCAGCAAGATTAACGACAATGTCCAGCATGTCAATCATTAGTGTGCAAAATTAGAATACGTCAAAAGAAGAGCTGGATTAGAGTCTGATCAAGAAAGACCTGACAGAAATAATGACCAGAGAAAAAAGCGCACCTTGTTCCTAACGAGTTCGTAAGACTGGCTAAAAGATTGATAAATGGATGGCTAACAACCTAGAGATGATACAAGAGCAGAGCGACATGGATGCTTAAACCTCGCCCTAAATAAGACTAATTCAACCCGAACTTGACTACAGTAAAACCACTGTGGGCACTTTGTGTGGGAAGCGGACCCACCGTACAAATAAAGTAACATTAAATAGAATACGCAAAACTGTTGTGGTTATTTTTAGTGGGAGCAGACTCGTCACACAACGTAGGGAATTTTCCCAGTGTCGAAGTGTAACAATGTTATAGAGATATATGAAAAGGCAGTTGATGAGTGGGTTTCAGAAGGAAGCTGACTGTGATAAGACTTGGCTATGAACGTGGACAAAGCACACTGATGAACGATAATCTTACAATAAATACGGAACATGGAATTGGACGGAGGAGACCTAGCGAGTTAAGAAGTGGTATGGATCCCCGTTTTTTTCTGTGAAATAGTTGTTTGAGCGAATACGTGTATCGCGGTAAATAAATGTTCTGCAAATAAGATTTTTTTGTCAGAAAAGATAAAATACAATTTTCTATGCCCTATTATTTTACTTTTGTTATATGAAGTGCATTCTTGGAGAAAAAAAATCGTGAAAATGGTAAAATATCGCATTTTAAAGCTGGCCTGTGCAGTTTCCTTAATGGCAAGAGAAAAGCACAAATATACGGGCATAGTTTAATCTGTGGGCTTTCATCGCATGTAATAAAACCCCACTGTAACATATCTTATTAACACAGTACAGCGTAACGACGAAAACACTGCACGTCTGGCGCTTAGGAGCGAGGAGGCACTAGAAGTGCATGTTAGTGTCGCCCGTATCGCTCCCTCGCTTCTTGACCTTATTCCAGGACTCCACTAAGATGGAATAAATGATGGAGGAGGGGGACTGAAGAAAGGAATCCACCCCCCCCCCCCCGGCAAAACATCGAGTCAAATTTAAGAAGTTGAATAACGAATAAGGGAAAACAAAAATATTAGTAATAAGGGTCAATTACAATACTGTAGAGATCATATAAATATACCAGTGTAAAATGGCATAGCTGTAGATTACCACAATGAAAGGAGAACTGTGGTGAGTAGGGCAACCGCACTACCCCACTACTATGGGCCGCGCTGAAAATATAGTATTACAGCAGGTCCTGTTCGGAGGCAAAAGTAAATAAAAATAAAACGCCAAGCGTGTCTGTAAATCAGGTCGAAAATAAATCAAAGAAAAAGTTATGTGGTCCGAGAAAATTCAATTAAGTCGAATGAGAGCAAGAGGGCCATGAAAAGAAATCGAAGAGCTGCCTTATATCTTTACATTAGGTCTACCCAAAAAGTGCACTGAAGCGAAGGTGATAAATGAATGACCCGTCTATGGTGTCCACATAACTACAATTAAGGCAAACACTGGCACTAGGTTTCTAATATTGATCCGACATGCCGACCATGCAGAATTTCGTAACGCGATGGTTTTTATGCCGCCAGTGTCAGTGATGTCGTAAGTACCCTGAAATGCCAATGGTGCAGTTTCAGTGGAAGGTACGAAGAATACACATGGAGCCAGTGTCACTGGATTCGGCGATAGGATGTACACTAACTTCTAGTCAAGGCAAAACTGAAATTATTCTTCAAAGAACCTTGAAATTCGGATACTTAAAGCAGACAGTAAACACCTGTAAAAAACGATAAAACGAGGTTAAAATTATACACGAGGCATTTCCGCCTACAAACTCAGCTCAGCTCACCAGAGAAAGTCGCTCTCTAAAAGCTTGGGGGGGGGGGGGGGAGAGTTGCTGCTTTTACCCACCCAAAGTTTCCCCAGGAGGGGCAACGGGCATTTTGCCCCTCCAAAAGTTTCATGCAGATCAACATCATTCGTATGTAATAATTTGTCGACAATTGTTGCAGAACACTACTGTTTCCTTGTCTAATAATAAATTCCAATTTTAGCAGTTTAAGAAATCTTTTTTCTTTATACTTGTAAATGGGCATGTATTTGGTCCAGGAAACTTCCAGATGTCTGCAGTGTAACTTAAGTATTACTATTATGTTCAACAAAATGGCCAGTAAGATACGTCACTTTCACCTGTCCTTTCAAATTATACAGATTTTGTGGAAATTTTTACAGTTATTTATAGCAATGATTCAACTGAAAACGGATCTATAGCTGCCTCATTTTTAATACCATCTGTTCTTGTCAAATTAGTTGGTCAGGTAGACACTGCAAAATGTACTCTGCAAAAGAAATTGCTAAACTTAGACGAGGCTCATAGATTGATCATGACACTGAAAGTATGAGATCATGCAGTTCTACAAAGATGATGTCAACCCTGATCGCTTCTTTGCTTCGCAGAGGGATGTTTAATGATTTGCTGTAGAAAGAAGGGAAAGTTGTTGATAACATAGAATATATTATCGACATCTTCAAGCTAGGTGATCTTAATGTTTTGCTCTCTCAGGACTCTTCAAGTTTTCTAAGATTGTAATAACGGTTCCCATGCCAACAGCAACAGCAGAGAGGTAATGCTCTGGTTTTGAAAGACATAAGACGTACTTGCGTTCAATGATGGGAAAGCTGAGGTTAAATTTTGTGAGCATTTTACATATCCACAAGGAGGTTGCTGTGGCATTAGATCTAGATGAGGTAACAGATGACTTCATAGCAAGAAATGAGACAAGAAAGTGGACATTCCTTCAGCGAACTGCATTTCCACATGGAAACAGTTAATATGCTACATTTGGTGGTTATGCAAAAAAACTACGATATTCCTTCAGTACATGTATTTGTGTCATATTTGAAGTAAGTTCTGTAGCAGTGCTAATTTTGTCGTGTTGAGATGTCAAAATTTTTAATGCTTGCATAATTATTACCACGCAATATTAGCTTTTTTTCCTCCTTCACATCCTGTAGGGTTACGTCATTCCTAAATAAAGGTGCTTCGGTTAAGGCACGATCATACATGGAAATAAGTATTGAATCGCATTATACTGATTTTGGTGGGCAAGGCTCTTGAGTTTTATAACTGTATTAAACAAACAAATTTCACCTTAAAAATATCCAGTATATACAGTGTTTAGGTATGCATGAATGCTTAAATAGAACCATTTCTCACCTTGTAATCTCAATTTTCCCGGAGGAGAGCCCCCCCCCCCTTCCCTCTGCAAGACTTTACCATGACCACCCCCATTTATTGGGGAGATCTGTGATTTTTCATAGCAAATACATTTTAAATCTGATCCCCAATATCTAAGGCGCCACTGGAATGCAGTATGGCGATAATGAGCAAAGCACAACCTTGTTACTAAGGCAAACAGCTGACAGCTAGAAGGCACGTGTGCAGACACGAACTGCGGCGTTATCTGAACCACAGGTGACGTTATCTCGGCGTCATGACAATAAAGGAGGCCCAAGTAGGGAGTACAGTTGGATAGACGTCTGCGTTTTAACTAACGTGGAAGTGTAAAGATGTGCCGTTGTGCATCTGTATGCAACTGTATATTGTAACATGCATACACTATCAAACGATTTAAGTGCCATCACCATAACTAAATACGCCTGACATCTCTACGAGATAAGAACTCATAAAAAGATATTTGAACAGCCTGACTAAAAAGTGACTGTGTACTCACTTCTCGTGTTTAACTGAATAAAGTAACTAAATTAATGTCCTTCGTGTAGGTTATAATTAAAATATAAAACATCACAATCAAAGTCATTTGTTACATAGTACTACTCAGTACGGCAATTAGTTGTGCATCAGCAGCACAAACAAATGCATGTTAAACTATACACAACCTCTCGCCTTCTTCACCAACACCTGTTACCACTACCAGACGCACCTTGATCACACTGCGAACTGCTGCACCATTGGTTCACAATTTCTCCATCTCCAAAACCGACAATTAAAGAACTGCTGCTCGGATGTGGGGCCCGGCATATCGCCTTGAATAACCTTTCAGATGGTCTCCCTTGAAATTCCCTCTCTTCCCCATTTACCTCACACAAAGAGACGTGGCTTGGTGCTTCTCAATGGATTTCACCGAACCCTGATCTCCCAACTCGAGCATAGTTAAGATAAAAGCGCCGGCAAGCCAAAAGGTATGTGTCGGACAGTGTGATGTCAGTCAGACGGACTTCTAGACGTCACATCAACTCACCAGTGATCAGAAACGCGCACTCTAGTCACGATATAGCACAAGTATATTACAGTATACTTAAAACTAGCCTAGGCACTAATGCTGGTGCATGTAAATGGTGAAACTGAATGTCTGGAAAAAGCTACCACTTGTAATTTGACGTGTTGATAAATAATTTCTTGTGAAAAATACCGTTCAATTTACAGTGAAAAATTTAACTGCAACCTGAGGGTGTAAACACTATGTTATTTATGAAAGTGGTCGATATATACAACACCTTTTTCAGGAGCTGTCGAACTTCGATATCACCATGTGTTTATAAATTCCAGGTCATAATTATTTTTCCACAGTCAAAGGCGTGTCTCCACTTAAATGCGGAAGCATTTAGGCCACAGGTTGCGTACATTAGTCATTTTACTTTGTCACGTTTAAATGCGATTTAAACTTCGGTTCGGTTTACATGGCACGATTGCGCACAAAAGCGTTGGAGACGACGTGATCTCCATGACTGCGGTGAACTTCTAGCCGTCAGGTCACCGAGTCGGATCTGATAAACTGAGTCATACTGGAAGTTATGCATAACTATCACCGGACACGACCTCGTCAATGCGTGACTTCTCAGCTTGCCCGATCACCGCACTGGGAAAAAGATTTCATTGAATAAAAACATCTTGTTGGCGTTACCAAATTAATTGTTTGTAGAGGTCAAATAAAATAATCTCTTTCTGACACCAATTTATATTGTCATGATTTTGTTTATTCAAAACAAAACACCCGATTTGGGTGGCGCAACTAATGAGAAATTTTACGGTATGGCCGAAACTCTAACCCGCAACATCTACGTTCGAAGGCTTCATTTTACAGATCTCTGCTCAAGCGATACTTGATTACGCAAGTATGACAATTACGCAAGTATGATATTTCAAGTTTTAAATATTTATATTTTGTTTTCTGTTGAAATTGTTTTATTGGTATTATTTGCACCACTATTAAGCATCGCCAAATACAACAAAAACACTGATTTTATCCTAATTGTCCCAGAAATGATAGGCAAGCTCTGAGGGTGTATATTTGAACCAAGGAAAATTACCGAATTATTTTACAGCCAGCCGAACAAATGTACGTTCTGAACCAAACTGTTTTTGTTGCCACCACAAAATCGGCAAACATAGGTCTAAAATCACATTGTACCAGCTAACCACATACTTATTCACTCCCAACAAAATATTTATTTGACTGTAGATAACAATGTTTACAGCAACCAGACCAATTTTTTGAATGTACTTGTAAGATAGCCGTTTGTAGGTACTAAATATACTTATGTAAATGATGTCGGAACACCAAAGACGTGTTTGGCTCAATAATTTATTTTGTAATGTTTCAAATTTGATTCAAGGTAACGAATGCAGAAGTTTGGAGTAAAATCAGATTATATAGTCTACAAGTAAAATATTGTTCAGTGTGAACAAATATTTTTCAAGTAAATTCATTTTATTTTACCTAAGTACAACCAAGGCCGTGTCTCAATTGGTCCAGGGAGCGCTCTCTCGTGCTCTCGCTCTCCCGACCACGTCATTATGACGTCAGAGAGAACACACGCTGGTCGTCTCAGTTCGTCGGAGAGAGCGCGAAAGAGCGAGAGCACAGAGAGAGAGAGCAGGAAGTTGTATACTCGCTGGCACTCTCTGGCATACTATGACCACGCGCCATATTTGTTTATATTATTTCCGTGTTTGAATAAGATTCCAGCAGCTTTCTGGGCCAAAACCACGTTGCATTTTAACTGTAAGTGAATAATTTCAACTATTTTGGTCAACAAAATAACTAACGTGGTATGCATTTGTAAAATATAAATAAGGATTTCTGACAAAGTCTCGATTTTTTTTAACTGCAACATGACGGTAATGTATAAAACAAAGATAATACCATTTTATGCGCTAGTAATTATTTTGGTAGTGCTATAATTAATTGTGAATTATTTTGAACACACACGAATAATTTACAATAGCTATTACTGTGATTTTAGCTTAACATGATCTCCCGCTTTTTGGCATCAGCTGTCTGCGTCACGTACGAGAAAACGAGAGAGTAGTTGTCTCACAGAGATAGAGAGCGCGAAGCAGTGTTCTTGTTAAGTTGTGCGAAAGAGTGCTCTCTCGAAAGAGTATTCTTTCAATTGAGACACGGTCTAAATCTTTCTCTCATTACGAAAAGACCGTGGCAAGTGCATCTTTCGAGGGCTGACATCTACATTATTTCATCTTATTAACGTTTGTGCTGAAGGATTCATTTTCCACGGGGTGCAGTGAGTTCAATTATTACTTTTTACATCTCGTTCAGTGCATTTGAACGGCCACCGAAATAAATTAGTCTGGCGACCTTCATAGAGTAACTGGTTGGGGGATGCTATCTTACGGTGCAAGAGACAGCGGGTCCGAATCTAGGGGAAGACGCAGTTGTGTGTGCTGTTCTTACGAGATGTAAGTTTGGATTTAGTAGTGTGTGATCCGCTCTGCCGCCGTACGCAGTATAATCGGCCAGCATAAAACAGCGACGTTGATATCCAAAACTCTATCAGTATTAAATTAAAATTCATGCCTTACCGTCCAAACCACGAAGAAGATAATATTAATAACTAATCAGGTACAAGCAGTGATATTTTAATATATGAAGAGCGTCGCTATTTTTTTGCCTGCATTCTAAGAATGGTACACTCACACACACTGGTTCACGATTCGTCACTGGAACAAACAATTTTTACTTCGTTTCAGGCACTTCTCATTGCAAATAATGTAATTTGTTCTTCACTGAACTCAAATCTCATAACTATTACATAACGTGGTAGGGAAGACCAAGAATATTATTTATGACAGGCCTTATCTGACAAGGTGCAAGTAGGCATATAACGCTAGATAAAAAAGAAATCAAAAGTACGCTGGCGAAATGACTGCCAAAACGCACACGTCAACCAACGCCTGTATAGAAATATCTCGAACCATTAACAACAGCTGTGGAAACTCGTGCTGTACAGGCCACGGCCGTAGAATACAGGTCTGTACACTCGCATATCTAACAATGTTAGCGAATTGACCCCCTTAGTGACTGATTTAGTTCATGCGGTAGACGCAGATATCTGCAAGCAAGCTAGTGTTGTTAGCGTTGCTTGTATAGAGATTACACCATAGAGATGTGAACGCCATTTTTCCATTGCAATTCCCCCTCCCTATGCTAGCCATGTCAACAGCACTACTTCGGCAGCAGCGCTCTGCGGCTGGGTTCATCAACTAAATGGTTCAATAAGGGCGTCAACTTTTCAAGCTAGTTTCCAGACCTGTCTTCTACGTTCGTGGTTCAAGCAAGCATGTCTTTCTTTTCATTTTTTGTGAGACCTCCACCTGCCAAAGAAATTGTAAATGGGCACTAAATAACTACACTTTTATTGCCATGAAACGCGCATAGTAATTATCGTACTATCGGTTTTTTTTTTTTCCACATATTGTTAGAAAATTTTCTATCTTCATTAACTTATTTTCAGTTATTACTAGAGCCTATTTTTATTTGCATTTTAAATGTCGTGGCGCCTCATCCACTAAGTTCTAAGTAGTAGGAACATGAACATTTCGCTTTTTAAACATCTTGTATGCTAGGCTCCACGGCACTGTGTATTATCGAGCCTCGGCTTTGTGCTCGTTGGCTGCTGCCCCTGTGCGTAGTCAGTTTTATCTCAGACCAGATGACACAGGATTAGGTACTTATTTCCTTGCAGCTCTTTTATTGGCCCAGAGTCCGTCTGAACGTGTCTAATAAATTGTGATCCAACTGCAAACATAGCAGAAACATGCATGTGTTTGCAGTCTAGCTCGTCCTAAACGAGATCGTGAGATTTTCCAGTTTCTACATATCAGCATATGAACACGTGAATCTGCAGAATTTTCTTCCCTGCAGGCTAGGTCGGCTGGATGAGAGAAGATTGGATCCCAGTGGGCACCAGTTACCCTGCCCGATGCACAGAGTAATAAGAATACAGAAGTAAAATGGCTTGGCGGTAGTTCCTTTGATGTGGGCGTATGCATCCGCTGACTGACTGCACGAGGCTCTGTAACGGCCCTTGTGTCTGATTGGCTACTGTCATGTTGCCGAGGCGTGCCCTATGCCATGTTTTACTAAAAGGGGTATCTGCCTCCCTGACAACTCTTCGTCGTGGGCAATCACGGGAGAGGGGTCAGGTGGCGGGCCGGTCTATTCCTTTATGGTCAGTGAGGCACAAAAGCTGAGTCGCAATATGAAGAAATTCAAGCAATGGAAATTCCATCTCGGATTGGGGTATTAGCCCACTGATAGTGGAGAACCCAAGATGAAAAGGGAGGAGGAGCACCCGCTGACATCACTTTCCCCGCAAAGGTTTGCTTGGCCGCGAAGGAGGGGGAGGGAGGGGGAGGCACAACATGAAGAAATGGCCCCTGTGTCCATGGACAGCCCTTTACCTTCCGGCGCCCAGAGGTCAGGTTGAAGTATGAACTCGTGCTGGTAGTGGTATAAATATTCGTAATGATGGGTAGGTGCACTAATGCAAAAGAGGTGGCTAGACAATGTTCCTGAGCAGGTGAAGTTGGTAATCTGGGTCTGAAGGCCGGAAATCTATAGTAAAAGGGGGGAGGGGTGGAACTGGTCCAAGCACGCCGGTGCCGAAGGAACTGCAAAATGGACCCAATAACTGGAGAAAGTGTAAACCCTTGAAAAACCAAACGACTAAGAAGGGCCACAGATGGAACGTGCACCTAAATTGTATGTCATGTTGCCAAAGATTTTCTATTGGCTGGACTGCTGGCTGGTAAATAAGTTTCCCAGACGCTGGTTTACGAACGGCTTTCTGACATGTTGCAGGTCAGTGCCGCCATCTTGGTGGCGTGTGCGGCTGGAGTTCCCGGTGTAAGCGTCTATTTCACTTCTGTATTCTAAACTATTCTGTTCCCGAGAAACACGCCAATCGTCCTGGCTTGCTCCAAGAAAGACGAGGTACGGTATAAAATGAGGACGGAGCTGCGGCAGAATGAATATCGGGTTGAGAGATTTGGTCTTGAGCACCAATGAGGGAGAAGTGGGGCGAGTATGGGGCAGCGCTGGAATGCAAGGGCAGGGAAAACGGGAGATCCCCGAGAAAACCCGCCGACCAGCGTCATCGTCCGGCACGATTCCCACATGCGAAAAACCGGGAGCGACCCAGCTGGGAATCGAACCCGGTACGCCTAGATGGGAGGCGAGCAGTCTAGCCACTACACCATCGCGGCCCCATGGATATCGGGGAGGAAACGGAAGCACCCCGAGGAAACAAATGCCAGCCAAACTTCTCACGTGAATATCCATCAGATAAGTTCCCACCAGCCGGGAGCTGGGATCAAGCCGGGCGCCCAGCGACGGGAGGCTAGTCGTCTAACTCTGAGTGAGCCTGCCATGGGACAGAAGGAGTCAATAATTGTTGAATTCTGCCTGCACTAGTGTCAAAAATAATAATAAACGCAATTATTACACCCGTTCATTTTTAATGTTAAGTTGTATTTCTAACCATAACTCTTTCAGGGTAAAAAAAATATTTAGGTGTTGCAAGGAACATATTTTTTTTTGTATGGAACTGTACTGAAACAAACATAACGCTATATAATATGTCAGGACCAATAAAAATGCGTTCGTGTGTGATGTCATTGGCAGCTGGTATTTTCGTAACTACGGAATATAGCCTAAACAACGAACAATATAGCCACCACGTGAGGGCCTTCCGTTATTGGATGGCGTCTGCTGTGTAGTGTACATAGGCTGTTCACGATAAAGTGAGCACTTTTTAAGGCCCTCCCAACAGGCTCTAACCACTAATAAACATGTTTTATTACAGTCTCAGACAATAACTTTTGTAAGTGGTGAAATTATACACCGTATTTATTAGCTACATGACAATACTGATATTAGAAAGTGGCTTAAACATAAAAAAATAGCTTAAAAGAACAATTTGGAAGGGCCTTAAAAAGTGCTCACTTTACCGTGAACGGTATATACATCCACTTAGTGTGCATTGCCCAGAACATGCACCGCCATGACTGAAGACGTTAAAAGGTGCTTACAAGAGCAGGCGTCTTGATTATTTACATACGGTACGTCTTACTACTGTAATGAGTCATTACGGCGGGAAGCATAAACAAGCGGATGTCGTTTCATTTGTTGTGTCGTGCGCATTCGCAATGACGAAATAAAACCGTCGTGTGACGCAATTTCGTGACTATAAAGCCTTAAAGACTTCCTAAAGTCATAGACTTCACGAGCTACCACCACATGACGCGAATCACTATGTACGCGCAGTCATAAACCGTGTAGGGCCTACATACAGAATGAGTCCTTTAAAAGAGGCCCCGTGATCCGTATCTCCTCATTCCCTCGCTCCTTTACACACGTCTAACGGGGCCTCTTCTAATGGACTCGGCCTGTACACACGCTGGACAGCCAACGGCTCAGTGGAGGGCGCCAGCGGTGTCACATTGCAACTACACTATAGGCCGTTCACAGTAAACTGAACACTTTTGAAAGCCCTGCTTGAAATCTTATTGCATGCACAATATGTATTCTTCCGTTATATGCAATATTGACACTGTGACGGGTCTGATAACTTTGTTCATGCGTCGGTCAAATGTAACTGTGGAATTGTTAGAAAGTTAAATTAATTAACAAATTTTCTAATTATCATATTTAGATACAATAAGAATTAAAATATGGCGTGGCTGTGCTGGGGACACGGCCGTTTGTTTGGTTTGAATATGGCTCGGACGCCTTGAAGTTTTTTTTTTTACGTTCCCGGCACCGCTTCACTCGATCATATGAGGTTTTATGGGTATCACTGGTTTGCTTTTGAGATGCGCTTGCCAACAGTATACGATTTCTGTATTTCTATTTGGCTTTTTTACGAGTATAGGCCGACATTGTATTAAGTTTTCTTAATTTTTTAAAAATTAAACTCATACAATTTCTCGATAACAACACCACACACATGTTTTTATACATGCAATCGATTGATCTTGAGGAGAGCTATCGATCGAAACTCAAACGAGCGTCGTAGCTTCTCCTAGTCAAAAGTTATACTACGCGGAAATTAGAAGACACGGCGAAACGAACTTATAATTGCCCCCCCCCCCCCCAACCCGTTCTAGCCAGATGATTCACAGTCCTCACTCAACGTAACATACTATTTGATCCTTTGGCAATCGAGTGGTGTAATTGAATCTTGATTGTAGACGATAGATTCGGAGCTGCAATGCCAAACTGTATTCCCCGATTATGTTATCATTGCATTTTCTGGATTGCCTACCACTATGGTTGCAAAATTAAAGATGTATTCACGTCAATAACTGAATGCAAGAGGAATCATTTCAGTATTCACAAATTCTTTATCTAAAACCTTTGTTTCAACATTAAGACATTGATCTACTTGCCCTCCGTCGGTAACAACTTTACAGAGCGTGCATGCCACTCAGTGTGCCCGTAAACAGATGCAGGTAGGGACAGTGAGATTTATGGAAGGTTGACTTTAAAAAATGCTCATTTTATCTTGAACAGCCCTTACACACTGCGAAGCCCCACGTGCGCACAATCATAAGCTGTATACTGAACATTCACCGGGCGGCCACTGGCTCGGCGGAGGGCGGCTGTGGTGTCACACTGCAAGAACCTAACACGAAGCTGGAATTTCTCCTCAAGCCATCAAGGCCATACACTAAAGATGAGGTTGACCGATCTCGCTGGCTGCGCTCAACCCAATCTCCGTATCCCAACATTGAACTGCTTTTCGACCTATATGGTTAGCAATAACGGCGTGGATCAGATTTGAGGTTAGAATGCTGTTTAGTAAACAAGTAGATTGTGATGTTTTTATACTTGCTCTAATGCAGTTAGGTTAAATTTAAATTAATAAAAGTATTATATTGATATAAAAGTGCTTGTCATTTAAAACTTATGATACGAACAAACTCGTTCATCACTGTTGACCATGTGACTTTGACAGTAGTTGTGTTCCTTTGGGGTAGGTCAATGTTGGGCACATGCGGAGGAGACGAATAAGAGGTCTACCTAATCTTTAGTCTATGATCAAGATCTGCCACCTCTAAGGTGAAGAAGACAATCTAAAGTGAGTAAGATCATGAAGAACTCGTACAGCACAGGGCAGTCTCGCTCCGGTCCAGCAAGAGGACTGGAGGGGGGGGGGGGGAGGATGCACTATTTATGGTCTACTGCAGTTGCCACTACCTGATACTGCGAAAGTGCTCTCTAGAACACCGCTATACACTTGCGCCCGTGGCATACTGTCCTCATGTTATAAATAAGGCAGTACAGTGTGAACACTCAATTCTATTGAATGAACACTTTTTTTTTCTTCGTCGCGATAGCTATGTAAATGTGCAAACATTACATAATTGAAAACGAATCATTCAAAGCGTAAAAAATAAAATGTAAATATCGAAAGACGAATAACGTGTGATATATGTATTAAAAATCCTTGTTTTAGATTCCAGACATTAATTTTAACATGCAATGTGTGGATTAAACTCATACAAAATTACTTGGAAAAAGTGATAAATTTTTTGTTTTGTAAGCCATTTGAATTTACCCTGTTTATTTTTTTCATGCTTGTATAAATACGAGTATTTTAATATTACCTTTTAATGAATTTCTTGTGTGCCATGTATTGTTAAATTTTTAGCCTTAATTCCAAATTTTTTTTCCACCAGCTTTAGGCCCTGCTGGAAGTTGTAACTCAGCTTCTCTTTTGTAACAAATAGTTTAATGTAGCTACAATTAACTATATATTCGGCCCTAAATTTTCCGTGGGATATCAGGAAAACAGACACAGAAAGACAAAAAAACACACGGGACTGTCGTTTCCCAGAAAGTACTGAGAAACAAAACACCACAAAGGGAAATGCCGATTCTTTAGCCACGTAGTCAACCACACTTGAAAAACACAACACGAAACAACATAGCCTAGGCACTGCAACACTCAAAACAAAATTAACGTAACAGTAATAATGTATCAGTATATCTATACACGCGTTATTGGTCAAAATAAGTGTCCAAATATAGAGCATTACGCATAAAACTTTCATACGAAGGTTCTTGATAAAACTCACATGAAAACATGCATGGAAACAATTCAACGTCATCTTGTCTACGAATATATTATAGGAACGCCACTTTAATGAATTACGTCGGACACAGTATAGTTTTAGGAAAATACTAGAATACATATCTAATACGAAATGAAAGGTACTTGGTCCCAAAATAGCAAAACAAATAATTTGGAACTGATTAAACATATTGCTACAAGAATGTCTGAGGGGCACATTTGAGTTCGTGAAAGATGGAGGTCTTAATAAGAATAAAAGAACAAAATTTGATTTTTAATTTATTCACACAGCTATTATTTACAGCATTAAATTATCTGTCTCCACTATTACTCTTTTTTATTTCACGGTGAGCGCAATATGTAATGTGTATTTCAACTCTAATTAATGTTCTTCTTTATGTTTCTGGTTATTATCAATTAACTCATATTCATCATTAACACACGTTCAGTCTATCTGTTGCCATAATCTGTAATGTCTTTCACTCACGCATCCAGTCCAGTAGTCCAGTCTGCAGCCATACTATTCACTGAGCCGATACTCGTAGTCGCAGATTTTCCTCCCGCTGTTCACTTCTCTCACCGCTCGCTCGTCGTCCTTCGCTCGATGCTCCAGTCACTCATTCACTCATCAACTCCGACTCGGAGGCCCGTCGCATTATTTGTACTCTGCTGGCCTTGACCTGGAAAGTTCGACGCACCCCGAAATACGCTTAGAGAAATTAGGACAGCAAAACTCTCGAAAATTCTTCAGATGAAGAAACTCAATACAATCATTGTCAGCAGTGCGCGCCGCAAAAGGGATTGTCGTGAGTTGGGAGAAATAAAGGGCTCTGGCACAAGATGCTGGAGGCTGGGGAGCCAGGGAGCCATCCGCCATATTGCATTTCATCACCACCACCATATTGAATGACATCACCACCGGCATTTTGGATGACCTTGAGTTTTAGTAGCCATTTTGTTTCTGGTCGCCATCTTGTTTCTAGAATCTTTCACTTTATTCTCAGACATTCCATATTACTACTTCATGCTCTATCATTCAATCTTGTTTATTCATGCTCTGTCATTCCCTCTTGCTACTTCATGCTCTGTCTTTCCATATTGTTTTTTCATGCTCTGTCATTCCTTCTTATCTCTTATTCCTTCTTTCCTCTCTCTCTCTGTCACCTCTCTCTCCCACCTGTTACATCTCTCTGTCGCGTTCTTAGTTCGCCATCTATGTAGTTCCCTCGCGATATTTGTTCGACTGTTGCCTGCTAGGGGTGATGGTGTCGGCCATGTCACTTGTGACTACCAGAGTGTGCCGCCCTATTATTCATTCTGTTGCCGGCACATCTCCCACCTTTGTTAGACCCCATCATCTTGGATGTCGTCGCTGTAGGCAGCCATCTTGGATGTCATCTACTGTAGGCTACTATCTATGTAGTTCTTTCGCCTAAGTCGATGAACGACACACTAGAGTGAGCATCTGCTGCATGCACATCTCTCACCCCTGTTCGACAGCTATATTTAATTTAAGTCATTCGACTATCGGAGCAGTCAGGAAAGTAGGGTTTTAATGTCGTATACACATAACCCTTCCATTATCTTTCCGAAATTACATATTTTTTATTTTATTAAAATTGTATCACATGTATTATTATTGACCACCATCTTGGCTTAAGTTAATGAACGACAAGCTAGGCAGATTGATTATGATTTATTTGGTATGCATTATATTTAAAAATGTTTTTAAAGTTTGTACAAGGAGGCAGACCAGCTGTGTTTAAGTCTGTATAAGATTATTGGCATCAAATAGCTTGCGATTCAATAATTTGCTGCATCTAAATAAATATTTTACATGTGCATTCCCCCCACATAGACCTTTAAAGGTATACAAGTGCAAAATTAAAATACAATTAGTGCTAAATCATATGATGACCATGGATCAAACTGAGAAATAGAAGGTAATTTAATGCCTTTGTTATTTATTCGCAAAATTCGTCAGAAGCCAATACAGTAATAAATAAAATATTATTTTTGTTTGAATTATTTTCTTGAAATATATATTCTTAATACTTTTAGTGTCCCTAATTAGAACCCAAGACAGTTCCACACTCATCTCGTTCTTTCCTCTTAGGCCCTTTTGGGAGAGACCATAGAAAGATCGAATGGTAACCTAGAAACAAACAACTCGCAAACATATTAGTTTTCACACAAACACAGATGATAAAACATTGCCCTCGCTCTTACTACTCGCATTGTAACAATGCCAACAGCTCTCCAAGCATTAAGACTGGAGTCTACACAACATTCTTGATGCCATATTGGAGAGCAGTAAATTCTTTTTAAAATTATAATTAACATCACATAGCAAGCTCAATAATAATCCTCCAATATCCTAAGAGTATTGTGCAGACGAGCTAACAATACCGAAACCTAAGAAAACAACATCGAAACAAAAAAAAAAAAATGCAAAACTAAAGAAAAATGCATAAACTGAAGAAAACAACAAAGATAAATAAACTGACACCAAAAAGATGGAGAAATTATGTAAGAGAAGAATGAGAGTAACTGAAAATAAGTGGGCATATAAAAAGTTCATTACCCATATATATAGTATATTCACAGTAAAGTGAGCACTTTTGAAAGTCCTCTCATTTGGAATAACAGTCAATAAATATATTTTAGTTTAGCCTAAAATGTTAATTTCCCAGTGTGGTGGAATATATGCACTGTCTTTATCACTTACATGGCAATACTTATTTAAAAGGGTAGTTAAATGATAAAAAATAACTGAAAAAAAAATAACTAGGGCTCACTTTACT
This sequence comes from Dryococelus australis, assembly GCA_029891345.1. NCBI lineage: Eukaryota > Metazoa > Arthropoda > Insecta > Phasmatodea > Phasmatidae > Dryococelus > Dryococelus australis. The sequence goes on from CM056994.1 coordinate 283,845,239, forward strand.
GTGAACAGCCTATATATCTTCATGATAGAACAACAGGGCAAGATTGGTATACGTAGCATTTCAAACATATTTACAGTTCCTATTCATAGCTGTGAGAGAGTATATATACACCATCATCTATTATGAAACTCTTATCATCCATCCAAGATTGTGATCATTTATTCGAACACTCAGAATGAAATATGCGACGAGATCTTGCATTACGCATTTTGCATCTGATAAATGCCTGTTCCTCCAGAACAGTCAGGTACTCTTGAAAAGTAATCTTCTTCTTCTTCACAACACACTTTTGTACAACTTTGGCTCTTTTTGCTTTTTGCCTCCACATTTGTACGAATACATTTTAGCTAGCAGCCCCACAAAATTACTCATCACCAACCTATTGCATTCTTCCTTAAATTTGCCAACTACTGTTTTGTTGACAGATGAGTAACAAGGGTGAGAGGTGGGATAGCAGCTCGTATCAAACGCATTCAGAAACACAGGATCACTGGCCAAGTCATGACAGAAGTCAAATGTTATTATTTCATGGATGAACTTTTCTGTGTCCATGTATGAGAGGTGAAGATTGTTGTTGGTGTACTTCATGACACTGTAGTGGAATTCATACATCACTGTCTTCACTAGATCGAGGACAGCAAAACCTGCAAAGAGAGGCTTATAGAAAAGAATGCCTTCTTTGTCCAGTTTCACCAGTATGAGTGATGCATTGTAGATTGTTCTGTCTTGAATGATGGTTTCGCAATCACCTTCTTGATGCATCGCTTGTCGCATAACAATTCCATCCTCTATCTTTTCTGCTTGTTCTCCACATGCTTCCCAAAGGTGGAGTTATTCACCAGCTTGAAAAATCTTGCTCGAAGTCATTGCTAGCAGCTTGACGTTTCCTGGTATTTAAATCAATGTGGGGACTCAACCAAGGAGTCTGGGTGAACTGCAGAACACAGTGTACTTTCTTCAGTTTTAGCCTATGCACCATAGCTTGCTTCAAGTTGCAATAGTGTACAACATAGCGAGTCTCGGTTTCCAACATTGTGCGAAGTTTCTTCAGCTTTAATCCAGGAGGACACTCATTAAATGGCAGAAAAGACAAGTCCATATGATCTTCATGCAGGGAGGTATGCTATTCATCTACCTCTAAAATATAACTTATATCGGAGTCATCAGCCACATTCATCACATTTATATCGGTGTCACATTATTGGAAGTCATTGGGAGTCGAAGCAAGATTGCTTTGCTATAAAGGTTGTTGGCATCGATATACTGTAGTTAGGTCGATGGCTGTGAGGTGTCGAACCTTTCTGGCAGGTTATTGTTGTTTGCTTTGCATCGCCTTTCCACACCTTGAGCCACACCTCCACAGATTGCTGCCTCGAAGAACATGCACTTATTATAATCAGTCAGTAGCTCTAGTTCAACTTTTTTTTCCTTCAGCATCTAATCAAACAAAAATCCTGGTGCACTAACATAGTGTTCCCAGTATACCACATACATTTCCAAGCACAGCTCTAAGATATTTTCGATAATATCACTCAGGATGAGCACATCTGTCTTGAGATATATGTCTGAGTAATTTTACATACACTAAGCATTTTACATACAAATTTGTCCCAGATGGTCTGTCCATGAGCAATAGTCTTTGTGCGAGATGTTGGAGTATAATATTATGTTGTAGAATTTATTTTTGCCTGATGGTCGCGCCTCTCCTAGTTTCGCCCAGGAATCCACATAGTCATAAGGGTACACTCTTACGAGTGGTGAAGCAAAATATGCCCACAAACTGCATGCTGTACCTGTCACCCAGACACTTGGAGAAAGTTATCATATTTTATTCGCTATGAGAAATGATGAATATGTCGTTGTCATAGCCCAGTTCCTTTATAAAGAAATTCTCATCATAGGATAAATTGTGAAAGAAGACTGGTAGGTTCTTCGGCTGCTGATGAAGCATATAGCAGTTGTTGCAAGCTGCCCCAATGTATTCGCCAGTAAAATGGCTATGGTCTCATACTTAGTGGTTTTTGGATTAGAATGTGACAGAGCAGTAGCATCTTGTAGAGGCCTGGGCAACATACACCTTTTCGGATAGTGTCAAAGGAGCCATTGGTATAGATGTCTCATATACTGCCTTCACTTTCTGGCAATATCAACAATGTCATCCATGAAGTGCTTCTCTGCATCAATATATCTGTAGACGATTGGTTCTGCAAGCAGGTCTGAAGTCAAGTGTGCAGGAATGATATCAGTATCAACACAAACATAAATACAGTAGCTGCATACTTCATTTCATAAACATACATACAGTAGCTGCATGCTTAATTTCTGAACTTCAAAACAAGTGGCTCACCATTCTTCTCAGGCTTGGGCATGTCAGCTCGTTCTGGTGCATGGCTAGAATAGTACCTCTGGGATTCTTGTAAAGCTTCTTCTCTTGGGAGACCTGATACACGAGGTTGGTTGTCAAAGTATGTAAAGCAGGATCTACAAAAGTAAATTTGCTCTTTATGTGTTGTAATCTGTGGACATATGAGTCATGAAAAGCTCGTAATGCATGTAAAATGCGAATTCTCTTTATCAGTGATGAAAAGAAGATCGATGTGTGTTGTTTTCTCATTCTTGGGTACATGCTTAGGAACCACCTTCATGTAATCATCGAGAGCATATATGCTGATGGATACCTCGGGGATTCGCCTCTCAAATAGTCCAAACTGGCATAATGGCATAGGAAAGTCCAAACCTCTGAAGTTGAATTTGTCTTCCAGGCCACAGTATCGATGGTCCACTCTTTGAGGATTAGGTCCTTCTACATATCCAGCAAGCACAACCCACTTGAAGAATTGATGGACGGTATTCTTGGGGTTTATAATAGCCTTTCTAGCCTTGATGGGAGCAGGCAGGCCATTGCAGGAAGAGGTCTTCACAGACCGAGTTTGTTTATTCTTAGTTGTAGTTGCTTTATGGATGATGAATCCAGCCAGAGCCCTTACTTGTATACTCCTCTTCCTGACAAATTTTTCGGATGCTGTATGCTTGCTCTACATCACTGATATTATACACAGCGATGTTTTTAGTCTTGAATGCACAGATATCACTCTCGTCTTCATACATAACAGATTTCCCATACTCACATTCAAACACAATATTCAACTTTATGATTCCATTCTCTTCAATCGCTTCGATGACGTGGTTGATTATATTCTGTTTTATGTCATTTAAATATGTACAGATATCTACATTCATTTCCATTATTCACTGCAACCAATGTCTTTCAGTTCCTCCGAAAAGCAGTTTCAGCCTCCACAAACCCATTAGAACAAGCAGCACCAGTTCCAGAAACTATTCTGGGAAGAGCCAAAGTTTGCAAGAACGCTTGAAGTGTGCTAGATGGTCCCTGTTGAGATGTATTGGATGGTCCTGGCTGAGATGTAGGTGCTGCAACGCATCACTTCTTTGCAGGAGGTGTAGCAGGTCCATTACATTTAGTAGCATATCTTGTAGAATTGCCTGCTCTGGTGAACTTTTTGTTGCACTTCTCACACTGGTAAATCTTGCATTCCAGGTCGAACTTGCACGCTGCTTCATGATGTATTGCATCACCAGTATGAGAAAACGAGTATTGCAATATCTACAGTTGCTGGTTGCTGTCTGCCTAATACCGCAACATCTCTTGGCATGTTGACTTAGATTGTCAGTGTGGACGAAAGCAGCCTCGTACTTTTCTCAAACATATTGTTCTTCCCTGAAAGGATTCAAACAACAATTCCTTTCATATCGTAATCCATTTATGTGGACTGTGAAAACTTCATTACAAAAACAGCAGTGCATGTTTGGCAGTGGAACACAGGTGCTTCCAGAAACCTTAATGGTTTCAAATCAATTAAAACAAGTTATTATATGCTAAATACCTAACTAAAGCATAAACTTTTGAAGTGCTAACCTAAACCGTTAAATATAACTCTTGATGTACTAACTAAACCCTATCAACTCTTGATACGCTAACATAAAGCCTAAACTCTTAATACGTTAACCTAAACCACTAAATGTAATTCTTGATGCTACTAACTAAACCCTATCAACTCTTGATGTACTAACCTAAAACCTAACTCTTAACTAATATGACTAAATTTCTTCAAGTACTTACTAACCCTAATTCTCGATTTAGTAATTAATACTAATAAGTACACAAAATCTAAAATTGTAAAGTAAAAACTACTGAATAAAAAAATCCTAATATACTATCTAAATAACACGAAGTACCAAAATCCAAAATACACTCCAGTTAACTCTCCAACTATCACTCCAACCAACACTCCAGAAGCACTCGAAGCTAGACATACGACGAACAATGAACAGCAACTGAGGAGACCCAAAGTCTCCAGGCCCCTTGTATACATACTGAGGTGGGGAGTTGGGGGAGTGGATGAGTCATGCTTTATACTGCCTCATTGACAAGGTGCTGGCCAAGTCTAAATTCGGGAGTCGCAGGCTGGCTGACATCATATCTGCTTCTGGGAAAAACCCAAGAATCATTCGCGAGCAAGTTCCAGCTCGCGATGTGTGCCACTAACTTTTTGAAAACACTCGAAGCGAGTCATGTCGGTGGGGAGGTTGACATCATACCTTTTTCTGGAAAAACCCCAGACCACATTCGGAGCTAGTTGCAACTAGCAGTGACGCACATGACTCCTTATTTTCGTCATCCAGTCGCCTCTGACAACAGATGAATAACCCATCTACAAGTTTAAGAGTCGGGGGGACGTGACCTGAAATACGTCTTTTTTTCACTGGAAAGATGCGCGGTACATCGTGGTTGTTATGCCCATTTTTACATGCCCGACTGGTGAGGATTAGTGTAGCACCAATGAGGGGTACAGAAGGGAAGTTTTCATCTTATCACTGTAAACATCGGCTTGTCTCCTTGCTATTCCCGTATACCTAAGAATGCTAAAGAGATGTGCGTGGACAACAGCGACTAGATATAGAAGGCCCGCGCGCACTGCTGTGACGTCATCACATGAGGGCCATCCGCCGAAGACGCGCTACCAGACCGCCGTTAAAACGTTGACGATAGGCATACGTATTCCAGACTTCATGTTGATTGTGTTTAATTGTTTTTTACGTGTTATGTGCGTGCCAAAGCAGATGTTAACAAAATGAGGTGTGTCTTAACCACTGGATAAAAAAAAACATTGTTATTCCAGTATTAGGTGCCGATCTCCTGCATTTTGCTTCGTAAACGATTTTGTTAGTATTCGTTTGAAAATCATATATTTGTTTACATTCTTGACATACATGAGCTATAGACTGCCTGACAGAAAAGCTTTGTATAATGAAACATGCCTATTTGTTAAACAGCCAGCTGTTAATTCCAAAGAATGCTAAAAACCTCCACTTTTGTGACAAGTATTAAATTCAAAACTGAAACTAAATGTAAATGAAATACATTATATTTATTACGGAAACGGTAACCTTACCTTGGACTCAATCACAGCAGTGATATATTACCATCATTAATCCAAGGTTAACTTCTTTTAGTTCATGTTTGTTTCGGTCCAACACCAAACAAAATACATCCAAAACCTTAATATTAGCCAATAGATATTTGCCACGTTATCGCCCTGCAAAACTTTTCCAGAGATTCCGTGCTAATGTAGTCTACTTTCTCTGATTTTTGTTCTACATTAACAGGATGTTATTCTTTATATCAGCGCAATGCTTGGAATATTATTTTTCTCTTCGACGAATACATGCACGTTTATCACTTGCCCTGGCTGGAAAATTTGTACATTGATTTTGTATCAACTATTAAATAATGGCGTACACAGGCAATTTTAAATCTCAGAATCATTTATCTTCAGTATATTTTTCATTTCAGTTAGGAACTTCAGCATGCATAATCTGCCAGAATCAATCGATTAGCTCAAATTCATTTTTGTGCCAGAAGCAAAAATATGGTAATATTACATTTTCTACGTAACATACAACATGCATATCTGTAATGTATTTATTACGAATATGGGTGTTATAGTCGTAGGCTAGGAACTAAGAATTATTTTGGTAGCTGAGCAACACTATTTTCTGTATAAGAACAAGAATACAATTACAGCGCACGTTGAATCCTTCAAAGGCGAAAAGGGGTATTGGGTTTGATTCCCAGTGGTGTCTAACCTTGAATAATATTAGTATTCACTGCATTTACAGCACCACCAAACAGGGAAATAATCCTTAGACCAACTCCGAAACCACTGTGCCTGATCCATACGGACAAAAATTTTCTGCATTTAAGGTGGAGTACTAGTTAGGAGCAGTCAACGATACTGAAAAATGTCCGCATCTAGCTGAAAGTAGTTCAGCTATCTAACACTATGTAACAGCAGCATCGAAGCAGCTATGGCGCCATTTTCTCTGCAGGGGACGTATGCTCTGGTCAGGGTAAAGGGGGGGGGGAGATTCTCCACCTGATGTCTCCTAAGTGCTAATCCGCAGTGATATAAAAGGCGGCGGACTCCGAGCGATACTCTGCCTGCGTGCCCCCCCCTCCCAGGCCCCTTTTTCTTTTAAAAACCGTAATTCTCCAAGCATCACAGCTATTTACCTTTAGCGCTTTTTAATTGTAATACTATTAATTTAATTTAGAAGACACAGATCATATATTTACTAATTTATAAATTACAAAACAGCAGCATCTCAAGAATTCGAATTTTAACTACGCATTACGTTCACCATCTTCTCTTCTTATCTCAAGCAACCAGACCTCGCGGTTTATAGTCAAGCAATGCTAATTGTCTTATTGCTAACTTCTTTTGGCTAATCAAAATTCGCAGATTCCTTTTCCACCTATTTCTGGCCCCCTTCAGGGACCAGTAATAGCATAAAAGCACTGTTATATTCCAAATTCCGGTCTTAATAATAATTTGCGAAACCAGGAGTAGCACTTTTTGCACGCACCCCTCTCTCCCTTCACCAGGAAGGGGCTCGATGGTGAACATTGAGAACTAGAGCTCGCAGAGGCAACTTTCCGAGGTACTTGTTGCAGTTGCGGTATGCAGGCACCGCAACTACAGTTGTATGTGTGCTGTAGGCGGGGATGGAAACTTCCCTTAGCCTGCAGTGAGTACAAGTGACGCAACCGCTGGGTGGAAAAGGGTCCCACAAGGGTCTGTACTACCCCCACTCGGAGCTTCGGCAGTGATGATAGAAACGGCGGCGGCCGAGCGATACGGACTCTTCCTCAGTGTTCGTTGCCGATTCTAAAATAACAATAAACACTCTAGAAAAGGGATTAAGGATTACTGCCGTCTTGATTTAATTGAACTTTTCAATTACATACTGAAAATGTAGTTAGTTATTTAGCATATAATGGCTGACGAATAAAGTAATTTCTGGTATCTATTTTCTGGTTCTAAATCATACAGTTACATGCAGAGTTCATCTGTAGCCACCGTCGATGACGGTTCGGGATTTTTGAACCTCGGCGCCGGGGTTGCGACGTCACTGTGTTTATGCCATTTGCCGATTTTGCGAGTTTAATGGACTTTCGAATAATGGCTTTGTCGAGTTTTGAGGATTTTGCTGCCGTGTTGAACCACGTTTGTCGTTTTCTACGTTTGTTGTATTCGAAATTTGAATTTTTGCTTGCGGCGCGGGTTAAGCACAAGGGAACGTGTCTTTGCATGATTTAGGTGAAGAAGAAGAAATTACTTAGAGTACTGTAAAAGACATTATAAAAAGGTGGGCTACGATACACTTACATAACTACTTCAGAATATTTCTTAATCAATCGTGAAGGCAACATATAAGCAAATATATAATATTCGTTCATATTTTAAGAGACTTTATAACAGCTCGCTGTTATGAATGTAATTAAGTATAGGTACGCATGGTCAGATATGACTTGGTGGCCTTTGAACAGTACAGTTTGTAATTCCTTGTTTATTTTAATGGCTTTAAAGTAGTGTGTCTAAATTCCCATTAATTATGGATTAATTGTAATTAACTGTGATTATTTGGAGAACTCTAAATATATATCTACTTGCCACGTGTATGATACTATTAAATTTCCTACAATTGCACGCTGTCGACGCTGAATAATTTACTAACAATTTCTTCACAAATATCTGTAAATCATTGAATTTATTACTATTGAGACTGATATCCATAACCGTGCTGTCAATAAACGAGTAGTATGAAACTAATGCACAGTAAAAATCCATACAACGCTTTCTGTACAGAAAAGAAAAACATTTCTTGGAGGTATTTGGTTTTCACTAATACAATAGAGGTTTAGTTCAAAGAGAGGATTACAGATACATACAGGTTTCCTGTTAGAATGTTTCCTTATATGATTTTGTTAATGGCAATACTAAGTTATTTATATCAAATACACATTCTTTGAGCATGTTTTGTTTAAATAAATAACTCTAACATCATACCAAAGGAAAAGTTTTAGTGATGTTAAAAGTTATAATTTTGTGTGTATATGTATGTGTGTGTGTATATATATATATATATATATATATATATATATATATATATATATATATATATATAAGACTTACATATAAATATTTTTCCTAATGGCGAGCTTGAATCACTAATTTTTCTGTTTATATAAAGCAATCGCTATTTTTCCTTGCTTTTATGGTAGACATAATGAAAAAAAATCTGGAAAACTTTCTATGAAATGAAAAAAGGGGGGAAGATGGGACAATATACAGACATGTAGACACTCATATTATATGATCTCCGATCACATAATTTACGTATACACATTGTCAGAATGCGTATATCGAATTTAAGTGTTCAAGAATTCTGCAAAACTTTTTGCACAGTTGGCGATGGTTTACTCAAATTCTCACCTGTTCATTTACCATATACGCAGTATTGTAAGTTAAGTACCAAATTTAATTCAATTGTTTCATTTCATTTAAAATGAACTTCTATTTTTGTTAATGAAACTCGCTAATGACAAGGAGCTGTGATAATACAATCTACGAGATCTAATACAGTTTGTAATTTTATGATAGCACATCAAGTTACAAATAAACGAACACAGAATTCCTGTAACTGTGCTAACTGTAAGAGTTCCATCGTGGATTAGAACTAATACTCAAAAATTATTTTACTATGCGAAAATACTATAAAGTATCATATATATATATATGTATATACACACACACACACACATACAGATGTGTCAAAATTCACATTATAAGGCCTTGTAGTGGGGACCAAGACGGGTTACGTTTTGCATAGGAACTTATGTGCGGAAACGTACCGTTTCCCCGCGACAAACAAAACACCGCCACATCACATGTTGACCTCTCCCACGTCTGCAACATGCTGTATGTTGTTTTCTTCTGGGTACACTAACAAGAAGGGCTCTATGTGACGACCAGCAACGTCTTACATAAACACGGTATCTACGCACCATGTTCTGGTACACACGATCACCAATACCTGGACGTCCAAGATCCGCCGCATCCATAACCCTCGCCAGAATTTCTTACTCTGATTCCACAGGGGTCTCGTAAATCAAGCCCTTCATGTGGCCCCGCAGGAAGTAGTCTAGCGGAGTCAAGTCGGACGAACGTTCAAACCAAGCAATCGGGCACCCGTGAGAGTACGTGGAAGACAATGCAGGTCTCAATGACTAGGGTAGTACGTGCGTAATTCGACGATCACGTGATGTCCCGCGTCCGCGATAGGATTACTTTACATGCTATTCACTTGTTGTGAGCTGCCGGGAGACATGCCTGAGCTGCCGGGAGACATGTCGATCAGTCGACGTTCGTATCTGCTGTAGTGCTTGTGTTCAATTTGTGATTATCCTGCTTGACGTGAAGCCGAGCTGCAATTCTTTGCCAGCGTGTTGCTGATGAACATGGAAAACTACACGTTTAGGGAATACGCCGATATGATGTCATTGTACGGTGGTGGTGTTATGTTTGTCGCGGGGAAACAGTACGTTTCCGCACATATGTTCCTATGCAAAACGTAACCATCTTGGTCCCCACTACATGCCCTTACGATGTGTAATGAGAATTTAAACACATTATGTATACAGGAACCTCTATCAAACCCATGCATTCAAATGTTTACTGATGTATAGTTGACAGCAAACATGAAAGATCACTGCGTACATTTTAAATAAAAGTGTATACAGTGAAACATTAAAGAATATATAAACATAGACCATAATATATCAGAATGCAAAAAATAGCACAGCTATAATAATCAAGCAATTAAATGGTGCAATATCTATTTAGATAGTTTTGACCAAGGGAGGGGTACAACCCAATATACAATACCAATAGGTACATTAACGTATTCGCAGAAATTTCAGTCAAGGAAATTTCACTACTATTGAGGCCCTAGTGAAAACGGACAAAACTCTCTTTGCGTTTCAAGGCTACAACCTACAAGTCGGAACAATGGAGGAAATGGTTATTTTATTGGCAGTTGTTAAACTGTGGATTCGCACGCTCGGAATTAAAAATTTCTATTGGATTAGTGTGGTGCAGAATAAAATAAAACGATGTCCTTGTCCACCACTTCGCCCGCATCGAAAATGAATATGCCGTTGATATTGGTAGAGAGACTTTATTTTTGCGAAAAGAATTTCCGCCATATGTATTTCAAAACTTTTTAGCTCTGAACAACGTTCCCCACTGGATGGTTTTATCGGTTCCATGTGTTGGGTACCTGCCCGCAAACAAAATATGTTTTGAAACAGACTAACCAAATTCAGATTGGATAAGTCACATTCTGCGAAAAATTATCTCAAGGACACGTGATCAATAACCAAAGAAAACTTCGGTGTACACGTAGCTCATCTAAACCAAGGCTGCCAGGAACTCTTTGCGAAAATCAGGCATCTATAGATGTTGGCATTTGGAAGATAGAAAATAAATTTGTTGCCCGCGACTTTGCCCACTCGGAATTTGTATTTGTAGATGAATCAGGTATATTGAAATTAAATACAGCTTTTGCCCAAAACCAAGCCCGACAGGTATTTATTTGTTTTTTTTTTTTGGCATAAAGGAAATAAATAAATAGAATGAAATAAAACAATAAAAAATGGAAATAAATAAATAAAAAATAATTAACAGAAATAAATAAACTAATTAATGGACATAAATAAAATAAACATAAATGAATAAAAAAAAAACATGGCTTCGCTCGTCGGAATAACTGTGATTACCACGTCAAGTTGTATACAGCAACCTGGTATTAACCAAAAACATAGTGGTCTAACTCACACTGCTGAGCTCATTTCTGACTTCGCATGATTATTTACACTTTGCCTTTAACCCATTAACATAACGAAACAGCAATTTAACAATAAGCTAATACGACAAAGACATGTGCATAAAAATAAGTGCTGGGAAACAAAACTTCATAGAAAAAATTAAATTTTTACTTCACATCTTCGTTTTGATATAGTATGATACATACCTATCGGTTTAAGAATTACCACACTCACAGCGATTTTGGAAAATCCGCTCAGTATTTTTACATGATTCCAAAAATACAGAAAACAATTTACGTTCTTTAGCTAAGTTTTTGATGAAAATGATAGGTATTTGCATAAAATCATATATATATTTAATACGATATTTTTGATAAAATCCTCAATTATAATTTTTTATCTGCAAAGCTACTGTGTTACTAAACAACACTTTATATTCACAGGTACGTACGTATGTTTATTTGAACACATGAGTTACTGCCGGAATCACATATTATTAAGGATGGGTACATATTAATTACGTGACTGCCATAAGTGCTCTCATGCGGATTAATACAGACGTATAGTTTGTAATCAAAATAAAATGTGGCATTGACTGATCATTACAGCACACAATCAACTATTCTGGCAAAAAACACATAACAACAAAAAATTATACGCATAGAAAGACAAAATAAATGAAATTTATATCTCTTAAAAACGCCACACTGTATAAATTTATACACGCATCAGCCGATATAGGCTATTCACGATAAAATGAGCCCATTTTAAGGCCCTTCTAAATTGTTTCTTTCAGTTAATTTCTACCTTTCTGCCACTTTTTAATGTAAACATTGCAATATAACTAATAAACACAATGTATACATTTCATCACTTTCAAATTTAACGCCTGAGACTGCAATGAAATATATTTATTAGGAGTTAATGCCTTTTAGGAGGGCCTTAAAACGTGCTCACTTTACCGTGAACAGCCTATAAAAAGGTTTAGCTGCAGGTTGAAATAAATTTGTTTGAAAACAATTTTACACTGGACTTTTATTATGTTCTCTCTAACAATCTGATGTTTCTCCAAACATGTGAATTTATTCCCTTTAACCAAGCGAAATATTTAAAAATAACTTGTTGAGTACAGTAATTACCTAACTGTCTCAGCATCATTTAAACGCATTTATGGACACATACACAACTATTTTACATGTACATTCGGGTAATTAGTTTCGTTACCGCCAAAATTATAAATATCATGGCAGTAAAATATTTTGTTTAAAATTAATAAGTGTACGGTTAGCTAACAATCATATTTGTCCATTGTTATAGAAGTTTTCGCGTCAACAAAATCAGCTTGATGCAGTACTGACATGTATTTGGTTGGCTGTAGTGCAACCGAGTCATTTGATGACCTTCGAATTTACAACTCTAGAGTTCATTTGTAACTGTTCTGACTATTAGAACTATTGCAGTGTTTGTTAGTGTATTTATTGATTCTCAACAGTGTCAAAAACAATCCCAATGAAACGATTTCTACCAAAAAATCTGCATAACTTGAAATTTTAGCAAATATATGTACATGCCATGCACTGAACTGTCTATAATAATAATAATAAGTGAACTGCTGAGACGTTTACGATGGGAGAGGTTGCCATGACACAGAATAAAATAGCAATGAATATGGGTTCGTAACCTGGTCATGTTATATCTTAAATTTATGACCGAAATTGTAGTTTATGGACAGCTATAAAAATCTTCATTTACACCAACCAAATTTTACGTGTTTGGGACAGCCAAAAACGAACAAAACATAATATGTTTCAGGAACAAAATAGTTGGTTGCACAGATAGAAAAAAATTAATTTTGCTGCACAAAACTATTTTCATATCTTCAACATAATCGTTTTATCAGTGTAAAAAATACCTAAAAATACCATTCCCTCAACTAGCTTATGCTTCAAAATCAACTAATACAAATACCTAAGCTCTTTCAAATTAAATGTGCGATGTAAATTTTCATTAAAAAATTGTTGTAGTACTTTATCGTGATGCAAGCTCATGCAAAAGATCCATGTCTAGCGAAATACAGTGTGTCAGTCTGCCTGGCCTACCAGCCAACTGCAGACACCACAATCATTCTGAGAAAAGTTCACTCCAAGAAAGAAATCCGATCGCGAGAAGAGATAACGAGCAAGCAGTCTGCTAAGTGCTTTTAAACCCTCCTACCTTTGCCCCTCTGCAAGGCACTAGTCTGAAAAAGTTCAAAAACTCGTCGCTGCGATCTTCTGCAGCAGCACTGCATTGACCTGAGGATGTCCTCAAATCTGAACAGATTCATCTTTAAATGATCAATTTTATGCTTCTAATGGCCCTTAATTTGACATTTTCGGACATGGCATTGATGTGTGGCAGGAATAAAAATGTTGGTTATTGCTTCTTCTGTAGAATGCCGTAGTTAATACCTTGGTACACTGTGTATGTGCTGAGTGAGAAGTAATTTCCTGCGAGCCTGCACTCATCGCCAGCGAAAATTCGATGCTTTTTATGTCCACTAGTTTGTCTTTCTCGGATGTTTTCAAGGTGTTTTCTAGCCATACAATGCTAGCATAATGACTTGAATGTAGCATGTCCTATTTTTATCTGTATCCAGTATTGTATAGTATATAGTGGACAATTTCTCCGAAGTCTATACATTGACCTTAAACAGAGGTTCAAATAAATATTATTTAATAACAGAAATATTTTACTTACATAAACCAAATTTCATCAGAACAAAGCATAAGGTTGTATGTTCACACGATCAAAACCTCGTACATATATTTTCAACAGGTCTCGTATTATGAAGCGAAAGATTAATGAAATTGATTATTAAATATCTTCACTAAATTAAAAAAAAATTAACAAAATCAGGTATACACAACAAAAATAGCTTAACAAAGTAGTGTACGAAATTTCATCGAGATCGGCCATAAAAACTGCAACTAGCGCTCCACCTTAATCACAGCTATGATGTTGGTGGTGATGTGTGTAGTAAGTGCCCGAGGAGAGGCCGTTTTCTAAATACTTAGATAATCCAAAAAACAGCCATAGTAACAGCATAGCTAATTACGAACCAACTACTCAACGACGCACGATAATATATTGAACCAACGTGCATTAATCTTTATCTATTTACTATAACTGCGTCCTATGATAAATTAAGCTTAAAATTTGGCCGCACATTCTCTGTTACCGAGAGAATTCTCGTACATAAACCACTGTAGCGGAATTTCAAACTCATTGATGCATGGGAATGTTACCAAGGGCACACGAACACTTTTTATGTATCCATTAAGTGGGCCTTGAAATACAAATGCAATAAATAATCTTAAAAACTTAGCAGATTTCAATGCAGCAAAATTATTATAAACTGATATTACATCAGCACATTTAATTTGTATTATTTATGTTTAACTTATAATACTTTCAATATTTCTTGATTGTATTTTCTTAAGTAATCTGCGAAATACATTAGTAATTCGTTTTACTTTTATTTAAAAGAAAATAGTACACTATTAAACACTGCATTAATTCGATGATGAATAAGATGTAAGCCAACCTTACTATTGTGCAGTTTCGTTGTTCAACTTTTTCATTGAGTACGAATATGTATCACTGTATTATAATATGTAATTTAGTGTCACACCGCGATATTCACTAGGCTAATAAATTACAGATACTTGCTGCACTTCTACATCTGCATGTTTGCATGAGCGTTGGTAGGCCTACATTACATCATTTGCAATGCACAATTTAGTTTACTGAACAGGACTTACTGTGCCAAATTACATTTTTCCTAAGGCTTTTAACGCATTCGAATCGTGATTGCACACTTAGTATGTACAGTACCCGTCAAAAGTAAGACCATTAGTGTGAAACTAACATTTCCGCAATATTTTCAAAGCCGCGTAAAAGTTATAATAGATACGCATGTAAAACTTTAATTTTACGAGATTAATTTAATAGGCTTCATTGTTTATTTTCTAAGCAAAATCAAACTTACTCTTGACTGCTGACTGGGCTAGACATTTTCCCGTGGTATAGCATAAACACATTTTCTTTTAGGCTCTTCACCGATCCGATATTTAAACACGTGTACTTTTGACCCGTTATTTTAGTTACCACCGCAGTGTGGAACACAGCACTTAAATTGTAATTTTTACAGTAAAACGTTTGTTAATTCTGTATTGTATCCTACTAAACGTTTTTAAAACTGACGATAATAATCATGGCACAATAAAAAGGCCCATTCGAGCACAGCTACCTTCAGCGGAAATAGTGTAAAACGGAGCATTTCCCTCTAAACTAATTTTAAATTCTTTGATAGTTATGAAATATATTAGAACGGGTATTAATGTACTATGAAAAATGTTATGCAATATGTGCTAAAAACTCTAATTTTTCGATTTTTAATTACTTTAATATATATATAATTACTTTTAATATAATATTACTTTGGTATATAACATTTTTAGTTTAATAGAAACATATTTTAATGGCTTATTTATATTTGAATAGCGTGTATAAATTTTCCGTATTGGCGGGGCGTTCAAGAGTGGGACAGAGGGATCTTGGAGAAAATCAAGATAATATAGCCATTTTAACTACAGGAATGTTTTTCTCAGTGATGAAAAACTTGATTTTTGGCCGTTTGTAATTGACCATATTATTTTATGTAACACAAAAGTTATTCATAATCTTACTATAAATATTCCGGAACAGAAACAACAATCACTTTATCGATATTTTGCACTATATAAAACAGTGATGCAAATAATGGATTTATTGACTGAAAAAAATGGCAAAATCTTCTCAACAACATTTTTTCTTGGTATGAAATCCCTTTTTCATCATTCGACTAACTGTATACTTAGTTTCGACAGACTGTTTCTATTTTATATACACAGGTGAAATCTCTTATTCAGTTAATTCCTGAAAATTCTTTTTTATCATATTAACAATACTGAAACAATGAACGAATTTTGGCTATTGTTTTTTTTTTAATTTGCATAGCGTACCATTTACGACATAAGCGCATGTGATTTATTTTGTTAGTACAGTACATTTGATACTAAGACATGACAGATTAGTCATTCTACGCACATATCTGTACTGTAGCATACGCTATCAGAATATAATTATTTAAAAACGGACATCTCACTCGCTACGAGCCAACTTGATTTTATCCAATGGGAAACAATCAGAAACGACAAACACTCTAACAGTTTCAAGTTGAATACGTATTTATGTATGTCTACAGTTATGTTAATTGTGTACATATGTGTTTGGACATAATATCACACGATTATTTACATATGTGTTTTGGACACCAGCTTACAATTATTTACATTTTATGTCGAATAACGTTAGTTATTTAAACCCCTCCTAGGTTCATAATTATTGTATTAAAAACACGTAATATTTCTATATGTAAACCACCAATACTAATTTTATTTTTATTTTTATTATTATTTGTGTTATTCTATGACATGCCAATATGAATACTGAGATGAGGTTATGATCTAAATATGTTACTTCGACTTTTTTGTTTATTTACGTGATTGTATAATTATTTTACGTTATATTAAAATATAATTATTTCTTTTAATTGTTATTTTGGAAGAGAATTAATGTTTTAATATTATTTCCGTTTCGTTTGACCGGAAGTAGTTTCTCGCCAATTAGATAAGATTTTGAGGAAGTTACAGGAAGTGAAAGGTCCAGCGGCGAGATTATTCGCTGGGATTTTCGATAGGAAAATCTCCAGCATCAACATAAGTTTAGTTGAGGTTTTTATCCCCAGATGTTATAGTTTACAGTTCTAGAGCCTACTAGTTCATTTATTACTGGTGACCGGCATAAGAAGGCGCCGAGGAACTTCAGAGATACCGTGTCACAGGCTTTTGGTATAGCTTGCATCCAGGTGACGCTTTAGTCATTCTGCAGTCATCTGATTATTTATTGATAAATTCAAGTGATCTCCAGAAAACTAAATTAATTTTTGTACGCCTAAGATGGCATATTTTCAGAACTCTCAAGTGGTAATTAATATGTTTAATGACGGTAGTACCTAATACTCCAGCACTGCCGACTAGCTAAGCAACGGAGCACATTCTAATTGAAAGACCCAACTTTAATCAGTATGAACTTTGAAATCACTTTAACTTTATTTGAAATTCTAGTGTGTTGTTAAAAAGAAAGTTAGAGATAATATTTATTACGAGATTTGAGACAGATATTTTGCGCTACTGTAACATGGAGCTCAGTAAACGCGTGTCAGGAGGAAAAAGGCACAAAACTATGAACTACTTTTGGGAAACGCTAACATAAATTCATTTTATTTTTCAAGTTTATCTTTATTGCAGCAGTTTGATTATTTTATTTTTAAATTAATTCCATTATCTTCATTAAGTTTTAGCTTGTGAGGATGGTACTATATTTCCAATTTACAGTAATCCTACTTTCAATAACAGTAATTAATTTTATTTTCTTATTACACTTAATTTAACTCGAATTCTACACAATTTTTAATGTTATTAAAGTTTGTTTTCAGACAATTTAATTTTGACTGATAATAATGATTTATAGTTCAGCTTCAAACTAATTAAATATATTTTATCCCATGGCGTGTTTTCATTTTTCTGCAATTATTCAGTGGCATATGCATGAGTTTTGTTTCTACAAATATTTCAGAGTTCCAGATTCCACGAGAGCTTTACATGAGGTAAAAGTGTGTTATGCAAAGTGCAAAATGTTTCTTCTAGTCTCGTATCCCGTCATAATCACTCTAAACACAAATACAAGACTTATAGTTTCCTAAGAACATCCCCTTTATCCCCTTTTAAATTACGCCTTTTCAACACCAAACAAGACATATCGCAACTACAAAAATGTAACAAGTAAAATTTTATTGATATACCTACTTTAATTTTACACTTCGAGACATGTGTTAAAATTAACTATAAATTAAACAAGGCAGTGTGGTCTATTGGATTGGGCTTATTAACGTATCCCGGTGTTATTCCCGAAGGCTTATCAGGGGATGACTTACAAAGTAACTGATGACCTAACTTAGACTAACACCCATGCCTTGGATTCGAACCCAGAACCTCCCGCACCACAGACCGGCGGTGCACTAACCGACTGCGGCACGGGAGGTCGACGAGGTGGTCTATAATTGTAGAATTTATTGGGAATTATTTATAGAGAAAATAACAGTAAGTCATTCTCCAATGATTCATAAATTGATCGAGGATAAAACATTTTGTCTATTCAGATTATGCCACAAAGGATTATTAAAAATAACTAACAAACGCCAGAAGCCTTCAGACTACAAGGTTTCTAGTTCGAATCTTGGTCTGGCTACTGATGTGTGTGTACGTGTGTTGTTCGCAGGTGTTAATTTAGATTAGTGTGAAAGACTAAATTTCAATTTTTCAGCTAGTTATTTGTTGAAAAAACAGACCCACCTTTTCCCAGAACTTCGAAAGATGTTTCCACGAACTAAGTGAACCTAGCCGAAACACATTTCTGTGTTTTATAATAAAACTTATATTCCTTTGAAACTGTAATTAAGAATAAAAGTATTTATTTCTATTAATGAAATAAACTAATCTTAAAGATCGGTTTCCCAAGGTAAAGAGTGCGACCGGTGATTGAAAATTGGAATCAGCGATAAACGTAGTTACCTATTGTAAGATAAGAAAAATCAGGTTGATCGTGTTAAGTTTTGACACATGTATTAAAATCATAAGAGACTTCGAACTATGTATATTACTTACTAAACGTAGTGTTACCGTTTCTGTTGTAGTGTTCTTGCAAATGTTTCAGCTTTTTTTTTTTATTTGGCTGAGCACTTCACTTCCCACTTCCCTTCATACTATATCGACGCTCCAATATATTACAGTGCGAACACTTGAAATAAAGCGATACTAATGATTTCTACGCCTGGGGGCCTATGCTGAGTTCTCATTCGTATACCAACTGCCCGCCGCACTGAGTGGATTGCAGTTTTGGTATGCCTGAATACCAACTTGGTCTTCGTATACGAGATTTGTATACGAACTTTGCCCGTGTGGTCGAGAGCGAGCGAACTCCAGTAACTAATGTTTTCAATTCGTATGGGGCTGCTAATTCAATCATTTCTGTTAAGAGAACGTATTTATGGAACTTGGAATACTACATATACGATTATGAATAGTAATTTTACATACAGTTTCGTATCGCAAACACGAGTAATTCATATACAACAGTAATAGTTGCGTTGGAAATAACTACTAGATAGCGCTAAAAGTAATTAATTATATTCATTATTAAAGAGTTTTAGTTGTAGGTAAGTGTAAATTATTTAAATGTATACTTATCAGTTTGTAAAATATAGAAAGGTTTACTAAATGGCTACATTTTACAAACAAATTGTTGTTTATTTAACATTAAGCATATTACGCAAGTATATAGGCTGTTAAAGGTAAAATGAGCAATTTTGAAAGTCCTACTTAAGATCTACTTGTACGCACGTTGTATATTAGTGATGGGAAATATAGTTCACTAGAATGAACTAGGCCGTTCCGAACTAGTCACATTTGAGAACAGTTCATTGGGAACCGTTCTTTTGAACTATATAGGTCACAGTCGAATGATCACGCGTACTGGCGAACTGTACAGCGCAAGTGTAACCTCGGTCCGAGAACTAGATAGGTCTTTCTCTGTACATCGGCCCAAGAACTAGATAGGTCTTTCTCTGTTTCCACTTTCACAGTTCCATTTCCCCTCCCCAGAAGAATCTAAGCAAACGTGAAACGGAAAGAGAAGCAAATAAGTGATGTTTGTAAATTAATTGCTGAAGAATTAATGCATAATTGTGTGTAGATGAAAGTACTTCTTTTTTATATAGAAGTGAGATAAATGAATAGTGAAAATATCTTTATACTGTGTTAGCCACGCCTATGTTGTGTAATATAAGAACAAATTACTTTTGACACTGATAGTAACGACCACAACAATATTATAATAGGTTGTGTTGCGAGAGACAACCAGGTGTAAAGTTAATTTTTCCACGTTAGGCGTGTACGAACTCAACAAAAATGGTTCCGACACACTGGATTTATTCGTACCAGTATTAGAAACATTTTAATAGAACTTTAATTAACAAAATAACTTAATTTTAATATGATACAAATAATGTCAAAAAGCTACGTCCGAAGTATTGAGTGAATATACTAGAAAATAGCAGTTCTTCCCTTGTTTACTGCGAGTGTGTAAAACTTGACATTACATTAATGAACGTTTTTATATATTTTGCTGTCGTAGCTATACTCGTATTAGTGCGGCTATCAGACGTATTTTCGTACAGATACGGGAATTTCCGTATGTTTAGCAACATCGTATGTATGGTACGCGTGAGTGAGAGGGTTTTACGACGCCATAACAGCGAGGTCTTTAGTGCCGATGATGATGATGAAGCAAGTTAAATGGACGACACAATCATCTATCAACCTATCATATGGGTTTCGAACCCGGAACCCCTCGCACCGCAGACCGGCGTGCAACAGACTACGCAATTGGGGTCGGCACGAGAAAGTAAGAAAGAACGAAAGATCGCTGCATGACCAGAGGCTGTCAACTGTCTCGCGTTGTGTCCAGCAGTTCCCGACCGATTTGCGACTCATGTCACTATTGAACTAGGTAGGTCTGCTATCCCTACAGTTCGAGGCAGTGCTGAACGAGCTAAAACAAAGATGCCGATAGACAGAGGCAGATAGATAAGAAGTATGCACGTTGCGCTGTGGCCAGTCATGGTGGGAAGGATAGCGTTTCGGAGGGTTGGACAGTAATGGGGGGGGGGGGGGGAGACTGAAGGAAACGACGAACGACGTATTATCTGAGCATGCGCAGTGGCGCACCTGGCGTAGTTCTGGTACTAACAGAATGACTGACCGATATCACATGAGGCTAGTTATTTTATGTAATGTTGAACTACACACTTAGTTCTTTTTCAAGACCAGTTCGACGTGAACTGGTAGTTTGTGAACTACCCATCACTATTGTGTATTCTTCCGCCTTATGTAGGATTAACTTTGCCATAGGCTTCATCCCTTTATTCATGTGTCGGTCAAGCGAAAATGTGAAATTTTTAGAAAATAAATATTTTACATATGTATCTGTTAATTTCTACACTTCGGTGCATTTAAAAAACAGAAAGCGAAAGAAATCATTTAAATTATCACCGATGGTTACCTAACACTTTTATTAGACGTTAAGATATGGAACTACTTTCCAACCATCGTTAGCAATTTTACCGGCTGCATGTCACTCAGTGCGCCCGTTAGAGTACATATATGCAGGTAGGGGCAAGTGACTTTTTTCTAAGGTTGATTTCAAAAGTGCTCATTTTACTTTAATAAAATGTTTCCAAAGAGTATTAATGGAATCGTACTTATATTCAGATTTCTCTGTGCCACATTTTAAAATGTTGTCTATTTATTTTAATAGCACTAAAATAGCCCTTTAAAAATAATAAACTCGTAATTATATTAGTTACGTGTTCAGTTTCGGCGTAGGCATGACCGACTATTCAAGTTGTATATCTGTATTCTAGTTGGAAGATTTACTCAACAATTTTAATAGCTGAAACCTAAACTCTGCCACTGCCATGTCGGATACAACAAAAAGTTACCGCCTAATTCAAATCAACATAACCCACTTGTCTGATTGGCTGGAGAAACAACTCGTACACGAACGCTCGAGCGGTTTTTCCAGCTCCCCACTCTGTCTGCCCTGTGCAACTTGCACCATCTCTAACCACGTCGCTGTCGACGAAATGGTAAACCCACTTACGTATGTCAAGCTGTCACGCGATCTGAGAAGTTTCAGACCACGTGAAATACTCTGTAGTACAAAACACGCCTATGTCCGAAACGTACTTTGCAGTATTATACATTAAAACAGATTTTGTTAATTTAATTACAAAGTATTAACTTTAAGCCAAAGGTAAACGGAGTATTGAATTACAAATAACGTTATTTATCCATCTAGAAAAAAGCATTGACTAGTTTTTGATGGGAAAGACACTTTTTCTCATATAATATGTCTGTGCAGAAAAAACTGCGTATTTTAAGTGCCAAAAATTAATATTTAAAATGATAATAAAATACTATTTTGTAGGTTTTAAGTTCCTTTTGTGTGTCCAGAAAACTGCGTTTCAAAAGAGCCTATAGTTCTTTTGCAATTCGCTAGTAAATATTAACATTGATGGTAAAAGAGGCAAAATGACTCCCAACGATTCTTAAGTTACGCAAACTCGTAACAGAAGCCATTAGAGCAAGTCGTAACAGAGTATTACTCACTGCTACTAGCCTACATCTCTCACACTTAATGGACAGTTTGTGCTTAGCCACATCCATTAAAATTAGATAACCAGTGTGGCTCGCTAATGTGTTCTTGTGGTTACAGCAAACGTTCTACTGCCACTACTTTCCTTATGTTCAAACAGGAAATTTATTCATTTGTAAGTAAAATATAATTTTAGCTGTTTTTTTCATCAGTATTTTATATATATATATATATATATATATATATATATATATACACATACATACATACATACACACACTTCATTATTTTTTTTAAATATCCGTTCGTTTTATTCTTTTCCACAATCACAGATGTAAATGATTTGAAAGTTTTCATTTTATTAAATATTTTATACTAAATGCTGTACCATTTCTTCTAGCAGTAGTGGAAACGTATGATTTCAGACACATTTATTTGTAAGATACATCACATTTTCTTGTTAATTATTTTTTTCATTTGTCATTTATTTCAAACACACACACACACACACACACATATATATATATATATATATATATATATATATATATATATATATATATATATATATATATATATATATATATATATACATATATACATACATATATATCAGTCAAACTTATGGTCACAGTAAAAATTGCAATATTTTTTTACTACTTTCTTTGATAGTAACCAATTTTTTGACATAAATGTATATACGAAATATTAAAGATGATTTTTTTTTCATGTATATGATTTATCATTCAGCATTAACTACTTACAAACACTCATTACTCAGTACCACCCCTGTACACACAAAATCGACATTATTTCTTTTTTTCATTGATTCGAATACAGGTGTCATAATTGTTAGAACAAGTACTATAGAATCAGTAAATGATGGAGATATTGTAAATGTCATAGTTGGACAATTTGTTTGTACCACATCTTCTATCAGGATAGGTTGAGATGGAAGTTGTCATTGTCGTCTACACTTAGGTAGTACCTACATGAGCCAATGCCTTGAGTTTGCTGCAACGACTGAATTCTCGAACTGCTGGAGCAAGCTTTGAAGAGACATCCTTCGGGGTGTTGGCTTCTTTGATAGTAGCAGCTTTTGGAACTGATGTGGCGGCTGCCTGGATTGTGCCTTCGGATGTTGGTGCTGGTGACACAGCATTCATCAGGATCGCAGAGCAGTCTGGAGAATGCAGAGGCAGGATTCTCATAGCATGTGCTACAACCTTCCGGTGAGCACAGCAATGGAGTATCTTCCCGCAAGTAGAACACTGAGCACTGGCCATAAGTAACACAGTCAATAATATATTGACCTGGCTGAAACATTACTGGTTCATGGGCAAACAGAGTATGAAAATATCTATCACATTCTTTTGTGTAAGTGCACAATTATCCACCATTTCAGTACAAGTACATAACCCTACTCAGTCCGGGCTTCACACTCGCATAACAGGTTGCTGGATGAAATGCTGTCAGCATAGTTAGTCTGCGGTCCACAACAAACTGAAGGTTAGTAGGTGTGGCAATTCTAAGTATGCCGTAATATCGACAGGTCATGGCAAGAAACAATGATGTCATCAGAAGAACTCGACCATTATGGACAAGAACCTGGAGATGACATAACAACAGGTTTCCAGGCACTAGACACTTACACTTGCGTCTACAAATTATTTCACCTTCTATGGCTACTCCATCTGTTTCTGATTGCACACTCTGGACTTCGATGTCCAAGATGGTAATCTATTTACACAGCAGACTTTGGGTGAACAGAGAAAGGTCCACACATGCTCACTGAAGTGTAACCCACATGCGTGGAGAATAGTCTAGTGTTCTATGGCATTACACTCTTCACTCCACCGAAATATATCACCAGAGACCACGCATTGTAATAGGAAGCCTATTTTGTTTTCAAATTGAAATTCATTAATGTCTTGGAATTCAGCACATATAATGAGGTCGTGTCCAGTTGCTGGTAACTCACTTCTGCAGATCTTTCTAGATTGTGGCATGGAAATGTGACTGTGGAAATCATCGTAAATGACATAATATCCCCACATATGATTCATGCCATCACACACTTATACTTACTCGAACTCTCACATAGGTTTGAAAATTACTTTTGGGTAATCGACGAAATATCATTCGTAATTGTCCACTTTGTCTGGGTGGAATGGCACACACTCATACTTTTCGAGCTTTCTTCCACAAATGAGAGATACTTGGCGTCTCCATTTAGTTCAGAGTGAAGTTGCTAAATATACATCACAAATCAGTGGCGAACACATTGTTTTCCACATCATGCGGCCTCGATGCATGATGGTGGTGTGTTAGTGTCCATCACAGTACTCGGTCCTGCATAGTTCATAATTGACCCTCTGACCGCACCATTTTTGGAACAGCTGTTCCTCGTTTGCTTGAGAGATGAGTGAATACATAGATGTAGGTGTTGCACTCTCAAAGCACATTCTGTCTGGATGCAAGTAATATACTGAGCAAGTGATGAAACTGCACTTAATCGGAAATAATGACAAACACTAGTCATCATTATATAATATCCAGTGCTCAATACCATTTCATGATTCAACTTGTTCAGGCAGACCAGGTGGTTTAAAATGTACTTTTCCATAGCCAATAGTCACATCTTCATATTTGGAAATGTCCATTGGATTGAGAGTCACAGACATGATGCAGCACTGATGAGGATTAGATATTTTCGTCGTGGTTGAAGAGCAACTAATAGTTTTAGTCCTTATAGTTCATATACACTCTCTAACTATTTTCTGTTAAACAGGCCTTTCCAGCATACCTAACAAAAATTCAATATAGTGAAAAGTTTTTCCAGTTGATATTTATTTCATTCCACTGTGTGATTTACACATATGTATAATCATTAAGTTACTTTAGATCCTCTTCCTTAATGAGTTGCACATACCTTTTTGGCAGATTAATTCTGAACTCGCCATCCAGCACACAGATGATGCTCTTCCCCTAAGTTGTGTTGACCTGCTGGAAATCAGTTGCTTTATACTTCTTGCCTATTTCCACTTCACCGAGTTTTCGGAACTGCACACCATGGTTCAATTTTGCAAAAAGTGCAAACATGATGATCTTAACTGTTCGAGCACTGGCGAGAGAATGAAGACTGGCAGAAAATAATGTTGTATCATGGTGCTCTCTCCTTTATACTCGAGCAGCATTGACGTCATCGCATAACAAGGCTCTACACACAGAGCAGCAAAGCGTTCTCATGAGGGCAGGTCCAGCATTGTTCAGAATCGCAGAGCTCTGTCACAGCTGTGTCCCATATATATCGTCTTCAGTTTTCACAGAGATGGTCAATCATAAATTGTTTGCAAGTCGACAATTTTTATATTACTATTGCAGTAAATGCTCAACTATCTCTTCTATTCAGGACCATACATTAAGGCGACATCGTTATGCTCCATCATTTTGGTGAGTTCACTGTTTATTTTCTCATATTCCACATCTCCATCTTCCCAGTGCAGTCCATGAAAATGATTATAGGCTGTTTATGGTAAAATGAGCAGTTTTGAAAGCCCTGCTTAAGATCTACTTGTATGCATGTTGTGTATTCTTCCACCTTATCTAAAATTAACATTGCCATGGGCCTCACTACTTTATTCATGTTCTAGTCAAGTGAAACTGCGAAATTATTAGGAAAGTAATTATTTTACTATATCTGCTCATTTTTTATACTTTCATGCATTAAAAAAACAAAAAGCGAAATAAGTAATTTGAGTTATCGCAAATGGTTACCTAACACATTTTATTCGATGTTAAGATATGTAACTACTTTCCATCCATCGTTACCAACTTTGCTGGACGAATGTAACTTAGTGAGCCCATTAAAATATATGCAGGCATGGGCAGTATTTTTTTCTAAGGTTTATTTCAAAAGTGCTCACTTTATCAGGAACATCCTTTAGTAAGTAATTTCTTTGTAGTTTTACTTTTGTAGTTTAGCATATGATCTGACAATGGAGGTAATAATTTTCACGACTTCATCCTGTCATTAGAGTAAGCAATACAAATTTGCTCTATGGTGAATTCTATCAGAAATGTGGAACCCTGCACATTAACAAACATGATGGAGGTTGGTACACAACTGAGCTGTTATGTAAGTATTTTAACCACTTTATCTCTTACATTGTATGTTGCCAAGCAATTGTGGATTATGAAAACATAGGCTTGAGTGTTGGTAGTTATGCTCTCCATAGTTATCATTTTAATTCTACAGTCGACAACATCTATGTTTATGCGATCATCTTGTTTACTAACATCGAATACCAAAAGTGGTGCACTGTTCATAAACTCATTTGGTTCTAAAGTCGTCGAAGTTCCATGTCGGTAATACGATCTTTGAAAATCTGGTAACATTTGATATACCAACATACACAATCCATCAATGAAGCCGGTGTTTAGGTCCACACAGAGAAAACTTTCAGAGTTCAAAAACACTTTAGCATTCTTTATCTTGATGTGGTCGAACTATGAGCAATCTGTACCAATATCAGCTTGTCTTCCTTTTTGGAATGCTAGAATTATGGATCTTGGTTTTACCATAGCCAAATTCAATTGAACATTCCAGTTTACTTATTGAGACTGCGTGAGGCTCGGGTATGTTTTCAAGCTCCATGAGCAGAATGCCACGTCGATATTCCTTCCTTTCTCGACAAATTTCAGCAGTCTGATTCGCTATTGAACTTTTATTTGTAAGTGTGGTAGAAGCCACTCTAGGGAATGTAGTGATAGCATTACAACTTCTGGATTTTCTGCAGTATCTACGACAGCATTAGTTTTCATGTTTGCTAAAAGTATCACAAGCTCTTATTTGGAATTCCCCATTACATGTTCGTAGTCCTCGACGAATCCTAACAATGTAGAGAGTGGAATGCATATTTTGGATAGTTTACCTTAACAAACTGGTACTTTATAATCAGGTACTATTCCCCATCCAGCCATTTTAGTTGCAGGCAGTTGGTTTCTTGTACGAAATATGTAGGTTATCATCGTGGCTGTAATAACTACATCTCTTGTCTGATTGAGCTCGATGCCATTGATTTCGTAAGATAATTTGTTAATAATGTGAAGTACACCATTTCGAATTATCTTAGTAGTTGCAGGTACATCATCTCCAGCCTTCATAAGCATACCTCGGAATCTCAAGTACGAGTTAAATGGTAGTGTTAGCATGTACATGTCTTGGTTTTGCACTGGTAATCGAACCTCGGATGAAAGCATGTAAGATATAGGTATGTATGGTGAATAAATACGAAATTCAGTCTGTGTGATGGCATCCTTGTAGCTAATATATTCAGTCTATATTCAGTATTTCTGCTCCCATTCTTGCTGACTTTGAACCCAAGACTCTTCAAGAACCTGGTTTTTGTGCGTGTTAACACACTGATGGCTCTCGCCATACTGGCATTCGGCTTGACATCAAAACCTGCTCTTATATGTTTCTTCTTAAAATTCAGGCCCATGTTCCTTGAAATGTAAGTGTAGCATTATTTCATCTCGAAAATTTATGAAATTGTCTTCTTGGTCAACTATATGAATGATAATTTCCTGTACTATCTTCGATACAATCGGTGCATAAATAAGAGATTTTGGAACCTCTACTAGTTTGAAGCCAAGTGGAACCATTGCTGCAAATTCATGTAACATATGGCTCGGTTTCCTATTGAGATATGAGCCTGTTACCAGACTTCAGTTCACTTTTATAACATTGACTGGCATCACATTTACTGGAAGTGTTTATTCATGCACTTTACCACTCTTGTGCATTTTTTGTTCGAATCCCAACATGGAGTCTAGCCTATTGCGCTTGATAAAATAAATATCTGCACTGCAAATCATCTCATGTTTCAGAGTGTTTGAGCTTCCTCACAATAAAAACATTAAGTTTGGCTGCAATACTTTCTTGAGGTAAGATCATCTATCTAATATCATCTATCTCATAAGAACATATGGGTAAGGTTACTTCCTCCACTGCATTATTTTTAACGTAATGAAATTTAAAGTTTGAAATGTCCACATTGGGCACTGAGAAATATGTTTCAAAATCGATAAGTGCCACAGATCATGATCCTTCCAAGATGAGTGCTGGGAAATGCACAGAATGCAGTTCCGAGATCTTGCTCATCAAGATCAAAGTTACAGACATGACTGATCACAATACATGTATGTGTCTGGTATTTTATTAATTCTTTTCCAAGAAGCGAAGACAAAGGTGACCTCAGTTACACTGACTTGGTGACTGTTCAGTTAAGTACTTATTATTTAGTTCCAAATCATGAAAATAGTTGCACACTTCCATTGGAGGACCAAGGTTTCTAAAGCTTCCGTAGTAGTCAACATTGTTTCCATTTTTCCTGTAAGTGACCCAGTATGTGCCAGGCTCACTACTATTGTATAAATTTATGATTCCACATTCATTTCTCTTAGGTTTTTGCAGTAGGTTGTAAGGCATAACACTCCATGGAAATATGGTATTCAAAATTTTTGTGCATTTTCTTCAAGTCTAGGTTAGTAAGCGTTCTGTTAGGTAATTTCTTTAAGATCGCTTCCTTCCATTCCTTTGTCTGCTTTTTTTTTACACCTTCTGTAGGGTACATTTTAGGTAGCTTCCATTTGCTAGTTGTACCACAGAGCTTCTGCTAGCTGTTGTCATTGATTTATCGAAGTATTTACTGCAAGTGCAATTCCACTAATTCCTCCGATGAGACCACCCAGTGCTGCAAGTCCTGATAGAAGAAACTGTAGGAAGCCACCCTGCTTCTTTCCACTGCATCGTTTCCTTCATGTTTTCCTTTTATTTTTATTTTGGTTGAGATGCAAACCCATTTCCTGATTAATTTTCCTCATCATTATTTTGGTCATACTCCAGGCAGTTACTCATTGAACAGACTTGTTTGAGGTGATTTAACAATTTTCTTGGCTTTGTCGGCAAGAAGAACATTGGTTGCATGTCTGTCTTCCAACTCGGTACTGTTTCCATATGTGATATTGTGTTCCTTGCAGACATTATCAAGTTCATTCACACCAACATCACCATTTGCCAAACATTTTGCAAACTTTATTTCCGGTCTGCAGAACTTGTATCCAAGAATATGTGCTTCTGTGCTTCGAATGGAAGGTTATTTATAACAGTGTTGACCAAGGTATGACCACTCTTGTCCTTACCTCTATGAGGCATCATAATGTGCTGATTGCAAATTATATCAAGGAAAACATTTATATCCTTTTGAGTCAGTAATATTCTAGACTTCTAACAGTATGGACATTAAGTACTAATGATATATCTCCACTGTTGCTGCTGTGGAAAAGCTTTTAAATATTTTTGTGCAATTAGCTAATGCATGAAGAAACTATCTGCAGAATGAAAACTTCAAGTACGGAATTTCAGTGCAAACTCTGTGGAGGCAGTTTACTCGGAGTAATATTTTGAAGAGAGATCCAAAAGTTGGCAGCACTGATTCTGTGCTAATGTAATCACACCCACATGTATTGCAATCAGCACTGCATACTCCGCAATTGTCACCGCAACTGGCACCACATGCACTGCAATTAGCACTGCATACAACACACACATCGTAATTAGCAATGCATGCACTGCAATTAGAATTCCAGGCACCACAATTAGCACCACATACATCGCAGTACTGCAATTATCACCACATGCATTGAAATTAGCACAGCACACACGAAAATTGGAACCGCATGCACCACAATAAATTGACCCCTCATGCACTGCAAGATAGTAGTGGTAAGATGCATATTTTCAAGCAAGATGTTACTCTTCCCATACGTATTCCTGCAGGAAATGAAGCCATCTCCCACGAATGAAGACACGGAAGCTTATTTCCGAATAGGTACTGTGCGCTGCATCATTACTGGTCCTTCAAACTGCGGAAGAACATATGTGATACTAAGTTTGCTGGAGGAACTCAATTGTCTTCGAATCGAGAATGTGTACTTATACTAGAAATTTCTACAACAGCCAAAGTATCAGCGCCTCGCTCAGATTATACAGGCTGTGGATAGGCTAAACTATTTTCAATGCAATGACAATGAAGATATTGTGCCTACAACTGAAGCTTTACCAAACTTCATGCTTATTTTCGATGATATAGCATGTTAGAAATAGTTGTGAAGTCAAGAATATTTCTGCATGGGCAGACATGTAGAAGTGGATTCGTTTTACCTTCGTAAAACTTATGCATGCCAAAAAAAATTTCTACGTGACAATGCGAACATGCTGGTTTTGTTTTGCATGAATGCTTTAAACTTACACCATGTTTATTCAAATCATGTTAATATATACGTGGACTTTTAAAAATTTAAGGAGATGTGTGCATGTTGTTGGAGTGATCCACATGGTTTCCTCGTTATAGTCAAGGATTTAGCCCTACTTAAAGGGAGGTAAAGACAAGGATTTGATCATATAATATTCATACATCATGGAGAGATGAGATACAATATTTCAAACGTAATGGAAATCATGATATAAGCTCTCTGGTTCATGTTCGTAAATACTCAATACGATATATCCTTCGTGTTTTTCATTTTGTATTTGTATACCATTGATAGTCTATGTCGGGGTATGCACATGAAAAATATTTATTTACATGCAGTAAATGATTGAATCGCAAGTTATTTGATGAAAATAATCTTATACAGACCTAAAGACATTTCCTCCTCATACATACTTTAAAAACATTATTTAATATAATGAATATTAAATAAATCATAATCAATCAACCCAGCTTGTTGTTCTTCGACTTAAGCCAAGATGGTGGACAATAATAATACTTGAAATAAAATATAAATATAAGAAAAAAAAACATTTTATTTTCTAAATGATGATGGAAGCATTATGTGTATACGACATTTAAAACCATACTCTTTAGACTGCTCCAATAGCCAAGCAGTATAAGGTGTCATACACATGCTGACCCAAGGTCCAGCACTCTTCCAGAGAATTTTTTGAGCTATCACAGCACTCCTGGGTGTCGCTAGACAAGTTAAATCAAAGATGGCTTTCGAGCAGAGATG
This sequence comes from Dryococelus australis, assembly GCA_029891345.1. Classification (NCBI taxonomy): domain Eukaryota; kingdom Metazoa; phylum Arthropoda; class Insecta; order Phasmatodea; family Phasmatidae; genus Dryococelus; species Dryococelus australis. The sequence continues at coordinate 283,876,926 of CM056994.1, forward strand.
AGAGATGTGCATGCAGCAGATGCGCACTGTAGTGTGTCATTCATATACTTAGGAGAAGGAACTACATATATGATAGCCTACAGCAGATAACATCCAAGATGGCTGCCTAAAGCGACAGCATACAAAATTATGGGGTTTAATGGAGGTAAGAGATGTGCCGGCAACAGAATGAGTAATGGGGTGGCACACTCTGGTAGTCACAAACAATGTGGCAGAAACACCAGTGACCCTAGAAGACGGCAGTCGAATGGTGTTCGCGAGGGAACTATGTAGATAGCGGCATAAGAAGGCGAGAGAGAGAGAGAGAGAAATAACAGTTGGGAGAGAGGTGGAAAAGTGGAAAACAGAGATAAGAGAGACAAATAGGAATGACAGAGCATGAAGTAGTAAGATGGAATAACAGATCATGAAGATACAAGATCGAATGACAGAGCATGAAGAAAAATTATGGGATGGCAGCATGAAGTAGCAAGATGGAATGAGAGAGCATGAAGAGGAAAATTCTAGAGACAAGATGGCGACCATAAAAAAGATGGTGACCAAAAGGCAAGTTCATCCAAAATGGTGGTGGTAATGTCATTCAATATGGTAATGGTGATGCAATCCAAGATGGCAGATGGCTTCCTGGCTCCCCAGCTTCTTGTACCAGAACCCCCTATTTTTCCCAAATGACATGTCGACACACTTTTTGTAACAGATACATAGTTCGCTTGCCTGCCATTCAAAACATTTAATCGACTTTCGGCTGCCCCTATCATATAACTATTTTGTCCTTCACTTTCACTCACTCGATTGGGATGCGAAGCAGCAGGTGCACAACACTGCCCCCTCCTCAAGTCTTTTCGTCCCGAACAGACTCTGCAAATATCAGGATCTTTGTAGAGTGACAGTCGGTCGATGTGGACAACCTTCTGCTTCGCCCGAAAGCCTTGACGACAAATCCGAAATACTACATCATTGATCTTATGCAGAATCCTGTAGGGGCCTTCCCAACATTTCTCTAGCTTTGGGGAGTATACTTTTCGCCTTTATGGGTTGTACAGCCACACCAGTTGTCCTTCTTGAAACACCTCACCCGACATTTTCATATTATATGGCATCTTTATCCTGTCACTATATATTCTGAGGTACTCTAGAGCAAAAACATGAATGCCAACTAGTCTGTTACGCAATTTGCTGGCATGATCAGGTGCTGAAGCTTCCTCTTATGTTGGTCGGCCAAACAGTAGGTCACTAGGAAGGCGTAGCTCTCTTCCAAAAAGTACCCTTGATGGCACTACCCTTGTGGACTCGTGATCTACAGCACATTAAGCAAGGCGAAACAATGGCACCTTCGAACATCAGGCCTTTTGGTTGGCTGCTACAAAGATCGACAGGTACTGCTCAAAAGAGTGGTTAAGCCTCTACCATTCCATCCAACCGAGAGTGTACGGATGTAGCCCTAGTCTTTTGTTATTCTTGAATATTTAGTACCTTCTGGAAGACCACAGTTTCAAAGTTTCTTCCCTGATCGGAATGGAGTTCTAGTGGCACACCAAATTTTGAGAAGATATGTTCTGTAAGTGCATCTGCAACAGTACGTGCTTCTTGGTTTGGGAGGGGAGTGACCTCATGTCACTTAGTAAAGTAATCTTGGGCCACTAGAAAATACCGATTACCGCTCTGTGACAGACAATGGGTCCAGAATATCTAATGTCATCCTTTCGAATGGGGCTCCAACATTGTATTTCTGGATGTGACTTTGTCTTCTAATCCTTGGGCCTTTTCTCGCAGTGCAGGTGTCATACAATCGTCACCACTTCTCAACATCCTCCCGACAATGAAGCCAGTAGAATCTCAGTCTAACTCTGTCAAGCATCTTATTAACACCAAAGTGTCCACTGAGTGCCATATCATGCAGATATTTTTAAGACTTCGGGAACCCTAAATTATGGAAGGATCAACTGTAAGTACATGTGTTTTCCATCATTACTTTCCCAGTTTCTGTAAAGTATACTATTCTTCAGTACCAGGGAATTCCATTTTGCCCAGTATGCTTTTACTGTTGCGCTCAGGCTAGATATCTCTTCACATTTTGGCCGACAACCAGCTTCTTTCCACTTTAATAATGGCTGCAAAGTGGGATCATTCAGCTGGTCATTCCTAATACCCTCATCACTCCAAGTAGGTGACCCATTACAAGATAAAGAAGCTTGAATTCTTGTCCTCCGTACCTTCGGCGATTCACCACTGTTTTCTCCCTACCATTCGCAATGACGACAAAATGGCTCACATGGCCTCCTAGTCAGTGCATCAGCATTGCTATGAAGGTGTCCATATTTGTGCTTTATTTCAAAGTTATATTCTTGAAGGTTCTGTATCCATTGAGCTATTTGAACATCAGGATTCTTGAAATTTAGTAGCTAATATAATGAAGCGTGATCGGTTATTAGAATAAAATTTATACCATAAAGGTAGGGGGTGAAAGTGTGAAATTGCATTCACCATGGTCAGAAGTTTCCTGTGTGTAAAACAGTAATTTCTCTCAATCTTATGCAATTCCTTACTGGTGTATTCTAGTGGCCTTTCCTTCCCATCTTGAACTTTAGATAACACTGCTCCAATGCCTATATCACTAGCATCGGTGTTTAAAATTAATACACCCTCATTTTTCATATAAACCCAGGACTGGTGGAGATATCACAATTTTCTTTAGTTTTATAAAAGAATTTTCACAGTCAGTGGTCCAATGAAATCTCCTTTCAGCCGCGGTAAGTTCATGTAGGAGCTTGACGATCGTTGCGAACCCAGGTACAAATTGATGGTAATAGCTACATAATTCCAGAAAACTTTGCACTTTTGTTTTGTTATTTCGTGTCGATCAGTTTCTTATTGCTTTGGTCTTCTCGGGATCCGTTCCTATACCACGACCCGACATTACATGCCCCAAGAAATTTATTTTCTTTTGAAACAGGTGGCCCTTCTTAGGAACCAATTACAAGAAGGTTGTAGCCACTTTCCAGAATACAGAGTTTAGACATGATAGGTGCTCTTTAAATTTCCTTCCTGTCACAACAATATCATCTAGGTAAACCTGACAAATATCTAAAAGCATTTTTTTTCCATCAGGCATTCGAAGATGGCAGAGGTATTACTTAGCCCAAAATACATAACTTTGAACCGCCAGGTTCCGTTCCCTTGGACACAAATGCAGTCTTCTCTCGATCCTCTTGAGCCATCTACCACTGCCAGTACCCACTCTTCATGTCCAAAGCAGAAAACCATTGTGAACCTACTATGCTGTTTAATGTGTCATCTATCTTTGTAAGCGGATAAGGACCCTTCTTTGTAACATTATTAACCTGACGATTATCTACACAAAACCTCAGCAATCCAGCTTTCTCCTTAACACATACAATTGGGTTACGACCATGAGTAGTATGATTTGGTATGTCTACATGCATGGGGATCAGGGATCGAAGCCAGAGCTAGGGGAGCCGCCATCTTGTTATGCCACAATCCGCAATCGTGGATGTAATTGACCTTTCCCTCCTGACCTGTGTGACCTTTGATCTTGACCTTGACCCAGAGGACCTTTGACATCAAAAACACTTAAAAACTTTAAAAAATTCGAAAAACTCCTCAAAAAATTCCAATTATTTTTTAATCCGAAAAAATTATTATTAAAAATTATTAAAAATCAATCAAACATAAAAAATATTAAAATATCCTTATAAATGACCCATTTTCCTTCAGAAATGCTGACAAGGATCAGTGACCCGGGGTCAGACAGGAGACAGGGATAAGTGACCCAGGGGCCAGGAGAGCAGTACCTATGACCTCTGACCTCGACCTTTGACTTTGAAAATACAAAAATTGAGAAAATCACAAAAAATTTCAAAAGTTTTGTTAAAAAATTTATAACAATACTTTATTAAAAATCTAATTGAAAATATATTTCAAAGTTTAAAGAATCATTACAATTTATTTTTATAAAATTATATTTTAAAAATTTCTTAATTAAAAAGTCTTTAACCCCAGTGACCATTTCCCCCCTTTTTTCCCTTGAAATTTCCCCATCTCCCTAAAAAAATTCCCCTTAAGAATTTTATTAAAAAATTAATTTAAAGACTTGTTTTGCCTGAGGTCTTCCCCCCACACCACCAATTACTCACCTCTGTTCCAATCCAGCAGACAACTGACTCCCTAGCACCCTATCCCCTCACACATACCCATTCCACGATCTTGATTTTTTCGTTCGCCAGTTGTTTACATATTATTTGAGACCTCCATATTTGATTTTCTTTCGCATTTGTTTATACATTACTGGAGGCCGCCATTTTGGTAGGCGATTTCCATCTTGGTATAATTCACCCATCCACCATATTGGAAGACAATGCCCAATAGCAATTGACCTTTGACCTGTGACCTTGAAAACGAAAATTCAAGAAAATGCATAAAGGTTAAGAAGCATAATACATTACAGACTACTACCGCCATGTTAGATGCAGACTACCTCGACCCCATGACATTGAATGACCATGTATCAGATATTTCAGCATGGTGTATGGGATATGTCTGTCCGATTGTAAATTCGGAAAGTTTCTTTAATTGTTGGGTTCCGTTCAATACATTTAGCAACTGGTCCATCTTTATTATGGTCAATTTTTTTTTTATGTATTCAATTTTCCTTGAGCCGCTCTTTGCAACTTTTTGCAGTTGCACTCTAACGCAACTTTTTGCAGTTGCATTCTAATGCAACTTTTGCAGTAACTTTTTTGCAACTGCACTCAAATGCAACTTTTTGTAGTCACTTTTTGCAGATGCACTCTAATGCAACTTTTGCAGTCACTTTTCTGCGGTTGCCTCAGACATAACTTTTACAGTCACTCTTTGCAGTTGCCCCAAACACAACTTTTGCAGTCGCTTTTTACGGATGCACTCGAACTGCCAGCTGATGTTTTCCTGATGGATCGTGCATTTCATTTGCTGTTGCTTTTCTGATAGCTGGAGCTGTGCTCGAACCGGCAGCTGATGTTTTGTGATGACTAAAGCATTCAATTTACCATTGGTTTTCTGACGGTCCGCGCATTTAATTTGCCGTTGATTTTCTGATGACTATAGCATTCAATTTACTGTTAGTTTTCTGGTGACTGGGAGCTGTTCCCAAAAGCAACTTTTTGCAGTCACTTTTTGTGGTTGCATTCTAACGCAACTTTTGCAGTCACTTTTTGCGGCTGTGCTCGAATCGGCAGCTGGTGTTTTAGGTCAGGAAAACAAACGGTAATTTTTTCTGATGGTTTTCTGATGGTTTGGGCATTCAATTTGCTGTTGGTTTTCTGATAACTGGGGGCTGTGCTCGAATCGGCATTTCTATACTACTGGCCTCGATATACAACTGGTGGCTTATAGTCACCATAAGCAGACACAATATAATAGCAAAAACCAGACACTTCGTGTGTAATTGATATATCATAGTATATTATTCGTCATGTTAGTCCTTCCATGGTAATTTGGTCCACACCATAATGCATCCCCATTTCTCTGCAGTAATACAGAGAAAGCTTTCTCTTGCCACCAATTGTGATTTTCCTTTGTTCTTACTAGCAGTTCCTCCAGCACTTCTGGTAAATTACATTTAATTTGTTTCACTCTAGAATATTCCGAAACATTTGGAAGTACCTGTGTGACCTGCTTGCAAACACCTATATCATCGCCCCTTCCTCAAGACAAATGGCACCATCGGACCAATTTATCATTCTAACTGGAAAACTGTCAGAATTAGAAGAGACCATAGTTCTTGCTACAATGGCATTACCTGGCAGTATGCCAACCCTCTCTGATCGTTCAATTAGACCCAAGCGCCTGACAAATTTATCTTGACATCTGCCTGTAATGGCGATTTCACTAGAAATGGACAGCACAGTGGGTTGATCACATACTGCTGGGCAGCTAATTGGGGAGGACAAATCATGTCATGTTGACATCACAAACTCTGTACTGCCTATCCGTTATACACTAATTCGAGTATCGATAAAGTACCCCAGCCATCTCAGTACATCAAACCCCAAAAGACATTCATTCTCTATTTCTGCTATGTATACTCCTGCTCTATGCTAAGGTCACCAAGTCTCTAAGTCACTTTTCTCGTACCGATAACGGGCATGATCTCGCCTATTACTGTAGTCAAATAACCCTGTTCCATACTTTCGTCGGGCAATCGCTGGAGGGAAGCCCGAGGATGTCTGGTCTACTGCTGTTATGGTCGCCCCAGTGTCGACCACCATCTGGCAAGGAACATCATTCAGGTTCCCCTCCCCCAGTAATGCATCCAAATCCTGTTTCACCGACCTTACATGTAAGAACATTGGGGCCTTTCCTTCAGCAGTCACCGACCTTCACCCCCTAACATCGGTGTTTAGAAGTTTTCCGAACATGCTGTATTCTCACCTGCCTCTCACTGCGTCTTTTCCCGCTGCTGCTTCTATGGTTGTTGCTGCTGTGAGCAGTAGGCTCTTAGGTGGGGCACATGACTAACACTCAGGCCGTTTAGGTGGGGAGAGGGGCGGCAAAGCTCTTTATCAAGGACCCTGGAAGCGATATCCTTCACAGCCATCTGCAACTTCTTCAGTGTCTTTTTCATGCTGTCTTCGTCATTTTTATTCAGTGTCACTGTCCCTACCTGACGTCGGGGTGCGGCTCTCTGTCTTGCTGAGTCCACCTCCAGTACTCGGGCCAGGGTGTCCTGCATGTTGTACCTCTGTGTCGGCGATATCATTGATGAAGAAGCCGACTGCGATAATGTTGCGCTCCTCCTTGGGGCACCCTTCTAGAGATAGGTGGGAGAGCCGCACAATGTCTTGCCATAACTCCTGCAGTGGCTCCCCTGGTCGCTGAGTGCGGCTTCGCAGTTAGGTATGGTGGGCATGTCGCAGGTATTGGTAGCCGAAATGTAGCTCCAAGGCCGACACCAGTGTGAGGTACTCCAGTCGATGTCTCTCTGGCAGAGATTATAGTATGCTCAATGGGGGCCTCTCAGTACAGCAGCGAGGTAATAAGCCCGCTACTCGACTAAGAAGCCATACCGGATGGAGACTTTTCAGACTGGTGTTGGTACACCCACAAAGAAGTCTGGCCATTCTAAGTAGCGGGTTTAATTGAGACTCCCTTTCCCACACCTGGCTGCGATACACAAATTCCGTAGATTTTGCTCTCCTCCGAGACTGTTATATTGATTTCGACTTGCACTGCTTCTTCGCTTTTCTCGGCTGCCGGTGTGGTGATACTGAAACTCCATTGTTGAAGAGATTCGTGCAATTTCTTTTTACATGCACTGATCTTCTGTTTCAGTTAATTCTCGATGCTGTCCATCCTTTCACTGAAACTTTCTATTCTGTCATTTACAGCATTCACTATTTGATTTACACCGTCCATTCTTTCATTCACGCTTGTCAATTTTCGTGTTCACTAATTCGCTAATGACTTCTATTTTCCTGTCTACATTATATGAATCATGCATTTGAGAAACCTCATAAGTCCACATTTTGGCAAAAATGTGTTAGCAATAGTATTAATTTGATGGAAGGCAGTTCTGCATGGTAGCAAATAACCACACAAGTCCACACAATGGTAGCATAGAAACAACCTTCTATGGTTGCATAAGTGGCCCACATGTGCAAATTAATAAACACAAAACCAGCCTGGTGATTAATTAGGTCGACATAGACTTTAAAATGTATCATCGGTTTGAATTCTGAATTTGAAAGAGGGACTGTATGCATACTTATTCAAATTTAGTGGTCATATTTTGTATATGTATAAGTGTTGAAATTCAGAATTGCTTTCAATACTAAACTACATATTTAATATGGAAGTAGTATAGACTGACCACAAGCAACTTCTGAACAATGTGTTTTTAATTTCTTTTGTGTATTTGAGAAACAACATAAGTCCAGCATTTTTAAATATTGTTTTTGGGGGAATGTAAATACTATATTCTTGTTTTCCAGGTCAAACAGTTGTACATGCACTTTATATTCTACTTATAATTATATATATGCTATTGCTATATGTAAATGCCTATTATGTTTTTTTTTTTTCAATTCCCGAAAAAGTGTTGCTTGTGACCTATGGTGTTTTTCAAATTCGTGATTCATATATTTTCTTGCCTCCATTTTTGTTTACAGAGTTTACTTTCCTGTCCACATTCTCATTAACAGAGTCAATTTTCTTGTCTACAATCTCAATTACACTATTTACAATATTAATCAAAAAATTAATTAGGATATTTACAGTTTCATTCACGCTTTCTTTTACATAACTAATTAGGGTATTTACAGCTTCGTTCACACTTCTGCTTTTGTTATCAGGGCTGTTAACAATGTGCTCACTTGGCCACCTAACCCCTCAACTAATACTCGCCGAGCTTCCAGTTCTGCAGACATTTTTTAAGTTAATATTCACAGTGATGGGTTTACAAAACCATCTTAATTTTGCGGCGTACAGCTATTACAATTCATTAATTTTTCTAATGTCACTAAATATTTGCCTACAGCTTACTTTATTTACAACTAATTAATAAATAATTGCCTCCATCCCATTTCTGACACCTGTGTTACAAGAATTCCTGAGGGGCCTATCTGAGTTTGTGAGGAATGGAGGTCTTAATAAAAATATAAGAACTAAATTTGATTTTTAATTTATTTTCACAGTATTAAATTTTCTGTCGCCACTATTACTCATTTTTATTTCACATTAAGCGTAATATTTAATTACCTTTTTTATGTCTCTGTTTGGTTATTATCAATTAACTCATACTCATCATTAACACACATTCAGTCTATCTGTTACCATCATCTGTTATGTTTTTCACTCAAGCATCCAGTCCAGTAGTCCAGCCTGCAGCCATACTATTCACTGAGCCGATACTCGCAGTCGCAGATTTTCCTCCCGTTGTTCACTTCTCTCACCGCTCGCTCGTCGTCCTTCGCTCGATGCTCCAGTCACTCATTCACTTATCAACTCCGACTCGGAGGCCCGTCGCATTATTTATACTCTGCTGGCATTGACCTGGAAAGTTCGACGCACCCCGAGTCATGCTTAGAGAATCTAGGGCAGCAAAACACTCAAAAATTCTTCAGATAAATGCAGAAACTCAATAAAACCAGGGCCAGTAGCATGCGACGCAAAAGGGATTATCGTGCGGGCTCGCTTTTTGTAACAGATACGCCGTTCGCTCACTTGCCATGCAAAACATTCTATTGACTTGCCGCCGCCGTTATCATATAACTACTTTGTCCTTCACTTCCACTCGATCGCGCGGGATGCGAAGCAGCGAGCGCGTAACAATGTCATTACATCAGAAGTAACAAGCGATGGCTGTGTCGCGAAAAAAAGAATTAGGCTTCTCAAGTTAGATTTAGGGGTTAGCGATTGGAAAACAGGTTCTGCCTTGTCTTATAGAGTGTCCACCCCCTGGCTGTCCGCCTAGGGAGTAACCAACCCCTTCTTCCTTCTCCCTCCTCGTTTCTGTTTCAAGTGTATATTGTGGACACAAGAGGGGACAAGGCTAATTGGGGGCGTGGTACCTCCCACAACCCTGGTTATAAACAAAAATGCCAGCGCTACCAAGAAAATGAAAGCCCCCATTACCAATCTTTGTTTTACTTATCGTCTTCCAAACACCCTTTTAATAAAGGATATCCTTACCCACCCTCTGTTCTAGTAGAACTCTTTTCCTACTTCTTTTCTGCCGAGGAGTTTTTACGGTACCTATGCCGGTTTTCCCCCCTCCCCTGTAGTTTGGGTTAGCATAGGAGGTAACCATGGCCCCAATCGCGGCCATATTTGCCCAATCCCAGTTAAGCCGCGAGCATGTGCCCTTGTGACAGAACCTATCCTGCATTCCAAGGCGTATTGGGCTCAGCGCTGAGCCGCACTTAGGTCCCACCCATACCCAGGACCTCCGATTCTCCTCTTAGTTTTAAGGTAAGTTAGGAACAGTCACAAACTGGAAAAATTAAGCAAATACAAACTAAAGGCTGTTCACGATAAAGTGAGCACTATTGAAATCAACCTTAGAAAAAATTAATTGCCACTGCCTGCATATATTTTAACGGACACACCGAGGGACATGCGCCCAGTAAAGTTGGTAATGATGGATGGAGAGTAGTTCCGCATCTTAAAGTCGAATAAAAAGTGCTAGGTAACAATTTGTGATGTCTTAAATTATTTATTTCACTTTCTGTTTTTTTTAATGCACGGAAGTGTAACATGGCCAGTTTTGTATAATAATTCCTTTTATAATAATTCCACAGTTTCGCTTGACCGACGTATGAATAAAGTGATGAGGCCCATTGCAATGTTAATTTTTCATAAGGCGGAATTATACACAAAACGCACACAAGTAGATCTTAAGTAGGGCATTCAAAAGTGCTCATTTTACCGTGGACAGCTTATAGTAATGATATCGTACGTCGGAAATGCAATGTTTGCTTTTGCCGTTCCTAAAAATATATAATTTTCCCATATTTACAGAACTGCGAGTTGTAATAGGTATAAGACACTGTTACCACAGGGAAATGAAATAACTGTTTTAATTTAGCATAATTCTCTTTATATAACATTGTAATAGCAACATAGTAGTATAACTTGAACAGTAGTTTGTGCAAAAGATGATCGGGGGGGGGGGGGGGGGACGATCCCCTTAAAAAAATATTAGTATTGGTGGCGGTAGCACGTTTTGCACGCCAGTTCAACGTCTTCTGCGTTAACGGGAGTAGAACAAGACGCGGCTGCTATAGTAGCGTCATTCTTGAAGCTGTGGTGTGTGTGTGTACGTGTGTGTTGCGTGTCAAGATGTGGGACTCTGGTGGAGCCTGCGCAAACAGGTTGCGTCACTCCCGATCAGCTGGGCCAAGGACAGTCTCATGACGTACGCGATTGGCCGGGATTTGCCCCAGCGCGCCAACATCAGCCCGAAATGTTTGCCTTTCCAACTCCGTCTTATGCCCAGTTGCACCATCGTTGTTCGAAACACGATCCGAGATCGGATCTAAGATCGACACAGAAAACTGTTGCACCATTCGAGTTCAGAGCTGGACTGGAGATCGAGATGAAGTTCATTTCAAACCGTTGAAATTGGCAGTTCGAAATCTCGATCCGAGATCAGCAGCCATGGTCGAAAAATGTAGTTTGAAAATACGCCAACAGATAGAATACGTTCGATTGTTTTCTTGGGAAATTAAAACTATTTTATACGCACTTAAATATTATTAAGTAAAATTCGTACAACAATAATTCACTTAAAACAGATAAAACACCGCACATCTAGTTCTATCCATAGCGAAAAATATGCTTACTTCCATGATGTCATACAGGTATTACGAACCAATAGAACATTTGTCTCATATTTAATCTCGATCTCTCACTTTGGGACCAAGATCGACGAATCGGAGTTCCAGAATCATGGTGTTTCGTTGGTGCAACACTTTTACATTGGAACCAAACTCGAACTGGATCCTGGTTCGGAACTAGGATCATTCAACTTCGGATCGGGGAAGATGTTGGTGCAACCGGGTATTAGTGGTAGAGTAACAGCCATATCAAATTGCTTGCCCAGGAATCGAACCTCCAGTGCGCCGCACCTCAGGCTGATGTTTTATTATTATTTTTATTTAACGAATCAGTGATAATTTATAGCTGCTGACATTTTGTTCACAGGCCGTTGCCTCTTTCAAATACGCCACTGTTCTCTATGTGTTACGTCTAATTCGACCATACCAGTCGGGACCGTAGAAGCCGGGGTTCGTGGGATTCCGGATTCCCAGTGTGGTTATAAGGATCAACAATGGAATTACGATGACCGGTGTGGATCACCAAATCACATTTATATTCTACTCACGGTTTCACACTTTTTGAATCAAACCTTTGAAAAATCACCGTATGTATGTTTGGTTGTTTCTAAAATGTGCCGTGTATCCCAAGCATTTTTAATTTGTGTTAACAATAAAAAGTGCCCCGGTTTTTTTGTTTAAATTAAACTTATATTTATATTTTATTTATAAATTGTAATATTGATTTATAACCCACATGAATAAATACAGTAAGAAAATGGGTGTATTGGTAACGCCTTGTAACAAATCGTTCTTACGCAAAATATTATTACACTGAGTGCGCACGAATGCGCACCGCATTGTCCCTCTGGTGTAATTTTCCAGGCTCAGTTAAGTTAGTATGAGGCGGAGGGATATGCTGAAAGTAGAACTTCAGCAGGTGAGGCTTCCGGAAATATGGAAGCAACCGTGAATGGACTACACACAGGAGTTCCGTGTTTAATGTAACTTACGTATCAGCTTCTTACAATAGCAGTTCATTTCAAATTTAAATTACTAGTCCTACTTCAGTGTCAAACATATTTCTAGATACACCTTAACAGAACAACACAGGCTACGAGGGGTACTGTGCACTACTATAGAAAGTTAAAATATTTTCCCACCTGTCTACACGATGGCAAGAATAAGTGGCAGCCAAATGACGCACGGAGAATTAGGTAAACAGCTTAAATAAGCACATACCTTAAAATTGACTATGCGATAATGATGTAATATTTAATTAATTTTTATATTCAATAATATTTTTTAATGAAAATTAATGTTTTTTCTTAATTTCGAGTGTAAAATTTTGAACACTTATTTATAAAATGTAACTAGGTCGCAATGAAAGTGCTTTTAATAATAACCCCGCATAATAACTATTAAAAACACTTTCATCACGACTCAGTTACATTTTATACATTCATTTTCAAAATGCCAGAAAGAAAATAGCGTGGGGTTTAAGCTGTGGGAGATGGGAGGTGGGGCGTGGTAACAAAAATCCTTCTAAAGGTGGACTCCGAATGGAAAAAATATGCTTTATGCGTCCTTGACCCCAGTGTGGTGTGCTTTATTGGCTGGTGGTCCTGCAGAGCGCGTCAGACGCGATGGAGACCAATTGGTAGTAATAAATGGTAACACGAACAAGTGTATGGTGGGGAGCGTGTTGACCTTTAAAATGCTCTGCAACAATTGGCGAAATAAATTAGGGTTGAGGGTTAACGAAGGGAAACAAACGCGTGAGTGAGCGAGTAGTTGGGAACGCAAGAATCTTGGCTCACTAACTTCAGACATTTTGAACATGAGCACCGAATTTTACTAAACCCGGTACACTTCCCATATAGCACTTACCACAGGTGCCAGACTTTCATTATGTTTTGAACATGCTAAATGTTTGTTTTCAACATGCTTAACGTTTATTTTCGAAATTGTTGGGTTTTATGTCACATTTCAGGAACAATTCAAGTGATATGAACCAAATTGGAGCGTTAATAGTTTACAATGATAGCCGTAATTTCAGAAACATAGTCTATATCATCATTTATCCAGCATTTTGGAGGATAGCTTATCTTGAGAAAATTACCACTGAATTTCTCTTGTAGGTCACCCTAAGCAGATATGGTTTTAGAAGTCCAGGCTATTATTTTCCTAATTATGGCCATATAAACATTTCAGATTCGTATATTACATGTAACCAATCGCTTTACCAGTTTAAACCAAATCATGTGTGCTAATGTGCCTATTGCGAGCATTGAATATACTTATTCACAGTTCTTTCGTCTGTCATTTAGTTAAAAAGTCTACATCATATCCCTAAAACTACTTAACCTAATGCCTCCAAATTCGTCACGCAAGTGGTGCTATGGTAGAGCACCCTAAAAATGTAATATTTGTTTACGTATACGCCATGTTTACCGAACCATCTGACCAATTACTACCAAACTCAGCGTGCTGACAGTACCTAGGTGACAACTTAATTAATTTAATCGTATATTTCTGTATACCATTTGGAAATATAAGACCACACGGATTAAAAACATTTTTGTCGTATTTTACAATAGCACTATTACAGGTAGTTAATTATTAAGCAATTTTAATGGAAAAATTGCGTATTTTCAAAACGGATTCCTCGTTACGGTGTGCTACACATGACAGTTACAAAACAATTAAACCGATTTGAATTCACTTTAGGCACATGGCAGTTGTTATTGTGTGAGCTAAATACGCAAAAATAACATCAATAAGTGTGTCATGTTGAAAAAAATTACCTAAATTTGAATATAAAATGTTAAAGTTCAGCAACTTTTTAGCCAGTCCCGCCTCATTTTGCATGCAAACCGTACTACGGAAAGTTACCTAAGATTTGTGTAAAGTACTTTCTTGTTTTCAAAATTGCGAGATGCCATATCTCTGGTACTATCAAACTGGTACTCAAATTTGCTTTGCTATAGTACCTACTGTGTGCAATAATATCCGTTACTAATAGCTTCAATCATATGCAATTTTGGAACGCAGTACAACTAACAAAATTATTTTTATAGACTTGCCCCATATTTCGGGAAATACTCGACCGGCCTGCATAAAATATGGTGAAAAATTATTTCCCATTGGATTCTTTTACAATACACAGTTCTATGATCTGAGACTTAGGTACTGCAAATACACAGAGAAAAAATGTATCATATTAGCTATCGGTATATTCATATTCTATTCGCAAATAAACGAATTGAGTAGCTCACAAAATTTTGTAGGTCTAAAATAAATATGTGCAAAGGAAACACACTTTTACAGGTCTGAAATAATCGAAATTACTTTTTAGTGTGTTTATGGGAGACGCCACCGAGAAGCTTCTATGAACATACTCGTGCTTAACTAAGAACATTTATACTGATAGTTGTACCTATCTTGTTCCTTAAGAGAACTACTGTGATAACTTAGCTGAGATCCAGAACTAGGTATAAAAATGTTACCTAAGGGTTAATTTTTTTTGCTTACATGCTTAAAACGCAATTTTGGGGGGGGGGGGGGCCGTATTACGATGCGTGACTTAAATTGAGTGTACTAAATCAAAATCCAAATAAAAGGGTAGCAAAAATTTATGCTGATTTTCGAATCGAAAACTTTTAAAATTAAAGTTGTACAGTGCCACAGATATTCAATACAAACTCAGGTGGAAGTTTCCACGAGACCTGCTACCCGCGCATGCATACCAGCAGGTATGGAGGGTTCTGTGGAATGTACCTATCCAACGATACTTGTTGCCTCACAAGTAAAGACGAGTGCATTTTGTACGATTATATTTCTGCAATTGTGGTTCAGGAACAATATTCACTTACGACTTCAGGATTATACGTTTGTGCACAGAACTTAATCGTTTTGTTGTTATATGTGGAGATTTCGTGTTAAATATACACACATGATTACCATCATTTTCACGCAATGCTGTTTTAGAATTAGTAAATATTTTCGTGTTTTTAAAATTAATGTTTTATTCGGTTTAATAGTCTTAATCGCTCTTTCTCGAAATATAATAAACAAAATGACTTTACCACCTTCTCTGGTTGGTTAAATTTTCAACCTCGTAGGAAACCTTCCATCGAAAATTGCACACGGCCAATTACGTAAACGTCCGTGAAAACAGCCACCAGATGGCCAAATCTTCCATAGAGCCAACCATAGACTAAAGATGAGGTAGACCGATCTCGCTGGCTGCGCACAACCAATCTCGGTCTCCCAACATGGAACTACTTTTCTGCCAACACGTCTAGCGAAAATGACGTGGATTGGGTTTGAGGTTAGAACACTGTTTAGTAAACACGAGCTTAGAGATGTTTTTATACTTCCTCTAACCAGTTTGTAATGCTTTTTGATAAAATTAAAAATGGTAAGCGTATTTTATTAATATAATAGTGCTTGTCATTTAAAAATTAAGATGTAAACAAACACGTTCAGCACTGTTGACCATGTGACTTTGAAAATTGTGTAGGATTGCGGTAGGTCAATGTTGCGTACATGCGCAGAAGACGAATAAGCGGTCTACTTCATATTTAGTCTATGGAGCCAACCATACAAACGGCCATGCAGGCTTGCAAGGAATCTTCCATCGTGGCATACAGGCTTTAACTTTGACGTGGCCAAGAAAAGTTTTCAGAAATACGGTGTTCGCGAATCATTCAAACTCTGAAAAAAATAGATGGCCATATCTTCCAGAATGATACTCACCTGCTGGCGGATTACGAACTTCGCTTTTCGCAAGATTTGATTAGCTGAGAAGCGATTTTCTCGGTGTGTAGCGCACTCGAAAACGATCTGAGTATGAATATCTCGTGCTTCGTTATTGCACAGTAGATGCTGGAGTTAGATGCTGCCGTCACAGCAGTTTTAATCGCAAGATGTGAGCACGGGCCCAAGTTTCGTGCGGCCAATATCGCAATTGGCGTGCGCTATCCACCATTGGTACGATTGTCTGTTTAGAGCTGGAAGTAAACACTGCATGGGATTTATTTTAAGCTAATTAACCAAGAAACACACATAATACAATATAATATGATGTAAAACTCTTTGACTTATACGCAAGATATTAGGTACGACGAAAGGGACAGACGACGACGGGAGATTACGAGGCGACGGCGGACGAGGTGTTTGTGGTGTGAATGGACGAGAGGGCGTGAAACCCGACGAGTGAAGGCTACTGTGCATGAGTGCGGTCGGAGAGGTCTATAATATTGCGGACTGGTGGCACCTGGACTGCACTGAGGTGGGACTCAATTAACATGGAATTCATAAACAAATTGAATAGGATTTGATACACTGTCTGTTCAGACTGATTCTTATTTATTTAATTACATTAATTTCTTTAAGGTAATTGCAAATCGTATTGATTGAATTCATTAATTGTGAATAGCAAGTGGTATCAATTTATTGTGAGAATTTGTGTCGAGAGAATTTCGTTTGCAGTTATTGTAAATAAAATTAGGAAATTATAAATAACTATTTTATTTAATTAAGACCTCCATCCCTTAACGAACGTGGTTCAGCCAACTGACTTTTGAGAAAATTGTAACAATATTATACAGATCAGGATGTAGTCGAAATGTTACCATCCTTCCTTCCTCCATTCCAGGAAGAAAATGGCCAATTACAAAACGCACAAGGTTACATAAATACACGAGCAGACAGCGTAGAAAAAATAAACAAAATCGCATGAGATGTAACGGTAACACACTTTCATCCCTATTGCAAGTGGTCCACAAGAGCATGTGGTACAGAGGCACGTAATACGTATCATGCGTAAGTTAGACAAGTAACAAGCTTTTATGTACGTGAATTTACGCATTACTTTACGTCAAACAACTTTTGTAATAGGCCTTACTAAAACACGTTTGTCAAGGTATAGCCGGCTTACAAGAACACGTTACTTGTAATGTGTTACGTGAAAATCAAGGAGCCATCCTTATCCCAGTATTATGATCGGTGCAGTCTACGATCTACACCGTGTTTCCCAGCCGTGTCAATGTAAACATTTAAAATGCCTTAAATTTTAAAATGTGCTTACCTGTCTCCACAGGAGAGGCGTTCTGTGATTCCGATAGATTTACCTTTTTTTTTTTTTTTTTTGCCAATAAAGTGGCATTTCTCATGTGTCCTAGAGGGAGATACTGTGGGCGTTGGGCTAGGAAAATGGGCAGAGTGTTGGTGACAGGCGGAGTTTGGGAGGGTGTAAATGGTTTTCCTACTCATGTGGCAATGCACGTGACCATCTGGGGCCTGCATCAGTCTGTGAGGCTGTAGGAAGGGGAGAAATAGAGGGGGGGGGGGGGGCTTGCCGTGACGTCACGGGACGGAACAAAGTAACAGGCACAAAGGTCGAGAAGGTCGAGTGATACTGACGCTCGTTGTGAGTGATCGGTTTTTCGCGTCCACACAAATAATACACCGCGTCGCGTGTAGTAAAACAGAAAGAAATGTGCGAAATATGAAAAAATCTTGTAAGAAACGAGACAGGGAATGTTACGATTTTATTTTAGTGAGACGCTAGACGCCAAACTAATGTAGGTTTATTTGAGCCACTTTTATAACTAGAACGTATTTTATTTTGACATACACTATACCCCAAGCTAGTAAGAAACTTGCAACTAAAGCGTTATACAACCCGGTCACCTACTCGAACAAGAAGGTGAAAACAGTGCCCTACTTTAATACAAGCCACTTTCACAAACTGTACACACAATGTATGGGCTGTTCACGGTAAAGTGGGCACTTTTCAAGGCACTTCTAAATATTAACCTTCAATTTCCACCTTCCTGCTGCTTCTTAATATAAATATTGCAATGTGACCAATAAACACAGTGTACATTTCACCACCTTCAAAATTTAATGCCTGAGGCTGCTATAAGATACATTTATTAGTGGTTAATGCATGTTGGAAGGGCCTTTAAAAGTGCTCACTTTACTTTGAACAGCCTATAGTCAGCGTGAAACAACTCGTATATTGAAAAATGCCAAGACATTCAGATCTAGAGGCTTTTATTGGGGTCGTGGGTGTGATTTGCAAATTGTCAATAGCATCCACTGTCAAACAAACCAATAAAGATGTCGTAGATAATAGATATGGTCATGAATTCGACGACGAGACGAAGGGATAAGTAATATTTATTGTCTCTTTTGAAGTTTAACTACAAAATATTGGACACCCCATCGAAGTCAGTATCATTTTGTATCCCACATGTGCCTGGATTTTTCTGCGCAAGTAACACACACACACACACACACACACACACACACACACACACACACACACACACACACACACACACGCACGCACGCGCGCGCACACACACACACACACAGAGATAGAGAGAGAGAGAGAGAGAGAGAGAGAGAGAGAGAGAGAGAGAGAGAGAGAGAGAGAGAGAGGAGAGAGAGAGAGAGAGAGAGAGAGAGAGAGAGAGAGAGAAAACTGTTTGCTATTTACTGTAAAGTGAGCACTATTACTTTTTCCTTTCAGTGAAATTTAATCCTTTCACCATCTTTTAAAATAAATATTGCCATGTAATAAATATACTCAGTGCGTATATTCTATCGCACTCGGCTGTTAACGCCTAAAACTAAAATAAGATCTATTTATTGACTCTTATTCCAAATGATAGGGCTCTCAAAAGTGCTCACTGTACCGTGAATAGACTATAATTAAAAATTACCTATTCCAGTAGTACCGAAAAATTGTTGCGAACGTGCCAATCTACTAGCCAATGAAATATAGTGGCAAGGGTTCAGTCACCTGCTGATTATCGTATCAGGGAGTGGCTGTGCTCTGCCATCTTTACGAGAATTAAACACTCTATGACACATACATCCAAAATGGTTTTACGCATTAGGTATGTAATTTTTTCATCAATTTTTCTTTACGATTTATTAATTTTTTGCTGTTTTTTCGATTTTTTAAGTTTGAAATTACCAGGATCAAGGTAAAGGGCACTCATATCCAACATGGCGGTTGGGGCCAGTATAGTAATTTGTTCCTAGAATTTAATCCTTTTTTTCTGTTTCTAAAGTGTTTAGTTCTATTTTTGCGGTTAAGGTCAATGGGATTAAGATCAAGGCCACCTACATCCAACATGGGGGTCGGCGTCAGTGACATAGTATGTTCCTCGATATGTACGAGTTTCTTCCGATTATTTTACAATTCCTTGGCGATTTTTTGAGTTCAAGGTTATTGGGGTCAAGGTCAAGGTCACCAAGGTCCAGTATTGGGGGCGGGGGGGGGGGGGGGTCGGAGACAGTAGTATAATATGTCCCTAAATTTTCATAATATTAATTTTAGATTTTTTTCAACTTCCCCCCCCCCCCAGTTTTTGAGTTTAAGGCCATTGGGGTCAATGTCAAGGTCACCAAAATCTAACATGGGGAGTCAGATTCAGTGATGTGGAATTTCCCTCAATTTTTACGAGTTTCTTTCGATTTTATTCAGTAATTTTTTTCGATTTTTCGAGCTCGAAGTTGTTGGTGTTCAAGGTCATTGGGGTCAAGGCCACCAACATCCAACATGGGAGTCGGATTCAATAACATAATGTTCCTCGATTTATACGAGTTTATTTCAATTTTTTTCCCCTCGATTTTCGAGTTTAAATTTTTGGTGTTAAGTTCCAGGTCTGCAACATCCAACGTAGGGGTCGGAGATAGTGACATAATATGTTCCCCAATTTTTACAAGTTTCTTTTGATACTTGCTATCTTCTTGTGTATTTTTCGAGTTAAAGGTCATTGAGGCCAAGGATAAGGTCCATTACATACCACATGATGGTCGAAGTCACCAATGTAATTTTTCCCTCGAGTTCTAAATTTTTTTCGTTTTTTTGCGGGTTTTTATGATTGGGAGTGGGCGGGGCAGGCGGAGGAGGTTAGGTGAGAGTGGTTTGCGAGGAGGGGGAAGGAGATGGTAGCTGATGGGATTGCAGGATGGTGGTTGGAGTAGGTAGCCATGTCTGCTGATCCGCCCTATCTGCTGGGTCTGGCTCGGAGCCCCAATCCACCTTTACTACTCTAAGGACAAGTGGCTCATTCTGTTAGGAGCCTCGAATCCACTTTTCTCACTTTAGGACTCGATCAGGACACACTTCCTAAGTTTTGGGAATTTTTTGGCGAAGAAAGTGATTTTCGGGTATAATCATCATTTTCTGAAGTGATTTCTGGTGCGAAACAGGTCATTTTGTCGATGACATGGCTGCCCAGTTGGCTGGTGGCTTCGATCTCCACTCCTGAATACTACACCCTATCTCTCATTTTTCTACTACTGAAACTAAATTAGTTGTTTATGTCATTACAGTAGAAATACCAAAGTTATATCCGAAAACTTTATGTGAATATAGTAGGTGAGTGGCTAGAGTCACGAATCCTCAGCTTTTTGATTCGGGTTAAAATCTGGCTTAGGGATAAAATATTATAACGTTTTTAAATATATTTTTTATACACAGCAAAACACCTACATAACGAAAATTAAAGTTTTTTTTTTTCATTGTCTCGTTTTATTTTAAACCAGAAGTACAGAAATCTAACTAGGGAATGAATGGAGATGTCGTATGAATTCGTTGAAAGTTCTCTGAAATTTACAGAAAGTCAGTTTTAGGAAATAAAAGTGTCGATAATTTTACAAAGAGTGAATTTACAAACGTGGATAAATTTTTACCACCACTTTTCCGCAAAGAAAAATTTGTTTATCAGTGCAGTCAGAGGTAAGAGAAGGGTACTCTTAAAGCTTGGCAACCTTAGCAGAGAGCAAGAAATTTACCTAACAAAAATAGAGGATGAATTTCTTTTGAGACTTAGTGTGTTATGTAAGCTGGGATGTTGTATCGATACTCAACTGGGGGTGTTATGGACATGCAACACCGAGTTGGCAGTGTCAACACAACAAGTTTTATCTTCGCCAGTAAGCTGACAGGTAGTGTGTAGTGAGTCGACTGCATTTCCTGCTTCTAGCGAAATTGTTATTGCAGGCATATGGCAGAGAACATGTCAGATGGCTGGACATAATCGAACCATTCCAGAAATGTAGTATTATACCAGATGGTGTAATTGTAGCACGGACTTTGATCTCTTCAAACTCTCTCAGTGAGGATAACTAATCTATTTGACTGTACTATCCATCTTGAGGATGGGACCATGATAGAGTTTACAAACAGGTCTCACTGGTACCAAATGTTCCTGAAGCTTCGATGCTACAAAATATCGAATGTACTCGACCGCCCTCCTGTGGCGCAGTCAGTTGGTGCTCCACCGGTTTGGGGTGGGGGAGGTCCTGGGTTCGAATTATAAGCAAGAAATGAGTGTTAGTATAAGATAAGTTATGTTGGTTTATATGCTGCCCCTGATAAGCCATCAGGCATAACACTGGGAGACATTAATAAGCCCTTTCCAATCCAATTCGAATGTACTCTACCAGATACTTAGGGGAACTGCTAACGAGAACAAAAGAAAAACCTCAACTGGCGACAAGAGAAGGCTCTCTCAGAATTGCCACAGAGAAATAGGGTTGCTTTCTCCTGTAAGCAAAAATTAATTTGGAAGAACTAATGTTGCTTGCCATAACATCGACACAGGGGATGACAGCCACCAAGGTGACTACCACTAGCTTCACCAAAGGTGGTTGAAAGGATTCTGAAAGAGATGGAGTTATATGTGATAGCGCCATCAGTTAATCCATGGCCATCTACATTATGCTTGTTAAAAAGAAAGACGGATCTATGAGATTTTGTATTGATCACTATCAACTTAACAATATAATCAAGACAAATTCGTATCCACTCCCAATGATAGACGATATTCTGAACAATGTAGAAGGTTTATAGTGGTTTACTACTTTGAACATGAAAAGAGATTACTGACAATGCGAGGTGGCCCCAGATGACAAAGAAACCTGGCAATTCAAGTTTATGCTCTTTGGGCTATGCAATGCCCCTGCCACCTTTCAATAACTGATGGAGAAAGTCCTGCCCTTAGATATTTTCCAGGTGCACCTTGAAAACATCGTGGACACAGGAATGACATTCGAAGAGCAACTGACATGCCCATACTCTGTGTTTCAGAAAGTAGCTGCTGCCAACCTGTAATTAGTTACAAATAAATGCCACATTTCCCAAAAAAAGAAATATATATTTCTTGGACCATGCTGTGTCGGCCTATGGGAATGAAATAAACCCTAAGACAACCAAAGCAATAAGGTATCGGTTTCTGCCAAATGACAAAACTGAAGTGTGAAGATTTCTGGACTTACGTGCTTACTACCATCTATCTGTGCCCGGATTCACCACGATCGCAGAGCCTCTGCATGAATTGAGTGAGGTAAAAATTAATTTTATTAGACTTCTGAGTGTGAAGTTGCTTCTAATAGACAAAAGAAAAGTGTGGTATATCCCACAGTACTGGACTTTCCGAGTACAAGAGTGAATTCATTCTGGATACCAATATTAGTGATGTAGGAGTTAGGATTGGCTTATCTCAGATCCCGGATGGATTTGAAATACTTCAGTAAGGTACTACAAAGCCTGAGGAAAATTACTATGTCA
Source organism: Dryococelus australis (assembly GCA_029891345.1). Lineage (NCBI taxonomy): Eukaryota > Metazoa > Arthropoda > Insecta > Phasmatodea > Phasmatidae > Dryococelus > Dryococelus australis. The sequence continues at coordinate 283,899,840 of CM056994.1, forward strand.
CATACATGGAGCTTCTGGTCATGGTGAAGGCAACTGCACAGTTTCACCCATACCTTTAATACTGTAGGGACCACAAAAGTAGCGAGCTGCGTCCCATAGTTCCAACAACAGACATTGCTCGGCACGGATCGGCAAAACGAAGGGGTGGCAGGGAACACAGACCGAGTTTCTGACGGTCCGGCAGTATATTACGTGTTCTAAAGAAATGAAGTGCAGTGATGAAAGTGCAACATTTACTTATGTATATGTGAAAACGTGAAAATATGTATGTTAACAAGTTATAAATTGTAACACTATATAAATATACGTACAAATTGCAAAACGCAGAGAATGTAAAGAAAATGTAACTAAAGTTATGAAAATCACCACAGAGAAGGCAGTGTTGCTTTTATTCACAGCTCACATTAACCAAGGGAGGCAAAAGCGCATCTCGCAGACATGCGAAACAAGGCGATACGAAAACATTAACATAGTACCTGATCACGATAACTATAAAGAGTGAGTACCCAGCTGTTACAAAGGCTGAGCCAAACACGATGTAGCACTGTCACTATCACTACATTCATAACTGTGGCCTGTACGCTGTTACTTGATGGCGAAAGGAATTCGTCGTCGTCACTATCGTCACGTAAATTTATTACGAACTGGTTCATTGCCAAGTCAATTATGCAGTCCCTCTTTCAGTATTCATTTTCTAATTTCTCAACATGGTTGCAGTAGATTACCCAGTCATCTCTCGTTACAGAGTTCACAGCTTCCAGGGGGTACGTCTGAAGTGCTTGCGCGGTAAACTCTCCCACGGTATTACATTCCGGAATACACCTCTTTATCTTTGCCCATGCCAGTTCAATAGCATTGAACTCACACATGTATGGCGGGAGTCGGATGACGTGATGTCCCGCACCTTGTAAAAGGCGATCAACCCGAACAAATTTCTCTTTTGGTTCCGCCAACACACATTTCAACCACTTTACATCACACTGTACGCCTCTTCGTTTTAGCCATGAAATCATTTCGTTTTCGGTACTGTACTTCGAAGGAGGTTTATCGTCCTGTTTTGAGTGGTATGGTGCGTTATTCATCACTACAACAGAAGACTGCGGCAAGTTTGGAATAACACGTTCGGACAGCCACTTTTCAAAATTAGTAGAATTCATCTCGCCGTGATAATCTCCTACTTTAGTACTTGACTTGTACATCAGTAATCCCCCTAGGAGGAATCCATGTATTGAACTAATACGTACCAGTATTAGCCTCTTGGTTGCATTTCCTTTAGTTATTCCCATATCGTCAAGTTTGCGTTGCCAGAATTTCACGAATGTGAGATTTGTATCCAGCCATGACTCATCAAGGCAAAACACATCCTAACCTCCCGACCTACGCTGTCTAATTTGTGTGAGGTACTTGGAGCGCCACGCCACGATATCAGCTCATTCGATCAACAAACGCAGTTTGTCTTCGCACCGTTTCGAAACGAAAACCATACTTCGCAATAATCTCTTGAGCGATGAAGAGCTCCACTGTCAACCTATCTTGTCCTTTAAAATGGGAATCAGTTTGCTCACTGTGGTGCACACAAGTTGTGCACAACTTTCTTTACTGCATAGAATTCCTGGATAGTATCTCTTATGACACGTTTATCGAAGCTGTCGATTTCAATTTTGCGATTTTTTCGTAGCCTGCACAAACAATAAGAAGAACTATAGTAATCATAATTAGCAGAGATAAATAAACATACGCATGTCTGTCCTATTGTGTACACCTGACGTAAACAACGTTAGATACGCGTTTTCCTGCATCACTGATGCACATTACACATGTCTAAAATGCATGGCTTACCTCTTTTCCCCTGATGTTGTATGCGGTTCATTTGGCATTGCAATTTATTTCTTTCGAACACGCATCACTGTTGCTTTGCTTACATCTGTATAATTCGCAGCACGTGCCGTTAATTTCCGAATACGAATCGAAAGGAATTTATCACGAGTTTCATCACAGATTGATATTACTTTACCAATTATTTCTCTCTTTTTGCTGTGAAGCACCTTATTGCTTTTCCTACGCTTTACATTCCGCTCCATTATCCGTCGCCAATATACTTTAAACTGTTTGTAGCGCAGGAAGGGAGGCGGTATCCCCCACTGCAAGACACTCCCTTCCCCTACATTCCCTACTGCCCCGCCCTCCTCTTCGCTCTTCATCACCACTCCGGCATCTCGCTACATTCCTGGCCCCCACAGTACCTTTATACAGACACTTCATCCTAAGAACTGCTCTTGCTTCATTATACTGGCTATTAAATTTGAAGAATGCCGAAGGTCAAATAGCCCAGTAGACACAGAACCTTCAAGAATATGACTTCAAAATACATCCTAGGTCTGGATGCCTTCACAGCAATGCAGATGGACTTTCCAGGAAACCATGCGAACCATTCTTCCATAATTGTGAACACCGTAATGTATCGTTGAATGCAAAAAGTACAAGAATTTAAGGCTCTGTATCTTGCGATGGTCATCTACATGGGATGGTAAGGATATTATAAATTATTAGCTAACTGACTCCACCCTATAGTGGAGTGGAAAGAAACCAGGTGTCGACCAAGATGGGAGGAGATATCCAGTCTAGTCCCGACAGTCAAGACATACTGAGAATAGTGCAATTCCCTTGTACTGGAGAATGGAGTGCTTTACATGAACTGGGAAAGTAATAATGGGAATTACAATCACTTACAATTCGTCCAACCAGAATGCCGAAACCTAGGCTTGCTAAGAGAACTACGAAGCACAGCAGCAGGCGGACACTTCTGTGTAAATAAGACCCTCGACTGAGTTGAATTGAAATTCTATTAGCTGCATTGCCGGGAGGATGTTAAGAAGTTGTGCAATATGTGTGATGCCTGTAACTCAACGAAGAGTCCGAGGATTGAGGAACGAGGTCCCTTCAGATTTACAATGCTGGAACCCCATTTGAGAGGATTGCAGGAGATATTCACTGAGAAGGGGAATCCTTACCATATGGAAATGTAAGGTTATTTCACAAAGTGGCTTGAGACCATACCAGTTCCAAACCAAAAGGCTGTCATGGTAGCTGATGCACTTGTAGGGCATGTTTTATCAAGTTTTTGAATGCCACTAGGGCTTCATTCTGATCAAGGAAGAAATTTTGGAGCCACTCCTTACCAAGCGGTAACGACGATTTTAGGAATAAAGGGAACTTGTACCAGAGCATTACACCCTCAGTCGGATGGAATGGTCAAGAGTCTAAATCGTACTCTAGAACAGTACCTGGTGGTCTTTGTGGAAGAAAATCAGTAGTATTTGAACTCTAGGGCATCCTTATTTCTCCTGGCATATCATTCAGAAGTCTACAAATAAACAAGGGTAACATATTCAAGGATCCTGTTTGGGAGAGAGCTCTGCCTCCCTGGTGACCTGCTATTGTCCAATGGAAGAAGCAGGACCTCAGAATATGCTAGTAAAATATGTCAAAAGGTTAGTCGACATTCACGAATTTGCATGTAAGTACCTTAACATTAAGTGACGGAATGAAAATACAGTATGACTGAAGAATGCATGACGACATTTTCTAATAAGGACAGCTGGTGTAGCTGTCCAACCCCCAAAGTTAGAATGGATATTACCAGAAGCTACATAAATGCTGGAAAGACCTATACAGAATCCTGAAGCAGATCTTTGTTGTGGTGTACCAGATTTGTCGACAGGGCTTTCGGGCGAAGCCTAAGATTTCTTGCATCGATCGAATGGTGCTCTACAAGGGTCCAGAAGTTGGAGAGCCTGTTCGGGACGAACGGACTTGAGGAGGGGACATGTTATACGCAGACCGCCTTGCCGGGCACAGGGCCCGTGCTGCCATCCCGCGACAGTGGGGGTAGTGAGTCACCAGTAGCTGGCCACCCTTACATCGCCTGGTTGCTGGGATGATTGATAGCTACCTTGACTGGCGTCAGCATCTCTCCATTCCCGTTCTGGAGAAATCGGTGGCGGCGTGTTATTGAATGAACCTTCTGATAATCTGTTTCCTCGGCGCAACCTGAGTAGGAAAAAATTTTTCTGGGTTGGGGCCAACGACATTATAAATACCCTTGCAACTGGAGAATCGGAACTTTTTGTTGTAGCCATCTGGCAGAAGTGCAGCTAACGGGCAAAGTCTGGCGCAGCGAGAAACATCAGCTGAGGGTGGTGGACGAGTGTGTCCGTGGTGTGGACGCACGAGAGGACGTGGTTGGTATCCAAACTCTTTTATTTAACTAAGACATCCATCCCTTAAAGAACCTGGCTAAGTCCATTGACTTTAAGAAATCGTAACAGTATATTTGTTACATGTATTACCCAGTTGAACCTCTTTGAAAAAAGCAGTATACATTAACTGAACTCTGGACCACTTTTTATATAATTAAAATATTTATCTAAAAGTCAAATATATAATATTTTTAATTAATTATTTAGAATTATTTTCCAAACAAATAAAATAAAATAATACTACAGTGTCGTGTTTTCACCGGTTGCTGAATTTAAGAATTAATTTATTCGTAAATTAATTTGTATGTTTATTTGAAAAATGTAATTTGTATCTTTAATTTTTAACTTATTATAATATATATATATATATTTTTTTAGTTGTCTAAGGGAGTAACATATATGATTGATTCTGTACATTGAATTTTTAAATTTAACTTGTAAATTTATTTGGGAGTTTATTTTCTAAATGAGCATATGTAAATGTATGGCGTCAATAAAAAAAAATCTGTAAATTAATTTTTGTGAGGATATTTCTAACTTCGACGTTAACTGTTTTGCCAAATGTTTCTAAACTTATACAGAACTTCGATTACAGTACATACTACTTTCCCTAGCTCGCAGCCAACAGTACTGAAGTACTCCGGTCTGAGTTTACGTTAGAATATGTGCAGTAGCCGGCAGATATTTGTATTTCAAAGGTTGATTTCGAAAGTGCTTGGCCACGAACCAGCTAGATAAGCCGTTTCCCTCGGCCTTCGTCGGCCAGGGACAGTGCCCGCGAACGAGTAATGCGTAGGCGCTGTCACTCCCCCCCCCCCCCCCAAAAAAAAATCATAATTTTTTTTTTCTCTTCACGCGATCCGCCCTCTTACTCGAGTGGCCACGGCCGAAGTCAGAGTGGCAATTATCTGCCCAGTGACCTTTGCCAGGGCGCTGCCATGTGTTGCAGGAGTGTAGCGCAGTCCTCATAAATTAAATTCAGACTTCTGGAGTCCGACGAGTACTACTATAGGCTATTCACGGCAAAGTGAGCACTTTTGAAAGCCCTCTCATTTGGAATAATGATATATATATATTTTTCATTTTAACCTTAGACGTTAAATTCCGAGTGCTGTGGAATATACACAGTGTTTATTACTTACATGGCAATATTTATTTAAAAAGGCGATTAAACTATTAAAAAATGGCTGTAAGGAATTTGCCTGTTGGAAGTATTCATCTGAGTGAGCATACGTACTGGAAATAATGTTTCCGGGGACCCCACAAAAATTTAGTCGGGAAATGATTTCTTAGGATAAGACCAAAGCAACGTGTCATATCGAAGCACTAAATATATTTTTACATTATCAAACTTGCTAACAATGAATTACGAACACGAGTGTAATGGTACGAAGTATTTCTAGAGAAAGTTGCTTCAAAAGTAATTAATCGAGGCACACATGAAAGCCAAGGTCAAGTCCCGCAAGGTATCGGTAACAAAACAAATTTTCTTAATATTTCTGGAAAATTTATTTCTACAATTTAGTCACACATCATCGAATAAAAATTTCTGGAAGGGGGAAAGGGGAAGGGGAGGCAGGATTGCGTCTACCTTGTTTCTATGTAGGATTCCCAACTGGTATTTCAATGTTCAACGTTCGTGGACAGATGGGTGGTAAAGGTTGCCTGCTAAAATTTCCGTTTTTAAGTTAAATTAAAATAGTGTGAGCAAAACATTTATTTACAAGCAGTGATATCGTGACAAGGTTTCACCCGTCACGCAACACCACGAAAAACAAGATAATATGGCATGTGCTTCTCTGTAGGAAACGACGGTCTTCTATGACTATATACACCCGATTTCCGGAGTATTAACAATGAACATACACGTCAATTACAACGTTAATTCAGCACTTTTGAAATCAACTTATGAAAAATATTACTGCCCCTACCGGTTTTTATTTTAACGGGCACATCGACTGACATGCGGCCAGTAAAGTAGGTTAACGACGGGTGGAAAGTAGTTCCACTTCTTAGGTCTCTTTCACACGACGGCGCGGGTAACAACCGCGTCCGAGAAAACCAACAACTGATGGTTGGGGAGGGATAACAGCCTGTCAAAATTCACCCACGGGTCCTCTTAGCGTACGGATACTGATTACAGGGGAAAAAATTATCGATTTTTTTATATCGGATAGATGTGAAAAGATCGTTTCTTAAAATTATATATCGTGAAATAAATATCGATTTTCGTTACACCTATTTTCGAATTTATGTTCTATGCATGGTGCTACATTTCTATTTAAAATATATTGTATTTTCTTAACACTTATGGCGCCTACAAAATAATTATTTACATTAGAAACATTATGTGTTAAACTTAGATTTATGTTGTATACAAAACAACTGTAACTATGTTATAAGGCTTGGTTTACAATATAAAAAACTACATGTTTAGTTACAAATTATTAGATGTACAGGACTGAACAGTGTGGTTAAACGAGTCGATTTCCAATACGACTTAATAGATAGTGTGCGCTCGAATTTACTCACGCATTAATAATTTTAGTTTATTGCATTACCATGTTATTGCTTCAGGCTTACAGGAGAATGCTGAAGGGAGGCAAGCAGCACTCAGAAATATTGACGTCAACTCCAATGAAAGGTGTGCTGGAGCTAGCAAAACAAAAAAGAGACAAAAAAAAAACGACGATGAGAAATCTCTGAAACAGACCACTACACGGAATGTTGCACAAAAATGTAAAAATACTGATGTGCTTGCTGCAAGACAAAATACAAAGGGGAAGAAAGTCTGCATGCGGCACCTTAGGTTTGGCGACTCTAGTGAAGACGAGGGGTGTGCTAATGATATGTGTGAAGAAAGTTTACATAACCTGAACGTCATCACCACTGAAGGTCAACAAAATGATCTGTGCTCGGTGTGCGGGTATTTCGGGTGAAAGAGCTCTGGTATAGCTTATGTGTAACGTGTTTAAGCTGGGTACATGCAGCGTGTAGTGGCTGGGACACAGCCAGCAATTACAAATGCGACTTCTGTTCCCTCCAGTGAAATGAAAATAGCGGAAATTGAAGATTAAACAATACTCTTCATTTATGGGTGTAGTAGGCATTCAAGTTGGTACACTAGTTTACCAAAATCTTTAAATATGTACTACTTTTTTATTTTTTATTATTAAAGCCTTCCTTATAATTTTTTAATCATTTGACAAATGAACTAAAGACTTCAAAAATATCTAGTTAGTTTTGTATCAAAGTGTCGATCAGTAGGTGTTAAATTATTTTCTATGTGTGATATCAAATGTTCTTAGGTAGTTCATTTTCAGAGATATGTTCAGGAGTGCATGATATTTATGCATAATTAAGAAATTGATGAATACTTACTTGAGTTGGGTCTAAACACACTGTGTTTTGGTTCATGAACACACATTTACTGTTAAGTAGTTACTTTAAATATTACCTACTCTTCTGTGCTATTGGTTAGAATCATATGTTAACAAAAGTAATTTTTTTAGTATAAATTTTTTTCTATGCTAATTTTTTCTTGTTTTTGCTTCTTTTTTTTTGTTTTTGTGTAATACATGTTAGCAAAAAAAGGTTTCAAACAATTTCTATTCTCTTATATGAAGAGATATTAGCTTGTTCATGTTCCAATTTGATTTTTTTTTTTTCAGGTTTTTAAACTGAATGTTTTATTTACTTACTGGATGCAATCCATTTCATAAGTAATGTGATCAGATATCACAACTTAGTATATTTGATATATATTGGCCAACTCTTTTAACTATGTTTCAAATTTGAATCAAACGAAAAAAACTATTTTCAAAATATATACATAGTTTGCTTTTGTGTGCATTTTATATGGGAATAACACATGCGCGCCATTACCCTACAAGGGTGGGCAATGGCCCGCAGTGTCAATGTTTTTTGTTTTTAAATGCTGTTCCGATCGATGTTCCATTTCGCTGATGGTTATGAAACTAACATGCATCGGAATGTTTACAGGAAACAAAGTCGAGTTCACGAACAAAAACTGAATGCTGCTTACATTTGCATTTGACGATTTGTAAAGCAAAAATAAAATTCCAAGACGGAAGAACGGAATTGGCTGACTACTTCGCAAGAGAATGATAGGATACTATTTTAATTTAACGTATAACGTGACTTGGACAGCGCTAATTCTTTTCAATAATTACTATTAAGTGTAACGAATTCCTGTATATCAAGAAACACTTTACTGGATTGTTATTGGCGCGGTACTCAAATAACGAAATTAATTCCTCGTAAATATACTCAAGGTGACACTGTTGCTCATGTAATTCAAAGAGTAAATATTATTTACAACGCCAGGAACATTTTATTTAATTATAAACTACTAACCTTTCCTTGTCCCCGTGTTTCTCGTCTTTATTATCCCTCACTTTGGTGCAACCAACAGGTACTCCATTTTTTTTTATTCCCCCAATCTATGATTAGTTTGTCTAGCTACTTCCGATCCCTTCGCAAGCATCCTGTTTTTCAAATTTATTGATGTACATTTTGCTGGTTGAATGCCAAATCACGCCCCTATTTTTGCATTCTACGAGTAGGCTTATAGTTTCTTCCTTACCTCTCATGGGGCCACGGTGGCTGAGCAGTTAGCCTGCTCGCCTCCCGCCAAGGCGATCCAGGCTCAATCCCCGGCCGGGTCACTCCGGATTTTCGCATGGAGGAATCGTTTGTCGGCGGGTTTTCTCGGGGATTTCCCGTTTCCCCCGCCCCTTCATTCCGGCGCTGCTCCATACTCGCCTCAATCACCCTCATCGGCTCTCAAGACCTCGATGTTGAGAGCCGTCCAAATCTCTTCACTCACTCACCCCCTTCCACCCCGAAAATAAACACACGGAAAACTACTTGACATTGGTGAGAACATTTAACTGAGCACGTGAGTTTGATTACGATTATACTAAACACAAGAGGTGACTAACGAGGTTCAACTCATATTTAGTTACGAGTTTCTGAGGAAACGAGCAGCGCTGAAATAATAAGATAATGCCGTGTGAAGTTGTCGCTAGTAGCAATAGCCTTGCCAGACCAGGACGTCAGAAGTAGTAGCACAGTGCAACGTGACATCCAGTTACGTAGGTGGGGCGGGAGTTGCAGACAGCATGGCAGCACGTAAGGTCACGCGTTGACCCACTTCCCGAGGCTAGGGGGCGGGCCTGCCCTGCCTAACTGTCGCAGACAGGTGCGCGCTGCCGCAGGCCTGTCTCCGTGCCTGTGTTCGCAAACGATACCTCCTCTCAAAATGTTTTACTCTTAACTATTCGGGCTGTTTTTATAAAATATAAAATCAGGCAGACTAAAATAAACAACTAAAAGCAAGCTGCAAGTCCAATTGTTTAACAAAATAGTGACGGCGGTGCAGCAAAAAAAATTATCCAAGCATTACTTGGATGTTTTCCTTAGTCTCCAGCAAATACATGTTGTCTTCCAAATAATAAATTAATATCATATTTGGACATACTTTCAGAATTGATTTTTATCAACCAGTCGGATGAGTTTGTTCTGGAGTCTACCGTTAATCTAATAACTCCTTCTTTTTGACCAAAAAATTGTTACCATTAGCCTGTGTTCACTGACTTGCACTTATCCACTTCTAACCATTTATGCAGATGAAATGCGCATACTTCAAATGTTATCCCATAAGGTATATAAAGCTGCGAGTAAAATTCCCCCTTCCTCTCCCCGAAATCCCCTCACCCTGCAGAACATTATACTCCATTAGCAAGTGCTAGCAGTATCTGTTGGCATTTCGGAAATTTCTTGGAAACGTTAAATGCCAGACTACATTAAGAATTATCAACAGTGAGGCATACTGGGAAACTTCAATTTTAATGCCCCAGTGTTCTTTAACTATTTATTTTACTACTTCGATAACATGATCTCATTCCTTGCCATTAATAACAAGTTACATTCTTACATAGACGCCGGTATAACACAATTATAACTGAAGCTATTGTTGGTAGAAATTCGATAGGTCATACACAAACAATAAAATAAAAAAAAGCAGCAGTTAATATTTGTAGAGTATACACCATTGCACGCCCCTCTTTTTTCATCTGTAGTGTACATAATCCTAATCTATTTTAAATAAGAGGTAGTCCGGAGAGCTATTACAACTTCACACTAATCTGTGAAGAAAGCCGTATCTCGCAATCTCTCCAGTATTACCTTTGGTAGTTAACTGCTTTGAAGATTCCCTCTAAACGGTCCATTTTATTATCTACTGCTACACACTGATTGAATATTATTTTATTTCGTTTATTCACTTATCCGTTTTGACTACACGTTTCCTTTCGTAAATTTTCTCAGTTTTTCGTAAATATTTCAGGTTTCTCGGATGTAATTTCTTGCAAGAGACACTCTGCCAACAGTACACTACTATACTACAAATTGAATTTATGGTCCTAAAACTACGGCTACTAATTCCCAATCTACGTGGATTCATTTACTCAACCAGCAATGTAAAATTGCGTCCAAACTTATATTTATAGGTGTAGGCTTAAGTTTTCCTGTTTCACAATAAGTGATGGCGAACTATAACATACACTGTTTTGCTAAGATATTGCGTGTTTATCAGTTCCAATAATAAGTGATACTTAATTGTTGTTACATCTTTAGACACATAATTATAAAACCTCTAATGTGTTGTACAAATCTATTTTTTAGGAAGACACTGTTTTAACGTCGAAGATCTGCAACAGAAAAACATAGCTTTGTCGTTTGTGTGCCACTATTTTCTTTCTTGGGGAATAAAAATCTTGACATTTACTAAATTACTATTTAAAAAAACTTTGGCTTGAAATAAAGCCGAAGTATTGCCAGGAGAAAATTTTTTCAAATGACCTCTAAACCCGAAATAAGTTTTACTCTGCTTTGGCATTCCGAACAGTCAATTTTTTCTGAGGTTGCGTTAATCAGATGTTACTATTTTCAGAGTATAGATGTAATATTTCACTAATCACTAACACTATCCGAGGAAAAAATTCTAGATTGAATATTTTTCATCGCCAATTGGCAGCGTATTGGAAGAGAAGTAATTTTTCGCTTGGCATAGTTACTAGTCATTTGATGTAACTATGCGATTTATTCGCATAAAATAATAGTCCATTAACTTCTGCCCTCTAGCGAAAACAGTAGTGCGTACGTCTCACACCCGCATCCGAGCAATCTACCACATCGCAAAGTAACAGTTTCAAGGGAAAATATTTTGATGCCATGAAATATGTTCATTCCTAGCTTCTTTTGATGTTATGTAACACATCAGCGAGCGGGCAGTAAATAGCTGCACGCACTCTGAGCGCTACCAGGGGCGTAGCCAGGAGTCATGTTGGAGGTTTGAGAATGGGAGAGGAGCTTTTTAGCTTACACACTCACCGTGATGCTTTGTAGTAGATTCAGAATAAAATGCCTCATTAATCGTCTTAAATGGCTTTACTTCAACTTAAAATGCTCAGAAAATAAGGCCTACCAAAATCGACAGTTAATAAAAAAAAACACATTAACATCTTGCACTATGCCACTCTCGGAATATTAGTTGCGATAATTTAATTTCCTTGAAGTTGGTTTAGGGGACAGGGCAGCTACACCCCCCCCCCCCTTCCAATCCACTACCTGGTCTGGTTACCCCCATGGGCCCTACTTCAGTTGTGTATGAGCTCCGCATACCGCTCCTAGGAACCGATGCTCCCAGTAAAAGTGGGACCACGTTGCCCAGCGGTCATGTCAGCTGCCTTTTAGGGCCTTATTCATAGTCGTTTTTTGTCCGGACTAAGGAAAGATCATACTCCGACCAAAATTTTTCTTATTCAGAGAGCATTTTTATTTGCTAGTCCGAGGATCATCTTGTTTTAGTAAGGCCTAACTTTTAGTCCGGACTGAGGGTGGTACTAACGAAGTACTAAGGTCAAAAAGAAACATGGCGAACATAAAATACGAAAGTTTCGTTAGTATTACATGCCAGTGAAAGCTAGATAAACTTCATGAAACACAAACCATTTTGTTTAAGGCCGATTCTGTCAATCTGAATGCAAAAATATGCCGACGTAATGGATGAAATGTTCCATGAATAATACATTAAAGGAAATGTAGCTAATAAGGTTAATAATACATTATTTTTTTCTACGTCAATGGCTATTTATTTATGTGTTAATCAAATGCCTTCTCTGAAAACAGATTCTTACGAGACGCGATATCAAATATATCCAAAGATAATTATATACAAATTTTACTTGGCAACTATATACTAAAGTATTATTACATTATAGAAATGCATCAGTAGCTCAATGGTAATGTCGTGGCTGATATACAAAAACAGTAAGTTCAAATCTTTTCTGGGTGTTAGCAGTTTAACCAGTATAAAATGTATTTTTGTAATATATTTAGCATTACAATACACATTTAACATCAATATAAAGAAAGTGTTGACATAATAAAATGAAACCAATCCATATTACCAGTGCATAAGTGTGTGCTATGGAAACTTAACAACTCAATATGGAATAATAAGACATCAGTATCTTAATTCTATCGTCCTGCGTCCTCCATCCAGCAGTATTACCAGATATGATAGAGATAGAGTCATGAAAACAAGGTTAAAACGAATAATGTGACGTTAATGTAGTGACAAATAACGAAATTCCAATGTATCACTTTTTAATGGCAATAATAAAAAACAAATACAAACAAATGGCGAGACCTTTTATATAAACATTTTCTTCCAAAATTGCTTTGCGTTATGTATGTATATTTATATAACGTCTACTTTTATCTTCAATTCGACACACAGTATAATTGATTACACTTTGTTTCTTGTTGCGGAGATTAATGCTTATCGTAAATTACTATTCAATTTGAAAAAGAAAAACATTTTGTTTGTAAATAATTTATATTGACTTTAGCGCTATCTAGACTGTATTTTGTCATTAGTGGAACTCGAAAGTTTTATTTAAGACAAAAATCTGGAATGCACATGCGCAGTAAACTTGGCAACAGTGTACTTCGATTATCCTTCGACTAAAGTTAGTCTCATTCAAATCGGGGTTTATGAATACGATATATTTAGTCCACCCTTAGTCCGGACTAACCTCAGACCAACTCTGAGGTAGATCATCTCTGGATCATCCTTGGACGAAGCTCTGACTATGAATAAGGCCCTTAGTGACTTAGTCTATGTGTAAATAACCCGGCATGGCTCCGACAGGTTGCTGCTAAGAGCATGCTAATTATCTAGGAAGTGTGCGCATTAGCATCGCAGCTCAGAGGAGTGTCGATGTCCTTCTAGAAGCTCCGAGCGTCTGCTAGTTCAGGCGACAACACGGCTGATAGTAGCGATCCTAAGATGCAGGTCAATCAATTATTTTTTTCGAAGTTTTCATCGCTGAACTTTGTGTGTCGATGGAGCCACTAACACTCACTGCGTCACCCACAAGTGAACTTCGAACCGGTAACGCGATGGCCCAGGACCTTTGTGCGCATGGAGTCCAATCCAGCCCATGCCATTCCATAACCTTCTCAATTATATTCGAAATGGGCCCAGCAACCACAAGAACGAAACAGCTCGTACTTGATTCGCATACATAGGCCGGTTTTATGTCTGTACAGCAACGTCTATGGGCCCTAATGGTCTGCAAATCCGAACCACGCTGAAGGGATTGTCCATCCATTGTCCCCACACAGGGGATATATGACTTTTACTATACAATTACCTTATAGTGTACTTGATTGCTTTACTTGCCAACATTTTGTGGTAAGCAAAAAGTAATTTTACCACCACAAAACAGTCTGATTCCTGCCCCCGGGCAATCCCACCACGATCTGACCTACATGTCATACTACTCACGCGTTACTAAATTTAATTCAAAACTATTCACTACAGAGAGATTAAACACATGAACAGTGAGGTACCCGTCGAGGATGCAATTATGTAGTCAAGTCTCTACCTCTTTGATGACAAAGTTGATAAATTGAACAATGCGATTCTGTCTCTTCTTGATGAACATCTGAAATTACCAAGCGTCTAATCCGCTCCTCCCTCTTTGACCCCCTTTTTATATGACACCATACATAATGCAACTAGTGGCACGAAGAGGTCACAGAATAAATACGTATACAGAAACGAAATGGCATTTAAGTTCTTGATGTAACAGAACTCGGTCGCTCGTTGGCCGTATGAAGCAGTGGAAACAGGCCTTGATTCTGAATGACTTTTGCATGTTACGTAAATCTGCGCTTGGTCTTGCTAGTCAGTCTCGAGGTGCTGATTGGTGAACGACGTTCCTCCATACTGCTGATTGGGGAGGCCATCTTGCTGGCGTGCGTGGCTGCAGTTCGCTATACATACCTCACTGTTTCACCTCTGTGTTGTTCTTTCTCTGCTTGTGGCGAGGTGCTTGCTACTCTGGCAAAGAATAGGCAGGTCTAGTTAAATATCTATGCCGATACCAATAATGCTTACCAAGTACTTAAATATAAATGCTGCAAGCTGATTGTAATGCTATACTTATGTACTTGAACAAGAATTTATAGCCAAAATCTGGAACCAACTTCGTGAAAGAAACCAAAGTGCCGGTAAACCTTGGAAAAAAAAAGTGTTTCATTTCACCTGATGAACTAAACGAACACTTCAACACCGCGTGTTGTGGTACAGGCCATACTTTTAAAATGAAGTATCTTGACCATCTGGCAGGGCGTAAGAGTTAAGAAAGTATTCAATTTCAATTTAATCCGGTGATATGTCCCGACACATTCAATCCAGTAAATCAAACCATGAGACCAAAGCCAAGACAAAATATCGATGAAACATATTCACTTGTTGCTTCATGGTAGCACAAATTGGCCCATTCCTAAGGCAAGTGCCCACAAAACTGCTGCCAACTATGGCATTAAAAGCATGTTGCTTTCAATTTCCAAAGCTTTAGAATATTGGTTCACACAAAAATATCTAAGGAAGTACATTTCGGCCCGTAACCTCCTAAAGCAGTAAACAATTACCATTCATGATTTAGGCTCCTTTACAGCATGGCTACTGAGCTCATAAATGTTTCAGACGTTTTAAGCAAGCTACGGATAACGGAAAAAATTACCCTACTTACACGGCTTGATTTTAGCAAAACTTAGACTCCATAGATCATGACCTACTCACAGCAAGTAACAATCACTGTAAGTATACATTTTATGGCACTGCATACTAGTGGCTCACGCCTTATTTAACTTTGCGAAACCAACAAGTAATTGCAAGCTGGCAATTAGTAAAGTTCGGGATACCACACAGGGACAGGGGTCAGTACTGGACTCACGCATTTTTCTATATTTATAAATTATTTATCCAGAAACTGTGCATTCAGTATATTCCACAGATACGTGGGTATTTACTTTATGAAACTGAACGTACAAACTATGTAAATACTATGCATGAACACAAACCTTGATTTTAACGCTGCAATAGGAAATTTATTTATTGTTAATTCACATAAAACGCTGTGCATACTGGTAGGCTCCCAAGAGCTGTTGTCAAATAAAAAATCTACACCCTATCGCAAGTTATGCTTTCTGGTGCAAGAGTCAATCTTTCTTCGATCGCTAAAAGTCTGGATGTCATATTTTATGAAAATCTTACTTGGAAGAATAAAAGCAACTCAATATGTGAGAGTTAATTACGCCTGTCATACAATAAAACGCCTTGAAAGGCTTCTTTCGATTAGAAGTAAATTAACTCTTTCTTGTCCAAGTTTACCGTGACTTGGTTTACAGGAATATCGCTACTAGCCCTTCGCTTTTTGCGCTTACAAAACACTATGTAATCCGCCTTGTGTATAACCTCAAACCTATAGACACACCACGTCAGCGATCTCTACAACAAAGCACCCTAGCTGAAACTTAGTCAAAGGAGAAATATTCACTCCTGAACATACTACACAAAAACCTATGCCAACGGCGAATAAGGAAAAAAAAAAAAAAAAAAAAAAAAAAAAAAAAAAAAAAAAAAAAAAAAAACGGGGAGAGAAAAAAAAAAGGGGGGGGGGTGGGATGTTCTATGGGCGCAACCCTCCACGCAAAATCGGGCCCAAAAGGTATCAGTACGCAATGGTACAGAAATATAGCTTTTTCGTATTGCGAAAACCGATGTGTTTTCCCACGAATATTGGCTTTGAATTCTGCATGAGAAACAACGATTTATTTTAATGAATAATTCGCTTATGTAATGTACAAAAATGATGCCTAATATCTTTGTATCCCTACACCCAACCAAGTAATCGACACTAATTGCGTATATTGAGTTATTGTCGTCTGAATCATTCCTGTAAACTGGGAACAGTGGTCAGAGAATAGCGCTGACGAGGGGTTTACTGTTAAGCCTCTCTTCAGACTTGCAAATTTTGGGTGAATTTTATTTTAATGTAACGCTCTTACAGTTAGGGAATTCTATAATTTCAGTTCACTATTTCAGGAGCAGTTCAAACCCATACCTATTATCCCAGTTATGTTGTCACTTTCTTTAAAAGAACTATAGTGAATAATTTAAGTCGGTAGTGTTATATTATGTTGATTTTGTACAATCAATCATCTCCGCACTGAAAAAAAAAGTTTTGTGGCGGTCACGAAGTAATCTGTTGGTTTATGTAGTGAACACAAGATTTTTTAGTTGTCACCACTGAACTTTTGTGGCCACATACGTCTTCTTGCCACATGCATTGACAAGCGAAAAGTTCATAGCTACCAAAACTTACGCTCGGAATATTTTTACGACTTTTTAAAAATCACAGGCTCAATTTTGACGTTGACAGCGCCGTGGGCATGCCACGAGCAAACGCCCCCTTCCCCTCACCATCGTCCCGAGTTCAGCCTTCGCTCTCACTGCTATTATGAATATGATGTGCAAATACAAATAAGGGGAGTATCTCACAGCTTTATTTTATTACAATGTTCATTCCGGATTATGTATTAAACTTTTTATTTTGCCATTTTCCCTTGCTCAGACGCCGCGCCTCACGCCTCTTGAGTTCCTGGACACGTAAACTGTCTAATTGATTAAACACATATTATTTGCAAATTTTTAATCCTGTGGCTGTGGTTAAAATAAAAATTAAATAAAGTTAATAATTATGCTTCAAAATAAATGAAGTCAGTACTTATTACCTTCCATTGTGTTATTTTTGTGAAAACCTGTACAGATATTCTACTTATTCACTGGCTCCAAAAAAGTTTCGACGTGAGATTACAAAAAAACAAGTCCCAGGAATTGGTTTTATCACAAAATATGGCACCACTTGGATCTTTTCCGGAGTAAACGGTATTTTATACAAATTTCTATAATCTTACTTATTTCGGAGCCTTTGCAATACAATTTATTGCCGCCTCTTGCAAACCTGATACGTACCTACTTCAAAGTCACGTAATTTATATAGCATGCCTTCCCATAGTGCATCCTCCCCTTCCATTTTATCACAGAGGACCCCTTCCAACAATCAGTCCTGGATCCGCCTATACCTTATGCTTTACTACTCCTAAATATTTATCAAACAACTCCTTCGACATGTGTGGTGCCGCGGTGGCTAAGCGGTTAGCGCTCTCGCCTCCCACCAAGGCGAACCGGGTTCAAATTTAGTTTTATTTAACGTCTGCTGTATTAAAACTGCGCGTTAAATACAGTACGACTTTTGGTAAATGATTACCTATGTTAATTTTTATACGCATTGCGTTTTGATAATTTTATTTATTCACTTCTTAGTGTTTACTATTTTTGCTTTCATATGTCTGTGACACGTAAGCTGGCCTATTCTTATTGCATCTCAACTTACTGTTTTAGATATAATGAGTAAAGTGTAATGTTATATAAATGTTAGGCTGTTCACGATTAAATGAGCACTTTTGAAATCACCCTTAATAAAATGCCATTGCCACTACTTGTCTAAATTTTACTGGGTAATCTGATTGTGAAGCCTTATGATATGGCTGACGCGATAGTCCTCCAACATGGTATGCTGCTTTCTGAAGCCAAGTAAATGCAACCTGAAATTAGTTACGTCAGCGGTTCAGAATAAATTTAAAGGCGGGCAGATTACTAGCTTTTAACCTTTGTAACCAATGTAAACGTTTGTTATCGTGAAGTTCGTAGTTGGAAATCCGACAACTTGAGAGTATATTTGATCGGCTCTACCGTTGGAAATGCCAACTCTATCATACAGCTAAACTTCTATATGGTAGCGTAATCGAATTGAGTTGTAGTTTTTACTGCCGGAGGAAACTGCGAAACATTCCTTTGTGTTTTGTTTGATAGCCGTCCCCTCGTTTGTTTCCACGAAACCAGCGCGAATCACGATTGCGCAAGAACTACACGTGCTAAGTGACGTCACGAGGCGGCACTGCCTGTGGAGGGGAGTGCGGCGCGGGTCACGTGCTGCTGGTGCGCAGGCCACCCGGAATATTGATCATGACGTCACGCCGCGACGCTGGCGTCGTTAACAGGACGGGCGAGGCGACGCCTTTTCTTTCCTGGCTACGTGGCAAGGCAGGCACCGGCTCTGGTGGTTTCTCGCAGGTCGCTCGCAGATACTTGATCCTCGGACTTCCCTGCTGCCGGACAAGATGAAGTTACGTTACGACCACCGGTGGTGGATTGGTGACGTATGAGGTACTAAGTGGGCGGCGCGAGCTCGTGGTGGGGAAAAAGGGGAAACAGAGTGCGTGCCGAACTGGTTTGATCCAGTAGTCGTGTTGGCTATAAATACTGTAACACGAACACCATTCCTCAGTTGGAGCAGGACTTCCGCTGCTGAGGGGCAGTTTGCCTTTCTTTGGACTTTCTTCGGGAGGTCAACTCTTTACTGCTAGGTGGTTTACATTTTATGGGTAAGTACTCGAATTTCTAACCATTATTTAATATATACCTACTCATTAAATGTAACGTTTACCCGTCGTTGCTCAAACTTATGACCCAACGTTTGCATTTGCTCTAATGTTTTACACATAGTATACGTTGTAATTTTTTTTTCCATTAGCATAATTTACCTATTACTCTTCAACAATATAGTAGATCATAAAAGCACGTGTTGCGACTGCTGAACGAAGTGAAGGCGTCTGCTTCCCGCAAAGTTGAAAAATTAATTTTATACAGCCGCGAGACTAGTGAATTCATTTTATAGACAGCAGAGTAAGTTTTTTTTTTTTTTTAACGCGGGAGTTGCGACGCTGGTTATGCTCTATACAAGGGGAGTATAGTGTACAGTACTAGGCCTACCCACAAACCGCCGCTCGTTGCTTCACATACTGTACCTTCATCTAAGATATTTAGAGGGCGCAGGGTTGCCAGATTCTTTTTGTTGAAGTCGCCTAAATGGCCAATCTTTTGTCGCTCAATTTGTACACACTTTATATTAAGTGCATTATTTTAATAGATTGCACATTTTTCGTGTAATATTTTATATTCATCAAACACGAATAGTTTGAAATAAAAATAAACATATAGGCATTTACTAAATGTAAAAATAATATATGTTAAAAGCATAAACAATCTGGTGATATTCGCCTATTCATTGTCCGCAACGAGTACGGTATACGCAAGTCTATAAAAAATCGTAATTTGTACACGTCACATACTCGGAGGCTTATAAAAAAGAAAACTAAGTATAGTACACACACCACCTGATATGCTACAGTATACACGTATGCTTAAAAGTCAGGGTACTACGCCTCCTGTTTGGAGATACGCCCTTCGGAAGTGCACTTTTTGTGCACGTTTTATGCTTAAAAATTAAAACTAAGCAAAATACAAACACTACACCACATTTATTTAAAGCATAAAACTTGCTACTTTGTAACCGGATGATGCACAAAGAGTGCGATTTCGAAGGGCGTAACTCGAAACTGGGGGCGCGGTACCCGGACTTTTATGTATACTACAGTTACGCGTTAGCATTGCTCATGTAGTGTGGTGTTTGTACTTTACTTAATTTTCATATTTTAAACATATAAACTGGCGAATTTCGAGCACCCTTGGTATACTCAACGCAATTTTTTTACATTTGTGCGGTTCTTCCGCGGAGCGGGCTTTGTTCCTCTACGCCCTGGTATGAGTCATAGTTACTTTCTTCGGCAGAGGTTGGCAAAATAGTTTGGAAGCTGGGATTCGAAATAAAATCGCCCGGCAAACTGAAACGCACAATTTTTTATGTATAAAATATTAACATTACAAATAATATAAACATTGTAAGAGCAGTGTTGTCTAACAAAGAGATGGGACACCAATAGAGAAATAAATTTTCAAAAAGTGCTAAGTTTAAACAGTTCACTAATTTTTCGAATTATGTAGGCTACTTGTATTTTCAGCCTTACTGTCTCAAAACGAAATAATATCGCACCGAATTTGATATTTTTTCACATTGATGGTGTAATACATAATAGATAGTCTCCAGGCACGTATGATGTATACTGTCAAATTTTTTTCTGTAAATTTACTGATTTTTGGAATCACTTCTTATTCAGTGTACTACGTTCGTAAAACTGAACAATGTTGCAGTGAAAATACTTTTTTAACGAGGAGAATTCGGTGCATAACAGAATACCTTAAAATCATAATCTGTAACTTTTGTGTAATTTTTCTTTGTAATACCGGAAGGAAATGAATGTGAGATTCAAATATAACTTGACCTCGGTCCAAAATGCCTCTAATAATAAAAAATTTTACATTTTTATTATATTGACAGGAAGTATTTTTTCTGATGTATACATAGGTCCTAGGTTTGGAAAAAAAAAAGCATTACCTCACAATGTCAAAATGAGTGTTATATTAAATTTGTGTTTCAGAGCAAGAGAAGCTTGTTAAGAACACAGATTCCCCTGTGGAGCCTATCAGCAGCTGCAGGGATGAATGTGGGTATGTGCCAACGGTTGGCCGGTGGGGCTGCGAATGGCCAAGTTGACTCGAAACAGACGAATGGGCTGAGCTAACAGGGGAATGTGAGTGGCCGGAGGGCCACCCACTGCCTCTGCCTTCATGGGGCAACACGAGACAGGCGCTGGAGGTGCCGAGCGTGGAGTGCTACGAGGAGTTGGCATCGCATGTGGAGCTCACGGTGCAGCAGCTGCTGCAAGTCCATCACTACAACAGCGTGGGCAACCTCATCAGGTAAGACAACCCATTCCCTCCACCACCAATTGTCTTGTGCATATCTTACAAACTTCATCCAGTCTTAATTAACAACATAAAAATTTTGCGTAAGTATTTAGTGCTGGAGCATTGTTGACCATTATGTTAATGCCCTGTCCTTTCACTGCTTTTACAGTTTGTGTTCGGGATCTTGTCCCACTATTGCGCTGTTGCTTCTCCACAAAGTTTCCCACCTTTTGTTGCCCAAGGGCAGTCGCTCTACACAGCATAATGATGTCTCTTGTCCATTGTGCTTGCATATGCAATTGTCTGTTGCTGCACACAGCAGAATCTGCAGTGGGACTTGCACATATTCATAGTTTTGAGCCAACCCGTTTTTATAAGAATGGGTACAAGTCTAAATATGCTTCTGTGTGGAATTATTCTTTCTGTATCATGAAGAGATCAGAGATGTAGAAAGGAGAGGTGCTACAGCATTAAATGTCTCATTTCTCAGGTTTTATGAAGAATTCCATGCAAGTGGTTTCTCAGACGTGATGCAATTCTTCCGTCAATACTCGCCACCCATCACCCCCGAGCACTACACCTGCGTGGGGTTGGCATTGGAGCTTTTGCGGCGCTTGGCGAGCCTCGAAGAGAAGTTCCCTGGCCTGACCAGCCGGCTGTACTTGGTGTCCTGTGAGGAGGTGTGTACCTTGCTTAACTAAAAGTGTTCCTCTGACATTTCACACCACTTAATAGGCTATTCACTGTAAACTGGGTACTTTTGAAAGCCCTGCTTAAGATTACTTGTACGGACATTGTGTATTTTAATATCATGCATAAATTTCACACTGCTGTGGGGCCTGATCGCTTAGTTCATGCTTCTGCCAAGTGAAACTAAAATTAGAAAAAGTTATTTTCTTTTCAAATTTTGTAATGTTTACACCATCTCTACTAGCTGTGCATCTGCGGACAGTAGTGTAGTCCAACCTGTAGGTGCATCAATAGTGAATTTAAAAACGGCCAGCAGCACTATATTTGGCAGTTTCCTCTGTATGATGACACTAAGAGAACATATAAAACTGCCAAGTTCCATTGACTTGAAAATGCGGGACAAGCAGTTATCAGCTGTGTTCATACATGGGATCATGCCAATGTGCATTTTCTTTGTGCAGCAAATAGATGACCTGGACTGTTACCACCCTGATGAGGAGCCAGATGCCATGAACTCTGCGAAGGAGCATGTGATGGTGGCACTGCGTGTGACTGTCGCTGGCCGGCCCGGGATCCTGCTCTCAGACCCTGGTTATCACATCGCCCGCGTTGTCACCATCATGTCAGATGGCCTCTACCCCCACACAGGTATACTTCATACAGGTTACATTGCTTGCTTTATAAAATTATGCTGGTTTTCTTTTTGGCTGTATAATTTGCGATGTTTTACCTGTGACGCTATTCTGGGCAATAGTATTTACCAGGATATAGGACCACCTCGAAAATAAAACTATTTCCACATTTTGACTTTGGTCAACAGGAAACCTTTATTTCTCCTTAGATGAGTAGGTTTTATTAATTCAGCACGATTGTTTACAACCGCAATTGTATTAAACTACATCAAAACACCTTTTATTGCACTGTTCTAGGGGACAAAGTGTAAAAAGCGGTAAAGTGTAAATTGAAAGGAAAACTTTAAAATAAATCCAAACTACCTTGTCGCCATTACTCTCTGTTCTCTTTTTTAAGAAACACTACTTTTGGGTAAAATTCACTAACTAAAAATTTAATACTATACATATTCCAGAAATATTTTTACATTACATTTTCCATTAATAATTAAGACTTGACATGTAAGAATTAACATCAAAATATACACAAGAAGAAGATTGCAAAACAGCTGCAACATGCAACTTGATTATAAATCTAACTATTCCAGACAGTAAAACCTTCACTTTCTATTCATGAAGCAGTTAAACACATTTTTAAACACAGAATTATTCTGCCAGTGGTAGATTCGTATCATGGACCCTAAAATAACCACTCGTGATGAATATTATATAGTTCTCTTAATTTCATTATTTAGTGTATGTATGTTTTTTTCTTTGATTATATACATTTTTCTTTTTTTTGCACTCTGCTCACACTGGGCAGTATTTTTTGCAATGATGTAGTTTTTATCCTAGATCAATGCAAGTTTCCACAAACTAGTTGGGCTTTGGTATTTTAAAATATTTATTTCATCCAAAATGTTTGCCACAATTTTTTCAAGATCACGCAAAAAAACTTGTTAATATTATAAAAAACTAAAACTCTTCTAAACTTTCAGATACTGCATTGTTAACATTGCTGAAGTTATTCCCACTGACAGCACCATGTGAAGCATAATGAATATACCATCATGGTGCTGTCAAATACCATTAGTCCTTGCAGCGGCAGTAAGAGTTTAAAAGCAATTCATTAAACATATAGGTGAATAAACGGGACCTGCAACAAACGGGAATACATAAATACGGGGTTATACTGTATATGGAAGTCGCAATTTCTTTGTCCGTTTCTGTATTTTATCCAAATTGTAAACTTTATATTTCTAAGATTGTAAAGTGCTTTGTACTGTTTTATCTAGCCAAAAAACATTGACCTGAAAATGTTAAGTATTTGAAAAAAATTAAACCCCCCCCCCCCCCCCACCTCCTGCTAAAATTTTTTGGAAGTAAAAATTGGAATAAAACATGTCTTATATTTGTATATGTAGTAAATTGAAAGCACAAGTGCTGCTTACCTGAAAGCTATTTTGTGCCTTTAAAACATTGAACTGGCATTCAGTCCAAAGGCTCTTTCTTACAATTAAAATTCGATTAAATTTTTTTTCAAATATATTGACTTACTAGGATGACATTGTGGCCATTTTGCCTTTAATGTTTGTTTTAATTTTGACATAATTTTTGTGTAATGAATAGTTTGGGTAGGTTTAAAAAATTTTGCTAAACCTATTAACAATTTTTTTAACAGAAACATTTCTAAACAATTTTGAAGGGTCACTTCAATATTGATTGAATACAGCTGCTTGTGTTGAAAACCTTTTAGTACTGTTGTATAATAATTAAATTTCTGTTGAATTACAACCATTGAAGTGCAAGTGAAATAAGTTCTGTATTCAATAAATGGGATGGATTCAATACAGTAAAATTGTGTTAAGAAGTTGCTGAAGGTATTCAAAAAATAATGCTTAGGTATTAACCAGGAAACTTCTTAAAAGGGTCAACACACATGTGCAGATAGACAAGGTACACAATTATTTAACTTGAAGGAAAACATCTGAAGTGGGAACTTCTTAACATGGTTTCACTGTAAAATATTTGATCTTGTGACAGGCCAGTCATGTAACCATGGCCTTGGAACTTTTAAGCAGTGAACGTTTTGTATAATACACTGTGGTAATTAATAAAAGTATGCGTCACATATCTATATTACTAGTACCCCATGAAGTTTCTATGCTAAAATATTTGTACTTAAAAAATTATTCGGAAAATATCTGTGATAGCAATTTTCAGTTTTGAATTAAATAACACTTTATGGTGGAAACATATAAAGGACAGGAATCCAATTGCTCAGAGTCTAGTACTTGTTGATAGGCACACAAACTAAGTAGGATGAGAGAGTTTATTCATGCAGTTGTGCAATCGCAATGTTTCGCTGACTAAGCCAGCTTCATCAGGCGGCCTATTTTCAATTTTAACTAACATGTTTATGGTGGAAATGGTATAGATTTAAGTTTTCAAATGCTGTAGATAGCAAAATCCAGTGTAGTATGTTTAATAATTTTCTTGTACAGCAGGTCATTCTATAGCTCTATTTATGCTTCTGTACATTATGGTTAAGCAAGTGCCATAATACAGTAACATGACTGGCACCAATCAGTATTTTTGGAGTAAATGTCTGTTACGTATGATTTTTCCTCTACAGGCTGGTTCACTCAATCGGACGAGCCAACATGCCGTAAAGAGTACCACTACTCGGCATTGTCTTCGGACAATGACTACATAGTGTGGCGGGACCGCGAGACGCGGGCAGGGAGGGAGAAGAACACCTTGGGTGTGATCTACGTTGCACGTCCATACCTGACGCCCATCAACGTGACAGAGCGCCGTAATCTACTATACAATCTGTGCAGTCTACTGGCTCGTGATGCTAAGGGCCACCTCATTGCTGGCATCTACTTCAAGATTGATTACTGGCCACAGGGGCTGGGCGATGCCTTCTTTAACATGATCTATCAGGTGGATGGAGAGACACGCAAGGTCAAGATCCCGTTTGTCAGGTTCTTTGAGGGTCGTGGCCCCATGGATGACACCTCCATCTTGGTGGCAAAGTGCTGCCGGCAGCTGAGCTGGCCGGAGGGCAAGCTGGAGGCTACATTAACCAGTCTTGCCAAGCTGCTAGCTGACGAGAGCTTTCGCACTCAGCTGTTGGACCTCAACCATGAGATTGAAACTGCTTATGAAGACTAGGCTGTCTCTACATCTTTTATTCTGTTTTACTTTTTTTTTTTTAATTATTAACACAATTAAACTATTTTCTGCTTCGTTATTTGTAATCCCAACTCTCGCAGTACAATTTTTGTTGGGAAAAACTTTTTCAGCTAAACCAAATAATTTTTTTATTCCGCCCCATGAGCTTTGTTAGTTCAGCCCAGTATATCATCTAAATACACATCTATTTTACTGTTCATTATTTATATTTTTTTATGATTTGTTGTAGAATGTTAGCTTTTTTCTATCATATGCAAGATAACAGATTTTGTTGTAGTTTTTGCACTTTCTTTGTGGGCTATTTACATGATCAATTCTGCAGCTTTAATTAATGAAGGAGCCCACTATGTGATGTGTTTGCAAGATGGCAATAAAGAAAATGAAGATACCAGTTTTTTTTTTTTTTTTTTCATTGAATCTTTTTTTCCCCTCCTGGAGTTTAAAACAAAATGGGCAAGTGGCCAATCACACACCCTCTGACTTGTGAAAGGGTAAAAAGAAATATTGTACCAACATCCAGGTGACCAGCTTAATTAACCAAAGATGATAATTTGACAAATTTAAAATTCAAAGACCTAAGAATACAGTTGGATAGTATATTTTGGACAAGAATTACAAAATGCTTGAGCCACAAGTACATTTCCTTAAGAAATTGCAACCAAGAATACATCATACAGCCACCAAATGCACAACTTGCCAATTACCGCAGAAAGTACCAAAATTGTCAGAGGATTAACAAGTTGTAATGGAGGGTGTATGTATATGTTTTGCAACAACATTAAATATTTTTGCAGCAATGTACTTTTAAAGTGAAATTAATTTGTCTCAAAAATTTGGAATATCCTAAAATATATTCTGAGTAGAAATAAAATTTCAGACTTTTTTTTTTTTTTTTTTTTTAACTAACCCATGTTTGTCAACAAAAGTGCACATCTGTATCAAATCAAAAGGTGGCAGTGCTGACCACAAACAATGATTGCTTTTATTTAAAATTCCTTCCTGCTTTGAATTTGGTCGTTTTCAGCATCTTGATACGTAGTTACAATATCTGTCCCAATATCTCACATCAAATGCAATCATTAATGCGTTGGGCAATTTCCACACCATGTACATACATATCTTTTAGCTCACAATAACCTCCTTATAGCTACTCCATGGCAAATGTGGTTTTTATTTTGGTGGTCTAATGAAAATGCATATAGTAAATTTTTTTAACATTTCACGGTGCTTAATGCTATGGCAATAGTAGATATTGATGCCAGTTTTTACTTCCTCCTGGAATTTTTTTTTTGCGTGATGGAGGCCACTGATATAGACCTACTACCTAATGAAAATTAATGTTTTTGGTTCACCTTTTTATAATATTCTGACACCACATAATCGTATTAAGCACATACCAATAAATCTTGGTTAATGGCTGCAAAAACTTTCCTTGTGTGTAACCACACGAGCTACACCATTCTGACATGTACTAATACTTCAGCTGTTGTCTACCTCCAGTGGCAGCACAGAATTTTGGAAACGACTGTTATCTGGTCCACTTTTATATTAGCAGTTGACTGTGTCCGCTGCTGGAATCTGTGTTGACATTTTGCACTCCATCTCTTCCAGATTTGTTGCTGAAACTAACCATCTTGACGTTAATCCCAACTGCTCAGAGGAATTTCTCCGACATGATCAGGCAGTGCTACCAAATGCTTGCTAAGAATTGTGGGACTTGGAACACTAATGGCGTAACTTCACTTTTACGTGAAAATGGAGTTACACATTCAGAATGGAGAGGTATCAATACATATCTCAGAGCAGCTAGTACACATTTCCTAAAATTCAATTTATATGCAAAGAGTGCAGCACTGTGTGTGTACTCCAGGGGCATATATATGTTTGTTTTTGTCGCAACAAGATGGAATAAGAAGGTTCTCTAATTTTGGTAAATAATTATTGTTTTCAGTATCTACCAGAAAGTGAAGGAGATATTTTTACTGATGAGTAAGTGACAGGTAAGCCAGACTAATAATGGTTAATTCTAAAATTAAAAGAATAGCACAATGTTTATAACCTGAAATAACCTAACCTAAATAGTGTGGGGTCAGACTGGATCCTCCATAAGGGCACTTTGACATTGAAATAAAATAGAGAAACATGATTGACACTTCAAAATGTCACGTGAGTGGTGAGTGCTGTCATGGTCTGAACTCTGCTAGCTGTTAGCTGTAATCACCTTATAATAATGAATTTGCGTCTCTGGGAGGATTAGTTATATTTTTTTTGCAGACAGGAGGTGTGATAAGCTAAAGTTTGGAGAGCCCTGCTCTAGACCAACAAGAGATTTTATGAAATCCATTAATTTTTATAAAATTATTTTACTAGCTGCACCCGTTTCTAGAAACAATCATCAATGGAGTTGCAACACCTGTGTTATGAAGTCAATTAAAATGTATTGTAACAACACAAACTCCTGGGAATCTGCTGACAGCGTACACTGGTAGTGAAGTTGATGCCATCGGGTGAGACATAAGATGGACGATGACACAAATTATTAACTGATTATATGGGTGCCAGCGATGCTTCCTAATCACCGCACTGTTGAGACTCAGGTTTCTTAAGGATGCTGTGGTTTCTGTGTGACTGTCTCACCTGAGCATACTTACGATACACGTTTGCAATACTAAACTTTTTTAACACTTGAAAAACACAGGTGACAAGGACACTGTCACTACAAATAAAAGAATGAGTCACTATGAGACTTGTTTTATTTATACCGTGCGTACAAATCATGTGCCATGAAATTTAAAGATACAACTCTGTCGTGTCTAGCTAACTCCGCTTGGGTGCTCCCCAGGCCACAATTACTCTAGCACATGCCTAGATCAATGATCTCACCGTGGTGTATGAAAACACAATCTTCACAAAGGAAGAGAGTCAACAGCCGCTAGGGTGGACTGACGATTTTTCCCTGAAGATACGACACTGTGAATTACACAATGAACCAACTGATGATACATAAACATGTGTGTCTACTTGGCATCACTAGCGCAAACTCGTCGGGGCTTGTCCTCCAGCACGTTGGCAGTGTGGTGATGGCCTATACACATAGCCGTCTAGGATGGAAGTAATATCACCGTACACAAATACAAAATTACATAAATACCCTTAGAAGATGATGGGGCATGAGATGAATATTCACAATATACAAGCACATGCGTGAAAACCAGTTTAGATTGCGCGGATGGCGCTGGATAAAGTTTGTAGCGGACCATGTGGTGCAGGTGAAATTGCAACATTTCTTCATGGAAACAGCAAATTAAACTCTGACAAATTGTTATTCTTGTTGAGAAAATTATCTTCTTTACGATTAAAGTAGTTACAGGCTTCTAGCAGGCCTGATGGCGGAATGGCAAACACTGAAGTGACCGCATGGTCAAACACAAAAATATCAATTTACGTGAAAATTACACGGAATCCTAAATGACAATACAGAGAACCCTGAAATAAATTATTGCACACGTAATATTTCACAAATAAGCTCTCAAAGCGCCAGGATGGCGCAGATATAGACTTGGCGGTGGTTAACCATGTTGTTGTACGTGATATGGTCGTAAAATATGCAAACATGAAAAATACCATTAAATACATACATGAAAACAAAGTCCTTGAATTTGCACACTGCAATAATACAGAAAATACGATGGAACGTGAATGCCTTTAGCAGAAGTGGATGGCGTCTGATTCAAGTTTTGCGGTGCGCACGACCTCTCTGACATCTTTCTCCTCCTTCCCCTCGATTAAGTTGAAAAATGCCACAAGGGCGAAATAAATTATTAAGCGGAAGCATAATGCTGGGGAAATGTCTGGCAAAATGTACACAAGCAAAGGTTAACCGGTTAACTAAAAGTGCTATTGAAATCTACATCAGTGCATGCGTCACAGCGTCTTAAATCGCCAGCTCTCCTAGACAGAATGCCCAGAGGTAAGCTTTGCAAGGACCTACCATGGCTGCCTATGGAGTTCACATAAGCGGAAGTGCTATGTACGCTGAGTAAAACTTTTATATATTGAAAATAAAAGTGGTACAAATTATTTAAATATTGTTTTACATTTTAGAATTTTCTTGTTAATGTTCTGTATTATTTTAGTGTGTCTTTATGATGGTATTCGTGCCGGAATATTTCTGTTCTTAATCTCTGTTCAGCGCACACTTTGAATTCATAACCAAACATTTTCAAATTGACAACAAACACTTTAAAACATTTTAATACGTTTCAAACCCTGAAAATAAAATAAGACACATTTTACACTGCAAAAATAATATTCCGTTGGGAAAGTTCTGATTTGGGTCTCTTTGCGCACATTCATGTACACATGATACGAGCATGGTGAACGCCGTCATAAGCTTTAGCGCCTGCTGTTAGCCGGCATCAAAGTTAGCACAACTTGGACGTGTGAGAACCGAGTTGTTAATTCTTCAGAGTTAAGCAACTGGGTATATATACAACTCTGTACATGTGCCACTTATCACTCTAGATTGCTGCCTTCCACATACCACTGAAGTGTGGGCTTGCCCAGGGGATTACAGTGAAACTTTGACCCTTTCTTGCCCACCTTAGTTTCACTCTTCCCTTCCTGTTTTGCAAGTATGGCCAAATTTGATGTTTGGAAATCTTGAAGGCGTATATCACTGGCATGCTTAGCATCTCTAAAAATATATTTTTAGCAAGAGAAAATCCCATTTGTGTATAGGCAAGTATTTTTTCTTAAACAGTTCCCAAACACTACACAGCAAACTGTTGCTTCATTTCTTCCATGTTTATGTATTCACTTGGTGCACTTACACTCAGTGGCTGAAATTTAATTTATTTGACAATTGTATTTGTGAAAATTATCTCAAGGACTTCAATTTTTATAAGGTCTTCATTAGTTGATACTTAAATTTCTCTTTTCAGTTTGAGATGTGAGATCAAGTGTCATGTTATTTTATGTCACCATTGTCTTAAATGTAGTCACATGTTGTGCATCTTTTAAATTGACTGTATTTTGCTTATTGTTCTATGGGTGTTTTCTCTTCCTTTCTATTGCTGAGCAGCAACAACATTTTCACTTCGATTTTCACATAGCAAGGTTTTGTAAATTGTGGCTGTGACAATTAAATGTTGAGCTCAATTAGAAAACCAGATGCATGCTGACATGTGTTTCTTTACAATAGTTCAATAACAAAATCAAGGGGTTTATTATAAGTTTCTCTAAACATAGTTCCCGGTCATGAGACCATGCTTATTGTAAAATTTCTGGCGTTTGGGTTTCTCAGTTAAAGATGATTTCTTGATCCTCGGGAGGATACAATTGAGAGCGCTCCACAGCTAATGTGTTGTCGAGAGCTACTTTCCTGATTGGCAAGCTCAGCTTCAATATGGCAGGTAAAAAGCATGCTGCTTGAATTTATTGCAAATGGGCATAAACTTAATGCCTCTGACCTTCTTAAATGTAGCAAATTACAAACAAAATGATACATTTGGAACACATTAAATGGATATAATTGTATCAATACACGTTAGGAGGTATTCTCTGGATACAGGCTCACTTTACAGTGAATTACCTGTATCTTGCACTAGATTTGTAGGTGTTTAAATGGCAGAATGATTATGGCGCACTGCTGCTAACATGTAGAACAACACGTTTTGGGTTCAAGGGATCAGTTGACAAATTTTGTTTTACTTTGCATAATAATGTAAAAATAATTTTATTTCTGCATGCAGTAGTCAAATTAAATCTGCAGTTTCTAT
Organism: Dryococelus australis; assembly: GCA_029891345.1. Lineage (NCBI taxonomy): Eukaryota > Metazoa > Arthropoda > Insecta > Phasmatodea > Phasmatidae > Dryococelus > Dryococelus australis. The sequence continues at coordinate 283,931,533 of CM056994.1, forward strand.
AATTTAATGAGTAAATACATATATAGGTTAAACAGTTGTTTTGCACAAAGCAATTTACTTCACTAGAGGTTAACAAAAATTTGTGTGTTCCTGCAATAAATATTGTTACAATTTTCTCTCCAAGTCAGAAGGGCTAAACCAAGTTCGTTAAGGGATGGAGGTCTTAATTAAATAAAAGAGTCAATTATAATTTCTAAATTTTATTTACTATAACTACAAACAAAATTCTCTCGACTCAATATCACACAGTAAATTTATATCACTTGCTGTTCACTAGTAATGATTTCAGTCAATATAATTCACAATTACCTCAAAGAAATTAATGTAATTAAATAATTAGAAATCAGTCCCAATACACAGTGTATCAAAACCTACTCAATTATTTTACAAATTATATGCCCATATTTGACAGTTCCAATATTTACAATAAAGTCCATATCACATGTTATTCAGTCCCATCTCGGTTTAGTTCAGATTTCACTAGTCCACAATGTTCTAGAGTTCTCTGAGTGCTCTCACATACTGTAGACTTAACTCGTCAGGTTTCACGCCCTCTCATCCACTCACACCAAAAACATCTCATCCGTCGCCACTTCGCAATCTCCCGTCACCGTCCGTCCTCTTCACTGATGTCCCGTTTTACTAAGACTCCAACAGTCCAGCCATGGCTTGGATTTACATGGCCATTGCCCAGAAATTTCTCTAAAGGTTGCGTTGTACAGAGGGTCCTAATTCCCAGAATATTATTGCACATCCTCTCAAGCAGGGAGAGGCGGGGCTGTGACGCCAGCCAGGAGCAAGGTGGCACAACTGGGCAGATCACCTGGGGGAGGGGAAGATTAGGGTCAAGGGGGGTCAGCCCTTCCATAGTGCCGGCCTGCGCATAACGGGAACTTGTTCACGATGCTAGAGGTCATGCACATGACACTGCTCTCTCCTCAAGTCTGTTTATCCTTAACAGACTCTCCAAAACTTGAATCTTTGTACAGCGCTACTCGGTCGATGTGGACAACCATAGGCTTCGCCCGAGAGCCCTGTCGATAAATCCAGTAAACCACACAATTTATCTGTTTCAGAATCCTGTACAGACTTTCGCAACCTTTCTGTAGCTTCGGGCAATATCCGTTCTTACTTTGAGAGTTGTACAACCACGCCAGCTGTTCTTTTTGAAAAGACTCCTTAGGCATTCTTCGGTCACATTGTGTATTCATTCTGTCACTATTAATTTTAAAGTGCCTCTGGGCAAACTCATGAACGGTTAACTTTTGACATAGTTTAATAGCTTATTCTGGGGTGGCTGCTGCTTCTTCCACTGGATGTCCGAACAGATCACTAGGGTGGCAGAGCTCTCTCCCAAACAGCATCCTTGAAGGTGTTACCCTTGGAGACTCCTGGACTGCCGAACGATATGCCAGGAGAAATAAGGGTACCTTGGAGTCCCAATATTTCTAGTTGTCTTCTATGGACATCGCCAGATACTGTTCCAGGGTACGATTTAACCTCTCGACCATTCCATCCAACTGAGGGTGTAATGTTGTGGTACGAGTTTCCTTCATTCCTAAAATCCTTGTTACCTCTTGTAAAAGAATTTCTCCAAAATTCAAAATTTCATCCTTGATTAGAATGGCGCTCAAGTGGCACTCCAAACCTGGAGAAAACATGCTCTACAAGCGCAACAGTTACCATGCCAACCTCTTGGTTTGGCACTGGTATGACCTCTGGCCACTTTGTGAAATAATCTTGTGCTACCAGAAGGTACCGATTCCCCCTCTCAGTGATTTCCCTGGTTGGTAGTGGTCCACGAATGTCCACTGCCATCCTTTCAAATGGGGCCCCAACATTGTACTTCTGAAGAGGCCAAATTATACTTCTGAAGGGGAACTTGTCCCTTAACCCTCGGATCCTTCCTCGTGGTACATGCATCACACAGACAGCACCACTTCTCGACATCCTCCCAACAATGCAGCCAACAGAATCTCATTCGAACTCTGTCGAGAGTCTTATTTACACCAAAGTGATCTCCTGCTGCTGTGTTGTGCAGTTCTCTTAGCATTTCTGGGATTCTGCACTCTGGTAGGGCTAATTGTAAATGACTTTTTTTCCCATTATTACTTTCCCAGTTCCTGTAAAGCACATCATTCTTTAGAACAAGGGAGTTCCACTGTGCCCAGTGTGCCTTGACTGCCATGCCTATGCTGATAGCCTCCTGCAGTCTTGGTTGACGCCTGGCTTCCCTCCATTCCAATATTGGACGCATGGTGAGGTCACTTAGCTGATCATTCCTTATGTCCTTATCATCTCACATAGGTGACCCTTCACAAGGGACAGGGCCTTGAATTCTTATTATCCTTGCTTTCCATGATACACCACCCTTTTCCTCCTGGCGTTCACAACAATGGCAGAGTGGTTTGCATGGTCTCCTGGAATGTGCATCTGCATTACTGTGGAGGCATCCAGTCATGTGATGTATTTAAAGTAATATTCTTGCAGGTGCCATATTCACCGGACTATTTTACCTTCGGGTTATTGAAATTTAGCAGCCAGCGTAAAGAAGCACGATCAGTTCTTAGGACGAAGTGTCTGCCATAAAGATACGGGTGAAAATGTGCAATCACCTTTACCACTGCCAGAAGCTCCCTGCACGTCACACAGTAATTCCTCTCAGGCTTGTGTAGCAATTTACTGAAGTATTTTAACGGCCTCTCCTTTCCATCCTGAATCTGAGATAGTAACACAGCCCCGATACCTACATCACTAGCATCAGTATCCAGAATGAATTCACTCTCTCTACTTGGAAGCCCAGAACTGCGGGAGATATCAGAATTTAGTTTAGTCTATTGAAAGCAATTTTGCACTCTGGGGGCCAACAAAATTTTCTTTTTGCCTCATTCAGTTCATGTAGAGGTTTGGCAATCATGGTGAGCCCGGGCACAAATTGAAGGTAATAAGCACATAAGCCCAGGAAACTTTGCATTTCAGTTTTATCATTTGGTAGAGGCCAAGCTCTTATTGCTCTGGTCATCTCAAGGTCTGTTTCAATCCCATGGACCAACACAACATAGCCCAATAAATTAATTTTCTTTTGGAAAAGGTGGCATTTCTTGAGAACTAATTTCAGGTTGGCTGCAACGACTTTCTGAAACAGAATCTAGGCATGTCAGGTGCTGTTTAAATGTTCTTCCTTTGACCACAATGTCACCTAGGTACACCTGGCAAATGTCTAAGGGCTGAACTTTCTCCATCAGTCGTTTGAAGGTGGCAGGGGCATTGCATAGCCCAAAGGGCATAACCTTGATTTGATAGGTTCCTTTCCCTTTGACACAAAAGGCTGTCTCTTATTTATTTGTCTTCCGGGGCCACCTCGCACTGCCAATACCTGTTCTTCATGTCTAAAGTAGAAAACCACTGCGAACCTGTTAGGCTATTCAGTGTGACATCTATCCTAGAGAGTGGGTAAGAATCTTTCTTGGTCACATAATTAATATGGCAGTAATCAATTAAACATACAATAGAACAGTATTTATTTTTGACAAGCACAATGGGAGAATACCATGGACTGACTGATAGCTCTATCACATCTAAATCCCTCATCTCTTTCAGAATACCGTCAACCACTTCATGTGAAACCAGCGGTAGTCGCCTTGGTGGCTGCTTTATGGGTCTGGCATCCTCTGTGTTAGTGTGGTGGCATACAACATTAGTTCTGCCAAGGTTATTGGGCTCAAAGGTGAAAGCACCTCTATTTCTGTGTAGCAATTCTGAAACTGCCCTCTCCTGTCACCAGTTGAGGTTTTCTCTTTATCTCGTCAGCAGTTCCCCCAGAGCATCTGGTAGAGGACATACAGTATTTTGTGGCATTGAAGCTTTTGCAGCATTTGGAAGCACCTGTAAGACCTTGCAAACCCTGTTGTAGCCCGCTCCCCATGACAGATAGCACGGTCAGATAAATTAATCATCCCAACAGGCACACTGTCTGATTCTGAAGAAATCAAAGTCCTTGCTACAATGACACCGTCTGGTAAAACGCCACCTTTCTGGGCTGGTTTGATTATGCCCAACTGCCTGACAAATTTTTCCTGGCATCTGTCTGGAATAATAACTACGCTAGAAGCAGCTCAATGGCAAAGATAAATCTTGTCATGTTGACACTACTAACTCTGTATTACAAGCCCGTAACACCCCACAGTCGAGTATCGATACAGCACCCCAGCTTACGTAACATATCAAGATCCAAAATGCATTCGTCCTCTATTTCTGCTAAGTACGTAACATGATCTATGTTAAGGTTACGGAGCTGTAAGAGTACCCTTCTCTTGCATCTGACTGGTGTTATCTCACCTGTTACTATAGTTAAATAGCAGTGATCCATTTTATTATTGGATGATCGCTGGGGGAATTTGGGGGGGGAGGGGGGGAGAATATCCGGTCTTACCACCAATATAGCCGCCCCTGTGTCAACAACCATCTGACAAGAAACATCATCTAGACTCCCCTTCACCAATATGGCATCCAAGTCCTGTTTCATTGTACGCAGCTGTAAAAACATTGGGGACTTCCCTCCAGCAATCACAGACCTTTGCCCCTCAAGACCAGTGCTTACGAATTTCCTGAAGATGCTGCACTCTCACCTGCCCTTGCTGTCTCCTCCCTGGTTGCTGCTGCTGAGGACAGTTGGCTCTTACGTGCCTTGGCTGTCCTCACAACCAACATTCTGGCTGTTTGGGCGGGGGGCGGCGAATCTCTGTAGCCTGAACCCTGGAGGGGATGTCCCTCATGGTCTTCTGCATATCCTTCAGCATCCTCTTGATGCTGATGTTATCATTCAGCATCACTGCTCGCACTAGATATCAGGGCATTGATGCCTGCAGTGCTGACTCCACCTCCAGTGCCCGGGCCAAGGCATTCTGCATTGTGTGAGGCACAGCCAACCATACAGCTTGTCGCACCTCGGTGTTAGCAATAGCATCCACAAAGAAGTTGAGTGCTATGACATCCTGTACCTCTTCAGAGCATCCCCACAGAGACAGGTGTGAAAGTGGTGGGAAGAATTAGGAGGTGGACTCAACTGCTTGACAACTTTGAACATTTCTGCACATCCTGTCACCTGGGTCGCAGAAACGTGACAGCTCAGACGCACTGCCTGGCAGCGCTTGACGCGCCTTCACTTAAACTGCCGTCACGAAATAACTAATATGTAAAAATCCCTCCAAATTTTAGTTTCTATACTGGAGAGTATGATGATGCAAAATATTTGTGTTTTATGTATGTGGCTGTTGAGCTTTGCCATTAAAAAAACATTGTTTTACATATGACAAATTGTAAGTTTTACATGCTATACACAATGTTATTAAAATAATATTTTATGGCTAATACTTTCACTTATAAAACTTGTGGTGTACTTCAAAAATTGCTCAGAACTGTGCACGTAATTTTGAGAAAAACCACAATATGCCACGTGAAATAGTTTTCGTCAGATGATGTGCTATATTTATAAAAGTTGAAAAAGGCGCGCAGTTGTGCCTGCGCACTTGTGGCTTTCGCACTGCCGCCACGCCATGCTCTGCCAGGTATTACAATGTAAACATATCTCCTTTAGGTTTTCAAGCAAAGCATACACATTTTTTGTACATATTAACATTGTTAACATCATAAATGAATATTCATGTCTTACTTGTAAATAAATGTAGTGTGCCATTAAAAACAGACAGTATAGAATTAAGACCTGTGTTTATTGACTGGGTAGCAACGATACGCGAGATCATGTTAAAGTTATAACATTTACATAAACGAGACGAAAGAGTGCGCTTATTAACTTAATATGATTGGCATAATTCTACTACCGCTGTAATAAAACACTGTTACCTGACAGCAGTATTCTGTGCGCACATATATGCAAACTTATTAGTACCAAGTACATAGTGATTTTAATTACAGGAATATTTTAGGGCAAGGGTACTTAAGGGCATTGTTTGATTTGCGAATATATTAAATCTTTAAAGTAATAGTTCCCGAAAAAGTACAAAAAGTCAAGCAATTTCATGTTTATTTTGTATGATACATTTACATCAATATTACTGTCTGATGAAATATTCAGAAAATCAGAAAAATGCTCCTAATAACATAGAGTTTATTGAAATCAATACCAAATATTATACACACTTTTTCATGAAAGTGGCTGAAATACTAAACATCAGGCACAGTTACTGAAAGAGCATTATTTTTATTAATTATATCTAGTTTAGTAGGTTTAATTGTACAATTATTTATTTATTTTTCTTTAATACTTTCCTCCTAATTGCATTGACCCTACTAGCAAGTTGTTTATTAATTAATTTATGTGAATGTAGGTTACGTACCTGGTTTTCTGTAGAGGTAAATGCCAACTCAGGCCCAGGGAATGCAATTTTATTCGTTGTTCTCATTTGTTCATGACTCATATGCCTTTGAAAGATGATGTGAAGTTATTTATGACAGACATTCTTCTTCATTATTATCCGTGGTGTTGTGGTTTCTTGTAAATACAGATGTGAAATGCTTTTTCGGTACATACCAACGTTTTTGTTCTAAAAATCAAGTGGTGTTGGGTGGTCGTTTGCACATACCATGCTTCTTATATAAATACTACATTTTCAAGTACGCCTTTGTTTGATTTCAGTTGGTATATAAGTGATTCCATATTTTTCCTTCAAATAATGAAACAAATTCTTGGTTGTTTGTAACACACATTCTTAACTGAAGCGTAATTTCATTCCTGTGGCCCATCACTTGTACTAAGCGTATATATTCATCCATTTCTGACAAAATTTTGTCTTGTTCCAGTTTGTATAGGCCGTATGCAAGCTTGCTTTTGTCTGTGTTAAAAGGGTATCAGGTGTTCTGAACATCGAACCAGTTGTTAAAAATGTGCTGCAGCTTTCCAAGGTTCTTTTAGTAATTGCTTTCTACCAAGAAATTCTAACGCTTTATTTGACAGAAGCTATGTACCTCTCTTTGCTTTCTGTCTTTGTGTTCTTGAAAACTCTACATTCTGTTGGAAAAATTCGAAAGTAAACTTAAGATCTTGAAGGGACATATCCAGAAGTTTTGAACGCAAGATTTTTCCATTTTTTTTTTTTTTTTGCTGTTAGAAGATTCAAAACCGTCATCTGGAAAGTGTAACTAAGTGAAGAGTGTCTGCGAATATATAAACCGCTCTTGACTCATCACAGGGTTAAGGAAAGGATGAATGTGTTGCATTAAGCACTACAGACCTTGAAAGATCCACAATTGGATGTGAGCGCGTTGGTTACCCAGTGATAAGGAATGCTTCTAGGTGCACGGCTACAACCATGGTGACGTAGTTAAGTGCAGCCAGCGGCGGGTGGAGGGGGGGTTAAGATGCGCGTGAGTACACCTCCTAACTCTTCCCACCACGGGTGTGACAGTCTCACGATGTCCTGCCACAGCTCCAGCAGTGGTTCCCCTGGTCGTTGAGTGCTGCTATGCAATTGGGTATGGTGGGTATAGGCCTTCGAATCGCAGTTCCAAGGTCAAAACCAATGCGGAGTATTCCAGTCAATGTCATTCTGGCAGGGACTGCAGTATATTCAGTACAGCTGCCAGGAAGTACGCCCGCTGCTCTTCCGTCCAGCCATTCAGGGCAGCAACAATCTCAAACTGTTGCCGGTATTCGTGCCAAGGTGTCTATCCATCGTAGGGAGTAAGCTTTATTGTGACACTTTTATCCACCTCTGGCTGATGCATACCCATACTGCAGAATGACTGGTACTCTCTTGGGATGGCAGTATTAGCAGCGATATCTATCTTCTCCTCGCTGCCCACATTCGTAGATTCAGAGGGAGTCTATCTCAGCTCCTTCACAGTTGCTGCATGTTTTCTCGCCTGCTGCTGCAGAAATTCTTGCCATTCCTCTTTGAGGGTGCTCACCTCCTGATCCACTTTAGACTCGACACTTTCTATTCTCTCACTCACACTGTCAATTTTCTTGTCCACATAATCTATTTGATTATTTACTAACTCACTAATACCTTCTAGTTTTTTCCCACATTGTCTATTTTTTAATTCACATTTTCGTTTACACTGTCTATTTTTCTGTTTACCAGTTCACTAACACTACTAAAATGGCTATTTACGTATTCACTAACACTATCTATTTTACTATATTTACATTTTAATTAACACTGCTAATTTTGCTATTTACAGATACACTAACAATACTAATTTGGCTATTTACAGATTCCCTGACACTACCTATTTGGCTACTTATTCCATCCATTAGAGAGCAAAGTGCTTCCATGCCTACCTACATTTTCCTAATTAGCATTCATAAATGTGAATAATTCCTTGGCCTATTAATAGAATTACTATTATATTAACAAATTCACCCTATTTAATATCATACAGTATATTAATACAATTTTTCCATAAATAAATTGCCTTTATCCCACTTCTACTTAAACAAAAGTTATAATTATTATACTTTTTAATATAATTCAGCTTTCATACACCAGGATTACAATTTTCTCTCTAAGTCAGTTGGCTAAACCAAGTTCATTAAGAGATGGTGGTCTTAATTAAATAAAACAATTAATTATAATTTCCTAATTTTATTTACAATAACTACAAACAAAATTCTCTTGACTCAACATCACACAATAAATTGATATCACTTGCTGTTCACTATTAATGACTTCAGTCAATACAATTTACAATTACCTTAAAGAAATTAACGTAATTTAATAATTAGAAATCAGTTCCTATAGACAGTGTATCAAAACCTATTAAATTCTTTTACAAATTATATGTCCATATTTGACATTTCCAATAAAGTCCGTATCACATGTTATTCAGTCCCACTTCAGTTTAATCCATGTCCCACCAGTCCGCAATGTTCTAGAGTTCTCAGAGTGTCCTCACTCATCAGTTTTCACATCCTCTCGTCCATTCACGCCAAAAACACCTCATCCGCCGCCGCCTCGCAATCTCCTGTCGTCGTCCATCCCCTTCACCGATATCCCGGCTACAGCATTCAACCAAAAGGCTTCTACTAAGACTCCCTGACAATCCAGCTGTCGCTTGTATTTATAGGGTGGTAGACCATTGCCCAGAAATTTCACTAAATGTTGCGTTGCGTCGAGGGTCCTAATTATCAGAATATTCTTGCGCATCCTCTACATTTGTCGGCTTATCCAGCAGGGGGAGAGAGACTGTGACGCCAGCCAGGAGCCAGGTGGCGCGACCGGGCAGACCACCTGGAAGGGGGGAGGGGAGATGAAGGTCAAGGGGGGTCAGCCCTTCCACAGTGCCAGCCTGCATGTAACAAAATTTCATGTATTGTCTTCTATATATTTTGTTGAGCTACATCACAGTTTAATGTATTTATATGGAATGTTAGATAGGATGAGGTTAAAAAATTATCTCATATTTTAATAGACAATTTAATATGTGGAACAGTATGTTTGATTAAACTGAGTACATAATGATTTCCATGTCAACCTGTTTATACAACACATTAAACAGTCGCTAAATCGCCATATTCCTTGGGCAACTACTATACAAATAGATATTGATGTAGTGGCCATGTCAAGAAATTTCACTCTAAAATATCCCATGTTACACACAGATAAATGGAATAGTATTTATTTTCTAAAAGGCAATGTACAAAAATAAACACATGTATGTGTACATTTATGCATTAAAAAACAAAAAAAATTGGTACAATTTATACTAATAGCTTTTATTTCACTATACGCTCTTGCAGGCACAACATGTGCTAGAATTCCTCATATTGCCTGCCTGAACACACAGAAAGAAGCAGGAAGAGATTAGAGCTGTATTGGGGCAGTAATTAAACCTGCGCATTACCGAGGGAGTGGGGGCCTCGTAACAATAGTGCACTTAGAACACAGTTGTTTTACTTGTCTGTTACTTTAGTTGTTTCTGATTGGTAGGAACACTGCCTGTTGGCATCAATATAGACACTTAACGATAGACTAAACAAGAAACTTAAAATAAATACCTTGCTGCTGATGCATAATGCATCTTGCGCTGAGAGATAGCACATTCTACATGAACGACTTTACCCCATCTTGAAGGATGTTTCACCGATGGGTAAGTCACCTCCAAATCAGATTGGTAATGGAGACATGACACATGGTCCACCTAAAGTTGACAGATCCTCAACACCATCACTACACCACTAATCACGTGATCTTTCCTTTTACCGTTTGCCTAGACTCTACAAGAAGCCATCACGTCAACGCCCCTCTCTGAAGAAGTGACCATTTCCACTCTGCACCTTCCGCTAAGAAAGCCTGCAAAGTTTGAACTTCCCATTGCTGAAGGGAAGCGAGCCGCCCAGCAGAAAGTCACGGCCTCCACAAGCGCATGAGGGCAAGATATAATGTCGCTTTGCGCCGTTCCAGATAAAGATCCAGGGACTCGTGTGATGACACGAACTCCACCCCCAGGAGGCGGGGTAATTCCCCCCACACCCCTCCAAATCCATACAAACTGGGAAATTCAGTATAAAAGGAATTCCAGGGCAGTTCTCAGGAGTGATTGTGCTGCACCTTCTGGCTGTGAAAGCCGTTGATGCTAGCACTGGGCAGAGTCCCTCACCCGCGACGGTGACTGCAGAAGTACTAGTGGCCAATGATGATGCCATCCAGCTCTGGAGGACCGTCACCTACCAGAAGGCCTTCAAATTCTTTGGCTGCCTCCAGCAATCCCCGGAGAGCCGCCCCCATCCAGCCTCCCCTCTTCAGCCTCTGCCAGCAGCCTCCAGAATTGTCGATGGCTACCAAAGGGTCCAGCAGACATCACCCCTACCAAATTCCTCCACTTCTTCCTTCCTCTATACCTTTCAGGTATTGTAGGTTATAGCGACAACATCCCCTCTGGACTACCCTTAAGGCCCTAATCCGGCCATATCATCACTTGGGTGAAGAACCCCCTTTTGAATTAGGTCCCTTCAGGACAAACCCCCCCTTATTTCAATTAGGGAAATTTCATTATTAATTGGGCTATTCATTATTGAAGTATTCTACACTTTTAATATCACACGTAGCCCACGTTATTTTATCTAGGTTGTCTCCACCTGGCTTTTAACGTGATTAAACTTCCACACTATCAATATAAAATGTTTTATTTATACTGTATTTGTTACGAGAGTGTGGTTCCACGAGTTCAATTGCTATTCTTTAAGTACAGTTGTAATAAAAAATATTTATTACCGCTTATATTCCTGTTTCCTTTCTTAGCTATTATTGAACACCCCTTTCGTTGGCCTATAAGAATTTGGTATAAGCGAAGAATTATTTTATTCTAATATTGTTTGCTCACGTAAGGTAAAGTCGGCTACGCAACTACCACCAAACTGTACGTATACACACTATTTTGGAGGCAAACCAAGATCTGCAAGGGTAATGCAAATTGTATTACAGTGGCCGATCTTCAGGTGTGCCCTTCAGCTAGATACTCTTTCTTCCATTGTGAAATCCGGTGATTCAGCTGACTTCCTATTCTACTAACTGAGGAACCGCTTGGTCAAAGGGAAGCCTCGTTGAGCTACTTGACCCTGGATGGAAAAAAACCATTTAAGCACCACGACTGTCTACGTGGGGATCCCAACTTTATAATTCCGCCCTTTGAATGCAGAATGGCTGGATTGGAATTCTATGGTGGATCACACTGGATAAAGCAGTGCCCTTAGCTGTACACTGTAGGACCACTACTTTACCCGTCTTCGCCTTACGTCTCTAAATTTTTTCATCAGTTTATTAATTGTGCTTTATGCCTGGTTTGCTACGAAGTGGGCAGAAACACAGATTGAAACAGGCTTTACGAATTCTAGAAGCTGAAATAAAAAATACAACCACTCCTAACGTAAGAGAGAGTAACCCCCTTTTTTTGCAGTCTACCAGTGGCAAATAGAATACAATTTGAGCATCTACTTGTAGTACACTTCGACGTTTCTGTCCTGAGACTTGATCCCACATTATTACCTGACTCTAACACTGCAATTCCTCCACACCTACCCCAGGTAGAGACAGGGGATCTTGCAGTATGTGTCACTTGACTTCGTTCGAAATGTAAGCCAACCAGAACAACACTGTACACAGGTATCCTGCCTAAGCATGAGTAGGAACTCCTTGGGTATGATTACCGCGACCCTGGCATCACTCCATTCGAAGGCCATCGCCATCACAAATGCATGTGCTACGTACCGCAGAACTTTAAACGAAAAATAATAATGATTGGCAAAATTGTGACAATGTCAAATTAACAAGGTTCCACTGTGTTTTGTATTGTGTTAATCCACACAGAACGCAGAAAAAAAATTATCGCAACATTTACATTTGAATATAATTGTTACACAGTCAGAAAATCCTAATTAACAAGCAACAGAAACCAAACAGGTAAATTTTTTTTTACTGTTGCCCTGGTCAGATTTTTCTGTCAAAAATGTACAACAGGCCCAATTCTCAGAGCTGTTTCATTATTAGTACATCACTGTGAGCTATTAACAAATGTTCAAAAACTGCACTATAAGAGAACCTCTCTATATTAACCCCATTTATAGCAACCGTCCCCCCATAACAATTAGTTTCTGAGGAACCCTTACAAATTAGGGTAAAAAAATAGAAATTTGAGGGAAATCTGCCAAAAAATTAATTAGTTGCACTTTTCTTGGTTGCTGCATATTGTGTTCGTCTTTGTGAGCACTGTACTGACCATAGCTCGTATATAAACACGGATACCACTCCCAAGGCCGCCAGCACTAGCCAATATCTATTGACTCCATTCACCCCTTAGCCAGTCAAATGTTTCTGTGAGCGACGCAACTGCCCTCTCATATTTTTCATACCACTGTGATCTCACTCACTTGCCTTCTCAATTTGTGTCATTACAATTTGAATTTCCCTTGGGTTTTGATTGCTGTTTGTTGTCTTTATTACCCTTAGCTTATTTGGTCATGCCATCAACTGCCTGGAAGCCTACAAATTGACTCTCAAATACAACTCTGGACAGCAGTGGCATTTATCACATGCGCCGCGCAACCACAGCAAGTTTTCCTCCCATTGTGATGACCACCTTTCCACCAGTCCATTACACGTGACACGAGCCAGATACATTCTCCTTCCTCCCAATGCCCACCCTTTTACTGGGTTGATCCCTCGGGATTCATCAGACGTGACCTTCAATGTGTTGATACCATCAGTTAAACCAGAGTTTTGGAAACTTGGGTTTCAGAAAGTAGAGTTTGCGTGTGATAAATGCAGCAAAAGTGTACTTTTAACGTATCTTGAAACTGAGGTTTGTAATTTAAGTTTTGTGCTGAATGTTGGGTTGGATATACAGTATACACAACGAAGCTTTGGATTCATTTGTAAATATGTTGTGAAAGAGTACACATAATCCAATGTTAAAGTTTTTCTATTCATTTGGTAATGAAGGTGGTCACAGACATCCTTCTATGATATCACTTTATCCCAAAGAGGTATATTTATTACTAAAAATTAAAATTATGTTGAGATCTCCTCAGACTCGTCTGAAAGAGGCCATCAAACATACAATTTGCAATCGGAAAAAAGTAGGCAATGTTCAATGTTACAGTTTTTGTAAATTATTGATGAAGGAGGTTGAGGATACTCTTCTGTTGTATCACTTTATTCGGAAGACCTCTATTTATAAATATAAATTAATGTTTTTTTGAAATATCCTCTAGTTTCCTGCAAGTGACCATCAAAAATTGAGTTTGCTTTTGCAAATAACTACACAGCCTCGAATGTTACAGTTTTTGTAATTGATTGACAATGAGGGAGGTCACAGATTGTGGTACAATTTTATTTGGAAGACTTCTTGACTAACAAATTAAATTAATATTCCATTCAAATATCATACTGATTTTATGCCAGAGATGACTAAATATGGACTTACGAACCTTGGCAAATCCTAGTACTTGTTTCAAACATTTTGGGAGACAAGGGGAGGCTACGTATACATGTCTCTATAGTACCATTTTTTCAGGCATCATCTGCCTCTTAAGATAAATTTACAATTAATAATAATAATTTAAAAAAAAGGTGTTAATTTCACACCACAGATGATTGAACATTAACTTCTTGCAGAAAAATTATACATTCTGACATATATGGGTTGGGAATATGTCAGAATCTGTTTTCAGAATTTCCCAAAATATTTATAGCAATCTGAGCTACCAAAGTGTTATGAGCAAGTTTTATCATACCATTTTTGAACACTCTAACTTGCCTGAAAATAAAGTAAATTTGTGTTCACATCCAGGAATTGTAGGTAACCAGATCAAGGGCATCCATGCATAGGGCACTATATTCTCAGCTGAGAAACCTGTGTAATAGACTTGCTAGAAAAATTAATACTATGGAAAGGTGGCATTCCCTGTCTCCAGGCTACTGCATTGCAGGAAAAGCTCTGCAGATAAAAGCCAGTGGAAGGAAATTGACCATTGTAGAGAGAATTACACTGCATCGCTGCATCCCAGATTACAATTTGTAATGTTGATTTAACTATTACTCTGAACATTTGTACTTAAATCACTTGAAATTAAGTACTTAATACCCACAAAAGTTACCGAGGGTTATTTCCATACTGCAGACACTAAGGATCAGTTTCACAATGTCTTGGTTATCTGACCACATAGTAAATTTAAACAGAAATTCTGATCATTTGTTAGTCTTGCACTGTTCTCAAAAACACATTTCCCAGTAAAGAAAGCTTTAGTTAGCTAAATGCTGACTAAGATAAATCTGACAAACATGCAGTAACGTTTTCATTCGTGACTGGCTGCTGGCAGGTCATATGCCGTTTATGTTGTTCTATTTAGACAACTTCGTTTGATCAGGAAACTGCTAGGTCAGATGTTATATAATTACTTAGATTCAAAGGTACGTGTGTTATTGAAAACAAGATAAATGCATTAATGCAAATTCATATAGACTTTTGAGTGTATGTGATATGCAATACCAACATAAAGAAGTTTCTATAATAGTTATCTTAATGATTAAATTGATACGTGGACGGAATGCTTGGCGCGTCACCTAGTCTACAGGATGGTTTCTATGTGGGTTCAGGCAGAGAACCCTGGGTGGCATTATGGGCTGACTACTATAGGAACGCCTTACCTTGTAGGGAGGTGGTGTATAGAGTCGTCCTGGTCGGGCGGCAGCGGGCTATGTAGGCATCTAAGGTGGCGTGGTTGGTAGTGGATGCTGACTTATCACCTTAGACCAGCGCTGTAGCTGACCATTGGCAGGCTGTGGTGGACTGCTCTCCGGGCCCCTTCCAGAGGTGGCTGGTGTGTGGCTGGTCCTGGGGCTGCTGGCATTGTTTCGTAGAGGGTGTTGGCGAGGACCAGTTCAACAAGAATTCTGAGCCAGAGGCGGATGATGACTGGCAGTGTCCTGTCGGTCTTATGGGGTGGCTTGTGCCCGATTCCGAGCGGAGGAAAGGCTGAAGGCCGACTGGGATGGATTACCTGGCAATTAGTTGGCTGTAGGGGCCATTAATGCCTTCTTATCTGCCCACTTAGTCCCTCCTCGTCAGGTGAATGGCATGGGGTTAGGTACTACGGGTTGTTGCAGCAAGCAAGGGGAAGGTGACAGAAATTCCCTAGCTATAATACTCAGATGCAATAACGTCACATCGCATCAGTCCTAGCGATCCAACAGACTAATTTCACGCAGTGGATGGAGCGGGTTAACTGACTTGGGGTGGTGCTAAAGCTTAGTCATGATCTGCTCAGAGGTTACCGGGTTACACCTTGTCAGGCCTAACACTCCAACTGGCGAATCTCACGTGGTTGATGGAGTAGGTTAGCTGACTCAGGTGGTCCAGTTGCTTCCTTGTGCAGTGTACCTAGTAGGTGGCTCTACTGTACGTGTGCGCCAAGTGCCTTTGTGCACGGGGCCCACAGTATACATGGCCAGCGAATCGTGTTGTGTTTTGCAACGTACGAACTACCCAGTTAAAGGATCCCGCAGTCCTACTCTATATCAGCAATGGTTTGGCAAGACCCCGTCAGCAGCAACTTCCTTGGCGGACAGCATTTATAGGGGGTTGAGAAGTACAAATCACCCTTGGAATTAGAATGCTGTGCGTCAATTTAAACATATTTATTCTCTCAAGAAGAAACACGGTGCCTGTACTAATTCCTAGGCTTTGTAGTTACCAAGCAACTGGCGGAAGTTACGTTACTAAAAGGTGAAGGGGACCTGTTAAAGCAAAGACAAAATCTAGAAAAATTAATAAAGCAGTTGTGAAAATGGCTCGAACCCTACTGTTGCCTAGTATGGTCCTGAAGAGATGGGGATAAGCACTTCCAAGGGGAGTGCATGTCTCGGGGGTTAAAGCAAGTTTCGCAGATAGAAGATCTGGTTGTTGCAGAACCCTAGCATGGCAGTGATAGAGCAAGCTGCTGGGTTGCTGAAGCAGAAGAAGCCAATGTGATAACTTGATGTAAACTGGCATTCTGGGAAACATCCGGTACTAAATACTGAATGGAGACTTCCTTTAGTATCCTTCGGGTCATTTGAGCACCAGCTGGCCAGCTCCTCCCTGTGTGAGCAGCTTCATCCTTTGCTGCACTCTCTTGGCGAGGGTTGGAAGCAGGGTAGTTCTGTGTTGTGGGTGGTATCGTGACACTAGCTTAGGGGCAGGCCAGCTTCGTTCAGGTGGCGAGGCAGGAGTACATAATTGACGTGCACATTTATTGTTACTGGCAACTGCATGTAGTACTCATTTTCGGGACGTAGCAGTCCAAGTTTGATCTCTAGTGAGGGTGTCGTAACTTTGCACGGGTTCAGGAAGTCGTAGAGGCATATAGGTACATTAACTATGCATTATGCGCCAAAATATTAGTTATACTTGAAATGTATAGGTATTTCAATACACATTCCACGACTTTAAAATAAATGTGGCATACTAACACATGCTGGTGCCAGAGTTGTACACACAATTATATGTTACTAAATAATGTGATGACTAATTGCTTCTCCATGTACATTTTAATTACTCAAATATTACGCAAATACTTTGGTATATTAACATTAATAAATTACGCAAGCACAAGAAAGAAATCACTACTTTACAAATAAGACAGTGCATGTCTGTATAAATGTGGAATGGAATACTACTAATAATTTTAAAGCAACATTAACCTCATAACAGCTTGTTACAATTTGGGTTTGAAATACATCAATACTAATGTATAATTATTACTCTACAATAGATATTAGGTCTGGATATTACATTTATATAAACGTACTTTAATATAAAAGATACATTAATGTTAACCAAGCAGACTTTTTGTATATCTAATTTACAAACAAATGCAAAAACCTTGAGTAAGTTCCCACAGATAACACAGTCGCAGCTACATAAATTGATGTATTCTAACGAGCTGAAAATGGCAAGAAACTTTTTAACTGAATATCAAAGTAAAGGAATTTTACATCCCACAGGCCAGAACATTTGTTTAATGATCAATTTGGTGGCTGGATCAAACCTCAAAGTACAATGGCTAGGCACTTTGAAGATATTCATAAACTACAACAAAAAAGTCTCTCAGCCTTGATACCTGCCTACCAGAATTGTATAAAACTGTAATGTTTCACAAAATTTCTTTTTAAATACCGTATTTACCCCAAAGGAAGACAACCCCTTCCTATAAAAATATTTTTGAGGGAAAAATATTTAAACCTGAATTCAAGACTACCCCTGTGAAATGCTGAAAAAATCATTTCGGTTGAAGTATTTTTCCATGAATTTATGAAAAACCCTTAAAAAAAAAAGAGATATTATATGAATGTGATATATTTTATTTACTTTTAAAGGAAAGCTAATTACAATGAAATAGGTGTATCTAACCTGGCTGTATGGTAGCAGCATTTTTCTTACACTGTAAAACTATTGTGGGTGATAAATACCTATTCATGACTTGAGCCATTTTGCTTCCCAGTAAAGCGCTTCCTCTTTATGCCAGCAGGCTGACATCAGATAAGGGGACCTTTGTCCAAGTTGACAGGTACAGTCCCAGCACTACAAAAAATATGTACAACCATAGGACAAACTGTATTTGAGCATAAAAAGCCTTTGTCAAAATCGCCTCGGTTTTGAATTGACGATGATTACCACATTGTAGACAACCCCTCATTTTTTCTCTTCCTTTTCTGTCAAAAAAACCTTGCCTTCCTTTCAGGGAAATACAGCACGTTCCGTATATCTGAGCTTCCCCAGGTTGCCAACTGCCTCCGATTTTAAACTACACATGTATGACTATTGTCTTATAGCAGTTTACTTCTTACATAAAGCACAACAAAACTATTGAACAATGATGCCCACATGGAATTCAACCAAACTTCAATATATGCTCACAAATGTTTTAGTCACTAGAAGTTACCATGAATTCACCATCTATTACAGAATGAAATTACAATCCAAAACACATAATTTTACAAGTGTGCAAAACTTTTTTTATTAAATTAAAACGAGCACACTAACTTTCCCCACTACCTTAAACAAAAACCCAAAATATCCAGATTCACTTCAGAATAAACAGTTAGGTGGAACTTTGCCTCCTATTCTTAAGTGACGAGTGATGAGATTTGGGTGGCTCTTAACATAAGGGCCTGCAGAGCCGATGAGTGAAGCGAGGTGAGTATGGAGCAGCTATAAAATGAAAGGGCGGAAGAAATGGGAGATTCCCGAGAAAACCCGCAGGCCAGCAGCATTGTCCGGCACAATTCTCACTCACTTGTGAAAATCGGCTTGAGTGACCTGGCTGGGGATTGAACCCGGTGTCTTTGTGGGGGGGGGGGGGGGGGGGCAAGGAGGCTAACCATTCAGCCACCGCGGCCCCCTCCATTTCTTAAGTTAAGACGTTGTTTAATCCCCTGAAACAAGCAGTAATTTTGCAAAACGACTCATATTTAAATCATATTTATATAATAGCAGCTTATTTCATAACCACATAAGTGTTCTAGCCTATTTTTATCCGTTTCCATGAGTACATAGGTACCCAATATCAAACATAAATCCCAAAATTACATTTTCGTACATATTAAATTCATTTGAAAATAAATTACTTGTCTAATTGCGGCTCGACAATGACAGATTTGATGTAACCAATACCTTTTTCATCCTCCTCATCAAATAACCAACCAAAATCATCTGTTGACAGACACAATTTAAATACACAAACCTAATTTCACATCAGCCAAGAATGACCATCACATTTGTTGCTGTAAATATTCTGATTAGTTTAGAATTGGAATCTAATCTTGCATTTAAGAAAACCAGTGGTTACAGGAAATTTATACTATTATTCTTAACCAAATACTGAGAAACAGAAAATGTCCCTAAACATGGAATTTTTAATACCACCTTAATTTGAACAATACCAGACATTGTGAAACCACCCCTAAATCAAAATTATTCAATTAATTTTCCTGTTAGGATACATAAAAATAATTGCAATCCTTCGTGAGTCATACTCACTAATTACAAATTAATGCTCAGCTATACATACTATATTTATGTGAAAATTTAATACATAAAATATGTAATTTTATTCAAATGTATATAGATCCTATTAAAAAGAAATGATTTGCTGATAAAATATTTTGTCCATGGGTAGTCTAGAAGTCTGGTAGCGCACATGTACGCACC
The DNA here is from genome assembly GCA_029891345.1 of Dryococelus australis. Classification (NCBI taxonomy): domain Eukaryota; kingdom Metazoa; phylum Arthropoda; class Insecta; order Phasmatodea; family Phasmatidae; genus Dryococelus; species Dryococelus australis. Next base: position 283,951,240 of record CM056994.1, read on the forward strand.
GGTGATTGAATAGCCTTGCACTTAATGAATTGAAGAAGTACAACAGATATCCAAAGCTACACTCATTTAATTCTTGTGTAATACAGTCAGTAATCCAATTTCTTATCCAGTTATACACTTTCATGTATCGTACACCCCTCTAACAAATTCATGCATGTGCATAGTTAAGTCTAAAAAAAATGATATTGCAGTTTCAGCCAACGACACACAAAGCTCTGAAACCATAGTCATGAAATAATTACTGTAAAGTATAAGTAATTAAAAAAGAGAAAAAAATCATTCTCAAATCTATACGTTTTACATTACATTTCAGGTGAAATAATTTGTTAATTGAAGTTTACCGAGCGATGTTTAAAAACTGAAAATTGGGGCCCTTATCAATACTCCTATACAGAATGCTAAAAGAATTGGGAAATTAATAATTTTATATGTGGTGAATGTTGAACTATGTTGTCTACTGAAGCTGAATCAACATGTAAAGAAAATCAGGGATGGAAAGAAGGCTTATAGAACAATTACATTCATTGTGTAGCCTAATTCATTTTTGGGATGGAACACAACACACACAAAATCAAAGTTCTAAAGTTATGATCGCTAAACAAAATTTCATTAAATTAAAATTTAATAATGTTCATAACATGGAAACTAATTCTTCTATTCATGAAAGTTTGTAAAAATCACTAGGAACATTCCAACATCCAACTAGTATTCAAGATGTAAGTCGACTGGCGATGGGAACATGCTTGCATGGTACAAGATCATGTGTAAAAAGACCTTACACTAACAGAGCTAAGATAGCTCTGATATGCAGACACGGTGGTAACAGGTTATTTTTTAATGTGAAATCAATCACTGAAAATGCAGACAGAACTGTAAATCACTAACTGACTGCATGACTGGGAAAAGATATTTCTACGTACGCCATCAAGCATATTCTGAAGGAATGCAAATGTAAAATGTTACATTTAGCAGAAAATTTCACTTTGCAGCTGAGAAAACTTGCTTGTGTTGTAACAGGATAGCCCGACCCTTTGTAAAGAGAGATGAATTTAGAAAGATGCAAAGACTGGATTAAATTGTTCCAATGCATCAACTATTACCGCATTAATATCAAATGTTGCTACATGAATAAAAATTATCTCCCAAAATTAATAAAATATAAATCAATTAGAGGTAACAAAAAATATTATGGATACAAAAAAAAATTTAAAACAGAGCAAGATCACTCATTAAGACTTTTCACACAATCCCTCCCACTTTCTTGTGAATCAAGGGTCTTTGTTTTTAAGTAATGATCATTGCTCAACCATCTTGTTAGTACTGGGTGAGGTTGTAATCCGTTAGTATAAATTTACTAGCACTGCAGTCATTCCAGCAATGACCCTCCTCCTATGCCACAGTCTCAAAAGACAATACTGTACTTAATATACTTTTTCTTTTAAAAAACATTTACTAGGATAATACTTTTTTTGTAAAGATATATTACCAGTCAAAAGTTAGGATATTATAAGCTGTTAATGGTAAAGTGAGCACTTTTGAGGTCCTGATTACTTTTTTCTTTCAGCCATGTTTTATGCTCTAACCATTTATTAAGATAAATATTGCCATGTATGTAATAAACACAGTGTGTATATATCCCACCGCACTCTGAAGTTAACAGTTACAGCTACAATAAAATATAATTATTAACTATTATTACAAATGAGGGGGGCACTTTCAAAAGGTCTCACTTTACTGTGAATGACCTATACAAAGCATATCTTGTGGACTATGATAAAATTACTACACGTATAATTCGTGACACAAATGCATTTCCCAGAATTTGGTTATTTGGGGCTTTAAATTTAACTTAGTTATCTTAAATAATAAACAAATGCTTGCTTCTGGAGTTTATTTCCACTTACTAGTACAACACAATTACAAATACCCTGCAAAACAATTTAATTAATTTGAAGATTTTATCTACCACTACAAACCATTTAATAATGCAATATGTACTTAAGTAAAATCATATATTTAACTACCAACAATTTTACCATAAATATCACAAATTCCAAGTGTACAAACAGTATTCCTGCATAACTTACAAGTAAATGCCAATATAGAACATCCTAGTGGTATTTAGCAGTCAAAACTATGTGTGTTGTTTTGAGAAGCTTACATTACAATCAATATAATTTTGTCACCAGTCTTGCCTACTCATTCCTCTCTTTGCAACATGACTCAATATGGAAACTTTGACCAAGCATTAAAACTATTACAAATTTTTTTTTTAAATTTCCAGGCATTACTGGGAGGGGGGGGGGGGGGGAAGCCGAATATCACAATGGACAAGCATTTTTCAATTACACTAATGAAAACATAAAATGTTACAACTAAAAAAATTAACATATAATACCAAATTCAACTTCAAGCTTATAAAAATTTGTGGAGCACTAAGACCTTCAAACAAATAGTGAACTCTTAAAATCTAATATACTTGGTGCAATGTGACATGTTGGAGCAGAGTCATTTACCAGAATAGGTAAGTATAGATCCTAGAAATCTTTCACCAAACCAACCATCTTGCTGCCAGTCACAAAAGATTTGAGGTGGTTGTCAAACACATGTTTAACCCAAGGTTACTGCAATTAGGGGAAAAAGATACTTTGCAACTGCCAAGAACACCCTAAATTTGCGCTAACTAGTAATTGACTTGTCAAATTAATTTACAATTCTCTGAACATCATTTTATGTTAGCTAGATCTTCAACCTAAGAGCAAACTCTTCTTAATCCCCCCCCCTCCCCCAAATTAAAACAACAGAGACGGCCACACTCTTCACTCTTATTGCAGACAACACCTTTTATCATCAGTAATTATGAGAGGTTGATGCTGGTTTACTGAGCAGTACGAGCTAATGAACAAAAAATGGTCCTTGTGTTGCAACTGCCGAAAATAATCCACAGTCTTCATATGTAAAACAAATTAGCAGTGGTAATACAGTTCTAAGCACATAGACAATAACCTGACTTCCTACAGGGAATCACACCCAGACTGTCACCAGAAACAATAGGCAGCTTCAGTACTGGAAGCTTAAGCTTATAAATAAATGGTATATGTGGTTTACAGTAAATGTTAAAAACGTCCTCCACCCTTGTCTCTGCAGTGAGCTTGGCAGCTTACCATAAACATATGTAGAAAGTATTACCTATGTGCTAGTCACTTATCACTGCAGTTAAATTTAAGTGCATTAACATGAGAACGGTGGGTCCTGGATAGTTGCAACAAAAGGACCATTTTTGTTCTTTAGTTCATACTGCTTAGTATACTAGCATCAAATGCTCATAATTCCCAATGATAAATATAAGTTGTCTGCAATAAAAGGGTGTTTGTCATCCCTGTTATTTTCATTTTGAGAGAGGAGAAGGGGTTATTCATGAGAGATTGTTCTTAAGTTGGAGATTATGATAAATTAAAAACTATGTTCAAAAATATAGTATTTTAATTTCACTTCATTTCTAATATTTTTTTTAGTAATCAGTTACAAACTTGATTTTTATGGGTTTATATTTCCCATAATATTCGGTTTAGGTAGGAAGTGTTCTATATATTTCCCACTAAATATTGTGCAAGGAATCACTTCCCAAAGTTTGTCAGTCAAATTCTACTCCATCCTGTACTTATTTCCAAATTTTAAAGTTGCATAATTTATACTGTTCAGAACAACTTAAATTTGCACAAACAGAACAGTTCAGACATTAAAAAGGATCCTCAATACATATAAGTAATTGCCTTGTTCTGCCAAAACTACAAATATTTGAAGATTATTTGGTAATACCCAACAGCTGCAATATTAATTTGTAACACTCCATTAACGTAAAAAAACAAACACTTAATCTAAAAATCATTACTATATTGAGATGTAATGTTCACTAACAAATAGTATCACCAAATGAACAATGTTATACCTAAATATCTTGCAGTAATTATGATTTTTGCTTTTGCTCATACATGCTCTTAATGTCGAAACTCAGCTATATAGGGGCCTTTTAACCAAATTATACATTTGATGTTATACACAATGCATTTCCAATAGTAGTAATTGCTTTTCAGGGTTTCTGAGTTTCTTGTCAACAAAATACAGGATTTCAACCAAGCCTTTCAAAACAGTAATTTTTTTTGTTAAAAACATTTTGTCTCACAAGTTTGTGACATCATGAGAAATAAAATCATTAAACCTCTCAAAGACAGTCTTGCAAAATTCCACTTGTTCCTTCAATAGCATGAAATATGAAGTATACTTAAATAGACAACAAATCACTTTTTGTATCAAGGTATTTTTTTTAATACTGACAAGTTGCAGCAACATATTTTGTAGCTACAAACCTTGCTGCACTCCTACAGTACTGACAGTGCAACAAACACACAACATATTCTACGAGGGCATTACCCATTTTGCACATACATAGCAAAATTTTTCTTGGTGAGAAACATAAATCCACAAACACACAAACACAATACCCTAGTGGGGAAACCCTATCAAATTTGCATGTATATAAAATGTAACTTCTAAATTGTGGCCAAACTGTCAAATGGGTAACAAAAACATTCTCAAACAAATTTAAAACTTTTACAGATGTGAAAATTCAAATACCCAGTCAACACATTTACCAATACACAAAGAGAAATAGAGAGAGAGAGAGAGAGAGAGAGAGTAATATGAAATACAAATAACTGATGTGGCTAATCCAAACAATGCATCCACTAAACAGATCTCAGGAGATCCTATAATCTCAGGGAGCAGAGAGTTATGAAGTGTGTCTTTCACCAGGGTGGCATGCAATTTAACTGTCACTTTTCTCACTCGCATCACTGCGGCCTCCTCCATCATCGCTGTCATCGATGACCACTGGGCTACGCTTCATCATCTTCACGTTGCTGCTCTGCTCCCCAAGCTCTGGCTCATGGTCCCGCTTCTTTGCACGCCCTGTCTCTTCACTTAGCTCCACAATTTTGCTAGAAAAATTTAACACAAATATGATAAATGGTGCTCTATCGAAACCTACATATGAGTGGTGAAACATAGACAAATTACACATATACTATAACTCTTTCACACTTAATTTTAGCCCTGAGGAAAAACAAATCCATGTGGGCTAGTTTTATTCTGATTTGTTCACCTTCACACAGTATCTGAACTCTCATAAAAATTGTTTGCAATGTATTGCACTTATTAAGCAAACTCCAATATAAGATAAAAAAGGAAATTTCCTTATGTTGCACAAGATACATTTTTACAGCCAACTGTGTTTGTTTCTGTAGTGGTTATTTCCCATGCTTATTTTCAAAATAATTTGATATCAGATAGCCATGACAAGTGCATGCATTGTGTATTAATGATAATATGTTCCCACAGTTCTGGTGCATCACCATTTATAGTGAGAAAGCAGATTTGGTGATTATGGCCATTAAAAAATGACACGAGAGGATTGTTTGAAATATTTTTCACTACATTTTCTCAGTAGCATTCAACATTGCCTTTGCTGCAAATACATGTACTTACAACTGAAATGTCTGGAATGTTTACTCCAAGTATTTTCAGTGCACAGAAGGAAGAATGTTACAGTTGCATGATATGCATGTGTCAGTAAATTCAGCAGTATGCCAGCTAATTGCTGATAAATGTCATGATTGCATAAATCACATCAATAGGAAATAAGGTAAGTGCAGTAAATGGCAATGGACATACAGCTGAAAAAATTTTATCATGATGTCCAGTATAAATTTTGACACAACAAGCGATTTGAGCCTGGACATTGCGTCCTTACAGGAAAGTGACTACAATTGTAAGCAAGCTAAATTGATTATCATGTTAACTGTCTAAGGTCTATTTTCTAAAGAGATATTACTTGCAGCAGCATATCAAAATAATTCCAGCAGCTATCAATCATCATCATTTGTGGCAGAGGGATTTTGCTCAATTTGTTTACATTAGGCTGAAAGTAAGGGTGAAATCGTATAGATATACAACTACTAGATAGCTGTACCATGAAAAATTAAAAGCACAAACATGTATAGAGAATGGGAAGAACAGACCATCAGAAAATGGAGTGGAGGAAATAAGGACTAAGAAAGCAGTTGAAGGAACACAAGACTACAAAAATAAGAGACTTGATATGGCTGGATTAACAGGTACTGCAATATGTTGCAACCAGAAGTGCACATGTTATGTCAACATATTTAGTGGACACAAACGCAACAGGTATACCCAAAAGACAACATTGGCAACGAAGAAGCACTTGATTGCCCAGTTTTCAAGAATACTGTAAAACACTGCATCATTATAATTATGCAAAAATTCTACATTTCTGACAAATACAAAAAATGACATTATAGCAACACAATAGAGGAATATGGTATTTAAGGTCATTCATAGTGCAACATTTCTTATGCTATATTTCAATAGTGCATGCAGCACTAAATATATTGGTATGAATCAATTACTGCTTTGAAGTTTGTTTTTTGAAATTAAAAAACCTTTATTTCAAACTTAATGATTTGTGGAAGATACTTTTAGATAATACTAGTGAAAACATATGCATAATTCTTGATTTATGCATCCTCCTTTTCTTTTAAGAACCAAAAAGACAGCTAAATCACTTTGATAAATAATGAATGATGCATACATTACCTCAAGAAATTAACTTTTTTAAGCACTCAAATCATGAATTTGTCTTGACATTATTTTGAAAAAAGTTTAATGAACTTTTCATGAAACTTTATATAAAATATGGTTCAATTGTTCAAATTAGCTTCATGAATAAAATATATTTTTGTTGTGTTCTGTTTTTAGTCATCAAATAAGAGCTCTTTGTAGATATGGGAGTGGCGAAAAATTCCCGTAACAGTGACAACCAGTGACAGTGACACCAAAGTTGCACCGACAAATAGCTGTGACTGTCACTGCTTGTCACCTTTCCATATTTTATTTACTGCACCATCTTCATAGGTTACTTCCTTTACAAACCACAATATTAAACTATAAACACTTGGACAGTTTCTGCTCTATGGACAAAGACGTTCAAGAAGTAAACAAAAAAAAATTTTTATGTGTAACATTGCTTGGCAATTCAATATTTTGATTTTCATATTAAGTTTTATTTTACTTTCAATATTTTATTCTATGTTAGGTTAATTTGAAAGATTTGCGACATTAGTATGCATTACTTTACAGCCACCAAAATATGTATTACATTTCATTTGTTTGGTTTGAAATGTATGTAATATTTCTTTTAAATTTAAGTTATTTCATATTTCCAGGTATTTATGAGATAAGTTTGTTTTTTATGTAATATTTTGGGAATCATTAGTGAAGGGACTGCAGTTGAAATTTAGGTTAGGTGAGTTTGGTTGGTTAACCTTAATAAGTGTAGGTGGGCTTAGGTGACTTCAATCACCATATTACATCATCACTTAATATTCAACAAATAAATGGGACACAAAATAAGTTGTCATATTGCATTATCGTTCTTTCAAAAACCGATTAGCATACCAAACTCATTTCCAAAAAACAATGACACTATATCAGACAAAGTTAGAACACAAACCTAACTGTAAAATTCACATTAATTTTGACGTATGCCACTCCCACATATTTTGAATACAAACGATTACGACTCATGTAACTAGTATTCCTACTACACCCATGTAAGGGTTGAACCCTGCCAATCTAGTACATGGACGTGTTGATTCGCCACGACCCTGGAAGGTGCTTCCGAACACGTGGAAACTAAGGTTGCGCAAGCCTGCCGCCCTCCCCTCCACCGCACAGAGAGCCAACAAGCCGTCAGCCGCCTCGAGGCACAGCCAAGTGCCACCAAACGCACAAAACAGGGATACAGACAGAGGGTAGCTACCCCCACTCCGGCCTTGTGCTATAGGGACGTCATAAGGCGACATCACACCTCCCACTGTGGCCCGGTGCTGCACCTGTCCTTCGGATTATAAAAGTTTGTGCACGCCCGGGCTCGTGAGTTATTCTTCCTGATTCTTGAGCTCGCTCCACCACTTCGTGTACTGGGACCTTTGACAAGTCACCAAATCTTCAGCAGCCACCAGAGACTGCTCCGATTGATAACAGTCTTCGGAAGCCACCAGAGGCTGCAGCCATTGTCGTCACCAGAGGTTTCATTGGCGATGATTACCACCACTTACCAGAGACGCTTCATTGCAGATAGCCTTCAACTACCAGACGCTCTTCTTCTTCTATCATTACAACAACCTCCGCTACTGATTTCTCCTGGAACAGTAGCCGCCTCTACTTGCTGGTAGGGGCAACTACACTCCCTGCTATTAAAGAGATTGATCCCTTTTTTTTAATTGTCTCGTCTAGACATCCCGCAGTTTAGTTAGCTATGCTAAGAATATTATTTAGCAGTCAAAATCATTTACTTTCTTGTATAGCTTAGGACCAGGTCACCTACATCTGTACAGCGTAGGTTACTTCCATATATACAGTCTGCTTGGTTAGGAGATAGCATACGTGTCACTGAATTTATTACACCATAAATAAATACAGCTTTGTTCCTCTAACTGAGGGTATTCTTCCTAGAGAGTTCTTCACCACGACTGCTAGGAACAGTACACGTTGTGCATTGCCAACTGAGACCGAATGTTTGATATAAATTTGATTAGGAATGTGGATCCCCATCAGGAATCCAACAGCCTAACACACGCACACACACACACATGCACACACCACAATTCGACGGCCACCTGCTCTAGACCTTCGCGGATAGAACACCAGAGCCCCAACCACTAGAAACTCATCCAACTAGGGAGAGACAGTACTCTTGAGTTGTATACCTACCAGAGCACCTAGGTGCTGGCGGGGGTATTTGCTCTAGGGTTACAGTCTGGCCTTGGTTGTGATCCATACCCAGTAGTAGCAGGAAGGCGGCCCATACGGCTCAACGCTTCTGGTTCGCCCGCCGGTGGCAGGGAGCCTTCTGGAGAACCGAGCTCGTGCCGGCAGCCACTGATGGCAGAACACTAAGACAGGGATTTGTCTAGCGTCCGTGGTGCACAGTCTATACTGTTCAGCGGCATCATAACCTCTATGCCTTTTAAGAAAAGGCACGGCTCAAAGAGCACAGCAAAGGACAGCCTACCTTGCTGCCAAGCAGCAGTCTGTATTAGTCTCTTCTAATTTGAGAAGGCAAGCGGAACGAGACCGCCCTGCTTTAACTTGGCTATTAGAGAGACTGACCTCTCCCATATATAAGTACATTGGTTTTCCGTCACATATACATGTTCACCGAGAGTACCATCCTGTCTTGCATGGACTGGTAGATGAGACCAAGGTGAGACACTGGGTTTCCAACCCCAGGTTTTGGAGTCCGGAAGCAGCCGCCTGGAATCTACAGTACTGTGTTGACCAGCACGGTATCAACGACCACACTGTATCAACGACCTACAGCCAATTGTCTGCACCATCAGTTCCAGCCAGCAGACACCAGCAGCACTACCTCCGGCCGAAGAAAACCTAAGCAAGCCAGGTATCCCCGACTCCTCCCACCTTCGTAATCAAAACCACAGTGGGAAACATTGTAAGCCAGGTAGTTATCCGCAAACCAATCATCAGACCGACTATAGAGAACTTTGTGCCTAGCCGTCAACCAACATGCCCCATCAAGGTAACTGGCATTAAGCGAAACTGAAGCAATAGACCCATAACACTGCATGCTTGGTCTAACACAACACAAAGTCACGATGACCTTGCCAACTACTCTTAATCCGGCATGCGTCATTTTTTAAAACATTTATAAACTCTTAAAGCAAATTTCTACCCTTTCTGAAAATAAATAAAAATATAAAATTACTCGTTTTCAGTTTTTTTGTTGCGTAGGAGGTACAATAGATACTAAAAACAAATGTTTACTGCACATCCTTACCAAACAAGTGCGTGGTTTTGACCTGGTTAAATGTGATACCAACCATAGTATAGAAAGTTTAACAAATGAGAACCCAACCAAATGTAAGAATTCCTGCAAAGGGATGCAATATTTCTTTCAATGTACTTCTACAACAACTTCAAGAGTCTTCCAGATCTTAATTTTGTGGCCCTCTCTTAGGCCAATATCTACAGGGCGTAATATAACATGAAAATTACTGCTTAATGATGTTATTTTGATTACCTATAATGTTTAACTAAATTGTACTTTACCAATATATAAAAATGTAGTAAAATTCTGTAAACAATATTTTACGCTATTTAAATTCCTGGATTACTTATATTACATTCAGTAACCAATTGAGGAATGAAAAGAAACTGAAATAGAAAATGATTGTATGAGTAAAGATCTGAATATTGGTTTTATATTTGATTCATTGAAGATGACTGTATCCACTCTTTCAAATGCCTGATTTAAGATATTTAAATATGTTAAGTTCATTAAAAAGATACATTATTTTATGACTTCTCTGACTTAATTATACAACTTGAATTATAACTTTCAAGCCAGTGAGTAAACAGACTTGAAAAATCTCTTGAAAGGATCAATTTTGAATATAAAAATATATAACATAAATACAAACTGCTACTCCTCAAAGTTTAAAACACTTAATACATTACTTTATTTACTAAAAATATTGAAAAAATTAATATTTATAATAATTGACATTACTTGCATTATTATACAGTGAACAGAATTTCACCAACTCTACAAATTTAGTACTTAGTAAAGACAACTTATTATAGTTTTTGACCACAGCAGGTGCTTACTCCAAATTGTGACAATTTTAAAATTTAGGGAACTATGTCAAATCTCGACAACCATTTGCCCAATGTAAACCAAAATTTTGTACATCATCAGTGCATCATATAAGCAATTAATTTAGAGAGGAATATTGTTATTGGTTTGTCATTTTCAAATATAGAATTTCATAAAAAATTAGGCTTAAGTTATATCTTGGAAACTACTCAACCAATTCCCACCAAATTTGGCATATTAGTAATTCTATGGTAGGCCACATAAACACAAGCAATTAAAACTGATAAGGCAATTATTTAAAAAAAGGAGGCCATAAAAATATTTTAGGTTAACTTACTACACTCAACATACTATTTGACATATTTAGACCAAATTTTGTATGTTGAATGTTTCTTTTACAAGCATCAAATGTGCCAATACACATCATCTTGTCCATTTTATGATATCATCACATTAAAAATAAAGCTTTATGTCATCTTGAGAAACGATCAAACAATGTCTTCTAAATTTGGCAAGAAGTAGTACTATGACAGCACATAAAATTGTATATTTTTAGTAAGTCAGACATATTTCAAAATGGTGGTCATATAGAAATTTGAGTGTAGTATGCTACATCTACAAACCCATGTAACAAACTTCAACTTAACTTTGTATACTAACAGTACACATTACAAAAACCAAGTTTGTCTACAATGTCTTCTGTGTGCCATTTTAAGTGTGTCGCATGAAAAAATAAAGTTTTATGGCATCTCTTGGGAAACAATCAACATATTCTACCAAATGTTACAAGCAAGTAGTACTATGGTAGGCCATATATAATTTGATATTTTTGATTTTTGCTTTGTAGTTCAAACATTGTGTGTGATTAGTGTATTTGAGGGTAGGTCGTTTCTTGCTTGTTTTGAGTGATCCGTATTTGGAATTTGTATGTCATAAATTATATTGCTACTAAACACGGTGGAATAGTAAACTGGTGCTTTATTAAGGTTTTGAACGTGTGATTCGTAGTTGTGTCATGGAATCTTTGCATGTGCGTTGTAATTGTAAATCAGAGTAAGTCATTTTAATTGATTTGTGGCGTGTGAAGTGTGATATAGTTTTCATTTATTCATTTGCTACGTACTTTCTCTAGTGTTCTATAGAAAGAAATTTTTTAATGCAGCTTAGAACTTGAGCATTAATGATGTGTGTGTGGTACTTATTTGATGCCACGGGATAAATTCAGTGCTATACTTAGTTATTTTAAAACCCTTATTTATTACAATTTACATGTTTCCGAACACAGTCACTCTCAGTTTCCCATATGTAGAGCTCAGTATACATTCAGACAGCGAGCTGGATGGATGTGTGGTCGCTCCTGCCATCCCCTCCCTCGCCCTCACCCAGCTTCCCACCTCAGTCCTCCACAGATATATCATGTCAACAGATGTGTGGTCGCTCCCGATACCCCATCCTCCTTCCCTATCCTCACCCAGTCCCCGACCTCAATATGCAAATGACATTTACCATTCTCTTGCCCCAAAATAAAACTTATGCCACTCTTGCACCAAATTCAATACATATATGCTGCTACCCACACAACTCACAGCTCAATCGCCTGCGAGACGTCCAAGGGTGAAGACCTATGCTGCTCTCCAAAAATAAACCCTATGCACCCAATTACAAATATCGTTGAAATAGAAAAGAAAAGGGGGGAAATCAAACTTTTCCAAAAAAATTTAAAAAAATGGATTAAGATATTAATCCTTAATCCGATACACCAAATTTGCAACAAATTTCAGTCCACATATGTTAATCCAATCAATTTATCCTATAATCTAATTAATCTGCTAATACCTCAATTAATCCCAGGTGGGCCAGAACCCCTACACCCATAAGTCTGTGACACTTATTTTAGAAATAGTGGCCATACAAACATTTAACCTTGATATGCTATACCCACGAAACAATGCAACAAATTCCAACTTAACTTTTTACTCTGGCATGGTCTATTAAAATCATTGTACATGTACTGATACTGTTGCCTGCTATGGAACTTTTTCTTCTTTAGACTTCACTTTCTCTACTCTTCAGTGCTGGTTTTCTTCAAATTGTGTTTGTACTGTGTTTTGATCAGTGTTTGTTAGGGTAGCCAGACAGGGACAGATTTTGGCAGGGGGGATGCGCGGGTATTTTGAGGTTCCCACCATGCTTGTGTTTGGATTCGCCGCTCGCCTGGGCACACTGCCATATATTCGGTGTAGTTCGGTTGCCCCTCTCCTCTTCCTACCCCCCCCCGCCCCAACAATCATTTCTCCTTGTCCATTGCGCTTTCAATAGTTGGGTTTAGTATACTTGCTTGCTGGCCGGCACCTGGAGAGGATCGTTGTGGACTTCATAGGCCTACTACTTCTGCCTCAGCTTAATACCGGATCATCACCTGCTCAATCATGACAGCTTTCGACATTCAACCTCGAGGGATTTCACCTATATTTACAATGTGCGACCAAGTAATCATAATTCACTAAGTGTGAGAATTATTGAGGACTATGTCCAATATTTGCAGAATTGTTTGTTTGTAAGGAAGGTGCAGCCAATATAGTGCCCTAGTCAATGAGTTGTTGCAAGAGCTGTGTTTTTAATGGGTCTGTAGTTTGAATTTGAATTGTTTGAAGTGCTAACGTAGTTTGGGGAGGTGTGGCATAATGTAATTTGGTTTAGAACTTTAGGCCCACACGTTCTAAATTGTTAAGATTATAGCAGAGAGTTGGGTTAGTAGTAGTGTGATGTTAGAGTTTGTCATCACTTCCCCCATTGATGGCCCTTTCCTTTTTTGCGTGCTCGCTGTCCACAATGTCGGCCAATATTTTTAAGGGGTTTGTCAATGTATTTTAGTAACTGGTCACTTTGATGAGCTTAATTTCCGTGGACCAGTTCGTATAATTTTTTTAATGTTCTTGAAATATCTTTTTAATTCGCATCGCCGCGATGTGTAATTTTGCAAGCAAGCTATTTCAGGCGACGAGGCCCATTTTGATGACTCTCGTGGGAGCTTGATGTACCTGACTGGATTAGAGTCATGAAGTATCACTGTAATAGTTTTGGGAAATCAACTTAAAACCTTTGCTGTAAATGAAGGTGAAACGAGTTTTGAGCCACTTACTATTTAATTGTGTCGGATGTGGCAAGTATTATACTTAAGCTTTAAGAGATGTATACATGCATGTTCTGGTAACTATAATTTAAACAGAGCATGTATGTGGCTCGTGAAAATAATATTGAACAGTTTGGTAATGTGAGCAGTACGATTAAAAACTTGGTTGGGTGCCTCTTTACTGTGTAAAATGTTAACCTTTATCTTGGCACAGCAGGGAATGACCTACCACAACAAATTCTTCATTGTTCTTTTCATGGTTAAGGCTATTGTACACAAACATAACACGAAAGATTGTTCATGCAGTGTAATATTTTACACGTGTTTTTAAGAAATGTAAGCTGCTTTAAGCACATTTATTGGAAGTAACGTTAATACGGTTTGTGCCTCCCTTATTATAACTGCTTGTATTGCAATGACATCATTTTAGAGAGGTGTTGTTATATACTTCACTCATTTTTATGATGGTTGTTTATTGGTCATGCTATTTCACAGTAACAAATATTTTAATATTTATTGGAATGTGTGTATATGATACAGATACAAGGAAACTGATGGTTTAGAAATTAGAGTGAGGCGCCCAGGCATTTTTGCTATGTTATTGTAATTTGGTATTGTAAAATTGTCTAATTTTGAATTGTAATACCAGCATACCTTGTGCAAAACATAAATAAATTGAGACTCTTGTTTAGAATCTGGTGTTATGCTCATTTAATTAATTCTTGTATTTTGAAACCTGATAGCGATTTTTCTTCATGAGAGTATTTTTTGATTAATTTGACACTTTTTGAATCTTTCAGCTTTTGCCTTTTTTTTGTATTATTACAAATTGTGGTTCACCACACCTCTATGATGTGTTCCTTAACATTTGGTACCTGCGAGTCCTGAGCAAGTATGTTGAGAAAAGTGAGCCACACGACCACACTTTAAGGGCGCTGCCTACCTAGGGCACGAAGAGACATGCAGAGCTTAGGAAATCCATCCTTTAATCAAACACTACTCAACGTGTTATGAAGTTGGGCTACAAAAAGCCTGTAAGGAATGGTACACGTACATACAAGTTTGTCACTTTCTAGTTTGCCTTCCAAGGTGTATTTTTCTGAGTGTGAACATTTCTAAAACAGGATTATTATGTTTTTTTTTGGGTAAGAAAATCAATCTTCAGTAGTTAGAATGTTATAGATAAATATGGCAAACCCTTGTTAATTTTAGTGCGCAGAGAAAAATATAGTGTCATCGCTGGAAATTGTAACATCCATGATGAATTCAAAAGCACTGTTCATCATTAGATGTGAGCCATGCAGTGGCACTGCCATTCTTCCGCTCCTCCTACCCGTGCTGAGCTGTCAAAGGAAAGGTAGGTGTTAAGACTCAATACTTGTTGGTGTTTGTGGTCTGCGAGGCCGAGACCTCGAGAACGAGTCCTTTGTTCAGCAGCAAGATATCACTGTGGTCAGTTGAGACGAGTCTGGAGGAAGACAGAGGTATTGTATGGCTGCATGCGGCTACTCGCTAATAAAGTGCTGGAAACATCTGCAAATCCAGTGATTTAATACCGTCTATAAATCAGAATACAGTTCATGTAATTATTTGATGCAGCAGTTAAAACATTGAAAAGCCAACAGGTAGCCGTCAGACAGACAATGGACAATCATTAGCATGCCACCCACCGTCCCCCTCATGGGCGAGCGACAATACTGCTCATATAGCAACATATCTTCCCAGTCTACTTACGAGGTTGGAGTCCAGCCCGCGGAGTATCACCTCGGAGGCAGCCATGCTAGAGTAAGTTAAGTACACTTTATCTGGTTCAGTTCTTTCTATTTCATTCCTTTTCCTCCTGGCATTTCCCTATTCATTATATTCTTCCAAGGCAGCATGGATGAATTTGAGAGAGGAGAAAAAAATGCATGAGAGCTTCGGCTAAGGGTAGTCTCACTCGTGTGTACATTTTTAAGCAAATTGAAAAGTGGTGCTGATGTGCATGCAATAAAGTACGATTAGAAGAGCTTCTGACTATCCAGAATAAGTATGAGTCAGCACAAGAAGAATTAGAGTTGAGCAAAGGAATTGAAATGTCCCTGCTGAAGACAGGAATCCCTCAAAACTCTTTATTACGATGTTAAGACAAGAATGCTGATATTGATTGAAGAATCTCAACACTTCACAAGATAGTGCGCAGCATGGTTCTTCACTCGTGAGTAAGGAAGTAGTGAAGCTGTCAACCATTACACTTCCTAGTTTTGGAGGAGAGGTAACAAAGTTCTGTGACTTCTATGACACATTTGGTAGCTTAACAGTAAACAATGATAGTGTTGACAACATCTAGAAATTCCATTAAATATTGAGTTCTCTCACTTCAGATGCCCACAAGGTAGTTCAAAACCTGCGAATTGTTGGCGACAATTTTCAAATTGCATGGAATTTGGTTTGCAGTAGGTATAACAATCCAAGTTTAATTGTCACGAAACATCAAAGAGATTTGCTAAACTTGCCACATGTAAACAAGCACGCAACCAAAGAACTCCAGTTGCTTGTCAATAAAGTTACAAGCAATCTCAATGCTATCAGGGCCATAGATATAAAGATCCCATTGCACAAGTTGTTGATATCCCAAATGATGCTAGAAAAGCTTGATGCAACCACTCGCAAGACGTAGGAACTACATTCCTCGTCCCAAAACTTTTTGACCCTTGATGGACTCTTGAAATTCTTAGAAATAAGATGTAAAGCAATAGAACTTATGCCACTAACACAAGCCATCAAACCTGAAATCTCTGAGACTAAGAATGTTAGACAATTCAGTCAGTCTTACGTAGTTACCGACACTCGGTGCAAATTCTGCAAGGAATAGCATGCATTACACAAATGCAAAAAATTAGCGAAGGCCAGCATTCAACAAGACGTAGAGTTTGTAAGACATAACCACCTCTGCTTGAACTGTCTACCAGATGGGCATTTCATTAGGCAGTGTAGATCAGGAACCTGTCGCACCTGCTCAGAGAAACACCATACCTTGCTTCACACTGACACACACAGTAACAAAGCACTCCATTTTAAGGGCAATCGTGAAAAACCAAATGCAGAAACAAAACCAAGATCACATTTCACCACTGAGAGGTAGCAAAATCCAGAACAAGAGTCATCCATCAACTATCAGTTATTGCTCACTCAAAATCAAACCACACGTGCAGATCCTGCTCGTCACTGCACTGGTCAAAACACAAGTCAAATACAGCCAATTACAAATATGCAGGGTCCTTCTGGACTCAGGTTCCCAATCTCATTTCATTACAGAAGAATGTGTGCAGTATCTAGGATTGAAGAAAGAATGGAACACAACCCAGATACAGGGAATAAATGAGGTAACTGCAGAAACCAAACACAGTGTTAAGACTGGTAATCTCCTGTGTAAGAAATTATACTGTTGCAATTGAGTGTTTGGTTCTAGCCAAGATTTCTGCTAATTTGCCAGGAAGATACGTAGATTGTCGCCAATGGAATATTCCAACCAACCTCCACTCGGCAGACACAGCATTCAACCAGCCAGGAAACATTGACCTTTTGCTTGGAGCAGATGTCTTCTTTGATATGCTCCACCCTGGAAAAATGCTACGATCAAAGGACCACCCCATATTGCAAGACACCAAATTTGGGTTGATAGCATCATGAAGATTCCAAGAGCCAGAAACTTCACAAGTTTTAGTATAACAATCAAGAGATGCATTCTTTGTGAGAATAGATGACAGGCTGGATCATCAGCTCAAGAAATTATGGGAAATAGAAGAATTACACGCGACTCCTAAAACTCTTGAAGTAATGGAATGCAAAAGACATTTCACAGAAATATTTATACGAGAAGAATCGGGACAGTTCACCATTCGGTTGCCTTTTCGACATGATGCCACACAACTTGGTGATTCCTATCAAATTGCAGTCTCAAGGTTCCATCAGTTGGACAGAAGACTAACAGGCAACCAGACCTGAAGAAGGCATATTCGGACTTCATGGATGAATACTAGGCACTGGGACACATGCAGCTCATAAATACTTCAGATCATTCCACAGAAGTTACCTTTTACATGCCACATCATCAAGTATTCAAAGAATCAAGCAAAACTACAAAGACGAGAGTAGTATTTGATGCATCTTCTAAGTCAAGCAGTGGAAATTCCTTGAATAACACACTTATGGTAAGAGATTCCCCAAACATCAAGTATTTTTCGCAGCAGATATTTCAAATTAGGCTTGATTCCCAAGACTGTGATGATCTTGTAGAGGAAGGACCCTTCATCTCCATTCAAGGAATGCAAGCTTACTACTGTGACATATAGTACTGCCGGTGCACCTTTCCTAGCAACTAGATGATTAAGCAGTTAGCCATCGACAAATGAAAAACATATCCTAAGGCATCTGCAATTGTAATGTGCAACTTTTATGTAGATGATTGCATGTCTGGTACACAGCTCTCTGTTAATACAACAGGAATTGTTGCAGCTTTGAATAGTGGTGGATTTCCTCTTCACAAATGGTGCACAAATAAACCAGCATGGTTTCAAAATATTCCAGAGGAATTTCGGGAAAGTAGCATTACATTGCATCTGGACAAGAATGATAACATCAGGACACTTAGGCTGATATGGCATCATGCAGCCAATCAATTACAAATTGTAAGAGGGCCATACAGTAAGGCATCATCAAAGGTCTTTAGCTTTACCTAGAGAATGGTTGTAACCATTATTGCATCAATATTTGAACCTCTCAGTTTGATCAGTCCTGTAGTTGTCTATTGCAAGATTTTTCTACAACAGTTGCAGCAGAACCAATTAGGTTGGGATGAGCTTCTACCATCAGGGTTCGGTAAAATCTGGCAAGCTTTATATGAACAGATTCCCATTGTAGACAATATCAGAATAGACAGAGTAATTCTAGCACCAGAAACACCTACTAACATCCAACTTCATGGCTTCTCAGATGCTTCTGAAAAGGCATATGGAACATGTCTTTATATGAGGTCAACAACTTGTAGGAGTATGTCCCTATCCCTAACTCTATATTATGCTATTCACTAACACTCCTGAGCCTTTGGTTGTTGCTAGTCAGCTTAATATCAGAACTCTATAGGATAGGGAGGCCTATAAGGGGGGGGGGAGGGGTTGGTAACTACAGAAGGCTATTCAATCAGCAAGATCCTTTCTACTAAACACATTTATTATAATGAACTCTATAATTGAACAGAACAATGCAGTTGTCATAAATGGAACAAGGAAACAATTATTTTACTTTAATTTATTGACATTAATTACAAGATTATTATAACACAGCTACTCCCTAACCTTGCCAGCATATTATTTAGGTAATTAACTAACAGGGCCTCGAGATCTGGGATGTCACCCTACTGCCTAGCCAGAGTTATGCTCAGCAAGTATCTGTCGTGGGGTAGATTGCAGTTCTGCCTGGAGCCCCTCCAGACCCTGGTCTCTCGTAACCTTATGCTTCGTGTCGCTCCGGCACTACACGTCACTGTTTAACCTCTGTGCCGCCTGGGGGGAGGGGGGTTCGCGCTGTGACTAATTATAGCCTGGCGATAGTGGGTCAGAGGGAATTTGTTATCCAAACAGTGGTCTTGCAAGAAATCCATAGTCTGTTCAACCTTAACTCGTGTGCGGCCCCCTAGAGCCCGCCACAAAACAAAAAGGGAGAAAAATGATCAAACTTCTATGTTCCAAAACAAAGGTTGCACCATTATAGGCAATTTCTTTACCACGTCTAAAATTGTGTGGTGCACTTACACTAGTAAGCTTGTTCAACACGCAGAAGTGTAATCAATCTCACTATAATTCAAGCAATTCTATGTCCATAGAATAGCTTGACTTATAGTGAGGTTGACTCCACAAGAGTTCTGGCCTGGCTGTCAGAAATTCAAGACAGCACAACAATGGCTTGAAGCTTGGGGGATTAGCTTTTCTGATACCTATCAAGAAAAAGGAGTAATTATTCAACACTAAAGTGGATGCTAGAATGCTTACCCGCCAGAAGTGCATCTGAATTCCTGTTGTCCAGCCCCTTCTGGGGTATCTGCTTTTTACCTCCTTGGTTACTCGACCGGCCCAGGTTTGTTCAGGATTAAACACAATCTAAATGGCAGCTAGGTCGAGGGTCCTCCCTATCTGGAAGATGATTGAGGTCTAGAATTTCTTACCTTCGGCCTAGACTAAGGTGAAAAAGAGGTAAACTCTAGAGAGAAAATCTGGGCCATAAGAAAGCACCACTGCCGCGTAGAAGAAAGGCAAAGAAGATAACCACCCTGCCCTCCAACATCCACCAGTGGAAAACACAGTGCCCCAGAAAAATTCCAGCATCTGAGGTTCATGGAGAGCAAAGGGATGCTACAAGAGTAGCAGCAATGCAATCCACAACTACAGAGATCGACAGAAAAAATATCAGAAAGTATAAAACCGACCATAATGTAGTTTGAGCCAATATACATAATGAGGTGGTTCTCCATCTTGCTGAAAGATTACACTTATGCCTTGTTCCCTTAGTAAGTGTCCTCAATTTGAGGGAAAACAACATTGTAACATGTCCAGATATATAGCACCTGTAACCATGTTCTCAGCAAACATGAATTGGCTTACAACACTATCATTCATTAGCCCACACCCCACATTTACCTTGAGTGAATCACAAATGTACTCTACAATTTCATTGGGTTGCTGAGCTCCTCATATTCTGCAATTATGACAGTTTACACAGCTGTTCATGTGGAAACACTCTTCTTTACCTAAACAAAATTACACTGAGGTAACTTTCATCGTCTATTGCACTCAGAATCATTATAGTGAAGTTGACTCGTTTAGTTGGTCTGTTTCCTTAATTGCATGATTCATTTGGATTTTGTATGCATGAAGCCTCACATGTTTATGAAGCACATAGTGAATTGTATTGGGAAGACCACGTTCCAAATTGCATTACGTGATGGACTTTTTAGGGCTACGTAAATATGACAGTGTCGCACACTATGCATGGTCGGCATGGTGATTTCCAAATGTTCACATTTCCAGTTAATTTAAACTGCTTACACCAATGAAGAATGGTTTTATCTGCTGGTGTATGTTCTCTGTACATTACATTGAAAATGACGATGCACTGCAACAATCAATTTAAACTCTGCATATCATATCATACAGTGGGCTTTCTGCTATACACACACCACAATTGCCATGATGTGACTGACTGGTTACGTGGCATCTGCGCATGCTCCCCGCGACTTCAAGGTCACCGTAATGACAGATACCAAAACACACACAGTTGGTGTATGATTCATCGGATTTATAGAGATTGTTTGCTTATTGCTCGTACAACTTATATCTGAAATAACAGAAACCTTTTTCAATGACCATGCATTTCTAATGTTTGCTATTCTAAGTTTTAGATGGCAGCTTTACTGTGAGAAAACAATTGGGAGTACTATAGAGCTGTATCTCGTCAAAAGTTGCCTTCCCAACTGACATGCTCAATTTCAACATGGTGGGTGAAACATTGTGGCCACCCATCCTTAAACCTATACCAACAATTTTTCAATTTTCCTGCCCCACCCCAGTTCGCCACTCAGCCACTAAGTTCACCACTAACAGCACCCTCCCACCATACTGCAGTGTTCTACAATTCACAGCCTGATGAAGCTGGCTTAGCCAGCAAAACATTGTGATTGTGTAACCACGTGGAAAATGTGTCGTATTAGTTTGTGTGCATGTGTGTGTGTGTGTGTCAACACGTACTACACTGTGAGTACTTGAATTCCTGTTTTTTTATATATATTTTTTATACAACATGTAACATTATGCACCATTTTGAATGGTACTAAAAGTGGGTACTTATATCAATACATGTTTGGACAAATATATTCGACATACTGCTTGTCTACACATGTAAGTATTCTCCCGCACATAAAAAAAAAAAATTGAATTTGGAATGAAGTTATGCTGTACGGCCACAAACTCTTAAGAGGTTAAGTTTTGTTTTCAGACCTCAGCCGGTATTTTTTTATTGTGCGTAATCATGTAGACTATTATTTTATTTTTATTTGTAATAACCAAATTAATTAAATGAGCAGTTTCTATCCTTTTGAGAATAAATATATAGAAAGTTGTGTGTTCCTGCAACAAAAAAAATTTATTATATTTTGTTATTTACGATTTGATGTACGTATAGGCCTTACAAAATTTTTCGGGGAAATGTATATTTTACACATTATTATAAATGTTTGAACAAAATTTTAAACACTGTCTTCTATACATTTTGTTGATATACGTCATGCTGAAGTTTCTTTAATCTGCAGGCCCATGCACAAAGTTTGAAAATGGGTAGTGGTGTTCTAGTAGGGACAAAAATACATCAACTTTGCTCTCAGTTTTTCGGCACAGATGACCAGTTATAAAATATTCAAGGGACCATCAAATAATCACTTTTTGGTGGATAATCTTGAAATTGGCTCAGTTTATAATTTTTAAATGCTGTTCAGTTTTATTTTATTTCTTGCAGCTTCGTGGGAGGGGTTTAACCCCGAAACCCCTCCTGTGTGCAAGACTGTTAGTTAAATGGAACTGCTATGTAACAATTATTTAACTTTTTAATGTACATTTTTATATATGAAAAATTTATTCCTTTAATCTAGCAATGTTTTCAACTGTTAACATGAGTGTAATGTACATCAACCATTCGTTATATCACAATTTTCTTCAGTAAATAACCACATGAGATGATATACTGGCACACATTGAGTAATTTCACTTTATCCCTTCTTACAAACTGTTACGGAACAGATTTTATTCTTATACAAGACAATGCATAAATAACAAATATATATATAACAGAAGCAAAAGCATTTCCTGGTAACCGTATTCTAACATTTTCTTCAAATATGAGTGCATGCCTTCAGCCACGCAAGATGCATACTAAATGGGTACAGTATGACAACACAATCATGAGATACTTTGTTAGCACAGTAAAAAATATGTAAAACTGCTGAAATTAGATTGGATACTTGCATTTTATTGATTCAATTTTCTTCCCATTTGCCAGTTTTATGTTTTTCAATGCATGTATGCATGCATGAATGTAATTACAATACACTATTTCAATTTATTAATTACCACAATTGTTTAGCATTTAAGGAACCAATCCTGTTTTATTTTACTTCAAATTATAAAAAAAAAAAAATATAACTCTTCATAGTCTAACCACACACTGGCGCAACTTTTTGGAGTTGACAGATTTACCTGTAACAAAAATATGAAATTCCAATTACTTCTATAAGAACAAATCTGTGGGCTTCTGACTCTCATATAAATACATTTTTTTTTATTTATTAAATTTGTGAAAGACAAAGTCTTGGCTAAAAATTGAATAGTAGTTATATTCATTTTTAAACCATAATGAACACAGGCAAACATTGTCATAACAATTAATGTTTTATGAAACAAGTAACAACTTGTAAAACAAGTTCCCATTTATGCATGTCATGTAGCCCTTGTATTGCAAATTTTCTTATATTCAAATATTATATATACACCTTTTAATATGCCAAGTAATCATAGTCTGTTTATACAAGTACTTTAAGATGTCAAACGCAAATGAGCAAAAGGTGAAGGTAGGGGCAATAACACAGCTAAAAGTGGAGGGGAGAGCAGTCAACCCGTATGACCTCAGTTGGGGTATGGTTCAACAGCTGCTGCCCTGTGTATGTTGCCTTCACTTGGTGCTGTAACTCAGTAGTACATTATCTAGTTGCACATGTTTACTCTTCTACATGCAGAGCTGTAAACTGTATACACTAATGACCTTAATAAAAACCACACTGCCAAATTTAAAAAAATTTTAATATACAAAATATAATATATATATTTACAAATTAACATTTTCCAGTTTAAGGTAACAAGAACTACTGAAGGTTTTTTAAGATATACAAGGGCTGATTCAGAAGCCATGACAACAATTGTTTATCTCCTGCAAATGATCCAACAGAGGAGATCTACTATGTACAGTTGAAAGTGTACAACAAATACGTTTTAAAGATGACACCACATGGGTTATAGATGCTCGAATGTCCAGCAATGAACTGACGCAGGCCAGAATTCTCTGCACTCTACGGATGACTCCGCACCATCTACGAGCTACATGCGCTCCGGAGCGGAATATATAAGCGACAATCCAAAATAAATGTATCGCGCCAGGAAACCCACAAGCCTGTGTGGCCCCATTGCCCATCCAAAATTATACATGCAAAGGGCACCCCTGCGATTGGAATTATATTTATTGAGAATCCTACTGTGTCTGGCCCCTGGAAGAAGTTCCTACAATCACGAGAGATGGCAGCACCCCTATGACCTCAGAGACAGAGGTTTTAATTTGTTCGTCGTCTCCACCCCCGATACATGCACCTCGTGTTGGAAGGTTACACTACACCCCCCATACCACAAAGAACTGCTGACCAGAGAAAATTTAGTATAAATACAGCCCCGGCAGCCAGCACCAAAGAGTGGTGCCGGGTTCAGTGGCTAAAGAGGACATGAGCCCAACCCCCAGTCCGCTGAAGACTCTTCTCAGTCAAGACTCTCTCTCTCTCTCTCAAGATTGGTACGCCACCGAGGCCCTACACGTGAGAAGTTCAACAGCTACAGGTATACCCCGCCTTAACCCAGTAATCCATACCTCAGACAACTTCCCTTGACTCCACGGCAGCAAGCCGTCGCGCTTCGGGTTACCTACCCGATTAGCTTCCTCCTTAATTAATCTAGCCATTGTAAATTGCATTGCTATAGATTTCACAGTTAGCTGCTGTAAAGTTGTGGAGCTTACACCCACCTCAGGTTCACCTTCGCCTCACCCCCGTTACTTACGTGATTCTCATAGCATATTTTTCTCTCCCAATTGTTTGTAAAACAATTTATTTAATTTATTATAATTGTGCACTATTGAATTTAGTGATAATCATTACATTTACTCCTCAGGGACCAAAACCCGCAATAAATAATGACGTAACGTTGAATACTTGTGTACCATTCCTGTAGTTAGCAGACCCTTGCTCCCTCTTTATATTTTTGGTATTGTGTGATTCCTACTAAACAGACGTACAATAAGAAAGGTGGTGCTCTCAGTAAGCAAAGATGTAGGGAATGCCGTGCCCTTGCTCGAGCTAACGCCCAATCCACATCTGAGGACAAACCGCCGGTTAGGTGTCCAGATCAAACACCACAAGCCATTTCTCCTTTTATCCCTTTGGATATTTCATCCCCGCTAGACCACCTACTTGGTGGCAATTGACCTGGGTATCCAACAACGGAATACGAGGTTCAGGAGAAGTTATTAAGTCAGGAGAACGAGGCTATTCCCTATGACAACCCTACTAGCCACCCCCAGAAAACCTTTGGTAATGTTAAATTACAATCAGGATGGCGCATTCGAATGAAACATCCTGTGGGCACAGTTCTTCCGAAATATTGTGACATTAAGTTGGCAACGGGAAAGGTGATAAAGGTTCAACTCCCTGCACAACTCTACTCCCGTACCCGTGTGGCATGCCCCTCTGAAGATTTTGTTCCACCCCGTCAACCCACTCGGCCAACTAGAGTCTCGTGTGCTAGTCAACGCATCCCCATCATCACTCTAGATTAAACCCCTCACCATCACATCCATTTAGAATCGCTGGTATCCTGCGTATATTGGTGACCCTAATTGTGAGAAGGATCGCGCTGCCTGAGCGGGAAGCCACCTCTATCCGACTCACTCTGGGGTTTGCTTCCCCTCCACTCCATGGTAAACCTACCCCCAAGAGACTGACAGCTGTATCAAAACCCATAATGCCTCCTATACATTTTTTAAGATATAGTATTTGTCATGGCAGGCTAAGCTGAACTTGGCAGGACGATCAACGTTCACATAATACCTTCTAGGACAGTCACCCCATAGCGACATACGTCAGACCAAAGACAAACATATGTAGCTGCTTATCACAGTTTAATTGGTATATTCTCATACAAACTGTATACACATTTGAACAGGTAAGTATCGTACATGTACAAGCTGTTTAACATCCTTAAAAGTAGTCTCCGAGGGTATCTATGGTTTGCTGCCAGCTGTGAGGCAGACGGGAAATACTGTCAGCTACAAGAGATCTGTCAATGTGCGCCACCTTTCGTCAAAATTTTCTGACAATATCTACCTCATTGCTGGCAATGAACCGTGGACAACCTCCAAGACTACTTTGAAGGATGTTAAACAGCTTGCACACGTACAAGATGTACCCGTTCAAATAAATGTATACAATTTGTATGAGAATATATCAATTACATGGTGATTTCAAGCAGCCATGTTTGTCTTTGTTCCTCGCCGGACATTCCTGCACATCCATACCCAATGTAGTGTCACCTTTAAAACATTTCAACTTGGAACTTCATGGATTCTTCGTTCAATAGTCTGTTGCTGGAGTGCAGCCCCGTACCCCCCGCAATCATTCTATGAACTCGAGGAGAAACCCGGCATTGTTGTATGGAACTGCTTCACTGGGTTTTGTATATCTTCCATGGTGAAGAAGTGCCTTTGGACTTTGAGTGAAGAGAAGTACTGAAGAATCATTAGTGCTTTAGTTTCTGCATTGAACGGTGATGTGATATGTATTGTATGTTGGTTTTGGGAGACCATTCCCTTTTCTACGCCTATCAACTTATGCTTCTTCTTCTTCAGTGTCTATGAACTTCTACGTGTTTGGACATTTTGGAAATTTGTGCCAGGGTCACCAGAACCTAGACCAGACCATGTACTTTGTTTGTCTGCTCCTAAGTGAGGGTTGTTTTTGGGGAGGGGGAGGGGGTCGCAGCAGTGCTGCTATCTAGGCATTAGTTCCCCTTGCCGCCACTGTCGCAGCACGCAGGTACTTCCACATTGGCAGGCTCGAATACCCCTCTGTTCTCCTTGTCACTCCCCTCTCCTCTTACCCCTCCTGCACATCACTGATCTGAATGGAGGGGGCTATTGTGTCTTTGAAGGTAAGGGGCACAATTACCTCCGGCCTGCACTTCTTGATCACCAGCGATGGAGAATGGATAATCACTACTACTGCTGTGGTAGCTGTCTGCTCCACCTACTGATACGATAGAAAGTTGAAATATTGTAATACCTTTTCGGAGTCTATTTTGGATAACCGATAATTTTACATAATGTTTAGTTGACAGTGCTTTGTGAAGTAGGATAGGAACGCAACATGTCGGTGAGAGTTGGACAGGCAATTATTTTAATAGGGGGTGAAATGTTGATCGTGATTTACGATATTTTTCCAGCAATCAATCATTAGGGGTTACATGGTTTTAGTGAATTTGATTTTGCTAGTCGGCTGGAATTTCCTAGTAATTTAGTATGCAATGCAGTATTTTTCTCAGAGTGTTTGATTAAGAAGTTTAATTAAGCGGAATATTTTGCAGCCGCTGCCCCGTTTGGCTGGCCCGGCCAATTGTACTTGTTTGCCTTAACATGTCCACACTCGGTGATGGGAGTCGAAATGTTAACTTTGCTATTGTCCAGCTTTTATCAATTGGTGCCATGGTAGACCTCTTTTAAATATTGTTTGGGGTGCCTCTGATTGAGTATTAATCTTTTTTAATGTATAAATTTTAGTGTGTGCCTTTTAGTTCGTTCGCCTTTTAATGGACCGTCCAGGTTGCGGCGAGCAATGAAATGGGATAGTAGTACCTGATATTGGTTAGTAATTATTTTATTGATCTAGTGTTTTTTTAATCTACATTGGCGTCACGTAATTTTCTATGAATGTGCTCATGAATATTATACAGATTAATTGATAATGAACGTTCCCCTTTTTTGTGAATTAAGGCACTTGTACACGATTCTGATATGCGTACTTGAAAGTGACATAGCGCTGAGTGTAAAATAGGAATAACAGTAGTGAGGAATTTGTATCTGACATTTTATGTTGGAAATCACAATAACATTAAATTGTCTAACTAGTCAAAGACACATCACCCTGACTATGTACCTACACTGATGTGCACATGAGCCTGAAAATTGCTAAGCATTTTCAATTTAGTATTTTGCTGATTTTTAGATGGAATTTAGGCTGGAATTGCTGTTGTGAGTAATCATATTTGGTCCCTGATTAAATGTTACGGGTTTTTAATGATATTAATCTTTGCACTTTGTATTTTGCTGCTTGGTGCAGTTATGTTTATACGGAATTCCCATTAACTTCCAAGACAGCTTGTACTGTGGAGTATTCGAATGGTACTAAAGTTTGTATAGGGTGTTACGTTTGCCCTTCTTTTAAAACATGGGGTTTTGCTCAGTCTGCCTGTTTTATCATGATTGTAAATAATTTGGAATGTGCGTGATTGCTACGAGCAGACAATATATTAGGCTTATTGAATTATTAAGCACACCAGCTGCAAATGTTTGCTATTAATTTGTTGTAATCTGTTTACCTGTACCAGGTGTGATGATGTGTTTCAATTGTAATAAAATTGTTTTGAAATGGAATCTTTATTTGTGGTTACTTTGTAAATGAACTACTGAGGTGGTTCAAACTGTACTTAGTACATTTCCTGTGTTGGGTCATTTTTGGGAGATAAACAATAGTTGCCATGACTTCTGAATAAAACCTCATAAATGCCTGTAGTAAAAAAGTGCTTTGCTGAGATATAATAATTTGAGTTAGAAATGTGAAACTAACTTAGTAGAGATTAAAAACTGGCGCTTGCCTGAGAATTAATATTGAAGTTGCATGCAAAACCTCATATTAGTTATTCTCGTTTTAACGAAGTATCAACATAAGCTCTGTGAAATAAATATCTGTTTCTGGGAAGTTCCTTTAGTGCCTGTTGACAGGCATTTGGGAACTTCATGTACTTAAATGTACTTAAATTTTTCCTTCAGCATCCTATATAAGTAGACGATCTCTCTCTGTCTGTTTGTCAGTCTTTAATACCCTAAGTCCCTTGAAACTCAATAGAAGTTCTTCAAATTTTGCAGAGCGAATCCGCAGGGTAAAATACAGGTCAAGTTCGAATTTCAGCAAGATCAGATTACTCAATCATTAACTTTTACCCTAAAAACTCATTTTTTAATTACTTTTTCCTTATGAAAAGTTTTCTATTAATGCATAGAGAATATTGCATAGATATATGAAGGTAATGAAATATAATTTGTTTACTTTAAATGTCTCACTTCAATGTTGAGTTAATTAAGTGGTGGCTCAGTGGAGAGCGATTCCAAGTGGGGCCTTAGTGGCTTAATGGATAGAACTATGTTAATTGGAGCTGCAGTGCCTTAGTGGATAGAACTATGTTAAGTGGGGCGTGGATAGAGAAATATTCAATGGGACCGCAGTTGCTTCAATGTTAACTTAATTTCACATAATTTCATTATTACCTACATATGAACCGCTTACTGCAGAAAGGCAACATGTCCACTTTTCCTAATTTTACAGTAGAGAAAAATAAAACTGCATAAAACTGGTTTGAGGAAATTTCTTTCCATACACCAATTTTTATCTGTTAAATACAAGTATACTTGTTTAATTTATACAATCAAAAGTCTTTTATCATGCATGGGGAAAGGTAGAACTTTTTTTTTTTTGGGTTCTGCAATAAATTGGGTTGTCAAATGAATTGTTGGGGTTAATTAATAGTTAAAAAATATAATGTTACATATAAACATATTTTAATGTAATACATATTGTTTGTTACATATGTCTAAATTATATTTGACATTTAGGAATGTTGAATTACTCAGTTATCTTCATGTTCATCACGAGCTGCCACTGTTATAGGCCATGATGCAATTGGATTCCAAAACTGCAGCTTGTCTCCTGAGGGATATAGACCAAAGTTTTCCTGGTGTCATCTATTTTTTTGTTGTTTATAGGCAGTACATATGTGTAGGCTTTCTCTGAAGGGGGTTCCAAGGGTAGTACAGCATTTCTCAGCCTAAAAGTGTTGGTCAAACCAGTAATGTTGATGTTCCACGTAACACTATATGGAGTTTCAGCTGAAAAGGTCAAATCACTGTATTTTGAAATAGTGAAAGACATTTTTGGTGTCTAGGAAATGCTTTACCTTACGAATCATCGCTTGTGCAGGTTCATTTGTAGAATTAAGGCCACTAGGAGTCTATGAAATTCTTCACCTTCATTTTAACAATGGAGAACTTGTAAAGATTTCTTGAGGAATGTTTTATGAGTTCAGCAACTTCATCCACTGTATAGTACCTTTCCTCCTAATTATCTCAAAATCCCTATCATTCGGCAAGAACGAGTGGCCTCTAATGGGGAAAGTAACTTTAATGTCATTGAATCTTTTGTTCTCACACAGTCCCATCATCATCCTAACCAAAGTATTGTTTTTGTTTTGGCCCGCACAGTTGTCCCCAAAAAGGTATAACATTTTTACATCCTTGCCAATTTTATTTTCATTATACCAATTCAACATCGTACACACTTCATTTGCACCCTTCCCTCTCTCACCTTCATGGTAGATGAAAACTGTCATTTCCACGAAGCTAGGCTATGCACACCGAAAACATTCGCAGTAAGTTGCCTAAAATAGGTGTCCTGAACTGGAATGCAAGGTAGGATATGTTGGCCATGAAATCAATACAGATCCCAACAATTTTTGTATACTCCTTCACACATTTGGCGGTGATTTCCTTTAGTGAGATGTAACATTTTCTGGCTCTGCACTTATGCGCAAGAAGTTCGGCGACAGCCACTCGCTTCACATTCTCATTGATGGAGGGGTTTTAAATTTTTACATTGAGCTCCTCGCATGTTACACAGGCATCCTTCACAGGATGGCCAAAACTAAGTGAATAATTTTCATTGAAATACTGCTAGAAAAATTTGTACGAAAGTCTCTTTTCACTTCCTAGGGTTGTGATAAGAAAACTGTGTTATTTTTTCCTAAACATTTCATGCCTGATGTATACATTAGGGTTAGCTGTTAAATTACAACACAAATCACAGTAACATTAGAGCAAAACACTGGAACAAAATACAACACAGAGCGGTTGAGCTCAACTGTCAAACAACAGATTGTAGTTCAACAACCAGCCACATAGTGCCACCATCAACATTTTGTTTACTGCAGAAATGGATCTTGTCTGGACTAGTTTCCAATCTGCAGTACACGAACAATTGAAGGCGTTTCCAGGCTTCTGCTATCGTGCAGACACGTTTCCTTCCTGTGGTAAATGATCCGTTGACACACTCAAAAACCGTAATCGTCCAAAAAAGGAAATATGTAAATGTTGGACTAGTTACCATTCTGCAGTAAGTGGTTCATATATCTACGCAATATTATTTTCAGTCTTTGTATAATAAACAAATTTTATAACATGGTAAATGTTCTAGCACCGAAAAAAAAAAAAAAAAAAAAAGGTCACGGGCTAACCCCTAGTTAGTTATAATGACTGATGCTTGAGATGCCTGACAAGTCCTGCAGGACTTAAATATGTATTCAATTCAATCACATACATCAAATGTAAAAACTAATATTTTTAACAGTAAATAAATATTATGATAATTTTAAAGCATTAATAGCAACAATTGCTACAATGGGTCAAATAGTCCATTATGTTTCAAAGTGCTTCTTCAAAGATTTTGTTGTGTATGTTCCTCCAATGGTCTGCCTTCTGTATCCCTAAAACTACACTTTATTTACAGCTTTTATGTTTTGATACAGCAATCTCTTCCTTAATTTTTATCCCCTAATTTACTTGACAAACAGCTGGAATTAAATGTGGTTTTTCGAGCTGAATTCTTGGACACACGTTGTAAAGCTGCAATTTATTAATAACAATTAAAATAGGACATTTGGTAATTTTTTTTTGTTTTGTGAGGAAGTGTAATATCTTATCAGTATTTAAATTTTTGGCATTGTTGGAGCGTTCATCTGTAATGAGTTTGCTTTTACTGAAGTCGTAGTTAAGGTTGCTGACCTACACGACCACTTACATGGTACATTTTGCGTTAAGGTGGACAAATCCTCTCCATTTAGAATTTAATTACATGTGTCTGTAACCAAACTTCATGACTTTAGATGCGGAGATAAAAGCTTCTACTATTTTTGTAAACATCTTTTCCTTTCATAATGTTCTAGAAATGTGATTAGTTTTGCTATGACGCAGTTTTGTATGACATGAGGAAGGTATTTTGGACCACTTCATGCCCTTATTTGGTCACGTTTTTGGCACCTTGGTGTGAGAGTGGGGGTAGGCAGATGGCGATGTGAGCTCTGAGAGCCTACAGCCGGCTAGCAAATTACTACAAACCTGTGAAGAAGATGCATCGAGTGTGAACAAAATAGTCCACACCGGCAAGCACCCGCAACCTCAAATTCTCTTTCTTGTAACTTCAAGTACTTCAGTCTACAAACTCTTTTCTACAAAATCATTTTCGCCGGTGTGGGAGGTCAGTAGGGCGTCAGGAGGGAATTAACTTCCCTCCTGCCTTCTTAAATTTCTCTTGTGATGCAAGTTTTGGAGTGACATCAATAATTAAGAAACTACTGCGGTGCAGTTCTGTTCATAGCTCTGCATTACTAGAAGATTGTAAACCTGTTATTTAGCATTTAAAAACAAAAATTATGAACTAATCCAAGACCTGAATGGTTTTTTTTTATCAATTTTAATATGGTGCCTTTTAAATTTCATGTCTCTACCAATTGAGTAAAATCGAGCTGTGAATTTCAGTCATATTTGATGGCTGTGGCATTGCAAACATGATGGCTGCCCAGCCGCAGGGCTCAATTAAACATACCTGAAGATGAGGTGTTAGCAAAAATAGTAGCACATTAACTACAAGATAATGGCAGTTCCGAACCAGTCAGCAAGAGGCAAGTGAGGCGAAATAGCAGTTCCAATGTTCCAGATAACAACAAAGAATCCAGGTACCAGACAACAGACAATTACCAGCAGCAGCATACAAAGGAAAAAATTCATCAATCCATGTTGAGGAATTCATCAAGAAAACCATTGTTGAAGTAAATTCAACATATTTTATTTTGCTTATTCTGATGTATAGGTTATGCTGTTTGTTAATATTTATTAAGGATGTTGCAGACACTGTTTAAATCCATGCTTGGTCAAATTAAAATTTAATATGGCACTATCACATAACATAGAAATTGTAAGTTCCAAAAAATGAAACTCGAGAAAAGATGCCGAAAAAATCATAAGTGTGAACTTTGTAAAATTTGTGTTGTAATATTTCACTTGTTTTTATCGTTCTTGTTACTTGTGTTTTAAATTTTGAAATATTTTTTAATGCAATTGCAAATTAAAGTAAAAACTGCAGTTTGTTTCTATGTATAATATTGTATTAATACAGGATAAATATTTGCCATTCATTATGGTGAGTAGCCAAGAAAGAACACAAGTGAAGGTGACAATTGTCTAGGTTTTAATCAGAAAACTGACACAAATTTATCTGATATGGAAGTAAACACTTCAGGATCATGCCTTGGTAATACAAACTGGGAAACTCGGAGAAAAGAGATGACTGAAATGAGTGAACAAATAACCTGCTTGTAAAGCTCATGACCGAACAAAAATATTCAATGACTGAACAAAAGCATTTAATTACCGACCAGAAAAATTAATTTTAACAGTTAAAATTGACTATAAACAAAGTGCAGAGTGTAGTAGAGACAATAATACAAAAGGTCTTGCATACTTAAAAAATTAGACCTAAATGCCAAATGAGGCGAGGGAGAAATGTGCAACAAAGGTAAACCAGTGTGAAAATAGGGTTGTAGAATTGTCAAAGGAAGTTTTGGTGAATGTAAGTGAACTTGTAAAATGTCAAAACAATTTAGAAACTGTAGCACAAAATCAGAAAGGGTAAAGGAACTTTTTTCTGCACAAGATGAACAAATTTTAGAAAACAGTCAGAAAATAGAAAGAGTATGGATATGAGTTCATGAACAAACAAGAGGTACAGCACAATGAAACACATAAATAGTACATGGAATACTTTAGTAGAAAATGTTGAAATTTTTTTCAGGGAAGCCTGGCAATAGGCAAACATTTAGAAAATAATAAGGAAGAAGTAAAAAGTATCAGACAGGTATATAAACAGCTTTGTACGGAGAAAAGTGAACAACTGTGCAGGCGAGAGTTCTCTGTACACAAAGGGGATAAATTTGTTTTCTTTGTTGATGAAATAAATGCTTTTGAAAGAGGAAACGCCCAAATTTTACGGGGAGAATAGGGCACCAAATCCCATTCAGTTCATACACAAATATGAAAGGATACTTAACAAGTACAACTTTTTGTAAATAGGTTAGAAGCGGGAGCCTCATAGTGAGCACTATTAAAGGAATCAGAATGGACATGTTTTGCAGAATCCAAGGCAGCTTTTCTCCAAAAATATTGGGGGATTCATTTGCAAAAACACTTTTTACGATATATATATATATATATATATATATATATATATATATATATATATATATATATATATATATATACACACACACACACACACACACACACACAGATAAATTTAGGGGCAGCGATGGTCCACTGGCCAGTTATGTTCAGAGATTGTATCTGCAGCCAAATTTCTTGATAAGATAACAGAGTAAAGATTTCTTTCTCCTACTGTTCATCATTTTAATTGGCACATCCAAATTTTTTTTGTTAGGGATAACAGCTAAATCTGTCGAGGAGGTGGTAGCCTTGTTGGAAACACTCAATAGAAGGAATGAACGGGAGGGAAGAAGGTTTAAAGGGTAGGAAGCAAGAACAGCAGTAGTGAAATGACCACTCAAAATCAGAGGCAGCCAAGGGGGCAGCATTTAAATGCTTAGGGAGGGAGGATCAATCCTCTGATATCTCCCTCACAGAACAGGAGAATGATGAATGTAGAGTACTGAAAAATGGTAGCAAAAATTTTTGCACGGAAAATTAAATTAAAAATTCAGAATTACTGTCAGAGGGAGAAATTTTGTTAAAAGAAAATCTAACTGAAGGTTTAATACAAGGGAAAAGGGGAGTATATCCATACATTTGGGGATTCATTACTGATGATGGGGTTGAACTAAACATGTTAATTGACTCTGGAAGTGAGGTGACAGCTATATCGGAGGAATTACTGAATAGCTTTAATAAAAGGGATGTGCACATTGTAGCAACTTAGCCAGTATCAAATGTTAACATTTTAGGAACTACAGGGGTCAGAAACCGAAATATAAAGAAACAAATTATTATGGAGGTAACCATAGCTCATCAGAATATCGTCAATGAAGAAGTGACACCTTGTATCTGCACTTAAAGTACAATTTAGAGGAGACAAAAAAACTGATTAAAAAATTTTAATAAAATAATTACAATATTATTGATTGCTTCTAAGTGTATATAAAATTCATATATGTTTTACTATATTGTTTATTGTATTCAATTATTTATTTGTTTTAGTGCATTTACGTGTTTTCACTACACTATATTTTCATATTTATCATAGATACAAGGTTACACAACAATGTAAAATGTACTACATTAAGTAAGCAGTTTTGAAACTCTGTAATAAACATTACATAACAATACATTCAACCATTAATTGATATAGGTTTGGGCCAGGTGAGGGGAAGATAGGCTATGGCATACAATAAATGAAATTACATAATCTTTATTGGATCAAAAACCATTCTAAAACTTTATGGGTCTTCTGTCATACAAGAAAAAACACTACAGTATACTACTTTTGATTACAAACTTTATTACAGTCAAATTCTTAAAGTTTGCATGACTTTCATCATGGTATGAAAATAAATCACTAATCTTAAATACAGATCTGTCGTCTGCTTATAAAACAATTATGCACAGTTTCTATTGTTGTCTCAGTTATATGCCAATCATATTATGAAAACATCTTCAATCACTCACAGTTATAACAAGTTTTGATAATTTGTATACTTTAACATTGGAAATGTATAATAAGAATTTAAGATAACTTTTTCTATTTGCATGTCATTACGAATGACTGCGTTTCTTTGAAATAAGTGCACTGAAAACATTTAACTTACTCAAAAATATAATTTACTTTGACCACTGAAAGTAAAATAAATTTGAAAATTTAAATCATACAAAAATACAATGAAAACATGAAATAATTGTCTGATATTGGTTGAGCAAAGTAGTCAGTAAAGATAACATAGGAAACAAAAATTTATAATTCAATGTAATACAATCACAAATTATGATAGTTTAGTTCCGGCTGCATTATGCCTCACGTATTGCCTTTGTTGGCTTCACTTCATATGGTAGACTGTCGTAGAATGGGTCACGATCTACAGGTATGACTTTTTTCAACTCCTGTAAGTGTTGCCACTTTTGGCATTTTATTTTAATTGGTTCGTTTCTCAAATCACAGAGGTTCCCAACTTTGTTTCTCGATGTTCTGTGCGACAGATCCATGTATCCATTATCGAAATTCAGCTTCACTTGGATGGCGCCATCTGGGGAGTATTTTATTACTTTGATGTCGTTTACTGTTGGATCATGTGTCTTTCGTCCTGGACGAATTGAGTCATATTTTACCATTGATTTAAGGGCATAATTTCTTACAAAACTGTACGAAAGTTCACTTACCTCATATGGTGGGTCTTTTCTTGCTTCTCTAGTAAGCACTGCATAGTCGATAGGAAGATGGATAGCCTTGTTTTTAACTTTTCTTTCTATGTGTGAGTGAACAGTGTCTGCCTCCATCTGAGTATAGCCAACCTCAAGGTACTTTTGGTAAACTGTAACTTTTTTTGACACTGAAAAGCTCAGCAATGCATTTGAAAGAGTTTTTATTTTGATACACACACCCATCACTCCATAAGTTAATTGGCTTTCGTAGATGACATTTGTCTGTCAAGTAATCAATAATGCAAGATGCACGTGTTGGCAGTTAGATCTGCATCGGTTTCAGAAAACCAGTTATCTTGCGAGATGGCTATTAACATCAAAGATTGTGAAATTGTGTACATAAAGCTTTGTTTTGTAATACAGTGCCGAAGCATTTAAACTTGGGCACACCTTAACAGCTTGAAGATCTTGTGTTAAAACAATACATTCCCCCTTTTCACCAAGTTCTTTGTCTGCACTTTCTGATCTCGCAGCTTCCTTGTTCTTAATGTGGTTTCGGTATGTTATTTCATCGATGTGTGTGGTCTCGTAGGCAATACCCGTAGCACACCTATCTTTCTTTGGGATGTGTAAACCTATATTCTTATCATGAACTACATTTTCAAATGTGAATCTTAAGAGTGGTTTCACAGGTGGTGTTTTCCTTAACATTGTCTTGAATATTCTCTGTAAAGCCCACTAACATTGTCACCATAAATAGGTTCAATGTATTGTTTAGTCGATCTTCTACAATAATGCAATGGTAGCTTTGGGATGTTGTCAATGAAAATGCAAAGAATATCTTTGGCAGTCCCTGGCCTCGCCGATGTTGTAGCATTTGATGGTATGTTTCTTTTTTTTTTTGGTCTTATTTCAGTGCTTGATGGGCAAATGCCATGGCTTTTGCTATTGAGCACCCAATTCAATACTGTCCATTCTTTAAGTCCAAAAGTTGATAGAAAAGTGTTTTTACACACAGTAAGAATGTCTCCATCTGCAGTTTTTACTGTGTAGGTGTGAGTTGCAGCCCTGCAGGATTGTTTGGAGGATGTTTTTGTACATTTCTTGGTTGTTTTTTTTTATCAACGATACGATGTTCACTTTTTTCTGATCCCAATTTACTTCTTCCCAGAATACAGAAAAAATTTTTGTCTGTCTTCATGTAGAAACTTCGTAAACTCTCTTACTTTAGAAATCTTACACATTGCAGAGTTACAGGGTGGCCCCGTTTTCCTTTCCCCTCCGCTGGCACCTCTTTTTTGCTTTTTCCCTTCTCTACTCCACCATACATAGCTTTTTCCCTGCCCACAAAGATTTTTGTTCGTCATATCAAACCATTCATCTTGCTCCGCAGTCTTTCGCCTTTTATTAACCATTCTGACAAGTTTGTTCATTGGGTTTTCTTCCTGATATGTAGAACACCTGCCTTGTGTAACTACTCACTGTGTCACCTGTGCCTTTTTGTGTAATCACAACTGCAATATTATTACTGCTTAAATCTTCCGTATGGTTAGTCTCTGAATTTTCTGCACTTCCTTCCCAATCTGGATCACGATATTTATCTATCTCGCCTTCATCATTGTCAACTTTCTGACAATCATGTTCATCATCTTTGTCAAGAATGTCTTTTTCCTCATTTTGGTCTCGGGTGCCTAATAAATAAAAATTTTCACTAATTGGTAAGGAAATGTCTATAAGAGTGGGAGAACGTATTTCAGTATAATTTATTTGTTGTATTATGTCCGTGCACTTCTTGGGTATAGTACATTTCATTTAAACAATCAGTTCCTGCGACTTCAAAGCTTGGAAAGAGCATGTTCTGAAGAGAGACATCTATCCATTTAGAAGCATGTATTTCAGGGTTTTCAGGGCCCTTGACATCCAGATCACGAACATCTTCTTGAGGCTGTGAAGCTCAATTGCCTAGATTCATCACTTCTATGCCAACATCCTTTATATTTCATACATCTGTGTTGCCTCTGTTGAAAATGTTATTAAGCAAAGATATGATTGGACTTTTATCCTGACTACTAATAAGATCACTAGCAATCCTAGAATTACTTAATGGTTCAAGGAGATCAGTCTGACTAATCAGCCCACTCAACTCTGACAGTATCCATGGCCATGATATTGTTCAAAGCCACAAGTTCTGTTAATGTCACATCTGTCACTCATATGTCACTTTCCATTAACCAATCACACTCTTCTAAATGTTTGTCCGATAACACTGTACTAGAGCTGCCACAATTTTCATTTTCAGTTTGTTTTTTCAGCGCGAGACGAGTACATGTTCGCAAAAAATATATTTATATACAATAGTAGATTTTCACTTTGTGTCTACTCACTTTAACCTGTACACTGCAAGCCAATAACTTTCACTTGATTTCACCATTGTACTCAATGGGGTTACAATGAAATCTGTGAACAAAATAAGTATTGTTAAGTAATTTGCAATTAAATTACTCATTAAGCTGAAAAACAAATCAAGAACTCCCCCAAATACATACACACAATTTTTAAATTCATACTTGTCTAGGACTGTGAGTTGAATGAGAAATTTTCAGTTAAAGTACTAGCAAAATGCAAAACAACACAAATATTACTACCTTCTTCATGAAATAACCTCTAATACAAACGGGATAACGTATTGAATGACAATAATACCCTCCCACAAGTAAAGCCAGTTCAACAATGTATCATAACATGCTTTGTTGTATAAATTGTCTATCAATAAAAAAATATGGTGTCGTGTCGTATGGACATGGTTCAAATCCATCTCTATACTACAACATGGTACATTGTAGATCCGCCTTAAATTTATCTCATGGATAGAATATGAGTAGGTATTTGTTAAAAGTTTAATTATAGTGAGTTTTCACCATTGAAAACAGTTTGTTATAATACTTTTGAGCCCGCAATAACCGTTATTGACACAAACTTATCTGTGTAGATTGCACGTGAAACCACGTATCTGATTATCTTGGATAAAAGGTTAGGTTTTAACACACTATATATCAATGACTACTCTTGATATAGTCATAATTATACAGTTAAACTAAATAATATAATCATAACCAATCACTTACATTGTGTAAACAGAAATTATGGTTATAATTCAACAATTTTACAGCAATCAATAACACATCTTCTCTCATTACACTTGCATGGCAACTAAAGCAGATACGTGTTTTCACAAGCACATACACAGACCAAGCTGCAAAGAGTTTTACTGCACAACAGGAGATACAAGTATACATAAGAATCTAATGTTTAATTTTGATATAAGTGTGTATTACTCAGCAAATACTAGTTGTCACAGTAAATTCTCATAACAGATCAGATAAGAGGTGTCACGTTAAACTATTGTATTAAACAAATAAATTTTTCTCGGATACGAGGTTTCACCAGACCGATAGAGCACATTTTTCTGTAAATTTTCAAGTGAGTAACTCATTTTACTTCCAAATGTGCAATACGAGGTGTCACTTCAATGACGATATGTTGATTGCCTTGTTAGTGGTAAAAGGGCTCAGTGTAAATGTATTGGGAACAGACTGGTCAAGAGAGCAGGAGTCTATTATAGATTATGCAGAGAATTATGTAGAGATAATGAGAACTAAACTTCCAATTGGAAAAGAGAAACTTTTAGAAAATTCTTGTCAAATGCAAATTGTTTTGAAGGATAAGGATACAATAGAGGTTGACATGTGTTGTAATTTCATTGAACAGGATTATCTCATGAAGGCTGAGATAGGGAAAATTGTTTTGCAAGGAGGTACAAGTGAAGAAAGAGTAATAGAAATTTTGGCAGATGAACATGAAGAATTTGCTAATTATCCATCCAGAAATTACAGAGCACAAACCTTTCATACAGAAACCATATCATATTGCTTATGCTTTAAGACCAGCTGTAGAACAAGAGGTGCAGAATATAATAGATACAGACATTATCGAGAGGGATGTTCAGAGTATTTAAATCCAATGGTAGTGCATAAAAAGAAAATGCGGGGAGGGGGTCAGATTGTGTTTAGATGCAAGAAAGTTAAATCAAATCATCGTACCAGATAGAGTCACCAGAACCAATGGATGAATTATTACAGAAATTTTAAAATGGAGATATTTTTCAAAAATTGATTTGGTGGTTTCGTATTAGTAGATACCTTTGGCACAGCAGTCAAGACATTACACTGCTCTTCCTCAACAAGGAAAGACATACTATTTCACAAGACTACCTATTGGTTTAAATGTTTCCGTTAATCATTTTATTAGGAGTCTCGAGGAGGTTCTAAATCCTGAAGTTTTGGATGTAGTGAAAATTTATGTTGATAATATTCTGCTTGCTACTAGAACATTTGAGGAACACTGCTAAATCATACAATTAGTACTTAGAAAATTGAGACACGACCAAATGACTGTTAGCATTAAAAAATATGAATTCCTGAAAGAAAATATAGGTTTCATAGATAATTTAATTAGTGCTCAAGGAATTTGTGTGGATTAAAATAAAGTGAAAGCCATTCACGAATACCAATATCCAATCAATTGTAAGCAGTTAGGGAGGTGTAGGATTCTTCAACTATTTTAAGAAATATATTAAAAATTTCAGCAAGATTTGTACTCCACTGAGGAAATTATTGCAAAAGGGTCAGACATGGGAATGGGGGGCTGAGTAGAAAGCAGCTGTGGAAAGCTTGAAAGGAGAATTGGAGGAGGAGATTATGCTACACCATCCCAGGTTAGGCAAGAGATTTTTCATAGCTTGTGATGCTTCAGATGAGGCTGTAGGAGCCATTTTGTTTCAGGTTATCAATGAAGGGGAACATGTCCCTATTAATTTTGCTAGTAAGGCGGTGAATACTGCAGAAATCAACCATACTGCCATGGAAAAGGAATTACTTAGTATTATATTTGTAGGTTTAAAATCTTGCGTGTGTGTGTGTCTATATATATGGTAGGGATACAACTGTGTTGACCAATCATAAGGCCTTATGCCATCTAAATACTTGTAAACTGTTACATGGTAGGATAACACTAATACTAGCTTTGCAGGCGTACAACCAGAGTATTGAACATGTCCCTGGCAAGGCCCAAGTAATAGCAGATGCACTTTCAAATGGTAGGGCAGATATATACAGCGAGCTCAAGCAAAGGAGTTTCAAATGGGTTTTATGCATACCTGATCAGATAAGGAAAGAAGTTAGCGAGTGCATGCATAGTGAATGTGGGCATTATGGGGTTATGAAGACAGTAAAATACATACAAAGTTTCTGTGTATTTAGGGATACATATGTATCGAACAGTAGCCAAGGTAATAGGGTTATGTTTAATATGTACACAAACAGGAACAGCAAAGAAATAATGGGTCATGT
Source organism: Dryococelus australis (assembly GCA_029891345.1). NCBI lineage: Eukaryota > Metazoa > Arthropoda > Insecta > Phasmatodea > Phasmatidae > Dryococelus > Dryococelus australis. The sequence continues at coordinate 283,993,169 of CM056994.1, forward strand.
ACTGGCTACAGAACCATTTGTAATAGTGTGTGAGGATTTGTTTCATCCTCTTCTAAGTGGTAGAGGGAGGTAGAGTATATATTTGTAATGCTTGGTTTATTCACTAAATTTGCTAAACTTTATCCGATAAAGTGGGCTACAGCCCAAGGTGGTCACTGAAAAGGTATTGAATTGTTATGCACTAGAAGTAGGTCAGCCAAGAAAAATTATTTCAGACGATGGGCCCCAATTTCGTAGTGATAAGTGGAAAACCCTAACATCCATTTTGGGTATTGAATTAGGATACACTGCAATGTGCCATCCAGCCGCAAACCCGTCGAGCACGTTATGAGAGAGTTAAGGAGATTGTTTCAAATGTACTGTAATGAACATCATAGCAAGTGATATGAAACGATTAATCAACAGCTGTTGGCATGAGGTTACAGGTGCTACTCCAACAGAACTTATGAATATGGGTAAACCTAACACACTATTGCCAAATCTTATACATATTCCACAAAATGATGCTGAGAATGTAGGGAATATGAGGACTGCAGAATCGCAAAAGTTGGAGTTTAAAGCCAAGCAACGACGGAGAAAGTGGGATAAGAGTATCCAACCAATATTGTTCAAAGAAGGGGATGAGGTACTTGTGGCCACACACCATTTGTTATCATTAGCAAATAAGCAATTTCACAAATTTTTCAACTTTTTGAAGGGCCATACAAAGTAGAAAGTGTAGGTCACAATGTATACAAAGTACACAATGCAAACTAGCATGTCTCATTGTTGCGGCCATGGGACTAAAGGACAACATAAGGTTGTAGAATGTGGCACAATTTCACTGGGTATTAACCCTATATGGTACAAAATAGCAAAAGTTGTATAAATTGTATAATACTAGTGAACATGCAACTGTAGAAATTAAATGTATGTTAGTGTGAAAAAAAGTTTTTATTTCTGTGTGTTTTCAAGAGAAATGTACAATGAATTGTCATTGTATTACTGTTTAATACTAGTGTTTAAAAGAGTAGTTCTGTCTGGTCAGGCGTAAAGGGTGACGTCTGCTATCAGTAGTTTTCAGGCATATGCTGTTCACTATAAAGTGAGCACTTTTTAAGGCCCTTTCAACAGGCATTAACCGCTAATAATATAACTTATTGCAGCCTCACGCACTAAATTTTGATGGTGGTGAGTGTATACACTGTGTTTATTTGTCACATTGCAATGTTTATATTAAAAAAACAGCAGAAGATGGAAATTGGATGAAATGAAAAATTTGTAAGGGCCTTAAAAAGTGCTCACTTTACCGTGAACAGCCTATAAGCTGTTACGACCTGGGCTCTAGATTTTCCTACATCTTTCTCCGCTATTATAGTTCTGTCTTTCTCCTGTCTAGTCTGTCATGGGTGGCATGTGGCGACCCTTTTCTTAGTCATCAGGGGGACCCACTCACAAACACTATCCTGTCATCTATTTTGTCTTTTGTATCTGTCCTAAAGTTCTATAATTTACCTTCTTCCCTGCCAATTCTTAGGCAGCTTGTTAGGGGTTAGTCCTGCACCGACCCTCTTGGTGTAGTAATAAATAAGAAGACTTTAACCACTAAATGTTGAACTACACAGATTAAGTGCCTCACCGAATTTGTCATTACGGATGATCTGATAAGTCCCTTCGCGGACCCATCTCTGTAGTTCACAAGTAACTTTCGTGTTAGAACCTTGAGGCATTTTTTGGGTGATCTATGCCTTTTGCCTACATTGTGTATGGTGATTTGTTTGAGTAGCAAGGGGCAAAGTAAATACAGCAGTACAGTGTAAGGAAAGTTTTAAGAGAGAGAAAAGTACGTACAAGAATAATCGTGTTTCAAAGACTTAACATTTAGGAAACCATTCTAATACATTCCTTTTCTCATTGTTTAAAGTATAACACTATTATAAAAACATTTGAAGAATGCTATGTGCAAGATCTAACAGTATAATTACAAATGATGAATGTCAATGGAAGAAAAGAGAAGTAACTGGTTAAATTTATTGAATGTAAACAATGGTGTTGAGAGAGTAAGTTATGAGAAATATTGTTTTCCATCATTTTTTTTTGTTTGGTAACTATTAAAATTTAGTTCTTGTACTTTAAGCAGAGTACCGAACAGGAGCAATGCATATTAATTTATTTTTCATATGTTAGAAAGTTTAAATTTCAATTAAAAACAAATAATTTTGAAAGTCTGTTTGAAGATAAAAAAAAATATGATGGATGTTGATGTAAGAGTTTTAAGAATAAGGCAATACTGAATAATAAAGAATGTAACTATTTCTGAAAAGAAATAATTTTTTAAAATTAAGTGAAAATTACTTAACACTATATTACTGAAAGAGTTATAAGGAGTGAATATAATTTTACTGTTATTTTACAAATTCAATGTTGACAAATCTGAAAATGAAGAATTGAGAAGGAACAACATTTTTTTCTAAAAAATTAAAGAATGAGGTGTTTTAGTACTGTATGTGTCTTTAATCATATAGGCAGTCAGTGATTTTATGTACCTGTTACGATTATCTGGGATAATAACCATTCTGAACTTAAGTTTTAATGCTAATGTTTTCTGTGACTTTTTCAAACTATAAAATTTAATGCAAATGCAACTGGTTTTTTTTTTAAACCAAACTTAATAAAATTTGATAAAAAATATTTTCAGGTAACATACAGGAATACTGTGAACCGTATTTTAAAATTTGATGGTGATCATGTTGCTGTTGGGTAATGTTGTAAGTGAAAGGGGATAATCTTGTGTGTTGTTTTTTATGTTGTAAGTTAAAGACTTGTAATATTTTGTAATTTTTGTGTGTGTTGAAAGCTGAAGTTTCTACATATGACTATTATTGGATCTATTTTGGAGGTTTGCAGTACAGCACTAATATCACCAAACAGATTTATTAATGGATTTTACTATGTTAATTGGTTGTAACAATTGTACAACAGAATTCTAAATGATATTTGGAGATTAGTTAACAGCCTGATAGTGTGTTTGCAAAATGTTTAATATCTGAATTGTTTTTTATTTCCTTGACTTGGCAGTAAACATAATCTGTATTGTAAATAGAAGAAACTTTAAACAATGTGGAACTTCCTGGGAAAAGAATATTTGTCCAAAGTAGTAGGGAGGTAAAACATCAAGCAAATAATGAATTAAATCTATCATTAGCATACATTGGGTGCACACCCTCAACCTTAACTAAGAAATAACACTTGAAAGTACTTGTAATCTGAATAAGTGATATGTGTCATTTTCTTGCAGCATCCCAGTAAATGTCTTGAGGACTCTTCTTTAAGATATGAAGTGAATCTTTTTCTTTGTGTGTTTGAGTTTGGTTATTCAATTGTAAACTTAAATTGTTTGTAAGGAACAGAGTCGCAGTAGTCTACAGAGTAGCCGCATACATGCTAGGTTTCAATTTGGAAAAGGATTCTTCGACCGAGGGGGCTAATGAAACAATGCAATTTATAATAACAATTAAATAAGGACAGTTTTTTTCTAGGAAGTGTTTATCCGTAATGTGTGTGCAATTTCTGAAGTCGTAGTTAAGGTTGTGTCAGCATGTGGAGAAAAAGCTTCTACTACTGCCCTTATTTGGTTACATTTTTGGCACCTTGGTGTGAGAGTGGGAGTAGGCACATGGCGATGTGAGCTCTGACAGCCTACAGCCCGATAGCAAATTACTACAAACCAGTGAAGACAATGCATTGAGCGTGAACGAACTAGTCCACACCGGCAAGCACCCGCAACCTCAAATTCTTTTAGTTTGTAACTTCAAGTACTTCAGTCTACAAACTCTTTTCTACAAAATCATTTCCGCCAGTGTAAGAGGTTAGTAGGGTGTAAGGAGGGAATTAACTTCCCTCTTGCCTTCTTAAATTTCTCTCGCGATGCAAGTTTTGGAGTGATATCAATAATTAAGAAATTACTGCGGCGCTGTTCTGTTCCGGTTGTATCAAACTGACTGTTCGTGACTCTGCATTACTTGAAGATTGTGAACCTGTTACATGGTATTTAAAAATAAAATAAATTAATCAGAGACTTTAATGTTTTTTTATTATTTTTAATATGACGCCTTGTAGTTTCATGTGTCTACCAACTGAGTAAAACCAAATTGTGATTTCCAGTCATCGTTTTTGATGACTGCGATGTTACATTTTCAATGTGGGAGAGAGTGTCTGCCAAAACAAGAATTTGCATTCAGTATTTAAACTGTGATGATGTAGAACTTAGATTTGTTACACGAGAGAGAAAAGAAATGTTCAAGCACATCCTTATTAAAATAACTACAAACATATTTATGTAGTTAATTACAGTAAGGTTAAAGATCATGTACACAACAAAATACCTTTCTGAAAAAGAATTAGTGCAGTTACTACTCCCATGTTTGTTGCATTGTCTTGCCTGTTATAGAGTATTTTTAAAATTTTTCTATTTACAGCAGAACTTGTTTAATTCGAAGATGAAGGGAGCAAAATATAATTTTGAATTAACCGAAAATTCAAATTAAGAATATAATTGTGCAGGAACAAAAATGAAACAAGAAAAATTTATGCAATAAAAATATGTACATATACATATGTATTTACATGGTTAAAAGTGACTATACATTTACAGTACTGTATTTATAAGTCAGGCTGTATGTACTACACAACACATACAGTAATACATAGTATGTTATTTCATTTTTGTAAAAAAGCTTGAAATTTTTGGCTGTTTTTTCGATTTGAGTCTTTGAGCCACTAAAGAATCTTCAAGGATATTAAGTGATTTGAAAACTGTATCACATTTTGCTGTGCTTCAAAGTACCTCCGTAGCTCATGGATGTACTCCATTGTTTCTACTGAAGTCGGCAGAAGCTGCACTGACAGTTCAGAAGGATCATTTTCTTCATCTGAAGATCCACTACTATGCATCCTGCTGCTTACAACTTCAGCCAAAATCTCAGCATCCCTCAGCTCTCTACATACAACTATGTCATCGTCCATTGTAACAAACTTTTCATACAAAACTGATGACGACGTCAAGTCTCCAAAACCCTCCATGTCTGAGCATGATGATCTCATCGCTATCTTCTTGATTTTGATATTTGATGTCATTCTAGTTTCTTCGCTGTGTAAATCCTGCTTGCTTGAAACAATTTGCAATTGTTTCACTTTTAACTTTTTCCCATGTACTGTTACACATCCGAGATGCCTGGAGGAAGTCAATTTACCTTTTAGTCTTCATTAGCAGTTAGGACATTTTCAACAACAAGCTGCCTGTAAAAGTGCTTAAACTTAATTACACCCTGATCCATTGGTTGAACAATAGAAGTCATTTTGGTGGGAAAAACACCACTTTAACATTCTCAAGTACAGGTATGCTTTTGTGGGCCATGCAGTTGTCAATAAATAATAAAACTTCCCATTTTTGTTTGCTCATTTTCTTATCTAATTTTACAAGCCATTTTTCCACCAGTTCACATGTCATCCATGACTTTCTAGTGGCTTCATTTTCTACTAGTTTGGATTTCACATTTTAAAAACACACAGGATTGGCGGATTTTCCTACAATCAATAATGGCAATTTTTTGGAACCATCCATATTTGCTTCTACTAAGTGTTGCTCAAGCCTTGCTAAGCTTCCCGCCACCGCAGCTCTCACCCTTAAAAGACCTACTTTCGTCTAGAGTACACCTGGAAAACAGTTCAATTTCGTCTACATTAAAAATGTTTTTTTGGGTCCCTGTCACTTATCATTTCTAATAAATCAGTTTTCCACTCCTTATCCGCTTGCATATCAACATCCCCACTCTTACCGCATACAGAATTGAAAACAATTTAATACCTACTTTTGAAGCCATCCAGTCAACCATGGCTGGCCTTGAAGTCATTTTTTCCTAAGTCGCAAACTGTTCATCAGCCCTAGCTTGGATAAGTGGTCCACTTATAGAAATTTTTTGATCTTGTGTTTGTTTCAACCGTTTCAACACAGATTCGTCCACTTCTGGATTTTCTGGTTCTCGTGTTCTTTTCCTATTTTTTCCAATTGAATTCCCTGTCTTCAAAATTTAATCTTTGTTCATCAGGAAAGTTGACACAGTGTTCAGTAAAATTCCAAAGTCCTTGGCGATTTCAGAATTTTTTATTAGTCCTTTTTCCACTTCTTTAATGAAAGCAATTTTCTCAGACAATGTTGAGGACTTGTAAGTTGCACGTGCAGGTTTAGACAGCGACATGACTACGAACCGTACGTATACAGTACACAAAACGAGAACACAAAATCCCTAAGCTGGACTTACATACACTAGGGTCTGAGAATGTAAGCAGACTAACATGGTGAAAACCAGGTCAGTTGGTCAGAAGAGTAAACAAACAATAACGGGATTAGTAAGGCTGTAACCTGGAAATTGGACACTCGTGGTCGCTGACTACTGTGCCTACTGTACAGAAGTGTGTCCCACGCCGCACACCATTGCCCCGTCTCCTGTGCTTGCCCGCTGTGCGCCGATGCCAAGTCTCTCGCGCCTTGTGTTGCGCATACCTATGTACTGTATGACGTGCACCCCACTTTGGCAGTGCTGATTTTGGAAAAAAAATATGCTTGGTACATGGGTGTTTGACGGGCGCATATTACACTTTGAATTATTCCAAATAAAATTTGAAATATACATTATATTTTTATATTGATTTTATATAAAATTCAAGGGATCAGCGAAAAAGTTCGAATTATCCATGATTTTGTAATTAAGATGTTCAAATTAGCCAAGTTCCACTGTTTTTGAAAATGAATGCCAAAAGCACTATGTAACGGTTTTCTGAAATGATTCACAAACCCACAAAAATCTTGAAATTTGTGGTTTTTCGCACAAACTTCTTGTAAACTTCTGTGTAGTGGGAAAAACAATTCCATTGTGCACTGCCAGTTAGGGTATGATGAACATCAAATTTAGGACTCGATCAAAGTTACTTGTAAAGTACAGTATTTGTTCTCTCTGCTACTGTAACACTTCAGTTCCACATGCATGAGGCACACCACAATCCAATAAATCAATGTTATGCCCTTTAATAATGAAAAGTTTCCTATTTTTGGGTATCAGGATAACCTTTTACTTTGTGATTACATATTCAAATAGCTATTCCAGGTTGTTGTTGACTTGTATTTTCTGCAGTCGCTGTCTGGGTAATGCAGATATACCATAGATAACCAATTATAAGCCGACACAGAATGCAAGTTCACCCCAACCTTTCAAATCCTCTGCAAAAGAAAATGATACTACACCAAATACAGGCTGAATTTTGAATGTCTCCTGTGCATTAGATCAGCTGAGAGCACGTGAAGAGGTTATTGATCGGCCAGTGTTCATTACGGGTGAGACAGTGAAGAGGAAGGGGAAGATGTGGTGAGGGTAATGAACAATAGGAATTGGTTGGAGGAGTCCCAGCATGGTTTCAGGAGGCGTTACTCATGTGAGACTCAGCTGGCTGGGTTATTAGAGGATCTGGTGCAGGTAGTTGATGAGGGGAAGCAGGTGGATGCCTGCTTCATAGATTTTGAGAAGGCATTTGATAAGGTGCCCCATGGGACATTTATGATGAAAGTGATACCAGACAGAAGGGTAGTGGAATGGATTGGGGACTTTTTTAGGGGGCGAAGGCAATGGGTGAAAGTGAGGGGAGGCAATATCGGAGGAAGAGGAGGTTACATCAGGGGTACCACAGGGAAGCATGCTGGGTCCTTTGTTATTTACCATAATGGTAAATGACATGGAATTGGGGATTAGGGAAAAAATCAGATTTTTTGCAGATGATTGTGTTGTATATGCTGTGGTTGGAGAGGGGGGCGGAAATTTGCTGGCTGACATTGTTAAGATATTTGTTGTGGACCAGAAAAAATAAAATGAAGATAAATGTAAGAAAAACTAAGATAGTGAGGTGCACAGGGAAGAAGATGATAAGCATGGACTTGTACAGATGGGAGGGACAAGAGATAGAAGAAGCAGCAGAATATAAGTATCTAGGGATTGTACTGCAGGGAGACCTCAGATGGAAAAAACAGGTAGAGAGGGTGGTAGCAAAGGGAAGAAGGGCTCTGGGTATGCTGGGAAGGGTGCTGAATGGAGTCAGCTGTGAGGTGAAGGAGAAGGCGTATGGCACAATGGTACGGCCACTGTTAGAATATGCTGCAGCAGTATGGGACCCATATGTGGAGGTGGAGGTGCGAGAACTGGAAAAGGTGCAGAGAAAGGCAGCAAGATGGGTGAAGGGTAGGTGGAGAAGGCAAGGGCAGGATGATGAGTAAGAAGGGAACTATAGGCCATCAGAGATGATGAAAGAAATGGGGTGGAGCTCATTGAAGGACAGGAGGAAAGTTGAACGGTTAGTCAGGATGTACAGGGTAGTAAATGATGAGGGAGGATGGGGAGGGCTACACTGCAAGCTAAGTAAGGGGATGTTTAGGGGAAGAGGAAACAACAGTGAGAAGCTTCAGAGGGTGTTGAGGAGAACGGAGCGGGATAGGCAGTCCATGCTTGTGAGGTCTGTGAGGGAGTAGAATGTGTTGAGGGAGGAATTGGTATATGTGAGAGGGGTTGGTAAATTCAGGAAGGGAGTGGAAAAGGAGTTGGTTGGGTGAAGGAGAGTTGAGAGAGCTCGCCACCGGGCGGTAGCCTAATTGCGAGTGTATGTATGTATGAGAATCATATTAGGTTATGAAGTGCACAATTATAACAATATGCTGTTATTTTACAAATTATACAATTTTGTGCTTTGAATTACTAACATTCAAGAAAAGGTAAAATTATCTATCCTCCATGTTGTGTTTGCCAATGATAGGTCAGTTCAAAATGTTTTGTTTGAAACAATTGTATTAGAGATGCATGAATCATTGATGTGTAATTACGGATATAAATTATTGCGAAGCTTTTAAAAGCATAAGTAGCACGAGTAAGTAGTTTTTTATCATGGAAATATTTTTAATGTGTGTAGATATTTTCTCTTGTGTAACAAATTGGTAAAAAAGTGCTACCTAAACAATTATTAAATGGTTGAGACATGGTGGGGTTAAAATGCAGTTCACCAATTAAGCATACTAACGAATACAATATTTAAAAAATTGTTACTTTTTAAATAATTAAAACTTGTATAATTTCTGTGCAACTATATTAATTATTTATATCTTGAAACAAAAAGTGGTTAGATAATGTACCGCTCATTGAGAAGTAAAATTGAGGAAATATTGTAACTGGTATCGATGCAGGCATCATGTTTAATATCCCACCCAACGAAAACTAATAATATGCAGAGTATTAACTAAACTAATAATATGCAGAGTATTAACTATATATTTATAAAACCCTTCAGATCAACGATACTAAACAGCACGCTCATGACCATCCTCTATTGTGTTCCAGACATAAATACAATTATTCAAAAAGAAAGTAATATTAAACATTATATTGTAAATCGTAATTGATTCAAATAATTGATTCAGCTTATATTACAATGCACCAATCCATCAATTTCTAAATCCAAAAATTATTGATTCCTTGATAATTAATTAGTTTATTTAAAAAATACCCATCCCTAATATGAACGGAAGCAACTCGGAAACGTACACATAATAAAGTACATAAATGGCAATACTATTGTAACACATTCAAAATTGTGGTACCATTGTATGTTATTTCATGAAAGTTATCTGGTGTGTCACAATTTATTATAGTTCATAATGGAAACTAAAAATAAAAGTTTTCCTTTACCAGAAATTAATAGTTGCATTTCTACCACGGCAAGCAAAAACTTTCAAAATAATATATTTTCAGCCACCTTGATCAATATACACATGAGCTGTACAATAATTTGTGCAACCAGGAGAAAAAAACTGCACTAAATTAATATTCCGGGAACATTTGCAAGTTTTTGTGCTGAACTTAGCCAAAATTCATGGTAAAACGACACACTAAAAACTTTCTCCACAGCAACGTTCACTGTAAATTAATTTCAAATTTACATATTATAGTTTCAATATCTTAATATCGAAATACGGAGCAAACAAAATGACTGCCATGACTCGTTTCGTATACATCTGTGGTGCAGCGCTGATGACAATTTTGTACAATACAGCACACAGAGTCAGTGTCTATTTACTATTAGTGTCGATGGCGGTAATTTTGTGGCATAAAATGTACATTTCTGGATGTCTTCATGTTACAAATTTCAATCGGAATATTATTCTCTTTTAACCTGATTATCAAGTGTATAACAAGAGTGTGCAGTGTTCTGGTGACTTCAGGTTAACCAACATATTTTGCAATGTTTGCACGAATGAGTAATACTATTGAAGTTTACAAATTATGTAAAACTTGTGTTATTCACTGGAAAATCCACAAGTTGTTGTAAAATTATGCAAAGAATATGCTTTCTGCGGATACACAAGGGACATAATTTTTTCATGGGGAAATGAAAAGATGGGCAGAGAAAACACCTATCATTATGTTGTTCAATGTTATTCCTGTTACCCAATTAATATACATAGAAATATTTTCAACTTCATATTACACCTTAACATCAGCAGAAATGTTCAGAGGCTGCACAATATGTCTGGTGTAAGAATACTTTTGAAAGTGACTACATGTATGCATGCACATAAATCAGAAAGAGATGTCCTGTGTCTCTTCTTCCCTCAGAAAATAGGCTTAAAATATTTGTACGTTATAGGTAGGGACCCCATAAAATGGTGAATCACAAAATACTGCAAAATTGGACATTATTTCAGTATCCACAAAATGTGCCATTTTTTTTTTAAAATACAAAATGCGGAATTTTGCACGAAAACGGTGTTAACGCGTATATTTAACATTCTTCAGATATGGTAAATAACTGTATACAATTGATTTGTGTGCCGACAATTGTACTGCCAACATGGCAGATGTGGTTATCAACTTTGCCGGTAGGACTGGAGTGACATGTTTTCATTTTGGATAAACATAATATTTTAACTCTTGTGTGCACCAGGGTACCATATTTTTTGTGTTGAAGGTATAGTAATAACAAATATACATCAACTTCAATGTATTTTGCAGTAATTATTTTTGTGCTGAGATGCCAAAAATAATTACTGTTTTTGGTTTCAAATGCAGAATGAAGCATGAAGGTTTCTACATTTTTGGCATAAAGAATAAAATAATGATGTGCAAGTTCTGTAACGCATGAACAACTGAATTGTGAAAAAGTACTTGCCTGTTTTAGTTTTTCAGGTTAGGTGGAAACCAAGAAGTGAAATGTAATATTAATTGCCACGTGTTTACCGCTTCGTAAAACTGTTCGTTCTGCCATTTTCCTTAATTGCCGTCTGCAATGAAGTAAATATAATTTACGCATCTAAGTTTAAGTATGTTGGGTTCAGGAAACTTGCACAGTGTTGATTTTATTGAACGATTCTGCAAATAAATTATTTAATGTAAGTTGTGACAAACAAACATAATTTTAGTAAAATTAACATGCAAGGATTACAGTAGAAAAACATGTGTTCAAGAAGTTACGAATTTTACAAACAGTAGGCTTGCGTGTTTTGTAAAGAATGTATTTGTAAACAGTTACCATAATTATTGAAATGCATTTGGCCTGAAAAACTGTACTTTCAACACTTTAGTAGTGTGTGAATATTTGTTTATTTGTCTATATAGTAAATCCGAGTGTATGGTAAACTTCCGTCAAAGTGTGTGTGTATATTGCTGCATCTGTACGAATACGAACAATTATGTATTTATCACGTTTTGTTTTTTTAATTGAAGTTAAAATTTTCAGAGTTATCATAATTTAAATGTTATTTCCATACAAGCAAAATTTCCCACTGCTCCATCAAAACAATATGCAACTCAAATAGGCAATATCGGTAACAACATAAAAAACAATGCTGTCTCACAAAATATGTTATCTAAAGCCCACCTACTCACTCACTCTTTCCTTTTTTTCTCTAAATAAAATAAACACAACCACAACAAAGTAAAATTTGCAATTTAAAAAATAAAACAAGTTGGAATGTCAATCTAACTATAATATCCTACATTAATTGCTGGACGGAAGTCAGCCATCAGACTTTCAGTGTCTGCCATGACAGGGAACACGAGAAAAAAGGAAAATGGAAATTGCAAAATGCAAGTTTGCAATGGACTCAAAACATTTGTTTACAAAAGTCTTTTTCTTCACTGTCAAAACAGCTGTGGTGGAAGGGTACATTGTGGCCATGCTACTTTTCAAGAACTGTCCAAATCTACCCCACTTCAATGAAATGAAACTATATTTTTTTCTTAAATTAATATTTTCTTCTTAAATAAATGAATTTTAGGACTGCTGTTTCTTGCATTTAATAATTACTTTTCTGTTTCTTACTCAGACACTGAATATGTGCATTAATTTTATTTCAAAACTTTGTAATTTTAACAAATATTTTTTTTTTTCAAACACAGATTTATATATATATGAATGCACAGAAATTGATTATTGTTTTAAACAAGCTACAGAAATTTAGCATCGCTTTCATGTTAAACACCAAAATTGACACAGTTTTCATCTTTAAATGCTGAAACGCAATACCGATTTTCACAATTTTTTCCACCAAAATCAGGCATTCTATTTTTCCATTTTCTGAGGTCCCTAGTTATAGGTTAGTAAAATAAATATAATACATTGAAAGTCAGCATAAATAAATATAATACATTGAAAGTCAGTATAATAAAATCATTGTAGATTTTGTAAATTACAACTAATTATAACATTAGTGTAATACATATTCCACAGTAATATATTAATACAAAATTTCTCCAAAACTCATGCAAAAAGTGGCTAAGCAGGTCTTGTCCACATTTGCTATGAAAAAGTATTCAGCAGGAGTGTCGATAATAAAAAAGGGGGCCCACACAACCCCCAAATTTTTGAAGTTCTCTTTTGACATATATTTTAAGCATTTAAACTCTTGTTTTCTAACAAAAAATTATTGAAAATAATAAAAATTTATATATATATATATATATATATATATATATATATATATATATATATATATATATAATCAACTGATAAAAAGGAAAAAAGTAGAAAAACCATAGAATTTCATTCAATCAAAATTTACTTTAATGTAAAATCCATAAAAAAAAATAAAGTAAAAATAGGAAAGTGAAGGTCAATCAAAATTCGATTAACATTTTTGTATATAAATAGTAATATAAAATGGATAACAAAACAAAGAAATGTTTAAAATGCAGGGAAGAAAAAAATGTAAACTAATTTTACCATTAAAAAAATTAAAGAGACATATCATTACCAATGTAAGAAATGTTGAAACTATGACTATATAGAATACTTGGAAAAAATAAAACTCATATTCGGGACTATATCAAAGAAATTATTATAGAATTTACAATGATGAAAAAGGGTACTCAAAAATATATAATGAAATAAATTTTTAAAAGCTGATTGAGAAAGTACTATGTGATTATCAGAAATATGTATGTAAAAATACTTCAAACATAAAGAAACAAGATTATAATAAAAAATAAAAATTGCTAATGGTGTAAAGAAACTAAAGCTATTAATTTATTTCCACCCCTAGAATCACAACGGTTAAATATTTGAACGTGAGCTACAGCCCTAATTTTAGGTTAACATCATCAGATACACTATCCCGTTAATACCACTAAATTTATTGTTTCTCGGTGCACACCTTATATTTACCATGCTTACCATTCCTGTTTTTTATGCCACGCAAAAATTTGGCTTCGCGCAATTTAAACTTTTTTGTGCTTGTATCGGGTATACATTCTTTTGACTCTAGGAAAAATTCCTGCTGCACGTCAATGTGGAGAAGTTTTGTTTTGTTGCGTTGCACAACAGGAATGCACTGGAGTCTATTTGCCTCCACGATAGCTATCTATAGGCTGTTCACGGTAAAGTGAGAACTTTTTGAAACCGTTTCGTCAAACAAAATAACTAATAAATACATTTCATCATGGCTTCTGATTTTTCATTTTGGGTATGGTGAATGAATGCACTGTGCTTATTACTCACATGAAAGGGTTTACATGAACAAATGGTGGAAGGATATAAATTGGTTGAAACAAGTAATTAGGTCTTCAAAAGTGCTCCCTTTACCATGAACTGCCTATATACCCGTTTATCTTTGGTATGTTGTGTGTTTGCTTCCAAAGTATATTTAATTGATCATTAACAAACTTTTAAAATTATTCCATAATTACAATACTTACTGCATTAACATTTTATTTTTGAGTGAATGATCTTCAAATCAGAGTTAACAATTGCAAGCCAATGAGAGGGAAATTGTCTCACCATCGAACATAAAATGAAAATCCTGCAACACATTGATGTGACATGTGGGCACATGGGTGTCCTTGGCAAAGAAACTAACTAGGACTGCCAGTTTATACATTGAATACAATAGCCAAGACGAGAACTTCAATTGTGAATGTTGCAGAACATAGAAAGCGGATGGCAAAGAAAATAAAGATTATTAACACTTCAAACTACGAAGAGATTGACAGTCTGCTGTAAGAGTGGTTTGTTAATGTAAGAACTGCTGGTATCCCCATAGATGGTAAAACATTATGCGGAAAAAAATTTTGGGATTGACAATTTCGCTGCTTTCGATGGTAGGATTTACCATTTTAAAAACTGTGCAAATGTGGTTTATAAATACAGTTTCTGGGGAAACTTGAGGTGTTGATCCACAAAAACAAAATACCATTTTGGGACTATTTTTCAAAAAATAAATAAATAGTAAGTACATCCATTTTTTAAATGTGAAATTTTGTTCTGTAAAATATCAGCTTTTCTTTAAATGAATTTTTTATAGGCCATTGACCGGTACTTCACACTTTTCTGAAGCCCTGCTATAGTTCTACCCCAAGAATATTCATCCGTCTCACAGGAAAAAAATTAACGCCAGCAGGTGAGACATGAGGCGAATGATGACACAAATACTTACTGGTAATATGGGCGCCAGCGGTGCTTCCCAATCACCGCACTATTGAGACTCGGGGTTCTCAGGGATGCTGTGGGTTCTGTGTTGAGATTTCATTGTTCCAGGTTAGATCCTCGCTATATGAGTGCCTTCGCTGTCGCCGAATCAGACCGATTTTGATCCCCAGTACGAGCTACTACTGAAAAATTGCCCTAAAATTGCTTTTAAATTATATTTGAATCACCATAACACAAAAATAACCTGTTATATGATAACCAATTGCGTGAAAATGAGCAGAAAAACTTACCGCGCCACGTAAGTATAACTGCCTGGCCTATGCAGAATTGCCCTAAAATCAGTTGCCCAGCCTATACAGCATTTCCTGCTATCGCTTACTCAGCTGCCGAAGCACTGCCTTGCAAGCGATAACTCATCCGTCACAGCTCCGCACGCATAATTCGCGCATCTTTTTTACAGAGCTATCAGTTTTGCATATAGAAAAAAGTATTTAATTAGTTAAGTAAATAAAAAGTAATGAAGTGCCCACGTTTATAAATCATTTCTTAAATGTACGTAACTGCCCCGCTCGCCACTCTCAGCTTCTCCAACACTCATGACAGATCTGCTCCTTCAAGCATAAGCTCTGCAGCCGATGCCCCCCCAACCCCCCTTCCATCCACCTTCGGACCCTCAAGAGACAAGGATGTCAGGTGTGCCTGAATCCTTGTCATGCGTACCTTCATTGATTCACCACTAGTTTCTTCTTGGTGTACACAGTGACAGAATGGTTCACATGGTCTCCTGGAAAGAGCATCTGTATTGCTGTGAAAGTATCCACATGTTCTTCACATTAAGTAGCCAGCATAATTAAGGATGGTCTGTACTTAGAATACAACGTCTGTCATAAAGGTAGGAGTGGAAGTGTGAAATTGCCTTCACTATCGCCAGAAGCTCCCCGTGTGCGAGATAGTAATTTCTCTCAACGGCCCTCCAAGCCAAACCTTTCCAAAAGCGTCGAATGGGGATGAGAGTGACCAGTAGGAATGAAATCTATGGACTGCCGGCATCGGTACAGTGCAGAGTGAGACTGCTGGATGGGACTACTGTACTGGATGTATGAGTGTAGGACATTTGGAATGATGGCATTAAACAGATTGAATATGTGTGAATAATGAGAGTGAATTAAATTACTGTAACCAATATCGAGATATTAAATATTGTGCTCACTGACAATAACAAAAGTAATAGTGGAGATAGACACTTTAATGTTGTACATAATAGCTGCATGAAAAAATGTGGACAGCCAGAGCACCAGAGGCTACTGCCCACATAAGCAGCAACAACAAAAGAAGTAGTAGGGCAACAGGCAGTGAAGAGGCAGGTGAGAGTATAAAACATTCAGAAAACTTGTGAACACTGATCTTGCAAGGCGAAGGTCAATGATGGCTTGCGTGGGAAAGCCCCAATGTTGGATGCAATACTGGTGTGCAAGAGGGGGGTTAATAATTTTTCGTGCCAGACGGTCACTGACACTACTGGGGCAACCAAAACTAAGTAAGACCAGACATCCTCAAGACTTCTCCCCAGTGATCACCTGACGACAGTATGGAACAATGCTATTTGACAACAATAACATGCAAGACCACACCAGTGAAACGTAAGAGAGGAGTGAACTCGAAGCTTGGAGACCTCAGCCTAGAACATGATATATGTATAGCAGAAATAGAGAATGAATGTGTCTGGGGGCTACATGTAATATGCAGACTATGGTGCTAATCAATACTCAACTTGGCGTGCTACGGGTAGGCAGTACAGAGTTGATTGTCAACACAGCACAATTTGTCCTCGCAAAATAGCTGCCCAGTGGCCTGTTGTCAGCCCAATATGATACCTGCTTCTAATAAAAATATTATTACAGGCAAATGTCAAGAAAAATTTGTCAGATGTTTGGGTCTAATTGAGCCAGCACAAAAAGGTGGCATCCTACCAGGCAGTATCGTCATAGCAAGGATTTAGGTCTCTTCAGTCGAGTTTGCCAGTCCGAATGATACATTTTTCAGATGTCATATGTCATGAGGAGGGGGCCATGATAGGGATTTGCAAGCAGGTAACACAGGTACTTCCAGATGTTCCTTAGGCTTCTAGAGTAAAACAAATAGAATGTCCTCTACCAGAAGTACTGGAGGACATGCTAGTAAGAACAAGAGAAAACCTTAACTGGTGACAGGTGGAAGCTGTCTCTGAATTACAGCAGAGAAATAGAGATGCCTTCTTGTGTGGACCAAATGGCCTTGGAAGGACTAATGTGACCTGCCAATGCATTGAAACAGGAGATGCCAGACCCACAAAGCAGCCACCAAGATGACTGCCACTAGCTTCACATGCTACTAGCTTTGCAGAAAGCAGATGAGGGAATTCTGAAAGAAATGAAGGACCTAGATCTAATAGAACCATCAGTTAATCCATGGTCTTCCCCTTATTGTACTTAAGAAGAAAGATCACTGTGTGTGTATATTCCCAGCTTAATAATTTTTTGAAGAACTTATCCACTGACAAAAATATACGACACAATGAACAACATTTTAGGTTTGCAATGGTTTTCTACTCTGGACATGAAGATTGGGTACTGGAAATGCAAGGGTGACCCCATAGGATCACCAGGAGACAACTGCTTTATCTGTCTACAGGAAAGGAACCTGGCTGTTATAAGTTATGGTTTTTGGGCTGTGAAATGGCCTGCCACCTTTGAACGCCTGATGGAACAAGTCCCCACTTTAGATATCTGTCAGGGCTTACCTAGGTAACATTATTGTTAAAAGGTAGGACATTTGGAGATCATCTTTCACACTTAGACTCTGCATTCCAGAAAGTGGCCGCAACCAACATGAAAATAGTCCCTACAAAGTGCCACCTGTTATATATTAAAATATATTTCTTGGGACATGTAGTCTCTGCCCACGGAATTCAAACAAATCCAATGAACACCAACACAATAAGATATTAGCCAACACCAACTGACAAAACCAGTGTGGAGTTTTTTGGAATTACGTGCCTTACTACCATCATTTGTACTTGGTTCACCAAGATCGTCAAACCATTACATGACCTGACTCAGGCAAAAAGAAAATTTCAGTGGACCACTCAGCATGAAGTTGCAATTCGTAAGCTAAACAAAATTTTGATATCTGCACCAGTCTTGGAATTCCCAAAAAGTGAGGGCATGTTCATTTTGGATACTGATGCTAGTGATGTAGATAAAATTAAGATGTGTTATCTCAGATTCAGGATGGGAAGGAGAGACCATTAGAATACTTCAGTAAGGTACTGCACAAGCCCAAGAGAAATTACTGTCTTGCACAGGAAGCTTCTGGCAATAGTTAAGACAATTTCACACTTCCAACCTATCTTTATGGTGGACATTTTATTTTAAAAACAGACCACCCTTTATTACGCTGGATACTCAAATTCAAGAACCTTAAAGGTCAAATAGCCTGGTGGATACTGCATCTTCAAGAATATAACTTTGAAAAACAACACAGATGTGGATGCCTTCACAGCAATACAGACACACATTACAGAAGACCATGTGAACCATTATGTCATCGTAAACACCAAGTAGAAAATAGTGTTGAATTGCTGAAGGTATGGCTGACAAGGATTCAAAGTTTTGTGACTTGTGATTTGTCACCCACCTGGAGTGATGATGGTATTAGAAAAGGTGAATGAAATGATCCCACTTTGCATCCATTACAAAAGTAGGTTGTTGTCACCCAAAATGGAAAGAGAAATCTAGCTTGAGAACAGCAGTCAAAGCATACTAATTACAATGAAATTCCTTCATACTGAAGAATAGTGTGCTTTACAGGTACTGGAAAAGTAATGATGGAAAACACACACACTTATAGTTGGTCATTCCAGAACGCAGTTTTGAAGCAATTGCATAATGTGGCAACCAGTGGGCACTTTGATGTTAGTAAGACCTGATGCCCTCATAAAGCATGTCTTGTCAAGGTTTTGGGTGCCACTAGAATGCCATTCCGATCAGGAAAGAACTTTGAAGCTGCTGTGTTCCAGGATGTAAGAAAGATTCTGGTACTACGACCTTACACCCTCCGTCAGATGGAATGGTCAAGAGGCTTAACCACACACTTGAGCAGTACCTGTTGATATTTGTGGCCAACAACCAAAAGGACTGGAATTCAAAGGTGTCATTGTTTCTCCTTGCTTACTGCTCAGCAGTTCTCTAGTCTATATGGATAACACCATCCAGGACGCTGTTTGGAAGAGCTATGCCTACCTAGTGACCTGCTGTATGGCTGATTGATAGAAGAGGAAGCTGCTGCTCCTGATTATGCAAGCAAATTACATCACAGACTAGTTGGCATTCATGATTTTTCTCAGCAGCAGTGACAGGATGAAGATGTGGTGTGACAGGAAAATGTAGGGAGAGTATTGTCTGAGCTACAGAAATGTTGGAAAGGCAACTATAGGGTTCCAAAGAAGATTAATGATGTGATGATATTTTGGATTTGTTGTAAAGGCTCTTGGTTTAAACCGAAGGATGTCAACAAACTATGAAGGTCAGGACATAGCAGTCTGTTGGGGATGAATAGACTCGAGGAGGCAGTGTAACATGTTGCCAGTCTGCATCACTTCCCTTTCTCCATCCAGCTTCAGCAAGCAAAAGCATGTGTAATGGTTATACAACAAGTAATCAGAGAAGCAGGCAGCGATTTACAAAGGTAAGCAGTCACATGTGCAAGATATGCATAACGTGACTCATGTGCTCCTGAACTTCAGCGGATTGAATTTCTACGGTTACCTTTCAAATAATTTACTGGTTATTGTCCTAGCCTCTCTAAGCATGACTCAGAGTGCAGGAAACCTTCTAAATTGGACCAGCAAGACTTGTCCCTTGGCCAACTATGCCTATGTAGGTTATAAGTGAGGGGCCTGACACTGGGTGGCCTGGGTATATATCTAGATAGCTGAATCTGCCTGTATAAAGTGGTAAGTACCTGAGATGAGCCACAGCTACTAGAAAGTGCCAGGGTCTCTGTACTAGCCACACAAGTTCAATAAATGGCAGTGGGTGATTGAGTGTTTTGTACATAATCCCTGGTGAATTGCTGTAACGAGATGGCGGGTGCCGGGTAGATTTTACTGTTAGTAAATAACACTGGGATGTCTTTCGGCCATGAAGCAGCATGCTGTAATGCAGCCTGTTGCTTCTCCCTTAGCTGTTTACGTAGAGCTAACACGTGGGAAGACAGGGAAGTAGAAATGGAGACACAAATTTCTCAGTTCCAGCAGTTTATTGCTGTCACTCACTGTTGGGTACACTGGTATGATACCCCTGACACATTATACTTGACATAAGATTACATTGGCACTTAAATGAGGTGACCACTTGAAATTGGTTGTTGCATGAGGTGCGTTACACAATGAATCCTAAAAACTGCTTTCAGCTTATTAGATTGAAACAACGTTAAAGACACTCAAAGTGTATACACAGTAAGTTTATAACACCCTAGTTCGGGTCACTCACAATACCATTGTTAAAATTTGTGAGAGAGTGCTGCGAAACTGCGTATGGTGTGGACCATGTGGTGTTAGGGTGCTGAAGTTACCAGAAAATGGATACGACACATGCAACATCTTGGTTCCATTTCCTGGAGCGTTTTAGCCCTATGTCCCTGCTGAGTGCTAGGTTTTAGGATAACCAGTGGCATGGTAGGTTAAAGGTTGTGGTAGGTTAAAGGGTTAGGAACCCAGCAGTCAAGCATATTTTGGCCCTCAGTCTCTGCAAGGGGTTGCGTTTTAGGCTACCAAGCATGGTCTGAGGTGAGTGGGCGATGGAGCCTGGGTGTCTCCATTTTCTGTATGGCAACGCCCTTCAATTTCACATTAAATCACATAGAAGCACACTAGGATGAATTATTAAATAACATGCAATACACATTCACCCTTAATTGACTCTTAATAATTACGTAAAATAGTATAGCAATGTGATACATTTTACGGTTATTGCTTAGGTCATGACTTCGGCATGCATCAGACTACTTAAGCCACAACAGACCTCTGCGCCGACAGTTTAGTGTGTGGAGGATTGTGCTACTAGGCACCAGGTGTGTGAAGATAGCCAAGTGACAAGCCAGCAGTGTCAAGTGGCAGCTTAATGTGCCCGGCAGGAGTGAAGTCTGAGGACTGCGAGCATCGGTACATTGGAGAGCGAGACTAATGGATGGGACTACTGAACTGGATGCTTCAGTGTATATGGTGTGAATAATGAGTGTGAATTAAGTGACTATAACCAGAACTCGGACTTTGATAAAGACATACAATTAAGATAGTAGTTAAACATTGTGCTCACTGAAAATGACAAAAGTAATAGTGGAGATAAACAGTTAAATACTATAAATAATAATTGGTGAACAAATTAAAAAAAAAATTTAGTACTACTTTTATTTTTATTAAAGTAGTCTCCATCCCTCACAAACTCAAATACACCCCTCTGGCATCTTGTAACAATACATTTGGTTATTTTTAAAGTAATGAATCAATTATGTTGGAATGCTACCTCCAAATGAACATAGTAAAAATATCATTATTGCTTTTATAGTAACAAACCCAGTAAATAGCAGGGTTTGATGAAATGTCTAAGCACATTCATTTGTGAACATTTTCGTTGGTATTTCATCGGCCCCATAAACACCTTTTGAATATTAGATTAATTTTTTTTTTTACACAATTTTTGTCAATATATAATGGTGCTACAATTAGTTGTTCTTTTTTTCAGTACTACCTCCTCTTTTCTTTTTTGCAAGAACTCCATCAAGATAATTATTTCCCATAGTAAAGTTATGTCTTTGTTGCTCTAATAATTCTTTTTTATTCTTTCTTATTTGTTCTGCAGAGTTGCATATACAGAATGTCCACTGAAATTCCATTTTGGAAGTCTCTTATTTTTAATTTTTCCGGTTTTTCAGGCAGATCCTTACCATTTTTCCCTTACCTATTTTCAGGACCAAAACCTTCCAATACCATATTTTTTCCACCACTGACATGATAAATATTCTATCAGTAAAGTCAATTTAAATTACACTGCAATAGACCAAGCAAGCAGGGCCAAAATTTTATCCAGACCATGGATATTTCTCATGATACACACTTCTGACTTTACATAAGTGCCTATTACAAATACATGAATACTTTATTTTGTACATATAAGCACTCAGTCAATTAACGAAAATGTATTAGTGCCAGTTAAAATTAAAAATTGAAATTTTAAAACAAATTTGCTTATAATTACATTATTCTGTATTAACACAACAAACAACTTTTGCAGAGTAGCAATTATTTACATTTTCCCTGACCCCGGTGAAAATTCCCCAGCATTTCCCTGTCATATGAAATTCTCTGACTTTTCTCTGTTATCCCTGTGGGTGGACACCCTGATATATCACATGCACCACCAGCTAAAGCACACAATGCACTTAATATTGGAATCAAGAACAGTAACAATCTTTCATAATGTAGTTCTTCTTCTACAATTATCTTCGTTATTGTAGGAAATGATAACGTTAATTTCTGCGACTTACATTCCCCTAATTTTTTTAAATTTTATTCTGATGCTGATCTGCTGTTAAATAATTAACAATATCTAATTCCTTCAATTGATTGATTGGTATATTCAACGTAATGGTGTTTATCTCCATGTAAAGAATTTAATACAGGTTTTTTATTTTATTATTACACTAGCGGCCTGGCCTGGCTTCGCCCGGGTACAATTTAGTTTTTACAGCGATACCCTAATTAATAAAATGGGAAAAGACTCGTGACTTAACACATAAGATTTAAGATTATGGTAGGGGAAGTTGTCTGTGGCCCCACTTGATATATGTCTAACTGTATGGAAGAATATAGCTTGTTAGCAATGAAAGAATTATAACAATAAGCCCCTGCAGTTTTGGTAGAACATTGTTAAAAAGCAGCAAAACAGCTCATTTTCCCAGACTTGATTCACTAATATCATTAATGGTCAGCTCCTATAGGTGCTACTGCAAATTTTAATAGTAGACTGAAACCTTCCCTAATAAATGCAGATCATAACAGTAAAACCAGAATTCAAATATGTTCAATGGTTCAAGATTAGCGCAGTCATACAGACAGATGTGCGCCAGGGACTTCCTTTTATGCTATGTAAGGATTTTTAACCCCCGTCTTAATTTTCTTTTGCAAACATAGTTCTAGCAACAGTCACCAAATCAATTTTTTCACCCCTTAAAGCATTGTTCTAGCATAATTTCTTCTGCTTCTTTTTGTAAACTATTATCAGTTTTATCCTAGATTCTAAATCTTTATGATCTCTGTAAACAATGTTATGGTGTTTGTAAGCCTCACATTATCTATTCCCCTGTCACCTCTTTTATGTTCGTTTAGTTAAGTAAATGGACCAAAGTAATTATATCCAGGTAAATAAATTTCTGGTAAATTTAAATTATTTAATGTCCAATTTATGAGTCCTTTCCCATTATGTATGAAATCTAAAAATGAGCGAGCAATTACATTTAATACTATTGCCAGGTATGGAATTCCTTTGGGGTTTAAACAAAAAAAATAATAATTTATTACTTAACATATTCATAATGCTTACATTTTCATGGTAATTTTTCCTACCATTTCTTCACTGTGGATAACTAAAATACTGTCAACTAATGCTCTCACATCATTTATTCAGACATATTCTTTTGGTATATAATTGTAGTTTTCAGTTCCATGACCACATTTCAGTGTGGCTGGAAAATATATTCTTTCAGGTGAATTTGGTTCAGATCTTGAATATGGCCAATTTACGTATTTTTCATGTATTAGTTTAATTATATTATTGTATTTCCAACTTCTATTAGGACAATTTTATTTTTATGATTATATGCCTAGAAAATTGCATTGGTTGATAAAACAATTTTAGTACAATTATCAAACTTTTCATTTGTATATTTTGTAACATTTGAGAATTAGTGTGTGTGTTTTGTTTGCTGATTTTACCGACTTAAGGTATGATAATTAATTGCTTTCGTTCTTCTTGTATTCAAAATAATATTGCTGTGCATATGTTACCAGCAGATTTGAATTCCTAAAGAAGGCTTTAATTGTATGTATATGTTACTATTGTCCATTTCTTATTTGCCAGTTAAAACTGTCTTACTGTCAGTGTCAAGTGTCTTGAAGGGTGGATTACCTGGACCTAGCTTCTCCCCTCTCCTACAATGCGCCCCTCTTAGGCCGGCCTTCAGGTTTACCCTCTTCCTCGAAACATAACAGTTGTGGACCTACTGCCTGTTCCACAAACATTCGAATACCACCTCGAAACTGAAAAATACTCACACATTACCGCAATTCGACTCAAAAATGTTCTCATGTTTTACATGGCATGTATCCCTGACTCCTTTAAGATCCAGAAACACCGGACTACCATCATGTATTCTGAAGCACGCATACGGCACAATTTACAGACTTAAAATGAAAACACTGCTAGCTTCTTTTTCCACGTAAGCAAGCCTACATTCATTAGAACTAATAAAAATTATCACATTATTGTTATTAATACAACCATTAAATTAGTTTCAATAACATTCACACCAAAAATGGGAAGTTTTACAAACTAGGTATGTAGGAATAACAGTGTATTTTTACACATACGCACATTTAATATATGTAGTAAAAAACTATAATTTAAATTGTAAATAATATGTAAACATCTCAAAATATGATTTATGTTCACAGTTGCTATGAAAGTAAAAAGCAGGGAACAAAGAAAAATAACACATTTCACTTTTTACTAAACACAAGAGGTAAAACTAATTATAAACAGTTTTGCAATGATTGTTCTACAAACACAATACTGCACAAAAGTTTATAATATGAATCTTTGAAATGAGCGTAAATGTTACTCCACTACGTGTATTTGAAAATCCTGATTCAATGTTTGTATATAAGCATTCAGGAAAATGAAACGAAACAAAAATATTGAAAGAACTTGTTGTGATACACTTAATATTGACGTCCAATGAAAATACAGAGGATACAATGGTCCCTGTGGTAGTTTCGCAGGCACGCATGACGTATGGTTCAAATACATCAATCTGAAAAAGCAGTTTACTGCCATGTTTAAGAGTTCCAGAATAATATTTGTAATGCGCGAGATGTAGTGTTTGAAATACCATTCTGTCCTAATCTGAAGTGTCCTTTCTTTTGCTATGAAAACAGACAGCAAACACGTAGCGTAGTTTAAGAGTAAAACGAGTATTTCAAACATTCTGCGATGCAGTTCGTTCTTCACGTAGGCAGGCGCCTTAAAGTAGCAAAAATAATACAGGAATTAATGGTTTTAATTTTAATTGCAGGAGTTCAATAAGTTGTTTTAGATATATACAAATATTGTAAAGTGAATGAACCCATAGGCCGAAGTGTTACCTGTTGTCTTTCATACCTTTTAAGCAACTTTTTCAAGCAAGTTCGTTAAGTTTCTTATACTCGAATGAGTTGAGTTTTGTACGTAGAGCATCCAATATCATTGTAATGTTAATTATCTCTAAAAACATGTAGAATTGATGTCTTAATAAACATTTCTACTACAATAAATTATGAAAGCAATTCACAAAAATAATACATATTTTTAATTTTGTTCCGTAATAATAAGCGATGAAATGTGACACTAAAGTTAAGCAGATAATGACTTGGACAAACCTTTATGACTAGATTAAGCATTGACAGATCAATATTACAGTGTTTTCATCAATATGGACAGATAGTGTTAGGTTTCCAGTTGCATCCCCGTAGGTGAATAAGATATTTGCGTAAATGCTAAATCAAAGCCTAAAAACTATCTCTACCTTCAATGTCGTTCAATAGAAGACTTACTCACGCCTGTATAATTAGCTGCTCTCTATGTTGCTTTACTTAGAGGAACAAGCAAGCATTTATTTTTCGCTTCTTTATTACACACACTAATAACACTAATAATAATTTATCTTTCCTTGCTGTACAAGACTTTGTTAAATCTTTTCGGTTGCATGCTACACTCCATTGTCAAAAACACCTGCTCCGAAGGAACCGTAACTAACATACTTTGAACGCACGTAGCGTAGAAAGAAAGGGAGGGCAGCCTCCTCTTCTGCCCCTGGCACTGTGCTTACCTCACTCCCGTGCTAGGAACCATCACGACTTCTGGAAGCAACAGTACCTTTCATACTAAATACTATTATTTAAAGAAACATGTTATTCTCTGGTGTATTTTTGTTTTAAAGAAAGGAAAATTTTGTTTGCTTGTAAAAGGAACGACACTACTCACAGCAAACTTTTGTCTGTTTTGCATGTGTTTGTTCTACTGTTAGGAACGTAAGACAAAATGAAGAACGTTGTATGGCTATAGAGTCAGAAATGAGCTATGCTGAATCGCTAATTATTTTAATATATAATATTTCTGATGAGCTCAAAAGCACTAAATGCTCAACAAAATTATACTACAAGAGATAAATGTTACCTCATTTAAATAGTCAAGATTCAAGGACATTCAACTCTACACCTTTGCAAAGGAGCCACCGACGTCTCCTGATAACAGCAGTCTTCTAGTGTTCCCGCAACTACAGGAGTTTCGAGACCATCATCCAGTTCCATGTTCATTTGGAGATTGTTTGGACTACTGAAGGATTCCATCTCCACCATGGACACGACAATTTGAGGTCAGTTGCAGTTAGGTTCAGGAAATAAGTCCAAAGTTTTCTTTTAACCAAATTTATATTTTAAGAGTAATAATTCCACCTGAAATTATATAAAAGTATGTTTTGTGAATGGTTGAATGATGTAGTTTCTTTAGATTATTGATGCTAATGACATTCAAATTGTCCAGCCTCGAGTTGCTTCTTTAGCTTAACATAATTAATGATCATATAAGCTGTCTAACATTGAGTATAGTCCATTCACGCATTCTTCTGCCTTTTGGAATAGAACCTTTGAAAAATCATCCTAGATGTAACATGTCAACCTGTTGTGTTCAATCACTTCTAGTCCACAATTATATTACCCTGTGATTAATGTTAAAGAACTGTGCTCTTGAATAGATTAATAATCTACTTAGTATCTTCTATAACTTGTAATATTCATTTCGTATTAAACACAAATTAATAACAGCGAGAGCAGCAACAGGTTGGCAACGGCCGGTAAGAAATAGTGCACAGTTACAATATTTTGTAACCTCGTTTTTATGTATACTGTTTGTAAATTAAACATTGCCAATTTATATATTTGCACTGTTAGGTAGCACTGATGGAAACACATTTCATTGCTGCAGTTAAAAATATCAGCGCAAAATACAGTGTATAGGCTATAGTGACATAGTGTTTATTTTTCCATCCGAAAGAAAGCCGGTTCCATAAGTGAAGCGGAGCTTCTCTCTCTATCTCTATCTCTCTCTCTCAATAAATTCAAATGACTGGTTGTCCCTCCATTTTAATTTTTATTCCAAATAAGGCAGTCCTTTTAACAAAATAACCCAAGACATATTAATAACAGGTTAAATACAACTGTTGTTTCTGCCACAGTTGTAACAAACACCATTGTGGCAAAATATTAATGTGCGTATTATGTGTAACGTGCTACATCGTGTGTAAATAATAGTTATAAAGCAGACCTAAGTATTGTTAACGGCATAAATTGTGAACATTCGTAGGAAATACGACAGCATTCTTTGAACAGCTGTAAACAGCAACCAATGCATTTGACAGCTATAAAAGTAGAAGTCACATGGCAGTGTTTGTGTGTAGCAGAAGGATACGCAATCAGTAACCAAAAGTAGATATTTAGAAGGTCTTCAGAAAAGGAAGAAGTTAACGTTAATCAACTATAGTTACTTTGGGCAATTGAACAAGGCTAATGATCATAGACTTGTACCGAATGTGTCATATTATTTAGGATAATAATAAAATTTGTTCTTTGTGGACATTTTATTAACAAGATTAGTTTCCTATTGGTAGTATATTAATACTGTACCACAGTATAAAATTCGTTTTCTTCTTTGAAAACGTCATTGTCATTATTGCTTACGTCCTTGTCCATATATAATTTTATGCTTATTACCGAGAAAGTGCCGTGTGGTTGTTATGTGAAATATTTATTTTCTGCTGATTCCTAAAGCTTAGCTGAATAAATGTTCTTTTTCATATTACTATTAATTACTATAAACTACTTTGTTCTCATGCTCATATTAATTAAGAGTCAGCCAAGGCATATTTTATACTCTTGATTTTGGCAAGTCTCACTATATAATAAACGACAACACACATGTTGTAAAATTTGGCTCCCATACCTAAGGTTTATAATATAGTAATTCTGTGGTTATGCTACAATTTATTTTTTGTTAAATTGTATTTCTTCGGACTCTTGCAGTTTTGTATTTGAATGTTCTGCCTTTCTGAATCAGGAGAGCTGAAATCAGAGAGTAACTCTCTTTCAAATGATATTTGCTTTGGTGTCAGTGGAAAACCTAAATTTATTTTAATGCAACAGATACTAATATTATTAAGTTTTTATTTTCTTCAGCTACTTCCTCTAACTTTTTATTTCTTTCATAACCTGCTTCGTGGTTTCCTTATAATTACAATATTTTTAATCAGTAATTTAACTCCAAATATTTGTTTTGTTGGATTATTTTTTTGTATTAGTTATAAAAGAGTATTGAGAATTTTTAAAGACAAACCTTTTCTCCAACAGATCAAACTAGGGAAATTTAAATGTTTATAATAATAGAGCAGAATTCTCTTTCCCTAGTGATGCTTATGTTTATGAACAAGTCATATTTACAAAGAGAGATACTGTAGGTAATTATCTCAAAGAAGCTAATATGTTTGTTCTAACTTTTTAAATTTTCAGTTTTCTAAAGTAGTGATATCAATATATTGTCAAATAATTTACTGTTGATAATCCTAGACTAAAGCCCGCCGCACACGGAACAATTTTCCTTACAATGTTACGTGCATGGAATATTGCTGGTTGCTGGACGTGCACGTCAACTGAAAATATTGATGCCTACATGCAGTTCTGCTGGCTAGTACACTATTTTTCAGTAAATGGAATGTTGCTATTTTCTCTATGTGTTTCTTTGCTAGTTTCTGGTTTCAGCTAATGAGAGCAAGAAAACATTTCATGTGACTATTTTCATGTACAATAAATATGTTTGTATACAGTTTTGATGTAATCTGTGTACTCAGCCAATTCTTCAAAAAACATTGCCCGTTTTTTTTCCCTTCAGACTAACCATTCTCTTGTCTACTGTCTTATTTCTTCTACAATTTTTATTTTCATGACTCAAAACTGAAAGTAGTGTAATTAAAGCAATCTTTTTTTTTCACCATACAGAGTTCATTGTTTATTATTTGTGCCCGCTGTTAAAAAATTATTGTGATGGCTGCTGGCATTACTATTTGACAGGACAGCTCAGAAGGAAACCCATACCATGTGCGGCGAAATCAGTAACGTCCCCGCGAGTAACCAAGTTACATAGCTCTTTGCTTAGCTCTTAAATAATATCTTAGCAAAACTCGCAGGAAAAATCGTCCCATGTGTGTCAGTCTTAACTTCTACAATGATGAATGCTTCATTAAGACCACCAGGTGAACCATTTTGTTCAGAAATGTGCTGATAAATTTAGGGTAAAATCAGTTCAAGTGGTAGACTGAATGAAATTGTTTATCCATTGAGATAACTGGTTTCTTAACAAAATTTATGGAAAAGGTGGCTATAAGGTTACTTTCATATGTGGTTGCTCTGATAACTTCTAGTATGTATGTAAAATTTAAAAAACTGATTAATAAGTTGAGAGAGATTATGCAGATAAAAGTAAAATTATCAATCATAGGTTAAAAATGTATGTGTCCTGTTGTAAAATGTGAAGATAATATAGCTAATGCAATAAAAGAAAAGTTCTACAAGCATTAAAAATTAACAATCAGATTTAATTTTTTGAAATTTTTTATAAAAAGGAAGTACCTAGTGGTTCAAATACATTTCATTTGATATAAAACATCAGTTTAATAATTTACAATTTGATATGCCAGACTTTGTGACAGTTGGTTTTCAAACTGTTACAATGTGAACAGGCCTTAATTCGATGGCTTGCCTGAACACTCCATCGCACACAAACTGTATCAGGGCAGCCAGTTTCCGCAATTGGGACTCACATTGCCCAGTAAACAGGAATCCCCTCTACAACACAGGTGATCAGGCAATGTTACATTATGCAACGCCGATATGACGGCAATGCAGAGAGG
Organism: Dryococelus australis; assembly: GCA_029891345.1. Taxonomy (NCBI): domain Eukaryota; kingdom Metazoa; phylum Arthropoda; class Insecta; order Phasmatodea; family Phasmatidae; genus Dryococelus; species Dryococelus australis. Next base: position 284,023,469 of record CM056994.1, read on the forward strand.
AGGAAGGCAACTTTTCTCCATGTGACGCCAGTTGAGATGAACTCCCAAGAAGCCTGTTGTGCCAACTGCTCTAATTCGTCATGCTTAATCAGCTTCCGGTTACTTCTCAAGGCGGGAACAAGTACCACTAACGTGGTTCTCTATAAGGTTGTTGATGTAGCTAACTTAACAATGCTCCCCCGACCTTATAGTATTTTGTGTAGTGTGTGGATGTTTAATTATATAACCATATACATAGTAAAAAAAAATCCTAGATTTATTTTGTAAATTAACCTACCCACCATAAACCATAGGGCCCTATTAATCTTTTAAAGAGTAATTATAATTATGGTTTTAAACAAACTATGAAGGCATTTTGCCAAGACATTTCTTATAAGTTTCAGAACAATGGTACCATATGTAATGGCCAGCAGCAACTAGTATGAGGTCACAAAACATCCCTTCAACAGTACATCTGGAGTATGACGCAAACAACGGCTGCGATAGCAGCACATCTGACGTCATACACGAGAGAACTACAGTCGCGCACGTGATTCCAACATTGTCAGCTCTTTATCATTCATGCATCTCTCGGGTAATATAATGTAAACTACAGGTAAACTGCCATTTTCAAAACATACCACTGACACTTTACACCCTGCAACAATAACATTTTACACAAATATACGTAACATACTTCACGTACTTTACTTTAAAATCTCAGTAGTTTCTCAACACTTAAAATGTTTCAAAGTTAAACAGTAAATACTAGGAGGCCACCAACAAAAAATGTTATATCACCATAATAGAGGATGTTGCAAAATTGCATGTCACTATTTCGGGGAAACATTCCTCACATCTGGGGTATGAAACATTATATGAGCATAGGTCCGCAAATGCTTTGTTTCTTTACTACAGCCCGTAATACATAACACAAAGTGTATGGCCCGTAGGCTGGATTATGTTACTGTGAAATGCCCCCGAGGAGCTCTAATTTGGATTCATTAGACTTTTATTTGTGGGGACATTTAAAGGCACGTGTGTATGCAATCCCAGTGGATTATGTGGGCACCCTCCGTAACCATATTGTGGGGTAGGTTGTATAACAATCCGAAATTTTCCAGGGTGTTCATCAACGTATCCAGGTGTCCATGCAACGACGGGTTGATGGTCCTACTCGTGCAGATGGAGGGCATTCTGAACACTTCCTTTAGTGCCGCCGATAAGCTTTCACACATGTGTAACTAGTACTTGTGCAGTTCCTACTGTTCTATGTAGTGTCTTAGTGTTAGGTGTCGTATATCATGCAAACGAACACTGCGATGGAATTACACAGTAACATGATCCAGCCCGTGGGCCATACACTGTACATTATGTATTATGAGCTGTAGTAAAGAAACGAAGCATTTGTGAACCTATGTTCATATAACATTTTCTCATCTTCCAGATGTGAAGAATGTTTCCCAAATAATTGATACGCAATTTTGCAAAATTTTGTATTTACAAATGAATTATAAGAAAAAAATGTTTGTTATAACAAAATATTTTTAAGCAAAAATCTTTTATCAAAAATGTTTTTAATTTTCATATGCAAACAACAAATTGCATGTAAAAAATTGTATAGTTTATAGAGTTGACTCAACATGACCATACAAAAATGTCATAAATTTAATTAGGACAGTTATTTACATTGTATTTTAAAAAATCATTTAAGCACACAAAGTTTTATTATTATACAATAAAACACATTCATAGAGTTTATACATACATGAAAAGACCATTTCTTACTTTGATATATAATATTGTTTTTTAAAAGGGTACTAGTATATATTGTAGTAGAATATACATATCATTATGTTAATTTTACATTTCCTTCCATTCCCTTCTTACAAATAGAAACATAGCAAAAATGCAGCTACACCTTTGTTTTCTCGTTATACGTTTCGATATTATCATATCCATATTCTATAACAGTGACATCACAAAACCTTCAATAGATTACATTATATTGTATTGTTCTGTTTCTAGGGTTTTACCATACATATTTTTACAGCAACTGTGTAATTAAGTACAACCCAAAACAATTAATTTGCCGAGGGAGAGGACCTCGGTTTTCCTAGGTCAATACTTTTGCATTTCAATGTGTGTCTATAGTAATTATTAATAAAGTGTGAATTTTTAGTCCTTACACATAATTTACTGTATTGAACAATTCACGCCATATAGTGCTAGTGTTAGGGACTCACAGAGTCAAAAAAGGCTGATGCATTCACAAACCACCTATGGGGCATCTGCCGAGGCCACATGGAAGACAACTTTGCACACCTAGCAGAATGAAGTTCATGAACCACAAGGCCACTGCAAACACACAGCACAGCATTCGTTTGACCCACCTTGCCAAGGACTGCACAAAAGCAATATCAGTTCCTCATACCTAGCTTCTCTGTCTACTATAATTCATTAAAAAATTTTTCCTACTGTAGCAAAGAGGACTTCAACCTGATCCATATTCCTACTGCCACAAGATGAACCTCGGAACTCCCAACTATCTACACAATCCACATGGATTATAGGGCAAGATGAGGGCATTTCGCTAGTGAACATTGGGGGAAATGTTATGAAGTGATCAGGCCTTAGCTGAATGGCCTGCCTGATCACATCTTCAAACATTGAAGCAGGGCACGAGTGTAATTGCAATAATACCTTGTGAAGACAGTGGCAGAAATCCCCTCCACTGGCCGGTAAACGGGGCTGAAAATATTAAACAACATACCCAATATAGGCCAGCGTAACACTAGGAAAGGCGTCTATTTGGCCACTGGAAGGAAGACCACTGAAGATGGGTGTGTCCAGGCATCGACTTCCACCACCTTAATCAGCCTCCAGAATCATGAACAAGGTGGGGATTCTCCAATTAGACTTTACTCAATGTGGCTGGTTAAATTTTTATAATTGAATATACATTAATACTTCAGTATATCTGTATAGCTCCCCCCGCATATACTTCATAATATTTATATCAAAATAATACTGTATTAACTTATAGTTAAATAAACCATTTTTTTAGATAGTGTTCATTTCATAACTCTTATCAATAACTTCCAACGTCCCTGTAGTACCATTTAAACTATAACCCATGTCAGTAATAACAGACCCCCTAAGTTATGAATTAAGTGAGGAGTTCGAATCTATTAATCATAACAAAATTAACAGAAAAGACAATGTGAATAAATATGTTCATTCTTCTATGTTCAATCATTGACACGTAAGAAATATTAATGTTAAAAATAGAAGGAATGAAATTTTTCCTAAAGAAAATTGGAATTTAGAATGACCGAGAATTTCATAATAAAATGTACCTAGAATATCATGATTTCATAAATTCTAAATAAAAAGCTGATATAGTTTAGAGAAATAATTAACTTTATTGTAAACCAGTAAGACTAATGATTTATAATGAATATTATGCTTTCTTTAAAAGGAGAAAACATTATATTATTGACTGTTCATATAGAAAAAATATGACTGTTAAAGGTAAGACAAATATAAAAATTTGTGTTGATTTCAATAAAGCTGTTCCAGATTGTACTATATGTAAGTTAGTGGGACATTCTCTCAAAAATTGTCACTTTGCTGTCCTTGCAGTTTAATAATTTTTACCAAAATCATTTTAAAATGAATTGTTGTCATTGTTGTACATTGAAATCTACCGGTTTTTTTTTTTTTTTTTTTTCATATTCAAAGAATTTTTAAACAATGTAAAATGCATACTTACAAGAGAAAAAAATGTTCGCCCATGGATGACCTCATAAGGAAGATGTCTTCATTACTATTACTAAAATTTAGCTCTGTAGAAAAAGGATAAAATGAACTGACATTTGTTTAAATGTGTGTTTTATATTTAGGTTAAGAGATACAGTTATGTATATAATACTTTACATATTTTTTTCGGAATTAAATTTTCCTACAAAAAAATTTTGTGGCTGTCCCAATATTTATTCATGAGTGTTACCACCTTTTTTTTAATTACAGTGATTTGACTTTAGTAGTAGAAGCCAGAGCAGCCATCTTGGACCTGTGTAACCTGGCAAGATGACGTTTGTTTCAGTCCACATATTATTTGTATTTTCTTGGGGAAACTGTGTTATCATGGTGAGTATTTTCATTCATCATTATTAGTGTTACCATTATTACCGCATGATAGATAATAATGAAAATTTTAAACCAATTTAGTTTTCAATGCTCATTGTTGATTCTTGATAATTGACTTAACCTCACTCCAAATAATAACCATTCACTATACTAAATCTTTGGATTGTAAAAATTTCTCATGAGTGTTACCTTTATATTTAACACACATGAGAAATTGAGTAACACTCATGAGGTGATTAGTTTTGGTTAAACACAAAGTAATAGAAGTTTGTTAAAAGAATTAATTTTATTATAAAACTTTTTTAAAGCTTTAGCAGGGTACACATGATATTTTGTATTGTTTTTACATGGTTTAAGGCTTAGCTTACATAATATTATGCTGAAATATTAGTAATGGCAAACATTTGAATTTCATTTAGTTCGAGTTCTTAACGACAATTTTATTTATTTATTTATATTATTGACAACACTTTCTTCAGTGATTTTTGATTTCATCGCAGGCCAAGTTGACACCAGTGGAGAAGCAGCGGCGTTATTGAGAGAAGAGGAAGCATGACCAAGAATGGGAATATGCGTATAAAGAAAAACATCAAGCCGGGTAAGTGATTAAATATTTTAATATAATGAACCCTTAATCAAAGTTTCTTAATAACACAATACAGTAATATTTGAAAAATATATACAAATTTCTGTTGCAAATAATTTACAGATGAGTTCTACGGGCCTAACTACAGTGGGTATATTGGTGTGGTTTTAGTATAATTTATACTGATCGATTAAAACTTAATGTTAGTTTCATATACAATATTTAATTCTATTGGTGGCGGAGACAATAAAGTGTTAAAAAAACTTCTGCTAAAAAGCCACACGGATTGTCTATAAACAAGATATTACAATAACCACAGTAATAAATCAAATCAAGAAATGTTTACAATTAGTTTAGAATATGTATTTTAGTCCCAATAGTGTATTTACGTTAATGTGTTTTTTAAAAACAGACAATTCTTTCTGAAAAAATATGTTGTCCTTATGTATTGTCAAACTTTTGATGTTGTGACAAGAAGAAGCAATAAAATCATTTTAGAAATTCAAATTGCTAACATATATAAATACCATAATATACAAGAAAAACGTAAATGAAAAGAAGCCATGGATTGTGAAACTTAAAGGATGTTTTTATTCCCAAATTACCTTGATCCACCATAACAAAATCTATATTGTTTCAGAAATGCAAAGAGAAAGAAAATAGAAAGAAGCCAAGAGTGCAACTGGACTCACCCCCAACAAGTCCTTTGGTAACACCAACCCTAGATGGTAACAGAAGACGTGGAAGAATGGCATTATTAAAAAATAAGTCTAAATCTGTAAGAGAAAATGTCAGTCTGAGAGCACAATTAGAAAAAATGAACAAGAAGTTAGAAATGGAGAAGAAAAAACAGGCATGTTAAGAAAAAGACTTCAGAGAGCATCCAAGAGGACAGATAGTGAAATTTTAACATCAGACAATGAAATCACCCCCGATCAAAAGCAAAGAAATTGACTTCAGAGTCCTTTGGAAATATGTCTGAAAAACATAGGTGCCCTGATGTGGTGAAATCAAAAGTAGCTAGAACATTTGTTTTCCACAATGCTTTGGTCTCTTCCATTAAAAATTCCTACCAAGAAGAAAACAAAAGAAAAATGAAACGGATCATAAGAACAGTTCTAATGAGCAAGATAATCAGGCATTATAGGCTTCTTCAAAGAATAGCTGGTAAAACCTTAGGCCTTGCAGGTAAAAAAACTATTAATAATGAGAGAGATTGGAAAACGAAATGTTCTAAAAGAAAAAAATACAAAATTTCTTTTTGAGGGAAGATGTGAGCCATACTACTGACGGTATTAGAGAAACTGTTACTAGAAAGAAAATAAAAAATCAAAAGTGTTACCTAAATGCCTCTACGAAATCTTTGTACACAGATTTTCTGAAAGAAAATGGTTTCATAACCTCATATGCCACAGTTGCCAGAAATAGGCCATTTTATGTGCTTAAACCTACTGATAATTGTAAAAATACCTGTTTATGTAAACAGCACACAAACATGCAATTAAAAGTAATGAAGCTGAAACAACTGAAAATCGTTGAGGAAAAAGACCCACATAAACTATGCAACATCATAGTGTGTGACAAATCATCATCATCAACATGCATGTATGGAGTATGTGTTATATGTAAAGATAAGGCAGTTCCTGTCACTCTGGACATTCCCAAAGAAGTAGTATCTTGGCATGAATGGAAAACACTTAGAGAAACTAGGAACAAAAATGTTGCAGGTAATATACAAGCAAAGGAAGTAAAAGTGTCTACAAAAGTTAAAATTACTGGTAGGCAATGCAGAAGAATTAGAAAAAAAGTTTCAAGAAGACATGAAAATATTTAAAGTACACAGATATTCAACATAAAAAAAAAACAGAATTTGGCATACAAATCCCTGAAAGGACGTTTACAAGAACATGAAGCAGTAATGCACATAGATTTTTCTGAAAACTTTTGCAAACTAGCAGAGGAAATTCTATTGTTTCACTTCGGTGCATCAAGGGAGCAAGCAACTCTGTATACTGGAGTGATATATTTTTTCCAGATGGACCATCAAGCCAATACAGTCAAAAGAAAAACTTTTATTTATTTTGTCAACATTTGATTTAGTATTTAGCAATGCAACATGGTCATTTTTTGAGGCTTCACATGGAAAAGGTGCTCTAGATGGAATTGGTGGAGCACTGAAGAGGTTAGCCAATGATTTTCTCACAAGTGGTAATGATTTACCTGATGCCGCCACTTCATTTGATTTTTTGTCAAAACATAGCAATGTGAAGATGACATTTATCAAACTACTGCAACCATACCCGAGGAACTTTCAAGTATTGTTGGTACAAAAAGGATTCATCAATTGAGCACACACGAAAAGGGCACACTATCTTACTGCGAAGTCTCTTGTTTTTGCGGGGGGGGGGGGGGGGGGGGGGGGGGGGGGAACAGCTGGGATAAAGGTAAATGATGTAATTGCATATTTACACAGAAGACACATTATTTTGTATACAATAAAAGTAATGAAGCTTCAACATAATATAAACATTCTAAAAAGAAAACAAGTACTTCAACAAAAAAGAGGAACAGTATTTACAGCTTGATATATTCATCAAGTGAATCTGATGAAGAAAGAATTTCTCTACAGATTACAACAAATGATGAACACAATTTTGAAAACCTAATTGCTGGGAAAGAGGATGAAACACCTCTGCTATAACCGGAAGTGTTTAAAATTCATCAAGGGACACATGTTTTAATTCAGTTTTTTGGTGGTAAGAAGGAAACAACAGAGTAGAGATATGCCAGAATTTGTCAGAGTAGTGTCGAAGATGACGGAGAAATCAAAGTTACTTGTTTAAAGGCGGTAGGCAATAGTGGAAAACTATTTAAAATAAATGAGAGTGATAAATCTTACATTCAGTTTGGACAAGTGTTGGGAATATTACCTAATTCAAGACTCATCCTAAATGGGAACAGATTATTTACGAATTTTCAAACAAAGTTTACGTGTTAAACTACAATAACTATGTATTACTGTGTCCATACTCTTCAGCTTTTACTCAAAGCTTTGTGTTAATTAGTCTTAATTAACTGAACACACACACACACGCACACACACACACATGCATGCACACACGCACACACATTTAGTGTTTTCATATTTTTGTAGAATTGATAGAATTCATGTAGCCTATGAATAACTTATAGTTAACCTAAACAAGTTATTTTGTTAAATAAGCAAAATGTCTTAGCTTAGTTAGGCCAAAGTCTACTAAATGATGTAATAATTTGTAAGTTATGTATTAACTCTTTCTTATCTATACATGCAAAGTTCTAATAATTAATGGGACTACTGTTCTTAATTATGGCCACTGTTTGCACTAACTACTATCATTCACTGTTAATTTCTACATTATGTAATCATGAGTATTACCTTAACAAGTGTTACCTACCCAGAAAGACTAACTAAATGGTGTCAAATAAATGAATAATGATCAGGAAAAAAAGTAGTATGTATTCCAAATATATTTCTGTATAAAGCCTAAATTCATTTAATAACAATATTTTTTGTGTCTACAGCTGTAGTTTAAACACACGTTTTTCCCATCAAAAGTAACACTTATGAGATTAAAATTAAAATTAATATATGTATAGATAATTTAATTTAAAAAAGCACCATAGACATAATAATCAGAACATGCAAATGTGTAATTATTGTAATTTCATGTCAAATGTAATATAGTGTGTCCTTTAAGTTATTAAATAGGATGGTAATACTCGTGAGCAAATCATTGACTTGGTACCCAAAAATCGCAATAAAAGCACACTGTGAACTCTACACCCGTGAATAAGACCTGGAATCACATTTGTAAATGTTTACTAAATAAAATGTTTAAATTGATTTTTAAATTTAAATTACTTAATTTATAGAAAATATATATATAAGTTTTATGAGTATTACCTTAGTATTAATAAGTTAGAGTAATTATACTTAAGACTATTTGAATCAGTGTATCACACAAGCTAATTAAATGTTTATATTTAATGAAGAAGTTAATTTTTAATGGATTGTAAAAATGTTGTGATTATTTCATACAAATGTTTGGATATACTCGTTATTTGTCTCTTTTATAATGGTTAAAGTATTATATGTTATAAAACTTGTATTTAATAAAAAGAATTCAACGTATATTTAATTTCAGCAATTGTATTTTATGTAAATATTTAGTATAACACCTTTGGTGCTATATTAAATATTTCCATCCAATTTATGTTTAAAAATTTCTTATAAAATTTTTTGCATAAATAAAAAATACAAAATGGAATCCTTACTCAAGAAGTTGAATATTTCATATGACTTTACTAAATTTAAAAAGTTAGAAAAGGATAAAAATATACTGCTACAAACTTTAAAATTATTTTTACTATGTATTGTAAAAAAATTAATTATCTCCTAGATAATAGTATAAAATTGTATTACTATATAAATCTGAAAAGTTATTTACAAAATGTGATATAAAATTAATTAATGATACATCTGTTCATTTAACACACAAAAGTTTTAAAAGATATGAAATATTGACAATTGATACATCATATTGAATTTTCTTAAATAGCAATATATTATATAAAATACTACATTTTTCTATTTTTTCTTTGAGTCAATTGTAAAAAAACAATTTTTAGTTTTTGAGATTTTTCATTTTTGTTTAAAAAATAGGCGAGTTTAGATCCATAATATGTAATCAAAAGTGAGGTTTGAAAATTTGGGATCTGTGTGCAAGTTCTCATATTTATTATTTACTAAAAGAGGCGAATTGGTGCTATGTAACTACTAGCACTATGGCCACGTTCCAAATAGCTAAAATATTCACACTTTCATACTCCCACTCGGAAGTGACATCAAAGTGTGTTGCTCAAAACGACAGAGTGCGAGTGGGCGAGTGAGAACGCAAAAATGCAAGTTGTGAGTATGTGGTGATGCATGGTCTCGGTATATTGTTTGTTTATTTACGTTTGCACACTTACACACAATGCTGAACGAACAAACAATTTTCCATTGTAAGTAAACGTTTGCAATAACAGAAAAATTTTTCTTTACAAAAAATAATTTCTTTACAATCTGAATTCGAATTATGATTTGAACTTTACTGCCTACAATGACTACAAAAACATGACTTGTTCACTTCAGGTGGACAAAAACTCAATTGAGCATCTTTCAAATAAACAACACACAATAATAACACTAGTAAATTTTGAGAGAGAATATGAGTGCAAATCTGCTCCAAATCAAAAGTATGGAGGGAATTGTGGGAGGGGGTAAGAGAGGAAGTGTGAGTGGGAGTGCAGATGCTGGCTATTTGGAAGTTTGGAACACAGCCTGTACAGAAAACTTATAACCACGTAACGGCATTAGGGTTAAGGGTATAATTGACCAAATTTCATGGTGACGAAGTGGACTGCAAATATAATTTTGGCCCAAATTACAAGTTTGAAATGAGGGCATGAAAAAAAAGAGAAGAGCTAGGCTTAATACTGTTTTTAAAAAGTTCAAATAATTTTTTGCTGGGTGTGTTGTTTATATAGTGGACATCAATTAACAGTAATGCCAACTAATGAGGAAACAGTCATACAATTCAATAATCATACATTTACTTTGATAAACAACATATTAGTTCCTACAATCACCATGTTAAATCCATAAGCTAGCAACTGATGAAGTTACCATGAAGCAGAAAACCTCTATATGGATACAAGCCACGCACACCCCCATGCATGACAGCCAACAGACTTGAAAAAAAAACATGAATGACTAACGACTATCTACAAAACTTGGCAAGTTTACTTACATAGAGTTTCCCTTTCCCTGCTTGCCAATATCATTAACATGATTATCAATATTTCCGGTTGTACCTAGAAAGTGACAAACCACATGTCACAAGCAAGCCCACTAGTCAAAAGAAATTGACAGCCAAGGCAAAGAGATAAGAGAGACTAGGGCTAAACCAAATTTCAAGAACATAAAAAGCACACGACCAGCACTAACTAGAAAAATCAAAGTAGGTTGAAATGGGTTTCGGCACACTAATCCCTAGTAAAGCTTAAAAGTACAGTAAAAGACCTGCAACATCAAAGGATATATATCTATGTATACATGCTTCAAGACTGTACAAAATATGCACCAATGAACACACTATGCATGTCACTCACCTAGTCAGTATTTGCTGAAACCAAAACCTTGATGTCTTTAGTAGTAATTGAAGATGTGCAAAACAATATAATTTCACTTTAATAACTTCAAATCAGTGCCAGAATATATGAATTCTATAATTAGCATCACAGTAGCAAACAGGAACATTTACCACAATTCATCAACACAAACTGTAGAGTAGTGAACATTTTCCACATCAAACTATAGTGTTATAGTCCAGTCACAGTTTCTTAGAATGTTTTGAAACAAACCTTTGAAAATCACCCTAGGAGTAACATGTCAACCAGTATTTTCAATATATTGTATACCACAAATATATAACTGTGAGTAGCTTTAAAGTATTATATTTTTGAATAAATGAAACTTTAACTTAGTATCTTCTATAACTTGTAATATTTATTTTGTATTAAATACAAATTAAAACCAGTGAGAGTAGCGATGTGTTAGCAATGGCTAGTACAAAATAGTTCACAGTTAAAATATTGTTTTAAACTAGTTTTTTGATATGGTATGTGTAAATTAAACGTTGCCTATTGATATATTTAAATTGTTTGGTTGTACAGCTAGTAGTAGCATGAAAATTAAGCATATTTTCAATTTTTGCATATTTCATACTTATTAAAACAAAAATAATTATTTAATTTTTGAATTTGTAATTTACTACTGAAACAAGATTTTATGTTTGAATATTTGTTATATATATTTAGATGTGATGTCAGGACTGCTACAAATGCAAAGTTGTGTGTGGTGACATATACTTTATTCACTCTATGATGACAATAGCATGATGTGTTGTTCATGACTGAACGAAGCGTAAATATACTTAAAACTACCACATCAAGTTTGTACATGTTTGTTTTATAAACTTACCTGGGCAAGTTACAATGTTGTGATAGATCTGTTTTTTGATGGATATACTGTAACGTGTCATGACCGCTGTGTGTGAAAGAATATTGTTACTTCTCATGCTGGGCTAGGAAGTGTGTGATAATTATTGGATGTTCAAAATGTATACATGTTAACCGTGAACTTTTTTTTATAAAGATATTATTTGAAAGTGACGTCTGTTTATTTATTAAAACTTAGTAGGTGTTTGAAACACAATTATGTTACGTGCTTAACGTTTCTGTGATTTGAATGTTTGCCACAATCCCTACAAAATACTAAGCCCAGTCAGATAAATTAAAATAAATAATTAAATAAACCTAGAAAACAGTAAGTACCAATGCATAGAAATATGAGAGGGATAAAAGTTACAGTAGGTTTATTTGTGTGCATGTTCACCACTATCTTAAGTTTGTCGCTGTTACATACAAAAATAGTGACACTTAGTTGCTTGCTTGAATTGACTGTCTGCTCGTTGGAATGGTTATTTCATTTTAATTTTTACTCCCACTAAGGCCGTCCTTTTAACAAACAAACCCAACACACATGAAACACAAGATGTTAAATACTACAGTTCTTTCCCCCATAGTTGTAACAGGGTTTAACGTAATCGCCGAAAAATAATAACATTTATTACGTGTAATGTACTATGTTGTATAACAAAAATGTTAATGTAAAATATTAACCGTAAGAACTATCATCAATATAGAAGACATTGTTAAAAAGTCATAAAACTGATCTAAATATGGTTATAGGCCTAAATTATAAACAGTTGTACAAAGCGGTTTTTGAAATATGAAAAAATTCTTTCAACAGCTGAAAACAGTAAACAAATCATTTGACAGTTAAAATGTAGAAATCACATGGCAGTGTTTATGTTTACATCTAACAGAAGGATACGTTATTGGTAACGAAAAGTAGAACTTTAGCAGGGCTTCATAAAAGTGTAAAGTAACTGTGAATTGCCAGTACAAAAACAGCCCACCACTCTATAAAAACCACATAAGATGTGCTACATAGTGTCTAGCAGTAACAGATTCCGACCTTGGCCAGCATTACATCAAGCAGCAAGCTAGCTAGTGTTGAATTTGGCAGATAGTTATCACACGCTGTCTCAGTGGCAGTATGGCAAAGTGGCAGAACAAAACAGTTGGAGGCCCTGTTTTACATGAGATAAAAAAACTCCTGCACGTCTAATGTAAGTGTGGGAACATTCCTACTTATCCCTCACCCATCACCGATCTGACAGCACACAAGCAGATGGCAAATGGCAGTGCCATATTAGTTAAACTCAATTTCGGGTGCCTAACACCTCGTGGCATTTCAGTATATTGTGCAGTAAGTTCCTTGCATTTCAGTATATTTTGCAATAAGTTTCTTGGAAAATCCACAGCTTTCGCTTGGATGTGAGAAGCAATTGTGAGCTGAACTTTATGGCAATACGATGATAAAGTGTATGTAAAGCTGTAACAGTGTAAAACACATTACGGACTTCATCAGTCTGATGATGTGTTCGTTCAGTTGTAGCTGGGAGATACATTATTTGTACTTATCAAAATGTACCAGCTCACATGCACTATAACGTTTTTTTTTGCATTATAAAATGCTCCATTACTACAACATCCTAAACTCTCTAAATTGACAGGGGCGTGTAGTGGTTTCCTTTCACACCTAGGGTCTGCGCACAGTAACTTTAGAGACATCTTGTAGACACATGCTGTCCACCAGAGAATAAAATCCCGTGGGCGAATCTGGTTCACAGCTGAATATTTCCACTCTGTGCTTAATGCACTTGGTAAATGAATTAGAGAGGTATTGCAAGATCTGCAACTTCTTAGGTCTCCAAGAACAAGGGGTGGTGCAGCCAATAGATTAATCAATCCCTTGTAGCCTCATAAAAGGGCACATGTCCCTCTAGCCTCGGCAACAGCACGTGTCCCTCGAACCTCTTGTAGCCTCTGCAAAAGCACGTGTCCCTCATGCCTCTTGCAGCCTTGGCAACACTGCGTGTGCCTTGAGCCTCTTGCAGCCTCTGCAACACGGCTTGTCCCTCAAGCCTCTTTTAACCTTGGAAACAATGCGTGTCCATTGAGCCTCTTGTAACCTCGGCAACAGCGCGTGTCCCTCGAGTATCTTCTAGCCTCGGAAACAACGCATGTCCGTCGAGCCTCTTGTAGTCTCAGCAACAGCACATGTCCATCGAGCCTCTTGTAGCCTCAGCAACAGCACGTGTCCCTCGAGCCTCTTGTAGCCTCAGCAACAGCGCGTGTCCCTCGAGCCTCTTGTAGCCTCAGCAACAGCGCATGTCCCTCGAGTCTCTTGTAGCTTTGGCAACAGCGCGTGTCCCTCGAGCCTCTTGTAGCTTGGTGACAACGCGTGTCTCTCTTGAGCCTCTTGTAGCTTTGGTGACAGTGAATGTCTCTTTTGAGTCTCTTGTAGCTTTGGCGACAGTGCATGTTCCTCAAGCCTCTTGTAGCCTCAGCTACAGCACATGTCCCGCGAGCCTCTTGTAGCCTCAGCAACGGTGCGTGTCCCTCGAGTATCTAGTAGACTCTGCAACAGCATGTGTACCTCGAGCCTCTTGTAGCCTATGCAACAGCATCCCTCGAGCATCTTGTAGCCTCTGCAGTAGTGTCCATTGAGCCTCTTGTAGCCTCTCCAACAGTGACCCTTGAGCCTTTTGTAGTCTCTGCAACAGTGTCCCTTGAGCATTTTGTAGCTTCGGCAACAGTGTCCCTTGACCCTCTTGTAGCCTTGGAAAGCATGTATGGGTCCCTTTTGTTTGTCACGACAAACTAAACTTATTGTGGAATTCTTGTGCTCCATCACATACCTTAAAGTAAGCTGTAAGATTGAGACATATAAGCCAGTCATGAAAAGAGCAGATAAGCTACCTCATCCCACCAGGACACAAAGCCAAGTTAGCAAGACTGAACTGGAAGTGAGCCTTCCTGCGCTCATATGAGGTTACTGGGAACTCATCAAGGTACTGCCCTGCACACTGTATGGTGGTTATAAGAAGTTAACGTAAACAATTTGTATGGCCATCATTTTGAAAATAAGTGCCTAATTAAGTTCAGTTATTTACATTTACTTGACCTATCATAGTATTACATACAAGGGCTGATTCAGAAGTCATGGCAAATATTGTCTATTTCCCGAAAATTATCAAACACAGGAAATGTATTATGTACAGGTGAAAGTGTACGAAAAGTACGTTGTAAAGGTAACATCACATGGGGTATGGATGCAGGAATGTTCAGCAGGGAACACAGACAAACATGGCTGCTTGAAATCACAGTTTAATTGATTTATTCTCGTGAGGGCTGTACTGTAAATTCACAGTACCACCTGTCATTTCTGTGGTACCATCTTCGTCATGCTGTTCAAGAGAAACGTCCATAACTATAGTCTTACATGACGATATACCTCATACAGTACGTAGTTTTACATGTTGTCTACGGCATTTGGGATGGAAGGTGTTGCCCCACCCTCCCTATGCTCACGATCTTAGTTTATGTGACTACTATTCCGAAAGTGAAGAGGCCATTGCATGGTAAATACTTCGCCAACATCCAAGACATCGTTTCAGCATTTCGACGAGAGGTAGCGCACATTGATGGATCTTATGCAGCCGATGGTATTTCCCGTCTGCTCATTGTTGGCAATGAACCATGAACAACCTCCGAGAATACTTTGAAGGATGTTAAACAGCTTGTACACGTACAATACATACCCATTTAAATGAGTTTATACAGGACCTACAAGAAAAATCAATTACACAGTGATTTCAAGCAGCCACGTTAGTCTGTGTTCTTCCTGCATCCATACCCCATGTGGTGTCATCTTTAAAACGTATTTGTTGCACAATTTCACCTGTACATAGTACAGGATCATTTGCAGGAGATAAAACTTCTGAATCAGGCCTCTTAGTGCCAAATTTGGTGAAAATTGGTTCCATGGTTTCTGATATAATGTAACTTTATTTTTTCATGTGGTGCTATCTTCTAAAATAGGAGACCAACAATATTTACTTCTGAATCCAATCCTTACAACTTGCATTGTCAGCATACAAAATTTGGTTTGAACTGGTTGAATGGTTTGAGATATGACATATCACCGTAAATTAAAAGTTCTTACTGGATCGTATGGTATGTGGTTATTCTGCCAGTTTGTAAATTGGAAAGTGTATAAGTATGTAATGCAATGGCGGGATGGTTACAAATCTGAAGCTAGCAGAAGTGTGGCGACGTGAAATGGCATGTTGCAACATATTTCTTGTTGCCAAACTGTGTGTTAATTTATCTTTCAGCAAATAATTCTTAAAATTACCACATCAAGTGTGTACACATTTCACTCTCGTTTTCACCATATCGCATGTGGGAGAGCACTAGTGATCATGTTTGCCAACTCTCACCATGTAAACTGAGACTTGAATAAGTGGTTAAAAGGCATACATTTTGCATATCCAATACTTGCAATCACGAACATACTGACCAAGCTTAACATAAAGGAAACTAAACTCTTTTACACACAGCAGTAACGACACACGTTTTAGTATATTTGTTCCTGCCGTGGAAACACAAATTGACCATACTGTAACTTGCGTAGGTAGGTTTAAAAAACTACATTTTAAAATGACAGCCATTTGAAAAGTAAGTGCCCGGTACTGTTGAGAACTATTAAAGTCAGCTGCCCTTACTTAGTACTGTATGTGTACAGAGCTTGGTGAATTTTGGTTCACCTGTTCAAAAATTGAAAACGGGGACACACGCTCACACACACGCAGACACACACGCTCTCACAAGCAGTTTTATCCTTTGGAAAGTAGGCTAAAAATTTGACACGTGAAAGTCTGCAACCTCTGCTTAAATCAAAACTAAATTATACAATGGAAAATTTAAATTAATGTAGTCACATGATAATTCTAAAAATTCTCTCAAAGAACTTTAGAACTGCACTTTTTCTAAGGTTTCAATGACATAACTAAATGTACTGCACTGCTGCCTATAACAATATCTTCATCACTCATCTAATTTATTGAAAAGAATTATACTTAAACGTACACAGAGGTGTTGACTATGGCATATGACTTTACAAACGTGATAAGCAAATCTTTTAATAGCTGAGAAAGCATATTTCTTAACAGGTGCAACATCCGAGTATCAAATATAGGCATGACATGCTACAAGAAGTAACGAAGAGCTTTGTTAAGAAACAAACACTATTTCCTGTTGTAAAATACCTGAGAAGTCTCCCAAGGATGAAAAAAATTTGAGCACTTCTCACAGATGTGTCTAAAATGTTCCAGGAAGATTAATGAATACTTTAAATTGCAGGCCCAAATATACATACGTACACCAAATCAATCATAAAAATATGCTTATAATCAATTAAGATAAAATCATCAAATAGTTCTAACAATGTGAGGAGTTAAAATATTTTGATTACATACTGTAAAAGCAACCTATACCTAGTAATCCCTTGTGGAGTTATTCTTCCAGCAGAGTAAGATTCCGATTTTTCTGTCTTACCAGCTCACAATCACCGACATCAATTAGGACCCAAAAGTACTTTTCAAAATGAACATCACAAAGTGACTGAGGAAGGAGAACACTTACCAATTAGCTTTGTGTGTAGGACTTTTTTAAATACTGCTGAAATAAATTATACAGTCACTAAAAATGAAATATGCAGCATTGTGTTCTCTTGCGTGGAATTTCGTACTTACATATATGGTAGGGAGACCTCTGTATTGACAGATCATAAGGCCTTATGACACTTACATACTTGCAAACTATTACATGGTAGAATAACCAGATGGATACTAGCCCTACAGGAGTATAGTTTAATTACTGAACATGTCCCAGGCATGGCACAGGTAGTTACTGATGTACTGTTGAGAGGAGGGGCAGATATCCAGGGGGCTCAAGCAAAAGAGTGATGTGTGTCCAACTAGACTGACTGGACACTGTAGTTACAGATTTTACTTGCTCAACCAAAAACGACTTAGGTAGCGGGGATGAGGCAAGTGGTGTTGGCTAGTTCTGATACACTCTCACCTCTAGTTAGGTAGTTGAAGTAAGTTTAGTCTTAAGTGGGGTGAATGCCTGCACGAATGTTCCAAAATCATGCTTCTTTCATCCAAAAGACCAAGTTGTTACAACCTAGGTGAACTTTCACTCCAGTTAAGAAACGGTAGACAACAGGGTGATATTTTTAGCTGGTACGAACACATGGTGGAAACTCAATATTACCGGTGCAGGCGCGACTACTTGACATCTGAGTTCGGCAGCACGGACCCGTTCCACTTGTCTATCCTGCGTAGGATAGGGTGATACTATCCTCTGCTAGGCAGCAGGGTGAGTCAGGTGTTGCACTCTACGTCTCCTACCACTCTTCTCATGAGGCATAGAGTAACAGTTCTATAAATCATGCAGTGCACTGAAACGGAAATACTAACAGTCTACCCCAATAGAGACTTGTCGACCAGCTCAATAAGAGTCCCTACTAATCCCCCACCGTAGGCGGACTGATCAGAGAAGAGCCGGAGTCGCACCAAGTCTCTACTGATTGTGCGTCCACCCAGAATATCCAGCAGCACTGCAGGTCACAGTCACCGAGCACTAATAGTGCGAGTGATGCGAAGCAACCCGAGTGTGTCGTGTCTGCTGATGTGAAGGTGTTACTAGTGGTTGGGGCGTTACTCTTTCTTCCCAACGGGCACTAATAGCGCTGTGTGTTTGTTGGGAAGAAACAGGTAGCCGTCTAATGTGTTTGGTTTAATAACTTCCCAGGATTCCGTTGGCAGTGCACAGCATAATTTATCTCCAACTGTGAATACAGATATATTCCCTGGAAATAAAAGTAGCAAAGTAGAAAGTAACGTGTGTTTATTGAAAGTTTAATAGACACATGACCTGTGCTACCTCCTACCAAGTTGAGGATAGATGACGGTAACTGCGTGGTTCCAGGTGTAAGTGACCTGGTTCTAAATAAACGGAAAAAGCTGATGCTACACAAAAATAAAAGTTACAGTTAAACTACTAATTAAAGGTGTCTAGAGGAGACAAATTTAGTTAAAAGAAGCAAGTTTGTGTTTGTCGCCGGATTGACTGGTCGTCGGAGTACATGGTTGCCGCGAAGGCGTACTTGTAGGCTTCGAACTTCTCTAGAGCTCACGAGCACTAAGAGTGCTGTGGGTGGTGCAAGAGATGCGTGAAAGAATGACTCCAGAGCTTGGCTGCAGCCAGACTTATATAGTGGTATCTTGTAGGCTGCCAGCACAGGGAGCGGGGGAGGTGTGACGTCCTCAGGCCCTTGGTGGAGTGAGAATTATCTTGTCAGTGGTTCTGGCTACATGCCTTGTCAGATCTGCCCGGCCGTGCCCGAGGTCTGGGCAGCTTGTAGGCGTCGTGTGTGTGGGGGGGTAGGGGGGGGGGGGCGTGCCTGCCGGAATGCGTGCCTTCCAGGTGAGAAGGAAAAACACAGAAGTTCCCGTTGCCCGTAGGGGTAGGCAACATATTGCTCACGTCTGTAGAGATGGAAGCAGTACTCCTAGGCGATGAGTCGGAGTCGTATTATAGAAGGTGTAGAAGCGGCATGCATCAACTGTTCCAAATTAGGTCATTAAGAGAACATAAGCAACAAGTGAATACAGGTTTAAGAGAAATTGCTGTATAATTAAGGGTAGAGATAAGGGAGGATTCTTGATTCCATAAAGTAGTACAGGAATTAAAGTGCAGAGATATTATTAAAGATAAATTTTGGTTAAAAGAATGGTATTTATTCCAGTGTGTTAGCACTACAGGAGTAAAATGGGTTTTGTGTATACCCAACCTGTATAGGAAAGAGGTTATCGAGTGCTTACATATTGAATGTGGATATTATGGGGTAACTAAAACAGTCAAATAAATTCATAAATTTTGTATTTTTTAGAGATATGCATAGGATTGTGGCACAGGTAATTAGCTCCAGTTTACTGCGTGCACAAACAATAGTTCCCCATAGGAAATGTAGAGGTTTAATGGGACATGTATTAGCTACTGAACCATTATAAATTATTTGTGTTGACTTGTTTGGCCCTCTTCCAAAAGGGGTGGGGGTTAAGAATAAATTTTTGTTTTATGGATGTTTTCACTAAATTTGTAAAACTATACCCTATAAAGAGAACTACAGCTCAAGCAGTAACAGAGAAAGTGCTTGGTTGTTATATATTAGAAGTAGGCCAGCCAAAGAAAATGATCTCTGATAATAGGCCACTATTCCTGTGTGATAAGTGGAAGACACTAACCTCAATCTTAAGGATTGAGTTAGGATTCACAGCTGTGTACCATTCGGCAGCAAACCCAGTGGAAAGGGTTATGCGAGAATTAGTAAGGTTGTTTAGAATGTATTGTAATGACCATCACAGTCATTGGGCTGTGATAGTGAATGATGTGGAGCGATTGATAAACATTTGTTGGCATGAGGGTACAGGTGCTACTCTCATGGAACTTATGTATATGGGTAAATCCCATACTGTGCTTTAACATATATTGAACTTTCCATTAAGTGATGCTGAAATTGTAATAGACATGAGAAATACAGCATCACAAAGGATAGAATTTAAGGTGAAGCAAAGAATAAAAAAGGGGGATGAGAACCTCCAACCTATACAGGATTTCAGGAAGGTGACTATAGTCCATTCCCCACTGGAAGCGACTTTCTCCGAGCCCTGCTAAATATCTACTTGCAGGCCCGTTTCGTATCCTTCCGCTAAATGTTAACAAACATTGCCATGTGACTGCCATGTAGCATCTGTCAAAATCAATATTTACATGCCATTGTGTGTGTACATGTGTTCATATACTTTCGCTACACCTAAACATAAATATTAAAATGTGACTTCTACTTTTATGCCTACCAAATCTGTTGTATACAGCTTTTCAAAGACTTCTGTCATATTTAAAAAACTATTCCGTATGAATATTCACAGTTTAGGCCTCCAACATTATTTAGGTCAGCTTTATGACGTTTTAAAAATGCCAGAATTGACGACAGTTCTTGCGGTTGTTTTACATTAATATATTTGTTTTCTATGACATAGCACATTACATGTAATGTGCGTTAGTATTTTTCCGCGACTGTGTTTAACACTGTTACAACTACTGGGTAATGAACTATAGTATTTAACTTTTTGTTATTGACATGAGTTGGGTTATTTCTTTAAACTGACGGCCTCAGTTCGAATAACAAAGGAATAATCAGTCCAATGGAAAAGACATTTAAATCAAGTGTGCAACTCGTGTCGCTCATTTTTCGTCAAACAAACTTAAAAAATATAGCTGTGAACATGCACACAAATAAGCCTGCCGTAACTTTTATTCCCCTCATATTTATATGTATTGCTGCTTACTGTGTATTTGGTTTATTGAAATTTATTGGGGCTGGGCTTGGATATTTTGTTGGGATTGGTGGTAAATCACGTTACACGACTGTGTTTCACACACCAAGGGCAAAGGTAGAACATCGTGATAAATAAACAGACGTGGAAGTAAATAAATAACTTCGTCATAAAAACAGTGCACATTTAAAACATATAAATAGTTCACATCAAATATTTAAAATCATGCACACACACACACAGATCTAGCATAACGATCACCACGCAGCCATGCCACGCTATTTCACACGCAGTGGTTAACGAAACACCGCGACAATATATTTATTACTGCAGCAGAAACACAGATTTATCACATCATAACTTGCTTAGGTAGGTTTAAAAAACACAATGTCTACAAACGTGATGTGGTAATTTCGAAGTATTTTTCGGAGTGAGTATAATTTACGCTTCGTTTGGTAACAAAGCAACACGCCATGTCTGCCAACTTCACTTTGTTTCTACCCCGCCATCATATCTAAATACATTAAAATAAGTATTCAAACATTAAAATCTCTTTTCAGTTGTAAATTATAAATTTAAAAATCATTATTTTGCTGCAATAAGTATGAAATATGCTACAATTGAAAACATTTATAATTTCATTGCTTACTATCGAAGTGAAACTTCCCGAGTGTGAAAGAGACAAAAAAAGAGAGAGAGAGCGACAAGCCTCTCGCTCAACAGACACTTGCTTTCTCGCTCGATAAAACAACACCATACCATTACGACCTATTCACGATATTGTCCGCTGTTATTTTGAACTGTAAAAATGAGATATGTTGCCATCGGGAATATTTCAATAGGCACTGTTCAATTTACAAATAGTACACAAAAAAACTAGGTTAAAATAATATTTTAACTGTGAACTATTTCTTACCGGATGTTGAGAACAAGTCGCTGCTCTTGCTGCTATTAATTCATATTTAAAAAGAAATAAATATGACAATTTATGCGAGTGGCCATAATGTGTACAAGGTAAACAATGCCAACTGGCATGTGTCATTGTTAAGACCGTGGAAATTGAGGGCAACCTAATGTTGTCAAGTGTGATATGTTATAAATTAATATTCAGTGCAAATTTTTAACACAGTTGTCATGTGTTTAAATTAAGAGTGAACTTGTACTTTGTAATTTTGAAAGATACATAAGGTGAAACAGGTACAGTATAAATGTAAGTGTATTTGAGTAACCATTTGTTACATATATTTCTGTCATGTCTACAGTAAAGGGTGGCGTCTGCTACTGGTAGTTTTCAGGAAAGCTGGTATAGGCTGTTCACAGTAAAATTGGCACTTTTGAAAGCCCTGCTTAAGATCTACTTATGTACACATTGTGTATTCCTCTGCCTTGCATAAAATTAACATTGCTATGGGCCTCATCACTTTATTCTTACGTCGATCAAATGAAACCGTGAAATTATTAAGAAAGTAAATACTTTAAAAATCTACCCATTTTTACCCTTTGATGCATTAAAAAACTGAAAATGAAAGAATTAATTTTAAGTTAACACTATTGGTAACCTAACACATTTTATTTGACGTTAAGATATGGAACTACTTTCCATCCATCGTAACCAACTTAACTAGGCGGATGTCACTCAGTGCGCCCGTAAATTAATATGCACACAGGGGCAATTACTTTTTTCTAAGGTTCATTTCTAAAGTGCTCACTTTATCGTGAACAGCCTCTACTTCCTGTGCTCTGAATTTTCCTACTTCTTTTTCTTCTGTTCTAATTCTGTCTTTCTCCTATCT
This sequence comes from Dryococelus australis, assembly GCA_029891345.1. Classification (NCBI taxonomy): domain Eukaryota; kingdom Metazoa; phylum Arthropoda; class Insecta; order Phasmatodea; family Phasmatidae; genus Dryococelus; species Dryococelus australis. The sequence goes on from CM056994.1 coordinate 284,046,445, forward strand.
ATTCTTTCATGGGTGGCTTGTGTCGACCCTTTTCTTTGTCGGCAAGTGGGTCCCACCCACAAAAATTTATCCTGTCTTCTATTTTGTTCCTTGTATCTATACCGGACTTCTAATATTTACCTTCTTCCATGCCTAATTCTTCAGGTAACCTGTTAGGGGTTAGCACTACCCTGACTTTCACATCAGTGTCAAGGAGATTATCTTTTTGGCTAAGTAATTTGCCACGTAGTTTACCATTACAACTTATTATTATACAGGGTCATTGCAGATGACCAGAGTAATTCACTCCTTGTGGGTGCATGCCACTTTGACCATTCTAACGCCACATGCATGCCTTCAACCCATTCTACAGTCACAATAGTATATTATAACGAGTTTAAAAACATTACACAATACCACACAACATTACATTTTCATTTAAGTCCTTTTTTTCAATTGTACTAACCTGATCTGACAACAGTAGTTTCTGTGACACGTAATACAAAGTATTTAATTCTTGTATGAAGATGAAAGATAGCAATGTTACAACCACAGACAAAATATCCATTACAGTAGGTACATTGAAATGTCCCATGACTGTTGTATAAACGTTGCCATTAAAACAACATACACTTTAAAGATGTTTAAATGCCACTTTGTAAATACAGAAAACTTTGGCGTGCAACAGTGTAACCAACAACACATCTACCATCTTGTGATATCTTGATATTTGTGTAGATATCTTTACTATAGGCAGCTTTCGATTAGGTAAATATCTCTACTATCGATGGTTATTGATACATTGTAATTTCTAATACCCACGCACATTGCGAGCAAACAATATGTGAGGCCTGACAAAATTAACATTTATTTGCAAAAAAGAAAGATAAATGAAGTCCACAAATACAATTAGAGCAAATAGGATTTTGCGCAGCGAGCAACAATTGAAAAGTAACATTTATTCAATCTTTGCGAGCTCCAAATAAATTCAAGGACTAAAAAGGAATTTAAGCACTTTCAAGGCCTTGAAAATGAAAGATTATTTCAAGCACTTTTCAAGGATTTTCGCTTATTTTATTGTACGTAGCAACGACAAACGTAAAAGATAGTGGTGAAGATGCAAACACATAGGACTATCGTAACATTTAGTCAGCTAATATTTACATGCATTGGTACTTACTGGTTTGTAGGTTTATTTTATTATTTATTTATATTTATCTGGTTGAGCTTAGTATTTTGATGGGATTGTGGCAGACATTCAAATCACATAAACGTAAGCTCGTTACAGAAATGTGTTTCAAACACCTAGTGCAAAGGTACAACGTTGTGATAAACAGACGTGAAGTTCAATAAGTAACTTTGTCATAACATCAGTTCATGGTTAAAACGTATAAATTTAGCACATATTTGAAATTTGCACACACCTAGCCTGCATAATTATTACAACGCAGTCACCACACCATTTCACACGCCACACAGCGATAACACATTTATCCCTGCCGTAGAAACACATTTTTATCAGAACATTGTAACTTGCCTAGGATGTTTAAAAAACAAGAGTAAGAACTTGACGCTTTGTTCAGAAACATGTCGCCACATCACTACCAGTTGTAAGACACTATAAAAACTGTGTATAATCACCCGCCATATTGCGACAAGCAAGTGGAAGCTGATCAAATTATACATTCTCCTTTCCACAGGGAAAGCTGGTCAAGTTCTAGATTCTCCTTTCCACACCACTTATGCCAACCTGCTGGATTTGTAAGCATCGCGCCATCACATCTAAATAACATATAATAAGTATTTAAAGAATAAAATCTCATTTCAGTTGTAAATTACAATTTCAAACATCATTATTGTTGCTGTAATTAGTATGAAATATGCTGAAATTAATAATCACAAAATGTATATCTTTCCTGCTACACAGGTGGTACGAACTTCCTGTGTGTGTGTGTGTGTGTGTGTGTGTGTGTGTGTGTGTGTGTGTGTGTGAGAGAGAGAGAGAGAGAGAGAGAGAGAGAGAGAGAGAGAGAGAGAGACACACACACACACACACACACATGCGCGCTTCGCTTCACTTATTGAATCTTTGTCCCGGACAAAAAAACACTGTCACTGTGTCACAAGAGCCTACCCACGGTAATTTGCGCTGATATTTTTAACTGCAGTAATGAAATGTGTTTCCGTCAGTGCTACCTACCTAACAATTCAAATACAGTAGAACCTCTCTATTATGACCCCTCATGGTTCCAGAGAATAGGGTCGTAATAAAAAATTTGGAAAATTTTGGGTTGATTCTGACCCACCCCTAACCCCATTTTTGCATGAAGTTCATGTTCAATCATCTCTAGCGCATAAAAACCAATTTTTTACTTAAATATAAATATGTATGTATATTTTAATAGCTGGACACCTCCTGATTAATTTGTTACCCAAGAAAGGCATATTGAACCACCCCTTGTCGTAAAAAAGGCCTAAACAGAGTATGACATGACCATTGAAAGTGTGTGAAAAGATTAGACTATGTAATTATTAAAATATAAGTTATTATTAAAGATCTATTACACAGGTCCTGTCGGTTAAAATTGCTATGAGACACGTAGCAATCAAAAAGTTTAGGTACTGTTGCGCAATACGTGTGTGCGCACAGTGCACTCACCCTGGCAGGATTGCGAAGAGGGGAGGGGAGGAGGGAAGTTAGCTAGCTATCCCTTCCAGTCTACATGAGCGATCAATACCACTCGGTCGGCACTCATTGTGACTCACCTTTGCTTCCGCCTGGCAACAGAACACACACGTCGACTGCCATATTAATGCATTTTATTTTCTGGCGGATGACATAACATTTGGCTACGCGTCCATTTAGGCCTATGCGGAAATATATGGCAAAGATTAAAAACCTTTCTGTACTGTGATGTTGCATTTTTATTACTGGGTAAAGACAGTAAACACTTGTGACATTAAATTAACTTGTGTGGCAATGTTTGTATTGGCTTGAGGCATGTGAAAAGATACGCAAATGGTAACACCAATAAATTACGACTACTTTCAAACGTGATTACTTTACAGTACAGTATGATGCAAATTGTTTTTTAAATTCTCAAATATTGTGAAATGTTTCATCGCAAATAATACTGTATGAACTATGAAGTGCTGATAAACGTAAATTATACATTGTATAAAAAGTTCAGAATATTTCAAAAGTTCGTTGCACAATAGAGATAGTTACAGAAGCGCAGTTATTATCTCGCATTGTACTAGGCACTGGCACACCACTTGTAAACACACAAAGGCGGAGTTATTTTCTCAGGTACATTTTTCAACAAAGTACAGAACAATTAATTGGATGAAACAGTTTATCAGCACAGAAATTTTGAATAAATGTGGAAAAGAATTATACATCGCAAAATTCATTAGAATCACGTGACAAAACTGTATTTTTTTACATTACATTACAATAAAAGAAATACAATCACTATACTTCTTGACAAAACAGATGGCTGTCGTGCGTACACGGAAAACATTTGAATGCTTGAGGGGAAGGGGGTGAGCATTGGCTGACGCTGATAGCCGTCGTGCCTCAAATTTTCGACTTTTTCGACCCAAACTTTTCACGGTTCCTCGGGATTGGGTCGTAATAGAGGTGGTCTTAATAAATGGGGTCGTAATAGAGGGTTTTCACTGTATATAAATTGGCAACGTTTAGTTCGCAAATAGTATACATAAAAACGAGGTTAAAAAATATTGTAACTCAACTATCTCTTACCGGCCATTGCCAACACGTCACTGCTCTCACTGTTGTTAATTTGTATTTAATATGAAATGAATATTACAAGTTACAGAAGATACTAAGCAGATTATTAATCTATTCAGGAACACAGTACTTTAACGTTAATCACAGGGTTATATAATTGTGGAATACAAGTGATTGAACGCAACTGGTTGACATGTTATGCCTAGGGTGATTTTTCAAAGGTTCGATTCCAAAAGGCAGAAGAAAGCGTGAATGAACTATAGCAATGTCTCACTAGGCTGGGAGAGTTCCTGTAGGCATTTGTGAATTATTATACTGGGTTCGACACTTCCTCGGGTTATGTAGATATACATTAGTAGTGAGGCATGATCAGTTCTGGAACACTCTTAAGAGTCTGTAACTGTACCTCTCGTGGGGAACAATATCCTGTAGCCATCTGTGGATGCTTGTCCCTAGTTAGATGTGTTATCGCCACACAGCGATAACACATTTCAGAGATGATTGCTTTAAATTCTCCCTTTCCAAATATATATTAATGATTCAAATGCAGTCCACAAGGTACCTGATTAAAATAAAACAATTTCATTAAAATTCTCATCGATATTTTCTTTTGATGATTGTAACAAAGTTATGAGTTTAATTGTAAAAAGCTGGTAATAAAGTACCCAAAGAGTTAATATGAACAAACATAATAAGCATTAGAACACAAAACAATAAGGATGATGCTGTTTACGATGTTTGATAAAAAACAACTATGAGCGCCTGCATAACATGTAAGTCTACATTTTTGGTTGTTATGAAAAAAAGTCTGATATAAATTGTGACTTATTCTTATCAATATTTTTTCATACATTTCTAACTTCCTTCACTATACTTGCGACCTCCTTCACACTGTGCACCTCCTGCATGATTGCTTGCGCAAGTCCTACTTCTGTAAAATTCTTGCTGACTACTACTTTCTTCAGTCTCGTGTTGGCTTCTTCAAAGAGTGTCTGCCCTTTTTCTCTTTTCTTCCTCCTCTCTTCTTAATACCCTCCGTATATCTTCATAAGCTGCAATTGTTTTTCATGCTGATTCCATTTCTTTAATGCTTGTTCTTCCAGTGGTTCTTTTTGTTTCTCTTCTTTTTTTAGTCTAATTTCTTCTTCTTCTTTCAATTTCTTTTGTTCCTCCAGATAGTTTTTGTACTGTGCCATTCTGGGAAGGTCTCCTGTTATAGGGACTAACTGAGGCTTTATATGATAAGAGTTTAATAGCACTTTTAACAGTCATAGCAGCATTGAGGGTTCGTTCACACATAGAAGCTACATCATATGTGAGAAATCTGGACAAGAATGAAAATCCATGCTCTACATCAGCACTTCCATGTGACAAAGCTAATGCTGCCTTCACTACAATTGCCACAGTTAGATTGTATCATCCATACTGTTCTTGAGTTCAAAGAAATAGTTCTACTAATCATCAATACAGCTTTCAGTACAACTATCTTTTTCTAGCTGAAGCAAATTCCATTTGTCTGGTAACAAATCAATATTAATTTCCAAATAGAGAGATTTAGCTAGGAAAACTATATCTCTATAGCTTTGTTCTGAAGTCCTCCCCTTAGGCTGAATACACACTGACAATATTTATGAATTGGCCATAACTGCCATGAAGACTTTGAGAGGACATGTTTGCAAAGCCTAAAAAATTTCTGAGCAGGGCCAAGGAACTGTAAACAACTGTCTCTTTCACATAATTTTGACAGCTCTGCTGCAACCTCATCCCCAGATCTTGTATCACAAACAGGCAGTAGATTTTCAGACTTGAAAACATCACTTTCATCAAGCCCCTTAATCTTTTCAAGCTTACAAACTCTCCCAATAAATACTTTCACCATTTTACTGAGTTCACCATAGAGTAAATTGACTAAAGGCTTTTCTTTTTGAAGGAAACATGTCACTGCACTAAAAATTTGAGCACTTGGGAATACAAAAAGTATTTGAGCTTTCATAGTACTTTCCTTGATAAGATTCAATATCCTCTTGTACCCTCCCTCTTGTCATGATCAAATTATTTCTCTTCTTGGGGATAAATTACAAGAAATACTTTTGAAGAGCTTCTCATTGTTTAATCAGTCTTCTTGCAGCTGCTTCGAGTGTAAGCCCTCTGGATCCAATGCGTTTAATGAAGTTGTGTGATGGGGTTTTAAGCTCATTTTGAATTATCCTGTAATCTTCTCTCCATACAGGCCAACCATCAAACAACTCATGAACAGCATATGCAAGTTCAGAAACACCCAGTCCCAATTCAGTGTTGGCAGCAGTAATTGGCACCCACACTTGGACACGCATGTGTCAACTGCCTACCTCCTGTAGCCTCGACTTTGCACCTTACACCCGTAGGGGTGGAGTTCAGAGACAGGCCAAGCAGGCGAGGGCTATCTCAAAAAATGCACCAAATGTATCCTTCCTAGTGGGTTTGGACTGCTAATCCACACAAACAGGATGTACTGCTGAGACGACTCACCGTACCTGTACCAAATGTCATACCAGTGGATTTGTTAGAGCCAGCTACCAAAGTTGTGGTAGGGTATCACTCCATAGTACAGGAGGCACTGTTTGGCGAGAGGTCCACCATCGTACCAGAACCACAACCTAGCACCTCACATGCACACAACATCCCTCAGTTGAGTGCCACCCATGTAGTGGGAACAGGGGCAGAACAGCCAGCCACCGAACAGTCACGCCATCCCGTTGCACCACAACCTAAACCCGCTCCACGCCGGGTGAAACTCGCCAAACCAGACTTTGTACCAAGTCAACGGCCAACCAAGCCAGTGCTGTACTCTGGATTGGCCCCAGTGCCCCGAGATGCAACTCGCCTAGCGTCGAGTAAGTCACCAGAGACAGGGACATTTAACCAGCCGGGACTGTCACGCGTCAGCCTGATAAATTTGATTTTTTTTTTTCTGTGTAGAGACAGATATTTTACTCCTATTGACAGATATAAAGAACAAAACATTAAAAAATATGTAACAATAAGCAACATTATGGAACACAAAAATCAACATAAAAACAGAATCTTGGTGATTTTTATTAATTTTGCTAAACTGTAACACTCAACTTTATCAAAGAACCCTAAAAGTTATTTTTCGATACACATGTTACCAACTGCTCAAAGTTGACAGATCTCTGTTGTAGTGTAGATCAAATTATTACCGCTCTGGTTTTTATTGTAAGTTGGAAATTCCAATGATGGCGTCCACGTTGCATACGAATCTATGAAATCTATAAAAAATGGTATCCCTTCTCTACAGTACGCTGGTTTCCCTGTATGTTGAAATGAAGCAGCAATTTAAGAAAAATTAACTATGATAATCCTCTAAGTATCTTGGAAAAGGAGGGGGGGGGGAGGGAGAGAGAGAGAGAGAGAGGGAGAGGGAGAGAGAGAGGGAGGGAGAGGAAGAGGGGGAGAGGGGGAGAGGGAGAGGGGGAGAAGGAGAGGGGGGGGGGAGAGAGAGAGAGAGAGAGAGAGAGAGAGAGAGAGAGAGAGAGAGAGAGTAAGTAGATTAACATAGAGGTGCTAGTAAGGAGTAGTAGGCATGGCTTTATTAATAACAGGTAATAAATGATACACATTGTTTAACTGCAAAGCATTAAACTTTTCAGAACATCACAAGCATAGCACACAACACGCCAACAAAGAAGGTCACATACCTGGATGACGTGATGGCGGGGTAGCTCCTGCGCGAATCCCGAGCCCTGACTCGACCACTACCGGCAAAACAGAACTACTATGTACACCAAGAAACAACCATAGCTCACTAACATGCTTCATGTGCACAATGTCTACACGTCAAATACATTCTGTGTCACATTCAAGTAAACACTATTTATATTATAATGTGGAAGCAAGTGAATATGGAAACTAAAGCACATTCAATAAATTACACAAGACTGGAAAACTTACCAGATCTGAAGTCAACAATTCACTAAGCCAGTGAATTCACTTTGGAAAACAAATTTTTATGCTTCAACCAAACCTATGGAGCCTTCTTAATAAAGCATTATACCTATCACTATTAAAGTACAGGCAAATATGTTACTACACGTGTCGACGCGTGATGCTTACTGAACCAGAAGAATACGACTTCGCTTCATCTGTGCATGATTTCTCTAACGCACCGGACAGGGGGTACTGGAAGATTGCAGTCCACCCGGACAGCCACAAATACACTACGTTTATCACACCCGAGGTCAAAACCCCTTCAAATCAGAGTGATGCAGTTTGGATTAAAGAATGTGACCCCCACATTTCAGAGGCTCATGTCGGCCAAAGTCCTTACCAAATACATTGGGGAAATCTGTTTTGCCTATCTAGATAACGTGATGGTTTATTTCAAGACATGGAAAGAACACTGCAGGCACTTACAGGGAGTCCTGGAGTGCTTGGAACTACATGGTTAAACTTGCAAGCTGTCAAAAAGTCACTTCGACAAGACGTCAATTGATTATTTGGGCCACGTTGTACCGCCAGAAGGAAACTACCCGGAAGCCTCTTTGATACGAGCCATTGAAGAAGCCGAAAAATCCACAACTGCATCAATTTCTGGGATTATGCAACTGGCTACATGACTTTGTCGCCGCCTTCTGAGAGGGAGGCACCCAGTAGAAATGCCTGTGAGGTCGAGGCCAACCTGGAGGCCCCGTTTCAGCTTGAACCCCTGGCTACATCCAGCCTGGACGATGCTACCACCTGCCGAGGCTATCCAGAGAGGCGCTGGGGCTTGTCCAGCCTCAGCCTCTGCCAGTCGCCCAGATGCCGCCCCTCCATGTGGAGGGGACATAAGATCATTCCCTGGTGCTTGGTGGTACCGAGCTGACCACTGCCAGGGACGAGAACCCCAAATATGTCAGCCAGGTGCAAACAGAGCAGCCTGTGCATGCTTGCCACGACGCTTCCCAGCCTGGACAGTACCAAGAGGCCGACTACGAGATTCAAGTGGCTGTAACTGGTCCATGTGGTGCTCAGGAAGAGTGACTGACCCCCCCCCCCCCAAGAAGCCACACCAGACCAGTAAGTGAAAGTGCTCCCAACTTTTTTTAACCAGCTGTCAAATGCTGAAATTGTACAATAAAAAAAACAAACACCTCCATAAATGAACTTGCAGCTAGTAAAGTGGTCATCAATTGAAGCTATAGTGAACCAGTGAACCTCAGCAGGTAAAATTAAAAACTTTGTCGCGACAGTCAGTTGCTGCATCAGTCAGTGTGAAACCATAAAGACTAAATTGCAACAGTCAATTTGTTGCATAATTCGAAAATTTGTTGCTTTGTTAGAAACCAGTGAAGAGACAGAAAATTAGCCCCCAGAAGTAAACAACTACCAAAGTTATCACATGTGTAAAACAGTGAATGACCAGAGATAAACTTTGTACCACGTAAATGAATACCCTCTGTCACAATAGCATGTTTCGTTAGGAACCCAAGGACGCTATTAAGTGCCATACCAACAAGTGCTGTGTAAATAAACCAGTGAAAAAGAGTTCTCATACCGAGAAGCATATGGCAACAGGCCGAGGCCTGAAGTTCAGTAAACTAGCATACATAAATAAAAGGACTCTCACAATGAGTTAAAATTGGAAATTGATTGTAAATAACTTTTCAAAGTCTAATAATGTAAATGCTTTAGTGCTCTTGTTGTCTGTGTCTTTGAGGGTTATGTTTTCTTTTTTTATGATCGTAGGTGGCCTGTTACCATAATTTTGTTAGCTAACTAAATTTTAGTGTACTCATACTTTTGCTTGTAAACCTTTACTACATCCCGCAGGCAGGGGTAACTGAAGGCTCCATGTCAGCAAACCCTGTAGATGATGTCACGCGTAATTGTACCTGCTGTGCAACAGTTAGCTGGCCAGACAGGGCCAATGCATTTTCCGCTTTCTGCGGCCACAGCAGGTAAACCCAGCTAGCTAACACTCCTCTTACGAGTGGGGCTTAGCCTACACTAGAAGTGTCAAACTTTTGTACTGCTTGTGTTTTATTTTTCCCCACAAAAAAATGTCTGTTAAATAATACGTGTCATTAAATATCTGAGCCTTCAGCTAATCTTCTAAAGCGGCACATTAAATAAAATGAAGGAACACCTGCACACCCATATTCGACACCACATTACATTTTGTCCTCCATTTATTTTCCCCTTGCCACAAGACTCCCCGGGGGAGGAGAAGAAGAAAGCCATTAGCGGTCGCTCACCTGACTGCATCCCAGCTGTCAGAGAGAGACAGCGCTAGTCTACCAGCACCCTGGCCAGCCAGATGTGAGTCACGCAGCATGCGCTGCCGCTCCAATGAGACGCAGCATACAGAGTAGAGAGCTGTACGGAGGCAATTTGCTGTCTTCAAGGGATGAGAGTTCTACATCATCAATGAGGAGGCAGAAGAATTTTTTTCATTGCCAAGATGAACCTCAGTCGCACCAGGGAGGGGGTTGGGGGGATTGACTCTAGAGTCTTATTGGCCCAGAAAAATAAGACTGCTTCATCTGTGCGTCATTTCCCTAATGCACCGGACGGGGTCTGAACAAGTATAATTAATACCACAGCGGCTACAGGATATTCCCTAGTTGCAGAGAATATTACAGATGTGTCACAGTTACACTTTTCATCACCGTAGTCAGGAAGCTATGACAAGCCACCCCCCTCAAGAAGACATCAAATTTGAGTGAGCCAGCAGCCGAGTCACCGCTGCCATCCGAGAGAGCAGGTAGTTGAAGGGTGCACTGAGGGATGGTGCCACCTGCGCTTCATCCGCAACAGAAGCCAAGCACTACCCTTGGCTCCGCCCACAGACAAGTGCCTATTGCACCCCCACCACAAACTCCGGCGAGGGCTCAGCCGGCAGTATATGTACCTGTGCACCGGCCGAGAAACGCTAGTTGGTCTTCTGCTTTTGTTAGAGCCACATCACCCCGGCAGCTCACTCCACTGCCTCATGCGGTGGAGCTCTGACCGCTCTTCATCACCTGGAAAATCCAGAAGCTCTTCAGCATCTTCGCCTCCAGAACCCACACATTTCATAGGCTCTCCCCCAGCAGATTGCCCTTTGCAACGGCCATCCCACAACACTTCAGGAAGTAGGCCTCCTAAGTCCCTTCAGGACATGGAATAGCGTATACAGGGAAAGTTCTTAGTTACCATGGTCAAAATTGCCACCCTTTAGTTTAGAACCAGGTCCACTTCACCAGAAAACTCACCTAGTCTATCCACTTCCGGTCAACTCAAGGTAGTCGGGAGGTAGTACGGGCCACTGTGTTCTATTTCTCCTTGGAATAAACACACAAACACATTACTCACCTACTCTGAATTTAATTCCTTAGGCGACTGCCAGTTTCCGAGTACACAACGCCCCCGCCCCCTCCCCCAGAGTGGAGCACGAGACCAGGATTTAAGATTTCTTTTACCTCCTAGAGTAGGACTGCGGCCTCCCCTTCAGGGACTCGTACATCTTAACACACACACACGTTTGACGGCCACCCGTTCAGTGCACCCAGTTTACCAAACGGACGAGCCCCAACCATTAGCCATACAACCCCTGAGAGAGACCAACAGGTCAGTTTGCACTCCGTCCACTGCACCACTTGAGGTGCCGGAGGGCGTGTGTGATTAGTTCTGGTAGGCCTGACCGACTTAGGACCCACAGTGACGAAGAGACTGAGAAAATCCAATCCCCAACCACCACACTGTTTGTGTTGCCAGTCTGCGGCATAATACTTTAGCCAGGGACAAAAACGTCGCCTGCTCCCCTCTAAAGAGGCAGACCTTAGCACCCCCACACCTTACACCATAAGGGGTGGTAATGATTTATAGTAGAGGAAGGCATCTACTACACACAAAACTACCTGGGGCTGCGCCCTATCTGATAGGCACTCTGCCAGAATACTCCCGGGAACAAGCTAAGGCCGCCCGCAAGTTGGTGGAGTTTCACCCACCAGCTCCCTCCCAAACTCTTTTTCCAGCACCAAGAAGATGCCGGGGACACCACACCTAGCTGTAGCCGCACAGTGTCGTGGAAAGAAGGTGCTAGTGGGTCTAGCCAGCCTGTGGTTCAGTGTGTGCTGCTACACCAGCCCAGACCAGATGACCACCAGCAGCTCCAGCTGAATCTTGGGGCCTACTGGCTCCCTCAGCAATCACCACTCGACCATCGGACCTACAGCACCGACCAGCCGCCCCAGTATCAATGCAGGAAAACCAGCATCCTCTGGTCACATCACCCAACACATAGCCAAGCCAAATGTTGACTTTCTACCAAGTGGACAAGCAACTCATACCCTTTATACTGGTCGGGACCCTGTGGCCAAGTAACTTGTGAATCAGCTGCCTAACCCCTGCGTGACGGGCTTGCACAATAAAAACTACTTTTTCCGTGACATAACTCAATCTGTGCCCAAACGCATTAAACGTCAGTATGAAAAAAGTTAATATTTCGACTTTTATAAATGTGTAAAAATGAATAATGAAACATCTATCCACCTTTTTCAGGTGACCAATAAAAAAACTTTCTGTACATGCAGACATTCAATAGATAAGGTTTTGATGTAAATCAGGGCTGCCACTAATTACGAATATAAATATTAAATTCAACCAACAAAAATTCTGGAAAATCCTAGAAACGTCAACCATAAATATCCTGAAAAATATGGGTCTGATTAAATACTGAAAGTCATAGAAAATTATTTCTTGTTGAATTATCGCACAAATTTTGGTGCTGCTGCAACAAAAGTTCGAGGCTATGTCACTATCAGGAAACATCTTTGGCACTAACTTTGTGAATTTAACACTTAAATTTATACGCAGATTGTTTTGACAAACAAAATTGGCTCACAATAATTTGGCATTCAATTATTTTTCTTCACAACAAAGCTTGAAAGAGATTAATTTTCTTTTATAGATCTTAAGCATGTTATGCGAGTTTCTGTGTTGCCATGATGATGCAAAGAAATAAGTTGCCCAATTGCTACGGATAAAATTACATACTGTGCGCTTTACCTGCTATGTAATTTCTCCCAGCTTTAACTATTCGAGGCCTTATTCCAATAGGCACTTTTTTCTAACAAAGTGGTCATGGTCTCCCACCAAGGCGAACCGGATTCAATCACCAGCCGGTTCACTATGAATTTTTACGTGCTGGACGATGCTGCTGGTCAGCTAGTTTTCTCAGGGATATCCATTTTACCCTGCCCTTTCATTCCGGCGCTGCTCCATTCTCACCTCAAGCACACTCATCGTCTCTCAAGATCTCACTGTTAAGAGCCGCCCAAATCTCTTCAATTTTCACTCACTCTAAACTAATTAGAACAGCCTTAGTTCATCTTCCCACTTTTGTTTATATTGCTTCCTAAATGGAGCGTGATTAGACTATGCTTTATATTTTGTGTTCACTGTATCACATAATTATGGCTGACACACTATTGTTACTGTGGAATATATACTTCAAAATGCTATTACTGGAATAAACAACATTTCAATAAACCCTTCACATTTCAAAACACATATATACCAGGTTAACTGCCAATGTCAAAAAATTATGAAAAAAAAAAAACAGACACTACCACTCTAATGAGTCAAAGTTTTACGAGACAAAGGTAAGTGAATAGTTGGGACATAAAGGTTTCCAAGATGACAAAAATATTTATATTACCGATTACTTCAACGTTTATAGATCCAAAACAGTAATGTTCAGACGTAGTTCAACAATGTCGCCACTGCAGGTGGCAAAGTTACCGTATTTTGGCGTGTATAGGCTGCGTGCGTGTATAAGCAGCACCAGAAGTTTCTGATGAAAAATTAGGGATAATTAAAATTTCAAGTATAGGCCGCACTGAATTTTTTTATTCCTGTAAATATTGTTAAGTCATGATTCCGTACTAACATAATAAATTCCCACTTAATTTCTCCCCTACAAAATATTTGTGATAGAAAATTTGTGTTATGTTGCAATGTTTACAATATACTTGAGAAAGCAAAACCACCGCAGAATGTTTCAAAAATTGGCGTTTTATCAATGTGCACCTTTAGAGCTGCGGTGGGCGTGCAACTTATGTGAGCTATATTTCTTTTGTAAAGCAGAGGAATAATTTTCTCATGTATGACATATATGGCCGAGCTCGTTAACATTTTACAAGTGCAGGGTATGAAGGTTATTATTTTGTTTATGAGCAAATAACTGAAAACTGAATGCTGCCTTCCCATTCCTTCCTTTTAAGAGTTCAAACATTAAAATGTACTGTATGTTGACAAACTTCTGAACATGTTTTGAGGAAAAAAATTTGAAATTTTTTTTTTTATGCAAATATTTTGTATATAAGCCACACCCCACATTTTGTAATCATTTATTTTTGTAAAAATGTGCGGCCTATATACACCAAAATGTGGTATATCTACAGTTATCTAAGGGCCAATCTTTTACAGCATCCTTATCTCTATGGCGCATGGCCGTTTGTAAATAAACACGTAAAATGTTGTAAATGGGAATGGACAACAAATATGTAACATTTTGATGAAATCCGTTAATCCATTTGAAGTACCAATATTTGGTGGAAAAGGATAACATCCATTAAAATGGCAGCCCTGAGTATCTACAAACACAAACAAACCTCATTAACTTCATGTTGAACATACTGATAGGCCATCCTTAGTTATGAGTAAAGTTCAACCAATAGAAAACAGTACACATGTGAATTTTTGAAAGATTCCGTAATATATAAATACTAATATATTACACAAACATTTCAACTACATAACAAAAATAATATAAAATAAACTATGTTGTTATCAAGCTGATGAGTTGTGTTGTTACAAAAACTCTCAAATTTGAGATAGCAATGCAGTACTGTATTTAAGAATTACGTATTCTATTCTTCACACAATAAAAATTGGCTAACATTATAAATTTCACAATCTTCATAAGTTATTCTTATTTCTATACTTTAAATAGCTGGACTTAAAATACACAACTAAAATCCAATTTTGTCCTTTGATAACTTACACACTCACTGGTTTAAAAACTTACTAAACAAATAATAGTTTTAAAAAATGTGCACAGCCACATAGCAGAAGCAATATCTATAAAGCAACGAACAGTCACAGCTACAAGCCAAGGAATGACAATGTCTAACATCAATAAAAAGAAAATGCAGTAGAATAAAATTTAAGTTTGTGTTTGTTGTGGCAAAATTGCATAGCAAGCCAGTACCTCGAAAATACGGCACTGCTGTTTCTTGTTCTCTACGACTTCTTCCAACGTAGTCACTTTTCAGACATATATTATATGTTTTTGCTAATTGAAAAAGTGGCTGACAATTTGGGGCATCTAGCATAAAGGTTAGGTGGGAATAGGCTGCTAAGCTACTAATAATATTTTTAAAAAAGCCATAAAACACAAGTACTTGCAGGATGGTACTCGTGGATATAAACACACACACCCAATACACACTCCACCTACCCACATGCGGGTGCGCACAAGACGGACGAACACATTTTCCACGTTGACACCACATCAAATGGGCGTTTCTGGAGTTCGAGGGCGTCTGAGACTCCCTCCCCCCTAATCCAAACCAATACAGACAGATGGGGAAGAAGGAGTCATCCACTTGACAGTGTTGTTTCTGGGAGGAGAATTGGTTGCCTTTAACAGTTCTATAATGGCCCTCTGGGCTCAGGGAGGAGTGCTGGTTGGGGTTGGCCGGGTTTACACTCTAGAAGGTGTGAAGCTAACTTGGGGCTCCAGGCATCGAGCCACCTTTTCTACGGCTGAGTGCTGGTTATAAGACACTGGTTTCTTAGGCGGTGTGGGAGGTAGTGGAGAGATAGTGCAAGGAGCGTGCCTGAGTAGCTGGAAGTGTAAATCTCTGCTTCCGGTGGACAAGCTGTCGTTTTACCTATCTGCAGAGCTGCTTCCTCTCTCTTCCAAGAATACACCAATTTGGCACACTGTCCATCCTCTACCAGGCCTCCAATCAGGATTATTCCCTGCCGCATTGAAGTGTAAATAAATGGGGAAAGAGTTCTAGCCCTATTAGATTCAGCCATGACCGGGAATTATATTCAAAGCAACTTGCCAAGTCCACAGCAATAAGCCGCCCTTTGACCGCAATCAAATGTTGTACGCATGGCGCAACCCAATGTCACCTTCCAAGTCGACGGCCGAATCACCCTAACTGTCAATGTATATACACACTCCAACACAGCCGCGTTGACAGAAGCAGAAATATTTGGTTGCCCATAGCTTCGCAACAGCAATGTGTCATTTACCATGGACAAGTTTACTTGCGAGATAAATACCAGGTAAATGTGAATTGGGAAAACAGTCCCAAAGCCATATTACCCACGCCCATCAATCCAACAAGGATCAACCACAAATTATGAGATCCGGAATTTAACGAACTAAAGCAAGTACTGAACGAGCACGCAAGCGCTTTTGTCACAGAGATTTGCTACGTCAAACTCGCTCTATCTAGCACGAGATCTGTATAAGCATAGAGGCTCCCATTTATAATTGACCATTCCGAGTATCAGAACGACGATGAAACTTAATAATGGAACAAGTGAAGAAATGAAAGAACAAGGCACTGTAGTAGAGCCATCCAACTCTCTGTATAACTCCCATGCGGTATTAGTAGCAAAAAAGGTGGCAAACTCAGGTTGTGTAAATTGCAAAGCCTTGAATGACGTGAATCATCCTATTGCTCCCCTAGCCATCAATTTAATCCATATACCCTGCGAGACATTGGGGAGGCAAAGATTTTTAGTACCCTGGATATGGAGTCTGGGGTACTGGAAAATTGCTATCCACCTGGACAGCCAAAAGTTTACTGCCTTCACGACTCCGGAAGGAGAAACATTACAATTCAGGGCAATTCCTTTTGGTTTAAAAATCTCCCCCGCCATGTTCCAACACCTAATGTCCGCAGAGGTACTGACCGGGTACATCAGCAAATTTTGCTTCGTCTATCTTGACAATGTAATAATTTATTACAAGACCTGGGAGGAGCACCTTGGTACTGGAACGACTAACTCCACGAGATGACATGCAAGCTATCCAAAAGCTTTTTCAGAAAATCATCCATAGACTACCTAGGCCAGGTGGTATCCCCTGAAGGGAACTTTCCATAGCAGTGTTCGATACGGGCAATTGAAGAAGCCCAAGAACCAACTGACAAGAAACAGCTACAACGGTACCTGGGTCTGTGCAACTGGTTAAGGGACTTCGTGCCCAATATTGCCCACCACATGGCAAAGCTTCACCTGATCCCTAAAAAAAGAAGTACATTGGAAATTGGAAATGGAGACAGGAACACAAACAGGCTTTTCAAGATCTGAAGGACGATTTCAGGAACATCCAATAACTACACCGACCCCAAGGTGACGAACAGTTAATTTTGCAAAACAGACGCTTGCCAAAACTGTCTTGGGGTGGTCCTGTACCAACAGGGTGCTGGCGGCCAACCACACATGACAGTGTACGCTTCGACTCAGTTGAACAAAACCGACCAACGTTATTACATTAACGAGCTGGAGTGTCTGGCAGTCATTTGGGCGGTACTGAAATACCGCTACTATTCAGAAGGGTGACATTTTGCCCTATGTACTGACTCGAAAGCCCTCCAATGGTTGAAGGAACCACAAAATGCCAAGGCCAAGCTCGAGCGATGGGACACGTTCCTCATGGAATTCGATTTTGAGGTGCAACACTGCCCAGGCAAGAGTTATCACCAGCCAGATGCTACCCAATGCTGGAAGAGGACAAAAAGCGGAGGAAGAATGGGAGAAAATGTCCCCTCACCTTCTTTCCAGAACGCAGGCGAATTTGCCTGTTGCAACTCTACATAACCCACCATCAGATTACAATGAACCTACAAGAAGACCCTGAAATCCGATGCCTCCTGTGAGAAAAACCCAACCGATTCGAAGTGAGAGATGATGTAGTGTGGACCCATAGCGGACAACCGACCATAGTGTGGAAGATATGGGTTCCACAACAATTGCGACCAGATGTCTGTCATTATCACGATCACCCCCAAGTGGTCACCTGGGTACCCGAGAAACTACTGGATATCAGAGCCCATTACAGCTGGGATGAAATGAGCCACGACATCCAACAGTATGTGAGCAACTGCGTCACATGCTGCAGTGGCAAGGCGTACCCTATACCTCCACCTACAGCCACAGTGAGGAGACCCAAAACGGCGTGGACCCATTTAGTCACCGATCTGATGGGCCCATATCTCCAGAGCACGAAGGTTAACAGATACATACTGGTAGTAACTGACCAGTTTTCCTGGTGGGTAGAAGCATTTCCGCTACCCAGTCAGGAACCACCCCAACAATTTGTAAACTGGAAGCAGAGGTGTTTCCACGCTGAGGATACCCTTAAAGCAATATTGACCATCAATGGTATGCAGTTTACCATCCACCAGTGGTGGTCAGTGTGTCGAGGATGGGGGGGATGATGTGGACTACCCGTCCATACCACACCCAGGCCAACCCCGCCACAGCAGAGGAACCAGGAGATTAAGAAGTGCCTCCGACTCACTGTGGGGAATGACTGTAGACACTGGGATAATACCATCCTGTTTGCTCTTCGTCGCCAAATTAACGAGGCAGTAAACACCAGCACAAGTCAGCTTTCCTGGGTCAACCACTTCGCCGACCAGGTGACTGGCAGTGGGATAGTGAACCCACGGATATGCCAAAGCCAAAAGATGTCAGACTAGCCACACTGGCACATACTGCTAATGCCCAAGAAGCCCAGGACACACACACATCCGTAAGAAGTATCCTCAAATGAAGACAGGGGTGAGAGGTTTCAACCTCTTCGAAGCCGTCCTACTTAAGAGTCATCCCCTCAGCAAAGCCAGCAATAAGATCAGCGCTGGCATTGCTGACAAATGGAATGGTCCATACCACATAGTTGACAAACAAGGCAAAGTCTACTGGGCCGAAGACCTGCGGGGACGTATTCGAAACGCCACCCAAGGCCAAATACGCACTTTTCGGGGCGAAATACCCAACCACGAGGAGGAACCCTTATGGCGTCCAGGTGACGAGGATGACCCGACGCCAATTATTGCACCTCCCGAAGTTGAGCCAAGGCCACCGAAGAGGCCCAAGGCACGTACCTCAGAACCCAACAGGGAGCCAAGCTATTTTCTACCCAGGGGAATCCACTTGCCACAGTGCCGAGGAGCAGTCTTCCTAACTACAAAGAAGTGTCTTGGTGAAGTTCCAGAGACAGGGAATACAGCAAACACGTTGCGAGCCAAGTCGGATATCCGAGAGATCCAAAACGCCAGAGGTGAAGGAGGTGCAGGCAACCTGAGCACCTTCCCCCCTACACCTGTCATCTCCCGAGCCAGAAATCAAGGTCGTTTCGGCTTCCACGAAGCCAATTTCTGACCCCGAGGAGGTTCCGCAACCGATCAATGGACCGTCGAGCAGCACAAACGCTGACACTCCAATCCCAACCACTGTATTGGAGGAAACACCCTACACCAGAATTAAGATCGTTTCAGCTTCCACGAAGCAGATTCTTGTCCCAGATGAGATACCACCATCAATACAGGAGGTGTCGAGCAGTGCAGATGCCAACGTTCCACCCCAACCTTCTGCCACGCAGGAAGATCCTGTCGGCACAGTCAAGGATGAGAGGCCAGTTCTGCCTGCCACTCGACTCATTACCGATGAATTCAAGACATCCAGCAATGATGATCCCGATGTCTAACAACCTCCTCTTCTCCGAGAGAAACCTATTCCCGTTCACATGAGAGCCGCCAAGATCAAAGGGCCATCCCACCCTCTGGCCACCAATCCGGACGAGACAGTATGTCCAGCAACTACCAGCTCATAGTGAAAGAACTTCAGCAGTCGAGGTGGAGGGCAATAGTCTGCCACTCCCTCGCACTGTCTCATCGTCCTTAGCATGTGATCTGTCTTCCCCAATGGTTGCAGCTAAAGACTACGCCCCGGTACCATGTGCTAAACCCCGAAGATTGATGCCCCAAATGCTGCCAGAGCAGAATCAGTACCAGGCCGGTATATGGCGTCACCATAGAGGCCCACATCTCGTTTCATGTGGCCATATCAAGCCCATACAGCACAAAGGCCGAGGGGAAGACCGGCGAAGAACACGATGGCCCCCAAGTGAAGTGAAATGCTCAGTAACTTGAGACTTCAACAAGGTAGTCATAACTAAGCTACCACCCCAGTGACAAACAGTACTCGTTACAGACCTGAATTAATAGTGAATTAAAAAGGCACCAGTTTAAAAACAGTGAGATTAGCTTCCAGACACTCGCATAAGAGCTATTTTCAAACAGTGATAAACCTGCAGATAACCTACACAGCAGTTACTAAGATGAGATAGAAAAGGAACCGGTGAGAATGAATGTGTGATAATTATTCAGACACTCGCCATAGTGATAAAGCATAATCAAACTCATTTTATCAGCAGTAGCTGTAGTGCCAACCCAGTGAAACAGCCAGACACTTTATACTCACAAGCGTAAGGTTCTATAATTAGTAGCCAAAAGTGCACTCAATCACTTATCACGTATAGTTGCTCTCCACAGTACCAGTGAATACACAAAGAAAAAACTTCACCTTGTACATAGTAGTAATAGTGATATAGAAATTGACTCCTCGTAAGGAGAAAGTTAGATTAGATTTTGTAGTATAAAGTCATAATTGATATTGTATTTACAAAATTATTGACTGTATTTGGAGGAAATAATATTTATAGTTACCATAGTAAATACGACTTCCCCAGATTGAGTACTTTTAGTGTTTACATCAATGATTACTGCTGACAAATGATTATGTTGTTTAATTGGAACAGAAGAGCATATTTATTTTATATAAAATTTTCTTTTTAAATTTTCTAATTAATCAGATGTAAAATGACCACTAGACTGTGATTTTCAAGTTTCCTACAGCAATTTTAGGAATGCATCTAAAACCATTTTTTCGTTTATTACTCTTAGCTGGAATAAAATATGCAAACTTGAGTAAGCAAGGAAGAATTTGATAAGGCGATTGTTACAGTAAGCTTATGGGAGGATATGACATCACATCGTGATATCCTGAAGTAAAGGCTTGAGGAGTCCTCCTAGGGCTAGACTTGAAACATGGCCAGACGTTTCGGTTAAGTGCCCCACCCGTCGGCACTTTGATGACAGCATACATCACAAGTCTAGAGGTTTGAGGATGGCCAGCACCGTGTAGCCAGGCGGAGGAAGGACTGAGATGTTCAGTTTGGGTGGAATCTTCAGTGATACCTGCAGTATTCGGTTTTGAAAGTTGCCGACGCCTATCCATGGCACAAGCCAAAAGTATAGTCTCAACTTAGCAATCATTATATTGAAAGTCCACATTTTTTTAATTGAAGGAAATGATATGGCGAAAAGTCAGCTTGTTGATTTGCTGTAGGTCAGTCATATTCCGGGAAAAACTACGAACCACACAGCTGCATAAGTTTCCAACTTAATCTAAATTCACGACACCCACAAATTTTTTTCTCTAAATTATTTGATGTGTAAGGTACACCATTAAAGATGCCTACGAGTTTTATAGTGTTATATGTGAAGATATATGATCATTAGGGATCACAACCAAAGACTGACTATACAAGCGCCTAAAGATATGTTTAACAAATTTTCATTTCCCGATAACTTTGCAAATAGTGTTTATGTATATAGTAATTAAAGTTTTCATTTTTTTGAGTGTTTTGCTTATTCAGAAATTATGAAGTACCTTGTATATCGACCTCAAACCAGAACTCTGAGCCACAGAGCTCCCATGAACTGGCCACAATTAATCAAGGTACAGTAATAATTAATTTAGAGTTATTTCATTAATTGAGTGTTTTACTTGTTAGTTTTTAAAGTGACCAACATGCACATTATTTCCAGGTTCAATTCTTTTATTAAAGTGTACTCGCTTTGTTCCGCTAGCTGACCAGCCCAGGTGATGGAGGGCCTGAGGTTGGCGAACTCCCATATTTTCACACGTTGCTTGCTGTGAGACCCATAGGTTGTCCAAGAAAGAGTGCTGGCTTTCTTTAACTGATACACCACAGCAAGCCCCGTGATAGTTAATTTTTCCACCCCGCCTCCCACGAGTAAGGCTTCTGCATATTCTTATTCCCAATTGTCGTTTTACATGTCGTTTTTATGATTTGGATGGCTCTTGACATAGACAGTGAATCAGTACTACGGTCGGTGTGCCAAGCGCTGTGATATTTCCAGACAGACCCCAGCAGACAGAGCGAGCACAATTACAGCAGCCACGAGGCCCAGAGTTAAGGGTTCCGCCTAGAAATCCAAAATTGTTTTCCTTCGACTTCCTACATGTCCAGATCTTTCAGATGAGGGGGGGAACACTTCTCAATTCCCTACTACGTCAAATTCGCCCGATGAGTCCTCATCGCAACAGTGAACAGAGATTGGGGGGGGGGGGGGGGGAAGACGCGCGAATTGACGCGTGCAGTTTCCAGTTTATACTACTAAACAATGATGACTCATCAACCTCACATATTTCTACGTAACCCAAGAGAGAGAAAAACACGGCAACAGATTTCACAAGTGTTTTTAGATTGCCAGTTCCCTGGAGGTCAATTTTAAACATGTGGAAGATAAGGTTGCGAAAGCCCGAAGCATGCACCCCCACCCCCTTCCCTGCGCAGGGAGCCTACAAGTCATCACCTGCCTTGGGGCAAAACCGAGCGCACCCACGAATATGCACAATGCACAAAGCCGAGTGCCGGGTAGAGAGTAGCCACTCTTATCCCGGCCAGCCACGAGAGGGACATCATGAGGCGATGTCACACCTCCCACTGCAGCCCGGCATTGCACCTGTGCAACAGACTATTTAAGACTGTGCACGCCCAGGCTCGGGAATTATTCTGTCTCCAGTAGCTCGCTCTAACACTTCTTGTGCTGGGACCACCTACTGCTCAACAGTCTTTGGCAGCCACTAGAGAATGCTACCATTGACGTTACCAGAGGCTCCTGCAGCCTTTACCAGACGCTCTATTGTCAACAACCACCACCACTTATCAGAAGCTTCATTGTCGACAACCACCATCAGCTACCAGAAGCTTTCTTCTTCAATACCTGTAAACCAAATACACCTTCCGCGGTTGCTCCTCCTGGATCAGCAGCAGCTGGCAGAGGTTACTACACCCACTACTCTTAAACTAGTGGTCCTCTTTTTATAAAGTCTCTTATAAACACCCCTTGGATAGAGGAGCTGCTACAGAGTTATTTTCATAGCCATCAATGCAAATAGCTAGCTTGATTAGTTTAGGAGCAGGTTGCTTACACTTGTTTACCATAGGTTACTTCCATATCACACTCTGCTTGGTTAGGATGTAGCATGCGTCACCTCAAGTCACCTTAAGTTGGATCCTACCAGAGCGCTCATGGTACTGGAGGGGATATTTGCTTGGGACTGAAAGTCTCACCCCTGTTGCAACCGTCGCCCAATAGTGGTAGGAAGGCAGCCCATACGGCTCGATGCTCTAGGTTTGCGTGCCAGTGACAGAGAACTGATTAGAGCACTGAGCTCCTGCCGGCAACCACTATTGGAAGTACACTTAGATAGGGATCTGTCTCGTGTTCATGACGATCAGAAAGTATCATTAAGTGTCATTAAATTATTAGACAAAGTGAAATGGTGTTGGTTATTATATTATCTCTCTTTTCTTTGGTACACAAATCATTAAAACATTCTTTTCTGGCATAACAATTTATTACTGAATTTCATAATTTACAATAAAAGTAGATTACTACGCACAAAAAAAAGAAGGGTGCCCCTCACATAAATTTATTATTTATGTATATAAACAGTATACATTTTGTTTATCAATCTCTATATTCTTATCATGAATTGTGTCATTCATAACATTAAATCATTAATTGGAATTTTAACAATTTTTGCAAACAACCAAGAAGAAATATTGATTAAAATTCATCAATAATTTTTTTTTTATTTACTGTAATCCTCATTGGCAAGAAATGTTTACATAAAAATTCTTTAAATTGCAATAAAGTTCCTAAAACTTTATAAATTTGAAAACGCTCATATCAGCATGCCCTTCGATAGTGTGTATCCGTAATTCTGTCACTGCAGCCGTCATGCTGCCTGGTGACTTGAAACTCCAGTCCCTGCCAAGCTCAATGGGGAACACAGAATTGCAATGAAAAGGATTATTACTGCCAAGGGTATCCCAACGAGTGGAAAATGAATTTGGAAGTTACACCATCTAACTTGGATTACTTTGAATTTGGAAGTGGAAGACCTCTGCAACACATTACACACAAAAAAGTGAATTACGCATCCTATCCCTGAGCGAAATAATGAAGGGAACATTGGAAAAACACTTACCCAATTGGAGGGAAGAACGAAGTTATTCGCCGAACATAGACCCGCTGAATCGTGGTGCATATATATATATATATATATATATATATATATATATATATATATATATATATATATATATATATATATATAACAAAAAACAACAAAACAAGCAACCAGGTCTTCAAAATTGCTCACTTTACCATGAACAGCCTATACCGTGTTTACCCGCAAAAGGGTCTCTCTTGCATATGGGTCGCAGGTATTTTTTCCTGTAAAAAAATAAAATTATGTATTTTTTCGGCCTTAAGGGTTGCCCACGCATATGGGTCGCACCATACTTTTGCATCATTAAAAATATTTTTCAACTACATATAAATATGCATTATTGTTTGATAGAATAACAATAAATGTGACATTTCTTTTGTTGTGTTACGAGGGCTTAAGGATGGTGCGTAACGAATACTGCATTAATTGTACATCGCAGCAAGTTCCTTGCAAGCCTGTTGCTGTTAGTTCTGCTTTGTTTTGTATCACCTCCATCCTCCAGTGCCAGCCCAGAGGCTCCCTCCCTTTATCTTTTTTCTTTCTCCATCTCCTTGGATGACCCTCTTCCGACCCTTTCCCCCTCCGGAGCACTGGGAGTAATAACAAAGGCCACTCACAGCCAGCCCAGCTTGCTTTCTCCCACTTTTCTTTTCCCCCTCTTGCTCAAAGTCCCTCGTCCCTCCCTATCTTCCTTCCCACTGCTCGTTTTCCTGCCTAGATTCTTCGCCTCCTCCTTCTGACTCAGTTTTTTTAGAATGCCCTCCTCCCTTCTCTTTTGTCTCTCACGGTCCCCCTCTCTAGCCGGATGAGATAACTAGTTTCAACTTTCTCTCTCGTCCCCCCCCCCCCCTAGCGCGTGTACATTTTTTGCATGCACCTACTCGCACACCATTGCCTACCCTGCAACAGCCGGCCACCTCTGGGCTGGCTGGTTATGCACGACACAACACATGTGGTCTGCAATTCACACGCTGTGTTGAGGCATTTTGACATATTGAAATAAGTTTTTCTTAGTTTCCTACGTCAGTTTTATTTTGGTGAAACCAACACAGTATTTATATACATATTCTACAACAGCACAACAGAAAATTCATTAACAATACAGGGAACTGATTAAACAGAAAGGTTTACGAGGGGGGAGTAATGGAGGGAAACAAGCGACATGTGGGCGACTCTGAAAAGTGAAAGTGATTGGTAAAGGGGCATGAGGGGTTCTGGTGACAGAGGGTGTGACAGGTTGAAGCCTTTAACCCCTCCTCCGCTACTTAGTTGTTACACCACCGGTCACTCTGTGTCTGGCGGTATACTGCGCCTTTTCTACTTTTCAGCAGGCGGAGACTAGTCGGTGCAACAAGGACACATTCAATGGCAAACTAATTGGTTGTTGTCATCATTTGCTTTTGCTGTGCCGGCTGGCACTAAGGCAATACCAAATATCAGTGCAGCCTATACTTGGAATATTAATTATCCCTAATTTTTTATCAAAAATTTCTGGTGTGGCCTATACACGCACACAGCTTATACACCCCAAAATACGGTAGTTTGTTCAACCCGAAAGCGATATTAACTCATTACGATGTCAGTCATAGCCGTAATTGCCTGGCAAAAAACACTACTACCACTAGAGCGCAGTGTACACCTACATGGCCACCAGTTGACACACGATGCAAAATTTAAATACCGTACTGTCTTTACTTGTGCAAGTGCAGTCGTTGCAGTATGCCTGGTATAGACCAATATATGACACGAAAGGAGGGAGGGGGAGAGGTGGTATTGCAAGAAAGACTGGCGTAGAGGGCAGGCTGGATATAAGTGGCGAAGTGGGTGCGACTAGCTAACCAGCGCTTTTGTTGGCTGAAGCGGCCTGTGGCTTCCACAGAACAAAACCATAACTACATCATCACTGACCTTCTCTACAGCATTACCACATTGCTACTTTATTGCACACAAAAGTTCTCTCTCTTGCATAAAGGTGATTACGTAGTAAAACACAACCGAAAGTAATGAGCGGGGAATAATGCAGCTACTCTGTCAAATTAAAGCTGAAAATTATTAACTAAGCCACGCAAGATGAAAACTCGTTACTGCGAAAAAATACTATGTTGATCCTAAATGTGTCGGGCGTTGGTGTAACGAAGAAAAACTTCAGATGGCACTGAAAAATAAACGTGCCTTTCGTGGAATGAAAAATTTCTTATAAAATAAGGTGCTACTTTGCAGTGAAGATGCTATAACACTGTTAAGACACACTTGTCTGCTGGCAACATTGTAACAATAACTGTGCACGTTAGCTCGTGGTGTTCTTTGTTCCTTTCTTATTCCCCCATCTTTCTACACGACTCCCGTAATCTTGACCTACTTCTTGCTTCCACGACCCGACACTCCAGCCATTCTGTGTGTATATATTAATACAGCAGGGCCAAAGTTTAATAAAACAGCAGTGTAACGTGCCGATTCTTATTTTTCCAAATTAATTTATGATGATGTGTAATTTCACTGTTATTCATTAGTGCCAAAGAAAACATTGCATTTTGCTTTGTTATATACAGTGCGCAAAAAAGGTTTGCATAACCAGTAATTATGTTGGTTGTTGTCACAGATCATGTTTTGTTCTTTGTATTCTTTGGCTTGTGTCGCCAGGTCAGGCATGAGATTCTGTACAGATAGCGTGTATTTTCATCCCAGTCATCCTCTTTGGTCGTAATCAACACCGTATTTCACAAATCCCTTTCATACTAAACTTTTTTGAGCACTGTGACATGTGCTGCTTATTAAGTTATACCAAACGACCACCACGGGTCACGGGGGCACGTGACGTCCCTCTGCTAAGTAGGAATACTTAACGTTACAAGCGATGAGTCATAGTCGTATTTTACAGTGGTATAAGCAGTACACGCCAATTTTAAGCAGCTACCAGAGGCTGCTACCAACAACTACCAGAGGCTTCCACAACCAACAGCTTACCAGAAGCTCTTCACATCCGAAGCATGCAAAACTTCACTCCACACTCTCTGGTGTCGATCTTCCTGATTCGGCAGCCGCCGCACTTGCTGATAGTGGCAACTACACCCACTACCCTTTTGGTAGTGGCCCCTTTTTAAAAGTCTTTTCTAGACAAACCCAGGTTAGAGTAACTGCATCAGAGATATTTTCATAGTTGTCGAGGTCATTCTTATCTTGAGAAGTTTCGGAGTAGGTCACCACCTGTATAGTGTAGCTTACTTCCGTTCACACTTAGCATAGTAGTGAGGGTACTTGTCACCGTATTTATTATTTGTAATAAATACACTTTTGTTCCTATCCCAAAAGTGATTTGTTCTAGGTGTAATTCCCTTTCCGATTGCTAGATACTAGACTCTTGTGTGGAGCAAGCAGGAGACCGAGTTTAACTAACTGTACGAACCGTACAGGAGGACTGCAGATCCCCTTCAGGAATCTCTACATCTCGTACACACACCACTTTCGATGGCCACCTGTTCTATACACTCAGGTGTATAGAAAGATACAGCCACAACCACTAGGTACTCGTCCAAGAGAGGCAGGACAGCCATCCCAGGTTTTACTGATACCGGAGCGCTGACGGTGCTGGCAGGAGTAATTGCCTGGGTCTGGAGGTCCGACCTGTGTTGGACCACATCCAGCAGTAGTAGGAAGACGGCCCACACGACCCACCGCTCCAGGTTCATGCGCCAGTGGTGCAGGACTGATTGCAGCACAGGGTTCGCGTTGTCAACTATTGTTGTTTATACACTACCTGGAGCATCTTCGACTGGTTGTACCTATCAGGGGGATAGTTGAGTATCAACTCTGCCTCTATGCCATTTGGGGAAAGGCACGGAGCTCAAAGGGGGGAACAAAAGACAAAGTTTGCCGCTGCTAAACGAGTGTGTGCCAGTAATCCCTCTTCACCTTACGGAGACACCCATCGGGGCTGAGCTCAAGCCGCCCGACATCTGTAGAGGCCGCCCTCTCCAGTCGGCACCCTTGTTTTCTACGCAACACACTAGGCTCGGCGTGGACTACCATCCTTCTGTTCATGCACCGGTAACTGGTACTGACACCAGGCCTGGCATAGCCACCACACCTTTGGCAGCAGCAAAGCAGCAGAGTGGAGCAGGAACTACTGTATCATATTGTACGTTAACTCATTCAGCACTTAAACGGAGATGGCTGGTCCCAGCTGACTCACTGCTTCATTGAAGCCAAGAGGCAGGTACCCGAATACCCTGGTAAGTCTGCCCTACCTAAACAGGCTAGTGTAACAGCAAGAAATATTGTGGTACGTTCCACACCTGATTTTGTTCCTAGTTGCCAGCCTGCACGACCCGTATTAACATCTAGTAATAAATCACCTCAAAATAAATAACCTGTTAAAACCTGAACGTGCCTGACCTAGCACAAATCAAAATCACATTGACCAAGTCTCATTAAGTTTAAAGCAACACGTGACGTGATTTTCTGGCACTCAACGTGGGGCCAGCATTGATTACTGTTAAGCAGTACAGGACCAGGTCAAAACGACCCGAGATACTGATAGCCGGGACCTATGAACTAGACTTCGGGTAGTCTAGAAACACTTCATAGCGACCATACCAGAAGAATGTCGGACATAGATGGCAATCCCATAGAACCACAAGCCAGCCACATGGCTGACGTGGTCCCAGACAATTGCAGCCATACCACATGCCAGGGTATCATTACACACCACATCACATGCATATACTGTCAGCGACAGTTCCATTATCGATGCCTAGGATGGTTGGATGAAGCAAGGAATACAGACTGACTAGAATACAGGTGCGAGGCCTGTCGAGCTCGACAAGACACTTTTTGCAGCTGGGTAACATGTTCACATTTACATCAACATAGTCAATTGCATATTATGTAACGAGCTGTACCATCACACCTGCTTCGGCTGACTGGAGGAAAGGCTCGGCCAGGCCTAGTATATAGATGCATAGTGTGTAAGCGAGCCTCCGAATACCATCCGCATAACCCAAGACATTACCCAGGTTATACAAGGCAACCAGGAACAGCTCCAGGATGCCCCACGCAAGGATACGCGGAGAAACCTCAGATCCCTGATTAGGGAGGCTGGCCCAATGAGGATCCAGTAGCTTTCACCAATGAGTGTGAGAAAGAATTTGGTGAAAATAACATCCCAATTAAACAATGGGTCAGTCATGTGCAAGCCAACCTAAGCGGAAAAGCTTTGGAATGGTGGGAAAGATACAGTGAGTTTATTACAGAATGGGGACAATTCTGCAAGTGTCTAGCTGCAAACTTTACATGTGAAGAGGTAGTGGCTAAACTAACCACAGAATTTTATAGCAAAGTTCAAGAACCCGTCGAAGAAGCGTAAATATTTATTAGGCGAAAGGAATAGATGTTTCACAGAATATTTCCCGACTGCAACGAAGCCAGTTACAACAATTACATCAGTAGGATGTTGTTATTCAATCTGAGGAACGTCTTACTGATGCCGAAACCATTGAACCTCGATAAATATGTTGACAGTGTGAAGGAAGCTGAACAAAACTTCAAGGCATAAGCAGCTCTGGATAATTCACGGAATACCAAGACAACAGTCATGTCCACCACAGCCAGAGCCAAAAAGGAAAAACCCATCCTCCACCCCACAGATGCTGTTAATGCCTCAATTTTGTATTTGCCCACTTAAATAAGGATTGTCCAATAAAGGCCACAGGATCACGAAATAAGGGGGAGGTTCTGCGTATAAGGCACCAACTCAGACCACGTCAGCCACCACCCACCAGTCATGCCAGCGAGTGGGAAACGCAGAATCCAGGGTGCGAAGCGGGCAGCCACATCCAGCAAAGCAGGGTCCTGTATCCAACTTTTAAGTGAAGAAGCTACCCCCCTTGTCGCTCCTCACATAGAAGTGGAGATAAATGGGGGAAAAAATCTTAGCATTGTTGGATTCCGCTGCGACTGGAAATTTTATAAGAAGTTACATACTCAGCCAACGACAACGGAACAATCTCCGGCCACAGAAAAATTCTGACCGCATGGCCCAACCCGACGCAACGTTGAAAGTAGACTGTTGAATCACCTTAACCGTAAGCCTACATAGGCATTCCAATTCGGCGGAATTTGTGGTCTCCCCAGTACTAACTGAGGCTGTCATACCTTACTATCCTTGGCTACAACAACGTTGTCTACCATGGAAAACAGCGAGTTTAAGCAACAACCACAGAGTCACAGTAAACTGAGAACCCAGCCCTAAAGTCGTAATACCTACACCAATTGACCCCAGCAAAATCAACCACGAACTTCCGGAACCAGTGCCTTTGAACAGGGGGCATCTTATGATAAACCAGATCCATTCAACCTGAAATATGGACCACCACAGAGGCCCCGGTGTATAATAGACCATACCGAGTATCTGCTCGTATGTGTCACCTGATCATAGAACAAGTTAACAAAATGGAGGAGCAAGGATAGTTAAGCCCTCTAACTCGCCCTATAACTCTCGCGTAGTTCTAGTGCCGAAAGATAGCAAACTTTGGTTCTGTGTTAATTACAAGACACTAAATGATGTGACATGCCCAATAGCTCCTCCCGCAATTAACTTGAAATTGGAGAATCAAAAATCTTTAGTACTGTAGACATGGAGTCAGGATACTGGCAGATTGCTGTATATCCAGGTAGTAGAAAATTCACTGCATTCCTGAGGCCAGAAGGCGAAAACCTTGCAATTTTGAGTGATGCCATTTGGATTGAAAAAAGCACCTGCCACATTACAGCACCTAATGTCTGCAGAAGTATTCACCGAGTACGTTGGGGAATTTTGCTCACATACTGACATGACATCTATTCAAAGACATGGGAAGAACACCTAAACCACATCTAAAGGGTCTTGGAAAGGCTAGAGTTATATGGAATTACATGTAAACTAACAAAGATTCACTTCGCAAAAACCTTGTTTGGTTATCTTGCACACAGTGTCCCCTTAAGGTAATTTTCCACAACAGAATTCCATATGAGCGATAGAAGAGGAGGAGTTGTCCAACAAGACAGCTGCATCAATATCTTGGCCTATGTAATTGGCTGAGAAATTTCATGCCAAACATAGTCAACCTGGTGGCAATTCTTCATCCATTGCTTGAGAAAGGAATGTGCTGGAAATGGGGATCCTAGCGATATGCGTTTCAAGCCCTAAAGGAAAGCTTCCATAACATAAAACAACTCCACCGACCCTAAGGAAGTGAACCACACATCCTACAGGTGGACGCCTGCCAAAACTGCGTAGGGACAGTGCTATACCAACGGGGTACCAACTGTGAACCTCAAGTAATCACATACGCCTTTGTGCGTCTGAATGAGACCGAACAGTGGTATCATATAAATAAACAAGAGTGTCTGGCAGTCACATGGGTGGTTCGTAAATACCAATATTATTTAGAAGGGCAACACTTCACCCTGCGCACTGATACAAATGCCCTACAATGGCATAAGGAATCGCGGAACGCTAAAACCAAACTCGGGCGGTGGGACGTGTTCCTAACGGAATTTGTTTTTGAGGTCCAACACTGTCCTGGCAAAAGTAACGACTTGCCAGATGCTCTATCCCGTTATCCAAGTCTAGAGGAAGACGCCAAGACCTATGAGGAGTGGGAGATGATGTCCCCTCCCCCTTCCTCATCAATGGCTGCACATGGTCCAGAGGAACAGATCTGGTTGTTGCAGCGTCAAATTAAACCGGCACCAGATCACCTTGCATGCATCAGCAAGAGGACCCAGAGATACACCACCTTCTGCAACAGCAGCCAAACCGCTTCGAACAAAGAAATGACGCCTGGGCCCACAGCGGGCAACTCATGACCCCATATAAAATATGGGTTCCCCAGGCACTAAGAAAAGACGTAGGCCAACACCATCACGATCACCCACAGGCAGGACACCCCGGGACATGAGAGACCCTCCTGGATATAGAAGTTCAATATGGCTGGGATGGAATTTTGAAGACCTGGTTACTTTTCCCTTTAAGCCATTTTTTATCCTATAACAACCTTTAAAAATAAATATTGCCATGTATCGGCTGTTTACGGTAAAGTGAGCACATCTGAGAGCCTAGATATTTACTTTTAACCATTTATTTAACATTTAACCACCTTCTTAAATAAATATTGCTATAATAAATACATACAGTGTGTATATTCCACCACGCAATGAAGTTAACGTCTACAGCTTAAATAAAATATATTTTTTACTATTATTCCAAATGAGATAGCTTTCAAACGTGCTCACTTTACAGTGAACAGCCTATGTTGGCTATAAGTAATTGTTAAATAAAAGGCAATAACCAAACTCTCTGGACATATTCGAACTTTACTCTGCTTTATTGCACATCTTACTACACACCACACCTCGCCATCTTGCAAAAAAAAAACATCAACAACATAACAGTTTTCCATAGTGCCAACAACATAGGAATTTTATTGCTTCCAACAGCCCCCTTCAATAAAACTATTTTTAAAAAATTTCAGCAGTACAAATTGAAAAAGCAAACAAACAGTTCACTACATATCCAAAATTGTAACAAACAGAAAACTATTTCAAGGCCCAGAACCTGAGAAATGCAAACATAACCACATATGACAATAAAATGACCAATTCACTCAAGACCCAATTCTGTAATGAATTTCAAAAGAAGAATTTTAATTAAAGGTTTCGTTATCATGTCTCCAACCTGATCATGTGTGCATACATATTCTACTTTAATAATATCATCACTTATTTTCTCACGAATAAAGTGGTGATGAAGGTCAATATGTTTTAAGCGTTTATGATTTTCTGGGCTTTTTGCAACTCAAATTGCTGCCTGGTTATTTTTAAACATCACCATGGGTTCCTTTTCTCTCCAGATGCCTAAGTCCTTCACAACACCACGTATCCAGCAAGCTTCTGCGGCTGCACACCTGAGAGCCAATTGGTTGTTTCTTTGAAGCCCACATGACTGTGCTTCCCTGAATTTGGAAGATGAACCCTGATGTGGACCTTCTTTCTTCAATATCTCCTCCCCAATCGGCATGTATAAACCCACATAGTTGTATTCCGGTGGTTTGGCATCTGTAGACCAGCGTCAGATCCAATGTTCCTTAAATATATCTTAGAACACGCTTCAAGGTAGTCTACAACTCCATACTTGCTCTGTTCTGATACCAACTCAAAATACTCAAAGAGTTGCAGTAAGGTCTAGTCTTATCCCAACGGCCACCCACTCTATATACCCCGGTATATAGAACGGTAGAGCTTCAACCACTAGAAACACACCCCATCGTGGGACAGCCATCTCTACTTGTATCGCTGACCGGGGCACCTAGCTAAGTTTCTGGCAAGGGTATTTGCTTCATAAGGAGGCTGTCAACAACCCACAACTCCAGGTGCAAGTACTAGTTGCTCATACTGTTTGGAGCCAGGGAGCACACCATCAGCCACTGTCGGCTTACATGCTAGCCAGGACTTTCATCAATTGCTTGCTGCTACTGAAGGGTATTGCGTGTGTTATATTCTATGCCATTCAATGCCAGGCACGAGGCTCAGAGCACGGTAAAGATGGCGAAGTTCAGTAGTGCCAAGCAGGTGTGCAGCCAATCTCGTCTCTCCAAGTATGAAGACCCCACGGGGTCAAGCTTAAGCCACTCAACACGTGGGGAAACCGACTTCTCCCGTCAGGAACTTGGTATATTTTTCCAACCCAATTAGAACTGGCAGTGAGTGCCATCTAGTGGTTAGGGCTGATGTCACGGACGTGACACACTTGATACTCAGCTCAGAATCGCCAATTCCTACTTCAGTAGCCAGACACACAGAGCCCTGTAAGTCGACATTGCCCAAGAGGGCCAGTGATCCGGTCCGCCATACTGCCAGACCGGTGGAACCAGATTGTGTACCTAGTCTATAGTCAACGTGGCCAACCCTAGTGACTAGTAAGCTGACCTAAGTCCCTTAAAATAAATGTGCGACTGACCTAGCGCAAACCCAAAAGCCATTTGCACACAGACAGTTCAAGCAACATGCGTTAACACTAATTAATATTTAGTTTTAAAACATTTTTGCACCATAGATTATTAAAACTGACTTATTGAAGAGAAAAAAAAAAAAAAAAAAACATTTTTTGAGTGTTTGACAGTGGGAGAGGGCAAAATCTGGCAGCAACGATTTTACAATGCCAGCAAATTTACGAGGCCATTCTCAGGCCATAAAATTAGGGTCAACTGTAACTCTCATCACATAACTTTAGTGTACATCAAGTTCGACACACAAAATAAAGAACATTGTATAGTTTATTATACAATGAGCCTCAGTTAAAATATTGATCATTTGCACTAATAACTGGAATTGAAATCTGAACAGTGAGTGAAAACAGCTAATGAACCAAAACCAAAATTTTTGGAACAGACCCATTTCTAGTTTACTTTACAGTACTTTATATTGAGATTTTACTGTACCACCTTCCTAAGCATTCTGATAATGGTGTACCCAGGGCACCTTGCATGTGATGTTGCCAAAAAAACCAACAACCATTAGTACAATTTAAAATCACCACCACTACTTACTACTACTGTAGTTACAACAGTGGAACACATTCTGAGCATTAAATGTAACCATTAGGCACAATGCCTGCAGCTGAAGCCCCCAATATGACTTTTCATTTGCAAAGGACGCATTAATGAGGTGCTCACCTGGAGGAAGGGAGGGCAGGAAGGTCACGGTGCCTGGGGAACCGGCCACCACCACCAGCTGTCAATGCTCGTCCACTCAGTGATCCATACTGCTGCACTTTGCTCTCAAACTCCTTGTTGAAAGCGTCTGTCTCATCTGAAAAACCACCAACATATTTGGCTGCCAAACATACATACTTGTTATAAACTAAACATTTCACATACCAGAAATGCTCAAAATGATGGCCAAATACTTACGCTGTCTTAATGTTATATAAACACCCTTTTTACATGCATCTTGCATACTCCATTACTAATACCTGGTGCTTAATGAATACCCTACAAGAATCTATGCTTTACAGCATGAAAACGTTAAAATATTTTGTTTTTACGGAAAAAAAATTCACACAGGATAACATTTATATCAACCCTTATTATTGTATCTATCTTTCTGTAACAACTTCTTTTTCAGGAAACAACAGGTATCACCCCCTATACCACCAGGACTATCCAATACCTTTTGACTATACCTCTCCACCCACTCTCCACACCTCAGGCAGTCCAATGTTTCTGCACAAAATTACCATCACGTATTTGTCCTGTAACTATGCTCTAACTTGCTTGCCTTCACAATTTATTTGTGTTACTTCAAATTGGATTTATCTTCATTTTTATTACAGTTTCTTAACAACATATGCTTAGTTTTTTTATTACAATTTGGCAACATTTTGGGCTTGATCTTGTGATTAATTGTTGACAACCTGCCCCTTTTATGTGGTCTTGCGATTATGATAAATTGAGTGAAATTTGGAAAGTGAGCCAGCTTGTCACAGTAGTTGTAGACTTTTTACGATAAAGTAAACCCTTTTTGAGATTCTTCTTTCCCCCGTTTGCATATCCTTCCACCTCATGTCAATATGAACACTGCCACACAATTTAATTTAACCCTTTACTACATAGTGTATCTTATGTGCTACAGCAGTTGTTTATTAATTTTACCATTATTACAAATATAAAAAATTACATTATTCTGATGTTTCAAAATACTGCAAATATTGCTTGAGTTTACTCTTTCCAAAATTGTTACCACTGAAAATCATTACGACGTGACAAATAATGTCAAATGAGTTTGTACGTTTGATGGGTTTTCGTACCATGTATGGTGGAAAATCTTAACTCTTGGATCTCTGTTAAGAGTGATAAAGGGGTAATGTGACGAATGACACTTTTTAAGATACAATTTTAAACGACTTCAGCTCCATCCCTCTGGTATCTTGCATGGAGTTTGAAGATTAAAATTATTACATTAAAAGTGAGATTGTACTGTCTGCCTTGCAGTTTTTATTATTCACCGGTCCAACATAATTATGCTAAGAGGACAAGAAAGTTAGTAAACTCCCCGCTAGATCACACTAGTAATATTGCTTGTCTTTTGTTTTGCATCCCCTTCCACCAGTGACGTCACAGAGGCAAGTCATGCATTCGCATCCCCCACTCAGCAACCACCCCTCGCCCTAGTGGCACCAGCCAATTAGCATTGGGCACCTGCCCACGACGAGTATATAAGCTGAGATGGCCCGCGTCTCTGCAGCAGTTTTTGTTTCCAGCACGCACTGCTCGGATCCAATTAAATTGACATTTTCCAGCACTCATTGCTTAGAACTGATACCCCGTTCTAAGCTTAGCTTAACTGCCAGAGTGCCTAGCATGCTTTGCTCAGGTCCACGCCAGTTACCATGTCAAGTATTGAATTGTTGCTGTCGTTCCAGCACACGCTGCTTGGAACAACTCCCATTTCGACGGTACAAATCAGAAAATCTTGTGGTAGGGTAGGACTACGTCAATTAGGAGATATTCCGCTATGTACCCCACAACCCTACACCCCCTGTAATCATGTGTGATCACAGTGGATCCTATCCTAGTCTTTGTGAGGAGTACTAGTTTCCTCAATTTCCCATGCGAGTGTCAGCGATACAGTTACGTAGTTTTCTTCAACACGTACACATCAATGCACGAGTTTCTGCCACAGTAATTCTCAACGCATTACCTGGTTGAGTCGGTCACCTCTACCAACCATCTTAACAATAGCTTTCAAGGTCTGAAGCTGTGTTGCTGACCTGGTGCTAGAGTGCTCTCATCATGTTTTCATTTTCTTTGAAAATGAAACGTGATTGGAACTTTAACTTCAGTGCCTTCCATGTGGTCTTAGTACTTAGTAATTATCCTTCTAACGTATTCGCAGGTACACCATGGGGGTTTGCTTAACCGAATCACACGCTGTTGTACACAGATCATTCACTAGTACCGGCCAGCCTTTCCACCAATCCCTGGGATTGAGGGAACGGGGGAGCCTGCACAGGTACATTGTCTGAGAAGCCGCAACACTATCTAGCAATTACTTTTCCTCAGAGCGGACTCCGCTGAGGACTGGTAATTCCTAAATAAAGAGACGGTTACCAGGGGTGACAGACGTAAATTCATCCAATACAGGCGGATACCTGCAAGTGAGCTGCAGCTTATTAGGGTAATTTTCACATCCTGATGCATTTTGTCAAAAGGAAGGGTCTAAAGGAGAAAGTCAGAGCAAAACTCGCCTCCATCAGGTCGAGCGCATGAGTTTCAGCCCTCAATTGTAAAACAGTTTTAGCTAGTCTACCACCTAAGGAACAGGCGCAAGCTCTCAGACGTTTACAAGAGCCAAGAGAGATACCTGTACCAAACTATCTGTTTACACCACCTGAACACCATGGACCTGCAGCCTATCCCAATTGTATTGTACAGTACTTGAGACAACCTGAGTACCTCCTACTCCAGTCATTGCTCATTTGACTCCAGTCATTCTGCTTCCTACATCAGTGTATCGCCCACAGGAAGAAATTACCACGGCACCTGCACCACCTGCTCCTAAGAAAACAGTCACCATATTGAAACGTCATCCAGGAGACCTTACCTCCACTGTACCTGCCAAACACTGTATTGTACTAATAGAGCCTGATTTTGTGCTATGCCGCATAGCCACACAGGTAATTCTGTATTCGGGCAAAGTTGCCGTATCCCAGCAGAATTGAACCCTCTTAAGGAGAGAGAATGGTAATCTCTTCGCCAAATATCACTTGACTTTCTATTGACTTCATCCAGCCTGTAATGCATCAAATGTTTACATCAACTACAGAAGTTCACTACGTTTTACTCAATAAATAAAAAAGACCCATGTAATCACTTATGGTGAACAACATAAATGATAAACAACTGTTTTAGTAACATACATTGCATACAGTAGCATAAAATTAAGGACAAAAATATTTTGTATGTTGTATTTTAAAGCGACATGTACATTTGATTTCAAAGGAGTACCGCAAAAAAGAATGGTTCATACAAAAATTAAGACAAATTTTGAAGGGCATTCCAAGAACTTTCCAGAGCATTTCACAGATTTTCAAGGATAGTATTTGAGTTTTGATAAAATGTTGCAATAGATAAAAGGAGTAAGCACTTTATCCATTGAGAAATATTGAATTACAAATAATCTCTTAAGACGTGACACCTCGGGCTGACTGGACATTCACTATGTCAATAAGGGGCTGGTTTTGTGGGACTAGATCAGGCGCATCTTCTGGCGGGGTTTAAAGGTTACTACTTAGTCCCTACGTGGTACTGGTGCATGTCCAGTGTAGAGGACTGGCCTGGTAGCTTTGCCACAGGGCATAAAGTCAGGTTCGGCTAGTCTGATCTTTCGCTTCAGACTGTTGACTTTTGGCGGGATACCTGGGTGATGCGTGACCTCGGACGATGGCTGACGAGCGTACGTGAGTTGCAGGTGGGTTGGTGGTCCGGTGCTCTAAGCTTGCGGGATCTCTGGTGTAATAGGTATCTGTAAACAGCGCAGTGCCTCAGCTTGATCCTTTGGCGAGAGTTGGTTGAGCGCGACGATGACAGAGGAGGTAAGCTCTTGCAATCGCCCAAAGTCAGTTAGCACTTGTTTTACCTTCTTGCAGATATCACTCTGGCAGGAGAAAGGCATCTGGAATAGAATAGCATCTGGATTAGAATACTCTCTCAAGTCCGTGAAGTGAGTGCAGGCAACGTATAATCTTTCTTGGTGCAAGACCACGTGGAACATCTGCCAACTCAACGGTTACCTTATCGCAGCACTCGTCACCTTAATGTGGTGAGCGCTGAGAGTTGGGCCTCATCGCTGACAGTCCCCGCATGTGGGTGTATGCCTCAGAAGCACACAGTCTTCTTATCTCAGGGAACGACCCGCTGGCACTAAAACGCAGTGGAGAAAGCGAGCACCGAGCCGACAAGATGGACTTGAGAGACAGAGTACCTAGGTGTGGGCTGTGCAGTTCTGTCTACCATGGTATACAGAGAGATTGGCCAGCACTAGTGCATGTGGATATTCCGACAGTGTACTGGCTCGTACAAGTAAATTTCCCGGCATCAACTGCAATCCCTTGCTTGGTGTGATGTACACTACGAGAAGTGCTATGTCTACAGTAAAGGATACCCTTGAGTCAGAAAAACTATTGTTTATTCCTTTTGATGGGAAATAAGTAGTTTTGCACTACCTCTTAACGCTGGCAAGAGCTTAGGGAAGCTTAACCTACATTTATCCAGGTAGAGGCGACCTCATCCTGAGCTAACAATGGTGGGATAGATGAGTGCTATTAAAATTAACTGGTACTACTCCCTACGCATGTGTTGCCCAGAAGGGGTCGCAGTGTCTCAGTGTGTAGACGTGTGGCATAGAATCTTTGGCACAAACGCAGCAAAGACTAAGCAGATAGAGAAGGATGGCTCCAATGACTAGGCGCAGTGGAGACCATGGAGAAAGATTTTCCTTCGGCACAAATGCG
The DNA here is from genome assembly GCA_029891345.1 of Dryococelus australis. Classification (NCBI taxonomy): domain Eukaryota; kingdom Metazoa; phylum Arthropoda; class Insecta; order Phasmatodea; family Phasmatidae; genus Dryococelus; species Dryococelus australis. Next base: position 284,086,173 of record CM056994.1, read on the forward strand.
GTGAAGGAAGGGCAGGTAGAGCTAAGGGCAGGTAGAGCTAGGAGCGAAGCCACCAGGATAGCGGGATGTGAGCCGTAAGGGCTGAAGCAAGCTGGTCAGTTCTTCAGCAGCGAGTGTAGTGGAGAAATAAAGACTGGTCAGGAGTCGGTTTGTGACTTGCTATTTATACTCTTTCGGGTCTTTCACCTTCAGTCAGATGGATAGGGGTGGTCGCTGGAGCGGGGGTGGCGATAGCATAGCTTCTTCAACGTGTGACGTCACCAGCCAGCTTGGAGACAAGGAGGCAGCAATGCGTACTGGTATAACCATCTAGTGGCGTGCAGTGTAACTCGGTGCCTTGAAGCAAGTCTCAGTGGGCCGGTTAATAATACAATCTTCAGGCTGCAAAGTCCATTTTTGCCAGAGTAGACCGTAAAAGTTCATAACGCCTCGTTGTGTGTCAGCAATAAAACTATGTTGAAATTAGATGCAAGACTTGCTTATTGATGAGCTGAAGTCGTTTATTCCATTGCTGAAAAGATGTCATGTGTCAATATTAATTGAGTAAAAACACGGTTTTACAAGATGTTGCAAATATTCTACACTACAACAAAACAAATACTTTTTGTTAACAATTTTCCAATAGTTTTGCAATCTCTTCTTTCACTTTGCAACTTTGGCTGCTGATTCGGTTGACTTTTTCCTGTATGCCTTTGACTTCGAAAGAAGAGTGAAATCATTTCTATTCTCAGCTAGTAATGTTATTGCATCAGCTTCTTTGTTAAATGTATTAATTGAATTCCCAATCTGTATCATCATATTTAATTTGTGGACAGTCTAACATCTATGACCTGTTTCTACTTGCAGTATTTCCTCTTTTGAATTTGTTTCCTTTTGTTTGTCTAAGTAGTGTTAACACATTCTAGATGACCTAGCATTTGCCATACATTCTTTGCTGCTAACATCACTTACATCTTTATCTCTAAATCCATCATTCACAATCCTCGTTGCTACTATAGTTTTAACTGTTGGATTTTCTACAAGCATTTCTCTGTTCACAGAGATAACATGTTTCACAGATGCACGAGATATAGTCAAAAAAAGTTTAAATACTTTCCACAAATCTACACATTGTTTGTTGTCAAGCAAATACTTACAAAAAAACTTAATCTAACCCTTGAGTATTCCAAACAAAGTCTTTAAAGAATTTGGTGATACTTCTCTCAAACAACTGTACTGTAGTAATGCTGCATCACATACCTGCATTGATCAGTTTCCTATTTTCAATCTGTTGAAGCAATCTTTTAAATGTTTTAGCTATTTTGGTTTCACTGCATAGCAGCGTTCTAGAGTCAAGCCATCTGGAAAATCTTACTACAGGATATGTAAAAGGGCTTTTATCTTTAATTTGTTTGATCATTGCTTTCAAGAACTGTAGGCAACTCCAAAACATCCTTTGATGTGACTTTCTTTTAGGGACACTACTTTTCAATGTTTTTCTTGCTGCAAAACCAATTTTAATCCTTTTTTTTAAAGGCTGTTCACGGTGAAGTAGCATCTTCTAAATAAACCTTTGAAAAATGTCACTGCCCCTATCTGCATATATTTTAATTGGCACACACTTATTTGGCATGTGCCCAGTAAGTTGGCAATGACGGAGGGAAAGTAGTTCCACGTTTTAAAGTTGAATTAAGTGTTCAGTTAAACATTTATGAATATTGAATCAATATATTTTACTACTTGTATATTTTTAATGCATATAAGTGTAAGAATTAGGAAATTTGTGAAAGATTTACTTTTCTAATAATTGCCCACAGTTTCACTTGACCGAAGTATAAATCAAGTGAGCAGGCACACAGAAATGCTAATTTCACATATGGTGGAATAATACATAATGTGAATGCAAGTAGATCTTGAGGAAGGCTTTTGAAAATGCTGTTTGGCTTGAACATCCTGAATGCAAAAACTTTGCACACAGAGCAGATTTAGGCATATCTTTATACGAGTTGACAAATGATTAACTTGTGGCCAAATAGCAATATACTCGACTCTCAATGTATCATTCAGGGCACTGCCAAAAAAATTTCCATATATACGAGATTTGAGTAGATGTTTCTAACATGTACATCAATAAAGTACAACTTCTAACCTTATAAAACTTTATGTTAAGTATAGTAAGAGCTGTACATTATCTGTGAATAAAGTTTAACTAATAAACATAATAAAAATGGGAATTTTACAAAAAGTATTACTGTAAATAATGCACAAAAAACATTTCACCTAAACTCATTTAAATAAAGATAATAACATCTCAAAATACTGTATATAACTGATTGCAATCCGACACCAAATGAAAGCTGACCTAAAACTTTCAAACCCTCCGAAAATGAAAATGACACAGAATGCCAGTCAAATTTTGAATGTCCTGCACGCACTATCAGCTGAGAGCATGCGGAGAAGTTATCGATCAGGCAGTGTGTTCATGATGGCTGGGAGATGAGGGGAGGGTTTGTGGCAAGAGGATAACACCTCCACGCTGCCACATGTTGAGGACACCTTGCACCCGAGGCAAATGGCTGTCTTTTAAAGTAATTAATTATATTTTACTGCAAAGAAAACATGTAATTTTGAGACAGAAATTAATAAATAAGGCGATTACAATTGATTTCTTCACTGTCTTTAATAATTAATCATTCAAAACCATGTCCTCTGATTTTCCCTGTTATGAGTTACAATGCACTGCATTCGATTCGGTGCTTACCTACACATTATTAGATGACAAAAGGTGTCGAACAGGCCCTTACATTTTTATCAGTTTATTCAAAAAATGTGTGTGTATTTAAATAAATTATGGAAGGAACTATACCGATACCGCAGACAATAAACCCAAAATCTGTTTCGGTTAAAATCCAGCATGGTCCAATGAAATGATTTTGTGGACCCAAATGACTTAATCACTAAAATTACAGCACTTGGTTATCTTGTGGGGCATGCTTTAACAAACAAATAATTTAATTTTTACAACCGAGAAACTATGTATTTTCTTAGTTATATCTTTATTGTTTAGCCGCAGGTGATTTGAAATTAAACAGAAAATGAAATGGCTGGCTTCGGTATTACTTCATATCTGTAACTCTCTACTGTAAATCAAACCTGGTGAAATTCATAAAAAAAAATTTAATTAAGCTTATAATACTGGTATCAGCATTTAAGATAGTTCAAATTCATTTGTAAAAAAAATTACAGCTATAATATTCATGGTCATACTTTTTTTATCATGTAAATGTAAACTGTATATTGTCCTATCGCTCCCACATTGTATATTAATATTTCGTACGCAGCATTACACAATTCATAAATCAATTAGTAGCAAGGTCCACTGTGTATTGTTTCATGTACGATTCTGATTCAATATATATAGAGCCAAATATTCGCTATGGCGGTGACGCTAGTTCATGGGCAGAATCATAATTACGTGTATTTTATTTGTAAACTAATATCTCTAACCAAAAATGTTAGTGATATGACAGAAGAAAGTAGTAAGTACAGTATATATGTATAAAGCAGATGAATGTAATTTACGCACTGAACTTGCGTGCTGTATTTATGAACACTGCAGTCTTTACTCTTCTGTATTTTGTGGTTAGGTTCTTGACAAATATGACATTTGCAACTATAAGGGGAGGTTGGTGATTGTAGCTGGCTGCTTACATCGCAAAACTGGTTAAGAATGCCAAAAATATTTACTGTTTTAGATCGTGCTCCAGAGTTTGATGGTTAAAACTGATGAAAGTGCTAAACTGCAATGTAAACATTGAGTAGGCAGGAAAAAAACATTTGCTTAAATACTGCCTGTCGTATATACAGTGATTAATAGTGTATATATCGTATAAGGAATTGTACATAACTTATTTTGTATTTATTGACATTTTTTCCACATCCTGGAGTTTGGGGGTATTTTAAAGTTACTCAGACATAATATATGTTACTTTTGTAGAGTTAATGTTACTGATTGCAACTCAAAAAATAAGGTACCCTAACATTCCATCTGCCATCCGGCCAGTAGGCCACGGTCCAGATCTTCCTGTCCCTAAACCACCAGAGGTTTTTGATGATGTTATTCTGGATATGTCTAGTGATACTCAGTCTGATGCAGATGAAAAAGCTGCTGATGAGTTTGAATGTACAGACAATTTAGAACCTAAGTTGTTTATTCAAACCGAGCTAAATGATTTGGTTAGGGATTTGGGCTTAACGAAGGAGAAAGTTGAACTGCTTTGCTCCAGACTCAAATAAAAGAACTTGTTGTCATTAGGAACAAACATTTATGTGTATAGAAGAAGAGAGCAGACATTTTCTCAATTTTTCAAACAAGAAGGTGATTTAGTATACTGCTCAAATATTGACGGTTTGATGAATGAATTCGGAATTGAATATAGAAAGGAAGAATGGAGGCTGTACATAGATTCTTCTAAAACTAGTTTAAAGTCTATTGTATTACACAATGGCAACACTTATGCATCATTACCTGTTGCTCAATCAGTGCACATGAAGGATAGCTATGAAAACCTTGATATAAAGTAGTTTTAAATAAAATATACTATTCCGCTCATGGTTGGATGATATGTGGCGAGTTTAAAGTGTTATGCATGCTCCTTGGCTAGCAAAGTGGCTTTACTAAATTCCCATGTTTCCTATGCGAGTGGGACAGTAGGGCAAGGGCTCAACATTGGTCCAGAAAAAACTGACCTGTAAGAAAATCTCTAAAGCCTAGAGAGAAGAACATTCTGTGTAAGAATCTCATGGACCCGGAAAACATTCTGCTGCCACCTCTACACATAAAATTAGGCCTTATGAAACAGTTTGTGAAAGCCTTGCCAAAAGATGGACAATGTTTCAAGTACCTCTGCGAGAAATTTCCTCATCTATAACAATCAAAATTGAAAGCAGCTTTTTTGTTGGGCCAGACATCCGAAAAATTATGTTCAATTCCAACTTGACTTCAAATGAGAGGGAGGCTTGGGTGTCATTCAAGAAGGTTGTTACAAAGTTCTTGGGAAACACAAAGGACCCACATTATATTTCTATTGTAGGAAACATGCTAGAAAAGTTAAAAAAAGTTAGGATGTTTGATGAGCCTGAAGATTCACTTCTTGAACAGTAACCTGGATTTTTTCCCAGACAATTTGGGTGATGTTAGTGAGGAGCAAGGCTAGCATTTTCATTAGGACATCAAATTGACGGAAAGATGGTATCAGAGTCGCTGGAATACCAATATGATGGGAGACTACTGTTGGTCACTTCACCGAGATGTCCAGAAAGCAATTCACCGGGGAAGCTATATCAGGAGCTTCAAGGACAAGAGAGAAAGGAAATATAAGCCAACAAACACATAAAGCCTATGTAATAAAGAAGTATTTTCATGTTTATACTTCCATAAAAGTTTTGATCATTTTGCAACATTAATTTATTTTTCAGTCCTATTGTATGTTTCACTAACTTTATAGTTTATAACGAAGTCACATTGTGACGAAACTGTGGGTGATAAAAATAAACTGGGGTCAGATATGGATTCACAACCCAAAAAATCATATGAATCAGCTATTAACGTCAAAAAAGTTTTTTTTTTTTTTTGTTAGATCGTGTTATCTTTTTCACAATCAAAAAATATACCAACACTAGGTAAATAATTTCAAGTAGCCCAAATATCACAAATTCATTACAAAAATCGCCCAAATTGTGATAGTCACATGTTAGTAATTTTTGGTTGCAAATTTTGCCTTGAAGTAGCCCAAACTGTAACAAATCGCCTAATCCGGCAACAACGGGCAAACAAAGTCATATACCACGTGTCAATAAAAAGTATTGAATAAAAGTATTGATATGCATGTCGCGATACTAGATACTTTCGATACGGCCCAGTATCAAATCTTCCATCTCTACAAAAAATAGGATATTATTACATGCTGTGCAAGTCAATGGATATGCCACTTAGTACTTTTCTATGCAAGAAAACCCTAAATATGCTATTTTAAATAATTTCAACTACTTTTTTCATCTTTGAATATATTTAACATAATGAAAGTAAAAATTGGTGGCTGTAGATAGTAATTGTTTCCTATGTTTCCAAGGAAAAAGTAATATTCCCAGAATATTTATTTAATGATACACATGTACACACAAAATCTGATTTCACAGACTATATTGTACAGTGAAACCTTGTTGTTGCAATCCCTTTTATTCCATTTCCCCGCAACAGCATTTTTTTGGACGGTCCCGACAACTATCCTACATAAACAATGTTAAAAGAAAACTGCATGCAACGGCTCTTAAAATATATATTTCCTGCATCCATCGATGAGATATTATGTCTGTAAACCAAAATATGTTCGGAACAATTGTTTACTAATGAAATACAGTGAATTTTCAATGATTCATTACAGTTATAGAAGTTTTACCATATTTCTCATCGGTATATTTGCCAAAGACTGCGCACATTATTCATTTTTGAACTCTACGTGAATGCAAAACAACTCAGATAATCGACAACTGGTGCTATCTATAGTATTACTTACACTTTGCAACAGTTTATCATATTCTATAGACTAATATTCTTCTTCTTCCTATGCATTTACTGCAATCGTAGGTTGGCGACAATGAGAATGAATCTCACAATCTCTGATGCTATTCAACAGTATATGGCCTTGTTACAGTAAACGGAATTTGGAATGAGGTTAGCGCTGTGGCGGTATTTTGACGGGCATGATTAATATTGTAAACTATCTGCTGTGTGTTTGGTTAGTTATATAAAGATTTGAAAAAGACTTGGCAAGAAACGATTGGCAAAAATTGTCGCAAATAAATCAGTTGCTGAAATTTTAACTATGGGATTGAGGCATGGCTCGGCCGACGAAGAAACACTACACAAAAATATTAATATAAATAAAAATTAATTTCCACTCAATTTCAAAAATTGAAGTTAATTTAAAGTGAATACTTTATCATAAATAGACTTGAATAAGTTGTTTTAATAATACCTTTATGCTGTTGGTTTAAACAAAAATGAATTTTGAGGTTACGTATAATATTTCTCAGGTCTAAAATCTAATTCTGCATCCATCGCTTCCCACATGCTTAATTTTTTCTTGTTGGTCCACTGAAAAATGAATAATCGAGAAACCACTGTATTAGGGAGCACTCTTATGTATTGCAATTTCACATAAAAATGCTAACGTGACAGAAAATTATCTCTGGTGGTGACAATATTAACATTGAAGTACAACCACATGCAGCCATAATGTCACTGTTTGGAATATTTCAACTAACTAATCAATACAAAAATATTTACAGTTAAGAGGTAAGCTATCTAATTATTTTCCAGAATACTTTTTAGTATTAATATTCAGTAACCATCATTATGCATTTTGAATATCAGTTAAGTCAGGCCTACCTTTCATATTTTTTTTTTTACAATGAATCATATCATTATGAATTATGGGAATGTAAATATTGGAAAGACAGTGGGAGGCAAGATGGCAGGGACGTGTTGTATGCAAGTGTGTGTGTTGTTAAAACCTGTTGTCTTGATCGAGCAAAAAAAAATGAATCAATGTAATAATCGTTGAACAAATAAGTACATTTAACCTACACTATGTGTTTGAATTTTTTACACCAGCAAAATTTTACATCATATAAATCTGGGATTCTGCAGAGACAAACATTTTTGCAAAGAGGGGTGTACAATTGGCAAAAGTTGTTATTTTTAGCACGTGGCTTGTTGTCAATAGGTTGGAAAGATGTTTCACGCAACATGTGTTGCCGCATGTGGACTCCTTCATGTGTGGAAGTGTGTAATAAACCACAAACTTTAATTAACACACATATACCACTTTTCTGAGAGACTTCTGCAGTAGCAGCTTGCATTGCAGTTGAGCATGGTCATAGGAGAAAATGGCCCTGTTGGTAGAGGCGAGAATTATTCAATACAACACATTACAGGCAGAGCAAAATATGAGACAAGTTGTTGGCTGGAAAAGAAAAAGAAAGAAAGAAAAAAAACACACTTTAGAAATATTGTTATGGATGAGCCACAAAAACTTAACTTTTGGGGGGGGGGGGGGGGGGAAGAGATTACGAGGCCATGTCAGTCAGCCTTGGTTTGGAATATCATGCCTATAGAGGCATCTTTCTGGCAGTGAGATATAGTGGCTTATTCAACTAAAAGAGCACCTCTCTCAAAGCATTTCTCCTTGTGCTTATCAATTGGTGGCGCAGTAAAGTTGAGAAATTTTCTGCTGCTGCCTACACTTCTGCTTAATCTTAGAAGCACAGTTACACAAAACTGAATAAACTACTTATAAATATGTTATGGTAGCAATAGTCGAAATTATTCAATTACATTGTTATCAATGTGAAATACGTTCGTACACCTGTGTAAAGTAATACCAATAAGACAATCCTAACCTAAACACACACTTGTAATTATACATAATCACTGGAATTCCTTATTTTTGCTGAATTTTTTTAATTTTGATACAGTTATGTTTATTTTGACTGGGGTAGTACAAGGTACGTTATCTGACCTTGCTTTTTATAGAGTTAAACGAATGCAGAAAATCCCATCTTCAGCCTTCACTGTTCATTTACTTCAAAGTAGGCAGTTTGAGTGCAACACAGAAAAAAGGCTGTCTGGTTAACTTACATTTGCATTTTAATTTCATCAGAAATAGTCTGTCATCGGGAAAATGTTCAACGACAATGTAACTACGTACAGAGCTGAATATATTTGAATGATGTAGTTCTCTATCCTATGTGACAGTGATCTTAGTTACAGATCATTAGTTTTCATACTGATTCTAGTATTTTTACAGTTATTGATGTTGATAATTGTTGCTGACCATTAACTGTTGTACATCATTGTATTTTTCACTACTTTTCCTTTCGATTTCATATAACATTGTCCTTCACAGCCAAAGTGCATGTAACCTATATAGTTTACAGTAGCCTAACTGTGGTCAATTTAAACATCATGACGAAGCACTTATTTCAGCTTATCTCTATTACGACGGGAAGATTACTGCAACTTTTGCTGAAAAAAAACACATTTATGATGAGGCTAAGTAAGCATTACAAGGCTATTATTAAATGTAAATGGTTACAACAAACTTAACAGAAATTTTTGTAGAGCCATTAAAACACGGAAGAAAAGTTTTATGAAATAATAAACTCATTTATCTGTGATTGTACTTATAATTGGTTATAATTAATATTCCACTCTTGACTTTCGCGTAATGCTAATGATGAAATAAAACTGGCATATCCAGCACATTATTGCAATGCAACATTATACCTGAATCGTGAAATACATGACCAAGTTGTTCAAAGTTAATCAACACAGCAATATCCTTAAACTATGCCCAGCTGCCTCACATCAGCTGCTCAAAGGAAAACTGTGAAAGTGAATATTCTTTTCTATGGATGATCAGTACGATATGTTTACCACGCGCACACACATACATATATATATATATATATATATATATATATATATATATATATATATATACACACACACACACACACACACACGCATGCATGCATGCATGCACACATGCACACACACATTTACATTTATAAATACCACAGTTGTTCTTATACCGATGCAGATTCCCCTATACTATTGCAGATATCCCGATACCATTACAAATACCCTCCCGTTTGTTTGTTGTTCTAGCTCACTATTTTTGTACAGAAATTAAAATTAAAAGATATTTTCCCAATATTATTGCCACCAATAGCACAGCGAGATGAAAAATTTCCACTTGCATTCATGATATATATATTTTGGCATGTACATATATGTAGCACCAGAAGTTTTTGATGAAAAATTATGGATAATTAATATTCCATGTATAGTCCACAATAAATTTTTGTATTCCTGTAAATATTGTTAAGTTACAATTCCGTACAAATATAATAAATTCCAACTTAATTTCTCCACTACAAAACATTTGTGACAGAAAACTTGTATTATGTTGCAATGTTCACAGTAGACATGGGCACTGAGTGATTTGAAACATTGAGTTGACTCACCAACACGAAAGAGTGATTCAAAATATTTGAGCTGTGGTAACTCGATACTTTCGTCAAGGCACCAAGTTGCGATACATTATGCGTAATCTGTTCCAAAGTTTTGAAAGGAGCCAAAGGTGTTTCGAATCATTCGCAATGGTTCGACGGCTCAAACTAGATGGCGGTGATGTGTCTGAATTGATTCGTGAATAGTTCCTAACTCTCATGTAGTAGTACAGGGTTTATTGATACAGTTGACATGTTCATTTTTATAGTTTTATTTAAATTGAACATGGCTTTGTAGGAAAGCATCATTTTCTAAGTACATCCTCATTTTATATATATATATATATATATATATGATAAAAATTGTAAAAATAAATTTAAATGTTAATCTATACAACAGCCCTAATTTAAAATGAGTGTGTATATGTGGCAAAATTAGCATTTTGAATCATTGATATGTCTTATAAAATTAAACACTTCACAGTTGTGTGTACATAGGTAGGATTAGCTCCTTGTTTTTACAGTTTTAAAATGCCAATCAGGTCAGAACCATCTCTTTAAATCTTGTATTATTACATTTTAATTTCCCACTATAATATTTTTTTTGCGTGTAATTTATCACGTGTCACTGCAACACAGCTTTTCGGCAGACAAAAATAAACGACTCTGTGTGTCGTGGTGAGCCGACCCTACTGTTTTGATTGAAACTGACACACAATGATGTATCAGAGTTGTTGATTCAGTACAGTTCAGAACCATTGAGATATCTCAAATCACAAGAGTCGAATCAGTAAGTTGCACAATTACTATTCCACAGATGGTAACGTGACTTGAGAAAGGAAAACCACGGCACCACGTTACACAAAATGGTGTCTATCGATGTGTACTTGTGGCACGGCGGCGGCGACTGCGTGAGCTAAGCAAAATATCTTTCTCTTGTACAGCAGCAAATTTTTTTTCTCATGTACAACTTGAATAGTTATTGATAAAGAGCAGTTAATAGGGTTTCCTTAACTTTGCGTTGCCTTTTTCTATCTTCCCGGAAATATTTATTACTTACATTTTTATACATAATACATTCATAATTATCATGAAAAAATATTCAAGTAAAAAACTTGCGTTGTGTTGGCAACGTCGCATCGCAATTCAACATCTCGAAATTATGGCACCGCAGCTTCTTGCTAGTCGTTACCAACATGGTTGCCAGTCAAAAGCATTGAAATTGTGTGTTGACAATCTAATAAAATTCTACAGTACATATTTCTTATAAATGTGTACTGTATTACCACTTTTTTTTTTGTATTTCCTGCTCTCTAAATACACAATGTGTAGTCTGAGGAGTCTGTAATTATTTATTACTTTTTGTTGCAAAGTACGAGTTAAGTGCATCATCGCGACTCAACAGATTATTTCGGAAGTAGTAAATTACATAAATAGGACTAAATGCAGGGCAGGAGACGTAAGCAAAACAATGTGTGTTGAAAATTGATTTTATTTGTGATTTCTATTAGTACTAGTATATACCCGCTGCTTCGCGTGCGGTCCCACTATTGGGTTTTCTACCCACTGATCTACTGCGGCCCCACTATTTTATTCTCTACCCACTGATATACTGCAGCCCCACTATTTTGTTCTCTGCCCACTGAGCATCTGTGACCCCACTATTGTGTTCTCTATCCACTGAGCTACTGCGGCCCCACTATTGTGTTCTCTACCCAACTGAGCTACTGCGGCCCCACTATTGGATTCTCTACCCACTGAGCTACTGCGACCCCATTATTGGGTTCTCTACCCACTAAGCTACTGTGGCTCTTGGGAAGGAATGTAAGACAGCCCATAAACAAAAAAGAAAGAAGAAATGACATTATTTTTTTAACAATACTTTTTTATGCAGTAATCCTAAGAAAAGTTTAATTCAGTACCTACGTACATAACTAATCATAATTTTTTTGGAACCGTTTGAGATATTTTCCCAGGATAAAAAGTAGCCTATGTCACTCTCTGAATCTCACGTCGATCCGCTGCTCCATTTTGATATGAAAGAAGGACAAACAAACAAACACACTTTCACATTTATATAGTAGTAAGGATTACTTGTAAATGTTGACAATGTATTTTCGGTGACGCTACAGAAATGTTTGTTCGATTGATGTGGATTAAATTAAATTTTCAGTTCCGCAAAACCAGACTTTTTTATCATTATTAAAAAAGGAATTCAGTCGAGACCACAAAAAATGATCGTTGGACACGGACTTTCTGTTTAAGGGTTCAATGATTCAAGTTTCAACTACAAAAACCCAATTTCATGGTCTATAACCGATACTAATATATCGGCCCGATACCATGCCAGATACCAATGTATCGGCAAAAGGTCAAGTATCTGCTGATACTGATATCAAGTATCGGTATCGGAACAACTCTAATATATACATGTGTATCTTTATATCGTGTGTACATGCAAATATACACACATTCACACTCTCACTGCATTCAATAAAATATTAGCAATTGAATTTATACCAATATGTTTATTTATGCAGGCTGAAATGTTATACCAATATGTAACTTACACAAAATGCAGTATTCAAATCTCATTTCTCAGGTTTGTGATAAAAAAATTGTAAAATGCTTAATTGACCTTTATGTCTAGTCCCCACAAATACTGCAGCCAGTGACACAGTTACCACACACATGAAAGTTAAGGAATTGTCAGAAAATTGAAGGGATAGCTTCAACCTTTAACCAAAAACCAGTTCCACTTTGTTGTACAGGAGTGATATGAAATGGCTTTCTAGTTTTTTCTATAACTGCCATTAATCATCGCTATGGCCACCCGTTTTTGGAGTAAAGATTTACCAGAAGGCTAGGCTTCAATATCATACGTGCACATTTGCAGCCTTCCTTTGGCAATTGGCCACCTATATTTGTAAGAATACTGACTGCTACATGAGTCAGCCAATCAGAATTAAGTTTCTCCGATACGGACTGCTTGTGATTCACGGGCAGACAGATAAAACTTGTAACAATTCAAATGATCCAACCACGAAATGGTTCTGAAGTACAGTGTTTTTGAACACATACTGGTAGTACGTGAATGTTGCAGCATGCCGGTCACTTATTTCCACAACACAAAAAGATTTTACAAGCCAAACAAATCACTAATACAGAATTAAAATGTGTTTTCTATTCCCAAATTAACAATTTAAACATAAATAAATGTATGGGAACTACATAAATGTATAAAACACAAATGTAAACAAACGACGAACAAGAAGGGGAAAGAAAAATAGAACAGTCTCTAAATGATTCTAGCTAGCAAGCAAGCCACTTGCAAACAAGTTAGCCGGTCACATGATGCAATTTGACTTGAAGAAGAAAGGTGTACAACGTCTTCTACAAGAAAGTGAACTGTGTGGACCAGCCTTTAGATACATGTTGACAAACAATGGACCGAGTTATTTGTGCATCTCAAATCAAAGAATTTGAAAAATCAAAGTAAGGTCATTATTGTGCAGTATTCTCGGTATTCCATGTATTAATGCTCTTGTAGGAGTTTTTATGCTAACAAAATCCTGAAAATAAAATCTTACTGCCTGCTCCGAAGGCTATACTGATAAGTAAAATAAATTTCACACAGACCTGCGCTGAATTCCACAATTTCCAGAAATCAAATACCTACTTGCACAAACAATTTTTTCGTCAAATTAAGTGTAGTATGAGATAACATGTCAGTATTATGAATGACTCAATAATATAAATTAACCTTGTGAACCAGTACATAAAATGTAGTTCATTTCACTGTATTAATAAATTGATAATATTTCTTTTCTATCATATATATGGTATTTATGTTGTAACTGTTATAATAAAATTTCTTTAATGTTATTAACTGTTACCAGTTTTCAACATGTACAATGAATTTAACTTGTCATGAAAGCTTCACAGATTGTGTGGCCCACTTAGAATTCAGAATAATTAGGTACTGCACATACTATTGACGAACTGCGGGAATGAAAAAACTAACTAAAATTAATAACTAGTTAAATCTATTGGTACCAAAACGGATCTATTAAAGATTCATTAACGAGTCTCTGTTGATAAAGGAATTTTGTGTGGATGTATACCTGCATACCCTAAAATATTCCCAGGAAATATATTTTTTGATGCTTAATGTTAACAAGAAAGTTTATATATTTGTGTAAGAAAATGCACATTACTGTTATCTTGGATTAAAATATACTAGAAATTATTCAATTGGAATTAACTTAGAGACAAAAATTTCATAGTCATTCCATTAATTAATATCACATAGTAAAGACAGAGCAGTTCATTTGTAGGAATGAATTTAGTAACGATGATAAAGCAGTTCATTTTTGGGAATAAATTTTGTAATGATGCTTCATTTTAATTTTCTTAATTACGGTCTTAGAACTGTAAACATCAGTCTTTCACATTGAAAACTGTTCGTGATGTGATGCTTCTGTGTTATTTGTTACTGTCGTAACAACACTGAAAATTTAATGAACTTTTAATACATACGAACATGTTAAACATGTAGGTACTATTATATTAATTACATAGAAATAGTTGGTAAGGGTAGCCTACGTTTCTCTAGTGAGAAGTAATAAGGAACCTTCAATTTATATTAAAGCAATTCCATTAAATAGCCCAGCATTTAATATTAAAAAAATTATTCTCGCATTCCATTCCTAGACTGCAAGGGTAACTGAATGGTAACTTAACGCGTTTCCTAACGTACGCATATGTGCACCATACCAGATTTTTGGGTTGATCAGAATTTAATATCCAGGCCTACTTTCGTAACGTCAAAAAAATTCTTATTTAGTGAAATTAATGAATATTAAAACCTCACTGAAAGCATCCTCTTTGAGCTGGTACTAAAGATAAAACCTCTGACGAAAAATACTGCATAAATTATCATAAGCATTCTCATAACTGTATTTTTTTCCCCAGAATTAATTTTGTCACAGTGGCTAACACACGAAGTCTAATCTGTATTTTAATTGCAGGTTCGTTGTTAGATTTATACATTCTCTCAAGCCATTTAACATTTATAGGTGCAATATTTTCGGCATCCGCAACATTTCATTTTGAGCTACAAGTACTATTTACTGAGCAGCTGTAAATTTAGTTTACATTCAGAGTGATTAAACAGGAAATAGAAAACTTTTTGTAGCCGCAATGAAGTTGAATAAATGAAATAACATTGAATGAATAAAATGAAAGATCTTTAACTTTACGAAAAACACCATGAATTCAACACTTCTTGCCAAGCAGCGGAAATATCACACGATAAGCATATAATACTAGTAAGTACTGAAGCGACATTCTCGACCATCGGAAAAGTAATATAGTCTTAACACGTACGTATGCTGCAACACTTTTGGCAAGAAGTGAACACTATGTAGTCTGGCACTGAAAGCGGAAAGACAGGTCCAGGTTTATGAGAGGCTCGGACGGTCAGGAACCCCTGGGGTGTGAGTAAGAAGTGAGGGGAGAGAGAGGGGATAGTGAGGGTGGTCTCGAGAGCCAGGATGCTACTTTATCCATTCGAAGGTGACAGCAGATATAAACATTGCCCGCAGCACAATCAAAGCCAGCAGCTGGCTTGTCAATTCACAGTATTCTTACACCAACCATTGCGCTATCGTATTGTGACAAACACGGAAAATGGGAAGAAAAAGAAGGGGTACAATTGGGGGGGGGGGGGAGGATGGAAAAAAAAAAAAAATGGGATGAGCAGGTATGGGGGGACGGAGGAGCTTTTCGTGTAATGAACAGGCACTTACTAATCTCTAAACATACTGATAACACTCAAAACTCGTAGAGGAGGAATATGTAGGGAAAAACTCTCCAATACTCACTAACTAAATAAATTAACAGTAAACCCCTAAACTCTCTTTTTATGGATAAACATCTTATGCAATGATACACTCGCTCAACTCCACACAAAAAACCAACAGTACACCACAGTTCCTCTTTAGCTGCACATAATCACCTAAAAAAAAAACTTGTAAAACAAAATGTCACCATCCTATATACCTAAACTTCTCAAACACATCAGTATCAGTATCTGGGAGCATTCCACCACATGGTAATTGAAAAACTGAAGGCCTTGAAGGCCAAAACTTACAAACTAAATTCATCATTTAAATTTTTGGTAGAGCAATGACCTGTAACTCGGCACTTCTGCAAGAGGTAGTAAGTGATTTTGAAAGACGTAGTTCACTGACTGGTGAAAGGGGAACATTTAATTAAAATAAATAATTTAATATCTTAAGATTTCCCTCAAAATTTAAGTACTCAAGATTATGAAAATCGCAGGATTCACAGAAAAAAAAAAAAAGGGGGGGGGGGGGGTTAATTAATCATTAAGAAATATAAGATGAGATGTTCAAATATATTTTAATTTTAATAAAAAATAAATAAAATGTATATAAAATATATAAAAATGACAAAATCAATAACTGTTAAAGCAACCGACCATTAAAAACTTCATATTTTTACACAACCTTGGTCTTAATAAACAAAATAAAATAATATAACCAATCTTTCCACGTCTAAAAGTCTCATAAAACTAAAATCAAGAATGAATTTCAACTCATTTCACTACAGCCAAGGTAAACAGCAATTTTATAACATCATATCACTTTATGACTTTGCAATCTTCTACTTATCTAAGCCATTGACCTTTATTGCAACTGGAACAGAAATTTAACAAAAAGAGGAAGAATCAGCTTACAGAAATAAGATAGGTCTCGATTCTGTTTTACTCTCATTTCAGCAATTAAGGCCCTGGACTATCGACTCCATAAAAACTCAACTTTATGTCGGTTTCAACCAAAGAGGGATCACATACTCAAACAAAAACATAAATCTTCTTCTCTGAAGTTTCCTTTACCTTAAGTTTTACTTTTAACTGGATGCCGCATACTGGAGCCTCTACCATAAAGATACACCTACATGACTAAAATTTACTTATCTTCTTGAACTGCCTCTATGTTGATTGACCACCCCAGGTTCCTCCAGGCCTGTCTGCTACGACTATGCGTCTTCTTCCACCCAGTGTCTCCCTCGAGTGCCTACCCTTAACTAATCATTTCCTCATCATGCGCACCTCCCTACTACAGCTCTTTAAAAAACTTCCTCCCACCACCTCTGACTTTCAACAGCAAAACAGAGCCTGATTTCCACACTAGCATCGCCCGGTCTTCATCCAAACACTGCTCTCCTCGATTACGTGCAGCAGCCCACAAATGCAAAGCTGTTGACTAGAAACTTCAACGTTGGCTAATAACTCCAGGAACTTTCGGCACACGTGCACCACAAAACACTTCAGAATAACTGATGATAGTGACTTTACCGTTGCAGCGACGGAAACAAGACAGGGAACACAGCAGTCCAATACCAACAGCGCTGAGGCTGACTTTAGCTTAACACTAATGATAAATCATTTCTGTAGCCGCAATGGAACCATCGAATACGAGGCTAAGGAAGATTCCCGAGATGACAAAGTATACGACCTAACCATTCTGACATCACAAACCATTTTTAAATAATGAAATCCCATACTGAACCAAATAAAATTATAAAACAAATTGTAATTAACAAGAACTAAAAAAGTATTACAAATCAAAGTCCAAACAAACCACGACTATTATGTCAAGGACGAAAGTACTGAACTGCAAGAACATCAAAACAGAAGCAAAACAAGTTTCCTAAAATTATAACAAAAAAAACCCAAATAAAAATTTTAATTATTAAATTTGTCACCAAACAACCAAAAAGAAAAGGACTCTCATCTGAACAAATGAAAAGGGCAAACCTTAACTCAAAATGACAACAAACTGAACTATGCATACGATCGTTCTAAAAATAAATAAAAATACTCCTAACCAGAACGATATAATTCAAAATTCCTAAAATCCTACAAAATTACTCAAATTACTTAATGGATGGTAAGAAAAAATAGAATGCAACTCAGAATATTAAGGGGATCATAACAAAAATTATATGTGCAAAAATGACTTCGTAACAGTATGTTGCTACTTGGGATATTGCAATCTGACAAGCCAGCTGCTGCTTTCTATTGTGCTGCTGGCAATGTTCTTATCTGCTGCCACCACTTCGTAGGCACACAATAAGAAATGCCTATCTCCACAACAACAGTTGTGAAAGTCGTCATGTGATCATTTAGGTTGTAATAATACGCACCGTAATTCACCAAGCATGTCCATAATAGTATTGAGTTGATTTCACTTATGTGGTTGTATCCAAAAAATTGCTGACAATTATTTGTAATCATAGAAAGCATATACTGAACGATACGTAAATTTTAAGTAAACAGATCCAACAAGTTTATTATAAACTTTCACTATGTAGAAGTTCATATTTTTAGTTTACAGTTTTTAAAGAAAACCATCTTAAAATTGATGCATGCCACGCTGCTCCACAGCGCGCCTGCGCACCCTATGGGCGACTTCACCCCATAAACGAGCTAGCAAGAGCTCGGGACAAGTCACAACAGTGGCAGACTACTATTCACGTGCCGACAGAATCAACTAAACACGTCTAACAACTTTGGACATGAAAATAATTAACGTATTTCATTATGAATTGTACTGCCAGCCCAGATTCCTACACGCGGTCGCCACCCCCTTGAGTCAAGATTGTTTTAACCGACAAGCCAATGCCCTAAGATAACGAAGAAGAAAGTTTCAAACGACACCACAGGATCGCAGTACCCCTGCTGCCCCATAACGTCACACCAGCCAAGTCTTCAGCGGAGGTTGTAAACTTGTCAGCCTCCACTCAAGGAGATAAGGAATACGTGGCAGCACCGCAATCGTATGATAACCAACCCCTGCGGAGAAAGGCTATCATCCCCCGCACCCCCGGAAGAGCCCTGATGCTGGGATTTTCAACTATATAAAGAGGCATGGATATGCCTCTGACCAGAGGTCACCGGGCTCGCTGGCTGGATAGGTCCGCAAGCTCTCTCCTGCAGCTTGCAAATGCTCAACTTCTCCTGCAGCTCGCGAAGGCTCAACCTCTCCAGCAACTTGCAGAAGTCTCAACCTCTCCAGCAGCTTGCAGAAGCTCATCCTCTCCTGCAGCTTGCGAAGGTTCAACCTGTCCAGCAGCTTGCAGAAGACTCATCCTCTCCAACAGCTTGCAAAGGCTCCTCCTGCACCAGCTAACTGTAAGGGCCAACACGTCACTCCAGAGGTAACCTCAATGTCCAAATCCCTGAACTTCTTTACCTCAGTCACTCCTTTGACCCCACGGTAGTAGGTCGATGCAACGTTTCCCTTCTGGACACCCACCTCTCAGAGGTTACACTGTAAATTACGTATAATATAATAATTCTCAGACCAGAGTATTTTGTTTTGTTCGTTTTCCAGGCTTACCTTCACTGAGTTATGTCGTAATTAATTTAGAAATTAAATTTAGTGTGTGAAATCCAACCGGGATTGCCCACTGTCTTGCAATGTAATAATAAATATTATGTCAAACTTATAAATCGTTGACTACTTTTCTTATAGAAATAATCCCCAAACATTGTGTTATTTACTTTTTATTATTGGAGGATTGTTGTATGTATTGAAACCTCACTTAGGGCGTGCCGAATCCCACAGTAAAGAGGACTTGAAAAGGCTCCGAGTCGGAAATGACTTTCCACTGCTCCTGAGTTTCCGGTACTCCCTCGCCTACCCTCAGTGGCATCCCAATTACCGACTGCACATCTCACCATCAGTGGCTCGGGTGTCTGAAGAAGGACCCCCCCCCCCCCCTCCCCCAAGACTGTACGTTTGCAGGAAAGACAAAATGTTAATTTAAATGCCTAGAAGAAAAGGAGGAATTCAGAGTCATAATAGGCGCAAAGAGCAGCGGACTCTACAGAGACTAGCTAACACACAAGCGAAAGTAGAAACACAGCGTGAGGACACACCCCCAAAGGTGAATCCAGAGGCTAACCCACGACCAATTTCACCCAACCTTCTGCTTGAACACACGTCTGAGCTAGACACGTACTTAGGTATTTGTTGCCCGTGGGAAGACCTAGAACATTTCAGCTACCTCCAGCCGGAGACACAACTGCCTTCCGCAATCATAGCACCTCCTAAGGAAGACCAGAGTAAGAACCAACCAAGCACGTGTACAATACGTCTTGCTTCTGGGAAGGTGATCATGTCAAACAAACTACCACCTAGTCACCCCTAAAACACAAGTTACTTTCACCCCCTTTAATTATATCTCCAGCCGTCCTACACTACCACACACGGCTAGAGGTGACCCAAGCGAGGGGATCTTCCACTTCCACCACTGCAGAGGCTTAATCAGTAAACACCACCCATACCCCGGGACAGCTGGTATCCTGTATTTTGCCAACCCTTTCAGTGAGAGAGATTGTACACCCAGGATGGGAGGCAATCAAGGTTCAAATCACCCTGGGGTTTGATTCCCCACCATTCCGGAGCAATCCCTCCACTAAGCAGCCCGTTGTTAACCTACCACTACCCACCGGGCTTAATCAATCGAGAAAATGCAGCGGAAGGATCAGCTACCGAGTTTGAGGGCAGTTAGCACTCTAACCACTTAACTAGAGACATGCATGAAAATGGCGCCCAACATGGCGCCATAACAGATTTATGTTTTTTAGGCTTGAGAGCTGGGACAGAGCCAGAACCCCCCCCCCCCCCACCCTTTTTTGTAACCCTTTGCAGAGGGTTTTGTCAACAGACTTCGGGGAGTCGAGTAAACACCCTGTGGCGCACTACCACCAAGAAATATGTCCAACTCCGAAGCAAGTCTGCGAAAAATGTGAGGCGTATTAGCCAAGGCTAAAACCGCCAGAACCAGTCATTCACAGTGTCCTGTCTCGACATGTGAGGGAACGGGGGGTGAATATGATTGCGTGCAATTATTGCAACCACTAGTTTAACTGTGTGTGTCTCGGGTGGGATGAGACACCACACTACACGGATGGCCTCGAATATAGGTGCCAGTCATGTAGGCAGGATGACGCACGGGTGTGCCAATGGCCTGAGTGTGAAGGACACAGACGGTATCTAGACCGATGCATACTATGTAGCTAAAAATTCCACCATCAGTGTATAGAATGGGCAGATGAACAAATTCTAAACCCCGAGCAAATACACCAATGCGAGCTGTGTATGCGGGAGCATGCCTATAAACCTCCAAACCCGGTAACTGCTGCAGTCCGGTAAACTCCGGAATACGCTGCGAACTAATACTGCCAGAGTTCCATGGGAAACCGTACAAGGACTGCGAGAGTTTCATACAGAAATGTATATGGGAATTGAGGGAACATCTCATTCCCCAGAAACAATGGATGAGCCGAGCGCACCACCAGCTGAGCGGTCCCACCAGAAAATGGTGAGAAAAATATGGGGAATTTATAGAAGGATGGTCCCAGTTCAGGTCCCAAGTCATTTTGTATTTCACCCAGAGACGACATACTCTCCAATTTGATCACCGACCTGCACTCCTGCATGACACCCAGAGTAAGAGGTGGAGCTCATCAGGCAGGCGTGTCTGCAAATGTGGGTGTATCAAACGAAGGGCAGAGAGATCGGAGTATCGCCCACACTCTCCTACCTTCATTTAGGAATCTTCTGCTAACCCCACAACCGCAGACAGTTGAGGAGTTGGCAGACAGGGCGAGGGAACTCAAGATGAATAACCACCCTGTGGCTGGCGTCATCAAGGACACTGGCCCCGCCCCCTTCCCCCCACTGCCCGCAGGGCGAAAAAACTATCTTGTCATCCTCCGCCGTCCCTTTGCCGCACTGTTGGCATTGCCCAGGTCGACACTTTAACAGAGACTGCCCGACGTTGCAACCCCAGGAGACGTGAAACTCTCCTCCTCTCCTCCCAAGTACGCATCCGCAAAACTACGGAACACGCTTCAACTGCAAAAAAGGAAAGAATACAAAGCTCCGCACCCCCCTGATAGTCACTCAATTGTCGAACCCCTGACCCTCAGAGTCCCCTTGCATCCAAGTAGAAATAAACTGGATTCCTCAAATGGTCCTAATTGACACGGGAGTCACCGGGAATTTTGTGAGGCCAACACCCTCAACGCTTCCCAGAGCGGGATTTCGACCTCATCCCATGGACATTCAAATAGCCTAACCTAACTGCATGCTGTGCACCCAAGGGAAAGTAAAACTAACCATGGGCGTATGCCACCTAACCCAGCACACTTGGTTCATGGTACTACTGGAAATAAGTGAAGAAGTTATCCGTGGACAACCTTGGTTAAAATACCAACAGTGTATCGTCGACCACGGGCAGGAGAAGATACGCGTAGGGAAAGCCGAGTGTGTCACTATTAGCTGGGAAAGCGCATCTCCGAGAGTTAGAAGTTCGCCCGGCCGACATACAACACCAACTGGGGGAACATCAATTCCACCAATTGAAGGAAATCTTGGGTAGATATGCCAACACATTTTCCAACTCCGGGCCCCTCTCGCAAACCTGCAGCATCCAGCATGAGATATGGCCTAGTATCGAACGACCAATTTATAGTCCGCCGTCGTACAAAACGTCCGTGTATCAATGAGAGATTGTGCAGCAAGTGGATGAAATGAAACAAAAGTAGTCTAACCTTCCACTCCCTCTTATAATTTCCCATAGTTTTAATACCCAGGAAAGATGGAGGGAAGAATTGTTGAGTAAATTAAAAAAAAATTGAATGAACACACCCATCCAATTGTCCCCGCCCCCAACCAACCAACCAACCAATGATCAATCCACACAATACCCTTTGTGATATAGGCGAGGCAGCAGTATTTAGTACCCTGGAACTCCAATCAGGATATTGGCAAATCGCGGTACACCCAGACAGTAGGAAATAACCGCATTTACTACCCCGACCGGAAAAACCCTACCATTTAGGGTAACACCATTTGGACTGAACAACGCTCCCGCAACTTTCCAGCAACTAATGACAGCAAAATATTCACCGGATACATAGGGAAATCCTGTTTCGCATACCTCAACGACATTAACGTCTACTCCAGGAACTGGGAGGAACACTAACATCACTTGACAAGGGTACCCGAATGGCTAGACATGAATGGAATAACATGTAAGTTGAGCAAGAGTCATTTAGGGGGAAGAGCTGTTACCTACCTAGGACATGTTCTATCCCCGAAGGAATTTCCCCCCAGGAAGGCTTGATTCAAGCCATCCAAGATGCCCAGATTCCCCGAACAAAAAAACAACTACGTCGGTTCCTAGGGCTATGCAACTCGCTCCGAGAATTCGAGCCAAATATTGCTCAACTCATGGCCCCGCTCCACGTCCTTTTAGGGAAGGACCACCCATGGCGTTGAACCACCACGACCCAAATCACTTTTGATTCAATCGAAAAAAGTTTCTGCCACATTATGCGGCTACACCGACAAACTGAAGAGACCCTTGGTGCTGCAGACCAATGCCAGTCAGGTCAGCGCAGTGCTCTACCAGGAAGACGACCAAGGTCAACACCTAGTCATTTCTTATGCGAACACCCGGCTAAACGACACCAAAGCCCGGTATCACAGCACTGAATAGGAGTGCCTTGCCGTTATTTGGGTGATGCGAAAGTATTAATATTTATTGGAGGGTCGACCTTTCATCTTACACACGGATAATCAGACGAAGTGGTTACATGAGTCTCGCCTCCAGAGAGCCGAACTCGGACGATGGGAGCTTTTTCTCAGCGAATTCAATTTTCCAGTTCAACACTGTCCGGGACAAATAAACGACCTACCAGACAGACGCCTTCTCTCGTTGCCCTGATCCCAAGGGAAGCATAAAAGCCAGCAAAGCCTGGGAGAAAATCACCCCCCCCCCCCCCCCAGCATTCCTCGACACCCCGGGGACCCAGGATTATATCTCCGACATGCTAAACTCACCCAGAATCGTGTAACCCCCCTGCTGAAGGTGAACCCCCATTGGTACAGGCGACGCGGAGATATCATATGAATAAAATACGGCTCTCTATTTCCCCTTGGCATGTCTGGGTTACCCCCCACCCCATTAAGAAGTATATATGCACTTCCATCACCACCCCCATGCTAAACATCCCGGAACTCGGGAGACAATAAGAAGCGTTACAGAAAGATATGCATGGGACGGGATTAACCGAAACCTCCGGGGATACGTGGCTCAATGTGAGAGCTGTTGCCGGAACAAAGGATATCCCATAGTCGGAAATCCCCTCATACCCCGATGTCCGAAGAAGGCATGGGAGCATGTAGCCACTGATGTGATGGGACCCTATCCCCGCAGTAAGAAGGGGAACAAACCTACTACAGTGAAATCTCATTAATAAAATATCACTTAATGCAAAATTTGCGTTAGTACAAACCATTTTAATTCCTACAAAGGTAGAGATAGGCAATTCAATGTTAAAACATACGGTTAATACAAAATATTAGTTACTATGTAGTACGAAGTAACCTCGTGTCCATTCACGAAATGTACCATTGTTTTTTTAGCGGCTAAACCGAATTACAATTGAATACGTATGTGAATTATTGGGCAATGTGTTCTGAGGTAGTGTGTAACTGTGACGTCTATAAATTTTGCCCATGTACGTAAACCATCTGTTGTTTACTTTTGTTAGGTTTCTGTTTTTGCCAACATAGCCAAAGTACACGGCAGACGAGACATGGAAACAAACAATACGCTGAAATAGTATCAAAAATTCCAGTATCATTTTGTATCAATTGTTATCATATTGTCTGTTAGAGTAGAGTAGCCAGCGAATTCTGTGCAATCTGTATACGGCGAGCCGAAATGTTTCATATCGTGCGACAGGACGAGTCAAGGCTGTAACGAAATGACGTAACGAGATGTGTTTGGAAGTAATGATTCAGCATTTCGAGTCCTTTGGAATACCCATTACTTAGCAACGAATACACGCAGTTCGTTACAGCTCTACGAGACACTCAAGAACAAAGGGTATTCAACATGGCGTCAAAGGCAACCACGCCCCTGAGCAGTGTAAAGGCATTTACACAATTGAAAACTTTGATATTTGACTTTCCGTTTCCGTGACTTTAAGGATATTGCCCATACACAATACAAACATAAAGTTAAGCCTAGACAATATACAATATATTTAGAAATCTTAACAGTCTTTAAATTACTGTGAGGTTAAAATTAATATTTTTAAATTGAACCGAAAATACCGTATTTAATCGCATAATTCTCACCCTCGTATAGTTCATGCACACTGATTTTTTCCACTAAAATCCTGTAAAAAAGGTGCGAGAATTATGCAAGTAAATACGGTAAATACAACGTTAATAGAAAATATATTGGCGATAATATTAATAACCTTATTTAACGCTTTCTTGTAAGATTGTTGGGTTGTTCACAGTGACATACCATGTGCATGTTTTTATTCCGTTTCGATAACCTTACTTTAAGTTTCAGCTTGTCGTATGAGACATGTTAAAAATGGCAAAGTGCAAACAAAATGAATTATTTTTATCAACAAAAATTAGCATTTTAAGTTCAGTTTTTAACAGCGGGAAGACCAAATCAGATGTTGCAAAGGAATGTAACATTCTGTTATCAACTCTGCCAACTATTATTAACAAAGACTGATTGGAAGAAGCGTGCACGAGTGGTAGTTTTACAAAAGTAAAAATCAAATGTGAGGTCCTTAACATAAAGAACTGGAAGAGAAACTGCTGGAGTGGTTTCATAAAATGTGGGAAGGTAATATCCCTGTATCCGGCCCAGTAACTAAGCAAAAAGCAGATTAATTTGCTTTGCAACTGCAAATTGATGATTTCAAGTGTAGTAATAGATGGTTGCAGCGGTTCGCGCAGTGGAACAATTTGGTTTACAAAACTGTGTGTGGTGAAAGATAAGGACGCTGCTGTTGGCTGGATTCTGTGCAACCAGTTGTAAGCAAGTACGCACCATGTGACACATTTAACATGGACGAAACAGGTGTTTTTTTTTTCAATTTGCTTCCCAATAGACGTTTCCTTTTAGAGGAAAAAATTGCCATGGCGGCAAACACAGTAAGGCGCATATAATAGTTTTGTTGTGCTGTAACCAGGATGGCAGCATGAAGCTCAGACGACTTGTCATAGCCGAATCAAAGAACCCCAAGATGTTTCAAGGGTATAGATTACATTTAACTGCCCTGTGACTATCAGGCTAATGAAAATGCTTGGGTAACGAGTAAGGTATTTCAGTCATGGCTTGTCGCGTATGACAGAAAAATGGCAACTTTGAAATGTTCTTCTGCTCTTAGATTGTTGTTCTGCAAATACAGCTCATGGACTGCAGCTCAACAATGTTACGCTGATGTTCTTGCCTGCAAATACAACCAGCATTATGCAGCCACCAGATCAGGGCATCATTCACACTGTCAAGAGGCTCTATAGGTCACGCTTGGTCAAGTACCTCATTCGCCAACTTGGAACAGCAGAAATGTTCTCAGCCAAAGTGGAATGTGCTGGACACAATGAGGAACATCGCAATAGATTGGGACAGTGTATCTGCTAACACAATCCAGAACTGTTTTGCTAAAAGTGGGTTTGGCCAAACAGGTGGAGGTGCATAAGAAGAAAGTTTAGACTTAGGAGAAGGCTGGGAAGCATTTAACAGCATGGGACTTCAGAAAACTTTGAAGAGTATGCACACATTGATGTTGCTGTGTCGACGAAGGCTGCACCACTGACTGACCATGACAAGAGCTGAACAATATCATTCCAGTTGTGAAATGTAAATACAGAGAAGATGATGATTTGGTTCATGAACTTTCAGGAAAAAAAAAAAGCCACTTCACCTTGAAATGTGTTGGAAAATGTTCTTGCTACAAGTGATGTACATACTGTTATCCTGTCTTCCTTTGACAAACTTTGCAGTGCAGTTATGAACATTTATGCAACAAAAAATGTGCAGAAAAAAATTTATGATTTTTTCAAGCCAATCTAAGGTATGGCTAACTGCTTAAATTATGTATTATAAGTTAAAATACTGAATTAATTTAATATTATTATCGATCTGAACTATATTTATTAAATGTCATTAGAAAATACTTCAAACTGCTTTAATCATTTTGTGTGGAAAATAAAATTAATGACTTATGATTTATATATTGTCCAGACTTAGTTCTCTGCAAAATTCAATGGTAGAATTTGTTGATTTTTTTTTTAAGTAGGCCTACCTACACCTGTTAATACAAAGTGCAAAATATTAGGTCCCTTCAGTTTTGTATTAAAGAGGTTTCACTGTAGTAGTGACCGACCTCTTTTCGCGCTGGATGGAAGCGTTGCGTCTCCCAAGTCAGGGGACTAGGTAGATAATTGACAAAAAATCTCTTCGGAAGTGTTTCCCCGTTGGGGTTAACCACATGCGAATTCGCAGACAACGGAACCCCCTTTACTAGCCGACCTTGGCGGGAAGTCTATGACGCTTGGGGAACCGAAGCCTGGACGACCCCACCATATCACCCTAGGTCGAATCCAACGGAGCGGAGAAACCAAGAGCTAGAGAAGTGCCTACAGATAAGCGTGGGAAATAACCAAGAGGGATGGGACAGAGAAATCCCCACCGTATAGTTTGCGCTCCGACGCCAAGAAAACGAGACCACTCACACGACACAGAGCTGCCTCCGATGCCCTGGAGATTAGCAATGGGAGGAACCACTTCGAACCCCTATTGAAGCCCGGCGTGTTAAACGCTGCCCGGACCCGGCAAGCGAACATACAACAAGAAAAATATATAGTGCGAAAATATCCGAATAACAGGTATCTGGGATATATATCCCCCAGGGACTAAAGTACTGAACCGAAACCACCCCCTCAGCGAGGCCACCGACAAATTCACCACAGGCCTAGCGCCCAAGTGGAATGGAACCGTTATTATCGAGGGACACCAAGGCAATGTATACTGGGTGAGTGACACAAAGGGAAATATCCACAAGGTTCCCTACATACAGCTACGCCCGTACCATGTTCAAGAATCTAACAAATAGGGGCGAGATCCTCCAAGGAAACCAAACCCTGGACCTCCAGAGGCAGACGAAGCATCCCCCTCAGGCCCAAGACAATAGGTCGCTAACGCCGGACTTGAGTAGGGCTCATCCTACCATTCGTACCCCAGGGGAAACCTCCAGAGAGGATTCTCCCTTAACAGACCCAGTTCATTACTCCTTTCTCGTATAGACCCTCTAGGATACTGCCAAGTGTCCGTACTAAGTGATCGTGGCGTAGCCTCGATGACCGAACAATAGCACTGAGACAACCCGCCAGTAACATAATAGAAGAGACATGTGAACCTCAACAACTGCAAGTACGTCAGTCAACACTGCGACTGACGTGAATGAGTAAAATGGCTGAAGAGTATGAGAAACCAGACACGTGGGCCGAACCCAGTATAAACGCGATTTACCGGATGCTCGAGAGCATTGGTGCTGTTGCTGCAGCCCCTCCACCGCCGGGAGCGGAAAAGTGTACAAGAGTACCGCGCACATTTTACCAGCGCAATTACAGCGAGTAGACACCAATCCACAGCCACAAGAGCCACCACGTCAGCAGATGCCACCAGCCTACCACAGCCTTCACGTCGTCACGAGCGACCCCACTGCATGCAAAACGCACACACTATGTTCCTGGATGCTACAAAGACGCCATGAATGGCTCCTACAACATACCGCTGGCCTGCCACCCCCACTGCAGTGCAACACAAGAGAGGACGCCCGCCGAAGTGACGTCTCACGAAGCACGATCGTCCAGCTCCAGCGTCACAGTTAGTACCTGGCAGATGCCAGCCCTTGAACTACGACGCCCCTCATCAGGACTTGTAGGTTAAAGCCATTTAGTTGGAAGTGCTAGAGTAGAGATGCCATGACATTAAATAAGAGTGTGCAAGAGCTCGTTAGTTAACCTAGTAGGGAAGGTTAAGTGACGAAAAACGTCTCCAATTACAGAATCCTAACCTGGATAGATTAGGCAGTGTGACAAGAGTACTTGCCGTCCCTCCCTCCCCACTAAGAATAATATTGTAAAATTATGTAGGCTTGTAATTGTGAGATAGGATTTTTTCTCAAAGGTT
Source organism: Dryococelus australis (assembly GCA_029891345.1). Lineage (NCBI taxonomy): Eukaryota > Metazoa > Arthropoda > Insecta > Phasmatodea > Phasmatidae > Dryococelus > Dryococelus australis. The sequence continues at coordinate 284,115,348 of CM056994.1, forward strand.
GAGAATTCAGGAATCGCATTGGTAGGAACCTAGGACCCACACATTAATAAGTGCCTTAACTAATGTAGACTGCCTCATATCAATAGGCATGAGTAACATAAACATAAAATAATGATTTTTGTATTGTTGATATAAGCATTTGGTCCCTAGTTGACAAGGTAACAGAGGAAATTAAAGCAGAATCAAATCCCTACACAAACTGGAGGGTTAATGTTTGACTTACCCCAAATTCCCCAAGTGATCAGGTAACATAAGCATATAATAAGAAATAAAAAATTGTTGCCATCTTGAGAATCTAGCACAACGAAATTAACGTAACATCACAGAATCCTGTGAGCATAGATAGGATGTGAGAATGCAAAACACAGCCTATCAGCAGGCCCGTGAACACATACGAAGTAATCCTCACCATTCCTTGCAATGCGACACTGGGCAACTTGCATTAGAGAACTTCTGTAGCCTTGCAGTAAGAGCATGAGGCAAGAGCACACAGTGAGTGTGCCATAACCGCCATCCAGGAAATTCCCAACCTTAATAAAAGTATGAAGGTTCAAATAGCACCTGAGTGATGCTACCCAGAAAACTTGCATAAATATAGAAAATAACACAAAGTGTAATTGTGGGTAGAGAATGTGTACCTGGGCAAAACCCCCTCTAAACGTAGGAAAACTTAACTAAAAGTTCTTTAAAGTGAAACCCTTGTGAAAGCTAGACTAAGCCTTGTTAAGTTAGATTGAGTTATAACGTGTTGGTATTGAAAGGAGACACACAAATATAAAGTATGCCACCAGTACTACGGCAAAAAGAATAGTGTCAACTCAGACCAAGTAAGATAACCCCAGTGTCTTAAAAGTAAAAGGAAGAGATTCTCACCCTAAGATAAGGATAGGCAGAGTGTGTAAATTGAAAGTTATTACGCTGGCACGTAGTGAAAAAGAGAGAAATTATCCCAAGTGTACCTGTGTAGGAAAGTAATATAAAATGTGTATTAGGAGGTAAGATTTGTAAACCCACATAATCAAAAGATGAACTTAAAATGTTGTAGGTTAGGCATGGTTAACCAGAGGTAGAGAAAACCCTCATACCCAGTAATTAACGTAAGGTTAGAAAAAAAATTGTTTAAATGTTGTCTCTCTGCTTAAGAAGAGTAGAGGACTCCTCTGTAAATGCATAAACTTTCTTGCATTGCGAAAGCCCCTTATATGTAGTAATATACTCAGGCAAGTGCCTAAAATTGTTACATAACAAATGCCAGAAGCCTATAAAACGGAGAGAGACAATATGATTAAGTATGTGACTTAGAATGTAAGACTGGTAAGAAGTAGTATCTTATGTTTAACCAACTGTCAAGTAGTGATGGAGAATGAAAGATTGTAAACTAGCTTAAGTGTGTCATGTCCTGAAAATAACCGACTAACCAAGAACTAAACAATTCACGTACAAATAGTACGCCAAAGTAATTGCTGACATTGAATATAATGTGAAAACCCAAGTGTGTGCTTGAAAGAGTTATGCATTCTTGAGTTCTATCACTTTTACTTGTATGGGGAAACCCTGGTGCCTTGTAGGGTGCAAAGAATTTTTTTCTTAATAAACTCGCACTTTTAACCATGTAAATGGTTTACCATGCAACAGCGCTGGCTGGGAACTAGACCAGTTAAAATCATCCCACAGGGGCCATGTTAAACTTCCCCTGTTGCTAATCCTTGCGAGTGGGATTAATTCTGTAAAATTTTGTTGGCTACACTTTTTTTCGAGGACAGAGATAAAGATGTACATAACTATAAAATCTTTTGCAAACCAATATTGTAGCATTACGTATAATATTTTTAATTCAATTCTTGGTATGTGAACTACCATCAAACTAGGAAGGTCAGGATTCGAAAGAAATCAACCTGTTCCCGTAAACGGTTCCTTTTCTCAAAACTCTCCTCCCTGCTGTGAAGAACGAAGGAGGGACAAAAGCCGAGCAGACGAGATGAAATCCCCATGCCACTGCCTGCAGACGGGGGCAGGAAGAGGAAGAGAGGCCGTTAACCCGCTGATGCTATCAGATGTCGCCCAGACCAGATATGGGTCACGTTCCACACTGTAGCGGGCTCATTTGAGATGAGTCTCTGTCGCTTCAGGGGGTGGCCGATTGACACATGCCACACTGCTGCGCAGCGCGCCTGCATACCCTACGGGTGACTTCGCCACACAAACGAGCTAGCAAGAGCTCAGGGCAAGTCACAACAGTGGAAGACTACTATTCATGTGCCGACAGAATCGACTCCACGCGTTGGACAACTTCGGGCATGAAAATAATTAACATGTTTAATTATGAATTGTACAGCACACCCAGATTCCTACCATGCGGTCCCCCCCCCCCCCCCCCCCGAGTCAAGATTGTTTTAACCTACGAACCACTGCCCAAAGATAACAAAGAAGGAAGTTTCAACCGACACCACAGGATTACAGCACCCCTGCTGCCCCGTGACGTCACACCCGCCAAGCCTCGAGTAGAGGTTGTAAACTTGTCAGCAGCCTCCACTGAGGGAGATAAGGAATAAGCGGCACGCCCCAGCCCTATGATAACCAACCCCTACGGATAAAATCTATCATTCCCCGCACTCCCGGAAGAGCCTTGATGCTGGGATTTTCGACTACATAAGGAGGCACGGATATGCCTCTGACCAGAGGTCACTGGGCTCGCCGGCTGCATAGGTCCACGAGCTCTCTCTCTCTGGTATGAGCCAAACCTCCTCCTCTCCTGCAGCTTGCAAATGTGTAACCTCTTCAGCAGCTTGCAGAAGGCTCACCCTCTCCAACAGCTTGCAAAGGCTTCTCCTGCACCAGCTGACCGCAAGAGCCAGCACGTCACTCCACACGTAACCTCGACATCCAAATCCCTGCTCCCCTTTTCCCCAGTCTCTCCTTTGACGCTACGGTTGCAGGTTGATGTGACTTTTTCTTCTGGACACCCACCCCTTGGAGGTTACACTATAAATTGTATAGAATATAATAACCCTCAGACCAGAGTACAGTAGAATCTCGATACAACATGCACAAAGGGACTTGCAATTTTATACTTAATACAGAAAAATATTTATACTGAACAAGTATTTTATGATATTACATCAGCATGGGGATTTAAAAGATTTACTTCAAAGTAAAAAATAACTTTAAACTGAAGTACTTTATACTGAAATTATACTGTATTTTGATTTATTTGTTGTTCAGGCTTACCTTCGCCTGAATTATCTCGTAATTAATTTAGATATTTATTTTAGTGTGTAAAATCCAACTGGGATTCCCCCGTCTTCCAACATAATAATAAATATTACGTCAAACTCATCAATCGTTAACTACTTTTCTTATAGTAATAATCCCCAATCATTGTGTTTTCTTTTTATTATTGGAGAATTGTTGTACGTAATGAAACCTCACTGAGGAATAGTCATAGGGTGTGCTGATCCGACAGGAAACAGGCCTTGAAAAGGCTTTCCACTGGTTCTGGGTTTCCGGTACTCCCTCGCCTACCCTCGATGGCATGCTAATTCCTAACTCCACATCTCATTGAGAGTGTCTCAGGTGTGTCTGAAGATTACACCCTTCCCAGGACTGTACGTCTGCAGGAAGGACAAAAGGATGATTAAAATGCCCAGCAGAAAAAGCAGAGTCGTAATGTGCGCAAAGAACGGCGGGCTCTACAGAGGCTAGCTAACACACAAGTGGAAGTAGAAACCCAGCATGAGGACGCATCCTCACTGGCGAATCCATAGACTAACCCACGACCAGTTTCACACAACCTCCCGCTCGAACACATGTCTGAGCTAGATGTGTACTTAGGTATTTGTTGGCCGTGGGAAGATCTAGATCATTTAAGCTACCTCCAGCCGAAGACACAACTGCCATCCGCAATCATAGCACCTCCTAAGGAAGACGAGAGTAAGAACCCACCAAGCACGTGTACAATAAGTCTTGCTTCCGGGAAGGTGATCCGTATCAGAATACCACCTAAAGTCACCCCTAAAACCCACGTAACTTCCTCCCCCTTTAATTACATCCCCAGCCGCCATCCTACGCGGCCACAATGGCTAGAGGCGACCCCACCGAGGGGATCTTCCACTCCCACCGATGCCGTGGCTTAATCAGTGAACCAAACGTACCCAGGACTGCTGGTATCCCGTATTTTGGCAACCCTTTCAGTGAGAAAGATTGTACTCCCTGGATGGGAGGCAATCGAAGTTCAACTCACACTGGGATTTGATTCCCCTCCACTCTGGAGCAATCCCTCCTCTAAGCGGCCCCTTGTGAACCTACGACCCACCGGTCCTAATCAATTGAGAACACGCAGCGGAAGAATCAGCTACCGAGCATAGGAGGGCAGTTAGCGCTCTAACCACTTAACTCGAGAGAGAGAGAAAGACGCACGTAAAAATGTAACGTTAGAACAGATATGGGATTTAATTTGTGACACTGACTCTTAAGCTCAGACAATGGAGATACCAATTTCCATAAGGCAATACAAACATAAGTAAGATTGTTGCCCACCCTCAGATTTCTAGTTAATGGTGACAGCATGTTTTTCTGATGTATTTGTATCGTGTTTCTGAACCCAGCATCTCGCGAATCTTCGCTGCAGTTTGCAAGGCATTAGTAGATACTTTGAAAGATTATGTTGATGTAAGTGCGAACATTAGCTGAATGTTACACAATTATTTCAATTTGCATTTCTGAAACAAAAATGAATTACACACAGATGAAACATACCTGTTGAAATCCACTACAGGACATTGTATTTTGAACAATTACCTAAAAAATAACAAACCATTGGAGACAGACAAATACAGACAACTATAGACAAAAAAATGTTTATTTGAAGTTATAAATATTTAATATTTCAATTTTCAATTCAGAAAAACTGTCTTTAATAACTACATTAAACAAACATCAATATATATACTTTCCACATTATGTTTATTTCACTGGAGATGCCCCATAACTTGGATAATTTAAGTACATATACATTTATTATAGAAGATGGTATATTCCACAAAGATCACTATCCTCCCCTTTATAAAATATACTGTAAGGAAAATGAGATGGAACGAAGGCAGTGAGAGTGTAACACTGTTCAGAAGTACTAAGGTTCATCTGCTGTAAGCAAAGAACTTAATGGTGTGCGTACCTGGCTCGTGAACAGGGTTGCAGTGTGTTTGTAATAAAAGTTTTTAAAACTAACTATTTCACATGTGCACAGTCTCTCAGCACATGAAAATACATAACACTTCAGACTAGGAGAGAATAAAACTTTAACATATCACACTTATTACAGAAACACTATTTTGAAGCTATTAACATGGCCACAAACCTCACTTTCAGACTGTTATAGCTTAAAATATTTTAGACAAATTCTTGTGACACTTCAGTAGTATAGACCTGCATTGACCCGGACTACAGACTTTCCAACAAAATAGGGTCACCGCTTTCAGGTCACACTGGAACACACAAAATGAGAACACTGAATGCCAGTTCAAAGTCTTGTGCATAGCGGTGATGGCACACTTGCAGTGGATAGCAAAACGTTGCCCATATTGGTTACACGCTTCTCAGCCAGAAACATGGAAAACATCTCAGGTATATGGGTCTCTTAATTTAAAAGCATTTAACAAAAAGTTTTCACCCACCCTCATCCAAGTTGATGAGCTCCTGATGCTCTTCACGCTCCCCCGAAAGTACGTTTTGCTCCCGTTCCATGATGTGTGCGCGGTCCCCAATGTGGTGGCCAATCGACATCTTCTTGGTGCCTGAACGACTGTCGCACAATGTTTTCTTGGTCTCTTTCACACCACCAGGAGCAGTGCGTGTCGACGAAGAAGCCTGGTAAACCTACAACATTCAGTGGTCCACATTAACATCTCAAAATCAAGTCATTAAAGTAAATTATACAAACTGGCATCCCTGCTCTAGCTGCTTTAAAGACACTGCTGTGATCTGGTTGGTCACAAATCCTGTGGTGAACTACCCTCCCTCTCCACATTTCACATCTTGGCTCACATAAGGAAGAATGTGACAGGGGCTGGCAGTGACGGATTTACAAGGAACTGTACCCGACTAATCTAGCGTAAGCTAAACGATAAGATCAGAACAGGTTAATTCTTAGAGGTTGAACTTCTAAAAAAAATCAATTACGTAACTGCTTACCAGGAAGCAATGGGGAATCATGTTAATTGCGTGACGGTGGCCTCAGTGTAGTCACCTGACTAAGTCTCTGCATGTTGTATGATTTCGGAGGCTGCTCCACGATAACTTTTACAGGATATGTACACGTAACCGTACGGTCTGGTTGTGTTGTGCTGTGTCACTCCAATGGATAGGCTCTTTCCACTGCTATCTAAGCGTACTATCATATGTGAACATGAATTGAGCTCAAGACAACTTGAAGAACGGTGCAATAGGCACATCAAACTTATCACTGACCTTGGGCACAACACTTGTTTGGGTGTCCCAAGGCTTAATTGGCCTGGCCTTCAACTTAATAAAGTGCCCCACGTCAGTGTGAACACTTACGGGTTTTCCCCGAGGACGTGGCTAACATGTTCGTAACCACCAAGGCTTAGCTACATGTAGTTAACGCCCCACATTGGGCGCCAAATTATTTCAAGCACATGTTTTAAACCACTGGGTACAGTAGCGCAATGTCCACTGTTCCAACGGATATGGTTAAGACCTGTCTGACATGGGTGGAGCGAGGAATATTAACCTCTGTACCCCTTCAATGAGCTCAACAAGGAAGGTGAATAAAATACAACTCTAGCTTGGACAGAAATCGCATACAGGTTCATTGGCTAACTCTGCAACGAGGAGTGAGCATTCCGCACGCTGGGAGGATATACTTGTTTAACTGGCTTGAGAGCGATTTGACGGGTCGAGAGCTTGGGGATTACAACCCCTAGGGTTAACTTCACTTCCAAAGATCTGTGGTACACAGACTTCATGTTAACAGAGAAGGTGGCCTAATAATACATATACTACGTCAGAATCGTTGGAATCATGCCTCAAGGAGGAGTTACTCTCGCTTGGGCAATTTGCAGTTATATAGAATGGGCCATGTTGGTTTGCGAGTGGGAACGTAGTCTAGTGATACTGGCACTGTAACCCTTCGCCTTTACCTGTTGTCCGCTCTGCGCCTGCGCTCTCTCTGATGGTGGTGGCTGCTGGCATGTGGCCGGTGGCTAAACAGCGGCAGACACTGACTAAGGCGGAGCGGTGCCCGTACTGCTTGTGGGTATCTGGGACGGCCATGAAGGAATGGCAGTGTAAGAGTTGGGCAGGAGTTCTGGGTCAATTCCCATGACCTCAAGGTTACAATGGAATATTAATAAGTATTCAAATGAAATATGTTGCTCTATATGTGTAGGAGGTGTAAATAAGGGACTCTCTGTATCTGGCTCTGGAAAAGGGGTATTGTTAATTACTATTTCAAGTTTCTTCAAGGTCTACTTCAATTTTTACCTCTTGCCACTTTAACGTGGACGCGGCATAAAGCTGTGTATAAAAGTCAATAGATTAAAATAACTTATAATCCTGTGGGAAAAAAATGGTAAAGTAACAGGCGGACTAGCATGTACTTCTATGAGCACATCCGGCCATGTCACTTCCACTGTGTCCCACTCGCTTATCCATTCGTCAGCCAAGCGTGAGTTACAGAGTCTGGGAATTTCCTGTGACTGACAATGCTCCTAGATGAGTTTCCACCAAGGGTCAAATGAGGAAGATAGGTCTCCCTCGGTCAGACAGAGTAGGAAACCACCCACTAAGCTAGATTCCAGGGCTGGAATAGTTTTCCTAGTGCTTTGGGCTCTTCTGAAATTGATCCAATGACCAACCTCGGGGTTGTCTCATAAAGTGTGTTCTGCCTTTGTGGCGAACACGGTGGTCGACTTTACCTCACAAACTTAAACTCCAATTGAAATATGATTCTTAATTTTAATAGTAAAGGGAATATTCAAAGCGAAAGATGAAGGCATCTAATTACACTGGTATGATTGTGTTCATTAACACTTAATAAATTATGTGTGACATTAAGCTCACACAATAATAACATTGATCATACATAATAAAAGGATACTCTAACGTAACAAATACAACATATTTCTGACAATTAAAATATATTAATATTAAGATTTGCGGAAGCGTGTCTCGTTACGGCCAGGTGAATGCGTCCTGGCAAAAAATGGGAGTGATGTAATATTACGCAAACTATACAATTATTATTCAATTATTGGCCAGGGATTCCTAGCTGAAGTTAAGATTGTTGTCCGGAAGGGACCTAGGCGTGTATTCTCAAAATGATTCTTTACCAGAGTGGTAAAGATGTGGCCGGACCAAGGCCTTAAGGGGGTCCAGAAGGGATTACATCGCCGTAACCTTCAACACCTGGGAATGCTGCAGAAGGAAGGTATTTTGAGGAAGGTTAGTACGTTGACGATGGTGCCCTTGAGTGGTGGATGGCAACTGCCTGAAATAACTAGTGGAAGCCACAGGGGTAGAAGTCTCTGGATGGCGGCGAATGTATGCTGCCGAAGACTGTAAGTTTTCTGGAGGTAGGTAGGACTCCCGGAGCTTACTGATGTCTGCAACCATAGGTGCACCGGCACGGCTGAGGGACTCTGCCCTTACTGAATACTCCGGCCATCACAGCGAGGAGTAGGAGCGGCAATTCGTTTGTGTCCTTGGCCTTCACAGCCAGAGCTCTTCCGCAGCCCCGAACACACTGTCTTGCCTTGAGCTGGGGTGCCTATTATACTAATTTCTCTTCTTTCTAGGTGCTCGAGGGGTGCGGGGGAATTAACTGCGCCTCTTGGGGGTGGAGTTTGTGGCATCACATGCATGAACCATGGATCCTTTCTACGTGGCACTGGGCACAAGGCATTGACACATCTTGCAATGATGCTCTCGTAGAGGCCAAAACTTTCTGGCGATTGACCTGCCTCCCTCCCTGCAGTGGCGCCAAATTCAAAGCGGGTGCTGTTCTTCCAGTGAGAGCGGCGAAGCAAAAGTCTTTCTTTGGGGAGGAGCGATGATGTGACTGCTTCTTGGAGAGTTCAGGTGCATGGTAAAAGCAAAGAACACATGGTAATAAGGTGAGTTGAGTGTCTTAACATATATTGTTTACGTGCCCATTTAAATAAAGTAACTTTTGGATGGGACGAAGTTGCTTCTGTAATAGGCGTCCAGTCATGGGATGAATAATGTGACAACTTTATTCACAGATAATGTACATCTCTCATACTCAACATGAAATCTAATAACAATTGAAATTGTATTTCATTAATGTATATGTCAGAATACTCATCTAGTGAAATTCCAGGTTGTTTGGAAATTTTTGGCAATCCCTTGAAAAAAAGTAGATAGGAGTCCACTGTAGTGCATCATTTATGACAAATGTGTATTAAATCATTGTTAAATGATACAAAAATTATTTAAAATAACATTTATAGGCAGAACTAACGAAAACTGTGTGCTTAAACTAGGGATGGGTCTAAACCCAATTTTTTTTATCAATTCCAATTCCCTTTTTAAATATAAAATTTAAATTCTCAATTCTGAGTAATTACTTATTTTTTTAAATACCAGTTACATGGGCCCTATCAATACACAGCAGAGAAAATGTTCCAAAATATAAATTATATAGTACAAACATTTTATATTATTATAAAGTAATAGCTAAATATACAATTATTCTGTTGATACAAAATATTTAATGCCACTATCCCATAACTAGTAGGTAATTTTTATAATAGCTATTGAGTGAATTAAAATATTTTTGTACTCATATTTGGCAATTATGTACAAAATGGTTTTACAAGTTATTGTTTAAAAAAATCAGCATTCAAAAACGTTCTGGATATAGTTTGTTCCTTTTCGTATCAAATATTATGCTGCTTGTACTAAACAACTGCTCACTATGAACAGTATATGGTGGACTCCATAATAGTTTAGTTAGTTTTTTAAGATATGATTATCTAGATGTGTTCGTGCAGCTAAATTTTCTTCTGCAAAGTACTGCTCAATTTCTTTTTCCACTGCATCAACATGTTCACTTTCAATTTGTACATGTTGAAACAGTTGCTTATAGTGCAAATATTCCCCCAACTTTTATTTGTTGCAACTCACACTGGGAAGCTGTGATGGAACTTTGGCAACATTCTAAAAACAAAGTTTGCAAGTTATTAGTTTTCTATAAAATTTTTTAATAAAATTTCAATGTGTAGACTTGTAGAGTTTTCATGTCTGGATCATTCCATGCCATGTTGCCCAGCAGGGGCCGCAGTGTCTAGGTGTGTAGACATTTGGCATGAATCTTTGGCACAAATGCGGTGAAGACTAAGCAGGTTGAGAAGGATGGCTCCAGCACGGTGGAGACCAAGGAGAGGTGTTTCCTTCAGCACGAATGCAGTGAAGAAAGGGTAGGTAGAGCTAGGAGCGAAACGAGCGGGGTATTTCTCCGGCAAGGCTGCAGTGGAGAGTGCATCAATTCACCTTCTCTCTGCTGCGACAAAGGCTCATTCGTAAAGGAGTAAGGCGTAAAACAAATTCTTTTAAAGGAATGTCGGACTGTCCCCGCAAGAATAATTAATTTTCCTCTTGATAGTGGTAAGGCTCATTAGAAGGGTGGCATAGGTTGAGAAAGAAATTCCTTTGAGTGAATGCAGAACTGTCCTCTCAACAGCAATTTTTTTCTTTCCCAAATTGCATCTGTAAATGCCTCTGCTCTGTGAATTTCTCTCTACTCTGCACTCTCACTGTGCTTTTGACCTTGCACGGCGTGGAGAATCAGCTAGGCTTGGAGGAATGGCCGGGAGGCCACAGGTGCTGTGTGGCACTTTTATTTTGTTTCTTTGAGCGCTAGACTGCCTAGACGTCGTCTCTCTCTGATGCGACCGAATTGGCATACTCTCTCTCTTCCTCCTCCTTGGTCTGCATTTGTGCCGGGCTGCAATGAAGTTAGTGTCTTCTTAATTTTTTCATGAGTTCTTTGTGTACGGTTGTTTTACTTGTTTTTTTTTGCAAGGTCATGTCGTGAAAAGAAACCAGAGCTAGTGTGACGCGAACCTCTTTCATTAAAGCATGCTGTCCTACAAAAAGTGTGTTAATTAAGGCTTGGTAACTTACACTAGCAAGTTTTACACTGGTGAACTGTGAAAAATGTGATAAGCAAGTACATGGTAGGTGGCAGACGGAATAGTATTCAACCCTTGGAGAATAACAATATGATTGATGATACAATGCAATTAAATAAATAATATAAATTGCCCAATGGCCCACTCGTTAGGCAGTGTCAGCTATGCTCCTCTGCTGTGGCCGCCTGTGTGGAAGTAAATGAGCAACTCCTTCTCAAGCCGCCTATATGTCGCACAGCAGGGATATAAGTTGCATAAAAAAAAGCTAAGGGGTTTAGTCAAAATGAGCACTTCTGGACTCGGCCATCTGTAAAGTTTGGCAAAACTAGTGTTGTGGCATGAAGTTAACTAACAACAATGACTTGTGGAGCACCACAATACATAGTATAGAAAAGAGACACAAAGAAACTTCAAAACAACTTATGCTCTGCAATATTTACAATATACATGTTTCTTGCAACCTTTTTGTTTGCTTTTAGAATATCTTTTTAAGGTTGTATTTCTTGAGTTGTGTGTGAGTGTGAGAAAGAGTGTGTGTGTGCGTTTATGTGCATGTGCATGCAAGAGCATGCTTAAGAGCATGCAAGAGAGTGTGAGTGTGAGCATGTGCATGAGCGTGTGCATCTCTATCTCTCTCCCCCCTTCTCACGTAGGCAGTCTTAATACCTAGGTGTAGTGAGTTTCTAGTGAAGGGCTCCCCCGAAGATTAGCCAATGCAATACCATGAGCATTACCGTGGCCAAACTCTGAATACCGCTTGGTGTTTTTTTTTAATTTGCAGTGTGGCTGGTTCGCGAAGCCGACATTGTCTTACGTACTCAAAAGAATAAAATGACTTAATTTCCGATAAGTTCTCCAAACACTTGGGGCAAACAGGTTACTAACAATTATAATTGAGAAAACCCGAGAATTCACTTGGTTCAATATGAAGTTTATTACATTCAGATAATTTATATGCAACACAATGCAGTGTGACATCAATACTATTATGTTAATCAATTTCAAGATAAGTTTTCACTGTGAATACAATTAACTGCAGATGTTAAACTCAATGCAACTCCGGCGAAGGCCACCTGATTATGTTTAAGTTTGTGACCTTTCCATAAAGCAAAACGATTAAAGAGTAAAAATTATTTAAATTCCTAATTAGACCGGGGAATCCTAACTTTAATTAGTGACTGGCCAGAGGGGACCTCATAGTGTATAAAACAAAGTTCTTCACCCGACTGGTAAAAAGGTGGCCGGGCTAACGCCTTACGGGGGTGTCTTTACGTTGCAGTGATTCTGGTTTACCTGTGAAGGTAGGGGGTGCTGAAGCCGTTGGCGGTGATGACTAACCAGAAGCTGGAGGTGCTGCGGAGACGGGTGCCTTCTGGTGACTGCATCCTCTGGAGAGGATGCCGTCACCAGAAGCTAAACTGGAGAGCTAAACACTGTTGAGGCCTGGTTGGGATTGTCTTTTTAACTTATTCCTACTGACCATAGGAGCTTGGAGTGTTGCGGGGAGTTTAACCCCACCTCTTAAGTGGGCATGGCGAAGTAGAGCTGCGTTTCTTCTCAGGCAGAGGTGATGATGTGGCAGCTTCTTGGAGATTTGGGTTGATGGTAAAAGCTAGGAGCAAAGGGTTAGAGGTGTGTTGAGGCTCTGTCAATGTCTGGAAGTCCCATGTGTCCTGTCTCCATTACTACGCGTAATTGGAGTTGACTTGCCCATAGAACTTGCCATATTCAAATGGAGAGAAGTCGGTCATTTAGAGTGCACTTTTTCTAAGCATCAAAAGCATCATGCATCAATCCCCCCTCTTCTGACAGAGACATCTGGCAGTTTAATGTCTAAAGTTGGGTTGATTGATCCGGTCCAAGGTTTATGTGACTACACTCAGTTTTGATTCTGTATGTGTATCTATTCTGTGCTACACATCAGCGGGTTAGGAGTGTGGCAAGAAAGATGCCGTTATCTCTCCTCTTGCTTGTGACGGTGGCGTATGTTTTTTGTCTACTGGTGCAGCAGGGAGCGCTCTCTCTCTTTCAGGCGCTCACTCCTCCTCTAGCTCACTCCCCCTTGTTCTCCCTTCATCACTGTTCTCCAGCTGTAGCGGGCGTTCCGCTTCATTCTTGCCGCTTGGGGAGGTAGGCAGGAATGAGGGGTTAGGAAGTGGAAAGGCAAGATCACAACGCAGCTTGTTTGCTGGTGTGAGATTTCTGTATCCTATGGGAGGGATTGCACGCCTTCTTTTGCAGTCACCAGATCTGTTCATAACATTGACTAGGGTGGTGTATTCTTGTATATCTTTTATTTGCGTATCCTGAAATTAAGGGAAGAAAGAATTTAAAACATAATGATCTGTCTCAAAATTATAGGAGCAGTGTTCCCCTCGTACAATAGGAACAGAGCAAATAGGTAAAGTTTGCTGCCAGGGAATAGATTACAGAATCTGCATATCTTCATGAGCCTGTGGTTTATGTGGCAAACACGTATAAAGTTTGTGTACCCTTCCGCAGTTTTAACTCATAATTTTGTCCTGTTAAATAAAATTAAGTACGAGTATGAAACATTTATGGGACGTATTAATGGTTTGGTATGTTACTCTCACAGATTACTTGGATAATATAAAATTATTTAGATATTTATAAATAGGCGCTGGTAGTATATGGTACCAACAGTTATAATTAAGTACACTTGTAGTTTAAAAAGGAATGTGCATACGCAAAATGTTTGGCAAGGTACCTTTTCAATCATTCCAAAAAAAAAAATTTATTAAAGTGTGCCTTTCGTGAGTAGTATACTGACGCGTGGTCCTATATGGGTGAACTATCTCAGAAGGTAGTACAGTACGTTGACCACCCTGCGAAGCCCAGCTTGGCCTACCACGACAAATACTATACCTTCAACTAGGCCTTTGATGCGTTAGGGATTTTACTGTAGCATTTGGTCGCTTGAGGACAGACTTGCCATGGGCTGGAGAGGAGTCAAACCCCAGAGTGAATCAAATACAAGTGGCTTCCTGGCCTGGGAGTGTGATCCGTCTCACTATTAGGGTCGCCAATATAAGCAGGATGCCAGTGATCCTGTTTGGATGAAAGGGGGAGAAGTTTATTCTAATGAACCTGGCTGACGAGACTTAAGGTGGGTGGGTTGGTTTATGTGCGGGGATATAATTATCAGAGGGGCATGCTATACGGATACAGGAGTCGAGTTGCACCGGGAGTCGAACCCAGATTAATTTCCCTGTTGCTAGCTTGATGGTACAGAATTTAGGCAAGACTGTGCCCGCGGGCTGTGTAACTCGGATTCTCCATCCCGATTTCAGCTTGACATTACTGACGGTTTTCTCGGGTTGGCTAGCAGGGTTGTCCTGGGGAATAGCTCCGCTTTCCTGGTTTAGCAATTGCTCTTGGATCTCATAATCCGTAGTGGGATAACCCATACAGTTACCACCAAGTAGGTGATCAAGGGGAGAGTGCGTGATCAAGGGGAGAAGAAATGTCTGGCGGAATAAGAAGAGAAATGGCTCTCTGTGTTTGACTAGGTTGTTTAGGCGACGGCTTGTCTATAGGTGCAGGTTGGGCGTTGGTGCGGGCAAGGGCACAATGTTCCCTACACCTTTGCTTGCTGGGCACACCAGCTTTCTTAGTGTACATCAGACCAGTGATAACCACACAACACAAAATTATATTGAGGGGGCAGGGATCCACTGCTATAGTAACAGTACACAGATATAAAGTGGGTAGTAAATACAAAGAATAATTACTACTACAGAAATACACAAGATAAATAAATTGTTTTACAAACAATAAAAATAGCCCCACGAGTATTACGTGGAGAAAACGGGGGTCAGCCGAAGACGAGACTGAGGTAGCAACTCTACAGCTCTGCAACTTTGACGTGGCTGTCCACGGGAATCTATAACAATGCAATTTACACTGGGTAGTTTAATAAAAATAATAGCAACGCAATTTAGAGCAGCTAGATTAATTAAGGGGGGAAGCTAAACATGTAGTCAACGGGAAGTTGACTTAGGTAGGATTTACCGGGTGGAGGTTGGGTATACCTGTAGCTGTTGGCTGATTCACATGCAGGTCCCTGATGACGTGTAGATAGAGCGAGAGAGCTTCTTGATGCAGGTTAAAGTGCAGGTCAAGAAGGGAGGGTCGGCGGTAGGAATTACAATAGCTCTTGGTCGAACCTGAAGGAGAGCTTTCTGTAAGCTGGGTACAGGCAGCGGGAATAGTGAGCTGCAGAATCCTTGCAGACTGGAGGATAGGTAAGCCCTTGCGAGCTGAGGAGGATGAGTCCTGTTGCAGACTGAGAAGGATGAGCTCTTGCAGACTAAGGAGAGTCTTCGGCAGACTGGAGGATGGATTCACGTCCTCCGCAGTCGCCGATCCCAGCGACACTTGCTGGTGCTAGCTGCGGGGGTTGTATTTATACTGAAAATGTTCTGGTCAGCAGTTCTTTGGGGTGCGGCGCAGCCTTCCACCACGGGGGTAGGTTTATCGGGGGTACAGACGCGCTGCGGGTTTCTTATCACCCCGGGTGGAGGCGACGACAAATTAAAACCCATCTCTGAGGCGGGGCAGCTGTGATGTCACAAGGCCACAGGGGTGCTGCCATCTCTCATGATTGTAGGAACTTCTTCCAGGGTTACAGAGATAACGTATGGCGCAAAGTTCTCGTTCTGTCGCATTCCAGCCAGATTCATTAAGTGATAACTTTTTGGAAGCAAAGGCGATGATAGAACATTGTTTTGTGTGCAGTTCCTCCTGCATAAGCTAAAAGGGTGGTTATTTAGGCCACGTACATTTGAAAACTTCTCGCAAGAACAAAACGTAATAAATATGTCACTGTTAATACAGATGTGCGAAAAACAGATAATAAACATGTTAAGCAAATTTAACTTCTACGTCAAAATCGTTAAGTGTTTCAATCAAATAAAATTCCAAATACATTTCAAATAATCTAACAACAATTTAAGAAAACATTATTTATGAAACACACAAACTTACTGTTCACTTCGTAATTCCTAGACACATGCCGAACTTTGGATTATAAATTCACTAAAATCACTTGTCGGCTACTGACACAAAATAATTTATTTGCTGACTTATGCAATTAACAAAACACTTGAACTATTTCTTGAAACCAACAAACTCAGGCGAAGGTAACCTGATTACGTTAAAGTTTGTGACACTTTCAACGAAGCAGGAAGATTAAATAAAATTATTAAATTCCTAATTAGAACAAGGAATCCTAACTTCAATTAGGGATTGTCCAGAGAGAACCTTGTAGTGTATCAAACAAGGTTCTTTATCTAAGTGGTAAAGAGGTGGCCAAGCTAAGGCCTTAAGGGGGTGTCTTTAAGAGACGACATCACCATGACCCTAGTTTACCTGGGAAGGTAGGGGGTATGAGCATTAGGATGACTTGCTGAAGCCGTTGGCGGTGATGACCGACCCAGGAAGCTGGAGGTACTGCAGAGACATGTGCCTTCGGGTTGCGGCGTCCTCTGGAGTGGCGGCATTGTTGACCACTTGTTGGCTACTGGCGCAGCCGAGGGCGTCCAACCCTTGTCAGGATGCCAGGCCTTCACAGCCAAGGGGCGTAGCAAGACTGAGTGCTGCCACGTGTAAGGAATTCAACCCTTAGTCTCATCCTCTGCTTCACAACTTAGAGGATGATGAGTCACAACACTGCTGAGACCTAGTCGGGGATGTCGTCCTTTTATACTAATTCCTACCAACCATAGGCGCTTGGTGGGGTACGGGGAGTTTAACCCCACCTTTTAGGGGTGGATCTTGTGACATCGCGTAATTGGCGTTGACTTGCTCTTAGAACTTGCCATATTCAAATGGGGCGAAGTCGGATATTTGGAGTGCACTTTTTCTAAGCACCAAAAGCATTGTGTGTCAAAACTGATCATGTCATCTCAGTTTAAGAACACAGTCTTCTTGTTACATGCACCACACCACAGAGTATTCAAATGCTAAAACAACTGACTTCTCACAAAGTCACAGTAGTCAGAAGTATGCAATGGTAATCTGACCATATAAATTTTATCAAAATTTCCCGTTGCTTAAAATAGTTGCACCTCTCATCACTAGTATTTCGAAGCAAATGGTTTTGTCTGAAACAGACGTTTTCTATTGTGTTTTAAAGGCCATTTTTCCCCCGTAAAGTTGGTGTTAAATGTATCTGACTTAAATAAACATTATTTTTAAACAAAATATTAATTTAACTCTATAGGCATCATCTGAATAAAATATGCCCAGAAGCGTATCCTTTACTTCTCCATGGCACCAAAAATTATTTGAACATCGAACTACTTTTATTACTAAACGTGAAGTTCATTTTCAGTGGCTCCTTATAGGAATATATGAGGATTTATATTAATTTATTTCAAACACATGTATGATGAATAAACTGATATCTTGGAAGGGTCTGTTTCACACCTTTCATTATCAAATGTGTAAGCACCCAGCCCGAGCACAGCGTACCTTGGGACACACGAAACTGTATGGGAGAATCAGAGGACATGGTTTTGAATAATTAATTATTGAAAACTGTAAAGAAATAAATATTAATAGCCACTTTTTTTTGTGAAATATTATTAATTACTTTAGGTACCCATTTTCTACACTTGCATGGCATCATCAACATGTAGATTGATGTAGATATGTGGCCTGGATTAAGTAAGCTTCGTTGTTCTCCATGATATTCAGCAGAGCTTGTTTCCCCCCTTTGCGCGGCTGGCAGGGAGGGAGCTAGTTTCCCTTGCAGCCTCCCTTTGTGTGCGAACGGTTTGGAAGGTAAGGGTAGATTGTTTCACTCCTCCTATCGTTGAGGATTCCCCTTCAATGCCTCACCTGCTGTGAACATACTACCCGGTCAATAACCTCTGCGTATGCTCTCAGCTGATTGAGTGCACATAGAACATTCAAAATTCAGTGTCGGACTACAATCTTTTATATACTGTATTTTGCGATGTAGTTGTCCTTAATTAAACAATTTGAGGTGAAATGTTTAATGCATTATTTCCAGTAATACTAATACAGTAATACATTGTAAAACCGAAAATATGAGTATGGGCCTTAACAAGACCTCCATAATTACGACAGTTTCGTAATGCACAGTCAATTAACAAACACAAATCATGGTAATTATATCCTGTATTTACAAGCTGTATATCTGCTCACACACTCTGAGATATTAGTGATTGGCAGCATCGTTCCACTGAGCAAAAGCCATTAAAAAATTATTTTTACAGTAAACACGCTAAATATAAATGCAAGTAATAAATATTATTTAAAATACATTTGTGTGCATCGGATGCATTGTCTCGGGCGTGGAAGATGTGGCAACGGTGAAATTGCCATTTTATATCTCGCAACACTGTTGTGACTTTGCTTGATCCTTAGTGTCGACGGATATGCTTCGCTCTCCTCCCACATGCTGAACTCGACCTAGATTTTCTATCTCTCAGTTTTTGTATCCGGCATAGTTCACAAACAACTTTTTTTTTCTTGTTGTCTCTTAGTGGTATTTTTTGTTGATATTATGGTTACGTCTGTAGTATCTGTTTCGAACTTTACCAGTGAAAACTGTAGATACTGCTATACACTTTTATGAAGAAAATTTTCTACATAATACGTTGCAGGTTTTTTTAGTACTATACATGGTGAGCCTTACTCATTTGCAACATGTTTAATATGGTCGTATATATGTTAAATTTATGTCATCTTAAACCTTTAGAATTACAAATTTCCGTATTGAATTTGTACATGTAAACGGTACTACATACAGACGTTAGTTATTCTTGCCATTTTCTGTCACCATTGCAAGGCATGAGCGAAAATGTATGTACATTGTAACGTTTAAATTGGTTGGTTTCAAGAAATAGCTCTAGTGTTTTGATAATTGCATAAGTCAGGCAATAAATTATTTTGTATCAGTGGCCAACAACTGATCTTAGTGAAGTAATCATCCAAAGTTATGCACATGTTTAGGAAATACGAAGTGAACAGTAAGTTTGTGTGTTTTATAAATAATGTTATCTTAAATTGTTCTTAGAATATTTTTAATGTATTTGAACTTGAAAGTAACCTTGTTTTACACTAATTTATTTTATTGAATTTCTAACAATTTTTACATGGAAAGTTAAATTTGATAAACATGTTTACATTGAGCATTTCATACATCGGTATTGCCAGTGACATATTTATTGCATTTTGTTCTTGCAGGAAGTTTTCAAATGTACATGGCCTAAGTAAATGCACTTTTAGTGTACTTCATCATATAAAAAATGCAATGACATTTTTGTGTTGAGTATTTCTCGCATCAGTACAAACAATGACACAGTTGTAGCATTTAGTTATTTCGATAAAGTTAAAAATTTAGAGTAATAATAAAATGAATGCTAATTCTGTACAAAAAAAATTTTCCACTGCACCATCAAAACAATGAAAGTTCCAATTGCCACTCTCTCATGAGAAGAATCACAAAACAATTGCATCTCTTTAAAGACGTTAAACTATAGTTCCCCACCCCACTAATAAAATATACGTGTGACAATTTCTGCACTCTTATGAACCACACATTACGTTACGACTGCACCCCATCTTGGAAAGCAATCATCCTTATGGTCCAGTCACCACATTAATAAAACAGTAATTGAAGTGTGACATTTCTACAGGGTACATTGGAGAGCACCAACAGCTACTACAAACACATGATCGTAGATTTTACTGTCTACGCCACGTGCCCACACGCAGTCATGTCAACGTCCCTTCCAGAAGATGGTTAGAACTACAAGAACGCCAGCTCCCTTTGGGCCAGTTGCAGTATATAACCACCACATTGCTAGAGGGCCGCACACAGCCCACTAGAGCTCACAGCCTCCACGAGTGTGCGGCAAGGCAAGGATGTGTCAATGCATCTGCGCCCATGCATGTAGGGGATCCAGGCACCCATGTGTGATGTCATAAAAACCAACCCCCAAGAGGTGGGGCGAGCTTCCCCCTTATCCTTCTGAGGACCTACAAGCTCAGATTTTAAGTATAAAGAGGGTTTGCAGACATAGCCTCAGGGAAGTTTGCTGCATCTCCCCGCTGTAATTGACCGGAGGTGACAGCTAAGGTTAAAGCACTAGTCCCCCTTGTTCCCCTCTGTAATAGTCAAGGTTATCTGAACAAGGTAAATCTAGTGCTAGAACTCTTCTTCCGCATCAGCAGCCAGCGTCCTTCAGAGGGTCACCACCTCTTCGGCAACCTCCAGCCCCAGAGGCCTTCGGACGCCGATGCCACCAGAAGGTCCTGCAACACCGCTCTTGTCAACCTTCCTCTTTTCCTTGGTAACGTTTCCTCAAGGTATCTATCCGCTCACGACAACAACGTCCCCTCTGAGTGCTAGACACACCACTTCTTCAGTATCCTTCTGGTACTGAACTCCCAGAAATTAGGTTCCTTCAAAACTTAGCCTTAATAGGGAAACATAATTGTAATTGTAGCTTTCAATGTTCATTAAATTTGCTAGTCAAGCCTTAATACGCACTTAATTAACTATTTGATGTCAGGGTGCATTCCCCTGATCATAATGCCACCAGTAAAACAAATCATTTTAATTATTATTAAATTCATTAGAAGAATGTGGCCCCACTTGTCTATTTACGTTTTAATTAACACACATATTTTGAAAATAACTTTCTTTTATTTCAACTGGTATTACTTCTTATATTAAACTTAAGCCCTTCAGGACAGATGAGAATAGTATATTGAGGACAAGCCAGCGTATCAAGTCTTCAGCCACTAAGGCAGGAACACATACTAATCCACTCGTGGAATTGAGTGACACAATATCTCCCTACTCCATCTCCGCTGTAAAAGACCGGGAGAGAGAGGAGTGCTCTGACCACTTGACCCACTGTGGCTTATTCTGTTATTTGTCAATTTTTCGAATTCATTAGGTTCCGAAAGCTCTTGAAACGAATAAAATCTTTGAGAAAGGCAATTTCATATTACAAGTCATAATTTGTTACAGCCCTCGGGGACTTCAGCAATGTTCGGGTTTTCATTAGCGAATTCAAGATGACAACACTATGCATATGAACTTTAAATGCTTCACGAGACTTTGTTTATAGATTATGAACAATTAAACTTTTAAACATTAATAAACCAAACCAGTAAAGCACTTAAAACATTTTGTTTGTTTTTTATGTGTTTTATATATTAGTATTAAATAAATAATGTATCTAGGAAAAAGGTACATTTTGATCATCAAGTGTGTCAAATTTTCTGAAGACATTGTACCATTTTCTAACTCGGTAGGACGTGTGATGTATTACACATAAATATGCTTTAATTTTGTATGCACTTAGTTGAAATAGACTCGCATGTACGCCAATAGAGTGCAGACAGAACTTTAGTTGTTACATGCACAGAGATTTTTCTCAATGATCATTTTGCTGTTTGGTTGCAAACTGTTTACGGAAAAGATTATAAAATTAGCGATGGACAACAAACTAGACACTTTTGTGTTTCTAGTCTATTGTATTAATATCAATATATGAATTTTCACTCTATTTTCAAGAGAAAGTAATTTTATTGTAAACTACCAAGAATTATTTACAGTTTATTGGTACCTATCATTTGATTTACGAACTACATTGTTCGAAGCAAATTTTTTGAATAAACAATATTTATGTTCTCTTATTTAATTATAAACAACTGTAATAAAATAATAAATTCCCTCATAATTGCCAGCCTCCATTACTGCTTACATAGTTCACAAATTTAAACACAAAGATTAATTGGTGCTTTTAAAATAATTTTTCTGAAACATATTTCATGTAATGTATGAAGGCACATTACTTCACGATTCTCTTCATTCACAGTCCCAAAAAAACTATCTGTAACAAACACCGGCCAAGTTGTTATAATAAAACTCAGTAACGAGTAATATAATAACAAATATTTTTGTCGAGAGGAAACTAAACGAATAACTTAGAATAAGCCCCCGTGCACCAGTGAGCAAAACCAGTGATGTGCACAACCTACCCATTTCACCCACCCCTTGAGGCCGGGCCAGGAATAGTAGTGTGTGCAAACCTGTTGGCAAGCCAGGGTGTTCAGCCACACACGTTAGTGTCACAGGATACACTGATAATTCCTAATCAGTTGTCATACTGCATACTCACGCCATGTAAGCGCAAGGTAGACATTAAATACAGGAGGAAATTGGATGTAGAAAATATATTGAATGAGCTAATTAAGTTAGTAGCATCCCACTTAGACAAGACTAAACCACTATTTGAGCCTCCTACTGAATTACCCAAAAGTCAGCACCAAATACAACTAACTATTATTAATATAGGGAAGCCTTTTTCGAACTGGATCATATTTTATCACAATACACTTGCAATCAACTACCCTCCTATAGTCACAAGAACTACTTCAGTACCACTTCACTGCAGCCAATGTCGGCCGCTGTTTGGCCACCACCTTCTACAGTTAACCAGACTATGCAGCGAGGAACAACATGGCCAGGAGTTAATAAGGTACAGTGTCGGTGACCCATAGTGCTTAACACTCCAGACTTCATGACCAACAGAAAGCCTACAAGACCAGTGTTATATAAAGGCAAAGCCCCAACACGTAACTAAATTCTCTTTTTTTTGACATTTATCAAATATCCTTCGCGATACTGGCTTCTCATTGGTCGTCGTCATCTGCAGTGGTCAAAAAAACAGACAATTGCATGCTTACTGCTAGCTTCAGATTTAGATTGACATTGCAGGTTCAAATCCTAGAGCGGACACTAGCACGCCCCTACTATGAAGCCTCTGTCCCTACGTGGCAGATACCACGCCTAGCCGGCACATATGCTAACTCACATAAAGTAACCATTGGGCTTGTGTCTCGACTACGACCTACGTCAATCTCTTAATTTATTTGTGAAGATTTTTGTATATTGCTTAATTTAGTATTTTCCTCAACAACAAGGAGTGTACATGCTACAAAATAAACACAACCCTAACTAGAATATTATGTGATAAAAAAATGAAACCGTTGGGGATGGCAACCAGTTGTAGGAGCTTAAGTACTGGACAGAAGTTGTCAGTCTTTCAATGCCTGCCATTGGGTTCGTAGTTTATTTACAAAGATAATTTTCTTCACCGACAGAACAGCTGTGAATGCCATTGAGCAGCCTTTCACAGTGGTTCATCCATGCGAGAGTCCTAACTGTTGTCGGAATATTATATATGCACTTAATGATTTTGTATTTGCATATTTCATTAAATGTAGTTTGTTGTAGGTGCCTTTCTGTGTATTCTTAAGTTGACACATGCCAACATGCTGCGCAGCGCAGATACATGCTCTACGGGCGACTTCGCCCCATCTACGAGTGACCCGAACTCGGGGCAAGTCATCAACAGTGGCAAATGTAATTTCACGTATCAAGCAAGGAGACTCCTTGTGCTGGACAGCCGACTACATAAAAATAATTAACACGCTTAATTATGAAATCTACAGCCCGCCCAAAATCCCGCATGCAACCCCCGTGAATACATTAAATATTTTTGATAATCCACTACTCCAGTATTAGCTGCGGAAGAAGTTCCAGCAGACCCAAAAGATGGCAGCACCCTTGTGATGTCACAGCCTGCCAGCCTCCAGAAGAGGAGTTTAAATTTGCAGTCGCCTCCAAGTGGGGAGAGAAGAAATGAGCAGCGCTCCCGCACCCCCGCAAGATCACAGATCTGAAGAATTTTTTGTATATAAGGAAATCAGGAACCATGCTCCAGCAGAGATGCCGGGCTCGCCGGCAGAGTAGATTTGCGAGCTCTCCCTGGTCTGCAGAAGACTCTCTCCTCTCCTCAGCATGAGAAATGACTGCACCTCCAGAAGTCTGCAACAAGTCTTCAACGTGCCGCCGCAGACTGCAAAGACTGAGACATTCTGCAGCTTGGAAAAAGGCTCGTCCACCACTGCGCCCACTGACTGTGTGGGCAGCATCCATGCCAGAGGTGACCCTACTCCTGCACCCTTTACCCCAGTCAACTTTCATGACTCCGCGGTAGCAGGTCATCGCGTCCTAGTTTACCTCCTTGGATAATCCCAAGTGAATCAGGTTATGCTGTGAACTGCGTACTTTACCGTATACCTAGCGGTAGATTTATTTTTTGTGCAATAATTATTTACCAGGCTTGCCTTCACCGGTTGAGTGCGTCAAATAATTATTTAATTAATTTGTTAGCTAGTTAATTATCATTTTCTGTAATTGATTAGCCGGGGCATTCCATTTCCATTTATCACGTAATAAATTTACGTGAAATTTAATTTTGTCCGTTTACCATATTTCTAGATTAGTCCCCGTGTCGTTACCAATTTTAATTTTCAGAGTGTCAGTACAGCTTGTGTAAGATTCAATGATTAAATTCCACTGGGGAATAGCCGTGTGGTGCGCAGAACTCTACAGGACACGAGAGCTTCCAGAAAGCAATAGTCTGCACAAGACATGACGAAGCTCCTGGGTTTCCAGCGTTCCCGCGTCTACCTCCAGTGATGTCTCAATACCGGACTGCACATCTGTACGTCAGGGCCTTGGGTGTGTGTGCATAAGCCATGGCCCCAGGACTGAACGTCAGCAGAAAGGATCACGGGACTAGACAGATGAACACTTAAGAAAAGTGGCCTACAATGTCATAAAAGACATAGGGAACGTCGAGCTCTACCAAGGACTCTCATAGCCAAACTCGTCAAAGAGGACACAGGTACAGTCGAACCTCAGACTCCGACAACTGAAGCAATTCCTCAACCAATCTCCCCATTTATTCCGTTTGACCACTGGACGCCCTTATATAAATACCTAGGCGCCTGTTGGTCAGAGTATGACCCAGAGGGAGATCAGCTTGCTCAGTCAGAAACTTCACCCCCAGTAGCCAGTGCTGTCCCCGTTAATGTAGTCTCCGATAAGGCTCCTACCACTGCTAGTATAATAAAGTTGGCATCCGGAAACCTCATACAGGTTCAACACCCACCAGAGGTAAATTTTTCCCAACTTCTGCATAGTCAAACTAGCGTTGGGAAAAACTGTACAGGTTCAACTTCCGCCAAAGGCAGTCCCCAAACCATGTGCGGCATCGCCCGACGCAAATTACATTCCCGCACGTCAACCCACTCGTCCCATTTGAGTAACCCCAATTCCATGCCAGGCCATCCACCTCCATGATTGTTTAACTGCATCGCCATTTCATACACCCCGGGACAGCTGGCATCCTGATTATTGGCAACCGTTGTAGTGAGGAAGATAGAACTCCTTGGTCGGGAAACTATCTCGTTCCGCCTCACTCTGGGGTTCGACTCCCCTTGTTTCAGACGGTACCCTAGTATTAAGTGGCCTCCCACAGAATCCAAACCCTCCACGACCCGTCAGGCCAATAACACTAGCCAATCACGCTGCGGTAGGCTTACCTACAATCTCGAGAAGGAAGTCAAAGTGAAATGAAACATTTAGAGTTGCCGCTTTGTAACTAAGTTGCTTGTGTGCCTTGGTCTGCCATTTTCCGAATCACCATTAAGCACTCGCAACAACATATTTGTGTTTTGGAGCGAGTTTGTTGGTTTCAAGAAGCAACTCAAGTGTTCTGTTAATTGAATAAGTCAGTATATAATTTATTGTGTATGGTATTATTGAATAGCACACCTAATAGGTACGTAAACATATGCCTAATGTTCTTTTCATGATGTGTACATTAAAAACCCAGGATATTAAGCAGGATACAGTGAAAAATGACCCCTAATTCAACAGACTGTAATAACAAAATAAAAGTTATGTATGAGTGATCATACATACATTAGTCTACTATGAGAACTCATAGTTACAATTTTTTGTGCTATTATCAACTGTCGCAATTTCAAGTTTACACTGTATTTTTTAAAATTCCCATTTTTATTGTATTAATTAGTTAAACTTTATTCACAAATAATGTACAGCTCTCATTATATGCAATATGAAGTTTAATAGGGTTAAGTTATATTTTATTACATCAGTGTGGTCCAGCTATTTTCAATTGCAGCAAAGAATTTGATTCTTAAGATCCATCAAGGGCCAGCATAACACCAGTATAGTATTATCATTATTAGAATCGTATCTACAATTAAAAACCTTAAAAATATTTTGTATCTTTCACACTTGTGTACTTTTTTACACAAATATTATCAATATTTCAACATTAACAAACCATTTCAATATGAATCACCTTACTACATCAGTATTTAGAGAGGAAAAAAAACAATGGATCAGTGAGAGCACTGGGCATTGTGCTCATTAACAAGGGCAGGAATGTCAGCTTCCATCTCCCTTGTCATAATGTGAAGGCTGGACATAAGTTTTCTGCGATAACCTAATCATCTGTTTCGATTTCAATATTTTCATTGTTGAATATACTACCATGCAGACCAATACTACCATGCAGACCAAAGAAAATGATGCCACGAGCTGTCAGTTGGACCACACTGATGTGCATGTCTGATCTTCATCTACAAAATGTTTCATACTCAGTAAATATTTCAGAATGATTCAGACACAACAATTTATGTGATACAATGTTAACATATACATTTTTCTCCTTGCAGAGATGCTCCAACTTAATCACAAGCCTTTCATAATATATTTCTTGCTTCTTTTAGAAAGGGTTAAAACACAACTTACCAAAAAGATTATATTTATAAAATTATTTTAACTCATGGTACCACCTATATACTGTTGAAACGTCTGAACAAGCTTATTAAAGAAAAAAGTACTTGATCCTCTTTGCCATAATCATGAACAGCCTTTCTTTCTTTAGTCACATCATCACAAAATATTTCAGAACCTTGTTCTTCAATATAGGCAATTATAAAACATAGAGTCCACCATGATGTGTGACATCACTTGAGAACCAACTCACTGTGCAGCAATCAGAAAATAACCAATAGGAGAGGGTGTAATTCACAAGGATTGTGTGGCGTAATTCACAAGGATTGTGTGGTAGTGGTAGCAGGGAATGAATGTTAATGGGCATGTACAAGGAAACCAAGTTATTTTTACAATGGCATGACACACACACCTGCCAGGCAAGCTGCAATATATTGACAGCAACAGCCACCACTTGTTCCAACCTGCAGAGATGCTCAAAATCTCATTTCACTAGCTGAAATATGGATTTTTATGCAAACCTCTACAAATGCAAAAAATGGCACACTGCATGAAACTTAAGTGGCCACAGTTCTTAAACGAGTTAATATAAACTAAAAATAATCTTTTTTTTTAATTACCAGCTTTTAAAGTTATACGTAATCAACAAAACATAATTTATTTTAAAATACATTAAGCATGAGTGCTTGGACCATTTGAAACTAAGGACCCATTCACAAATAAGTATTAACATCAATGATTTACAGCATATGTATGTTGAGACATTATATTTGTTAACACAAAAACACTAAACCAGCAATGCAACTCATCTTGGTAAGTATTTGGTCCAACAGTACACTACAAACATGACTACGCTTTCCACAGCTCACCTGAGGACGTCCATCGGGGCCACTGGACATGGTCATAACTGTGTTCTGGCTGAAGGTGTGACAGTTTCCATTATTGCCAAACTGTTCCTACAACACAAGTTCATACACCACATCACTCTGTTGAAGGCACTGTGCATTCAGCTTCCAAACTATACAAGTTTGTATGGCTAATTATGAATTTTACTTTGGGACCAGTTTGTTAGACCTGTTACTTTAACTTTAAATAACCTATTTCATTTAGTTTTTAGAGTACAGATAGAATGAAAGTCTGGTGAACTGTATTACTTTATATATATATTAGACTTGTTCGGATACCATGTTTTCCGATACAGATATCAATACCCCGATACCATTGCTGATACCAATGCCCTTCGCACTGAATTTTTGTATTTCTGAAAATATTGTCTAAGTCATGATTCCGTACAAACATAATAAATTCCAAGATAATTTCTCCCCTACAAACATTTGTGACAGAAAATTTGTATTATGTTGCAATGTTTACAATTTCTATTCCAGAGATGTCCATTTGTAGCGTGGCAGCGGGCTTGCGAACTACGCTAGATATCTTAACAGAAAATGGCATCTATCAAGGTGCACTTGTAGCACAGCGGCCAGCGTGCGAACTAAGTAAGACATCTTTACATAAAGTAACGTCTATTAATGTGCACTTGTGGCGCAGCGGCAGGCGCGCAAACTATGCAAGATATCTTTCTCCTGTATAGCAGCGAAATTATTTTCTTGTGTAGGGCTTCTATGGCCAAGCTCCACAATTTTTACATTTTTACTCATACAAGATGAAGGTTACTTTGTTTATGAACGTAAGTGAACATAATATTGAACGAGTGAAAAGCTATTCTTTTTTTTTTTTTTATTTTGCTACCTATACATGCAGAAATACGGTAATTTCTGTGTCTAAAGAAAGTAATAATCTGATTTCATTGTCTATAACCGATACTGATGTATCAGCCCGATACCATACCAGATACGGATACATTAAAAAAAGGTGAAGTATCTACCGATACTACATATCGGTATTGGAACAACTTCAATATATATGTAAATGGGCATCAACCTACAAACACTGATAAAAACAAAACCTGGGCAATGTACTGTGTGCACTTCATACAACAGGTATTTCAAATAGGGGTAAAATAAAATTCAACAATGCAAATGTACACTCATTTCCAAAACCAATTGATCACCATGAATGACTCATGCAAGTACGACGTAGGTTGCCACACAGTATTGTCTTAGCCTGATATTTATCCCATTTGTGTTTAATGTAGTTTGCTTGTATGGATGTGCCACTATGGGGCATACATGTCCATCATTCATAGCTGCAAGACACAGAATAAGGCCTTAGTAGCAGTGTGAGCCAAATTCAGTGAACAGGCAGCATGTCGCAACAGCACATTCAACACGCCTTTGCCAAGCAGAAGGAGTTCGAAGAAAGGTTACATAGTCTGGCTCCAAGAGCCAGCTGGACATTTCAGAGCATTGCTCACCACTTGAACAGTTCTGCCTGCACTGAGTTGGTGTTGGACACATTGGGAACAGGAGGACACGCACACCCATCAAGAATGTTCGAGTCGACCATGGTGGACCACCAGCAAGGAGGATAGTTTCATTGTTCAACAGGTAGTAAGCACTACATGGGTATTGCTGCGCACCATATAGGGCCATGTCACTGCAGCTGGAGATACATCTGTGCCAACCAGTACCATATCCAGGCTGCTAAGCAGAGTGGGATCTGTTGTTGTATTATCCCTTACGTCATCTACCATTACGACTAAGCATCATCAAACACGCATGACCTTCAGCTGAGAATAGGCAGCATGGCAGCTTGTGAACTGGAGACGAGTGGTGTTCAGTTACGAATCACGGTTCTGTCTGGATACAGATAGTTGAATTCGAGTCTGGAGACATCCTGGCAAGCACCATCATTCACGCTTCATTTTAGAGTGGCACACTGTCCCAACGAGAGGTGTCATGGTGTGGGGTGACATTTATTTTCTATGATTCCCATACCCACTGGTGGTGACTGAAGGAATGCTAATGGCACGACAATACATCCGGGAAATTCTGTGACCATGTGTGCTCGCCTTCCTGGTGCAGCTTGAACCCCGTTTTCCTGCATAATGCCCAGCCTCACAAAGCACTGGTGTCTCTGACCTGCCTTTGTGATGTCAACATGCTTCCTTGGCCAGCAAGTTCCCCATACCTCTCGTTCATTGAAGATATTTGGGACCAGATTAGATGACAATTTTGTCCAACATCAACTCCTCCAGATTTGGAGAACGAATTGTGCCAGTTGTGAAAAGAACTTCCTACGGGAACATCCAACATCTGTATGCCTTCATGCCCAACCATATCACTACCTGCCCCGTACTACAGGTGATCCAACATCATTTTAAGTGCATCCTGAAAGTATTTGTCCCCTGCAATACATGCTTTAGCTTGGTGTGTTATAATATTTTTATGTTTTCTGTATACATAGTACTATGATATGTGCCAGTACCCAATTACGTGCCGGGGCCACGGTGGCTGAGCGATTAGCATGCTCGCCTCCCACCAAGGCGACTCAGGTTCAATAACCGGCCGGGTCACCGGATTTTCGCAAGTGGGAATAGTGCCGGACGATGCCACTGGTCGGCGGGTTTCCTCTGGGATCTCCCGTTTCCCCCGCCACTTCACTCTTACACCACTCCATCTTCACATCTATCACCCTCATCAGCTCTCAAGACCTCGCTGTTAAGAGCAGCCCAAATCTCTTCACTCACTCACCCCAATTACATGTCCCTGCAATGGCACCTTCAGGGTGACCAATTTTTTTTCAAAATGAGTATGTTAAATGATTCCACCACATTCAGGGATTGCCTCAATGGTTGAACACATTGAAGCCTAATCTACCAATAAAGTGAAGGTTACTTTGACAATCAGCTAACACAAAAACTTCCTTGCAACCATTTATTGAGGTGCGGTCACACACCACGTTGAATTTTCCATTTACATGCCAGAACATTCTATTCAATTAAATAACTCATATTTCTTACTATCACCCGTTTACATTTTACACAAACTCTCTCTCTCCCAAAAATAATCTTGATTATAAGTGTTATAGGAGCTATTTAAAACCTCTTAATATTGTATTGGGTGAACAAAAATGGTATGATAAAAACACAGTGGCTGCCAACAAGCAGGGTGACAATATAAGTCATTCAGCCTACTGTGTATATCATTGCAAATGCACAGGTTTCAGATGAACTACACATTTTTCATCATCTGCACCTGTACCCAACACTGACCTACCCCACATCCTCCACAACTGTCACTGTCACACGGCCAACAGTGATGAATATCTTCATTTTAAAAAGGAAAGCCCTTTTATATGAATAAAATACTTCTGCCAAATTGAATTTAATAAAACTGCTTTACAAACTGGTAAGCGGATGTATACAAACATCTGAAAGCACTTGTTTACTAAACAGTCTTCTAACCTCAAATCCCACCCACGTTGTTTATGATAGTTGTATTGGCAGAAATGCAAATGTAGAAAAATAAGTACTTTGCAGTATGTACAACAAGTGATGTGTCAAAAGAGGAATACATAGTGTCGTTAACCATAGGGTAACATACTGCTGAAGGTTGACAAAGCAATATTTTGGAATCAAATGTGATCACTATCCCATATTCACTATGTGCGCATGCACATGACACCAACTGTCTGGCCTGCAACAAGTAATTAAGTCTACTACACTTGCATTTTCGGAGTGATGGCACAACAGCAGATAGTGTCAGTTTTCCACAGTTGAAATTGGTGGTTGCTATCATCACAGTTCCGTGCCATGATGTGAAGAGGTAAGGTGAAGCCATATGCATATCCTCCTCCTTTGCCTGCCCTCCACAATGTCAGCTTAGAAGCAGCACACATTAGTAAAAATACATGTTCATCTCAAAGTCAAACTTTTTTCACCTGTTTCTGTGATGTAATAGTGATGTTTTCAGTGTTGAACACTATGTCAAATAGTGCAGTGTATGAATGGAACAATTATCCACAATAAAACAAAAAGTAGTGGCATAAAATAGTTCAATCTCCTGAAGGATGCTACTAAAAAAACTGGCAGTGGTGTTCAAGAGGAAACGTGCAAAATAACTCACAAGTGTCATTCTGAGAGAGACTTAACTGTTCTCCATTTGGATCTGTATATGTTTCAAATTTCAGTTATATTATTAACTCCTTTGTGTTGTGGCTATGTTTTTGCAAAAAGGAAATATTGTGTAATTTATGATAGAATGTGATTAAATTCTGTAATTGTGTACATTATACATACCTGTAGGATGATTTATTCTTACTTTAGATCTTACTTCCTTACTAGTATTTGTGGATGTATTGATACCTTCTCTTTATAATGGTACATCAGAACCAGACAATACGAGAGAGAGACAAAATAAATCATAGGAGAAGTTTCCTTTGTAATAATACAATAAATCTTCTCAAACATAACGTCAACAGTCAACATAACACAAGCGAGATTGATGGAAGTGTGCATATTTTCCAAAATTGCAAAAAAAGTGGCATTTACATACTGTAGCCTTATTTATTAAAGCATGCACAGTAAGTTTCACACAGAATTATAGCTTCATTGTCACTTGAGCCAGTGTAGAAAAGTGGCATGTTGTAGGTAGATACAGATACTCGTACACTTTATTAAAGGAAACAGTTTTGCTCAGACACTAAATTTAGCACCTGTGCAGAGGCCACATTTTATCAAGAAAATTTCGAAATTCAAGCCCAGAATACTAACAACTGACTGTTTATATTAAAGGAGAGAGGAAAACAAGTCTTCTAAACTTTACAGCTTGTATTACATATCTAATGCCTTTCACTGTTCCTGCATTGTTGGTTTTCTGTATTTAAAAAAAAAGGTGAATCAAACAATTTTCAATTATTTAAGTGAACATTTTAATACTTCACTTGTCCCTAAAATTTACAATGCATGATTTTAAAACAATTCTCTTACTTCTGTTAACCACATAATCTGGTAATAGTTTACCACACATTACAAATAATCAAAATCAATAGTTATTAACATAATTTATGAGGTTGCTGTGCGATGTATTTGCCCTTTAAACACACACAAAAAGTCTGTTTCGCATAATCGCCCATATGGTTACACAGATATAAATAAGGCAAACGAGTAATAGCAATAAATTAAGCTAATTTACTTGAAAGAACTATAATATGGGTTAAACAATGGTAAAAAAAAAAAACAATTGATACTATTAACTTTTATAAATTTAAGTAGCTGTTGGTTTAAACTGTCATAAAAGAACATGTCTAACAATATTAAAGTATTTTGGGGATTTTTGATTTCAGTTTACTCTTTCCTTTGTTATTTTTTGTTGTTTTTCTGTGATGTTGCTTTGTTAACTTTTACCCCTCCTAGGTTTCTTTTGTATTTGTGTTTTTTCTCCCATTGGTTCAGTGATCGTAGTTTTATTGTTTGTATTTTGTTTCTGCCTGGCTATGTCTCGCGGTACAGTATAACAATGATTATCCACCAAAGTCGGAACCACCACTGATGGACGAGTGAATAGATTTATCATAGAAATACATAACCCTCTGCTCTCAACTTACCATCACTATGAGCCAAAAGCCTAAGTATATTACAGTAAAATATAAATTTAACACAGATGCATAAATTAGTTACACTGAAAAACATAATACAAATATCATGGTTCTGCAGGAAAATTAAACACAGTACGTGCATACAGTATTTATAATAAAATGATAAATAAAATATGAACAAATTAATTTACACAAAATTAAGTTAGTTTTTTCCACTGAAATGCTGTATATTTGGTTACATTTTTAATTTAAATTGGAAAACGCCCGTGATCACAACAGAAGAGTATGATAAACATGTATCCAATAAAAATACAAAATGTTTGAAAAATGAAGAAATAAAGAGATGTTTAAGGTGACGAAAAGAAAACTGTGTTAAACTTAAGAGGATGATTGACTTTTGCATATGTATGCTGTTGAGAAGATGCTTGATTCCCTCAATGCTAACAAATGACAGCAGTTATAGTGATGAAGTTGTAACGGTCAATTAGTTTTAACAAGACGTTCACTTTTTTTTTTTGCAAGCAAATGAAATGTTTTTCAGTACTTCAGTCTTCCATAATTCTATTGCATCAGTGACACAGTTTTCTGAAAAGTGTTGAAGAGCTGGCTCACAGGATCTATGAGTGCAGTTGTTTCATTTACTTGTGAAAGAAAATATTTTTTCAAATAAAAAACATTTCACTGATCTTGAAATTATGGCAAATTCATCATTAGCTGCCACTTCATGTATTGTTATGATGTTGCATTTCAGAGAAGCACAGGTATCTCGTTGAGAGCACCGTGTGTCCATGAAAAGACACTAAAACCACCATTATACAAAAATTGGTGCTGCTGATATGAATGTTTGAATGTTTTCAGGACTTTATTTACTTCATTTGTAGCTGATTCTGTAATGATGTAATTAATACTAATTTAATACGGACATTTGGTTAGTTTTCTTATCTTTTGCAAGGAATTGTAATTGCTCATCAGTATTTGACTTTTTGCTAGGTTGGTTTGTGGTTTACCTGTCATGCATTTACTTTTTTTAAAGATGAAGTTGAGGTTGTGTCAGCAATCTGAGATAAAAGTTAGTATCACATTCACAGACACTTTCTAGAGAATGTTCTAGAAATTTGATTGTTTCACTTCTACGCAGTTCGGCTGACATGAGAATGTGGTTGCAACAGGGTTCAGGCGACGCAGTTTGCTGGTATCCAAAGGAATTCTATACCACGCCATGCACTTACTTGGTTAGGTTTTTGGTGTGAGGAGTGGGGATAGAGCATGCTGCAACTTAGCCAGGATTGCCTGCCACCCACTAACAGAATACGACCAGCTCGCGAGGATGACACTTCAAGTCGAGCATGGCAAATTTTGCCCACATCGGCAAACACCAGCGACTGTTATTTCTTTTTTATTAACTTAAATTTTCAGCCAACTTCTATTTATTAAATTATTTTTGCTGGTGTGCGAGGTCACTAGGGTGCCAGGAGACAAATGACTTCCCTCTCACATTCTAGTTTTCTCGCAATGCAAGTTTTGAGTGATGTGCATAGTTAACTCTGTGGCACTGTTATGTTCTTTGACTGGATCGTTAAACTGAATGTTCGTGACTCTGCATTAACTGAAGAATGTGAACCATTTCTTAACTTGAAATAAAATTTTAAGAAAATGGTCCAACCACTGAATTATTTTATTTCCATTTAACATGACACCTTTTCTGAAGACTCATGTCTCTTCAGAGTGACTCAAACTGAAACGTGATTTCTCATCGCCAAATCTGATATTTGCGACAATACAAAAATTGGCTGCCCAACCATTGGGCGATAATTGTAAACACACCTAAAGATACTGTGTTACAAACATTGCAGTAACATAACATATGCTACAAGTCTTTACAGCAGTTCCAGGTAATAAAGTATCCTGGTACCAGACAGTGGACTAATCACCAGAATGCCTGTTCCAACAGCGTACAATGGTAATAATTTGATTTGTGTCGCTTTATCATACTACTATTAACAATTGCGACTCATCTCACATCACGCCAAGTATATCTACTTCGACCCACGTGAGAGTCGAACCCCGTCAACCTGTACACAGACGTTGCGGGCCACCACAATCCTGGAGGGCGCCCGAACATGTGGATACCAAGGTTGCGCAAGCCAGCGGACACCTCGCCCTCTTCTCCCCAACGCTGAGAGCCTAACAATCAGTCAGCCGCCTCAGGGCACGGCCGAGCCCCACCGAACATTCACGAAGCCGAGAGATGACCAGAGGGTTCCTACTCCCATTCCAGCATCACACCAAAGGGATATCCCCCCCCTCCCCATGTCATGCCGTCGCACCTGTCCTTCGGACTATATAAGTCCATGCACGGCAGGGCTCATGAGTTATTCATTCAGATTTTCGAGCTCACTCCACCACTTCTAGTGTTGGGGCCTTCGACAACCTCCATATCTTCAGCAGCCTACCAGAGGCTGCGCCCATTGTCGACAACAGTCTTCAGCAGCCACCAGTGACTTCTACCATTGCTGTCACCAGAGGCTTAAGTGACGCCAATAACTATACCAGAAGCTGCTTCTACAACCCTCTTGAACATTAACACTCCCTGCTACTAGAGCAGTGGACATTAACTTCTTTGCCTCTTCTAGACATTCCTAAAATTAGTTATCGTTAAGTATTTTATTTAAACAGTCAACTAGTTAACTTCCAACTTAGCCTAGAACCAGGTTAGCTACACCTGGCCAGCATAGATTACTTTGAGCAT
This sequence comes from Dryococelus australis, assembly GCA_029891345.1. Lineage (NCBI taxonomy): Eukaryota > Metazoa > Arthropoda > Insecta > Phasmatodea > Phasmatidae > Dryococelus > Dryococelus australis. Next base: position 284,151,457 of record CM056994.1, read on the forward strand.
ACAGTCTGCTTGGTAGGAGATAGCACATGTCACTGTGTTTAGTGAGCTCTCAATAAATACAGCTTTGTTCTTTTAGCCACAAGTATTATTTATAGAGTAATTTTTACTACACCTGCTAGGAAATATATATGCTGTGCACTGCTGACAGAGACCGGGTGTTTTTAATACCAACTAGACTACGACTGGGGATCCTCTTCTGGAATCTACCAGTCCCATACATACACCATTCGACGGCCACCTGTTCTAGACCTCCGGAGATAGAACAGCAGAGCCACAACCACTAGAAACTCCTCCAACTAGGGAGAGACAGTATACTTGGGTTGTATCCGTACCGGAACACCTAGGTGCTGGCGGGGGTATTTGCTCTAGTGCTACGGTCTGGTCTTGGTTGTGATACTACACCCAATAGTAGCAGGAAGACAGCCCATATGGCTCAACGCTTCTGATCTGCCTGCCAGTGGTGGAGGGTCTTCTGGCGCACCGACCTCATGCCGGCGTGTACGAATATAAAAACCTCTCTTGGCTCATCACAGGGTTAAGGAAAGGATGAATGTGTTGCATTAAGCACTACATACATTGAAAAATTGCAATTTGATGTGAGCGCGTCTGTTATCCATTGAGAAGCAATGCCAGCAGCGTGACAGGGGGTGGAGGAGAGTCACAAGGTCACACCGTGCCCTACAATCTACCGGGGAAAGGGTGTCGGGCCATTAACCCGGGCATGCGCCACCTGCTCTCTTTCCTCATAGGGGCGTTCCTTTATGTCTAGCTCCCTGGCCTTTTCCAACAGTCCCTCGACCGTTTGCGGTCGAACTGTAATGATTAGGTTATGTAATGAGGGGAGGAAGATGCAGGTAATTGCTCTAACATGTAGAACCTCGCTCTGCTCTGGATTACTAGTTTGTGCAGGTGCTCCTTTTGCCTGATAAATAATTCTGCATCCTCGTCTAGTTTCTGGACCAGCAAATGAAAATCGGTTATTATCTCATTCAGGAGCTCATCTCCTGAGAAGTGAGATGTAAGTTGGGCCTTAAACTGGGGCCAACTTTCAACAAACTCTCCATAGCGCTCCCACCAACATTTGGCAGGGCCTGTTAACTGGGGGTGTGTGCAGCTGATCAATTGTCTCTGCGAGACAAAGTGGTCTCTGTATTCCTTCTCGAAGACAGCGAGGAATTTTGTGGTGTCTTCGTAATTTTTTACGTTGAATTCGGGTAAAATCATTTTGCTAGGTAGCCCCTGAATACTCGGGTTACATCTTAGTGTGGGATTGCGGGGTTTACTAGTGTGCTCTCGGTGGCGCACCTCACACTGGTATACTAATCCGGGTGTATTAACCCGCTCATCCAGCCACCCGATACAGAGGTGGTGAAATTCTCGTTGGCAGAGAATACAGCGGACGGTGTATCAACCATGCCCTTCACATTCTGGCCACTGACACGGCTGTGGCTAATCCTGGCGACACTCGGTGCATTGGTACTCGAGGCCATCTGTATGGCGGGGGGGTCTCATCCCACCCTATACAGTGATAGCGGTAAGTCCGGTGACAGAACGTGCACTGGTTTGTATAGTGTCTGGTCCCAGGGCAGCTTGTCATGGGACAGGGGGCATTGCTCGCCCCTGTAGAGATGTCCTCGGCTAGCCGGCCGTGTTGATTCGCTTCTGAGTCTGACATCATGTTACAATGTGGGGGCTAGGGGTATTTGAAACAACTCCCCGAAGTCGTGGAAAATACTCCTCGTCAAGGTGTAAACGAAGGGGGGGGTGCATCTGGCTTGGTTCTGTTCCCAAGGCCTAGCTCCTTGGCTCTTAGGGTCTCACGTTGCCAAATATTGACGTAGTTAAATTACGACAATGTGGCTGACTAACCGGGGGGGGGGGGGGGCAGTCTGGCATGGTCCAGCTCCTAAGGCTAAACTACTTTGAGCTTTTGGCCCCACGTTGGGTGCCAAATATTGAAGTAGACAAATTATGACCAACATGGGTGACTAACGAGGGGGAGAGGGGGGGTGTGGCTTGGTCCAGCACCCAAGGCTGAACTACTTTGAGCTTTGGCCTCATGTTGGGCGCCAAATATTGACGCGTATGCTATGGGGTGTGACTATCTTAGAGGGTAGCACGGTGGTGATGACTATCCTACCAAGCCTAGCTCTGCCTACCACTGCGAAATACTAACAGTTCTGTTAGGTCAGTGAGGCTTTAAGGGGGTTAGATGTAGTGTTAGGCTGCTTGGGGGCAGGTTTGCTATGGGCTGGAGGGGAGTCAAACCCCAGAGTGAGTCGGAAGGAAGTGGCTGCCCGTCAAAGGAGCTCAATCCTCCTCATTTTCAGGGTCGCCAATATACGGGATGCCAGCGATCCCAAATGGATGAAATGAAGTGAGGTTTAATCTGACATTTTGGTGGGGGTGCGGGGTCTGGCAGAGGAGATCTTTGCAGGAGGAGTAGGTCAATGTGATGGGACAAAATCTGCAGTATGGGGTGATGCACAGGGCCTGTTGTCTGGTTGGGCTGGGAGTCGAACCCGGACAATTTTTTCCCGATGCAAGTTTGATGGAACAGAATTTAGGGAGGACTGTGCCCTCTGGATGTTTTACTCTAATCAAGCGTCCAGGCTGCAATTTAATGTTACATGTGGTCCTCTGGATTTGCCTAGCGGGGATGTCACGGGGAATAGCTTCATTCTCCTGAGCTAGAAGCTTATCCTGCTCCTCATATACCGCCGTTGGGTATCCTGGCCACCGAGCAGGTGATCTAACAACGTGGAAATGTCCAGGGGAATAAATGGGGAAACGGGTTACGGAGCTTGATCGTGACACCTTATTTGAGGTTCATCCTCCGACGTGGAGCTGACCATAGTACATGCTAGGGCGTGACGTTACCTACGTCGCCGTTTGCTCTGGATACCTCCTTTTCTACTGGTATATCTGTTTACTAGTATTAGACAAGTTTACAAAGTACCACAGTAAAGAGAAACCGGGTTCGTTAACTACAATTAACGGAAGTGAGACGTGGTGTTTTACTAAGGGGATTAGTCCCTGGAGAGAACCAGCAAAATATAATTAGTACAATTAAAATTGCCTTAACAAAGCACTGGAGAAAACACAATACATAAATAATGTGAGCAACGGGGTCAGGCGAAGACGAGTCTGAGGTGGAGCAAGCTATAGCGTGCAACTTAACAGCTGCTAAGTAAATCAAAATATATAGAAACACAACTTTTACAGCAGTTAGGATTTTAAGGGGAAGCTAATAAGGAATGCAATACGAAAAACGACGGCTCGTTACTGCAGAGTCAAATGAAGTTGATTTGGGTAAGGATTACCTGGTTTAAGGCGGGGTATACCTGTAGCTGGAGTCGTCTCACTTGCATGTCTTCGGTGACATGGAGGGAGGGGGGAAAGGGAGGGGGCGAGAAAGGGAGGGAGAGGGAGGGAGACACACACACTCACACACACTCTTCCCAGACTGACGTATACCTTAAGGTACAGGTTAACGTAAGTAGGTTTAAGGTAGGAGGTAGAGTGCCCTTGGTCAGGCAGAAACAGAGGTCTTTTCATACTGGGTTATCGGATAGTCCTCAGACGAAGGAGGTGAGCCAAAGTATCCTCGCAGACTCAAGGATAGGCAAGTCCTTACGGACTGCGGAGGTTAAGAAGAGTCTTTGCGGACTAAGTGTAGGCTAAGAGTCTTCATCAGACTCAAGTCTTTGCAGACTGATGATGGGCTTGCGTCTTCGGTCGCCGAGCCCGGCGCATCTGCCAGGGCAGACTTGCTGGGGTTGTATTTAGAATTAATTTTCACTTATCAGCAGTTCAAGGTGTAGGAGGTAGCATAGCCTTTGACTCCAGGGGCGCGTTTATCAAGGGTGCAGGAGCGTTGCGCTTTTCTTATCGCCCCGCGTGCAGGCGACGACAAATTAAAACCCCTGTCTCTGAGGCAGGCTGGTTGTGACATCACAAGATCATGGGGGTGCTGCCATCTCTCGTGATTGTTGGAACTTCTTCCGGAGCTAGCCATGAGTAGTAGAATTCTCAATAATATTTATTCAAATCATGGGGGTGCCTTTTGCATGCATAAAATCTGGGTGGGCAATGGGTATTGTAATTACGCACGTAATTTACAATGATGTAATCGGCTACCCAGGCTTGTGGGCTTTATGAGCGCTATACATTTATTCTGGTTTGCCACTTATATATACCACGCATGTGGCTCGTAGATGGGGGCGAAATCGTCCGCAGAGCGTGCATTCTTACTGCACAGCATGCGTCAATGTAATGACCGACTTTATAATTTTGCGTGCTCTATTGTTGACAACTTTTCCATACCTCTGCGAACGTCCTTCATCCACCATTGCCTCACGTATAACAGTGCCCGCTGTAACTATTGTTTGTGTAATAGATGATAGCACGGCTATACCTGTGCATGATAGTTGCCCCCCCTTGCTTGACTTATCCCGCTTCTCTGTGCTCAGACATGCCAGGACGTCTCCAAGCTACAGTATCTCGACCTACAATATGAATAGTACAAACTAAGAAAAACGTACAAAAATAACAAGAACTTAGTGACAACTTTGAAAACCTATTAAGTCTTTTGAAATGGCAAATATAAAAAGGTTAAACAGTTCAAACAAATGGCGCTTCTTCATCATATACAACAATACTGTTGTCTTGATCTCCTTATACGTTGTCTGACAGAGCATTTTGGCAAAACATTCTTGCATGTTCACCGAGTGTAACGAACTACAGAAGTTTCTCCACATCTTGTCATTTTTGTACACTTCATACAATAGTTCAGTTGATTTAGTCACCTTGACAGTTGTTGGCAGACCATAATGTGTGTTTTTAATGCCAATATTAGTTTGATGCTCTTTTGAATAGATGAAAACACGTTACTCACACATTTTGAAGGGGGCATCCATAAAGTTGGAGATCACCAAATCAGTGCCCAACACATTGACTGTAGCACCAGTCGCAAATCCCTTATGATATTCATTAAGTTCTATTATTGTACCCTGTTTTCGTTACTCCTGTTCAAATCACCCAAATACTCTATCAGGGGGGCAAATAGCTATGACCCCTGATTGGAAAGTAATGTTCCACATGTTTAAAGGTTCTAGATTTGTGAATATAGTTGAGTAAAAACATCATAATATTGTTTTTTTTTTTTAGTTTGCCCACTGCAGGCATCAGAAAATAACCTTAGTGTTAAAAAAATTTCTGGCACATTTATAAACCTTTTCCTCAACCACTTTGGTCTTCAGTCCCAGTGAAGTGTTTTGATTCTTTTCCATAAAAACCACTGTCAAATTGTACAGCCACATCTGTATGGCGTAAAATACTTCACTTACCCTTAATTTGGGAAGTGATTGGTTTTGTTCCATGTCAAATGAAATCCTGATTACATTAGTTTCTTCTTTCTTCATGATTTCATAAAACCTTGCAGTTCTAAGCTTACGAAGCTATATTGAATCATCAATCGAGCCTTCTCAGCTAGAACACTTGAAGTCTTGATTTGGTTTGACACGTGCCGCTTATATTAACTATTTAATTACGATTACGACTCATCTCACTGAAAACCTAGTATACCTACGTCTACCCCAGAGTGAGTCAAACTCCGCGCCAACCCATACACGGAAGTCGCGGCCTGCCACATAATCCTGGAGGGCAGCTGGACACGTAGATACGAGGGGTTGCGCAAGCAAGCAGCACGTCACCCCCTTCCCTGCGTTGAGAGTCCACAAGCTATTAGCTGCCTCAGGGCATGCCCTAGTGCCACCGAAGTTACGTGAAGGCCGATAGATGACTAGAGGGTGATACCTCCACTCCGGCCTTGCAACAGAGGCACGTCACACGCCCTCCCCCACGTCCTCCGGGGCACGCGCTGCCCTGACTATATGTCAGTGCACGGCGGATCTCACGAGTTGTTCCTGAGAGTCTTTGAGCTCGCTCCACCACTTCCAGTGCTGGAGTCCTCCGACTACTAGTAGATCTTCGGCAGCCCTTCCAGAGGCTGCCACCAACACTCTTCAGCAGCCATCCAAAGGCTGCTACCATTAGCATCAATGAATCAACAGTAACCTGAGGCTGCCTACATTGACGTCACTAGACTTGAGCAGTTACCAGCGGCTGCTACCATTGCTGTCACCGTTAGAGCTCTGCAGCACCCGTAACCAGACACACTCCAGTGATGCCAATCAAATTACCCAAGTTACCAGAAGCTTCTTCAGTAACTAGAGATATTCCACACACCACCTTCACCGTCTCCTACAGACACCCCGGTTCACATTAGTTTTGTCATAAGCAATTTTCATCAGTTTTATTTCACTTTCCCTAATGAGCCTAGGACCAAGTCACCTACACCTGGCTACCGTACGTTTACTAAGCGATTAATAAACACAGCTTTGTTTCTTCCAACTACAAGTCTCATTCATAGAGTACTTTTGAACCAACTGCTTGGAGAACCTCGGGCTAAGTGTCGCCAACAGAGAACTGGAAATTGTTACTACGATCTAGCTATAACTGAAGATTCCCCTTCAGGCGGTTCCAGTTCTGATACACACATACAGTATTAGAATGCCACCTATTTTATTCCTACCAAGTATACAGGCACTGGAGGAATAAAATAGTGGAGCCCCAATCACTAGAAACACTTTACACCCAGGTGCTGGCGGGGGTATTTGCTTAGGTGCTACAGCCTGGCCTTGGTTGGGAAACTCACAACCAGTAGTAGCAGTGGTAGCCCACACGGCTACAATGCTTCTGGTTCGCCCGCTAAGGTGGGGGGTCTTCTGAGGCACTGGGCTCGTGCTACCAGCCACTACTAAGCAACACTATTCTAGGGTCACTCCTGTCCACGGTGCTTGACCCACAGTTCTCAGCAGCCAAACCCGCTCTATGCCATTTAAGGTGAGAAACAGCACAAGAACAAAGAGTTGCTTGCCTCGCTGCCAAGCAGCCGGGTGGTTTAGCGTCCCCTACAGCAGGTCGACAGGTAGAATGAGACTACACCAGCATCAACCGTTCCTAAGCCAACCAGCACTCGTCATCAAGACATCCATAATTAAACCCCGAAAGCACAACTGGCCTAAGTGCAATCAAAGTCACACGACCGTGATCCAGCCTTAGCTAATCAGACAAACGTCAGGTTCTTAGTCTGGTAACAAAAGGAGCACACGCCCAGCTTTGGGCTTCCAAAACTGGGATTAAACTTGTTTTCGAACACCTTAAAAAATGTTTAATATGAAGCAACTGGTTTGTTTTCTGTTTTTTGGTTCTCTTTCCACATTCACCACAACATTTTGATAGAAAGTTCAGAATTAAGGTAACCACGAACACTTTTTCCTCTACCGTAGTGGCTTTCATAGAATCTTAAAGATTTGATATACTCTATCATTGAGTCTTTAACCTCAGTATGTCTGGGTTTTAAATGAACCCCACCACACCTTTCAAGTGAACATTCCCCAGATAACTTCATATGTTTGTTTAGGTTGTTTACTCTTTTACGAGAAAATCTTGTCACAAACAAAATGGTTTGATTACAGACATTCAGAATAAGACCGCTTGTCTGCCGTATGAAATATTTAGTAACCGTATCACTTCTAGGATTGGTTTTGTTCCTAGGCCTATGCTGTTTAGGCACTTGTGTGAGAATATACTTGAAAACAAAGCTATTCTGTTCAGCAGATGTTTTATTTTTATAGATTTTGTCATAAAATACACATATCTGCCTGAAACAACAAAGCACGCTTACAAGGATTACAACCTTCTTCTTTATGCTTGCATGCAAACGAAGGAGCGGCGTGGGCTTCACTACTGTTTCTGGCAAACTTTTTATGGTTTTTAGCCCACTTGTCTTAGTTTCTCACTCTTTTTCTGGTTTGTGCATTACTTATATCTCTTACAGAACATGGCTAGTCATCTAGTTCACTTAAATTCATTTTAGCACTTATACATTTACTATTAAGAAGCAAGACAACACCACAATCAAACACTGATAAACACACAACCTCAACTGAGTTAAAAACACTGGCAGTACTGTTTAACAGCTGCTGAATGTTCAGCCGCGCATGCGCAGATGAGGGTTTGACTGACTAAGGCTTGTTTGGAAAACAACACATCTGACTTAGGACGATATGGAAAGAAACTCTGGTTTGACTATGACAAAAAGAGCTTTTGGAATAACTGTTAAGAGTCGACAATGCAAATAGTTGTATTTTACTCAATACACTTATAATGCAAAACCGGCCAAATATGAAGGCTGTTTTGGAATTCACCTCTTTAATTGTAAAAGTTCAAAAGGTTAAACTCATGAGAAATGAATCTGCAGCCCTCTTTCCTCGGAATATAGAAAGAAAATGAAAGATGAGAACATAAAACAATCAAGTGTGATGTGCGAAGAACTGTGATAATACCTACCTACATATATTACTGACTGCTATAGACTATTCATGGCAAAGTGAGCACTTTTTTAAGCCCTCACATTTGGAATAACAGTCAATAAATATATTTTATTGTAGCCTTGGACATTAACTTTCGAGTCAGGTGAAATATATACACCGCATTTGTTACTTACATGGTAGTATTTATTTTAAAGAGTGATGGAAGGATAAAAAATGGCTTATAGGAAAAAGTAACTAGGGCTCAAAAGTGCTCACTTTATCATGAACAGCCTATACCCAACAAAACATAGGGAAAAAGAAATGTTCATAACTGACCACTGACCAATACACCTGCCTGCTGATAAATTGCAGTTAAGAATGGCAAAATAACACCAAAAAATAGAACTACCCTTTTTCAGACATTAAATAGAGATAAAGGCATTTGAAGCCACATTACCAACTCGAACTGCTGCAATACTGAATTATGATGATGAAATAAAAGTTATCTGGAATCCTTTATGTTTCTCGCAGTTATTTACCCCAGTAGCCTCTATTTTTTAATATAGCATCCCTGTCTACTTTTGTGATTTTGAGCGTACACAGGGACAAAAATGTTTAAAAAATATCTGAAGGTTTGTTGGTTAATTTTTCTTTTCTAAATCTTTTACCTATTAGTTACAGAACCCTTGGCTGTGCTTGCATCAGCAAGTGAATTAGGAAATAATTGCTATTTACAAGTATACATGCACATTTTACACACAAACTTTACTGCAGTACTGCTGCAATATTTTTAATACATTTTTATCATAACATGTGACATACCCGGAATATATACTCACTTGTCTTGAGGTAGTAAATGGTGTCCCCCTTTTTGGCTAGGGATTAATACATGCACTCCTATATTCTTAGAGGTTTCACTTCTGATGGGGCACTAGTGCCTTTACGTTCTAAAGAACTGGCCGAGTCGCTTTGTGGCAGGGTAGAACAATTCTACGCTTGAGTGCCACTGGTTTCTTGGTGATACCTAGACGACAAGTTGAAGGAGTAGTGTCTGTGTTACTATAAGCAGGTAGTGGAATGGCGGAGAAGGTGGGGGTAAACTCAGGCATCGGTTAAGGAGTAAGAAACAGAATGGCAGAAACCAAGTAGGTGATGACTGGCATAGGAGGTTGATTGGACTGGTTCAAGTGTTCTGCTACCCACCAAGGGTACTCCATCGGGCCGCTATTCACTGGGGTGTCGAATAGACCTTTGGGAATGTCAAGTTCCACTGGGTTTTGTAGGTGCCTAAGGGCTTAGGCTTATGGTTCTAGGCTAGCTGTATGTGACACCAAGTATGGGCTTACACTCGAGCAATTGGCCAGAAGCCAAGAGTATCTGTTGCACTTTCTCCTTCAATCCCCTCTGTTTGGAATAGGGCATCAGTAAGTGGATTTATCCTTCTGCTACTGTACCACGATAACAGGCTCCTTGTGCAACTTACATGTAGCACCAAGTGCGGGCCTGAGTCTGGCGGACACTTTATTCCAACATCTGGCAGAGACTGTAGTTCACGATAGAAGTCAGGCCTCACCTGTCCAAGGTCGCACATGGGTGTGTGGTCCTGTCCGAGTCTTCTCAACTCAGGAAATACCTGTCTCTCTTGGCAGTTGACTGCTGGAGAGACCGACGGACACAGAGCCAACAAACTGTTTCAGGACATTGTACCTGTACGGCAGCTCCTTTCCTCCAACCCAGGGGTTGACAGGGAAGGGTGGCCTAAGAGTGTGTGTGGGTAAATGTTTAGTGTATTGACTCATTAGAGTAAGTATCCCGGTATCACCTGCGGTATTGTTACATGAGGGTAGCTACGGAAAGGTGCTACTCAAGGTGACTTTCCGTAAAGGAAAGTCACGTAGTGAATGCACCATAACTCCATGTCGATGGAATGAGTTTTGGCCAGGAAGCTACAATATACTATTGAACGACGTAACGTACAGAAACTGACATGTGACTAGGTATATTAAGCAAGGACGTGATGGGATGAGTCCTGAGAAGGACACGAGGATAGGTCAACTAGAGATACGTCTGTATACTGTAGGATGAATGAGTTTTGAGAGGTATGTAACAGGGAGAGAGCCTAACATAATGCTAAATTCCGAGCGGCAAGCGTTGGAAGCAAATCCTATCGTAAGCATGGCTTAAACAATGAGAAAGGGGTGCAGTGGTCAGTGTCCAAGCAATGCATGCTGGAGACTGCTGTCAACCTCTGGTCAATTCCTGAGCAACGAGCGCTGGGAATAAAGACTGCTCAATCTGGTTGGTTCTGAGCGACTGGCGCTAGAAACTAAGACTACTCTGGAGACATGGGCAGTTTCTCCTATTATCCTTTATACTAATTCGGGCAGCAGCCCGATGCTGATTGGCAGCTGCCACTAAGGTGAGAGGTGGTGGCAGAGTGGATGATAACGAATGTATGACTGACGTCACCCGCCGGCTGGAAGGAAGAGAAAGCAAAGACTAACGGTAATCCTACTACTAATGCTATCTGGCGGGGGGTAAGTAAAAGAACTTGTTGCATCTAAGCATTGTTATGGTGGGCTGGTGAATAAAAACAATCTACATGGCAGACAGTACAATCGCACCTTACATCTGGAAAAATGAAAATGCAAACTTCCGTCTCCTGGCTAAACTGAACTAAGGATGGAGAGGAAGTCGCCTATCTCCATTGTTAAAAAAGACGTCATGCGTCAGTCACTTCAAAAATCACACATCTTTCCATATACCCAGGATACACTATAGGATGAGTCAGAAATACACTACAAACAACCATATCGTATTGAGCTTCTACACAAATTTTATAGTCTAAAATGATAATTTACACTGCTTATACAATTCGAATTTTTCACCAATACACACTACTTCAGCACTGCTAAAAATACTGCAACACATATTCAATGTTTCAATGGCCATCACCAGAAATGGTATTGACAATGGCTAATTGGAATGATCAGTACTCACAAAGTTCTGCAGCATGCCGTTGATATTGGGGAAACCAAAGGGCATCATGTGGCCACCACCACCCTGCTGGCGCCGCTGGGGTGGCCCAGGCATCAGTGAGCTGCCAATGGCAGGGAAGCCAAACCCCATGGAGCTCATCATGCTGAATGGGTCACCCATTACAGAGTTCATAAAGTTGTTCATGTGACGAAGATGACCCCTAGAAGTATAATAATATGGTCAGGAGGAAGCACGAATTTCCAAGATACATGTGAACATGGTTTAATTCGTGTCAGCTTAAATAAAATCATAGTTGCATCATATAAAGTTTTCTGCTATTTATTTTACAACAGAAAAATTGTTAGTAATGTGTGACCATATTTCACTGTAATATGTCTGTTGCAAATTTTTTTTTCTGGTTTTATTTAGATAACACTACATGTGTATTTAAAAAGTTCTTCTGGTTTTAAATAGTTAATACCGCATGTGTGATAAATCACAACTTGTTCTGGTCCAACTTTAGCAATTTTAGACTCACAAAACACTCAAACACAGAAATTTTTACTAGAAAGTAAACAATTGTAAATAGTACAGTGAAAAGTATGAATATTCTGAATTATTTCTTCATCTGTAACAATTTACACCTAAAATTATTCCTAGACGGCAGTATACTATTTACAATGTAAAAAAATTGTGGGTTAAGGAAGGGAAAAATGAGAACCTAACTACTGTATATGCCCAAATACAACACAAGGTTTTTTATACTATAACAAACTTTTTTAAAAGCAAGGATCTCCTTAAATTTATACAAAACTTTCAAGCAACAAATTTTGGTGTAGGCCTAAATGTTCTTTTACTGTATAACAGTCATCATGTGTGTAGACTTTGGTAGATGTTCTTGGAATGAGTTTTACAAAATGATGTCGACATGATCAAATTGTCCATACCATGAGTACAAAAACATTAATGTAGATTATACCTCTATGCAGTCTGTTTTCTGCCCTGGAAGGTTAAGTTACTTCCAGTTTTAACATATGTTGTACCAAGGAAGTTGCTGACCACATGGAAACTAGAGGTGCTTAGACAACCATTTTCTTTACAAAGTAAAAGGTAAAAATAACCAAAAATTTAAGATGATAGGAATTAATTACATAGGAACAAACAATTGTGTGGCTGCACAGAAATATGGTGTGTTTGAAAATGTGTGGCGGTGAAAGAAACACAAGGCGGCTCGTGAAATTGCAAGACAGTTAACCTTACTAAGGGAAGTAAGAGTTCTATGCCAATACCACAATCTTCAGCTGAACAAATTTCAACATACGTCTGCCAACAGATTCCAAACCCAGGTCGTGGTAATTCCTCACACTAAGGTGTAGCAGTGCATACCAAACAAGCACAGTGCAAAGGACACAGAAATAAGCAAACATTTGAATAAACATCTGAGCAAATTACACAATAAGGTATCAGACAAAACCACACCAAAAACAGGCTATAGACTGTTTATGGTAAAGTGAGCATTTTTGAGGTCTTAGTCACTTTTTCCTTTCAGCCATTTTTCATCCTTTAAACACCTTTTTAAATAAATATTGCAGTGTAAGTAATGAACACAGTTTGTATATGCCACCGCACTCTGAACATGACGTCTAATGCTAAAATAAAATACATTTATTGACTATTATTCCAAATGAGAGGGCTTTCAAAAGTGCTCATTTGACCATGAATAGCCTATAATGAGGATGGCACAAAGTAATAAACAATCCTTGGAATTAAAAATGTATGTCTTTTCTGCAGGCATGAACCTAAAGCACAGAGGGCAGCTTGACAGTCGCTACATGTGCACACTCCTTGCTCCGAACCAACATCTTGACCACATGTGTAGCCCGTAGGACATTGTTAAGAAAAGCAAAATAGTACACATGTTCTAATGGGAAGTATGTATTAAACCTTGCTTAGGAGTAGCCATTTCTCACATTCCCTGCTTAAGCATTATCAACCTGCAATAGGTACACACATTTTTCTTACACAAGATTACCCTCATTATATTTAATTTTACCCTTCTTATGTATACTCAGGAGCTCCTACATGCTCAACACACACACACACCCACACATTTCACAGGGAGGTTAAGATACCTATTTTGTTAAACTGATCCACAATAGTTACTATAATTTACTTCAACTGATGAAGTAACAAAAAATTTAGGTACATAAGCATGTCACTCAGACCTGTACTTAACACTAATTATTTTCCAAGATAAACCTCTCTCACACACTGATCAAATGATAAGAGCACATTAACATATATAATAAAAAACAACTTCTTACACTAAAAGATGCAGAGTTCACAATACAATATTTATTAAACATCTACAAGATGAGTTCCCTTGATCGGAAGTCTGCACATATTATCTGGAGGTGCCATGAACCTCATATCTCAAGATTGACTTGTTACCAGAAAATTGAAAAATAAGTTCATTCTAAACTTAAATTACCAGAACATAATTTATTTCAACAAAAGAAAATACAATTATTCGTAAATGCTGATATATCAAATTATCAATTAAAAGAAATGGTACTTTCTCACAAGATCACAATAAACACCCTAGGTATTGAAAAGCATCAAAACTGCTGGATTTATCTGTCACAGTTATTTTGGATTATTTTGCACTGTTTGTAATAATGTGACATTTCGTGATTTATTAATTGTTTATTTGTGGCAGCTAAATTTTATTTAAATCTGATTTACAATTTTTATTGTTAATTGCAAGAAGTTATAACCTCAGAAAGTTCATTTACGTTTATGTTTGTAAGTCTTTCAGAATTTTCTACCACGAGGTTATTGTAGTGTGTTATTTGGTTGCCATAGTAATGCATGACGTACTGCATGATAAATGAGTTAGCCCTCTCGTGATTAACACGTTTGAAAGCATTGATAATTATGTAGGTCTAGTTGGGAGGCATCTATCTCTCTTGTTTCCACTAGGAAAGTCGAGGCCTAGTGCGTCATTGGCCCGGTATGACTTTTAATTTTATTCAGTAATTTGCTCGACAGCTATCTTACTAAGCAGAATGCCTAATTGGGGTGAAGATGCACCAAAAATTATTGCAAGACACAAGTATGCTTGGGCTACCTACACAGTTTTATTATTCAATTCAAGTTCACACTACACGACCTTACATGTGGTACAGTATGAACTTGGGTAGCATTCCCCAGGCCCCTGAACCCTGTGAGGAAAGAATCTGTACGTCCAGCTATTAAGGAGAACCAGTGGGACCAGAGACTAGAATATACGAGATGTCCCTGTATAACAGTTTCTTCAGCAAAGTAATCTTGTATTTTCACCGCAGGGACATCAAAAGGACTTTTAAATACTAATTTTTGAAAATACATTTGGCAAACCTTAAGCCAACTTGGACCACTAAATATTGAAGTTGCTCCAACTAATTAACCTAAGAAGACCTGCCGAGTTCTCATTTGTTCTCCCGTCTGAGTTGGCTTGTGAAAGATATTAAATTACATTTAATTTTGCAAGATTTAATAGACAGTTCAAGACAAACTATATTTTTCAATATTTCGTTTAAATAAAGAGATACATTCACGAGGACGGCTAGTATTAAAGTTACAGGCACACAAAAGCAAAGTTTGTTTTAAAATTTGCAATTACAGTACAGTAGTAGGGGTGGGCCGGTCCTAGGTGACCTTGGATTAATTGATGGATTATCTATTTGACTGAAAGAGTTAATCATAAATTTGATTTTAATCCGATCATAAATTGAAGGGGTTAAATGCATTAAAAGGGTTGATTTTTAATCGGATCAATTTTTTTCTTGATTTATTTTATTTATTTCTTTTTGGGTGGGGGGAAAAGGAACTCTGTACGATATTGATGGTGTGGTGTCCTAGAGTCGACTGACCAGAGTGGTGGATTGCAATGCCTTATAGTGTAGAGTTGAGTGCAAGCGTGGACTAAGGCTAATTTTTTATAATTGTTCTAATTTTGAGGTGTTTGAAGGGATGTTGGTGGTATATAGGCAATTTTTACAAATATTTTTATCACACGAGAGAATTTCGGAGTGTTTAAACTATTTATAAGAATGGTCTAAGTGTAAATGTTATGTTTTTTAGGTGGATATTTTGCAAGTGGATAGGCGACTTTGAAAGATGTGATTTACATATCAAACAATCTGTTTTCGAAATGCAATTAAACATTAGAGAATTTCAGAGTGTTCTACGCATAAATAAATTACATGCCTCAAATTGGAAATTTTAAAACGACTACATGAATTATGAATCCGAAAAGAAAAATTGGTTAATACACCAAAATTTATATTTTCCCGATAAAATATTTTTATATTAAACCACATATATTATAAAACGAAAATCGCGGCATCACTAGAGATGAAGGTCGGTGCTATGCTACACTTGTCGACCAGATGTTATTCACATAGTTAAAATTCTCTCTTGTGTAAATTATATTTCTGAGCTTGAGTCTCCCATTATGTGTAAGACTCATGTAATTCCACTTATAATTCATGTAGTCGTTTGAAAATTTCCAATTTGAGGTGTGTAATTTATTCATGCGTAGAACACTCTGATATTTCTCCAACGTTTAATTGCATTCCGAAAACAGATTGTTTAATATGTAAACTGCATCTTTTAAAGTCGCCTATCTACGTGCAAAATATCCACCCAAAAAACATAAATATTACACTTAGTCCACTATTAGAAATTGTTTAAACACACTGAAATTCTCTCATGTATTAAATATATTCGTAAAAAGCGCCTATTTTCCACCAACATCCCTCCAAACACCTCAAAATTAGAAAAAATTAGCCTTACCCCAATTCTTGCACTCAACTCTACACCTATATGACATTGCAACCCACCACTCAGGTCAGTCGCCTCCATGACACCACTCCATCAACATCGTACAGAGCTCCTGCTACACCCACCCAAAATGAAAGAAAAAATTAATAAAGAAAAAAAATTGATCGGATTAAAAATTAACCCTTTCAATCCATTTAACCTTTTCAATTATATCTACCCCTTTCAATTTTTGATCAGATTGAAATTGGATTAAGGATTAACAACTTTAAAATTGATAATTCATCAATTAATCCAAGGTGGCCTAGGACCGGACCACCCCTACTACTCAGTACACTCCTGATTAATTGGGCATCTATTAATAATTTCATAGCTCAGTCATGCCCTTTAATATATATATATATATATATATATATATATATATATATATATAATATATATATATATATATATATATATATATATATATATATATGACGCCATCGGGTGATACACGAGACGAACTGTGAGACACAATAAACTTACTGCAGGTGGGCACCAGCGATGATTCCCAGACACCGCACTGTTGAGACTCAGGGTTCTCAGGGATGCTGTGGGTTCTGTGTGTTTGTCTGACCTGAGCGTACTTACAAAACACTTTGCAATACTAAACAAATTTAATAAACTTGGATCACTTATAAAACTGGGCAAGAGGTTGTTGCCACTACAAAATATATACTTAGAGCACTGTGTATTTGCTTTTATTGTGTTAATCATACAATATTGTGCCAACATTACTCTTATGAAAGATTCGGACGTGTCTAGCTAACTCCATTCGGGTGCTCCCCAGCCCACAATTAATCTAGCGCACTCCTAGATGGATGACTTTTCTGTGGTGTTAGAAAACATAATCTTCATAAAGGAAAGGGTCAACAGCCGCTAGGGTGGACTGATAATTTTCTCTGAAGAAAGGGCGCAGAGAATAACGAAATGAAACAAAATGAACAAATTGCACAAACACGCGTGATTATTTAGCATCTCTAGCGTGAACTTGTCAGGGCTCATCTTGCTGCACGTGGTTAGTGAGGTGACGGCCGATACACATAGCCAGCTAGGACGGAAATAATATCACAGTACCATTTACATAAATTATATAAATACCTTTGACATATGATGGAACATGACATGAATGGTCACAATAAACATGCAGATGCATGAAAGCAAACTTAGATGGCGTGGATGCCACTATATAAATCTCGTAGCGGATCGCGTGGTACAGATGAATTCTCAGCTTTCCTCCGTAAATACAGCTAATTCTGTCCAGATAAATTGTTATTTCTTTTGGGAAATTTATTCTTTGGCAGATTTCATTGGTTTTGAGCTTGTAACATACCGGATGGCAAGAAAATAAATCATTGAAATGAATGCGTTGTCAAACATACAAATCGTCAATTACGTTAAAATTACACGGAACCCTGAATTACATAGAACACTTAAATAAATTGTGGCGCACATGATTTTACACAAATAAACCCTTAAAGCACATGGATGGTGCGGACATTGACTTGGCTGCAGTTAACCACATGGTAGCAAGTGATGCGGCCATAAAACAATTAAACATGAAAATTACCATGGAATACATACATGAAAGTAAAGCCCTTAAAATTAAAATTGCACATAGCAATAAAACAGAAATTACACTGAAACACCTTTAGCAAAGGCAGATGGCGCCTGATTCAAGATGCGCGGGCTGCATGGCGTCTTAGACATCTTTCCTCCCTTTCTCCTCAATTAAATTTCAAAAAGCATCAAGGGCACAAATAATTAAGTTAAGCGGAAGCATAATGCTGGGGAATGTCTGGCAAAATGTATGCAAAGCAAAGGTTAACCGGTATACTAAAGTGAAACTATTGTAATCTACATCATCAGTGCAAAAACTTTGTAGTGTGTACGTTGCACAATCTTACCTCGACAGCTCTCCTCGACAGACTGCCCAGAGGCAGAGGTCGCGCGGACCTACAATGGCTGCCTACGGGGTTTACACAACTGGAAATGCTATGCATGCCGAGTAACACTTTTATATTTTAAGATAGATGGCACGTAAGCAATTTAAATATTGATTTACACTATGGAATTTTCTGTATTCTTTGAATGTCTTTTATGAATGTGTTCATACCGGAATAGTTGTGTTCATAATCTTCGAGCAGCGCGCATTTCAAATTCATAACCAAACATTGTGCAATATTACAAAACATACATTTTAACATTTTAGACACTTGAAAACGTGAAAATAAGCAAGAGATATAATTTTAAACTTGAAATAAATATTCCTTTATAGTAAAGTTTAATCTGGAGCCTCTTTGCGCACATGCATGCCCACGTCACGTGAGTGAGTGGTGAGCGCCGTCATGGACTTAGCGCCGCTGGCTGTTATATATATATATATATATATATATATATATATATATATATATATATATACACACACACACACACACACACACACACACACACATATATATACATATATATAAATTAGTATTTTTTTAAATGATTTTTTGGAGTTTGTTCAAAGTACAGATGATTTAACTGGTGTGTCGTGGCAAAGTCACATTCCTAGGCTTTTCATTGACTGCAGATGTTAAGCAAAGATTCATAAAACGTATGTACAGAGACCTTAAAACACTGCAGGAATGTTGTACATAAGATATTAAACAATTTCATTTGGAATTCTGCTGGAAACAAGTACTATACTATATGATGTACCCAACTTAATGTAAATACTTGCACTAGTTACCAAGAATCATTGTGCATCTTTTATTTCTTGCAATTTGTTCCTTGGTCAATGCACCGAGCATTCACATTTTTCTTGATTGTAATTATTATGGTACTAAATTTTATTTTAAAATTATTTATTTCAAAATAATTGAGTTTTTTTTTTTTCCGATTACTTTAGCGTTTCTTTTATATTTAAATATCTGTATATTTAAGGTTAGGCCATTCTTCCATTTTTTTTGGAATAATTAGATAAATTCTCTATGGAGTTGTGTTTATTTACTCAGTTGCCTAGAACAATTGAGCTCCTATTATGATAGGATAAAGATTTAAGTTTTAGAACACTCTTGATCCTTACTGCAGAGAAGACGGATATATTATAGCCTTTCTCTGCAAAACTGACTAAATTTCTTCCTAAAGTAGAATACAATAATATGGAGGACCAGGGAAGATTTGTAATCTTGTTAGGGGACGTGAATCTATCAAGAGATCTTATGAGGTGCTTGAAATTTTAACTGTTTCGAGTAATTTGAAGTCGCCGAGACCACCGAAGGAATGATGCTTTCCTGGTGCCTGGGAATGATGCCACAGACAACAACCACTTTCCAAGCCTACTATGCTACAGCGAACTGTAAGATGACCACTTCCAGTCACTTGAACAAGTAATTTTAACTATGTTTCTGCCAAATTCTATTTTAAATTTATGCAAAATTTAACTCTTCGTCCAAATTTTCCAGTGACCACCAAGAGTCATTCAATTGCATACCAACTGCGGCCACCTTGGGAATTACATTTTTTTTACTGTTTGATTCTTCTAAAAAGCATTCAAGAGTAAATAATGTGATGCAAATTAAATAACTATTTACAAGTTTCAAGGAATTATACTAATACAGTTCTAGCTTTCTCATTTTTCCCCTTGATCAAATCTAGTAAAGGACATAGATATTGTTAAAACATTTCATTTCTTTAGACTGAATTAAAAAGAGTAGTATCATAAATGTATTTTATTCATGATTTAATGTGTTCACTGCATCATGAATTTCATTAAAGTAAACTTGCAACTTTTTCTTCTTGTTCTATTCCTAATTGAATATTGCTAATTTTGAAGGATTTTGTACATTTTGTCCTACGAGTGTTTGAAGGTCTTGTGTATTGATAGCATTTCAAAGTGTTTATGACGTTTGTACTGTCCCATACATCATGTTACACAATGTCTGCTCACTGTTAGTCATAGATAATATACTTATATATAATTACAGAGTACTTGCTTAAGTTGTCAATTCATTAATATAATTTCCTAATTCAATTTTTATTATAGTAGTTAAACAACATACAGTAAAATCTTTGGTTATTTTAATAGTTTAATGACAGAGATCATGTGTAAGTATATTTCATTTGTTTCTAGATGATATTCCAAATTATAATTTTGTTTATAATCTTCCAATTAATCCCTAGAGCAGGCCTTCTCAATTAAATTTACCTTTGGGCCACTTGCATTAATTTTACAATTATCTAAGGTACTCGGTGGCCAAACATATTTATGGGCGCCAAATATTAAATTATTTAAATTAACCTCATTTTAATTTTTTAACAAACAAGAAAGCACAATTGTCAGAGATATAAATCACATTATTACATCATATAACGTTCATTAAGTTCCAAGCACCTGGAAATACACTTGACAAAAAAGAAACAATTGCATGTTAACCAACCTGACAAGGAATTTAGTGTGAAAAGTGACTGGTTCTGTAAGTTTCGCGTACTGAGGCTCATAACTGGTGCAAGAAATCCATATTAGGTTTTCAAGAGTGTCGTCCTTCAAACTACTTCTGTTCTTACATTTGATGGTAGTGATTGCACTGAACGTGATCTCCCAGATCCATGTTGATCCAAATATTGTGAGTATTTTGATTGCTATTTCTGTGATGTATGGGAACTTGTTCATTTTACTTAGTTCAATCCAGAAGTTTATGTAGTCGGTGGATGTCTTGATCTCATTAACACTTAGCTGAACAGAGAAATGAAACATTTCTAGCTTCAGTCTCACTTCATCAATTGAAAACCAATCTATAAGTTCATAAATTAGTTGTGATGTAATGTCTGTAGTCAAAGGCCTCTGAAGAAATTGAAAAACAATATTTTTCTCTTCAACTTTCAAGAATATTTATTGGAACTCAGATTTAAGATTATTCAAGTAGCTAGTCACTTCTTTTATTTCCTTTTTATCAAAGAGTCTTGTTCTACTAATTCTTTCAGCTTAGGAAAAAAATCAAGATTACCACTCGGAGAATCCTGAATAAAGAAGTCTATCTTTTTCTTGAAACTCGAGACAGATTCAGACAACTCACACATAGTTGTATATTTACCTTGCAAACTTAGGTTCGAATTATTGAGGTATGACAAAATGTCAAAGAAAAGAAAGCCTTGCGAGTTGATTTGGATATCGTAATAAATTTAAGAAATGATCACTCGTTTCAGATGTGTCCATCAGTTCTAGCAAAAGAACAATTTATTCTCTCAAACCCCAAACTTTTTAGCATTTGGCCTTTGCTTAGCCATCAAACATTGTTATAGAGAAGCACATCTTTGAATTCAGAATCAAGATAATTTAAAAATTGTTTGAGGTGCTGATCTTTGACCTCAAAAAGTTTACTAGTTTTGCAATTTCAGTAAGCAAGGAGGAAAAATCCTTACTCGATTTAGCACAGAGGACAGTATTATGGATAATGCATTGGTAAGGAATTATACAGCTGTTTAATTTGTTTCAGTTTTCCAACCAGCTTTTCTTTTTCACCTACCATCGCTGGCATTTCATCTGTTACTACAGATACAATATTTGTAATGCTTAACTTTTCGAGACAAGAAGTTTTGAAATCTCGTTAAATATAATTTCTCCAGTGGTTCTCCCATGTAGTGGTAAGAGTCCTAACAATTCTTCCACAAATCTCTCCCCCTTAAAAAAATCAGACAAAAACAGACAGACACTTGAGCTATATCTGAAATATTGGTAGACTCATCAGCAGCCAAGGAAAAACAACTGCTTTGTGAAAGTTCAGATACTAACAAACAACTTATGTTATTGACAAGTTCATTGCAACGTTGGATGGCAGTGTCGTTTGATAAAGGAATTTTCTGGTATTTTTTTTTACAGTTTCCTCTCCTTCCACAACCTTAACAGATTGAAAAAACATGCACTCTTTCACAATTTCAGCATGAGTAAAAGAAATCATGTTTTTACAAAGAATCCAAGAAACTCTTAAAAAAAACTTCTGTACCTTTATCTTGAGTTGAGCTTCCCCCAAATATCATTGAACTTCCCTGTTTGTATGATAATAGCATGCTATTGATTTTTCTTTGCCTTAAAGAAGGATCACATGGAAACTTACTGTGAAAATCCTTGTACTTACTCCTGTAGTGTTAGACCCATCATGGAAAAACCAAATTGGTCCCTCCACTATGTCATGAACTGTCGGTTTACTGTGTCCACTTTCCTATATTTACCACACGACATGATTCTGCACGTCAATATGAAATAAATGCTTGTACTACTTTTCTACTAGCAAAATTACATATGTAATACTGTGATAAACACGCACTTTGAAGCTTCAACACACAAAACAACTCTAATAACTGCTACTACCAGTGCTGCCATGAAACTGATAGCTTCTCGCACCCAAGCCAATCACCACACATGTCGATAACGGGACAGCCATCTCGAGCGTGGTTCACAAGAGCACGCCAAACACGGCTCATGAAGGCACACCACGTGCAAGCATGGTTTACAAGGGCACGTTCATAACGACATCTTGTTGTAACAAAAAAAAAAAAAAAAAAGTCAACAAAAGCATTTATGGATTGGAACTACATCCGGGTAAGCTACAAGCTGGTTAATGTTAACTGGTCCAACTGAATTAACATTTAAGTAATTTCCTTAGAACTATTAAAACTGGTTTTACCCTCATTTTGACATTGTGATGGTGGGCCAGCAGAAATCTGTCTGCGAACCGGATCTGGCCTGCAGGCCACCAATTGGGAAGGCCTGCCCTAGAGGATAGTAAGTATTCAATGTTAATCAAATAATTGCATGAAAAAACATATACTAGTTGACTCTCATCTCGCCATTGCTGAATGGCAAAGAGATGTGACGTGGTCAGGCTACAGCCAATTAGAGGATAGATGAAAACATAAGTAAGGCAGACGAGAAATTGTACATAATTTTTTCTAGCAGAACCATTATCACCACTGCCAAGGATGGTTGTATGATATTAGGAAGTTTTAAATGATTTAATTATACTTGCTGTAAGATATTTTGTAATTATCGAAAAGGAACACCAGTGATAATTGATTTGTATTGTAAGAAGATGAACAAGCAATATTATTTTAATTTGTTTAACAAGAAATGATTCATATTAATTAATTTTTATTGTACAGAGATATTGATTATTTTCATGTGTCTGAGAAGAACTGAATCCTATTAATTGAATTTGTTGGAAAAGAAGCTGTAAGCTATGGCTAATGAAAATGGAGAGGCTTACTTCCTATGCAGCTCTATGCATATTGAGAGCAAGGAGAAAGAAAATACTGTAAGTGTAACAGTTCTTGAGGGAAACAGAAGCGAAAAGGAAAGCGAAGCGTCTCTCACAGATGATTTACAGCTGTTTTCATCATGCAACTCAAATGAATCAAACTTTTCATAAAATTGAGGTGCTGGTGATGCCGTACCACATAATGTCGTACAAAGTCACAAAATAACCGCTAGCAATAGTAATGCTAGCTCTAAAAATGCTGACATATTAGTGCAAATTCTCACTCGGTTACAGGAAATTAAAGTTTTACAAATGAAAAGGAAATGAAAGTTTTACACATGAAGAGGAAATTAAAGTTTTACAAATGAAGAGGAAATGAAAGTTTTACAAATTACACAGAGGAAATGGAGGTTTTATAAATTACACAATTATAGGAAATGAAACTTTCACAAACTACACAATTACAGGAGTTGAGATCTGAATAGCATGAATCACTGAAAAACAGAATGTACAAATTGACAAAATTTAACAGTATTCGCAATTTTGTCAGTAAATTGGAAAATAAAATTACTGAACAAAATTAGCAAATTGTTTCACTTAAAAATGCACAACTTAATCTGGAAAAACAATTAGCTGAACAAAATACGTCATATGAAAACAAATTTGCAAGCAGAAATACAGAATTTGCCGGCAAAAATACTATTTGGATTCACATACAAGAACATATGCGCACACACACAAAAAATTTCACACTGCAGTTGTCCCAAGTAGAAACCAAAATAGAGTAAAAACTGAAGGTAGGGATTTGCAACTGTATCAGATGCAAATAATTTACCAGCTGCTTTCAATACTCTGTCAAATTCTTTAGACAATCACCCCTAAAACCAGCTTGGTGAAACTCAAAGGGCACAACATTATACACGCGAGAAGTTAGAAAAACAGATCTCCGATATGAAACTACAACTATCTCAAACTGACAGGAAACTGGAAGGCGTGTTGACAGAGTTGCAAGCGGAGCGGGAGAACGAAACAGAAAACATGGTGCCTGCAGCTGGTAATCTAGGTCAAGGTTGCAGCTTGCTCATTCATACCAGCAAATAAAGCCTCACTTCAGGCCCAAGTTCTACTGTCAGCGATAATAAACACTACCGCCACTTTGATTCATCATCCTGCTAAACAGTGGTCAGAAGAGGTTCCGATATTCACTGGTCATATAGCAAAGAAAACACTAGTCACTTATTTAAAATTCGTTGAGTATGAACATATGTTTGGTATAACTGATGCTGATAAACTTAAATGTTTAGGTTTCCGCCTGAAATCAACATACATTTTTGTTGAAAATTCATAAAACAATTTTGGAATTACAAAATAAAAAGAAATTTGCATGCTAATTTACCACTGGAGAAAATTTACCTTTTGACAGATCACCAAGCTCTCACCTGCATCAACGCTAGCAAAACTTTTGATGATCGTTTTGACTTCTTGATGCACTTTACCACAAGAATTTGATATCTAAATTCAATACACTAAAGGATTCGAAAATGAAGCCACTAACTGCTTAAGTAGAATTCCTGATGGGGATACTACTGAGTGCCATTCAATCCCAAAATGGAATGAAAAATATATTGAACCCTCTTATGTCTAAACAAAATTATATGGCAAAAAATACAGTAGTGGCATACCCTACTTTAAGTATTAACTTCATGAATGTGACATCACAGGGTATGACACCGTACTAAAGAACCGTAATAAAAGAATTTGAGGCCAGGGTACACAGTCTGCTTTAATGAAAAAGACAGATTCACTTTCATACAATTAAAAAAAATAAATAATTAAAACTGTTAATAACAAGTGTTTGAAAAAGGCCATACCACTTCCAATAGGCTTCGCCGATGGGCGAGTCTAAGTGTTCCAAAATCTGGGAGGGTTGGATAAGTCCATCCCTTAAAAGGGATTCTTGCCTGAATCGAGGCATCAATGAGTTCAGATTATTTGCATTCAAAAGTTTGATTCGATTCTGTAAAATTTTCTTACTGGGTAGCATATTCTATAAACCTGGTGGTGCTTGTAAACGCAATACAAATAGCTTGGGTGCATTTGCAGTCATACTTAATCAGGCATAATTAGAGGCACAATTTTGTGGTAAATCGCGGTAAAAACGACATAACATCAAAATAAAAGTTAAAATGTGAAATAAAACGAAACAGACAAATGCACAATATCTCACAAAATTAGCTTTCTCCACAAGAAATTAACTCTTCTACCACGTTAAACTAATTTACTTCGGCACTATAAAAAAAAATCTAAATACGTGCCAGTTATAGGCAATATCTAGAAATAGTCTAGATGAAAAAATTCTAGATTTCGTTTCGAGATAATTTTTAAATCTCTGAAATCATAGTTTTTCACGCAACCTGTGCGCGTAATTACTTTGTTTTTTTTTTTTTCTTGCATAACCAAATGTAATACACATTCCAAAGATTATACAAACAGTAAATTATGCACTTCAAAATAAGCTACAGTAGTTTTGACAACAAACTGCCTCCAAGTGCTAACATAGGTGCGAAGTGAACACAATGCTGGGAAGTGAACTCTCTCAACTAGAACGTGTGCAGTAATCTATAGCCACAACGCCAAATCAAATGTTTACATTGACGGTTGTGCGTAAAATTTTGTAAAACGTAAATGCAATTCTAAATTGTTACATTAAACGCACTGTTTTCATAAAATATCTAGTCTCATAAATTATGGAAAATGCACGGCGATTGATCTGTTTTGTTTACATTCTGCTGTATTATAAAACGCTGCTGGCCGCAACAAAATAAAAAACTAAAAACATCAAACTGAAAAATTTACGAAAAGAATATACGTATATACGACTTGCCTTAATGTTTACCTATATGCTTGAAATTATATTGTTTTGGGAAGTGTGCAGTATTCTTGAAATCACCCGATGTTGACATTCATTTTACCTAGCAGAGCCTATGACGAAACAAATTTCATCCTCAGAGTACTGGATAAAATAGTTAATGCCAGTAAATTTGCTAATTCAACTAAGAAAAATCATTTTCTCTTGCTCTCATTAATGTAGTCCCTACTGTGAGTTGTGTGAAATGTAGAAGTGCACAACTGTACACAAAATGTTGCCAGTATTTAACGTATGTTGATAATCAAATTAAGCCCAGAATCAAAAATTTAAACAAAAATTTTCTAATTGAATCGAGAATCAGAATAGACAAAAACCTCAAATTGTCCCATCACTAGTTTCATTTATTAATTACATATATGTTCAACGCATGCGCACACACAAAATAACTATCCATTATTCTGAACCACTCGACTAGTGTTCTCCCTTTGTTTCTTTTCTGCCATGCAGATAAAGCCAGTGTCCTGCTTGTCTGTTTTTTTTTTTTTTTTAACATGTCTGCCACCCACTGTGCAAATTTCCAATTTGCAGTTTCACAGCATAGATTTTATGGAATACAATAACTTGTTTAAAAGTCATACCAGTGAGCGCAACACCTGTGATGGCCCTTTGGAATTAATCAATGCACATGTAGAGCCCATCATCTGTTGGCACACTTGTGAACTACAAAGCACCAAATGGACCAAACATGCAGAAACTAAGCATTGTGGCGGAAATTTTTTTATAAGTGGTAATATTTGTATCTGCATTTTGCACTCTTCAACCTAATGTTAACAAACTTGTAGAACATTTTTTATGTTGTTTTAAATTTTGTTACAACAGTTAACTGTGATTCACCAATTGGATATATCCATTTTTTTTTTATATTTGCCGCTCCGCAGTTGACAAACCTGGACATATTTTGAAATTTCAAAAACGGCAATCTGAGATCCTACTTCACAATATAGTTTTAAATTAACTACATGTTTATTAATGTAACGGTTTTCATATAATCTCTTCCACCATGTATGTTGATTTCACTGCTCACATTCATATTATTACAAGATGCCTGAAGGGCGTATCAAAGTTCGCGAGGACTGGAAGCCTTAATAAAAGTAAAAGAACTAAATTTGATTTTAATTTATTCACACAACTATTATTTACAGCATTAATATATCTGTACTTTTTCTCTTTTTATTTCCCAATGAGTACAGTATTTAATGTCTATCTCAACTGTAATTAAAGTCCTCCTCTATATTTCTGGTTATAGTCCACACACTTATCATTAATACATGTTCAGTCAGTCGCCATCATTTGAAATGTCTTTCACTCACGCATCCAGTCCAATAGCCCAGCCTGCCAGTCGTTATACTCTTCACTGCACCGATGCTCACTGTCCCCGTTTTCCTCCCACTGGTCACTTCGGGTGCCACTCATCTCTCACTTAAAGCCACACAATAGCCAAAATTTCCCACCCTCGTAAACCTCTCCATTCAGAGACCTTATGCACTTTAAAGATTGTTGGCCTTAACCTGGAAGTAAGCTGCACCACGAGTCACTCTGTTAGAAACTCTGTCATTAATCCAGAACATTCTTCAGATAAACGCAGAAACAAAATCAGCTGTAGGTCAAAAACCCACAAGCCACACAAGATTTATCATGGCGATACATTTTTGTAACAAGGTACACACGTTCTTGTATTATCGCTTCATGCCTTTGACCTACTATAAATCCATTTTTTATCCATTCCTGGTAGTGTTTTTGATGTTGGCAATTGTTTTCTACACAATGTCAACAAGGTGCATACTACAGGTCAGCAAGGCAGGGTTGAGCCAGTTGCTTAACGAAGCTGGGGAGGTGTGACTGACGGCATAGTGGAATTAAGAATAAAGGCTCGAGCTCTAGTGAAGTGTGGTGATACCGCGGAAGGCACCCAAAGAGCATTTGCCAATCTGGGCGTGTCCTACCCAATTTCATAGGCTCTCCACTATGTACCTCCTGAACTGTTAGCCAAAATACCTTGAAGCGTAGCATCAACTCGCTACACTTCAAACAAGTTATACACAGCATTCAAAATAAAAAGTTGGGCTCCGACTAGCATTAGTCAGTGAAAGGTGCACACTGTTAATATTTGTAGAGGAAATTAAAATATGAAGAATTCATGTTGAATTTGAACCTTGTTTATTCTGGATGGTCGAGTATACTACATGCACATCAGTATTATGGAAATCATCACATCATTCTTCTCATCTGCATTCACACAGGTACGAAGTCACAGCAGCAGTCGCATGAAGTTAAAAAAAAAAAAAAAAAAAAGACCTCCTCCTTGACTCATGAGGAAAATTTACATACTGCATGTTGACTCTGGTGGTGGTTGTAATAATGGGGAAGAGTATGGGGCCAGCCACGTGCACCTCAGTGCCCACAGCTAACCCCCACCCTCTGATAAAAGTTAAAAAATACACACTTGGCCGGGGCTTATGACCTCCTATTGGCTGCTCATGACCGTATGCTACTGCGTGGAAACTGCAAACGTGCTGATGGCATGGGATTTAAGAAAAAAGTTTAATCTCAAAAGTTTTGTCACCTTGCACCCCAAGTGCCATGCAGTACAGCCAACATTTGTATTACAGCCCCACATTAAAACTGATAAAACCCTTACTTCTAAACTGTGGCATGAATAGAAAAATTTGGACAAAATACACTCAGTGACAAAATAAACTGCAAAATTCAACAAAAAGGGAACCTGAAAAACAATTAGAAAAGCAATAAAACCTTATAAAAACGCAATGCAAAACCTGACATACAAAACATCAGTTCACCAGTAGTTTTATAGTTCTTTGTAGCATTTAACGTGGTACCATTGTTAAACAACTGCCTGAAACAAGTGCTGTTTACAGCTGTAGTTTTCAAGATCCCAGACTTGTGTCAGCCTATTTTTTGTGTCGTAAAAGACGAAAATTGGGATGTGGTATGCTTGACCAACTCTTGCCCTCAGCTCATATCTAGGCATGTACAGTCCATTCATGGAACCCTGCTAAGGTTCTACTTCCAGGATAGTCCTCCACCTTATGCAAACAAAGCTTAACTAAGTCTAGAAAATTACACCAAAGGTACAACATTCCACATTTGTGCACACTCAGTGCAATCATATTTTGCACAAGAACTATTTCTTACTAGGTATTACCACCACACCGATTTTCTCCCTGTCTATTCGTATTAATTATAAATTAAATATTATAATTTATACATAACATGGAAGTATTCCCTTCAGATGGTAATGTGGCCAACAAGCACCTAATAAGTGGTCCGGCGGGGATTTGAGTGTGGGCGGTAAAATAGTCTCGTAAGACACTGGTATACACTCTGGTTCATCAAGTGGCTGCTCCACTTTACTAGAGGTCACAATAGTTACCTCTACAGTAGCCCACCGGTGTAGAGCACGTGTCGCCTTATGCGGCTCTTAACACTGCTGTGCTTACTGTACGTTTGAAATACCGCCTTCTTCCTTCCTGCTGGCGTACAGTCCTGGGGGGTGAGACATTGGGAGTCTTACCCAAGGCCCTGTCGTACGAGGTGCAGTCCGGTATATAGGACTACATCGAGTAACAGCCAAGGGAACACAGGAGCAGCGGCATGCCCACCTTGGGCTCAAAACATTTGCAAAGTTCCATCTACTGTGGATTACGGTGCGCCTCACAACTGATTCTCAACATGGTTTATTATTGCACAAATTAATTACACACCATTAATAAAAAAAATGAAAAGGGATCTAAAGTTACAATTACGGTAGGCGAGACAAGATTTTTAATTCACGTAATATGTATTATGTCAAAATGGAAATTGGGAAGTCCCAGCTTACTGATACACAATTAAGCTAACTACAAAAATTATAAAATTATGATACATATTTCGAACAGGCAAAGGGGAGCCTGGATGAAATAATAAGAAAATACAAAAATTCAAAAATACTAAATATACGTAATTCACTAAGTTACAAAATTCACCAAGTTACATAATTCACGCAGTTCACAGCGTGTGCTAAGTAACGGGGTTATCCAGGGGGACGTTAGTATCGCGACAAACTGCTACCGCGGGAGTCAAATGAAGTGGACTGTGGTAAAGGGTAGTGGGTACAGGATGTCTGATTACCTCTGGAGAGAGAGCTGATGCCTTGCGGTCAGCTGATGGTGGACGAGCCATCGCAAGCTGGTGGGTTGGAGTGGTGCTGCCTTCACAAGCAGCAGACAGGAGTTCGAAGCCATGTTGCAGGCTGAGGAGAGGAGAGAGGTCTTCTTGCAGACCAGGGAGAGCTCACTGACCTACTCTGCTGGTGAACCCGGCTCCTCTGCTGGAGCATAGTTCTGGACTTCCTTATATATGGAAAAATTCCTTCATCAGCGATCCTTCAGGGTGCAGGGGGTAGCATAGCCTTCCAACACAGGGGTAGGTTATCAGGGGTTGCGGGAGCGCTGCTCATTTATTATCTCGCTGCTTGAGGGCGATGACAAATTAAAACACCTCTTTCTGAGACTGGCAGAATGTGATGTCACAAGGTCACAGGGGTACTGCCATCTCTTGGTTTTGCTGGAACTTCTTCTGCTGCTAACTGTAGTGAAGTGGATCATCAAAAATATTTAGTTTCTTCATGGGGGTGGTGCTTGCATGCAGGGTTTCGGGCAGGCTGTATATTTCGTAATTAAGCGCGTCAATTACTTTTACGTAGTCGGTTGTCCAGCGTGTGGAGTCTCCTTGTTCAATACGTGAAATTACATTTGCCACTGTTAATGACTTGCCATGAGTTCAGGTCACTCGTAGATGGGGCGAAGTCGCCCGTAGAGCACGTATCTGCGCTGCGCAGCATATTGGCATGCGTCAACATTATATGTTACATATATGGTAGTTTTTCCCTAACCTTTGTTATAATATCATGTAGTGACTCGTACAAAGTGGGTAATCGAGGTTGTATTAACTCTCCAGAAAGGTTCTGCTATATTTGTGGTAAGTTCGTGATTAAGAAACATGAGAGGAATATTACAGATTTCATTAGGAATGTGTATTATGCATTGGAGTGAAAATGACAGATGTAAACAAAATATGGGCTCCAAGCAAAGTGTGTTATGTTTATGTACAGGATCTAAGGAAATGGTCTAAAGGCAAGAAGAAAGCATTCATATTTGGTGTACCAATGATAAGGAGGGAGCAGAAAAATCATAGCGATAATTGCTATTTTTGCAGTTGTGATGTTAAAGGCAATAACTCTAAAAATAAGAAAGCTATTGCATATCCAAACCTTCCATCTGCTATACGCCCAGTTCCTCATGGCCCAGAGGTTACTGTCCCTTGCCCACCAGAAAGAATAGATGATGTATCCACGGATGCATGGATTCAGATGATACGATTGATGAGGAATTTCAGTGTGATGTAGAAGGTGTAGGTCCTCAAAGGTTTACGCAGTATGAACTCCATGATTAAATCAGAGATTTAGGGTTACCTAAGGACAAATCTGAGATCTTGGGATCCAGATTAAAAGAAAATAATCTGCTGGCAACAGGAAAATCTCTTCATTGGTACAGGAGTAGGGAACAGGAATGTACCCTATACTTTTCACAAGAGGGTGCCTTAGTATACTGCAGTGATATTACTGGTATGATAAAGAAGTTTAACGTTGAGTACAAAGAAGGGGAGTGGAGACTTTTCATCGATTCCTCCAAAAGAAGTCTAAAGGCAGTGCTATTGCACAATAGCAACACACATGCTTCATTACCTGTTGGTCATTCTGTGCACCTTAAAAAAAGTATGAGAATCTTGAAATGGTTCTGACAAAGATAAAATATAAATATCATAACTGGATGACCTGTGGAGATCTGAAAGTGTTGTGCATGCTTTTTGGTCAGCAGACTGGTTATACTAAGGACCCATGTTTCCTGTGTGAATGGGACAGCAGAGCAAGAAATCGTCATTGGGAAGAAAACATTCGCCTCAAAGAACATCTCTTGAACCTGGGAGGAAAAACATTTTGAGAACAAGCCTGGTTGATACAAGGAAAATCCTTCTGCTACCACTCCACATAAAGTTAAGCATCATGAAACAGTTTGTCAAAGCCTTGCCAAAAGATGGAACATGCTTCAACTCTGTAGTCAGTTTCCTCGTCTGTCAGAGGCTAAGCAAAAGGAGGGCATTTTGGTTGGGCCAAACATAAGAAGACTGATGTCAGATGAATATTTCCTGGATACAATGACTGAGATTGAAAAAGGAGCATGGACTGCTTTCAAAAGTGTGGTTACTAAGTTCTTAGGAAACAACAAGGCCCCCAACCATGTAATGGTAGTCGAAAATATGATGGAGAGATTCAAAATCCTGGGATGGTCAATGTGTTTAAAACTTCATTTTCTGAATTCTCACTTAGACTTCTTCCCTGAAAATCTAGGTGCAGTGAGCGGGGAGCATTTCCACCAAGACATTAAGGATATGGAAAAAAGATACCAAAGTAGATGGAATGTAAACATGATGGAAGATTACTGTTGGATGTTATACACTGACACTCCAGAAATTTCACACAAGAGAAAAAGCAATGTGCTTACCTTCACCATGAAGACAAAATGACAGTACAAACATGTGACTAAATGTAAGTTGTAAATTATGTAAATTTGATATATTTTATGTACTTAACCTTCAAACTTTGCAACAGGACTGTTTAGTTTAATCATGTTTCCCTTTTGACTGTAATAACGCTACATCTACATTACTAAAAATGCCAGTGTATGTTGTGAACAAATGGTACATGATAGAAAAAAACGGAGCTCAGTTTTGGTTTCAGCATTACGAAGTATTATAAATGTGACACAAATCATTATAAGTTTTTTGTAACCCTGAATTTTGCAGGCCTGTATTATCGATTCCTTGATTACACCAATTCTTGCCTGAATTGAAGAATCAATTCGTGTTCCGAATTTTTGCATTCACAAGTTCAATTAGATTCTGTAGAATTTTCTTACTGGATGACATATTCTGCAAACCTGGTGGTGATTGTAAACGCAATGCAAATAGCTTGTGTATATTTTCAGTCTTATTTAATCAGACATAATTAGACGCACAATTTTGTGGTAGATCGCAATAAAACCAAATAACACCAAAATACAAATTAAAATGTGAAATAATATGAAATACAGACAAATGCACGATCTCTCACTAACTTCGCTTTCTTCACAAGAAATTAACTCTTCTACAATGTTATAAACACAAATTTAATTCAGCATTATAAAGAAATCTAAAGAATTGCGAGTCTCTGCAATATCAAGAAATAATAAAGATGAAAAAATTTGAGATTTTGTCTCGAGACAATTTTTAAATCTCGGAAATCATAGTTCTACATGCAACACACGCACGTAAATACGTTAAGAATTTTTTTCATATGCAACAAAATGTAAACAAACACTCCAAAGATTACAAAAGCTATAAAATATGCACTTCAAAATAAACTACACTAGTTTGACAATAAAGTGCTAGTAATAATGGTGCGAAGTGAAAACACACATCTAGAATGTGTGCAGTAATCTATGGCAATTGCAAATGTTTGTTTACATTGACAGCTGTGAGTAAAATTGCGTAAAACGAAAGTACGATATTTAAATTGATACATTAAACAAACTGTTTTCATAAAATATCTAGTTTCATAAATTATGGAAGATGCTGCAGCCGATGTAAAAGACCATAAAAAGTATCATTTTGACATTTTGTTCGTGCTAATGAACATATTTAACCTAAAATGTACAGCAATTAATTTGTTCCGTTTACATTCAGCGGTATTATAAAATGCCGCTAGCAGCAGCAAAATCAAAAGTTAAAAACGTCACACTAAAAATTTACGAAAAGAATATACAGTAAAACTGTAAGACTTTCTTAAGAGACTGAAAAATTTGAGCTTATTAACCAGGAAAACTTTTTAAAGTGTCAAATTACTTACATGTTTATAGACCAGGTGAAAATTGTGTAAGCTTATTAAGCAGGAAATCATCTTAAGTGGAAACATCATAACAGAATTTCCCTGTACATGTGTATGACTTGCCTTAATGTTTACCGTATATCCTTTAAATTATATTGTTTTGGGAAGTGTGCAGTATTCTTGAAATCACACGATGTTGACACATTCGTTTTACCTAGCAAGGCCATTTCTTCTAGAGTAGTGGGTGAAATAATTAATGCCACTAAATTTGCTACTCAACTAAGAAAAATTTTCTCTCTTGCACTCATTGTAGTCCCAGCTGTAAGTTGTGTGAAATGTAGAACTGTACAACTGTATACAAAATGTTGCAATGTATTTAACATTTGTTGATAATCTAATCAAGTCCACAAACGAGAATCAAAACAAAAATTTTGGAATTGAAACAACAATCAGAATTGATGAAAACCTAGAATTTTCCCATCACTATGGGTAAACACACAAGTCGTACTGCTGCATTTAAACTGAAGGTTATTGCGTATACAGAGGAACGCAGTAATAGAGAAGCGGGACAAAAATTCACTGTGTCAGTGTTTAATGTGCAGTACTGGCACAAGCAAAAGGTCAAGTTAGAAAACACAAACAAGTGTAGGAAAGTGTTTCGGGGACCAAAAACCGGCAAGTATCCAAATGTTAAAGCAGGACTTCTGCAGTACGCAAAGAAACTGAGAAATTATGGCTTCGCAGTTTCACAAGAAATGATGATTTTAAAGCATGGGAAATTGCCACAAATCTTGGTTTCAGCATTGTTGGTTTTAAAGTTAGTCAGAGTTGGAGGACAGGCTTTATGAAGCGAAACAACCTGTCACTTCAGTGACTTATGTTCTTATGTCAAAGAATGCCAAGGGATTACAACGAAAAATTACTTGGCTTCCATCTTTATGTAATCAAAATGAGGCGTCGGCATAAATACAATTTGCCAGTGATTGGAAATGCTGATCAGACACCACTAAATTCGACATGCCGCAAAAACCAAAATGTTGACAAGGAAGGGAAGTCTAGTGTTCTCGTACACACCACTGGATGTGACAAACAAAGATGTACAGTGATGCTTGCCATTACTGATAACAATAAAAAATTTCCACCCTACGTCATTTTTAACTACGTCGAAAATTAAGTTTCCACATGGGATTCATGTCAGAGTCCAGGAAAAAGGCTGGATGGATACGACATTGATGCACAACTGGATTAACAGTGTGGGGGAACAGACCTGGTGCACTGCTCCGTCGTCCGGCTCTTCCAGTGCTCTAGTTTTAAAAAACATTTGGTGCGAAAAAACAAAAAACTCGACGGGCATGAAGAAAGACTTAATCATTCCTGGCAGGTTGACATCTCTACTGCAGCCTTTAGAAGTGTCAGTGAACACGCCATTCAAAGACAATTTTCGCAAGATCTACCAAGCTAGATGATGAGTGGGAAACAGTAATTAATGTCTACTGGCAAATTATGAATGCCATCAGTTAAAGTTTTGTGTGGGTGGATCTAGCAGGCGTGGAACCACTGTTCCACGCCTGCTAGATCCACCCACTGGATCTGGAATTCCAAATGCGTTTGATGTAACTGAGGACAATTTATTGTGGGGCAATGTGAGTTTGGGAAGACACAGCAGCCATTCAAGTGGTGACAACAACGATAGCAATAGTGGTAGAGACAAATAAAACTGGTTATGCAAGACTGATTTCAAAATAGTTTGACAATATTTTCCGTTTCATATAACTTGATAGACATTGTGATTAACCTATACAGCATTTAAACAGTAAGTGCCCTCATTTGCAAAATATTGTATCAGCTGGTTTTTTTGCAGGATGCATGTTGTTATGTTGGCAATCTTTGCGATGATTATGAAAAAAATTAGTAATCAACATTAAATATTATAACTTAGAACTCTAATGATAATTACAACATTTATAGTTTAAATTATGCTGTTAGAGTAATGTGCAATTCTTTTGGACTGTAAAGTATGGGCTTTAAAAACATTTTGAAAAATTATGGTACAGGATGCGTACATTACGGTTATGTGAAACGTCTCCACCCCGTTAAATGCTATTGAGCAGTCTTTCATCGTGGTTTATCTATAAGTGAGAATCCTTACTGGTGTCAATATTATATCTGCAGTGAATTATTTTTTTATTTGCATAGTTCATTACATGTAGTTTGTTGAATGTGCATTTTTAAAAGTGTTCTCAAGTGAAATGAAATACTGACAGTGCCTGCTGCTTCGTATGCCAGTTGCTCGTGTGCCTGGATCCGCTATTTTCCTTGTATAATTCACGCACCTAAACTTTTTGCACTAATATCCTGTAATAAAGGTGCGAAGATATTATGCAAATAAATACAGCAATAGAAAACAAATACTAGTTGTAATTATTAATGTAACTTCAGAATGTACAAATGTTGTTACAGGTATTCCTCAGGGTTGTTTTGGACCCACTTCTCTTTTTGGTATTTGTTAATGATCTGTATTTTAATATTCCAACATTATCAATTTTGTATGCTGATACATTATATTGTTTTAACAAAGTAAAGAATGAAACATTAAGGTTCATGAATTATGTTAAATGTGATAAAAATTGGCTTTCAGCAAATAATCTTTTGCTAAATGATAGTAAAACTGAATTTATATACTTTTCTCTTAATAATGCTTTTGATGATGAATTTAAACAATCTGTAAAACTACTAGCATTGTACCTGGACAGTAAGTTAACTTGGAAACAACATTTCATATTTATATAAAAGACTTTTACTCTTGGTTTATTTCATTTTTTGTTAATTCATGGTATCAGGCACTGGGCTTATTTGATAAATAATTTTGTTGATTTTCAAATCATGACCATACCATCTTTATATATTTATTGTAATTTCATTTAGCCTACCTTAAAAATAATTTAGAATAATTTAACAGACTGCTTCTCATACATAATACTAGGTAGGTATAATATAAATCTTATTACACCTTACATTAGTATAAATAAGACTCATCACAGCTATTATCAGCAGATTTAATGGTTTAATAAACTGTCTGTTCAAGTAAAGTTGTTTCCTATAAAAAAAAAAATTCCAATCCTCCTCCTTAAGGTGGCCAAAAAAAATTCCTTTTTTCACAATTGATGAATATTTGGAATTTATAACTTTGGATGTATTTCTGTTACTTTTTATATGGGGGTTGGGGCATTAGTCTTGGCAACTATTAAATTTTGGGACGAAACTGTGATCGGTGCACGTAATGGTATGTGTCGTGGAGAAGACAGGTGGTCCTAGTGCACATTGACAATGTCAAATGGCACAGGGTTGGCCTGTACGAGCACAGAGAGCAATGTGAAATCAGTTTTCCAGTGACCGCCATGCCAGGCAGCGCTCGTACATCAAAATAGCCGTTCTCCATGGGAGCACTGCCAGCGAATATCACAGGGAATTGGTAGAAGCTGTTGGGAATAATACCCTGCCATACCGGACAGACGCGAGGTGGCTAGGAGCGTTTCAGTGAGGACGTGTACAATTGTTGGCATGTTCTTTAAGTCCATACACATAGTACTTACCTTGTTCTGTCATGTGTCTATTTCACATTATCCACACATGCCGGTATTCGCACACTAAACGATAGTTGCCATGACTTATGCCCCAACTATATATAATGTAGAATTTTGCGTATTTATTTTACTTAAATGTTTTTATTAATTTCTATTATTTTAATTGACAATGCCTATTGCATAATGTGTTTAAGAGCAAAGATCTTACTATATCACAGATAACAAGCATTTTATACTTCTGTTCACATAAAAAAACTTATTTTTGGTTACACTGAACTTTTACTTATATTTTATCTATAAATTATATTTAATTATTAATATGAATTTAAAATTTAAAAAGGGGAAAAATAGATATGTTAATAATGCCTAGTAAAAAATAGAATTAATGCAAAATATTACACTTAGCATGCACAAATGCAGTATGCTGTACCTTTGGTGTAAATTTCTAGACTTGGTTAAGCTTTGTTTGCATGAGAAAGAGGAATATACTGGAAGTAAAACTTTAACAGGGATTCATTCTGGAAAGTTGGGAGTAACCACGAATGGACTATAAAGGTGGCTGCATAACCATCCGTTGCATCAGTCAGTCGCCCGTCCGGCAGTCATGTGATCTTCAACCAATAGCAGAGCAACATATATATATATATATATTTTTTTTTTTATCAAATATTTCTCAAACTTTAACTTTCGATGGACCAACGGATGGGTCACCCCATTCTGATGACATTCCATGGACGTGAATAGGAATTGGCATAATTATCACAGAATGAAACCTATTTGAACCTTCTGTCACTCATAACACCTCTAATCAAAGACAGGATAAGATCATGAGGGAAGAAATAACTCTACACAAACAATTAACAGCATCATTGCAATTTCTCGAGACTGGTAGGAGTTATAAAGACTTCAAATATTCAACTATAATCTCCCCACATGCAAGTCAAATAGTTCCTGAGACTTGCCATGCTATATACAAGATGCTGAAAGTTTATTTGAAGTAATTGAAAGGCAGATTTTAATTTCATTATTTGTTAACAATCAAAATTTGTGAAACAGATACACAAGAGAGGAATATACAAACATGAAACGTGTGTCATGAAACATTATAGATTAATTGGTCATCACTGAAAGTTGAAATATACAAAGTACGTGACTGATTGGAATTGTCGCTATTCATGGTTATGTTACTGTTGAAGAAAGCTCATGATGTGAATCTGTCCAAGATGTAGGGTAGTGAGGATACATATTAATAATATGCTGAGATGTAGAGAAACCCATAAGATTACATGTATTCTCAATAGAACCACGAATACAATGTGATGTCAATTGACTAATTTCCCCATAAATAAAACAATCAGGTTTTCTACTAACAACCTTTGAGTATAATTCAAAATGCCTCTCATATTTAGAACCACATTCTTACCAAAAATATATCTACTGTCTTTTGGCATAGGTCTTTTAAAATGGTGTTCAATTGTTTCCAGTAAAGAATCACATTTATCATTACATCATTTAGAAGTTCTAGCAGGAGGTGTGCTTTTTGGAGTTGACTGAACAGGAATGTCTTCTAATTCAACAGTACATATGTCTTGTGCTGTTGAATGAGTTGGTTCACATTCCTGGACAGACTCTACATCCTCTCCAGAATT
The DNA here is from genome assembly GCA_029891345.1 of Dryococelus australis. NCBI lineage: Eukaryota > Metazoa > Arthropoda > Insecta > Phasmatodea > Phasmatidae > Dryococelus > Dryococelus australis. The sequence continues at coordinate 284,191,001 of CM056994.1, forward strand.
TCTAGTTGTCTGTTCTCCAGTCTCTTCCTGAAACAAATATATTTATGTATAATACAATTATTGCTAATGCTAATCAATTTCACGACAGTGTTAATATGTCCTACTATTTGTAGGAAAAGTAATACGAGAGAGAATACTAAAAAATGAAAGACATCTATATACTAATTAATATTTAACATGTATGTTTCAAATTGTTCATAATAATATTTGCAATGGACATTACAAATTTACAGGTTCCATAAACTGAAGAAGATTGGCTCACAATAGTGAGGGATTTTAAAAAGAGGTGGTATAGTGTACAATTGCATGTGAAAGAACCTTTAGTTTATGTTTGGACCTCTGTTGTGAATTACCAAGTTGTACCATATGAAAAGGTTGCGTAGGTATCAAGATTGTATTCCGCTAGAGAGACCAATAAAACTATGTTCATCTTACTCTGGTTATTATTTATATTAAGAAAATATCATGTGTATATTCACTATAGCAAATAAACTTAATGAAAACGAAAATTTGTGACAAACACAGGCACTAAATAATTCTTAATCAATGCAGTAATAAATGAACACACAAGAAAATACTAAGAAACAGCAAACAACACAAACAAGACAATTCAACTTAAATGAATAATGATCGATTTTACTATGCACAATGTAGGGAATCATTGGATGAAATAAAAACATCTTGCAATTTTTTTTAATGTGGAAATTCCCAAGACCAAATCAATACTCATGCCTTCATATACTCTTTAGGTTCAACTTATTAAAAATAATACGTGTTAAATACCAACTCCCTCACAATATATAAGAAAAAAAATCATTTTATTGATGAAACATCTTACACAGGTGAGTAAATAAAATAATCCAGGCTAGCATTGGCTAAATCATAAGTTCTATAGTCATGACCACTGGAAAAGGAAGTTGTTTTAAAACTTCAGAACAATCAATTTGAAAAAATCCTTAGTTGAAATCTTAATTAGGTGCTATTGGACCTCTTCTCTGCTTTCCCGCACAAAATTACACACTTACACATATCTCCAAACGTGCCTGCTATTAGGATGGAGCAGATTAGCAAACATTTTAATCTGAAATCAGCAATTCCCTAACAAACGCTTCTGCTCATCATGGAAGCTGGAAGGAATGCTTGATTAACTACAAGGCTTTCAAAATCAGGTACAATAGAAGGAATTAAAAGATTAAATTGGTAATTAACATGCTCGCCGACCTGTTTAAGGTCGGAGGGCTCTCCCGGGTCTGCAGAAAACTCTCCAGCCTTAAGAAGGATCTCCCGCCCCAGCAGCCAGCAAAGGGTTTCCAGGAACCGAAGAGGGTTCCTTGACTTCTTCCACCTTGCAGCCCACGGAGGAAACCCAGGTGAAGCTCCAAAGGTATCACGACATCCCTACCTCTGCACCCCTTACCCGAGTCGATCCTTGCACTCCGTGGCAACAGGTCGTAAACGTCGTCCCTTCTGGACAAACCACCCCCTTTTACTACTCGCTGTTAATTGCAACTTAGATTTAATTGATTTTAAGATTTTTTTTTCTCTTCAAGCAGATTTGCCTTCACCTGCCTAACGTGTCTCAAGAATAATTAAATAATTATTTAATTAATTATTAATTAGGCTACCTTTCTTTGTACAGAACCAATCATTACCCACTTACATATAAAGATAATAAATACACTGTGGTATACTACTTCCCGGTGAGGTAGTCATTTCACTTCCCCATCATATATTTTATTTGTATTTGAGCAAATGTAATTTTACCAATTGTAATTGGTGGCTCATTTTGCAAAGCAGCGACCTCTACAGACCAGTCACGAGTGGGCCAAACCCCTTGGGTTTCCTGGAGCCTGAAGAAGGCTATTTGAGTCTGAATAAGACCGGGAGCCCTGAGGCGTGTCCGGTACACCCGAGCCTGCCAGAAGAAACGCTCCCATCTAGTCTACCCTTGTCACGCTCATTTCCTCAGAGGGCTTGAGCACCGCTACTAGATTGTGAGTACTGGTCATTTCATGCCATTTCAACAAACAGTAGCTGTTCCATAATTTTATTTTTTATTTTTTTTCAGTTTATTAGTTACATCTTTTGGGAGTCTAAAACCATTTACAGAATAAGTATACTGCCACTCATTTGTCTGTGACAACTATTTTTAGTGTGTTGTGCACAGTGATTTTGGTGTTTGTAATCATTCCCAATAAATGCTCTACCTCCTGTCAATTTTGTATGAATTCAACGAAACAAAGATCAGTTTGTTCACCATGAAGTGCTTTTATATTAAGTATTGTTAGGCATGTCCTTAGTATATTTGGTTGTCAAGTTTTCACAGCACAAAGTTGAGACACTGAACTTGATTTTTTTCTGACTTTGAGGTTATATTTCACCAAGATAATATAACCTCTAAACCATTTCTTGTTTACAGTAACTATGGTAACAGGTTAGTCAATAGGAAAAAATTCAATGTGTTATAGACCCTTTTAATTTATAGGCTGTTAAAAAGGGGAAATTTTCAAAATTTGTGAATTTCAACAGGCTGTAACTTCCATGGGGCACAGAGAAGAAAATTTACCTTTGCAATACACAAAGTTCATCTAGAGTACAACATGTAAATTGTTCAGCTGACATTACATATAAAATTGCTTCATATTTTACTGGACTCAAGTGTGTAATGTTGCATTTGCCTAATGGCTTTCTCTCCATATCAGATAATTCATATAAATTATTCACTGTAACTCCAGTTATGCAAAACAGACCTTCAAAAGTTGAAAATAACTTCTTGGTCACCTTTTCCCAAAATGAACTTGGGGTTTGCTGTTTGCTGTTCTTAATACTAAATCATTCAATTCAAACTTGTTTTATTTGCTCAATTTTTGCTGTCTCTTGCTTGTCTCAGCATTGTAAATAGAAGTTTCCTTACAAAATTCCAACTTCTTGCCTAATTTTCTCCGGTTCCTCATTAGGTTTTGTAAGAGGTTCTGATCAGACCGCCAAGCGTGGGGGATCAATGGAGACTTTTACCGAGCTCGTCCCAGCAAGCAGGTACTGGACTGACATTGTTAAATTGTTTCTCGTCCAGATGCACTAAATGTGTTGTTTAAGCAGCGACACAATATGCATTACAAGGTAAAGCACGGCCAAAGGTGTAGGGAGCAAAACCTAGCATTTCTTGCTGCCAAACAGTGGTCTGCACTCACCCCTCCTACACAGGAAAGCCAGGCAGAATGGGACCGCGCCGCAGCACTAAGACGCCAAGCAGTCGCGACTGTTCCCGTGGTGTTTGTATATTTCCCACCACATATTCGCATCAGCCAAGAGAACCACGTGGTTCTGAGAGAACTGGTTTACAGGACCAAGGCTAGGTATGGCCTAGCAAATCCTAGGTCTGGAGGTGGAAATCTGTAGCCTGGAATCGTCAATACGGAGTGGGGGCAACCCAGAACCCATTGAGTTGAGACTAAGGATCAAAACCTCAGCTTCATCAGCATCACGGAGCTCATCTGAGTAAGTCAGTAGCTAACACCTCGCCAGCCACTGATAAACCTGTATAAAACCACGCTATTGGTCTAGTGTACCCACGCATGCTCCCCTTTGTGGATAAGTGGTTAGGGCACTGACTGCCATCTCGGACTTTACGAAGTGGAGGGGAGTCAAACCCCAGAGTAATTAGGAGTGTTAAGCTATCCCTTCCAGGCATTCTTACTTTCCATACCACAAGGGACATCAATAATCAGGACGCCAGCTGTCTCAACAAAGGTGGATAAGCTCAATCGGATACGAGATATGTATGATTTTAAGGGTGAGCGATCCGGCTTACACTTCCCGGATTGATATGTCGCTGCCTCGTGGGTTGTTGAACAGGGATGCAGTTGGCTATGGACCAGCTGTGTGTGTGTAGAACTGCCTTGGGAGGGATTCGAACCCTGATCATCCCTCCGAAAGCCAACGTTATTGTGCAGAAGTTGGGGATACTTCTGTTTTCTGGTGTCGAAGCCAAAGTATCCCGCCAGAGTTAAATCTCACAATGCTTGATCGGCTAGAGGGTATCTGTGTGTCAGTATTCGAGTTTGATGCCTGCATAAGGGTTGGCTGAACGGGGGTTTCCTCGGATTCTTCCGGTTCACACCAACCTAACAAGTGTTTTAACGGGGTTTCGTGGTCAGGGGGTAATATGAATTTGTAATCAATAGGGTCGTTCTCGGATTCACTAGTGACCAGTGAACTAGGGTGTGAGTCATTAATTATCTGATTTAATAATGCTTGTTGCAATAAGGCACGCCTCTCGCGTAGCCTCTGATGGCTTTCAGTACCACCGTGCTGTTTGCGCATTGAGTAGTGAAATACAACAAAATAAAAATTAAGCTTGTAAACAGGGGTTGCATACAAGCAATCCTGGGTGCGGCGAAATATGCAGTCACTCCCATGGACCTACTGTTCACAAGGGCAACCCAAGTAACTAAACCTTGTGCATTGTATCGGCAGCTGGTGCACTGGAATTTCAGGCGTTAGGTCCTTTATCAGACCCTGCCTCCTGAGGGATACAGTACACTACACAGCCAGACAGACACGTGACATTAGAATTATCTGCGCACTGAACGAATATACAACACTGCAATTAAATACTAAATTAATAAGCAATAAAAATTACAGTAGTCAACACACAAGGGGGTTAAGTTTGTGACATAATATTTTATTACGTTTAAAATCACACAATAGCAAAACCCAACTAATGAAATACCATCTAAAAGCTAGCTAAAGAAATATTATTAAAGCTTGGTAAAATATCTAGGTCTCAATCATCAGACGAAGGCAAGCCTGAGAAAATTATTAATATACTCTATTTACAGCGGGAACGTAACAAGGTGGCTCTATCCAGGGGAACGTAAATCGTACAATGACCTGTTACCGCAGGAGTCAAGGGAAGTTACTGAGGTAAAGGTTAAGGGGTACAGGTGTAGGATTTACCAAACGTGGAGAGCTGTTCCTGGGTGGTCAGCTGAAGGAAGTCTTGTCCAAGCTGGGGCTGGAGTGCTGGCAGCCTTCTGCAAGCTGCCGGCTGGAGGTAGTAGTTTGAGCCCTGCCTCAGGCTGCTGAAGCAAAGGAAGTTGAAACCTCGACGGGCTGCAGAGGAGAGGAGAGAGTCTTCCGTAGACTGTAGGAGAGCTCGCGAACCTTACGGCTGGTGAGCTCCGGTATCTCTCTGGACCACGGGGCTGTACTTCTATTTATATTAAAATCGTCCCGTGTCAGCGTTTCTCGGGGCAGGGGGTAGCGTAGCCTTCTAACACACAGGCTAGTTTATCTGTTGTGGGAGAGCCGCTCAATTTCTTATGACCCCTGGTGGAGGTTATAACATTTTTCTGCACCCCGGACTGAGGCAGGTGGGCCATGACGTCAGAAGGTTACGGGGGTGCTGCTATCTTGAGGGTTGTTTGGAACTTCTCGGTGTTGCTCTGGCACGTTCCTTCTTGATTGGATGTGGAAGAACTTAAATTCAGACGTGAAGTTCAACTACATGGACGACTATCCAAAGCATGGAGTCATTGTTATAATATTATTTCTATGTCTCAGCTGCCAATGAATTTTGATTTCGCACCACGCCTGACACGTTCAGATGGGGCTAAGTCGTCCGTAGAGTGCACATCTTGGTAACGCAAAAGGCTGGCATGCATGAGTACAAATACTAGGCAATCGTGTCAAGCGGACCTTAACTGGTCACGCGTCATAGTACTAGATTTTTGCTCAACTTTTGAAATTCTCGTTTCCAGCCTTGTCATCTGTAATTGCAGATTTTCTCTAGCTGTTTCGAGTGTAGTGTTGAGCTGGTGTGCAATGATAGTTACAGTAGTATTAAGCTGTACTAGATCAGTTAACTGCATGCAATTGTTCTTTGCTATGCTCTACAGTATGAGTGATGAGATCATCAAAATTATTTTCTAACAAATTGAATTTTTCCTGCAGCTGATTCAATTTATCAGTGTGTTTAGTTATTACCTAATTAAGGCTATGTTGTAACTGTTGCACAGTAATTTGAGTTTGCTCCAAATTAGTTTGCAACGAGTTTATGTTGCTGTTCAACTCAAATTTGAAATTTTCCAAATTTTGTGTCATTTTGGCTTATTTTGCATGGACTGCATAACAAATTCAGGTATAACCTGGGTACTTGTATTTGGCCTCGTTTCAGTAACTGTATTTTTTACTACATATTTGTGTGCAGTAGTATTAGTTGTTGCTTGTGGGACCAAAGTATTTATGACATTACTACCTTCGGCAATCACGTATTCAGTGAAAGTAAAGGAACCAGGCACACTCAATGTATAGGAGTTATCCACCATATTGTCTATATCTGACCCAACAGATGTGTACAATGAACTACACAAAAAATACAGCTCCCTTTCATGCAATTCACTCATACCTTAATATTTTTCCAAAACTTTACAACCTTTTTCTTTTGGCCTTTACCTAGGGTGCCAAACTTTCTATAGTGTACAATAGTGTGTGAAAGAACCTTTAGTTTGTGTTTGGTGCACGACACTTATCGAATTCATCAATTTCAGTCTTCTTTAGCCATGGACGTTTACCTGGGGTGGAAATGACAGTTCCGTCATTGTCTATATCACACTGTCTGGCAATGTTATGCACAGTTTTCATTTACACTTACTGCTTTGGCCACCCTTTCTACTGCTTTGGCTAACGGGATAATGAGACCTCGTTTCTTTTCTTCTTTACAAAAGTGTACATCATTGTAAATAATCTTTCAACTTTGTGACCAGTCCGCTTCCTAGGATTTCTTTCCATACGTAGGCTCTGATTACTTGTCAACTCACAGTTTGTTCTTTTACATAACGATAACACTTTCACTTTACAAATGAAATAACAGCAGCGACCAATGCTCATAGCATTCTCTTTAAACTCACACAGCGCCCGAGTACGAGCACAGCTCAAAGGTGTCCACGCGTAGTGGTGCAGACTGTACACTGCTAAAATGCTCTCTCTCACCATGATGCACAACTTATACCATTTTATAATACAATAATATAGGCTAAATTGGCATCTCTAAGGAAGAGAATCATTAATAATATAATAAGTAACTAAATGAATTCAAAGAGGCCTTAAGTAAAACACAACATGGATATAAATGTATAGTTCCAGAGATATGAACAAAATTTAATTTATTTCTTAGTACTGTTTGTAGAATTTTTGAATTTTGCTCCCCAAAAATCCCTATTACTAAATCCCAGAGAACGAAAAAACATTGGCAAGCTAGTGGTATAAAAACATTTTGTAAAAAGAAATATTTGCCATATACAGTACTGAAAGTTGAAACAGTAATGATACTAGTGTGTTAATTTACTATAAAAATTATTTAAAATTTTTTAAAAATGAATTATAAAAGCAAGACAAATGTATTATGATAAAATAATTGCTTCATCAAATAAAGATAAGACAACCTGGAATATTATAAGCCATGCCCTACCTCGGGAGGTAAGTGGTTAGGCCGCTGGCTGCCCTCTTGTAATCTTAAGTAGCCCTACCATGGCGTAAATGGCTAGTATGATTGGTGCGACAAATCGTGGAGGGTTTGTATTCTGCGTGTGTCCGCTGAATGGTCGGGTGCCATTGAAAAGGAGGGGAGTTGAACCCCAGAGTGAGGCGGAAAGAGATAGTTTCCTGACCTGGGAGTTCTACCTTCCTCACTACTACAGTTGCCAATAATCTGAACACCAGCTGTCCCGAGGAATGTGAAGTGGAGATGTGGTTAAGCAATTGTGGGGGTGGAGGTGGATGACCTGGCTAGGGTTATGCGAACCGGACGAGTGGGCCGACGTACAAGGATGTAGTCCGAATAGTGTGGTAGAGCATGTGGTCTGGGCACTGCCTTTGGCGGGAGTCGAACTCTGTCTTTCCCGATGAAAGCTTTAACTCCACCTTTGACAGGTGTCGAACCTGAATGAGCTTTCCAGATGAGAGTTTAATTATACTGGAAGTAGTAGGAGCCTGGCTAGGTACAGCGTCAGCAGGAATAGTACTGGCTATAGGTGGTGACTGTTCTAACTGGGCAAGTCATTCTCCCTCAGGGTCACACCCGGACCAACAGGCACCTAAATACTTGTACAAGGGGGATTGAGGGATTGTTCTAGAGGGATTGAGTGGAGAGATCGGCCAAGAGACGGCTTCAATAGTCTTGAGACTGTGGTTCGCCTCCAGCATGTCCCCTTCAAGGGTGTTGGCTTTTAAAAAACCCTCTCTAAAGCACTGCGTTCCCTACGTCGTTATCTACTCTGCAATTCTCCCTTTCTACTATGCATCTGGTCCAGTCCCATGATCCCTTCCACGATGTTCAGTCCTGGGGGCGCGGTTTCTTCAGTCACACCCAAGGCCCTGACGTGTAGGCGTTAGGTATTAGGACGTTGTTGGAGGCGAGTGTGGATCCACCGGAAACCCAAGAGCTTCAGCATGTTTTTCGGACTAAGACTCTCTGTGAGCTCTGGCCCTTGTAGAGTTCGGTAAACCACATAGCTCCTCTCCAGCGGGCGTGAATTACCTGACACAAAATTACTAAACACTGATAGCTAGAATTCTAATGAGCTGGGAACTAATTAAAAATGAAGGTAAATGGAAAATAAGTTTAACGTAAATTTTATCACGTGAATAAGGAAAAGGGAAAGTCCCGGCTAAATCAAATACGGTATAATAGTTAACTGCCTAATCGTATAAGCAAATTACGTAATCAAATCTGATGAAGGCGGGCCTGGGAAAGTAATTAATTATAAATGTAAAAATTTAAATTTACTGTAAAGCTATGCCATCCATAATGTAACCAAAATTACAGGAAGTTATCCAAGACGTAAACTATGAAGTGACGGCCTATTACCATGGAGTCAAGGAAGTTGACTAGGGTAAACAATTCAGGGTGCGTGGAGTAGGATTACCTCGGATGTGGAGTGCTGCCCTCATGGTCAGCGGTGCAGTAGCAGACTACCCTTTCGCAAGCTGCTGGGGTGCTGCAGTCTTCACAGTCTGCGGAGGTAGAGTAAGGCCGTCTTGTAGGCTTCAAGGTGATGCGCTGTATTGTAGGATGCGGAGAGGAGAGAGTCTTCGCAGACCGAGGAGAGCTTGCTAACCTATTCAACCGGTGAGCCCAGCGTATCTGCTGGACCAGGGTGCTGGACTTCTATTTATACTGAAAGTTTTCTGGCATAATGAATGGCAACAGCTGCAAAATTTTTTGCTTCAAAAAAAGCAATTAGGATAATAGTGAATTGAAACATCAAGGTTCATATCAGCAGTATTGTAAAAAAATTTATATTCTTACGTTTATATCACAGTATATTTATGCATCCCTTGTGTTTGTTACCAATAATCATTATATCTTTCTTAAAATTAATACAGTTCACTCTCACCGTACAAGAAATGCACAGAACCTTCACATACCAATTAATAATCTCAAACTTTTCCAGAAGGGGGCCTACTTTTCGTGTATTTTATTATTTAATACACTACCATGTAAACTAAAAAATCTTAGTCAAAATAACACAACGTTATTTTTAATAAAATTAAAAGTTCTTTTAAAGGTACACAACTTCTACTCATTAGATGAGTTTTTTTAGTATGGAATGGGCTTGTTCTTATGTTTTTCCATAGTATACTTTACAATTTGTTAAACTTTTAATTCCTCTTATGTTTTAGTACATTATGTATTAGTATTAAGTTATTCCATATTATCTTTTTTTCAGTATTATTTCACTGTATACTTAGCTTGATGTATATAGTATCGTATGTAGTTTTGTATTAAGGTGCTCTACATCCCTAGCATTTTAGAGCTATCATGAAGCGAATATAATAAATTAATAAATAAAATATCTGCAGGATGAGATTGCATCATACCAACACTGTAGTTCCCCCGACTGTCACTAGTAATTACTTATCAGACAGGTCGTAATCAAAATATTTAATCCCGAAAATACGTAAAATACCTAACAGAACAATACCTAAATTGACAATATTGCTAACACAAGTTACAAATATGAAAGTAGGAAGGGTTATGTATGAACATCAGGATAATTGTGCTGTAGAAGAAGTGAAAAATATGTACATTTTCGTGATAAAATTTTACTTAGCAATTACCCTCCAGTTCATAACCCTCCCCACTATCGTATTTGTAACATGTATTGGCAATACTGTAAATTTAGGTATTCTTCAGTTCGATCATTTTCCAATTATGTGTGTTTCTGTGATAAAATATTACAATTACATCACAAATATCCCAAAAATACGTTAAATTCCAAAACAACCTAACCAAACAATACCTCACAATATTACCAATACACACAGACACACACCCACACATAATTTTTCAGTGTGAATAGGCTACGCTTGAAATTCATTTCTGAGAAAACTTCAAGCCTCGCTGATGCATAACTGCTTCGCGGTCACTACCTAAAGAAGAAAGCCAGCAACATTGAATCACTGTTTGGCTATGCTTGTACAGTACATTTCAGTGTGAGAGGGTTATGCTTGAACAATATTTATACAGGATCACAGTAACAACTACAACCTATCGTGAAGTAAGGTTGACTTTGGTTAGGTATGCTGCATTTAAAATAGGTACATCCGTAGTAATATATCAACGCTTCGCAGCGTACTACCAAATGTGTGTGTGTGTATATATATACACACACACATTTATATATACACACACATACATACACACAATAAAACTTAACATAAGTATGTGCATTCACTCACCAAAGTAGGCGGTGGGTACAATTTTCCCGTAAGTAGGAAGTGGTGGATATGCTCGAATTTGTCGGGGCACTGGCGGCGAAACATGAACTCCCACCAAGTACCCCATGAAATGCAGGGTCCTCCTGCCATACCGAGGAAGACCGTGCCTCACATCCCGCCACACACACTCTATTCTTTGGGTGTTTGCTCCTGTATTGGGATCAACAAAATTCATACTATGATTCACTTGAAAGTGCTCATAGTCGTGCTCTAAAAGACAATTATACGTGCACCAACAGTCGCTTATAATTGTCGTTCCAGGCTCTATGAATTGTTTGAACATGTTCAGAAGCATCCTGCTAGTACGGTTTTCAACAAGGGCAAGAAAAATACGATAAGTATCTCTCAATGCCGCCAAACACCCACTCTAAATGCCGTCGAAAACTCACTTCCCCTGGACAATGCAAACCTTACTATACTTACGCTTCTCAAATTTTGACTCGGCTATCTCAACGAAAGAACCCACCCCCTCAATTTTATCCCTTGTCTCATGCATACACCAGTCAATCATCACTTCGCGACAAAAGAACAACCAATCCACGACAATAACTCTACCAACATTACACATTCTATTAATAAACTGGGTGCCAGGATGTGGATAAATAAGATAAAAATGTTATTTTACAAATCAGCTCTATAAGCCTAGGGACTACGTAATTTACTTTTTCCAAACCACGTGCTGTGCAGAAAAGATTTTTTTCAGTTACAAAGCACCTTTCTATATTTCTTACCAATACATGTCCTAACTGACCGTTGACAGCAAAAAAAATTCACAGTGCTCAGCTAATTCAACTACCGTCAATAAAATGAGTTGCACCTTACCTCACTTTACAACACACCACGAATTAGTAAAAAAATCCAACAGTAGCAGCCAAAACATTGTTAATTCAACAAACTGGCAAACGTCCAGGTAACATCCACCACATAGAAGACTGTCATGCACAGAAGCACTTGTACTTGCACCCGCCATTTGTAAAACACAGGTCTTCACATGGTCTGATTCACCATAACTCTCACGCAGCAACACTCCTCTTGCCACGAATAACACAGAATATCATATACCATCCAACTAACCTACGTTAAGGTCTACACATCCACAGCATACGTGAATATTGATTCACATTTGTTTACATTACTATAGCATTACATGGCTATACAACATGGCGCTCTACGTAAACAAACACAATGAACTCCTTATAGTTTAATATATTTTATTTTTGACGTTCACATTATTTTATCACTATAGGTTATTCACTGTAAGTGAGCACTTTTTAAGGCCCTTCGAAATTTTTTGCTTTCCAGCTTATTTCTATTTCCCTGCCATTATTAACATTGCAGTGTTATTAATATAGTGTATACGTTACGTCACTCTCAAAAGTTAATGTCTGAAGCTGCAATAAAATATACAGTATTTATTTGTGGTTGACACCTGTTTGGAGGGCCTTCAAAAGTGCTCACTTTACCATAAATACCCTATACAACCCCGTAAATACCAAAACAGGTACGCGTGCAAAACCCACAAATTAATTTTGTGGGTCTACTACGTCTCCTTCAAAAAGTCCGCTGTTCTTGATTACCAAAAACTGAAATGAAAAATGAAAATTATAATTATTCTGGAATTTTCACAACTTTTCTCAGAACATTTAACAAGTTGTCGTAATCATAGAACTCATAACTTACCAATTGCTAACCAGGATTAGTTCATTACATATTACATTATTTTAAAATCAATATAAACCTAGTGATCTACAACTCGCCTCTGTAAGAAGATATTGCCTGAACTACATAATTTTTTATTATACCTATACTGTGAGGAGGTTGGTATTTAAAGAAAAGTCTAAATAAGTTGAACCTTAAGGATGGGTGAAAATGAGGAGTGGCTGTGTTGGGGACACTGCCATTTGTTTTGCATGTATACGTCTACGCTGACGTGCTTGGATGCCTTCATGTTTATTTTACGTTCCCAGCACCGCTTCACTCGATCATATGGGGTTTTATAGGTATCACTGGATTGCTTTTGAGATGCTCTTTCCAACTGTATATGATTTATGTATTTCGACTTGGCTTTTTGACGAGTATAGCCGACATTGTGTTAAATGTAAAAAAGTTAAGAAAACTTAACTCTTACAATTTCACCATAACCAAGCTACAAAAATGTTTTATACACACCATCAATTGATCTTGACGAGAGCTGTCGATTTAACCTTAAATTATCATCATAGCTTCTCCTGGTCAAAAGTTATAGAGGGCAGGAAGTTATGAGATGTGGCGAAACTAACTCAAAATTGCCACGCCCCCCACCCTACCACCCCTCTGCACGATGCTTCCCAGTCCTCACTCAACGTAACATATTCTTTGATCCTTTAGCAATCAAGTGGTGTAGGCCTAATTGAATTTTGAATGTCGACATTAGCTTTGGAGCTGCAATGCCCAACTGTATCCCCCGATTTTGTTATCAGATTTTCTGGATTGCCTCCCACTATGGTTGCAAATTTAAAGTATTATTCACATTAAAATATGGCTACCTATTTTGTTTCAGTAATTTTCACTTTCTAAATTGTTTGCAATACACATATTCTTTCATCTTATGGTTACCTACCTCTTGCATAGTAAAATCAGTCATTACCCACTTAATTTTAAATGTCTTGTTTGTGCATTTTGTTAGTTGTAGTGATTGCTTATGATCCCTATTCTAGAAAATTAACTCATTTATGATTGCGTAGATTGATAAAATTTGGTAATTCACAATAGATGTCCAAATGTACACTTAAATATTTTCTTTCACATACCTATATAATTTCTACAACACAGAAATTATTTGGCTGCCCAATGCAGAAGCCTGTACTATGATATGATAGGTAGCGCTAATACAATAATAATAGAAAACATAATAGTTAAACGATAAACTTTAAAAGCGATTCTTTGAAACCGTAAAACACACATTTATTTCAATGTAATGGTTAAATTTAAAGCTTACATTAAATAACATCAGCGTTACATTAAATAGCAAAACTGTAACAAAATAGTTAAATTCTGTAATAGTTAAATTTAACACTTCCGTTAAATAACGCTCATCCCTAGTGCACATGTATAAAAAATTAATTTATATTATATTATATAACACTCACCTTTCTTTCATTCAAGTTCAACGAAGAGCTTCTAGGAGTGGCTTGATTTCTCAAAAAAAAACAAACTAGTGGTAGTACCAAAGTGTGGACTTATATTTTGTCTGTACCAATGCCAGCGTGACGTGATTCTTCAAACTTTTCTCTTCTATAGTCTTGAAGGCATTTATCTTCTCAACAACTGCATCCTTATCAGCATTGGTATCAATAAACCTGTACTTTTATAATATACCATATGATATAATATACCATATGATGCCTCCTTCCCTTAGCATGATTGTATTTAGATTTAATACACCAGATACATGGCTGGCTATGGTATGCTTAAATAAAATCTTCAAGCCGTCCACGAGTGACCATTTTCAGAAAACTAGACATGGCGCAAATGACATACAGACAAGAACTTACAACATTCACTTCTCATTTGCACAAAATTGTATGTCCTTCCTACACATGTTCCGTTTTGCTGGCATAAGCGTGGCTTTTACATGCATGCATAAAGAAATTTCAAGCAATTGTCAAGCCAATTGTGCATTCACAATGCTTGCACAATATTATCCTACACATGCTCAAGCATACTTGTATAAAATGATTGTTCATTCAAGTTTGACAAGCCTGCAGTTACCTTAAACACCCTGTTACCATTGCCATGTTCCCTGTCCTCGGATGTCCTTGGTCCTCTGTCATCACCGACGTCATGTAACTTGCACACAATTTGCTGCTACAACATATGTCCAAAGCTGTCCCAACAAGTAGGTTTAGAAAACTGCTAGCAGGTAGCAGTAAATGCTTTGCACCATTTTGTTATATATTTGTTTGTTTAGAGTCAAGATATTTGGCCGGTATAAATTTGAGGTGTCAATTTAAATGCGGCTTTGATTATTATACTAATTTTACAATTTTGGTTTATCAGTTATTATAAGGTATTTTATTTATATTAAAAATTGCATTTTTATACTAAATTAAATTCTTCATGGCAATAAATTTTTCCTCAATTTTGCATTTCTGAAATTCCTGTTTTTATAGAATAATTCAAGCCGTAACTGCAAGGTGAATATCTATTATTTACAATTAGTCCCACTCAGCACCATCAACACGCCACATTCGCTTTGATGTATGTTTACAACTGTATGTTTACTATTGCATATTGTACATGATTTAACTGGGCAGGGGACAACAGAGGACAAAAAATTGAAAATTCACTATTTTGCTGCAGACCAAGGACAGGGGAAAAGCAAGGGCATGGCTCATGACATCACATGATCATATTTACAGTTACAACCATACACTCACAATTAGACTACCGCCCAGTGGCGAACACTCTCACCTCTCCTTCACCCAACCAACTCCTTTTCCACTCCCTTCCTGAACTTACCATCCACTCTCAGAGATACCAATTCCTCCTTCACAGACCTCACAAGTATGGACTGTCTACCCCGCTCCGTTCGCCTCCACACCCTCTAGAGCTTCTCACTGTTGTTTCCTCTTCCTCTAAATACCCCCTTACTTAGCTTGCAGTGTAGCCCTCCCCATCCTCCATCTTCATTTACCACCCTGTACATCCTGACTAGAGTTCAACTTTCCTCCTGTCCTTCAATGAGCTCCACTCCATTCTTTCATCATCACTGATGGCCTATAGTTCCCTTCTTCATCATCATCCTGCCCATACCTTCTCCACCTACCCTTCACCCATCTTACTGCACTTCTCTGCACCTTTTCCAGTTCTCGCACCTCCACCTCCACATATGGGTCCCATACTGCTGCAGCATATTCTAACAGTGGCCGTACCATTGTGCCATACGCCTTCTCCCTCATCTCACAGCTGACTACCTTCAGCACCCTTCCCGGCATACCCAGAGCCCTTCTTCCCTTTGCAACCACCCTCTCTACCTGTTATTTCCATCTGAGGTCTCCCTGCAGTACAATCCCTAGATACTTATATTCTGCTGCTTCTTCATTCTCTTGTTTGTCCCTCCCATCTGTACATGTCCCTGCTTATCACCTTCTTCCTTGTAAACCTCACTACCTTAGTTTTTCTTACATTTATCTTAATTTTATTTTTCCTGATCCACAACCATATCTTGTCAATATCCGCCTGCAAATCCCCCTCCCCACCTTCAACATACACAACACAATCGTCTGCAATCAATCTTATTTTCCCCCTAATCCCCAAACTCATGTAATTTACTAGTGATGAGAAATATGGTTCACTAGAATGAACTACGTTGTTCCGAACTAGTCACATTTGAGAACAGTTCATCGGGAACCGTTCTTTTGAACTATATAGGTCACAGTTGAATGATCACGCGTACTGGCGAACTGCACAGCGGAAGTGTAACCTCAGTCAGAAAACTAGATAGGTCTTTCTCTGTACCTCGGCCCAAGAACTAGATAGGTCTTTCTCTGTTTCCTCTTTCACAGTTCCATTCCCCCTCCCCAGAAGAACCTAAGCAAACATGAAATGGAAAGACAAGCAAATAAGTGATGTTTGTAAATTAATTGCTAAAGAATTAGTGCACTATTGTGTGTAGATGAAATTACTTCTTTTTTATATACAAGATAAATGAATAGTGAAAATATCTTTAAACTGTGTTATCCACGCCTATGTTGTGTAATATAACACCAAATTACCTTTGAAAATTAAAGGAACGACCACAACAATATTATAATAGGTTGTGTTGCGAGAGACAACCAGGTATAAAGTTAATTTTTCCAAATCAGACATGTACAAACTCAACAAAAATGGTTCCGACACACTGGATTTATTCTTACCAGTATTTTAGAATCATTTTAACAGAACTTTAATTACAAAAATAACTTACATTTTTAATATGATTCAAATAATGTCTAAAAGCTATATCCGAAGTATTGAGCGAATATACTAGAAAAAAGCAGTTTTTCACATTCTATATTTTACTGTCGTAGCTATACTCGTATTAGTGTGGCTATCAGATGTATTTTCTTACAGATAAGGGAATTTCAGTACGTCTGGCAACATCGTATTTATAGTACGAGTGAGTGAGAAGGTTTTACGACACCATAACAGCGAGGTCTTTAGTGCCAATGAGGATAAAGCAAGTTAAATGGACAACACAAACATCCATACCCAGATTGGGTTTCGAACCTGGAACCCCTCACACAGCAGATCAGTGTGCAACTGACTACGCACTTGGGGTCGGCATGAGAAAGAACGAAAGATCGCTACAAGGCCATAGGTCTGCAACTGTCTAGCGCTGCGTGTCCTGCAGTTCCCGACCGATTTGCGACTCATATGTCATTATTGAACTAGGTAGGTCTTCGATCCCTACAGTTCAAGGCAGTGCTGAACGAGCTAAAACGAAGATACAGATAGGATAGACAAGGCAGATAGATAAGTATGCACGTGGCGATATGGCCAGTCATGGAGGGAGGAAAAGCCGGAGGGGGGGAAAACTGCAGGGAGCGACGAACTATTTATTATCTGAGCATGCACAGTGTCCTGGCGTAGTTACTGGTACTGAGAGAATGGCTGACCGGTATCACAAGTGACTAGTTCTTTTTTGTTGCGGTGAACTATGCACCTAGTTCTTTTTCAAAACCAGTTTATAATGAACTGGTAGTTCGTGAACTACCCATCACTATCATTTGCCATTATGGTAAATAACAAAGGACCCAACACGCTTCCCTGTAGTACCAATGACGTAACCTCCCCTTCCTCCGAGGGCACTGGACATGGCAATTGTAGCACGGCCTTAAGTATGCAAGGAAGCCGCACTAACTCAATTTCACAAGACAAAGCACGAAACGGTACTTTCAAAATATGCAAATTGAGATAGACTAAATAATACCACGGCGTAAAAGTCAAAGACCAGTAAACTAGAGGTTTAATGGTGTAAAAATACAGAAAAAGTGCAACAGTATTACCAAAAATTTACATGACTAAAATGAACATTATAATTTTCACAAACACCTAAAAAACTTTTTATTTACTTTCCACGGTTAATTTACCCAAATTATGTTTACAATCTGATCAAGGAGCTCCATCTGAATGCTGAAGTTTTAGTCGAGTACTAGAACTAGATGCAAAGAGCAATAACAATGATGCGAAAAGTCAATTGTGACGGCAAAATATTACGTATCTCCATTACAATGAAAAGGCTTTATTATAAATTACATTCTACACAGGACGTCATCAAAATCACGTACATTAGATAATTGGGAAGACCAACACCACGTTAAAAAGTAACAAAAAATTTTTTTGGGAAATAAACATTTAGGAAGGCCTGCATTATCTGCTCACCCGTAAAAAGGATCGTTTTCATCGTCCATTAGACCAAAATGCCCAAACAACGACATTTTTGAACACAACACAATACACAAATTCTTATATAACTGTAATTTTTGAGTATTCAATTTCTAGAATATTACAGCCGTATTTTCACGGTTCTCCTATTTCTTTTCTTCTTCTTCTTCACCACAAACGTGCGAAGTTACAAGGCCTTGTAAAATAAAACTCGTACAGCCAGCAAAGCGGAAAAGTCGAATTACGTACAGAAACCTAATCGGATTTCATTGCCCAGTAGTCCTATGTGTAGAACATAAAAGCGACGAGAAGATAGGCGTCACAAACTAAAAATGGATCTAATTAAGGCGTTGACAGTCGTACAATACAGTGTAGACAGCCAGATGTCCAGACGAGAGTAAAGAAATGCAATGATAGGGAACTAGAAAGCAAGATGCTGAAGACGGTGGAACAGTTCTTCTCTCCCCCGCACGAGTCAACATTGAAAGAGTATATGATTGACAACTTGCACACTCTCATTGCAGTGACACATTGGCGTGGAGGAGATATTTATCTTGTACATCTGGGCCTTAAACAGTCCATGATTGAAGCACATTCTGATTAAAGTGGTAAAGAAACGACTCGATTATCTGTTTTGGCTAAACTATAGATGAATCTGTATAGAGGGTTGCAACAAACTATACCATCCATCACCTTTACCATGTAGCCCTTGACAGGGCCATCGCTCACGAACAGCAATCAAAATAGTATGTTTCAGCCATTCCAGGTCATAGCAAGCAGGACCACCATCCTGCAACCCACACAATTTATCCATCTTAGCCACCATATCGTTAGCCGCAACCCCCATATGACTGGGGAGCCATGTAATGTGAAACTACACTCCTTTAAGACAAAGAAACTGGAACTGAGATTTAATCCCTAAAAATGATGTCGTCAAGTCGTGGTCGAGTTGTTACAGTCATCAGAACAGTAAGTGTGCTGAGAGAGTCATAATAAATCCAAACGTCGTGAAAGGATTTTAGTGAGACAATATTCCAAAGCCTTAGAAACATCAAAAGTCTCGACGTAGAAAATATAAGCGGTAGCTGGCAATTTATAAATCCCTGAAACCTAAAGAGCTGAAATAAAATAAGCAGGACCCATAGCAGTAGGGGTTTACTATCCATCAGTACAAACATATAGCGAGTGTGGATATTGTGCGAGATGAAGTTAAAAAGCACTTCGACTTCTGGATGGGTAAAATCGCGTTTAGTGCCAGTAAAAAGCTGTAGGAGGGGAGAATCGTGGTACATAGCTGCATAGTCCACGGAATAGTAAGTAAAAGCTTCGTGACTTGGAAAGTTAGCTGCGAATCATTGTATGTCCGGTATAACGTTCAACTTGAAAGACGACACCAGCAAATGTGCGGAATGCCTCCGAAAAAACCGAGCATTGATCCAAAACGAAGGTACCAGGTAATCTTGATACAAGGCATACAGAGGAATGCATGGGGGGCAGAAATAGCTGTAGAACACAGCGCCCCAAGACATCTATGTAAACACTCATTTTACAGTCGCTGCCTCCTGTTCCTTTCTCAACGAGCATGTTATGTTCATCGTTTTACCTAGCAAAGCCAAGGAGCATGACCTCAAGGCAGAACCATCGCAAAGCAAGAAAGATACACAAAGGAAAGAGACAGGCGGCCTTGAAAAACCACTCGAGGATTCGTTTAAGAAGAAATATTATCTAGTGGACATCTTCTGCTGTTGTCATTTCCATATACGAACATACGTGTAGTAGATATGAATTTTTTAATAATACATTCCTTTGATTCCTTGGTCGCCATTGTGGCTTAGGATGTGAAACTATATATATATATATATAAGCCTAACATGTATTGCGTGTACGTGTAGTCTAACATATACATGTGTGTGTTTATTATGTCCAATGTATAAATTTTGTTTACTGTAATTTGACTTGTCCAATATATGTGTACAGCTATGTATTGAAAAAAATATCTTAAAGTTGCCATTTAAAAAAACGTACCTGCAATACACTCAATACACTACCTATTGTTTGTAGACGAATTTACCAACGAGCTACATAGAGTGGCGGAATCGTTTCCAAACTGAGGCCTCTTGAATCTCTGTTGGCCATTTTTTTGTTGGACAAAACAATGGCCAGTGGTAGGTAGTAGAAGTAAAGAATATCACGAATACGTGCCCAAACTAATCGACAAATAAAATACAACTTGCACATTTTCACACACTTGCTGGCTGGAAATAAAATGCAATTCGCAGATTTTGCTTTGCAAGGTGACGCCATGTGGTAGGACCATGGACGAGTGAAGGGAAATTTAGCTGGTGGCAGGGTTGATGTTAGAATATTGACGTAGTTACCCAGGGCGCCTGACACTGTCCCAGTAGTGTCAATATTAGTAGAGCTGACTTTTCTGTTCTCTGGACAGCGAGCTGTTCAACCAGGACGTAAAAATTTCCACGATGACCCTCTGTTTTCCTGATGTAGCTAATTAAGTGTATTACTTTTACTGAATTTCCCTTCTGCAACCTCTCGTCTGGTGCCACGCCAATTTACATGGTATTTATTGGCACTGCCAGGTGGACTATCGGGTGACCCCATGACAACACACTATACCTGGAAATATTAACGAAAATATATATTTAACACACCTAACATTTGCGTAATAGCGAGTGGGTATACTGAGGGTTGTGCCCCTAAAAACCTTGCAGTTAGATAAATAAGAATACCCTGAATTGCTTTTGATTCTGTTGTCGCTGTCTTGTTGCAGCACAGTTCATCGGGATGCCCCTGCATGTGCTGCACGATGGTGTTGGCTGCATCCTTCTACGCATTTGGTGGGGGCAGAACAAGCCAGCCGATTCGTTACTGCAGCTCCCGTCGCTTGCGATTGCTTCCTCTCCACTGTCACTGCTGCTTGTAGTATACTGTCGCCGGAAGAGACCCAGGCAGGCAGCCCCTAGGGCCCGTCGGCCAGGTGCATGTGACCACTTAGGTGACTTCTCTACTCCTTGTTGCTTTCCAGAGTTACGCATCTCTTCTCTCAGTGTGCTCAAACCCACGGGCAGCCCTGACACTATCGACTTTATGGCAGGGGGACCCGGGTAGTCACCTGCTGCAGGTGTCATCAAAATGGCTTCTCTCACCTTCATGCTTGTTGTCACGACACCATGTGTTGTGGCATCCCCTTGCACTTGAAGTAACGGCAGCATTGTTTGTGCTGATGTAGTGACAGGAGCACTGACTACCTCTGAGCCGTCAACATCTGGACCAGCTGTGGACGCTCCCTGCAAGGCAAGGTTGAGCCGGTCAATTCAGGGCTTTCTGCCCCAGCCTGATGGATCGTTTGCTGGAGGTCCAGACTCGCCAGAGGTGGGTCGCCAATCTCCGCGGTAGGTGGTGGACCTGCTTGAGCCTCTCTCGGAAGAAGTGCCCCAACACTTGTTTCTTTGCTGCCCTCACTTATGGGAGTTTGACAGGAGCGTTTCTGTCATGGGTTGTCGGAACATCGGGAACGACATCCATGGCGATATGGTCTGGAGAAAGCTATATGTCGTCCCGATGTACCCAGACTTTACTTTTCCCAAATCAGACTGTGTAAGTTGTTGGTCCGTGGCTTCCCCACACTCTGTGCAGACCACTCCACTCCGCCACAAACCATGCGCAAAACTGTTAGCGGGCGGTGGATTGCGGGTGAGCTCGCCGTAGACATGCTGGCCTATTCTTACGGGAGGTGGTGGCAGGTAGTACTCGGCAACCATTTTGCCGTATACTGTTGTTGGTGCCGTTGGACATCTCGAAGTCGTTGTTGATGTCTTATTTGAGGCATAACACTGCCTGGGGTCTCGCTGTTTCGGCCGACTTGTGGGCACTATGCTTCACCAGACAGTTGTAAGTTATGTCCCAGCAGGACATCTGCCAGCATTTTTCCTGTAACAGCATTCACTCGACAGTGTAGCATGTATAGGATGTCGGGCAGGTGGTCAGCCCACACCATTGTATTGTTTACCTACTTGTAGGCAGAGTTGCACTTTTAATTCTTGATTACGCCTCTCTGTTGGGTTGGCCCTCGGGTGGTAATTAGTATTTTTTAATGCCTATCTCCCCACTTTGAACACTAATCTGCCCACCTGAGTCCCGTGAACTGTGGCCCATTGTCGATCAATAAGTTGTTCGGGTACTCCCCCCTACCCAAGGAGAAAAATTAGTCACCTATAACTTGTACGATATTTGCTGTTCTCGCTCAACTGATAGGGTAGTCCTTTACCCACTGGGAGAAACTGTCTGTTACCAACACTATAGAGTGCTTTCCTTTTGCTGTCCTAGGAGAAGGCCCCATAAAGTCCAAGCAAATGGTTTCTAACAGTTTCTGGGGGGCCTTGGGCTGTTGTTGTTGCCTCCCATCTGACCGCCTAGTCTTGAAGAGGTTACACGGAATGCAGCACTTAATAAACTGGTCTACCTAATGTGTCAGTACTGCCCAAAAAATTGCATGCGCACATTTCTTAAAGTCTGTTCAGAACCGGGATGTCCCGCCACGTTGCCATCAT
Organism: Dryococelus australis; assembly: GCA_029891345.1. Lineage (NCBI taxonomy): Eukaryota > Metazoa > Arthropoda > Insecta > Phasmatodea > Phasmatidae > Dryococelus > Dryococelus australis. The sequence continues at coordinate 284,213,758 of CM056994.1, forward strand.
GTGCATAGGTCAACACTCGGTCCCTCGCACCCATGGGAACATACAACCTCCATTTTGAACTGTCAGTTGGCGAAAACATTTCAATCTGGCCATCCGTAACATGCCAGTTGTTTACATTCTGCTGTGCACAAATTTTCCTCCCCTCCTAAGAAAACTGGCATTCTTGCTGTGCCTGTAATACGGTGCAGTAAATATTGTTAATCAAAACATTGCAGTTTTCCGAATTCATTGGTTGTACACCAACTTCCTGTACTGTTACTTGCATTACCGGGGAAAGGAGGTCATTCCATTCTGTTTCATCCCTTACCACAACACTTGCGCTCTGGGCGCTCTGGAAAGCGAATAGGCCAACTGGTTATCCTTTCCCAGTACGTGCTGTAAAACAAAATCGTACGCCTGCAACATTAAAAAGCCCATCGTGCTAGTTTGCTGCACTCCTCACACATAGAATGGAGCCATACTAGATATCTATTGTCCGTACGAAGTGTGAACCTCTGACACTCCAAACATCCACGATATTTCTTAACAATCCACACGTCCACTAGGCATTCATGCTCATTTACATCATAACGGTGTTCAATTAAGCAGAGCTTAGCACTAGCGAAATCGATTATCTGTATGTTTCCCTTGTCATCACACTGATATAACACTACCCCCCTTCCTTCCTGGCTAGCATCGGTCTGTAAATATAAGTGTTTACTGGCATCATATATAGCGAGAGTCGGGCATGTCTGAAATTTTTCCTTGAATTTCCGGAACGCTTGTTCGGCTTCACCTGCCCATTGGAATCAGTGATGCGGTGACAGCAGGCTGGTAAGTGGCACTGTTCTTATTGCGAATCCCTCCACGTGTTTTTGCAACCAGTTTGCTAGGCTGAAAAATTTCTGTAACTGCTTCCTAGTGTGAGGGGGCAGATAGTCCGTTATTAACTTGAGCTTTTCTGGGCTCGGTTTATTTCCCTCCTCGCTCACAACATGCCATAGGAAATCAAGCATAACTTTTTGCACGTGACATTTCTCTTGTGCACAGTTAAGTCCATTCAATCCTAAATGCTCCAAACAAGTGGCAAATGCTCTACATGTTCTTCACAGCTACCAGACCATACAATAACATCATCCAAATATGCCAACGAAAATTTTCCAATGTAGCCACCCAGAAGACAGATAATTGCCTGAAATGGTATCGATTTCCATCCGGCGTAGTGAAAGCTGTCTTCTCACGATCCTAAACTTTCACAGGTACCCTCCAGTAACCGCTTTTCTGATCTAGCAACGTGAACACTTTGGCTTGTCCGGGAAAGCTGAGTGCATCTCTTACATTAATGTATGGGGGTAATGAGCTGGACGTTACCTGATTGACCAGTTGGAAGTCTATTCAGATTCTCCACGAACTGTCTTTTTAGGTGCTAACGTAATAGCAGAGTTGTAAGCGCTATTCGTGGACTCAATAACACCGTCATTAATCTTCTATTACACTTGCTAGCTAATTATTTTTGCCTGATGCAGATAATAGCTCCGAGGTGGAGTTCGGATAGGATCCTTTTTCTCTAGTGGTATCTCATGATCTGCTACTGTAGTGCGATGCAGGGCATCATGCTGAGTGAAAATTTCCCTACACTCGTTTAGCAGGTGTTGGAAAACTCTCTGATGTGCCAGCACAATATCATTATCAATTTCACTGAGATCAATTGCGGGTGTACTATCGGCCGGGTGATGGTCGAAGTTATAAACTGTGCGATGCTGTTTCGCACCGAAATGTATGCGTCTAGAAGCAGGCTCAACAATAGATTTCAGTTCAGTTAACCAGAGAATACCCAATATTGCATCTTCACGAATATCTGGGGTAACGGCAGCTGTTGTTGTCTCGATATCCCTCACATGTACAGTCTCTACCTGTTAAAATAGCAATGAAAAATGTCAAATGTGATAGCTCTAATAATTTTGTAATGCTTTGCTAAAACAAAATAGGTTTGTTGATGAAAAGAAAAATTTAAAAGAGTAAATGGCTTGCTTTTAAATTATATTATATTTAAATGAAATTCTTCAAGCTTTTGATACATTCATTGCCCTAATTATATCAGGTTATAGGCCCAGTGATATTCGGTTTTTGAGGAAAGTGGTTTTTATGTAAAATACGTCTTTTACTTTTGACGGAAAGATACCTAGTCGAAATTATAAAAACCAAACAGAAATACGCAAAAAGAATGAACACAATGGAAATTCAGGTAACAAAACCGAAGGGAGAAGTCAACTGGACCATCTGGAAATTTCAAATTTTGGTAACAGCAGAAGCAAAAGGCTTTTTAGATGTCATTATGGGTGAGGTTTACATGCATAATGAAGAAGGTAAGACAAAAGCTATTTGGAAGGGAAAGGATTCCAAGGCCAAGGAACTAATTGTTTGTAGAATGGAGAAGGAAACTATTGTTCATATTTTAAATTGCAAAACTTCTTCTGAAATGTGGAATATTTTGCTCTTGTTCATAAACGAACAAAGTCTGAAACATAAATTCATTTGCTTCATGAAAAATTCTTTAGTTTTCAACATGAAGGAAAAGGGTAGCTGCTCACATCTCTTCTGCTATGGGCATTGTGACAACAGTAAAAACCTTTGGGGAAGAAATCTAAGAACACTAAGTTATTACGAAAATACTAATATCACCTCCCAGAGAATTCAGACATTTTGTGTCCTCATAGGGATCAGTTGACCCCTTAAGACAAAAGCTAAATGAGTTGACTTTACGACTTATTATACAGGAAAGTAGACTTAAGGATACATCTTGTTCACAAAATCCGGCTTTTGCAGCCTTTCAAAGGCATTGTACTATTTGCAATAAAGGGAACCACACGACTGAAAAATGTATTAAAAATCAAACTAATGCCGTAAATATTAAAAAGACTCTGACTTGTCACTTTTGTAATAATCCATGTCACTTTAAAAAGGATTGTCGTTTTTATTTGAACAAGACTTTGGCTAGTGCAGTGAAATCAGGAAAGTATGGAAGTACGAATACAAAGGTGACAAAATTTTCAAAAAATGCTTTTGTTAGCATGGCCAGTGTTACTAATCAAGTAGAACTGATCAAAAATGATACATTTTACTTGGACAGTGGAGATAGTGATCATATGTCTCCTTACAATTATATTTTATAAAATATATAGATTCCTCAACATCAAATAAAATAGGAGATGGAAGATTATCGAAGGCATTGGATGTTGGTGATATAGATGATGTTTGCCAAGAAGCTGATAAATAATTTCAGAGTGTGTTGAAAAATGTTCTTTTTGTACCGGATTTGCAGTTGAACCTTTTCTCAGTTTCTCAAGCTTTGGCTAAAGGACATACATCAATAGCAGAGGGAAATGAGCATAGGTTAATTAAAAATAATGAAGTAATGGCAGAAGCAAACTTGGATGGAAAGATCTTTGTTGTAAATTTGAATGTCCATAAAATCGAGACAGCGGCAGTCAGTGTATCTAACTTAAAATCTCTTGAAATATAGCACAGGAAACTTGCTCATCAAAATATCAAGCAAGTAAGAGACATTTTTTCTAAACTAAACATTGAATGAAAACATCAGAAAAAGAGTTAATGCTGTGAGATCAGATAATAGGACAGAAATTCCAAATAAAGAAATTGAAGGTTACTTTTCATATGTGGGAATTAGGCACCAACTTTCGACTCCACATTGCCCAGAGCAGAATGGGCAAGCTGAAAGGGAAATAAGGACCTTAGTGGAAGCAGCAAGAGCCATGTTGATCAAATCAGGACTGGACAAGCATTTCTGGGTTGAGGCAGTGCATGCGGCTATTTACACAATTAACTTGATAGGTACAAGTTCAGTCATAGGGAAAACCCATATGAATTGTGGTTTAAGAAGACCATAAAATTATATCATCTCAACATTTTTGGATCACTGGTTTTTGTACATATTCCTGACCAGAAGAGAAAACAGTTAGTTCCTAAAGGAAAATAAGGAAGATTTGTAGGTTATGAGATAGATTTCAAGTACTACATGGTTTGTATTCCTGACGAGAAGAAAGTAATAACAGCGTGGAATGTAGTTTTTACTTCAATAAAACCTAAAAACAACTGTAGAGTCAGAGGAGGGGTTACTGCAGAAGAGAAAACATTAAGGATAAAGTCAGAGGAGGTTGAGGACAGTTATGATAGAGGAAGTGAGGAGATTATGATTAAAGGAGCTGAGATGGATAAAAAAATATTTGAAGGAACAGCAAATGAAGAATGAAGACAGGATCATAGTGGTAATACCTACCAGGAAACATTCTGGAGAGTTCAGAAAAATTTAGTAACCTCAGTGACTCATCAGATGACTTTTATGATTTCCATCAAGAAGAAATCTCGTCACAGTATTGGGAAAATGAAAATATCCAATATCGTCCACAAAATTTAAAAAATTTAAGATCAAAAGAAAATATAAAGAAACCATCCAGATACGATAACTTTGAAACATGTTACATAGCATCTCAAGAATAAAATCAGGAAGAATGGAAGATTGCAATAAAAGAAAAACTGGACGTGATAAAAAGAAATGGAACATGGGTTGAAGTAAGTCTACCTAAAGGAAACAAAAAATTGGCACTCTGAGGTTTTCCGAAAGAAGCAGATAGAAAAGAATATCTTATTTAAAGCCCGCCTTGTTGCTCATGGTTTCCAACAAGATGAAGAATTGGATTTTAATGATATTTTTTGCAATTGCGGAAAAACTTTCAACACCATTGCTGTGAACAGGGACATAAAGATCCATCAAATAGACATGAAGAATGTCTTTTTGCATGGGGAAATTGAAGAAGAAGTCTACCTCAAGAAACCAGAAGGAATAGTCCAAGATGGAAAGGTTCTTTTACTCAAGAAATCCTTATTGAATTAAAAAGTTCTCCAAAAAATTGGAACTCAAAATTTAGTAATTTAATGCTGAGGGAAAGATTTTACAAGATCCAAAGCAGATTCTTGCTTATTTGTCAAGAACCAAGGAGGGACGTTTATTTATAGCTTGATTTATGTTGACCATATTCTAATCTTTTGCCAAGATTTGCATCTTATTGAAACCTTTAAAAAAAAAAAAAAATTAATTTGCCTTTCATATGAAAGATTATAAAGATAAGATCAGTTATTTAGTACTAAATATTGTTCAAGACCTTTCGAAACGATAAATTGAAATTGATCAAGTTGACTACTTGATATCAATACTTGAAAGATTCGACATGGAAGATTGCAGACCAACATCAACCCCAACGGACCCAAATACAATGGGCCGCCGTGTTACGACTCGAAAATACAATGCAAATAATTTAAACACTACAGCAGTTTGGCATCAAACCACAATGCTAGCGGAATGATCTCATAATCATAATCATTATTTTTGTTTATTGAGATCGACATGGAAGCTATATTTTGTGGGTGGTCATAGAAAGCAGGTTCCAGTAAATGTAAACATTTCGTAGAGGTAATTAAAAGCAGACAGGTTTTTTGAAAAAAAAAAAAAAATCCGGAAAATGGTATAAATCCACTCTATTATTAATACAGAACACGATTTTATGAGGCACATCAATATTTCATCTGATGGGGAGGGCTATGAACTTTAGGAAAACATGTGCCACATTTCTTACCCCTAAACCATTCACCACGTCTGGAAGAACCCGTCAAACCATCTCATCACCACCCAGCTATACGTGAGTGCAGCCACTGCGATGTGTGCACGTATGAGTATGAATAAAATAGGCGTGCTATAGTTAATGTACTTAGGGATATATGTTTATTTTTATTGTGTGGCCCTACTGTGTTCTGTTTATTTTTATTGTCCTTTTCAGATATTTTTAAGTGCAAAAATATGTTCACGTAATTTTCTCTGCCATCAAAGTAACTATCAGTGTTTGTTTTCATGTGACCACATGGTCCGGAACATGCTTCGCCGATTGCACCAGTCCGATTTCTGCAGAGCACTTGTTTTGTTTTTCAATTTAATATATCGCCAGTGTGATGTAGCGTCTGTGTTATTTATTATTGTTGAGGGTTTCTAATAGTGCTTTATGTTTGACATATATGCATGTATAATAAATATATTAAATACGCAGTTGGTGCTAAAGTAAACACACTATGCAACCATGTGTTAGGACACTACGAATGTACAATGTGCAAATAAATGTTTTCAGAGTTGTTTTGTTGTTTGTGCTGGCCTGTATTTGTTCTTTATTTTAATATTCTCTCCAATTTAACAGTATTATAGACAGTACAAATACTAGAGAAAGACAGCATTGGGTTAAGTGGTTTGTGAATGTTTTATGCCAGTAATTTAACATAACGACCATTTGCAAAAAGTGGCCTAAAAATAATTACTGTTCTTTTTATGTTGAATTTATCATGCAGAGTGTTTCTATTGTGTTGTAATAAATAAATAAGGGTTTTGTAATTGAATGTAGAGGAATCCTGGCACGAACAGAGCCGTGCACAAGAAAACCGTAGTGCACCAGAGTGAGGTAAGTTTATATTTATGTTTATATGTATTTAATTTTTTATATATTCAAGTAAGCTTTTTTGTATTATGTTTTATGAGTCACGTATTCATCTAGGGCCACGATCACACACTCCATTTCATTAATTAATTGTGTTTAATGAAATTTGTTGCCAAGTGACTTGGCGACAGGAGTTGGCGACAGTGAGCAGACAGCCTGCCGCTATATAGGACAGTAGTGGTTTGTATACCGCGTGAGACGGACATACGTCGCATGTCCTCCCCGAGCTCTTAACGATTTGTATCAGCCATGTAGTTTTTCAATAGTTAATGTAATGCAGGAAACTTATTTTTTCTTTAGCCTGGGGAGTGAGCGGTCTCACATCCTGGTCCATCTGTATAAGGCCGGGGCGTACATACTGGCAATCCCTGCTTAAACGAGGCATATTGTATGTCCTTCTTCGAAAGGAGAACTGGAATAAATAAGCATATCACGTAAACTCATTGGGTTTATTATTTATTTCATCGGCCATTTCATTTCTGATTCAACGAGAAATCATATTTTTCTTTAAGGCTTAAGGCAGCCTATAACAGCCCCGGAAGTGAGTAAGTGTATGGAGGTATCTCCGATAACCTTCGTTAGCCCAGGGACTTGGATATCTCAAGGCTGTAATTTCTGTAATCTTTACCAGTTACGATTTCGGACAACAAGAGATCACTTAAGGCCATCAGCCACACGACCTCAACTGTACTTGTGCTCTCTGTTAAGAATACTGGCACCCGCCTGGACCACCTATGGTAGTATTTTCGTACCCAGTCCTCATAACCTTTTCTCCTTGATGGTCCAACTTACTGTCTCAAAATCAAGGGGTAAAAGTTTATAATGAAAATGTCCATATTTTGTATTTTTTCCCCCCACAATTTCCCTGATCTTCATTGCCCTCGCCACTATTAATTTAGGTGTTTGTATTGTCATGGTTTATGTTGTTTGGTTGTGTCTTTTTGGCAATTCGTGTGTTTCCATGTGTCAATATTTTTATGAAGTACATATTTCCCACTCATTCTACCCCACTATGTCATTGATCTTCATAGCCTCTCCCATTATCGGTTTGGTAGTTAGTATTGATGCAATATTGATGCCTCTAGTAAATTCATGTTCTTTATCATTAATTTAAAAAAAAAAAAAAAAAAAAAAAAGCCCCTCTGCTTAACAATTACCCTGAATAATCACCTTCTGCGAATAGTGGAAAAACTTTAGCAATCTTATGTTCATCAGGAAAAATACCACTTTTAAAGGATTCATTGATTATGTGAACAAGATGTGTTATAATTATTTTAGAACAGTCTATAATTACTTTTATAGGAATCATTTCAATTCAAATGGACAAATTAATTACTTAAGTGTTTTAATACAACCCACTCACCTACCAGACCAAACAGACATATGAATACCTATTACCTATGTATGAATGCAATTTTTTCCATGTGCACACATCGAAAGAAGAAGGGTCTAGATGGGATAGCATAGCGAACCATGGAAAGTAGAAAAGCCCTGGGAATTCTATGCGACAGTCACGGAGGATAAAATAATTCATTTTAATCGGATTAGGGCTGGATAAATTAGGGTATTTGTTAGTTAGGGAAGAATGACTTCTGTTGGTTTTATGCGGGGTGAAATGAAATGACAGGACAGCTGGTGTATATTGCTGGGGGACAGAACAGCCCCTAAGCCGATGCCAGTCATCCTGTGGGCACAGGTGCCCTTGAAGTTGAGCATTGGCAGCAGCAATTGGATGCGGGGCTCCCCTGCTCTTCATCGAGTGCGTCGGAAAACCGGACAGCCCAGTCATGGCACCGATTCCATCTTCGGCCTTCCATACCAATGCAAGGATTTCCAATCCATGGGCGAAGGCGGGTAAGAGTTCTTCGGGGATCCATCCCTTCCCATTTCTTCAAAATAGCCTGGTGGTCTGGGAAACACGAGACATCAGAGGCCTACCAATGCTGGTGGCGAATCCGCTTGCGAAGGCTGACATCAGGGGGCTTCCTGTTAAAATAATATGTCATGTTTATTTAGATTGTGTTGTAAAACTATTATTCATTTGTTGTTTATGTGTACTGAATTTCATTTTTTGTCCACCAGTTGTCAGTTGTGTATAAGTCAGTGAGAAATAAAGATGGCTGACGAGTGTTAGCAAAGATGTGAGATGATGTATTATATTTCAAATTTATCGGTAATCTAACAGATTATGGGCATAGTAAATGTTTCGGTAGCTGCAAAAACATGAGTGTAAAAGTGATGTGCAAGTTTTTAAATCAGATTGGTGACAGCTATCGCTAGATTTTGAAGGTCGTGTGCGGTTTGGCGAACAGGAAAATGGCTTCAGAGAAGATTAAGTAACCACAGTTATTTGACGATAATTATCATGCATGGACAAGGAGGACTCGTGAGGGCTTGGAACAAAGACGTTTGTTGGATGCCATTGACCGAAGATATGACGAATATCCAGAACAATTGACGCCTAAACAAAGGACAATAGACACTGATGCTTTGACCTTCATAATTCAAGTTGTTGAAACTCAATATCTCAACAAACTGGATCAGTATGCTCGTGCCAAACAAAGGACAATAGACACTGATGCTTTGACCTTCATAATTCAAGTTGTTGAAGCTCAATATCTCAACAATCTGGATCAGTGTGCTCGTGCCAAAACTGCATGGGAAATACTAGAAAGTATTCACTGTAATTTCGTCATTTTCCATCTAATCACTATGGTCGAGGAACTTATTACAATCAATAAAAAGTACAACATAAGTATGTGTGAATACACGGGAAAGATTCATCCTGGTGCAGGAAACTAAGTGTCGGGGGGCTACATTTTGCTGACAAATCATCGTCGCCTTTATACTCAGAGAATTATCAAGATAAATATATGAAGGTCTCATTCGAAGCTTGGAATATGATGAAGAATCACGGTCTGTAAAAATGGTTAAAGCGAGATTACTCCTCTAAGAAAGAAGGCAAAATCTGGACAAAGAACGAGAAAGCAGCGAGCTAAAGGCATTTATGTCCAAAATGAACCCGAGAAGCTCTGCTGAAAATAGATAGCTGCATACTGAAGACGATTACAGAAGTGTTGAAAAACCTAGAGTAGGCCTATTATATCGAAGAAATTTGAAAGGCATGAGGCCGAACAGAGAAATATTGTGTGCTTTGCATATAATAAAATAGGCCATATAGCAAGAGTTTGCCCAAAGGTTACAACTGAAGGAAATAATAATAAAACAGAGCCACGCCACAAGGGAAAAAGCAGCAGAAGTTACATATGAAAAGGTGCTCATGCAGCAGAGGTGAAGTATGAAAACACAGTGTTATACGAGGATGGTGCAATGGCTACAGCACACTTTAAGGCTTTGTGTGCAAATAAGCTGGGCTGGTCATGTAAAGCAGTGTGGATTATGGATTCTGGTTCTACACCATATGACACTCTACAGAGAACTTATTGACGACTTTGATGGTAGTTTGACTGGAACCATGAAACTTGCGAATGGGAAATGCGCCACAGCAAAAGGTAAGGGGAAGCTAACCTTAATAATGAGTGAGAAATGTGGAGTGTGGACAATCCAACTAAGTGAAGTAATTAATGTGCCAGAGTTAGAAAACAACCTAATGTCTGTAAAATACCTAGATGGAAAGAAACTTGAGCTTAGGGTCAAATAAGCTGATATCAGGGTGATGGATGGGATAGAGATTATATTTAAGGCATTTAGTGGTGGGACTAATGTGTATCTCGTTTCATGCCAAGCTTTAAAAGCAAATGGAAAGATAGTTAAATGGGTTTCTGTGAAAGGTAACTTGCCGACTGGTATGGCCGCAATTAAATCTGCTGTTACATGGCACAGGAGGATGGGGCACTTGACAAGTTTGCCAGCGGTATGTGATACCTCGAGTAGCTATAATGACTGTGACATAACTGAAAGGAAAGATAAAAAGGACTGGTTTCACAGACAGTGTCTCAAGAACCAGTGCAGTGTTGGACTTAGTGCACTCAGACATTGTTGGCAAGATAACTCCTCCCTCCATAGGTCGTGCAAAATACTTTGTTGTGTTTATGGATGATTACTGAAGGTATTCGGAAGTTAAGATTTTGATCAATAAATCTGATGTTGCTGAAGCCTTCAAACCATATCAAAGAAGGGTTGAAATTCACCAAGAAAAAAATTAAGGCTCTGCAGTCAGACAATGGATGTGAATACATAGGCAAGGAATTTGTGAAACACCTAAGAGATAAAGGAATTCTTCACATGAAAACTGTTTCATACAGCCCGCAACAGAATGGAAAAGCAGAGACGTTGAACCAAACTTTGATGAGCATGTCAAGGTTTATGTTATTTGAAGCAGGTCTTCCCGAAAGGTTTTGGGCTGAAGCGCTGTCGATGGCCAACAACATACAAAACAGGTGTCCCTCACAAGCCATCAATGAACAGATTCCATTTCAGCTTTGGTTTAACAAAGACTTAACAGTGGATGACATCAAACACATTTTCATTTTTGGGTGCCAAATGTGGCAGCCACACTGTAAAATGGGAAACTCTCTTCGAGAGCTGATGAATGTATATTTCTTGGGTTTCAGGAAGGGATCAAAGGCTACAGGTTCTAGAGATTAAATGACAAAAGAATATTGTCTCACGCAATGTGGGTTTTTATGAACCTTTTGTTCCTTTCAAGACACCCTGCCCTGCCAAACATTTAGTTCATGGACAAGAAAATGTGGTGGAGATTCCAGCTGCTGAAGAAAGATATAATAATTGAAAATCTGAAAAAATTGCATCCACCAGACAAGGGGAAGTGAAAGTGTAAACCAGTACTTTCAGAGGGAGATGTCACAAGAGCAAATTGAAGTTAGGGTTGGCCAAGGTAACAGGCATTAAGATATAGCAAGTGAAACATTTGATCGCAGAGAAGCTGTACAGATAAAGTCGACAAGAGAAGGAAGGAGAAAACAATATACGTGTTGTTGCTGACAAAAGGTTAATCTAGTAAAGAAGGCCAAATCTGTCCGAGAAGCCATTTCTGGGAGTGATGGACATCTGTGGTTAAAAGCAATTGACGAAGGAAATGGAAACTTGAGGAACAACAACACTTGGACACTCGTAAAAAGCCAATCGGAAGTAATGTGTAGGTTCGAAGTGGGTGTTCCATGCGAAATAGGACAAGGATGGAAAAATCGAGAAGTACAAAACAAGACTAGTGGCCCAAGGACATAAACAATTGTTTGGTGTAGATTATTGGGGGACATAAAGTCCCATCAGTAAGAGAAACACTTTAAGAATTCATATGTCCTCGGCAGTCCGAAACGGATTATGTTTGAGGCATATTGATGTCACTGCAGCCTACCTGAACAGCCCTTCATTAATAATCCCAGTCTACATGTCGCATCCATCATATTGGGAAGAAGGTGTTGGGGAAGACCTAATGTGTCATCTCAAATTCACAATCTACAAGTTGCATCAGACGGGAAAAGACTGGTATGAGTATCTTTCAGACATCCTGAAGAGACTAGGCTTGAAACAGTATTCGTGAGAACCATGTGTGTTTGTATGAGAAGGGTTGATCATTGGAATGTATGTTGATGACCTAGTGCTAGTGGGTAATAACCAAGAAATTAATAAGTTCACTACACACTTCGATTCAGAAATAAAAATCAAGGATATGGGGTAGGTTTCTCATTTACTAGGGTTGGAGATTTGCAGATACACCAGTAAAAAGAGAACAATGTGTCAAACAATTTACATTTAAAAAAGGTTGCAGGAGTTAAACATGATGGAGGCAGAGGTGAGTAGTACTCCATGCATGCCAGTTGATACTTTGGATGACCATGTAGAGGACAGTAGTTTTGACTAGGACATTTACAGAAAGGAGATAGGGTTCTTCCTGTACATTGCAACATGTACAAGGCCTGACATAAATTTTACTGTAGGTAAGTTGAGTAAAGTTTGCAACAATCCGTCGCAGGGAGATAAGGAAAATGTAAAGATAGTCATGAGGTACCTTAAGAACGCAAGTGACCTAAAGTTAGGTAGTGGGGTTGATGTGTTTTTTGATGCAGACTGGGCAACGACCAAAATGAATACATTGGTATGTTTGAAACTTGCAAGGAGGTGGGGCGGGATAATAATTTCTTTGGGGAGTTAAACATGAAAGATATCTTACAGAAGCCTTGTGTGATACGTGAAGATAATTTAAGAGCTTGTAAACTTTCTAAGAAAAGAGACACTACAGAACGTACTGGCGTGTGTCGCTCCTTACTCAAAGCCTTTTGTCACGCCAGCCGCTCCCAAGCGCAGCACACATGCGCTCTCGACGCTTGATCATCGGCGAGTAGTGTCAGTGTCGTGTGAGTGCAGGAGTTTGCAAGATCGGCAAGTACAGTGTAGTGCAGAAGAGTTTAGCACCTCGTGTGGAGTAATACACGAACGTGTGTATTACATTCAAAATGGTAATAACATTTTTGCAAGCACATTTTCCGACACATGATAAGGACATGTGACCCACAAATAAAGTCTAATATGTCTAGAAACCTTGTGCCCCAGCATTGTTGTTTTGAATTGCTATTGTTTCGTTCACAAATGTATATTTTCACCACCACCAGTGTTAGGTTCAACCTATTTCATCCTAGTCGCAAGGTAAGCTTCAAAGATAATTATTGATTTGTGTTTTGCAGTGTTTAAGATTGTTATAGCATGAAACAGTAGATTTGTTTCTCTGAGTGTGCAAGTAGATCCCTCCGCGGCATGTGGGCTCGCCACCGCCAGCCTTCATGCCACAGCAGAAAATCAGTCAGCAAGCCGCATTCAGAGGGGGAGGACCATGTTAAATCGCGATCATGCTTTTCCCACCTGGACGGTTTCAATCTTCATTACCGGTCATTTTCAGCAATAGTTTAATTACATCAAGAACCTTTTCTCGTTTTCGCCGTCCGGGATACTCCCACTCGCCACTCCAGGAATTGCATCGCTTGGGGAGCATATAAGTTTTATCAGCACACTTAACTTCATGCAAGCCAACTACTTTATTTACTGCATAGCTTAAGTGACAAGTTTGAAGCGCCCAACTATGTTAGCTGTTCTCCTGGAGGGAACGTTATATTCTCCAATAAATAGCATGAACTGACGAGTGATCTTTATTCGATTGCCGAAAGGCATTCCAGGGCACGGGCCCTTTAAAACCTATCATTTTCTTTTGCAAGTGTTTGTGTGAATTCATGGCTAAATATTAATTTGTATGTGTGCTGGAACCTAATAAAAGTACTGCGAGTAGCAATTATGGGTGAGTGGTTTGGCCCTAACAATTCACGCATACGGAGTTTAATTACATCGACGTCGTATTTAATTTGCAATACCAAGTGGCGATTCGGCTGCCCGAAGAGCCCCTTGTTTAGAAAACATTGAGGACTCCACATCAGGTGAACAACTTAAAGATCAACGCTGTGATCGGCCCACAGCACCCGATCTTACGAGGACTCAGCTCTACTGCAACAACATCAGTGACGCCGCCATGGCGATGTCTGGTGCCTACCGGGTATATAATTCCAAACACCTTTCCCAAATTCTGTTCACCACCTTTATAAATCCCAATCAACCCTTTCCAAGCCACGGCAGTAGTCAGTACCAAGTATTTTAGAATACGTTATCATAAGGTAAAAGAATATATATATATATATATATATATATATATATATATATATATATATATATATATATATAATGGATATGTTGTCTTTACATAAGTGAAGTAAAGTGAGGATGTTGCAGATATCATGACGAAAGGTTTAAGTGCGGTTAAGACAAGGGAATATCTTGGGAGAATGGTATTGTATGGCCCTTTTGAAAATTGATTTTTTTTTCATAACAAACACTACAGAGTATTTGTCCACGGTCTGAACGTTGTTTGTGTTTCAGTAAACCTCATCATCAAATTTTCTACAACAAGGGAAAGTGTTAGAATAATATTTCATGTTTATTTAGATTGTGTTGTAAAACAATTGTTCGTTTGTTGTTTACGTATACTGATGAATTACAACTTTGTCTGCCAGTTGTCAGTCCAGTATAAGTCAGTGACAAATAAAGATGGCTGAAACATGTTAGGAAAGATATGAGATATTGCATTATTTTCAAATTTATTGGTAATCATACTTCCATGGTCCAATGCATTCCAATCCATTAATCACACATCCACTGAATCGCTATTCTGGTGGTACGCCACCACAGGCATTTAAAGTTTATTTATTAATTATGACGTAACCCTATTTACCAAACATTATATGTGTGTTTAGTTACCCTTTTGTTGATTTGTTCCATTTCATGATATAAAGAAAAGCCCCTGAATGATAACAGTATTATTATGTGGTGGGAAGGGAAGGGGTAGGGATGGAAAGTAGAGATGTGATCTCAAGGAGTAACGAACCAAGGAAACTACCCGGCGACTGCGCCAAATGTTACAAGGTGTGTGATGGGGGAAGGGAAAGGGAAGGATAAAATTTAGACTTACAAAAAATACAGAAAATGAACTAACAGTACAATCTATCCTGCAAAGCCTCCACCACATGCTGTAACTTTTACTCAGCTGGGCCAGCACGATACCCTGTAACCTAACCACTTATCAGAGAAATCAGAAAAAAGCTCATTTCAGCCAATAGAAAACAAGGAGTTGGGAAAAGAAAAGGGGGACAGGTTAAGTAAAAGAGGGGGGTTTACTCGCTCAGGGAGCGACAGGATGCCATGACCGATTCATGAGCCTGACACCTAAAAAATGCCACGAGTTAAATACTAATAAATTAGATTAAGCTACCATCTAATAGGTACCCAGTGCCGAAATACTACACTCGTAATGTTATCGGTTGTGTGCGATAACTACAAAACAAAGAGGGGGGACGGAGTATCCTTAATAAATTACAGAAAGGAATACTTTACAAAAAATGAGATTTTTATTCAAAACACACGCGCACACACACACGCACACACACACACATATATATGTATAAACATAGGCATGGCAAAGTGTCGACAATTAAAAAAAAGAACTATCTAAACAGATTTAAATAATAATAACAATGGTACTAGACATTGGTATTTAACTGTAAAGCAGAGGTTCGTTATTCATCAAAGTATTGAAGAGTAATACATCAAAAGAAAACAATAAATTGTTTAAGGCCTAACCAGTAACCATAAAATAATTTACTGTAGGGCTAACAGGAAGCCATTCTTAAAATAAAGACCCCTTAACCAAAATTATGTAGGATCAGTGCATCGAAAGATAAAAAATTTGCATAATCATTTGCCCCACTGGGCTTACATGAAAATCATTATATATATAATGATTTTCATGTGTGTATATATATAAATATATAATTTAAAGCTACTTTATTTATGAATGCTTGTAGTTTATAGATAGATTGGCCAGGATAATTAACAAAGTAACAAGATTTAATTTAAATGAACTCGAAAGAAAAGGGCAAATTACTTTAAAATGTATAAAAAATACTTTAAAATTTAGTTTTAGGGAGGAACCAATCAAAAGAAAATATCGGGCAAAACAACAAGGACTTCAGTTTCTGTCAGTACAGTAGTGCCTACACAACTCTTCCACCTGCGAACCCAACAATCTTCGTAGCCATCTACACACCAGGCACTACTGATAACCATATCCTTACAAAACAAAAACAAAACTATTAAAAAAAAAAGGTAGGTTCCCTCCCAAATCCCTATTAAAATAATTAAAGCATGGGAAACTTAACCCTGATGGCCCCTCGGCCAGTACTGATGGAGAGTACATATCTACCTATGAAGTTGCTGCCCAGACTTGACACCATCGACGCACCTTGGATGTGGCGCACTACATCGTCTCCAACTAAGCCCTTATTTATTTTATAAAAACTTATTCTAACTCTAAACCTTCTGAAAAGCATGGGCAGGGTCATCTCTCGTGCCCAGCAGGGAAGAACGACCCGACGATTCACCACACCACATGTTTACCCCATACTTATAGCAAATACATGCGGCTGCTGCTGCCATCTGCCAGGCCGTTCACCAGCCGCACCATCTGCTGAAAGAGGGATTTTAACTCACACCTGGCCGAAAAAATAAGGCCTGCCGCCGCCGCTTCAGGAGAATCCTGCTAATTCAAGTGGTGACGAAACTCTTTCAATATTAAAAATAATTAGTGACCTCAGTTCCTTAAGAACTCGGCTGTAAAAAAAAAGTAGCAACCTATTATTTTTACAAAACCTCAAAATAACTGATTCCTAATTCGATCCAACCATAATTTAAATGATCTAACATTAAAATTAAAAGGAAACACGAACAAAACAAATAATATCGGCAAATAAATAGCTGTCGGTAGGTTTCAAAAAGTAAAAGAATTTAAAAAAAAATCAACGGAAGAACTCTAAAAGAGCGACTGTTAGTGAACTTTCCCACTAAAACTTCGGCATCAAGCTTAAGGTCACCATAGTTGAAACTGACGTCCCCAAAAACGCATTTTGAAATTTAAAAAAAAAATCAAGTTTCTTTCACCACCTTACTTATTAAAGAAGAAAAAGAAAACACATTTTTTTAAACAAGCAAAGGGCAAAAGGAATAATTAGGGCCTAATCCATCCTAAGCCAGCCTAATTTCCTAACCTAACCATCAAGTATGGGATCACTATATGAAAAATACTAAACAAAAAATCAATTAAGGGTCGACCTATAGCTTCTTAAAAAAAAAAAAAGACAAATGTGTAGGGAACTTCCTGCTGGCGAAAAATCTCAGGCATCTTAAAAAAAAAAAAGAGGTAGCCAGTAAAAATACTACTACAGAGATCACACTTACAAAAAAAAAAGCCTCAGTTTAACTCAAAATCACAAAGAAAAGTTTTAACCATAAAATTCACACCGTATCCCAAATATCAAAAATATTTATTGTAATGATCCATATCAATTAAATATATATTATTTTATTTTATTTGGTATGTCACCATCAAAGCATGTTTGTATTTGAAAAATGTTCATCAATCTGTTATGATCACTTAGTGTGTTAATTTTATCACCTTCAGGATAATTTCATTTGTGGTTTATTAGTTTTTCTCTATGCAGTGCACTATCTTACCT
This sequence comes from Dryococelus australis, assembly GCA_029891345.1. NCBI lineage: Eukaryota > Metazoa > Arthropoda > Insecta > Phasmatodea > Phasmatidae > Dryococelus > Dryococelus australis. The sequence goes on from CM056994.1 coordinate 284,231,381, forward strand.
GGCCTAGGAAGTGTTAAATAAATACGTTAGCTACCAGTAATTTCTTCAAGTGATGTAACAGTAAGATTATTAACTCATTTCCTGTCCCTGAATTTTGTGATTGCGTGGGTGGAAACCCCGTTTTGGTGACTCTCCTTTTAGCATCTAATATGGACTGAGCTGTGTGAGGAGGCTGTTTGAGATGGACTTCCACCAATGTAAGATAGGACAATTTTAAGGCGTGCATAGAGGCGCCCAGTAAGGCAGGCTAGTGTCTGATATTTTTATTGGCCTGAGTACTCCACTGGCCCTGGACGATGGTGTGACATAAGCTACGCCGATGGATGTCTGGGGTGAGAAAAGTGATTGCGAATTTCCTTTTAGAGAGAAGATATAGAGAGAGTAATTGTGTCATGAAATTGTGACTGAAATGATGAAAACCTATTTTTCTCAGATTGAGGCTCATGGTTTTGGCTATTTGAACTTCGCAGTTGCGAGACGCTGTCGAGAGTTTTTCTATCTTTCATCATTGCAAACTAAATTTTATACATTGTATTAATGGAATTATCACTTGCATTAAGTTATTTTTATTCACTGTTAATGAATTGATGAAGTAACTCTAGGTAGAGTTTCTTTTTATTAATGTTTTGAGTATGACAGAGTATTTTTTGATTACTTAAATACGTCATTTTAATTGAATTGCTCATCTGTGTTAGTGTAGCATTCTTTGCTATGTTATGAAGTGATGTGTCTTGCCTTTTGCAAAAGGGTTTTCCAAGCTTTCTTTGGCAGTTTATGAAATGTGTTGTTTAATGTTTCTTTCTTTTTCATGCCATGATATTTGTGAATAATTTCTTTAACGACACAGTTTCATTGTTGTGTTACAATTCAGAATTTGACCTACCGAAACCTGTGAATTTTCATCTGGTGAAAGTATTTTTGCACACAGAATTAAAATAACTAAAATTTCGCCTTCCCATGCCACACATTCCAACGAGAAATTTCTCATTGCGTCAAGGCATCCTCTGACTTCCCCTCATCAACCCTTCCATCTCTTCAGCACTTCGCTGTCTGGCGCATCTCTGGTTCATATTAAAATATTCTACACACAAGTCTAGTGTTAGCCTATCGTTCCCAGCCACACATGACATAGTGAATTACATTCTTCCTTAAAGAATTTGTCAGTCTGCTGGTCTAGGGCGCAGGGTAAAAAATAGTAAAATTTCTCACTTATCCCTGTACATGTACTCTTAAAACCTAGCAGTAGTTAAACCCGACAGGTATAGGTATAACTGGGCATGACTGATGAATCAGGGCGAGAACAGTATTTCTGAAGGAGCTCACTTCACCAGTCTAAATCCAAAGCAGAAATAGATATGGAGGGAGAGAATTCCGATACTGAAACGGCTAGCTTAGAGGAAGAATGCGGGGAAGAAAGCCATGGCACAAGTAGCAGGAAGTAAAACGAAGGTGATATTGTCGTTTCTATTATGACACAGGAGACTGAGGGCTGCATGCAGTTATAGTGGGTAACACAACCACATATGTTACAACAGATAGTGCAGATCCTATGTTGCAAATTTTAATGTACCTGAAACAAGAGTTCACTCAGCAAAAGAAACATTTATCAGATATATAACAAAAGTTTTCTAATTTTGATCAAAAATTGATTGAACAGAACTGTAAGATAGATGAGGCAAAGGCAGAAATCATACGATTGGTGCTAAACCTCACATACCAACTGGCGGACAGGCATGTGGCGGTCGTGGCCCTCCAAACAATGGTTAACACACTTGAAAATGAACAAGCATCTCAGGCTGTTAAGATCGCGGACCTTTGCGAAAGTTTTGAATGCATGGAAATACGAGTTGACGAGCGGAGTACACACACACGAGAGAATGTTGATGAGAACCTAGTTACCCTACACTAAGGGTTGCGCAGTGTAAAACAACATGAGAGTTTCTCAAACACTCGTCCAAACTCAGGAGAGTTTAGTAAGGAAGATCGATGGGTTAGAAGTCAATATCATGGAGTGGAAAAAAAAAGGCCGGACATTATTTCCCCCACCTCACATCCTAATTTACTAACACAAGTTGATGATTAACTAATAAATTTCAAAAGACACTTAAACACAAAATTTTGGCGCAGTGGAATTTAGTGCATTAGAGCTAATACAGATATCGAAAGAAAAACCAAGGAAATTCAAGCTCAGCTGAATATAATAAATGAAAGGCTACGGGTTCAAGTAACAGAAAATTCTCCGAATTCGTCCTTTAATAATAATTTGCCGAGCACAAATGTTCCGTAAAATACAGGTAATTATTTCGTCCAGCGAAAAAACGAATCTGATCATACTGCTATATTGAGCCATAATCTTATGATTTTACACCATCCAGCGAAACAATGGGCGGAAGAAATTCCCAAATTTTCAGATTCCAGTCATGAAAACCCAGGTGTGTAGTTAAGAAAGTCGGAAGGTTACACAAAACTTTTTGGCCTATCCGACCAAAAGGCAATGTTATGTTTAAGTTGGAGTTGGAAATCCACTACAGTTTATTGGTGGGAGGTAGAGAAGGAGAACATAAAACATTCTGAACAATATAAAACACTTTTCCTGGGACATTATTGGCCTCCAAAAATACAGGCAAATCTGTAGGCTAGACTGTACTTAGACAAGCACGACCCCAAACGTAGCAAAACTGTAGAATAGAACATTAGTAAAGTTTTTGAAAGGATATGTTACCTTAATACCCCAACGGAGGATGAAGAGCTGACAGAAGTGATTTTGTCCCAGCTTCCACATCGGTACCAAGATCGGTGGGCTGATTACCCTTTCGCTGGATTAAACAATTTCAGGCATCAAATTTTTAAAATAGACCAGTCTGAAAAACCTAGGGTTGCTACCACATGTGAATTTTACTGATCACCATCAGATCGTCCGCCACCACTATATCAAAGACCAAATTACAGTCATTATCAAAGTAATAATGCTCAGAAAACCAGAAGTAGTAATCCGAGGGTTAGTTCCCTTGGCCTAGACGAAGACTCGTCACAAATGAATTCTTTTGGTTCGTATCCAAAACACAGACAGAGTCAATTTAATCCAAGTTGGCAGCAGCATGGTAGGCGTTATACGCCAAGCTATCGAAAGAGGAAGCGAGAGAGTTTCGGTAGGAGTGCAGCTCCGGATATGCCCCCATAGCCAAATGCATACATCCGCCGAGAAGAAACAGTGCATGCATTGCCATCGGGATGACATAATCTGTATCAAGGAGAAACCACGACTCACAACAGTGAGAAGAAAATGACGACCGTTGAAACCAATAGGATGACAACCCGATCGGTGTGCTACATCCAAGCAAGTAGAAGTTACAGAAACCAACCCTGCAGTTAATTGTGAATTTAGCAATAGGCCCCCGTGGGGAATTGCACCACCGCCTATTGCTGCAATCCAATCTAACCTTAGCATGAGCTATCCCACCGGAAGTGCACCACAACCATCTAGATGTTACTTTCAGCCAAGAGGAGTGTTAAATCATTGTGCACCTCCATTTCTGCCATTAAATAATTTTGTGCAAAATGTTGAAGGGGCAGGTAATTCTGCTAGGAACATGCCCGCTTTAAAATGACAAGGGTTGGCGTAAAGCGTCTCCCGACACTAACCGAAGCAGACCTCGTAAGGTTCTTACTAGCAAAATCTTGGGTAACCTAATTAAGGAATTAGAAGACCTTCCCAAACTGGATGCGACAACTGCTGAGGAAGACCTTGAGAACATCAAAGCAGAATTATTAGAATTGGTACGAAGCAGCCTTTATGTAGCTGCAGAAAGCCACAAGAAACAGTATAAGACAAGTAAAAGGAACAAGTACATGGCATATAATTTAGTATTTAGATGTACATGGCCAACTAGTACTCACTAGGAAAATATGAAGAATAAATAGTTTCTGACATTTTAGGCGCCTTTTCGAGTAAAGATTGTAATTCGAAATAATTGTTATAAGTTGGTTGATCTGCAGGAAAATCCCGTGGGCCGCTGCAACATTACACAACTGGAACTCTACGATGTTTACAAGTCCGAGACGCAGAGTACGAAAGCAGCCGAATAGCAATGGTATAACTACGACAATGTTTTGCTGTAATTATGGCTGGACACTAGAGAAAACTGAGCAATAATTTATGCATTGATCCTGCCAGGTTGATGTGTTGCTAGAGCCTTGATTGAATATGGTTAGTGTTGTATAATGGAAAATTGTATTTTGTTGCAGAATAACATTTCATTTACTGCCCGAGTGTCAAAGATCCTGGTGTCACACTGCTGTTAGTAAATAAAAGAAGAAAATATGGTGGAAAAATTAAAATAATGATAAAATAATGAAAAAAATTGCTCCCATTGCAGAAGAATAAGCTAATTGAAAATAGTTAGTTTGATATTGTATCTAAATGTCTTGTGGATAAGATAAGGGAGTAAACACATTCATATTAAGTTATGATGCCACAAGGATGAGATCTCCATTGCACTTTGACATGGTGGAATTTTAGGAACACGAGGGCTTGGAGGTTATGTTACCTAGATGGGATAATAGGTTAACATTAATAGGTTTGGGCGCCAGTGCAGAGCACGAGAATAACAGGGGTCGGGAAGGTCGATGGCCCATGTGGCCTCCCTGGTGTCCCGACGTCAATTACCTACAGCAACCATTCCTGCTTCACTGATATGGAGTTCTTATGTACTATATTCCTTATGCCTGGTCTAGTAGGGGCTGTAGGCCTCCCTCAAAATACCATCTCATATGTAGCAGGTTGCTTCGGCCACCCAAAGCTGTAAAATATTCGTAGCATATTTTTAGGCAAATTATTTAAACTGGTTGTATGGTCATACTGACCAATAAACAGATCACACACACAGAGGTTTAATTGATTTAATGAATCATTTATTAACCCTAATACGAGGCAGTTACACTTACTTCTCCACTGTAGCTAGGAGAGCTCTGATACTGACAAAAATGGTGCGAAGCCTACATTTTGTATTGCATGGAAAATTTATGCCTCAGCCATGAACACACATTATTAGCTGTGGGGCCGCACTAGCTCCGGGCCAAAGAAAAAGAAAACATTATAATAAGCTAACATTTTAAACACTGCTGCTGCATGGTTGGACAAAGTTGAGGCCCCCGGAGCGGGTGATTATGCACGACCTACCCCATGGATAATGATGATGCTACTACTGAACTCCAGTGCGGGAGCCGGCCATCTTGGCATGGGCCTCCCAAGTGACATAAAAAGTCCCATTAATTGGGAACAAATATTAACATGAAGTACGAATTTGGATGGAAATGAAACAGGAATGACCAGACGTCACATAAAACACTGAAAACTCTACTATAACAATATCCCGAAAGAAAATAAAAATACGAAAACTCTACTATAATAATATCCCGAAAGAAAATAAAAATATTACATTAAGCACTGTTTTGTTGTCATACCACTTTGCCTTATACTTGTCCCTCAACCAATAAACACAAATTTTACACAGCATGTGTGTCTCTCATGCTGCATATTTCTCTCCACATTAATTTGTGTCACTATCATGGGTTGTTATCTTTAACTTAATTAGTTTATATTTAACAAAACACTCGAAAATGAAATATTTATTGTTTTGCCATGCTTTCCTTAATGTTGCGGACAAAGTCTGTGGACGTGGTATTAGGCTGCGGGCTCTGCCACTTGATTCAGTTAGCCATGCAGTTTGGTTATGTTGACACAGGAAAAAACACTCTTAAAATTAAATAAACAAAGTGCAAAATAAAATATCCGAAGCCCTTACCGAATATTTCCCGTGCAGTAATATTGAATTTAAGTAGCCTGGTGTGGTACGGTGCACACTAGTGCAGAAAGAAAATGTGTTACTGCTTTGTTTACAAACATGTAACTGTCATCACAACACAATCAAAATAATTTTACCTCTTATATATAATGTCGTGGACATGACACTTACCTTATATATAACACATTGTAGTTCTTCAATAAATATAACATAAAAAATACGAACATTACTTTGGAACACTGCACTATCACACATCTAATGAGCATACATTGTCACGAGGATGCTATGACGCACACTTGACAAACGCGCTGTTACACAACATATTATTCTAAAAAGGCCCTTCTAAGATAAACACAATATTATTACTGGTGCACATCATACATGCTGGTGCACTGGTGCTTTACATTTCATGTGGTGCCTTGGCATTTATGCTGTCGGCGTGACGAACAGGCTAGTGCAGACCGGTTCACGTCAACTTACTCGGTCGTATAATGCAAGTTCCACCCAACAAACTCAAACAATTCAGAACAGTCAGACACATAAGCATGCACAGTCCTCACTATTAGATTGAAGGGGCTGAGTTGCGTTAAGGTACTTACAGTACGTTGTTTCAAAATCCCAATTGGAACCATGGATTGGAAGGGTTTCGTATTTATTTATTCCTTGATTGAATTGTAAATAAACACTCTCTTCTCAGCGATGCCTCGCGCAGTTGATGCGACCCGTTTCTTAATGTATTATGTTAAACTTGTTGTATTTTGTTTTGTTGTGTTGTACATAGTATAATATTTATTGTTGGTTACCTATCTACTTTTATCCAGAGTTATTACTAAATGCTGAAATGGAAATCAGATTATCTGTCCTACCAGCACATTGTTAAAGGAGCACATGGTCGATTTTGTTCTAATGTCGTGTAGGGATTTAGGGGAGGAATTTCCCTACCAAACTGATAAACTTCTATAAGAAGTCTTAGAGTCTCCAATAAAAAAGTTTTAGCTGGTGGACTAGTATGTCCCGTTGCTCGAGTTTTAAATCATCTAGCCTTCCGCAGCTATCGTAGCTGCAATGGCAAAAGCGAATATTGAGCAGGAAACACGTCGAAAAGCACCACTTACCATTACAAACTAGCTGAACTAGGAACAAAATGCTACACAGTAACAGCCAAAAATATAAGTGAAAGCTGTGTAGAGTGTAAGTAATGAACTTCGGCGAACATTAATACTGTTGTTTTGGCCAATATGCCATTAGAAGGAAAAAAACCTAGTTCTGAACTGCCTAGTTACATAAGAGTTTGGTGAGAGTGTTATTACGTGTTGACTGGCAGGGGCCACTTTTCAACTACTTGATGTTGTAGGAGGCACAAGGAATTATGGAATCGACAGCAGCTAATTCTACAAAAATAAAGTTTCCCACCTCTATTGCTCATTAAGATATGATGTTTTTTTCAAAGAGATCGTTGAATGTTTGTTCGTTTTCAGAAGTACTGGATAAAGAGAGAAGAGATAGTTATTCGGGGAGCCACACCCTCCTCTTCCATCCAAATTGTCCGGCTGTCTGAGAAATGCGAGACATACGGGGGTCTACCAGTGTTGGTGGCTAATCCGCTGGCCCAGGAGTGAAGACTGACATCGGGATGCTTACAAGGTCCGATGCATTCTAATTCATTCATCACGCATCCGCAGGTTCTAGCAGTCAGGATTTCTACACTTCGCATTTTTTCAGCACCCCAAGATACCCCTCCCCGCCTTGATCATTGGACCACCTCCAGTAGATGTGCTTCACCATCTCGTTCTGAGCTGCCCAGGTTCCGAACACCCACGACGACGGCTCACAGCACACAAGCTGCCATTGTCCCATCACAATCACCGAAGCACCTCGCCTTCACTGTTCCTCAAGGCATGGGTATATACCAGAGAGAGCCTCCATGAGCACGTTGTTCATCCCACGACATCTCGGCTCGTGCTGAAAACTAATAAATTACTATAAGAAAAATTACATAAAAATAACTCAAAGAAAATGGGAACACACTCAGAAAACCTATGGCGATGTATTTATGGCTCACAGAGTTTGATTCGATAATGAGCTACATGAGCTAATGAGCTATGGTAGCTAATGAGCTACATGACTATCATTTATGAATTGTCAAAAAATATGTTAGGTTAAATGTCGTCTGTGGCAAATTGTTTATATTACTAAATTAGAGTGATTTCAACGACAAATTTAAGTTGATAGAATTGAGAAAGGATGTTTTCTGAGGGCCCTCGTCCATCTGGCATAACTTTTTAAATAATATAAAAACATTTATTGTCCTCAAAACAGTCCCAAAAATAATTTTTTATTGGCATGCTTAAAATTTTTTGCTTCATATTTTGGAAGGTAATTTGTTATGGAAAACAAAATTGTCTTCTTTCATTAGTTGTGGACGGGCGCAGCGACGATTGGTGATGAAAATGCTTATGGCACGACATGCAACACGAATATCGCTAGATGTTCGCTACTTGTTTTTAATGCACTTGGTTACTTATTCACATACTGGTACACCATGAGTAAGAATGGATATTTATTATAACTATTTTAGTACCTTTAAATAATGTATACATAAAACCCTCAAGTTTATATTATATTTATTCACAAATATCATATAAATAGGGCAAAGAATTCTGAATCACCCATATACCTATTACCTGATATAAATTGAAGCAATTCAACAGTTCAAGTTTAATGCAGTCACAATCACAGACTACATACAGATCCACAACACCACAGGGATCTCCAATAAAATTAACACATCCCCTAAAAAAAGATTCCACTATTTATAATACTATGTGTGGTCAATCACAGCTTTGATAAGTACAATCGTGTTAAGTGGCAAAAAAGGTTACCCACTGAACCTCCATTATATTATTCACAATAAGGAGGGATCACCAAATAATTCTCAGACACGTTTTTATAAGATACCCTTTAAAATAGATAATAAAAGCCAAAGCAGTCTCATAAAACATTTCTATTAAACTCCATCCGATCTTACATGAAGGTACCCTCTCAAATGTATAATTTTAAAACATAATCATGAATAAAATAGTCCACATTATCGCACCAGCGTGAAACACAAATAGGCGTCTAAATTCATTTAAATGCCTGGGTTGTTTTTACAAAAAATTCTGATTACTTAAAGCTCTGCTCACGAGCACTCATGCAATTCATTATCTTACACTAAACACACTTTCCTCTCCTTCGCTATACATTTAAAAGCTCGCCACGACTGACTGGAAATTAATTCTTTTGGGTTTTCAAAATTATGATATATTTTCCAATTGGTTTCAATAAAGGGCGTCTGTATTTTTACAATTTTCACTGCAAGGTAATGCAATTAACTGAATTTTATTCTTTATTACTAAGGCACCATGTCGACAAGTATCCAACTTAACAAAAGGGACAATTGTCCTACAGCACTTAAGTACTGGTAAAGCATCTTCACAAACTTTGCAAATCCATAAATAGTAGAAAATATTACAGAGTATGACCAGCGAAAATTTCTACTCAAATCCTTACTTTCGGAACTCTCACCTTGCTATATTTTCGCTGAAATGCAGCTAAATTATTCAATAGTTCCAAACGATGTTCGCACATAACTCAACATTAAATGTTCGGCACTCCCATACTAGCCCGATCAAACAAGGGCATACGAGCGAAAATTGCGCACCAGAAAACAGTGGGCGAAAAATAGTTGGCCAACAATATCACCCTTTTCCGACACGGAGTTTCCCCAGCCAATTTCATTACACTCGTTGGAGCCGATATGCAAAAGAATAAGTAATATCAATATTAAATATTGAAAACTAGAAGTCACTGCGATGATAAACGCTGGTCGGACTAAATCGACGAGTCGAGGAAGTTAAACTGCGAACTGGTCACAAAATACGACCTCGTTTATTTGCATGCTACAATCGCACACAGAAAAAAACCACTGAAAACCTGAAGATTACTTGACCCACAATCAACTTCTCTCCATAAATATTCCCGTTTTTGCAAGACTTCTTTACCCCAAAATGCAAACGCTGACTGACCACCCTGACTCAGCGGTAAATTGCTGATAAAGCCGATATAATAGCGGGTGAAGTCGTGCTCATTCTGAAGCGTTGCGACGTCATGACGAGCCGTTTGCTCGCCAACACTATAGCCCAGGAACTCGTCGCCCGACGTGACGTCTTATGGTATTAGATGCGATGTCGTATGCAGAAACATGGCTAGTCCGATCACCGAAGGAGAGTTCACAGTAGGGCGCAGCTTACAAAACCAAGTTACATAAGAAGGCAGGGAGGGGAAGTGCCAGAGCATATATAGACATTATGAGTGGAGATTGAAGGAGGGAAGGTGGGGAAGCCAAAAGAAGACGAAGGAGGGGAGCAAGTTGGCCGAGGAATGCGATTATTAGCCAGCAGTTGAATACTCAAAAGTAGCGATCTGTGACAAATGAATGTCGCAATCCCAAACCAATCAAAAAACCAAAAAATTTAAGCAAAAATTCGAGCGTTTTTATCGTTTTCATGCAACTTTTTCACATTTCTAGAAGACACGTTTGAAATCAATTTTCAACTCTCAAAAACAAGAGAATTTTAAGTGGAAATATCGAAATTTTAACCCAAATAAAAGCAAATTTATTCCTGTTTTTTTTTTTCCTTTCAAAAATGGCATGCAGGATTTTTGTAATTTAAAAAACATGCAAATTAAACTAAAATTAAATTAAATATTACGCTTTTATTCATTATAGTCTATATTCGAAGCTCCACTAATTTTTTAATAACCTTTTCTTTATGTTCTATATTTTCACCCATTTCTCGAAGTTCATATTTATCGCCAATGTTTTCTAATACTGTTAGGTGCAAGTTTTGTAATTGTGAATTAAATTTATAGGAAGGTGGCTCACAACAGCTACCACTCTTTAAAATGTGAGTTACACTGCATGGAAACAAAGGCATCTTCATTTTTATTTATGTAGAAAGAAATGCATTAAGAAGTAAACTAGATTATACAGATGAAAATGACACACAAGTGCTGCATAAATAAACATGAAAAACAAATCCTGCACAAAAAATATGATACAATTCCTGCACAAATAAAATTGACAAACAAATCCTGCACAAATATAAATGACAAACAAATCCTGCACAAATGAAAATGTTACAAATAAAATTGACAATAGGTGAAAATCTCATTCTCATTTAAATATATACATCTAAAAATTTGTCTTAAACGATCGAAACATTTGGTTTTAGTAAAATCGTTTACATCCTCCATTTATTAATTTTAGTATTTTATATATCTACAGTAATTATTTCTTTCAAATAACCAAAAGTTAAATTCCTTTGACTAATTAAAACAACATTACAAATTGTACAAGTTTGAACAGCTTTAAAAACATCAACACTATTTTTATATTTGTTTTATGCTTAACTACAATAGTTTATATATATATATATAAACAATCAATAACATATCATGTTCTTAGACCCAAAAATTAATGGTAACTATCAACATAAAAGTTTACAGTAAGTTTATAATAAAGTTCATTATTTCTATATATAATATGAAGATTTGTTGTTGAATTTCTACAACCAGTATAAAAATGAAACTGTTTAAGACGAACGCCATTTTTAATATCTAGATTCCCATTTTCTTTTGGAAAAAATTCATTTTTACAATTTTTAATGTAAATATTTCTTACAACACAATGTTCAAACATGGAAGCATGTTTATGCTGTTCAGCATGATTTCTTCTAGAAAGTTGAAAACCTACAATTACAAACTCGGGCATATCAGATTGTAAATTATTTAACTGATCCTTTATATCAAAGTTAAAAAAAAAGTTGAACCGGCAGGAACTTCTTCTTTTTTTAAAATTGCCAATTATTAAAACTAATAGGTAATTTCGGATGTTTGCATTTTTTTTAAATTGCAATGGCTGTGCTAGATTCATATTCAACAATAGGCCACATAATTTATAGCTTTGAATAACAATTATACTGGGATTAGGACAATGTTTCTGAACTTTATATCTTCTTTATCTAAAGTTTAATAAAGAAATAAACAGATGTTATCAGATGAATTACAAAAAAAAAAAAAAAAAGTAATTTTATAACCACCTTTCCAATTCATCTCATTCTTATCATTAATGAAACCAAACAAATATCTCAGCAGATACATTATTTCATCTGTTTTATTACTAGAAACAGTTTAACTTCATTCTTATAGTACTAGAAACAGATTCATCTCGATATAGATTATCAACACCAGTAAATTCTAAATAATGTTGTTTGCTTGGTGATCATAACAAAGCATTCATCATTGTATAATGTTATACCCAAATTATCCACAGCTTTAATAATATGTCCTTGTTTTGAGATTTATACTCTAGAAAATTGAAAAGGAAAAAAGTTAGAACAAACATCAACATTATCTAATTTACCATATTTTGCCTCATCTCCAACCTTAGCTCTCTTTAGTAAACTAAATTGTTCATAAACATAAGCGTCATTTGGAAAAGAAAAACCCATTTCCAATAGGAATATTGAATTCGATTATATTATTGTAAAAATTTAAATTCCCCTTAGTTGGATAAGTTGGGGGAAAAGATTGCCCATCAAGCTCTCAATACTTTTACAATTCATTTTTAAAAGTAAAAAAATACATATAAATGAAAGATTTATGAAAGGATGTTTCTCGAGTTAAATTACTCATTGAAAAATATAGAAATTATAAATAGAATCATTAAGCAGAATATTAAAAAATAAGAAAAAAGAACTTCAGTTAATTGACGAATTACGAAATATTGGTAACATAATAGAACAAGTAAGTTATTAAAATAAAAATTTAATAACTACATTAGACCTGTAACAGCAAATAATTTAGATTATCCACCAGCACCAGAAGAAACATCATATGAAAGAGAATTATTCTCAAAATATCCTAACTTAGAAGAAGAAATGAGCATTATTCCTTTAAAAGATTTACAGCATGCAATGGGTATTCTATTATAAATCTAGGAAAAGAAATTCCAAAAAGAATAAGTGTTGTTAAAGCACGGTATTGATTACAAGGAGACAAGTATAATTTCTACAATGGAGATACAGAAGTAACGATAAATAATGATAAACTAGTTGTTAAAGACAAATAATATACATTAACAGAAGGGCTATTGGATTTGTTAAAAAAAAAAAAAAGGCCAATCAGATTTTGAAGGTAAATACACCGATAATGACAATAAAAATTGCACAGAAATTATTATAGCAATCAATGCCAAATTCTGACGACATAATCCTAGTAATCAAATAAATGGAAGTAGAGGTTGAAAATACAATAGTGTAATTAAACCAATTTATGAAAAATATATTTAAAAAATCAAATTCAAGATCAGAGCCAAACACGCCCAAAATAATGATTTCTCCAAGAACTCCTAGATCTGAAGAAGGCATAGAAAAATACAACATTTTGCTAAAGAATATAATTGTATGGGCGATGTTCGAAAATTGGTGGACAGATTATTAATAATTCACGGTGAAGAAAATGATGGAAATTACAATTATTACAATGAAAAAGTTAGCATAATGAATATTTGAGCAATAAATTTTCTCAATTTGTTGTTAATAATCCAAAAGGAATAACTTATCTTATAAGAGTTTTAAATGTAATTCCACATTCTTTTTGGAATTTTGATCATGGTAAAGGTATTATAAATTGTGCATTAAAAATTTCAAATTTATCAGAAATTCCTTTTGTCTGGTTATAATTATTGTCATCAATTTACAAAAATAAACAAAAGATAAAAAAAAAGGTAACACAGGAATAAATAAATTAGATGAAGCATGTTAATATCACAGTATTACTTATAGGGACCACATACATTTATAATCTAAACATGAGACTGACGAAATTTTACAAAAAGAAGCAATATAAATTATGCTAGAAAAAAATATTTCAATTGGTGAAAAAATGCCTCCTGCTGCTGTTGCTTCAACAATGTTTTCAAAAAGAACATAATATTCGGGTATTAAAATTTATTAATTTATCATATATTTTTCTAAGTAAATTAAGATAACAAATATAACATTCTACATGCCCATTGATCAATTGAGAGATTTGGGTATAGATAATTTTTTAACAAAAGATCGAATTGATAAAAATGAATAAAAATTGAAATTAGAAAAAGCTTTCAAATTAACTTTATCAATACCGACAGTCAAAACACTATTAAAATGAAAATCAGAAATTGGTTTACATCGTGGAGGATTTTTACCAATTCTATTTGCTGCTTTAGCTGCACTTGGAGTTTTAGTCGGAGGAGCTACTGCAATATGTAATTCTGTTGAACAAACAAAAGAAAAATCAAAAATTAAAAGAACAACAGAGACATAATTTAGCAATGGAAAATAAATCAGGAAGTGGTTTAGATGAAAATAAAGATAATGACCAAAAAATTGAATATATCACCATTATCTATTATTGATATTGAAAAATATGTAAAAAATTTTAAATATGAAAAATTCTAGAAATTTTTATATATATGATTAGTTACCTAAAAGTATTCACGCGTATGAATGTGCTGTGGTTAACTTTGACTTTTCTACAAATCCTGGTACTCATTGGGTTTACTATTTTAAAGAAAATAATTATGTTTACTATTTTGATTTATTTGGAGGAAATATTTTGTATTAATTTAACTAATTACTTGAAAAATAGAAATGTTTATTACAATGATAATCGAATTCAGAATTTTGGTTCAGTTATTTGTGGGCATCTATGTTTAATTGCATTACACCTTTTTTCGAATGGTTTTTGAAGTTTAATGACATAATTTATTTGTTACTAAATACCATATATATTTGGAAAACCATTAATCAAAACTTTATATTAAATTTTTGACACTACTGCTTTTGCTTTGAAAACATGCGTAGATTCACAAACTAATTAGGGTGTTACTGCTTTACAAAGTTAACTAAGCACTTGTATTGATTATACAAAATCAAATGTTTCTTTTTAGCACATAGAATTGTTAATATAGATGATCCTAGAGATGAAAAAGTAGGACTCAATAAAAGTTTTGTTAATAAACAAAAGATGATTATGCTTTAAAAGATGATATACTTTTACGAGTCAGTAATATAATTTTTGATTCAATAAAACAGATGAATAATACAAAACAGGATTTAGTAAAATATGTAGATTCAAAATACAATATAATTGTTTCTGATTATTCATTGTAAGAATATGTAGATTAAAAATACAATATTATTGTTTCTGCTTTACAATATCAAATAAGGAAGGTTTTTGTTTATACAACGGATTATGTTTATATTCAAATTTGTAGAATTAATCATATGACTTATCTTACAGATGGAAGAGATGCAGATAGTAAAATATTTTTGATAAAGAAAGAGATGATAAATATAAACTAGTCAGTAGAAATATTTAAGGAAGAAAAATATCATATATTTTATTTACAAAAATAATGGAATAAACAATATTATGTTTTTCACTTAGGTAATCTATTTTTTTTAAATTTTATTATGGATTGTACTGTTTATAAAATAATTTCTGATAATTTACTTGATGATACACTAGCTGTTATTAAGGTTTCTAAAAAAAATAGATTAGCAAACCTTTTGAGATTAAAAAAGGGCAAGAATTTGATCTTAAAAAATATATTTGAATATGATAATGCTTTGATGACAAAAATAGGAGTATTAGTGAAATTAATATATTGAATAAATAAATTAATATTATTTTACTATTGAATGGAGAATACTTGGTGTCCAAAGTGCATGAAAATCACTAAAAATAATAATATAAAGAATGAGAGCTCTAAAAATGGATGATTAGTAAAAAAAATCAAATTTTTAATATGTAGTTCCAATAATTCAACATTAAAAAAAATTGCCCAATTTAAGAGAAGGACTAATCAATGAATTATATAAAACCAGCAATTAGAAATTATCCCAGAAGAAAAGTAATTTCGTTTGGAATTGATTATTTATGACAAATTGATCTCGTTGAAATGGATACTGGCAATTTAAAAGATATATGACGTTTAAATAATCGATACAAATATATATGACAATTATCGATGTTTTTTTCCAAAATATGCATTTGCAATATCTATAAAAGATAACACAGCTAAACATGTAGCAAATGCTTTAGAATGTGTACTGATGAAAAGAAAACCATGTAATATTTAAAGTGGCAATGGCTCCGAATTTTATAACAAATAATTTAGTGAACTTATGCAAAAATATAATATCTATCATTATTCGACATTCAGCGAACTTAAATCCAGTGTTGTAGAGAGATATAATTGTACAAAGAAGAATAAAAAGTTGGAAAAATTTCCTTTAAATGGCAATTATAATAGGATAATATATTAATGATTTAGTAAGATAATACAAAAATACAAATCATAGAACTATTGGCATGAAGCCAAATTGAAGTTAATAAAAAAGAAAATTTTTAAACACAAGTTATTGCAAATATGATTACTGAACCGAAATATAAAGTTGAAGATATTGTCAGTATTAGCAAAAATAAACGAATTTTTGAAAACGACTTTATGGCTAATTGTACAACAGAAATATTTATTATTTTGACATTTATAAATATGTTTCTACTTACAAACTAAACTATATCAACACAGAAGAAATAAAAGGTAGTTTTTATGGATACAAAATTATGAAAACTAACTATCCTGAAGAATATTTGGTTGAAAATTTTTAAAAACTAAAGGTAATATAATTTATTTTAAATGGTTAGGTTTTGATAACTCTCATTACTCTTGGATTAATGAAACAGATGTTTTGTGAATGTGAACATTAATTATAGAAAATATAATAGTACAAAATATAAATTAGCTTCTTACTCAATTCGATGAAGATGATCAACATCATTAATCAATTGTTGTTGAGTATAATTATTTCCACCAATTTAAATATTTATGAAAACACAAAATGCAGCCATTCAATGTTTCTTTCATTCTTTGCTATAAATTAATAGAATTTAGAATATAATCAATTCTCAATAATTGTTTGCAATTAGGATGTCTATCTTTAATTCTATACAATTGTCTTTGAAAACTTTTGTTTGAGATCTAATAACATAATAATCATATTCACAATAACCAAATAATTTTAAAAGAATGAAGTTGAATTTAAAATCTGATTTTACATTTGATGTACAACATGAGGTGTCATTTGTCTGATTTCGTCTTTTCTGCGATCTATTGCGCCTACAGCAGTATGAATTTTCTCTCTTAAATTTTCCAAATTTTTATATAATTAATTTCATTTATATTTTTTTAATGATTAACTTTAATTTAATTCATATTTATATGCTCTGTCTGGTCTCTGTAGAAATGCATTTTTTTTGGCACTTATATTCACCACATTTTCTAATTGATGGAATAACTTCTTCAAATATTCATGTTTTAAAACCCTTCGCATTTTTACAATATCAACTAAAAATAAATTCATATAATCAAGGCTCACTAATATTTAATTGCTTTACCATTATGGTAACTACGTTGAGATGAATTTTTTATCCCAACTATTTCGGATAAAGGTTTCTTATATTTTATCAAATTTGTTTTGTAATGCATCTTTTGGATTAGAATATTCTAATACTTCAGCAATATCTTTTCCACTAAATCACGGATTATTTTCCTCATTAATAATCATAGAAACTCATTTACCATAGTAGACAAGATTGTTGTTATTTATGTCTAGAATTGGATGCATTTTATTTGTAAAATTGAATGTATGTATACGTATATACAAATATATTGATAAGGAAACGAAAAATTAAAGAAAAATATAGTAAAAGAATATAGACAAGATTCATTAATAAATATGGAAGATATTTCTTTTCCAACTAACTTCATCTTGCAGATGGGGTTTAAAATTTCCAAGCCTCTTTCTCTTTCCTAACCCATTTTTTAAATACCCTAGCTTCCTTTTTGGAAGATAAGATTAAAGAATATAAACCTGGTTCATTTATGTAAATTCCTTAAAAATTGGACATAATTCCACACTGCTTAACCATTGGCGCTCTGATCGATTGCATTGATAAGTCTTCATACGAAATTTGTATACCTAATATAGAAAAAAAAATTCTATAACAATTGAAAAATTGAGTGCAGTTATTGATAAAAAATAATATCTAACTATTCCTAGAGGCCAATACAACATTAAATAGTTAAGAGAAGATATAGATTCATTTCAATTATTTTCACCTAATAAAAATGAATTAATACCAGACAATGTTAGAAACAGAATATCTATTAGATCTAAATTTGATATTAAATATGTTGATCGATTGTCTTAAATTCTTGGTTCTGAAAGAAATATGACTATTGAGAAAGAAAAAATTGTGGTAGGTACTATATTACCTAATTTTGACCCATTAATGTTCATTGTAATTTAGTATTTGGAATGTTCATAAAATATGATGAATCTAATCATTTAGAGACATATAATAGCTAGTTTCTCAAGCCTTCATATCCAATTTTTTAATCACATTATTAACAAATGGTTTAATCATATGGTTTTATAAATTAGAGATGAAAAAGGTAAACTAAATGATTTTAATGGTGCTGATATTGACATTTTTTAGCAAATTAAGGAAGTTTAAAATATTACTGCTTTTTTAATCCATAAAATGTATATATATAATATAATATTAGAAATTAATTAAAATTATATATTTTCATATTCATATGGTAATGCACATTAGTTATTTTCTAATATAATCCTTCTGTCATCAGAATGGCTTAATTCTATTTTATTAACTTAGATTGTGTATATATATATATATATAGCATGCTTTTGCTCTTAATTATCAAAACTGACGTCGCCTTGACGACATCTGTCGCCAACCAGGTATAATCAAATCAAAGACCACACCTTCACTGCTGCCAAAACCGCATTTAACCATCTACCATTCCGCCACCAAGCATCAGTTAGTTGGTCCAAGTAGGGCCATTCTTCTACCACAGTAATTTGCTACCTCGGCATCCAACTGACATTGTCAGTTGGTACCTCTCAGTGTGGCCATATCTCCTACCAAAAATTTTCCTGCCAAAAATTGTTTCAAAAATTTTCCCAAGTTTTCCTGAAAAGCAAAATTTCCCACATTTTTCCAGCCCGCAATGGGGTGAGGGCGACAGGAAGGCACCAGCAAGTTCAACAGTAGTATTAGAACGCTAAGGGATGCTGCACAGACACTTGGCAAGTGTGTCAAAATAAAAAGGATGCAACATCGCAAGCCACACCACATCACTTGGAAGATGGAGAAGAAGGAAACTGCGAGAATGAGAAGTGATGGGGTGGAGAATACTCTCCCCTGTCCCCCTTCATTCTTCGCAGAGGACATCCAGCTGACACCCTCGCATGCTCCGCGCATCAGCTGACCATCGGGACAACAATCCTGCCCGGGGTAAGCAGGCCAGCCACACTACAAGAGGGGAGGCCGATCCCTCACCCCAAAACACTCAAGACAGAGTTGGTAACACCGTGTCTCCTGCACACGTGGCTTTGTTTACTAACATAGCATAGCTGGCCAGATGACTGACAGCTTGTCGGAGCTGTGATGTCCAAATTGTTTGTACCATATAATAAAACCTTGACGACCAACAAATGAAAATTTATATCTATTGCCAATGCCATCGCAATACCAGTCTTATGAGTGCCTGCGCCTATTACATCGGCAAGAAGGGATAGGACAGTAGCAGTGTAGTGATGCAGGATAGACAACATTTGTCACATCTCCCTACAAAAGTAAAAATTGAAAGTGAACATTTTCCAAATTATACATTCCCGAAATATTGTGACAACTTGTTGTGCAATGGGCAGGGTACCATTGTACTTCGGTGCATACAGTATGACACAAAGTATTACCAAGAATGCATCAGTGACATGGAACACAAATCTGTTGCAGGACTTACATTTCTTTGCTTGTCGTGGCATGCATTTCAACAAAAATAGGCAGGGCATAAATCGAACGCAAACTGTAACCGCAGATACGTCTCGTGACCAGGTGCTGAACTTGCTAGGACAATGGGACAATGGCGTGGTGGTAAATGTAAACAGTAACCTTTCGCAAGTGATAGCGGCACGAGATGTTAATAATATAACAGGTGGAACGGACCTCAACCCAAACCTACCTCAACACTCGCACCACGCACATTCCAACCGGCCACGACATTTTTTCCACCACTACTATCATTTTTTTCCACAATTGTTTACCCTTCACTTATGCCAACCTACCTGCCAAGTTTTCCAAATTTCCCAGTCATTAATCCATATCTGACAAAATGCAGAGCGACAACCATGCCACAAACAGTAGGACTATAAAATGGGATGCAAAGATGAACCGTGGAGTCCAACTGACATCAACATCCGCAAGGACCGATCACGGCCATAACACCATCAAAATTCCAAACTGTGCCCATGTTCGCCGATACACTGATGGAAGATCCGGCGGTATTTCTGCAGGAATGCATATCCTGCCTCACCAGGCACAGGTTTAGCAGAGATGAATGAGCCAGGTGTGTTGGAGCGCAACTCCACGGAGACACACGATCTTGGTGGACATCTCTCAACAACTACGGGCTCCAGTGGGAGGAGTTGTGGCATACATTCCAGTGCAGATTTCATGGGATCTTCCCCTCTATACAGGTCCAGAGCAAACTCACTCTGGAGGGTAAAAAATTGAGTAAATCTTTAACTGCTTTTATCACATGTAAAAACCACCATATCAAACAATTTCATCCGCATTAGCCAGAGCAGAAAGTACTTGAAGTAATTGCAGAAACTACCAGACCTGAATTCAGGGCAACCTTGATACCATTGCTTAATGGAATATTAGAAGACTTAATGCATTCTGCAATAATTCTGGAGAGAACATTTGAGTCACAATCACAATGGTAAACAACGCCATGCATTGATAGACACAGCTACGTCTCACAACTTTGTCCAGGCGCAGTTTGTAAACAAGCGTGATGTAACCCCCATGGGACATGTGGTCCGTTTAGCTACAGGGCAAGAGTGTGATGCAGTCATGGGACATACGGACATTACTGTCTGAGTATGTGATATTGAGACAAAAAACAGGCAATAATAACCTCCGAAATCACCGAAGATGCTATACTGGGAATCCCCTGGTTAAATGAACAAAACACAATAGTAGACAGCAGCTAGGCGTATACATTTTGGTGCGAAGGAGAGTTTGACGGAATACAGCATCTTCTATAGGCCAACATATATCACACTGAACGTGTAATTGAAGTATTTTGAGCATAATATTCTGTTGGAACATCAGGCAGCTTTTCTGTACTTACTGATGGAACGCAAAGCAATTTTGGGCAAGCATGACGTACTGCGCAGAAAAACAGTCGTGGAACACGAAATTCCTTAAACACAGTACGAGCCTGTCTACTGTGGCCCGCGCAGTTACCTTCCTCACAAGGCCAAGATAATATAGGAACAAGTACAGGGAATGATAGGAGATGGTGTGATTGAACCCATGTGCAGCAGGTATAAATCTGTCGTAATGCTAGCGCCCAAGAAAGATGTGTCATGGCACTTTCGTGTCGATTTTCGCGCAATCAACCAAGCGGCGCATGGCGCCTTACTGCCATACTTCAGTGTTAAGGATTCATTGAGCACCCTAGGAAAAACAAAAATAATGCTAGCCATAGATTTACGCAGCGACTATTGGCAGATTCCCGTTCAGCAGGAGGACAGTGAGAAAAACGCCTTCACGACCCTGAGTGGTGTTTCCAGATTTGCACAATGCCCTTTGGTCTCAAGAGCGCACCTGCCACTTTCCAGCCTATGATGGTGAGAGTACTAGGCGGCCTAATAAAATACTTTACACTCGCGTATCTCGACGATGTGGTCGTGGGATCGAAGATGTGGGACGCATACTTACACCATATGTTTATCGTCTTAGAGCACTTTGCTATATATGGACTGACATTTGCTTCCTACATATGCCACCTCGGCCAAATGAGCAAAGAATTCAAAGGATATATTGACGACTTGCTGTTACTGCAGGAGACGTTCGTGTGGGGGAAGGAATCAGACAAGATGTTCCAAGCAATCAAAGCAAGTTTTAGAGAGTGTCCCACTTTAGCTCGACACGTCCCTATGTGCCACCTGTAACTACAAACAGATTGGATCCAGGAAGGCATTGGAACTGTACAAAAAGTGTATAGGCACACCTGCAGTTGGCTACCTTGCGCAACTTCTACCTGGAATTGGTGCTGAAGTGGACAGGACCGCACAAGGTAGTGAAGAGCCTTGGACCCACAATGTACTTGGTCCGAATGGAGTGAAAGCAAGTACGGACCCATCGTGATGACATCCAGTTGTTGCCAGGAGATGTCCCCGACGACGCTGCACGAGATACCCTGATCACCCCCGACGGCAATCCACCTGCCGAGCTTGAAACTACCTGCACAGACAGAGAAGGTGGGCCCACACTTTCAGCAGAAAGGGCACCTCCTGAGGGACCAGTCATTTTGGCGCCGAACACCAACGTGTTTTCCAGGGGCCAAGGTGATGAGCCATCCAATGCGGTCAGCGGTACCAGTCTGGACGGGGTTGCTGATCCACAACAAGCAAGTGAAGAGACAACGGGAGAGCAAGACTTAGAGATTCCGAGCATGATCCAAGATGGGGAAGCCCCTGATGAGGTAGTCAGGCCAATCACCAGCGAGGAGGGTGCATCAGCATCTCGGATGGTGGTTCCTGCAGAGGGTGGAAGAAGCCCGATGTCGCTCGATGACTTGTCGCCTAATGTGGCGCATCCTAAGCCAACCACCATGGCGTTCGTTGGCATGGGGCTAGAGAGCTCCGTCATTCGACCACTTGCACTGGAAGCGACACCAGCACCTCCGGATGAGCAGCTGCCAGCAGACACCACATTGCCCGGTGTCGCGACGCTAACAGTGGACAGTGCAGTGATTGGAGAGCAACGGGTGTTGCAGCCGACTGTGGGGACCTTCGCAGAAGATCAACCACCCACAGTATTCGTCGATACGGGTCGCGTCCATCGGCGGCACGACTACAGTTACCGGAATAAGAGTGCAAGTTACAACAGCGATGCAAGTGGCGAGGACAGCGAGTCAGCTGGCTCACTGGACCTGCGCCGGATGGGGAGGCAGATCAGGACGGTGGTGGCATGTGGGGCTTTTTGGAACGCCCTGGCAACCCAGCAGACATTGAGGACTACAGAAGCAGACGCAGTCTACGAGGCATATGGGGTATTAGAAGAGCCTGTACATGCTGTGTCCGAGATGGTAGCAGCGACTGATGTATCACTGTTGTACGTGATACAACTGCTGCAAAAGATCTCCAAAGGTGGCAGGGAAGGGCATTTGACACCATCCACTGCTTCCTCCCTAGACTGTTTGTCCGCCACAGCAAGGAAACTGGGCCAACAAGATGCGTGCTCTATGCAGAGCACCTCAGCTTCTTGTGTTCGTGATGAGTGTCAAGTAGAGTAGGACAGTGCAGGGTAGAGTAAGGCAAGCCAGGGTGACAGGTGGCAGTTCAGTGTAACTTGTGTGTGTATGTATGTTTAGCCAGTCACCGACTCCGCATGGCGGAGTGATATTTAAGTAGCACCAAATTGTGTGTAAAACCTAATATATCTAGGTGAGTGTTCATGCAATGTGCAAACATATTACGAGACTGAGAAAGACATGCAGGTCAAATCCAGTCTTGATTGTTACCCATTTTGCTTAGTGCTCTTTCTTTTTGTTGTTTGTTAACATTAAAGTGTATCACCTTCAGGCTTTATAATGTTACTTGCAGTTTATTTGAATTTATTATGCGTCTCCTGCCCCTGGGTTTGATCCAAAGTAACTTTATATGGTGTGTATCAAAAAGTAGTGCAGTGTAGTGACAGTGCTGCCAAAGCCAGCTCTCATGCCAAGGCAGTCAGCGCTCTGCAACTGGAGAGTTGAATCGCATCGTTGTGTCTCGTGCTGTGCGTGCCCGGGTGGAATTCAATCTTTGTTACCAATCATACAACTGTAATAGAATGTAATATCCTGGAACCTTTTACATTTGAACCACCCAGGACTTCACCCCTCCTATCCGGGTTGGTTTAGCATTGCCACCGGGAGCTTAATTCTCACATAATTATTGTGTAGTGCAAGTGACTTTTATCTATATTATCTCTACTGACCAGTGAAGTTCAGTGTCAAATGTAAAGTTATATTCATTGAAAAGTTTGTAGAGTTATGACGAATAAATAACATCACTGGAGTTGTGCGTGTTTAATTCCGTCTACGCCTTAAGGTGCATAAGCGCACGGAACTATCATTCTCAAGCCATTTCTGAAGATTTTTATTACATGTCAATTTCAATAGTATTCTGTATTCAATGTTTCCAAATCAACGTATTTAATCAAGGTGGTGTGTGATCCGCCCTGAGAGTCCACGAATATTTCTGTAAGTGTTTTTTAAATGTAATATACAAGGGGCAGGAAAGGCTGGCAATTTGTCGTCGGCGGCATGACCCGGAGCTTAAATAAGAGTCATTTCTCCAACTTCGGCACTGCCTCTGGCGATGCCTAGTGCTGGGTAATGCCTAACCAATTTACCATATTTTCCACTAAAGAGCACCTTTTCATCTCTGCATGCCATGGAGGCACCTCACCTGATGTTAACCATGCTGTGATGCAAGCACCACAAGCAGCGGTGTCTACCGATTCCATGGCGGGGAAGGCTGCGACAAACTCGGGGCAGAGCAGGAGGGAATGAGAGGTATGGCAGCACCTCAGAGGAAAGAGCCCGTAGAGGGCCGAGCCATGCACGTCAATGAAAGATCACCACCAGGGATGGCACAGGATGGAAACGCTGATGACGAGCACCATCAGAAACAGAGCCAATTGGAAAGTGCAAGGTTACTTCAGGGAGGTCCAGGAGGAGAGGATAAGGTTGCACAGGATTTGCCCGACATTAGTATGCTCCACAGGGAACTGGTAGCACCTCAAACACAGGTAGAGCAAGAAGTGAAAAGGTAAGTAGAGCAGGAGGTGCGAATTTAAATAGAGCAGGAGGTGCAAGTGCAAGTAGAACCAGAGGGACAAATGCAAGTGTTCATGAAGGAAAATCAGTTGCAAGAACAATTGCAAGTACGGGGTGTTGATGCATATGTATGTGTGTTTGAAAGTGTTGTTCAGCTGGGTCGCACCCAGAGATGGTGAACAGCGTGTGCAGTGATCCAGGGAACTTGCTTTGCCTTCAGCAGTCACATAAGCAGACAGACCCGTCAATGCAGTGTCACCAGTGCAAGCTTACGGAGTTGCCTAGCACGAAGGGTCTGCCGCCAGCAGTGCATCACGCGGCAGAGCCACAGAAGCTGTGTTACCACCTGTGGTCATGCAGGCCAATCCACAACTGCAGCTGCTGCCAGTGACATCTGACGGCCTACAATCGGTCTCGAAAGGGGTGGGGGGCGTTTGACACATGCCACGTGTTCCCACCCCTAAGACTGTTTGTCCGGCCGTGACCTACAGTGCCACCACAGGAGGGCTGTGTGCTCTACCGACGGGAAGAGTGTGCGCCCGGTCACAGGAGCGATCAGGAACAGCGTAAGTGCAAGGGCAAGCCATGCAGAGCAGCTGGTGGTTGCCATGGTGACCAGATGCAGCGAGACAGGGGAAAGTGAAATACGTCATAACAACAACTGAACTCATGAGTCCAGGGCCTATGTTAAACATTATTCGTTTTACTTTATTAAATGATTTATTGACTGTTGTGTTTCTTGTGATTTATAGTGCAATGTTAATTGTTATCATCTTTTTCATCCTGCATGTACTATTTTATTCAATCCATTCACGCATATTTATGTTGCAGGGTTCTTTTGTGATTTTTGTAATATGTTTGTAATTTAATAGCATGATGCAAGACAAGGAGACGCAAGTTGGGACAGAAAGTAGTGCCACTTTCATGTGGGTAAGCCGCGGTGAGCCCGCACATCAGGTGGAAAAGTTAGTAAGCAAGTAGTATCTTTCAGAGATGAAGTGCGTGCCGTGAGATCCAGCATTTTCCTGCGCATGATGGACTGTCTTCAGCCCAGGAGTAGCATTGCCTTGGGAAGCTTAAGTCTTGCCATAAACCTTAGCATGTCGTAAGATGGTTTTACAGTTTTAACGTAGTGGCCGGTATAGCCACCCAGTGTAATGTCATTGTCCTCCTTGAGGGAGGTGTAATTAATCGGGAATAAATCTGTCTGTGAACTGTTCGACACAGCATTTATTTTCCGTTCGCTATGTGCGTTAAGGGACAGGCCCACATAATATTGCTCAACCATGCTTAACCTTAATCAATTTGTTACAAGTGTCAGTAAGTATTGTTCCGAAACTAATGGGCGTGTGGTTTGGCACTAACAATCCACATACAAGTGTGTTAAACGTACATAGTCGACCAACCGGCTACCATTTAACAAACATCATCATTTATCTGGAACAGTAATCAATGGGGCAGAGGTCATATTATCATCTTCGGCGAGGAGTTTGGTCTGGACGTACAACCCGCAACCCCGAGGTTAAGAGAATCAACATCCACATTGACATCGCCTTGACGGCATCTGGCGCCAACCGGATATAATCACATCCAAGACCTCACCTTCACCGCCCCTAAAACCTCATTTAACCATTTACCGACAACCATGAGACATCATCATCAATGGACACACTTCATCAATTAGTGAAATAAGCGGCTCTCTATATCCAAACTTCACAGTAAAAAAATTACACAAGCCAGTTGTCATTTCGGTTATAACCAACAAAATGTCAACAACTTTTAGGCACGAAAAAAACATTATCCATGGCCACTTGAAAACACAATACTGGATGTAAAATCCATTTTATATCAGTGTGGCCGTGAATACCTTGAAACAAATTATTTCATTGGTCACTGTAGATCGGGTTGTGGGAGTGAAATTGTGTGGCAAAAAGAATCCCTTCCAGTTGCGTTCGGTATATTTAATCGAACCCGTGGTTATGGGTGCAGGTACAGCAGAGTTTTATTTGCGTTGAGTTGCTCAGGTGAAATTGTTAGGTACTTGCATTTAATCGACCCCCAGCTCGTAAACATACTTTGTATCTAGCGTGCCTCTACCGCGATGATTTATGAATAAGTACCACTGCATTTGCCAACCCATATAAATAGTCACATTTGCCACCAGAATAGAAGGTTATCAACTGACAGTCATTGATAACATATTTGTTGACTTGAATTTGACCAGGCTCTGTCAGTGTTTCCCAGTTGTAAATGAATTATCAGATCACGATGCTCAAACTTTGTTAGTAGCATCTCTTGGTATAATTAATGAACATCAACACTTAAAAAAACCCAGGCAGTATACTTTTGAAAACATATTAAATTTAAAGTGTGACCTCAGCAAAGAACTGTGGCTTGATTTATACAACACAGTAGAAACAAACGAAAAGTACAATTCATTTCTAAATTCTGTCCTTGTTATTTTTGAAAAAAAAACTTCCCCTCTAAACAAGTTTGTTGTAACATCATGCCAACTAAAAATCCGAGGATGACGAAAGGAATAAGGAATTCTTGCGAGCACAAAAGATAATCGTACAAAACAGCCAGAGTAAGTATAGATCATAACGCAACAACTTAATATAGAAAATATTGCAAAGTTCTGAGAAAAGGCATAAAACCAAGAAAAAAAGGTGTACTTCAACTCTATTATTCGCAACTCAGAAAACAAAATCAAAACTATGTGGTCCATCATAAAAAGTGAAACTGGAAAAATCCTATGAACGAAACACGGGGATAAAACTAAGAGACAGTATGGAGCTGTTAGATGCACCTTCAGTTGCCGATACTTTTGATTCATTCTGTTTAAATGTTGTAGATAACTTAATAAATAAAGCCCCTAGTAATAACAATAATAATAATTTTACAACTTCACTAAATAGAGATTACCCCTGTATTAAATGGTTGTTTAGAACTCCAGGAGAAGTGGAAGAAGTAATAAAATCATTAAAACCAAAATTATCTTGTGGCTATGATGGCATTAGTTGCAAATTAATAAAGCATTGTGCATGTGAATTAAATGTCCCCTGAAGCCATATGTGTAATGCCATTTTTAACACTAGTGTTTTCCCTGACAGACTCAAATGGGCAACTATCATTCCGCTTTTCAAGAAAGGTGAAAAAGTAGATGTAGCCTATTATAGGCTCATTTCAATACTAACTTCCATTTTGAAGGTAATTGAAAAATAATGTACAACAGACTCATGCAACATTTTGAAGAGTACAGAATCTTCCCACACTCACAATTTGGCTTCAGGAAACATACATCAACTAGGGAACCATATACAAACTGATGGATAATATCCTTAACGCTCTGGGCAAAAAACTGTCAACAATTGGAATTTTTTGAGATCTGACAAAAGCTTTTGACTGTGTAAATCATGATGTACTCATTGACAAACTTAAACATAACGGAATAAGATATGAAATGAACTACCTAATGTGTTCATATTTATCAGACAGACAACGACAAGTTTGTATCAGAGACAATACGTGCTCTGTATATTCCAAACCAGGAGGAATAATGCATGATGTTCCACAGAGCTCAACTCTTTGGCCTTTGCTTTTTTTTTGTGTATAAAAATGACTTACCTTGCCATCTTAATCCAAGCACCACTCCAATTGTTTTTGCAGACGACACCAGTATTGTAGTCTCAGCCAGGACAAAGGAATCACTGGGATGGTTAGCCATTACCACTTTTAATCCATTAGATGCTTGGTTTAAAGCCAACAAATTGAGCCTTAGCCTTGAAAAAAACACATTTTATCCAGTTCTGTACTAAAAATTGTAAAGAAATAGACTTAAGCGTCCGCTATGATGCAGCAGAAGTCAGTGGAACTGAATATAGCAAATTGATATGTCTGCATGTAGACAATCACAAAAATTGGAAACTTCATATTGAACAAGTTTTATCAAAACTCAGCTCTGCCTGTCTTGGCTTGCGTAATATTCTAGACATTTTAAACAGAGAGACTGCTGTAATGGTTAACTTTGCATACTTTCGTTCAATCACGACATATGGCGTAATTTTCTGGGGAAACTCAACCGACAATAATAAAGTGTTTCCTATGCATAAAAGGGTTAGGCGGATATTATTTGAAGGAAAAAAAAAACACATCTGATTCCTGTAGGCCATTGTTCAACAGTGCTAGAATCCTACCTCTAGCATGTAAATATATTTATGCTTCAGTTATATTCATTTCCAAAAACCACAGTTTATTCCAGATGAATTTTTCTCTCCATAAACATAACACAAGAAATAAATAAGGCCCCAAAAGGGCCTTCTTACTCTTCAAGTCAGCTGTTAAACAACCTAATCCATTAATTGATAAGAAACTCTTTAAAAAAGAACTGAAAGAGTTCTTAATAAGCAAAACTTTTAATTGCGTAGATAAATATTTATCATAAACACAAAACATATATCACTAAGTTAATTTAATCAAGACTAGAAACCCCCATTGATATTCAGTGTGAGGTATTGTGTAAAGCCAATGGGATGTGTGCCTCTGTTTTGGTTTTTATTTCTTTATGGAGTGGAGTAGCCCGGGACGCAGCACAGCTGTGCAGAATAAATTGAAGAATGGAGATAATATATTGGAAATTCAAGACTAATTGTATTTTATTTTAAAGTTTTTTTTTTTTTTTTAGTATTTGATAATATTATAATACTTGATGTTTTGATATTGTTCTGTAAATAATGTGTTCATGTTATGTACATAATGTGTTCATGTTCTGACTTGTCGAATGTCTTTGTACAAATTTATAGTCGAAAAAAAAAAGACCAAATGTATGCATTTACAAAAAAAAGAACGAGTCAAGTGGTGTAATACGTTAAGACTATATGAGTTATCAAATTTTGTTGTAATCATTTCCATAGATGATACAAAAATGTTGGGTAGCTTTCCAGGGGAACTTCGCCTCCATGGTAGTTGTCAAGTGGGGTACATTTCCTGCTTCTACCTTAGCTGAAGAGGAAAAGTACATTTTCCACATGTGAAAAATTCCGGCGACTCAGTGGCACTTACAAAAATTCTTTTTATATTTGTGAAACACCTCGACATCCTTAATGGCCGCTTAGTGTTTAGTGTCACTTGGCTGGGTCCTAGTTTATTCCTTGTTGTTGTAAACTGTCCTAATACTCTTTCCTTGTGTTTTCGTTGTTTTTTGAGGTTCATTGTATCTTGCTAACACCAGAACTACATTACAAGTAATGGTGGCATGGTTTAGAAATTATAATTTGACTCTTAATATAGCAAAATCTTCACTTATGTTCTTCTCAAAATATCATCCCCCAAAATCAATTCTATATAAATTCCGATACAACATAATAAGGAAGTCCTACCTGTTGTAAAAGATATTAAACTACTTGGTCTGACAATTGACTGTAACTTTAAATGAAAAGTATATATTCCAACCCTATCCAATATGCTAAGTTCTTATTGTTTTGCTTTTTACTCCATTAACAAACATGTTCTCTGGAAGCAGTCAAAACACTGTTCTTTGCAAATGTCCAACCGTTATTGAAATATGGCATAATATTTTGGGATGTGTCTCAAGACAGGAAAAAAGGTCTGCAGAGCACAAAAAAAAAATTATACGTATTATAGCCAACATTAAAACCCCCACTTCTTCCAAACCTTAATTAAAAAAGCTAAACAATCTCACACCTCCT
The DNA here is from genome assembly GCA_029891345.1 of Dryococelus australis. NCBI lineage: Eukaryota > Metazoa > Arthropoda > Insecta > Phasmatodea > Phasmatidae > Dryococelus > Dryococelus australis. Next base: position 284,261,974 of record CM056994.1, read on the forward strand.
AGCGTATACATTTACAACATTATGGGCCTTAATCATAATCGTTTTTAGTCCGGACTAAGGAAAGATAATGCTACGACTAAAATTTCCGTATTCAGAGAGCATTTTTATTACTAGTACGTGGATCATCTTGCTTTCGTACGAGCTAACTTTTAGTCTGGACTGAGGGTAGGATTAACGAAGTATTAATGTCAAAAATAAACGTGGCGAACATATAATACGACAGTTTTGTTAATATAACATGCCAGTGAAAGCTAGATTAAGTTTACGAAACATAAAAATTACGTTAAAGGCCAATCTATACAAAAATATGCCGACCTAATGAATGAAATGTTCCGTGAATAATAATTCAAAGGAAATATACCTTGTAAGCCTAATAATACATCAGTTTTTAGCTGCAGCAATGTCTTAACGTGATATTAATACACTCAAAGAGAATTTTAATACAAATCAAAGATTAGTTAAATATATACATAGAAAAGGACACATTTAAAACTAAAATGTATTGGTAGCTCAATGGTAACACTGAGGGCTGCCGTGCCGAAGAATGCAAGTTTGTATCACTCCTGGGAAATAGATATTTAACGAGTATATAAAGTATTTTTGTAATGTATTTAAAATTACAATACACATTTAACGTCATTATAAAGACAGTATTGGCGAAATAAAATTAAAACAACCCATATTACCAGTGCATAGGGGTGTGCTATGAAAATTTAACAATTCGATATGAAATAATAGGATATTATCATATTAATTTTATTGTTCTCCATTTTGCAGTATTGCCATATATGATACAGTAATAATACAAGGTCAAAACGAATAAAGTGACGGCAATATAATGAATAATGTTATTTGTGTATACTATAAGGAAAAAAATAACACAGCACAATACAGAGAATTATTTTTTTTCTGGCGAGCCCCCAAATCCCGCTATGCCAGCGTGAGCACCTTCACAGTCCTGTGTGCCCTCTGACATGCATCTCAGGGTAAGCCCTTTGCACCTTACATCAGGGTTAATTAATAAAATTAAAGCATGCATCGAGGCTGAGCAGCATTGTTGGTACCATGGTTGCAAATGTAGCCAAGGACACACCCCAAAGAATAAGGGTCTCGTAAGGGGCATGGAAAACCAGGCAAAACGTAGAGGGCCTGGAGGAAACTATGCGACAGTCGTGGAGGATAAAAATAATCCCTTTTAATGGATAAGGGCTAGAGATAGTAGGGTTATTGTTAGTTCGCTAAGATTGACTTTCTGACTTGAAAGTATCCAGGGTCGTACCCCAGTTGCATGTCCCTGGAGGCGGGGAACAGAACTGCTCCCCCACCAGTCATCTCTCTTGAAGCAGAAAAAAATTGTTAGTTTCCAGGCATAAATATTGGTGTAATTAGGATGGGAAGGGGGTGGTGGTGCGATATAATGAAATGGAATTACCTACAGTGAAAGTTTGCTTGCAGCTAGTGTGGTGTTGTGTGTAGTGTTGACAGAGTTGTGTGTGACCCCAGTGTAGTGTCGAAGAATTAGGTAATTTGTAATGAAGGGTATAAATAATATAATCGCCAGCCTGGTGGACACCATATTGGGTAACACGTAGGTGTATAGGGCCAACACACAGGCCTACACCAGACCGAAACTCCAGGTTGGATCCTGCATTGCTGACACTTATGTGTGCATATTATGTAGCATAGAAAACAAATGTGCAATGTAAAGCACAAGGCGATCTCTGAGCCAGAAGCTCTACAGAGCCTGCTTTGCCTTGTTCTGGGCTCATATATTGCTACGCATCATTCTATGTGTTTGTGGGAATTATCATGCGACTTACTGGTGTAGTTCCGGGATGTTATGGCAGCCTGTCAGCCAAAATGATTTTTGGCCACTTATATTTTTGTGTTTCCTCGGGGTCATAATCCCGAGGGTGGATATTTTCGCATTTGCACTGTTTGCACAATCAGTGTAAAATTTTTGTGCTAATTTTACGAAGTGCTCATCCGGTTTTTGAATTTTTAATTCTCGATGCTGATCTGCAATAGGGCAATATCGGGGTGCATCTGCTGCTATTTGTAGGCTTTTATTTTGAATTATTTGGAGGCTCCTTTTGTGCATTTTAGCTGCATGTGCCCAGATGGGCGCAGTATGTGTTATAATTGGGTGTATTAGCATTGCATACAGTAACACAACCGTGTTTCGGGTTAGGGCGCTTCGTGGATTTAATATAGGATAGAGTGTGGATAGCCGTGCTTCGGTGCAGGCACATTTTGCATCTATATGTGCCTTCCAAGTGAGCTTTCGGTCCATATGGACGCCTAAGTATTTCACCATCTTTATGGGGGATTTGTTCGTCAAAAATAGTAAAATCGGGGCGATCATTCGCCTGGGGTAATTAATTGTCTGTGAGTAAATATAATATCTTTGCTTTTGTCTACTTTAATTTTAATTCGCCATTTTGTGTAAAATTTGGAAAATATTAAATACATTTTGTAACCTTTTGGTTCCTAATTCGAGATTGTGGGAACGACTGAAAATAACTGTGCCGTCCGCATAACATTCAAATTGCACCATTCTGTGATCAGTAGTGATGTGTAGTTCACGAACTACCAGTTCATTTTAAACTGGTCTTAAAAAAGAACTAGTTACATAGTTCACCGCAACATAAAATAACTAGTCTCTTGTGATATCAGTCAGTCATTCTCTCAGTACCAGTAACTACGCGAGGTGCGCCACAGTGCACCACTGCGTATGCTCAGATAATATGTCGTTTGTCTCTCTGCAGCTTTCCCCCCTCTGGCTCTTCCATCCTCCAGCTATTCCTCCCTCCGTGACTGGCTACATCGCAATGTGCATACTCCTTATCTATCTGTCTCTGTTTATCGATATCTTTGTTTTCGCTCGTTCAGCACTGCCTCGAACTATAGGGATCGCAGACCCACCTAGTTCAATAGTGACATGAGTCTCAAATCGGCCAGGAACTGCAGGACACACAGCATGAGACAGTTGGCAGACCTATGGCCATGCAGCGGTCGATCGTTCTTTCTTACTTTCACGTGCCGACCCCAATTGCGTAGTCTGTTGCACGCCGGTCTGCAGTGCGAGGGGTTCCGGGTTCGAAACCGCCAGGGTATGGATGTTTGTGTTGTCCATTTAACTTGCTTCATCCTCATCGGCACTAAAGACCTCGCTGTTAATGTGTCGTAAAACCCGTTCACTCACTCGTACTATAAATACCATGTTACCAGACATACTAAAATTCCCGTATCTGTAAGAAAATACATCTGATAGCCACAATAATACAAGTATAGCTACGACAGTAAAATACAGAAAAATGCTTATTAATGCAACGTCAAGTTTTGCACACTCGCAATAAAGAAGTAAAAAACTGCTACTAGTATATTCACTCAATACTTCGGATATAGCCGATAGACATTATTTGCATCATATAAAAATAAAGTTTTTTTTTGTTGTAATTAAAGTTCTGTTAAAATATTTCTAATACTGGTATGAATAAATCCATTTTGTTGGAACCACTTTTGTTGAGATTTTACATGCCTGACTTGCAAAAATTAACTTTACACCTGGTTGTCTCTCGCAACACAACCTATTATAATATTGCTGAGGTCGTTACTATCATTATCAAATGTAATTAGGTGTTATATTACACAACATAGGCATGGATAACACAGAATAAAGATATTTTCATAATTCATTTATCTTACTTCTATTTAAAAAAATAAGTAATTTCATCTAAACACAATAAAGCACTAATCTTTAGCAATGAATTGACAAACATCACTTATTTGCTTCTCTTTCCGTTTCACGCTTGCTTAGATTCTTGTGAGGAGAGGAAATGAAACTTTGAAAGAGGAACCAGAGAAAGACCTATCTAGTTCTTGGGCCAAAGTACAGAGAAAAACCTATCTAGTTCTCAGACCGAGGTTTCACTTGCATTCTGCAGTTCGCCAGTACACGTGATCATACGACTGTAACCTATATAAATCAAAAGACTGGTTCCCAAGGAAGTGTTCTAAATTGTGACTTGTTCGGAGCGACTTAGTTCATTTTAGTGAACTATATTTCCCATCATTAGTGATCAGTTATCGGTAGGGCGTTTATTTTATGTATATACTAAATAATACTGGGCCTAAAATGCTGCCCTGTGGAACTCCGACACAAATGGTTTTTGTACAAGTTTAAGCAACCTTGCATGATATGCAGCTATTTATCATCACTGAGGCTAAGCCTCTCAGCACGGGGAAGTACAGACCGAGGCCCTTGTCTTCCCAAGCGTAATCAATTGATTGGACCAGGGTTAGGGGTAGCTAACCCACCCCACCTTGGTCCCCCATAACATAGGCAATTTAACCTGGCACGCGTGGCGCTCGCATGTTAGGAGAGTGGTTTTATGACCCATTATAGCTCCCTGGGTCACGGTTGTTCCAGTCTTTATTCCCCTTACTTTTGCCTACAAAAGTAAAGGGAAAGGCAGTGGAGTTCCGGTCCCTACTGGCACAGAATTTAGAAAATAAAAAATGTAAGTCTTTTAAAAGTTTGATAAAATCTATAAAAAAGTTGGCTAATTGAATTTTTTTTTTTTTTTTTTTTTTTTTTTTAGTGTAATGTGTTGTTGATGTGAGCCCTGGAGTGTTCGTGTGGGAAAAGCCCCTCCGACCGGGAGGTACATATGGGCTTGAATGAGGATGAGGTGGCGAGAAGTGTAAGGGCGGGGCTGCTGGGGAGGAAAAATCTTACCAAGTTATTGGGGAGAGTGCTTACCTTGGAGACTGGGCACGCATGAGGGGGAACTAATTTCCATTTTATTTCGGGGGCGGAAATTTATGTCAGTCAAATGTGGGAGAAAAGGTGATGGGACGTCAAGTGGGGCGAAGAAAGTGACGGGGGTGATGGGGGCAGCGCTAAGTCAGCCTTGGCCTTGGCCTTCGTCAGGTGTCCGGCGGTGGTCCAAGGTCCTCGGCGTCCTCTTCGTCCTCGGCGGCGGGAACCAAGTGCTGCGTTGAGAGGAGCGGACGACGAGGATACGGGGTAGGCGGTAGCGGGTTGGAAAGTTGACGGATGAGGGGGTTGGTGAGGTGGCGGGTGCAGGAACGCCGGAAACGGTCGGTGAGGGTGGCGAGGATGGTGTGGAAGTGCGGGACGCGCGCGGTGGCGAGGACCTGGTCGCGGGTTACGGGAAGGGGGAGGCGGTGGATGAGGCGAAGGGATCGGAAGAAGATGTGGGTGGGCGGGCGGAGCGCGTGGGTGGTGACGTGGGACCAGGCTGGGCAGGCGTAGGTGAAGTTAAGCAAGATATCAGGAAGCGGCAGAGGAAGCAGGGCCTTCCTCTAACTATAACATTAATAAACCGAGTCGTGACATTTAGGTGGTATTGTGTTTGGTGTGTGTATTTAGGTGTCAAATGTTAGTAAAAAAAGGTTTTGTTTTGTACGGGATGTGGGAAAGTGTATCAGGGATAAGTTTTTGTTACTAATTAGTATTTTCAAGGTTTGTAGTTTAAATAATAATTGATTTTATGAGTATTTATGTAGGGTGGGGCTTCTGTCTTCTGAAGAGAGAAGGCAGCACTGCGATTTAAGTAACAAGTGTATGGTGATTAATTATTGTTAAAAACTTGAGGGACGTAATGAAGGTTAAAGTATTTAATCAGTAATCTCCTCGAAGAGATGCTAGGGAAATAGAGAGAGAGAGGTGTGTTCGCTGTGAGAGTAGCAGTGAGATGTGCGCGATGCTGGCGCCAGGTAGTTTAGTTAAACTGACAGAATTTTGTTCCGGACCGATCGAAGAATTTCTTCCGGGTGCTGAGGTTTAGGAGATATTAGCTATTAAATGGAAAGCATTTTAGGGCGTTTTATTCTTTCGTTTTTATCGGGGACGTAGTCTTCTAGCCGTTTAATTGCGGTAATCGAATGAGATAGTAATTTATTATAGTAATTAATATTGCAGTTTAGTAACTGTGTTCTTAAAGTTAGAATTTTTAAATGTTCATGGATCGAATGGTTGGTATTGAAGGGCGCTGCATTTATTATGATTCTTAAGTACTTATTTTGAATAACTTGAAGGGAGTTTAAAATGAATTTATTTAAGTTTCCCAGACTTTGTTAACATTTAAAATACTATTGCTGTGTAAATTAATAGTTTTAATCGTCTGGGTAGATTAGTGCTTTTTCACATTGGAAACAGTGGCGGGTATTTGCTCAGTACTGCCTTTTTAACTGTTGAAATGTGATTATTGCAGATTAGTTTAGAGTCAATTGTTAAACCTAGTTATTTCGCAGTCTGTGTGAAGGGGATTGGACTATTATTTAGAGTTATTTGACATGAAGGCTGGATTCTATGTTGAGTTAACAATAATGCTTTTGATTCAGTAGGATTAGTTTTAATTCTCCATCTTTCAAACCAGTGTTCTAATTTGTTTATTTGAAGTTGAGTTAGGAGGATAGCATATGGCAGTTTTTTTTATTGTGAGTGTAAATTATGGTATCGTCCACGTACATTTGTACTGAGGCATAGGTTATGGAGATGTGTGATGTAAAAATATTGTACAGAAATGGGGAAATTGCTGAGCCTCGTGGGACACTTGCTGTAATTTCGCGAGTAGTTGAGTTGGCTTTATCAATACTAACAAAGAATTTTCTGTTTTGAAAGTATGAGACGAGTAAATGTATGTAGCAATCGGGAAAATTTAGTTTATTAATTTTTGTAGTAGTTCAGGTATCCACACCTTATAAATGCTTTTGCAATGTCTAGGGAAATGGCTATTGTGACTTCATGTTTTTGCATTGGAGTTAAAGTGACTGTGGTGAATTTAGTAAGGATGTGAGTAGTGGAGTGTTGGGCGCTAAACCCGAATTGTGTTGCTGGGATAATCTGTTGTAATTCTGCATGTACATATAGTCTAGTGAAAAGGAGTTTTTCGAAGACTTTACTAAGGGAGTTGAGTAGGGAATTAGGCCTTCTCTTTCTGGGATAGAGTAATTTTTTCCTGGTTTCGGGATCGTGATAATTTTAACTGTACACCATGATATAGGAAAATAATTGAAATATAATATTGCATTAAACAGGCTAACAATACAAATAGCTGGGAGGTTTTTAATAATTTTATAAGTAATTTTGTCGTTCCCTGGAGCTTTTTTGACATTAAGTTTTTTAATTAGTACGAGTAATTCTTTAAGTGTTGTTATTTCTGGTTTTGCAGTTATGGTTCTGCTGAAAAAAGATGTGATATTAGTTTGAACACCTCTGGAAAAAATTGGATCTCCTAGATCAGCATTGGGTGAGAACTGTCCCTGATAACAATTAGCTATTGCATTTGCCTTGTCCTCTGGTACGTATAAGAGGGTTCCTGCTGTGTTTATGATGGGCTTGGAGATTGATTTTTTAGTTTGGCCTTGCAAGGTTTTTCCTATATGCCAGAATTCATTGTAATTATTGTTTCTGTCAGTCATAAATGTTTCCCATTTATTGATTTTTAGGGTAATGAGATTATTATAGAGTTCTTACTTAATTTATAAAATTTCTCTTTATCTACTTGGTTTCTGGATTTTTGATAAATATGGCGGGCGTGGCGTTTTTCGGCTAAAAGTGTTTCTGTTTCGGGAAAGGAGTGATTAAAAAATTGTCGGTTTAGGAAATTTGTGTGTTTTCTATTTATTTGCAAAATTGTATTTTGAATTAATTCACTTGCCGAGTAGCTGTGATCTTTAGATGGAATATTTATTTGGTGCATCGCAAATAATTCTTCAAGTCTATTTTAAATGCCTCTCAGTTAGTTACCGGAGTTTTTAGAAGAGGGCATTGGGGTGTTTAAGTATGTTTGCTTCCAGCTGGAACAAGATAGGTGAGTGGTATGAATAAAATTCTGCAAGGACTTCAAATGAAAAATACACATTTTCTAAATTAGTAAGTGCAATATCTAAAATATATGATTGATATTTTGTACAAGCAGGTTAAAATGTCGGTTATGTTGTGTCTGTAACTAAATAATTATATTGATTAGATTGTTTTGGAAGAATTCTGCCTCTTTGATTATTTTATCTACTATTCCAAGAAGTATGCTTTGCGTTTAGATCTCATGCTAAGAAAAATGGGTATGGCTGTGTTGTAATTTTATCTAAGTCAGCTGGGAGTAGCGGTTTATTGGGTGAATTATAAATAGCAGCTAGAGTGATGCGACCTACTTGGGTGCGAATGTTTATGGATGTTTATTCTTTATTTTCCAAGACTGGAATATAATTTAAATGGTGTTGTATGCGGTTATTAACGAGTATTAATGTACCACCTCCTTTATATTTTCTGTCAGTTCGATATGCCATGTAATTTTTGATGTTAAATTATTTCTTGGTTTTAAATGTGTTTAATTAATTAATGCAAATTCTATGCCGTAATTTCTAGTACTCTTTCTAATTAATAAATTTGATAAAATATACTGTGGCCATTCCAGTAGAGAAGGAAGAGGACACAGGGAATATCTGTATGGGTGTGATCCATAACTAATAGAACCTGGAGTAGGTGGTCAGGGCCTGCAGGAGCAGGAGAGTTTTCATCTGTGGGTCAGGTGTGGAATTGCCCAGGAGGATGCAGGATTTCATGTGGGTCATAAATTGAGTGAAGTTCGCTTCCCAGAGGAAATGCATCAGGTCGCGAAGATCGGTGAGTGTGGAACTGATATCGCCGATATCGGTAGGGGCCATAGAGGGATGGTTGACATGTTGGGTGGAGCGGGGAGGGGGAAGGGTTGTTGAATGGTTGGTTTATGGGTTGATATCGGAGAGGAAGACTGTTGTGTGTTGCGGGGCAGTTTTTGTGAACGCATTGATGTGAGTAAGAAACATTTTCCCTGACAATGTTCCTTCTTGGAGTTACAGATGGAAAGTGTTCCTGCGTGAATGCAGGGGTCGCACGAAGTTGGGGGTGTTGGGTTTCGCATTTTATCGCTGCCTCCTGTCGAAGTTGCACCAGGTGGTATGTATTCTGGGCAGAGCCTTGAATTGGCTTCGTGTACTCCTTTCCGCTTGTAATTCACGCAGTTGGGATTCTTGTTCAGGTTCTCACAGACTGTGTGGGGTGGTGGCCAGTGCAGTGATGGCAGACAGTTCGGAGGGCACAGAAGGTTTTTGTGTGGTGGTAAAACCAGCAATTTTGACACTGGGGGATATCCCCAATCCTCTTTTGTACGGGCGGGGTTGTACTACCGCCATGTTGATGCAAGTGTGGTTGAGAAGGGGGTCGAGGGGGCAGTTTTTTGCAGTTGTTGTACAGAAAAAATCTTGTGGTTCTTCCCAGGTGTGTGATGGGTGGTTGGGTCTGAGATGGTTTTTCTGAATTGATAGACATCAATGACAGTGTAATGTCGCGTCTCAAGATACTCTTTGATGTCTGGAGTTGGAGTTGTTCATGGGAGCCTAACTTACTACTTTTTGAGGGTGTTCTGCTGCGATACTGAATGTGTAAAAATGAATGTTGCAATTTTGAGGAAGTCTTTTAGTGAGTGATACGCGTGTTCGTGGGTGCATGTGATCAGGAGGCCAGCTTGAACAAGGGAAATTTGAATACCTTTATTGTTCTTTGAGCGGATTTTTGTGATTAAATGGTTGTATGTGGAGGTATCAGGCACGATCAGTTTCATGGGTTTCGGAATTGTCTTTGTGGTTGGGCGCTCAGTGTGAGAGGTGGATGGGACAGATATGCTATTTTGAGTGCTAGTGAGTGTATTGTTTGTGTATTTGCCATGTTCGGAAATAGTTCAAAGCAGTTTTGAACCACGAGTGGGTTGGGATGCGGTTCTTGGGTGGCCTTGGAGATTTTCCTGCGATTTGTTTCCATAATCCAGGTTTCATTCTCAAACTGTTGATCCAACAATGTCTAATGGCGATTGTGATTTGGCAGCAGCCAAGACTCTTGTTGTTCTGCAGTGAGTTCGAGTGGCATTAGGTTATTTTTGTGCTGAATCTGTGTTGTTCTGTGGTGTCCATGATGGCTTCCTGGGAATCCGGTGTTTGGTTTTGTGGTTGATGAAAGATGATGTTTTCCCCTTCTCCGAGTGTGGCCAAAACTGTGCCAGGTGGTGTGTTTACAGGTACCAGGTTTTCTATCTCCAAGGAGCCCACAACCTCCAACCCCCCTTCCCCCTCGACGGGGTCGAGTCAGCCAGGATCGTGGAATCAAAAGGGTGGTTTACTGGAATGGATGTGTGTAAAATAGTGATGGGTAGTTCACAAACTACCAGTTCATTTTGAACTAGTCTTGAAAAAGAACTAGGTCCATAGTTCACAGCGTCACAAAAGAACTAGTCTTTGTGATATCGGCCAGTCATTCTCTCAGTACCAGTAACTACGCCAGGACACTGCGCATGCTCAGATAATCGGTAGTTCGTTGCTCCCTGCAGCTTTCCCCCCACCGGCTATACCACCCTCTGTGACTGGCCACATCGCCAAGTGCATACTTTTTATCTATCTACCTCTGTCGGATAGACAGAGTATATATATATATTTTATATATTTGTATATTTGTTTTAGCTCGTTCAGCACTAACTCGAACTTTAGGGATCGCAGACTTACTTAGTTCAATAGTGACATATGAGTCGCAAATCTGTCGAGAACTGCAGGACACACAGCGCAAGACAGTTGACAGACCTTTGGCCATGCAGCGATCTTTCGTTCTTTCTTGTACCGACCCCAATTGTGTAGTCAGTTGCACGCCGATCTGCGGTGCCAGGGGTTCCGGGTTCGAAACCCAATCAGGGTATGGATGTTTGTGTCGTCCATTTAACTTGCTTCATCCTCATTGGCACTAAAGACCTCACTGTTATAGTGTCATAAAACCCTGTCACTCACTTATACTATAAATACGATGTTGCCAGACATACGGAAATTTCTGTATCTGTAAGAAAATACATCTGATAGCTACACTAATACGAGTGTAGTTACGTAAGTAAACAATAGAAAAACGCTCATTAATGTAATGTCAAGTTTTACACACTCGCAATGAAGAAGTAAAAAACAGTTTTGTCTAGTATATACTCAATACTTCAGATATAGCTTTTTGGCATTATTTAGATCATATCAAAATAGGTTATTTTTGTAATTAAAGCTCTGTTAAAATGTTTCTTATACTGGTACAAATAAATCCAGTTTGTCTGAACAATTTTTGTTGAGTTTGTACACGCCTGGCTTAGAAAAATCTACTGTACACCTTGTTGTATCTCGCAACACAGCCTATTATAATATTGTTGTGGTCATTACTATCAGTTCCAAAAGTAATTTGGTGTTATATTACACAAAATAGGCGCGGATAAACAGTATAAAGTTATTTTCACTATTCATTTATCTTATTTCCATATATAAAAAAAATAAGTAATTTCGCCTACACTCAATAATGCATCAATTCTTTAGCAATTAATTTACAAACACCACTTATGTCAGTTGACGAATGTTACAAAGACTATTTCTTTAGTAAAATACTGTAAAATTGACAGTAGTAGTGATTAATATCTGGAAAACAATACTTTCGCAAACAAGAACATTGTTTCATATTGCTATGCAGAAACAAAAGTCAGAATAATTTTGAACATGACAGGCGATTTCTTGTTTCTGTAAGCATTTGCCCAGCCTAGGAAAAAAACTCTTCAAATTTTCACTAGAATGCGCATGCACTATATCCTCAAAGTGAATTACCCTTCACATCCCTCCCACATCTGCAAGTCATTGCGATCGATATTCTCTCTTATTTCTTTGCCCTGTATCTTTGAACGCTAACCCTCCCCTCCTGACATTCGACGAACGAAACGTGGTTGGCTCGGGTGACAAACAGTTGCGGTCAATACCTATTGTTCCTCTCTTTCCGTTTCATGCTTGTTTAAATTCTTTTTGGGAGGGGAAATGGATTTGTGAAAGAGGAAACAGAGAAAGTCCTATCTAGTTCATGGACCGACTTATACTTGCGCTCTGTAGTTCGCCAGTGGGCGTGATCATGTGACAGTGACCTATATAGTTTAAAAGAAGGGTTCCCAATGAACTGTTCTCACATGTGACTAATTCCGAACGACCTAGTTCATTGTAGTGAACTATATTTCGCATCACTAGTGTAAAATGTTTGTGTTATTTGGTGTTCCTAACCGCTGCAGGAAACAACCACAGATAACATGTAGGCAGTTGTTTACCAATATCGCGATAGCTACAGGACAGGCCGCACAGTCTGCCTGAAATCTAGCGAACAAGTGAAGAGCGGTTTCATGATAAACAATACAGATAATTTTTTTTTTCTGGCGAGCCCCCTAATCCCGCTATGCCAGCATGAGCACCTTCAAAGTTCTGTGTGCCCTCCAGCATGCATGTTAGTAGCTAAGTCGGTTGGAGAATGTGATGCATCTCAGGGAAAGCCCTTTACACCTTAGGTCGGGTTTAGTTATAATGGGCGCATGCATCGTGGTTAAGCAGGGTTATAGTGTCATGGATGAAATTGTAGCCATGTGCACACCCCGAAAGAAGAAGTGTCAAGATGTAAGAGCATAGCAAACCAGGAAAAACGGAGAGGGGTGTGGGAAATCTATACGACAGTCGCAGAGGATAAAATAATTACTTTTATCTGGATTAGGGCTGGTTAAAGTAGGGTATTTGTTAGCTCAGGAAGAAAGACTTATGTTGGTTTGATGCGTGGTGAAATTAAATGAGATCGCAGCCGGTGTGTTTTGCAGAGGACAGAACAGCCCTCGCGCCGATGCCAGTCATCGTGTGGGCACAGGCACCCTTGAAGTTGAGTCACCATCAATACTGCCATGTAGGCGAACCAGCACAGCAGTACCGACAGTAACTGTCGAGTGCGTCGGAATACTGGACAGCTCAGTCGTATACATTCCAATCCATTCACCACGCACCCACAGTGGGCAGCCAAATCCAGCAGTGAGGATCGCTACACTTCGTATTTTTCAGCATCTCGAGATCCCCTTCTCTGCCTTGCGCTCTCGCACCGGCCAGTTGGTTCGCGGGCTGGTAAATGATTATTTCTAGCCACCCCAGAACCTGGGAAGACATTCATATTACAGTGCACCGAACAAAGTCCATTCCTTTCATTAGTAAAATTTAGTAATAAATTACCAACACTGAAACAGCCTTTGAAGGACAACAAGTTGCCTGTTTTCAAGAAACTGCTTAAAAAGTATCTTTTAGAAAATGCGTATTATAGTATAGATGAATATTTTTAGGGAAAACATTGTGCTGTAAAATTTGAAGCTTTTTTTTTTTTTTTTTAAGGATTGTAATCAATAAATTATTTGTTGTTTATTTACTATGTTTACATTTTAATAATTTCACATTGTAATGTTTTCCGAGATTTTTCTATGAAATTTTTTGTAACTTACATTAATTTATATTTATCTATATGACAATTCCCATCCCTTTTGTTGTGTAAATGTGGAAGCTAAATTAATAAAATAAAAAATTAAAATTTATGGCTTTATAAGCTTTAAAATTAGTCCAATGCACATCGTAAAAAAAAAAAAAAAAAAAAAAAAAAACAAACTTCTGTTTGTGCTGTGTGATCGTGATGCTTACCTATTTTATCTGTGGTGATGGCGTACGTCATCAAGTGTGGAGGTTCATGGCTGTGGAGTTAGCTAACTATATTCTGCAAGAAAAATATAGAGGGATCTTCTTTTAAAGAATGCGACATTCCAAGATAATGAAAAAGCGTTAAAGGTAAAGTGGCAAGTTCATAAACGCAATGTTGGAGTGAATTCGAAGTTGTAAACACGGGAGTTCCAGAATTCTTAATTTCAATGAACATATAACCTCAATTTCAACATGGACTTGTACATTACTCAAATTGTGAGAATCCATTGAATCAGGTATGCCGTTAGTTAATGACAGTGAGTGCTGTGATTTAAGTAAAAGTTGGCTGTATATTGATGATAACTTTGCGATTGTGTAGATTGTTGGCATGGGCGGGAAGCAGGATGGGCCCCGCACAGGGGCGGACAAGCCGTTCTTCATGATGAAGGTGTCTTCGTACCTGCTGGCCCTGCGGCCGTGGTCTCTGAGTGCGTCTTTGATCCCTTCACTCCTGGGAAGTGCAGTGGCCTACAAGTGCACCTCGGCGGGTGACTTCAGTCTTCTGGCGCTGTTACTTACATTGTTTACTGTCATCTGCGTTCATGGTGCTGGCAATGTCGTCAACACTTACTTCGATTATGTGAAAGGAATAGACGGCCGTAAAAGTGACGATCGTATTTTGATAGACCAGATTTTGTCAAAAGATGAAGTGGTATCTCTCGGTGCTCTTCTTTATGCTGCAGGCTGTTTGGGATTTGTGTTTCTTGCGTGCATTTCGCCGGCCAGAATGGAACACCTTGCATTAGTGTATTTTGGTGGACTATCGGGTTCATTCTTGTATACGGGTGGTATTGGGCTGAAATATATTGCGCTAGGAGACGTTGTCATACTCATAATATTTGGACCTGTATCTGTACTGTTTGCATTTATGGCCCAGACAGGTCGTGTCGAGTGGGCCAGTGTTTATTATGCCATTCCTCTGGCCTTAAACACAGAGGCCATTTTGCACAGCAACAACACTCGTGATTTGGAAAGTGATCGTAATGCAGGCATTGTGACGTTAGCCATACTCATTGGCCGCACTGCATCTCATGTGTTGTATGCATTCCTCATCTTCACCCCATATGTCATTTTCATAGTACTCTGCCTTCAACACACAGCATATTTCTTGCTCCCATTGATCACTCTCCCTGAAGCTTTTCGCATTGAGAAAAACTTTCGTTCAGGCATCTCAATGCAGGATGTTCCAAAGAAAACAACTAACCTTAATTTGATATTTGGCTTGTTGTATGTTCTTGCTGTTAGTCTCGCACCTCGAAAAAATTTACCATTCATACAGTAAATAGACTTTGGCTGGAAGTTTGTGTGCATCTGATATTGTCATATTGTAAGTTATTACCGATGCAGCTAGGGTTATTTTGTTTGGAATATTAGCTATGTATCAGGTGAGCTTTGTTTATGCAAGGACTGGTTTTATACTAGGAACAGTAGTTGGTATAATCATGCCTTCAGTGTTTTTTACTTTTTATACTGGTTATGTTAAAATTGTCTAGCGACAAGACAATCGTCTACTGATCAGCTCTAGTGTTGAGGCAGCTACATCTACAACAGGCACGTGTGAGCTTTGCCAGTACGGCCAACATTAGATGTTAGCTGTTTATTGGCTTTTGTTGTCCTAAGTGTTTGACAATAAGATACTACACTTGTTCAAATGCAATTGCTACAGTTTTAGCAACTTAGGCCTATAGGGTAATGTTTGACTAGTGTTAACTTCAATAAATGTTAAATAATTTGTGGTGATGCATGAGATGTAAACATCACTAACCTGCAAAGTACAGGCCTATTTCTGTGTTAAGGTATTATGAGGAAGTTGCTTTTTTTTTGTCTTGATGTCATACAGCATTGTTTTGGGGCCCTAGCATTGTGTGTAACATTCGTTCACCATCCTCCTCCCATCGATTGTTCTTGTATATGACACTCATTCCTTCAGGTTTAGCCTCGGAAACCTCAGATTTTTGTTGTTAACAGTAATAACTTTAAAGTTAAAAGAACATCTTAAAACCTTTATTATGTGTGGAGGAAAAATGTGCCTGTAACCAGGCTGTCACTGACAGAGGATGTTAGCTGTATGATGTCACTACAATTCACAGTATTGTGTGTCAATGATATTTTTTATATTTGTAAAGAAATGATTTGATATTTGAAAACTTTTTTTACCAAATATTTATTAATATTTATGTTATAATTTGTAATTGACAACTAACGTTTGTACAAACATAACGGGTGCAGTATTTTTAGGACTTTGGAGAAAAAAATTGCAAAAAATACACATGTAACATCTTTAATACTTGTACTGTATCTTACTTTTAGAAAGTCATGTAGTAATGATTGAAAATATTGAATGTACAGTTTAGAAGGTTTCCAAGTTGAAATTGTAGTTAGGTGATGATACACTTCAATATTTAATTTAACCTGTTTTACTTAATAAAATGTGCTGCAGGTACAATGTGTTCTATTTTCAGCAGAATTATTGATTATTCCTCTGAGGTACATACATTAATTTAATATTGAATGATCTAAAGCTCTCATTCAGCATAGTGATTTAGACCACTAGTGCAATGTACATAATAGTGGGTAGAATTCAGAAAATGTGTTAAAATAAAACCTAAAAGGTCGGGCCACACACAACAGGGCCGGGCAGCTGACCCTGCCTTGACAGGTGGGCGTCATACTGTTCAGAGCCACAACTGGGTCAGGCATGGCATTGAGGCATTCTGCATTCAGGTGTTATATAAAGTTGTGTTTTTACTCTCTTGGAGTGATTTAAGCAAAGACGACTTAGGAATTTAGCACTAGAAGATGAGGAAGAATGTAAAAGAGCTAGGAGGTTTAAAAAAGACTGTGTTCACAGTGCTTAGAAAACTAGGCCACTGGAAAAGGAGTTTGTAACTTTGTTCCCTCATTTGATGAATGATGAAACAAAATTTTGTGAATAAAAGATGCTAAAATTCCAGAATAGGGTTTTTTTTTTTTTTGATAATGGGGGGAAAATAATACCTGGATATGTTAGATATGATTATTAGTAATCATTACTAAGAATATCTGAGCGGGTTCAAGTAGTTTTCTTAAAAAAAAAAATATATATATGATAGGGAGGGGGATTATGAAAAATGCTGTGTTTATGCTATAAAACACATAATATTTACATAGAATATGTTACATATATTGGGTTGAATAATTGTATGAAATGTAAGAATACAGTTTGCAATGAATCTTTAATGTGTAAAACACCATTTACGGGGCATGTTTATGCCACAACACGGAGGTTGTACAGGTATCAAACAGTGTCGGAAGATAATGTAATTCTGGTGAATTACTCAAGGCTTACCTTGTCCATATTCACAAGAGGAGTATACTATGTAATGGATAACTAGTAGAATAAAAGAGATACATTAGTTCAACATACACAATAGTTTCCGAGATGTTTATACAGAATGTGCGTCGCCATTACACATTACATTGTATTCGGTGACCAATGGTTAAAAAGCAGTACCATTTTTTACTTGTTTAAGTCACAGCGCACTGTGGGAAATGGGAATTGTCAGAACTAATAGTGGATGTTAACTGTCATAAGTGTTTCGAACAGTGTGTGAAAGTGAGTTTTGAATGTAATTAATTCAGGTAGATTTGTTACCTCAAATAATCGTGTGAAAATACTAGTGTTTCTGTGCTAATATATGTACAGATTAATTTAAATTATAGTATTTGTTCGGTAATGCAAGTGTGTGTGGAAAATCGTTGAATAGGGTACTGTGGACACAGTGTGTACTGATTGATTGGGTAAGTAACAAAATTATTTTGGTAATTCTTAAGAATAGGGGTTGTTTAAAAAAAAAAATCACGGGAAAATGGTACATTTACACTCTACTAATTACACAATTCACACATTTACTAGGGACATCAACATTTGACCAATAGAAAACCCCAAAAATGATATCAGGGAGGACTTTGAAGATCAGGAAATTATGGGGTAAAACAAGTGAAACATATGTACATAATATAATATTTATTTACGAATATATGTTAAATTGCAAAAAGACTGTACGAGCATAGCCAAACATTATGCATCGAGCCAGAGTCCCAGCGCCAGCAGGGGAGTAAATCCCCAAAACAGTGATTCAAGTCACACGTGCAATTTTTTTTTGTGGTGGTGCAAAGCGGCGTGCATCAGCAAAGCTAGGAATTTCCCTAGAAATGCTTTTCATGTGTAGCCCATTTGCGTTAAGAAATAATTTGTGTATTTTGCAATTTAACATAATTTTGTTTTATTTGTAATAGTATTGTAATATTGTATCATGAAAACATGTTTAATTGCAAAATGATTGAACTGAATATTACCTAAATTGACTATGTTACCAATACGCTTTAGAAATTTTATAGTGGGGAGGACTATAAACTAGAGGTATATTGCAGGGTAAAAGTTTGTCATGAAAACTTGCCTATTTTTAATTTTTTTACCCCACAATTTCCCTGATCTTCATAGCCCTCCCCACTATGGTATTTTTGGGTTTCTATTGGTCAAATGTTGATGTCCCTAGTAAATTTGTGTTCTGTGGAATTATACCACTTTCCGAGATTTTTTTCATTTGATCAAAAAAGCCCCTATTCTGGAATTTTACTTGTGCTTGTAATGTGTGTTAAGAAATGAATTATTGGTATAGGCTGTTCACGGTAAAGTGAACACTTTTAAGACCCTAGTTTTCCAATCAACCATTTTTTATTCTTCCGCCAATTTTTAAAATAATTATTGCCATGTAAGTAATATACACAGTGTGTATATTTCACTGGATATGAAAGTTGTCTATAGCTGCAATAAAATTTATTTATTGACTATTATTCCAAATCAGAAGAGCTTCGAAAAGTGCTCAGTTTACCATGGGTTAGCCTATAAGGTGATTAAGCCCATTGTGAGAAGCCATTAAAAATTCTACCATGATATTACATACTTGGAATGCATTAGTTTCAAGCTTCCAGATTTGACACTAAAAATGAAATAATTTGGGTTAATTGCTTTTCACTGCCCACAATATTTTGCACAAAATTATTTTGGTAATGATTTTAGCAGGAATGGTTTTTTATAATAAAGCAACCAAATATAACACATTGCTTTTTTAACGTGACAAACTTCTTTTCGCACATCTGTGTAAACACAAAATGGGGTAAAAGTGACAAATAGGCCACTAGGCTACCAATAATGTACAGGATGCTCGGAAATGCCCCATACAAACTCCTATGACTTGTAGAGGGGACTGAGTAGACTGACTATCTTATGAATAGGAACCCATGTCTGGAAAAGTACCATTTCCGTGCCACAACCATTTCAAATTAGGTGTATCACTCGTTCACTTCCGCTGAGGGAAAGAGCAATGTCTTGGATGTGCCTGTGTTGGTATGCAACCGGGTAGGCAGTACATTACTTCAGACAGTCACCTGATGGCACGTGATGTCTACCCTGCCTCGAGCCCCATTCACTTGCCTTTGTGTCTCCGATTAACATAGTTGAGTACACGTTTGTGGAATACACAGACATTATCCTTGTGTATGGCACAGCTGAAGGTAATGGAAGAACAGCTCATCGGCTGTATCAAGAGCGTTATCCACAATGTGTGACACCATTGCATACCCTTTTTGCCACAGTTACGCAATGGCTCCGAGAACAAGGTACCTTCACCGTCCGAAAGGAATGACTGGTGCTCCAAAGAGACTCCACACTCCCGAATTGGAAGAGGCTGTACTGCATCATGTTGAACAGAGCCCGTCAGCGAGTATGCTAACAATTGTGCGTGCAATGGGTGTTGCTCCCAACATAGTCTGGGAGGTTCTGCATGAGCAACAACTACGTCTTTACCACCTCCAAAGGGTACAGTCTTTGAGTCTAGCGGATTTTGCACCACATGTTGACTTCTGCACGTGGTTCTGCGTCGATGAGCGAGTCCCACATTGCGTTGATTCACAGATGAATGTAAATTCTCTAGGAACAGTGTTCTCGTATCTCGAAACAGCCATGTCTGGGCAGACGAAACTCCTAATACCACACATGTCCAGGGATTTCACCACAGATTTTCTATTAATGTTGTGGGAAAAAAAAGAAGCACAAGTGCTCACAGTAGTACTAGTTAATAGGCACACACACACAAAGAAGGAAGACTTTTTCATGCGGTTGCAACATTTTATTGACTAGGGAAGCTTCATCGAACTGCGAGTTGTAGAGTAGGAGTGCCCTACAACTTGCCCATTGAAGCTGGTCTAGTCAGTGAAACTTCACAACTGTGTGAAAAATGTGTCTTCCTTCTTTGTGTGTGTGTGCTTTTGTTGACAAGTACTAGACTGTAAGCACCTGTGTTTCTGTCCATTTGTATGATTTGGGAAACAACTGGTGATGTAACATGTATTATATATGAAAATGTATGAAATATAATTTACATAACAGAAACAGATTGTATATGATAAAAAAATTGCAGGGTAAGCCAAACTTAAAAAACTTGTTTGCAAAGCTAGCCTCAATAGTGTTACACTGGCATGACAAAAGTAATGGGATACCTGTCTAGTAATGTGTAGGGTCCCTTCTAGTCCGAAGGAGTGCTGTAACTCGACGTGACATGGACTCCATGAGTGGACAGAAGAGCTCTGGAGAGATAAGCCATGCTGTATGAACAGCTGCTCAAGTTCCTTGGTATTTCTACTTGCAGGATCTTGGTTGTGAATGGCTTTCTTCACCATGTCCCATAAATGCTCGATTGAGTTAATGTCGGGGGAACGTGCTGGCCACTCCATTCGCTGGAACTCTCCAGACCGCTCTTCGAACCAGTCCTGGACATCCGCCAGCCCATGAGACAACACATTATTCTGTTGGAATATCCCATCGTCAGGAAAACTGAAGTCTATGAATTGTTCCAAATGGTCACCAAGGAGAGTTTTGTGGGTACCTGGACAAGTGGACCCAACCCATGCCATGTGAATACACCCCACACCATTATGGAACCACCACCAGTCTGCAATGTGCCTTGTTGACAACTGGGATCCATGGCCTCATTCTGTTTGCACCAAACCCGAACCCTGCCATCAGCCCGAAACAACCTGTATTTTGACTCATCTACCCAGGCCAAATGTTTCCAGTCCTCCATGCTCCAATTAGCAAACTCACAAGCCCAAGTAAGACGGCGTGCCTGGTGTCGTGCTAACAGGGGCACTCTGATGGGTCTTCTGCTTCCATATCCCATGGAAGCTAATGCAGGTTGCACAAATCTGCTAGATACATGTCTGACACCTCCTGCATTGAATGTGGCTGTGATTTGAGTAAGTGTTCCTGCTCTGTTAGCGTGGACAATTCTACCCAACCTCTGCCAGTCACAATTATCAAGTAATTTTGGACGGCCACTGCGTTGACCACGGTGGATCGTAATGCCTTAAATTTTGATATTCCCTGAACACATGACACTGTGGATTGAGTAATAGTGAAGGTCTCCACAAGTTCTGAAATTGAATGTCCTATCCTTCTGGCCCCCCAATCATGCCTCGTTCAAACTCTGATAACTCATGTCGCCGTGTCATGAGCATTTAAACAACAGTCAATCCGCATGACGTGACCACCGTCACCCGTTCTGTAGCAGTGGTACCAGTCATTCAGTTACATAGTGTTATTCCATGACTTTAGTCATGTCAGTGTATTTCCTGAAGCACTGATCAGGTTCAGGGCCGGGTCAAAGAAAAGTAAGCTGAAGAATAACTACTGTAGTCTATTTCTGAAGTGGCCCTTACATGTGCTGGATATGTGTGAACATGCACATTTATTTGTGTTGTGTAAGTTGGTTCAGTGTGTTGTCAGTCACATGGATGGTGCCCAGCCCTGATGTGTGTGGCTAGACCTTAGTAAGACTATCATCCAGTGAGGCTTTATTATTTATTACTTCAGGAAATACTTGCAATGCAGAGGCTAGCTAGTAGATAAGAGTAACTGAATCAAATGGCTTAATAAACAAACCTGGAATTAGCTTTCTCTTTCCCATGTCGGCTATTCATGGTAAAGTGAGTACTTTTTAAGGCCCCGCTAAAATTTTCCGTTGAGCCAATTTCTATCTTTCTGCCACTTTTTAATATAATCTTTGCCATGTGAATATTAAACACAGTCACATTTCACCAATCTCAAAAGTTAACATCTGAGACTGCAACAAAATATATTTATTAATGATTAGTGTCTTTTGGGAAGGCCTAAAAAAGTGCTCAATTTACCCTGAATAGCCTATAAGCATTTTGATTAAAGTTAGTGCATGAGGTTAGTTACAAAACTCTTCTTCGTTGCATGAGTGGCCGGGGGTTAAGCGTATAACTCGATACTACTGAAAGTGTGACATAGTTAATGATGTCAGGATGTTGGCTGTATAGCTGAATAGATTGGTAGTAGTAAAAAAAAAAAAACTAGAATTTGCAACAGCTGAATATTTACAATTTTGTAAGTTGGACTGTATATTTATTTCTACTGTAGAAAAAAATAAAAATTCATTCCAAATTGTCCACTTGTTCCGATCATAGAGTAAATAGGTACTAGTTAATGTGTTCAGTGTCTGTTTTCTTACGCATCAGTGTGTCATAAAATGGATACGTATAGAGAGATGAAATAGTAAGCATTACATAAAATGAAGTGGTATACCTTGAGTGGAAATAGTGAGGGAACGGTAGAATGAAGTATGATCTATAGTGTACGGAGTTAATATAAAAATACGTGATGCATTATGGTGCTGTGTTCTACGTATAAAAAAATGTACTGTAGTGCATATGACGTGTTTAGTTTCGAAAAATGAGGATGGGTGTGGCATTACATGGTGGCAGAAAATGCAAATGTTTGGTAAAGGTAAGTGTGGAGATCTTTAAGTATAAATCTGTGCATCAGGTGCAATAAACAGTGTTGTAGGTAGGTAATGTTAGGTCAGGATTCTGTAGCAGGTAACGAGTCTTTGCCATTTTAATTAACAATTGGATAGCAGTGGATGGTATCACATAATATTCTGAAGGGTGTAATAAATGTTGTTGCTGTTATCAATGGTAGGTTAGTGTTCCGTAATAGCAACGAGCTGTGACAGATTTAATGCAATCAGATAGCAATGGATAATATTATTTAATGTTTTATAGTGTAATAATTTATGTAGATAGGTAACGTTAAGTATGTATAGGGGTAATGGGTGTTTGCTATTTTTATTGGACTCTGCAGAGGATGGTATAAAATACTTTTAAGGGTGTAATGGACGGTGGTGTAGGTAAGTAGTGTTAGGTAAGTGATTAGTAGAGTCAACAAGTGTTTGCAGTCATGGTATAGGATATGTGGTATATTTGGGCGAATGGGCTTAAATGTACTTCCAATACCAACATAAATAAATGCTTAATGTTTCGCGGCCCCCCCGAAAATCCTCACATTCCTGTGGATGTCCTGTTAGATTGTGATAGGAGAGGGATGGGGCAATAGTAAAAACCATATGACATCATCGGTGCCATATTGGTGACGACATAAGCAAGCTTTAAGAAAATTTGCTGTCCATATTTTGTTTCATTAATAGCAACGTGTGTTAACTAATGAAATATTACTATTGGTCACATTCTGCAAAGTTTCAAATGAAACATTTATATAAATTCACCGGCATTTGTGACAGTAAAGTGAAATGTCACTCTAGGTATACCAAACTGCTTTGTAAATGGACGTGTCTTTTTTAATTTGTACTTAAGGTTTGGCTTTTTCCTACATCCATTTTGTGCAATTCTGAGTTGGTGGACACATAATATGCATGTCAAAAAATTTGTAACATAAATAATATTTATAACCATACATTTCTTTGGTGTATTGTTATACACTTTGTGACAATGTTTAAAGAAATAATTTTTCAGGATTAGGTTAGGTTTGAACGTGCAACCCTGTGTTGCAATGCAAGCACACTGATGATAATGGCTTTACAGGAATTTATTCATGGATAAAAATTGTTATTTAAACATTGTATAGTTACTTAATGGTATTTTAGTGCTTCAAATAATTCAGACAGACTTTACAAATAAAAAATATAAATATTTAATTATATTTAAAAGTTTAACAATTCTATAATGTTATATATCTAAATGGAGAATAATAATAATACTTAATTGTCGTAACTCTTGATTATCTGGCAAGGCATTGAATTGGCGTGACATAAAAAAAAATTTGCTAATTCTGCGACTAATGCCGGATTCTCAGGAAAATATTGCCCAGGATTTTCAAAATTGAGATAGAAAAATGCATCACATTATTTATAGACATTCTGAAATTGTACATCTATATAGAACTTTGTAAAATTTACACTTTTCAGGGATTTTGTTAAAAATAATTTAGAGGAGTTTTTTTACTTTATAATTTTGCTTTGGTCCAAAGCATAAGAAAATGTGTTATAGGATACGTAGTGTTGAATAAGTCATCTATGTAGTGTGCTGCTTGGTAGTAAAGAGAGACCTAGTTGAAATGCTAACATCATCCAGTGAGGGTACATGTTATGTAGCCATCAGGACCAGCCTCATGTGATTTATGAGGTGATTTTTATTTTGTGTGTAATAGACTCTAGGGTGATAAAGATGGGTGATGACAAGAGGATGATATTTTTATGTGGTTGCAAAGTACTTGGGCCATCCTGACCTGTAGTGTTGCACATTGCCCCATGAGGAACTATCCATATGTTGCAAAAAAAATTGTTTTGCCAAGATACACATTTTAATTTTAAGATACTGAGTTATTGTTAATTTGATACAAAACAGTTGTTCAGTTAATAGAAACTTGTTCTACCCTTACAATGAGTTACATTTGGTAGTACAAGTTTGGGTGGCAAGAAGTAATTTTTTCTCATTCTGCAGATGCAAGTCATTGGCTTAGATTTGAACCAAATAGAGCATTGGTTGCAATGTTCATGTGCATGAGTGTCAGCAGTAACTGTTGAGGGATAACTTGGAGTAGTGTGTAATTTGGAGAGGAGTATGCTCTTAATGTGTGAGAGGGGAGGGGTTGATACCTTGAAACTTATATTTAAGTGATATGTAAATGTTCTGCCTTATGAGTTTTCCAGTGGTTTTATAAGCTAGAAGGGGCTAGGTTACTTTACCAGAAGAGATTTCTGTTTATCGTCATGATTTGTGGTAAGTATGTAATTTCAAAATTATTTTCGTATAACATTGAATATCTCCCAAGCCCAGACTCCCCTAGTCAAATTAGATTGTGGAGCAGATGTACAAATGAATTTTTTTTGGGAAGCTGATAAAGTGAGGGAATGGGGTTTGTCACTTCCCATGTGTGCTGGTCTTGTACAGTAGATTTTCAAGTTGTGGGGTGGGAATTAATATTAATTTAATTAATATAACATTAATCAAACAATTAGTATTTTAAGCAATTATGGTATTATTTAATTTTGTTTTTAAAACAATCACAGCATAATTTCATGTTAATTGTTGGTTTTTGAAAAAAAAAAGGGGGGGGGGGGGGGGGGGGGAGATATCCCGTGACATAGGGTTATTAGATTTACAGTACTTGAAGAGAGAGACAATTTTACAATGGAAATATACAAAAGTAGTTTATTAATGCTTGCAAAATTGTTCCATATAGGTGGAAACCTCGAAATGCTGCCTTCACTGTAGTCCTACATGCTTGATAGCCCAGCAGATACTTTCTGTCTCGTTTCACTTGTGATGCTTTCGGGAGTAAATAGACACAATATTGGTTGTTTACTATGTGTTTATTTATCTCCGTGTGAAAAAATTATTGCATATGTGTCAGGCATTGTATCACCACCACTGAAATCTTTGTGTGGGGTTTGAAAGGAAATTGTGGGTCCTAAGCATTTGCAACACGAGGACCTTTTTTTTTTTTTTTTTAAGTTAAGTAGGACATACTGCTCAATAAGATAGCATCAACACTCCATAAAACTTAAAGGCAAAAAAATAAACTGTACACAATACCAGGATGGGCACCTCTATTATTTTTATGATGGCGGAAGATCTTAACATCGGTTTTTTCATAGGATGAAGATCTCTATAACACTAACCACATCTCCAAGAATTGTGGTTTGATCTCACACCATTTCTGATATTTTGTGAAAATACCATTTCTAAACTCTATTTTCAACAGTTTATATCTCCTTTAGGAATTGAGTTGGGCTATAAGTTGTATTGTATATGTCTACCTCATCATCCTCAAGGAATCACCTCCAGAAATATTTCCGGTGAGCTTCCGAGCAAGCTGTATATAATAGATGGATGCTACAATATGATTGTGTGGAATTTGATTTTGTAGAAAATTAAAAGGCAATAGTATCCGTAAATACATTATTTCCACATGCATCAACTGCCTCTCTGCAATACTGAAACTAAATCTAATTTTCACTGCACTGAAAATACTAAGTGGTCACCAAACCGAACTTTGATTTATCAGGGAGTGAAACAAACTTGCATGTATAATATACTATGTTTTACATTGTTATACAGTAGTTCTGTGGAAGTTTATAACATCAGTACCATTTTTTTATTTTATTGGGAATAATTGCAGTTGTTAAGGAAACTGCAAATAATGTGTTATGTGTGGAATAACACAAGTATGGGTTTCATTTGAAAATTATTTTACCCCTTTAAGATTGCTTTTCAAGACTGCATTTGTTGATGTTTGTACAAAAAAAAAATTATGTATTGCCAAAAAATGTATCTAGTGTAGCATTAAAAGAGTATTGATTGATTTTTAAAAAATGCATTTCTTTTCATTATTACTACTGTTCCTTTTATTTGTACATCCACTTTGATAGCTGTTTGTGCTATATTTCAATATGCTTAATGTAGTTAAGTGTATGTTGATTTTGATTATTTTCCTGTGATGTGGTCTTTCAATGTAGTTTGTATCTTTTCTCTTTGGCAGTTGTAATGTAGTGGCGCTTGGTTCAAATTTTGCAACTTTTTCTTGGTCCATTTCAACTGTTAAGGCACAGTCATGTGACTTACAAAGCTTTTATTTCCTTCGACTCTTTAGTATTTCTTCAGGGTGTCCACCCACCCACAGGGGAAAGTCGGGGAAAAGAAATTGCTATGTTGCAGAAATGGTTTGTTGTGGATAATGTTAATTGTAAGCATATGAGTTTTAAGATTTCAATTTTTAAGTTTGTGAACTGGCAATAATATGTCTTTGCCAAGTGACATGCATACAAAATGAAGTATGTATTTGTGTGTTTATAATGGGCACTCACATGAAGTTAGTAGCATGTATCACAAGGAATAGACAAGGGCTGGATCAAATGTTGGCCCTGCTTGCTTGGTCTGTTGCAATGTGATTTAATTAAACTTCACAGATAGCATATTAAATATTTTGTTCCATCAGCAGTGGAAAAATATGATACTGGAGGGCTTTGCAATTCTGCCTGGAAGGCGGGGAAAAGTCAGGGAATTCCAAAATTACATTTTAGGTGACACTCTGGGTACTGTAATCTACCAATGGCATGCAGACTAATTAGAAGACATGTTCGCTATGCAGCTGCACGACTGGGGTTCATAGTCATCACAGCATTACTGCTGAGAAGCTATGCTTTTTGTACAATCCTTGTGCAGAGCATTTTTTGAGAGTACAGGACCATCTGTACTGCAAATATTGTACACAGGCTAACTGATGTTGACAATTTGTAACTGATTAACTACTACTCAACCAAGCCAAGTATACTGCGAGGGAGGAGGGAACATTGAGCACTAGTATAGCTGCTGAGAGGGGAAGAACAATGGTGAGTATTGCAAATACAGTACTTGTTGCACAAGCATGAGTACGTCTGTCGACATGCATTTTCACATGTAAGCTTCTGTAGAAGTTGCTTAAAGTCTTTCTTACGATATTTTTCTCTTATTTTAAAACTATTTGAAGTTTTGAGCATCGCAACCTATTCTTTAACGAATAAAAATTTGATACAGTGCACCAAATCACATCAAGATCAAAGTAATCTGTAGATATTTTTTTGCAACTCTGTTTGCTTTCATATCGAGGCATGTACAATTTCTTGCCACTTGGATCAGCTTGTTTTCCTTTTTGTATTTTCTATATGGTCCATCATTTACAACCATACAACCATTTTATACTGAACCATGCTTTTAAACTGTGAATGTGTTCTGGTCTACGTACAAACTTCGGACACTGACCTCAGCCTGCATAAAAGCATCAACATGGAAATACAGATTATTAAGCATTATGCCACACCTTATGGTTCCTGCGATACCTGATATAGCAGATTGCTTTCTCATCCTTGAGAAGTGTGTAAGAGGTAAGGTAGAGAAAGGTGTCACCTTGTGTTCTTATATAGTTTGTAAATGTTCAGAATGGGTGCTTGGCATGGACAAGTAGTGTGAGTAGCTGCCTTAAGCTCTAAAGGTTGCAAGGAGCAGTCAGGTGAACGGTGGCTGTCTTGTCCTCTTTATACCAGACACTTGTGTTGTGCCAACATTGTTTCCCCAGGCTAGCTCATGGAACACACACGTGCTGCTTATATGAGTTATACTAAACATGACTACGACTCATCCTAACAAGTTATATTATACCAGGAACCACAACCATAGATGGCTACAGGATTGTTTCCCGTGGAGGGACAGTGAAGACATGTGATATCCAACGTTCTCTCACTACTCACGTAATATCTGTATATCCAGGGGAAGGGTCAAACCCAACATGTTATTCATGAGTGCCCTCAGGATCACTCCTAGCCTAGTGGGCGATTCTAACATGTGAAATAAGCATTGTTTCCAAGTGGCCGCTGCAACATGTCAGCCTCCCCGAAGCACCTGCCACGCCAGCAAAGCTTTCCGAAGAGGGCCAAGCACCTGAGGCCATATTGCTGAGCGCAAGGGTAGATTCTCGCATCTCACTCGCTCCAGGCAGATGTCACACCTCCCACTACAGCCCAGGCATGGGTTGGCCGAGCGCACTTTATAAATCCGCACACGGCCGAAGACACCAGTTGTGATCTCCAGTACCTCGCCTCAATGCTTCTGTGCTGGGGTTCTCTACTGAACCTTAGGCCCTAACGGCCACTACTTGCTGGTCAGTGGCAACTACACCATTGCTCTTTTGCTAGTGGCCCCGTTTGTAAAGTCTCATCTAGACAATCCGAAGGTAGAGTAACTGCATCAGAGTTATTTTTGTAGCCGTTAAAGTAATTCTAAGTCTTGAATAGCCTAGGAGCAGGTCACCTCCACATGTAAAGCGCAGCTTACTTTTGTTTACACTTTACCTAGTAGTAAGGGTACGTGTCACAACTATTTATTATTCGTAATAGATACGTTTTAATCCTATTCCAAGAGTGAATCTGCTTAGAGGTAATTCCTTTTTGACAACTAGGTACTTGACTCTTAGGCGGAGCAAGCAAGTGACTGGGTTTTGTTAACTTTATGATCCATAGTGTAGAATTGACAGATCCCCTTCTGAAATCTGTACGTTGATAACTCACACCACTTTCGATGGCCACCAGTTCTTTGCACCCAGGTGCACAGAAAGGTAGAGCCCCAACCACTAGGTACTCATCCAACAGAAGCAGGACAGCCACCTCAGGTTGTATCGCTGTGGGAGAGCCGCTGTTACTGGCAGGGGTATTTTGCGTGGGACTGGAGGCCCTACTGGACCACACCCTAACAGTAGTAGGAAAATGGCCCACACAACCCACTGCTCTAGGTTTGTGTGCCAAGGTGTAGAACCATTGGAGCTCAGGCTCATGCTACTGTTGGGCTCTACACTTAATTAGGGTACCGTCAACTGCTTGCGGTGACAAAGTAAGTTAAGTGTCAATACTGCCTCCCTGCCATTTGGGGAGCGGCACGGTGCTCGAAGGGAGGAGAAAAAAAGAGTTTTTTACTGCTAAGCGAGTGTGCACCATAACACCTCTGCACTTGGCGGAGATACCCCACGGGAACGAGCTCAGACCGCCTGTCACCTGGAGAGGCAGTCCTCTTTATTCAGCATTCCTGTTTATTTCCCTATGCACACTAGGCTTGGAATCGAGAGGCATCCTGCAGTTCATGCTCTAGTAACTGGGAGTGACACCAGGTTGGGCAACTTCTACTTCAGAAGCAGTGCAGCTGCAGAATGGAGCAAGAAATACAGTACCTGCCTGCACGGAAACTCATCAGCCAGCACCACCCAGGCGACTGCTGACCCTAGTCAATCTGCCTTGATACCAGAGCTCAGGGAACCGGAGTGAGTACCCTGGTAAGTCAAACCTACCACAACGGGCAAAGGTTATAGTTAGACATATTGTGGTAAAAACCCATAGCTGATTTTATACAGTCTTGTACACCAACCTGACCAGTGTTAAGGTCTGGCAGAAAGTCTACTCAGACTCAATAATTGTTTACCAGAACGCGTCTAGTCTAGTGCTCGCCAAAATTACATTGACTAGTCCAAGCAACATGCATCAAGCGCTTTTCTGGTGGCCAGCTTAAATAACTGTCAATCAGTGAAAGTGGGACGGCCCTACCCGGGACCTAATGAATTAGACTTCTGGCAGTTGAGAAACATCTTGTGGCGCTTAGGCCAATAGGATGTCAAGCAGCGAAGGCAGTCCTACAGAGCCACAAGCCAACAACATGGCTAACGTGGTCCCAGAAACTTGTTGTCATACCACTTGCCAGGGTATTGGTATTTACTGCATTACATGCATCCATTGTCAGAGTCTATTCCACTACCAGTGCCTGTGATGGGAAGACGAAGTCCACATACCGATAGATTAGAGTACAGGTGCAAGACATGTCGAACTCTACAAGACACGTATTGTAGCTGGATCACATGTCCAGGTCACGGCATCAACCTAGTTCACTGTATCACATGCAATGAGCCGTACCATCACACCTGCATAGGCTGGCTGGAAAACAGGGTTACTCGGCTGGGGCTGGTGTATAAATGTGAGGTAAGCAAGCTGCAGAATACCATCTGCACAACCCAGGCATTACTCATGGTATACCAGACAACTTCGAGTTGCCTTGCCCAAGGATACATGGAAGTAATGCAAATCCCTGATTATTTTGGATGACCCCACGAGGCCCGTATTGCTTTCACTAACCAACGCGAAAATGAGTTTAGTGAAATCAATCTCCCACGAAACAGTGGGTCACTTGTGTACAAGCCCACCTAAAGGGGAAAGCTATGGTGAGTTCATTTCAGAGTGGGAACAATTTCGCAAATGAATAGCAGCTAGTTTCACCTGCGAAGAGGTGGTAACTAGGCTGACCATGGAATTCTGTAGTAAAGTGCAGGAGCCTGCAGAGGAGACTGAGATCTTTATCCAAAGAATATTTCCCGACAGGACCGAATCTAGTGCCGTCCGATATATCGGGAGAATGTTGTTACCCAATCTGAGGAACGTCTTGTTGATACCAAAACCCTCAAACCTGGATGAATTAGTAGACCGTTCAAAAAAAGCGGGACACAACTTCCTACACAAGCAGCCCTATACAAACCATGGAGTACAACCTCCGCTCAAGAAAAAATGGGAGAAACCCCTCCCTTAACCCACAAGCCCCATCCGTATCGAAATGCTGGTTCTGTCCAGGGAACCATTGTAATAAAGATGCCCCAGAAAGGCTACAGGGCCACAGAGTACAGGAGAAGACACTGCTTACATAGCAGCCACTCCAACTGCTACTAATCAGTCAAGATAGCAGGCAGGAAACGCCGAAACGAGGGTGCGAAGCGGGTCACGACAGCCGGCAAAACAAGGCCCTACATCCAACACTTGAGTGAAGAAGCTACCCCCCCACCCCCCTTGTTCCCACCACATAGAAGTGGAGATCAATAGCAGAAGGGCCTTAGGCCTGTTAGATTCTGCAGCGACTGGAGGAAATTCTATTTTAAGCAATCTGCTCAGGCCACAACAGCGGGAGAATCTCCTACCGCAGAATAATGTCATACTCAGCTACTCCTGGCTATGACAACAGCAATGTGTTGTAGACCATGGGGAACAGCAAGCGTATCTAGGCGATAATTACAGTCACAGTAAATTGGGAAAACAGTCCTGAGGCAGTGATCCCTACGCCCATAGAACACAGCAAGATAAATCATGACCTCACGGAATTGAGATTCCAAGAGTTAAGGAATGTCATTGACGAACATGCCAGTGCCTTTGGGCAAGGGGGCATCTTACGCCAAACCAGATCCATACAACACGAGATCTGGTCCACCACGGACACCCCAGTATATAACCGGCCATACCGGGTATCTGCTTGTAGGCGCCCTTGAACTCACCTTACAACTCACACATAGTCTTAGTGCCAAAAAAAAAAGACTAAGCTCAGATTCTGTGTGAACTATAAGGCACTAAATGATGTCACACATCCGTTAGTTCCTCCTGCCATTAACTTGAACTATATATATATATATATATATATATATATATATATATATATATATATATATATATATATATATATATATATATATATTTTGTAATTGCATATTAATTTTATCTACTGAAATTACAAATTGCACCACAATTTCACGAAGTTCACATTGTAAAGGTTTAAAAATAAGACTTACAGTACTTTCATTTTGTTATTATTGTAGATTGTAATGAGATGTAACTGTATTTGCTTTTAAGAGATGTAAGCAGACCATTAATAATGCATAAAAAAAAGTTACCTAGCACGCCCCATCTTCTGGACAAAAATAAATGGTAAAATGTGCACTATTTTTTAACATATGCACTACTGTGAAAATGGACCACATTTTCATATTAACAAGTTATATATTTTTACAGCTTTTATTACAATTTAACTCATTTACAATGAGTTCATATTTCTTATAAAAATTATAAATAAAAAAAGAATATAATTTACAAATATATCGCATCACACTACTAATAAAAATGACACAAAATCAATGCAAGGTGTGTTTCAGACCACAACATTAGGGCAGGTCAAGAGACTTAACATAGAAAACTTATCCTCCTGTTTCTGCTTTAGCTCAGCAACTATATGCGGCCATGTTTTTTTTTACATGGTATATAAAAAAAATTAACATAACTAATTATAATGGAAAAACAGGACTAGAAATAGCACAACTGTTGTTTTCTCATAAAATACTATGAACACATATTTTCATTACACCCTACTACCCTTGGTACAACCTGCGGTGGTGTAGAACAAGTCTCACAAGCTGGCAAGTAAACATGTGTCCAGTTACTATGTATTTCCACATGGTCGATGATTACCCATAAATTTATTGACGTGTTCAACCTTCATGAAGTACCAAATCCATTCTTAGTATTTAATATGAATATAATGGCCACTATCCCTGTGGTGATTTAAGCTGAAATGCAGTGTTTTAGAGCTCTGCCAATTCTGTAATGGTGAATCACCAATGTACTACGGTTTGGAAGAGGGGGGGGGGGGGGGGGGAGTAGAAACTTATTGCTTATATTTAAGCTGAATTAATATAACCATTATACTTCAACAGTGGCTCTGGCAAAATGGAGCCAAATTAAAAGCAATTAACACCCATCGCAGAACGTATTTTTTAGGCCCTGCAAATTTTTTCCTTTCAATCAAATCCTATCTTTTACCACTCTCAAAAGTATCTGGGGCTGTAATAGAATATATTTATCAGTGATTAATGACTGTTAGGAGCACTTAAAAGAAGTGCTCACTTTGCTGCGGATAGCCTACAATACACTTGCAAATACAGTAGAACCTTGTTATGAGACTGAAGGTAATATTTCCTAACTCCATTATAGAGAGGAGACTTCACTTGTACACTTATCTTAAAATAACATAGTGGGTAGGCATTTCATAACTGAAATATGCACTCAAAAAGATTCAAGTATAAACCCAAGTCAGAATTGAAATACATTGTAACCAATATATGTAGATGATGCATACTAACAAGCAATGCGTGCAACGTGTTACAGATAGCATATTTTGTAGTTGTTAAACTGAAAACAGTCAGCCCTGTTAAAAGAAAGGCATCACTTTTTTTTTATGGCAGTTGTAGTGAAAACAATTCCAATGTCATACATCCCCAGGTCACAGTTTGGGACAAAACTATAAACTTTGTTTGGACAACTGGTGGAAGTTCAGTCTCCATGTACTGGTGAAAGCACTTCTAGGGTAAACATTTTAATATTTGCAAAGGCAAGTACAGTAAAACTCTGTTAAGACAATTCTGAAAGGACTGAAAAAATTAATGCTTATTAACCAGGTAAACTTCTTAAAGGGGTCAAATTACACATATGCAAATAGACGAGGTGCACAGCTATTCAACTTATTAGGCAGGAAAACGTCTTTCAATTTATACAGAAGAAATGCTCAGAACTACTGGTAACATTTTACTGTTCGATAGTTCACATAATTCAGTCAACATCAGCAAATTAGGCAGAAGCCAATTCGTATATGCACAGCTATAATTAGAATGTCACATGCGAAATTCCTACTATAGTCTAGCTTTGCAATAAAAGGCACTTTGTGGTAGCGCAATATTTATTTTTATATTAGATAGTTTTTTTCCGGTCTTGGCTGCTTAGCCAACTCATAAAACCACCACATATTCATGTAAAAGAGAGTAGCATTAGTGAATCTGTTGCAATTGTCATTTTCACAATAAGATATACCGGCAAAAGTAATTGATGTATCTCCGAAATGGTACATCCTACATTAAATATGATCAGGATCAATTTTTTAGACAATTTGATTTTATTTAGTTTCATATGTAGCTATTTTGTTGTACAAGTAGCTGTTTTGTATAAAAAACCAAAAACTGATTTTATGCACTTATTAAGCTGTGGGGGGGGGGGGGGGGGGGGTTATACAGAAGAAATGCTCAGAACTACTGGTAACATTTTACTGTTCGATAGTTCACATAATTCAGTCAACATCAGCAAATTAGGCAGAAGCCAATTCGTATATGCACAGCTATAATTAGAATGTCACATGCGAAATTCCTACTAGGTTCACACTCTTAACTCCGTTACATAGCGATACATTTGTTAATGACCTGTTCTGTTCAATATTAAATGAAAGGTTAATACTGTGTACTCGTTAAAAATGAGTACCTTCTCATGTTATTGCTTGCTATGATAGTATCACTCTTTTCATTAGCCACAGCACATGCAAGTACAATAGTGATAATTATTGATCTGCCAATAAGTCCCACAGATAGTGAAATTGTAAGTGTCTCACATTTTTTCCTATTTTTTTCTCTATTCCTTGCAAACAGGAAAATACACAACACATTACTTACTTGCAACTGCACAGTGTAGTTCTGATTTAAGCCATATCATTTGATGCGGGACACATTTCTGCGCATTGTACATGCACATTCTACTTGTGACTTTGCCCCATCATCAAGCACCAGCACTCATTTGGGCAAGTCATACTTGCATTAGTACAATACGTCACGCACAGACCTCCATGACTCAGAACGAGGAGCAAAGCAACTGGAGAACGGAGCTGCCGGCATGTGCACGCCGCACCTCCTTCTTGGCCGGCCACTATTGAGAATCACCATGAAGGCCCGCCCGAAGGTTCCGATGGTTGACTTCAATCCAACCCACCAGGTCCCTTTGAAGCGAGGCTACCAGCAAGAGATACGACAATGCAAGAAACCCCACAGCCAGTAACCACAATATAAGTGAGTACAAACTTGCTGTCTCAAATTATGTTATTGGTTGTGCGAGTGTTTCAGTGGTGTAATGTTCGCATTCAAATTAATATTCATCTTAGCGGGTAAATTCTGAAAAGTAAACCAGTTACATCGCTAAGTATTTCTACAAAAATGCTGTGCGTCAGTCTAGTGCGGTGCAGAATGCTCATATACCGAGCGACGAGCCAAAAACTAAGAGGCACAGCATGAGTGATATACACACTCCACGTGTCATGCCTCAAGCCGTCAATACTAACAAGAAATCAGCAAATCAAGATAGGTGAGAACCATTGTGACCAATGTAACTAAGCGGCGTAAAGTGTAGTGTAATAGGGTAGAAATGCTTGGTTAGTTATTAAGGCAGTGTTATGTACATACAGTAGAACCTCTCTATTACGACCCCTCACGGTTCCCGAGAATAGTGTTGAAATGGGGGGGGGGGGGGGGGGGGGTTGGTTAGTAAAAAAAATTTGGAAAATTTCGGGCAGATTTTGACCCACTCCTAACCCCTATGCCACCAAACTTGCCATTTTTTGCATGAAGTATGTTCCATCATCTCTAGCGCATTACAAAAAAACTTTTTAAATTAAATATAAATATGTATATTTTAATAGCTGGACGGTTCCTGATTAATTCAATACCCAAGAAAGGCATATTGGACCACTCCTTGTCGTAAAAAAAAAAAGTCATTGAAAGTGTGTGAAAAGATTAGCCTATGTATTATTAAAATATAAAGTTATTATCTTGTGGGTAATACATTGCTATGAAGCAAGTAGCAATCAAAAAGTTTAGGTGGCGTCGTGCAATATGTGCTCTTGCTTTGATCTGGCAGTGTCCGTAGCTAGGAGAGTGCCTAGATCCTCTGCAGCGCGGCCGGGCGCAGACGTGGCGATTTGCTGCTGCTCAGCTCTAGATCCTCAGGCTGGGCAGCTGTCGGTCAGTCGCCACACGATGGTGGCTACTGCTGTCGTTACAGGGCCTTCCTAACAGCGGCCCGGCGTTGGGAGAACATACTGATAAATGCGATTCACGTCAATGTGTTGAATTTATATGAAATGTAGGCTGCGTGTTGGCCTCTACACTAGCACTATTTTGCAGAGCCTCCAGGGAGGTAGAGGGAGATAATGGCTAAGGATTTAGTTTAATTAGCAAAATTAAACCTCTGATCCAATTATATTACTTTCCAATTATATTATGTATTAGCCAACTCCACTACGCCTCTTTGTGCAGAAATAATTGTACGACACTTCAAAATAGCCCCCCCCCCCCCCCCACGTGTGGCTTTAACTGCAAAAGTTAAGACCACACCAGTCATGCCCTATTAGCTTCTATGGTATTAACGCCCACGTTGAACGTGTCTTCAAATGGGTGTACAACACTTCAAAATGGTGCCCAACGAGGAGCTTTAACTGTAAAAGAGTAAAGACGTGGCAATTTGAACGCATCAGTCAACCCTTTTTGTTTTTGTGGTATTAATGCCCACGTTGAACGTGCATTTGAATTTCTGTACAATGCTTCATATTCAAACGATTCAGACATTTGTATTTCTTTTGCATTCCAGACTTTATGGTATACATTTAAAGGTGAAGGGTGGAACAATTCAACCCCCCCCCCCCCCCAAATTGAGAAAGAACATTGAGTTGCAATATATTTTATTGTATGTAAACTTGTCTGCTTTCGAGCATGTAGCAATGTTTATAAATTACAGGGACACACATCAGAGTTTTGAAGGTAATGTGTGTTCATATCTGCAGTTTCAAGGAATAACTGTAACAGAACAAGTCTACCATTAAAAATATATATTACACACCCGCTTATTTGTGCTTCGCTTAACCGGTTTTTGGCATTAAGACAATGTTGTAAGTGTGTCGTTTAACAAGCAGCGGTACTATACGTTTATGCTGTACCATGTTTCCTGGCAGTGTTATATTTAAAATAAATATTAAATTCTGACATATTTACTTCAAGGTAAATTTTCACTCATGCGGTACACATTCTACTCGGGAAACAATACTGTACATTATTAGAGAACAACACGTTCTTTGGCTAGCAAAACCAAGATATTTGGAAGCACTGTAAGTAATGCTTTCAGCAGGTAGGCGGACGCAATGGTTTCCCAGCCGATGGAGGGACGGAAGGGTAGGAAGACCGCCCAGGGAGGGGCAGGGAGCATATGGTTGCGCCAACCTGTGTTAGAAGCTACGATGGTAGTGCTTTCTTCACCGAACTGAAGTGGACATAGCCGAAGCTGGCCTAGACACAGGCAGTTGGCGAGGTGTAGTTTACAGTAACTAGATCGATGCATGGGCAAGTTCGTGCGCACAACACAAATCGTATTGTTTTTATTTAATTCAGTTTTGGTGCTGAGAATGTTACACATATTTGTGTGCGATGTATACCTTAAGTAAAAATTATAAAATTACAGTGTGAGACTGAGAACTGTGTAGATAGAATGAGTGCAACAGAAACATGTGAATGTAAGTGTGGTGTGTGTGGATTACGAGTGAAGCATTTTTCCAGCAGTGCTTTCACTTTTTAGGAAAGATGTAACATCATAAAAGAGGGTAGGCCGACATCTGAACTTAGGATCACGACAACATGCAAGAAAGGTAATTTTGTACGTAATTTCCAAAAAAAATTTTTAAATCAAAAACACTCGTGGTTAGCTGGATGTAACAGCATGAACAAAATTGTTTTGCTGGCCATATTTATTGTTTTCAAAGGAAGTTAACACGTGGACTGCAACTGGGTATTGTGACCTTAACATTCTGTGCACTGCTGTTCAAAAACACGAGCGTTCTGAAGTTCATATAAATTTGTTTTTGTCTCTTAAAGAATTTGGTAAAAAATAAAGTCGCCTGCTTTCCGTCTTTACACAAACAAATAATCATTTTTCGTGTCTACACTTCAGTAGAAACAAAATCGTCCCATATGTATATACCTGACTGTCGATGGGTATTATAATAATATTGATTTTGAGTGGACAAGGTTCCATGTTTGATGAAGTTATCTTTGTAATATTTTAGAATTTTTTACAAGCGGTGTAGTTTAAATTTAGGTACAAAAAATGTTTAAATGGCATAATTTTGCAACTTGAAATTCAAATTTTCCCGGGGGAGGTCTCCCCCATCCCTCTCCCCTTTATTGGGGAGATCAACACCACTACTGCCCCCTGCACACAGTAGCTTGCCCATGAAATTATAGCATGCATCGACACTGATTATGTCTGTTTTAAGCATGAAATTTATATAAAAATATTTTTTGCTGTTAATGTAAAAATGTGTTGCTGTGAGTGCTAAACTGAAACTTACGAAATAACAAGATTGTCATTTTGGACACAGTCTCAGTTACCCTCCCCCCTCCTGTAAATCAGGTCTAGCCAGTTTATTGATCGCTCAGTCACAGTTGTTGTTCACTGTTTGTAGTGTAGTTTTCGCAATGTCAACAAAGCGTAAAAGGACAGTTATTGCGGAAAAGTTAGGGAAAAAAAATTTGAGCATAGTGTGTTATAAATAAACAAAAACATAAATCCCGTTGCCCCAAACAAAAAAAAAAATTGAAGACTTTTTCAAGAAAGGCACTGTTGACTTTTCTAACATTTTTTCATTTCAAGTGTTTAAATGTTTACAAAAACCCGTAACATTTCCTTATTGTTACAGTTTTGTGGGTATGTGCGTATGTGTAAGGTCTGTAAAATTAAAATAAGCTCCTAGTAATGGGGATTATACTGAATTGTTTAAATACCAGGTTGCCCTTTTTAAAGTCCCGTTATAGTCTTTATTGCATTTCATTCTAAACTTTCAAATAACTCTGCCATCTCAAGGACAGGTGATGGGTCGTGCGCACGATAAGAAAGCTACATTCATGCGCGCTCTAAACTATGCACCCTGCCGCCGGCTGGGCGCCACGCGCACGCTGGCTGTGTATACTCAATACGCAGTGAATTAATTATCCTCGGTGCAACATAAGTATCAGTTAAAGTATCGTGTACTTTAAATCCGACTCAGACAGTGCGTAATTGGCCATGTTTTATCGTGATTTTCGGAGCCAACATCAATGTTCCATTAATAGTTAAAACATGTAAATTCGACTATCCAGGTTTTTAAATACACATTTGCTTATTCACGTTTTCTCTGGCCCCGATTAACATGGTTAATAGGGAGTTTACTGTAGTTTGATTTGTGAATAAATACATACACCTATTTCCTGAGGAAAATGATTCCTTCAGTTTTGATGAGGTAATTTCAATTTTTTTCGTTACTTTATCTAAAATTTCATAAAAAATTTTTTGTGGTTTTTAAAATGTAAAAAACATTACAAACGGTAAAGGTTGTATACAATTAATTTGCAGTCAGCCCAATATTACACTGAAGTAATTTATTTTATGTAAATATTTAAATTTAATGACCAAATTTTTTTAAATTCAATATGAAAAATCTTTACCATGTATACAGTATATGCATGTGCATACTAATGAGAGATGACAATATATAAAATAAAAGCAATGGCATGTATTACAAACAGAATTCCCACGAATATAAATCTAATTTAAAAATTGCTACATTTTGCCTCAGCCCAACAATTTTACTGCAAAAACTTAAGACATGAAAACTGGTTAAATTTATTTACATAGATTCATGTAATCTATGTCATTTGTAGGTTGTAATAACATTGAAAATATTCTACTAAATAACTTGATTGTTTTTATCACGTGTTCAGTCATAAAAGATAGTTTTGTTCGAATAACCTATTTATCATTGTAGATCTCCATTTTCTCCACTGATG
Organism: Dryococelus australis; assembly: GCA_029891345.1. Taxonomy (NCBI): domain Eukaryota; kingdom Metazoa; phylum Arthropoda; class Insecta; order Phasmatodea; family Phasmatidae; genus Dryococelus; species Dryococelus australis. The sequence goes on from CM056994.1 coordinate 284,302,007, forward strand.
GTAATGAGGTTTGTGAAACGTTTAGTTGCATTGGACCATTGTTCTTGTTTACATGTGTTGGTTGAAGGCACATGTACACTTACATTTGTATTGTACTACGTGCATAGTACATTAATGTTAATATTGTTCCTCGGTGACTTATATTACAGTACCTTAACCTCAAATATCAAGTTTAAATAAAATTGTTTTTCGAAAACCTAAACATATGCCATTTAAAGTTTTCATGTCTCATTTGATGCTGTCAATGTTGTTCCGGTGAGCGATCGATCACAATCAATAGCTCAAAGCAACTATGTATTTACAACTTTACCTGTGAACCTTATTTATTTTTTCAAAGTATTTGTTTACTTTGTGCATTCAATTAAAGAGAAGTTCATTAATATTTTGTGATTTCGTGTCTCGCAGAAAACAAGGGTCTGTAAGAATAATTTCATTTTTCTAACAAACTGTCTTGTAAAGCTGCGTCTTAGGTGGGTTTGCAACCCAGTTTTACTATAACTTTGCTGTTGATCAAGCTTCAGGTCGCCATATCTAAGAAATCCTATTAACAGAACACGTCTCTTTTAAATGTTAACATTTAATTAATAAACATTTACTATAACTTTGCTGTTGATCAAGCTTCAGGTCGCCATATCTAAGAAATCCTATTAACAGAACACGTCTCTTTTAAATGTTAACATTTAATTAATAAACATTATGTTGTTTTCTTTTGGTAACAGTAAACTGGTCTCGTCAGTTGCTGACTAAATGTCCTGGCATCACTATAAAAGCTCAAATTTTCTGAGCCTGAAAAATATTTCGAGCGGCAAGCAGGTATTTGACTCAAAACTTGATTTTTAGAGTACTTGCAGACCTCTACAGCTTTCATCATAACGTGGTGCCATTGTATAATTCATAGAAACAGGTTCTATAAGAATAAAGCTATAAACAAAGATTTGGGCATGAAAAACCTATGTCGGTGGTTTCAGACTAATTTAGATATCTACCTCCTTAACTACATGATGTAACACAGATAGTGCCTGCTGTAGTTTACACACGCAAAGCACTGTGTACATTTGTGAATTTAAGTAATTTATTGTGATTGTTCAATGAAACCATTGTCCATCTTTTATCATAGTAACATGTCCTGTGTGTTGCGGATTGCCTACCTGCCAGGCCACTCACTTTCTGTTTTGAATGATGTCGCCACGGATTTCTGCAAATGGTTCACATGAGAGCGTTCAGATAAGACAATATTTTTTGTTAATGTAGACGTGCTGATTAATAAATTTACGCAATAAATCACTTACAATTGTTTGTTAACACGATTCATGCAAACACAGGGTTGCAAACCCCATTTCCCCTATGTGAGGGGATGCTATTACCAACCACGTTTCTTGGGGTGAAGATTCTCCATTATTCAAAACACGATTCGCTGATCAGTTGCTTAGTCGCGAGTACTTTCTAAAATATTCAACTTAAGGCATTACAAAATCCGACTTTTGGGGGCGCACAGCTCCCTTAATAATCAATTTCAGAAAACGTGGTTCTTACATTTTTGTCTTATATTTTCCTAAGGAATCACCTGCTGGCATTTGTCTGTGTCTTTCAGACTCACCCTGTGTGTGTGTCTTGAGTAAATACTCAAGTACGTTAATGATGTTCCTTTCTAGCACATTTTAGAACCAAAAAAACAAACTTGTGTAAATTTTTCGAACCGAACTAGAACCAATCTTTGACATGGCAATAAATTTTGAACCGAACCCAAACATAAACTTAAAGTTTGGGTTCGGTTCGAAATGCGAATCTTCAACCCATTTCTAGTTACAATGTATTTATTTCAGATCAACTCAAATGTTCCTGTTCATAAACAAATATTCGTATTATACAAACCAAGATGTGTAGCAAAGCACCCAAGCACCAACCAGCAATTACACTTCATTTTGTTGTTTAAAAGAACTAGGTTTAAAGAGTAGATATTTTGCAAGTAATATTAATCTTGTTTATAGTAGAACCATTGCATATGTAAAAAGAATCCACCACTATATTTTAGTCTATCACTTGCCTCAACAGAGACAACACATGTAAACATCCTCATACCTGCCACTGTTTTCTGTGTTCACAATTAAGTATTTAAAATTTAGACCAACACATATATTCATGCATTATGTTACCGTGGTTGTGCGCTACCATCGCTTTTATTCATATATCACATGGCACAGTATGATGAACACACAGACTTTTTTGTTATGGCAGGGAAATTACAATAATTTCTAATCCACAATGACAGAATCTTGTATTTCATTAGCTGTTGGCCATCACGTCGTGCGCGTTGGGGCTATGTGATTCCGGCATCGTAACAACATAAAAATAATCCCATCTCATGAAAGACGACAAACTAAGGACCCCCCCACTCTGCTCACTTTTTCCTTTTTCCCTTAAAATAAAATAAAGATGATACCATAATTTGGCCCACATTTCATTGCTATGAACCTTTCTCTGTGTTATTACTGATTGAAACTCTAACACTCTGATTCTGGAGGGTTTCAAAACGTAAAGCAGTGGCCATACAAACGTGTAAGTTGTATCACTTATTTTTTTTTAGAACATATATCAAATTTGTCAAGCTTGTTACGCATGGATACTTGTTAGCAAATTAATTTAAAGGTTTTTCCTGTTTTTAAAGGCTGTATTTGAAAGTATAGACTGTTCACGGTAAAGTGACCACTTTTTAAGGCCCTTCCAAAAGGCATTTTCCCCAAATAAATGCATTTTATTGCAACATCAAACGTTAATATTTGAGAGTGATGAAATGCATACACTTTGTTTATTAGTCATATTGCAATATTAACGTAAAAGTGGAGGAAAGGTAGAAATTAATTCAAAGAAAAAACTAGCAGGGCTTTAAAAAGTGCTCACTTTACCTAGAACAACCTATAACATAATGGCATGTAGGTTTCAACATTGGAGTCTTTCAAAAACATTTTGAGCATTTTTGTTTTGCAAGTTCAAAGCGCTCATACGTTTTTAACATACTTTGTTAAGAATATTGTAAGAGTCTGAAGAATAATTCACATAAACAGGATTTGCATTCGTAATACAACCTTTTGATATCAAGTAAATTACAACATGCTTATCAAACAAAATTCTTTCAATTTACGCACCTAACGAAGGTGCTCCAACATCATAAAGAAGTGTCTCATGCATCAGCAGAAACTGCGACGTTCCAAAATTTATCGCTAAGGAAAATTAACCTTATGATGTCTTCAATCTTGGGTAAGTGAAGCATCTATTTATTGTGTAAGTAACATGTTCGTTTGATATATTGTTTCTGTAGGTCACATCTGCTTCTCTAGAGCACTTTGTAAAATCTCCGAACTGAAATACAGTTTTTCATTAGGTACCCAAGAACAAGGATAAGGCTGTATTCACAATTTTGAGGAGGGAGGTTATGCGACTGAACTTCAGTGTAAATATCAACACTGAGTTAGTCACAAATAAGTTTTCATTTACAGCATGACAATCTGAACACGTAGGTACTTGAGAAAAGTTATTAAAGTATTTTGTATGTAGACCTGCAATACTTAACATTTGAGTTACTAAATGAGAGTCATTAAAAGACTGAAATTAAGTTACATTTGCTTAAATATTATTTTGTCTACCTACATACATTAACATCCTGAGAATTATAAGCACCATAAAAGTATCAGGCTGTACAGAGTTTGTAGTCATATCATACCACAAAGTTGAATTATGTACTTTTAATGTAATAGTAGGCATAGCCTGTATGTAAGAATTTAAGTCTTTGAAAAGAAGGCGTGGAAGGAGGGGGGGATGGTATTTGTGTATTCCGTGGAGGGGTGGTATTTGTGCATTCCTGGGGGGGGGGGGGGGGGGGATCTTGGTATTTTGTGTTCGTGGAAACCATGCAAAATTTTTATGTTTACAAAAACTTACTTCAGGTAAGTGTGACAATATTAGTTGTCATTAATATATTTACAGTGTATTCAAAACAGTAAAATATCTTTTATTCATTTGACAGTCAAAATACAATTTCATTTTCGTGCATCCTGGTTACAAATTTCTTGCAAGGTAAAAAATTATCAATTTATAGACTTATTACATGTGCTGTTAGTCATTTACATAAAATATTTATAAACTAAAAAAAAATGGCATTGTTGCCAACCTGCAACTGTTTGAACAGCCCTTCACAGCTTCTAAAAGTAATTTGGGAGGAGGCACATGCAAATTGTTTACAAAAATAAGCAGTCATATATTTGTTTGTTTAAAATACTGGCAGTTACATGGTTTTTGTTTGCAAACAGTCACCTTCAATGACAGTTCAGCTGTGGCAGAAGGATACATAGCCCCCAGACGCCAGTGCCACTACTTTCCTAACACTATCAAATTTGAGACCACTTATATGAAATCAACTATACCAGAAAATGTCTCAACTAACTGACGTTGATAACTACAGGATTCTGTTGCTTCATTTCAAGCACGCGCTGAGTTGACGATTGGGGGGGGGGGGGGGGGGCAGCAAAGTCAAAACTCCGAGTGTGCTGAGTTACGCGTGCTACATGGCTAAACAGCTGCCCGTGCTGCATTGTGTTCGATGCTACGGCAACCTGCTCATGTTAAGCGAGTCCTTATGCGTGCTGTCTGAAAAGTATGACGTAAATATTTTTCTCGTGTTTTGCGGATTCATGCTATTTGAATCCGCGCTATGCAGTGTGTGTTTTCGGCACAAATGATCACACTTGATTTAAAGAAACAAAATATTGGTAATGCACACGTTTTTCTGTCACTATAAATTACGCATTGCATCTTAATCCCATTTTTTAACAAGCACATCACTGCCGATGCAAGCACAACCATTTTAAATGTCAGTCAAAGTTATATTTGTTGTACTGTAAACTGAATCGGCAAGATGATTTACAGACAAAACTTTTCTTTTCTGGTACACTAAATGAACATTCATTTAACACCCGAAAATTCATTAAAATCAAGAAATTTTGTTTCTTTACAACTTTCGGTAACTAAATTTCTTACAGAAAAAAAATTAAAATTGCCATTTTAAATTTTTGTTTCAATATACTGAATATTCACACAACCATACTAAAAATAATTACAGTGAATTTTTCAATTATTTGTTTCCTTTATTTGTCATACCATATTTTCCTGTTATGTATAGTAGATTTCTAGTGTAAGTGCATGCTGTTAGGTTGGTCGTGTGAACGAAGTGGAAGGTTAGATGTGTGTACCTTCAAGCAAGCCAGTATGTGAATAGCTCGGAGGCTACCAGCGCGATGGTGAGACTTTTGTGGTTATGAATGGCATGGACTCGTAAATGTGTGAGGTTGACATGTGACGTATTCCTGTGCAGTTGGCATGTGCTCTCTACTCACTCGCAACTTCACCCCATCATTGAGCACCAACACTCATTTGGGTAAGTCGCATTAGTACAATAAATCACATGCCTACAGGGTCCACAATCATCACACCATAAGTGGCTACAGGCACATAGTTGGGAAAATTGTACTACCTACTCAAATACTGTCACACAATCGCCCTAACCCCAATGCGGGAATTATACTATTTAATGGGCCATCGACACCTTTTGCTGAAGATAAGCAAGTTCCAAGATTTTCTACAAGCACCGAGCCTAGTGAAACACCACAGCCTCCAGCACCACGCACTGAGGCGATAAGATATGTCAGCGCCTCCATCACAGGAGATAAAAAAAAGGGTAGTGCTGCAATGAAGCTGTAATAAACAACCTTTGTGGAGAGAGGCTAACCATTCCCGCACTGCTCTGGAAGCCTACACGAGAATTTTAATATAAATAGAAGGAGTCATCCCTGGCTCGGGGCAGTCACTGTCCGTCCAGTTTGCATAAGGTGGAGGGAACAGTAGGGGGTAAATGACCATCCAACCGCTCTTCCAGTCTGTACAAGGCCGAAGAATTTGTCTTAAGGGTGCGATGACCACTAGGACATTTGGTAGGTGGTAGCTAAACCGATCTTCCAGTCTGCATAGGACAGAAGACTATTTGCCAGTTAAGCCCTGACCACTACACCCTTCTCAGAAATGCATGATTCGAAGAGGTACTTACAAGATGCCCACCGTTGGTAACCCCGAAGACTCGCGCCACTGTTGAGCAGCTTCGCTACAGAAGACGTCCTCCTTTCACCACCTTTCGACATTCCCTCTACGCTTATCCATGTGGGAGTAGGTCCCAAAAGACAACAATTTAGGTTCCTTAAAGACCATCCCTCTTAAGGCTTGATAAATTAGCTGCCTGGTATTAACGTCAATTTTCTTAAAATCATATTTAACTTTGTTCAGATCACCCTCAACTGGCTTTATATATATATATATATATATATATATATATATATATATATATATATATATATATATATATATATATATATAAAAAATCGAGCTTCCTATTTTTATTTCAGCATTTTATTGTCACGTAATAATTTGTTATAGGAGTGAGTATGGTCCCACCAAAGTTTTCCACTATGGATAGTAAAACGTATTTCCAATTTAACTTTGGCGAGTATTCATTCCTTTGTATATTATCCCAGGATTTTTCCTTTCAGTAATTAATTTCATGACAATTATAATGAAGTGGCATGTTTCATATCTTTACGGTAATTTACCCACACTGCTTAGAATGGCAAGCCAAAGCATGCCCTCCAGGCAGATCATCAGGAGCACCTCACTGTAGGAACACTAATCCACACTGTGGTTGGTCAGAACAGGTATTCTAATTCTCCCTCCCAGTCTGAAAAGGTCAGAGGGAAAACTGAACATCCGTGCAGCTGATTCGACTCCAGATGGGTGCCACACCAAGGTTTCAGGCATACCTACATCTCTCTTATTCAGTCCCAGTCTGAAAAGGCTGGACGGTGGTAACTGAGACTGACGGCTCTGACTCCTGGAAGTACTCGGTAGGGTCCTTATTTGGCGCTTGATTTATCCTCAAGGCTTGGTTTTAGTGGTACAGCTCAAATGCCTAGCATACACAAAACATTAAGAGCCTTAAGAAACTTAAGTTCACCTGAAACTGAGAGCAATAATTTTCAAAGTAACGATAATTCATCTCAACCGCTGGTCCTGCTATTTGGACCGTTAATCAAACTACTTGGTAAGGCCCATCCTGCCATAGAATTAATATTACAAAAAGGTAACTCTTCTGGGGATTCACCGCCCCAGACCTTGCAGTCGCTCACTTGTATCTTGCAACCAGAACCACAGTCCTGCACCACTGCAACAGACACTGGCAGCTGTTCCAGATGTTGCCGCCCGGTAAGCCCGTCTACTAAGCGAAGTGCACTTGAGCCTCCAGCAAACGAGGTACAGTGCCTAACAAAACATGGTGTAGCAAGTGTTGTAGAGAACTTCGTCCAAAGTAAATCAAATATATCATATTATTCATATAATAGCATTTCTTCTTGAAGAGTTTGTCATAAATTTGTGCAAAAATACTTCAACCGAAATAATTTATTCAGCACTTTACAGGGATAGTCTTGAATTTAGGTTTAAATATTTTTTTAGGAAGGGGTCATCTTAGATTCAGGGTTGTCTTCCTTTCAGGTAAATACGGTATTAAAGGAGTATATGAGAGTGTATAGAACCAAGGCTTGGTGCGTGGAAAAATGCAGGGTCCAATTCACTCTAGGGTTTACCCACCTTTCCCCTTGGCCTACGCACAGTTTACGGAAATCTCCATTACCTCAATCTTTACAATGGAGGACCTTTGAACTAGCCGGCAAGCTAGCCGAGTACCCCATCAAATAGACTTTGCCATGTAAGCAAGATGGTATAGACAGATATCCCAAAAGTGGACTTCATTTATTCCCCCCGCCAGGGACTTGCTGCAAGGTTAAATGTTGTAACTAGGAAAGGGCATAATATTCCCATTTATTTATTTTAGACCCAACAAAATTCCTATATAAACAACTATAATAACTGACCACATTCAATGATCACAAATTGTTTTCCTGGAACATTTGTTCAAAACAGATGGTATATTTACCAAAGATTGTGCAGATCAATTTTTGAACTCTATAAAAATCCAAAACACAATGCCAATAATCAACAGCTAGTGCTATCAATAGCAATGTTTACATTTGGCAGCAGTTTTTTGTGTTCTCTCACCTACTTTTGTACTTTCCCTACATGTTTGCTGCACTTGTAGGTTGGGAACAGTGAGAAATCATCTCTTATTCTTCTTACACATTTTCTGCACCTATTGGTTGGCGACAATGAGAACAAATTACACTATCTGACACTATACTGTGTCGAACGATGGCCTTGTTAAACAGAATTTGGAATAACACTTTGGCATGGCAGTAATATGACGGGCGTGCTCATTACCAAAAATTATTGGTTGCAGGTTTGGTTCATATTGTATGGGTTTGAAAACGGCTTGGCAAAAATTGTCTCAAATAAGTTGTGGCAATTTTAACAGTGGGACTGAGCATGGCTTGGCTGATGAAGAAACATTAGATGAAAAAATTTAAATAATTAAAAATTAATTTTGCCAATTTCAAGAACTAAAGTTTTTAGTTTAAAGTGAATATTTAACTATAAATTTACATCAATAAGTTGTTTTTATTCACATCTTTATGCTGTTTCGTTCAAAAAAACATGCATTTTTGAGTTTATGTATGATATTTCTCAGATCTAAAATCCAAGTGTGCAGCCATTGCTTTCTCTCATGACTCCTTTTTGTTAGTCTACTGTATTAAAAAAAAATTGAATTGCACTAAAAAGTTGTTCGGGCCAAAAAAATGTATGGTACTTAATTCTAAGCCACACTCTTATTTTTAACAAAATATTTTAGGATAAAATGTGTGGCACAGACTCAAGTAAATACAATATCTTACCACACTGTCAATGAACTCCTGTTCGTTCTCCCCTCAAACCTCCACTCTCACAGTGCCCATCGGTTCACAAGAGGGTAAGAGAAATTCATGGCTTATCCAACATGATACTGCAGTAACTGTCATGTTTTGCATACCATAACAGCACAGGATGTAGGTTCCTGTGATCCTGTTCAAGTCAAAACCGTTACACTTTGCGTAAAGGCATCAACTCACTGGGCATGGGTTCTACAACATGGGTATGAAAATAATGCTGCTATACTTGCAATATTACCCAAGAGTTTGTTAAATATCGCCTGGAGAAGCTCTGAAAGTCACCTCCCAACATGAAAACTTCAGTGCTGTAGTTACCTTAACTGGTAATTTAATACCTTAGCAGATAGGCTACCAATATAATTAACATTGGTTGCTACTATGAGTAAACATCTCCGAGCTTTCACATAACATTACAATGTCATTACCAGAAGAGAGTCCTTCCAAATGTTTTGGCCAATAACTTAATAAGCTTAATCACTATGGTGATTGTAATATTGGTTTTAGGATTTCATAATTTCCAATGTAAAGGTCTGTATCGTCAATATGAGTGCTGTTATTTTTATTGCACAGCAGTGAAAATATTTGTTTCAATATGTGGTGTAAAATACACCGACACGTGACGCTCTTTGATAAGTAAATATAAACACGACTTTGCCTCATCTACAAATGGAATCACGTAACTCAGGCGGGGTGTGAACCTCAAACAACTTGCACCCAGAAACTACCAGCATGCCTATAGATGCGGGGGCAATCATGGACACAGGCAGCCAAGTTAGTTCGCCTTATTATCAGACATCATGCCAACCCCTCTCGTGTGATAAAAGTCAGTCTAGCATGCCAGCTAAGCACCTAAACACACGCCGCATGATAGAGATGCCTGCTTTTGCCATGGACAGAGATGGCAATAGAGAACACAGCTCTGCACACGAGAGGAGCAGCTCACCCCACACCTCACAGAGCCAGCGAGCAGGTGGAATACATGTCCAAGCACAGTCGCCACACAGTTCATTCTCAACAGCTTGCTTCACCACTTCCCAGTGCTGGAACTCTGCTAAACACCAACGTCTTCGTGACCTACTAGACGCTCATCAAGACCTTTACCAGAAGCCCCCGAAGACTCTGGGTTCCGAAACACTTGTTTACAGACTAGGTGCTCTGAAATATTTTAGTCACGTCGCTGGCTAAGAAGTCACCACCCCTTTTCTACACCCACTATCCTTCTGGTAGAGGTACCCCGAGTCCCTTCTGGACAACAAGCGTAGAGTGTAAGTATTGGCCAGTATCATAACTACCTAGCTATATCTGCTTTGTTAGTTCAGACCCAGGTCCCCTTCACCTGGTACGCACAGCTTAACTTTCATTACAGTCTTGGTAAATTAGGAGTTAGCATGAGCCACAGTGATATTTTCTCTCAGAATAACTTCAGAGCACTCATTGCTAACGGTGTAACTCCAACTTCCATAGATGTCAGCCCACCAAGGAAAAGCAGGCTCCTTTAACCAGGTGCATGTATATCCAAACATACACATTAGATGACCACCCATACTGTGCACCTGGTGTGAAATACGATAAGTGCCCCAACAATTACGTCACAACCACAAGGTGGTTAGTCAGTCAGTCCAGTCCATTCACTCACCCCCTATGCTGAACTGTTACCAGAAAGAGTGAGAGACTGGGTGTGGAGGTCTAGCCCCTTTGGTCCACACCCATGTTATTGGACTCCAAGGATAAACGCACTGCTCTAACCACTTGTCGCCAGTTAAGAGTACTCTGGTATTACTCTGGTTGGCTCGGCCTCGACTTGGCTCAACATTTAGTTGGGGTACTTCGTCATTTGCTTCTCTTCCTGCATATTATAAAGGCAGCTACCAACTACAGGCTTAACTTGGACTATAACCCAACCCCAACTGTGCTCTGCAGCATAAACCCCCCACCAGGAACAAGCTCAAGCCACCTGACAGTTGGAAAGGCCTCACCAATTTCAGAGAACCACATCCCATCGTCATCGCCCTCCACCAGGAACCCAAGATACCACTGGGTCTTGCAAACCCGGGGTGCCATCTCAGCCGAGCCAGCAACCCTCCACAGACCTCTACCTGCATCACCATCTGCAGCACCACCACCTTCACCTGAATCTGGGCACCGAAGCCCAACTGAAGTAAAGCTAGGAGCTACCTCGGGCGAAGCCCTTCAACGATAAACCAGTAGCGGTATGCATTCCAGTAATACGTAAGGTTGTTCGGCACACTTAAAAGACTTTGTACCAGCCGCCAAGCCACGTGCCCTAGGTCGTATACAGGCTGGGCTTCAGTGAACAAACTATGTCAAGTTTGGCAACCACCTGTGTCTCTGAACGAACCACTGTGATGTCCAGGTCAATCACAGACGTCACACCTCAAGAGTGTTTGTGTGGTGGCCAACATGGGGCCGCAGTGCTTACTTAAGTAGTGTAATCAAGCAGAACTAGGCCAGCACGACCCCAAGATCCAATTAAACTAGCCAGACTTCGGGGAGTCTGAAAACACCCCGTGGCGCTCAATTGTAACTAGCCGTGATGTCAGATATGGAAGCTAGCATATCCGACCAAGGAGATGCAACAAACACCATGGCTGAGGCCACTACCTAACCACCCGAAAGGTGCCATATAGCCACTTGCCCTGGCACAGGGTAAATATTATATGCGCACACTGCAAACACAGCTTCCATTACCTCTGTTTGCGATAGATAGACGAGCCCAGGTACGCAGATGGCCTAGAGTTCAGATGTAATGACTGCAGAACCTACCAAACTGCATATTGAAGCTGGCTTACTTGCGCCGGGTAAGGAATTAATACGGTATGATCCATTGTCTGTGGTCAGACTTATCATATATGCATAGGCTGGCCAGATGAGTGAATCACAACTCCAGGCCTTGTGTATAGGTGTGAAGTTTGTTGAGGTGCAGAGAAATAGTAACCTGATAATCATGGCATTCGTCATATAACAACCAACCGGGGTAGTGACGGGCCTCAACTTCCGGAGTTTGCAGGAAGACCACATAAAGACCTGATAACTTTTACCCCACACTGCGAAAAGGAAATGTACGATAACAAGGTTTCAATTAAGCAATGGGTAGGGAGGACCCAGAAGCAATTAAGAGGAAAAGCCCTTGAATGGTGGAATAAATATGGTGAGTTTATCACTGAGTAAGGCAAGGCATGAACACAGTTGCCCTAGGAGCAGCTGTGTTCATGCCTTGCCACTCAGTTTTCAGGTGAAGAGGTAATAGCCCACTTAACCATTAAATTCCATAGCCAAACCCAGGCAGCTGAGGAAGAGGCCGAGATTTTTGTCAGGCGAAAAGTACAGATGTATAAAAGAATTTCCCCTGAGGTAAATGAGGAAAGCTTCGTGCGCCACATTAAATGAATGCTACTTCCCAAATTGTGAAATTTACTACAAATTCTGAAATCGCGCACTGTCGATGAGATAGTAGAAAGGGCACGTGAAACAGAAAAAAATTACAAGGCATAAGGCCTGCTAGATGAGACATGTGCCAGTACAAGCCAGAGACCGACAATCCCTTAGTGCTGGTTCTGTCCAGAATGGCACTATAGCTGAGACTGCCCGGTCAAGCAGGCAGTGCATGGGGAAAGGAGAACAACAAGGGCACCTGATCTCCTGCAGAGACAAACAGAGGTCACAGGACCCGGCCAGGCAGGAAACGCAGCAGCCGAGCTGCAAAGCTGGCTACCACAACAGAGAACTACGAGCCCACCTTCCTCCAAAGACTAGCTGAAGAAAATGACTGATCTGAAGCCCCGCACATAGAGGTGGAAATCAATGGACATAGGACACTCATTCTACTAGATTCCATTGCTATGGGGAATTTTGTAACAAATGACTTGCTCACCCCTGCATGAGCTTCACTTCGCCCACAAACCCAGTTGGTGCACATGACACAACATGACCATGCCCTTAAGGTCGATGTTCGAGCTATTATGCCATTAGGGGTATACCGTCAAGACCACTTTCGTAGACCAAATTCGTAGTCTCATCGAATATTACTGGGGCGGTAATATTAGGTCAGCCATGGCTAAGTCAACAACAGTGCGCCATGGATCACAGCCAGCCATGTTTCTGACCGAAACACCAAAAACTATCCCTACCATGACATCCTTGTCGATCACAAATGTCATGCGTCAACACTATGTCATTGTCGTGTAATTTATTAAAAAATATGTTGTTAATATTTCCGAGTGACTTTTGGTACATCTTCAAATAGTTGAAGAGAAAGTACACAATGTTATTTTCATCTACAAATTTGTGGAACACAAAATATGCTGTATACAATGTATCACTGCAACACTATAATTTTAATCCCACATGGAGATTTATAACCAATAATTATATAAAAAATAAAACAAAAAAACTATAACATTTTAAATTACAGTACTATGTCTCGCTATTCTTTTGGCTTACAAATGCATATATATGTCACAATCAGTGTTCTATTTTAATGCCTGTCCGCCTGCCCAAGACAGGTAGAAATCAGCACCGACAAGTGAATGTAATTTTTCATCTGTTTAGCGGAGGCATGAATTTTAGTCCCAAGCAAATAACAGAACTGGGCACAGTGTTCACGTTGACTTCTTTGAGCAAGTTCGCCAGTTTGTAATTTTTTGTCGGCAGTGTGCCGATAGGAAACGTTTCTAGCCTACATTTCAATGCTACAAAACTTAGATAGACTGTGCATTGAAAACAATTCGGGAGGCTGGACATGCTCGTTTTCACACACGGCCCACCACCCATGGTGTTTTTTTTTTTCTTTCTTCCCCTTCAGCTGTCCAAACAGACTCAGCTCAACGGAAAAAAAAAAAGTCGCTCACCCCGCTCAGTGTACGATACTCCAACAGTGCAAAGGCCGGCCCGTATGAATTTATTGTGTCGCGTTTATGGGCGTGTGTAGTGTGTTCGTTGTTTTTTTTGACCGTTAATGCACACAACTTTTTACCAATATCTTTTATATAGTGCACAGTAAATGTTAAAATTGCAGTATGTGGAAATATTTGCAAAATGTTTCAAAACCGCCTGAAAAAAATCGCGGACTGAAGCTGATAAACAATGTTATGACAAGGAGTATGACGAAACAACACGACGGCGTAGAAATTACCAAGAAACTTGGTCTGTCACATTTCCTTGGGTGACTCTGAAAAATTTAATATTTTGCAAGACTTGTGAACAATTTCAGGAAAATACTCCAGAGTCTTCTTTCGTCACTGGCTGCAGCAGCTTCAGGAAAGAAAATTTATCTTCACGCAATGTTAGCCAGTGCCATAAGCTGTGCAGAGATTATAAATTCAAGAAATGCAGAACCAGGAAAATCAGTAGCAGAAAAAACACTTCAATCACTAAACAAAGAAGCACTTGAAAAAATGGGGATTCTCTTTCGAAACAGACATGAAATTGCAAAACATGGAAGACCTTTTACAGATTATAAGAGGCTGTGTGAGCTGGACAAGAAGAAAGGTTTAGATATAGGTGAAACCTATATTGCTGACAAACAATGTGCTGAATTTATTAGTTTTGTTGGCAGTGTTGAGCAAAAGAAACTTGAAGAAAGTCCTAAGACTGCTCCATTTTTCTCCATATTATGTGATGATGCGACAGACTGTGTTGTTCTTGAGCAAGTTATTGTGTATAAACGTTACTGTGGAAATGGCAAAGTACATGCAGATTTTGTTGCTGTTAAACATGTTGAAAGACCAAATGCTACACAGATTTATGAGTGCATTGTAAATGTACTAGAAGAATACTGTAGTTTAGGAGTTGCAGAAATTAAGGATCACCTAGTGGGTTTAGCAAGTGATGGTGCAGCAGTGATGCGTGGTATGAACAGTAGAGTGCAGACAAAATTTAAACAACTGAATCCCTGTATAATTGATGTCCATTGCTTAGCCCACTGCCTTGAACTTGCAGTGAAAGATACAGTTGGAAAAATACCACTGTGTACAGAGCTTGAATGCTTCTTGAAGTTACTGATTTTTTTTTTCACCACAGTCCAGTTTACAGAAGTATTTTGGAAACAGCTTGTGACAATGAAGGTGTTAACTTTTGTGCTCCTACACATATTGGAAATACACGCTGGCTTTTCCATACTCAACGAACTGTAACAGGTGCTATCAAGCTGTATCCAGTCATTCATAACACATCATTTGAAGCTGGCAAAGAAAGTGATAAATCAAGTTGGAGAAGATTTTTGCACTTTTTTTTTGTGATATTCTCTCAGTGTTATCTACTCTGTCTTTACTTTTCCAGAAGGAAACACTGGCAATAGGCAAAGTTCACAATATACTGGAAGACTCCATAGCAGCTATAAAACGATTTGAAGATGCACAAGGTTTTCTGCTGAGAACAATGAAGATGCTAACTTTGATTAAAAATAGTACTGATTTGAATGTTGCCAGTAAGAAACATGTGGTATGTGTACTAGTAAACTGCATGGAAAGTAGACTAGGTGACAACTCCAATCACAACAACAAATTGTTAAAAGGTTCCGAGATCCCTAATTTCAATTCATGGCCTGAGATGTTGAATGCAGATGCTACATTTGGAGACCCTAAACTAATTTAGTTAAGTAGTTTTTACCCTTATTCGTTCAAGAAATGGCTACAAGCTTGAAATGATATGATAGAATGGTCATACCTCAAAAGAACTGTTTATAAAGAAAATAGTCATGTCACAAAAGTAAGTTGGGGTGCTGTGAATGAAAAACACAAAGTTGAATACCCTAATATTCTTTGGCTTGTTGATCTCCTGCTGTCTCTGCCAGCTCATACAGCAGACTGTGAACGTGGTTTCTCACTAATGAAATCAACAAAATGATTGGCGAAATTGGCTTGGGGATAACGTCCTGTCATCACTGATGCAGATTCAAATGAAGTCACCTAGTGTCTGTGATTATGACCCAGATGATGCTACCAAGCTCTGGTTGCACAGCAGTCAAAGGAAACGCAGTTCATTTCAGACACCATATGCGAAAGGGGAAATGGATGTTTGCTCCAGTGAAAGTGATAGTGATAAAGATTGAAGAGTAAAAACTGAAATCACAGTGTGTTCTAGTGTGCAATATATTGCACTTGGTTTGCAGCGTCAATGTTTTGTATATTAATAATTACTAGTATGTAAACAATATACAAAACTATGTATTTAAAATTTTTTTAAATAGTTGTTGTATTTTAAAAATCTAGACAAGTTGAAAGTGTTATGGGCAGGCTTGAAGAAATGAATAACTGTCCATCAGACAGGTGCTAAAATTCATTAAATTCGACCCCTGGTCACAATAAATTATGGCTTTCAATACATCATACAAATAAATTAGTTGCATACCGTATGATTGCAGCTAACTAAATTTGCAGTTCTTTCATTATATTCTGGATTATGTAGAGAATGTGGAAAATTTAGTTACTTCTTGTGCATATTGTGCACCAAAAATGAAAATAAACACAGATTCTCCCCTCCAAATAACTGCAGAGAAAATGACTGTGCGCCTGATGCTCTTTCTGGACCTGCAAACAGTACCAAAAGATCATAATGAATCTGCACTAAGGACAGGATTACACCCCCCTCCCCATTCGAAGCAAAAACATTGTACTGAAACAAAGTACCATTCACACAGAACTGCTTTCTCAGTTCAGCAAATATGAACAAATTTACTTAAACTAAGGAAACATAACACGCTGATGGCCAGACTATCTTCTGGTTCAATACTTGCATTATTGACATGTTCCAATGTTCCTGCAAACTCAGTATGGATTAATGATAATAAAATGGTCCATGATGCAGTACAGAGCAAAAAAATTTGCTCAAAAGCAAAACTCTATCACAAGTGAATTACGTACTTGAACACATCAAACAGTATTCAAACAAAAATTATCAAAATGAAATACACAACAAGCAAGCACACATAAAAAACTTTTGCAGATCAAAAGTGGAACTATCAGTTTCCAAAAATTCACAAAAATCTTGAATTAAAATTATAAAACAGAAAACAAAAGCAAAATGTATAAACCCAGGAAATTGAAAATATCCAAGATATTTACAAATTGCACAAAGCCCCATTAAATTGGTTTTCCACATACAGTACCAATACAAGCAAATTAAACTTTTATGTACGTGAAAGGAACACTATATAAGTGCACAACCTAACATCATTTCCAAAACCGATGAAAATGAATACTTTCTTTGTTTTGTCAAGTCCACCATGGATTAGTACATTTTTTATGTACATATCTCAACCTACAATTTTGGGTAAAACCAGTTCTGTATTATGCTAACATTTCTTTATATACACTATTAACAGTAAAGTGAACACTTTTGGAAACGCTCTTGTTTGGAATACTAGTCAATAAATATATATTATTTTAGCCTTAACACTTTAATTACCAAGTGTGGGGTGGACTATATACACTGTGTTTATTACTTACATGTCAATATTTATTTAAAAAGGTGTTTAAAGGATAAAAAATGGCTCAAAAGAAAAAGTAACTATGGCCTCTAAGTGCTCATTTTATCGTGAACAGCATATAGTGCTTTATATCGCTATTTAGATTGAAATGTGCATCAACCACATTACCAGACTTCACAGAGCACATATTCACAGACTATTTCATGAGGAACAATTAAAAACTAAGGTTAAGTTTACCAACTACTGCTACACCTGTATTTTAGCCTTCACCAAATGAAAAATTGCAACTGAATAACTTGTGACCAGAAAAATTGGAGCCATTTACACTTATATTAGAGCAATCATCAATAGAGTTTTAATAAAATATAGATATACGAAAACCAAATAAAGAATTTTTATGCTCAATGCATACACATGCTAAAATGGCAGTTATACCAGGCACAAACCGATTTGGCTGCTCGACATCAGTCAATTAGTGGCGCTCCTCCCACTAGCTGGTGCCAGTAGCCTATTATGGCTGCACACTGCTGCCTAGTGTTACAGTGGCCACAGCGAGTCAAGGAAAACATTTGCGCTCAAAAAATTGTGAACGACTTCATTAAAATTTAGTCCTTTTTTTGCAAGAGGCTCATTTTGCTGAACAAGTAGGTGAAAATCACAAGTCTGTATCTTTATCCGTTTGTGTTTTACACTTTTACGGAATGTGTGTGTACTAACAATTATTTTTCGGAAAAAGACTATTATTCTTTCTTCCCCGACAGGAAACCATATATTGTAGGTATATCTAAATGTTTCCACCATGCTTTATAAGCAGACGGTAACAATTACATAATTACTCGTGTTTAGTAGAAATAGATCATGTGTAGCACAACAGCTGCTGCTGGTGTTTGCTCTAGTCTGTAGCCTAGTGACCAGTACCGCGACATCGAACGATCCTCGCTGTTTTTCTTTTGCTTGCATGTAAAGTTTTAGTTGAAATTATGGTGCTAAGTAAACCTTGCGCATTCTTTTTTTACTATCAAAAATTTCGCAAAAGTATAAATTTTAAACAAATTAACAGTTTGACAGCAAGAGCGAGTGATGCTGGTGAATGCACAATGCGACTGATGTGCATCTACGTCCAAAGCAATATTTGTGTAACTTAGAGAAAAAAAAAAAAATTTCATGAAACTAGTGACAGATTTGAATCATTTTAACATAAACTGTCTTCAGAGAGCGAAGTAAGAATTTTACGATAAGGGGGAAAGTTCAGGCAAAAAAACCAAAGCAGCTACGTGAGAGAAAATAGGTTATACATTTTATCAAGCTCCACAACAAGATTTTATCAAACTGTTGGATTCTGTTAAAAGAAATAAAATGATGGGCAGAAGTTTGAAATGGAAAAAAATAAATAGCATTACAACTGTTTGGACAGGGAAGAGGTATTGGTGCTGTCATTACTGGCTAAAACAAAAACATGAATTCTTTTTTCAACGCTTTACACAACTATACATATTTATTTTATAGTCATTATTAATATGTAAGGCATTGGAATGTTTTTACTACAAAGGTAAAATTTCGCAGTTTGTCTGTCCAGGTAGTTTCCTAAAAGACTGAAGCGTGACGCTTTGCCCAGCTTTTATGCACATTCAACTTTGCCCCATCTGGACGCAATGTTCACTCCATTGGGCAAGTCATTAAACTGACAGTACTGAAGAAACTGGACATCTGGCTACAGTATACTCCTGTGATGTTGGAAGCATTACACACACGTCAGTCCAGCCTGTACTGTTCACCCAAATCTCCAAGCAAGACGTCATGGCGACACCCCCCAAAGTGAGATTGTACTGCTGGACCGAGACACCAAGTCTGCCACCCCAGGCTATGTAGTTCTACGACGCGCTGAGGGAAGGGAGTACGCATTCTACTAGCACTCTGCGGCCGATATAAGGATTGAAATCCACTGCATCAGCGATAACCCTGTCCACTGTCATCGACAGTCCCTTCAGGCCACTTACCTTACCAGATGGTAACAGCAATCCCCAACACTACCCTTCTGGTAGTCACCACTCCTGTCCCTTCAGGACAACAGGTTGATAGTTAGGACTGAGTTGTAATGTACTTACCTAGCAGACATGATTGCCTTTTTCCAGTCGGATTTAAACCCAGGACATCTTCACCTAGCTCTTACGTAGTACAGAAATTCTGTGTCAATTCATGTTAATATGACGTAGTATAGGGCCACCGTGTTTTATTCTCTCATTATAACACATGCTTTCTAAGCTATTCTCTATGTGCTAATTTCTTGAGCGTTACTGTGTTGTTTCCAATGTAAACACAGCCCGCCAGAATGAAGCTGGCAGGCCACGTGCTATTTAAAGCCAGATACACACACATTAGACGGCCACCCAAGCTTTGCTCCTGGGTAGAGTTTGGTATAGCCCCAATCACTTGAAACTCCCCAACCAGGTAAATCAGCCAATCAGACTATTCCATACTCCGCCACCGCTCTTCCTGTCGTGCAGCTTGCGCCAACCTACCGCTCTGTTCACCACTCTTTACGGGGCTGGACGAAGAGAGCACAAAGTATAATCCTTGTCTGTACGACTGTGATCTTTAAAGTACATGGCTAGGGAAATGAGTTGCCGGCTTGCCTTTTGGGAGGCCGTATTTGCTCCTATCACACATGTCATACACCTGGAGAGGAAACGTGCAGCAGGGATGGTTGAGAAAGGCAGCTTACATGTCCGAAAGTAATCCGAATTACAAACCAATTCCCTTCTTCTGCACTCGGCAGCACTTCACAGCAGGGCATAGTTCACACCTGCTTTCTGAGAGGCCTTACCCCTCAGCATTACCATCACCCCTTCTTCCACCTTTTATTAAGACTGCTGGCAACCCTCATCCTCTGGTTGAGGCATTGAGAAGAGATGAATTACCCTTCGGTATCACTAACCAGTGGTTCAGCGGCCACTTCTCCTCCAACACCAAGCCAAACGAGAACACTTCGCGTCCTGGGAACAACCACGGCAGCCACCAGTCCACACCCCAGCAGAGGCAACACCTTTAGCAGAACATCTTGCTACCACGTAAACCATTGAATACATGCGAGCATGTGCGCAGGGCCGTGACAGTGTCTCTTGACTTCGTGCCTCTCCAAGAGGCCACCCAACCTGTCTTATATACTTGCAGAGCGCACATGAAGCATTAATGTGCACCATGTTTTTCGTGATTCTGGTATCACAAAATAAAACCTTCAGACTATCCACGACCCATACTTTCTGGTTCAGCCATAAACTCAGCAAGGTTTTTGTGTTGTTAATCTAATCATCCATCATTGTGAGTCAACAAAGAAAATTAAATAGTACTTTGATACCTTAGTCAAAGGGTTTTCTATTCTCCCAATGTGAAGCGTAACTGCTTCATCATAAGTGGGCATGCATTAAGCTATAAATTTACAAATAAATCTCGTATGTGTTTGATAGATTTACGCTTCTACTATATTAAAATATTCATCTTTATGCAAAGAATTGTTATTTATATTACTACAGTTGAGATTTCACGGCGCACGTATTATGATGGGGTGGGAGCTTGATAGATGTGGCAACAGGGCTTCGTACTGTTTGCCGACAGGCTGACACTGAGAGGCCAAGAACTTCTGCGCATGGTACATATGAGATCACTGTAGGTCACCTGTCATAATCTTATTTCATTTTTATTCTAATTACTTAGAATCGCTTAAATGTTCGCACATCTTATACCAAACAGTTAAAAACATTCACAAAAAAAGAAATACAACTAATTAAAGCTAAAACCAAAACTTCATAAAAATAACAGTGCTAACTATTCAAGCTAGTACAACAAAGGGAATTTTAACACAATGTCACTTTAGAATAACATAAAATATTAAACGAGGTAAAACAAGTTGTGCATCCAGTACACATGAATATACACTATTCAAGGTAAAGCGAACTCTTTTGAAAGCCCTCTCATTTGGAATAACAGTCACTAAATATACTGTATTTTAGCCTTGAACGTTAACTTCTGAGTGCGGTGGAATATATATACTATGTTTATTACTTAGATGACAAAAATAATTTAAAACAGTGGTTAAAGGATTAAAAAAATGGTTAAAAGGCAAAGGAACTAGGGCCTCAAAAGTGCTCACTTTACAGTGAATAGACTATAAACAAGTTGTTGCTGCTAGCTCACAAACACATCATAAACCCCCCCCCCCCCCCTCCCCATCAATTGCCCCACAGATAAATATTTTAACATAAGCTGCTCACATAAATAAATAAATACAGAAATACTTGTTGAATATTGCCACAGTACCCAAAGATTTTAATCAAAAGTGGAAAAACACAAACGAGGGGAAAAAAGAAAATTTAAAAAGTATGACAAATCTACATTATTCCAAAACCTCCTACACAATAAAATGCCAAATGATGCATAACAATTATTGTGTACATACATACTTTTGTGATCAAAATTCTCTGGTTTACTGTGGCTTTTTCAGTTTCTAACTAAGAACCTGTGATAGCATCCATCACTATCAGCATATGTAGAACCCATTTTATCAGTATTAGACTTTCCAAATGCATCAGGAATAGCTCTTGTGTAACCATCAATAAAGTCATACTGTAAGTGCAATGGTTTAACAAAAACTCTGCACAAAGCAATATTACCTCTACAAATTACTGAATTTTACTGTACAAATAGTACAATTCACTGTTAATTGTATGACACAAACATGGAAACAAAAACATATATTATATGTGTGTACATACTATAGTAAAATTTATAAAATTAAAATGAAAATTATGAAAATAAATATTTTTGGTTCTATAGCAAATAAAATTGGATGTCCGAAAGTAGTTGATTTTATCCTACTCTGTCCAAACACACTGTATGGTCATAGAAAAGCTCCGCTGTATTAATATTGTTTTAAGACATCTGGTAGGGAATAGTATGTATAGGCTGTTCATAGTAAAATGAGCACTTTTGAAAGCCCTGCTTAGGATCTACTTGTATGCACATTGTGTCTTCTTCTGCCTTATGTAAAATTAACATTGCCTTGGGCCTCAGCACTTTATTCATGCGTCTGTCAAGTGAAACTGTAAGATTATTAGGAAAGTAAATACTTAAAAAAATTTGCTCATTTTTACACTTTTATGATATAAAAAAGCAGAAAAAGAAAGAAATAATTTAAGTTATCACAAATTGTTACATCACACTTTTTATTCTATGTTAAGATATGGAACTACTTTCCATCCTTCATTACTAAGGGTGTGTGAATACTGGTTTTTAGTTTTCAAATTGCAAAGATAGCATAATCTTGCATAAACAGAAACAAAACAACTTTTCATTCATAAATAAATGCATAAAAAGTTATTTCATTAACATGAAAATCCTGAAGAGTCTTGAAAACCAACATGTGTTACTTTGTACCAATACTTACAACAAAATGCTTTCTTCTTATTTTGTGTTGATGTTAATGAGAAAACAAATATATGCTTTTATGCTACACATGATACAGGTGATCAAAGTTTAGTTTTTAGCTCACATTTCTTAAAGTAAAAAAAAAAAAACCTTACACTAGTAGTTGCAATGTAAGGGACACCATATAAATAATTAGTTCTTTATCACATGTAAAGAAAAAATCACTTTGCACTATGACTGCAGAATGCACCACTGATAAATATTCAACTATTTGCTGATATCTGTAAGAAAAAAATAGTTTTAAAAGTAATTTTTAGTTCTTTGCTGATTTTGGGAAAACAAGAGAGAAAATATATTACTTTTACTTACTATACTAGAATCAAGAAACAATGGTGTTTGATGTGGTTGTGTGAAACAAAATATTTTCAGTTATTTTAAATTTTTATGTAAAAAATTTAACTGTTCAACATGAGCACGAAGAAGGGCTGTGACTACATTGCCACTTGTTGAGAAAATTCTCACTTGCAACCTGTGTTGCAGGAATAGGTAGGTAATGGCTTGCAACCATGACAAGTTGAAGGAATTGTTCGCTGTGATTCCTCCACCATTTTAAAGGGTCGTAATGTCTTGAAATTATGATGATTCTTTTTATATGCAAGAATAATTTTTGGTTACTATTAACTGAAGTGTTAAAAAATTTTGCGAAGCTTGTACACACATAACCGAGTATAGGCAAGATTTATGTAACAAGTTGGTTAAAATTCAGTACCGTATTTACTGGCATAATTCTAGTACCTATTTTACAGGATTTTAGTGCAAAAAACTAGGGTGCGTGAATTATGCAAGGAATCGCCAAGACACGGGAACGAAAACAAAATGGGGTCTATTGTAAGTAATCCTTTGCCAACGGCGGGGGATACATTTTTTTTAAAAACACAGCAATTTATTTATTGATAATAGATATGGAGATACATATTAAAATTCATTACTTGTGTGCTCGGGGTAGCAGTGAAAACATTGCCTTGCCGTGTTCCCGCAGCTGGGCGAGTGCCTAGATCCCCTGCAGTGCATCTTGCCGCTGTCACTCGGCCCTAGATCCTCAGGCAGGGCAGCTGTCGGTCGGTCGCTACAAGATTATTCTGGCGGGCGGCGGCCAGCCTCCGCCCGCCACTGCCGTCGTTACAGGTCCGGTTCACTTCGTAACAGCGGCCCGGTATTGGGAAAACATGACATGCACGTTAATATTGGAAACAGTGAATTTTCGGCACTTCTCTATTGCAGTATTCCTCTGCATATGCAATTACCTGAAGTTTAATTGCAGCAGTTTGACTGGCATATTTACCCATTATGCATTCATACTAAACAAAAATTAATATAAATGTAAACTATTTCCTTTGCATTAAAAAAAAAACATCCACATACAAATAAACTCCACGACTGATTTTGTTTACGTTTGCAGAGCGGGCGCGGCAGCCAGAAAATTATAATGGGACCAGTGACCTTGAAGTGTCAGCAACCTGGCACGGCCAAACAAAGCGTGCGCAATGCTGGCCCATTAGCATTACATGCCATGTTGAGAGAAATATGCTGCGTGAAGTATGAAAGGAAAAATTTTTCCCTAATTTGGCACCATAAAATTTGGGTGCGTGAATTGTGCCAGGGTGAGAATTATGCCAATAAATACAGTATTCGAAATTGCTCGAATACTTAGAAATCTCAACATCTGGTATTCATTTATCGAATACAAATAATTATAATTTATTATTCGGAAATATCTGAATTTTTGAATAGTCGCACATCTCTATTCTTTACCAACTTTACTGGGTGCATGTCACTCAGTGCGTGCATTAAAATATATGCAGGCAGGGCCAGTGACTTTTTTCTATGGTTGATTACAAAAGTGTTCACTTTATTGTCAACAGGCTTTACATATGTAAGTCAACATATGTTTTCACATAACCTGTTAACCCTGTGATGACTGAACATTCATTTTCTTATTTTTTCTGCTAAATTACAAGTATGGTCAATTCGTGGTTACTTTCAACTTTTCTGAAGCCCTGTTCTACTTACAGGATTTTCCTCCACTTTTGCAACACATTCGTGGGCACTCAGATTAATAATATTTTGTATGAGAACTATTTCTTACTAGGCACTGCCAACATACTTATTTTCTAATAGTTTTTATTCATATTAATAATAAATAAAATATAATTTATAGGTAAAATATAAGTAAGTGAAAATTTAACCAAAAATAAGGTTCTCTGATATTAACAAGTATACAATGCTTGAGATACACGACATATTTGGGATAGAACCAAACATGTTTTACATGAGGTAATTTTTCAAATGTTTGATTAAAAAAATGACGAGAAACCAACGAATAGATTACAGTAAAACCCCTCCCTTACGATCCCATTTATTACGACCACCTCTCTATTACGACCCAATCCTGAGGAACTGTGAAATGTTTGGGTCGAAAATATGAGGCACATCTAAAAATAGATACAGTAATCTCTTGCCAACCGCGGTATCTTCAAATGCAGTTTCAGTTATGTAGGACTATTATTGTAGGACTATTCTTCACCTGCAGTACAAGTTTCTATTATCCACGGTTTTCATTCTATGGAAAACTGGCCTTTACTGATGTTAGTGGTTTAGTGGTCACCCATTTCTCAACCAAAACTTTGACAATTGTTGTTCCAAGCAACGTGAAGCAATAAATTACTTCCAGTCAGAAGGGGACTCACTGTTGTATTTAGGGGGAAGGGGGGGGGGGGGGGGGGGGTAGGGTGGGGGGTGTGCAGGCCTGGTTGAGGATTCTTTGTATAGTCATGCACTGTACCTCTCCCACTCATTTTTTACTTCGGCAAACCCTCCTCCACTCATACCTACATAAGGTGATAATTTTTTATGGTGAGCAATTAATTTTGGCGAGTTAGGCCATGTGCGTGTATATGCCACGTCAGAATTTTTTCATGAAAAATTTGTGTTAACTAATATTTCAAGTAGGCCGCAATAAATTTTTGTATTCCTGTAAACATTGCTGGACGCCATTGTACCAGTACAGAGGCCAGCATGCCGCCTAAATTTGGTAGAAATTGAACACATTAACGTGAATAGCATCTATTATCATGTTTTCCCAACACCAGCAGTAACGACAGCAGTGGCGCTGACTAGCCACCACCCATGAGTAATCTTGTAGCAATCGATTAACAGCTGTGCGAGGCAGTTGGCCCCAGAATGAGCAACAGCTGAGCAGCATTCGGGCAGCCTGGCATGAGCGTAATGCTCATGCCAGGGCCGCAAACTTCACAGCCCAGCCAGAGGATCTAGGCCCACGACAGCAGTAAGCTGCAGCATCCAGAGTCTCTGGTTGCGCCCGGCTGTGCTACAGAGGATCTAGGCGCTTGTCCAGCTACATACACATGACAATATCATCAATAAATAAAGTCTGGTGTTTTACTTCAAATGTAAGGCATCTCCAACAGTGTTTTTAGTTACTGCTTTGTGCGTAATATGTCCGATTTTCTGGCAATGAACAAAGCAAGAGCACGGCGTGCACACATGTATTGCGCAATGCCACCTAAACTTTTTGATCGCTACGTGCCTCATAGCAATGTATGACCAACGAGACCTGCATAATAGATCTTTAATAATAACTCTATATTTTAATAATAAATAGTCTAATCTTTTCACACACTTTCAATGGTCATGCTTAGGCCTTGTTTTTTTTTTTTTTTTTTTTTGCTACAAGGGGTGGTCTAATATACCTTTCTTAGGTATCAAATAAATCAGGAGATGCCCAGCTATTAAAATATACACATGCATTTATATTTAATTTAAAAAATGGTTTTTTTATGGGCTAGAGACGATTGAACATGATCTTCATGCAAAAAATTGCAAGTTAAGTGGCATAGGGGTTAGAGGTGGGTCAACATCGGCCCAAAATTTTCCAAAATTTTTATTACGACCCCCCTTCTATTACAACCCTATTTTCGGGAACCGTGAGAGGTCGTAATAGAGAGGATCTACTGTATACAAGAGAGACTTGTACTGATGAGATAAATAATTATGCCTACACCACTGGACAATAATTGCCATTTCTTTGTAACAAATATCACATTTGAGTGCTATACAAATTACTTGAAACAAAAAAAAAGGAATAGCTACTGCCTGTAAATACTGAATAGTTTGCATGGGATATCAACTTAAGGAAAAGTTCTGCATCCACAAAAAAGATGAACACCTTGCCTGGAAGTTCCTTTTTGTCAACAGCAATGACAATTCCAAAAGCCACTACTTATTCACAAAAACTAACAACTCTTACAGTCACTTAACTTTCTGTATATATGTACATATGAGCACGTACACTATTAAGGGCATCGGATCCCAAACAATTAGTAATTTTATATTAGTACAAACATTGTTCTACTTGTATGCACTGTATGAGATGAAATTTTCTTCAAATAAAATAACTGTACACTTTATATTTTTAAAATAATTTGATATCAAATAAAAAATCTTTCTGTTTTGTTGCAGGTATAATAACAAATATTAACCAAGTTGTACAGATGAAAAAATTTACAACATAAACTAATGCAATGGGCTACTGCTCGACACTTATGTAATCACCAAATAACAGTTCATAATTATTTTTTAAATGTTAAATTATGTAAAAATTTCTTTATATTAAAATTTTTTTTTCATATATATGGCTTGTAATTTGATGATTTTATTTGTGTTACGTATTAGCCCATGGGATTAGTTTACTTTGTAAATTTTTTCATATGTAAAACTTAGTTGGTACTATTTGTTATTGTGGCTGAAACAAAATGGAAGAAATTTGTATTTGACATCAAATTATTCAAAAAAATATAAAGTGTAATTTTTTTTACTATGGGAAAATGTTGCATTTACTGGCATAATTCACGCACTTTAACTTTACGGTGCAGAATTCCGGTAAAAATTTTTCCTTTCATATTTCACGCAGTGTGTTTCTCTCGACGAGGCAAAATAACACACGTTTCATAACCCTATTTTTTTTTTTTTTTTTACTAAAACCGCTGCCAATATAAACAAGGGCATGCACAAATGACTGATAGCCAGCGCCATATCCTCCTAAATCACATTTTTCCCACTAGTTCTAAACCTTATTTCAAATGTTTTTATGCGTACGTGCATAACTGTGAAAAATGTGCGTTGAATAATTAATAATAATAAAAGACACCAAACCCCCTTAAGACTACAGCATTTGTTAGCTTTCTAAAGATTTTGCACCTGAAAAAATACGTATTATTTGCGCTTGTGCCGGCAAGTAAACAGTCTGATTACAGGAACAGCTTGCAGCATGCTGTTCAGGTTTCACAAGATGGCCATTATAATATTGGGGCACTGGCATTTAGTTAGAACAGAGACACTGGATTAATACGAGCAAGATGATTGGTTAAAGATACGTAGAACATTCTGTGGCATGCGGCTCAGGTTTCATTATCGTAAAAAATTTGAAGTTTATAAATGGCTGGTTTTACTGGATATTTACTCATGGAGATAAATTTTCTAATAATGTTTACATAAACACCGACATATTAATTATCATTTGGTCTTAAGGGATGTTTTGAAATGTACGTAGCTTAAATATTCTTGTTTTTCCTACTAAGCCACCATGTTGAAAACAGTTGCATTGCCATTATGGGTGTTTACACACACACACCCTTTTTCTACATTTAGCAGCACAGTAAAATAAAAACAATGTGCATTAATATTAACAATTGCCCTTTATTTCTTTTTGTTCCTGTAATTATTTCAACTGACTTTGTAGAGGAGGCAGCCAGCGATTGGACACAACATATAAGTACGGTACACCTCATTTTAATGTTTACATGCACATGTCTTGGCGATTCCTTGCATAATTCATGCACCCTCATTATCGGCACTAAAATCCTGTAAAAGAGGTGCGAGAATTATGCCAGTAAATATGGTACAATGCATATGAGTTAAACAATGTTCCGTAGAAATATGAAATAATTACATTTTTTTGGGGTCGGGCACCCTTAACAGCACAATTAATACCTATACTACTCAGCTGAGACAACTCACCCTGCGGGAAAAATGTAAACTAGCGCTGGGGATTCCTCGACGGCTAAGCATAACTGCAGTGACGCACCACAGACACAGTCAGCAGACGTGCAGCGTGTGTTCAGTATAGGCAATGCGCTGTGTGCAATGTGGTGCACACAGTGAAACACTGCATAATTATTTAGTGAGGAGATAATGCAGTATTTTGTCGTGCCACGTACAAAAGTGTAATTCAATAAAATTAACTCGGAAACAATAATGGATCATTACATTGGCAGTGTAGGGAGATAAAAAAAAATGTAATTGCTGCTAGTGATAAAGAAAAATATTTGGGAACCTTGCTTTTTCCACTTCTGAGTGCCAATAAACGTGCAGCAGCTGCAGTTTAAACACATTTTAATGTAGTCTCTTTACATTTTTCTAATGTATTCGTAGTAAATTGCAGCAACAGCAAGGCACTATTTAATTACATAAAGTATTAAAGTGACACAAGGATTTTTAATATATAATTAGTTTCAGTCATTCTCCTAAACAGGCTATACGAACTATATGATTATTCTCTTCATAACAGCTTGCCATTTATCATGAAGAACATTAAAGTCCATGATGGCATTAGCCAAACTTGGAAACTGTAAGCAGTAACTCTAAGCATTACAATAAAAAGTAAAAACATTCCCATTTCACTTCGAATTGCACCTCTATTTATAATGAAAATGTAGTAATGTACAAAAACCACTATGGCCTGTGTCGTATTGCTATTACAAATTAGCACTAACAGAAATGCTGACTATCTATGATGGTATGAGAAAGCCCATTACTGCCAACTGAAGCTCAACAATGTTGCATTAAATCATACTAGACGCTGCACATTTCCTCTCCCTGTGGCCTGTCTGCCCACCACTCTGCGACACCAATGCCCGACTTATTCTCCTCCTGAGAGGACTAGTTTTCTGAATCGTGTAGTACTTACTTACACATGTGCACGTGCGTGCGCACACACACAAACTTACACACCTACATGTGGTCAAATAGGACAATGACAGACAATTTCTTCGTAGTACAATTCAGGACAAATATGATTTTACAAAAGAAACAAAATATGATGATCAACTTGGAAGCACTAAAAATACAAACACAAGGACATATGCAACATACTGCTTAAAAAGAGACAATAGAAACTAAACACAGTGAAGAGAGTTTCACTGTTTGCATTATTAATAAAAAATGTATGCGGTGTTACATGATATTCTACATCTTAGAAATGCTACCAAAAAAGATTTGTTTATTTGAGTGAGGTCTCATCTAATTTATTTCCAAGCAATTCACCTCAGTGTTTATAACATTATGACTTACCTTTTATTTTTCAAATTTTAATAGAAGGGATTTTTTATTAATGTAACGCTTTCAAAGAGAAAATTGTAATTGTGCATACAAGTATGAAAAACTGAATCAATGTGTTCACATTACTAAAAATGATCTCAAAGTACACACTACACTAAAAAAAGGTTGTAAAAACACACCAAAAAAAGTTGTTCTAGTCAACTGAGTTGTTATGGAAGAGTTCATCTATCTTTCTGCCTTAAGCACACGTTTCTGGTGCACAAATAAAAGATTTGCACAAGGAACAAAATAACAAATTTTACTGAAATTGTCAATTTTGCTCAATGCATCAAATACAGAAACAATTGGAACATTTCATTGTCTCCAACATATTCTTACATTACCCACACTTCTTGGCTGGACTTTCATAGGCCTGAGCAAATTAGTAGTCACACAGTTTTAAGCTCAAGTGTTCATTCACTGTTTAAAACCTCACTCTAGTGTTAACTGAAGCAGGCTTTCTCAAAACACAACAACCCTGCTGATCACGTACATCACATATGTTGTCCAATAACTACTACCAAGAGAATGTTCCTCACAAACCACTACTCTTTACATCTGGCAACACATTTTGTGACAGTCTCATTTCTGTCGATGAGCAAAATAACATTTCAGTTTGCTTCAGTCTGTTGTGAAAAGTCCATAGTAACAAATGTTATGGAAAAAAAAAAAAAAAAAAAAAAATTTTACACTGTTAACACACACTTCATGCACTTCAAAAACTCAGCATTAAGTGTAGTCATTGTGGTCCTGCCTCATACACATGATGGGCCAGCTACTGCTGCCTTCTGCTTTTCACGCCTCCACGCAACGATGCGTTGTTTCAGCTCTACAGCTGGAACAAATACCAATAGTGTTAACATTAAACCATCACAAACTTGTGTTCTACCCAAATGTTACGCAATCTTCAATATGAAAAAATAAGCTGTGGTATTTGAAGCTTTCAAGCACACATGTGTACTGCACACAACTCTTACACCAAACACATTACCTGGTTGGAGCATATCCTCGGACAGTGGCTGGCGACTGAAGGGATCAGTGGATGAGTTGAGCAAATGCCGCATTATAACAGGACGGTCCATAACTTTACCAGAGGGTAACATCACTGGATCTTCCATCAGTGTATCCATCAAGGGATCTATTGACATTCAACATTTTTAAGGATATGTGTTTTTGACACACAATGTTACATTACAAAGATATGAAAAACATACCTCTGAATTCATCTGGAGCATCACTGTAATCCACTTCCCTTTTGATGTTCTGGATTGCAATCTCACTTGTTTTCTCTGCCAAGCTGCGGAACTGGTCAATTTCAGTATTTGTCTTGATCATTGCCCGTTCCATTCGATTTGCTGCATCATCAAAGAGTTCCTTCTTGAATGAGCGCTGTATAAACAAACACAAAATATTACTTTTCGTACAAAACACATAGCCTGACTTTCATATTTACTGGAAAGGTAATCTACAAAACATGAAAGATAATATTCAAATTACAGAAACTTATAAACTAAAATAAAAGAACATCAAATGAATACTTTTTAATATGCTTACA
This sequence comes from Dryococelus australis, assembly GCA_029891345.1. NCBI lineage: Eukaryota > Metazoa > Arthropoda > Insecta > Phasmatodea > Phasmatidae > Dryococelus > Dryococelus australis. The sequence goes on from CM056994.1 coordinate 284,333,799, forward strand.
AGCAGCATTACTATTGGGAAAAATAGTCACAGTAATGGTAGTACTCTGGAAGAAATAAATAAAGAACTGCTTTTTTTTGTTTCCTATAAAATGATTTTACATTTTCTTGCATTCTGCAGCAATTCTCTTCTGCTTTAAGTTGACGCATGCCAGAATGCTACTGGCTCTACGGGCAACTTCGTACCATCTACGAGCCACGTGCGCTCCGGGGCGGAATATATAAGTGGCAAACCAAAATTAATGTATATCGCTAAGAAGCCCAAAAATCTGGGTAGCCAATCACATCATTGTATATTAGGTGCTTTAATTACAATCCCCATTGCCCGTCTAGAATTATGCATGCAAAAGGCACCCCCAAGATTGGAATTATTATTATTGAGAATTCTACTACTCGTGTCTGGCCCTGGAAAAAAGTTCCTGCAATCACGAGAGATGGCAGCACCCCTGTGACCTTGTGCCATCATAGCCAACCCAGCCTGCCTCAGAGACAGAGTTTTAATTTGTTGTCGCCTCCACGCGGGACGATAAGAAACTCGCAGCGCGTCTGCCCCTTGATAAATGTGCCCCCATGTTGGAAGGCTACGCTACCCCCCGCACCCCGAAGAACTGCTGATCGGAGAAAATTTAGTATAAATACAGCTACGGCAGCCAGTACCAGGGTGTGGCGCTGGGCTCGGCGACTGAAGAGGACATGAGCGTGGTTGGCTCCAACTGTCCACTTTCTCCATGCTTGTCCAGGAATGTGGAAGAGGAAGGGTAGGGTAATGTGCCTTATATTCCAGGTTCCTTATCCTCATTACGCTCCGCTGACTCGGGGGAAGCTGTAGGTGGGACCGAGCCTGGGGGGGGGGGTTATGTCGCTGCCTCCAGTTCGGTTCCCAGGGTGGGCAGTCCTTAGCCAACCATGCCAAAACCTGAAAAAAACACGGTCAACTTGGCAACTGTCCCCACCTGCTTGGAAGAAAGGTGTGTGTGTGTGTGTGTGTGTGTGTGTGTGTGTGTGTGTGTGTGTGTGAGAGAGAGAAAGAGAGAGAGAGAAAGATAGAGAGAGAGAGAATATAACCGCAGAGCCCAGCCAGTGTGTAATCGTGAGTGAACGTGAGGCTTCTCCCATGACGGGATTGGCCAGTAGTCGGTACCGCACGCCGTTTACCTGCGCTGCTGCCAGCAGAAAACTACAGTCAAACACAGAGATGGTTCCCACAACTGATGACATCACTCACAACCTGTCTAAAGTGAGTAACGAAAAAGAGCCCAGCTGTACAACTACCAGCACGGAAGCCGATGTGAGCAATGCCCGGGACGCTGGCCCCAAGCTGTCTGCTGCCGCCAGAGGCCCCACTGCATGGCAGGCGCATCTGCCATGTGCCGGGCCAGTATCGCGAGACAGCCTGGTGGGCCCCAGCCTCCTTCCACTGGCCAGCCTTCTCCACTGCGGCACCTCGGGAGTGAGGGCGCCCACTGAAACGCTTGGGCGATAAAACGTCCTCGCCCGCCTCCTGCATCAGCTTCCAGTACTGAGTGAGTACCTGGCAGTGGCCAGATAGTTGAACTAGCACCCCAACCACATATACTCCTCTTAGCTACTTAGTAGGGTTGTGATCGCGTTAGAAAAGACAGCATCCAGAAGACAACGCGAAAATGTGATAGTTCGTGTAGTAGGGACGGCTAGGTGTCTCTTTAAAAGCACCTACAAGATCCTAGCCTGTTAGGAAGTGCATCAAGATGCCTCCACCCACTTCAAGAAGTCAGTTTTGTTAGCATCTAAATTTGTTTGTAACCTTAACTTCATTTTTTTAGGTGGAGAATTTAACGAACAAAACCCGCATTGTCATGAAATGAGGCCCCACAGAAAAAGAGAAAGTGTCCAAGTAAAGAAAATTTTGCCTCCTGAAAAGGACACAGTAAAGTAACGTAGTATGAAATTTTTAAGTTTTTTAAAAAATATGGCATTTGTTTTACCTAGTTTGGTTGCGACTGGGTGATATTGCTTTAAAAGCTTGTAAACCTGCTCAAGAGCATGGACGAGAACTCACCGAGTGTATGCCGTAACCCGCCGCCCAGAAATTTCTAACCTTCGTAAAATTTCTAAGTGTAACCCATGTAAATCCCGTAACATTGTAAACTGTGTTAACAACAAAGTTTTGAACCAAGGTCATAACCTCCAATATTTTATGTACCCCGTGTTATATAAAATTTACGTAACAGCACTCATGGCTAGAGATTTTGATATACATGTCACATAGAGTATTAGTCTAATATGTTCCTTAGAAGGAAACCCCTATCATGTCGTAGAATTCGAGTTGACGTAGTATTTCGTGTTCCCCAGTGTCTTAGTTTAGAAAGCCTTGAAAATTATGCTTAACCCCGTAACATGTAAATGTACCGCTGCCAAAACGGAAAGCGTAATCTCTACTCAGTGTGAATTAAACATACCCTTACGCTGATAACCACAAGAAATGCAATCTCATCCCCAGCCAGTCAGGCTGACACCCTTATGCATAGTTGTAACAAGTAAACATAACCTTGAATTGTAGTAAGTTAACTCTCAACCCTGTACAACGTAAGCTTTAAGTGTGTACCCGGCTTGTAACCTCACTAGGAGGGCAACACGGGAAATTATGATTTAAACTTAAGTTGCATATTAACCTCCTTATTAAAGTATGCGAGTATAGTGCATCTAGCCAGAATATTGTACATAACCACTTCTCACTGTATGCCACTGTAGAGCATTTAGATGTAAGCATTTTGCATCCCACTATAATCACCCCAAAATGGGATAGACATTATCTTATAGTTTGAGCCTTATCCTTGTAAAATTTTCTCACGTACAATACGTGCCAAAGTGTATCCATGTTAGTATGTAAGAGTGTATTAATGTTTGTTAAAAAACTGTCTCACCCCTAGAAAGCACATGCCACTTATTTCACGCCTGTGTGAAATCCCCAAACAGAGTAGTGATGCACCATTCCACACTCTCGTTATGCTCACCTGCCTGAACCCCTTTCATGCAACTTTAAATGGAGGCCCACGCCTGCCTGAGTTCATGAACCCTCTGCCCAGAGCAGACCTCTAAACGTTCGTGCTCTCTGGTTGGATAAAAACCTGGTTCGTAAAATAACTTTGAAGCAAGCATCTGTGTATAATAATCACTTTTAACAATACCGTTATATAAGGGAACTTTAGTTAACCCATTAATATGTAAGAGTGCCTTGCACTTGTGATTGTTAGTTTACCCATTAATACGTAAGTGTGCCTTGCACTTGTGATTGTTGCTTATAACAAAGTGTTATAACCACTGCTTGAAAATGTACATAACATAGTTCATAATTGTTCAGTGTCAATGTTTTGCAAAAATGTTTAAAGCAGAGTATATTATGTCATGCACAAATCTTGCTATACCATGTCACCTCAAGAATAAGAAGACAAAAATATTTTGTTTTAGTTGAGTGTTTTCAGTGTCTTGTTCCCATGACGTAATGCTCAATTAGTACTGAAGGGAAGTTAACGCTACATGTGTAATTAATAATTAATATTTTTTTATTAATTGTAAATTTTAATGCCTGCTGGAGACTGCGACCACCAGAGTGTAAGTAAATTTATCACCCCAACGCCACAGTATGCCACTCCTGCATGAGAACTTGCTTGGTAAGATCCCACTTTTACTTTTTGAGAACAGAAAAATAAATATTAACGTGAAAATAATTTTTTTTACGATATTTGTACACACACACTGTATAAATTATTCTTTCACTTTATTACGTCAGTGATTGTGCTCTCGAACTAGGAAGGCCTAGTATTAAAACGGCTCGTTCCCCATAACCTCCTTCAAAATTTCTTCCTCCCTTGGTAAGCAAGAGAAACGAAAACACAATGGGAGTGCCCTGCTCGGCGCTGAGAAGCAGATGGCGTCATGGCCACACACCCGACCGCTGCCAACAGGAAGGGGAGAGAGCGAAGAAGGAAAGAAGGAGAAGGCTGTTCACCCGCCCAAGAGATAGTAACCAGATGGCACATGGTTCAGATACGGGCACCCGGTATTCATTAAAGGGCAGTGCGCACAGAGAAGGCACTCACCCAGAAGCCCAAATCAATCACGGCAATGCATGCACAAAAGAGGCGTTCGCCTAGAAGTCCATCAGATGATCAACGATTGAGGCATCCACCTTCCAGACTTGCAGCACAGTAGTAGAACCGGAGATGGGTCTTCGTCACTCAGGGGGTGGCCGATTGACGCATGCCAAAATGATGCGCAGCACGCTCTATAGATGACTTCGCCCCATCTACAAGCCACATGCGCTCCGGGGCGGAATATATAAGCGGTAAACCAAAATAAATGTATCACACTAAGAAGGCCACAAGCCTGGGTAGCCGATCACATCATTGTATATTACGTGCGTCCAGAATTATGCATGCAAAAGGCACCCCCAAGATTGGAATTATTATTATTGAGAATTCTACTACTCGTGTCTGGCCCTGCAAAGAAGTTCCTGCAATCACGAGAGATGGGAGCACCCCTGTGACCTTGTGACATCACAGCCAGCCCAGCCTGCCTCAGAGACAGGGGTTTAAATTTGTCATCGCCTCCACGTGGGGCAGTAAGAAACTCGCAGCGTGTCCGCACCCCCGATACATGCGTCCCCGTGTTGGAAAGCTACGCTATCCCCCTGCACCCCGAAGAACTGCTGATCGGAGAAAATCTAGTGTAAATACAGCCCGAGCAGCTAGCACCAGGGTGTGGCGCCGGACTTCGCGACCGAAGAGGACGCGAGCCCAACCCTCAGTCTGCTGAAGACTGTTCTCAGTCTGCAAGGACTCATCCTCCTCAGTCGGAAAGGACTTACCTTCCTCCAGTCCACCGAGGACATCCTACACCCAGCTAGCAGAAGGCTCTCCTTCGAGTTTGACTAAGGACTCCCCTGCTTCCTACCACCAACCCTCCTTTATTGACCCACACCTTAAACCCGCATAAAGTCTGTGAAGACTCTCTCTCTCTATCTCGCAATACCTGCATGTCACTGAGCACCTGCACATGAGACGTCTACCAGTTACAGGTATTCCCCCCCTTAACCCGGTAATCCTTACCTCAGTCAATTTCCCTTGACTCCACGGTAATGAGCCGTTGCGTTTCGTGTTGCCTACCTGATTAGCTTCCCCTTAATATAGCCACTGTAAAGTTGCGTTGCTATACTTTTCATTTCTAGCAGCTGTAAAGTTGCGTAGCTATATTTTACTTTCCCCAGGCTCGCTTTTGCCTGACCCCCATTTGATTTACGTGATTCTCATATCATATTTTTCTCCGGAGTTTGTAAATCCATTTAAATATAATTGTGTATTGCGTTTACTCCCCAGGGACCAATCCCCTTGATAATAAGTCATGACATGTTAAATTCTTGTCTACCATTACTAGTAGTTAACGGACCCTTGTTCCCTACCTTTTGGTATTGTGTGAATTATAATAAACAGATGTACAATAAGAAAGGAGGCACTCCTAGTAAACAATGACGTAGGGAATTTGCGTCCTTGCACAGGCTAATGCCAGCTCCACGTCTGAGGATGAACCCCCAGTTAGGTGTCCCAATCACACACCACGAGCCAATTCTCCCTTTATCCCTTTGGATATTTCTTCCCCGCTAGAGCATCTACTCGGTGGCAATTGGTCTGGGTATTCGACAATGGAATACGAAGAACAAGAGAAATTGTTAAGTTAAGATGACAAGGCTATTCCCCATGACAACCCTACTAACCAGTCACAGAAAACCTTTAGTCATGTCAAATTAAAGTCCGGACAGGCATCAGAGTGAAACATCCCGCGAGCACAGTACACCCAAAATACTGTGATATAAAACTTACAATGAGAAAGGTGATCCGGGTTCGACTCACAGCACAACCCGACTCCTGTGCTCATGTGACATGTCCCTCGGTAGACTTCGTTCCAGCCAGTCAACCTACTCGCCCAATTAAAATTTCATCTGCTAGACCACATACCCCCATCATCACGTTAGATTAAACCTCTCATTATTTCATCCATTTGGGATAGCTGGCATCCCGCATATTGGGAACCCTAATAGTGAGGAGGATCACACTCCCTGGACGGGAAGCCACATCTATCTGACTCACTCTGGGGTTTTGACTTCCCTCCAACCCATAGTAAACCTGCCCCCAAAGCGGCTGAAAACTGCATCTAATCCCCTTACGCCTTCTAAGCATAATTGAAGGTATAGTATTTGCCGTGGTAGGCTAAGCTGGGATTGGCAGGGCGGTAAACATTATCGTACTACCTTCTAGGATAGTCACACCTCATAGCACACGCATCAAAATAATGATTTCATTTCATAAATTCACTGTTTTTTATCTTTCTGTATACTGCAACATTCAGTTTTGGCTTCATGTTCACAATGTATATTGGTGCAAGTGTGCCACTTGCTACATCTATTAGCATGAAGTGTACACTATCCTGCTACTCTAGACAATAACTGGAGACTTTGCCTGCTTTGTGTGCCTCTACTCCACCCAAAAATCTGAATCTATGGATTGGAGCCCTGCTGAAAGAGAGCTCTACTGGCCTCTTCAAGTCCAGTAACCATAAATCACTGCAACAGCCATCTTAGGTAAGATTTAAACTGAGGCGTTTTAAGCGACCTATTACAATGATAGGATATCAATTGTATGCAGACACAAAGCCAACCCCAGTATGGGCGATGTTTGAGGATTGAAACTTCAGTACCAAATTTATGTGTGGCATCACTAAAGATAGGATGAGTTGCAATGGCAAACCCTGACATTGACAAGAATTGCACACAAGCCCCTTAGCTAGCTCAGCTGCGGGTCGGGTTCCCAATGTTGGGAAAATGGGGTTATTGATTGGGATACTTGCGAATGCTCTGATTGGTTGGCGGCTTGGGGATTGCAACCCCTATGACGAATTTTACATTCAAAGTTCTGTGGTACGCAGATTGCTCTTTAGTGACGAAGGTGGCCTTCAAATAATACGATGCCAGTGTCACAGTGGTCATACCCACAGGGGTCCAACTCTCGCTTAGGTAGGGTGCCTGAATATAGGGTAGGCCTAGTTGGCTTACGAGCGGGAACGATGAAGAGATACAGATAGTGTCACCTTCCGACATTTACCTGCTGTTCACAAGGCAGCGGCACCCTCCTATTCTCTGGCTGGCGGATGAATAGCGACTGACGCTGGCTGCGGAATTTCGGTGTAAGAATCTGGTAAAAGGGTGGGATCGAGTTCCAGGTCAGCAATGTCAAGTTAACTACCAGTAGATGTTCCAATGGTATTCTACTTGCTACTTTGATAGGAGTGGGTTATCCTCTATTATATCTGAAATAGGAGTGTTCGTTGTATCTGCATCCAATTTCTTTAATGTGACGTGTGCCCGATTAGACTGACTTGGCATGTTGGTCGAGGATTTTGCGCTAGACAAACAGCGGGGTAGTTTGGTTCAGATAGTCGGCGTGAGGCAAGGGGTGTTGGTTAGCACTTACTCACTCCAGCTTCTTGGGCGATGTGGTCGGGGTAGGTTTTATCTAGACGCGATGGATTCGGTCTACACTGGATTGGAGATTCTACAGGTATGCTTCATTGGTCCAAAAGTTGAGGTTCTCCCAGCCAAGTCACACTTCGGTACCGGTCAGAAACCCTTTTACCATAGGGTGGCATGCAGTATGTATACAGATACAAGGTGGGAAGTCAATTACCAGAACCAGAGCAGGCGCGACTGCCTGACGTCTAAGTTTGGCGACGCGGTCCTGTTCCACTTGTCTCTCCTGCGTAGGACGTGGTAGTGCGATCATGGTTTGAGAGTAGAGTGAGCCAGGTATTGTCCCCTACGTTTTCTACCACTCCTATTCTCGTGAGGCATAGGGCAAACAGTTCGACAGCCTACGTGATGCACTTAAGACAGGAAGGTTAGGTTGTGTAACCCAATAGTGACTTGCCGGCATGAGCTCGATAAGAGTCCCCACTGATCCCTCACAGTATGCAGGCTGATCAGGGACATGGAGCCACGGTGACTGCCAAGTCTATAATGGTTGCGCATTCGCACTAGGTTGAACGGCAAAACTTCAGGCTACGGTCACCGCACACTGACTTAGTGCGAATGGTGAAAAATAACCTGAGTCTGTCGCCCCTCCTGAAGTGAAGGTGTTTCTAGTGGTTGTGGCGTCGCTGTTTCTCCCCCACGAGCACTGACTTAGTGCTATTGTGTGACTGGGAAGAAACAGGTAGCTGTCGAATATGTATGTCTTCTGACATGCAGACACCTGAAAGGGTTCCACATTTAGGCTAACTCGGAATAAATAAATCTCCCGGTTCCTGTCGACAGTGCACTGTGTATTCTGTCTCCAACCATTCATTCAAATAAATAACCTGAAAATGAAAAACAGAAAGGTAACGAACAATGAGTATTTATTGAATATTCAATAAACACTTGACCCGTGCTGCTTCTATCAAACCGTGGAGGGATGAAGGTAACTGCGGTTCCAGGTATAGGCGACCTGGTTCTAAGTTAAAAGGGGGATAGCTGGTTCTCGATAGAAACAAATTAAAGTTAAACTGCTAAGTAAAAGGTGTCTAGAGGAGACAAAGTGTAGCTGAGTACGTATGTTCGTGTTCGTTGGTCACCGAGAGGTAGTAAGTAGCACCTGGGGGTGTACTTGAAGTTTCCAAGATTTCCGGAGGTCCCAACACTGAGTTATTGTGGGATGTCACGAGAGAGGATGCGTAAGAATGACTCCCGAGCACGGCAGCATCCGGACTTATATAGTGGAAGCTTGTAAGCTGCCGGTACAGGGAGTGCGTGACGTCCTTCTGCCCTGGTTAACGTGGGAAAACTCTGGCCAGCGTTTCTACTTCATGCCTCGTCGGTGGCGCTCAGCTTTGCCCAAGGTCTGGGCAGCTTGTAGGCTCTCAGCACAAGGGGGGGGGGGGGGGGTTCCTGCCAGGCAGCCAGGTTGGGTTGCTTATCCTCAAGGTGAAGAGAATTCACTCATAAGTTCCTGTTGCCTGTAGGGTAGGCAACGTGTCACTGACGTCTGTAGTCGTGGAAGAGGTACTCTTGGCAATGAGTTGTAATCATATCAGATTAGTTGTATAAGCAGCACGTGTCACATGCTTGTTTGAGCTGGCACTTTTGCAAACTTCAATTACATAAAATCCTTAAAGGTCAGCAAGGGGGTTCATAAAAGTTAAGATAGGAAACATTATCATTGATTCTAATATAAATATGTTTATTTAATACGTTTTTCATAAGATTTTAAAAGGTGGGTCCACACACTCCTAAATTAAATAAATTAAATATAAATATTTAAAATTAATTAATGCAGAAGTATTACATTACTACCAGGTGAGGGTGTGAAAATGTGGAATCAATTCAACATATAAAATAGCCAGATATAATTTTAAACTGAATTGTTGGGAGGGGCGAGGTTTGTCCTGAAGGGACGTAACTGTTTAAATTTTCCAAGAGAGTTCTTCATCTAAGTGATGAAGACATGTCCGGGCTAGGGCCTTAAAGGAAGTCCAAGGGAGGGATGTTGTCACAGTGACCTACAATACCTGGGAGGTAGTTAGGGGGGGGGGGGGGAGGAAGAAGTTCATGAAGTGGTGGGGGACGATATCGACTGGGCCCTCTGATTGCTGTTGACTTCTGGAGCTGAGGGCAGCTGAAGAAGTTGAAGTCTTCTGGTAGATGGCGGTCCTCCAGAGCTGGTTGGAGTCGTTAGCGGCCCTGGGACGTACATGGTCACCGGCGTGGGTGAGGGACTCTGCCCTGTGCTAGCACTATCGGCATCCACCAAGTGGTGCAGCAAAATCACTCCTGAGGCATGAAATGGGATTCCTTTTATACTAAATTTCCCAGCTCGGTGGCTCTCGGAGGGATGCAGGGCAATTAACCTCGCCTCTCGGGGGGTGGAGCTTCTGTCTCACATGGGTTCCTGGAACCTTATCTGTAACGGCGCTCTGCGATGACATATCTTGCCCTCCTGCGCTCGTAGCGATTGTGAATTTCTGCTGGATGGCCCGCAACCCTGCAGCGGCGCAAAGCTTGAATTGTGTGCTGTCTTTCTAGCAGGAGCAGCAAAGTGGAAATGGTCGCTTCTTCAGGGAGAGGCAATGTTGTGATGGCTTCTTGTAGAGATTTGGCAAACTGTAAAAGCAAAGATCACATGGTTAATGGTTACGTTGAGGCTCTGTCAACTTTGGTGGCTCACATGTCCCTCCTCTATTACAGTTTTTATTTGGAGGTAACTTGCCCATCGGGTGATTCTGGCTTAAGATGGGGCAAAATCGTTCAATGTAGAGTGTGCTTCCCCTAAGCGCAAGAATGCATCATGCGTCAATAGCCCCCCTCCCTCCGCTCATCTGACGAAGACCCATCATGTAAGGTAGAAAGTCGAAAGTTTGGGTGATCAATATTGCTCAGGCCCAATGGACTTATAAGCGGACAGGATGGGTTAGGCGCCATCTTGTACCAAGAAGATGCATCTGATCAGCCACAGGTGACAGCCTACGCCACCACCAGGTTGAATAAAACAGAGAGTCTTTACCACATCAACGAGCAGGAGTGTCTTGCCATAATCTGAACCATATGCAAGTATCGCTATCATCTGGATGGCAAACATTTCATACTATGTACAGATAGCAAAACCTTGCAATGGCTGCACGAATCAATAATACTAAGGCAAAACTCAGATAGTGGGATATGTTCTTAACAAAGTTTGACTTTGAAGTTCAGCACTGACTGGGTAAACACAATGACCTCCCAGATGCAATGTCATATCAACCAGACTTCAGAGGGAAACCAAAGGATGAGGAACAGTGGGAGAAGCTGACTCTTCCCCCAGCTCCAGCCCGAAGCCCTGAAGAGACTCTATGACTGTTGCAGTTGCAATTCACAGGAGAACAAGCCTCTTTTCACCAACAAAAGGACCCGGATATCCAATGTCTCACCCAAGAGTAACCCCACTAGTATAGACTACAAGACAACATCGTCTGGTCTCGCACCGGCCACCCAGGGTCTCCTTGGAAGATCTGGATTTCTAGTTCCTTTTGAACAGCTCTATACGAACACCACCACCACCACCACCACCACAACCACCCACATGTTGGACATCCTGGAACAAAGGAAATACTGCGAGATATTAAATAATGCTACATCTGGGATGGCATGAGTAGAGATAACAGGCAATATGTCACCAACTGTGAGACCTGCTGCCGAGGCAAAGCATATCCTGTGCCCCCTCCTACTGCAAAACTCAGATGACAGACCATGGCATGGAAGCACTTGGCCGCGGATGTGAAGGGACCATACCTTTGCAATACTAAAGGGAATCAGTATTTGTTGGTGGTTATTGACATGTTTTCTCGCTGGGTGGAAGCCTTTTCGCTCCCCAGCCAGGAAACCTGTAATATCCTCTGAAAATTATAAACTGAGATAATCCCTCACTGGTGTTATCCACAGGCCATCCTTATGGATAATGGCACCCTACTCACGAGCCAACACTGGAGGATGGCTTGTTGAAGCTGGGGTGTGAAGACCTGGACAATACCACCTTACCACAGTAGGTGGTAATCACCACCTACTGAGATACCAATGCAGGAAGACGTCCGCCTGGCTGCCATGGCCAGAGCGACAAGGGTGCAAGAGGTACAGGGCCAGTATATATCAACCGAAAGTACCCACAACCTCGTACAGGAGTAAGATCTTTCACCATGGGTGAGGCTGTTTTCTTACACACCCACCCGCTGAGTAAAGCAAAAGGCCGGTTCAGCACTGGCCTAGCAGAAAAGTGGGACACCAAGGGAATGTATACTGGGTAGAAGATGTCAGATAGCATATCAGGAAGGTAACGCTGGGCCAGATACTGCTGTGTCCTGGAGGCATACAGGAAAGCGAAGCTGAAGCCCCATCACCAGACCTGGAAGAAGATGAAGTGAGAGAGGACGATCGTCCCCTGCAGCCTACCTCAGAGGTCGAGACCCTAGTGCCAAGGGTGCCCTCACCTCAACCAGCTGCCAAAGAAGGGTATTACTGGTTGAACCACACCAGGACACTACCACCACTGGCGTATAGGGGAGGCATTTCCATCCGGACCCTGTCCTCAACGCCCAGTACGTTCATCCAGCCTGACGCGGCCAGATGACTTCTACAGGATCGGAGGTGTCATGGTGAAGTCCTCTGGACAGAAGCCCCCACCGTGTACTTCCACGTCCCAGCCCCATTCCCGAGGGAGATAGATCACAGCATGCCGTCGAGGTAGAGGTCCCCGAAGAGCCTCTGCCTACGGTCACTGCCACATCGGCCATGCCAGTCCAGGAGGATCTGGCAGATCTCCAGACACTGATGCTGGACGGTGCTGAGGTTCCAGATGTTTCACCTTCTGCAAGGGGGGAAAAGGCATAGCCACAGCATAGAGGTGGAGGTCTCAGAAATACATCTGCCCCCTGACTCCACCACCATCCACACCATTCCAGAAGGGCGTGGATACTCTACATGCAGAGGAGGGAGGAGCACCATTTGGACCACTCCATTTGATGGCCTCCAAAGTCCTGAAATTGGATAACGGTGATAATTTCACATTGCAGTCACATTCTCCTGGCCGGAAGCATGAGCTCAGCTGCATAATCGTCGAGTCAGAGGTCTCCAAAGAGCCCATGATTCCGGTCATCACGCCATCCCAGAAAGGCATAATTTCTCCACGCTGAGGGGGATGGAGCACCATGAGAACCGCTCCCCCTGACGGCCAGTCTGGTCTTGACACCAGGAGGTGTCGAGGCCACACCCTGGACTCAGCCGTCTGATTGGGAGGATGAACCCAGCTAATACACCATACAGGTAGAGGTTTCCTGCAGAGGACACAAACTCCGCACCCAGCAGCCAGACGTGAGAGATGCCTGCACATGCCTACTGCATCTCCTCACAGCCTGGTTGCTACACGGAATCTTCCTGGTGGCCCACTGCCAAGTTTACGTGGCCTTACCCGAAGGACACGGCCCTGAGGAAGAAGGGCTGGCCATGGAAGCACAAGACTCCAAAACACCACAGCCAGTAAACTCCAAAAACATGAGTTTACAAAACCATTTTTCCAACAGCTGTTAAATCCTGCGCATGTGTTTTAAGTACCAGTAATGAAAAGACACACTACGGCAGTCATATGCTGAACACCAATTAACTGTGTACTTGAAAGTATAAGTGAATATAAAAAAAACTGTGTATAAGTTGTTCATGGTAAAATGAGCACTTTTGAAAGTCCTGCTTAAGATCTACTTGTATGCATGTTGGGTCATCTTCCGCCTTATGTAAAATTAACATTGTCATAGGCTTGATCACTTTCTTCATGTGTCGGTCAAGCAAAATTCTGAAATTATTTTACAAATCTGGTCATTTTTACACAAAAAAAAGTGTGTGTGTGTGTGTGTATATATATATATATATATACATATATATATATATATATATATATATATATATATATATATATATATATATATATATATATATATATATATATATATATACATACATATATATATCCCCTCTTGTAAATATTAATTACAGTCTTTGTCATCTATGTTTAAATTTTTCTCAAGTTAAAATATTGTAAATAATGTTTTACAGAGCTTTCATTATTTTACGTGTCAGTTAAAAGTCATACTTTCAAATACTCATTACCAAGGTTTAACATTTAGTAAATAATTTCAAATTATTGCCAATACTTTTATCATTCACAAGGGTTTAACTGTAATAGAATTAAGAATTTAACAGTATTTGTTTTTATAAATCATGTAGGTGGCCCCATATGCATTGTTAGTATTAGTTAAATTTATCATTCAAGGCTACTCCTGTTTCTATTAGTAACGAGCTGACTGGTGCTTCTTCATTCAAATGACATTTAGGTATTTGAATTGCTGTATCCACTGAACTACTACTGCCCCACTTGGAATCGCTCTAACCACTGGGCCACTGTGGCCCCATTTGCTTTATACATCTATCCACTGGGCAACTACGACCCCACTTGATAATAGTTCTATCCACTAAGTCACTGCGGTCCCCCTTGGAATTTCTCTATCCACTGAACCAATAAGGCCGCACTTGGAATAGCTCTAGCCACTGGGCCACTACGGCTCTTGGGAAAGAAAGGAGGACAGCCCATAGACAAAAAAGAAAAGAGAAATAATGGAACTTTTCTTTAAGAATGCTATTTTTAATGCAGTAATGATTTTAAGAAAAGCTTAATCGAGTACCTATGTACATCCCTGATCATCATATTTTCAGAACCATTCGAGATATCTCAATGAAAAAAAGACTAAGTTAGTCCTGGGGTTATTATCTATAGAATGTGTAAATTTGATGTCAATAAGTTCAGTGGTTTTTGAGTTAAATCTGGTCGGACAGACAGACACGAAAAAAATTAACATTAGATATGGCTTAGTAATCAATTATACTATATGAAAAAATAATTAAAAGTGGAAAATTCGAAAATCACAGACAGACACTTCTATTTTATTTAGTTGTATAGATAAGTAGACCTGGGCAGGATAGATAATTTGGGCTCAGAAAAATTTCAGGCGGGGAAAATAATTTCCCACGGAAAACGGGACGGGATCTGGAATTCGTCGGTACACTAGAAAATTAACAAAATGTACAAATAAAATCTTAAAATTAATGTACTACCACAATGTGTTTTCAATATTTTAGATCAAGCCTTTTGTAAAAATGCCAAAGGCGCTTCGAATTTCTCACCAAAATTTATATCCATATTGCTTCTAATGAACTACATAAACAAACTGTAGAAAGAGATAATACATTTAAAAAACGTATAAATAATGTTTTGTATGAAATTAACATGTCATAGGTATAGGTTACCGCACTACAAATCATACAATATTAAAACTTTCATTCAAAACTACAAGTTTATTGACAAACAAAATTTCTGAATGAAAATCTAATTGTGCTACATCATGCAATCACATGTATGGTTGATTAGCAAAATAAAAACAAGATCAGTACTGTTCCTAACGACTATCATTGTCAACATTCTACATCACGTGATGTTTTGGCTAATAATGTACCACCTTAGTTGTTCTGCCGTATAACCTTACAAGAAGTACGTGGCCATAAAAATACACTATCTTTTCGATTTTTATGAGCTTAGTATGAGAAAATGCAATTGCATTCCAACCAATTTAAATGTGATTTTGCATGTATGCGTTTGAAATGCCTTTCGGCCCGCGATGGAATTATTTGGTAGCGTTTATAAGAAGTTCGCGAAATTAAAGTTACGAGTGCGTGAAAAGTAAAGGACTGATTCCACAACCATCTCGATTCTTAAACAATACTGGCTTAAACTTCCAAACGTTAGGCCTACTTTCTTAATGCTTTTGAGGAGTGTGCATTAATTAAGTTGCCAAAATAATGTATAGGAACGTGTTTATTCCAGCACAATTGAATGCCATTATATCAATATAAACTACTTTTGTTTAAAAATATATAGGGCCTAGTTCACACTTCTATAACAAGTGTTTTATTTATAAAGTGATGGACGGCAGAAAAAATACCATTTGTGAAACGGAAATACCATTTATTATGCGGAATGAGCAGTTATTTATATTAGGAAGGCAGACTGAAGTTTGTTTACATATGATGGCCGGTGGCAAACTTTGTATGCATTACATTTATACAGATGCATGCCACACTGCTGCGCAGCACGCCTGCGCCCCCTATGGGCGACTTCGCCCCATCAACAAGCGATAAAGAGCTCAGGGCAGGTCACAATAGTGGCAGACGAGATTTAAGTGCCGACAGCGTTCATTCCATGAGTCTGGACAACCATAGTCACGCCTATAATTAACGTGTTTAATTATAAAATTGTACTGCCCGCCTGGAATTCAGACATGTGGTCACCACCCCCTTGAACCAAGATTGTTTTACCAGATGAGCCACGGACAACAGATTGCAGAGAAGAAAGTTACAAGAGACACCACAGGATAGCAGTACCCCTGTGCCCAGTGATGTCACAGCAGCAGAGCCTCGAGCAGACGTTGTAAACCTGTTGCCAGCCTCAACACAGGGTGAAAAGGAAAGCGCGGCGCCACCGCAACCCTGCGATAAATAGCCCCTGCGGAGAAAGCCTATCATCCCCCACACCCCTGGAAGAGCCCTGAAGCATAGATTTTGGACTATATAAGGAGGCTCAGAAGTGCCTCTAGCCAGAGTTCACCAGCTCACCGGCCACATAGGTCAGCAAGCTCTCCCTGGTCTGACCAAGACCTCTTCCTCTCCTAGCTTGTACAAAGCCCTACCAGCACCTGCAGCTTGAGAAGGCTCAGCCTGCACCAGCTCAACCTGCAGCTCCTTCAAGATACTCCAGAGGTAACCTTAATGTCCTAACCCTGCACCCCTTTACTCCAGTCTCTTGACTCTGCAGTAGCAAGTCGTTGCGACGTCTCCTCTGGACAACCACCCTTCGGGAAGCAAACACTGTCAATTGCGTCCATTCTCAGAGTAGAATATTTTATTACAAGATTTGTCCAGGTAAACCTTCGCCTGCGTAAAGTAACTAAGCAAATCACAACATGCATTTAGAGTGTACTTTGAACCGGGATTTCCCCGTGTTTTCCTGACGTAAAAATAAACTTTACGTCAAACATAATTTAGTTGACTCCGTTATTTCTTTTATTACCTTCTCACGTTACTGTTAATTGCTAGTATTTTCTGTTGCCTAACACCCCCCTGCAGATTAGGCGTGAGCGAGCTGAACCCCACAGGAGACGGGGTCCGAAGAAGGCGTTTAGTTTGCAAGGACATACCGAAGGTCCTGGGTGTCCGGTGCTCCCTCGCCTACCCACAGCGACGCTCAACTCTCTCCTGCAAATTCACCCATCAGTGCCTTGGGCGTGTCTGGAGAAGATATCCCCCCAGGACAGCATGTCAGCAGGAAGGGAAGAGCATTGGTTCTGTTAAAGATTTTTGAGATTCAAATGAATAGAAAGGGAGGTGGAATACCTAGTAGGAATAGGCGTAGTGAGGGGTGAGTTCTACAGAGAGATGCAAATGCAGATTGCTGTAGACTCTACTTGCAAGGACGCACCCCCCCCCCCCCGCTGCAGCTCCGGAGAACACCTCACACCCCGTCTCGCCTATCACACCGTTTGATCATCAATCGGAACTCGATGCCTACCTGGGAATCTGTTGGCAGTGGCCCAATTTAGAATACACGAGTTACTACCAGCCGGCTAAACCCTCACCTCCCGTAATTGTGCCGCCCCCCAGCCAGAACCAGCACAATAAGTGTACAATCCGTACTGGGACAGGGAAGGAGGTCAAGAGCTACTTACCCCCTAAAACAGCCCCCAAATCCCGCGTAGTTACCCTTCCCTTAAATTTCATCCCCAGTCGTAGACAGACGAGCAAGTTCTTGGTGCATACCCGGTAACGAGAGTAGAATCGAGTCAGCACCTCCAACCGGATCAACACTCCTTTTTAATGTAGCCTAGTACCATCCACGGTTCGTACCATGGTGACCTGGGACAGCTGGCAGCCCTCTTGGTGAGTAAAATTGCACTCCCTGGACAGGAGTCGTTTACGGTTCGAATCACCTTGTGGTTTGATTCCTGATTCCCCTCGCTCAGAAATAATCCTTCCACTAGGTGGCACCCACATGAACAAACCACAACCCACCGGGCTGAGGCAAAGATTTTGAATAAAGAACACACCATGCAAGGGCTATAGACAGGGCACAGGAGGGTGATCAGTGCTGTAACCACAAGTCCTTAAGACTAAAGGTAGCAGTATCAACTGCAAACCACCACACCGAACTTCCAGCGCACGTCAATATGAAACCATTAATACTCATATAGGTATGTTGACTTGCATTTATTTATTATTTACTAATGCTGGCAAGATTAGGGCCATGAAGGCCCACACTTACATGTGTATTGCAGAACACAGAAATAATAGCAAAATAGCTTACATGAAAAGTGAGGAACCTGCCTAGCTCTAAATTAAACGTATCTTGTCAAATTTAGTATAGGGTTTAAATCCCCTAGTCTTTGGTCCCGGGTTGATGCAACTAAGCCCAAAGTGTAATTTTTATCTCCACGTGGAAAACCCCTGCTCTGCATCAAACTGGCTTCAAAATGGTTCCCAGTGTACGGCCCAACTAAGAGATGCTTCAGTAGTGACGCGTGACAGTCCCTGTCCTGGGTGACTTACTCGATGCTAGGCAAGTCACGTCTTAAAGTGGTTATTCAATTCTGGACAATAGGGCCCGCCCGGTGTACAACACAGGCCTGGTGGCTCGGTCACTTGGTACGACGTTGGGTTCGACAATCTTTACCCGGCGAGATGTTGGTTAAGGTTGTGGTGCAATAGGACAACATGGTGGTTTGGTACGCGGCAGTACTGTCCATGTTCCCACTACCTGGGTAGCACTTGACTGAGGGGCGGTGTGTGAGGGTGTGGTACTTG